>OX451356.1:13939547-18739547 GCA_949629185.1 Apamea crenata | reverse complement strand
ATAACCACCGACGGCCGCCATGGCCCACGCACAATGGTCCACTTGAAGGACTAAGTGCGGAAACCAAACCCGTAACATAGAACATACCTCTCTCTCATCTCTCATCTCTCTCTCTTGAACATTTTTCACTATTACAACGATAGTCTACCACTAACCGGGCCTTCTATTTGAGATTCAAAATGCCAAAAATCATACTTTTAATAACAAATTTAAAAAAATCAACCAGTCTTACCAAGGGGTAAAAATACCAACTTTTACTTCCTGTAACATCCTGAAATTTCCCTTTTTTTTTTTATGTTATGTTTAAAACACTTGTTATAAAAATATGATTTTTGGCATTTTCAATCTCAAATAGCAGCCGGGGGGTTAATTTTAGACTTTCGCTTTAATAGTAAAAAATGCTCAAGATGTTATTTTCCACAAGAAAATAGTCCTATTTTTTCTGGTCGGCACTTTTGGGTATGAAATAATAATAATCGTTTATTTGCATGAAATGGTCGACACTTGAATGATGTCCTTTATCTTGTATAAACATAATACATCCTACTAATATTATAAACGTGAAAGTTTGTATGGATGGATGGATGTTTGTTAAATTTCATCCAAATCAATTCAGTAGGCAAATGAGAAACTGTGTCATCTATAATTTTTAAGATAAGATATTGTAAATCTGCACCATTTTTATAAATAAACGTTATTATTATTATTATTATTATTAGTAGTTTTTGCGTGCTTTCACGCAAAAACTACTGAATTGATTTGGATGAAATTTGGCAAACAGATTGTTTATAAGCAGGATTAACATATAGGATACTTTTTATCCCGAAATTCCACATGGGATCGAAGCTTATGCGGATAAACCGCGGGGCACAGCTAGTAACATAATAATTGCTGCTGCGTGCGTGTCGCGGGTTCGATTCCCGCACGGAACAAATATTTGTATGACCTACATGTATTTGTTCCGAGTCTGGGTGTTTTTCTATCTATAATATGTATGTATTTACAAAAAAAAAAAAAAAATGTATATAAGTAGTTTATCAGCCATCTTGTTACCATAACACAAGCATTAGGTTGCTTAGCTTGGGACAAATGGTGCTGTGTGAAATGTCCAGGGATATTATTATTATTATTATTATTAATTATAACATCACGCCTGTAATCCCCAAAGGGTGAGCCAGAAGTGTACCTATAGTACACCCACATTTCACCAGTTTATGTTTAGGTCCCATGTAATAGGACGCGAGCCTATTGGCCTCAACCGGGTACAAATCCAGACTCCGGGGCTGCTTCTGAGAAATTCTTGATGAAAGAGTGAGCTCTTTCATCAAGAATTTCTCAGAAGCAGCCCCGGTAGCACCGCACTCTGTCCGACTTTGTTATTAGTTGTTTTAGTGACTTAACGCCTACTTCAGTTTAGTATTAAAGGTGCCATGCCATTCATAACTAATAAAAAGCAGCATTCCTGAAAATGAATTAATAATCGAATTCCTAGACAAAATTAGCTAAGTAGTACCTAGCTACGAAGCGGAATAGATACGGCGTTGCCGCTGAATAAGAAGCAATATTGAATTTTAGCTATTTATTTCAAGATAACGATTTCACCGAACGCCTGCCTGGCGACGAGTACCTAAAACAATTGCTTCTTACTCTAAAACAAACGCTTCTTTTACAATTTTGGAACTGGTTCTAAATTCAATTGAGTGACCTAATGCAACCAGAATCATTTTTCTACCAGCCTACATGTATATCTTTATTCAACCTCTTTGAAACACTTACTGCAAAACAAAAGAGAATAAAAATATAGCGCGTGTAACTGTCAGTCAATTACTAGTCTTCACTTAAGGAAACAGTGCGATTCGGTAACCATCTCGCCGTGAAAACTTAGGTGAAGTGAGCTGTCATTCCAACTTAATGCTAGGGATTGACAGCTCAGGGCCGGCGCCCACTGGCGGCACGGCACGGCAAGGGATTTTTATCCGACGGATAGAAATATAACTTAATATGTATGACAATAAAATTGAAACTTCAATGATGATGCCAAAAGACGTCGCAGCATGCCTAAGGATACCGCGGCATCATTGCTGCCGATGAAATTTCGATTTTATTGTCATACTTTTAAATTATATTTTCTATTAGTCGCATAAAAATCCTTTGCCGTGCCGTGCCGCCAGTGGACGGCCCTTACTCTAAGCTCCCTTCGCCTAACTTTTCACGGTGAGATTTTTACAGAATCGATCGGCAGTGAACAACACAGCACTGTGCGCAAAAAAGAAAGGAACATCAAAGCTATGTATATGATGTAAGGTTCCTTTTTGCAGGCAACCTTTACAGTACACCCTAGATTTGTGCATGTCATGACAAGCAGAGATATATACTAGTCAGCCTGCAGGCTGACTAGTATCCTTAAGGTAGTAGTTAATCAAATTTAATTAACTTTAATCATCATTTACGAGTGCAAACATTACCAATATCGTTTTAATGGCCTAATAAAATCTAAATCCAGTATTAATACGCATCGTAACTTCACAAACTTGTGCAACTCAAAGCCGCCTAGTTAACAGCAGGTGTTTAACTTTGATCACCATTACGACATCACAAATCACCATTCATCATTACCGATGATCGTCGGTGATGACCGACAAAATACTTGAATGAAATAGCCTTTAACGTAATTGTAGGTAGCTTATGTGATTTTTATGTATGGCAACACCTAAATTGTGTGCAATAGTGTAATTTAAATAGTTATATCCAATATTGAAATCATTTTAACTTGTTGCTTGGTGTTGCTAAAGCAATCATCAGTGTGGCCGTTTTTGCTAACAAATTAACATAAAAATCGAATATATTCAGAGGCGCGCTTCATAGTCATTTCCCTAGCCTTGTCCCAACTATGTTGGGATCGGCTTCCAGTCTAACCGAATGCAACTGATTACAATTATTTTTTTCATGGAGCGACTGCCTATCTGACCTCCATAACCCAGTTACTAGGTAATACGATACCTCTTGGTAAGACTGGTTGTCAGACTATTGCTATTCAAATCCAAATTCCGGGAATTGGAAATTCTCAGTAGCAGACTGAGAATTTTCAAATGGGTAAGAAAAACATTTTGCCTAACACGGGAATCGAGCCTAAGAACTCTTACAAGAGCAACTGAAAGAAGGATCTCGGTCAATTTTACGAAATCATACCTGAACCAACAAGACATAGGTATACATACTTACTAGAGCCCAAAGCTAAATAGTTTTCCTACATTAACCCTAGCTTAGCCTCCTAGCTATTACAAAACCAACCGTTAAAAGTATTCGGTGCGTACCTACGGCTCACTCCCCTGGTATTTGCATATTGCTTTATCATGTACTACTTCCCTCAGACAAGGTTTTGCAATAACTGCCCCATACCACAGAATATAGCGAACAGAAAACCTAGATGGAGAAAATTCCTTTCTTTCTTACTGAAGGCGGTCGTGGCGTGATTTTGTTCGTATCTTTAGACCTCAGGTCCATCGGAGCTTCTTCTCTTTAGCGTGTCGATGGCCAAAATAGAAAATATAAACATAGTTTTTTAAAGTTTGGCCCAAAATTCAGCAAACCGGATACTATTCGCTGACGTGGCCATTAGGTCCTCACGTGTGCAGGTGACAGGGCATGCGGTGCAAGATGGGAGGTGAGCCATTGTCTGTGGAGAGACATCGCATACACACCGGAGGTCTGAAGAGGTACGAAGTATTTAAGGTTTTCCAAGTAAGCCACGGTAACTTGTGCCCAGATGAGAGACTCTCTAATGGTTTTATTGGAGCTGATATGGATGATGTTGTTGGCAAGCAGCATGCACTAGGATGACTCTTCCTCTACTTATACATAGTTATACCATGTGGAGACGATAAAAATAAAAATACTAGCGGATAGGAGTATTTTGAAACGATCAAATACCTTTAGGTTAAAACATAGAAATGTAAAATACCTAAATACTACTGATGGAACGACTATGGGCTTCGCCAATCAGCCGACAAGCGATAGCGACTAACTAGATATTTTCTATGTGATTGAATTTTTGTTAGTAGAGTGGGAACATCATTAGTTAGATATACGAAGTTTAGTTTATTGTAGTATTTAAGTCCCAACCCTGTATTTATGGCTTAAGAGTGTTCAGAAGCAAACGGGCAGAGCCAAAACTCTAGCCCTGGATCATTTAAAAGGCAAATCATATTAAATTCCGAACGTCAACGACGAGGTATCCAAACACCATGGTCGATAGTCTAAAGAAGATAACCATCTTCTAATAACATAGGGCAAAAATTCAAAAGCCTGTCGTCTGTTCTCATTGTATCAAATTGATCTACTGTAACCTCCTATACTTTGACTACACTCCTACACGACGCATTATTATCAGTGTCAAACGAAAATAGTGAAGCGAAAAATTGCGAAAATTGCCGACACGAAATTCGGAAATTGGTGTTGTGTGTGCAAAATTATAGGAAAGGTCGCCCACTGTGATTTGGAACTACGTCATAGTGTGTGGGTGTATTGTACTCCTACGCTTATTGTTTAACCGTAGTGAGTAGGGTGCCAAGATGACACTATTTACTGCAGTTTTATTCACTTTTATTATCCTATTTACTAAAGATGTTTCCGAGAAGTGTCATAACTTTTAGATAACACTTTTAAATAAACTAGATAAAATATGGAAAAGAGTTTTCTTAAGCTTTTTCTCTGTATAAGAAAACTCTTAGAGGATCGGAGTGTTTTAGCAAAAGTTCTTAATTATTCTCGTCTCAAAACTTTTCAGAATTTGACCACCATTTTTAAATTATGTATTTTCTAGTCAACAAGGTGGTAGCAGCGATAACAGTCAGGTGAAAATTTAATTAGGCACGAATATCACCACTAGTACATGCATTTTTTCCATCTTATAGTATTTTTCATATTACACAAGTATGTTTTGAATATAATAACCCTATTTATAGTTTATCTATTCACTAAATATGTAAACACTGACTCATTCACACAAGTAGTGAGGTAGCTGCGGTCACTAATGTCATCTGTCACTGTCAGTCATCACGAATGACGGGTAAAGGTTCAAAATGAATTGGCCCTGCCCGAGAGGCTTGGTGTGGTAGAAAGCCAGTATACAGTTTGATCGTCGAGAGAAGGCGTGCCTGACACCTGTCAGTGCAACAATTGTAATAGCTAATAAAGATAACATTCGCAAAATACGTATTCGTTTGTATGAAACTGACAGGTGTCAAGAACGCATTCTCTCGTCCGTCGCACTGTAGTGATATAAACAACTTAAATACAGAATCTTTGTAAAATTTCTATATTTATGTCTGTAATTTATAAATTATAGACATAAATATAGAAATTTTACTTTTTTTAAATTTAAGAATAGAATACTCTTTAGTATGTACACCATATATGGTATACATACTAAAGAGTATTCTATTCTATTAATAGAATTCTTCACTATTTAAATACTTATTCGTACTCCAGGTTCCTACAGTCCTGCCCATCCCTTAACAAAATCATCTAAAGACTGAACGGAATATTCCCTCCTCTTCAATGTCGCAGTACACACATGTCGGCGACACTTAAGTCTACAATAAACTTTTATGTTACTCTGCTAGGTTAATGTTTTTCCTAAAACGTAGTCTGTGCTGATAAGCGAAGGTTCTGGTGAGTTAGGTTGAAGTGTTTAGTCGTTAACTAAGTCTTAAGATGAGTTACTGGTAGAGTCCGACCGAATTTCGTTTTCATTTTCGATTTTCGGCCGAAAATGAAAATCAGGACGAATTTCATTTTCGTATACGGCCAAAAACTAAACATTTTCGGAGTGTCTGTAGCACGAAGCTTATATTATTGGTAACGATGAAACAATCTTCAAGCTGAAAAGGTAATTGTGTTCCCAAACTCATAATATTTAAAATAATAAATCCAATTAAACAAAAAAAGAGTGTAAAAATACTGCTGAGCGATGGCCGCTTTGCGTGGATCCCCCAACTTGTAATTTTTTTTGTGTCTTTGTTCTTTTTATGCGTCATGCGAAATAAACGTATTTTCTTTCTTTTTCTTTATTCTACTTAGCTCTGACTTTAGCTGCATTATTACTGAAAAATGCGTGCAATGCGGGCAGGTCCAGTCAATCTGTGTGGTTCTTTCCTCAAAATACCATTTCAGACACCACTCACTTCACAGCACTTCATAGCACTCTTATGATCTGACCAAGATTATGTCTGGACTTAAAAAGAAACTGTGACCTCTGAGTTTGTTTCGACCTTTCTTCTCAGAGTAGTCAGAAAGGAAACGCCGATCTCATTTAATACTTTTTTTTTATAAATATGGTTGCAATAACAAAGTGTTTCTTAAGACCTACTCTACAGAAATAAAATAATTTATCAATGAATTCAAATTATAGAACGGACACTTACGGGGCTTGTGGCTAAGTAATAACAGCCGCACTGGTCAATCGATCAGGTTAAGCTACGCTTGCCGCGGTTGGTCCTTGGATGGTTGACCATTTTCACATACCAAGACCCCTCCGTGGCTCGGAAAGCACATTAAGCAGTTGGTCCCGGCTGTCATTCGTGGATCTCTGACAGTCGTTACGGGTCGTCAGTAGCCCGAAAGTCTGACAACCAGTCTGACCAAGGGGTATCGTATTACCCAGTAACTGGGTTGTGGAGGTCAGATAGGCAGTCGCTTCATGTAAAATACTGGTATTCAACTGCATCTGGTTAGACTGGAAGCCGACCCCAACATAGTTGGGAAAAGGCTAGGCAGATGATGACTTACCAACTAAGCCGGATAAAAATACTTACCAATTTTTTCCCATTACTAACGCAAATTCTGCAGAACACAAAATGTTTTTTTTTTATTAGCCGTTAATGTCACTGCTGGACAAAGGCCTCCCTACTGTATTTCCACCTCTCTCTGACCAGAGCTGCCAAGGACCAATCTTTATTAAGGAATTTCCCAGGATTCTGTGAAAATGTCACCGTAAAAACTCAAGTGAAGTGAGCTTGATGATGAGCTTGAATGTAGAAATAAAATCTAATAAAAAGATAGAAATCATTCTGATATAATTAAGCTACACTAGAATACTCGTAAGCATTGAATCAACGAATATTAATTATAGTAAAATGTTAGCCCCCAACCAAGAACCGTGGAGCCTGAATGAACAGCTTTTTGCGTGGGACGACCGCTTCGTAATAACGGAGAAAGGGCGTCAAAAAAATGAAGTAAACAATTTTGATGGTAAACCCATTTATCGTTAGCGAAATCATTAAAATAACTTTGAATAATGGAGTTTTCTTGTACAGTCAACAAGAAGAGATAAGCCAGCACGCAGCAATATACAAGTCCCTTTAAAATCGTTTTGTGCGTATGTTCAGTATTAAAATGTTTGACATGGTTCTTTTGAGTGGGTTTCGTTTATAAAATGTTATAGTGCTTGCAATAATAATGAATTTTACCTTTGTATGTAAATATAGGTACTTATTTCTTTTGTTGATTGTACAGCATACATGAATTAAAACGAATTTTAATAATAATAATCCTAAGTCAGGTAGGTATAAACAGCACGAGTAAACGCTGTGAATTGTCAAAAATGTAGTAAGACTAAAGTATTTTAACATAAAAAAATAATATAAATTAAGTGCTTCAATTAGTTCTCATAGGTAAACACAAAATTACTTATCAAAAGTCTACAATTCCAACAACATTAATATACTCGTACTTCCTAATAATGGAAATACCTGGGAAGCACCAGTTCCGAAATCCTCACAAAATATCCTGTTTCCAAATAACAAGGACAACAAAAGCCTATAGATATTCGCCTACATAAAAACCCCGCACTGTACTTAATACAAATTGGAACTGGGCTTAATAAAAGTGATAAGGTCACCCAATATTGTTCGGTAATAATTCCACCTTTAGCGAATGCCTTTGTCCCTTCGCAGCTTTGTTCTATTGGGGATTTTTGGCTAGACAGTTAGTTAGTTGCCCAAATTCTCAAGGGCTTTGAGCTTTTATATCATCATTATTGAATTACACGTAATTAGAGCAAGGATATATTGGACAGGGGGCATCCAGACGAGCGAAATATGGAGCGACTGCTCATTACCAGTCCTCTGAATATTCATGCGTCGTTTACCGTCGCGACGACGTAACGCAAATCGGTCGTGAAGTCTTCACAAAATACCTACAGGGAAACATGTTTTTGTCTGACAAAAAACATATTTCCCTGTATGTGTTTTGTACCATGTTATTTACTACCGACATCTATCTAAAGATTGACGTCTTTCAACGAGCCTGCAAGAGCAAAGTGGTGTAATCCAGATGGAATTGATGCTAAACTAATGAGCACACAAATTGCCATTGAAACTTTTTCCCACTTCTCCTTCGAAAACTACGTGGGAGGATGAACGTATACAATTTGACATATACGTCGCGTACCGCACACTTTGACCTTTCCTAAGAGGCTTGCATTTAACAAACATGGAATGCATGTGAGTTTCGATTCTCTCAGTCCCAAGGACCGCTCCCGAAATCGTGACATCGATTAGACGCGAACGGCGCACAGTAATCGAGTAACACGATTACGAAACTATAAAATATTATGGAGTTAAGTTACGTTACGTAGGTATTTCGAGTTGCGAATTGCCGTTCGCCGAGCACCGTGCCGACCGCCGCGCGCCGCTCGGGCCAGTGCTGTGCCGACCGTCGCGCGAATCACTCGCACGCCGCGCTACGCGCCCTCGTCCGCGACTCGACTCGTGCTACCCTGTGTACCTGTGCCCTGTGTTATACCCTAAAAGTACGTAAACAAAACACACTAACTTACCTGTGAAAGTGCGGTCCGGATTATTTTGGAGCGGCATCAAACGCGTGCGTATTGCTTGTTTGTTGCGAGTGATAGAATCTGTTGCATTCTGCAGGTGCTTGCTTGTTCTTTATTAATTGAAAAGTGATTGTAAAGCGGTCACGGCCGAGGCACACATGTCCGGCCCAGTTTTCACGATCGTTGCCTCTGTCTCGAACGAATTCCATGGCTTGGTAGCTTTTCTTTGTTTACCGCCGGAGATGTTGTTGGTGCGTCTTGCACTTGTTGATTCGTGGCGATATGCGGCGTTGCCGATTTATTTTGTTTCGGCATCCGACGAATGGTTCCCCTTATGATTTTGGCATCAAAAACAAATACTACGCGTCAAATGATTCTGATGCCAGAAGTTTGTTACCAAAACATTAGTCTTATTGCTTTATACTATATGAAACGGGATCGATTAATCCATCAAATTTCTCACAGAATACATCTTATCAAAATATTGGAGCTCTCTCTTCTCGAAAAATATAAGACGATGAAAAATTTTGTCCATGATAGAAAAAAGGTGGGCGAAATAGAAGAAAATTCAGATGATCCAGAATAATATTTAGGACAAGATCCCTTTTAAACAGGAAAACTAAACAGTAATGAAAATGTTCCTAAAGCATTTGCAAATGACGGTGATGGGACTAACGTTCACAACAAAAACGTAGATATGACAAAAACGGAATGTATTAGAAAACCGGCTGCGTATTTCCTTTAGCCCAATAAAAACTGCTGTAGTAAAAGAAAACTGACGCTTAAAATTGTTCGTTTTGTTTTTGCTTCTTTTTTCATTGAACTTGAACTTTGATTTTGTCTCGAAAAGTGGATGGTTTTCGCCCGGCAATTGTTATCTTTCGGCAGATTTCTAGAACTTAACGGTTGGTACTCGTAAGTAGGTACTCGTAATTAAATGATGCGGACTTTACTCCTCGTTTAGGTGGTTTTCCGACTGGCAAGAAACTTGTGCGTTCTTACGAAAATTGTTTCAGCTGCTTTTAAGTAATCTTTGACACGGTTTTGTTACGGTTTTACTTTATCGTTATTGTTTGCTACATTTGGAATATTCTGAAGAAGTTCACAGTTTCTGAATTACTTTTTGGACTTCTACCGTCATTATCAATTTTTTGGACTATAACTCTGAATTTTGTAATTATTAAAATTGCTTCTCATCCTGTCTCTTTTCCAGTAATATCGGTCATGATAATGGAATTTATTTATTTATTTATTTATTTATTTTTTGGTTCACCAACAATTGTATACACTATTATAAGCACTTTAAACATAAGCAACAAATCGGAATAGAGTGCAACAATCACTTATAGGTAAACTCTGCATGCACACAAATCGTTGTCGTAAGTAACAAAAAATAGCAAGAAAAGACTATGGATATGTATATGCGTTTGTGTTGTGTGTGTGTTGTGTGTGTGTGTGTGTTGTGTGTGTGTGTGTGTGTGTTTGTGGTGTGTGTATGTATGTATGTTTGTGTAAGTTGCACAGATTACAGCTTAATAAATTAGTTAAACTAGATTAAAACAAACAAATTAAACAGATTAAAAACAAAATCAAAACAGACTAAGCTAAACAAAACTAGGTACCACAGAAAATAAGTTACACGTAGCCTAAATTCACCCACCCAGTGAGATAATGCAGGGCTAAAGAACTCAATATTCGGGGAGATAATTGTAAAAATGGCCAGTGTGGAACAAATGAATCGATTATAATATGGATCGAAAGCGAGCGATTTACAACGACCGAACGATTATGCTGTGCAAAACCTTTAATATTATAACTCTGATAGTGAAATGTAGAGAAGTTTTAATAAAATTATTGGAATAGGATAAAATAATACGAGTAACCTTGGAAAATGTAATTTAATGGGTTGCTATGATGACGGTTGACGGCGTGTTGAATTAAGTTAATATTGGAAATATATTATTGGTAATCTTGGTATTTTGTGACATTATTTTTAAATAAAACACATTATGAAAGCAATTATTTAAAATACCCAACAAATTGACTATTGATAGAGGAGACCTAACAAATGTTTAAAAAAATATATAATACAACAAAAATATCAATTAACATTATCTACCCACAAAAATGCATTTTATCCTATTAACAGCTGGCGCCGGATGAGAAACAGGCTGATTTTCCATCAAAAAGCAAAATAGACTTACTGGACGAATATAGAAAGGGAATATAATGAAAAACAACAGATTAAGTATAGAACTAACTAAGATGTAATAGGATTACGCATTATACAAGTAAACTAAAAAACTGTGACGAGAAAAACAATTATTTGACGGTAGTAAAGAATACATGGATTAAAGAACGTTGGAGCTTCAAAGTTCTAATACCAACAAGTATATTAGATTGAGACAGATAAGGGTTAAAAGGAGGTTATAAAGGTCACTTGAATCCATATTTCTGGGAATACCGATCACATAGGACATCATTTTTAAATTCGATGTGGGCATTTTTAAATTTGAGAATCTTTATCAAAATAAAAAGAAGGAAAGAGGTCGTGAATGGATCGCGAATCCTGTATCGAAAGACCGCAAAAGTTTTTATTGAAATCCTTCGCTAGGACTTTCTGATAACGGGTGAAACACAAAAACACATGCACCAAAGGAGTATTTGTAAAATACACGTGTAATCTATGACAGCATGCTATTACTCGAACAACCGCATAATTTATCTCCATATGACATACTATAGATTATGTATAATCCTGTTACTAAAACGTGACCAAGCTAATCTTCTTTGTAGAGAGGTTTCTGTGTTACCGGCTCATTACAATACTTTAGTTTACCTGTTTTTCAATGTGGATGTTGAAGCCTTAGTTCCTGATGCAGACTATATTATAATGTATAGTTTTCTTTGAAGGACAGCTTTTAGAGCCCTCTCAAAATTTTCGTTCTTGCCAAAAGACAATTATATGATTCAGTAATATGCAGAATATAGGTATGCCTAATATACTATCAGTAGAAATGACTTTCATTTTGACAGTTCAACAACATTCATTGTGTTATTTACGTTGTTGAGCAGACAATGCTTCTAACATATGAAGCAATGGATTAGCAATAGCCTTTAAAATGTTGTGTGTTACGCCATTAGTGTGCTGTTCTATTCTATATACAGGACTTTTGATCAGTGACAAATTTCAATACTGCGATCACTAATCCATTTGCCGACAATTGTGGTAATAGTATCAGTATTTAATCAAGGCCATTCAGTGTACCTACACGATTTCGTTTTACACCGCTTTCGAAGCATTTGGTAGAATTTTACATCACGCCTGTAAGCCCCGAAGGGTTAGGCAGTGTTGTACCTATAAAACTTGTTGTGTAGAATTTGGTAATCAAATATTTCATAGATAGAATTTTCAATTCTTACATCTACAAAGACGTACACTTGGCAAAAAACATACACTACTTAAAATAATGATAGTGTAACACCGGATGTAAGATAATGTGCTGTTTAGTTGTTCGTCGTATTGAATTAACTTGCTATCGGTACAGAATCAACTAATTATTTGATTCAACTCAGTTGCTTACTCGTTGTTGATTTGCGTCCGGTCTATATTTCGCATGTAAGTTGGGAAGATGGTTTCTTATTTACTTACGGGGTAATTGCGTAACTCACTAACAGTAGGCTTTCATTTTGACGGTTCAACAACATTCTTAGCTTTTTTATCAGAAAAATTTATCGAACATATGAAACAATAGATTAGCAATATCCTTCAAAATGATTCAGATTGATAGTATGTTACGCAATTAGGGTTTGGTTCCGATATTCATCACGATAGGTAAGTAATACATACTGGTAGTGATGAGCGAAAAATTATTGATATATTATATACTGTACACAATTCTACGGATGCTTTAATTTGATACACGAGGTTTCTACGTACACGTGCTAAAATTGAAAAAGAAAATAAAGCATAAATGGCAGTAATAGCTACAAAATTTAACATTATAAGGGCTCATTATAGATGTCTGAATATAGAATTTTTCTATTACAAAAATATTAGAGATCTACGTTTTGGAATGGGCAACTAACTTCAACTTTCTGATTAACTGACCGACTCTTTATCAATTCAAAAGTGCCTGTAAATGCTTTAATTGAAATAAATGCCTTGGGTTTAAGTGTGCGATTTATTTTCTGACATTGATACCGTGCTTCGGAGTGTTAACCAATAGTTTAACTTGCTTCCTCCATATCACGGAGGCTTATAGTTCATACATCTTTACTCCTGTTTTCGTGTAGATCCGGGCTAAGCTCTGGATCATGTGTTATGTATGTTTTGATATTCAGCGAGTTTTGAAGTCCCTCGGTTATAAACCCTGTTCACCGTTCTCATCTGATTTACCTAACATTAAAGGTTAGAGTCGTGGGCTGAAGCTACGATTCGCAGAATTCTCCGCAAAATCCTTTAATCGATATAGCGAGAATGGCTGAATTTTTCCTTGATGGTCGTATAATCGTATTGTATTTATAGTTTTTATGGCTGAAAGGTTAATGGTTGCAATGAATAGTGTGATTCACTGTTTTTAATTTTGGACATTACTGATTTTGTGAGGTTTGAACTTGGTTTTTTAAAATTACCAATAAACAGGATGTCGATTAATGCTTGTGCCTTCTCGTTATGAGAAGGCACAAGCATTATTTACTTTGCACTTGCCTTTATTCTTCAAGATAGTCATAGGCTTATATTATGTACTAAGCAGATGTGTATTGAAATAAAATTAATTTATAATTCTATTGTATTGTTAGTCTTATACTACAAAACCTGTCAAAAAAGAGGTCGTGCCCTTCTCCATCGCATCTTTTATAACTTCAACCTTGAAGGTCCGATTGTGTCCTCCTTTTTCGTCTTTTTATAAGGCATCAGCTGACCTATTGCTAACCTTTTCTGAGCCGGATACAGCTATGTAAACTAGTGACACTCCTTGACAAGTTGCCAGTGTGATCATCTTCGTGAGATAATTATCAACATTGTATGAGCCTACTTAATTATTATGCTTATCTTTAGCGTCTATGTTTTGGTAATAAAGGCTCATCGAACGGACATTGGTTACTCTAGGAGTGGTGCACATTTTTCCGTCGGGCCGGAAAGAAATGCGATGTGCAAGTGCGAATAAGTGACCTACTTTTTTGTTGCAGTATTAGTGGTTGATCGTGTTTGTTTTTCACGTTTGATATGTTTTGAATTAAGTTGTGTCTTTAGAGTTTGGTCTGTCATCAATAAACTCTTGGTCTTTGGATTTTTAGCAAAATAAGCCTATAATGTTTCCACTGCTGGGACACAGGCCTCGTGTCGGTGAAAGGGAGTGGGCCGTAATCCACCACGCGGGCCCACTGCGGGTTGGTAGATGTCACATGTTTTCAAATTTTTGTTTCTAAGACATGCCGGTTTCCTCACGATATTTTCCTTCACCATTTTGAAAGCAGTGCCTTGGTCTTGGTCAATCTACAGTTGTGTCGTAAAAAATCTCTGTGCTTATTGACTGAAATCGAAGTTTTAGCACAGCTTGTTGAGAAATAAAGTGTAATCGTCATCCCTATAATTACATTTTATTATCGCAGTTATATTCCTTTCATTGGCTTTATATAATTCTTGGGCATTAACTTTTATTATAAGATAAAAATGTTTTTGTTATTAAACAGAAATGGCAGGAAGAAAGTAATTTCAATGATTACATTACTTTGATACAACGAAGGCTTAGATGGTTTATTCATCTATAAATTCACTTCCAATTTGTAGAATTACAGGAAACAGGGTTTACTGAAATTAGACAGTTGAATGACGAGTTGAGCGACGATTGGCGTGCAATTGGAGAGGCTTATGTACTGCAGTGGATTGCTGTAGGCTAAAGATGATGATGAGACAGTTGAACGTAACGACGTGTTCCTTTAATAAGAATTCTTAACCCCGGACTGATTAGTGCCGTAAATAAATTCAAAATTCTTTTCAATTAGAACATCGAAACTTTGGCTAGAATCGAACAGCTTCCACCGCCACCAACGCAATATTTCATTGTATCAATAATCAAGAGACGGTTTATTTTTACATAGATAAGAATTTAATTACGCTCGGGTCGCCCAACTGCGCGTCTCCTTTTGAAAGAAGTTTCTCGCCTACTGGTCGGCACTTGATCAGAGGGCTGGGTCGTTCTTTGGCCAAAGAATTAGCAGCCAGTTCTGGGCACGTTTCCGAATGACAGCGATGAGGACGAGTACTTCGACGTCTAAGTGTCGTTGTGTATTTATTTGTATATTTAGTTAGTTAGTAATTTAATTTAGTACCTAGTGTAAATAGTTAGTTGTATTAAATATTGTAATAGTTATGTAAGTAAACCAATGAACATAATTAGAAAGTAGTTTGAGTCCTCTCGTTTCGTGGCTTCATATGCCAATTGGTCATTTAAAAAAAAAAACAATTTCTAATCTTTATAGCCGAAACTTATACCATGATGTATCTCTTCGAAGAGCTCTTCGATAGTTATGTCATCTTTCACATTTCATTCTTATCCTTATTTATTCTTAGCCCTGTCTACTGTTAGGTCTCTCAAGGGTCCAAAATTTACAACGTCCCTCTCCTTATCACGTCCAAACGTCTTTTATCATCAGCTTTAAAGCCTTCAACTGTTATCGGCTTTATTTATTGCTTTTGAGAGCCTGGTTTAACTTGACCACTACTTGGATAGGCGCCTATCACGCTATAAATCTAAAGAAGGGGTATTAGCAGAGTTTGGTGTTCATAGGTTTAGCAAAACAATTTGTGTCAGTTTTTCACTGGAGCAGTGCTTAAGAGTTTTTGTTCAAGATTGTTTAGTATAATTTGGGAAGGCTTAAATCAAATTATAATGTTTAAAGTGAGAATTGAGATGATAATCATGTCCATTTCAATTATTAAAGAAAGATGCAGAGGCTTATGAAAAATATTAAACCTAAATCCAAATACCATTTTGGTTTAAAAATGTCGAATTTTTTCCTTATTACTTTTTATCACTCAATACACGAGTTTCAATTCACCTTTATGTTTTTTTAAGAAGACATCTAAATTTGAATAGCTTGTATTGTCCCTCTGCAGGGCTAAGACGTCCCTCTCCCTTTTTCCACACAATTCTGTCTTTTGCCAGTCCCTACGGTAGGAGTCAAGCTGGTCCTGCCATCATCGTCTTGGCCTACCGCGATTTCGTCGTTTTAAGAAAACATATTGCAAATAAATATACCTAGTACCAATAAAACGAGGCCGTATACATGTAACATAGATCCATAAATGTCCATGATACATATTCAGGCACGCATAAACATTTCTATGCAGAATCAGCACAGCCACGTCAAAGAATGTCAGATATTATGCTGAATGCGTGACATCCGATCTATCTACGTCGCCTCGGTATTAAATATCTTCATGTTAAGCGGGTTACCTGTCGACGCTATGAGGGTAATACCCGGTTTCTGTGGTACTGCAAAATATTGTTATGGAATAGGTAGGTTACGGTTATCGGGTCTTTGCAGTTTTTTTGGCGTGGTTGAGAAAGAAGGGATTGTTTGGACATAGGCATTCTCAGCATATCATGTCCCCACTGCTGGGATACAGGCCTTCTCTCTGTGAGAGACAGTGGGCTGAAATCCCCCACGCGGGCCCAGTGCGGGTTGGTGGATGGCACATATCTTCAAATTTTTGGTTCTAAGATATGCCGGTTTCCCCACGATGTTTTCTTTCATTGTTTTAAGAGCAGTGGTGATGAAATGAAATACAAAAAGTAAAGCCGGGGCCGTTACCTCTGGGCCACCACTACGAGGACATGTGTTGATTTAAACCATGCGATGGTCGCTCGGCCTTGTGTTGACTTCGGTTCGGGTAGTATTTCAGATTGGTCTTCTGGGACCAATTATTAAAACTTTCAATACACGCCTGTCTATTAGTTCTACACAAAATAAAGTAAAAAAGGAGTACAGGTTTTAAGTCATTAAGAGTTTGACATAACTCTTCCATCTTAGAGTGAGCACAAGACAAGTCTGCACGCGATGTTTGACCTTCAAGATTATTCCCCTCCCAGCAATTTGAATCAGTTTCGGCATAGTGATGGTGATTATTTACTTTAGAAAACAGGGAACACGTCACACTCTCTTGACACCTGACATAAACGTTTAAAGATTTTTCCGATTTCGGCCGCGCGCAATTTTATTTTTCGCGCATTCTGCTCTAAGGTATCCACGAAGGAAATCATTAGAGGAAGCTTGCTTCTTCGTTCTTACTTCAGGTAAACTCTACAGCCAATATCCGTCCAATAATCCCTTAGTTTCCTACCTGCACCGCACGTGGTATAATTTCCTCCACAATTGAAATTCCTCTAGAGCGTATTAATTGTGACCTTCTACACTTCCACGGCGATTAAAATACTCATTATTACATATTAGCTTATTAAGTATGAATTCTAGTACAATGGTCGTCATAATCGCGAATTTGTTTCGCGTAATATATTAAATTGAAGTGTTTTGTGACTTCTGTTTCTTAAAACTGTATGGTTTTGTCAATGGGTTTTGTTGAGGCATATTACATACTTCCAACGTATTTCCGCAAACAGCTGTTTTTGAGGATGACATTGCGACTGAGTTTTTATAAAGTTAACAGAGCTTATTGGACAAACAAGTAGTGGAAAAAATTGTTAACTTTTTATATGCAATTAGTACGAGGCTTTTGACTACATTGTATGTGTATATTTTATGTCTTTTTTATTTGTAATGTGCGTTTCGTTTGTGCCGAATAAACATTTTTTCTTTGTTTTCTTTTTCTTTTATTAAACATTATTATATCTACGGCGAAGGTGGATTATTCCACTGGTGGGGATTTGTCGGTGGGGATTTCTGGAATAAACCATTATATCTCCGGCGAAGGTCGTGTGACGATGCGATCAGACCGCACAAGCAAATCGCAGCAGTGGGACGGCCACAATGAAGGCTAACAAAAAAAGTTTTAAAGTACTATTACATGGTCAAAAAAAAAAAGTAATGTAAAGACCCCTGAATAGGATCAATTTTTGTTAAGAGATCAACTCCTTATATGTATCTCACACACACAAATACCTACCCAAATAACTATCATTATACCATGTCAATACTTATTCTACCCGGGATTAGAACATAGAACCAGTCGCACTGAACGCTATCAACCCAGCGCTGTCTATGCTGGTTCTCTTAAAACTATGTACTAACTGATGGAGAAAATGTGCGACCTTGGCATTCCTGATTGGCCCCGCACTGACCATTATCGACTTTATTCTGTTATCACAATGATTGCTTATTGCGTATCAAGGAGATTTCTACCTTAGAACAATATAAAGTAGCCATTCGATGTTAGTTAACAATGCATAGTAAAATTATAAAAGTTAACTGTAATTACGAATACATACATTCGCAGGTTATGAATTAAAATATATAACAGTGTATAGAAGAAATGGTGTAAGCAGAAGTGTACAGGATGAGTGAAATGAGACAGATATACAAAGACATGTCCATACTGATTGCATCAATGACGACACTATCGCTTATGTAGTTAGGGGTGGTACTAATTTACTGACCTGGATCGCTAACTAAAAGGGAGTTTGTACTCCTAGGTAGGTAGAGAAACCGTGGCCCCTGGCACAGGCAACTAAAGGAACACAGGGTGGGTTTTAGTCAGTAAAAGTCTGACACGCCTTCCCGCTCCGCCCAGAGCGGGAGAAGTCATCTGATGAATTCCCACCCAAAAAAAAGGTAGGTCCAGGATCCATGCTGATGTTGATGATGACGATACTACGAGTATAGTCAATGTTGCTAGGGATGATATTAACTGCATTTATCTTTAAGGATTCTTATTTGTGAAGCTCGGACTTCTAAGAATTTCCTTTTTTGGATTTCAGGGACTTAGCAACCGCGTTTGATTATTAGACCTGTAACTTAGACAGATGAAATACACAGTAGAAATGTATTAAAAACATATTCGCGAAAAGTGAAGGATCAATTTTAGTAAAAGGAGAACCAATTCTGGAATATGATGATTTTCAATTCTTGATTGTTCCAAAACTTAAATACAGGGTGGCAGCGATATCGACGCGCACGATGCACGTGTTACCATTAATTTAGCACATGATTTTAGCGTAGAATATTTTGATGAAATGATTCTGAACCCCCCTGCGTCGGTATTGTTGTCGTAAACCTGTAGGTTCCTAACTACCCACGCTTGGTAGGTAACTATTTAAAAACGTACCTATAAACGAAATAGGGCGTAGAGATAATAATATACCGAGTGGAATATACGTTCATAACAAATGATAAGAAAATAATTAGACTAATCAAACAGTTATTAACGAATTTGAGTAAAACCCTCGCGGAAGAGTCAACATTGATTAAATAGCGGTAGAAAAACATCCGTCAAAGTGAAACTCAAATCATTTATTTCAAATAGGCACATCAAAAGGCACTTTTGAACGTTAAACATTACATTAAAATAAAATTGATTCTAGTCCCTTCCAAAAGGTAGTTTTCGTATGGAGAAGAATGGGCTACAAACTTCACCGTTACTCTTTTAAAATGTTCAAGTCTAGAACTACATGTATGCATAAGGAGGCCCTTTAAACAGACGCTACATAAAACTATATAGGTAAACTAAATGTATTCCTTCGTATCTTATTTGCTTGGACAAATAATAGAACAGAACACTCTTTATTATGTGCACTATATAAATAACAGATATAAATGTGGAAATTTTACAAACGGTGACACAATGGGCGGTCTTATCGTTAAGAGCGATCTTTTAAAGACAACCTTTGGATGGATTAAAAGGAGAAAGAAAGACAATACTGTAGGTGGTCTGTGGCGTACCATTTACATTATACAATAAATACATACATAAGCATGATATATTGTAACATAACTGTAGGTAGTACTTTAAGCTACTCATGTCGTCACAACTTGTTGTTAGACTGTGAACCTGCTTAATGTATTATCTGGACAATGAATATTTCAAATTAAGCTTTTTCACTTCATTTTCTTTTGAGGCTTATTTAACTTCCATTACGAGTTTTCTCTAAAGCTTTATAAGAAACACGGTTTTATAGAATATAATGTTATTTTAGTTAATCCCTCGACGTTTCTCTTTCCTTCTTTTCTATTTTTCTTACATTTTCCTCGTAGTCAACTTGTTGACAGTTTCAAACGTTCCATGTCATAAGACATAGTATGTTCTCAGAGACTAACTATAGACATCATCATCATCATCATTCTCTTGCCCTTATTCCTATTTATTTGGGATTCGGCGCAACATGTCTTTTTTCCATACTTCTCTTTTAGTCGTCATCTCGGTAGTCACCCTCTCTGTTACACATCCTCGTGACCTCTTAGCATAAATAGTTCGCTGATTTAGACCTCTGCATTGGGTCTAGATCGCATCGCATTGTTTGTTTACGTTAAAGAAAACCCCCTTTCTAACCATAAATTATCATCATTCATACAGTCCATCCATCGTTTCTTTGGTCTTCCCCTAAGATTACATAATAAGCCTATAACGTTCCCACTGCTGGGACACAGGCCACCTCTCTGTGAAAGGAAGTGGGCCTTAATCCACCACGCGGGCCCAGTGCGGGTTGGTAGATGTCACATGTCATCGAATTTTTTGGTTCTGACACATGACGGACATGCCGGTTTCCTCACGATATTTTCCTTTACCGTTAATCTTAGGGGAACTACCCCTAAGATTAACTGCAGACAATTATAATACCATTCAGTCATAAACGTTATGATATAAAATGACACAAGTGATAAATTATAAACATTCACTGTAATGCGAAATCTTGTATAATAAGTCGTTCCGAAATGCCCGGAAGACGTTAAAAGAGATTCTCATTAAGATAAGAAATACAAACAAAAAGAGTGTTATTTCTTAATTAATAAAATTATTGTAAGAAATAGTGGCGTACTGGTTTTTAGACATTGCAGAATAACATACTCGTAATTCTGTAATTAAAACAGTTTTGAAAGATTACTCAGTTACAAAATGCAGTTTCATCTGCATTGTTTATATACTTCTTGCCAATAATGTCGTTTTTGCAACCAGTTGAATTTTCAAATGGATGAAATAATAAGAGGCGAAAGCTTAGACTTGTTGAGGCGAAAATTGGTGCCAACTCACCGTTTAAACCTGCTTGGAAGTTTTAATTCAATTTAATGTGACAGCTCTTTCTAATTTACTCTTTCATTTCTTTTCTGCTTATTTGACTTTGATTTACACTCAGTTCTCCATTGGTCGACTCTCCACGTGACCAGAAGGCTGGCCTATTTTTTGGCTAAGAATCAGCACTGCGTGGCAATGCTGCCAGCCTTCTGGGCACTTTTCCAGTTTACAGCGATGCGGACGAATTTTTTGATGGCCTTTGATTATTTCCCTTCCTCCTTCCTTTGCTTATACTTGTAAATATTATTACTATTAATTAACGACTGTTAACTTTTTAAATTATGTAAATATAAATATAGTTCTTCATAAAATTGTCTCAATCTGTTCCATGATTTTGATAAATTGCATACAATTTACTTTGAATTCCTTCTCTTCTTCTAAGAGAAGAAACTTCCGTAAACGCATCTCGTTCTGCTTTAAAACCCAAAGAACACACTTAGGGCACGGGCCAAGCAAAGTCGCATGGCGGTATAGTTATACACATTCCATAAGGATCACCAACCTTACCAGTACGTCAAGTAACCCAGGATAAAAAGAGAAATGAAGTAATTTCATTGTAACAATATTACAAGGGAACGACTGATGAATGAAAGCGTTCAAACACAGTCATTCATTCTTTCGTTCACAAGCATTGTGGGAAATGCGAAATTGCTTTATTTAGTGTAGGTAAAGAGTTGTTTGACATGCGACTGTAACGCGCCTTCCAGATTCTTCCGGTGTCAATTTGCGTGTGTTCTTTCCACGGTTTTGTTTTGTTTTTCTGTTATTTAGTTTTGAGAAAGGTTCCGTTTTAGTTTTGTTTTTTTTTGTTATGAAATGATTTCTGGCTGTGAATCATTTGATCGCCACAGCTCCATCTGGACCGACGACTTTAAGAAAGTCGCTGGGACAGACTGGACGCGGAAGGCGGAGGACAGGGTGTTGTGGCGCAGCCTGGGAGAGGCCTATGTACTGCGATAGGTTGAGTTGATTGATATTTGATTGACCATCTGGACAACAATGAGATTTTATCTTTGTATGTCACTTACAGAGACTAACATAATTAATGTAGAGTCAGACATAGTCGAACCGTGTCGAACGTGGTTTAAAAGGAATTTATAACCGAACCTTTTCTGAAGATAAATGTTAAATAAGACCCATTTAAGTCCATATTGATTCAACAGACAGCCTACAAGAAAACCTTTCACAATGCGTCCCAAGACCCGTCAAGTCCCTGTCTGACCCAATACTTCTGAACCTAAAACTGTGTGCCTACTTGTCTAGATAAGAGTCTGATAACAAACGTGTTATACTAAGTTAGTGCGTGTATATCGCTTGAAAAGCGTAGGAGTAAAGTGCCAATATGGATGATAAGCTTTAGCTAAATCAATACTTGAGGTAGGACGGTGCCACTTGTTTAAGTTTAGATCTATTACGGCTGTGTTCTAGATTATAATTAAATGTCTGATTGATTGTGGCAGCTCACAGCTGTGAAGGGTTTTGCAATTGATTCTCAAGGTCGCTATCAGATTTATTATCTGACTGATTAGTCACGCAGATTCTGACATAGAATTTGGTGCCCTTCTCTTCTTCGCTGATCTTCATTTGTTTTTATAGTTCGACCCGTTCAAGAATCGAATGAATTTTGGAACGTGGTTATATTTGCTAAATTGCCGTTTTTAATGGTCCAATTATTGTTTTCTTAGAACTATGAAATCAGTTCTAGCGTAGAATTCACTAGTCTCGCTTAGGATGTGGTGTTCTTTTTTTACAAGGAGCCAAAACTATCATACATAAGATAGAGTTATCATTTGAATAGTAGGCATTGCTGGGTTATTACTGTCTTTAGCGCTTTTAAAACAAAAGCTAAGTGATGTCAGGATGAGTAAGTACCTAAGGGTATGACGCAGTATCGTCCTAACACTGGAAGACGAGATGTCGGTCAGACGACATTGTTGCCATTGCGAGCAAAACCTGGATGAGGCTTGCACAGGAGCGTGGGGATTGCATGCTCATGCCCAGCTGTGGCCCTGTGGGTGAAGTAGGGTTGATGATTATAAAACCAAAAGCAGTGAAGCCTACTTCTACCCACATATATTCCACACATATAGAATGTCAGTTTGTCATCAATATGAGTGTGCCAGTCAGGCAGGATGTTGGCGTAGGTGTCATATCTTATCTCCTTCGTTTTGGAACACCTATTGAATATTTGTGACGAATATCTATGTAGGTGGTTGGTACTGTTTATGTAAATAGGTTGCTAGTGGTAATATTGTGTTTGAAGTTCTAAAAAAAAGATGAAAACCTATTCAGGTGGAGATTCATAGACGACTCCGGCTTGGAGTGTAAATGTGGTGGTGGCCCACAAACGATGGGACACTTATTAAATCATGTCCTGCGTGTCCTGTCAGCTGCACGTTACAGGATCTGATGGACGCTAGGGATGGCGCGAAACACGTAGCCGAATTCTGGGCCCCTTTAGATTCCCGGAGTCCCTTTAGATTGCAACTATTGTTATTTTTAGTATTAATTTAGTGCAAGGACCGTTCGTTCTGTTCTCCCCAGCAGCACAGCTGTCTGTTCAGTAAGGTCTCCTTTAGACTCGATGTCATAATCAAATGACACCTGCAAGAGGTTGCAAACTGCATTATTGCCCTATCCTCGTATATACGCAGAGTTGGATTTATTCAGATTTATAGATTTACACTAAGTATCGTCTCAATAATTCACAGAGAACAAACGAATACATACCAGATTATTTTAAAATTAATGCCCATAAATTGAATACGGTCAGTGTAGAAAATTATTAATTATCGTATTTGAACGCACGCTGCGTACGGTTAATCGATTGGGACACGCATATTATCGCCCGGTAATTCCTTGTGTTTGAGTTAATTTTGATCTTGAAAGTAGTTTTTGTAGTGGTAGAACTTGGTATATGTAGCAATATGTTTTATTTTATTTAGGGCTGATTGTTCCATCGCCAGATAACTTTCATTCGAGGAATAAAATTGACGTTTGACAGTTTTTGTATGAAATAACTGTCAAAATTTCAAAATTAGTCCTCGAAAAAGTTATCAGATGATTGAAAAATCAGCCCTTGATTCGGAACGCTTACCTACAAAAAGTGGTTACAGTTTTTAGTAGAATTAAGGCCAATCACAAGTTTCTACTTATAATAAGGACTAGAAGGATAATGAAATGGTTCTGTCTAAATATTAAATTGCCACGGTATTTTGGTCTTTAGAGTCTCCTTATCCCTTAGCCCTTGTTACAATTTATTTGCAGGCCGATCAGCATACGTTTTCTTCATACATACACATACTCCTATCCATATCCATACACCCTCCTTTCTAACCTATCTGCCTTTCGAGTCTATCCTCAGTGTTAAGAGCCAGCTAGAATGCAACAATACAGCGCAAATAATCTTAGCCTTGGATACTTCAAAGTGGTCCCGGAGGAAAAGAACTACATCATTTCCCTAAACTGCTTTGTTTGTAGCGTGTATAATATTAGCTGTGTATAATATTATGGCAACAATTCACCCCCAGAGGTCTATTTGTTGGTAGAGTGCTATGAAGATCTTTTGGTACCTGCAGGGTAATTGCGTAACACACGATCAATAGCAATTGGTTTCACTTTGACAGTTCAACAACATTCATTGCGTTATTTACGTTGTTGAGCAGACACATGACACATTTTTTGAACATATAAAGCAATGGATTAGCAATATCCTTCAAAATGATTCAGATTGAGATTGATTGTGTGTTACGCAATTAGGGTGCTGAATGAAATTGACAAGGGAGTTAGTTCCGATTTTGACCACGCTCCAAAAGAACCTGACAGCGTTATATATCCTCGCCTTAGGGTTCCAGCTAAACGGCAGAATTCACCGACCCTCTACGTCACTATTCAAACCTAAAGTAACCCAGTTCAACATGCACAACAATCAATAAGCATAGCAACAAGCGTGCACCCACGTGATTGGTTCCACACTCATATTACCTATTTGTTACTTAGTAAACATTGCTTTTTTTTTTTTTTTTTTTTTTTTTTTTTTTGTGGATGGGAAATCATCAAATGACCCCTCCCGCTCTGGGTGGAGCGGAAGGGAGTGTCAGACTTTTACTGACTAAAACCCACCCGTGTTCCGTCCTTAGCCCTTTCTGTTCCAGGGCAGCGGTTAACCTTTCGGAAAATCCCACCGCCCCGGCAGGCTTCGGCCCTGTGGGGCCCCGTCCTCTGCTGACATCTCTTTGAGGCGCGCGTGGAACACAACGCGCCGTCCGGCACGGGCCTGGTCCTGATCGGACGGTGAGCTACCCATTACTCACCGCCCGCAGGCCCGCGCCTACGGTGGCCGGGAGTCGTCACGCGGCTCCCGACGCCCGGAGCGTCTCCCGCGGCGGCTGAGGCGTGAGGTATTCTCCCTCAGCCTCCCCGCCACCTCCTTCGCTAGCATGACTGCTTCGCAGAAGGAGGTGACTGCCTCCCATTCTCTCTCGCCCCGGACCATGGCTTGCACCAGGGCCGGGCGCGAGAGGTCGCCGCCGTTGCCGATCGCCTCCACGAGGACACGGCGGGTCTCCGCCCAAGCAGGGCAGACCTCCACCGTGTGCTCCACCGTGTCCTCTGGGCGATCCGGGCAGTGGTGACACCCGGGCGTCTCCTCCCGCCTGATGATGTGCAGGAACCTCCCGAAACATCCGTGTCCGGAGAGGACCTGCGTCAGGCGGTACGTGAGAGCGCCGTGACGCCTCTCTAGCCACTCCTCAAAGAGGGGTCTTATCGCCGCTATCGCGGCGTGCCCTGCGCTGGGTTGCGATAGTCGCGCCTTCCATTCCGCCATGAGATCGCGCCGGAGGTCCGTCCGCTCCGCAGCGATTTGCCGCGGGTGCAGAGTTTCAGTAAACATTGCTTCAAGTAACGCTTAGATGATACGCACGATGTGTATAGGTATGACGGAGTTTCGTAATACTGTGATGGTAGGCAAGTCTATTTTTGTTACTTGCATCTCATCATCATCTGCCCTGCCTTTTCCCAACTATATTGGGGTCGGTCAGCTTCCAGTCTAACCGGATGCAGCTGAATTTTACTTAGAGCGACTGGCTATTTGACCTCCACAACCCAGCTACTGGGTAATACGATACCCCTTAGTAAGACTGGTTGTCAGATTTTCGGGCTTCTGACAATCCGTAACGAATGTCAAAGATCCACAAATGACAGCCGGGACCAACAGCTTAACGTGCTATCCAAGGCAAGGAGGGGTCTTGGTATGTGAAGATGGTCACCCATCCACGGACCAACCGCGGCAAGCGTAGCTTAACCTGATCGATCGACCCGCGCGGCTGTTATTACTTAGCCACAACTTAATACTAAAACAAATACCTACCTACACTAATTAGTCGACATTTGTAATTAATAGAAATACACGTCATTAGGGAATTTTCAGTTTCCGAGAAACAATATTATTACCTAACAAGTGAAATGGAAATTAATTGTTAATTTATTATACAATTTAAATGAAAGCGTCACTTGGTTTTTTACTTTATGAAAATGGTCATTAATGGAACGTTCCATTTCAAGACGCAGTAAGTTCTTGCGGTTTTCCTTAAACGTAATAACATCGGTTAGTAAAATATCTTGCATACTATCATGCCGAAAGAATAGGTAGGCGTATAGTACACCCACATTATCATAAAATCCCATGCAAGGTTTTTAGCCACAAATCTGCTACGCTACGATCAAATTTATAATAACAGCGAAGAAATTTTGAAAAAAAATCGTTTTGGTATAACTCAATTAAACTTCGCCCTATGCTATATAAGGCAGATATTGACAAGCTTGTCTAGTCTGCTTTAGCCTATCGTGACCATTAACTGTGTGATATTCTGACTAGTCACAGAGAATGGATGCAGGTTGAAGACTACAGAGCCGGTCTTAAGACACCTGTAACACTGCCGGTACCGGTTTAGTAATTGGACGGACAAGACGGACGAGCCTTAGGCGTAGCATAGACCACGTTACTCCCGAGATGTCGGTGGTTGATTTTAATAAATAGGAATTGGTTTCACTGTAGGTAGGTACACATAAATGAATAATTATTTGTTTAGGTTATATAAAGGTTTTGTAGGATATAAGGAACTTATAAAGTATGCATTCTTAAGTACATGGTGATACACGAATTGTTGGGTAAAGCGCTCTCCTAGCTAGATCACTGAGTGTTCTGTTTTTAGAAGAGGCGAAACATGAAAGAAAAGAGGCTGAACATTCCCTGTAGGTCACCAGAGTTGGCCTAGCAACACCATAATTACAAAGATTAAAAGAAAAACATATTTATTTCCACTAGACGTGCCGCGTAAAGTAAAAAAAAAAAAAATTTTCTACTGAAACACAAAAAGAATTTAGGGCAAAATATGCGTCACATCTAAACCATATCTGCTGATTCTGCTAAGTCAAAATTCCACTTTGGTCCTGAGACCATTTTGTAAAAGGTCTGACAACTGATTAATATACCCACTGCTCTATGCCGTAGCCAAAAGGAACGTACCTTAGGATTACATTCAACAAAGCTCAGTAACACACCTCACAAACAACTCAAAAGCCACATTGACACACAAATCAAACAACTGAAGGCCGCCTAACAAAAACAGCAACATTTACTATGAGTATTACTAAAGGGCGAACAAGTAGCGCGAAGGGCCGGCAACAAGTACCTAGAGGTAGATAAATACGCGCACCAATCAGCTGTCGCTTAACTTTCACTGCGCTGCGCTGACGCAACGCTCGGACACACTGTACACACTACATGGAGAGGTTGAAAAGGACCATTCCACAAAAGAAATGTGGCAAAAACCACAAAAATTCACAAAGTCTAAAAACACCGGAACTTACCATGCTTAGATAATAGATTCAGTGAAGTAGAACTCTTAATACAAAAAAATGCAGAATCTTACAACTTAAACCGTTTTTCTTTTTCGTCATCTTTTATGTCAATTGCCACAGTTTCACCTGCCGATCGATTCTGTAAAAATCTCACCGTGAAAAGTTAGGTGAAGTGAGCTTAGAGTGTGCTGTCAATAGTGTCAATCCCTCGCATTAGTTAGAATGACAGCTCACTCCACGCTCACTTCACCTGAGTTTTCACGGTGAGATGGTTACAGAATCGCAGTGCTGGTTCTTGTTTGGGTTCACCAGCATCTTATGTGTGTTCACGAAAGTGAATACATGATGGAGTTTCCTTCAACTGGACCCTGCGTTGGGTTGATAAGAAAAAAAAAAATAACGTAGGAGTAGTCACATAGATCGAAAGCCTTCTATAAATTATTGTCCCGTCAGTAGACGTCATGCAATCGCATTCTTATTAGAATATAGGAAGCAATCTTCTATCTACGAATATAGACTAATTTGATATATCAGAACAATGTCCGTTGTTGGTACTTGCAGTGCTCACTGATTTAATATGAATGCTATCACATAGAGAAGAAATTTCTCAAAAGTTGTTAGAAAAACTTGTGTACCTACACAACAGGAGAATCTTACTGACATCGCTTGATAACAATTATTTTAACAACCTCAGCTATTTCTTGATACTTCTTATTTTTTTATTTGCTGGACTATTTTGTTACCATTTCGCGTTAGGAATGAACCTTTTATCTCTTTTACTCATTGTTCGGACACACTCGACGTTGATCGGGTTTTGTTTAGGGACGCACGACTTTGTTTATGAAATTATGTAAACTTTCAATTGGAGCTGGATCTAGTTAGGTAGTATACATATGGAACAGTCTCGCTCTCGTAATAGTGTTTCTTAAAGTAGGCACTCGAGACAGGTAGCCCTGTTTTTCTTCCACCTCTTTCTTTTTTACTTACTTAACCATTTATGTTTAGGACTACATACCTAAGGACCAATCCTGTGTCGTCCAGTGCCCTATATACTCGTATATTTTCTTACTGTTGGTCGTTTGGAGTGACTAACTTTTCCAGAACCTGGCCACTTTGTTATGAATCATAGATGAACGCTTGACTTCTTTTCAGTCATTTTGTTACTAATGTTGAAAATTCGATCTTTACCCACGCCTTCACGTGCGATGTTATTTACGTACACAAGACATATTTCTCCAGAATTGCACCAATTAATCTCTTCGCACATATTCTTAGAAAATTTTGCCATTAGTATGCGATTATAGCAACCGCTGTCTTTCGCACGAGCGTCTAATTGCCTCGTGGATGTGCCGATGCGATCAAGCGATTATTGTGCGAGTAGTCGCGGCGACTTCTCGCAAAATAATCGCTTGATCGACTCTGCGACATGTCGCAACATAATCGCTTCAACGATTCGCTGATAAGCTAATGTAGTACAATTATTGCTCAAGCGACTTCTTTTGATCCTAATATTCTTCTTCGTTGTTACATGTTGGCAGCTTGTTTGATTTTATGGAGTTTGTGGTTTTACTTGGAATGCTTTCGGTATGATGGTTAAGTAGTATATCTTCCTCTGATCATCATGCTGAGATAGGAGCCCGTATAGGACTTTCTGTTTCATTTTATTTTTGTTAATTTTTGCTTAATTTGCAAGTTTTGTTTTTGACTGTAATAAATACTTTTTCTTTCTTTCTTTCTTTCTATAGAAATACCTGAATTTTCACTAGCACTTGATATTATATCAGAATCTATATTTAGTTATAATAATATTTCTCATGTTCATCAAATGACACCTCGACGGAAATGTTTCTGCATTAAAGTAAACTTTGAACAAGAAAAACCGCCAAACATAGAAAATGACGAATTACATTATCAATTTGGTTTTACCAAATCTGAAACCGAAATTCAAGGAAACATTACATTCATTCACAAATCAGACGAATTTGACCTACTGGTATTCAGCTGCAATCGGTTAGACTGGAAGCCGACCCCAACATAGTTGGGAAAAGGCTAGGCAGATGATGACTTCTGTACTATTATATCTAATAGTACAGAAGTCTCGAGATTTTGACATGTCGCCACATTTGTTGATCAGTAGTCTCCATAGATCGATATTCGTGTAGTCTCCAATCAATTAGTGAAGAGTCTCAGTAAAGACGTTTTTGTTATTGTAACAAAGGACGTTCTAAACAAAGTGATTTTAAACAATGTTATCATTATAACCGATGGTCTCTTGGAACTGAATCAATATTTACAATTTTACGTTGCACATTCGTGCCGTCATTTAATTGGGTTCAATAGAACTGTATCGTGATTAGTTTCCTCTTTTCTGGTTTATCTTAAAGCCTTGGGTTCTTTTTCAAATACTGCTAGCACCACTCTAATTGCGTAACATACTTGCGATCTCAATCTGAATCATTTTGAAGGATATTGCTGATCCATTGCTTCATATGTTTGAAAAATGTGTCTGCTCAACAACGTAAATAGAGCAATGAAAGTGATAGAGAGAGACAGTGTGTTACGCAAATACCCCGCAGGAACTCAGTGTCTGAGTCTCAATATTTAAATGATGATCATGAACTGAAATCAGTTCTGGATAAGCTTCAGCGTTCTTCTTTAGTCCTGACATGACTACTGCTTTGTTGAAACCATGTTTAAGAAAACTGGATTTTTGTTATCGTTCTTCATTGTTCGGGTTGACGTTGCTCTTATTAATCCAAGAATTATTTACCACAGCCTCGTAAGGCACCCTCAGGGAACGATAGTCAAGAACTTAGTCAGAGACCACAAAACGTAATAATTTCCTTTAATTTTATTCATCAATGCAAATAAAGGAAATGCATGAATTTTATAGCTTGTCAAATACGCAATAATTACGTTGTATTAAAAGTACTATAACAGCTTCAAATTGATAGTTATTAACCCAATGATCGAGTAAAACAAAAGAATCCAACACAACATAATAATTGCTTAACTTGAATTTAAAATGTCAATCAATATGGCCTGCATATTTACAATTATCCTGTCTAAATTAGCAATTTTCAACTCTTTGTCTTTATTATCAAAGGTTGTATTAACTGCACAAATAATGTTGCCATTCTACAAATCAGCATTCATAATAAATAAAATAGTTATATACAAAAGTGAGTGTACCAAGGCTGACTGGTGTTCATGCTACTATCGTGTGCTCGAATTTTTACCATCAAACTAATATACACCTTGTTCTAATACTTGTAAGGTTCAAATACCTTTTGTAGGTCGCCCTATAGGTTTTTGTCTACCACGATATTTCGTTGCCATTTATGGAGGTAGCTTTCCTTGCTGGTCTCTGTATTTGATTTATAACTACAAAACTTTGCTTCAAATATATTTTTTCTGGACTAAAATTATGGATCTGGAGTAACTGGCTTTACTGTAGTTTTTATTTAAAATAATTGGTGTTTTCTGGGTTTAGTTTAGATTGATTTTGACCATTTAGAAATATGGCCAATTAGCTTTTAGCTTTAGAGAATGATTTACGACTTCTCAATTGAAGCAAAAAAATCTTTGATCTTTATTATTAAGCTTAAACGGAATAGAATAGATCACAATCTACTAAAATATACTATCATAGTAAAACTGCGCAGCTCTATAATCGGCTAAAGGAAATGGGTAATTCTGTTGATTGTTGGCGATCACAAGCAATTTGTCACTCATCATCATTTGATAAAGATCAAGTCTTGCAATTCAGAGAGACCAACTCCAACGAGTAAACACTTGGTAAAACTAACTCCTTTACTAGAATTCCCTCGTCAAGTAGCTAACAATAAACTTGTAGAGGATTGTACAAACAATTGGATTAAGAAAGAAGACTCCAGTCGGGAAGGTATGCCACCCGTCGGCGTAATGCTACTAGGAAAACAGATGTAAAAGTAGAGAGAATACTTGGTTCGATTGAAATTGTTATTTCTTGTTTTCTTTTGAGAGCCTATAAAGGAGACAACAGGCAATTTGACATTTTGTATTATTTTAAACATTCAGAGGGATTATTTCAAACATCTATGCAACAAGATATAAGATGTCACGGGATGAACTTTGGACGTTAATACCTCGGAAACGTTATACTTAGTCTTATTATGATTTCTGTTTGCATTGATGTCGGCTATCGATTTATATAGGTTTCATAAGAGGACGCCATTTCGAAAAAAAAAAAAACAAAATGGCGGACAGGTAGGTATGCCACGGACCTTCAAAGCCCTTTGAATTTCACGGGCTACATTATCGCATCCCCCTTAATATATAATTCTCTAACATTAGTCTTGTATGTGTTCATTGGCTTTCATTGTATGTAACTAACGGATGAGCATAATCGGTAGTTTACCCGGAGCAACATTGTAACGTTCTATAATTATTTCTAATTATTTCAGTTCCGAGTGTTTCAGGTAGTTTCAAAATACCTACTGGTTTTACCTAGTAGTGATACAATGATATGTCATCTTCAGCCACTCGGTCTTTACCTGTCAATGATTATATCATTAATTTCTGTATGTGCCAGTCATCTTTACTTAGCATAGTTTCTGTATTGTTTTCATGTAGCGTGTGGACTATGTTATACATTCAGTAGGGACTGTCTACAACAGTGTGTCCAGATATTTTTTCTCAAATCGTCTCGTGGACGGTGACGGCGAATCTTTCTCTTAGCAATGGTGTTTCTATACGAATAACTTAAGATATCGCATTTACACGAAATATTTTAACTGATAATGAACATTATAATGCGAACACTGACAATAATGCGAATGAAAATAAATTATTAGATTCCTTGGAAACAAAATCATTGGTTACTTTTGTATTGGTCTATCTGCGTTACGAGTCTAAACATTCTTTCAAAATTGTAACACCCCAACTCCCAACGCCCAAAACAACGCGTTAGCATATCTAATGAACTTTGATTATTCGAATGAACTGTTAAAGTCATTACGTCTGCATTTCAACTCATGTGTCATATTTATCGCCAGCATGCACTAAACCGCGGCGCGTGTCCGAATTGTTACTGTTTTGCTCCATATTCCATGGTTATTGCTTCGAAATCAGTTTATTAGGTCCATCTAAATTTAGCTTCATTAGTAATTAATTGGCACCATGTTGCTTTTCAATGTATTTTGCTGTGTATACGTACGGTATAATTATTATAAAATTAATGACGCATATTTTTTCAACGCAAATTATTTTAGATTCAAAATTTTGTTGACCTTTGCAGTGAATTTGTTAGTGTTATCTTTTAATTCAATTAAAATTATCGTGTTATTAAATATGTCAGTTGTCGATCTAATGATAATTTATAATAGATTTAGTTTGATTGTAATCAATTAACTGATATATATTAATTTTGATACCGGAAGACTTACTTAAATTACAGAAAGTTCTCGAAAACTGTCCGACTGATTCAGTTACAAATGTTGCGGTCCAGTCATCTGCCCTGGTCCTACTATGGTTTTCATCATAAACCAGTTAATGGTTTGGTGATCATTATCACAGTACAGTATTTAGTATAGTTTCTATAGTTTTTTGGTATAGTTTAGTAGTAACTATGAGTAGTAGTTTGGTATAGTTTAGTAGTAAGTATGTTTAGTAGTAATTATGCGCGTAACACAGTATACTAAATTATTTGTAGTGGTATGTAGGATGTAGGTATAAGATTGAGAGATACAATATTCTGGTTAATTCTGATACGATTTCCAAACATATTTTCGTATCCATAATACCTTCTTCCATTTTGACTCTCATAGAGATGATTAGGTATCCCTCGTAATCTTTTTCTATCTTGTCGAGAGGTATTTCCCTTGTGAGCAGTAGAACAAACTACTATGTTACTGTCATTCAAACGAGCCTATATATCGAACGATTTGTCAGAACCTTTTATAACCAAAGACAATGGTACTCTAGTGCCTTTGTGTGGGTATCAAGTTAAATTGATCGTGAAGGAAAATCTGACTTATTTTACAGCCCGGAACTTCTAATAGGATTACCTATTCTGTTTGCCTACTTCAGTCAATTACAATGCTTATTGTGATTATTAATTACTGAAATTCTGATTTAAGAAAGGCGTCTCGTCAATATGTTGTAATTTTATCAATAAATTCTTGAAACTATGGATGGACTTGTGAAAGATGATATGGCTAGAAAGGGGGTGACTACCGAGATGACGACTAATAGAGAAGTATGGGAGAAAAAGACATGTTGCGAGAACCATAATTACATTGGGATAAGGACAGAAATTTATGATATCTTGAATGTTTTTAACTTCAATCTTTTTACTGACTGTTACATTGCACACGTGTTGCCGGTTTTGCAATTACTTTAAGAAAATCACAGCCTATTTAAAGTCCAACAGCTGACTTTACCTTTCAATAATTTAATATACTAAAAACTCTTTTAATTTCTTCACTAAATCTAATCACGCAATAATGTTATCGTACGCTTTCGATCCATGGCATAACACTTTCGTCCATGACAGTATTTATCGTGTTTTTTAAATGGACGTTGGTGCTGATTAAATACGCAGATGTGCCCGTGGAGCGTGACTCGTGACGAATGGGCACGTGTGCTCGCATGTACCGCATGCTTCCGGTCAAAAGTGTGGAGTACTGTGGTTGCGGAATCTAATGTGTTTAGTAGGTGAGGGGACTAATTGGGTAGAGGGAAAGGTGAAATGGTAGGAATGTTTTGCAGATTCAGCGCAGGTTTCTGAACGTCTGAAGTTTGCTGTCAATTGTAAATATTGTCATGTTACCTGTTATGATTGGTTTTATCAAAATAATAACAACCTTCCTTATGGTGTTATTGATTAGTAAATTAAACCAACTTTGTAGTATGTAGCTATAATTTCAGTGTCACATGTTTCATGTAAAGGTTTCAGAAAACTTGAATGACATTCTTCTATTGACATGCTGTTTTTGGAGCAGCACAATAAAGTTACACTTCGAGTTTTGTCCTCCGCTGTGATATTTCTTTCCCAATTGACTTTCTCATTGTTTATCACAACCTATGAGATTTGTTGTAGACATTTTTGCCTTTGTGTCCTTGGGTACCATGGTCAGCAGTGTTCCCACTGCTGGGACACAGGCCTCCTCTCTTTGAGAGGGAGTGGGCTTTAATCTACCACGTGGTTCCAGTGCGGGTTGGTACTTGGGTAATTATGCTGATTATGTCAGAATCACACAGCTGGCTATCAATTCCATCCATCGTCATTCGTAACCAGTACATACATAATATGTACATACTAACAATCTTTTACGCAGTGACCTTTTACGGGTATTTGCGCGTCGATAACGCCTTGAAACCGTATCAAGTTCAGAACGTTTCATTTTGATCACACATAACTAGGCTAACATTTTGTTAGATATTAAACTGTAGCTTTTTGTTCTATTTATTTCTTTATGACTGTCTATAGTTTTAACAGCACACAAAACAATTTATTTTTGATATCATTTATATTCTAAGGGCTAATTTTTCCAAAGCCAGATAATTTTATCCGAGGAATAATTTTGAATTTTTGACAGTTTTTCCATAAAAATAATAATAATACAATAAAAATTATCTGTCAATTGAGAAATCAGCCCTTAAAGGAATAAAAATGTCAAATATAAGAAAAAAAAGAAAAGTAAGAAAATAAGTTTATTTTCGGTAAACAAGACGTTGGGAATGAACACAAACACAAAAAAGAACACGTTGGGGGAAAATATGTGTCAATATACATATATATGCGCTGATATTACTGTAAGTATTAAATGGATATTAGGCACTACTTTATACCTTAAGAAGAAATATACGGCATACAGTCCTTTAACAGTTTTTAACCTCTGACAGCAACCCAGCAACCAGACGGTAAAACAACTTTGAAATACTATATAGTGGGTAGTTCGATTTATCAATCCGTTTGTTATGTCATTCTGTCATTCGTGGAGCTTTGACAGTTGTTACGGGATATCTATAGATCAATTCTCGTAATTTTATGAACGTTCACAGTCTGATCTCAGTCTCAATCTGTCAAAAATACCGTAAATTGCCCTAGAATTTGACAAGTTTTTGACATTTGTCGGTCGCTGAGATGAGATTGCGACTAGATTTTGAACGTTTTAAATTACGAGAAATGGCCTTCAGAAGCCTGAAAGTCTGACAACTAGTCTTACCAAGGGTTATCGTATTACCCAGTAACTGGGATGTGGAGGTCAGATAATCCGTCGCTCCATGTAAACTACGGGTATGCAGGCGCATCCGGTTAGACTGGAAGCCGACCCCAATATAGTTGGGAAAAGGCTAGGCAGATGATGATGATGATGATGTCATTTACGAGTTTCCTTACGATCGTTAATTGAAGCATTAATTATTATAATAAAGGCATATGTTTACTAACCCAGGACTTTTGTAAGAAATGAGTCTGATTTCTTTCCACCCTGACAAAGTACAATAGGAAATTTTGTCATTCTTCTCTTTATGATTCCATAAAAGGCACCAAAACTGAGGATATTTCAACATGCCATGTTAGTGCTAACCTTGACATCAGCCCCCGGAAATTTGCGTGTAAGTTAACGATTGAAGCATTGGAGTTTACTAAGGACAATCATTTTCCACGCTTATTCGAGTTTTCACAGTTGCCCCGATGGATATCTGCCACAGTGTAGAGATGTGCAGTAGGGCGCAACTTACTTTTTTTTCTTGAGGATTTTAGTTTCCTTTTCCGATCATGTAATTAGACTGTGTTTAAGTAACTACTGCATACTACTGCGCAATTTGATCTTTTAACTTAATTCTGACCTAAGGGAATTTCAAATGCCCCAAATTAGGTGTTCGCCACAGATGCACCGTCATCGGAGAACGCCATTAGACACGAGACCCATGGGAAATCATGGAGGAATCTATTTTTAGTTGAGATACGGTATTTTGTGTCGCCTTTCGTGAATAAATCTTACGCTTTTCACCAAACTAAACACGAAACAAACTATTTTAAGACTACCAAAGAAATACTACCTATTCTTATGTTAATGTTTTCGTTTAAATGTCAGTGTTGAGACAATATAGTGCAAATATTATCACCATCTCGTATTATTAATAGCGAATAATATTATAGTCATCTTGAATTACTAATTATAAATAGTATTTTTGGATTACAACAAACAATGATTTTTTGGAAGGTTTTCATAATATCAATTAATTTTTTATCCTCTAACAACCTAGAAAGAAATTAAATATCCGGGCCGAGTTTTTCTTCGAGGATTATTCTTAAGAAGAACTTTATATTAGAAAAATATTTCAACAATAGGTATTTATGAAATCCTGCAATATTTAATCCCAAAATAATCCACAATTACTTTACTCCCAGCACATCTTGACCTACTGTAACTTCAGCTATGTACTGGATCACATCAAATCCACATTATGTGGCCGTAATAATCTCATATGGCTTTGTTCAGTGTCTGTGAAAGAATGGTCTCTTATATGGCCCTTACATATCTTTACATTTCCCAAGGTATCTGGGTAATTTGATGCTTCACGACCTTGCAAATGACACTTTGATAAGGAAAAAATGTAATTGGATTCCGTCACAATAAGAACCTTGAAATTCGGCCTAGTTTATTATATTAGAAGTCCTTTTTTGAGGGAATATGAATTAAGCTTTTGACTGAATTTTTTTTTTGAATAATATAATTAATGGGTTTGCTTTTTCTGGACTTTATTTCTATTGATTCACTTTACATTAAGAAAAGACATTATCTTTCTTTTTGACCTGGTAGAGAGATCTTTCTAAATGGTGAGCTGTTATTTTTAATCTCCATAAAATTATAACCACACGACACCAATCAGACCCAACATCACCAAACACTCCTGACATTGGTCATGGTCATCTCCATAAATACTTCCTAACAGGTGGCATCCTAACTTAAGCTTAATTTATGACCCGATATGTAGAATGTGTTCATTAAACGCAGAACGTGAAATTCCAAGGATAATAATTTGTCCAATGACAAGCGCCCTAATTCATTTTGACGGATATTGCATATTCATATGTTCGAAAAATTTGTTGCTCAACAACGTAAATAACGCAATGAATGTTGTTGAAGTGTCAACATGAAAGCCATTGATAATTGTTACGCAATTACCCCGCAGTTGTGGGGACGTTGGGAAGGTCTCAGTTGGGTAAAGGCACTCTTGGAAATGAGGTGTTAAAGCTTTATGTGGCCATCGGGACTTCGTGGTCTGTGCTCCGTGGTACAGATAGACTTGTAGAACCTTTATTTATGTTTTGATAAATATCTCGGTTTTTCGATTAGGTAATGTTTCTTTTGTAGAGTTTCGTTTAGCGTAACTCCTTGGATTCTGATGAAATTATTTTTTTTACATTTGGCATATTTGTATTTCAAAAATCTTTATCAGATTTTTGTCGTCTTCTTGCTCTTTCAAGATTATTATTATTGTTAGCCTTTTTAACCTGTGTTTTCATCGGTTTTCAAATATATATTTTTTTTGGTTACTGATAAGTGGAAGAGCGGAGTCTCCAAGCATTTTCTTGCTTAAAAGGAGACTCCAAATCATAAAATGTAACGCAAATATGTTAATTGTAAAAAAACGTTCTAGTTTTTTTGTTTCTTTATTTATAAATAGGTTACAGTAGTCTTTAAATGAAAACTGTGATCCACAAAACCATTTTCACGGTTAGTCTGTGAAAAGGGATCATATAAAATTAAAATTAATAGTTTGTTTAGTTTGTAGTTAATTCGTGTAAATATTTAGGTTGGTCTACGGTATTATTTGTAATTTTGTAAGTAAAAATGTTTATACTAAAGTGTTTTCTAAGTAGGTAAGTTGGCTTTTGTCATGTTTCGTGAATTTAGCATCGTTCATCATCTTTTTCCTCCAATTCATCAATCTTGGCCTAATGGTCATTGCTTATCGCTAATGGGACAAAATTAGCAATTTGTCAGCCTTCTAGGCTATTTTATTGCAAAACTTTGCATTGCAAAACTTTGCATTGCAAAAAAGGCATTTGTTTTTTGTAAATTATTTTGGGCTTTTGATTATTTCTTGCATTGTCGTGATGTACTTGAATGTAAAAAAGAATTTTTTTTTTTACGGTATAGAAATATTTCCAAATCGAGTTTCAAACACAAATGGAACTCTGTGTCTGGATTGGTGTAGAGAGTACTTAGCCTCAATTTTAAGCTAGTTTAAGGTCGATCATCTGCCTAACCTTTTCCCAAGTATGTTGGGGTCGGCTTCCAGTCTAACCCGATGCAGCTATATACCAGTATTTTACATAAAGCGACTGCCTATCGGACCTCTGCAACCGAGTTTCGTATCGCTTTTTTTCTACGTTGGGTCTTTAAAAAAATATAGGTATACTCACATAGAGCGAAGTCATGTGACATCTACCAACCCATAGTGCGCCAGCGAGGTGGATTATGGCCCACGCCCTGAGAGGAGGCCTGTGTCCCAGCAGTGGAAACGTTATAGGCTGATTATGCTATATAGTCACAATTTCAAAGCTAAATAAAATAGTCTTATAATATATGTTCATTTGATTAGGATTTGTACAACCTTTACCTGTTATAGAACCCACATTATCTACTGAAGTACCTAAAGGGAGAAAGGTATCTCGATGTTAATTCGCCCGCCTATATAAAGCCAACGGCGAGTATATTTCGCAAGTATTTACGCACGCGCGATATTATTTCCTTATACTATTTAATAAATTTAGTAGAGACAGAACACGTTTCGTTTAAGGATTTGTTCACAACTGTGGGCTGTTTTAATAGATTCTTGATTTATGGATGCATTGCGTGGCTTGTGCGTTTGGTACTTTATGGATTGTACAAAAAGGGAATTCATTCAGTGGTACATTCGTATCTGCTGATCATTTGAATGTCTTCACGGAAGATTCTTATGTACTACGAGTATGTTCTACTCTTTCTCGACTATTTAACACGTATACTTTCTGGCCTGGCTCAAATTCTTCTTTAGTGGTTTGTTGCCGTACACCAAGAACTTTAAAGCCGCTAGCCGCTTGTGCGTGACTTCGTGTTAAACAACGAGCGATGTCTTATTAAAAGTCTTGATTCGTGGAGAGTTCTAATTTTATTCTTTCAAATTTTATTATTACCCGATCTATTTTCTTTCTTCTCACCACAAACATACGTCTGTATGAAAACGTTATGTTATTTTTCTCTGTCATATTTACTCTGTCCATCGTTTGCTACTTCTTTACCCATGTTTGCTCCATCTTCCACAGACTCAACCACTACAACATGTTTAAGTTTATCTCAAGTTCTTTCACTTGTGTCCTCAGCCCTACAAGTACCACAAGTATATACAAGTGTACCAACCGTAATATCTGGGCTAGTCGTACGGCCTCGCAGGATATCAGACACCGATCGATATGTTTCGTAACTTTCGGCACTGCCTGCCTGCGTATCAAGTTCTTAATTAAAGGTTTTAAATTAGATATGTATTGCTTTGAATGCTGGTGCTGATTGGTTTGGTATGAATGGATTGAATTTATGTCTTTATGAAGTTTATGTTGTCTGGATCACGTTAACTTACAAGTAATGGTTGGTTTTTGCATTGTCAATGCACAGAAAAGTGCAATACGCGTTCAAAATGTATGAAACAGGTATTATTTTATTTATAAACGACGAAAAATTTTAACGCCGACGGGTCCAGAATCATGTAATAAGTCCAGTTGCGCGACAACGTTTTTTAAAAACATAAAAAAATAAATGTCACTGCCACCCTGTATTTATTTATATTATACTTTATTGTACACCAGAAAATACATAACAAAAAATACGATTATTAATACAAAACATACAATAGGCGTCGCTTTCTGCGATCCATGTATTGTTTGTTTATAGTTTGATCCAACATTGCTAAAGTTCTTCTTACTTTCCAGTTGTTTTAATTTCTCGACGGAACAAATCATAATTCCTTTTATTGTGAGATGGTTCAGATCCTGACTTAAATTCGTTGACTTTCTCACGATAATATCAATTTCCGTCTGCAGGTTCCTTCTCCTCCGCTTACAAAGTTTTCAATATCTTATCATAATAACCTACCTGTTGCTTTGACACTATTTCTGCCTAGCGTTAGGCTTTGACCTATAGCTTTAGTAAGATATACGGACGCCATTAGTGTGTAATCTATTCGGAATTCAATACTACTTTTAATGGTCGCCAAGTCGTAAAGAAAAACGATTGTTGAAAAATGTGGCGGTTGAGTGATTCTTGTAAGATTATCTGGACACTAAAACCCATTCAATTGTGATGTTTTACGTCCATCGTTTGTGGTTGAATTTATGGGAAATCCTCTGAACCAAGACCAATAATATTATAAAGGCAAAAGTTTGTGAGTGAGTGTATGAGGGTGTGTCTCTCTCTGTGTGTGTATGTTTGTTACTTCTTCATGCTCAAACGGCTGGACAAATTTTTATGAAATTTGGTATGGACGAAGTTGACACCCTGGATTTACACAAAGGCTAGTTTTTATCCCGATATTCCCACGGGATCGAATCTGATGCGGGTGAAACTGTGTGGCGCTGCTAGTGTATAATAAACAAAACACCGCAAATACAGAGTAAACAATAGTACAGAAATCCCTAGAAAACTTACTACGAACAAACCCAAACAATATAAAATAATTTAATTAAACACGACACAAAGCTAAAGGACAATGCCAATGGATGTATGGAATCCCGTACCACGCTGCATCAAAGATAAACTTCGGTTTTTATAGACTATACTTATCATATTAACTCCTACAAAAGTTCTACACAACAAAACCCCCGTATCGGAGACTTTCAAAAAAATCGAAATAACCTAAACACTGTATTTTGTTTGACATGGTGTACGAGCACGCTCGACAATTTAATGCTGACGCCCGCGATCACATTCACTCACTTACTGTAGTTAGTTCAATAAAGCTGCTTGGTGAATACACTTCTCGGGGTTTTTCTTCCACATTACACATAAGAATTCCCGGCACACACAGCACCTAAGTGGTAGGACTCCACAACATGTCATAAGCGAACGGCCATTATTGCTCTAAAAAATGATAATCGTTTAAGTAAAAATTCTATTCTAGTTATTTTTAATTAATGTAGAATCGGCAAAGTATATTTTTTGTTACATGTTTTTTTTAAAAGACGTGATCATGACACTTTTCAAATTCAAGGTTTCATAATATTTTGATCTTGATGTATGAGACTTTTTGTTACGACTTTTGGTCATTCTCCTTTAGACACTGAATGCTATCCATAATAACTAGCCCCGTCTGCTATTAAAATAGATTTCTTGTAACTGGCTGCGAATTTCCTCGAATTGCCCAAACGGTTAGGTACACTTAAACTGATAACGGACTGGCTAAACCGGCTACATTCGCAGTGACGTAACATATGCATCGAATTGAAGCCGACGCCAAAGTGTAATGAAGAAATGGAGTTGTTACTTTACCTAGAGTTGAAAGTATCGAACTTCTAAATTAAAAGGTTCATAAAATTCACTTACGTCCATCAGATTTTCCTTGGACTTCAATTTCAAAGGATCACTTAAAATGTCAACAAGTTTGCAATACCTGAACACAGCGTCTTCCTATAACTTATCTTTCGTGTGACTGTTCTAAAAACACTGGCGTTGACCAACTCAGATCAAGATATATATACATTTTCACCTTAGGCACTCCATGTCTTCCTTACTCCGTGGTACAGCCATCGAATTGACTAACACGTCTAGCTTAAAGCCTGTCTAGTATGTTATCTCCCCTAGTCTAAACTGGTATGCGGAATGCAGTAGACTGACAGAAAGGCATCCACTATGCAAATCCATACAGACGTGCAAATTGATCCTAACTATTTAAGAAATTATTTAATCCGTGAATAATTAAATCAAATACTTCTCTTTATTTTCTAATTGCCTTTGATTTTTCTTCAAAGTTAAATAAATGTTTTTTTTTTGTAATTATAATATTTTAGTATTTATACTTTTTACAGTGGCTAAGTAATAACATCCGCACGGGTCGATCGATCAGGTTAAGCTACGCTTGCCCTGGTTGGTCCGTGGATGGATGACCATCTTTACATATCAATAATCCTCCGTGCCTCAGAAAGCACGGTAAGCCGTTGATCCCGGCTGTCATTCGTTATGACGGCCGTTACGGGTAGTCAGAAGCCCGAAAGTCTGACAACCAGTCTTACCAAGGGGTATCGTATTACCCAGTAGCTGGGTTGTGGAGGTCAGATAGGCAGTCGCTTCTAAAATATTCTAAAATACTGGTATTCAGATGCATCCGGTGAGACTGGAAGCTGACCCCAACATAGTTGGGAAAAAGGCTAGGCAAATGATGACATTAACATATTTTAATTATATTTTTTTTTAATTACAGAAAGCCTACCTGCCTAAATTTACATAATTAGGAAAAGCGAAAATTTTATCAGCCTAGGGTATTTTAGGAACAGTCACATGATACAAGCCTATGTTGAAACACTGCAGGGCAAAGGCCTGCCATACCTATCTCCAGTTTTCCCAATCTTAAACAATTGTGTGTTAAACTGAAAACATTATTTAGTTTTTCAGCTGTTTTGTCTCCGCGTTTCAATTTAGTCTCAGTGAATTGGATAGAAAGGTTAGCTCTGAATTTTTTAGATGTTAATCTTTTAAAGCCTTGGTTCTTACGTGCCATTTGGGATTTGGCACTGTTAGAGATCACATTGTGTTACAAGATGGCAGACAATGATTAGGTATTTGAGAAATGGTTAGCCAGCGGGGTAATTGTGTAACGCACTGTCAGTACTAACTGTGTCCAAATAAACGTTTTTCTTTCTTTCTTTCAATGGGTTTTATTTTGACATTTCAACAACATTCATTGCGTTATTTACGTTGTTGAGCAAACAAATTTTTCGAACATATGAAGCAATGGATTAGCAATATCCTTCAAAATGATTCAGATTGATAGAATGGAATAAAATACTCTTTATTATGTACACCATCTTCTTCTTAACGTGTCGACACCAATCTAAATGGACTCTGCCCAGAATTCGGTTACTTGTTTGGCGCCATCACCAGCGTCCATCAGTTCCTGTAAAGTGCAGCTGACAGGACACGCAGAACACGATATCAAGTGTCCCATCGTTTGTGGAACAGTAAATGTACACCATATAAATAACAAACATAAATAGGTATAGAAATTTTACATAGGGTGACACAATGGGCGGTCTTATCGCTAAGAGCGATCTGATAGTGATACTGTGTTACGCAATTAGGGTACTGTTCTATACTTTGTAGAAAGATCCCCCCATATATATGTAGTTATCTACTCGGTGTAGATACTTTCTCACAAAGTGAAGAATGGTGACGACGATGATAAGTAAGATGGATGAAACTCATTTATACTTACTTACTCTATGTACAGTTGCCAAAGGAGATAAGTAAACAGGGTCGTCGGATATAGTTGAAGTTTAGTAAGAAACCGATTGGTTTTTTCGAATGAAATTTAATTTGGTAGATGAACTGTTTGTTTTCTATTAATTAAATTAAATTTTATTCGAAAACATCCATCGTTTTGTTACAAAACTTCAACTATATCCGACGACCCTGGTTATTTAACTCCTTTAGTGACCGTACCTAATTAAAGCTGCTCGAGATTTCAAAATTACAATAGTTTGTGCCAATATTTGACTTGGCGTGTTTATTTTGTCTTCATGGTTTCCTTACAGCTGTCCTATTCTTTGCTAAGCGACGTCTGAGATTCAAAATTCTGTAATTCTTAATAGATTCCTATAATCTCAAAACTGCACATAAAAAAAATAACTTCAACTTTTCCCACAATATGATTCCAAAATCCGGTACATCATTACAAACCTGGGACTAATTTCCAGGAGCTGTCGGAATCCTCGATAAAGTTTACTATAACCGGCATAGTGGGGAATGCCGGATGAATGGACGGCGTGCCTCGAATGTTGGGCCGACGCCAGGCAGACTATCAGGGCAACCTTGACTTTGAATGCAGTTCATTAAATTGTTAATTGGTGGTTTGTCTGACTGTGTCTTTGAGTGGCTATTGAATACATTGATACTTTTTTGTACACCAATATTGTAACACAACTCTTATACAATATTTATAACAATTCAAACAATAATTCTATAGTAACAATGGCGGTCTTATTGCTGATAGCGATATGTACCAGACAACCTTTGGATGGATTGAGCGAACTTAAATTAAATAGGTGAAAGCTTGCTCGTTTCCCAAAAATAATCAAATATCTACCCTCAATAATTGTGGTAACGGTCGTTTTTTGATCAGTCGTTTGTTGTGGTTATTTCAAGAATCAAGAAATTGATAAGTATCTGATTTTGTAGGTTCTAAAAAGTATAACATGAAAGTGTCATAGAACCAATTATTAATATTTTAACCATGAAACTGTCACATGCTAAAAGGTCATCCAAGAATCAAATTCATGAATAGTCAAGACAATGGGGACCTAAGACACGTGCTTGCTATCATCAATTAGCAAGTTATCACCACCATCATTAAAAGGTTTCAAATTCAAAAGGTGAGATGGTGAAATGCTTCGTTTCTCAAATGTCACAATGAATGTTTCCATTCATTCACATTACGGGGAATATGGGAGCATTCAAGTAGATGCTAAAAGTACGGAAGCCGAAAAGCTACCAAAACAATGGCCACTGTATGCAATAGGTGGCGCCTTGCCAAAACTGAATGCGTCTTACATTCATCTCACCTCAAAATTAACTCCTAATTCGACCTCATAAAGTCTATGTTCGCATAATAGAAGGAATGGTTTATGTTACGTTGTGTGACGGGAGGTAAGAGTGCGACTGTTGTCAAAATGACAACGAACTCATTTTGGCAAGTAGCCAAGTGGCAAAAGATAAAAGAGTATTTTTAGTTTTATCAAGCGTTACAAATTGTTTGTGCGATTTACCTAATGAGGATGTAAGAATTGTGTCACTGTATGTTACATTCACTTTTACGTCAAGACAGTCTGTACGTAAATTGATTTTATTAAGTTCATGTTTTACTGAGGAGGAAAGTAGGTACTATCGCCAAAACCTATATCTGACCATTTTGAAAACAAAATCCCGTGCACATGATGACCACAGCTGTGTCCGTAACGTAAAACAAAAGAGGATCCTTTAGGTCGACTAATAATATGCACTGCAAGCAGGAATAGTCCTTATGGTGGTCAGATATGGATTTTGGCGATAGTACCTAGCTTTTCAGTGATTGAGAATTTTATAGTGGTTCACTAAGTTTTATTTTGTGTTTTCTCTTCTTCTTCGTGGTCCCCTCAGTGCTGAGGATCGCGACCACATACTGGTCAGCTTCCAGTCTAACCGGATGGAGCTGAAAACCAATATGTTACATGGAGCGACTGCCTTTCTGACCTCCACAACCCAGTTACTGGATAATACGATACCCGTTGGTAAGACTGCTAGTCAGATTTTCGGGCTTCTGACGTCCCGTAACGACTGTCAAAGATCCACGAATGACAGCCGACACTAACGGCTTAACGTGCTTTCCAAGGCATGGAGGGATCTCGGTATGCAAAGATGGTCACCCAATCACGGACCGACCACGGCAGACGTAGCTTAACCTGATCGATGGACCCATGCTATTACTTAGCCACAAGCTCAACTCAACAACGCCAAACCAACCAGTTGTTAGTCCCAACAACTCGGAACCAAAAAACACGCCATACAAAATCCCAATCACGGAATAGCCAATCAACATTCCACAATACTAAGCCAAAACATTGTTTATAGACACGAACTACGGGAAAAGAAACGTCCATAACTTTTCATTTTCACAGATCGTCGATCTCGAGGCGGCCCGATGGAGTTCGATGAAACTTTTTCCAATCAATACGGATTTTTCATTACAACTGTCTGTTAGAATTTGCACGTAACCGTAAATATTGAGGCGCAGATACATTTTACACGCTTCTTTTTGTTGGATTGTTTGTTTGTGTGTGTATGCTGAGCTGGACTCCCATTTGGTGCAACCATGAGACACACACCGCCCAGTAGTGATCGACCGTTGTGGACATAGACTACTATTTTATACTAGAGGTGGTGGATTTGCGAGGTGTCTATGGGTCGATTTATCTTTTTAATCTTTGTTTTTTTTTTTCACTTCTTTTTTATTGTTTTATTACTTGTATTGTGTGTCTTTTCTTGCACTAAATAAACGTTTTTATCTATCTATTTGGATTGACTTTTGATTTCATTGTGTTTGTCTAGTTTAGAAAATTGTTGTATTTTGTGTTGAAGATTGTTTTTGTAACATTGCCCTTAGCAGGCTTCTGAATAATCATCATTATTTATTGTTATGTAACGTTTACAATGGAAATAACAAGATTTTTTCATAAAATTCTGTTCACTTTTTTCCTTCTTTTGAACATTGTCATAAAATATTTTCACACGGCTTCCTCAAAGGAAAGGCGTTTCCTTTTTATACCTCACTGAAGCTTTCGAACTGAAACATGAAACATAAATCGTTGAAGAATCTAAGTCCTTGTGCGATGTTCTCACAGATCTTCCCACTGCACTCTCCTAGCCGCAGGGTCCCCAACAAATCGAATATGTTATCAAAGCTCGACGACCCACAAAGTGCCTTTTCCCAAGAACACGGGATATCTATCCTTTAAAAACATAACCCAACCAAATGAAAACATTCCACCGATCTTTCCAATAACTCAAGGTTCACCCCAACACCAATAAGAAAACCATAATGCAACAAGTGGCAACCCTAGCTACTGATACAGAAAAGCACAGAAGGATCACTTCTGAAAACATCAGCATCTTGTTTAATATTATTTCTATTTACTTGGGGTCTTCTTCTTCTTCCATGTATCTCTTTTAGCCGTCAGCTCTGGGGGCTCTGGGGGAGCCCCCTGTATTTACCGCACTTCTGAAAACAATCTAACCTTAGTAAGTACAACACTAGAAGGTTATTTTGGCGCGTGGCCTATATCGGAAATCGCCGCCATCTTGTTTTGTGTTACAATTTCACAACAACGCACCCCTGTGATTCTTTTTATACTTCTTCTATGACAACTGAGCCAATCGTTAACATTAATTGGCCACATTATCCATATTTTGGAATACCATCAGTCAAAAATTCGACAGTTTAAAAACATTTAAATTTGGTCGACGTTGCGTTGTTCTAAGATATGCTCACACTAGGAATTACTCCTGTACCGTGGGTGCGTTCACAAACATTTAAACTCACATACACAAACCTGACCCGGAACAACTACCTGTAGGCAATACAAATATTTGTTCCGTGCGGGAATCGAACCTGCGACTCGCATTACACATTACTTGCGACACATTAGTTTCGTTCAATAGAAACTTCTGCCCATATTTTCCTATGAATGGTGTAAGCTGCTGTGACCCACTTTCCGTGTCAAGGTTGCCTCCCGGAGCAACAAGTAGGGACCTACTTACACTCCCGGTGAAAGTGTTCGTAATAATCAAACACGGCTGTATAACTTTTATTGGGTTGAACAATAACATTATTGGACAAGGAAAGATTGTTCCAGAATGTTATTTGGTAAAAATTGATTGGTTTTTGGGCTTAACTTTTATGTGGAAAAATGCTTTAGTTTCACAAATAACTATTTACGAAAGCTTCCTATACCTACTGTGACAACGTCGTTTCTTTTTCATTTCTCCTTTCGCAGGTCTGCTGGAAGTAATTTCTTATGAAATTTCACTACTACGAACGAACACGAACTACTATGTCGTATCCATATCCATTTTACCGTGTGTACATACATTATAAAATAAATAAGAGGGGCTTGTGGCTAAGTGATAACTGTCGCACGGGTCGATTGATCAGGTTAAGCTTAACCTCATATTATCTCTCTTGAACGCTTGCCGCGGTTGGTCCGTGGATGGGTGACCATCTTTACATATCAAAACCCCTCCGTGCCTCGGAAAGAAAGTTAAGCCGTTGGTCCCGGCGGTCGTTCGTGGAGGTTTGGCAGTCATTACGGATCAGAAGCTCGAAAATCTGACCACCACTCTTACCAAGGGGTAACGTATTACCCAGTAACTGGGTTATGGAGCTCAGATAGGCAGTCGCTTCATGTAAAATACTGGTGTTCAGCTGCATCCGGTTAGACTGGAAGCCGACCCCAGCTTAGTTGGAAAAGGCTAGGCAGATGATGACATGAATAATAAAATAAATAAACGTTTCTAAACAGATTTAAAAAGGATGTAGGTTAGAAATGTCGAACTAGAGAATTATGGTCATCACAAAAAAAACCTTAACCCCGAATTTTATTGACTTATTGTTCACAAATGTTTGTAGTAAAAAACTGTCACAGTTCTTATTAATTACAATTGAGCTGTGGTTAGTTTTTAATTGCGGTTTCTTTGGGAAACTACTATTTGTCATGCGACGAGTTGATTATTTAGGTAATTTATGAGTTCTGAGTTATTACTCATACTTATGTCACTTTTTATCATTTACTAACAGATGGTTTGGAGTGTTCAAGTAATTAAGTTGTAGGATGTTTTATAACACAGAGTGAACCATGAATTAAGCAAATTTTTCGTAGGTAATAAAAAAACAACAAAAAATTTCGGGGGTTCAGAATCATGTACTGAATTTATGGTAACAGGTTGCCCGTCAATGTCCCTGCATAGTTGTCTGTAAAGACACGGGCAGAAGCTGGTATTTAAATATTTTAGTCAAAGCAAGCAAATATTAAAATATAATCTGTTTCCGATATCCTTAATAGCTTAATAGCTAATTTCTTGTTGTTACATAAATGTTAAGAAAATCGAAGCTCACTACGTTTGAGGTAACGCTAAATTATCAACCTTTCTAAATTCCGTCCGATATTATTAGAATCACCCCCACTTTGAATATTACATAACATAACATGTTTTAACATAATAAGATGGATTAATTTACTGATAGAAGCATAGCTAAAAACCGGTGAAGATATTATTAAGAATGTCTAATGAATAAACATGATGGAATCGGCGATCACTCGCTAGCATTCCAAAATGTTAGAAAAATAAAGTTCCTTTAAATACTTATTAGAATTTGGATTCTAAGCTAAATATAATACCCAAATATTGGCTTAGATGTACAGTAGAGGTAAACATGGTCAAAATCTTCCCCTAAATACAACAAAGGGTTCAAAATCACGTAGCAAAGCAGTTTTTTTTTAACTTAACTTTAACTTAATACAGTGAAGCCACCGTAAATGTAAAACAAAAAAAAAATACTGTTAAAAAAAATGAAACATTCCATATTTTCCTACGTAACCCCAAAAATCTTCTAGTCCCATTCAAGAAGCCTACTATATCGTAGAACATTTCGGTTCGCCCCAAATCGTAGCAGTGTGCCGATGACCCTGCGCCGCGAGGTCACTTGTTGCGGCGAAGAGCGAAAGTGGCACTGCTTGTCTGCCGTAACATTAGTAGTGGACAATCGAAACTGAAAGTACTACGAAAGAATATTGTTAGGCTGTTTTTTTCGGAGATAGTATTGATAGAAATCGTTTGTTTTGGTCGTTTTATGCGAACTAGTTTGTGGCTCAGTTGGTATTGGTGAATCCCATCTTGAGGTATGATTTGTAGTTGGAACAGGATAGGGTTAGGTTGAATTCTTCCTGTGACGTAAAATTGAATACGTTGTTGCCTTGATAAGCAGGTGGTAATCTAGGGGAGTTCTTTTGCCTGGCACTAGGATGCCATAGAAACTCGTTAGAACAGAGTACTTAATAGTTCAGCAGACGCATTTTTCTATGTGTCAAACACAACATTTTACCAAGCATTTTCCGTAAAACAATAATTATGATTTTTAGCATCTTTAATTATTATAGGGAAGAAGTCATGTTTAGCAGTATGGTTTTGTTTTAAATGTCTTCGATTGTGTTTTTGTTTTGCTTCCATAATTCTATGAAGATAGGAAATATTTTCAGTTTATTCCGTGCGTCACAAAAACGGCGCCACCATGCCTCTCTTATAAAGACTACCATAATGGTATAAAGACCTCCATGGAAGAACACTTCACAGATTTAAATGTCAATGCTTAATATTGTCTATGACATACGTCAGTGGGTGTTGTTTACTTTGTCTCGCCTTGTTGTATTACATAAACAAATTGTTAATAATAGGCCTCTGTGATAGGCAGTGTTTAATATTTACTACAGATTTATTGTTATATTGGTATGTCAACCTACATTAATGTATAGGTATTATTAATTTGGAATAACATGTGTTCGATTTCATGTGGATTGTCGCTTGTTATCTTCTTTTGCGCAGAGATATTCAATGCTTTAGCGCTTATTGCTGTAAACTTTATTTTAAGTAGACGATGGTGCTCGATGGCCAAAGAAGTGACATACGAGTAATTTACTCTACAAAATATACTATTCATAAACCTGTCACTTTATTCAATAGCATAAAATATTCCCACTGCTGGGACACAGACCTCCTCTCTGTGGGGACATTTGGCACATTTCCTAGCCCTGAAACTACATGGTCTTCTACCTTCAGCCTGTTGAGCAAAAATTTAAGTATCCCAGAAACGGGAATTTACACTACCAGTAGTACATAAGTAGCTTAGTAAATTACCGTCATACTGTCCCATACCAGGAGTATATGAAACGAAGAATATGACAAGACGAGACGGACTATGATTGCCCAGTGATCACAGCTTAACCTGATTCAAACCTTTGCGATATTTTTATCTTATTTCTTTGTTGTTTTTTTTTCTTTCTGTCCCTTGGATGTCGGATCCGATTATCCTTATAGCCTTCTATAAAATAAACTCCGTAGTTTTCTTCACTTCTCTTGACCGTGTAAATGTGTCTTTGAAGATTCTTCATATTAGTTCCTATATGGACTTTGAACGAGAGCTTATGAACTGAAGTCACAATTTCTCCGTTTGTTTTGAAAAGAGAGGAACATTAAGCAGTGTCGTCTTGTTTCCTAATAAAAACAGACTGCGATCATCAATTTGCCTGGCAAGTATAACGTACATGGAAATGTACTTCTTGACCCTTTATAACGAGGGCATTAGGAGGCTTATGATATAGAATGGCCTTTTAAGAGTTAAAATGAAGAACTCATCTTGTGTTTCGGGATATGAGTTAGCTCTCTCGTTTGTACTCTTTAGAAAAACTTTGCCCTAGATACTTGCACGTTCTGTACTCTGCATTAATACCTCATTCTGCAATGGATTGGGCATTTCCGTTTGGTTACGAAGAATTTGCAAAGGAATTGACTGCGAATTGGTCCCAATTTGTCTTTGGGTCATCTTCGTGTTATTTGAGTTGGCATATTGGCTGATTTGCCAAATGTTTGCCAAATGTGGGTGTGGTTTGTTGTTATGGGTTGCTGTTTATTTGCGTCCGTCTGTGTTTTTGTGTAGAATTTCGTGACTAGTTGTGACATCATTTTGGAACAGGTTATCGATGTTTAATGCGCATATATATAATTATATACTATGTTGTATGTAACATAATTAGACAGGTGTGTAATTTTTATGTGGGCGTTTAATTATGTAACATACATATATTTATTTAATAGGGCTGCGCTAACGCTTGCTAATACAATACCCAAGATAATTTGAACAATAAGTATAATATAATCGAACTTATAATGTTGTTTTGTCCACAGGGCGCTACCAGTGATCACGTCTCCCGTACCAGCATGTAGTAGTCAGTGAACGATAATACCATTAAAATTTTCACTCGCGTTCTAACTAAAACCAAGATGGCCGACGTTCTCGAAATCGACCCCGTGGACGATGACCTCGGTTACGATTACGATACAACAAAGATCCCCGACATAATTGCGCCGGACGAAATGATCGAATCTGGGTACCAGGAGGGGTCTGAACAAAGTTATGGGGACCGTAGGGACTCGAAGGAGGGATTCGGGGGCGAAGGGGACTCAGACAGTGGTGTGGATGGTGTGAGCAGTGGCTGCAGTGTCGCCGATGACTGTCCCGTGGTGTCGATCAACGATGTGGTGGCGTATTACGATGACATTCGTCCGAGGAGGCGGCATGTACCTCAACTCAGCTTCTACAACGTGGACATCGAGCGACTCGCTATGGATGCTCTCGTTCAGGTGAGTTTAGCAAATAATTTTGTTGTTTTTTCTTGACGATACGATCGATGATTCGACCTACACGACGTTACCTGTATTACGATCGGAATTAAGCACGTCTTAGGGATCTACAATCTAAATGGACGTAAAAACATACTGTCTAAATACCCGGAAATGTTAGTGATAAACGGAAGCAGTATTTTGTTACATAATGTCGGACGTTGTTTTTGCCAATTTATCTAGGGAAATAATAGGCACCCCATTTGTCTTACCCCGGCTATCTGAACGACCTTTATAATGAAGGTTACAAGATTAATATGCACTTAGGCCTTTGATGATACCACTATTTAATCCAAGAAAGAGAAGAAGAAATATATAATATTGCAGGATAATTTCCTTTAGGTATGTATATTCAATTTGCTGGATTATGTACAATATACATGCACATTTTATTGCCATACAGAAAAAAGAATTAATCAGTGCGCAAATTTACCACGAACTCGGCTTAAATGACTCTAGACCCTTGCGTAGAAATTTTGCGTCATGGAAAAACTTTTTTTTTAATAATTTCGAAAACTTTCTACCCTATAACGTCTAGAATCATTAGCTGAATATGAGGCTACGTACAGTATGTGCACTGGTTAAATGGATTCTGTATATAAGCAACACAATAATTACGGGATTATTCAATCGTGTACCAGGGGAGCATAGGTATGTAGCAAGCGATCTCAATTGCTCACTTTAATATGCAAACCATTTGCTCTCTCAATTAGAACGAAGTTATTTCCGTACGATATCTTGACAATGATAGAATAATAAATACGGAACAAGCCGAGACTACTGGTATTACAATATGGAAAGAAGTTTTATATTCTGCCTGCGTAATCAGATTACGGTACAAAGTTAATTTTAATTTTTTAAATGCAAATCGAGTGGATTCTCAATTCGTGAAACATTTGAGTTGATTTTAGCACATCATCTAAACATCCTAACTACTATGTAAGTAGTATTATAAGTTTGTTTGTTTCACTTTCGCTCTAAAATGGCGAATCGGATTTGGATGACATTTGACACATGGGTAGACCATGACCTATAGAAGGATATAGGCTACTTTTCATCCCGGATCGCAGGCGAAGTCGCGGACAACAGCTGGTAGTCCATAGATTCTTCTACTTTATGAACCTGGTGTATTTTAAAGACGCTCTCGTAACAAACCACATTTAAAAGTCATTAACATAGAAACGGTGCTATAGTGTAAGAGCCAACTAGTATTTTATGTGTTCTCTAGGAAGTCTAGGAGCTTCAAATAATGTGAAAAATGTACTGGAACTGCAAGTCTTGCGTAATATTTCGTAAGCATTTCTTCTTTTTGGTATAACTCATACGATTACGTCTTTGTGGTTACTCCTCAGACTTTATCTGTAAAGGTATCGAAAAATATGTAAGATAAAAATATACATAAAATTCACATTAACGATATTACTAAGAAATTTAATTAGCATTGCAAGGATTATGATTGCATATTTTTTTAAATCCGGCCTCGGCAAATTATGATATTGCTATTTTTTTTAATAAACATCTTTCTGCAGTGGAATTACCTCTTAGGCTATAATAATGAATTAGGAATTGAGAAATTTTTAATCTTAATATTGCTATAAATTATCGTTTATTTATACAAATTAGTATTACATTTCCTAATACGATATGATATTCTTTTCTGTTAGTTTTGCAAGTATTATTACCTATAAATTTGTGCCAGTCATTTACATAATTTCAGTATAGTTTATGAAAGCCTAATCAAGAAATAGTTATCCAGAAATAACTAAAACCCATAAAAATTGTCCACGATTTGAAGGTGACGGGCAGCAGTATTACTATGGCGGCAATGTATGATGGCTTGTGGCTGTTGTGGTGTGGCTCGTCAAAATCGGTCCAGCCGTTTCGGAGATTAGCCGGAACAAACAGACAGACAAAAGTTTAAACAACAGTTTTGTCACAATTACCGTATATACTTTCATAAGCATTTAGTAAAAAGCTGTTATTTTAACATTAAAAACAGACAATATTTGCACAGATACACTATTTCATTATTTTGTAGTAACAATGTGTGTTTCAAATAAATTAACAAAACAGTTGAAACAATTCTCGTCTTCATCCTTTTAAAACTCCTTTCAACAGTACACAGTGGAGAGAATATAACATGAAATAGTTATATAATTCTAACTTTGTTACAAAACGTATGTTTAGCTCAGTCGGATCGGTACCTTTCTCTTAATGTAGTGTGCTATGTCGAGATGGATTATATTAGTATTACGTAATATTAGCTTTTGTTGCCGCTTCATTTTGAGGCTTTAGATTGGTTCAATTGAATTTGATTGAGGAAAATGTTGCAAAAAAATATTCAGTGGTTAAAAAAATGTTTTGATATATCATCGTTATTTTGACATATCATTTCGTTTTATGCTCTGTGAGTTCTGTGATAGGTTCTATGTTTCCTTGTCCAGGTCCAGTAGTGGTTGGATTAATTTATTATGTTGATCTGCCAGCAATCCATCAGTTTTCTCCTGTCAAGCAGTCAGAGATCAACTTCTTCTAGAACTGGAATTCTATAGATTCTGGGGTACCATTCGAGCCAATAGTTTATTTCTGTCCTTACTTCTCCTTCCATTGAAAGAATGCGTTCCTGATACCTATCAGACAGCACAGTAACGACAATAAAGATCACTGTGATGCAAAATCTGAGGTAAAATAATGAGTGCTAAAGAAGTCGTGTTTTACGAATTTAAACTTTATTAGTTCCAAATCGTATCCAACTGGCGTTAGGAACGCAATCTCTCAGTGATCGGAATATAGAATAGAATTCTCTTTATTATGTACACCATATAAATTACAGAACATAAGTATAAGTATAAAAAAAAAATGTATATTAGTAGTTTATCAGCCATCTTGTTACCATAACACAAGCATTAGGTTACTTAGCTTGGGACTAATGGTGCTGTGTGAAATGTTCAGGAATATTATTAGGTAGGTATTATATTATATTATTATATACATTACAGGAATATAAGTTGGTTTCTAGCTCAAATTACCTAAACAGTAATTATTTAAATGATCATGCACATTAGAATGGTCTTAACTTAGTGCCAGTGATAGCACATAGTCATCGTTCTCACATTCTGACGTAAATAATGATGTGTTTACAGATGTAGCGTCATTTTTAAGAGTGAAAGTGACATCAAAGTTAGTCCATGTAATATCAAGTTGCGTGTGAAAAATATGTCTTAATTAAATACCCATTTATTTTCAAGACAATTTTTTGTATTCTTTTATACCTACTCTAATGTTGTACGCCAGCACTGCAAGCTACTACACTCTGTCAAATTTCATTGATAAATTTTCAACTTTATGGTGAAAGCCTTAACGTTCAAGGTTGATTGGGAAAAGTTTACAGTTTCGGGTAGCTTGACTTGCTGGCGTCTGTAAAGCAGACGTTGGTTAAGTCAACTAATATTACTTCACTAATAAAAACTTGACATTAATCGACGCTTAGTAAATACTGCCTGTCCTTGTCGTTTTCATCAGTGTAAGTTATTTAAGTTAAACGTCAATAATTCTGACTGTTAAACCATAATAATAAAATGCTATTAATTAAAGAAATTAACAGATATTTGTTAGAACTAATGACGCTGGAGAAGATGTAGAAATCGAGCTTACCACTACAGATTATCTCGTGCATCCTCGAGATGTAGATTTTCTGGTTTTACGCCGAGCGTCTGCTCTCGGTCTTGAAACCAGTTTTTTGTAATATGATGTCATCAAACTACAGGTGGATGTTGATTCACTTTTGTTGTTATGATGCTTGTAAATGTACAAGTTAAATGTCTGTTATTGAATCATACTGTAGTTGGACTTTCCATATCCTTGTGGCTGAAAATCACTCACAAATGACATTATGTTGAGTTGTAGGTCCCTAAGCACATTCACACTTTTTTGTTCATTGTTGTTCCAGCAATAGTTTTCTTTAGTTTTTTCTACTTTATGTGTTTTGACTATCAATATCTTCTGCACCGTGAAAGGTGAAGGAATAGAAGACGTTACACTCGACTCTGAGTTCACAGGTCTGAAATGAAATGAAATTGTTTATTCTACAAATAGGATGTCGGAATCACTTTTACATATTATAAAAAAAATAAGCTAGATGAGGTCGGCGTTTACTATTACTACTCTGAGAAGTAAGGCCGAAACAAACCCAGAGGTCACAGTGTATTTTATAGTCCAGACATAAACTTGGTAAGATCAAGTGAAGACCATGTAGATTGATGTCTGATTCCTAGATTAACAGAGAGAGCTTTTTCATCCCGGAAGACGAATGTCCAATCCAACAACCACAGAATATAATTGTAGGCCTCACAACAATCTTCATACAAAACCTTCTTGAGTCTAAACTCTTCAACACTAACGCTAACTCACGGGACAGCCATAGAAACTAAACTATAAGACATTAAACCAATGGCGTTAGCTAAGATGTAGCATCGAACTAGGGCATTTTGTTACGTCATCGCCTTTCATCATGCTAGTAAGTGGTTTAGCTTTAGAGAATAGGAACCAATGGTGGATAGTGTAGTTAGTACTATAGACATAGACTTTTGTAATCTAAATGAATAGACGACGGTCTTTTGTAACTTTGACGTTCAAAAAGTGTTTTTTTTTTTGGGGACTACCCAAAACGACCGCTCTTCACCACTTCTTAGTGGCGCAACAAACTCCCCAGCAGCACAGCTGTCTGGTGTCTTCTGTCTGCAGACAGAAGGTGTGGTCGGAGAAGGTGAATATGGACATGATGGCTGATAAAGACGTATGTGGAAGAAGGCATGCTGCAAAGACCTCAAATAAATTAGCTTCAGAGGAGGAGGTTACTAATGAATATAAGAATAATAATTTGATAACGGGAAAAGTATACCTGTATGGAGGTGTCCCAAATAAAACATGAAACAAATGAATATGATTATTTTTAAACAAGTACAAACCATTTTTGCAAATGGTGCTGAGCATTATTGTAATCGGTCCAGTCATACGTGACTCGAAAAAAAAATGTTTGCTGATAGAAAATAAAAATATCGTAAAGATTCTTGTGCTCTTCACTTTTAGTAAACGAGCAAAAAACAATAAGTATGAAATAAAAAATACTTTCTTTTAGTACCCACTTTTTCTTAACAACAATATGAGTTATCAACACCAAAGGAACAAAAGCGAAGGTGCGAAATAATTTGGAAACAATTGACGTAATTTAAATATGTATATAATTTACATATAAAATTCACTTGTTGTTAAGCAACTGAGATGTTACAACGGAGAATGTATCTTATGCAATGGCGGGCAATCGCGAAGCATCATACGGCCGAGTGTACAATGAAGTTTGCCGAATATCGACGAAAGATTACGAGAGGCTCCATTCTCTTCTTCAGACTTTATGGACCAAAAAACAAGAGGCTTTCTATCCAGAAAGCCTCTTGATTTTTGATCCTTAGAGTCTAAAGTAAATTATATGAAGGTCTGAAATTATCGATTAGCGTATCCACGCTAATCTATAGTTTCAGACCTTCATTTAATGTTTCGCATACCCACTGAAAATGATCTACCATCATTAAAAATACTTCTTTTAAAACAAAAATATCTTCGTTTCTATAATGGTGAATTGAATTTGTTTGAATGTTGAATTATTGAGTTTCTATAATGTTGTTTCGTGAAATAAATATTTTTAACTTAACATAATTTATTCGCATTTAATTTATCTTGAATTTCTTCAGTTGCTATGTTCGCTAATTCTACGCTAATAGCAAATCGATAAACTCGTCATTGTTATTGCAAAAAGTATGCGGGTGTAATCGCGGCAATCTCTCTTTAATTTATTCGGTGTAGTCGTTCACCGACTTTCGACATTCAATAATGTACTCGCGGCCTTAGTGTCTTTTTTCTTTATAACAATCTCTTTGGCTACTCGTCTTTTTTAGAGTTCCGTACCTATAGGGTACCAACGGGACGCTATTACTAAGGGTCCGCCGTTCGTTCGTCTGTCACAGGGCTGTATCTTTTTAACTGGAATAGGTAGACAAATTTACAGAGTGTGTGGGTACTACTATAACAAATAACAACAAATAAAATAAAATATTAAAGTGTCTCTGGTCTCTCCATACAAGAAACGTACGTGTTTTTTGTTTTGCTAAAGTATTTAAAAATGAAATGTAGTGTTAAATATATTGTACGGTGGTAGGTACGAGTCCGACTCGCACTTGGCTGCTTTTTTTCTTTATAACAATCTCTTTGGCCACTCGTCTGTTTTCAATTTCGTAACTTAAAGTGACTTGTTGCAGTTGATATTTCAATTTCAAATTTCGTTTCTGTGTCAATTTGTTACTATTATTGATTTTGAAGTTCTACCTTAATATGGTTGGTAGGTGGTAAAGGTCGTGGGGTTACATCACTTGTAAGGTATTTGGATTGAAAAGTTGTTTGAAGTTCAGTTATTGACTAACTTGTGGAATAGAGAATGAGACGTTCAACAATGAAAAAAAAAATCAAAATCAATTAAAATGAAAATAAATTGAAATGAAATGTTTATTTCTGTAAGGGCTGATTTTACGAAAGTGAGATATATTTTATCCGTAGTATAAAAGTTTGGTGGAATGTGCCCTAAGTAGATCTTCACGTCAATATTTTGATGGTCACTATTTTAAAAACTAGATGGCGCCGGCATTTCCTGGCTGACTGATCCCTGACAAGAAATGTCGATGTAAACTCAGAGGTCGTGGTCTCTTTTAAAGTACAAACATTATATTATTTGGATTTTATGTGAGTCTAACAATGTAGATGCTAAGGCGGCTAATGGAATTGTAAAAGCAATAAGATTTTAAACGTATATGTTGCGATTGGGAGACTGTCTTATGTAAGTTTACGTTCAAAAAGTGCTGATTATCTGCTTAGGTAATTTGAATAAATGACTTTGTGAAGTGTTTCTTGAACGGAAACATTGAATTTGAATAATGGTGTAATAGTTTGTGGCTTAATTGAATATAGAACTATACTACTATACTACTTTATAACTTTACTACTATATAACTATTTCCATTCTTGAATGAGCATCACTTGACCTGTGCAAGAGGTAGCTAACGATTTAGGTATATTAATTTAATTTTCCTGGAAGCTCGTGAACATTTCTTATGAATGCTATCAAAATATTGGACTGTCTTCAGACCGTACTAACAAAAATAAATACAGAAATACCACCCAACTAAAATTGGACTTAATACGAACATCGACGTTCTTAAAATATGTAGTTCCATCAATCAACTCAGCTTTTCGCAGTCCACTGCTGGACATAGGCCTCTCCCAGTCTGCGCCACAACACCCTGTCCTCCGCCTTCCGCATCCAGTCTACCCCAGCCACCTTCTTTAGGTCGTCTGTCCATTTATGTAGTTGGGGGTTTCACACTACGCTTGCCGATACGCGGTCTCCACGCCGCGACTCGCCTGCTCCACTGGCCATCGCTCCTTCGACAGACATGGCTATATAGCCCACTGCCGCATCAGTTTGCTTACTCTGCAAGCTATCGCGGTAACTCCGGTTCTTTTCCGGATAATTAAAGTAGTTGCTTCTAGCCTTCTAGGTATAGAGAATAAAGATTAGGGATACAGAAAATTGTATAATTTATCTTTAAACCACCTCGATCTCTATTTGCCCGCTTCTTAGCTCCTGGTACATAGCCTAAGTAGCAATGTAGCATAATGGTCTTGCTATACCAAGATTTAATTCAAGACTGTATAGGAAAGGGGTCTTGTAGGTGAGTTTTACACATCGGTTGATCACATTGTTGGAGGCTATTTCAGCTACTTTCGTATCAGCTAGAATGGAATTTTTATTTTCCGTCGGAGCCACTTTGGGTTTACCGCATGCAATTACTGTTAGAGACGCGCAATGTTTTCTGTACATTGATTGAAAGCCTGATCAAGCCTCTGGCACTATTAAATTCCATACAATTTGATATGAGATTAGGCTCCAGATCAAATTGAATAAGCGTCAATATAAGTGGAGTTGCACGAAATCAAGCATTATTCTAACTAGCCTTTCTGAAACGTATTTTTTCAGTGTCAAACTCGAGAACATAAAGACCTCTTGTCTAACAACCCTTTGTGTTCGACCTATAAATAGGACATTGTTCAGTATTTCGGGACAATAGAACTGCTTGTACTTAGTAGGGTTTTAGTAGCTCCTGTTATTTAGATGGACCTTCGAAAATATGATGTTTTGTAAGAAGGCTCGTGGTTAAATAGCAACAGCACACGGGTTGATCAAAGGCTAAGCTACGCCTCGGTCGGTTCGAGGATGGGTGACCATCCATTAATTATTGCGACCACTCAATGTTTCGGAAAGCACGTTAGGCCGTTGGTCCTGAAGATCATTCGTAAATGATAAATGATTTTATTTCTTGATGTGCGTTTGTACAAACACTTACACGTAAATCATATTTTTTTAAACTAGATGAGGTCGGCGTTACCTATCGACTACTTTGAGGCCGAAACAACCTCAGAGATCACAGTCACGTTTAATAGAGTGTCCGTGGAGTTTCTTGCCCGTTCTTCTCCATAGGTAGGTACCTACGCTTTGGAATGGGCAACTAGCTTCATCTTTCTGACTGACCGACTCTTTGACAATTCAAAAGTGCCTGTAATTGGTTTAGTTGAATTAAATGACTTGAGTTTGAGTTTTTGAGTTTGAGTCCAAACATAATCTTGGTTAGATCATGTGAAGACCCTGTAGATTGGTGTCTGTAATGGTCTTTTGAGGAAATAACCACACGGATTGAGTGGACTTGTCCAGTCAGTGCACGCATTTTTCAGTAACCGTGCAACGTACCTTTCGTAGATCTTTAGCAGTCGTTACGAGTAGTCGGAAGCCCAGAAGTCAGACAACTACTCTTACCAAGGGTATCGTATCACCCAGTAACTGGGTTGTTTAGGTCAGATAGGCTGTCGCTCCATGTAAAATACTGGTATACAGCTGCATCCGGTAAGACTAGAAGCCGACCCCAATATAGCTGCGGAAATGCTAGGCAGATTAATCAATGGACGATGTCACTATCATTGTAACATACGTCGATATCCCTAGGTAAGTACTCCCAAGTGTATTTATTAAGGTTTTAGTTCAAGCGGGCCATAAAACTTGATTCCAGCAGCAAGCAAGTACGTACTTGCTAACTGTTACCATGGCAAATATGTGTTTGTTCACAAACAAAAACCTTTATTTGGTAGCGAACCTTTTACGTAACATCAAACCTTTGTGATACTAGAATGTTTACGAACAGTTCAGTGATTTAATCAGTTTCTGTCACCAATTTAGACTGGTCTGTCCCGGGTGCTGTTATTCAGAAACCTAAAAGCCTGCCAAACTTAATATTGCCCTTATTTTTGATTTCGGCTGTCAGAAATTAATCGTTTAATGAAATATACTAATTAAATGAGGCCTGATAGTCAGACACGTGTAGCACGACAAAATTATATCGTCTCATTATCTCGCACTGAAAGGAGAAAGTGACCAAGTTTATGAATAGTCGTGTTTTGTTTCGGCACGTGGAAGTATACAGGGTGGAATTTTGTAATGCCACCTGAAGGGAAAGTACTCTTAATACTGTAGATAGACAATTTTACTCAAAGAAAACATTCCTTTATTTTTGAACAGAAAGAAAACTGCATTCAAAGATTTTCAAAAATTCGCTTGCCACAGCCGGGAATCGAACCGACTAAAATCTGTAAAAATTACACCCTGTACTTTTATTGCATTGATCGTTAGGATCAATTATAAGGATGAAATCTCTCTAACAAACTTGATAAATAAAATGATAGGAAAACTATAAAATCTTAAATTATTTGCACGAAATGGGCTCCATTTTCTTGGATACACAAATGTATTCTTCTAACGAATTCATTTCTAGTAACCTTTAATAACGTGTTGTGGTGAATGTTATAAATCGTATTCTGAACTTCTTTGAGTAAAATTTTCTATCTACAGTATTAAGAGTACTTTCCCTTCAGGTGGCATTACAAAATTCCACCCTGTATTGGAATTATTTGTCGCGTTGGGCCCGGGTGAATATACTTCGAGGCAAGGTTGTAGCGTGGGTGGTAAATAGACTAACTAGACAAATGATTGAACTATTCCCTTTTCCTTTATATAAAGAAACCTCGCCACGTGTAGGTACTAGTGATAAAAATAGAGCTAATAAGACTGAAATACTCGTAAAAACAAGACTTATTGTTTTTAATTTTACATACAACATAGTTTTTTACTCAGGTAAATACGTTCTATTGTCATATTTTTTGCAGTAAAACGTAGTTTGTTCTTAAGATGAATGAGTGTTGGTCTTTGAGTATGAATGATACAAGCTGTATATAGAGCTCAGTGAATGTTGTTACTAAGGTAATATTGAGTCTTTGTTACTTGTTAAATCTATACATTTATTATAAATTGAAGTCGCTTTTCGTGTCTGTCTATGTGATCGCGTTGTTCTTCTAAACTACGCATGGGATTTTGATGTGGTTTTCAACATAATTAAGAAAATTGATTCCAGCAGGTTTATGTGTATAATTTATTAATATTTAACTAAGATATGATAAAGAAATCTCCATGTTTTGTCAAGTTGTAAAAACCGTACGAAGCAGGGGTCGCAATAAATAAATAGCAGATTTCATTTAGCCTCATATCGTTTGCAAACACATATCTATGCCAGCATTTTTATGTTACTTGTGCTAGTTTCGAAACTAGCACATGTATCACCTGCTAAGCTGCGGTAACATCAGCTTAATACATTTATAATACCTCATCATAAGTCATCATGATCGCATCTACCTACGCTACGGCCAATGTGTCAAAGACAAGGTTGAAAAATACCTCAACGTTAATCGATCGTAGGTATGTCTCTGTTACTTCAGAATTCCTTGAAGGAAGTTCTTGTGTGTTTGTGGCCACGATTTTTCTACAAATATATATATACATAGGTACAGCGTTGTTGTCGCATTCAGGGTGGCCCGTTCACAGCGGTCCAAAATCTTTTCTAAGTATATATTAACAACTTGGCACGACAATTCCTGTTTGTTTTTGTCATAATTAAGTAACAAGTGCTCTTATTAATACTTTAAAGCTTTAATAAATCAGTTGAACCCATCATTCATGTTTATAACGACGATCATCATTTGGTTTTTAACAACGTTTTTGCGTCATATTGTTCATTATGTATGTTTTTGAAGGTGACAATTCAAATTAAAGTTTTTGTCATGGGTTGGCAATGAAAGAGCGTTATACTGACGTCATTTTGTAGTTAGCTAGCAGTCGAGGTGACAGATCAACGATATTGAACTGTTGGTAGGTGACCTGATTCAAGGGTGTTTCTAAATAGAGTAGTTTTCCGCTGAACACTATGATGATGAGCATCAAAACTATGAGATTATTGACTGTCACTATTGACAATAAACTACTGAAAAAAATTTCTTTACACAGGACGAAAAGGTTCTGCCTTCGGGTAGGTACCTACAGTTTTACTCGTGTATAAAACTACTTTGAATCTAGTGTCTTATTGTATGGAAAGAAAGAAAATTCGTTTATTTGCAGTAAACGTGACGCAAAGACAGAACACAAACACTGAAAAAGAACAAGCTGGGGAAATACATATATGCGTGTCATCCAAGCAAAACGGCTATCGCTCAGCATAATGTTACGAGATAGAGCCCCAGCGCTGCTTTTCAGCGACAGCCGGCGTTGACGTGATGGCGTCAACCGGTGCAGCATGCGATATGATAAAAATACCATAATTAGAAATAAGATAAATACCTACCTAGCACCCACCGATACCTAGCGTATGGGCATGCTAGTCAGACTTGCTTCGCCTGGCTTGGGTTATAGCTTTTTTTAATTATGCTGATATCTTAGGAGCGGTAATTGCATCCTCTCATTACGTAAATAAGGTGATTCAAGTACCTTTCCCAGTTAAAGCATCTGTTTATTTTCTCATTTAAATTGTAAATGCTGAACGAATCCGTGTAAAGGGAAATGTAAACGACGTGCCAGTAATCTGCTCACGCGCATACTGAGCCAAGCTTATGTACCTTTGAGGAATTTAACGTAACATATTACTGGGACCTGACATTAACACTAGAGCTTTTTCTTCTTATTTTCTCGTATCGATGACTTATACTTTGTTCGATCAGTCGTTTGCCTCTTCTAAGTCCTAGCATATCTTACAAAAAAAGGGTAATTATAGGAAATTTTCTCTTATAATTAAGGACTAATTTTACCAAAGTCGGATATCTTTTATCCGTGGATTAAATTTGACGTCTGACAGTTCTAGTATGGAAAAACTGTCAAAAATTCAAAATGTATGCTCAGGATAAAACCTGTTCTAGGTATAAAAGTTTTGTGGAATCCACCCTTAATGTCATAACTCTTTTTATAGTGAATAAGTTTGAAAGGAGATACTATCAAAAAACTGTTTTTGGGCGCCATTTCTCTAACATGGCAGCGCGAGCGACACAGATATGAGGTGGCAAAGTGCACGTCGATATCAATAAAATCACAAATTTTCAAAACTTTCCAGGTAAAACCCCCTTTTTGAGCACCAAAAAGACTGTACTACTTATAGAATTTTATTAATACTTTCTCGGAACATATTACATTAAGTTGTGTTTTTTGCCGCTCTAAGCTCCAATGAAGGTCTCACTACTAGGTGCCTGATAAAATCTACATAAATCGATACTCTGGAAAAATCCTCTTGCAAACGATTGCTATTTTCAACTACTATCACGCTGAGTAAACGGTTCGTTGACCTGAGATGTCACTAAAAACTGTTTATTCTAAAATAGCATCTAAATAAGTAAAGGCTTCCGCAGACAGGCGCGACGCGACAGCGCGACGTGACTCTAGAAGAGCATTTTTTATGAAAACTTCATGGAAAATGTTCTATCAGAATCGCGTCGCACCGTCACATCGCCTGGCTGCGAGAGTCTTAAGGCTTTAGCAGGTCAGTGCTCACATTTGATATATCGTGGTCTTTATTAGTTCCTTGTTTACAACTCTTGCAGAATAGTCCATGATACGCAATGCTCGCGATATGCGTTCAGTATGTCCAATGCTTTATCGTATGTAGCTCCTAACAAATTAGAACTATTCACCCGTTTTCTTTCTTCTCCAGAAGAAATATGCCCCTCATCAAGGAAAGTTCACCAACAAACATCTTTCCTGCAAACAATTACTCGTAGAAATCGAATCTTACACAAGGTTATACGTTAGAGTACTAATGCCTATACTTAATTACTGTTGCTCGGTCACAACTTAGTAAGTGCTATGTTATCCTGATACATCTTAACCGACACATTCCCCCATACAAAAATTTACTCTATTCCTGAGCTGTAGGGTAGATTTTACATTGAGTGTGAATATAAGATAAGTTAGATGTTGTAATACAAACATTGTGGACAGTGAAGCCTTATTGTAAATGAATCTATGTACGTAAAAATCGATAATGCGTTGGCGGATGCTCGCTCAAGGGCGAAACGTATTAAGTACCTACTCTTCAATCGAGCGGTTTGCATGCCCTATCAGTAGCTAACGTGCGTAGGTTTCCTATCAGTTCGGTGTACATTACGCGTAAAGATAGGTCTTTCGTCATATTGGTCAAAGAAAAGTAGTAGTGTATGAAAAATTCTGGTTATTGATTTTTCGTCCTTTTGTTGTGTTTGGTGTTTCTATTTCCAGGTATCTTAGTGACTATCGTCCACTATTCGTAGGTTATTTTGGGTGGAGTTGATTAATATCTTCGCCCTAGAAGGGCATTCAAGTTAAACTTATTATTTCACTTAAAATCATTGTATTGTTCACACATCTGTGTAAGATGAATAATAAAAGAACTAAAGACGAGCACTCAATGGGAACGGCTTCAATTAGAATGCTATAAGCAAAATCGGCCCATAATGTTCCCACTGCTGGGACACAGACTCTTGGGTGACCGAATAGGTTCGAATACACTACGTGGGCCCAAAGTGGGTTGGTGGATGTCCCATGCCCCCGAATCCTATAGAACATATCGGTTTCCTTACGATGTTTTCGACTATTATGAACTATGACTATTTTGTAGCGTTATTCTAGCCATACTATAAATACTTACTACGATCATCTGTAAAACTGTTTATTTCCAATGGTATTCTTTACCCTTGTTTATTTTATTTATCCTTTTTTAATTAAAGAGGCTGTGAGTTCAAACTACAAACGCAAAATGGGGTGCCACACTCTGAAAAATCTCTTCCTCCTAAATCGAGGACACCTTACAACACTTGGCTATCAAGATTCTCACATCCTCAAATTTTCACCAAAACAGCTAATTTAATGAAAACCCACAAGCACCATGGACCTTGAGGTAACGCCTGGCGGATCCCGGCGTGATTACTCTACGCAGTTGCTACCTCATACGTAGTTGAGTAGACTGAGTTGTTAATAGGATTACGTTTCGTTTTCGTTCGGCCATTTTTGAAACACGGATGTTTTTGAACTGTTCGTTGTAGGAATAATTGAGGCTATTAAGGATTCTGGGGAGAGTAATGACGAAGGACATAGGCGATGCCTTCATAGGATCAGGGATAATGAAGATAAACGTGTTATGTTGGTAATGGAACTATTAAGTAATGATACAATGTTCTCTCAATGTCTGGTAGATATACAGGGTGGCAGGGACATACCAGGGACATACCAGACCTAAGATATTTCTTGCACCAAGCAGAATCTCCAGACTGAGAGTACAGCACAAATCGATCAATTTGTCACCTTGTTAAGTAAGATAAGAACATCGAACTCAACACTTCATTTGAAATAATACCAAAATATAAAACATTAATCGGACAAAAACGAATCCATGAAAACGCTTTCGTTTCTATTTCCGTACAATCTACATTTAATCGTACTGATACATAATATATCTATATATAAAATGAAAACCTGTTGTAGTGTCATCGCGTAGTCTAACAATACACAGTATGACAGTCAGTAAGGTCAAACGCTCGACATAGCGACCTCTAGCCAACAGAAAAATAATACGACATAATTCCGTCATTCTATATGAGCAATTTATTTAATAATCATATTCTTTGATTGGTCTATTACGGTTTTTGGTCGGATTTGCAATTGGTTTTTTATTACATGGGATTTCCCATTGCCAAAAATGACAAAAATTGAAAATGACAAACTGTAATTCCTTATAACCCCTCTAAGGGATGCATTTTCAAAGAACTTTCCTTAGTGCTCACTTTCGATATATTATGTACTTATGTGCAAAATTTCATGTCCAAGTCAAAAGGCACGTAACAAAATACTATTGACCAAATACAGTATCTACAACAACAGTATCTCACTGTCACATTGATCGTATAAGTTAAAATAGACGTAGCGCCTCTTCAAAAGCTAGTTTTGTATGGAGAAGAATGGGCAAGAAACTCCACCATGCTTCTACATCCAGCGTTATAGGCAGCGTTGTCAGTCAGTAAATTAATTTAAGATTTTATTCAACTCTTCCGCAACAGCCGTCTTATTCAGGACGTGAAACAATGTTTGCAAAACCATGTTGCAACCTGTAAAACTAGGAACTTGCTATATTACAGTATTTGGATGCTGTAAACGACAATTTAGTAAATAGGTGCTTTTACAGCTTTTATTACAATTTTCCTCCGTAGAGAATCATCTCAAATACGTTGAAGTGTAACTAAGAACGCTCATTAAAGTTGTAAAGAAGAAAGAAATAAAATACATTTATTTGCGGCAAATACGACGCGAAGAAAGAACACAAAAAAAGGCAAGTTGGGGGAAAATATGCGTCACATCCACGCAAAACGGCCATCGCTCAGCATAATGCTAAGACCGAAAACCAGTGCTGGTTTTCAGCGGTTGTGAGAAAAAGTACTTACTACTACTAGGTACTTGAAAAATTCATTAATCATATTTATCAATTTCGGGAACCTCGGCTACCATTACCATACCAAACCATTTCTACGAGTATATTGCTCCTGAAATAAAATCGTATTAACGTTCCAATTTTACACAAAAGGCTATGGCTGGCACCTTTGTCAACAATACACCACACGATTATTTCGCAAAGAGACTTCCAATTATCATCCTCGCTGCGGTCCCCGATAACTGTGTGATCATTTCAAACCTCTTTTGTAACACAGAACGACCAACCTTTTATTATATTTCATTGAAAAATAAAACCAAACATTTATAGAACATCTCCGATGGAAATTATACTCTGTTCTTCTGAAGTTAAAGTTGGGTTTCAGTTGTTGGGTTTGAAGGATTTAACGCTTTTTTGAATTAAGGATTAATGTGTGCAGTAATAAAACGTATGGTAAAGGATAGTGTGAATCACGACGTCTGCATTATATTGGACAGTTCGTGACCGAGCCGCTTTGATGAGGAATATTCTGCGCGTTCAGTATGAGACTGAAAACATAGGGGACGGTATGGCAATACTAAACGTTGACGTTCAAAAGTGCCTTTTGTGTGCCTATTTGAAATAAATGATTTGACTTTGACTTTATGCTTCAAAAGAAATAAACGCAAACAGTTGCCAATGCGGATTCTCGCTAAAGCAGTCTGCTTGGCAACTTCAAAATGATAGTATTTGCAATTCTAGGGTTATATAAAAACGTATAAACAATAGGATTAAAGCTGGATTGCCTTTAATTTCTGGGAATACCAATAGGCGTTTCTTATAACCAGGAGTCTGCCATAAATTATCATAGAAATTACTTTTGATCACGCTTCATTTTATTCCCCAACACGGTCTACCGCGGCTAGTATAATTCAACCGAAATGTCTGGGAATACAATATCGAAAACAGACTATGACAAGTGGCCAGAAAAATGCTTAGTAAAATAACTATCTAAGGCTTCTGCCCAAAAAACCTTGGCCTTAAAATGGATATACATGTAAAATTATGAATGTAAAAAAAGAACAGTATTGAAGAATTGTAGTACGTGGTATAAGATGCAGGTTTGTAACCTGCACACAATAAAATTGAAAACAAATGACACTGTTTAAGATCTACTCACACATGTCAGGGATGTGCCCGGGACTTGACCGGGCCGTGGTGCACACAGGGCAGGCACTGAACGGACGGACACGGACGTGTGTGAACGAGTTCATGTAAAACTGTACAGTTTATTTTGAGCCCCTGAAAGAACACGGTCTGAAATAATTTGTTTAAAGAACCATTGCTCGGTTTCAGCAACTATTGACAGACAAAGACAATTCGCGTTCACGTTCACTTTCTGTATATTCCTATCAGCCATCACAGTGCTGCTTCGTGACACGTCTCATTTGTGTAATGGCAACACTATTTGGTAAGAGATTGTGATAAACGCCTTAATTTATAATAAATAAAGGTACATTACATGGTACCAAGTACACAAAGAAACAAACACGCAAGGCGATTTTGTGGACTGTCAGCAAAAAGATAGCTCATATTGTAAAGAATACTTTGAGATGACTCATAATATAGAAACACTGATTGAAATATATGTAAAAAAGAAAGAAAGAAAATACATTTATTTGCGGCAAACATGACGCTTAAAAAAAAAAATAAGTTGGGGTAAACATGCGTCACATCCACGCAAAACGGCCATCGCTCAGCAAATGCTGATGATATAGTAGTTTAAACTTATAAGGAAGGCCTGGTGGACAGGATAGGCAAAAAACAATAAAAAATGGTCCTGCTGTTAAGCTTTTGCCCCGCAAGGACGAAAAAGGATAATAATGATGATATCATTAAAGATTGTCTATTCTTTATAGACAATCTTTAAATGTTCGAAGTTACAGTAAAAAAGAAACAAACCAACTCCAAATAAGTTAAACAATTAAAACACGTAATGACATCACTAAACACTACCTACCTCAATGCAAATCGAATTCATACAAAAATATAATAGAGTAGCTACGTAACGGAACAGTGTGCCAACGTGCTTGGCTAGTATCCAGATCTTCCAATCTCTGCCGCGTTGCGAAGTAGGTGCAGGTAGGTTAGGTACTAGCAGTTGATACGCAAGGGAAAGGTACGCCAAAGAAATTGTAGCAATTGTTCAATTATGTTGTGAAGTTACTACGTTTAGAAGTTGTTTCGATACGCGGTTTTGCTTTATACATTTCAATTTCGCGTTCTGTTACTTGCACTAACTTAAGAACATTAGTTAAACTTAAAGCTTAGTTGTGAGTTAGATTGTCGTTTCATAGCATTGTTAATCATCATCCACATTCCCCAGTTTTTCGTCGAACAACCTAAAACCACCTTTCATGCCATTCTTTCCTGCGTTTGGCGTATCTGTCCGCATATTCCCGACACGCTTAATGTCATCGACCCATCTTGCACTCCCAATTTTTGTTACCTGAATAAAATGTTTCAAATGAATAATGACATTTTACGTTTCCTTAGAAAGGTCCTTTATAACTGGCTGCAAATTTAATCTTGTGATGCAAGGACTTCCAGGATGAGATTGCAGTTGAACAACCCTTTAGGGAAATACTGATACAATTACACTGGTTGCGAAAGGACTGCGTACACGTAGAACCTATATGTTGCATGAGTAGCACAGAAGGATTCTTTTACCCATCTTTTGAATATAATCTCTTAGTTGTCTTTGGATATGTTTATGTCCTTCTCACCAAGAGGAGGCATGTGTCCCAGCAATGGGAACATTATACCTAGGCTGATTATGTTATATGTATATTTAAGCAAAGAGTCACGGATTTCTTCTTCGTTTTGTGCATTCCTTCAATCTTTCTCTCCTACTCCATTTCTAACCTGTGTTACTTAGACCTATCATGAATCATCATCATGATCATGAATATCCTTTGTTGTTTCATGTTCATCTCTTCCCACATCAATCAATGAACACATTATCAATATCAGTGTGACAATAGTAATAAGTACATGCAAAACGGCTCGTCCAAAAATAGTGCGATTTAAATATATGAACAGCCTTGACATTTGGCTAACGACGCCAATCCTATCGCGGATATTTCAAAGTGTTATTATTTTTTATTATTATATGTCATCTGCGTTGTATTTGTATATTTATGCTTTGTGTAGCTGCGTCGTAAGCAGACGTATTTTTTTTTGTGAATTGGACATTCTAGGTCGTAGTAAGTAATAAGAGGTAGGATGCAACCGATGTAGCTCAAGCTAAAAAATAGAGTATGAATATACAAGTTATTTTGTGTTTGAAAATGTCATTTGTGAAAATTTGCATTTTCACGAATGATTTAGCACTGTTCTTATTACCATTCGCTCCAAACATTCCACTGCAAAGGTCAAAGAGCAAATGCCACCCCGATTCACAATTAATATCCAATTTTGAATGGAGTAATATCCCAAAACTGTTTACATTTTCTCCTGATATTTTCATCATAAAAGGACCCTCTTATTCTAAAAGATAAATAAACCACCTACGCGCAATGGCCTTCATACTTACGAAATATATATATGTAAACGCATATGTATGTAAGTATTGAGCGTAATACTCTTACGATTTTCCGGGTCAACAAACTTTAGTAAAAAAATAAAAGTGTATGCAACAAGTTCAGCGCCTAAGGACCTGATGGTAAGGTGTTGTTACTCGTTTCGGTTTATTTTTTATGCTCAGAATAACTTATTGAGTAATGCGAGTAATATGTTGGATGGACATTTTGTAGATATTGTTTGACATCTCGTGCAAGGATTGATTGGACTTGTCTTTGAGTGTGATTAGCAGGGTGAATGATTTAAAAGATTAATCAGCCTGTAAATTTAATTTAAAACTAGTGGGAGTAGGCTGTAATCTACCACGCTGTTCTAGTGCGGGTTATTAGATGTCGCATGTCTTCGGATTTTTGATTTTAGGACATGCCGTTCCTTCAGGATATATTTTTTCCTTCACCGTTTTGAGAGCAGAATTTTGTAACATCTAAATGTGCCGAAATTCGTGGTACTTGTCACTTAGTGCGTTATAGGTCTTATTATTTGCCCCAGGTTAAGTGTCTTCTGTAACAGAGAACGCTGATTGGTGGCAAAAAAGGTACGATGCTAAGACTCCCTAGAAGAATCCTTACACATGAAGTTATACTTTAGTGTTTTTTCATCTTTCATACCTATAGGGAGACCCCCTCCCTCTAGGGGGGTTTTCTATAGGGAGAGAGGCCCGTGGCAGCAGCACAGGTCGATCGATCAGGCTAAGCTACGCTTGCCGCGGTTGGTCTGTGGATGGGTGACCATCTTTACATACCGAAACCCCTCCGTGCCTCGGAAAGCACGTTAAGCCATTGGTCGCAGCTGTCATTCGTGGACCTTTGACAGTCGTTACGGGTAGTCAGGAGCCCGAAAGTCTGACAACCAGTCTTACCAAGGGGTATCGTATTACCCAGTAACTGGGTTATGGAGGTCAGATAGGCAGTCGCTCCATGTAAAATACTGGTAATCGCTGGTATTAGAATACTGGTAGTCGCTCCATGTAACATAGTGGGGAAAAGGCAGGCAGATGATGATGTGGGGACATTATCTTGATTTCTGCCATTCCCATCGATGATGTTCCAATCCCATTCAGCATAAGAGCTCGTATCTTTCAATACAATCGACTTAGCTTTTTGCCATGTTTAGACATGTCGCTATCTGGTTTTGCTTCAGTAATATTAGCAAAAATATGTTATTTAAATTGTACTACGAGTAATTTATTAGCCATAAAAGCATTTTTACGATCCTAGTTCTGCTATCGATATCATTAATAATTTGGTACACGTTTCACTCAAATGTTATCTGATGATAATGTATCTTATCTCTCAAAGGCTGGTAAATAAGCACCAGTAATTTGTCTAGATTATTTGGAACACTACTTACACTAGACTGTAGATAACATTCTGGGCGCTTTACTGACCAAACATAACATGGTTACATACGGATGCAAAAACCGTGACATTTCAATGGTTGTTTAAGTATGGTTGTAATTTAGGGCAGTAGTGAAGTAGGGTGAAAAAACATTGCGAGCAATCCTGCACCCTAATTGTGTTATTAATCACAATCTGAATAATTTTGAAGGATATTGCTAATCCATTGCTTCATATGTTCGAAATATTTGTCTGCTCAAGAACGTAAATAACGCAATGAATGTTGGTGAACTGTCAAAATGGAAGCCTTTGCTACTACTAGTGTGTTACGTAACTACCCCGCTGTACAGGATGATCCAAAATTGTCGCCAAGTGTAGTGATTTAAACTTCTCTCTGTGTGAATGTTTTTTCTAACATTGAGGGTAGTACAGGCCGATAATTTTCAAAGTCCATTACCAGAGGGCCTGGTCAAGTGATAATCGCTTTCAAAGCGTTTCGTATTTTTGCAACGACTTTCAACAGAATTGAAATAAGCTGTTCGGTAGCTTAATGTCAATTCAATACATTTTTGATTTTTCCTCCATCATTTTCGCTGATAAAATGTCACTTCGTCTTGGTCCTAAGGACCTTATTGATATAAGGTTGTAAAGACTGCTGCCTGGTCCTTACCGGGCGGCGAGCTGCCCATTGCTCGCCGCCCGCAAGTCCACGCCTACGGTGGCCGGGAGTCGGCCGTTGACTCCCGTCCAGGGCGTCTCCTGCGGCGACTAGGGGCGTGAGGGCGCAGTGATTGCCTCTCCCTCACGCGCTCCGCCACCTCCTTCGCGAGCATTACTGCTTCGCAGAAGGAGGTGACGGCCTCCCATGCACTCTCGCTCCTTACCATGGCCTGGACCAGGGCCGGACGCGAGAGATCGCCGCCGCCGATCGCTGCCACGAGGACACGGCGGTGCTTCGCCCAAGCCGGGCAGACCTCCACCGTATGCTCCACCGTGACCTCCGGGCGATTCACACAGTGGTGACACCCTGGCGCCCTTAGCGTGTAGTCGCTTAGTTTTTAAGTTTTTAGCCCTGCTTAGAGGCCTTAATTGATTGAGGCAACCACAGGCCCGGCAGCCGACAAGCTCCTAGGTTGACCTGCGAAATGCCATTTACCGAAAAAAGCAAAATTCTTTTCGTTATACAATTGTTCAATCATACCAGCTGCATATAATAAAACAAAAAAAAGCCTTACAATATACGCACGATGCACTTGACAAAGGACACTCTCGTCAATCATAGTAATGACAGTGTTGTGTGTAGCGGCCATCATGGACCGGACGTGACGTCGAAAGGACGCCGCGTGTTAATATCATGTAGTTGTCATTGTAGTGGATGAAGATGACAGAAGAGAGGGATTGTATGATTTTATTCGTATTGTGCAAATGCATGAAAGGGTGGGATACTTTGCTGACATTTGGCGGCAAAAATTAGAATGAAGGTCACTCCAACTTACGAGTATAACTATAGTTGAGAAAACCCTAAAGACTATTGGTGTGTACTGGATAAAAACACATGGGCTGCAACAGGAAACATTTTACTATATACCTATCAGTCACCTTTTTTATTGGATCTTGGATCTGAAGCTTGGCAGTGGCGCTTGCAAAGTTGTGACTTGCAACCATGAGGCATGAACATCTCGTTTTTTGGGACCGGTAGTAAGCCTACTAATGTTTGTAGTGGGTACGATAAAAAACTTATCTTATTAATTAGTAAGTAATTAGTATTTTTTGGGGGAAGTGGTGCTAATGGTTAGCCTTGAAGTGTCAGGTGGAGTAGACAAAAACGTGTTAATTTAACGTGGTTTTGGCGCCTATATGACGTTGTTCTATCCGGCTGTAGGCTAAAGCCTGTTGATGTTGTTGTTTGTTGTTGTACAGTGGTAGCCCAGTGATAACGCCCCCGACTTACGAGTTGCAGGCAGGCGCTTTACTTCGTGTAAATAATTTCATCACCACTGCTCTCAAAACGGTGAAGGAAAACGTAGTGAGGAGACCAGCATGTCCTAGAACCAAAAATTCGAAGACATGTAACATCTACCAACTCGCACTGGGTTCGCGTGGTGGATGACAGCCCACTCACACTCACGGAGAGGAGGCCTGTGTCCCAGCAGTGGGAACACTATAGGCTGATTATACAAAATCAAAGCCTGCACTAAAAACGTTGCAATATCAACCGTAACGACAACAAGACCAAATAACTTATAATTATAAAAAAATAACCGTATAAGATTCGACTACAGACGGACACGAGCAAAAAATTCCATAAATACAGTCGCATCAAAATATTGGAGCAAAAACGGCACTGACCTTAAAGTTATGTAATTAAAAGATGTAAACAGGAAAATGATTAATTAAAACGTTTGGTCTGTTATGTAACAATTGTCTGTTTTCACTTTTTGTTCGTGTTCTGCTCGTAGTAATAGTCTTCGTTTTGTTTGAACGGAGTGCTTGTACCCTGCGTTTGCGATTTATTTGCCAAACATGTAAACAAATATGAGTTATTGGATAAACAACTTTAATACCTACACAATAAAGATCAGTTTACGCTACAACTTCATTTATTTGTATAACTTTTTCAATAGTACTAGTCACTCTGAAATCAATTTAATTGTCACTACACTAAAGTTGATATTTGTTTAACTTGAAATAACATCGATTGGAAACATGAATTTGAATAGAGTTTAGATGGACGATTATTGATACGTTGTACAAGGGTGTTTAGAGGTAGTTTTTTTTGGCCGAATAATGACGAATAAGAGCTACTTTTGCTCCATCCACCTTTGGCGTTTTAGTTGTATTCTCTTGCTGAATGAACTGGCTTAAAACAATGGCATAATTTCACCACCACTGCTCTCAAAACGGTGAAGGAAAACATCGTGAAGAAAGCAAACATTCAAAGGCATGTGATCTCTACCAACCAGCCGATCTATTCTGTAAAAATCACACCGTGAAAAGTTAAGTGAAGTGAGCTTAGAGCGAGCTGTCAATGGTGTCAATCCCTAGTATTAGTTGGAATGACAGCTCACTCCACGCTCACTTCACCTAAGTTTTCACGGTGAGATGGCTATAGAATCGCACTGCTGGACTGGCCCTGCGTGGTGGATTAAAGTCCATGTCCCAGCAGTGGGAACATTATAGGCTGATTATGCTACTCTTGCGTGCGCTAATAGTATAACATACTCTCTCGTTCATTCACAAATTATGAAATGAATGCAAGTAAAGTGATCAAACAACAGTCAGGGTAATATAACATTCAATTCCTCGGATTCTTTTCCCACGTCTCGATGTTATTCATGAATTCAATATAATTTCAATATTGTTGATGATATTTTAAAGCGGCTTGAGAATGCAGGGATAACTTCTGTATCGCGCTTTCCGCTTGAAAAATGTGAAGGATTTTCATATCGGAGACATATTTCAGTAAGTGAATTTATTTTTATATGCGTGGATCTTTTTCTTTTTTTTTTTTCTTGCTTTTTACGTTGATCTCATAGGTAATATCAGTTCGTAGAACGTAATTCCATACGGTAATCTTCATCTTTTTCATAAAATTGCTTTCAGAAATATCGTGATGAAATTGCCTGTGATAAAGAGTGTTATATATTTATGAAAAGTGTTGTTGCCCATTTGAACGGAAAAAACTCATGTTTTTCTTCCTATAACATCCACTAGGAAATATCCTAATCATTTCATCATTTTTTTTTGCCATTATCCCAATTTACGTAAGGTCGGCGCAACATGTCTATTTCTTCCATACTTCCCTATTAATCGTCATCTCAGTAGTCACTCCTTTTCAAGACATACCATCTTTCACAAATAAATTAGGATAATGGGAGGAGAATGATGATGGTGCTACAAACTGACCATGCAAGTCGAAACGTTACCACAATTTGAACGACTTTGTTCTGTAGGTCTAGTCTTATATCAATACTTACTATGTAATAAGTGCATTTAGAACACATACCCTACATCCTACAGCAGATCAGACACACTTATCTGTTCATGAAGGTGCAACATTACCCAAGCGGTTACAAAACGGTCCCGACACGTGTGAGCGATGGCGCTCTCCGCGGCGTTAGTAAAGTGGGTTCTCTAAAGTACACTCCTTCATATAAGTTATACGTTCTTGTCTGAAGACAGACATTATGGAGGTAGGGAATGAATGAACGCTTCTTGCAGCGTAGATCGATTAAAAGCTTAGTAAGTATCGGATTTAATATCGATGCTGCCTTGTGGTGCTTAAAATAAAATATCCCGGATGAGTGGCGATGGTAAATTCAGTGTATCCTCGCACCCACTACTATTTTGCTCGTTGGTCTTCTTCTTAGCGTGTCGATAGCTATCTAAATGGACTCTGCCCAGAATTCGGCCACTTGTTTAGCGCCATCACCAGCGTCCATCAGTTCATGTAACGTGCAGCTGACAGGACACGCAGGACACGATATTAAGTGTCCCATCGTTTGTGGAACAGTACCACATTTACACTCCAAGGCCGAGTCGTTAGTTAGAACTAGAGATGAGAACAGGCACGGATCTAGGTTTTTTCTCAAGGGTGGCCAAATTTTTCTCTTTGACGAAGGGACCAGGGAAGCATGGCATAAAAGGGAGGAGCATTTTACTCAGCAGCGGGTGGCAACACAACGCTGGCAATGATGATGATAATAAATAATAAAAATATCCCTGGACAGTTCACACAGCACCATTTGTCCCAAGCTAAGCAACCTAATGCTTGTGTTATGGTAACAAGATGGCTGATAAACTACTTATATACTTTTTTTTTTTGTAAATACATACATATTATAGATAGAAAAACACCCAGACTCGGAACAAATACATGTAGGTCATACAAATATTTGTTCCGTGCGGGAATCGAACCCACGACACGCAGCGCAGCAGTCAATCGCTTAACCACTGCGCCAACCGTGCCGTCCGATGATGATGATAATTGTCTAAGATAGTGACAACTGGTTGCAGTTAGACATAGGTATAGATCTTTATGGGACAGGAATAAAATAGCCAATGCAATGGCAGCCAAAGATTCAACCATGTTTACGCAAGCCTAGCCACAATACAACGGACACAGACACAACATGTCCTCGAAGCATCACGCATTCAATTCAAAAACAGACGTCTTCCTTCTCAATCCTCAGTGATTACGACAATCCGATAATTACCGTTCGGAACAACAAACAAAACAAGGAAATAATAGACGACAATGATTTTAACATAACATTAAGCACACGACGGAAATTTAGTTCGGCAAGTTGATACCGATCTCGACAGCGCTCGATATCGAAAGTAAATAGTTCATATATAACGAGTGGCAGCGCCGGCGCACGAAATGTACGTCCAGTCTGAGTTATTGTTAAGCTGCGCTGGATAGGGCTGGCTGGTGAGAAGTTTAGGGATTAGGAGCATTATCTTTATTGTTTTTTTTGAAGTGAAAACCTCTTTAGCGGCGTTGTGCACTTTTGTTGTGATGGGTAAAAAATGTTAAGCTCGCGTCAGGACACGTGACCTGATCGAAAATTCGTAAGAGGGAGCTCGCGTCAGGACACGTGACCTGATCGAAAATACGTAAGACGGAGGGAGAGTAGACCACATTCCAAAATATTAAAAATGTACAAACTGCCGGCACTCCCGGAGTGCAACCCGTTTTTTTTTTTTTATAATACCAGCCTATTACTGTCGCACTGCAGGGCAAAGGCCTCTTCTTATACAGAGAAGGCACGAGCATTGATCAGCGGAGGGAAGCGGGGGTTAGATAGAACAACAAAATCTTAAAGGTTTGTTTTTGGTAAATGTAATTATGTTTTGTAAAAAGTCATAGAACAAAAGTTGTTGTTTATGCTGTTAGTAATCCAGTCCTGCAAGGTCGTTAGTGTTTTACCAATAACCCTGTATACATAAACCTTCAGTAATGAATTCTCTAAATGATCAAAATAGTTGCGTAGTGTAACTGCATGATAATTATTTATACTTATGGGTTGATTTTTCAATCGTCAGATAATTGTTATTTTTAGTATAACTACCAATTATTTTATTTAACATGGCTTTTTTTTCAATTCTATTTTGCTCAAAACAACCGGTCTCCTGTTGACATTTGCGTGTGAAAGTAATTTGATACTCGTGTGTAATTGAATTGTTAAAAACATATTGAAAAACCAACGCAATTTCGATGAGAGTGTACAAAAACACAGATATTTCCCTGATGGTTTTTTTTTTTTTGTAATTAATAACTTTTGTACTGCATGCAGCCTACACAGCCAAAAGGTTAATTACAAAAGTGGGTGACTGTGCTCAAAATAAAATTGTTTGTGAGATGTATTTCAATAGACTTTTGGGTGAATGATTTGATTCTACATCAGCTTGTTATTGTGTGTTATCTTTTCAATTAATATGTTATCTATGTAGGGTAAAAGGCTTTTCGCTTACAGATATTTTATGTTTGCAATTTTTATGAACTTGGGTTTTGATTTTTAGGTTATGGCTTAACTAGCGACTTTCCCCATGCGCATGGTTTTTACGACTGAACAAAACATTGACATTGGCGCCGATTCCCTTGTTCACAATTTAGACCAAATTTAAGTTCAGTGCATCTTTTTCTTTCTATTTCATTAAGAAAAGGACAGAAGCTAAATATTAGTTTAGTCCTGTCAAATTTAGATACTCCATAGCAAGTTTAGACGTGATTAAAAACATGGCTACTAAAAATACGTCAATTTACGTCAGGCGCTGACTAATTTGACAGGACTAAACTAATTTTTTATTAATCTTTTTTTTTAATGGCCCTGATTCCCTTGAATCGGCGCCATTTCCTTGTTACAGTTAAATTTTATATCTATAAGTCTAATACACATTTCATAAACCTTCTGGAATGAATTTTCAAAATAATTAATACATCTAAATCTGCAATTTAGAAGAACTAAACATAGACCGACACGAGATGCGTACTAAGTATTTATTAAAAAAAAGAAATGTGGATGTACCTATACTGTACATATGCACAGCTCTGCTTAACCCTTCGAGAAATTAAAGGCATCATGTTATATTATCTATAGAATCTCTAATTAATTCAAGATGAAGTTTCCTGAGGATCAATATCGGCAGAGATGGAGATGTAGAAAACTTTGAAAGGCTTAATATTTACATCCATAAACTTCCTGTAAAAGACCCGAAACTCTTCACAAGTTATAAATAGATTTCTAAATCTGTACCAGTACCCAGCCCTATCAAAGTGTTGAGGTGTGTATTAGAATTTTGGAGGACTTTGCATTTCCTTTGTGGGCCGTCAGACCGAGTTATAATCTGGCTATGTCGAGCCAGCTGAGAAGCTGCTCGGCGTTTTAAATATGACCGCAGATTTTGAAAGGGACGGAAAACAAAATTTATCTACCTACACAAATAAATAAAATTGAAATGTCTGTTTGTAATATCAAAACAACAGCTTTTTCTGTGTCTCCCTGTTTGTTCCGGCTAATCTCCGAAACGGCTGAGCATGAAATGCAATTTGTTTTCCGACTTGCACGCGAACGAAGTCGCGGGTACAGGTTATGCATATTAGTTTCAGTTTTTATCTGCATGAGTGACTTGTAGTTTTCATTATTTTCCGTGACGTGTTTCTTTTGTTACTTTATTTACTTGCATCATTTAAATATAATATTGCATAATAATTGTATATAGTACATTAGTCCCATTACATGAATCTGGATGTACTACAGGCACACATTTGCCTAACCCTTCGAGGATACAGACTTGATGTTATGTTTTGTTATACCAAGTCTGCTTATTGTCTATTAAATAAACTCACCATTCAATACCTCAAAAGCTACGTCAAGCTTTGTCAAATAAGCTTTTTAAAATATTTTTCTCTGCACCACATCACACTTAAAAAAACGATCCAAAAATCGTATTTTTATAAGTAATAAGGCAAGCCAGTGCAACCCTATACTGGTGTTAGCTAAGCCGATCGCCTTTCACGGAACTGCACACAAGGCCGCGCGTCGCGTGCGCGTGCGCCACTGCGCCGCGCCGCTCTCCCCGCGCCACGCAGCGCAGCGCGTTGACACTTGACTATTGTTATTTGGGTTTTTGTTGGTTAGCTTCTAAAAATGTTACGTAGGGATTTTATTTTTTCATCATCATCGTCATTTACCAAACCGGTGAAGGAATACATCGTGAGGAAACCGGCATGTCCTAGAAACAAAAACTCGGAGATATGTGACATCTACCAACCCGCACTGGGCCCGCATGGTGGATTACGGTTCACTCCTTCTCACAGAGATCAGGAATGTGTCCCAGCATTTAGAACGTTATAGGCTGGTTATGCTACCAGTTCAGCCGAAGGCGACCGTGACAGGACGACGAATACGATTGTAACGGGTCTAGAGAATCTTTTAACTTCATATTTATATTTTAATTGCATAAGATTAATAAGTGCTTGTCTAAAGGTATTTTATTTAGCAACCCTTACCCCTACGCAAAGGCGTGAACAAGTGTATAACTTATCCATACTAATGTTATAAATTCGAAAGTAACTCTGTCCGTATGTTACCGTATAACGTATTATAGAATAATTTGGCAAGGAAATAGATAGTATCCTACGGAAGGATAATGGCTACTTTTTGTCCCGGTGGCACGTTCCCGTGGGATGATCTCCGAATACCCGCGTGGGCGAAGCCACAGGCAGTAGCTAGTCATCTATAAATGTTTGCTCTACATAATTCACCCGATAACCGCAGCCCAGATAAAAAACAAAACGATTATTTTAAATACATACTACTCGCAAACCGCAGTCATCTGACCACACATAATGTGAAGAGAAAACATCCCATATACAAACATATATTATGTAGGTATTTAAAATCATTTCCATTGAAACATTTTTCAGTACGGTCAAATGCACATCAATGGTAACACTACTTGTTGTAGGTACTATGGTTTGTTCCAAAAGAATCTGATGAAAGTGTAAACAATACCCGCGGGATAATTCCGTAATACACTATCTGTAGCAATGACAGTTGACAGTGGTAATAAAAGTAACCTCAAATTATTGTCTATCGAAAAAGATCTTTAAGGTAATTCCAAATTAGAATTTTGGGTTAAGTATTTAAACAATCAAATAAAAGCTTTCAATTTGTAATGGGACACTTCAAATATGCATCCACAGGCACGTTTTCTGACCCTTTCGTTTACATTTTCATCAGATACTTTTGGATCAAGGTATACGCACACCAATCTTACCAATGGAATCAAAGCACTAAAAGTAAAAAGTTACCATAGAAGTGCAGTTGTCAGTACATCAGCAAGTGCGCAGGCAACGGGGGACTATTAACGTGTTCACAACCGTGACATTGTCAAGGTCGAGCGTCGATGCGACACTCGATATATTTCGTGTAATCGACGATTGTTTATGTAATTGGAGTCGACATTGTCGGATGCGGTTCGTGATTCCGACTTTCACGTGTGGTTATTATTTTTTTTCGTGATTTTTTTGATTGACAGTTTACTATTTTGCTATTTTTAGTGTTATTGTTATCTCATGATTTGTATTCGATTAATTTCACATGGATAGTTTCATTAAAAGTTTGAGGATTAGTAAGATACCGCTAGAGACTTGCCCTTGATTGCTTAGTAATAGTTTTTTCTGTAAATTAGGTAATGAATGAAGAGTTTACAACCGTGCCTGATCAGTTTGATTACATAACATTATTTTGTCTTTAAATAAAACGCGCTAGTCACTATGATTTTCAAAACTGAAATAATTATTAATGCTTACATAGTATTTATTGTTACCTAAACCCATATCTGCTGCACACTGCTAATCCTCATGTTTGAAAAATTTGTCTGCTCAACAACGTAAATAACGCAATCAATGATATTGAACTGTCAAAAAGACAGCCATTGTTGCTGGTGGTGTGTTACGCAATTACCCTGCAACAAAATTACAGGACTACTATACTACGTATGAACTATTTAGTAATCTGTGCTACTACTACTTATTCGTCAGATTTAATTAGTAATAAATAAATTAAATTCGTTTGGTACCCGTTCCATCTTCATCTTGATAATACGCCCCATCTACAGAAATATTTGAACGCAATAATTGTTTGTTTATAACAAGCACCCATTGACCTAATAAAATGAATAACTTTAATAATAAATTAATTTGTTCATAATTGGCTGATTGAACCATAACGTTCAGCCTTCATCGACTCAAATAATAACCAACAATTAACATCTCGTGTGCTAAAGTGTTAATATTCACTAGAAACTGTTGTTTTTATATCATCATGTTTTCAGGAGTAATAATTATAGTGATTATCGTGTTTGACTTAGAGATTAAGTTAAGTAGCCAAGCATCGTTTATTCGTGTTTCATCCTATATTTATAGTTTTACTAGCAGTGCCCCGCGGTTTCACCCGCATAAGTGCCGTTCCCATAGGAATATCGGGTTAAAAAGTATCCCATTTGTTATTCTGATGTATAATATAAGCTATAATTACTTCTAACTTTCGCGTTTATAATATTAGGAGGATATATCTATGTACCTGTCCTAGGTCTAGGTAACTACCTCGTTGATCTAGAGGTCGCAAGCGCTGCTAAGCATAAGGTCGTGGGATCCACGGGTCAAGCAAAGCATTATGGGGTATTTCCATCTGGAATTCCTCAGTAGCAGACAGCATTCTGGATTTGTTCCCGGTTGATGTCCATAGACTCCCGCCCTATTACATGGGACGTAAATGGAACTAGTGAAAGTACTGAACCCTTCTGGAAATGCAGGCGTGATGTTATGTTATGTATGTCTTTTTCTTAGCGTATCGATAGCAATCTAAATGGAACTCGGCCCTGAATTCGGTAACGTGTTTGACGCCATCACCAGCGTCCATCAGTTCCTGTAACGTGCAGTTAATAGGGCACGCAGGACACGATATTAAGTGTCCCAACGTTTGTGGAACAGCACCACATTTATGTACGTGTTAAATAGGTAGTTTTTACAGAATCTACCTAAGTATGTGCAAGAGTCGTCGCTAAATGACGTCTTAAAACCATATTATAATTTTATAGTTATTATTTCTAGGAAAAATCAACAATGTGGAAAGATAATTCTTGTCATCTTGTGGTATTTAATCATTGTAATAATTATTTTATTTATTTCCAAGGAAAAGAGTATATTTTTATAGAACATCATCATAAAACTTTGTAGCTGTTATTTACGATGTAGGTACTATTCTAACATATTATAACTGACGTATTGTACTACACTCTAATTGCGTAACACACTATCAATCTCCATCTGAATAATTTTTAAGGATATTGCTAATCCATTACTTCATATGTTAGAAAAATGTGCCTGCGCAATAACATAAATAACGCAATGAATGTTGTTGAACTGTCAAAATGAAACCCGCTGCTCTGAGAAAGTAGGAGTAACAACAATTATTGTTATTTCTTGAATGCGCTAGTATGGAAAATTTATGTACTCTTGGAAATCCCGCCCCTCTATATCACTTAAACGCAAAATTGGCATTGATGAGACGATTTCTGAAATAAAAAGTAATAATCATGAAATATTACCAAAACCAATTTCAAGAAAAAAAATTACAGTGCTCTAAAATTGGGCAACATGTCAGTCAATATCGCACATAAAATTCAAATACAATGCAGTCAAACATCCTAAAACGCGCTAAAAAATCACGCGATACAAAAAACTACGCAAATTGTAAAGCAAACGTTATTTGTGTATGTTGTTGTATGTTTGTACGTTCAGAACACAATACTTAGTACAAATAATGGTGATTCTGTACAAATACCGATCGAATATAATCGTGACTCGCTAATCGTTATGTTTGTCGAGTGATTGTCATAATTGGAACCTGTGCTATTGACTTTGCGTTGTGTTTCGATAAAAGGATATTGTAAGTTAGATTTGGGAGTGAGAATTAGTATCAATGGTGATCTAGAAAAGGAGAAATACTGCGTTCAAGAGCTGTCAGTGTCATTAATTTTGTGGAATATTGACACTGACAGATGCTGAACGCAGTTTAATCAAAATCAAAGTTCTGATTGTACGAAAAACCTATACAATGCAAGATCAGCTAAAACTGAGCTTGATGTGTCGCCGTGTGTACACAGGTAAATAACAAACATCTTTGCATTATTCGGGTAAAATTTATTTTTATTGCTAGAAGAAGTGTATATCCATTTCAAAGTACTAATGACAAATTTTGACAAGCAATGTTAATAAATCAGGTGCTCCCCAGACCCCAGTACTAACACGCACAACATAGTTTTAAAAGTAGCTTTGATTGAAGTCAACCGCCTTATCTGCTATGTTGACTGTACCGACATGTCCTACATTAAAAAACAAATCGGTCAATTTACAGATAAGCGATGATTTGACAGCTGTCACACTCTATCAGCTTTTAACTTCGTTAGTGTGTTTTAATGAAACATGATTATGTTCCAGATTAGTCATAGTTTAAATTAGTTTTGCGTTGATTCCGACATACACCATTTTTTTTTTCTAACTCTTTTAGTTTTTTGCCACAGTCGGGCCCTTCTTGGTTGATCATTGAGAATGGAAAAATCATCCTTTATTCATATCAGGGTACCAGAAAGGTGTGATAAAATGAAAGGATGTGGTACAGACCATCAGACTGAACAGCTTCCTCCATGGTACTAACAACGAAATTGCGAAAAAAAATCAGCCGTCACATACATTTGGGTTGAGTAGGTATTGAAGTTTTGTATGGGACAGTTGATACATTATTTGCGATACGATATTGGTCCCATGGGGAGTGTAGTTTAGTTTGATAGTCTGTACCACATCCTTAAATTTGACCACACCTTTCTGGTACACCCTGTATAATCAGTCCTACAGGCTGTTTCAGATTGTATGAGATTAAAGCATCGAGCAAATGCTATATAGTAGGTATTCATATCAAAAGTCAGTATTAGTGTGTAATCATTAACGCTGTTTATAAATTAATCAAGCAACTTACCAACTATCGTAGTTCACCGGACGCGACCAACTTGCCCAACAATTATAAACCACTTAAATGTCCCAACAACAATTATCCCAATCTTGGCAACTTCTCACAACTTGTCCCACGACAGTAGATGGCGCTACGATCAATAGAACCTGTTGCGAAGGGTGGGAATGATCCACTGACCTCAAACAACACCTCCCCAATGCAAAAACAACTCTAACAAACAATTTATAAAGAACAAATTCCATTGGAATTTCCCCTAAGAATATGTCAAAGAATTGACAGGTAATTTTGTGCTATATGTTGGAGAAAATAGAGTTGGTTTTCTATTGGAGGATTGTTATCTTAATGTGAATAAATAGGAGACGTCTGGAGAGAAAATTGTTCTGATATGGCGGCTAGGACATTTGGAGTCCCGTGGGTCTGGGACCCGCGTCTTGTTTGTTAGAGCACTTGTGTCTCAATTAGGAGTTAATAAAATTGAAAGTGGCTCTACGTTTCCTACTTTATTTTTGTAATTGGAAAGTTGAACTGAAGTGGAAAATACTGGATTGAATGTAAAAGGCAAGTGTTACCTATAAATTTTGGTTTTGGTTTCAGGAGTTTTGTCAGGAATAGTATAAACAGGGAGCGTCTCAAAATAGCACAAATTTTTAAATTTTGCCGCTACTACACCGCACCGCACCGGTTAATGTTATAACATGCCATGATTTTTACCAAAGCTTTGAAAACAACGTAAGCCAAAAATGAATCAATACTGAGTTTCGGCCGTATTGGGCTAAAAATAAGTTCAGAGGTACAGTTCTCGTAATTGTAAGAACGTTCACAGTCTCAATCTGTCAAAAATACCTCTAATTTCCCTACATTTTTGACAAGTTTTTGACATTGATTGTCGCCGAGGTGAGATTGCGACTAGATTTTGAACGTTTTTATTTACGGGAATTGGCCTTCTGATAATAGGTTGTAACATCTCAATTTTGTTATTGCAGCAAAATGAGAGAAGTCTTATCCTACGGAACCTTTGCTTCTGCACGCATCTCGGTGGATTTTGAGCAGGTTTAGTTATTTTCCTTTATTCTGTCCTCGCATACAAGTGGCGACCGCATCTTTGTCACCAGCCAGCGTTTATTTAAAAAGAGTATAGTTCTACTAAATGGCAGTGCTTAGTGAATTCATGTAGCCTGTTCAGCTTTCTCGTTATACTGCGACATGAGTCACGGATTGTGACAAAATTACAAAAGTTATAGGTATTGAAATCCAACTAGTCCTTTACATAGTGCCACAGGTCGTTGTTAGTTAACATCTGTCAAACTGTTAATGTTCCCGCAGACAGGCGCGACGCGATGGTAGGACGCGATTCTGGTAGAACAATTTTAATCAAGTTTTCATAGAGATTATTCTACTAGAGTCGCGTCGCGGTTGTCTGCGGGAGCCTTCACAGAAACTTTATTAAGAAAACAAGATGGCCGCGTTAGTTCCGATTTTGGTCTGGTGCCGAAAGTGCAAAAATCCATGCACCGTTGCAAGTGCTTTTTGCTCGAGTATAGTGTGTTGTGACAAAAGCTAACAGCCAGTGTGAGTGGTTTTCAAGGGACCATGGGAACCAGGGAAGCATTGCACTAAGGGAAGGAGATTTGTACCTACTCAGCTGATGGGTGGAACAAGGCTGCCAGTGATGATTATGATATCTCTTGCTCTAGTTTGTTTTACAAAAATGCTATACTTATTTTAGGTACCTACTTGTTTTGGCATTAGGCTCGCCCTCTATTGCATGGGACTTAGACATAACTGGCGAAGTATTGGGGTACTATAGGTACACCTCTGCCACACCCATCGGGCAATAAAGGCATGATGAAATATTCGTCTGTGTTGTTGTTTTTGTAAAATTATAAGATGACTCTATCGTTATATTCACTTAAAGGTCAGTGGGGATACTCGTTAAAGGAAAATTCAAGGAAAATATTAACTTTTAAATCCAAGGTTATGAAGTTAAGAAGTATTAGGTGTTTACGGAGAGTCAATCTTCGGAGAAATGGTCGAGGGTCTTCTAAGAAAAATGAGAAACCGACGTTTGTATTTTCTCAGCAGCTCCTTGATCAACGTGATGGTATTGGTGGTTCCTAATAGTTATGTAGACCATGCTATCGATTGATTAGATGTCCGCGAAAGGTTCGAGAGTATGCCTAAATGCGAATTGGAATCCGCCGCTTTCGACCTCAAGGCATTAGTGTCTAGGCTTTTTACCCGTTAATGTGTGTTGATTTTCATGAAGTTTTCAAAGGTGAGGATTGTGTGCTGAAGGCCACATTAATGTCCCACTACTGGGCAAAGGCCTCCATACTCTCTTTCCACCTCTCTCTGTCCAGAGCTGCCAAGAACCAATCTTTATCAAAGGAGTCCAGCTCATCCCGACATCTCCGTCTGTGTCTTATTAGTTTCCCTTTAATAATTTTGTAAATATAACGTATATTATTACCATCCAGTCTATTCTGTAAAAATCTAACAAATGTGTGTTTTGCGAATTTGATATTTATGCGTTACTAGACATCGCATTCTCTCGACGGCCGGACTGTAGGTGGAGTAAGCTTGAAGTGAGCTGCCCTTCAACCTAATACTAGGGATTCACATTATTGACAGCTCACTTCACCTAAGTTTTCACGGTGAGAGTTTTACTGAATAGAACCTATATTATTACATATTATTATTAAAACAATCTAGTAGATTATTATATATATCACGTCAGGCAATTCAAACAGTGTAGTGCCGTGTCAAGTCTCAGAGAGAAAATACGTAAAAAAATTAGACATAAGTTTTGTTTCAAATCTGGCGAGACTTCTCAAAACTACATTTATCGTCAGCATTTTTCTTCTAATGCTAGATTTGAAAGTGTGTAGTTCATCAAGGGTGACCACGAGCAACTTAGTTGCCCAGCAACATTTTTGTCTATGTCGCTATCTCCTCGCCGAGATTTGAACGTTGCGCGGTTGCGCATAGGGGAGCGACAGCAACGCTACTTTTTTGTTAAATTTTCGGCTGAGCGGCAACTGGTCGCGGACTTAAATATCTCTCAGCTGCTGCATCGCTACATGCGCGCACATTCATGTAAGCCCGTAGACTTGATGTGAGAGGCAAATTAGTTGCGGAGACAAAAGTTGCTCGTGGGCGCTCCCAATAGTTACAAATGAATACAGCTTAGTGTTTATAATGTGGATGTCAGTCACACCGAAGAGTAATAAAGTAAACTCTGATTTTTAATTCGTGAGAACAAAATTACAGCTAATATATAGCAGGATAGCCAGGAGGAGGAGGAGGTAGGAGGTAGGATCAGGAGTGCCGAGCGGTATATATCGTCAGGGCTTGGAGTTCCCATATTATTGGGATAAACAGGACGGTATAAACAGTTACAAAAAAATACACTATACAAAAGACACAATAATGGGTAAACATTAAAAACAGTTAATCGAACAAACCCTTCAGGGTCACAGTTCGTATAGCGGCCAAGCCACCCAACACAAAGTGTATCTACTCGCTATTTAGCAAGCCAACACAGCTATGTAAATATACAGCAGCGCTGTACCAGGTAAACCGACAGTTTTGTCGGGAGCAGGTGCTCTGTATTGAGTCGAATCCGAAGATCGACTGCCTAGCAAAACAAATGCACCCTCTTTTATAGGATGAACGACAACTCTGTCCGATGACGCACGTCACGCGTTTACTTGATACAAAACACTAAAATATGCTAAATCTAATAAGACTTACACTATAAAGTGATCAAATAATACAAGAATAATTGTCATAAATAAACAATGGTGATTTCACAAAGTAAATCATTTTAAAAACAAACTAACATGTCATCCGTTGTTTTGAATAAAACCAACGGGAACAATTTATCGAAATAAGTTGCTAAAAATCAATTACTGCGTACACCGAGTACTGAATAAATTATGTTTCGATTTATTAGACAATAATTGATAGTAAAAATCACCTAAATTAATAATAAACACAAATCATACCAAATTCTGTTGACTACCCACAATTGATTTGACAACCAACTCCGACACGGCCAGAACTGACGTTCTACACGGCCTCGTGTGATCCCGAAAAAAAAATCACTTAGTGAATATCGATCGGCCTTTCTGACAAACAAAAGTTTTAACAAAAGGTATGTCGAAAAGAAAAATCCTGAATACGTTAAGTAAAATCAATCAGAAGCAGTTGCATCGCAATCATTCAAAATGATCATACTGTTACTGACAATACATAGCTTCATCAAAGTAGAGACATAGTCTCCCAGCCAAAATCACACCATGGGATTTGACAAGTAATTTGGAGTCGAATAGACAACTCGCATAGGCGTCAAAATAGACAACCCGCATAGGCGTCAAAATAGACAACCCCCCTAAGCGTCAAGTTCAACATCCAAATCCAGGAGTCAACATAGACATCCGATAAATCGTCAAGATAGACATTCCAAACAAGAATCAACATAGATATCTTGTCAATTCAGCTATAGTATGTCAGTAGCAGATGAATCATCATCATCAGTGTCAACATTGACATTATCACTAACAGTAACTAGACATTCAGGCATTTTTCTTAAACGATCATGGGCATATTTGAAAATTCTATTAATACTTAAAGAACAAATATCTCTCACCATACAATATTTCTAAAATTGTAAAGGGACCTTTAAATTTAGGATTTAACTTAGTTTGATTGCGTTCCTCATTAGCAATAAGTACAGTCTCCAAGTTGAAACTTTTCAAAATAGCTTTAGTCTTATCATATCGAGCTTTATCATATTCGGCACTTTTAGTTATACCCAGGGCTGCTTGTTCTCTTACACAGGTCAAATTTACTTACCTAGAGGTCTAGCAACTCGACCAATCAATAATTCTAAAGGACTAGATTTAGTAACCCGATTAATTATGCAATTTAAACGTATTCAATGGCATCTTGCCAAGGTCTAAGTATACTTTTTAATGTTCTCATTACGCGTTCAACCTGCCCATTAGCCCTACATGCACCGGTAGCTATTAAATGCAAAGTAATATTATGAGAATGACAAAAATCTTTAAAGTTTTTGCTAGCAAAACAACGACCTTGGTCAGCTATAACCCGGGAAGGTGCTCCAAATAAAGAGACACTGGATTTAACAGCTTTAATGCAATTTGATGCATCAATGTGGGTAGTATGGTACAGTAAAACATACTTTGTAAAAGAATCAATTACAACAATGATGTATTCCTTGAGATCACTCTTTTCACTAAGTTTACCTATATGCACTGTGAGCTAGCAAGGTATACTGACTTTAGGTATAGGGTGTAACTCGACTTGAACTTTACCCGAGTTAGATTTCGAGACTTTACACGTGATACAGTTAACTACGAATTTCCTAACATATCTGGCCATTTTATCGAACCAGTAATGCTCATAAAGCTCTTGGGACAATAGGCAAACAACGAGCTTGTCCATTGCGTTGTATTTTACGGTACAAGATTCCCTATCGTAATTGATAATTTTGGGCAACATCAGGGGGTAGAGATTTATTTTTCAGATTAGAAATGATTGCTAAATTCTCGGAATCATGCTGTTGTTCAGCTAAAAGCCAACTATTAGACAGAGTTGTAAAATCAACACGTTTTTGTTCTGCTTTGTTAATTGATTGTGGAAGGGGGTTTCTTAAAAGAAAGTCTACGTGGTTCATATATCTGCCTTCTCTATACCTTGAATAGGCTTTTCTGATAGGCAAATATCATCGGTTGTACTCCAAGATAGAGCATTGGAATTGGGTAGGTCTGGGTCAAAATCAGGCAAGCGAATTACAGTAGGCGGAGCAGAGTGCGTCTTAAGCGATTCAATTAACTGAGCCATATTACGGTTCTGAAGCTCTAAAATTATTCGCCATGGATCACTAACACCCTGCGATTCCTGGGCTAAACCTAATCCCACTTCTGATGTAGGATCAGGAGTGCCGAGCGGTATATATCGTCAGGGCTTGGAGTTCCCATATTATTGGGATAAACAGGACGGTATAAACAGTTACAAAAAAATACACTATACAAAAGACACAATAATGGGTAAACATTAAAAACAGTTAATCGAACAAACCCTTCAGGGTCACAGTTCGTATAGCGGCCAAGCCACCCAACACAAAGTGTATCTACTCGCTATTTAGCAAGCCAACACAGCTATGTAAATATACAGCAGCGCTGTACCAGGTAAACCGACAGTTTTGTCGGGAGCAGGTGCTCTGTATTGAGTCGAATCCGAAGATCGACTGCCTAGCAAAACAAATGCACCCTCTTTTATAGGATGAACGACAACTCTGTCCGATGACGCACGTCACGCGTTTACTTGATACAAAACACTAAAATATGCTAAATCTAATAAGACTTACACTATAAAGTGATCAAATAATACAAGAATAATTGTCATAAATAAACAATGGTGATTTCACAAAGTAAATCATTTTAAAAACAAACTAACATGTCATCCGTTGTTTTGAATAAAACCAACGGGAACAATTTATCGAAATAAGTTGCTAAAAATCAATTACTGCGTACACCGAGTACTGAATAAATTATGTTTCGATTTATTAGACAATAATTGATAGTAAAAATCACCTAAATTAATAATAAACACAAATCATACCAAATTCTGTTGACTACCCACAATTGATTTGACAACCAACTCCGACATATATATATATGTACTTACTAAACAGTCATGTTGAAAAAAAGGTCGATCGCTGTCATTTTAGTCTAGCAAATTAAAAAATCAGTAGAGTACGGATTTTTACATATTTGAACAATGCATAACACAATTACACAATTAGTAGGTAGCAGTAAATACATTACTTACTAGTTTTATTTAAAAATAATACAGAGTTCATGCATTGAAATCATTAAAATAATGCACTTATTTCATGGTTTATAATGCGTTACTAATAAAGTGTAACTTAATACACAATAACACATATTTATTAGAAGAATAACATTATTGACCCTCCATTAACCTGTTTTCATTAACTGTTTCTTTACGCATTGATAAGCAATTTGATTAATCAGTCTGTAATCCCATAGTAGATGCAAAAACAATGCCTTTGCTATGCCGATCACACCGAAAGCACCGTGAGGAAAACGGCATGCCATAGTACCAGAAATTCGAAGATATGTGACATTTATCAACTGGCAATGGACCCGCGTGGTAGATTATAGCCGACTCCATTTCGAAGAGATGGGGAGATGAGAGAGGCTGATTATGTTATGCCGCTCTGTTACTGTTACCGTTAGCCTGTATCATCCTACAGATGGGCAAAGGCCTCTCCCCATGGCTTTAAGCTTTTTCAAGCTTGAGCTAATGTGGACCTGCTTTTCCCAGCTAGTCCCACTATCACCTTCTACAGGGTCTGCATCCGCGACACCTAGCTGTCTCAGGGCTCCACATAGTTACTGTTTTGGCTCACAGCTCATTGGGTACGAGGCAGACGTGGCCAACCCAATCCCGCTTCAACTTTTCAACCAAAGTTAGTAATCAGAAAAGAAAGAAAGAAAATACCTTTATTTGCGGTACACATGACGCACACAAACACAAAAAATTACAAGTTAGGGGAAAATATGCGTCACATCCACACAAAACAGCCATCGCTTAGCATAATGCTACGATGCTACGATCTGTTTTGGAGCGCAGTGCTACTAAATAAACCAACAAAATATTGCCCAATCTCTAATCACTTATTGACGTAGAATCTGTTCAATGCTTATTACAAAACTAAGGTTTAATATAATCATTGTTTAGTATTGATTTTTTGTAACACTAAAAACAAAGAAAAGTCATTGAAATTAGGTACGCTGAATTGTGTTGTCTTATTGTTTAACGATTTAGGAAACCTAAGCATTGTTTGTTTTTGAATTAAAATACCTGAATTTGTGTCTGATTGATTAGGAAGTATTTTGCCTAGTTTTAAAGCCTGGACTTAATTTTTACACCCACTGACATCGGTTGGTCAAGCAGGTGGTTGCCAGTGCCGAAGGTGAGGTAAAACGGATGGCCGTTTTACCTACCATTGACGTAATTCACACTTATTAAAAGCATACTATAATTATCTTTGTTCAAGGGGTCAACAATATATATAATACGAGTAATTTAAAATCTCCACACAAATTGCTACAATAAAAAACTTTTTACATTATTTTTAATTAGAAATGGCCCCGTCATGACAACGTAATGTATGTGTGCCTATAATGTTCCCACAGCTGCCTCCTCTCTGTGAGAGGGAGTGAGCAGTAATTCACCACGCGGGCACATGGCAACAATAAAACTCGGAAATAACCAACTTTTCTTATTTTTTTATAAGAAAATAACTGTACGATTACAATGTAAGCAAAATGTCAACACATGGACAACCATTCTGCAAAGAAAAATAGAAACGTTAACTATAAATGATGTCTACCTAAGTCCATAATAAAGAGTTCCTTTTCCATGGACTACCATATAAATACATAGAATTGTGATCATTTGTTGCGCTCTAATCGCATACCGTTAACATTAATATACAGTTATTTTATCTTTTACTTTTTCTAGATTCCAATAATAATTATGTCACCGACTTAGTTGTGATATATATTTTTCCACTCCGTCGTTTAAGTTTATTCTAGTATTTATTTCTATGCGGATTGAGATTGTTACATGAATTTTCCAACTCTTTACAGTGTTTTATTTTATTTTTTTCTGTGCAGAGTATTTCTTACATTATGTTAATAATTGTGTACTCATTTGAGTGTAAGCTTTTAATCAAAGAGGAATGAGAGGAAAAACAAAAGAAAAATAATAAAACGTTTGCAATCGGGGAACCTCCTTCGGGATCGAAGTTCCGTACGCGTTACTCGCATGATAGTATAACACTTTTTGGTTATGATGATTTCTACCATAGTTTGCTCTATATCCATATTTCTTTGCAAATATTATAAAGAGGTAAAGGTTGTCTGTTGGTTTGTATGTATGGGGTAATCTCTGGAACTACCGTCGAATTTGAAAAACTCTTATTGTATTTGATAGCCCAATTCTAGAGGAAGGCTATATGCCATTTAACATCACGCTATGACCCTTAGGAGCCGAGTTAAACGGGTAAACAAGAAATTTCTCGCGGACAAAGTCCCGGGCAGAAGCTAGTCTCTATATAAATTCATTAGCACTAGTTTATATCATTAAAAAAAAACTAGTGCTTGACTGCGATCCCGCCTGATGGAAAGCAGTGATGCAATCGTTTATGGTAAAACGCACTAATTTATTATGAGCCTATTCACTCTAGACCTGACTGCTGCAGGCGAATAGTTCCAGTCATACATAGATATACATTTCTATGGTTCCAGTCCTTCGATGTACGCGGTATAAACGACGAGGCGAAACGCTCGACGCGCGATTTGTTCCAGAAATCCTACGGATCCTACAAAAACAAAAAAAAACTACGGCAGTCAACTTTCAAACCAGTTTCAAACAAAATCCTCTTTATTCACAATCGTTACTTAAAGTTAAGTAGTGATTAGCGACTATTTAACCATACATTTTTGACGTTTAAGCATCCCTTAACTTTAATCATCGTTTATAAATAAACCCATTTAATGTTTTACATACATTTCGGTGTAAAGACGCCTCGAATACTTATTACAACTTCGCCGCAAACCAATCTAAGGTATTTGACGCACTAATTCATGAATACTTTCTAATTACATTAATATTCAGTATTCATGCAGTAAATCATTCACATCGTGTCGTGTCCGTATCGCTAGCAAGGTCATCTAATTAGCATTTAATTGTCTTTTTTCACACCTTCGTGATTGATGTCCATAATATTATAACACGGTTGCCTTACAAATTGTTAAAACTACAACTTCAATGAAAAATGTGACGTTTATTATCTACCAGCGGGGTAGTTGCGTAACAAACTATTAGTAGTAATGGGTTTCATTCTGACAGTACAACAACATTCATTGCGTTATTTACGTTGTTGAGCATACAAATTCTTCGAACATATGAAGCAACTAGCTTTTGCCCGCGGCTTCGCTCGCGTTAAGAAAAATTGATAAAGTTTCATACAAACTTTCATCCCCTATTTTATCCCCTTGGGGGTAGAATTGATCAAAATCCTTTCTTAGCGGATGCCTACGTCATAACATCTACCTGCATGCCAAATTTCAGCCCGATCCGTCCAGTGGTTTGGGCTGTGCGTTGATAGATCACTATGTCAGTCAGTCAATCACCTTTGAGTTATATATATTTAGATGGGTAGGTTGGGTCCTTCAAAATAATTCAGATTGTGATTGATTGTGTGTTACGCAATTAGGTTTATATCTTCTATACTAATACTAATAATAAAGCTAAAGAGTTTGTTTGATGATCTCTGGAACTACCAGTTGGATTTGAAAAATTATTTTGATAGACCAATTCTTGAAGAAAGTTATATGCTATTAACATCACGCTATAACTTAAGGAGCTAAGTAAAACGACAATTTTTTAAACTTATCTCAAAATTGTGACTATATACAGTTTGAGAGGAGGTCTGAATAATAAATATTGGAATCCAAAATGATTGTGATGTGACTGAACAAAAAAAAAAAAAATTGTAATTAACCAAATAGTGTTCTTATATTTCCTTATTACTAAAGTACAAATAAACTACTCCTAAAATTATTGTTATAAGGAAAACCTAATTTTAATATTTTTACTTGTGGACTCCACACTAGGTCGAGCCGGTCTCGTGTAGGATTGGGGATTAAGTGTGGCAAAACTTTACTCCGCTTTTATTATTAAGAGGTAAAACAAGTTACGGTAGGTAAACTTAAAGTTTATATTTATATGAAACTGACAGGTGTCACTGTCAAGTGACGCTTCACTCGACGGCCGTACTGTAGGTATCTTTTTTTAAATATTATTAAACAAAAACATACAGTCTATATTTATTGTTCATAGAAAGAAAGAAAGAAAGAAAAAGTATTTATTTGTTGTATATGTTAAAGGTACACCACAGGTTACCTCCAGTATTGTCTCACCTTCATCTGCTTAACCTTTTCCCATCTATATTGGGGTCAGCTTCCAGTCTAACCAATACAGCTGAAACATAACTGAGTATTCTCTCCTTCTCTCTTTAAATACACCCGAAAGTCATCTTTAAAAGATCGCTCTTAGCGATAAGACCGCCCATTGTGTCAGCCTTTGTAAACATTTTACATTTATATCTGTAATTCGTATGGTGTACGTAATAGAGAGTATTCTATTCTCTCCTAAGATGGTTGGCCTACACGATCTTTTTTACGGCGTATAAACCGCGCCATAGAAAAAACGTTGACCGTCAACAAGCTTCCATAGTAATCCGTACAACACCGACGACCGTGTCTACACACGGCGAATAAACCGTAGTTTTTCACGGCTAGAAAAACGTGTGCGTACAAAAGGGCATAGTTTGTCATTTCATAGTGATTTAAGCGGGTAACCAGTTAGATTTCAACATCCATTCTCTTCAGTTCCATTTATCTGCCTGTTCCCTATCAATATCTACGTATAAACTTGTGATATGTATAGATAATAGCAGATAATATTTGTTCGCTCGGATATTATTCTAATGGATAACCAATAGATGCCATCCAAAATCCCATATTCTTTATTAATGTCATCGAAAAATATTACAGCTGTAAATCGATACTGGAAATATGAAATAACGTAAGGGACAAAACTAAGGTTTTCAGGAGAGCAAAAATAAGATATTTTTCTTACAAAACTGGCTATAATTTTTTAACTATATGTTTTATGTAAAAAGTGTCTAGGACAAAGTTTCTTAGATTTCTTCATTCTTTGAAGCTAAAATAGTAAAAAATCAATAAAGCCTACAGTTTCAAAGATAGCATGTCCCTTACGTTAAATAATAATGAATACGAGTGATATACGTTTACAAAATTTTAGATGTAAATAAACGGCATTGATGTATGGGACACTTAAGGAAATAAACATTTAGAGTTTTTCAAAGTAAAGGTCTCTTAATGGTACAGTCTATAATGTTAATGCTGTTAACAAATATAAAAAATAGAATTTTATACATTCGTGACCTACTATGCCTATGCCATATAGTTTAAAACTACTTGCTGACTCATAGGGATAAAAAATAAACGAATAAAAGAGATCAAAACTTTTATTTGTGCTCACTAATCCTCTTTTATAAACGCAATTTAGGTACTCTCATAAATTATGTTAAGTATAACATTATTAAATTCTGTTTTAAATCACAATAAAAATAGCTATTTTGGCTTACTAAAATTAGACTCATTGTCCCAAAAGAAAAATAAAATTCACTTAAAAAATAAACAAATCAGTTTTCTTAAGTAAATAGTAATAATTAAACATAAAAAAAAAACAAATTAAACTCTTCCTTAATAGGAAGCCTACAGATAAATTGAAAAAGTCTCAAAAATTAGTCATTATACCTATCTTTAATTATACTCTTATTATGAAGATTCAAATATTCATTGTGAAACTTATTTGGAATTATACCATTGTCACATAATTTTTTGAGATCTATAAACTTTGGAACTGAAATTGGCACATCGGCGTCGAGGCAACGATGAGGGACGACCTGGGTCTCGTCCTCGACAGCCGGTGGAACTTCGTCGAGCATTTCCGACGTTTGGCCCCCAAACTGGAACGGGCCGGGGCCGCCTTAAAGCGGCTCCTGCATGCCCAACCTGAGGGGGCCAAACGCCTCCTGCCGGAGGCTTTACGCGGGGGTCGTGCGGTCCATGGCCCTATATGGGGCCCCGGCGTGGGCGCGTTCGCTGCGGCTTCTAGCCGCACACTATCTGAACGCGCCCCAGAAGGTGGTAGCCACAAGGCTGATCCGGGGCTACCGCACGATCTCGCGCGAGGCGGCAAGCCTCCTTGCCGGACTGCCGCCATGGGATCTGGAGGTGATAGTCCTCGCGCGCCTGCATGACTGGCGCGCGGAGGCACTACGCCGGGGGGAAACTCTGCACCCGTGGCAAATCGGTGTGGAGCGGACGGACCTCCGGCGCGATCTCATGGCGGAATGGAAGGCGCGACTATCACAACCCAGCGCAGGGCACGCCACGATAGTGGCGATAAGACCCCTCTTTGAGGAGTGGCTAGAGAGGCGTCACGGCATTCTCACGTACCGCCTGACGCAGGTCCTCTCCGGACACGGGTGTTTCGGGAGGTTCCTGCACATAATCAGGCGGGAGGAGACGCCTGGGTGTCACCACTGCCAGGATCGCCCAGAGGACACGGTGGAGCATACGGTGGAGGTCTGCCCTGCTTGGGCGGAGCCCCGCCGTGTCCTCGTAGAGGCGATCGGCAACGGCGGCGACCTCTCGCGTCCGGCCCTGGTGCAAGCCATGGTCCGGGGCGAGAGGGAGTGGGAGGCAGTCACCTCCTTCTGCGAAGCAGTCATGCTAGCGAAGGAGGTGGCGGGGAGGCTGAGGGAAAACACCTCACGCCTCAACGGCCGCGGGAGACGCTCCGGGCGTCGGGAGCCGCGTAACGACTCCCGGCCACCGTAGGCGCGGGCCTGCGGGGGCGGTAAGTAATGGGTAACTCACCGTCCGATCAGGACCAGGCCTGTGCCGGACGGCGCGTTGTGTTCCACGCGCGCCTCAAAGAGATGTCAGCAGAGGACGGGGCCCGATAGCGCCGAAGCCTGCCAGAGCGGCGAGATCTTCCGAAAGGGTTACCGCTGCCCTGGAAAAGAAAGGACTAAGGAAGGAACACGGGTGGGTTTTAGTCAGTAAGAGTCTGACACTCCCTTACGCTCCACCCAGAGCGGGAGGGGTCATTTGATGATTTCCCATCCTCAAAAAAAAAAAAAAAAGGGTCAATATAATTATGATAATTTGAGTCACAATTTAATGTAAGGGACATAGTATTTGTACCTTCTCAGGGAACACTAATGTATAAGACAATAATAAAACATCTCAAATTATGGAGTAACTTATGTGACCTGTTGTAAAATGTACTCGATTTTTATTTAATGTAAATACCAAATACTGTGAGTAAAGAGACTTACATTAGTTTTTATAAAAATATTAATTTATAATGTCATATACAGCCAGTTTCTAGAAAAAAAATGGTCTAGGCCTACGGAAAATATGTGATGTAAAGGACATTTTTTTCAAGATATCGAGATTTTAAATATACCAATCGATAGAGCAAAAAATTCCGAATCCAACGATATATATAACTCATTTTCGACCAAATGTCCCTTACGTTATTTCATATTTCCAGTATCGAAATACAAAATCCCACTTTGAGTCCGTAAAACTACTTGATGATCAATTATGAATCTTGGAGCGTTGAAAATAGAGTGTGACGTGGAGTTTAGTGCTTGGTAGTGTTTGTTTAAAGATACCTGTTGCGTAAAATGTGAAGGACCGTCGGCCGCTCTCCGTTTCAAAGTTTCTACAAAAGGGCGTTGGTTTATTAGTATTTAACGACCCTATATATCTCCTGGTACTCATTAGAAGTACTAACCTACACTAGAGGTAAAGGTTCCGATGGTGACGCACAATATCGTTCATGAAGGTTGTAATTAAAGTTTATAGTTGGTAAACTGGAATTTGCAATGGAGATCTGTAACTGGAGGACTAAGTTTCTAACATTGATAGCGTGAATTTTAATTGAGTTATTCTGAGAGAGAACTAGACTAGACTTAAAAAAAATATTGGCTTATGAGTCGATTCACATAATCGACACTTTTAAATATATTTTTTTTCTGTAGGAGACTCACACGAAGTTAAATTACTGGTGGGCAAATCGACAACTCCAGAAATATGTATCAGGCGGTTGGCACATTTTGAAACGACGAACAAATGCGTGCGAATCGACTTATTAGCCAAAATATTATGCAAAAAATATGCACATTAAAAACGAGTATGTACGTACCGTCATACTAAATTATATAACATATAGATATCTATGGTTAGTTTATTGAACCGTAAATCAGATTAACACGTCAATAAAAATAACAAACAATACCCGCATTCATATTTTAAAACACCCATAACAATAAACTAAAATAAATAATTAGCCCGGTTTTACCATTCCAAATAATCTATGACTAAATAACCGTTTAATTTAAACATAGATTAACATCTATTAATACCTCCATATAAGGTGTGACTGGCACTTCATTATTCAAATACTTTTAACCTTAGTTAATTACGTGTGGGTGATTGGTCGAAATAAGCGTACGAATTATATAATTTGTAACGTATCAATCGCTGGTAAAACAAGTGACATTTGATGTGGAATCTATACCGCTGCCTAATATGCTAATCTAGGATTTGTCATTTAAGATCGTGTTTAAGAATTATTTTGATTATCACCTGGGAGTGGCCTGTTCTGGAATCCTTGGTTTTTCCAAAGTTCACAATTAATTAAAACTGAGAAACGCTATCATTAGCTAAGATAATTTGTGCAACTTATGGCTTGATATCCTTCTGAGTAAAACTGAGAAACACTATCGTTAGCTAAGATCATTTTTAGTGACTTTGAGGATCTTTACAGCTTAATAACTGGGTTTATAGGGCTTGATAGCTGGTCTAACATTTTGAGTACCTATTTAACTTGTGGTTTCCTAAATCTACTAACTGCTGTCATAAATATGTGTAGGTATGCCATCTGTGAACCTGCGAAGGTAGGATGCCCTCAGGCTAGGTAGAGCGGCAATCTTCGCAGGGTGGCTGGAAAATAATTTCCGTAAAACGATTTGAATAGCGCACAATAGGAGAGGCCTTTGTTCAGCGGTTAACTGCTGAAGTCTAAAATGATCGTTCTCGTTAAAGTTCCGTTAACGAAAGTTTAACCTTTTTGTGTCACTCATCCATAGATTAATCAACCCAGATTTTTATCAGTCAGGGAAGGTTATAAAAAAGTGTACCTATATCCTTGTTTACCCGACTCTAGTCCCATAATATTTTTCCCATCTAGCCAATTTCCATAGCTCCTTTAACTAAACAAATTATGAAGCCAGCAATGAATAATAACAGGTTACGATACCCGCGATCCCTTATATTCTGCGCAGCCTGACTGGTTTCATAAAGTTAACTAATTAACGTAAACCACCGAATCTTTACATTGACTTTTAAGTGGATTCAAGTATTCATTGAACAGTTTCAAGTTATTCGAGCAGAAATTTGTAAGAGAGGGTAAGATGCCCGAAGGATGCCAAAAATAGACGTTGTTTTTGTTTCTCTGAGTGGGTTTGTGTTGTTGAACCAGGAACTTGACTAGTTATATCGATGAATGATCAAGTTACCTACCTTATAACGAGGGACCTACAATAGTAAAATAATTTTAAAATAATAATAATTTTTCCCTTTTTGTTTTTGTACTTTTAGTTTTTGTATTGTCTAGTGCAACTAATTTTGTATGCCATAAATGGCAAAACATGTAGCCACCTTATATTAATTTTATGAACTACATACTGTACTCATGTTTTACAAAATAAATATTATCTCATCTTATCTTAAATAGTTTGCAGGCTACATACAACACGCTAGGCCCCTTAGACCGAGCAGAAAGAAAATAAAATTGGAAAGAACTCTAAGCGAAAGTGTCTGGTCTTGTAGACGATGCGATGCGACGGGGTGGATCGCATGTTATTTCAAGCGGACGAAGTCGCGAGCAAAATATAGTAGATGCTAAACTAGCAGCTTCCTAGAATGGGCACATTAACAGACACTCGTCTGCCAATTTCTTTCGGAAATAGTGACGTAATCCTGATGCTTAGTTTGTTTACAAATTATGCTAGACTAGCTGCGCCCTGCGGTTACACCCGCATAAGTTTCGATCCCGTACAAACAGAAGAAATGTCTTTCATTTTGACAGTTCAACAATATCCATTGCGGTATTTACGTTGTTGAGCAGACAAATTATTCGAACATATGAAGCAATGGATAAGCAAGAACCTTCAAAATAATTCAGATTGTGGTTGATAGTGTGTTAAGCAATGAGTGCTGGCTTTTCTTGGAATTATATTGAAACCATTTTTATCGCATTTGACTTCCGAAAAAAGAAGACTTAACTATTTTAAATTTTCACTTAAAATCGAAAGCCTTGACTTTAATACTAGCTTTATTTATTTTAGGATCTCCAACAAAAGATATACACTAAACATTACATATAATTAATGAAAAACATAAAAAAATATTTCTTTCTTTCTTTCTTAATGGACGGCAAAGTATTAAGTAGGTGTACTCCTTCAATTACAGGAGACCACAGCATGCACAATAAAATGGACAACAAAGCGTACAAATTAAATACCTAATACATAATAAAATAAAATAAAAAAATTGACAATGGAACATAAAAACCAAATTCTGTAAAATATTAGGACAAATAATAATAAAATACCTAAAATTAAGAACAAGAAAAAACGTTCGTATTACAAATGTTTTTTTTTTAGCTTTTAGGAATAATCCATGGAATTACAATTCCAGGCTAGTTCCAAGTAATTGCTTAGTTACTTCAATTTCATTAAAGTATAATAACTTAATAAGTTTCCACGTGCCTAAAGTACGATCCTCATAATAAATTTCCAAATATACCGAATTAATGAGTATTTTTTGTGAAATACGATTGTTATTTTCTATTATGTTATCATTATTGTTTGAGTAATCAAAAGGCAATTGTGGCAGATTTGTTACGAAGTTAATCGTCTTAGCAAGGTTGCTTTTTAGGGTTTCATACCCACAGGGTGCCAACGGAACCCTATTTCTAAGGCTCTGCTGTCAGTCCGTCCGTCAGTCACAGGGCTGTATCCTTTGAACTGTGATAGGTAGACATTTGAAATTTGCATAGAGTGTGTACTACTAAGTGGCCAAAGGAGTATGTAAGGATCGTAGCCGCTGGCGTTCTTTAATTTCTAATCTGCCTACCCCCATGGGAAAAAGTCGTGGGATTATGTATGTATGTGTGTATTACTATGGCCGCTATAACATCAAATAATAAGAATAAAATAAACTTAAAAATAAATGGGGTCCCGATACAATATAGGTACTTACGTGTTATAGAAATATGTAGTGTTAAATATTGTACGGTGGTACGGGGCCCTCATGTGCGAGTCCGACACGCACTTGGCCGGTTTTTTTTGTTGTTTTTGTTAATCTTCGGTCTTAAAGAAGTCCTAGATGACATTAACCTTGTGTGTTTAGTGACTGGTGGAGTTGTAATGGTCTTGCAAAAATCTTCACTTTAGAATCCAAGGCCTATGCTTTGCAGTAATCATTGACACTTAAGTATAAATGCATTGACATAGCGTAGCATTAACCTACTTACCCACTAAATCATCATCCTCTTCTCATCCTAATATAATAGTGCTTGAAGCAGTTTTCTTCTTGCCTACATCTCTAACATTCGTTTTCTTAGTCTCACCACCTTTTTTAGTCTTAGTATCACTCCATCAATCCAACGTTTCTGTGGTCTTCCTCTGATCATCTGCCTAGCTCTTTCCCAACAATGTCAAGGTCGTCTTCCAGTCAAACCAAAAGCTGTTGAATACCAGTATTTTACATGGAGCGACTGCTTATCTGACTTCCACAACCCAGTTACTGTGTAATGTGATACCCCTTGTAAAGATTGGTTGTCAGACTTTCGGGCTTCTGACTACCCGTAACGACAAAAGTTCTTTGGTCTTCCTCTTCTCATACTTAAGATTTTCCTCAGGCAATGTCCCTTATTGCTCTGCAATTTTGCATACAATACCCAAGCCATTACCTGATGAACTGACCTTCATTATATCGGTATTCCCTGGTTATTGTTTTCTGGTGACCATAAGGCTCAACTCACACCAAAAGAGCGTCGAAGCGGAGCGCAGTTTCAGTGTCATATGAATTTTAACTTTATTTTCATTACTATAATACTTATTATCGCAACCACTCGGTAGAGAAGGCAATTCCCCAGAATTCCTGCGGCGCCGCGGGCATCCGCGCGACTCGTTCGAGTTTCTCATGCGATAATAAGTATTATGTTAATGATAATAAAGTTAAAATTCATATGAAACTGAAACTGCGCTCCGCTTCGCTGCCCTTCGCCGCTCTTTCGGTGTGAGTTGACCCTAAGACAGTTGACCAAGCAATATTAAACAGTATCTGCATATAGTATTAGTCATCCCAACATTGTTTGGTAAATGCTAGATAACATAATTGGCAAAATGTGGGTGTAGGTACTATGCCTCCTCTGCTTAGCTCTTCGGGGAAATCAGGCGTCATATTATGTTACGCGCTAAACTGACTATATTATTCCATGTAATCTTCAGTACAGTAAATAAAATAAATCTAGCTCTTATTCTAACCTGCAGTAAAATATCTTTCACTTCACCGGAATCCACTAGAGAGCTGAAGGCGACTGTTGAAATGTCACAGATAATAAATCTTATTTTTGAAACATTTCAGTTTCTTTGGAGCTGCTGATGTGAAAGCATAAAATGAAATATCAGATACTTTTCTTCGAGGATATTGAAAGAGTCTGCTGGGTAAAATAGCTGGCTAGATATTTACGTGATTCTTAGATTCGACGCGGACGACTTTCAGGCACACGATAGTTCAGCTAATAGCAGTTTTTTTTTTTAAACTGAGTTAGATAGGAAAGCAATAAAAATATAATAAAGCTGTAGAGTTTGTTTGACCGCGCTAAGTGCAGTGCGATTCTGTAACCATCTCACCGTGAAAACTTAGGTTAAGTGAGCGTGGAGTGAGGTGTCATGCTAACTAATGCTAAGAGATTGACACTTTTGACAGCTCACTCTAAGCTCACTTCACTTAACTTTTCACGGTGAGATTTTTACAAAATCGATCGGCTGGAACTAACAGTCGGATTTTAATAATTCTTGAGGCTACGAGTACTTCACATCACGCTGGGTCCCTTAGGAGCCAACTAAAAACAAATACAGTCATAAAGAACGGAGAAGGTGGCTACATACATAACATACATACTTAGCCTTTATTGTTCCCACTGCTGGGACACAGGCCTCCTCTCTTCGGGAGTGGGCTGTAATCCACCACGCGGGCCCAGTGCGGGTTGTTAGATATAACAAGTCTTCGAATTTTTGGTTCTGGGACATGTCGGTTTCCTCACGATGTTTTCCTACATAATCATCTACAACGCCAAAAATCCAGTCTGATTCGTTGTTGACTTTGGGACAAAGTTGAATAGCCTTTTCTGCCTGTAATTCCACAAGCACAATATCATCTTCATCACTAAGCAAACATTTTACAACACCTAAATCAATATTATTCAAGAAGAATCATACATTCACATAATCCCAAAGATTTATTACAAATTACCACACTAGCGTCCAGTTGTGCACATAGCTAATTATTCAAAACCCAGTGACAAGTATAATTTACATGTATTAATAAATCCATCAGTATACAATAATTGCGATGACCAACACCGGCCAGTTTTGTAAGATAAGGCGCAATCAGTTTGTTCAAGTACTAATAACTGTATGGAAATTGCAAAACTTGTTAAGAAACTTAACCTATACTTTAATATAATACGTGCATAATTTTCTGGGATATTATTTGCAGCTTCTGATAGTATGACATGTTAATACGAGTAATCCTTGTGTGCAAAAATGTTGACGGCATAGGGCTATCAAAACGTATACCTCACACATCAGGTCCAGTTGAAAACCAGCGCATTTTTGAGGCACACGTTCCTGCAAATTTGGCAATAAATGTCTTTTTTCTTTCTTTCTATTCCACTTTACTGTCAAATGATATCTGTCTTTTCGTTAACTCAATATTTAATTCAAATTGAGGATTTTTATTTAATCCAGCTAGGATTAAATAAAAAGAAAGAAAGACAAATATTTTATTTGGTACACGTACAGGAAATACAAACAGTAAAAAAGGAGCATTTAAAACTAATAATATTACATTAATAATAACCAAAAAAAAAAAACGGGAAAAAAAACATTGTCTTGCTACACATGTAGTCGGTTCTTAAAAGGATTACTAATTTGTAAACAAAGTGCAAAATCGGCAGTTTCTTCTTTTTCTGTTGATTGCTAAATAAAAACCTATGACCATTGCATTGTTGCCCAGAAACCTCCAAAATTGTCTAACCTGAAGATCTTTGACCCAGTAATTGGTCCCAAGTGATCAAACACAATCTGCAGAAAATACTAATATTGAGTCATTAATTTTGTCAGATTGGATGCCAAATAATCAACAGTTTCAACGAACTACGTTGTGGTCGACGTAGTTAGTTGAAACTGTTGATTATTTACCTAGAAATGAACTTCAATAGGCCTAAAACCACACAATAATATCTAGCGAACCATCAATACGTTACACGCCTTTGAAGTTGCGTTACAGTATTCAACACACATACCTGCAGTAATTAAGTGAATGTTTGATTAGTAGCATAAGACTTACTATGTTGCTGGTATTTGTAATATCGTTAAACTTGACCACTGCTGCACATAGCGAGTATGTTCAGTAGTGTCCGGGTTTACGACTTTAGAGCCTTTATTTCTTGGTAACTATCCAGTGGATTTCGTGAGCTACCGGCTTCCAAAAAAACGCTACAAAGTGATAAATAACTTTAATTTGGGAAGTCGGTGTCTTTGGTTTTGTATTTTCAGTTTTTGCCACCGACTTCCGAAATTAAAGTAGATTTCACTTTAGGGACTTTTTGGGTTTAGTCCATGTTCGACCCCCACAGTTTCTACCCTCGACCATGTTCAACCCCTAAATGTTGTCCATGTTCAACCCCCAGGGGTTGAACATGGATTTCAATACATTGGTAATCTTTTCTTTGTCCATATTCAACCCTCAGTTTGTTAGGTAATACTGAGAACAGAAGTGTATTTATTTTCTTTACAATTAATATTTTACAGTATTAGTACCTGTTGGGTAACAAAAAAAAAACATGGCTTTTTGGTAAACATTGGTGATGATGAGCTACTTGGGGCTTATGATGTGCTAACTACTAATGAGATAGAATAAACTCTCTTGTATTTCAAAATGCCCATTGCAGCATTGGCAAATGCTACATTATAATTTTATCACGAACGACCTTCTTGGATAACAAATCCAACCTTATTTTTAATCAGAAAGGTTTTTTTCTTGTATTTTTCTTTTGTATATTGGTTATTCTTGTGTATTGGTTTTGAATTTTGAATCTAAAAGTGTCATGTTTTTTCTCTTACCGAGATTTTTCATTTGAAGTTTTTTTTGGACACAGGACAGAAGTCCATTATATTTTATTTTTCCGCTTTGACCATGTAATAATTTGCCACGATATTACAGGTATCGATATAACGGTTTGAACGACCGAGTTCGTTCGTTGTTCGACTTTATCCAAGGGTATGTTTGCTTTGCTATTGATTAATTGTTCTTATCGTTTCCTAAATTTTATTCCATTCTTCTCTTTGTAATAGGTAGTGTTCCCGTAAATAAACGTATCACGTATGTACAGCATTAAAAACTTGTCTCGAGGCGAGTCAGGTTTCTCCATTCAGACTTTGTATGTAATTTAACTTTTCTTCAGCTCTTTTGTTATAAAAGATTCTGCCTGCGTTTCGAATTATCATTTTTCGTTATTTTCTGTAGATTTGTCCGAAGACTGTAGGCGGATCTTGAATTCGCTCCCGCCGCTAGCCTGGGACCAGACGACTGCAAGCTTCCTATTGGGATTCGAACTAAAGCTGGTGGATTCTGATACCAGCCAGCGAGGAGCCTTCTAACTGCCAGCCTGGAGTCTAGGACCAGATTTGCGTATATTTAATGTTTTTTTTTTTTAGTAGTTACTATTGTCATATTTTATTTAAAACAGTCATATAAATTGTTGCCTCGCTACCTGATAACCGATTGACTTGGTGAACAGTTACATATTTAGAATTACTATACAGTATGTTAAATAACAGAGGGCGTTCCCTTAAACTCGCTAATCTATATCATTAATAGATTAAAATAAAAATATCAGCATAGAAAAATAAGCATAAAATAATCCGAAATCAAAAAAAATAATTAATTGACAATAATCTCTAAACCTCCTGTTTAACCAATTAGATCGCCGCACACGCGGCCCGTCATTCATAAATAAATTGCGACGTTGCCGTCCTTCAAGTACGCGTTCACAGAGTGTTTCTTTTACGTATCAATTTAATTTTTTTTCTGAATATTTTAATATTAAAAAAAAATAAAACATTTTCTTTTCGAATGGTAATATTTTTTTTAGCATGTATGGATGCTGTACTATTGCGGGTTAACGGGAACGCCCTCTGTTAGTTAACATACTGTATTTATTTGTTGCGGAAGTTATAGGAACGTTTACAAACGTATCGTAACCGACTCGTAATAGAGAAATTTATTATTGGGTTGTAACACCAAGGTTGTCGCGTCTGAGTTATAATTTAATATTTTTAAATTATGACAAACAGTGCTGCGTACTTCATTAGATTTTATTTACATTTTTTTTTATTTTACAAAATTAAACGTTACTATCAAATTACAAGTGAATATTTTTTATTATTTCGCTACACCATGTTATGGTAAAATCAACGATCAACAACAACGAATCAACGATTGTATCACTGCTTTCTATCGGGCGGGATCGCAGTCAAGCTCTAGTTTATATCATTAAAAAAAATATGGAGAACTATAATAAAAACACCTACCTACATACTACTCGTATACCCATGTTTGCAAAGAAATAATTTGATTTGTCTTGAAAGTAACTGACGAAATATAGGGCAAATAGAGGATAGGCAAACTATGAAAATGTAGCTAATAGCCATAAGGTAGATGAGAAAAACTTTTGCGTTTTACTGTCCATTGAGGGTTGAACGTGGATTAAATACATTAAAAAATAAAAGTCCATGTTCAACCCCCCAGGGGTTGAACATGGACAACATTTAGGGGTCGAACATGGACGGGGGTAAAGATTGTGGGGGTCGAACATGGACTAATCCACTTTTTGGATGTCGGTAAATGATGAATGATTTTATTTTGTAAGTAGGTTTCTACAAACAGTTTTACACGTCAATCATATTTTAAAACTAGGTGAGGTCGTTTGTTTTTTTCCTCTCCTTTATACCATTATACGAGCATTGATCACTACTTTCTACTAACTGCGCGTGGACGATTTCATTTTCATCATGATAGGTCCATGTTTTTTCATGATATTTTCCCATTAGTCCCGCTAGATTAACTTTGAAGATATCGCATCTTACAAACAGTCTTTGCTTAAAACTCATACGAAGCTCATTACGAGCGTGTTTCGCTTGACATTAGTTACATGTAGTTCTGGGAACACTTCGTCGGAGTCTACGTTTCCTGGTAATTACAAAATAGAAGTCTTCAAGTCCCGAGTAAATAGGTGACTTCTGGGTCAAAAATAAGTTTACTAACTAATATTTCTATAGTTCCAAGAACTTCAATCTATAAATAAAGGTTATGTCAGTTCAGTTACTGCACGCACTTTATTTATTCTCGAACATGTCATGTGCCTGTTTCTACATTATACGCATCAACTGTTACGATCTACGCACGCTGCATCCACCCACGCACTCTTTATGCTAGCATGTAGACTCTTACTACCTTATACTTAACTTGAAATTCCTTCAACTTGAATGCACCTGTAAGATTGTACGACAGAAGATCAAACCAACACCGTTTGGCTCACCTGTTCAAGTAGTCTCTATTTGCGTATAGGTCATGTTATATTGGTCGGTATATGAGTCATAATGCATTGTTATGGTAGGACGCATGCAACGAAGTCTTACATAATGAGGGCTCAATGAGGGGGGGTGCAGAGGGGGGAGGATTTCTAACAAGTTTACTGAAGACCTTGGCCGGGTCACGTGGTTGTGGATGACACGCGGGTTTTTTATGCCCACAGTTATTATGACGATGTACTTGACAATAGATTTTAGTGTTTAGGAGCGATGTTTGTTTGATGACAGGTTGTTGGTATTGCGCTAGCGCCGTTTAGAGCTAGTGACACAAAATGGTGGCTGCGTTTAGCTGACATTGGCCTCGATTTTTGCCGACTTCGTCAAGTTGCAATGTTTTTCTTGCAAGTTAAACTAGGAAGAGACGAAGGAAGTTTTCAAGCGGTCGAAGGTTATAACTGAAACTTCCAAACAGGTTATGGAGACAGGTTTCGCTAAATATGGCACTTAACCGCTAAAACAGTTCAAAATGTGAACTATGTAGGTACCTCGTCATAGCAATATTCTTGTTATAGATTAGGGTTTACCACCAAGAGATACTCTGTTGTATCGAAAGGTGTATCATCATTCGTAAACTAGGTCTCACATACATCTTTGGTTCATTGAATTAATTAATTAATTATATTTTTGTAATATAAAAACATTTTGCACACCTCGTCGGGCAAAACATGTAAGGACTTTTAACCTATAGGTATTTAAGAACCTGCATGCTTGATTTGTATGTAAACGCATGTTTAACAAATAAAGTATCTTTATCTTAAAATCTACTTTTACAATATTTATTTAAACCACAATTAAAGCACCTTTACAGAATCATCCAGCGGCAATGTTATAAGTCACAATGTCTGTTGTCTATCACTTTACAAAAAGTCAAATAAAATAAAATCACCTGCCATGTAAGCAAAATTGCAACAACGTTATAATATCAGACCTTTTTCAATGATTAATATTGTGCCTTTTGAATGAATCTCGGTAGGTTTTGCCCAAATATATGAAAGAAAGATAGAAAGAAAAAGTTTTTATTGCGACTCGTACAGGATCATAAACTAAACTAAACAGTTAAGAATAAAACAAATTATATGTCGGAGTTGGTTGTCGATTACAATTGTGTGGGTAGTCAACAGAATTTGGTATGATTTGTGTTTATTATTAATTTAAGTGATTTTTACTATCAATTATTGTCTAATAAATCGAAACATAATTTATTCAGTACTCGGTGTACGCCCTAATTGATTTTTAGCAAGTTATTTCGATAAATTGTTCCCGTTGGTTTTATTCAAAACAACGGATGACATGTTAGTTTGTTTTTAAAATGATTTACTTTGTGAAATCACCATTGTTTATTTATGACAATTATTCTTGTATTATTTGATCACTTTATAGTGTAAGTCTTATTAGATTTAGCATATTTTAGTGTTTTGTATCAAGTAAACGCGTGACGTGCGTCATCGGACAGAGTTGTCATTCATCCTATAAAAGAGGGTGCACTTGTTTTGCTAGGCAGTTGGTCTTCGGATTCGACTCAATACAGAGCACCTGCTCCCGACAAAACTGTCGGTTTACCTGGTACAGCGCTGCTGTATATTTACATAGCTGTGTTGGCTTGCTAAATAGCGAGTAGATACACTTTGTGTTGGGTGGCTTGGCCGCTATACGAACTGTGACCCTGAAGGGTTTGTTCGATTAACTGTTTTTAATATTTACCCATTATTGTGTCTTATGTATAGTGTATTTTTTGTAACTGTTTATACCATCCTGCTTATCCCAATAACATGGGAACTCCAAGCCCTGACGATATATACCGCTCGGCACTCCTGATCCTACATATATAAAAAAAATATCCTCCATATTTGGAAATATGTGAGCACCATGTATCTATTACATAATTAATTTACCTGTCATTGCTTTATTTCTAATTATTTGTACTTATTACTATTATTATATTACTAATATTATTTATTATTATTACTATTGCTTACTTATAGTAATTAATTATCTGTGCTCGCGACTTCTGGGATAAATATGCCGACAGAATCCTTTATCCTGAAGGTCATGGTGTACCTGTACGCCAAATTTCATCGACATCCGTGCATCCGTTAAGGCAGGTAATAGACACATAGACAGTATATAGTATAGACCGGTGGAGTGCTGGACTGGTGGTGGTATAGTATGGAAGTATAGATTACTTTCGGTTCGTAGTCTGATGTAGAAATATCCCTAAACACACACACCTTTCGCGCCTAGGCAGTTCACCTTCGTGGCGGGTGCATCTAAAAGTGCAGTCATAACCGACAGCCGATGTTCGCGTCAAGGCTGACATCTCAGGAATGCGGAGAGATCGTTCAGTGGCGCAACTCTGTTTTGCAAACCCTCCTCTTGCTTCGAACCTAGGTGTAACATTTGTGGATGTAATACGGTTTTTTTGTTTGGTTGGTTGAGTACAACTGGTTTGCTGCAATTCAGGAAAATAATTAATTGAAATAGGTACCTGCAAGCTCTTTTCTTTCTGTGGGTGTAATCTAGGGATCTACTCCTTAGCGTGTTGATGGCAATCTAAATGGACTCGGCGTCGTATTCGGCTACGTGTTTGGCGCCTTCACTAGCGTCCATCAGTTCCTGTAACGTGCAGCTAACAGGGCATGCAGGACATTTAACGATCATTGTTTTAGAAGAATAGGAGTGATGGTATTTGTTTCTGCTAACAACATACCTATTGACTGTAACCATGAAATTATTTGACAACTGTCATGATTATCGAATTATGACCATTGACTATAAATTTACCATGAGGCTGTAAAACAGTTAGCTTCTTGTCTAAAATACACTGTCCCTAGAAGTCTAGCCTTTTCCGAACCTTATGAAGGTCAGCGATACTATCTAAGCAAATGCTGCTGATATATTTTTACACACATATCTACTCATTCCTATTCGTCGTTAAACCAAGTCATTATAGATTCATCATGTGTTATCACACATAAACGAAGGATTTTTTGTACACGAAGTTACAGTAGAACACTGACTCCTAGGTCACAGGGTACCCCTAGTTTAGGAGGCAGGGTTTTTTACTATTTATGCAGCCCTTTTCCCAGAGTTTAATGTTCCTATGTGTATTGTAGTAGCTTTGTATGCTAAGGTTTTTGTGTTATAATATAATAATAATAATAATAGCCTTTATTAACAATCTTACAATCTAGTTACATAATTATAATAATTAGTTAAAAAGAAAATATCTTCCTCTCTTTTATCTCTTTTTCAGACATCAGTTCCCGAAGATTGTTTTGCCTTAGCATAGGCCTCCCCCATATTCTTCCATAGTTCCCGGTCCTGGGTTTCCCTCTTCCACAGCAAAAAGACAGTGGAAGAACTGTAATAGCTTCTGCAAAACTACAAAGAACGGATCCATTTGCGTATATGAGAACCAGATCTCCGTCTCTATCTAATAAGAATACTACTAACGTATAGGATCCACTAGACATCGGTAACCGAAGAAGAAAAACAACAACCATAGTAAATAAAAATCTCCCCAACCCGGTTGGTCACCGTGGGGTCAGAGACCAAAACCCCCCAGATATACTGGAAGAAAATTCACACAACAGAAATACAAAAATAAATTATTGCATAGCAACATTAAATACAAGGACATTAAAAACGCAAGATAGATTATATGAATTAGACAGTGCACTACAAAATATTAAATGGGATATTATAGGTTTATCTGAGATAAGAAGGGCAGGCGAACAAATAGAAGAACACGATGATTATATATTATATTTCAAAAATGAAATTGCAGGACGATATGGTGTTGGCTTTCTTGTCAAGAAATACCTCAAAAATAATATCCTTGAATTCATTGGAATCTCAGACCGAATATCAGTTCTGAACATTGAGTTACCTGAATATAAACACCCAATTTCAATAGTGCAAGTTTATGCTCCAACCGAAAATGCAGAAGAAGAAACAAAAGACCAATTTTATAATAAACTGAGACAAGTCATGGAAAATATACACAAAACGGTCATTGTAATTGGAGATCTAAATGCCATAATAGGAAATCGAACAACCAGCGAGAACAATTATTTGGGACCATATACATCTGGAAAGCGAAACAACAACGGGCAGAGGTTAATAGATTTTGCACAAGAGCATAATCTTAGTGTTATGAACAGCTATTTCAACAAAAAACCTAGTCGAAAATGGACATGGTGGTCGCCAAACGGATACGTCCAAAATGAAATAGATTTTATAATTACGAACAAACCAAAATTGTTCCTAGATGTAGATGTCATAAACCAGCTCAACTTCAACACCGACCATCGCATGGTTCGAGGAATAATGACTGTGTCCCATACGAAACACTCACGCAAACACTTACGAAATAATAAACAACCTATTAAAATACCCTTACCAGATACTATTTTAGAGCCCTTAAAACATGCTCTACAAGACAAACTCCATCAAACTCATACTATACATGAAAAATACGATATCTTAGAAAATGAACTACAACAAATTGAAAACAATATGCAATCAACTAAAGCTTCAAAAGATAAAATCGGAAATGAAGCGAGGGATTTAATAGAAAGGAGACAAATTTTGAGACGGCAAAAACCAATTGACAGGAGAGAAATAACTAAGATAAGTAAGAAGATCAACGAAAGCATTAGAAATCATAGAAAGCAAACAAGACAAGATCGAATTATTTTTCACATAAAATCTACTGGAGGAGTCAAGAAAGCATGGAAGGAGTTGCAAGAATATACAAATTGGATACCAGAAATGAATAAGCAAGAAAACCGAAGGAATAAAACGGAAAGATCCGAAATATTGGAAGCAGCAACAGATTTCTATCGAAACCTTTACAACGACGACGAAGAAGCCACATCATCATTTACATGTCTAAACCAAATAGAAGACGAAGACGAGATCCCAGAAATAATGGAAAGTGAAATATTGAAAGCCATCCAATCACAAAAAAGTGGGAAAACGCCAGGTGAAGATAGAATCTCAAATGAACTTTTGAAAGGGTCCTCGGGTATTTTGCTCGATACTGTGCACGACATATTTAATGATATCCTTAGACAAGAAGAAACGCCAAAACAATGGACTACGTCAACAATTACATTGCCCCACAAAAAGGGAAGACTGGATGACATTAACAACTATAGACCCATAAGTCTCATGTCCAACCTCTACAAAATATTTTCAATGTGGAAGAGGTTTTTGTGTTAATAGACTTATTTTTGTTTTGTTTGTTTTTTATTTAATAGAACATTAAATGTCTGAATTAACTTCTCTATGACTACTGCTAGAGTAGTGGTGGCTCAGTGGTAATGGCTCCGACTTACGAGTCGTAGGTCGTGGGTTCGAACTTTGTGTAAATAATTTCATCACCGCTGCTCTCAAAACGGTGAAGGAAACCGGGCATGTCCTGGAACCAAAAATTCGAACACATGTGACTCGCACTGGGCCCGCGTGGTAGATTACAGCCCACTCCCTCTCGAAGAGAGGCTTGTGCCTGTTTATGTTTGTATGTTATGACCTACTCAACCAGCCGGATGCATCACAACACAGTACACGCAACATATCGCTTCACAAAAGCCCTTAATGAGCCCACAATCTATCTCAATCTAACTTAGCACTATAATGCTCTCATGTCACATATTTACACCACTCTTTCATCACAGCATCTTCTATAAATTGCGAATAATCATCTTATACTAGTCATCTATCATGTTACTAGCTAATGTATTTGTGATAGGTTAAGCAGATGGTTGATGCATTGTCTTTACAAACCACTGATCGTTTATTTAAGACTAGCTTTTGACTGCGGCTTCGCTCATGTGAATATAGGATATTCTCATTCAAACTTCGATACCCTACAGGGGTTTTTTAGTATGCCTATGTTCAATCAATCTTCCCAACTATGTTGGGGTCGGCTTCCAGTCTAACCGGATGCAGCTGAATTCCAGTACTCACATGGAGCGACTGCCTATCTGATCTCCACAACCTAGTTACTGGGTAACACGATACCCCTTAGTAATACTGGTTGTCAGACGGGACTAACGGCTTAGCGTGCTTTTTGAGGCACGGAGGGCTCTAGATATGTAATGGGTGGTCACCCATCAACGAACCAACCACAGCAGTTCGTATGCCTAGGTTTTGCATCAGTATTTAAGCTATATCTATGCCCTTTTTTAAAAAAAAAATCCGGTTCAGCGGTTTAGTTGTGATAACGTTTGTAGCGGTATCTACAACGCCACATGCGAACAACGCGTCATACTGACGTCACGCAAATCCTGCATCTCGCAAGCAGAGTTTACCGTGCCATTAGCATAGATACAATTTCCCAATATCAATCGTTGGGCAATTGCCCGCCAGACATAACACCCGTCTGGTTGGAGGATTCTCCCTTTTCAATGGAGGTTGAGTGAACTTTACACCCTGTTCCTCATACCTCCAAACGTTAAACACACAGAGACAAATTTGTTTTTTTTTTTAAAGTCGATATGGACAGGTAACATGGATCGCGAATCAGTGCGTTAATTTCTCATAAAGGTGTCACTTGTAACACGTCATTGTGGACAAATTAATGGTGTTACCTGTCTGTAACTTATAATGAATGAGTTTAGAACTGACGCGTTTTTTACACGCTTGACCTGTATCCAGGCTAGAATGCAACATGACGTGTGTAGTAAACAAAAATATCTTACACACACAGAATTTCCCAGATGTTGGATTTGGTACATGCTTTAGGAAACGATGACAATAAAATAATTTGACGACTTTGACCTGATGCTGCAGCCAGAAAATAATTTTACAACGAAATACGTCAATTTATTGTCAAAAAATTTTAATTACAATACAAGCTAATATTAAAATATATATATTATGTACAAATGTTTAATAAAAAATAAACGAAAAATGGAGGAGCTCATTGGGCATCAAACAATTCGTCACGTGGCCAGAGGGCTGGCCTATTTTTAGCCCAAAGAATCATCATTGCCATCCAACGTGGTAATGCTGACAGCCTTCTGGGCACTTCTCCTTTTGGGAATTTATTGACGCCCAATGAGCTCCTCCCTGTTTTTTATTTTTAATTAAATTCGTCAATACAGTTAAGAAGTTACTGATAGTTTTTCAGAGAAAATTAAATTAAAATAGAATTAGAAAGTAATGTTCCTTTAAAATTCTGCTCTCAAGAGAAAAATTTCTTAAAGTTCTAAGAATCCTTTATACTCTGTTACACCAGACCGCCACGTAACGAGCTGTTCTATACTTAGCCGGGAACAAGTCGCAAAACTAATTAAAGCAAGCCATAAAAGCAGCGACTAATCAAAACGAAAACGCACAAATGCAAAATTCAACGAACATTTAAAACGCAATCATTCACGACAGTCTGATTTATAGTATTCCTACTTCCATACTGATTGGAAAATGAAACGGTTTGCTGCGACTTTTTTGCTGTTTTACTACTAAACGTTAGTTATTGTGGACCATCCGTCATTTGATGTTTCGATGCGGTTTTTCCTTTGAGCCATAAATATTGCTAGATGAATTTTAATATGCAAATTTTTAAAGCGTACTCACGACACGATTGGAATTAACCACTTTGTGGTGTCATTTTAATGCAGATTTGTAGTTCTATTCGGAATTTTATGACTTTTGGGAAGCATTTTTGCTGTGATTTATGACCACGCAAATCAGAATATAATTGGTTGTATTCTGTGTCCTTAATTAGATTATTTCTTGTTAGTTTAAATAGCAGTCTTTTGAGATTGTGTAAGTATCTTCTAGCATTGGCCGTTCCTTTTTGTTCTGTATTGATATATGACTCTGTTTTATGGCGAATATTACCAAACTTTTATACCTAGAATAATGGCCTAGACTAATATGCTGAGAATAAATTTTGAATTTTTGATAGTTTTTCCATACGTACTAGAACTGTCAGACGACAATTTTATTCCACAGATAAAATATATCTTACTTTGGTAAAATCAGCCCTAAATGGTCTTGTGTTACAAACTTAGATCTTCCAAAATAAATAACATAATTAAAGCTTTTGTTCTTAAAACAGTCTGAAATTCTATCACCACTCTCCACACGACTTCCGACAAATTAAGCGCGTGTTCGATGTCCACCCTTATGCAATATACAGGGTGGTATCGGATGAAAATTTTCAATTATCGAGTCGCACCGTTCGTGCTAGTTTAATTAAGAAACGTAAAGGTTTGTTATGTAAGGAGGTTCAAGTAATGAAGTATTTTTCTTTCATTTTGAAATTTCTGAACAGTTATTTTAACTCTGAATTTGCATCACTGTCAAAATCACACTGATCTTTATTGTCGTGGCAATTAGGTTGATAATAGGTTGTTGCCATTTCCAAGTCTGTCAAAATCAGAGTGATCTTTATTTTCGTTGCAATAAGTTTGCTAGTCGGTTGCTGCTGTCAGAGGTGAAATAAATGTTAAAAGGCTTATCATCTTCCTGCCCCTATCTCAAGTTACTTGGGGTCGGCGCAAGACGATGTCTTCTTCCATTCTCCCCTGTCAACCGTTACGCTATCATTCACTCCCTTCTCTTTCATATCATTCCTCACACAATCCATCCATCTTTTCTTCGGCCTTCCTCTCCCTCTCCATCCATCAACATGTCATCACTCTTTTAGTCACATGCGTTTCGTCCCTTCTCATCACATTCCCATACCAAGCCAAACGTTAGTAAATGTTAGTGTTCTGTTTTTCTAATTGTATTTTTATAGCGAAGCATACAGAAACCTAGCGAATTGTATTGTTTAGGGAAACATCAGAAAACTTTCTGATGAAGTTGTAAAAGTTCGAAGGCTATTTTTAGGGAAGTAATTAATTGAAATTAAATTATGTATGAGGCTTCCTGATCCGCCATCTTTGAATTTATTTGTGCAAGTCTGAATTGAATATATTTGAGGCGTTTGGTCGTAGTTCTTCTCTTACAAATATGTGCACACAACAAATTTATGTATCGCGTACCTATCTAGTAGTATCATGTATATAGTATAACATTATTAATCTTAACTTTGTGAATTTTATTAAGAACTTAGTTTAACACTTTCACTGTCTACAAAGTAGACACAATAGTTAAGCAGGCAACCTGAATCATATGTGATTCATGGGATAGGGAATGGGTTAAATATAAAACTAACTTAAATGATCCTACGCCAAAAATGTACTTCAGCACAAATAGATTCATAATTCATTATTACTATTAAAATCCTGTGATGTCCCACTACAGGGCCAAGGCCTCCCTAGTCTCTTTCCACTTTTCTCTATTTAAAGCTGCTGAGGACCAGTTCTTGTTGAAGGAGTCCAGCTCATCCTGCAATCTCAGTCTGCGCCTTAATTTAAAAAAAAAATTAGCTAGTTTTTAAAGTCCAATCTAGTCATGAAACATCTCTTTATGCGAGTGACTATGTATAAAGCGTATAGTATGCGCAAGCGCAAAGCGTAACGCGTAAGTAGCGCGGTGCGGCGCCGGCGCAGCCTGCCCTTTGTGAGCGCTACGCGCCGCCGACCGCACATCGACGTATTAGGCTTTTAGACAGGCTGCTCTTTAGGAGACAGGTCTGACAAGGAAAATAACTGTTAAGACGCCTGGTAGGTACACGATAGAGTTTTTTAAGGTTTAAGTTTTTGAAATAAGTTAAAAACTTCAACTTCATATTATCCTATTGATTGATATTTCATGAAATAGTTATCAATAGGATTATATGAACTTAGAAGGTTGCATTGATGATTTTTATGATTCATTAAAATTCTGTAAAGACTTAACGCTCGCGAATCATATTTTAATAAATATTCAACATTCCCTACAAATTGCAAAAAAAACGTAAGAAAATTTGATTTTCCCCGGCTTCCTCCTTAATAAAATAATTTCCACGAAATGCTTTTCCATCTTATAATAATAATTTAGAAATAAACTCGCTTCAAAGAAACTTCTTGGAATAATACACAGACTAAACAAATAATAGGCCGATAGGAAAGGAGCGAAATGGATGAAGACGTGTTTCAATTGACAACTTGGTTTATAAGTTAAGCAAGTGAACTTGTTCTGTCTGTAAAAGCAATTTCCTGTTATTTGTAGCGTTTTTACTGAAAAATCTACCTACAGTGTTGTTGTTTTATTTCTTAGTAGCGAAGGTGGTGAACGAGGTATTGTTTATTAACATCCTTGATTATTTTTCTGGGAAAAAGCTGTTGGGTTTTTGATTTCGTTTCTTCTTCTTCTCAGTGTGTCGATGGTAATCTAAATGGACTCGGCCCGCTGCGTGTTTGGCACCATAACTAGCGTCCATCAGTTCCTGTAACGTGTAGCTGACAGGACACGCAGGACACGATATTAAGTGTCCCATCGTTTGAGGAACAGCACCACATTTACATATTTTACTTTTCTCCTGTGATCGTGAGAGTACATAACATAACGCTTTAAGCCTGTAATCCTGTAAGGGTTAGGTAGATTTGTACACGACCTATAAATGGTGTGAGTTTCATACAAAAATGCAACCTCCGCGGTCAACATGTGAAAAGCTGTTTTTTTTTATTATTCGATGAAATATTTCTTCGCTGGTGAGTCTGGAACACGTCTAGAATATTGTAATAAATTCATGGTATCTAATAGTTTGCGCGTGGATGTCCCTTACACCTACACACACACACATACATTACACCCCCCCCCCCCACATACCCCCCCACCTACATTTCGCTTGTCATGTTTAGGACCCAATCAATAGATTATATTGTGAGAATATACATGCATAAGAGGGGGATGTTCTAATAATTTTGTGGTACATTTTATTTTGCCTACAACTGCCTAGTAACGACTATGTATGACTTTATAGCCACCTAAATCGGGAACTACCTAAACGTTTTTCCTCCACAATTTCACAGTACTGAATTCCATGTAACTATCAACAATATCCGTAGATAATCCACATTTCCTATTTAAAAATCTGCATGAATCATTGCCTGTGACAAAAACTAAACTTATGTACCTAACATTCACAGAAAAAATCTCAATCGATTAGTTAACATGCACAGTCATTGTTTTGATATGAATTCAGATTATTATAAACTATTGGTTATTTTTTGTTTACCAAGGTCGGACAAGGACGTATGGTAATTGGTTGTGTTATGCTCTCAATGGGTCACAACATCCGCGTTTGTATGAAAGGCTTGTGCTTGACAGATTGATTCCGCGTGTGACAAAAAAGAATTAAGACAAGTTCGTTCTTATAAATTTTTCAAGTCTGGGAAAATGACTTAAAAAAATAATTATAAGAATTTGATTTAAAAATTTAAGAAATAATAATTCTATTTCTATTAATTTACAGTTAATAAAAACCTTAAAAAAAATTATATATTTTTTTAAGAAATTGGTAAACATGTAAAAGCTATTATTATAAGCATATTATTGTAAGTTTTGTGTTCTTCTGTTACACCGAGTATTTTGCATAGTACCTATTTCTTGAGACAGTAAATGGTGCAGTTCTTAAGACCTATTAGTTAAAGGCATTTTTCCTTTCAAACCCGTATATTAAGGGCAATCTCTATTGAATTTTAAAACCTGAATTACGTCACAGATTCAATTATTCATCAATCAATTACACATAAAATTAATGCAATTTCCAATATAAATGATAGTTAGCTTGGTGACAGGATACATATTTATAGCACCCAGTACTTATACAGAATTGCTGTCATTCTGTCTTTCTCAACCTGTTGCCAACCAAAATGACGTAACAGCCAATTTGAATCGACCCATAAAAGGATAAAAAAGTACTAAGACGGAAGAACTTGTTCATATGACATTGAGACATAGATTTGCCGCTTATTCCATTTAGGTATTAAAATAAAACAAGATGGCGCCGGAGACGAATCTGTCTCGAGATTAAGGATTTGTTCGTTTACGTAATTCAAGGCTTTTAAGCGTTGAATCAAGGACTTGGACGATAAATGAAATACCTGTTTTATTCTTAACTGGTTTACTTTCGGTTTTTGTAACTGTTTATTTCGTCTGTTTGTAAAACGTTAGAGTTCTTAAACATCTGTTTTTTTTTTACTAGATATAAACTTAGGTTAAAGATAGCAGATAAACATGATATTTTTTTATTAAAATGACTACTTAAATGGTCCGTAGGTATATTAAATTCATAATTTTCATTATATTTTGACAGTTGTAAAAAATGGCTATAATAACACAACAACTTGACGTAGGGCGTCTATTTGCTTACCGGTACAGTCACGAGCAAAATTATGTATACACTCGGCTTTATTCAAAAGCGATTTACTCCTTTATTTTCGAATGAAATGTTATGTTGTTATGAGCATAGCATTTTCGAACCCATAGGTTTATGTAATGTGTCGTATTTCAACGTTGCATTCGTTATTTCGTGAAAAAATCGCAATTGAAAGTTGCCAAGTGTTGACATATTGGTGCTCGTGACTGTACCACTGGGCCGCCCCTGCTCCTGTCTATCTGTTTGCTTAACAATTTATTTTCCTGCTTGTAGTAATGATTAAATGTGAAATTAAGGGGTGCATTGGAACAGGTGCACATGAAGACTATTCGCAATGGTTGGTCGTTTGTCTACAAAGAAATGTGTGGTCCTAGAAAGGCTTTCAAAGGTTCAATGTACGTTATTTATACAACAGGTGTATTATCACCTGCTTTGACCTTAGTTTCTATTATTGTTCAGCAGCAATTTCTGAACACAGCTGTGCTTAAAGTTTGGTTAAAACATTTTGCTGAAGCGGTTCCACCCACACTAATATTTCATTCTGTGGCTATTTTCGAAAATTTTCTTTGAACAGCAACATCCTTTTCTTCATAATAATCAGCCTATAATGTTCCCACTGCTGGGACAGAGGCCTCCTCTCTTCGAGAGGTCCTGGGCTGTAATCTACCACGCGGGTAATTAAAAAACGTCAACATTTTTAAATAAGCCCCTAAGATAATGTATGTATAAACTGATACATAATTCTAATGATACTCCATCCATGGTAATATTATAAATTCGAAAATAACTGTCTGTATGTTACCTTTTCACACCTAAACCACTGAACGGACTTCGATAAAATTTGGCAAGGAGATAGATGGCATCACGGGGAAGGATATAAGCTACATTTTGATCCGGTAGCGCGTTCTCGTGGGATATTTTCCGACATCCACCTGGGCGGCGCCGCGAGCAGAAGCGACTGCTTTATAAAACAAGAATTTGCTATAAATAAAAGCCTCTTTCCGAGTCCAGTTTTATCCCACCCAAACATAATCAAAGGAACTTATACTTACGCCTTACCATAAGGAATAAAAGCCAGTACTTATCCAGTTTCTGATTCGTACATAATGTTCACAGGCTTTTAGGCAAATGGAGGAGTGAGATCATTAGTTGACGGGGCTGTGAACCTACGGCCGCGTTACCGCTCCGGGTAATAGCTATCGTTTCGAGGCTATGTTACAACTGTTTGTTTTGATAAGTATCTTGTATATTTGGAGTAAGACTTGTGTTGTGCTATTTCTATGTATAAGAAAGAAAAAAACGTTTATTTGCGGCAGAACATGACGCAAAGAAAACACACAAAAAAGAACAACTTGGGGGAAAATGTAATATGAGCCATATCCACGCAAAAGGGTCATCGCTCAGCATAATGCTGTATGCGAGATAGAACCACAGCGCTGGTTTTTAGCGGTTAAATGGGCTGATTTAGGTGCCTTTTTTATTCTAAGGGGTAAGTAAACATTGTGAGGAAACCGACATGTCCTAGAACAAAAAATTCGAATACATGTGACATCTACCAACCCGCACTGGGCCTGCGTGGTAGATTATAGCCTACTCCCCCTCGAAGAGAGGAGGCCTGTGTCCCAGCAGTGGGAACAATATAGGCTGATTATGTGTAAGGGTAATTTTACAATCGTTAGGTCTATCTTTTATCTGAATCTATAAATATTTATAGCTTTGTACGGTTTAGTAGCTCTACTATTGGAAATTAGATGCTTTATTAAATGTCGGCTAATTAACCATCTTAATGATAAAAATAAATATGTAATTCATATTTTCACAGAGTTTATTAGGCTTATTAAATTTCACGAAGTTTCAGGCAACTTTCAGCTCCCACTCGGTCTTCAAGTGACCTTTAACTAGACCACAGTTTGAGTCGTTTCAGTACAATTTATTTTTCATAAACGTATCTGGGATTTCTCCTGTTTCATAAGATACAGGTACTAGATACATACATACAAGGTGTCTTTTTGCATCCTCGTCAAATTCAAGGAGGTAACTATGCTACTGATTCTCGAACCGAATCAATAGTAAAATAAGTAGGTTCTCTATCTAATTTTCGGAAATCGGCATGTGTGGGACATGCATTTTAAAACGCGGCCTCATTGAAAGTGGTGTATTCTGAAATACTGACAAACTTAAATAGCTAAAAAAACAAGTATGTATTCATTATTTAGTAGGGATCGTAATTTTATTTGACTATTTGTGTCTTTCATAACAGCCTCCTGAAATTTGACGAGGATGGAAAACAACAGCTTGTATACATAAACTCACGCCTTTTCTCATGGGGGTTAGACAGAAACTACAGAACACTACCTGCTACGATCCTGAAATCCAAAACACCCACCAAAGCAGCCACGTGCTTTTATAGATAAATTTCTTACATACATAAACCCTCTAATTTAGATTCTATTTTATGGAAAATTTACTGAGTGGCAGGGACATTGACGCGCTACCTGTTACCAAGGATTTAGTACATGATTCTGAAACCCCCTGCGGTAAAATTCTTCGTCGGTTATTAAGATAAAAAAAGTTACTGTTCATGTGCTGAATTAATGGTTACATGTCCCTGCCACCCTGTATATGTTTTTTTCTATCAAACAAAGCGTTTTGCAAAATCTCTCAAACGAAATTTGTGAAAAGTACACAAAGCTTTACAAGATCACAGTGGGTGTTCAGACTACAGCGTATACAGGGATTAAAGTATAAAGTCCCGCCCACTCGGCGGCGGCGCATCGGATCATATGCACAATGGTCACACTGTATGCATATTTATAGGAAATTTTCCGCCGAACGCCTTTGTAGATTCGATTCAGTTGGATACATTTTAATCCTAGTTCGGAGAAGCACTGAGATAGGTTTATGGGCTTCAATGGGTTAAGCTTTTCATTCTTGGGAGAAAGATGAAAAATGTTTTGAATTTCTCAATAAAATTGTTTGTTATGCTGTTTAGAACGTCTGATACGGTTCTGTAGAAACTTGATACGCTAGAATAGGTACGCATCTTTCTCGTTATAAATATTTTTTCTCTTGTTGTTTTTTTTTATGGAAACCTAACTAATATTATAAATGCGACAGTGAGTTTATTTACAACGCTTTCACGCTAAAACGGCTCATCGAATTTGGGTGAAATTTGGCACACAGCCAGACCATGCTCTACAGCCATGTAGACCATGATCTGGGGACATAGCACATATACTTTTCCTTCTGGATTACAGACGAAGCGAGCTATTAAACTATTGTAGCAATAATAATAATAAATCATTTATTTCCGACTCTCACACATCCATATTATTGTTAGTAGCACAAAAATACTAATAAACTAAGTTAGTATACAGAACAAAACAGAATTAAAAATTAAACATTAAAAAAAAATCGAAACAAGTTTTCGGACAATCCGACACCAGTAAACCTGTTTACTTGACTACATGCAGTCGTATCCAGCGCTCAAGCCATAGTCATAGTCATTTATTAATAAACAAGTAACTTGTATCTGAATTTACACTCAAAATTACACAATCACAGTATACCCACTAATAATAATAAAGCATCGGAGAGTCCCATTGATCTGCCAATACACGCAAGATGCCGTTGGAATTAGCACGCATGCGTGGAGGTGCAACGCTTGCGCATAATTGTTGCAAAGCTATCAACGTTAGCCTCAGCAAACATGCCGGCGGCGCTGCAAAATATTTAGATCTTGAATTAATGTACATTTTAATATTTATATGTTGTACATAAAGAAAGTAGTAAATAATAAAGAACATTCTATTCTATTCTAGGTTCCTAACCCTAAACCATGGATACTAGCTAGTGTAAAATAATTATCGTCAGAAAGGTGTTACTTGGGTTAACCGCTTGTCAAATATAATGTGGTTACAGTGTAACAGCATACTACACTTTGGTCTCATGTTCTAAACTAGATACTGTAGCTATAAAATTTTCAGTGATTTAAAGCCACTTTAATTCTTTTGATATATTGATCCTGACTTTTGGTAGTTAAATGACTTCCACCTATAGTTTTTATTTTGTGCCTGGTAAAGACGGGCCGTCAGTACAAACTAGTAAGTATTTTTAATTTAACTGACATTACGGTTTACGTATTAAGTTACATTAAAAACTGCTTCGAACTTATACATATAGTTTGCCAACACCAATGAGATGCCCGTGAGTGACGTTGTAAACAGTTATCAAGTAAATGGCAGCCATTTAAAATGTTTAGGGTTTATTAACAAAATTATACTTCCCTCTCTGCTTTTGAGTTTTTGTATTAATGTATTTTTCCCCTTATTTTCAGGTATGTTTGCTGTCTATACTAAATATTGGGTCGCACAACTCATCATACACACCGTGGATGTCTGGTAAGTTTAGCTTACATGTATAATAAAAAAATCATTAATTGGAAAAAAAAGAAAATAATTTACTTTAGGGCTGATTTTTAAAATAACTTTTAATCGTGGAATAAAATTGACGGCTGACAGTTTTTGTGTGGAAGAACTGTCAAAAATTCAAAATTATTCCTCCGATAAAATTATCTGGCGTTGGAAAAATCACCCTTAATGACACAATTTGTATATTTTGCGCTCATAGGAACATACTTGTTTATTTTCTTGTCATTATTAATTCTAGTTATATTAACAAATGGTGCATCAACATCACGTTATGCACCACGACCTTTTGCACAATAAACTTTCTGAATCACCTGCAGACCCACAAGAAAACGTCCAACAGTCGTAGTTAGTTGACACAGCTTAAAACTTTCAAACCCGCGAACAAAACCGCGTCGCAAAGTTAGTTCGCAGTTCTATCATCCTCCCTTTGACGTTTCACAATACAAGCTTTCCTTGGAACAACTTTGTTACCTATTATGTTACAAATAGGTTGATGCGACAGTTTTCCGACGAAGAAAGTTTTCAGTTTTCCGTTTTTTTTTTTGCTTTAAGCATCGGTTCACGTGAGTCTCGTAAATTATATTATTAATTAACTAATTACATGGTGGAGAATCGTTTTTTAAGTGAAACCTTCTTTCGTCTTTAGGCGCACTTTGCGCTTTTTTAATAGTGAACGAAACTGAACCGTCAAGCTGGGGTCGGTGACGCTCGCTCATAAAAAGATATCTATGGTGACGCTGAATCGGGTATAGGTACTCGGCTACCTACAGTCGATCGGTGACGCTGAATCGCGTATACTCGGCTCCAATCGTAAGTTTTTTTCTCTGAGCGTATGATACTATGTATATTGTTTGGTGTGGCAGTACCTAAATCTTGTGTCTTTTCTTGTCATTGAAATTTCAAGGAGTTTTTCTTTCAACTTAGGTTTTATTTTGTTATCTTACTGAATTCCTTTCCTCAATTTGCTATTATTACTCCTATAACGTTCAAAGAAAAAGATGGTTCAATTAAAATTTTCAATTGACTTTGAAAAAAAAAAATTTTTTTTCTTGTTTTGATATGGAAAGACTTAACGCTTTAATTATTTGAAGTCCTCAAGTAAAACAATAAACAACATTTTCGATTGAAAACTCTTTAGCAACGCCACCCTGAAAATTAATTTTCCAAAGTCACAACTCGATGAGTCTACGAGTACGTTTACAAATAACAAACGTAAACCGTAACGTAACGTGTGTTGTTGTTACTCAACGTATTTATTAAAACTTGGAGAACATATTAACATTGTTACCGGTATGCTATTATTTGTTTTTGGTTTGTTTACTTGAATATTACATAATATAATGAAGAGTTTTAATTTTTCTTTCTATATTATATAATCGCAATGCGTTTGACAGTGCCATCATACCCTAAATACACACTGTTACGGATTGTATTTGGACCAAGAACCTGCAGCATAATTGCGTGACAAACTATCAATAACAATCTGAACCATTTTGAAGTATATTGCTAATCTATTGCTTCACATGTTCGATGAATTGTTCTGCTCAAAAACGTAAATAACGCAATCAATGTTGTTGAACTTTCAAAATTAAAACCATTGCTACTGTTAGTGTGTTAGGTACCCAATTACTCCACATACCCTGACTCTGGCTACATAGCTAGTTACAGTACAGTATGGTAACAATGAACTGTAAAAATAACATCTTGCTTAGGTACTCGTATACGTCTAAATGTGAAAAACGTACTACCCCGGAAAAAAACACCCACACGACACAGCGACCTCGTTTCATAAAATCTTGAACCATCTCGCCTATAAACGCGAAACAACGCCTTGTCACTGCGAAAATTGCTTTCACTTTACCCTAAGCTGTTGAATTCGCTAAACCGTTGACGCCAATCACGGCCTCCCACGCCGAACGTTTACGTCGAGCGCGAGCGACGCGTAACAAAAACCTGACCCTTATTTTATGACAGAATTTTCTTTTGTCTAGTAATTCGTGAATTTTTATTGGGTGATAGTAAAAAGTGTGGTATTAGAGATTTTTACTGTTTATTGTTTATGGTTCTTTAAGTTTTAGTTTAACATGGCACGAGCATTGATCACCAAGCTTGGTCAAGGCGGATTAGCAATTTAAGAGTTAGGTATATTAATTACTAGTGCTTCGGACGGTTTTTATGACTATCATTTTGCTGACTAAACTACAGATTTTCCTTTAGTTCTGCTTTGGTTTTAAGTTAAAAATAAAATCACAAATTATGTCAAAAATAAAAATATTTTATTTGCATTAAATGTGGTAAGCACAAAAAATGTTACACCAACAACTCTTCACGTGACCAGAGGGCTGGCCTATTTTTAGCCCAAAGAATTAGCATTGCCATCCAACGTGGTAGTGCTGCCAGTCTTTTGGGCACTTATCCCAGTGACAGCGATGCGGACGATTTTTTTGATGCCCAATGAGCTCTTGCCTTTTTCTTTATTTATTTTATTATATACTTTAATATACATTATATATATTTAAGTGTTAGCTTGTAAAAATAATATTGAAAATTTAAATGTTATACACAAACCAAACGTATAATTAAGGTGAAAAGTTGTTTACAAGTCTTCAAGCGCCGTAAAACCAATTTCCCTGCGTTGTTCAGCAATAGCACCTGATACCTACAAGTACTTTCTGTTAGTCGCATTCCCCGGTGAGTTACGTAAAGGGAAAGATCGTCATTTGAAATAATTGTAGTCCTGTTTGCGAGTAAGTATACCCTCGTTCTGTTTTACGTCTAGAATGTTTGAATTTTTCGATCAATGCCAAATTTTAGTTTTGTTTAGTCTCGTAGGTTTTATTTGATTTTCCGATTTCGGAATTTTTCCGGATGCACAATCAGAGGGGCAAGTCTCGTAATTTTAAGAACGTTGACAGTCTAATCTCAGTCTCAATCTGTCAAAAAATTGTTTTAGTTTCCGTACATTTTGACAAGTTTTTGACATTAATTTGAAATTAGGCGCTGCGACTAGAATTTGAACGTTTTAAATTATGAGAATTGGCCTTCTGATCTACTGATGGTTTTATAAAGATAGTGAAGTATTTTATTAATAAAAATATTTGTTCATCATCATTATTTCAGCCGAAAGACGTTCACCGCCTCCCCCAAACACCGCCACTTCGACCGGCACCCTAATTGCGTAACACTCGATTAATCAGAATCGGTTTCATTTTGACAGTTCAACAACATTCATTGCGTTATTTACGTGTTGAGCAGACAAATTTTTCGAACTTATGAAGCAATGGATTAGCAATTTGCTTCAAAATGATTCAGATTCCGATTGATTGTGTGTTACGCAATTGGGGTGCTGTTCTGTGCTTCCATAAAATAGATATAAAATATATTTAGACTTTTATATTAGAAATTTTAATTGAATTTGACAGTTACAGTTTGACAGTTTGACTTTTTATTAGCCTTTAATGTCCTATTGCTGGGCAAAAGCCTCCCTACCTTCTTTCCATCTCTCTCTGTCCAGAGCTGCCAAGAACCAATATTTATGAAAGGAGTCCAGGTCAATCCGCCATCTCCATCTGTTGATTAATCAAAGCTGATGTTTTTAAAGTTACACAATTTTTAACAAAGTCGTTGGTGAACTTCAAAGTTCACGTTATTTTTTATTAATTTCGTTATTGCTGAGACAAGGTGATTCAATTTTGTAAAAGTTAAAATAATGAGTTTAACAAAAATACATAAATAAACATCATATCCATTTTTATGGACACACCTATACATATCTACCTACGTGTGAAAAACATACCTCTGTCTTTGCTTTCCCGCAGACGGGTAAAAACAGACCCCTATTTCAAATATTTTTTTCTATAACCTCGCCGTCACGTAGTTAGTCCTAATATTGTCCTTATTTCTAAAAACACGCCGTCACTTTCTTCCTGCATTTGTTGGAAAGGGACAGCAAGTGTCTATAAAGCTGAAGATTAGTATGGTGAGTGATGAAGTCTCCGTACAGCGTCCAAGCCATTAATTACAATGTTCTCTGTAAGTCGAATCACGTACTACGAGCTGACAAATGGCCATAAGGACAGCAGTTGAAATGTAATTATTTGGTTATGAATGTAGGGCTAGGAAATCTAAGTGAATTGGTAGTGAGATTACCTGGAGCTGATGTATGTGACGGGTACAGACGCCAGCACATCAAGCTACCCGAAACTGTCAAATTTTCCCAATCAACTTTGAACCTAATAATTTAGCGATAAAGCTGAAAATCTATTAAAGAAATTTGACAGATACCTTTGAATCTAATGATTTAGCGATAAAGTTGAAAATCTATTAAAGAAATTGGACAGATACCTTTGAATCTAATGATTTGGCGATAAAGTTGAAAATCTATTAAAGAAATTTGACAGATACCTTTTAATCTAATGATATAGCGATAAAGCTGAAAATCTATTAAAGAAATTTGACAGATACCTTTGAATCTAACGATTTAGCGATAAAGTTGAAAATCTATTAAAGAAATTTGACAGATTGTAGTAGCTTGATGTGCTGGCGTCTGTACCAATGTGACTTTTTTGAATTCCTATGTACTTTCCGAGTTTATCTTGGATCTCAAAACTCAAACCGTCTTATTACAAAACGAAACTTAACTTTAGTTCTAGCCTAAACTATTGAGCCAGTGCTTGTATTTCGAACTTTATTTCGATTTAGGCAAAATTCTAAATACTAAAATGACAACTTAGCACCGAACTAAGCTGTAATTTTTGTATAAAGAACTGCATTTCTGTATCAGTTGGGTTCTTAATTCAATAACTGGGTCAGTGGTTTAAACCTGATCGAAAGAAAAACCTTGTTTTGGTAATAAGGGGGAAAGCATTTATTTAAATTAAACCGTTTACAGGCACTTTTGAAGTGTCAAAAAGAGTCGGTCAGTTAGTCAGAACGTTGAAGCTAGTTGCCCATTCCAAAACGTAGATCTCTATGGAGAAGAACGGGCTAGAAACTCCATGGACACTTCTAAATCAAGATATTATAAAATCCTGGGTACACTATTCTTATTATTACTGACACAGGAGAAGGAAAACATTGTAAGGAAAATGGACTTACAGTTAATTTCAGTCTGAAATCGCCAACCCGTCTTGAGCCAACAACGTGGTGATCAACGCTCATACCTTCTCAGTATGAGAAGAGGACTTTGTCCTACAGTGGGATAATAATAGGCTGGAATTATAAATGATTTTATTTCTGTAAGCAGTTTGTACAAACACGTCAATCGTATTTTAAAATCTAGATGAGGTCGGCGCTTCCTATCTGACTACTCTGAGAAGAAACAAACTCGAGAAGTCCGTCTCTTTTAAAGTCCAGACATAATCTTGGTCAAATCAGGTGAAGACTAGAAGATTGATTACATTATATTATTATTACCTGAAGCTTTGTGTTTCAGAAACGTTTCCTTTTTTTATTACCGGAATAATTATTACGGTCATGGTATGTCGCGACAATTTTTTTGGTTTCGCGGTGAAAATCCTCATGGACTTCCTCCATCGAGGAAGTGACGGAGGGGTATGCGGTGTTCCACCTCTGCTTATCATAAATGGCCGGGGGTGCGGGATTCGCTTAGGCATTCACCGCTCTATGGTATGTCGCGACTAGCAAAATTATCAATCTACATTTAATTTAGCTAGTTTTCAAAACTAAAATCCTGTAACGTAATAGGAAAGTAATTAAGTTTAGTTTAATCTTTGTTCAAATTAAACGGAGCATACGTCAACTTTAATTGAACGTGTTAATACGCCACAAACCACATTAAGATATCAAAACCATTTAGTCACAGTATACTTGGTATATTAATTATGACGTCAGAGTAACAGGCTTGTGCATCACTTGGGAAATTCCTATGCTAGAAGGAATGACGCAAGAAACGTCATTAACAGGAGAATCGTTTCTGATTGGCCGTCTAAGGAAGTGCGTAGCCAATGAGGTTATCTGTGAATGACGTTGGTAACTGTCTCTTAATAAAAGGAAATGCGAATTCAATTATGTATGGCTTATCCTGAACAATGACCCCATTTGTTTTGAATGAATCTTTCAATCCACAAGTTTTGAATGAATGTGTGAAATCTTTTAAGATTTATCGTCTTTGTGTCTTTAGGGCACTTTTCGTGGCTGGATAAGCCCAACTCTACTAACGACAGTACCCAATTACCTATCCATTTTTGGCGGAAAACCAATCTTAGCTCTTGTTTTAACGTCCCAATATTCTAAATATATAGCGTAGTAGCGATCTGTATAATTATATTATACTGGCAGTTATAAATTTTTACTGGCTACCATCAGTAGCGATCTGGCAATAGATTATGGGTTCGGCCGTAAGTGTTTCCCACGTACCTGATAGATATGGAAATAAGCAATTTTAAACTACATTAAATAAAATATCAAGTATTTGAACAGACCTTTTACTTTGAGGCCAACTTTATTTATACAAATAGAAATAGTATTTTTTTTCCGCTTTATATCAAACTCAGTGGCTCCATGCGACTCAGCCCAAAGAATGTCACGCTCGACCGTGAGTTTGTTTAGTGACGTGAAGATGACGTTTAACAAAAAACAGAGATCCCGTCTTCAAATCTCCTGTAAAAACTAGGTTATACCGTAGAATAATCACGAAAAGAAAGGCCATTCCCACAAACATCCACTGGTTTAAAAAGAAACGGGAAAAAAATATATAAGTGAAGTTTTTAAAACTTCGCAAATTCGAAATAGGAGGCAAAACTCCCAAATCTAAATTCTTGAAAAATATCTGTCATAGATAGTGCAAACTAAGTTATTGCCTTCAAGTATACATGAATTATGACGCACCTTTTCAATTTCATCCTGTACATGTAAATACAACCTGTCTTTGTCAGGTCAATGAAGTACTGTGGCAGCCCGAAATGTGAAACCCCCTTGTCCCGTTAACCGAACGTAACCCGTTATTCTTGCATAACTTATAGCAAATTCTGTCAGACGTCTTGTGCATTCGTAATACCTTTACTCCTATTGCATGTATATGTAAGTATATGAATGTTTTCGTCAATTAGAGTCACCAATATCAAATTGGTCAATCTAATTGGGGAAAACAATATTATGTAGTTATAAGTTCTAATTTTTTCATGGCAATATGTAGAATAGTTTTTACAAAATAATACTTGGTTTCAGGTAGGTTACTACCTGGAACCAAGTATTATTTTATTATTATACCTTTATATATAAAATAAAATAAAATATTATACCTTTATATTGTTATACCTTTATATACATTCTAGACAAATAAACGAAGGGCACTTTTTTCCCGCGGCAATTTTTTTTTCGCGCACTGGATTTTCAGCTTGGCTTAGCGCCGAGAGTTGAAAATCCAATAGTGTGTTTTTTTGACGCGCTGTGTTGTGCTCTGTTGGATTCTCGATTCTCGGCTCAACACCGAGAGTTGAAAATCCCGCCGCGATATTTTGACGTCTGTGCTTACTTGGGCTTAATCTTTTCGCCTGTTGTATAAAACAAGCTTTCTGTTAGTATATTTTTCTGCTTGACTTCTAAAGAAGCATGATTAATTGTCGCAGTGTCACGTCGGCAACAAGTGGGGGTGTGTCTATTTCACAGAATACCGCCTTTGCTTCGTCTGGCGACGTTTTTTTTTCATGAGCCATAATGTCCCAGTTCTCTCGATTTTTAGATTTGATAGAGGAATTTTATGTTCCATTGAAACAGTGAATAATAAAGGAGATTGCCCGTTTTGTAAAGGAAGTTCGGTCCCAGTGGAAAATGCTTGTGCCCTGAAGATTTTTATTTTACCTAATAGTAAAAACATAGCATTTTCCTAATCAGAAACCTTTTTTCATTTATTCACCCTGGTTCAGGAGATATCATTATTTTTCTGTTTTAAAAATCTAGGTTATAATAAAATTAGAAATTGACATAGACTATACTATACATCACTATGAGCATGGAATATTATTATTATTTTGAGTTTGCACAATGCATTTAGGCACTATAGTCCACAATAATTATTATTGTAATAAGCACACGATAACTTACAGGTGTAGGCATTGTCCAAGTGCGTAGAAGAACTGTCATTTGCCCGTTCAACTCCTCAACTGTATACCAGCGTAAATTAGGCGCTAATAAAATCGAACAGTTAATACAGCGTCGGGAAGGCAGACGGTGTGCCCGACTTCTGGCTGGGGTAGACATAGTTCTGACAAAAAACTGTTCGGGAGTCCAATATCTTACCAAGGATAGCACTAAGAGTCAAATATCTCACCAAAGATAGCACCTAAAGTCAAATATCTCACAAAGAACAGCACAAACAAGAGTCAATTATCTCACAAAACATACAGTACTCGAGGAACTTATTAGCTCAACTCGGTGGTAGCAGAAAAAGCACGTATCGTAAATAATAACTATGTAAATAAATACGGAATTCAAAACTCAACGTATTTATACAAAGCAATCACGAACGTAACGAACCTCAGAAGCAGAACAAAGTGCTGTGACATGCGCAAGTAAATGTTGCCAGATCAATTATTTTTAATCATTAATAAATCGATTTAAGATTTTTTATCGATTCATCGGTTAAAACTGTATATAAACAAGCGTAGTTTTACTAGAGACAATAGATCTATCTTTGCTAAATATTTAAATCAAATATCGTTTCACAGTGTCTATGAATCCACGGACCCTAATTGTGCCTACAACTCTTTCCACGAGATATTCAGTTTGTTATATGATTTATGCTTTCCTATGAAAAAAATCCGCATTAATAATATTTCGAGACCTAAATGGATGTCAAAAGGAATAAGAATGTGCAGTAAACGTAAACGTGAACTTCTCTGGAAATACAGGAAAATTTCTAATATCGCAAATAAAATGAATTTTAAACGTTACGCCAAAAAATATAAAAATATTATAGTACTGACAAAAAAGGCTCAAAACAATTATTATATAAATACTGCTACTAATAGGTCTAGAGCAATGTGGAAAATAATTAATGATGCTAAATTTAACCATCCTAATCAGGGTATTGATAAACTAATCATCAATGACGAGGTAATTACTAATCCTAAGACTATTACAAATACCTTTAATGACTACTACGCTGACATTGTTAAAAATACTAATAATACAATTTTACCAGACTTATCTAGTTCTTATTCCTGTAACTTGACATTTATGAGTAACACCAAATCAATATTTATGCGTCCAACAATTTCTACAGACATTCTTAAAATTATAACTTCTCTCCGGAATACAAATAGCGCAGGCTATGACGGCATTACAACACAGATTATTAAGGACGTAGCAGCTCTAATTGCTGCTCCTCTAAGCTACATTAGTAATCAGTGCATAGAATATGGTATCTTCCCTGAGAAATTAAAGTTGACGGTAGTAAAACCAGTACATAAAAAAGATGATAAAACTTGCATTGATAATTATAGGCCGGTTGCTTTAATAATCATATTTTCTAAAATATTTGAGAAAATCATTTATAACTGTTTCTACCCCTTTTTCGAAAATAATAACGTTTTTACTCCATGCCAATATGGGTTCCGGAAAAATAAATCAATAAATTTAGCAATATATAACTTCTTACACAAAGTACTTTTAAATATGGACACCAGGACGCCAACTATAGCGTTATACATGGACATGTCAAAAGCGTTTGACCGCGTCAACCATAAGATACTCCTGAATAAATTATATGCATTTGGTATAAGAGGTAACGTACACAAATTGATCGAATCTTATCTCAGTGACAGAAAACAGATAGTAGAATTAAAAAGAATCTCCCCAATTACCAGAACGGAAGAGATGTTTACTTCTGAGGTCAGAAATATAACTTCTGGAGTCCCACAGGGTAGTATTCTAGGCCCACTATTTTTTCTAATTTATATAAATGACATCTCGACCGTTACAATGCATCATATGACCCTATTTGCTGACGACAGTACTATATTGCTTGCTGGTAATGATAGAACAGCTTTAGAATTTGACTTAAATAATACCTTGACAACAATTATCAAATGGCTTAAGGAAAATGACCTAAAAATTAATCTAGGAAAAACAAAAATTATGAATTTTAGACAGCGAGCAAAATCCGATACCAATTTAAATATACATTACGACCAAACTAACATTAATGAAATTGAAGTAACCAAATTTTTGGGTCTTTACATTGATAACAAAGCAAATTGGAAATCACATATTGGGGAAGTTTGCAAGAGACTTAGTCGAAGCTCATATGCTCTTTATAGATTAAAAAAAAGTGTGAATCAACCTACATTACTCACTGCGTATCATGGATATGTTGCTTCAATCTTGCGCTACGGTATAATTTTTTGGGGCAACTCCGTAGAAAAGGAACGTGCATTTAGAGCTCAAAAACGTTGTATTAGATCGATGTGCAATTTACAACAAATGGATTCATGTAAGCCACATTTCATAAGTTTAAAACTACTGACTCTCCCTAGTCTATTTATATATGAAACTGTAATATTCTTAAAATCCAATCCAGAGTTATTTGAATTTTATACTAGGTCCAGACACAAGGACAACCTACGCATAGTACCTAGCAAGACAAAACTTCTGCACCAAAGCATCTTTTGTATGGCTCCACATATATATAATAACCTGCCACCTTTTCTCAAAAACATAAGTGACTTAAATACTTTAAAAAAAAAGTTACAGCATTTACTGATTGCCAAATGCTATTACTCTATAAGAGAATATTTAAATGACAAGACATTGAACCAGCCGCTTTGTACAAACCAATAATGAAATGTAAAAGTCTGTACCCACAGACTATGGACTATTATTATGTAATTTTTAATAATTAATGACAATTTGCCTTGTAATTTGACGTCTACTCTAAATAAGCAAAATGTAATTTGACATTTATTTTAATTAACAGTAATTTGACATTTGTAATTTGACATTTATTTATATTACTTATCTTTTAAAAAATTCTTGACAGTCAAAATGTATTGCATGTCAATTTATGGATTATACCGTATAATTTTGTGAATTTTGTATGCCTCAATGGCGGGACATAGCTGGCCTATGTAATAATTCTACCTAAGACATCCTATGAACCTATGATCCACAATAAATTATTTTGAATTTGAATTTGAATTTGAAACTGTTTTGTTAATACGGCGTTTCCAAAATACGTAAGGCTTTTATGTTTGTGTAAATCGCTTTTATGAACATCTATTCAACAATGTAGACTTATTAAGAATATAAGCAACCTATTGTTGTCATCGTTCCATCGCTATTACTCGCATCGACTATAAGCAGCGTATATCCACTAGTTTACGTCATCATGAATATTTTATACTTGGCCTACACCTATCCTTGTGCATTTTAGATATAATATGCTACAATACTAAGTAGCTATGAAAAAGACAGGGTTAATACCATTCTAACTCATCGTCGTGAAAACATAATGCTAAAACAGTAGCTTTGAAGTTGTCAAATATTCAGACGTAAACTAGTTTTAATAATTAAAAATAATTGTTTTTTTTATTGTTAATTATCGTTTTGTTCTGATATCGATTACTCCATTGATTAAAATACGTAATTTTCAATAGTTATTTGATATCTGGCAACTTTTTTTTGTATACTTAGCAAACGGATGTCGACGTAATGTTTAACTATTAGTTAACTTTAACTTTATTCCCAGGGTGAAAGAAATTGTATAAAAAATAACTTGAAAACAAAAAAATAAATAATATTTTTAGGTTATTATTCCAATCAGGCACACGATACCACAAAAGGGACCTGCCTGGTGGCAATGTCCTTTAAATGGAGTATTTAGAGTATAAATCTTAGATTTTTTTTTATCAATACTAATGATAAAGCGTTTGCTTGTTTGAACGTAGTTATTTCTGGAACTCGGAATCGGATTTGAAAAAACCTTTTTGCGTTTGATAGCCCAAATTTTGAGGAAGGCTATTTACGGTTAAATAGCCTTATTCTATATATTTATTATAGAATAAGGCTATTTAACATCACGATAGAACCCTTATGCTGAATTCATGGTTATAGTTTGTGTACAGAAGGCCAATTCTCGTGATTAAAAACGTTCAAAATCTAGTCGCAGTCTCATCTCGGTGAGATTTACCCCTCTGGTTAAAATTTATCCCGTATGCTGTTTTTAATAGTAAGGAAAAATCTTCCCTTATGAAAGTTAGATACCACCGAGACTCATGATTACCTGCAGTAAATACCCATTCATTCCAAATAATGATCTAGAATCCTGAAAAAGGAAATTAGCTCTCAATTTTCATGTCCTAATAACAGGTCAACACAAAATCGAAGAGGCCAACATTACACACGTCTAAGCTGGATATATTGAGACGAATGTTGGCAAGCAATTTGTACGTTATTTCACTTCAATGGGCAAAATCCCACAAATGGACGAGACGTGGAATGGGGCAACCCTAAGCATAAGTCTTGAAACGAAACTAGATTAATTTTCCTTATTAATAAAAAATGTTCTTAGATAAACTTGTTGTTGTAGTGTAGTTTTTCAATTTCTTACCGTTCGGATGTCGAAGGCTTTGGGGGTCATCGTTATTTTTAAAATAACACGTAGGTATTAACCCCAGGTACACGTAACCCGTATTCTCCGAAGGGTTAGGGTAGAGGGGCTCCTCTGTTGTAGTACACTGATGTTTCGGCAGTTACATATGTTTAAGTCCCAAGTCTGGCTGCGAGCCAATTGATTTCCATCAACCATCCACAAATCCACACTCCAGGCTGTTACTGAGAAATTCCAGATGGGAAAATCCATTAGCTCGACCCGAACCCAGGGCCTCATGCTCAGCATAAAGGCTCCGCAGACAGGCGCGACGCGACGCTATGACGCTATTCTGGTACACTTGTATACATAGTATGTATGTATCTATAATTTTGAATATGTATATACACTCGCGAGCAATAAAAAAGGTCCAGTGACATAGCACCAAATTACTCCTAAGCGAGAAAGCTGTCTGCAATATTGAAGTACATTTAACAGCGCATCAGAATATTACCAACTAAAAATGTAAATATTGGAGCTAGGGAGCTAGGTTCTATGTCTTAGGAGATATTAAGGTGTTTGTCGGTATTTTGTGGGTGGAACTTTTTCATTGCTCGGCAGTGTATTTGTGTATCTATTTTAGTGTATTGTATACATAATATTTGCACCAACGACAGTCCCATTTTATGTCCAGGGCAATCACTGTCCATTCTAAGGTTGCCTGGAAGAGATCGCAGTAATGCGATAAGGCCACCTATTGTATATTTTGTAGTGTTTCATGTATTTTTTATGCTATGTATTTTTGTGGTGTACAATAAAGTATATATAAATAAATAAATAAAGGGTTAACAATTTCCATGAAGTTTTCATAGAAATTTTTCTACTAGACCCGCGTAAAGAGCCTTAATGTTCAATACAGTTCTCGGAAAAACTCCTATGTATAACGTTATATCTCGGAAAAGTTTTTAATGAGTGTTTTAATTTCTCATCGTTCTGAGGTTCCGGGAATTCGAGTATCATCGTTATTTTTAAAACATTAGCGTTGTTATGTTGACTAACCCTCTTTTCGCTAATGGTCCCAAGAGACGATGAATGGGTATTGTTAATAGGGTGGGCAGGAACTTCCTTTTATGCGCAGGTGGTTGACCCTTTTGAGAAACATATTCCTTCTTTGGATGGTCAGTCTCGAGTCTCTTTGATCCTCGTATTCTGTTATATTCATTCATCCATTCAGATTCAGACTTTCTTTGAATTCTTTACAGTGTTACAATTTCATACACAATGTACTGAACACTTTTCTATGAAGCAGAAGAATGTACTGAATTCATGGTAACAGGTTGCGCGACGATTTCCCTACACATACCTACATAACCAGCCTATAATGTTCCCACTGCTGGGACACAGGCCTCCTCTCTATAAGAGGGTGAGGGCTGTATATCTATCACGCGGGCCCAGTGCGCGTTGTTAGGTGTCACATGTCTTCGAATGTTTGGTTCTAGGACATGCCGTTTTCCTCATGATGTTTTCCTTCGCCGTTTTGAGAGCAGTGGTAATGAAATAATTTACACAAAGTAAAGCGCCTGTCTGGGATAAACCCAAGACCTATAACTCGTAAGTCCTACAACTCGTAAGAAGGCGCTGTATATTTTCCAGCAAAGTCAGTCATGCAGGGCATACTTAACAACTTCTAACTCACGTGAGGGTGCAGTAAAAGGCGATGTATCATAACTCATAGAAGCGTATACTATCAGTCTGCTGATAGTATCTTTTCCTTTGACGTTTTTGCAGGCCAGCGTTCAGTAATATCTTTATCTATAAATATTATGAAATAAAGTTACTTTTCGTGTCTGTCTGTGGGCCCGCTTAGATCTTCTAAGCTACACAAAGGATTTTTTTTAATGCGTTTTTCACCACTATTTTGAGCATTTATACCAGAATTTATATGTTACACTACACATTCATAATATTTAACTTAGATATACCACAGAAATCTCTATGTTTTTACATGTGAACCCGTGCGAAGCGGGGGCGGTTCGCTAATAATTTTATAAGCGAACTAGCTTCTGCCCGCGACTTCGTCCGCGTGAAATTTCTTGTTAGCCCTGCACCTGCCCGAGCTGTCACTTCATTTTGGCTTAGCGATCTTTCTAACATTTTCTTCTTTTTGCTTGGCTCCTATGAGTCATAGCGTGATGTTAAATAGCCTATATCCTTTCTCAAGAATTGGGCTTTGAAATAGAAACAGTATTTTCTAAATCCGATCGGTAGTTCCAGAGATTAGCGCGTTCAAACAAACAAACAAAGAAAAAAACAAACAAACTCTTCAGCTTTATTATTAGTATAGATAGATAGAAGGTGATACGAAGCAGGACACTACCAAATTGCTCTATGAATGAGCAGTCCTTTACCGTAACAAGATAGCTTATTATAAACATAATACAACGTTAATGTCGTGGGCGTCTATCAATCAACACTCGCCGACGTCTAATCACGTCCAAAGAAGTGCGGTGATCACGTTATTTGGTCGCCTTTTGATTCGCAAGTTATTTTCGTCTTAGATACGAGAAAGAAGCCTCTTTATTGGACTCAGTGAAGGCCGCAGTGTCTGTAAACTATTTATAAAATAAATGTTCCTTACGTTAATTTTGGTCAGTAAAGGATCTTAATGTTGTTTAATGGTTTGCCGTTTGTTATTCTGAAGGCCAATTCCCGTAATTAAAAACGTTCAAAATCTAGTCGCAATCTCATCTCAGTGATAATGAATGTGAAAAACTTGTCAAAAATGTTGGGAAATTACGGGTATTTTTGACAGATTGGTACTGATATCAGACTGTGAACTGTGAATTGCCCCTCAGATCACAGTCGTTTTGGTTAGTCAGAAGTCCAAAAGCTCGACAATCAGTCTTACCAAGGGGTATCGTGTTACGTCACTCCATGTAAAATACTGGTATTCAGCTGTATCCAGTTAGGCTGGAAGCTGACCCCAACTTAGTTGGGAAAAGGCTAGGTGGACGAACGAATGAGGTTTTTTTGAAATACTATTAGCTTTAACGCCTTCAATGATCATTTTGAAAAGAGAATAATCAAAGTTGGTGACTAGCCTTAAATGTTTACTAAATTGAATTCAAGACTTTGTATCTACAATTACCAAAAGAATGCAACTTTTGACAGTTACATTTTTATAAATTACAATAAAAAGAAATCTTTGAAAATGAGGCCTAAGTAACTGTTTGCGAGTATTCGTTTAAGTCGTTTTTTCGTTCTTTCTTCACTAGAATACATAATATTACTTATTTATTCATGAACATAACTTCGAAATCGATGTATCACTTACGGGTCTGTAAAGGGTCGTACCCACGACTCGTGTCAAACCCTTGCCAACACGTGTTCCTGTTAACCTATAAACGACACAGACCCGTAACTGAACACTGTCGCCGGCTATCACTTTACATGAAGTGAAATCATATCTACACATAGTTCGCGGACGCAGAAAGCGTACACATACGGGTTTTTGTTTGTTGTACATGTTATGTCGTTCGTGTTGGATCGTGTGAGGGTGTTGAAATTGTGATATTGTGTGTGAACATATGTGTGAATAACAGCCGCACGCGTCGATCAGGTTAAGCTACAATTGCCACCGTCGTTCCGTAGATGGGTGACCATTTTTACATAAGGAGATTTCCGTGCCACGGAAAGCACGTTAAGCCATTGGTCCCGGCTGTCATGCTTGGATCTTTGACAGTAATTACGGGTTGCTAGAAGCTCGAAAGTCTGACAACCAGCCTAACCAAGAGGAAGATTCTATAAATCGGTTGATGTTAAAGGAAATATGGTCTGCTATGAGAATGATAGAAGGGTGACTTTCTACATGCATAATGATGAAACTAATGACCTCAAGAACCGTAGTTGTTATAAGTCTTAATAGAAATGTCCGCAATAGCAAAGAACCGGGTTCCAGCGTGATTTAAGATAGCCATAATCTTCAGTAGGTATGAGCAATGCTAATTGAATATCCCAGTAATAAGCACACATAAAACCCACAATCTAAACGCACATAAAAGTGTTAATAACATCAATTCTCTCAAGGAAAAGGGAAATAAAAACAATTACAGCCGTAAGCACAGAAATACGTCGGACTAAGTAAAACTAAGTAAGCCCATAAAGTAACAATACGGTAATGTGACAAAGGGAACCATTACGTCACCGCTCGCGCTGTATGGGAAGTAGCTGGGGAAAGGTTCCGTATATAATACTCGTTTTTTTTTTTGTAGATTTTGTTTTGTGCCTAATTGCGTCAAGATTACAGCGATTTTTCCAAGAAAAAAGTTGTACCCTTGATTATCATTACTTCAGGCCCTTATTTTCCTGAAAGAGCAGGCACACCTACATTGTATTTTTCCGTTTATCTTATTATTTATTGGACGTAACTAGGGAGAGGTTCCGTATATAGTATTCATTTGTTTCCTTTTGTGGATTATTTTTTGTGTCTAAGTAGTAACTTAGACACAAATCACACACACAAAAAATTAAAAGGGTACCCTTTTCTACGTTAACATAAGTTCAGTTTATACATATTCCTGACGGAATAGGCACATGTGTATGGAATTTTTCCGTTTATCTAATTAGATTAATGTCAACGGTTTTGGTAGAGTTCGTGTGTGTTCAATATTTGCGTAGAACGAATGGGTTTGACGCATTTGGTGCACATCTCAACTTGTACACCATGCTCAAATGGTGAACTTAGCAACTGGTGCACTTCTCATATGGTACACTTCGCAACTGTTGCACTTCTCAATTGGTGCACTTCGCAAAAGGAGCACTTTTTGAGATGAGTGGAGATTTGAAAAGATTGTCTAAAAATGAAAGAATCTTTTTGCCACGTTTGATTTTGTGTTTAGTTCTCGCTTTTGGGATGCTTAGGCACTTAGACAGTAATCATTAGAAACATAAATAGTGATGACTTCTAGCTTTCTTGATGATGTAAAATAAAAAATGTCCTTTTTCTATCGCTTTGGCTTTGATACGCCAGTCAGTTACACTTTTATTTACTCCTTCAAAAAGAGGGTAATTTTATGTCTTACTCCACTATTATAAATCACGGTCTCTCTTTGAAATCATAAGTGTAGTTCACGGTAGTCTTGAGCAAAGTTTAACCCGATACTATAGTAAATATTGCAAGTTTACTGCCTCAACTTTCAGCCGACTCGTTTCTCGTGTTACCGCCATAGTTTAAAGTTCGCAAACTAGTTTATATTGTGCCAACAGAAGGTTACTTTGAACCAATTTATGATATTTTTAGATCAAATTATATTTGGAAACTTTAACTTTGGAGTTTGAAGTGAAATTTTTAAACGAAAATTACGATAAAACGATGCATCGCTCTATAATTCGTTCATAATTGTTGATATTTTTTTTTTGTTACTGCTTGATAAAGAGCTGCATAAAAAGTGTCTTTTTTTTCTTTTCAACAAAACGTGTCACGGTGTTTTTATTTCAACTGCGGAACCCCAAACTGGCACAACGCAACGCGCCGGAGTGATAAATAATAAAAGCGGCTGATATAAATGTAGACTGTAGTTCGTACTATCACGCCTCTGCCCAACGGAACTGTGCAGTAACTTTTAGTAAATAAGTTATACATATTGTAGGCGTAGAATTAAGGCTATACGCCGACAGTATGTATATTAAACAGATGGATAAATAGTTTTGGAAACACAACAACTAGATTTCAGAAGATGATTTTACAGTTGATTGATATCTCGCAAACTTGCCTTGTGTTTTACTGTGAATGCAAAAATAATTCGTGAACATAATTTTAGATGTCTAAAACATTTTGTAAATATAGGTTCACATGGATACAATAAGGGCAATCCAATTACAAGTTGCTAATTAATGGACTGTCAGTCACAAGGCAATTCAAACCCGCTTTAATAATGTCCTTCACATCATAGTGCACATTTATTTACTTATTTATGAAATGTAGGGCTTTGTCACTCATTTGATTAAGATTGAACAGGCACTATAGGCTTGATTTTTCGGGTCGATCGATCAGGTTAAGCTATGCTTGTCGAGGCTGATCCATGGATGGGTGACCATCTTTACATACACGAAAGCAAGTTAAGCAGTTGGTCATTAGAAGCGTGAAAGTCTGACAACCAGTCAAGGGGTATCATAATACCCAGTAACTGGGTTGTTGAGGCAGTCGTTCCATGTAAAATATTGTTATTCAGCTGCATCCGGTTAGACTGAGGCCGATCCCAACATAATTGGGAAAAGGCTAGACAGACGACGAGTCGACGACTAGGGTTGATTTTATTCAGGATCCTGACCATTACACAGAACATCACAGTTTCTCATTAGAAGTAACATAGTAACCTTGGATGGGGAAAAAGGGGTTCTAACCTTTAATTTGCATACCGACAAGATTCGCGTTTCTCTAAAATTCCCGCAAGTATTTGAAACACTCGTACTTTAATACGCATCCCTTTTGCCTTAACAACTAACTTCATTTAGAGCCATTTTAAACCTCACCCTAATTTCTTATTATTCAAATCTGGCTTTATTTTGAATAAACTAGCAGTGAAATTTAAAATGGACACAAAACAGAGATTATATGAAAAAACATAGTATAATATGGAAACAATGGGGCTTTTGGGGCAGACAGTAAATTTTTATGTCCAAGAAAGGGGTTATTCCTCGAAGCGCACCAACTTTGAAACGCACCAATTGAGAGAGCATTGGTGTGGTAACCAATGCTCTCTCAATTAGGCGATTTTTTGTTAGCAATTTTAAGACTCAATAATTATCCAAATCTTCTTACGTTTTTCTTCTTCGTAGTCAGAGGTGTCTTTCTTAAAGTTCCTAGAATAAAATGCAGTAAGTGGTTTCTCACATTCATTAAGTAAAAAAAAAATACTTGTAGACAAAAATTGCCCTCCCCGTTCGTTACCACCCCTTACATAATAAATTTTGATTGGAGTGACGAATTCTAGGCCGACGTCAACATTATATTACGCACTGTTGTGGAAATAAATGGAAAAATATACATAATTGGAAAGTGGGATCCAATCATCGATGTCGAGGAAAAAATAAATTGTACGCAGCTTGCGTGGGTATAACATGCTTTTGCGATTTTTTGTGTGAAAATATGTATATTGTCGTAATGTTAATAAATAATGTAAGTATGGAATATTTTCAAAGCCGTATAAGCTTTTTATCATTTTTTAGAACAATATAGGTATCGAGGAAACGGGTTGGCTTATTTATTGAAAAAGAAACGATGTTGTTTGTTACTTCTGGCTCATTATTTTTGTAATTTTGCGTGTAGCATTTTCTTTGTAGTACAGACAGTACTCTAAAAAATACTCTTAACTTCCCTTAGATTACGATTTCCTAAAACAAAATAGACGATTAACAAATGTTTGTTCAATAATACGTTAGAACTACAGTTTCTCCCAAAAGTTTTTCTGTTTTCTTGGCAATTTTCTTTATAGCTCAATTAATAAGTAAATGCAACATGACTAATGCCAAAATATATCAATGCTGCAAACAATATCGTTTTTTTTATGCGTACTTTTAACGAAAAACGTGTAAGTAATTTAAGTCGACCTCAAGAAAAAAAAACAGCTATTTCACGCTGAACGTTACTGACTTTAGCACACTGCATGCGATAAAATATCTCTACCAAACCTATGAAAGATTTAAGACACATCATAAAATCTTTCCATTTATCAAGGAAGATAACTACGCGACGTGACCCATTTCTTCTCAGTTTTTAGTCCCCAGTTAAATATTTAATTCAGTTAGGTCCCTGCGAGACGGTCGAGTAGTTGAGTCGAGTGGTCGAGTCGAATGGACGAGAGGAGAGTGTTCGAGTGTTTGCTGCCCGTTTGGAGGGTGCTTGCTATGAGACTAGTGCTGTAATGTCTGAGAGCGGGATTAGTGTCGTAAACATTTTGTTTGTCTGATTGAGAATTAAGAACATTGGGAAGGGTGTAGGCTGAAGATTTATGTAGTGTTCCTGTTCATAGTAGTAGTTCAACAACACTAGAGTGTTGTTGAACTACTAGGGGAGGTTTGATGACTGTTAACTTGCCCATATGATAAATAAGGCTGTCCTACACGGCACAAGCAACTGAAGGATCACGGGTGAGTTTTAGTCAGTAAAAGTCTGACATCCCGCTCCGCCCAGATCCAGTGCGCAATAAAATCCCGCCGCGATATTTTTACTGCCGTGTGAACGTGGGCTAAGAACCTAGGACTTTATGACTTGCTGTCTAACTTTGCAACATAAATCTCCAACAAGTACGCTGACAGCCGGCAAAGTATCAAATATACGGGTCATCTAAAATACCCGCAATACTGCCTAGTTTAAAACTAACACAATTCTCCAAGCTGACCTTTGTCCAAACCCAGGTCATCTAGCATAATGCTAATAAATAACCTACTTACAGAAGTTGCTACAACAGCCACTGTAGCGAACTTTGGGTCTGTTGCAAAGCTGTTGCTTCACAATCGGTAATCCCCTGTGACATCGAACTAGCGTATTTGTGTTGCTGGTCTCATGTACAAGTTGTGCTGTGATACTAAGTTTGGAGTTGGTGAGTTATGGCTCATTTGGTTGTTAGGTTTGTTGTGCAAATGTTTTTTGTGGGAATGGTATTTGTCAAGTACGTAATCTATACTAATCCTACTATAATATAATATTAATATTAAATATATATATATATAATATTATAAACGTGAAAGTTTGTATGGATGGATGGATGGATGTAAGGATGGATGTTTGTTACTTTTTCACGCCAAAACTGCTGAACGGATTTGGATGGAATTTGGCGCACAGGTAGTTTGTAACCAGGATTAACATATGGGATACTTTTTAACCCGATATTCCCACGGGATTGAAACTTATGCGGGTGAAACCGCGGGGCGCAGCTAGTAATATTATGTTACGCTTTCATGCTAAAACGGCTGAAAGGATTTGACTGTTTGGCACATAGATAGACTATCACCTAGGTAAGGACATAGACTACTTTTCATCCTGCATCGCAGACGAAGTCGCGGGCAACAGCTAGTGTTTTAAATGCAAGTATAAATGTCGGTCTGAATGAATTATCCCGGTAGTATGTTCCCGTGGGATGATTGCCGAGCTCTGTGCGGGGAAAACCGCTGGCAAAAGTTAGTACGTTATAAAAGAACGTGCACTGTAATCTTCCGACGTTTTATATGGATTTACAGAGCCCAGATAAATACTACTACATATACTATATGATGTACCAGATCCAGAAAGAAAAAAAAACGTTTCAAGGGCTGCTAAAATCTTTGCACAAAAATAGGGGTTTTCGAGTCGAAAATCTGCATAGGTATTTAACGCTTATGGCCGAATATTTCATAGTTTTTAGTTGCGCTTTCTTTCAATAGACCAGTAAGCTAACAAAAGATAAAAAAATGGCTACCATTAAAAAGAAAATGACTCGTCGCCCCCTGTGTTCAGCTCAAGTCCTACACACGTAACACACCTAAAATCAACTGAAAGGTACGTTCGTTGCGATTTCCTTGTTTTCTTTTCATCCCATTTTTATTTGTTTCCTCCAATTCCCAGTTCAATCTCAACTTCAGCTTCATTAGAACGGGTTTCGTTTATTTGTAAAACTGAAATGAGCATTTTTCGGATTGGTGTGGAATTTTAAGATTATGTTCTGTTATGGCTTCTAAAGCATTCTTGTTAAGAGGCTTAAATGAAACAGGCAACGGCCCAATTATTAACGCATTGAAAGAAGTGATGATTTATGTTCAACTCCCAAACGATGACTACTGACTTGAATCTAAAAAAAATATGTTTTTTATGCATTTTTAAATTTCAAGGGATCGGCCAGTCAGAGAGATGAAGCTAGTTCCCCATTCTAAAGCGTAGAAGGTACTGTGAGGTCTATACGAGCTCTCAGCACCGGGTTGGTTAAATTAAACGAAGGTTTGCCATATAACTTTAATATTTTTCCTGGAAAACCGTACTACGTTTTAATACATTTTTATATTTTTCATTTTGTGTCATACGCTTGTCAGCTAATCTCACTACTACTGTTTTTTCTCTATTCTTAATACAAATTAATGTTTGTCTGTTATTTGTGACACGAACTCGCGGAGGTTGCATGCTACAACCATTTCAAAGGGACAATTCTCGTAATTTTAAGAATGTTGACAGTCTGATCTCAGTCTCAATCTGTCAAAAATACCTCTAATTTCCCTACATTTTTGACAAGTCTAAGACATAAAAAATGTATTTTTTCGTCGAGATGAGACTGCAACTAGATTTTGAACGTTTTAAATTATGCGAATTGCCTTCAGGTTACAGCCTCAACAGTACCTATGGAGAAGAATGGACAAGAAACAACAGACACTCTTTTAAATCAAAATAAAATAAATTATTTAAAAGAGTGACTTGTATTGGACCATACCTGTATTGCTAGTAATCTTTATAGAAAGAAAAGACAATATAGCAGCCTTTACAACGCTTCAAAGCTATTGGTGCAGACGCTAGTACATCAAACTACTACAATCTGTCAAATTTATTCAATAGATTTTCAACTTTATCGGTAAAGCTTTAAGGTTTAAGTTTCGGGTAGCTTGATTTGCTGGCGTCTGTACATCTTTATTTAGTTTCGTGCCATTTATGAGAGCTGGTAATGATAAAAAATATCTATGACGCTATCATTTTAATAACAATTGTGAAAAGCGTAACTACTGCGAATAATTTCCATATCAGATTTGCTCGATTCACATCCATATTTTCAATTAGCGTTGTGTATTCGCTTTGTTCGATTGTGGCTTACAAAACGGCTGAAAAAACAATAAATTATTAATTTATTGTGATTTTCGTATACAATTTAAAAGAATTTGAGTGAATATAGACATTACCTGCGTACCTATTTGAAATAATGATGGCGTTACATTCAGACGCGAAATCTAAAGCGTAGGGGTTTATTTATAAACGATGATTAAAGTTAAGTGACGTTCAAACGTCAAAAATGTATGGTTACACAGTTGCTAATCACTACTTAACTTTAAGCAACGTTTATGAATAAAGGGGTAACTGTCTAAAAGAGGATGATTTTAACTTGCGGTGTGGAGGATCGTCTTTTAATTCCGCTTACTTGTAAAAGTACCCCAACTTCAATTTTATGAAGGAAATAGACCATTCCATAAAAACTACTGATACTTGACCCGCACTTAAAGATGAATAAAATTAAAGCCTACGTTTTAAATTAGTTGTTATTGTATTCGCCGAATTATAATGTGAAAATAAGCTACAAAATCTCACATTAACATAAAAATGTAAACAAAACGTACTCGTACATTAAGTAAATGAATAAATAATCACGACCATATATTTAGCCAAACATTGCCCAAATGTTTGCCCAGAATTGCGCATGTTGGTTATTCAAGGTGACTTTTTTCAATTTTAAGTGTAAAATATACATATTTTATGGTAAGTAATGGTTATTACTTGCTAAAAGGAGACATAAGTACGCTAAATTTTAGTTACGATTTAAATCTCAAAAGGGCCGACCAAGGAGGTCCCATATTATGTCAGCAATTTGTCTACAACGAATTCAATCGTAAGCTATGGTTAACAATGTATTGGAGAGAAAAATACCATTATATTTTTCTTGAAGTAGAATTGAATGCTGGAGCTCAAGGCTACAAGCTGTCGGTAGTATACAAAGCTAACGGAAAATGCGCTTTCATACGCGTCCATGAACAATGAGAGATTTATTAAAGTTTCAAACTCTAACTCAGCTCTAATTATTTATTTCAAATAAACCAATTACAGGCACTTTTGAATTGTTAAGGGGTTGGTCAGTCAGAAAGATGAAGCTGTCCATTACAGTGAAGGTAGTTGCCATTTCGGGAGCAAAAATGAAAAATAAATGTGTCATATGTGCATTGACAAGATTCTATGAAAATATTAATGATCACAATTGAAAACTTGGAGAACCATTCACCATTTTAATGACGTCCATGATTAACCAAATGAATTTATAACAAACTAGCTGTGCCCGCGACTTCGTTCACGGGCATGTCGGAAAACAAATTGGATTTCATCGGTTTTTTTTTCGCTGAACCATAATTTAAAAAATAAAATAAAAGTACTCCTTATAATACCAGCTATCTGTCACTGAAAGTCCCGTCAAAATCGGTCCAGCCGTTTCAGAGATTACGCGGAAAAAACAGACAGACAGACAAAAATTTTACTAATTGTTTTTTTTGTTATAAGTCCTGTATTTCATATGCGTTTAGCAAAAAACTTTTATTTGTGACTACAAACAGACTCTTCAATTTTATTTAATACATTACTTAGTTTTCTTTTGAACCGAGATGAAGAGTCATATCTCTCTCCTGTAAATTCTTTAATTTTGTAGAAGCTTCTACTGTCAAATTAATAATTATATTTTCTTTCGGGTTTCGGCACTAAGTTAAATAAAAAATAGAAACATTGTGCGCGAATCCACTTCGTCGGTATAAAGTTAGTGTAATGCGGCCTCGGTCATCAATCATCGCTTATTTATTTTTGTGCAAGTTTAGCATGTTCATTAATCATTGTAAATGATTGCTACTTGCTAGCTTGTTTTAAATATTTTTTGCATAATCTCTTAAAAGGTACATTTGTATCTGTTCAAGATTTTATCTTTACTTTGTCGAAAGCGTAAATAATTTTTAATACGAAGTAAGTAATTTCAATAAAAATCGAATACATCGCGCTCAATCCATTTAACTAAATGATTGTTTAAGTTAACGTTGGTAAAAGTTTATTACTACAATCAACCCGCAACATGCTTTAGCCGTTGTGGAAACCGAATTATGAAATAGCAAAAGGTGCGTGATTTCATCCAATCATTAGTAAAAAAATCAATGAATTCAAACACCTTGTACAAATATAAAAGCGTACATCAATCATTAGAAGCGTGGGTGATAAGTGATAAGCCGCGAAATTGATTGGTGTTTATCACTGGGCTGCTGCTGTGACGCCACGCCACTTGAACCAATGACGTGCTGTCTGTGGCAGTGACGTCACTAATTGTACCGCCTACGAAGAATTACTAGGCTGTTGTTATGAAAATAAGATAATAGGTGATACGCAGGTGGATTTGGTGACGTAGAGAGAAGGAGTTTATGGTTATCATAAACAAAGAAATTAAGATGGAAAACTAGATATTAATGAGATATAGAGATCATCAATCAATGGCTATTAAATCTAGTAGAGGCTGGCTTTCAAATCGCCAACAAAATCTTCCAAAATTCGTTTATTCTCCTCAATTGTTTGCCGCTAACATTTAAACCACAAAGTACTTCAACAAAGCGTTTGACTGCAGTGAAACTATTATATCAATTTTAAAATAATGAATTCGTGGTAATGAGATACACTTCCGTTTTCATCATTTGCGTAACACATACGTATTGAACTTAAAAAAACTAATGAAAATGTCCATGCTGAACATTTAAACAACATTCCGCGTTAGAATCCCACAAGGTTAAATTCTAGGCCAATTTATTTTCTCGGAACACCCGACTTTATTACTGTAGCTTTAGGTACGGAAAAATCCAGTTATCAACAGCAAATTGAGATCAATGCCCCATGATCACAGCCAAGCGTTATCTCGTTCATCCCTACTGGATGTGTCACATTGCAAATGGCGGCTGGCGCCATCACGTCGCACCCCTGATTATAGGCAACGTTGAAACAACGACAATTAACTACGCTCTCTATTATGTATGGTGTTTCTTATTTACTGGTGGTATATAATAGGGTTATATACTGGATTGTATGGTAGATAATAATACTTTGTGGAGATGTAGGCGTATATAGAAACAAATAAGACTATCTTAAATCTCAATGCGTAGAAAGTTCTATTATTGTTGGTTGATAAAGATATTATAACTTACGTAGTCGTAATAATAAAAGTAAGTAGGTGCGTAAAAACGTGATAAAAACAGGCACAGTCTGTTCAAATACTTGTTGATCCAACAATCAGAAATCGTATGTAAAAGAATCAACAAGTCCACAAGTTGTGAAAATATTCCAATGTCACGTTTCCAGTTTCGAACTCGTGATTATTGCCCGAGGGAATTGTTTTACATAAGTATTGGGAATTGGTCACGAGTTTGAAAACTGTTAGAGGGTTATATTTTTTGTTTATTTTCGAACTAATCAATTTTGTAAGAAAAGTATTAACTGTTACGACATTCACAAATTTCGCTTGAGTAAGAGCTTTTTAAGAAGCCTTTAAATATTATGATTAAAATATCCAAACTCCCACGTCGCTTACTCACTTTGTAGAATAAACTATGTTCAATTCTCGTCTAGTCTGAGGGTAGCAAGATCTGGGTCATCGCAGAATTAACGTGTTTTCATTAATCTAATGACGCTAATGTAAACTTATCACTAAACTATGACGAGGGTTGAAATATTACTATCCATGGTTCCAAGGAAGGAACTCAAAGCGATTAGGGTAAAATACCTACAATTGGCACAATAGGATAACATTAATTAAAACTGGAATATTCTAGTTCGTATCTTATAGATCCGAATAATAGCCTCCTGACCGATTTCGGTCACGGTGGCCAATCTCAACGGAGATTAGCCAGGTACGTGATATTATAGTGCACAAGTGTGTGCGTAAACACAGGTGCACTCTCTGTTCCTTTACTCTCATAGTCCGATGCGTCGGCAATCCGACACGACCGGGGAGAGATGAAGCGCAGGACCAACGGCTTTACGTGCTTTCCGAAGCACCGGGGTACTAAGCCGCCAACTTCCAAACTCCGGACTGTTACTAAGAAATTCCTAATGGAAAACCAAATAGTACTTTGTCCGACCTGGGAATCGAACCCAGGACCCCCCGCTCAGCAGTCGCGCTTGCAACCACGATACGAACGTGGCAGTTCCGAACATAAATACATCATTAGGTACGATAAAGGATTGTTCTTATGTAACCTCTTGAATTAAGTTGACAAAGCAATTAGTTTTTATTTTTAAACAGTAGAATGATAATTTTGGGGTGACATAGTCGCCACGCTTAAAGGCCAAATTGGTACTGGAAGACGTAGCTTTGAGGACCGCGTACCAGAATACGTAGCGTTGGACGGCCTCCCATAAGGTGGACTGGTGAAGGTCGCAGGAAAAATGCGAAAAGCATTGAACCGGTCAAAATGGCGGTGCTTGAGGGAACCTCTGTCCAGCGTTGGAAGTTTTTCGACTGAAATAATGAGGATGATAATGTTTATTGGTAATTTAAAAAAAGCTGAAAAAGAGACCTTACATGACTTTCGTAGTACTAATATCCAACCTGGCAAGAAATCCCGTGGAAGATTAAATGTAGTTAGATAAAGAAAATTAGGCTAACAGTCAGTGAAAGATAAAGCTAATGCTACTGGCAATCCAATATTGATGATAAAATAATACCAAGTGAAAAAGATGATGTGGAACCAGCCAACCGGCACTGGGCCCGTGTGGTGGATTACGGCCCACTCCCTCTCACAGAGAGGAGGCCTGTTTCCCAGCAGTGCGAACGTTTTAGGCTGATTATGCAAAGGCAAGTGAAAAAGATGATGCGGTATTTGTAGCTCGCGACTTCAATCTCCTCGCATACCAGAATGGGAGATAATAATGTGTAATATTATTATCTAACCCAAATATCATTAACGCTAACTTCATAAATCCGTATTTTCTCTTACATATTCAGTTTCGCACACTTTAGCAATCTAGGTCATGACAGAATTAGTACTACATAGTTAGAAGCACAGACTACACACACATTACCCACGCCTTCTAGAAAAACAGAGATCAGTGTTAATGAATGATCTGTATCACCCTACGTCTGCAGGGTGTATTCATTCAGTAAATATTGTATATTCGAAAGTAACTCTGTATGTATGTTACCTTTTCACTCCTAACCCTTCAACTGTCAAGTTACTGAATACCATTAAAAGTCGAAGTATATATTTTTTTTTCATAGCCTCACTTCACCGTTGCTTAGTGGTCATAGAGAAAAATTTCGGTTAATTTTTTATCGATAGAGGGCTAGAAACTTCCCGAGTAAAATGGTTGTGTGAGTGTCGCATCCGGACAGACTGACAGAGACATGATAAGGTTTCCGTTTTTGCCATTGGGCTACGGAACTCTAAAAAATAAAAGAACATATCAGCAGTTAGGCCAATGAACGGCTTTCAAAAATTTTGGCAAGGAGATGGCAACCTGCAGTGCGATTCTGTAACCATCCCACCGTGAAAACTTAGGTGAAGTGAGCGTGGAGTGAGCTGTCATTCCAACTAATGCTAGGGATTGACACTATTGACAGCTCACTCTAAGCTCACTTCACCTAACTTTTCACAGTGAGATTTTTACAGAATCGATCGGCTGGAAAAGGACTATTTGTCTCGGTAGCACGTTCCCGTAATTAGCATTATGCTTAGCGATGGCCGTTTTCCTTGATGTGACGCATGTTTTCTCCCAACTTGCTATTTTTTTTGTGTGTGTTCTTTTTATGCGTCATGTTTGCCGCAAATAAATGTATTTTCTTTCTTCTTCTTCTTTCTTTCCATGAGATAATTTCCAACATCTACACGGGTGAAGCCGCGAGAGATAAATCTCACTAGTGTGTAATTATCTGTTTCGTTATTTTTTTAATAACTGTCTCATTGGGCTAGTGGTCACAAGCCCTACTGAGCATGAGGTCCTGGGTACGATTGCCAGGTCGGGGAAAGTTTTGTTTGGTTTTTCCATCTGGAATTACTCAGTAGCAGCTCCGGAGCCCTGGAGTCAGGATTTATGCCCAGCAGTTCTATTATATGGGGCTTAAACAAAACTGGCGAAATGTGAGTGTGCTAGGTGAGTGAAATAGGTTTGTCTAACTCTCCGGGGAACACTGGAAAGAGGACCAATTCATCTTTCAAACTATCGATAAGTTGTTTATTATTAAGTCTTTTGTAGGGAAAAATGCAGATATTGACGCTGCTTGATTGTATAGAGTCTTAAAGAAGACAAGCTAGTGAAAAGTAAATTACTCTACTGGTTCGTGCTTGAATGTTCCAGCTCTCTGCTAGTCTGGTCTAAACGCTCCCTTATTGTAATACAGGTTGTTTAGAATACGCTTTCTACGTATACAGGGTGGTATAATCGAAGGGTGTCAGGGTGTGAATTTAAGGTCGAGTGGGCGTAATTGGTGGCTGTAGCGTCGCCGGCGCCGAAATGTTGTCGCCGTGCGTAATGGCCAAAGAATAAATTATTTTCTACTTAGTTCAGCTTTTGATCATGACCTTTGCTGTTCGCTGATAATTGTTGCCCGTGACAAGTAATTGTTTCTTCTTGGATGTCGGTTGACAGATTGTTTTATTCGCCTTGTTTAGGTTCTGTGTCTTCGTCTGGGTGTGATAAGTTTTGTTATCTAAATAAAAGCGTCCACACTGTTATTTTAGACTTATTTTAGTATTTCTTAGGATAGTATTTTGGTATTTTCAGATAATATAATATATATATATATATTACAATGGTAATGGGTTTGGAAGTGAAACGAGATGGTACATCTTCTTTTGTTATCTTTTTTCGAGACCTTTCAATTGATGAGATAAGTTATTAGAAAATAATCATATTTTTTGTGGTATATAGCAATGATGACACAGGACATAAGATATTTTTTATCCCGATATTTTTTTTTTTTTTTTATATATTCTCACGGGTTCGAGACTTATGCGGGCAAAACTGCGGGATACAGCTAGTGCCTATTATACTCGTAATTAACTACCTATCTCCTTTTAACATCCTCATAACAACAAAATATTTATTTGAATGCTCTTGAAATATAATGAGGTGATCCGGATGTTTTCGTATTGTAGTTTAAATACCTGAGAACTACTTCCTAATATACTACACTTAATGAGAAACGCATTACTTGTAAGTTAAGTAAGGAAGTAGATAGGTATGTCTTCATTAAATAGGTCGTGATAATATTTTTATTGGAACATGATAGTGATGACGTGATATTTATCCAATCTAGTCGCGATGTCTTCCTTACTAGATGATGACCTTTCATGTTGTGTACTACATATTTGGATTTTTGGTTGCATCTTGTAAGCATCTTGTATATTTTTTGTAAAAGGACAAATAGTTTTCTTTCTTGTTAGTCGTCAAATTGATGTGCATCTAGTGCCCAGGTCTAGTGTAATCATGTGCTGAATTCATGGTTACAGTTTGCGCGTTGATGCCATCTTGTATAGAACGGACAGATTGATGGCCAATTCTTCCACTCTTCCGTGCCATTAATCCCCCATAACATGACATCATCTTATCTAAAACATATTCACCCAGTAACCTTATGAGCTAAAACCAACTTAGCGCCGACGGCACATTTTTATCGGCACCACTCACCTACTAAAATCTACTCCACCCCACCTCGCACCCCACCGCGACCGATCACCAGTCAATAAAAAGATACATTAATATGTCCAATAAACGTCGATCAGTGGACGCCAGGCGTTAATAAAAATTAAGTGGTTTCCTAGTAAAATGGACAAACACGATGTTTTTTGTATACAGCTGTAACGTAAGCTACGTTGCTACTTCATACAAAATGATTAGGCCTAAATCAAAACCGTAGAATAAAAAAAAAAAACTAATTTGCCTGTAAAAAAGAGTTTAAAAAAACCATAATGTTTTTTGTTTGTTCTGTTTTTTGCCCACTGGTAGAGAAAGTATCAAATCATCAAACTCAAATCATTTATTTCAATTAAACCATTTACAGGCACTTTTGAATTGTCAAAATTAAATAGTCTGTCAGTTAGTCAGAAAATTGAAGCTAGTCGTCATCATTCTTCATCATCATCATTCTTCTGCCCCAATCCCATTTTTTCCCAGTCTTCATCTCGGTAGTCATTCCCTTTCTAACCATATCATCATTCACACATTCCATCCATCGTTTTTTTGATTTTCCCCTACTCTTATAGCCATCGAAATTCAGACTCACAACTTTCCTCACGACATTTTCCAAATAAAAAAGAAAAGAAAAAGTATTATATTTTTCAAGTAAATATCAAATATTACTTATTTTTAAGAAAGGTAACTCTTTGTTTCACACGATGTTTATCAAGAGAAGTCTTGTCTTTTCCGTAAACAAATTATGTTAAAATCAAGAGTTTACCCTATAAAAAACTACTTAGGAATCTATTATTTTGTATGGAACAGTGTCGAAACACGTCTCTAATGGAGTGTTAGACTGTTAGTAAGTAGCCTACATTTTAGTAACAAGATTAATGGCTTTGTCCGATAGTTTTTTACGAATAATGGCGGCGCCGTGTTTTATGGCAATGTACGAAGGAATACGTCAGAAGGCTGTACTCAAGTTTGTTTATACGGAAAAAAACAAAATATTAGAATATTATTCTTCCAATCTGTTGCCTTGGTTAGGATAATAATGCGTTTTGACAATTGCTAGTTTCGTTTGTACTTGCAATAGTAATGTTAACTATACATAAGTTTGGCCCGTTTGCACCACGAATTAACTTTTAGCACTATTATTATTAAAAATCTGTGATGTTCCACTGCAGGGAAAAAGCCTCCCTACTCTCTTTCCGTTTTTTTATTTTTTATTGACAAGGGTTCACTCTTGACCTCAATCCAGCCCAGAGGCAGGGATGAGATCTACGGTGGAACGAGCTTGCCCAGAAGAAGCCTATCCTAAGTTCTTGTTGAAGGAGTCCAGCACATCCCGCCATCTCCGTTTGCACTAATACATAGTACTTATTAAACAAATCATGATGTAGCCGTCAACTTCAAACGATTGACAAAAATAGAACGATGTTTGAAATTAAACGCAACCTACGGTTAGTGCAAAAACATGTAAGTATTTTCTTCTTTTTTTTTGTAAGTTCGTTTAACGCTAAATTATTTTAATGATCTGTATTGCAACCGGGCCTTAACGTGTGAGAGATCGTTAGCGGTAGTTTTTGTTTATATTTACTTACGTGCAAGTTCCCCTTACCAGTCAAGAGTTACTCAGAATCGCCGAAAGGTTTCTCCTTATATCCCAGTTAAGGTAAGCCGTTTCAATGACCAGAAAAACTTTTCTTCTCATTATGTCCGTTTTCGTAATACCTTCTTGGTTGCAAGACTCGAACTGAACCAGTTTTATTATCCCGTCTCATTATTAATAATAGCATGGATTGCCGTTAATTACCAATTAATAATTACGTATGTACGAGTAATAACGATTTAAAAGTAATTGATAATAAGGTCGGTTGACCAGTTCGTGTGACACTGGAATTTATAGCTTTGTTATAACTTAATAACTGATATTTTATTATGCTAAAACTATGTGCTAGGAGATAAGGTGCTCTGATTATGTTGAATTTATTATGCTGCTGTAATATTGAACGTCATACCAGGCACTCCTAATCAACACACTGTATGAGATTTTTATCAACTTGGTAAAAAATGAAAAGTTATTTTTATTAAGGATTTTTTTTTCAGCAATTTACGTCTCTTTACTAGATCATTATTATAAACCTTTTGACGGATGAAAAACATACCTATAAACCAAGCCAGATTCTCGATTTACAAAACAGGACCTAAATCTGGCTCTGGAATTCAATTCATACCAGCACCCTAATTGCGTAACACACGATCAATCGGAATCGGTTTCATTTTGACAGTTCAACAACATTCATTGCGTTATTTACGTGTTGAGCAGACAAATTTTTCGAACTTATGAAGCAATGGATTAGCAATTTGCTTCAAAATCATTCAGATTCCGATTGATTGTGTGTTACGCAATTGGGGTGCTGCTCAACCTCTAAGTTAAAAGTTATCTAAAAAATACTGAAACCATTTAAAGAAATTGCATAGAAAAACGATTATTTCCAATAAACAACACATTTTCCACTTAATTTAACTCACAATAAACACGAAACGCGGAAACTAGCATAATCCACTACCAACATCATATAAATGTACTTGCCAATACAAATGGCACAATGCGCCAGTTATCGGGATGACCAGCTGTGAGGTCAATGGCCTGGCACCAACTTATCTAATACACCTAGGACCTGTTCTAGACTTGTTTTCTGGCCAATATAGGGATGAGTTCAGTAGTTTCAGTCTTCATAAAATGAAATGAAACTTCCCACTAAGTATTTTTTTGTTTTGTTTGCCGAGGAGTCGGAGACGAACTGATTTGTGTTTTTAAGGTAGAACAAGAAAATAAAAAAAATAAACCTTTTTAGTTAATAGTTATTCGTATCACAAAGGAATTTTATCAAATTAAAAACTTAACGACGAACATACATAGACTTTTAGAAAGGTTCCCAATTTCTTGTTGTTGCAATTATTGCTTGCAAGCATTTTCTTTTAGTAGCATTTACATATTAGTTATTTTAACTGAACAGACAGCTGTGCTGCTGGGGAGTTTGTTGCGCCACTTCTTTCCAGTTATAGCACTAGGAAGTGGTGGTGGCCGGGCATTTTGGGGGACTTTCCGTAATTTTTGTCGTTCAAAAAGTGCTCATTCTCAGCCTAGTTTGAATAAAAGACTTTTGGTTTAATTTGTCTTTCAACGGTACTGCCAATAAAGGTATCAATAGTTAACATTGTTACTTCAGTACCTGACACTTTTATTTTCGGCAATGATACCTATTTTACATGCTAATTAGTCGCTGAAGGGCTAACTGGCTAAGTCAAAACATACACATAGTTACACCTGCTCAAATAAGTAAACAATTAGTATTTAAAGCGGCACGCGCCGGTATATCTATATTGTATTGATGGTTGATAAACTCCTTGCCAGGGCCGCGGGTTGTTCGAAAGAGATACCGTGACCCCTGGCACAGGCAACTGAAGGAACACGGGTAGGTTTTAGTCAGTAAAAGTCTGACACGCCCTCCCACTCCCACCTAAAAAAAAAAAAGATTGATAGACTCCCATATTGTTGGCAGGAAATGAATACGTCGAAATTTTTCGGAAGGTATTTTGTAAATACGTGGTTCCAGCTGAATTATTAACAGTGAGTGTCAACTATTTGCAAACTAATAAATAAAACAATGTGATTACCGGATTATTGTTGAGTTCTTTCAGTAGTGTTTACCAGCACGCCCTTTAATTTTTCAACACACTGATTTTAATATTCGTCTGATAGTCCCAAATCTCTACTTCAACAAAATCAATGTCGCATATGACACGTTTCCTTTCTCATTTCGCACATCGTAAGTCGTAACACTTCTGTAGATTACCCACAATATCAATAAAGGCATATCTCTATTACATCTGGAACATTTATAGCATCGCTTGCTGTGTAATGACTTCCTGAGGTGATCTCGTTCACGACGAGATCATACTCGTATCGATTTGTGGAATTCCAATAGTTATTGGTTCAGGAAGAACTTCTTATATCAAGGCCTTTTGGAAGGCCGTTTGTTCGCATGCTCTAATTGAAATTGTATGTTTGTTTAGTTCTGAATGAGGTCTTCGCGGAATAATATATATGGTTAAACAGGTTTTTCTGGTTAAAGACATTTAATTCTCATAAAGAAATATTCATTTCACTTACATGAGAACTATAAACATAAAATATAAAAACTAATCATTGTCCTTCGGCACTCGGACTCACAATAGATTAACTTGACGTATTTGAATATAATAATAACAACAAAACAAAATTAAAGTAACATTAGTATGCAAGAATATTATAAATTATTTAGGTTCGTGGGTACTCCCAAAAGTCCAACACTGTGCCACTATGCGTAACTACCCTGCCTTCAGATAAAGAGTGCGGTCCCGCCGGTTTTTAAGTTCTTTTATTTTACATTTTTGGCATTACTAGTTTGATACATGATTTTGACACTACGAGCACTCTTATTTGGGGAAGTAGGAGTTTTCAGAGGACTTCGTGTCATAAAAATATATGACCCTGTATTGTTCTACTTATAACCTTATTTCGCATTTCAAAGTTAACTTTTACGTAATCTGGAATATGTTAACCTAATGGACAGCCATTAGGTTAACATATTCCAGATTACGTAAAAGTTAACTTTGAAATGCGTAATAAAATAAATATATAAACTGCCTTATCTTATTGAATTATCTTATTAATGGCTTCTTACAGACATTAAAAATACCGTACGTGTATCAATCAATGTATTGTGTGTTGCTGCAATCACTAGTCCATCTGTCCATCTGTCAAAAAACGGTTTACCTAATGGACAGGGTATAATGGTTTTACAAAGTAGGTTTCCTTGCGTTGTTTTCTTTTCTAAAACTGACTGTAAGTTAGTGTTATCTAATCGGCATAGGAATGAAAGACAGAATATCTGCGATGCTTTCAACCACTAGCAGCTGTTTTCATATTTTTTTATTGATTTCCGTTTGACCAGTATCTGTTGGTTTGTTTTATTTCAAATTTATTTGAAGCTCACACGTATTCCAGGCTTTGCAAAACTGCGTAAAATAGTACACGCCTTAAAACTGGGATAAATTCCTGTCACAGTATAGACTATGAAGAATTTCAAGGATTTTGGTTTTAGCACATGTGTCCTGTTGTGGTACCATACACGAATCCGACTAAACTTTGTTGGATCGAAAATGGAAGAGACAACGGACAATCTGTGCTGCTGCTGCAATGTTGCTGGTATTTTTTGAGCTAGAATTTAGGTTTTTGTAGTTTTGCAATGCTTTGTCGTCGCACAAAATAGGTTTTGTTTGGGGTACGAGTACTATTTTTGCTTTAAATACAAGAATAGAAGTTGTACTCGGAAACGATGACATTACCTACGTCATCTTATCGCGCAATGAGAATTTTATGCAAGCTTTGCCTGTAATAAGTTGAGGTAACTTAAAACTATAATATAAGGGAAATCAGAGGGGCAATTCTCGTAATTTTTAGAACGTCCACAGTCTAATCTCAGACTCAATCTATCAAAAGTACGTCAAATTTCCTTACATTTTTGACAAGTTTTTGACATCTGTTTGTCGACGAGATGAGACTGCGATAAAATTTTGAACGTTTTTAATTACGAGAATTGCCCTTCCGATTTTAGCAGAAAATTAAAAGTAAAACCTAGGTTAACGTATGAACAACAAAGTAGGTCAGCAAGAGCACGGTTTCAACAAGTAATTTGTTTTTAAGCTCACAAATAATTAACGTAGGTAAGTGTCTTATTTTAATTGGTTTACTGTCACAAATATAATAATAATTTGATTTACAGCCGCCATTATCGTGTCGTAGGATTTATTATCTGGCAATATTAATAAGGAAACACTAATGCTGAGTAGGTATGTTTCCTGTTTAATTACGGGTGTCGCAGTTCATGACTCAGGCGCAGCTGAGATTTAGTTGTGAAGGTCAGGAGCTGGGAATGTGTGAGAATGGCGATTTGAGCTTTAAAAGTCTGTTAAAAATAGTTCATTTTATTAACTTTAACTTGCATGGTCCTCATTCAAATCAGATCAGCGGGGTAGTTACGTAACACTCTATCAGTACCAATGGGTTTCATTTTGGCAGTTCAACATCCAGTGCGTTATTAACGTTGTTGAGCAGACACATTTTTTGAACACATGAAGCAATGGATTAACAATATCTTTCAAAATTATTCAGATTGAGATTAATAGTGTGTTACGCGGTTAGGGTGCTGATCATTACATTGCATTTGTATGGAAAAGATACTGTGACCTCTGAGTTTATTTCGATGTTTTTTCTGAGAGTAGTCGGAAAGAAAACACCGCCCTCATCTAGTTATATACAAAAAAATAATATGTGACCGTGTTATTTTTAACCAATTTAAAAAATAAAAACCATTTACAATTCATTCATTATCAAAAAAAAAAAAAAAAAAAAATGTAATGTTAGTAGGACAGGGAGGTTTGGAAGACAGAAGGCTTTTGCCCAGTAGTGGGCACACAATAGGCTAAAAAAAAAAAGTTAGCTTTCCTGATAGTGGGACGGAGCACAGCCTGTTTGCCTTTAATTTTTCTTCGTTAATATTTGCTATTTCTTATTTACCCTTAGTAAGGAAGAATCTTCTTTTAATAAATCTGAAAAATTATCTTAGTGAAACCTTTAAAGCTGGCCAGTTCTTAGCAATTTTCCCTTAGAAATATTAAGCTAGGCGTTAAGGTTATTTTCGCAACATTTGGTATGCTAAACAAGTCATTCCCTACACGAATCTTTATTAGGTACCCGCACAGCCTAATGTAAACAAGCCATAACACAACTCCATCAATAAAACGTTCCATTCCGTTTATTTTATCGCCATATTTTACATAATCTTGTACGTATCTCTGTATTTATTCCGAATTACTAGGTACCAAGTAATAATGTAAGTACAAATCGGTGTCAAATTGCCTATCTCATGCGAACATGGGTCCCAGACTAATCACAACTTGAGATATAGTTGGGGAGGTGGCACTGTTGGATTTAACTGTAGTTTAAGTTAATCATAGGAAAAAATTTAATAATAGGAATTTAGGTACCGATTGTACTGAACGATGGGTGAAGAAAAGTCATTCTTTTTAAGCTAACTTTATGTCAAGGTGGGAATTATATTAGTATTACTATTAAACAATATTCTGTGGAAATTATCAGAACTATCAAATTAATCATCATTCTGCATTGCCCTCATTCCATTTTATTTAGGGTCGGCGCAACATGTGTTTTTCTTCCATACTTCTCTATTAGACGTCATCTCGGTAGTCATCCCTTTTCTAACCATATCATTATTCACACAGTCCATCCATCGAACTATCAAATAAATAACGGTCTTAATATGAGCTACTGCAAACTAACACTAAACTCTAATCTTCATTGTTCATGTATTTAAAACCCGTGCATATTCAAATCTGCTTATTTAGATTAAACTCCAATTAACAGATTCAAATTAAATTATTCCAAGAATTTACTTTTAAACCTACGCGCAGTTAATTTGTCTTCGTTTGCAGTCTGAAACTTCGATTAACTGCGCGATGTATTAATCTTAGTTTAAACAGTATTGTGCCGCCAACCCTCCAAGATGTTTTCAAGGGCGAATGGTCGTAGATAGACTTAAATGACCTAATATTATAAGAGGAATCGTCTCGTGATTAATAGAGGGTAGATCGAAAATTGGGTTAAATGTCTCGGGAGTAATATTTGTCCAGCTGTTGAACATGATATCTATCTTACATCTATATGAATAAAAATGTAATGCTGTTCATTGGTAAGCGCATCAACTGAGAACGGATATACCGATTTGGTTATAAAAAAAATGTTTGTAAACATCCGAATTTAAAGGAACCGAAGGTTTTAAGGGAACGAAAATTGCTCAGAAAATTGGAGATTTCAGGAAAAACTGAGTGTTCCTTTTTCTGTAGGATTTTTCTATTTATTGGGATAGGACAACGTCTGTCGAGTCAGCTAGGTTTTTTCTAATAAATGTTACAAGTAGCAGTGAGAATGTACGCATTATTTGTTTTCAAAATTGAGCGTAGTTTTATGACCTGAAACTGTTTCAGGCAAAATTTACTTTTGTTTTATACGCATTTAATATGGCAATTTGTAAACATAGTTTGCCAGTATATTTAAATCCCACTGTAAGTCGATTTGCAAATGGTTGGCTGACATTTTTCATGAAAACACCTGGTGTAGCTTTATTTATGTAAATTTGGGGTTGGTGATTTTTTGACTATACATATTTTTAATCATAACGCCAAACTTGTTATTTTTATTAGTATTTTAGTTTCTTCAAAAATGAAATAATTTAGGTATAAATACTATCCTACTAATAATGTTATAAATATGAACGTTTGTATACGTTTGGATGTTTGTTACTCAATCACGCAAAAATGGCTAAACGGATTGGGATGAAACTTGGCACACAGACAGACCATGACCTGAGTCCCTGTGAAAGTAGCCTATGTCCTTACATAGGCTACTTTTCAACCTGTATTGTAGACGAAGTCGCGGGCATCTGCTGGTTGGGTTATATTTTGAACAATAAAGGTGTCCACTGTATTTTTTGTAATGTTTGTACAGATGTAAAGGTACTCTGGTACGGAGGTACCAGAGAGCACATTACGCCAAAATCATATTCATATTTTTATGGCTGGGAACATGAAATCCTCCAAGAAAATGTTAGAAAACGTGCGTTACGTACTTGAATCTAGAGCAAGTACTACTAGTTCTTAACTAGAACAATATTGGTTCTAGAAATATGAAATTATACGTTGTGACCTACATAGTGGGTAGGTACGGTGGTATGGTAATATGGCCATTATTGGCTATGTTATCAAATGTACATTAAGTATAGAATTCCTATGTCGTGATTGTGTTAAAATGTATAAAACCCGGTGTCGGATTGCGTCGGTAAATTATAAGATTGAGGCTTTGAAATTTCATATTAAGTGTCGGAACCTCGGTACGTAGGTACTATCTGTGGGTAAAGTGTTACAAATAAATCTAAGGACTCTTAAAACATTATTCTTTTTCAAAATTATAGGTACACAAGAGAGACTGTAAAATGTAGATTTTTTAATGATAGACAGTATTTTTGTTGCGCTTCCTAAACATATTTGAAATGAATTCGACCATTGTAGACTTTTAATGGCACAGAAACCTATGTAATTTATGTATGTAACTTTACCGATATGACAGTTCAGTTAAGTTATTGGCATTCTCTCATTCCAACCGCTAGATTGTCTAAGTTTCAAAGCTGTAATGGATGAATGAATTTATCGAGATCTGATAATAGAGTAAGCCTTCAGAATGCCTGTCCAATACAACAGGAATTTCTAATGTCGTGTAACTGAAAAACACACAGTTACAGTTTACAGTTTCTTTCCGAGTCTCATTAAAAAGCAATGATTTATGGCGAACTGTAGGTATTTCGCCCCATTTCCGCGCACCAATTAAAATAAAATCAATTTGCACCATAGAAACCAATGATTATTGGTTTCTAAACACACAAAAAAAAAAACATGGCGCCTAGTATTGACTCGAACGAACGATCAATGAATCATGATTATACCATAAAAACAGATCACCTTGGGATTCCATTCGTTGTAATTGCTAAACAAAAAAATTACAACCCTACAAATAATAATCGGAACAACATTACGCACACGCAAATTTAAATAAACAATTCGCATTGCGAAACTACTACTACTTACTTTAAAATTAATATTTAATGCAAAGGAAATAAAAAATCCATGCGCGATGTAAATTCTTGTGCGCGATTGTACTTGCTCGGTCGGTCTAGTTGCAACATATGCGTACGTAGATTGTCGGGTCTTTAGCAAACATGTTTGGTGCCTAGGTTTTATGGTTGCCTAGCAACAGTAAACGGCTCACTCGGCTAGATTAAGGCAGACCAGCAGTGCGATTCTGTAACCATCTCACCGTCAAAACTTGGGTAGGTGAAGTGAGCGTGGAGTGAGCTGTCATTCCAACTAATGCTAGGGATTGATACTATTGACAGCTCACTCTAAGCTCACTTCACCTAACTTTTCACGGTGAGCTATTCCGTAAAAATCTTACCGTGAAAACTTAGGTGAAGTGAGTTTAAAATGAGCTGTCAATAGTGTCAATCCCTAGCGTCAGGTACGTCAAGCTCACTTACCCTACATTTTCACGGTAAGATTTTTACAGAATAGGCTGCTCTACTGTAGCGCCTACGAGGAAGCGACTAGCTATCAACCATTTTCTCGCTCAAGAAACGTACAAAAGATTTTAGGTCCAATGTTAATAAAAGAGGTACATAATATTAATAGTTGATCGCTGACTGTTTAGATCGCCGGCAAGTACTCGTTTGTCGAAGTCCTCGCCTGGCTGGCAAAACACTCGCTGTCACGCACTCGCTCCTCGATGCTCACCAACTCGTCTTGTACTCGCTTCTCGTTAGTCGCCGGCGGTGGGACAGGTACCTTAGCAAACATGTTTGGTGCCTAGTTTCTATGGTTGTCTAGCAACAGTAAACGGCTCACTCGCAGATTAAGGTATTAGCCTTTGCTAAGTGTATTACTAGGGTACGGCTGATATGTGGAATTCCTTCGTCTGTGACTTATAGGAATTTGACCTGTGGGGACTGAGCGCAATTAACCAGCCTTGATTGGTAGAGCGATATGTCCTTCTGTGGGCTTTGATAGACCGAGTAGAAAGTTTGTTTTTATGAGTTCGTTTATGGATATGGTTAGCTAATTGATCGAGTGTTCTATAGTGGGACTGCTAAGCTCAGAGAGTGGGGTACTTGATTCAATTCCCAGCTCGAGTAAAGAAAATTCTCAGTGCGGTTTATTTATACGATCACCCCCTACTACATCATCATCTGCCCGCCTTTTCCCAATTTTGTTGAGGTCTGCTTCCAGTCTAACCAGATGCAATTGCGTATCAGTATTTTACATTGAGCGACTGCCTATCTGACCTCCACAACCCAGTTACCGGGTACTACTTTATCTGTGGTAAGACTGGTTGTCAGGCTTTCGGGCTTCTGACGACCCGTGACACGTAGCCGGGACTAACGGCTTAGTGTGCTTTCTGAGGAACGGAGGGGTTCAACCAACCGCGGTAAGCGTAGCTTAACCTGATCGATCAACCCGTGCGGCTGTTATTACTTAGCCACAAGTCCACCAACTAAAATTGTGTTATGTTTGTCAACGGTTAATGGTTACGATTCCTCTATTGATACATACAACACAAAGTGTTTGCCACATCGTTTCAGGCTTTTAAAAACGAATCATGCAATTCATATCCATCATGCTTCTTGTCGATAAAACAACGGATTATTAATTTAAGTACCTTAATAAATACATTGCTCAACTACCAGTAGCATTTATAAATAAGTTCTAAGATTGATGACTTAAACTTTAGTTAAGGCAACACCACACTAGGGTCACTTGTGTGTTTAAACATGAGGTGCTATGCATGTTTAGGTCCACGTTAATTATTATGATGTTAACAACGGTCCTATTCCGTGTAGGGCGGCGAAACCGGCGACTTAACACCCAAAGAACTCTTTTCATATTTTCTATTTTTATACTTGTGGGTCTTGGGACAAGTCTCAACACACCCATTGACTGGAAATATGAGCATATTTTGCATTTGGTGTGGGTCTCCTCTGGGTTACCACTGCTCCAACTTACATGTAACTTACGTGTTGTAGGACATAGGTTCGAATCCAAGCAGGTAGTTTACTTTGTATAAATTATTTCATCACCACTGCTCTCAAAACGGTGAAGGAAAACATCGTGAGGAAACCGGCATGTCCTAGAACCAAAAATTCGAAGTCATGTGACATCTACCAACCCGCACGAGCCCGCGTGGTAGATTATGGCCCACTCCCTCTCACAGAGAGGAGGCCTGTGTCCCAGCAAGTGGAAACATTATAGGCTGACTATGTGTTATGTCTTCCACTAAGTGACACGCTTCATCTTTTCTGATTTAAAGTACCTACTTAGAGTGTGGCCGACGAGAGAACGCGTTCTTGACACCTGTAAGTTTCCTACAAACAAATACGTGATTCGCGAATTTGATCTTTATTAGATACTAGAATTGTCGCTCTGACATGTGTCGGGAACGCATTTTCTTGGCGGCTGGACTGTAATTCACCTATGTATGAAAATGGGAAATTGTGAAAAAGGTAGTCGCCTAAATCACGCTCCGCCACCGCGTTTTTCACCGCTACACATAAAGCTAGTAACTCACTAATTACGATATCGATATATCGGTATCGTATCGTGTTATCGCGAGAGGTTCGCGCCAGCCGCTCGCCTTGGTCCGGACCACTTTCATTTGCTGTATGTTGTGAAGTAATTTAGAGTGTATAGCGTTTTTCAAGGCTTTTTTCAACTAAATGTGTTGGTATGGGGAAAAGAGAATTGGGTTGGTTTGTTTTTTTGTGTTGAGAGGCTGTTTAGCATTTCCAACTGATAATCATCATCTGCCTATCCTTTTCCCAACTGTGTTGCGGTCGACTTCCAGTCTAACCGGATGCAGCTGAATACCAGTATTTTACATGGAGCGACGGTCTATCCAATCTACACAACCCAGTTACTGGGTAATACGAACAACTTAACTGATAGTATTTATATTTTAATTGTAGATCTATAATTTCGGCCATTTTTTTTTTGCATTCATGATGCAGTATTAGTTAAATAGAAATTTGCAAACGCTATGCTTTAGCAAATTCCCGTTACAAATCAATTTTGTCAAAAAACTGAAGCATTTCTGTTCCATAAAAACCTGTCGCCTCTTTCGTGTTATTTATTACTACACATTGTCATTATTTTGTAGTGTTACGCAAATATTGCTCGTTTACGATAACTGTAGGAAAATACAAGACGATCAATTCTATAACGACGATCACACGGTAATAATTAAGACAGGGTGTAATAAAATTATAATTTATTAAATAATCAAGTTTATTTATTGTACAGTAACGGTGTAACTTGTCGTTAAAACTAAACGCTAATAAAACTAACAATACTCTTACAGGATAATAAAACGTAATGAATCGTAAGGGCCTGTACACACGCACTAACACAGTCTCAACTTAGTGTCGATGGCAATCTACATATTATATAGAGTCAGCTCGGAATCTGACTACGAGTTTGTCAAATGTCATTAAAATTAAATTATCAGTTTATTAATTCTTAAAGTTTGGTACGTATTTGTCTCACTTTTTTCAAAATTTGTCATATGTAGAATCTGTCAAATATAGAAATATAGAATCTGTATAAGTATCCGCTTGAGTAGGTTGTCTGGAGTCTATCTAAAGACTTCCAGGTCAACCAAAGCAACACAACAACAAGGCAATACAGTTATATTTCTCTTTACTCTGAACGACAAGGCTCTTGTATTACCCCCACCAAAATATGATAGTAAAAGATAATCAAAATACATGGCAACTTAATTAACTCAATCCGATGGTGATTTGAGGATGGGTGAGCATCACGGAAGCAATGAGATCTTTTTTATATATATCTATAGATACCACTAATTCACTTGTCCCGTGCTTTTACTGCGGCTGTTTGGTTATGCATAAATTCAGCACAAGCGTATCTCCAACAGGTTTAAATAAACTATTAGTGGTTTATAACAACTGCTGCCACGTTGGTATAGTGGTCGCAAGCGCTACTGCTGTGCATGGGATCCTAGATTAGATTCCCTGGTTGGGCAAGGTGTTACTGGGCTTTTCCATCTGGAATTTCTCAGCAGCAGCCCGGAATGTGGATTTGTGCACGATTAATTATTATTATTATTGAAATTTGTATGCCCATGAGGCTTATGATAGCATGAACTTACTGTACATATATTGTAACCTGTGTATCACAAATAAACTGTTTGATTTGGTTAATGGCAATAGGCTGGTCCCCTATTACATGGGACTAAAACATAACTGGCGAAATGTGGTTGTTCTATAGATACACCTCTGCCTATCCCGTCGGGGTATAGAAGCGAAATGTTATGTGAAACAAGGTTCAAAGAACTCTTGCAGACGGCAAGGAAAGGTGCACGTTGTAATGTGTTCACATCCTAACAATCATCACCCTTGTGCAAGAGAGAATGTAAGGCACTAATGTTGAGCAAAATTATTTATTTACCGAACATTGTATAAAAGCGAACGTGCGCATTTATGTCGGCCACCATTTGAAATAGGTACTAGTATGTTAGTAATTAATAAATTAACAGCTTGAACAGTTAATAGTTGAGCAAATTAATTAATTGATATAACTGAAATCTTTTGGGCAGTTCCTAGTTACAACCTTGTAGCAATCAGTAAGATCTTCTCGCTTGAGACATTGTTGTGAATATCAAAGGGACAATTCTCGAAATTTTATTATTTTTTAAATACTTATTTATTACAAAACAAACTGCGAAACCTCCAAAGAGATGACCAGAAGTGCAATTCTCGTAATTTTAAGAACGTTCACGGTCTGAGCTCAGTCTCAATCTGTCAAAAATACCTCTTACTCGTATTTCCCTACATTTTTGACAAGTTTTTGACATTGATTGTCGGTGAGATGATATTGCGCCTAGATTTTGAACGTTAATAACGTTCAAAATCTAGGCGCAATTACAGGAATAGGTCTTCTGACCTAATATTTTATTTACCTAGACGACACAATTAGAGCAGTATGGTATCTCCTTTTCTCATAATCCATCCATAGGTCTTCAAGGTCGCTTTTTATATAGATAAAACCTTTTTTCGTACATGTCCATAATGTAGAGATTCTATTTACTAACTCTTAAAAGGTGTCAACAATTGCACTGCCTTTGCCCACCCGGATTTCTCTCAGATCCTGTTTAGCATGATTCACAGTAAAACTAATAAATAAATAATTAATCAGCACGCACGGCCTTCACTAAAGCAATTCATCTTCATTTTTTTTTATCTATGCTTATGTAAATCAAACTATTTGACGATAGCACCGATTAAAAAAAACTAGAGCAAACGAATCATAGACAATTTGTTTGCGTTATAATTGGCTGGTGATAATTATAGTTCAAACGCAAATTGTTAGAAAAAAAAAACTCGTTAAACAGATGGCCGCTAGTTATCGAATCAATCGGTAATTATATTGTAATTAATCTGGTTGACAGTAATTGTTTTAGATTTATTTCTTCTCTTGTCTCGTAATGTGTGATGGGTTTCATTGTGGTAGTTATCTGTGGTTTTAATCTTAGTTTTTTATTAGGGGTCAATTGTGATTTGATTCAGTTATGGGTAGGGCTGTGTTCTTACTGTTTGACGTCAGTAATTGTATGCTTGCAATTAGTACGGAACTTCAGAAACAGGAGCTAATTCCATTTCATGTGCTGGGACACGCATGCGTAATTTAAACATACATTTTCTCTCTCTGCTAGAGTCGCCATACAAATTAGCATAAACTACCCCCTACTAATAGGGACAGTCAGTCAGGAAATAATTGTTAAGCAAATAAATTGACAACCGACATCAATTTGCCGTGTTAAAGCCAATTCATACAACTGTCTATTATAGGTATGATAGTTGTGATTTGAATATACGGTCAATTTAAATTGGTAGTCAATTGCCTTAACAATTAATCTTGACTCTACTCCCTCTCACTTCTATGCTACTCATCTCTTCTGTTGTCCAATTCTCGTAATTTGAAACGTTCAAAATCTAGTCGCAGTCTCATCTCGGCGACAAACAAATGTCAAAAACTTGTAAAAAATGCAGGGAATTAGTGGTAATTTTGACAGATTGAGACCGAGATCAGACTGTAAACGTTCTTAAAATTACGAGAATTGCCCTCGGTTTTATATTTTCGTTCCATTATTCGAGTCCACCCTTGAGAGGGGCTTGTGGCTAAGTAATAACAGCCGCATGGGTTGATCGATCTGGTTAAGCTACGCTTGCCGCGGTTGGTCCGTGGATGGGTGACCATTTTCACATACCAAGACCCCTCCGTGCCTCGGAAAGCACGTTAAGCCGTTGGTCCCGGCTGTCATTCGTGGATCTTTGACAGTTGTTACGGGTCGTCAGTAGCCCGAAAGTCTGACAACCAGTCACACCAAGGGGTATCGTATTACCCATTAACTGGGTTGTGGAGGTCAGATAGGCAGTCGCTTCATGTAAAATATTGGTATTCAGCTGCATCCGGTTAGACTGGAAGCCGACCCCAACATAGTTGGGAAAAGGCTCGGCAGATGATGATATTCGAGTCCACCCTAGCTTCGTCGATGAATAGATATAACGCTCATCACCCCGATCCGCATGTCTCAAGTCGCAGGCTTATGAATAATCGTGTAGCTAATAGATAATGAATGACAGGTTGTCATCTGTCAATCATCATGTAAACTGCTTTGTTCCTTTATTGTTCATAGTTATTAATGGTTTTAGTAGGAAATTCTTGGAGTTGTAGAGGAAATAATTAACATAGAATGCATCAACCTTAGCTGCTGTTGTTAAACATCTTGATAAGTACAATAAAGCTCGTCTGAAAATGTAATAGTCAACTAGCTTCTGCACGCGTGGAGATCGGCTATTATCCTACGGGAGCCTACGAAACGGAAATCGGATTTGGATGGAATTTGGCACACAGATAGTACCTATGTGTAGGTAACATAAACTATCTGTGTGCCAAATTTCATCCAAAGAAGTTAAGCCGTTTTTGCGTGATTGAGTAAACATGGGAACAGTTAAAGATCTAAACATAAACTTTCACATTTATAATATTAGTAGGATTAGTGACTTATTAGTCGGTTCGCACGAATTTACTCGTTCAAAGCGGGGGAATCGTCGAGAATCGGACGAGTCGATTCGCCCATTTCTGGCGAGTAAATTCCTGCGAATCGACTAATAAGCCGGATTAGCAGGATTCATCGTAGATTTTCTTTAATGATATATTCTGGAACTCAATTAGCTAGACCCAACTAGCTAGAGAGCTGAGAGAATATATCATTATAGAAAATCCACGATGAATTGACAAATACAATTTTTCTGCTTAACAGCATTTAGAAGATGCATGCACGGCCATTTATCTAGCTACAAACATCAGATTAGTCCATCGATTGCAGCATACAATCGCGTCAGTCGAACCGATTCCGATTCTCTAGCTCGTGTGTGCGAAAAGAAACAAAACATAGGAGCCATATTTCCGAAGGCTTGCAATCAATTTAGCTGAAAATCGGCTTCTGAAAAAATCCACAGTGATTTGACATGTGATAGATTGTAGATAGGGGTGGTACGTTTTAGAAAAATAAATAGTGTTGGTATTTTTAAGTTTATTACGCTACAAAACAATATTGTAATCATGCCTACAAACTGTCAATTTATTTGAAAAAAGAAAGAAAAGTCGATGTAATTAATGTGTGTTGTCTTTGGTCCCTGGCCCTGACATCGGGTAATGGACGAAATTGTCAACATTTTGTATGCTTGGCTGCGAGGGTTTTGACTATGTTGTATTTTGTCTTTTATTTTTTAAATTGTAATTATTTTTTTATTTGTAATGTGTGTTTTGTTTGTGCGGAAAAACTATTTTTCTTTCCTTTCTCTTTTCTTTCAAAGTATAAAGTATGGGTAGCTCAGGAAAAGTAAAAACATTAAATAAAAAACAGTATAAAAATAAAGTCCTGCACGAGGCCAGATGGCCCCTATGCTCGCAGATTATTTATTTTTCTGCACACAATAAAGAATTAAAAGAAAAATACCGTATTTTTATCTCGAGTGAGGACTGTTTTTCTACTTCAAAATTGTTTTACCTATTTCCGTTTTCCCCGCCAGGTCGCTCCGCAAACAGTACACACTCAGGTTAATAGGACAAGACAATGCTAGCTTCCTTGACCTATTTACTTGAATAAGAAGTTACGGCTTGTGTTGCAGCCGACCCTAGTGTAGTTAGAAGGAGTCTAGGTCGTCTGTGCACTGTGAGAGTAAGTACGTGGTGTTTGGTTGGTAATTGGCACACAATCAGGCTTAAACGAGGCGTTTTCTATTTTGATATCTGAGAAAAAATCTGTCTTTGGTAAAACTCTATTTTGACTTCACACTTCACATAGAAAGATAATACGTTTATTTGCAGTAAACATGGCGAAAGAAAGAACACAACCACAAAAAAAAACAAGTTGTGGGAAAATATGCGGTACATCCCCATGCTCAAGGGGTAATGTTGTTCACATAAGATATGGTTTTTCATTTAAAAAGCGACTCTTTTTAACTTTTTGTTTCTTTACTACGGTCTCGTTTATCTTCTGATGAAAAATTAGGTAGTCTGTAAGGTAGACAATTAGGACCACTTGCATCGTCACTCAATAGGGCGGGTTGTTTCACGTCCACTTGACGCACGCGTATACGTCAAAGATGGCGCTAACTATCATGAAACAAAAAAAGCGTTGTTTCAAGTATGTAATCGTTATTATTTGACGTACGTATATTACGTTAACCAACCGTTTGAAACAACCGGCCCATTACAATGTTAACCGTCACAATGCCAACCAAATTTCATCGTAATTCGTTCTGCCGTTATGCGTAAAAAGTGGACAGACAGACAGACAAAGTTATTTTAGTGTGGTTTTTGCCGAAACGCCAGCCCTGACACTATTGGTACCACTATTTGGGTGTCGTGTCTCAACGGTATCCTATACGAATTTATATTCATTATTTACAGGGTCCTCGGATGAAAGGATTTGTTTACAGTTTTACAGGGCTTTTCCAAAAATAGCGTGATGTGTATCACATTGATTTTAGTATGTAGAATTAAATAGGAACATTGAACATAATCTGCATTGCCGAGTTCATACAACGCTAATCTCTTCAGGGCGAGAGTGAATAGGCTTCTTCTGGGCAAGCTCGTTCCACCGTAGATCTCATCCCTGCCTCTGGGCTGGATTGAGGTCAAGAGTGAGCCCATTATCAATAAAAAAAAAAAAAAAAAAAAAAAGGAACTGTAGGTGAATTATGATGGTACTATAACTTTTTCATAATGATGAAGTTTAGAAAAAAAACATATTTGATACTAAAAGAACTTTAGTGACAAATAATTTGTGTGGATAGCTATGCACACATGCCGAATTTTACTTCTCGAGCGTTGAAATTTTGTGAAATGTATCTTAAAACAAATATGTTTGTTTTTACGCAAAATACGCGCATTGGCGTGAAGTTGCGGTCACTAGCCCGTATTACCTACCTATAAATAAGAAGAATACAGTTTGCCCTTTATAAAACAAAAAGTAACTACTTAAAAGTTGTTTCTACTAGTTTATTTTTTAAACTCGAGAGTATTTTCAGTGTTAAAGCTGACTTTTCATCAATTTTCAGTTCTATAAACGTTACTAATGATATCATTGAACCAGTAGTGTACTCTTTTTGTAAAAAGTAACGAATTCTTATGTCTTTCTCACACGCACATCGAACAACAAAACCGAACAATGTTTTCTTTATAAAAACATACAATAATATCGGCCCAAAATGATTTACAGTATTATTTAAAATACATTTATAGTTCTTTTATAGCTAGTACACAAAGAAAAATAACGTGGGAAAATGATTAATATGCCTATACGGTTTTTCTTTAGAAGCTTATTTTTATTTATCTTGGTACAATATAACTCATGTGGATCATGTTTTTACTTAGTTACTTCAATAGTAAAACTTCGTCTGTTGTCTGGTGTTTTGACTTTTATAACTACACGCGGAGTACCTATCCAGCAATTTTTTAATATCTGAACCATGCTCCGCCTCCTATCCTGCCCTCTGTGTCCCAAAACATGCAGTCAAAGTGCCCTCTGCGCTGCCACCGACCACGCCGTGGAAGTGGCAAAGTTTTGGGAAAACAAGATTTATAATACAGTCGTGCCAACTGCCAGCAAGACGAAGAAGAATAGTATCAGAAACAAAACTAATTTGCAGTAAAACACGATTCTACTTTGTGTGATCCGGGGATCGAATGTAGAACCTAGCAATCAACTATGCAAGCGACTTAGTAGTCGCTTGCATAGTTGATTGCTATCGCATTTTACAACATGACTTTGGTTTAGTAACCAAAGTCATGTTGTGAAAACCACACATACATCTACCACTCATTCACGCCTTTTTCCCAGGCGGTAGGCAGAAACTACGGAACGCCACCTGATACGATCTTTACATAGTCCTTTTGCTTCGCATACGTTCATTCATCTGGTTTCGCACGCACGCCAAAAGGACATCACCAAGAAGCTTTTGTTAGTCGCTTGTCATTCATCCTCTTTATATGATCAAACCAACTCTTTATACAAGAACACAAAATACCTTGTAATTGAAATTTCTTCATAATCATTTAACACTCCACAACACAACATGTAGAACATTATAGGCTGATTAGGTTTGTTATATATTTAACACTTGACTAACTTTCCAAGTTACAACATTACTGCAATACATTATCACTCTAACCTACCTCGTACTGGTATCATTAAACCGTTATCAGTGACAACCGGTCTAATATCCTACTGATAACACAGTAATTATCACCTTAGAATAAGGTTGATGGGTCTTTGAATTGAAATGACAGGTGAGGCAATGAAACGTAAGTTTTAATGGCAGGGTTGGGCGCCAATTATAATAATGACAGTTTTAATAGTAATGGGTTGGGTACTGTGTGAGTAGTAATAGTTATTAACGCGTTTATAACTGCCACAAGCCTTCCTTTATCAATAGTTATTGTCCCCACTGTAATAGGAGTCGTAGTAGTGAAAGTCCCTCTCACAGTCAGGAGGACTGTGTCCCCGCAGTGGGAACATTATAAGCTGATTATGTGTAATAGGTCGTCTCGCCACCTTTTCCTAGGCCGGCCTTGGCGGCGCCGTCCATCCTCAGGCACCTGTGTGGAGAATATTGCCCAGCGGTCACTATCCATGCGGCTTACGTGACCCACCCAATCGGTGGCGAGTCGATCTAGACGCGTACCGCAAGGGTTGGATCGAGGTGGCGCTAGAAGAGGATGCATGAAAGGATTTGGTGGAAGCCTTGGACACTGGATAGTGTAGGCTAACGAAATAAATGCTTAATAGAAGATTGAAGTTTGTAGGTTTTATTTGCCGAGAAAGCTCTCACTAATCTGCATCATCAAAAAATATGGCGTTTGTTCATTTGGTACGGGAACGTTTTTCTTCTGGTCCTTAATTTTCTTGACACACGAAAGTATGTAGTATTAGGTTTAGTTCACTGCAACATCATTGGTAAACAATTTTTCTGTTTGTTAAAATATTTCATGTTTCATTCTTTCCAAAAATAATTTTAGATAATGTTATCTCATGTGGATCTCAACCTATCCCATTGGGCATACAGGCATGATGTTATGTATGTGTGTAGAATAAATACATAGTTATTTGTAAAAAAAAACATTTGTTTGAAACTCCAAACAAGTTGCACAATGAGTTGTCAAGCTCGCTTCAAAGTAAATTAGAATTGTTTTTTAAAATGTCACTGAACAGCAGAAACTAATTTGTAGTTTCTCTGTCCCACAGAGTTCGCTAAGTTAGGTAACTGTAAAATGGAATATGTAAAGTTACCGCGTCTTACGACTACATAGTTTTCAGTGTGTTCAGCCATTACGGGGAAACTGAAACTTGAACATAGATTCGGGAATGTACTCACACTGAAGGGTGTAGAAGGTGACTAAACACCGAAATATATGTAATATTTCGGTGTTTAGACATTCTAAAGGAGAAAAAGTACAAACCTTTAGTATTTTGGCGGACATGAAGACTCGTATAAATAAATGACAACAATAAATAAATAAAAACAACTGCCATGGTCTTCTCTGTAATAATTTTTGTAATCCTTAGGGCGAAATCCACCAAACTTTTATATCTACAATAAGTCTTATCCTGAGAATAAATTTTGATTTTTTGACAGTTTTTCCACACAAAAACTGTCAGAGGTTAACAATTCTATTCCACGGATAAAAGATATCTGACTTTGGTAAAATCAGTCCTTAAGCGTATTGTAGTGAACATAAAAACTACAATTTGTTTTTGTTTTTTATTTGATTTGATCAGGTTTATCTTTGACAGCTCATCCAATTGTCCTGAAATTCAGCTATGTGATTCAGCTAAAGTAGCCTTAAAGTATCTTCTTTTAATCTTTTAGACGGAGAGTATTATACTTTGTATCATAAAAATATATGTATATGGTGAATTTCGGTGTAAGCGACGACTGTACCGGAGTAGTGCTGAAAAATGATAGATTCCCCGACTACGCCGAATTCAAAATGGATTCCTTCACAACTAGTACACAATGATATCACATTTCACACGTAAATTGAAGTCAACAACAATAATAAAGTGTAAATTGTAAAACTAAAGCGAGGACACACGGCATACATAATTCAGTGAAAGATTCATTAACTACCATTACGTGTAAGCCCCGCTTTGTTTCAGTCGGCGCTAATATGGAGCTTAGGGCGGCTACACAACTGCAACTACGCGACATGTTGTTGGGTTTAGTTGCACGTTAAATGTAAAATAGGAGATTGTGTATGCTGTCGTAATATTTGAGCTTGCCTCCGCTTTCAGGAAAACAGAACTTCATGCATAGTATGTCAGCACAGCTTGAATTATTTTGAGTCTAGTTTGTTTACAATGTAGATACTAATTATGATTAGAAATGGCGTGATTGAGATACGGTGCATTAACTTAACGAGTGTTGATATCTTATTTCGTAATCTTAATGCTTTTTCAATTAAAAGGCAGCCATGTTTATCACACAAACTGGAGAATGAAAATCGCAACACTACGGCCGCGTCCTAACCAAAAGCGCCTAATCCTTGCGCGAATACGTGATTTCCAGAATGAACAGTAGCCTATGTTCTTACCCAGGTCATGGTCTATATGTGTGCCAAATTTCATCCAAATCCATTCAGCCATTTTAGCGTGAAAGCGTGACAAACAAACTCACTATTGCATTTATTTACTTAGGATTGTTAGGATATTCGTGCGATCAATCAAGTCGCGTCAAGTGGGCATCACTTTTCAGGTAAACTATCGCGTAAACGCGTATACGTGTGACAGTCGCTTTCGGTTAGGACACAGGGTACACACGGCAACACGTCATGCTACATATAACCAGTATAAGCTGACTTCTGATTGTACGAAAAACCTATACAAGGCGAGGTCAGCTAAAACTGGAAATGTATAGCTTGATATGTTGCCGTGTGTACCTACTACGCGTTACAAAGTCGCCACTACATAAAACGCCTTAACGACGCGAGGCAAGATCCCGTGGGCCCTGTATTCCGTTTCACTGTTCTAAACCATTTGCATTTCGCGCTCGCTCCACGAATTGAATCATAATAGTAATAAAGGGAAATCCCTCGTGAAAAGATGGATTCGAGCTGGATTTGTTTCGTACTGAAATTACGTTTCTAAATTCAAGATTGCTTTGTAAATGCAGATTTTGACGTGGGTGGTTAGGACTGGCTTGCGTTATTTAAAAAGAAAAATGATTTAAGGAAAACCTTGGATGATTGGCGATTCAAGAAGGCGGTTTGTTTGTATTAGTTTTATTTCGGGATAACAAATAAAACACCACTTTAAAGCGCTCTAAGATAATACACGCACTAAAAATAAACCAAAAACGCACTACAATTGTACCCAAAGTGACCTAAATGCACTTAGATTGCACTAAAACTGCACCGAAGACGCACTACAAACACACTTCAAACGCACTAAATAAGCCCCGAATGACTAAGTGCGCACTTAATATGGTGAAAGATGTGTTTACAGGTGCGCAAACTCGCATTATACGTAATATAGATTACTGTAATCTTAGAAGCGTACAGCATCATAATCGTAACTATACAGTGTTTTTCTACCTACACCTCATACACGCGCCATTACACTTCGATCTATAATAAATCATCGCAGACCACTTTTTCTAACAAGTTCATCAATAACTGGGGCAACGCAAGAGATGCGTGGACGCAAATTGTTATTGCAATGTGACGTCATTGAGAGGTAATGGTTGCCAGTAAAGAAATGTACAGAAGGTTCAGGAAAAATATCGCTGTGATAAGGAAATTGGCGACTGTTTTTGTGAAATATTTTCTACCAATTTTTCATTATATACCTACCTACTTTTGCGATAATTTATGCGAACAATTTAATTCATGGAACATAAAAATATATATATATATATATATATATATTTATTAGAATGTTAACAATATAAATTAATAAATTGAATACTGAATAATTGCATGGTAGTATGTAATAAATAATAATAATAGTAGTATGTATGTAAACATAATAAAAAATTGCACGCTGCTTGCAGACAGAATACAATGACACTTGGTTATAATAGATCTTACCTTTACCAAAACAATGTATTTCTAGCAAATAAATTGTACCTAAGACATCCTATGAACCTATGATCCACAATAAATTATTTTGAATTTGAATTTGATTTGTTTTGATTCCACGATAATTGAATTCGACAGTTTATACCTCGTGGTTTACAGTTAAGTTAGGGTTTATTAGTAGGCTAGTACGATTTCACTTTGAAATTATTTGTATGTGAACAAAGGGATATATAGTATTATTTTATCAAGTACCTGGGATTTGTTGACATACTTACGCTGTCCTCCCCATACCTACTGTATTTTCAAAACATTGTAAAAGCCAATTATTTTTAAAAGAGTAACCGTTGATTCTCACGCCGGCTCTTCTCCATAGGAAACGACCAATTGGAACCGTGCACCTAGCTTCTGACGTTTCCTGAGTGCCCATGTAGGTTTATGTGAAATAAAATATTTTGATTTAATTTGAATATCACAGTTTTGTGTGCTGTTTTAAAAACTGGTCCTTTTGCATCTTATCTCTTAATGTTTCTTCACACTGCGATGTTTTTCAATCAAGTGTTCAGTGATGGGCCACTGATATCGATAATGTGGAGTTACGTAGGTAATACGTATATAATAAGTGACGTTAATAATTAATTATGGTTTTTATGCAGCGGTGAAATGGCTTATAATACCTACTAACATAAGGGGATTATGAATTTTATTTTATATCGTGTTACCCAGTAACTGGGCTGTGGAGGTCAGGTAGGCAGTCGCTTCATGTAAAATACTGGTATTCAGCTGCATCCGGTTACAATAAAAGACAACCCCAACATATTTGGGAAGGCAGGTTGGCTTGGCAGGTTGTTGTGGGGTGACCTTTTTCAATAGGTTGGTAGGTATAGCATTGTTTAACCATTAAAAAAAATGTCTTCATTTCTCTACGCTCGCAGCAAAGGTTAATTACTACCTTAACTTCATAGTTCTTTCTAGATTTAAATAAGTATATTATCTTAGTTTACACTTTTGTTTTTTATAAAATTTCAAGCTGTGTTGTGTAAACTGCATTAAAAGATAAAGACCGCTTGGTGCTCACCTTAACGAGGAAAAATAATGCAAAAGATAAAGAAAATTTCTACTCATTATCTACTGGAGTTAAGTCACGAACTATTACAGCTAACAACCCCCATGCTGGTGAGACCCTTAAACTTTATCTATTTTTAAATCGTATGCAAAATTATATGATTATACATATAATTTGGCATATGATTTAAAAATAGTTTTTTTGCTAATTCGAGTAGGCTTACAAATCAGAAAATTTCTACTACTTTCTACGGCTTTCGGTAACCAGGGCTAGGGACTCATAATGGAATAAGATTCATAATTATAATCTTACGAAGAAAATATTAGTAACAATGTACTTTCATAACAGGCAAAGATCAGTGTTTTGAATCTCAACAGAGATAAACAGGGTGCTAATTTCTTGTTTGTTTCCCCATTACATATGTTTGTACTTTCTTGCCCGTTCTTTCTCCATAGACATCTACGTTTTGGAATGGGCAACTTAGCTTCATCTTTCGAACGAAATGACTGACTATTTAATTTTGACACTTCAAAAGAGCCTGTAAATGGTTTAATTGAAATAAATGCTTTGAGTTTGAGTTTGTATCCCCAATGGTGTAGGCTTGCCTAGAAGCAATTTGATCCAAACGTGAATCAGAGATTTCCTCTAAATGGACGACGTCCCACAGAAGAACTGTCAGAGAAAATTATTTTATTCTCAACGAGACAAAAAACACAAAAACTAAAACTATTTCTAAAAGAACTAAAACCCACGTGTAAGAAAAACGTGTTCAGCTTACAGATTATTATTAACAAAGACGTGCTAAAAAGAAAACATTTTCCTAATTATATTCGCGCCGTCGCCATTCACTCTCATAATTGCATTTTGCGTAATACCTACCGAGTAATTAATTAAATTATTATACGCAGATGAAAGACGCTGATTAACTTACTAAGTAAGCTGCATAAAATAGTGGAGTAGATACACTTTGAAATATTGGATTAAATCTCGGATCCTTTGGTGTGAAGACTTGTGATTTGTGATGTGAAGTGTAATTAGTTTTGCCTTTTTGTGTTATACAGAGTGGAAATTAGAGAAAGGTCATTAAGTTACATAAATTGTTATACTAAGCTGCATGAGAGGATTTGGAGGAGACTTTGTCAGAATTTTTTTGACTTCTTATGTTTTTAGCAGGTAGATATTCTGATTAAGACCCTTTAATTAGGGTCTTGAAGAAAAAGGGTCAAAGACAATTTTGTTTGTCAGTACTTCTTTTTCACTTTAATTGATGTTCGTGACTGTCACTTTAATGTTAATGTTTTTTGGTTTCCAGCCCTTTACTTACACCAGCTTTCAGCACTTTTAGTTTGTGGTAACATACCGAATATTATCTTTTAGTCCATAGGAAGAGAATCAGACACCGACATTTTCCCCATAACTCTACGACTCATTAATGAAGCAGTTAGATATCAGAACCCAGTCCATTTTCGGACATATTTATCGACCACACCAATAAAACTATGTAGAATTTGTCAGGATACAGTAATTGATACAAAATGTCTGGTAAACTAAACTCTAAATACCTTAAAACAGGCCTGTTTCAAACTTCCAATTGTAATTAAAATTAAAATAATAAATTATCATTCTGTATTTGGATATCTGGACCACTCCTTTGTCAACCAAACTTTTTTTGACATTAAGAAAATGTCAACTGCATGTTCTTTGGAATAACTAATTAGCATATTTTAATGAAAATATCAGATTTTTGTTGTTTTTCGTATGATCTTTGTAATTCTTGCATAATATTCCATGTCTCTTGGTGACTTTCGTCTTGGGGAAAATGTCGTGAGAAAAGTTTTGAGTATGAATATGGATGGCTATAATATTAGGTGGATACCAAAAAATACGACGGATGGACTGTGTGAAAGATGATTTGGCTAGAAAGGGGGTGACAACTGAGATGACGACTAATAGAGAATTATGGTAGGAAAAATACATGTAGCACCGATCCCAAAAAAATTAGGATAAGGGCAGGGGAATAATGATGTTGGTGACTTTCGCCTTTGCACTCGGATCGACGCTGACATTTGTCCAATTTAAAACTTCAAATGTCAATGCGCAATTTGACTGGTTCATGTTAGTCTGTGATCAGTGATACCGATAATACTTAGAGTGAAGGTAAACATTGTATTTGTGACAATATAAAAGATCTTAAAGAGTAGTATGGCTATAAGAGTAGGGGAACACATATGAAACGATGGATGGACTGTGTGAAAGATGATATGGCTAGAACGGGGGTGACTACCAAGATGACGACTAATATTAAGAAGTATGGGAGAAAAGACATGATACGCCCCAAATAAGTTCGGATAAGGGCATGAGAATGATGATGATGTAACCGTCATAGAGAGAGGATCAAATAGTCTTTAATTTAAAAACAAATATGCTGTGAGTAAGCGTAGTGAACTTCTCTATTTGTAAAGTGGTGTATGCCCGGATATTGCATTAAAACACAGATGAATAAATTATATTTAACCAAAGAGATACATAATAATAGGTAGGTAATCTCTTGATTTAGCTGTGTAATGCGAACACACAGTTCATCTTACGTCAAAGCCAGTTAATAAACACAAGTTCTGTGTAGTGGTTGAAACTGAAGCAAAGAGCATCAGACCTTCAATGAAATATTATAAGTTAGAAAAAAAAAGAAAATGCGTTTATTTGCGGTAAACATGACGCAGAAAAAGAACACAAAAAAGAACAAGTTGAGGGAAAATATCCGTCATATCCACGTAAAGCGGCTATCGCTCAGCATAATGCTGACGCTAAGTTTTAGTGACGTTGACTTGGTTACGAGTTTTATGCATTTTTATTACCCTTTGCCGTAAGTTTATTCATCAAAGTTATGAGAAGAGAATGTTTACTTATGATCTGAGGAGTAGACAAGTCACTAATTTTATTCTACCTAGTTTTTCTCAAAAATATAAGCATTTTGAAAAAAAACGAAATGTGGGTGTACTATAGTTGCCTACCCCTTAGCTGATATGCAATAAGTTTTTACATTCAAGTTTTTCTTTAAATGTAAAAACACTACATCCTTTGTTAATGGTACAATGTTGCCTAATAAAGTTATATTCTTTAAAAAAAAAATAAGGCGAAAACCTTGTTGACGACAACACAGTGAACCAAATGTAATTAATTATCGATAAAACGATTTTCCATCGACTAATATCCCCTCACTACGCTCCGGGAGGTTATTACCGCCCGCATATCCGGTCAACGAACTGAATGTGTTGGTGCCACTTATCCAACATTTGTGCCAAATAAGTTCAGCCAACCTATAAACAAAACAGCTTCAAGTTGACCTAAGAAGCCTATTGGCCCAAATGTTGGATATTGGATATAATTGGAAGTATCGCGAATCCACCCACATACTCAATTTACCTACATTGCACGCACACTGCGAAAATAAAACCAACTTAAGAAAATCACCAAAGGTTCGTTGAACTACCCTCGTCTAAGTAATAGTTTGTACCGTAGTGAGGAGCGGGGTAGGTCAACGTAATTTAGCTTGATTAGAATAATATTGCAACTCGTTCTTGTTCATTGCGGTAATAAAGTTGCAACTTTGTTTTGGAACAGGTTTCTGATTGTATACTGATATGTCTTCGTTCAAGGTTCAAGTAATTTGTATGGCTATGTTACCGCGTTTAGCCGACGTCGTTTTAATTATTATCTTTCATCACCGATCCCTTCGCCAGGCATGGTCATTGGTCATAATGCCAAACCTTTAACCACTGTAATGTATTTAGCGATCATTGGTGGTTTATTTTTAGCACAGCGGGGTTATTGCGTAACGCAATATCAGTAGCAATGGGTTTAATTTTGACAGTTCAACAACATACATTGCGTTATTTACGTTGTTGAGCTGACAAATGTTTCGATCATATGAAGCAATGGATTAGCAATACCCTTCAAGATTCAGATTGTGATAGATAGCGTATTACGCAATAGGGTGCTGATCGTCTAGCTTCTTTTATGATCCCGAAAACTTAATGAAATCACCAACGACCTTTCATCTTCTCTTGTTCAAGATTAAGGAATCTCTAGCTTATTAAGTGATAAAAAAACTAGAAAAATGTGGGCCAGAAGTACAGATGCCAGCACATCAAGATATAACAATCTCTCAAATTTCTTTAATAGATTTTCAACTTTATCGCTAGTGCATTAAGGTTCAAGGTTGATTGGGAAAATTTGACAGTTTAGAGTAGCTTGACCTGCTGGCGTCTGAACATATAAGAATAGCTCTTGGATACTATTTTAAGCATTTATATTTTCGAGTGGCCTAGCCATTCACATAAGCATAGATGGCGAGACGAGATATACGCCTACACAAGAACATACCTACATGTTTAAGATCGAGATAAGTGCAAAGGGAAAAGATTGATTTCTTCCAAGTACGCCCCAAGTTTTCGTCCTAATTTTCTAAAAAATTATCCTTATTCGTCTCACGTTAAATACAGGATGACAGGGACATCGACGCGCAAACTATAACTAATTAATTCACTAACATAATTCTGTTACATAGAAAAGTGTACCAACGCGGTCAAAAAATATGATACAGTAATTTTTTTTCTAATAACCGACGAAACTTTTCAACGGGTGGTTCAGGTTCATGTAGTGAAAATCCAGGGTAAATGAATGAATTTCTTTTTTCGTTCCACAATTCATTTGTTACTTGAAGTGATCATTCCCCTGCCCTTATCCCAATTTATTTGAGGTCGACGCAACATGTCTTTTTCTTTCATACTTCTCTATTAGTCGTCATCTCGACAGTCACCCCCTTTCTAACCATATCATCATTCACACATTCCGTCCATCGTTTCGTTGGTTTTCCCCTACTCTTATAGCCATCGACATTCATACTCAAAACTCTCCTCACGACATTTTTCTCATTTCTCCGTAACTTCAAGTTATTGTTATGTCAACTTCAAGTCATTTGCTACTTCAAGTACAGTCAGTAAAATATGTTTTAAATCTCATCATAAATCCCATCCGAAACATAGCTCTAACTTCGGATTAGGATTAAATCCTGCTCCAAAAACGTTCGTTTCCTATCATATTCCTATCTACACCAGTTTTCTCAACTGTCGATATCACGTAAACCTCAGGACCACGCGGCACCCCGCTACGATTCGACCCCACCGCGAGACACGTTTCAGATCTGTATCATCTGTTGTGTAGCATGCCCTTTCTAGTTTACATAGACAATGGTTACGTCGATGTTTTCAGGCTTATTTATAGACTTGGATTATAATAGACTGAACTATATTTTTGTTGTTGAAAAGGTCAATAGAAGACAAGAAAAATATTAGATAAATATTCTTTATTTGTCACTGAAAGGACAAACATCGTGATCCTAGCTGATATCCGACGCTCCATTCGTGAGAATCTTCACACGAGTGAACCATTCTATGTTCACACGACGCCGACAAAAGTACATAAAAATGAACGTTCATCTGCTCATTTCATTTAATTTTTCAATCATTAGGAGCGCGATTCAAAGATATAATAATCAAAAGTCAAAAATGTATTCTTTAGTGAACCTATCCAACACAAATAATTTTTCACTTTTATTTCATTCTGAGATCAGAAGTTTCACTGCAAGTGATAGATATTGAATTAAAGATATAAATGAACGAAAAGTGAAGAGTTTGATATCAGCTATAAGAAGTTCTTGCATGACTTATTATAAAAAAATCACGAAGCTCGTCAAACGCGAATATCGGTAAAAAAACTAAACATTTCAAACGTCAAATAAAAAAGATAGAAAAAGGAACCTCTTTAGAGACAAGGGAATGAGTTTTTAATAGCCATCCCGCTCTGTGGACATAACTCGATTATACGTGAGGTTGATCTGAAAGCTTTCAATTTTTCAACGATTTAGAGTGCTTTAACTGAAAATGGGTATGTATAGAAATTACTTAAAATAACATCACGCCCGTATTCCCAATGAGATAGTCAGAGTTTATAGATCACCCACAGCTGCCAATTATAAGTTTCCAAGTATTGGGGGAAAGTCTATTGTCATAAACCATTAATTTTATTGGGAACACCTCATGCTTACACAAATTTGGGATATATTGGTATACCTAAACATTTGGCTAAGGTGGTATGCAAATAATGCAAGCTTCTGTACATTACTTAACCTGCCTCAGCAGTTTATGCAAGGATCATGAACTGTACAAGTTAACCTGTAACATCCATATTGTGACAGATATTTCATAAAGCGAAGTAAATAATTTTAGCATAAAAAATACACGTTTTGCTTTTTGTATAACACAACTTGCTATGGAAGAGCGGGCTCTCCTAACACAGGCACTATCTGCCTAAAAGGAGGAACCAATCATAAAAAATTGTTATGCCTAAACTTGTTTTTACCAATAAACTATTTTTATATTTTACAAAGCCATGCATATGTTTTGCATATAGCTGAAACTTGGCAGATCGCAGAAGGCTATAGCTTTGCCATGCAATATGCAATGCTAATTTGTCTTTCGAAACACAATAAACACTGTGTTTAGAGGACAATCTAGGACTTAGTGTGGCACCAATTTTGATACACTAATTATAAGCACTGTATCGATTGCGTACCTAAGTTGAAGTGTTAAAGTAAGTGTTATTGTAGACTCATCCAACTCCCAGTGTCATTAATTATAAAATTATAATAATATGTAAAGACAATGCACCTAGTATAAAATGACTATACCAGAATACAGGTAAAAAAATAAATAAAAATGAAACCATGACAGATAAATTACATATGTAATAGATACACACACACAGTGCGGTGCTCCTAAACAGACTATGCCCCAATCTACTGTGTCCTAAATGGCCGTTCACCTTCACCGTTGACTACGCCTGAACTACGCCTTTGACACGGCAATCAACGTAGCCACCTACCGGACTCAATCAATATAATATAGATGTATCACATAAACATAACATCACGCCAGTATTCCACGAAGGGTTCGGCAGAGGTGCATCTATACTTAGAGTAGCATTTCGCCAGTTATGTTTGTAACAGGGGGCGAAATCCAGATTCTGGGCTGCTACTGGAAGTTTCCATGGAAAATGCCAATATAACTTTGCCGGACCTCATGCTCAGTGGTAGCTTGCGTGTACGACCAACGAGGCAGATGAGGGATGTACCGTCGCTATGGGAAGACGACTAAATATGTAAACTGAAATATATATATTTCAATAGTCATACCACGGGGTATCGTCTTACCCAGTAACAGGGTCGTGGAGGCCAGATAGGCAGTCGCTCCATATAAAATACTGGTATTCAGCTGCATCCGGTTAGACTGGAAGCCTAACTTAGTTGGGAAAAGGCTAAGCATATATTCGTATAGTTATCTGACAGGTAAAACAAGGAAGATACGGAAGAAATCTCGAGCTGTCAAACTAGTTTCCATGTTAAACTGAGCGTGATTTTGAGCGCCATACTCTGTAGTGTTATCTCAACCAGTTCAAGGACTTGTCTAAACTCATTTGACAACTTCTCAAATTAGCATAATGATATGTAAATCTTTTTTTTTATGTTGAAGAGCTAATTAGAAGTTAATGAAGCGTGATATTACTAGATTAGTTTATTGTTTCGATTATTATGTAACTTTAATGATTATTTATTTATTTTGATTTGATTTGTTTTGTTTTTTGGTGTTATCTGATTTTATTTGACAATATGTATTTGACTTGATTTTATATGATTTCTATTAATTTATGTTTGGCAATGGGTGTTATTTGCTTGCAATAAATGAATTTATTATAATTTCCTTTATTTCACTATTTACATATAAATTATATTTTAAAATATTAGAATATAAAACATTAAAAAAATATAAAAAAAATAGTAGCCCATCGGTAACGGGGACAGGGTCCAAGCTACCGGCGGTCAGGGCTCCAGAGAGAGAAACTTATCACTGGTCAGAAAAACCTGTCATTAGTTACTATTAGGCATAATAACAGATCAGCTTCCTCTTGAATGCAAAGGCCTAAGACGACATTACGGTGTCGAAAACGAAGCTCTCAACGTAATTATTTCGTATTTACATAATAGGGTCCAATGTGTAGATGTTAATGGTGTGAAGTCATCCGGGCTACCAGTTCAGTTAGGTGTTCCGCAAGGCTCAATACTGGGTCCATTCTTGTTCTTAGTTTACATTAATGATTTACCATTCCATTTGACGGGCATCTGTGATGTTGTACTGTTTGCAGATGATACCTCTCTTATTTTTAAAGTAGACAGGAATAGACAAGATTTTGACGACGTAAACAGGGCACTCTCAATAGTTACAGATTGGTTTACGTCAAATAACTTAGTTCTCAATGCCAAGAAAACCAAATGTGTAAAGTTCGCCTTACCGAATGTTAGAAACCTAGGACCCAACATCGTCTTAGATAAAGAGGTGCTTGAAACTGTAGGCTCGGCAATTTTTCTAGGACTAACAGTAGATGCCAAACTTCAGTGGGGACCTCATATATCAAGTCTAGCTGGAAGGCTCAGTTCGGCTGCCTACGCCGTCAGGAAAGTAAGACAATACACTGACGTTGATACAGCTCGTTTAGTCTATTTTAGTTATTTTCACAGCGTTATGTCCTACGGTATTCTGCTGTGGGGCAAAGCCGCTGATATACAAAATATATTTGTCCTTCAAAAGCGAGCTGTTCGAGCAATTTACCAGCTAGGTGCCAGAGTTTCTCTAAGAGATTTCTTTAAAGATATTGGTATTCTCACGGTTGCATCACAATTCATCCTTGCCAACATTTTATATATTAGGCAAAATTTACACTTGTACACTAAAAATAGTGATATTCACAGTGTTAACACTAGAAATAAGGACAAACTACGTGCCCCCTTTCACCGGCTTCATAAGGTTCATAACTCATTTGTTGGGCTTGGTATAACCTTTTATAACAAGATACCCTCTTCTTTTCTAGACTTGCCTTTTAATGCGTTTAAAGCTCAACTAAAATCCAACCTTTGTTCAAAGGCATACTATTCCATCAACGACTACTTAGACGATAAGAATAGTTGGTCACCCTAGTTTAACGCAAGACAATGTTTATGTTCCTTCTCCAGAATTAGCTTACTGCCAGGTCTTAGAACCCAGCAATGCATAAATGTGTAAGCTGTCACGCCCTTTATGCCTGGAGGCTTTTATTTGGGTAGTAAGTTTTTTTTTTTTTTATTTACATTTTAATTAATTATTTTTTAGCTTGAGTACGTATAGTTTTTATTATATTTGTTGGTATATTGGCGTGGCTAGCTGACATATTATGGCAAATAATTAAATTTTATGTTCTGGTTTTGTAATGTTAATTACCGAACATAAGTACCTAGTATTGTATACATTCGTGTTTTTTTAAATTGAACAGACAGCCGTGCTGCTGGGGAGTTTGTTGCGCCACTTCTTCTTCCCAGCGATAGCACTAGGAAGTGGTGAAGGGCGGGCGTTTTTGGGGGACTGTCTTTTGTAATTTTGACGTTCAAAAAGTGCTGATTCTCAGCCTAATTTGAATAAATGACTTTTGATTTTGATTTTGATTGATTTTTAAGTACCTATCTCTCACCATTATCATCGACAACCGAGGCTTAACAGCTGCTGGTGGGTATTAGCCTTTTCAACTATATTTGTCCAACGTGACCTATTTCCGGCCTTTACTCTCCAATTTTGAGAAATTAACTGAGCTTGGGCAGTTCTAACCATCTGAGCTTGGGCCGGCCTCAACTTCTCCGACCATCTGGTTTACTATCAAGTAAACGTTTGGTCTGGATTTCTACTAAGAGGATGGCACGAGCATAATCAGCCTATAATGTGCCCACTGCTGGGACACAGGCCTCCTCTCTTCGAGAGGGAGTGGGCTGTAATCCACTACGTGGTACGCGGAGTGCGGATCGGTTGATGTTACATGTCTTCGAATTTTTAGTTCTAGGACATGCTGGTTTCCTCATGATTTTTCCTTCACCGTTTCAAGAGCAGTGGTGATGAATATATTTACACAAAGTTTAGCGCCTGCCCGGGTTCGAACCCACGACCTACAACTCGTAAGTTAGAGGGCCGTTGCCACGGGGGCACCACTGCTGTGGAGTATAAACTAGTATAAACCAAAATACTTTTCCTATTTTGTTACCTTTTCCATGTTCAAAGTTCAGCACACGTTTCGCCCGGTTCACGATAACATCGAAATGCGGGCGCCAAAAACGTTTCTATACAGATGTCCACTTAACATAACAAACACCTCAATTTTTGATCGATACTGAGGTATTTGAGAACGTGGGGCTTATTCTTTCAGATGGAGACTGATGTTCTTGCGTGTGGTGTGAATCGATTACTGGCTAGCCTTTATGAGTGGCAAAAACTACTTACTTAAGTCTGGCGTACCATGCCTATTCAACATTCTTACCAACTTTTCTGATTGGCAAATGTTTTGAACATACGCCCTAGGCTGAAATCCGTTCCCTACAGGGGGTGCCCTTAGTGTGTAGTCGCTTAGTTTATAAGTTTTATGCCCTAGCTGGAGGCCTTAATTAACTAAGGCATAGGGTAGCCCGGTTAAGTACCCGACATCCTGATAGGTGGACCTGCGGGATGACATGCCTACCTAATGGCAAATCTTTTTTCCTATGTAAAGGTATTATAACTCTTGAGAAGAGAAGAAAAATTTAAAACTGTAAGGTAAAAAGAATGGCAGAGAAGTATATTTAAAAGTATAAGGTATATATAATAGCATACAGTCTGTTTTGCCTTGGAGTTGAAGTTGAGTTGAGTTGAAAATTAACCGGGAATACTTTGCTGTGGCAATTAGAATCAGTTTGTGTATAATATTGCTTTTCTGGAGATAATTATTTTGGCCACATCTTTATTTCCAGTGATCATAATTTCAAGCCTATAATATAAATAATACTATCAATATCTGAGGGGTAATTCTCGTAATTTTAAGAACGTGCACAGTCTGATCTCAGTCTCAATCCGTCAAAAATACCTCTAATTTCCCTACATTTTTGACAAGTTTTTGACATTGATTGTCGCTGAGATGAGATTGCGACTAGATTTTGAACGTTTTTAACTACGGGAATTCACCTTCTGGTATTGGTATAGACAATTTATCAACAACCATTGGTACCTAAATATGCACCGATCCGGCACAAGCATACCCCAATAAATAAATTCCACGAGTTTAACATTTCAATTTCAGCTCAATTACTTTCGTACGCCTCGTTATTTTACACAAACCATACAATATACTTTTTCAAGCACAGTCCAGTAATTAAACACTCCAGCTGTAATTAATTGTTCAATATAAATTGAGAACAAACAGTGAACATTATTGTCACAGAATAGTACCTACAGAAGGTTGGCTCTGTACAACAAGCGAAAAGTCACGCTTACAAAGACGCAATTCACGTACAGTGAGTGTACCGTACAACAAGCGCACTGGCATTCGTTTGACATACATAGTTGGATTTGAAACGAATGCCATTGCGCTTCGCAGAGTATAGAAATCTTCTATCTATACTAATAATAAAGCTGAACAGTTTGTTTGTTTGTTTGAACGCGCTAATCTCTGGAACTTCCAGTCGGATTTGAAAAATTCTTGTTCATTTGTTAGCCCAATTCTTGAGAAAGGCTATATACTGTTTAACATCACGATATGACACTTAGATCAAAAAGGAAAAAGTCAGAAAACGAAGTAGGTAATAGCGCAGGAACCCGTTGGATGCGAGAAGCACAGAACCGGGCGAAGTAGAGGTGCTTTGGGAGGCCTACCTACGAGTATATCCAGCAGTGGACGTCTTTCGGCTGAAATGATGATGGAGCTGATCTTCTGTTCGCATCTATTTCGTGGTATTGTTACGTAAATCGTGCGTGCTACATAGACCGCGGTGTTACTATCGATGATTATCGTCCGTTTTGTTACTGTATTGGTAAAGGTTCAATGTCCTATGATTATTTATTTAGTGTTTAATATTTGTTGCTGGTTTTGGATGGGTTTATTTAGTTATTTGAAGGGTCCTGTGGTCTGTGGGTAGAAGTTAAAATAGGCCTAGAAACCCTGAATAATGAAAAAGGGCTTGTGGTTAAGTAATAACAGCCGCAGTCGCGGTTGGTCCGTGGATGGGTTGGTTTTACATATCAAGATCCTCCGTGCCTCGGAAAGCAGGTTAAGCCGTTGGTCCCAGCTGGTATTCGTGGATCTTTGGCAGTCGTTACGGGTCGTCAGATGCCCGAAAATCTCACAGCCAGTTTTACCAAGGAGTTTGGTATTACCCAGTAACTGGGTTGTGGGAGTCAGATAGGCAGTCGCTCCATGTAAAATACTGGTACTCAGCTGCATCTGGTTAGAAGACTGAAAGCCGACCCCAATATAGTTGGGGAAAGGTTAGGCAGATAATGATAACATAGTGAAATCCTCATTATGTCTTTCTCATTATTCAGGGTTTACACTGCGTGTGCAACTGTGAATTTAAACCACTCACAGACCCACTGAAACACAAAAAAAAAACATCAAAATCGGTCCAGTCGTTTAGGAGGAGTTCAGAGACATACAGGCGTACAGAAGAATTATATATATAAAGATGATGCAAGGTGGGACGTTATGATGCCTACTTACAATAGCGTCCTACATCGCATCATACATTCACTTTATTTATTTATAAATATATACTTTATACTTAAAAAATACATTAAACACTACAAAATATACAATGGGCGGCCTTATCGCATTACTGTGTTCTCTTCCAGGCAACCTTAGAATGGACAGTGATTGCCCTGGACATAAAATGGGACTGGCGTTAGTGCAAATATTACGTACCTATTCAATACACTAAAATAGATACACAGATATATACATATCCAAAATTATAGATACATGAATACTAAATATATAAGCAACGAAAAATAAAAGTAGACCAGAGGGGCAATTCTCGTAATTTTAAGAACGATCACAGTCTGATCTGTCTCAATCTGTCAAAAATACGTCTAAATTCCCTACATTTTGACATTTGTTTGTCGCCGAGATGAGACTGCGACTAGATTTTGAACGTTTTAAATTACGAGAATTGGCCTTCAGATGATTGCAGCTAGGACAACAAGATCACAACGACAAGTAGTGTTCCTTTACGAGTCTTTTGACCACCTGTAACGACTGCGCGCGTTTTCGTATTTCTTAGTATAATTATTCCCTCTATGATCTTTGTTTTGTTTCAAATAGGTATATAATACTAATGCTATTATTAATTTGTTGCAGGTAATAATCACTATATTGCGTCGCCGTCACCGCTTGACATTTTGGAAATGTCAAAAGCTGAGGTAAATTTTATCTAATTATAGTATTTTATTATTCTAGTATTATTTTATACAGAAATAGTGATGAGAAATGTTCTGTCGTAGTCTTTGTCTTCTATTATGTAATGAAGAGTTTTTCAATACGCCAGTTTTTTGTGGCTTTGTTACTAAATTATTTCGAATAGAATTTTTCAAATTAAAGCTACGAGCTTAGAATAGAATAGATATTTATTTTGCAAATATGCATAATACACAATAAGCGTTATGATACATTAAAGCTCAGTTCTTTTTTCTTTATAAATTATTTGTGTATTTAAGCTACTTTTATATCCGTAAACAATTTAATACGATGGTGTTCTCTGGTTTTATCCGTCATCATCATCATTTCAGCCCGGAATCTACCACTGCTGGCTATAGAGCTCCCCTTTCTTCTGCCATACTTCCCTGTTCTGTGGTTTTATCTATGATCTAGAAAAATAAATGCTTGGACTTTGAATAAAATTGCACGATAATTTTAGTATATTAAATAGTGATATTTTATCGGAATTATTTCCTTCTAAAAACTTCAATGACATGAAGTTTTCAGTTTGATAGCGCCCTGAGGGACATCACTCACTAAAGTAATGTTGGGAGCAGTTTATAACTCTGACAAGGTGCAGTTTCTCAATAATATGAATAATTGCTGCCTACTAGCTCTTAACTACTTATGACTCCCATAAACAACTGATGTTTCCTAGTTTAGCATCACAACTTACAATCCATAACTGGTGGCTAAAGGTTACTTACACACTAATAACACGCTGTGTTCAGTTGATTTATAATTAGTGTGCGGACATTAGCTGGACGTATGTTTGTCGTAAAAATATTAATAAGCATTGGCTGTGGCTACCAGCAAAGAGTTCTGAGTACCTACAGTTATGCATACCCCCTCTCTTTCTGTGAGTGTCGTGAAGAGTAACAGAGATGGTATGAAACAGGCTGACGTAAAATTCGTTTCACTTTTATTGAATTGCTTATCTAGTTTCCTGATCAGTGATTATGGTGATCTAGTAATGTAGCCAATATTTTGATTTAAAAGACTGTCTTTGGAGTATCTTCCCCGTTCTTCTCCATAGGTCATCTCAGCCTATCGCAGTCCACTGCTGGATATAGGCCTCTCCCGGGCTGCGCCATAACACCCTGTCCTCCGCATTCCGCCGCCAGTCTTTCCCAGCCACCTTATTAAGGTCGTCAATCCATCTAGCTGGGGGGCGTCCCACACTGCGTTTGCCGACACGCGGTCTCTTCCGGTCTCCATAGATACCTACTTCGTTTTGTAAAGGGCAATTAGCTCCATCTTTCTAACTGACCGACTCTTTGACAATTCAATCCTTGAGTATTTTCTCTCCCGAGTCATAAATCTTGCACAACAAAATGTAAGACAATACATTTACATAGAAACAACTCTCCAGGTGAATATCCAGAGAAAAGCCATCTGTCTAAATGATCATTGTCATTAATACCCCAGTTTAAGGTCCCCTGGAGGCAATAAACATGTACGAATGGTCGTAATCTCAGTGAATGTTCTATTACGGTGCTGTCAAATACGAGGTCCGAGCTCTGACGTCCAGCGGACCTCTTGGCACAGAGTGGAAAATTGCAGAAGTTCCATTTCTGTTTAAAATGCACGATGCGTACTAAAACCATATTTAAAAGTGATCAGTGCCGTTCTAAATCACCAGCTGCATCTTAATGTTATTACACACTTTCTATCATAATCCAAAGGATTTCAAAACAAAACTTCTAAAACATTGTATCGTATGTTTGAAAAATTCGTATGCTTGACAACGTTAATAAGGCAATGACTATTGTTGACTTTGAATGAATGGCATTAGCGTTTTTGTGTTACGCAATTGGGCTGCACACTAGTAAATACATCGTAAACTGCGTACTTTGTTATGATGATGTTCTTGCTGTCCATAATTTGGAGCCTTAAATTTGGAAGACTGAATCTCTCTTTGCCCATACCATGGCAAACATGAGCCAGTCAGCAAATCAAATCAAATTCAAAATCGTTTATCTGCATAGAAACCAAATAAACGATTTTGATTGGGGTACAGGAGATGTTACTTCTATACAATTCAATACAAATACTCATTTTACCATGCAGAGATGGCATGCAAATATTTAATGGATGTTATTTTGTTAAACAGTAACAGTAAGCTTGCAGGGCTTAAGGCCTATAACGCCCTAGAGTATTGTCATTGCAGTAGTAGAGTATTTTCGACATTTCTGTTTCGTGGAGTATGTAGCATATCTAGCATATTGTGTGTAGTGTCCCTTCTGCGTCTCCTTGTGATCTCGGCGTACACGACACGTCACGTCCACATCCTGATTTCCCCCCGGCTCTGAATTCTGAATCCAATGTCGTAATGTTTGTAACTTGTGCCAACGTGTTGATTATTCGTTTAGTTGTTATTCTATTGTTTTTTTTTTCGTTGTTATTTAGAAAACTAATTGGGTTGTTTGTGTTCGTTATTATTGGAATTTTCCGGTAGATACCTATTTTTAGTTTGCAAGTTATAGTCAAGTACTAAGCACTCAACTAATTAGTAAAAACAGTTAACCGCATGCTAATTTTCCAAAACAAAAGCATTGTACAACCAGGACTTACCTATCGTGCATTGACGATAGCACTTAGCGCTGTCTATTTAAAGATAAGCACTATCTAATTTAAAATATCCGTATTTCGCTATTAATACCTTCGACAGAAATGCCGTCGTTAATTTCACCGGCAACATCTAATTTTCACGTAAACTATGAAACACAAACCCAACGGAGCCAATAATTAAATTTAACAAATCATTCATTGTTCCGCTCCAACACTTGCCTTTAGGAAGCTTACAACACGACCGTTTTATAATCGCTGTTGTGAGATGTTCTGGAATCCGAAGGTCGGACGTTAGCAACAGACGAGACGCTCTCTTAAAATCGCAGGCAAGGCCGGATGTAAATGTCTAGCTATGCAGCCTCGTCGATTGTACTGAACGATCGCCTTTCTTTAGCAAGATCGCGTATAGTCGTATTTGGTGTACAACTAGCTAACTAACTTGCAACTAGTTTATAAAAATATTGTGTCGATTTACATCACACATAATGTCAAGCTTTAAGGGGGATGCGCTTAGGTAGCCCGTGAAATTAGAAGAGAAAAGAAGAAATAATAATATTTTATTCTTTTCTTCTTTTATTAAATTCAATTGCTTACGTTTTCTGCAATGTGCAGGTCAGTGTCAGGTTGTATGTTGATGGACAGAATTATAATCGTTAGAATCATGAATACAACTCTGAACTACTGACCTGCAAAATTGTAAAAAAACGTATGAAAATTTAATTTCACGGGCTACTCTGACTCTTTCGTCTTAAATGTGATGGATATTTTTGCATGTATACCAAATAGTTTGTTATACTGTACATAGAATGCGCTGCAGGAGATAATTTATTCGCGCGTAGATTATCCAATGGGTACCGCATTCAGTATTAATTTGAAATTCATTAGATTATCGTTAGATTGTAAAATAGAAATGTTAGTATTGGATATAAATTGTGGAAATGTCAGCTTCACAGCGAGTGGTCGAAGCCAACACTTCTTTAACCGAACTGTCAGGAGAGGTGACTTAGGGTTAAATGGACAGCACCTACTTGTACGCTGATAATATCATAATGTCAATCGTTATTTTCCGCCTGTGTAATAAAGTAAATACCTTTGTGAAAGTTATTTCGCTTAGTTAATCAATTAACTATCTTGCTTCATTCTTCCTTATTTACTTAAAGTGAATGTGCATATTTCTCTGTTTATTACATTGGCCTAATTAAACCTTTGAACCTATGTAATAAACTATGTAACGAGTAAACGAGGCACAGGGAAAATGAAGAAAAAAAAATCTTCAAAGTGCAACGTAGGGAACTAAATTATTTTTTAGCCAACCCGCTCTGGGCCCGCGTGATGGATTATGGCCCACTCCCTCTCATAGTGAGGAGTCCGCCGCCCCAGCAGTGGGAACATTAAAGGCTTATTATGCTAGCTAGCCTGACTGATGTCCTACCAAAATTTCAATAATCAAGGTCTTGAATTCATACAAAAATTGCATAAAAAAGCACTTTCAGTTTTTCCCGAATTTTTCAGCCAAATTTTCCATAAACACCTAATTCGGACTATTTCAAACATTTCAAAACAAAAAATAGCCAAATTGGTCCAGCCTTTTTCAGGTGATGCGCTTACCACCGAACAGCTTTATTTTCTAAAGAGAAAATATTAGATTTTTTGTATGTTTCTTGGTTACACTTTCATGCTACGTTTTAGCAACTGTACGAATTTAGATTAAATTTAGCACATGGGTGGACCATGACCTGCATAAGCACATAGGTAGGTACTGTTTATCTGGATATTCCCACAGGATCGAGACTTATGCGGATGAAACCGCGGGGCACAGCTAATCATTTATAAAGAAGATTATGATCAAGACGATTTATGATGTTTATTTAATTAAGAAAATATTCTTTTCCATTTTGTTAAAAATCATGTCTTTCGTCATCAAACACCGCTTAGCACATTCCGCACTAACCAACAAACCTAAACACATTGGGTGCACATTTTTTCCACAATTCGCAACGGTTTTATTGTTTCCTAAACCGAAAACTCGTTATAGCGAGACGTTTTGACGTACCATAATGGCTATGACAGACCACCACGTAACGACAATGAATGTACTGACAATGAATTTAGTTGGAACTGGTGACTTAGAAAGCAGTGCGTTGCGAAAGGCGTTTCAAAGATGTAATGCTTCACATAATTTCGTCATTGGTGGTAATGAGGTGTTGGTATTACGATAAAGCTGTTACCTCAGCAGGGAATCTTGATTTTCTGGGCGATAAGCCTTCATGAGTAATAATTAGTACGTCCGCTGCACGCTGGGTAGTCACTGTGTCATAGTCATCTCCGCTGCCAACTAGCTGACTTGCTTATCTTTTTTAAACTGCATGACACTCTACGTGCATATGCACTTTCGCGTCGATAAACGGTGTTTTTTTTTTTATAAACAGAAAAGTTTCTACGCTGGTAGATCTAAAAACATGTCCTGAATGTATAACAATAGTTTGCGCGGCGATGTCCCTATGTATAGTTTATATAGTCCCGATGTATAGTTTGTGTGTACACAGGAGAAGGCATAAACAAAGCACCTGAATTTAAAACCTGATGAACAGTTAGGCCCTTTGTACTAGACACGGTTTTGTACTAAATCGCACCGTACAAAAAACGTGTCCTGAAACGTGAATAACCTTCCATAGTGATCCATACAACACTGGCGACCGTGCCTGCACACGGCTAAAAAGCCGTGGTTATTCACGGCAAGAAAAACGTGTGTGTAAAAGGAATATCAGGCTTCCTTGAATGGCTTTAAAATGAAAGGATAAATGTAGAAATCAGTCAATAAAATCCATGATCGAGTCTAAACTCGATATTCAACTCATATTTATCATGAAGAAATAGTCAAGTTTAATAAATACTAACTAACATGCAACACCGATAGGCTAGCCGTCACTCTGGCATGATATAGCGGCGCATCATGCCACATAACTATTTGCCACGCAGACTGACCCTAGTTTAAATGTCTCTACGTACCCAGGGTATGTTAGAGGTGAATCTAGAAGATTTGTGTGTCTGATTGAGATGGTATGGCTATAAAACAATTGTATCTTTCATTTGGGACTGTGTGGGTTCTTTCGTCATAGGCTGGTTGGTAAAAGTTGGTACAACGGTAAATGGCTTTGTCTGGATTTAAGAGTTGTGCTTAGAAATGCCAGCGGGGTAATTGTGTAACACACTGACAGTAGGCATGGTGGTTTCATTTTGACTGTTCAACAACTTTCATTGCATTGTTGAGCAGACACAATTTTTTTCGAACATATGAAACAATGTATAAGGTATATCCTTCAAAATGATTCAGGTTGTGATTGATAGTGTGTTACGCAATTAGGGTGCAGGTCGTTGTACACATGGTACAGTTACAAATGCCTACTTTGGTGGATAGTATTGGTTTGGTGGTGCCCTGGGAGCAGCAAGCACTCGAATCCAAATTCAGCTGTTATAGTCTCATCTGTAGTTCTCTAGTCACACCTATAAATTGAACCTGGATTCATATATTCGTTTGTCTAGACGCCGCATGTCTTCAACGCCGATCTCTTTACATAATTTACATAAACTTCATCTATAAATCCTAATAGACCTTTTCAACAATGCTATTCCCTTTATCACCTCAATCTGGTTGCGTCTCGCTTAAATATTATACCTACTGCAGAAATACCAATCCGAATCCATTGTGAAGCTTTAAATATCAGGAGGCGTGCAAAAATTGATACTTGCGCAAAGGAGCCAGGTCGGTATGCGCAGGAACAGCGCAGGATTTTGCGCAGAAGTAACAATGTGATAGCGCATTTTAATTGTGTCTGCGTTCGGTTAATCCAGTTTGATCCCAAAATCGGATCTAACTCTAATTATCATCCAGTGGATCAGATTTAAGCGCCGTCCACTCCTCGTCCATGGAGATGACAACTTACGGGATCATCATCATTGTTTTTCATGATCATTCAGCCGAAAGACGATCACTGCTGGTATCTAAGCCTCTCCTAAGCACCACACCACAAATAAACAAATGGATAAAGAAACGGATCTGTACCTGAATGTATCCTGTATTAGGGGATCGGAATAACTCCCTGCATTTTCTTCTAGAGTGTTCTAGTGTTTTTTTCGTACACTGTCAGCATTGAAGACCATAGTGCGAGTTCAGCCTGTTTAGCTCTAATTCTTGTCGTCCTATTCTTATTTTTCTTTTGGTGTCTAAGACCAACTTCGAATCCATGTCGTTCTGCGTCTGCATTCCCGAGTTCATACAACCCTAATCTCTTCAGGGCGAGAGTGAATAGGCTTCTTCTGGGCAAGCTCGTTCCACCGTAGATCTCATCCCTGCCTCTGGGCTGGATTGAGGTCAAGAGTGAGCCCATTGTCAATAAAAAAAAATTAATTTGTTTTACCCACTATTGTTCTTCTGCAACAGTTCTGCGATACTAGCGCCATTGTGGTTGCAGTGGTGATTTATTGACATTTCGGTTCAGTCGGCGAGACGGCGTAATTACGGGCACGATTGAATGCGATCGGTTTATCGGAGGGTCGTAGAGCACAAAATATCAGAGCGTTTAGTGCAAAGCAAGTTTTTAGGCTGTGGAGATATAGGTAGGCATTGTTTGGTATATACGTGTTTAGGTTCGTAAAGACTGCGGCGAGACAAGGCGTTAATAGAATCTTAGTTAGCTTCAAACCCTTTGGCTTAGGCTCTACGATCAGTATCACCAACATCTTCAAGTATATATTATTAGATATACCTGTTAGACTCCTTTTTTGTCGTATTCTATTATCATGGTTTTTCCTGAAATCCACAACAATTGAAAAATATGATCATGCTGGTTCTGCCACCTTCTTAAACGAAATTCTGTGAATTAAAAACATCAATGGAGATAAAGCAGTGGTGGCCCCAGTGGCAACGGCCGCGAGTTAAGAGTCGTAGGTCGTGGGTTCGTACCCAGGCAGGCGCTTTACTTTGTGTAAATTATTTTATCACCACTGTTCTTAAAACGGTGAAGGAAAACATCGCGAGGAAACCGGCATGTCCTAGAAGACATGTGACATCTACGAGCCCGCACTGGGCCCGCGTGGTGGATTACAGCCCACTCCCTCTCGAAGAGAGGAGGCCTGTGTCCCAGCAGTGGGAACATTAATGGCTGATTATATAATATATTATATAATGGAGATAAATAAAATCAGAAAAAAGATACTGGCCTTTCTCTCCAGCAGCTCTATAATTATTTAAACACTTCCGTTGATAATTACTTACATAGGTTAATCTAAACCCAAAACGCTCTACTGCGTATTTCAGTACGCGTTCCTAATGTGCTAGCAATGAGAACTTGATATCTAGGCATCGTAAAAGTTAACAACTCGTTAAACACAACTAGGCTGTAGCAATGGTCGAAAGCATTTTATTATGATGATGTGCTATTTCGTCACTTCATATTCTACTTACAACTGATTGTTAACTCAAGACTTGTTACCGTTTATTGCTTTCTGAAGGCGTTAATATCTAGTAAATTAGGCTATTTTTAGACCGTCTTTGTATTATTTAAAAGGTTTGCAAACGTGCAATGGAGCGCAGTATTCTAGGCGTCAAATTGACAGACCATATTCGCAACACCACACTGCGCTCCAAAACACAGATTACTGACGTTGCTCAAAAAGCCGCTAAGCTGAAGTGGGACTGGGCTGGCTACGTTTGCTGTATGCCCAATAAGCTGTGGGTAAATAACCACCACGTGGAGCCCTGATACAGCTAGAAGGCGTCACGGCAGACCCCGTAGAAGATGGCGGGACGAGGTCGATAAAACAAACAACCAGTGGTCTAATTTAGCCCTGGATCGAAAGAGCTGCAAGTTATGGGGACAAAAGTGTCAACAGTGTTTTGCCCAACAGTGGTATGATGCAGGCTAACAGTAACAGTAATTGTGAACGAGTGTTTTTATTTGTTCACTTACATTAGCGTCGGGGGACGGAAATAATTTTATTATCGGTTCGTCCAGCGTTCAGTCGTCTTCGAGTAATCGGGGAACATACATATGTAGATAAATAAAAATGAAAAAAGATTTAGGCGAACTGAGCACCTCCTCCTTATTTTGAAGTCGGTTAAAAAGGGGTCAATGTACTGATGAGTACATTGAGCCCTTTTTGGGTTAAGGAAAAAAAATACTTTGTTGTCGGTCCAACTCTCTTTTACCTTATTTACCTTACCTACTCATAAGCGCAGATTAGATCATCAAGGAAAACTGATGTTATCAATTAGCAATCTCTAACATAATTCAACATTTCTGCAAAAATATAGAAGGAAAAAGGTGCCATTCTCCTTCAAAGTTTTATAGGCTAACAATATGTAAATTTAACAGATATGAATCATCACTATGACTGTGAAAAGAAGTAATTGAAGCCTAGATAGTTAGTCATGAGTTTAAAGTTAAAATAATTTAACTACAATTTAAACATGTGGTGTCTTTGGCAAGATGGGTGTTGTTGCGAATAAAATTGAAAGTCGTATAATAGAGTTGGTTTGGGGAAGAAGTAATTCTTTTATAAAAGGGTTCCCACAGTCGATTCGGCAGTAGTGGTTGAACAGCAACGCCGAGTCGAAGCATATTCGGCTTTCATTCGGGTCTTGCGAATCCGCAAACTTCGTTCAACATCCACCCTCGCTTAACAATGTTCGGGTCGGCTCGACACAATTCGAGCTTTTGCCGAACATACCTAAAAGTATCCACATCAATATTTAATAATTGATCCGCCCGGCTTTGTCAAATCCTGCCGACCTGAGTGTAGCAGCCCGGATCTGATCTTCGCGTAGTTTCCATTATAGCAGTCACAGTCACTTGAAGATTCCTCTGTATTAACCAATATCATTGTTTTCAATATATTGACATTTTCCTCACTAACCAATTCTTAGTATTGACTGAGATTCCATTAAATTATTACTTGCCAATATTTAGTATGCAGCAGTGAAGAAATCTTAATATCGTCAGGTCAAAATTACAATGCAATTGAGGTGATTGCCCATTGATTGCCGTTTATGGGAAGGGACAGGATACTATTGCTTTAAGATCACATCACGACTCAACTGTTACTGCTATTCCGAATTATCATATATAAAAGCAATGGTTTTTCAAAGAACCTTTCGCTTTCGTGCCGTCTGAAATGATCATAGCTTTTTAATGAAAATAACTCGAATGCAGTTTCAAATAGTGGTAGAGATAACTTACATTTCATTTAGGGCTGATTTTTCAATGGACAAATAATTTTTATTTGTGGAATAAAATTGTCGTCTGACAGTTTTTGTAGCGAAGAATTGTCAAAAATTCAAAATTATTCTTCCGATAAAATTATCTGGTGTTGGAGAAATGATTCCTTACAAAAATATAAAATATGGTAGTAAAATACAGTAGCACCTTGATAAACATCTTATTCGTTAGTTTCATTTTTTTCAAAATATCAGAATAGGTAGTAGGTTTAATGTAATAGTTTTGTTTGATATGCCCAAAAATAAACATGCATTTTAGTTTTTCATCAATATTAACAAACTTCTGTCAAAATAAACTCCCACAACATAATCCCGGATTTCACAACATCCCTCAATCGCGTTCACCCAATCAAATCCTCGTATTCCTAAGTACGACGCACTTACGTCATATAAATCTCCTCTAATCGCTACTATAGTAATAAGTTGCGACTGCGCATAATAAGACGAGTCTCGCTGTATTGAGTCTGCCGCTGTACATCGCGTGATCGGAATAGAGCGGTAGGGGCGCTGCCTTAAGCTATGCGAGAATTTATTTGTGAGACTATGAGGCTAGACTGGCGAGAATTTCTATATTAAGTGGAGGCTGTAATTCTTGAAAATATTAAAAGTTTTCCCTCCTATCCCCATTCTTAAATCAAGCAGAGATTATAAACCATAACAAGATGTAGGTATTCATCAACAAGCCGTGTGCTCGATGTGATTTCCCAGAGGCAAAAATTACAAACTTTCGTCCCCTATTTAAGCAATTTAGAGGATGAATTTTCAAAAATCCATCCCTGGTTCTAAAAATTTCATGCTTCTAAGCCCAGCAATTTACTATGCGTTGTTCGTCATCGAATTTAAGATTTTAATTAACTAGATGTAGCATGTAGTCTGTTAAGACTACACACTGTTATAAATCTGTGAGGATTTCCATAATATGCTTTTGATGTAAACCGATTAAACCATTGCAGGCTTGCAACAAATATTCGATTACTTTTTCATCGCTACCCATTCCCAAATGACTGAAGGAACTTCTTAAAATATTTTGATCTAAACAACTTTCTTTACGATGAAAACGCCAATAGTTTATGGCACAACCCTGAACGTTTGCGGCTCTTTTGTTTAATGTTTACGGCTTTAAGGAAACGCCTGCACGGAATATTTTTAGATGAACTGAGATTATGAAAGCGGTCCTCTTGTCTGATGAAATTGTATTAGCTTAGTCAACTTGAAGACACTAAAGGAGATCATGGAGATCATAAATTACAACACATACACACATTACACATTACATTACATTACTTATAAACAATACTGTAAATCGACTATCTGAAGTTATGTAGGTAAAAGATGTGATTTTGTCTTGTACGTAAGATAGTGATAGCTTCTTGGTAAAAGTATGGGCCATGAAACAAAAATGGGCCTAGCATTGCACCCTGGGAAACGTCCACTTAATAATTCTAGTTATGGATTTAAAAGGTTAATTTTTCAGCTTGGATTACTTCAGATTACCATTTGTACCTGTGCTGGCCACTGTAGCCTAGTACCAATATCCATAAACAAGCAGTTTTACGTCTATAGGATCAAAGGGTCATCTGCGATAATCTATGAAATGCTAAATATAAGTCGATAAGGCAACTTTGTAGACACAGTCAAACATTTTAACAACTTCCAAAGTAGCCTTATAATACCTAACAACTCACATATCTTGACACTTATTCTAATTGGTATCCAATAAACGCCTGGATACAGCACATAGAAACCAATTACATAGGTCTAAATGACCCAACGACTCATCTTTACAAATATTCGATGTCCTAACCAGTCAGGGGTCAAAATGTTTATTCCAACTATAATTAGAAAGTTGCTCAGAATTGATTTGAATATTACCTATATGGTCCTTATAAGGTTTTAGTTTATTTGAACATGCCACGAATAAAGTGTTAGGGTATAAACGTTTCATGTAAATTGTAAATGAATGGCGTTTGGTAATTGTTGGCTCATTAATTAACTAAGTTGTTTGATTTGTGTTTTTGACGTACTACCAATAATTGAGACTGATTGGATAATATTTGATGTGCCTACAGGTGTGCTATTTGGATTTTGGTATAAAGGGATTACGAATTATTGTTCGATTATCGAAACAACGATTTGTTCACATTAGGAAAATGTACGAGTATCACACTTGTAACTTCGTACATCTTGCTTTTAAGGAAAACCGGGAATATTCCTTTGAGGTTTTGATAATATTTTTTAGTACGAGAACAGTCGATAAATTATTCGTTTCACCCTTCGCTGGGTGGCATTTCCTATTCCCTTTCACTGGGTGCATTATGTCAGTTTCAAAAAAACAAAATGCAACAACAGTTCTGAAAAGAACTGTAAATCAAATAAAAGTATACGCAAGCACGTACATTCATCGGGGCACGTGATTAGACGTACAATTCCGCGACACTATAATAGTTTATAATTACGTTTTTTGCAACAATTGTAATGGTCGCCTTTGTTTTATTGCCCGGGACATGCAATGCTGTGCATTTGCGTACGTATGGTCGTACAGAATCTAGTTATGTAAGAATTCAAGGAATTTCTTTGATGGAAATGATAGAAGCAATGTTAGTTGAGATCCTTGTTAGAAAAATATGTGTTTTTACCAGTAAAGATAGTGTGTTTATTCCGCTGAATTTGAACGCCGGAATGCATTGAAAGGAATATAAGGACTATGGGTTGACTGTGAACGCTTTACAGTAGCCGTTGATTTTCGCTTAAAATATCATAACATTTCAAACTCATAATCACAATTTTACAAGTCAGTTCTCATGAAAAGTTTAACAAGAGAGACTAGAGAAAAAGAAGAAGAGAAAGCAATTGTAGTACACACAATACACACTAAATTAGGAACTTCAAATTAGGCGAAGATTATAATCACGTCAGGAAAACCTCAGGATTCGAATATTAATTAGGGACATAAATCTAGGTTTAGTTTAAACAGAGGTGTTGGTACGTCGGTGTTGCCAACCTTCGCTTTCCCATCCTGCCGAACCGCCGATAGAATAATATAGCAATTAGCATTATTGGAGGAGTAATAAGGGAATCAATAGCTTACGATAGAGTAAATGATTTGGATTGTAAAAAGATTTGACGATGCTTCAATAGTTTTGTGAAATAAAATAGTTAATTGTTTTAAATTCTTATAATGTATATTATTGTCCCCATAAAGGAGTTTCCAGACATTGTTGAGACTCATAAAATTCTGGATTAAAAGAGCTACCTCAGAAAGTTAGTTGCAACACTTTTTCCTAAACAGCGTAAGATACAGCGGTTGAACAGTGTAACAATTGTAGGTAGACTAATAAATAAATAAGATGAAAAAAGTTACATGTTAAACATTTTCTTAGTAATTAGCGAAAAACATGGGAAGCAACGACTCAAGGAAAATGAACATTGTATGAACAATTGACTAGAGCAGGTCACGTTTTATGCAAAATTTATGATTCTAGAATTAAATTATGAGTAGTCCTGTCATAATGTGATGTTGATTATGAGTTACTAGCGTTACGTTAATGATATTAAGCAATTATTGTGATGCGAACATCGCGATGATGAGTTCCTATATCTTGCCCACTGCCAGCAAGATTTGCGTCATTGTATCCGTAACCTACCATCAGTTTGTAGAAGTATGTGTATACAAGCTGTTGTTTTGCATCCTCGTCAAATTTCAGGAGGATGTTATGAAAGACATAAATAATCAAATAAAATTACGATCCCTAGAAATAATGAATATATACTTGTTTTTTAGTTATAAGTTTGACAGTATTTCAGAATACACCACTTTCAAAGAACAAAATCGCGTTATGTTATCGTATAAGCGTCTGCGTTTTTATATGTGTGTAAAAGGGCAGTTACAGTGCGGTCTACACAGGCCGCGTTTTAAAATGCGTGTCCCACACATGCCGCTTTTCCGAAAATTAGTAAAATAAATATACCAACTTTTTTTTTATTGATTCTGGTTAGAATCAGGAGCATAGTTACCTCCTTGAATTTGACGAGGATGCAAAACGACACCTTGTATAATACTAGTTTCTGCCCAAGTGAAATTTCTTGGGCCCCGACCCCCGTCGCATCGCATCGCCCGCCCGCTATAACTTCGTTTTCGCTTAGCGTTCCTTCTGACTTAATTTTTGTTTTTTTCTCAGTTCCTCATGGCTCTTAATAGTTATGTTAAGTAGCCTACAGCCTATCAGGCATTATACAGGCTATCAAATACAAATATATTTTTTGCAAATCCGACTGGTGTATCCAGAGATTAGCGCGCTCTGACAAAAAAACAAACAAACTCTTCAGATTTATTTGATTTACAGAGGTATTTCGGCAATGACACAAATGCATACTGCCAGTAATCCGTTCCCGTCCTTATCATATCTAAGATGGTTTTAATCAATTTCATATCACGTCCGCCGCTTGTGGCAAAAGGATTAGATCTCAGCTTTGAAGTTCATGAATAAAGCGGCATTTTGGAGCTGAGGAAATAATTAGAGGTTTTCGTGCATGCAGTGATTTTAATTAGAAATAATTTAGTACCGTATAGGTCTGTACGTATGTGAATTTTCGAATACGCTAGCAGTTTCGTGAACAAATATAATTATGATAATAGCCATTGCCCGCGACTTCGTCTGCGATCGAGGATGAAAAGTAACCGGATGGATGGATGTTTGTTACTCTTTCACACAAAAACTGCTCAACGGATTTGGATGAAATTTGCCACACAGATTGTTTATCCTGTTTGTCCTGGTTGGATATGCATATAGGATACTTTTTATCTCGATATTCCCACGGGATCGAAACTTATGCGGGTGAAACCGTGGGGCACAGCTAGTTTCATCTAAATCCGTTCAGCCGTTTTAGCGTGAAAGCGTAACAAACTCACTTTCGAATTTATAATATTAGTTAGGGTTTTGTTAACGAATTACTCTCTCTCTCTCTCTTCTCTTCTCTTCTTCGTCGTTGCCTTAATGCTCAATGATTGCGACCACATACGACGCGTCTCCAAGTTTATGCGGTCTTCTGAAGTGTGGACCGCTCTGTAAATTCTGACTCCAACAGCCTTCCATCTTCCTTCGACCTCTTACTGCTATTTTTATCTTCTTTCACATTGTTCCTTATTGTATCTATGAAATGGAGAGTGTAGAACTATTCGACTTAACGACAAGGTTCTTCAACTTAGGTGTTTTATAATCTTAGAGTAGGTTTGTACTTGTGAAAGTATAAGAGTATGATTCAACATTCGAAAGTAGTTGTTTATCAAAGATAATTATTATAATCAAATCACTTGATAACTCGTTTCTAAGGAAAGGTTTTTTAATAACACGTGTTTATTGATACTGATTTTCTTGTTATTGTTATGATTCATGAGTATTGAGTGTGTGATCAGCCTGATGTAGGCATGTTTAATTGCATTGGGTAGTACTTACAAATTGAACAACTTTCTGAATACTATCTCATTGGTCTGCTGAGCATGATGTCCTGGGTTTGGGTCTCGCCTTCTATTGCATAACAGGTGAAATGTGGGTGGACTATAAGTAAACCTCTGACTAATCCTTCATCTGTTTCAGCAGTCATCTCAACGTTTATTTTATTCTTAGCCTTGTCGACTTTCTTTCAATTAATTAATCTGATTTTACCTGCCAATTCTATATCCTTAATTATTTTAAAGCAGGGTTAAAAGGGTTCTGTAGAAATTCACCTTATCTTTTCCTTCAATCAATTTCTATTTGAAGAAACAAATATAGGCAATCGACCACATCTATTCAGAACATTCCCACTAAACTGCCTATAAATCAGTGAACAGGCGCCGAACACCAAGTTATGGATTATTCAAACGCGGGCGGTACGCAAATTAGCAAATGTAATCACTTAATTTTCTATTCATTGCGGTATAACTACGTCCCGGCGAATGATTAACAAACTGTTTCCATGTAGGTATTCGTGATTGTGCGCGTGAAGTTTTAAGGGTGGGAGGTAAAACCTGAAAATGTTCACAGGATCTCGGAAAATTGGAGCATTGATAAACTTTAGATTGGTTTGGTAACTACATAACATACATAAATTTCGTCCACTGGAAAACAAAAGATGGTGGAGCACTGATAAGGAGGTCCAGCCAGCTATGCATAATCAGCCTATAATGTTCCCACTGCTGGTACACAAGCCTCCTCTCGGTGAGAGGCTGTAATCCACCACGCGGGCCCAGTGCGGGTTGGTAGATGTCACATGTGTTCGAATTTTTGGTTCTAAGACATTTAAGATCTAAGAGTTTCCTCACGATGTTTTCCTTCACCGTTTTGAGAACAGTGGTGATGAAATAATATATAGAAAGTAAAGTGCCTGCTGATCGAACCACGACCAACAACTAGTAAGTCGCGTCTGTTACCACTAGGCCATCACTGTTTCACTGCTCTACCTACTATGGTGACTTCAGAATTTATCTGCTTTTTGTCCACGGCTAAACAGAAGACAACGGAGACATCTGCCCGACTACTCATCATTCCATCCCTTATCTCAATTTATTTGGCGTCATGTCTGATGAACATGTCTGTTTCTTCCGTACATCTGCCCGACTACTAACTATTGAAATTTGGGTAAAGGGATGAGTTCCATTCTTTTAAACCACGACGATATCTGATGACTACGTATCGATAAAGTTCACAAAGTGACTGCCGCTGAACTTATAATGAGTCTAAAAATGTCTCACTGCACGCCAATGTACTCTGGGTATGGCGAATATAATAGGTACATGTACCTCCCGGGCCCCGACTCATGGTACAGACGTCAGCACATCAAGCTACTACAATCTGTCAAATTTCTTTAATTGATTTTCAACTTTATCGCTAAAGCATTAGGTTCAAGGTTGATTGGGAAAATTTGAAAGTTTCGGGTAGCTTGATGTGCTGGCGTCTGTAGAAGGAACAATGGTTTTAGTCGGTAGGAGTTCGACTAACAATATTGATAAACTGTTCCTCCGAACCGCACGTTACAAAATTTTGTTTCAGTGCTCAGGTGCGGTTCGGGCAAGTGCTGTTGAAATCAGTGCTCTCAGTCGAATACTTCCATATTTCATTATCAGGAACAATCAATGCTTCGGAGAACTTAGGTCCTTGAACGAACGCGTGACGTAAACTTAATGTAAATTCTAGCGATTTTTTAATCGAAAATACAACTATTTTATAGCATTTTGGTTTCAATTTTTGCGACAAGCACAATTAATATCACCCGTAGATATAAGTAAAGTCTTCTCTGCGTCATAAATGCTTTTAGCAAATAAACCTATTTTCTTTTTCTTTCTTTTCTTAAAAGTAGGTAAGTAAATAGTTCGAATAGGCTAGTTTCCTAAAAAAATCGAATTAGTCCGTCAGTTAGATTATAAAAAAAATATTGAACCCGTATTTTTTCTTTGGTCAATTATATAAAAAATGATGAAGATATCGCACGTTAAATTTCCGCGTGACGTCACTTGCTTGCGACACTTTTGCAAGCAAGTGACGTCACGACCCCCACTCACAAATTTTGACGCGCTTTATCTTTGTCATTTTTTGTTTGATTGACAAAAGAAAAAATACGTGTTCATTATTTTTCGATAATCTAACTGACGGACTAAATATAATAATTATTTTTTTAATTGTTAATGTATCCTCCGTGCGTTAGTGTTAGACCCACTGGTCTATAGTTGTATACCCATGTATGTATGTATCTTCTTCTAAGAAGTATTTCCCACAACAAAGTCTTGAAAACCATTTCAATAAATAGTCTGTAGATAAAACCTTTTTGTGCTAAAGGATAAGTGGAATAAGTATGTTGTCTAAATCGATTTGTTTCCAGTTTCAACACCTGCGGCCGTTCAAACTATTATTTCACTTTTGTCTGTTTGTTCTAGCGTTATTGCCGGAGCTAAGTTAGGCAATATAATGTTATAACTTAACATCACGTGTGTTTTACCCGAAAGTAGGTCACGGGACAATTTACCAGTAATACATAAAATACAATTTATTATGCACACAATATAAATGAAAAAAAAAAAAGTAGTAATGTTAAAAATCTCATGTTTTATGGGAAATCCTATTGTGTATGCCATTAAACAGGCACTAATTCTAAAGGCTGCTTGCTACTGAGAACTTCCTAACAGAATCACTCAATGACACCAAGCCCGGCTCATTGCCAGAACCCTACGATCCTTGCTGAGCAATCGTTCTTGCAACCCTGGACCAACGAAGCTGTTCCGTCAATCTTCTATAATATAAATAGTTTAAAACAAAGTCGCTTTGCTTTGTCGTGTCTATGTGATTGCTTATAATAATAATAAACAATTAAGGCTTTATTTCTTCCATGTCATACATAGTAGGTATATATGACACTTTACATGATATAAATGTTAGTATGTGGTTAAGTAGTTTGCTTACATCTAGTTGTTAGTATTATTAGTTTGACATTTTTAGATTTGTGTTTGAGATATGGACCCCATCATGGGTGAAGGCGTCCTCTAGATCGTCGACTGTGATTGCTTAGTTCTTCTAAACTTCGCAATGAATTTTGATTTGGTTTTCACCATCACTTAGAGAATTAATTCCGGAAGGTTTATATGTATACTACATTAAACTGAGATCTAAGATCTAGCACAGAAATCTCGATGACGCCACATCAGTAGATTGCACCCGTGCGAAGCAGGGCCAGGTCACTAGTAGAACTATAAAATTATAGTTATAATGCTTGCAATAGGCCTAACAAAGTAAAACAAAACACTACGCTCAGTAATTAAGAATGCTCGTCGTCAGGGTGTTGAAACCTAAGTTTTTGCATCGTTACAATGCGCCTATTAATGCAGTTGGCTCATTATTGCTGTACCTACTGGTGCGTAAACCACTTGCTTGTGATTATGTTGATTTTTCCAACTTCATCCATGATTAGGGTTTGGACACTGTGATAAGAATCAATGAAGAAAATATGTTAGACATAGACGACCTCGTCTAGTTTAAAAAAAAATATAATTGACGTATAATTATTCTACTTACAGAAATAAAATCATTTATCATTTAGCTATTTCTCATTATTGTTGGATTTCTGAATAATGCATTTATATATTTTGTAGGTTATTGTAGTATTGTAGGGTGTTGTGTAGGTTTAAGACATCTAATTTGAGGGCAGATAGTTTCTAGGTATGCCATTAACTGAAACATTTTAGAATAACGATTGCTCTTACACTTCTAATGCATATTTTTTTTAAAGTTTCTGACTGACTGACTGACTGTTGTGATGAGTACGATTCCAAAATGATCTTTATGTATTTCTGTTTATCTACGTATCCTTAAGTCTGCACCATCGACTTTAACAATAAATCTGCTCATAGTACAGGGATCGATCGCAGGTCACAAGAAAAAAAAAGTCTTCCTGTTCGCAAAATAATTCTCTCTATTGAAAATCCATAAAGCATAATAACTAGCCTTTAATGTTCAGGCACAGGCCTCCACTCAGTAAAAAGGCGGGAAAATTCAAATAAATAAAATGATTGCACACAAGGCTATTGTGAACCACCCTTTACCTAGTAATTCCATCGCAACAATTAGGCCTGTATGATCGAATTAGCGAACGATTTCGATAGCAGATAGTTCCCGACAAGGATATCATGTAATTATTGGCTTCATGACTAATTATGTCATCACTTTTATGTCTTTAATAGTTTCAGACTGGTTCAGACGTATAGAATTGCGAGTACTAATGATAATTCGGTTCTTGGTAATGATGAACTTGTCTAGACTATAATAGTACTGTTGATATTACCTATTAACTTCGTCTGAATTTACAATAGAGAGTATGTTAATAACTGAATTAATTGGGAGCATATCTCCAGCTCATAAAGAGCTTCTATTTGTTCAAACGGACTAAGCTTGGAGTCTCTCTGAGGGATCGAATCCGCAACGAGGTGATCCGGCTGAGAATCAAAGTTGTCCACATAGCTCACGAAGTGGCAATGGGCCGGCCATATTGGCCGTAGAACCGATGACCATTGGGGTAGACGTGTTCTTGAGTGGTAACCGCGAATCGGTAAAGGTAAGGTGGGACGCCCTCAGGCTACGTGGAGCGACGATCATCGCAGGATGGCTGGTAGCAGCTGGATGAGAGTTGCCGAGAATCGAGTTGAATGGTGTGCAATAGGAGAGGCCTATGTCTAGCAGTGCTTATGATGATTTGTTCAAAACCAGTCGGGAAACCGTAATAAAATGTAAGAGTGCTGCAAAAATTCCCTTGGTATTTTTTTTTGCCTATATTTCCATTTTTCTTTTTGGCTTCAAGTGTGCCCTGGTCCATCTCTTTTGTCAACCATCAAAAAAATAAACCAATTCACTGACCGACTGATGGACTGTTTCACTGGAATTCCCATAAAAAAATCACAACGTCTCCACTCGATAGCTGATCTATTGCTTCATATGTTCGAAAAATTTGTCTGCTCAGCAGCGTAAATAACGCAATGAATGTTGTTGAACTGTCAACTTCAAAGCCAGAGCTACTGATATTGTGTTACGAAATTGCCCCGCTGAATACCAATACTTCCGAGCAATCCGCTTTTCCAAGCACGTTCATTATCATCATCAGCCTATAGCAGTCCTCTGCTAGACATAGGCTAGGATTGCCGTGTTATAATTGAAAGGCTCTAAAATCTCGAAATTGTTTCTCTGAATTTATTTCTCATTTCATTGGCAACAATTTGTTACACGACCAGAGGCGAGAACTACCCACTATCCATAGCTGTTGGGCAATCGACTAAACATATAGAGTAATACCCTAACATAAACAGCTTACTTTTATGATAATACCACGAAATCAATAACTAGCGAGTCGAGAGCACTATTGGTCAAATGTCACTTACTCGCCGGCACTCAGTTCCTAAGCCGCTGCTGAGTGGTTTTATCATATTTCCGATAAATAGGTACTTCCCTGATTGACGTCATCATAGCTTATGATAGTGCTATGCGTGGGTCCTGTTAAGCTATGCTATTAGAGTAGCATAACATAACATCACGCCTGTAATCCCCGAAGGGTTGTGCAGAGGTAACAAAATAACACCCACATTTCATCAGTTATATTTAACTTCCATCCAAATCAAATTAAAATTAATTTATTCAAATTAGGCTGAGAATCAGCACTTTTCGGAATTCAAAATGACATAAGACAGTCCCCCAAAACGCCCGCCTTTCACCACTTCCTAGTGCTTTTGCTGAGAAGAAGAAGTGACGCAACAAACTGCCAAGCAGAACAGCTGTCCGTTCAGTTTAAAAAAAAACTTGCTTCTATACGATAGCAGGTATTGCATCGCTAAATCCGCCAAGACATTAACAACATAAACGTGTACCTACCGACTAGTCAATTTACCTAAGTACTTCGAAGAAATGTTTTTTCTATTTCTTAGAAGATCATTGTTTGTGTACTTAGGTTATTTGAATACCATCTTCAGTTCTGACTTACTGGTAGTATTGTATCGAGGGCTAGAAAAACCAATGTGGCTTGTCATTGTGGGATTTTTTGATTTCGTGCAATGTGAATATTATTTAATGTGGTTTTATGTCTATGTGATGAGGCAAGTCATTTTAATGAATTGTTATGTTTGCAAAGTTTCATTTGAATCGGTAAGTAGGTATAGTATGTTAGCAGTTGGTTTTTGCCTAGTTATGATGCTCTGTGATCACACTTAGTGGTGCGAAATGCCATCATTATTTTTATTAGAGAAATTATTTCATAACTGCCTTGTACTAACATTGTCACGTTAATTAATATCAATGGATTAAGAGTACCTGCCTACACATTTTTAATTCACAATTTCTGTATAATTTTCGGTTAAATCTTAGTAGTGGATATAGTGCTTATATCCGGACACTGTAATAATTATGCCGTTTTGATGCACATTGGTACAGAATATTAACAACAGTCCGTCAGACCGAATTTCAGCCATGGCGGCCAATCTCAGCGGAGACTTGTCTTCGGTGCGGGAGATATTATAGGGCACAAGTGTATGCGCAATCACAGGTGCTCTCTCTCTTCAATCACTCTCAATCCGGTACGGCCGGAGAGAGATCAGATCAACAGCTTTTTTATTAGAAATGGTGCTCGTCATTATATGTACGGTCACCAAAGGAGATAAGTAACCAGGGCCGTCGGATATAGTTGAAGTTTTGTAAGAAACCGATGGATTTTTTTGAATAAAATAAATTTTAATTAATAGAAAACAAACAGTTAATTTATCAAATTAAATTTCATTCGAAAAAATCCATCGGTTTCTTACTAAACTTCAACTATATCCGACGACCCTGGTTACTTATCTTCTTTGGCGACCGCACATAGAATGACGAGCACCATTTTTAATACATTCCTTTGGCGACTGCACTTAAAGACAAAATATCTCACAACTATAACACAGTAAAATAACTCTTACCTAACACACCCACGTTATTTAACTAAATAAACCACCTTGAATATTCGTGTCACGTAGTCAGCTCATGCTGAACAGAAGCCAACTTCATTCTCAAAGGAGCCCGCTAGACGCTAGATCTTATCACTAAATGTGTGGGCATATCGTTTATGTTCAAGTTGCTACCTTAATCGGAGGAGACAGGTTTTATTTTATAAATATTACAGTATGAAGGCTAAGAACATAAAAACAAATTGAGATTGAAATTTCTAGTATACTGGCTTAACTTACTAAGCTGTTTTAGTTCTTGATAATCTATCTATCTTCTCGTCCCACATACCGCAGTGTCTCAAGACGATAGTCTTTGGCTAGTGCGTGCTGCCAGTGATGACTTATGGCACTGAAACGTGGTCGCTCAGAATGGGCCTTATTAGAAGGCCAAAAGTCACCCAAAGGGCAATGGACAGGGCTATGCCTGGAGTTTCCCTGCGTGATCGAATCAGAAATGAAGAGATCCGCAGGAGAACCAAGGTAACCGACTATAGCCTTAAGAATTGCCAAACTTAAGTGGCAGTGGGCAGGGCACAATGCTCGCAGAACAGATTTTCGATTGGGCCGAAAGGTTCTGCAGTGGCTACCGTGTACTGGAAGTCATAGCGTTGGAAGGCCCCCCACGAGGTAGACCGACAACCTTGTGAAGGCCACAGGAACCCGATGGATGTGAGAAGCACAGAACTGGTCGAAGTGGAGGTGCTTGGAGAAGGCCTATGTCCAAAAGTGGACGTCTTTCAGCTGAAATGATGATGATGAATCTATTTACCAAATAATCATACAACCTGTACCGAGCACCTGTACTAGAGCAGTGGTGGCCCAGTGGTAATGGCGGCGACTTATGAGTTGTAGATCGTGGGTTCGTATCCAGACAGGCGTTTTACTTTGTGTAAATTATTTCATCACCACTGCTCTCAAAACGGTGAAGGAAATCATCGTGAGGAAACCGGCATGTCCTAGCATGACATGTGGCATCTACCAATCCGCACTGGGCCCGCGTGGTGGATTACGGCCCACTCCCTCTCACCAAGAGGAGCTCTGTGTCCCAGCGGTGGGAACATTATTGGCTGATTATGTAAACTGTACCGGTTAAACAGGAAAATTGTACCTAAAAATAGGCAATTAATAATTAAGAAACCGTACAAAATCAATTTGAATTTAACTCTTTTCTCTGTTCCTTGATTTCCATTTCCATTCAAAATACAATAAGCTTACCTAAGCTAAGCTTCCTCAAAACAATTTAGATGTTCACTAACAAAGTAAACCCGTAACTCCAAACAATACGTTTTATTATCTTTACCGAAATGAACCTTCATTTTTACAACAGAATCCATGTTGCCATATTATTACGCGTACGTTGTAATAAAGAAACACATATAACGAACATGACTGTCGACATGATTGTGGGCGATATTACCCGCGGGCCAAGAAACACGATAATGTACCGAAAAATTGGTTACGTTAAAGTCAGGAAAAATTGGTTACGTTAAAGTCAGGATATTTGTTATAACGTGGATACTGGGAACAAGTTTTTGCTTCCTCGAATTCTCATTTTGTTTCTGCTGAGATCATTAATGTAATATCTGGTTATTAGTGGTAATGTTATTATTTATTTACATATAACCTGTTCATCGTTTTCTTGCTTTTTGTCTCATTAATTTCGAGTAGGCGCATCATGTCTTCGTCCATACTCTCTCTATTAGCCGCACAGTCCATCCACCGCTTCTTTGGTCTTCCTCTAGTATTATAGCCCTACATTTGTAGTCAAAAAAAGCATAATTATAAAACTGATCAAAATTTGAGAATTTCTGTTTTTATTCAATTATTTATCTTAAGTTCATTTTCGTCACTGAGGTTCCACGATCTTCATATAGTATTTATCTCCGACACACACCTGTATTGTGTAACTTTATGCATTTTTCATGTTTAAATTCTCATCAAAAGCAAACCCAGTTCTACGTTAATACAGTGTGCTCTGCGCGTTTACATCTTACGTGGTTCACACCCTCCACCCCCTATATTTGCATCCCTTTGAGTATCTCACTCTCTCACTTAACGTAAGACCTTTATTTAAAGTGAAATAAGTAACGCCTCTGTGAACCCGTGCCTTTAACGTGGATTAGGTGAAACAAGTTCGCGACTGTAATAGATGTCGTGACGCACATACGTGTCGGGTATTTGTGTAGTGTCGTGAGTAAAGGCGGGTTTAGGTTGTGTGGTGTGGTGTGGCGCAGAAAAAAGTTGTGATGCTCTGTGGTCAGATTTGTATGGTGTGTTATGTTGTGACTGTCGTCAGTTTTTAGAGAAGTCATCACTATTGTTATAAAAAGTAAATCCACATTATTTTGTGTGTTTACACAAGAGTGCTTCGTGTCTGCCGGGGTAAAATATTAGTGACCCACTTCGTAGTCTAAAATTATACTTAATATAAAAGATAAAATTCATTCGAAAATAAGATAATTAAATAGGTACCTACATAGAACTATAGATTGAATACACATGACATCAGATGACGTCATAGCACGTCACGATCACGACACACCACACCACACAATGTAAAGCCACCTTAACTATCAGGCAGGAGTTGTCTTTGTTTGAGTTTTGTATGCAGTACGCCTAAGCGGTGTTGTTGGCAACTTTACGGCGCTCCGCGGTTGTGGAGCATTTTTTTCATTTTGCTGGTGTAGTACTTTTATGTTTATGATTGGTTTTTAGACTTTGGTTGATAAGTTAGGGGCACAGAGGCTTATGCTGCTAACCAGGACGTTGCGTCCATATTGGAGTTTTGACTAGTAGGGGATTTTATTTATAGCTCCTAGGAAATATTACGTAAGAGTAATTATGGAGTTTCTTGCCCATTCTCCTGCATACGAAACTACATTTTAGACAAAAATTAGAATCAGTTATATTTTCTTGTTTATGACGTTCAAGAGTGCTTGAAATAAATGATTTGACTTTGACTTCGTTAGTTGCACCATTACACAGTATTTCTGATAGTATCCAACTGTGAAAATGAAAGCTATTTCAATTGCAAATGTGTTACACAATTAGACTAGCAGTTTCAAAAGCCATTTCTGTGTTAGAAATCGGAACCTGGACCAATATTTGATCAAACAATTGATCAATTGATTGAATAGACAAGCGATGAATTTATCAATTTGATTAATTTATATTCAAAGGAGAGTTCAACCACAGACAATAGTATTTTATTGGTAACTTACTGTCGCAAGTCAAGTTTACAGTTATTCAGAAAATAAAAAGTTTAAATTAGATCAATGAGAACAACTCCAAAAAATCATGACCCAACACTGTAAATGCTAGTTATTTATACTAATAATAAAGCCGAAGAGTTTGTTTGAACGCGCTAATCTCTGGAACTAGTCGAGTTTTAACATTTTTGTTGACCATTTCATAACCCACTAGATGAATGCTATTAAACATCATGCTAGGATAAGTCAGAAAGAACGCTAAGCGAAAACGAAGTGATAGCAGGCGATGCGATGCGACGGGGTAGGTCGGCGGAACCAGAAATTTCACGCGGACAAAGTCGCAGGCAGAAGCTAGTAAAATATACAACGTGTTTTTTTTATATCCCATAACTCTAGGGGGTCATTGTACTCATCATTATGAACAGCTTTTACTATGGCACGTAACCTGAAAGCGCGAAAAAAAAATCTGCTGTTCCCTACATTTATGTTCGTATAACTCGTCAAAATGTATAATGTACGGGAAATCAAAAAAACACGTTGTATAAACAAGTGACTTTTTCAATTAATTATATCTCCGAGTTTATTTTGGACATTACTGACAACTAACTGAAGGAAAACATCGTGAGGAAATCTTATAGTTAATGAAGATCTGAAATCACCAACCCGTCTTGAGTAAGCGTGGTGATCAATGCTCGTGCCTTCTCTATGAGAAGAGGCATTTTTCGAGCAGTGGGACAATAATAGGCTGGTATTTTATATTATTTGAAGTGAATCAATAGGCCTATTACCAGCATTGTGTGATTCTGGGCTGAAATGGTGATAAATTAATGGATACTCCATTACGTCCACAAGTTTCAGTCTACCTTGCTCACTCCTAGCATTTAAAAAATAAATTAATAAAAGTCTCGTGTTTCAGCGAAGGGTTAGGTTGCTTCATAAATTTTTAGTTCAACAATAATTTCGACATTATCGAATTAGATCCCAAAAAACAAGGAGAATCACAATAAATGTACCTTTTTTTTCACTAAAACGGACATCTTATAAACGAGTCCAAAAATAGAACGAAACGACCTCTAAACGTTCAGGGCTGTCGCGTTTTATAGGTACCGTTATTGTAATCTATGGTAATTTAATTCAGTTGTTTTTTTGTTATTTAAACATAACATAACATCATGCCTGTAATCCCCAAAGGGTTAGCCAGAAGTGTACCTATAGCACACCCACATTTCCCCAGTTATGTATAGGTCTCATGTAATAGGGGGCGAGCCTATTACCGCCACAAATCCAGACTCCGGTCCGGGCTGCTACTGAGAAATTCCAGATGGAAAAACTTAATAACACTTTGATTCCAGATGGAAAAACCCATTAACACTTTGATTCCAGATGGAAGAACCCAATAACATTTTGATTCCAGATGGGAAAATCCAATAACACTTTGATTCCAGAAGGAAAACCCAATAAAACTTTTATTCCAGATGGGAAAAACCAATAACACTTTTTATTTTATTCGTTACAAGTAATAATAATTAATAAGTTAATCGGTATTTAGTTGGTAATTTAATGCAGTTGTTTTTTTTTGTTATTAAAATGCACGTAAATGCTAATGGGATTCGCTTTCTGATAAAAGAGCCTTTAATTATTATGCGAGTAATTTTGGTGTACTTAAATGTAATTGAATAAGATAAACATAAAGTTCATAGCATTAATTAAATACGCTGGTTGATTGGTACAAGTGATAGGATCTATGAAAAGTACACGATAGGAAATACTTATTAACACTCGCTAGCATGCATATCGCTTCATAATTAATTAAGTTAGAAAATTAACACACACGTTACTTAGGCATTCCGGAAAAATCTCAATCACTCAAAACAGAAGAATACTTAATCATGGTTGAGTTGTTTATTTCGATCTTAAATCACTACAAAAATGTTTCTTTCCGATGGTCTGTGTAAGCAGGACTATCCATTTGGCAGTGCACGACGAACCTAGGAAAGAAAAGAAGGAAAGAAAATAAGTTTAAAAACAGAAACCAAAAAGAACGTTTGTTTTATAAGCTGAATAAATAATATCACCGGCCAGAAAAATATTCACTTAATAAAGGAAAACTTAGTTCAAAATCAAAAGTCATTTATTCAAACTAGGCTAAACTGCTGATTCTCAAATCAGCAGTTTTTGAATGTCAAATTACATGAGACAGTCCTACAAAACACCCTTCTGCCAAAGTGCTCTGTTGCTAGTAGAGGTAGCAACCCTGCGTCTAGTTTTACTTTTATACCGGAGTGTTCGGTAGAGATAGTGGCTACGAGCCGTTGTACAGTTTCATAGCACATTGAACAATTTTAACATTGTGTTTAGTTCCACATAGGTTCTCCTTCCGGCCTTGGAGGAAAATATGTGCCGTCTATTTTGAGTTCAGACACGTGGCTCAGTATTCTAGAAAGTTGTAGAGATAATCTGTACTAATATTAAATAGAGGTAACATTTGTTTGTTCGTTTGTATGTGTAGGGGGTAACTCTGGAACTGCCAGTTGGATTTTAAAAAATATTTTTGGATTTGATAGCCCAATTTTCGAGCAAGGCTTAAGGCGGAAGGCTTTTTGAGTTTCTTGTGTCCAAAATACGATAAATTCGTTTTAATGAGAACGCTTACTTGCACTAAACTGAAACTGTAAAGAAAAAACGATAAGAGACCAATACCTACTTTTTCAAATTGCCCGATCTGAATACAGGCACAAAGGTACATACCAAACGTCGGCCATATTGAAATTACAGCCAATCGGAGGCATATATTCTGAATCGAAACCAATCGGCCGGAATCCCCACATACCCACGGGAGATATCTAATATCAGGATCAAATGATATTTATGATACAACCCGATACTTGATTTATGTTCTACGGTTTTTTTTAAACGTAATTATAATTTGAATTTTTATTTATTTAGATACGTAACGAGAAAGGGATAAAAGGGGAGGGGGAGGGGGGGCGTTTGTTTGGATATAATTAATTAAATTGGAATATGAGTTCATTGGTGTTTTAGACGCTCAGGTTTTTATTGTAAATTTCTTAGTCCTCAAGCGAAATAATGTTATGAGTTTTGTTTCGATTGCTTAGATACGGAAAACATGAGACACTGTAAGTAAATTAATTAAAACATTACCAATTAACACCTAGGGGAATAAAATTGGATTTGAAAAGTCATGAAGTCCTGGCACCTTATATTATCATCATAATTAATTCATTTAAATGTAATACATTTCATATTTAAAAATTAAGATGACAAATTGATAATTTATGTTCTTTTTTTTGTATTGGATGGGTCTTTACCTGAAATAAATGATTTTATTTATTTTAGATGATACTTAGTACCTAGGTAGATATAGGTTTTTACCAATGCCCTAGTGAGTCTAATTCTGTCTTATCATACATCTTGCCAGTCTACATCGGCCTACACCATTCCATTGATACGTGAACTTCGACCTTCATGTGGAGCACACCTAACCGACCAGCAGATATGATCGTTCTATGTCCCGGTTGTGGAGGTGACAAAGGGATTTGGTGCTGATAATAATCTCTTTGTCGACTCTTACGCCTCAAAGGACCAAATGAAGGTGCGATCATAATCTGATCAGCCCCTTTTCATGAACGAATACTCATTTGTTTTTTGATTTAGTCAAATCTGTGATAAATAATTTCAGTACTTACTTGTGGCTAAGTAATAACAGTCGCACGGTTTGATCGATCACGTTAAGCTACGCTTGTCGCGTCCGTAGATGGGTGACCATCTTTACTTACAAAAGCCACTCCGTGCCTTCGAAAGCACGTTCGTGGATGTTTGACAGTCGTTATGGATGGTCAGAAACCCGAAACTCTAAAATACCCAGTCACTGGGTTGTGGAGGTCAGATAGGCAATCGCTGCATGTAAAATACTGGTATTCAGCTGCCGGTTAGTCTGGAAGCCGACCCCATCATAGTTGGGAAAAGGCTAGGCAGATGATGACTAGCCAATATGTAAGTCGTACTTCTAAACTATTATTGCAAGTAGCAGCATTCGAAGCAGAACTTAATAAGTGAGGATACAAACAAGTTACGTTTACAAGGAAGAATTAGCTTCATGCATTCGCGCAACTAAACCAACACTGCATGCCCTATTACGCTAGTATTTACAACACCTAGATAAGCTACTAACCATACTATGTTTTGTTCACAGGTACATATCAACGCGGAAAATGTACCCGATATCAGCGAGGCGGTAATGGAGCGCTATCATATAATTTGCACTTATGCGTCTTATCTAGAACATTAGTTATACATGCTGGCTGACTGTGACAACTGTGTGGTAGTTAGGGATTCCCTTTTAAGTTGAGATATTGAAGTAATTAGTAGTAGATAAGTTCCCGTCAGATGAACTGGTGGTATTACCGTAATGAATTATGAAAGAGAGTGGTTGAATGGATATTGATAGGAAATGTTAACACGGGAGATGGAACATAGCTAGAAGTAACGCGTTGAAGAAGAAATTGATGACAGGGGGCACATTTAATCAATAATACCTGTTTAATTTTTTTGCTATAATAATATGTACGAGTATGTTTATGGGTTTGAGCTGAAGTCCATTCAAACATTGCCCGATGCTTGAAAATCGATTGAATAAACCCAAAACAAGAAAATTGAGTTAGAGGTGCTAATTTGATCAACTTAAAAAAATAAAACTAATCTGTCCTACGCATATTTTACTATCAAATGAAACCTTCGGGCATTTCAATACTCTTTGTTTCATATCATATTTATTATTTACTGTTTCTAAAATGGAAATGACAATTTCAATTTGCCTTATCAATATCAGTGTAGGCGGACACGATCTAGACTTAGTTAAAGAAACTTGTGGGTAGTTCTCGTAATACTTAGCAACAATGGCTAACTAGTTTTGAACTTTAAAGTAAATTAAACATAACTTGTAAGGAAATACACCGAAATACACCTTTTAGGCAGAGAAAGGCATGAATGCCATGTTTTTATAAAAAATACAGTATTTTTTAATTTCTTTATCCAACAAAATACAAAAGAGGGATCTGAAATAAAATGTTTTTATTTTTAAATCTCCAATCACTTAGGTACAATTATTATCTGGAGTTAATGATGACAGTCATCATTTTCCTGCCCTTATCCCATGTTACTTGGGGTCGGCGCAACACGTTTTCTTCTTCCATTTTCCCCTGTCAACTGTCACGCTATCATTCACTCCCTTCTCTTTCATATCATTCCTCACACAATCCATCCATCTTTTCTTCGGCCTTCCTCTCCCTCTCCATCCATCAACATGTATATTCATCACTCTTTTAGTCACATGCGTTTCGTCCCTTCTCATCACATGCCCATACCAAGCTAAACGATTTCCTTTCAACTTTTCTGTCACTGGCGCTACTTTTAAACTTCCTCTTATATACTCATTTCTTAGTTTATCCATTCTCGTCACTCCACACATCCATCTCAACATTCTCATCTCCGCTGCATGCAATCTTCTTTCATCCGTCTTCTTCACAGCCCAACATTCAGACCCATAAAGTACGACAGGCCTTATCACAGACTTATAAATTTTCCCCTTTAACTTGAGGGGCATCCGTGGGTCGCAAGTTGTTCCTGTGACCTGTCGCCATTTCATCCATCCTGAGTTGATCCGATGCGTTACGTCTCGGTCTACTTCGCCATCTCCTTGGACAAGCGACCCGAGGTACCGAAGGTCGGAGCAAATCGATAAGGGCGTTCCGGCGAGAGATATGGGCCAAGGACTGGAGAGACCGCCAAAATCGCAAAACAGAGTTAATGATGACAGTAATGATCAATAAAAAGAAAGAGCAGTAAACGATGGCTAATGTTCCGTCTCAATATTGGTCCTTCAATACGAAAACTTGAAACCTGTTTTTTATTTTGTCAGTCTACCTTGTGTCCCACTGCTGGGCAAAGGCTTAACAAGGGGTATCGTATTACCCAGTAACTGGGTCGTGGAGGTCAGATAGGTAGTCGCTCCATGTAAAATACTGGTAGTCAGCTGCATCTGCTTAGACTGGAAGCCGACCCCAACATAGTTGGGAAAAGGCTAGGCAGATGATGACTGCTAGGCAAAGGCCTCCCCTTTTTTCTCATCTCTGGCCACGTTGGCACTGCAAATTTACTGTTATTTAAAAAATAAGTTACGTACTCACAGAAAAAAGTACAAAACAAAATCTAAAAATAGCATTTTCTCAAAAGATATTTAAAGAAAAGAGAAAGAAAGCAAAAGAAGAAAGAAAAATATTTTATTCTGCACAAACAAAACGCACAATTACAACAAACAAATAATAATATTGAAAAAGACATAATAAGATACACATAGTCAAAAGACTCGTATTCAAGCATAAAAAACCAAAACAAAACCAAACCAAAAACCACCACCACCACCACCAACCACCATCTCCACCATTTATATCAAAACTACAAAATAAGTTAAGGCAAGGTAGTGCCTGTAATTACAACGAACGCATTGCGCAAGAGGCGTGGCAAGGACGCCGGTCACTCGGCGCACATGCATGCATTATGCAACTGTTACACATTTTAATGTTTTTCACACACGTGGGCAGCGCACGCATTTGGTTAAAAGCCTTCCTACGCTGCTGCCTTTTAGAACTAAATGGATATGCATATCGATATTAGTGTTGAGTACCAGTTTCCTTTATAAATATTTTTTTTTTTAAAGTGTGCGTCTAAATTTGGTTATTTGAATGAGATTATCGAATTGGTTTACGTAGTTATATTTTTTTATTTAATTGATGCATTACCATCGAGATACGTTACAATTATCTTAATCATAAATAAAACTTGTATAATAGTGTATCTCAGGCCCAGACAGAGATGACGGGATGAGCTGGACTCCTTTGATAAAGATTGATCCTTGGCAGCTCTGGACAGAGAGAGTTGGAAAGAGAGTAGGGAGGCCTGGCTTGCACTGGGATTAATATCCCAGTGCAAGCCAGGCCTCCCTACTCTCACGTTTTTTTTTATTAGTCATTAATATGACTAATAAAATAAAAACGTGTCTAGTGTGTGTGTCTTGTAAAAGTGTTGTGTAGTTTAAGTGGTTCCGTAATTTTATTGTAAAGTAAATTATGTAAAAAAAATAATAGATGTAGAATAGTAATGGTGCTTCTGCCTGAGCTTAAATTAGACTGGTTGGTTAGGTTTTATTGTTGTTTATTATTTTATAAAGACTGGTCGTAAAATTAAACAATATAATAATTTCACAAAAACACAGTTTATAATGGCAGCCACATAAAAGCATAATGCAACTGTTACACATACAAAGTAATAATATTTAGTAAAATCCCAATCAACACTATTGCCTTAAAAGCGTCCATCCAAATATCGATATACCTACTCCGAAACACATATTTATATCTTATGTTTTGCAGAAAAAATAACAACGATGACGAAATCAAAATCATTTTATAAAACCGTTTTTATTGTCATAATAATAAAGAACAGTATTATCTATTATTTAATCGAGATGTAGTTCGACTATAAAAGTGGTTTGTTGCATGTGGTTACCTAATTTTCATATCATAGACAATCAATAGTTGCTTCACCGATAATTCCGTCATTTTATGGGACATCACTATTTATTACTAACAAGAAAAACGCATTAAGATTATATAGTTACGTAAATATTACGATTTTGACCGAGAAAGTCGCATTTACATACAATGGATAATCATAGAATTATTGGACTAAAACAAATAAATTATTGGAAGCATTATTTTTGTAAAAGGTATGTTGAAATATTTTGATAGGCAAAAAATAGTAATGTTTGAATTTGAGCATAGATAAAGAGTCTCATTATTTCAATACCATTAACCGTTAGGGTAGACGTGTTCTTGAGTGGAGACCGCCAATCGGTAAACGTAAGGTGGGGACGCCCACAGGCTAGGTGGGGCGACGATCTTCGCAGGATCGCTGGTAGCAGCTGGATAAGAGTAGTCGAAAATCGAGTGGAATGGCGTGCTATAGGAGACGCCTATGTCCAGCAGTGGACTGCTGTAGGCTGATGATGATTATTTCAATATAGGTATCAATTTTCGTGTATCAAATCGGAACACAGTTTAAAGAATCAATACTCTCAGTCATCCCATTTCTCGTTCTGTCTGACATCTGTACACTACCGGCCTATGGCAATCGGTCATAAAATGTAGAAATGTCAACAAGATCCGCCTAAAAAACCACCAACTAACAATAAAAAAGATCTCAACACACGTGACTATATTTTTTTCACCAAACCCATTAGATTGAGAGCACGTTTAAATACAGGTAGGTAAACCGTTTTTATCGATATTTATTCTTTAACATCGATTAGCATACGGCCTTGATATTATAGACACAACACTCACACATCGTTATGAACCGTATATGCACGCACACAGATAGACATAATTGTCTGCCGTTTCAATAGAACAAAGTATTCTCGCAAGAGATGAACGAGTTTGAAATTCCGATTAAAGTACGGGAGAAACGAGATCATGACTATATTTGTTCTCTGTGTGTTTGCAGCTTCCTGTCTAATACGTTCAGGTTTTCACTATATTTTATTTTACCATGCGTCAATTAGAGTCTTGGATTATAAGTGAAGGTATTAAAAAGTAACATTCTTCTTCTTCATGTTTTGGAACATTGAGGGCAGGATAGGAGGAGGAGCAAAGTTTGCGATGTAACTCCAACCTGGTAAAGTAGTAACCCTACTTTACCGGGTTGGAGTTACGACAACAACACGACGAAAAGGCAGTAGGGTGTGGATGTGGTGTGCAGGATAGAAGGTGGAGATAGCTTGCGACATACATAATATGTCGCAAACTATCTCCACCTTCTATCCTGCCCTCTGTGTCCTAAAGTCACATTGATACACTAGAATATTATAGAATAGCCATTTTTTTTAATTTAATTTATTATATACACTTTGACATTAATGAATTTTATACATACTATGACATTTGCTTACTTTGTAAAGTATTCTATTATTTTAATTATTGTGAATGTGAAGACTATGTGGGTCACTTTATTTTATTATATTTTATTTTTCTCTCTGTTCTCTTAGTTTTATCATGGTCTGGCAGTTTGAGTAATTAATGTGGCCTACCCAAATGTCCTATCTTTGGTATTGTTCGTCGAATCGTCGAGCTCCTTAAGTTTTGAGTTGAGCTGCACGATTTCTGACAAATGCGTGCACTGACTGGACAGGTCCTCTCAATCTGTGTGGTTCTTTCCTCAAAAGACCATCTCAGACATCGACCTGCATGGTCTTCATATGATCTGACCAAGATTATGTCTGGACTTTAAAAGAGACTGTGACCTCTGAGTTTGTTTCGGCCTTTCTTCTCAGAGTAGTCAGATAGGAAACGCCGACCTCATCTAGTTTTAAAATATGATTGACGTGTAAAAGTGTTTGTACAAACCTACTTACAAAATAAAATCATTTATCATTTATCACGGATGGATATCATCACACAAATACAGACATACATCGGACTTCACAGAATTAGAACACTTCATTGATCATCGGTATCACCTGTACCGAGTAGATCGAGATATTTGCAAAAGTTGCAGCAACATGTACCCAAGTCCCACGCTTTGTAAATCTATAAGATTTATTATAACGACCTTTTGATTGGGCGATAAACTTGTAAAGGGACATTTTTAGAACGTTTACGGCAATTAACCATATATGTGGACGAAATATACACCTCTGTTTTATGTAAATTATTGACATGCATTGAGTGTCACGATGAAAAAAAAGAAACCATTTTTAAGTGAACAATTTTGGTCCTTCGAGTCACGAAATTTGCTTTTTGCTGGTTTCTAATCTGCTTTTTGCTTGACGATATTCTGCCTCGTCGGTCTAGTGGTACCAAGCGCTACTGCTGAGTATGAGGTGCTGGGTTCGATTCCCAGGTTGGGGAAAGTGTAATTTCTCGGTAGCAGCCTGAAGTGTAGACTTATGCCCGCGTCATCGTAATAGGCTCGCTCCTATTGCGTGGGACTTAAACAAAACTGGGAAACTGTGGGTGTACCTAACATGTGTACACCTCTGTCTAACCCTTCAGGGAAACAAGGTTTGTTGTTATGTTATGTTATGTTATTTCGGTCGCGTACAAAGTTGACGGGTTTGAAATATACTTTTTGATTGACGACATCATTAAATTAATTATACTAATTTACATAAATATCTTTATCCTACTTTGCAAAACTGTTTCGTCTAAATTATTATTATGGTCAGTAAAATATTAATACCAATTATGAAGTAGATACTAAATGAATACTAAAGTAATAAGTTAATTAACGTTTAAAGTTAGCCGATGCAGTAGATTATTGTAAAGTGAAGAAACACCCATTACGACATGTCATTAAATGTAGGACTTAGTAACAAGTATTTTAATTAAACTATACTAGCCTACAACCGTCCCAGTGTGGAGCAAAAGCCTCTTACTCATGCTGAAAAGGAATGAGCACATAATATAACCTAACCACGCTTGCTCGCTCCTTATTGGCTATTGGAATCAAGTAAAGAGAAAAAAATATCTTAATATGTTTCTCAGGAAGCCGTAGCCTTCAATTAACGTCAAAGTCAAAGCATTTATTTCAAATAGGCACATAAAAGGCACTTTTGAACGTCAAAATTTAAAATAGAATAGAGTCTAGTCGTAGAGACGACTTGACTCTAAAAGGTAGTTTTGTATAGAGAAGATGGCAAGAAACTGCACCGTTACTACTACTGACAATTTGAGATACAGTTACAGTTTGAGATTGTAGCTTCCCTGAGCTTCATATCTACCTAAACGACGGAAACAGTCATTTTTTCATATATTTTCTCAGCTAAGCTACCCAAATTGTGTCCTGGTCTTCGATTTTAAACTCCATCCAAATACTTGATGAAAAGCTTAAATTCGCTCATTCGTTCACTGACACACAACGCACATCCTAAACCGCTAGGTTTAGAAGCATTAAATTTTTGCACAAGAGTTCCTTATACACCGTATTCTGGACGATATATGTACATAAACTTCGACCAGATGTTCAGACCATGGATATAAGCATTTTTGATTATGGGCACATTAATGAATTCTTATTTTTTGTTAATTTTCATACAAACTAAATACCTCGGCGTAAATCAAGGTTCCTCTCGTTCGTGCAAATGAAATGCAAATAGCATTTGATGTATTTATGATTTTAATCGCACTAAGCGGCAACATAGCCCAAATTAAGACTCTTTCTTACTGCTTAGCTCAATTAAATTCATTAAATGAAATTACAAATATTTTTGTAACGAAGCCTTTGTTAGATTTGATTTCCAAAAGCTATAGAAGCGTTTGCCAAAGTTTATGGATAACGTGAAGAACACAAATGTATAACGAAAGTTAGCACTAAGGAAGGTTCTTCGAAAATTCACCCTATAAAAGGGTTTTCATGTTAAATAGAGGATGAAAGTTTGTACAAAAGTTCGTCATTCTTGCCGACAGGAAATTCCATCGGGTATATTATAACTTGTTTCCAATGAAAGTCTATTTTCATTACTTCTTAAAGGATGCGGATCCACATTCAATCGCTCCCTGCAGGCTGTAGCTGAGCTCAATCACTCCGGTCACGGTCGTACATATAATAATCTCTTTGGCGCCACTTATAATCAACTGCAAAGCGACTATTAAACCTAGACACTCCATGATGGCGCTAGTTGTAAACAGGAGTACGTCAAATTCAATACATGTCCATTTAGTCCTATATTCCACCACGTACCAAGATATAATGGTCTAGTTCATAGTAACTGTTTCAATTAATTTTTTTGGCCACCAAGACTGGGCGTTGGTCCACTGGGCAGGACTTGTAATGATTTATTAATATTGCTGTAATAAAATACTAACTTTATTAAATCTAGACAATAATGTTAATAGACAAGGGCGTGGTGTCTGTCAAATTATTATTCCTATCTACTCGTATCGTATTAATCTTTGTTGAGAATGGGTATTGAAGTAACGATTAAATTATAATGGAGTAAAAAATTAACAGATATTTATTAGTTATGTAAGCAACTTTGATTAGATTATAACATCATTTGATTTACTTTGATTATATAAAATTCTGTCGGCGATTTTTTTAACACTACGATGACAGTTCTAACAGGATATATTACGATACCCATAGTGATTTATGACCCATTTGAAACTCAACGTTTTGGCAGAATTTCATAAAAATTGAGCAAGGTTTTTTAATTGAGGGAGATGGGAATTAAGAAAGATGGTGCACAAGACCGAAATAAATGGCGTCGCATGATTGGGAAAGCCAACCCCGCGTGACAGGAAGACGCGAGGCCAAAGAAGAAGTAGAAGATTGCATACTTTAATTGGAAATAATAAATCAATTTTATTGCCATAAAAACAGGCTACAGAAAAATTTGATACCCTGGCTCCAGAGCTAGGGTAGAGTACCTGTATTTCAGGAGCAGGAAATGAAGACAATACTCCAGTGACTAACACATGATTCTAAGAAAATGTGGTATTTCCCACACCTAGGCTGAGCTATCCCTCATCGTTCTCAACACCTCTGTTTGTATTCTAGCAAACGTTTATACGATGACCTCATATATCAAATTATTGGCCAGAAAAGGCAACAAACAGGTACAAGTAAGATGTTATCACAACAAAAACTTTTCCACACTCCAAGCCGCGGATATAACCCAGTCTCACATAAAAATGCATATACCCATACATATATGGTATGGAAAAATAGTTCGGTAGTGGCCGGGCGCCTTTCAAATCGCTATCAGGGTCGACCGGCCACTCGTTATCACTGCGCCGTTTATCAGTGCAAGCCTTCGTGCGCTTGCGCAAGTCGGCGTGCGCAAACGTTAAGCGGACTATCGTTTAAATCCAGAAAACCTTTTTTGTTTTGTTACACACATTAAGGGAGGCTAGTATAGGGGAGCGTCTTTCGGCTGAAATGAATGAATGAACATACATTATTTAGCATGGTTAGGAAGCATGGAAGACCAAAGAAAAGATGTATGGATAATATGAAAGACAAGAGTGATATTATAATATAATAATATAATATCCCTGGACATTTCACACAGCACCATTTGTCCCAAGCTAAGCAACCTAATGCTTGTGTTATGGTAACAAGATGGCTGATAAACTACTTATATACAATTTTTTTTTTGTAAATGCATACATATCATAGATAGAAAAACACCCAGACTCGGAACAAATACATGTAGGTCATACAAATATTTGTTCCGTGCGGGAATCGAACCCGCGACACGCAGCGCAGCAGTCAATCGCTTAACCACTGCGCCAACCGCGCCGTCAACACGTCGTACACGTCGTCGTATATTGTGACGGTTAACAGGGAAAAATGTAAAAAAAAACCGTGTTGCGCCGCTCCTAAGTATGATGGGTCAAGGGCAGGAAGATGATGGATAAAAGGTCATTCATATACTTACCTAATGTAATTAATAATTTACTACCTACTTTATAACTAAATGAATATTGAGGGACACTTAATATCAAGTCCTGCGTGTCCTGTCAGCTGCACGTTACAGGACTGACTGATGGACGCTAGTGATGTCGTCGAACACGTAGCCGAATTCTGGGCTGAGTCCATTCAGATTGCCATCGACAAGCTGAAAAGAAAAAGAATATTGAGGAGGTTATGCTTTGCTGTAACATGGTATAATTTTAACAGTATGCCAATCAATTGTCTGCAAATTAACACGTCGTGTTTCATTGCTTTTTGATTGATTGATTTATTAATTGAAAACACTGACCTGCGCTAAATGATTGGCCGTTTATGTTGAATATTGTTTTTTTTTTTACCTGACAACCTTACTTATTATTGTGGTAGGATTGAAACATGGCAAGTCTGCATCCTAAAAGCGTGATTTGTATATTTTATAGCTACTCTGATCATGAATAGCATGATCAGAATAGCTATATAATATACGTCATATTTTCAGTAACGTTCAACGTGATTACAACCGCATTTACAAAAGTGGTTACCCAGCAGTGACGGCCCCGACTTACGAGTTGTAGGCCGTGGGTTCGAACCCAGGCAGCCGCTTAACTTTGTGTTATTTATTCATCACCACTGCTCTCAAAAACGGTGAAGAAACACATCGTGAGGAAACCGGCATGTTCTAGGACCAAAAATTCGAAGAAATGTGACATTTACCAATCCGCACTGGGCCTTCATGGTGGATTACGGCCCTTCCCCTATCACAGAGCGGAGACCTGTGTCCCAGCAGTGAGAACTTTATAGGCTTATTATACTATGACAACCCCATTCTCACAAAAGAACAGTTTCAGCTTTGAGTGAAAACTTCTTACTAACTTCACCAAATGTTGGCCACTTAAACCGTCAGCCAATATTTGCACCAACTTCTCATATATAGGTACTACATATAATACCAATTACCTAGTTCTCTACTAACGTTTTATGACATCAGCACCGTCGGCGCTTTCGAACTAAAATAAGATCGTAAATATTACGCGTTTGATATCGCCGACGTACTAACTATATTCATATAATTTTATGATATGAATGTAATATCTTGCCTCCTTTTCTCACGCGTCTTGTCTACTAAACACAACTTGCAATTTACATATAACTCAAAAATCTAAAAATAAAAATAAGTGAACAAAAAAAATTGGTCGTTTGATCCTATTATTATACGGACCACTTCTAACTGCTGGCTGATATTTGAGTGCTATTCTAGCATGCAGCAGAAGTCACACGCCATCGGAGAAATATGTATGCCTTTATTATTCTCGCATCTCACAGATGTAATCAGCCCTCATTAAGAACCATAATGAGTATGATAAAAGTAAGTAAGGACCATCACACAAGTTGCTATATCTCGAGAGTCGAGATATCTCAGCAAAATATCTCGACCGCCCCGCCCTGATGTATGTACTCATAAGCGTTATTACATTTTCTGTATAAAGTCTTACATTGCCGTCTTATCTGCGAACTATATCTTTACCTCGCTACAGTCTAATGTGCAATAATTTATCACTAATAAACGCTAAGCAACGCCGACAAATTGTACGGCCCTTGATTGACAACACTTTACCAACTCGACTGAACTGAACGATTTTTTTAGTACACAACGTCATACATTGCTGTATTTCAATAACATTTTGATTTAGAGTTTAGAATGTAAGAGGCGATGGATTCCGAAAATAGTTGTTGTTTAATGTTTCAGTTTTAATATTAATGTGTATTAACATTTTGAGTAATGATAGCAGTTTCATAATGCCTAGCCTGTGTGCTAACTAATAATATTAGAGTACCTATTTGCATGGTAATAGTTCTGGTATTTTGTTGTATACATACTTAACTTTATAATCTTTTTAGCCTTCGGGCAAGATTAAAATTTACTTGAAGTTTAACAACACTTAAGTTTTTTCTACAATTAAAATAGTTTTGACATTATCGATGTCGACGTAGAGTAGTTTTATTTTAATGTTTATTAATTGAATAACAACGAGTTCCATAACCTGAAGCGATTATGTATTGGTATGCAATATATATATTTTTGTGATGGTCAATAATATGCGCAGTTAAAAATAACTTGATTGATATTTCTCGTTCATTCATTTCTGGTTTATTATGAGATAAGTTAATTACGGCTTCATTGCTCAGATGATAGTGGCTTTTCTCATGAAAATTAAAATTCAGGTCAACGTTGAGGAAAAGATTTTTCTTTGCCTGGGGCTTTCCTACGAACAGAAGAAGTTTTATTTAGACACCAGAAGGTGTAGATAAAATTACATTCTATCAGCAATAATAAAGATGGACAAACAATTGGAAATTATAAATTTCTAATTTTTTTTTCCATTCATCAACATTCGAAAAGCTTAATATATCAATCATGTTGTAACTCGTACAAACAAGAAACACTTTGAAAGCGATTGTCACTTGTCCATACTCCATTTATATAATACATTAGAAAAATAACAGTTCTTTCGGTATTTCGGTGTAAACGTATAATTAACTCCGTTATTTCACAATAAATACAAAGCAATGTAATTTTTTTACCATTTACATTTTAAAATAACTCTAATATGCAATTCGGCCATTACTTATCGACTACGTTATATAGGCCCTCTTGAACGAAATCCATTTCGTCACTAAAGCAGATCCTACCAACCAACCGCTACCAATACATGCATCACAATTTACTACCACATAAATATAATCAAGTGACCCATTATCACAATAATTGCGTTATTTACACCAACGTGTGCTTAACTTATTATGAACAAGTAATCTTTACTACGATGGATTAACCATGACTAATTGTGTACTGACTTTTCTACCGATTATATCTGTAAGGCTGGGGTTGCCAGGGCCGAGGGTTGTTCGAAAGAGATACCGTGGCCCCTGGCACCACAGGCAACTGAAGGCACATGGGTGGGTTTTAGTCAGTAAAAGTCTGACACGCCCTTCCGCTCAGCCCGGAGCTGGAGAGGTCATTTGATGATTTCCCATCCAAAAAAAAGGCTGAGGTTGCAAAGGGGAAGAAAAAGCGATTTAAGATGTGAATAGACATAATAAAATATCCTGCTTTTCGCATAACACACGAAATCACTGTCCATTCCATGGTTGCCTGGAAGCCGCCAATTGTATCTTTTGTAGTGATAGTTGTATTTTTTGTTATGTATTTTCTGGTGTACAATAAAGTATACATTAATAAATAAACAGCTTAGGCAAAACACCCGTATTTTTTTGTTAAAAAATATTTGCATTTTCTCATTTGAGAAAATATTGATCACGATCTCGTCTACTGAGAACCGGCGGTTGGTGTGTATCTTTTCAATATTACGTAATCAGGTATCGTAGAATCCATTCATCTATGTAGTTTCCATTAAATTGAAAAAACAAACTATAAATCTTACTACAACACCGAGTTTCCCATAAAAAACACTGCATAAATCTGCATTAATTGATGATTAATTACATACATTAATAACAAATGACATTAATTGATATTTTGGCAGTCAGTTATAAATTTTTCAATGTATTGAAAGAATCAAATTGGTTGATTTATGTAGCAATTTCACAGACTAATATTATTTATTAATTTAAATATATTTATAATTTATTTTAAATGCATGTGAAATGGCGGTAGGTATGCCACGCAAATGAGCACGTGCCTAATGTTATCACGAATGTTTTAATATTAAAATTGTATTTTACGATCTCATTAAAATCTATTGAAGTTGTCAAAAAAAGGGCCGGTTTGACATTTGAGAATGCGTTCTTGACACCTCTCAGTTTCATACAAAGAATACGTGTTTTGCGGATTTGATCTTTATTAACTACTAGAACTGTCAATGTCAAAACGGGCCTTTTATTTTTTGACAACTTTAACAATTTATATTTAAATATTGACAATAAAACCCAAAAATGGTATGCGTTGTTGATTTGAGTTTGATCGAATATAAAATCAACTTGAATTTGTTTTGTCTTACTTCGCGTATGTTTAAACATTAAAGATTAAACTCCGAAAAATGTATACCGTGCATTAGACGTAATATATTTTCATAAATATCAAATTTTTGAATAAATATTTACAGGTACCTAGGACCATAATTAATCGCCATGCTTCCCGCTCCGCCCGTCACTAAGCGCTCACCATCAAATTATTAGCGACAAACATTCATTTCACACTGGCGTCGTAGGTTCTACCCTTGACATTCATTGACTTCACACACACAACACAAACATAACGGCTTAACTCACGTAAACTCTACAAGACAATTCTGTACCCTACGTCCTTAAAAATAGGGTTTAATTTGAATGTAATGTTTGTTATTAAGATATCCGGATTCTTGCAGACAAAGCTTGCAACTGTGTGACATTTAGCCGATGGCTAGTTCAGTTTAGCATTTAAGAATTTGGGGCTACGTCCATATTAAGTGTGATTTAATTATTTAAATTAAACGATTTGTGATTTTGATTTTATTCTGAATGGGTTTCCCCATTTCAATCTCAGAACAAAAGAATAATACAAGAGTTTAATAGTAAGAACAAGATGTGCAAAAGCGCTCTTGGTTTTTTAACCTAGAATTCACGAACAATGAAAGTTTAGCTATTTATACTTTAGGCACAGCACAAGGAACGGCGGAAGAATACGGGGAGGCTTTTGCGACAATACAGGCTAACAGAACAAAGGAAAAAAACATATTTTGAAGAGGTAAACATAAACATTGTCGATGCATCTAATAATAACCTTTTTCTCGAAACAGAGAGAAGCCCACCATTTTTGTAAAAGAGAAAAAAATAACCACACCTAATTTAATAAATACCCTTTTTCTCTACCATTCAAATTGAAATGTAATCAGAATTACTGGAAAAAATGCTGTCGAGAAAATATTAGATTGGTGCTTTTTCTAGAAATAAAAGTTCGTTCACATATTTCAGGGAATTTTAATTAGTGTGCAAAGTTAATACTGACAAGACTCTAAGAAATAACTTGGGTAAAATGAAGTGAATTAGTAGGGAAGAAAGCGTATAACCGACCAGGCTCCTACTATGCTGTAATTAATTTATTGTCGTATTTTTTTTTATTCAATATCGTGTATGATCAGTAATTCTTTTCATTAGTATCAAAGGACCAACAAGTTTCACGAGCTCTCTGTGGCAGACATCTTCGATTTTAATACTATCCTACTAATATTATAAACCGCGAAAGTTTGTGAGGATTGATGGATGGATATTTGTTACTCCATGAAATTTGGCACACATATATTATATTTTATAACCAGGATCGAAACTTATGCGGGTGAAACCGCGGGGCGCTGCTAGTTTATGAATAATCGCAGCTTTTAGTCATAAACCAACTTACTGCATACTACATCATGAATGGGTCCCAAATAAAGTGGTGTCTGCACGATATTTTAACAAATAACTAAATCAGCGAGCAGTTTTCAGAAGTGAATATTGGCGTTGTGTTTGGTTATCAAATAACCTACAGGTAATCTTCACCCTTTCCCGCAAAATACACCACAGAAATCGAAATTGTGCAAAAAACAAAAGAAATAAGCTAAAAAACCGTCTGCCACCCGGATACGAAAAATATTGCCGGCCAGAGATAAACCGCGAAGCTTTTTAGCTAATTGTAAGAGGCAGAATGGGAACCGTGTATTTTTTTCTTTGCCAGTCAGTTTCTTTTTATTGTTTCAACCTTTCCTTTCAAAAATGAATCATCTTAATTCGTTATTTTATAAACGATATTAATTCTGAATTTGAAAGCTCTGGGTGATTTTCGGTGTAGTGGGATTCAAGGGACAATTTTTTTTACCAGAACGTAAACCACCTTTAGTATTCCCATTTCCCAACTATGTTGTGATCGACTTCCTGTCTAACCGGATGTAGCTGAATACCAGTATTTTACATGGAGCGACTTTCTATCTGAACTTCACAATCCAGTTACTGGGTAATACGATATCCCTTTGTAAGACTGGTTGTCAGGGTTTCGGGCTTCTGACGATCCGTAACGACTGTCAAAGATCTATGAATGACAGCTGGGACCAACGTGCTGTCCGCGGCACGGACCTATCCACAAACCGACCTCAGCAAGTGTAGCAAAACCATTTATGTGAATGAGTTTTCATGCAATATGGTTAACATTTTACAATTTCAAGTTTTTGTGGGACTGTTCCGTCATTCCTCGCAGAAACTTTCTTGTTTATAAAAAAATGGGGTTTAATGGTTAATGTCGCTTCAGCAAAATGCCCCATTTAAATTCTTGAAGAGTTTTCTTAACATTAAAAGCAGCCTTAGAACTCTGCCTATTCATCAACAGGCAACAATCTTAATAAGAGAGGACGAATTTTGTCCAAATATAAATATGAAAATATATTTAAATGTTATTTTAGAGGTTTACGACATGGCGTCTTTTGCGTTTACATTAATATTCATGATTCTGTCTGTCATGTATTAATCATGAAAATTATAACATTATGTATGTAGGTGTATTTAAAATATTTTTTATGCATTTATTTACTTCAAATAAAGATTTTAATTAATTTTGGTTCTTTGAGTCGAGATAAGTTTTTTTAAATGAAAAACATTACATATTTTAATAAACCCACTAGACCTAGTGTTTTGTGTACGAGGATCTTCCAGTGATTTTCGTAGTCGGTATCTTGGCATCTGAGACAAAAAATCAAAAGAAAATAGTTGTTCAGAAAAATCAAATGATTTTTTTCTCGAACATAACAATGAATATTCCAATCAACACCCTAACTTATCATCATTGTCTTCCTCTTATCCCATATTTTTTGGGGCGGAACACGTGTTTTTCTTTTCTTTGTTTCACGTATACTGTCCAAGTTTTACCAACGGTTTGTCCAAGGAACTCAAGAAACGGTTCGTTTACTCTGACCCCCTCGTATCTATTTATATATTTACGTTTCGCCCGTTGACACACAAAGTTACAACTCCTCTCGACTTTGTGACTTACTTTGGGGTCCTTTATTGTAGAGGCTTTCCGAGAAATAAGTTGGAGTAGAGAGACACTTTTCCAGGTAAAGAACGATTTAAAAATTCATCTCCAATTGTAAATTCCTGTCCCAAGATAGACTTTCATTTAAAATATACCGCCCAGGCATTGAATTATATTGCTGAGTGGAAGCCATCTTGTCACAGTCATGACGTGCAGCTGTGGACTATTTCTTTTTTGTGCTCGTGATTTTATGTAGATCTACAATGTTTTTATTTTTGTTTATTATTCGAGTCTAAGTGTCTTTTTGTATGCACGTGTTTCTGTGATAAATAAACCGATTTTTCTTTCTTTCTTATATTTCCATTGGACCTATAACAAAATTAATCAGGAACATTTCTAATCTAGGCAAATTCTAGAAACTGTTACACTACCATAATTATATTTAACTCCGATGTTTTCACTGATCTTAGCGACTTTCCTTGAATCACGTGTTTTCCTGAACCAGTGACCTTTCACATTCAAAGGACCACTTGTACCCTATGGGACCACTTACCCTCTGATACGCATCGAAGGTTCCAGATCAGAACTTTGTTAACTAGGTACTTAATTAACTTAGTGATCGGTTCTGGAACTTTAAATTGAACAAACTTTGAGATTTCTCCAATGAAAACATTTCACCCGTTTAAGATTCGAAACGTATTCATTAAAATGTGTTATTTCATTATGTAGTGGTAGTAGACTCTGCATCCGTAAAAATCTATAAAGCGACTCGAGAAAGCGGTCGAGAAGATAATGTAACAGTGTCTTCGTTTTTCATGCGACGACAAACAACGATGGCCCATCTCTCAGCCAAGCGGAGTAACCGCGTTTATAACCATTTATTGTGGTGTTGGTACTTGTATATTAATATGTAGATCTTTACTAGCTAATGGATCATTTATTGGTCTCTCAATTTACCTATCTAAATTCTCTTTTAAACATAGGCCTTGCTATATATAATATCAATTATATTTAGCCAGTAATTACCCGCACTTAACAACTTTTGAAACTAAAACATTTCTAGAGACAACACTGTTTGCTAATACGGACCATCCATCACGCTGACGAGTTTGTGTAAGCTATAATAAATTTAATTTGGCCCTATATACACCTCTATATTCGTCTAAGGATTACAATAGAACTAATTAAACTTTGCGCCCTTAAAGGTTATACATAGTTGAAAACGTTTAAAAGTTTCGCGGTTATCGTATCGTATCGTATCGTTTTCAGATGTATCTCTTCAAATACTTCTTCCTGTAGTGTGTATCTATCTGTCTTGATTGAGCCTATAACTGTCAACTGCTGGACATACCTTGACCACACTTACTGCACGCCACTGAACTCAATCTTCAGCCATTTTCATAGAAAGAAAGAAAGAAAATACATTTATTTGCGGCAAACATGACGCATGAAAAAAAAGGACAAACACAAAAAAAAAAAGTGGCGGTTACACATGCGTCACATTCACGCAAAACGGCCATCGCTCAGCATAATGCTAAGACCCTATACGAGACAGAGCCCCAGCGCTGGTTTTCAGCGGCAGCCGGCGTTGACGTGATGACGGCAACCAGTGTAGCATGCAATTATACTTATGTAAATGTAGTGAAAATAAAATGAAAACTAAGTTCTAATATTTCATAATATTGTTCCTCCGAGAATTCATCGTTCATTGAAAGCGATTTTGATTTGCATCACAGCTCAAGTTAAAAAGTTCAGTTTAATTCGGCAAATAGCTTTTCATCCATCTGTTACCAGCACTACCTTACTTGGAAGCGGCAGCAAAACTCCCAAAATTTAGTTTTCTTTTTCCTGTCTATTGCTGACAAAATGGCGTACCTATGTTTTTTATTTATCAACCAAATATTTACATAATTTAAAAAAGCACAGTCTTAAAATAATAATATATGCAAGTATATAAAAAGGAGGGGAAATCAAAGGGCATCAAAAAATTCGTCCGCATCCATTTCCCTGTCTTGAATAATTTTAAATACAGGTTGCCTTGAGCGAATGCCACAGCAACAACCTGGCTTTTAAACCTTCCACCAAATTATATTGGTAAAGCCGTCCATAGAAATGTAACTGAGCCTGCGCGTATCAACAAGGAATCGAAACTTATAAGCTTCAATAAGAACCCATATAAGTCCTCCGATAAGTTTCATAAAGCAATTGCCAATAAGGGAAATGTTTATTTTCATATTTATGAAAAGCTATCTTTTGATTGGCTACATATCAAATCAGGAAAATGTTAAAGGTTTTATATTTATGCATTTTAAAAGCTATTTGCCGAATTAAACTGAACTTTTTAACTTGAGCTGTGATGCAAATCAAAATCGCTTTCAATGAACGATGAATTCTGGGAGGAACAATATTATGAAATATTAGAACTTAGTTTTCATTTTATTTTCACTAAAAACATTAATAAAACTTGCAAATGACTTAAAATGAAATAGCAACAGACTTAAATACACACTTTGGTATGTTCATGTGTACCGTATTAAATTATCTTTTGAATTATAAAGAAAATTTAATCATTTTTAGGTGTAATTTACAGGCATTGCCTCTTTCTATAGACAGTAGCAATACGCACAATGTTCATTCAATGACCGAAAATTTGATTAAATCTCATTGTTTTACCAGCTATATAAACACAGCTGTGTGATATTCGAGAACATTCACACGTATTTGTGCACTAAATGAATTCGTTTTGTTAAATCCGTTTTATAAAAAAACTGCCTGCGCACTTACACGAAAAAAGATGGAAGGACCAGTGTTTATGTCAGAAAACTCTTTGAAAGGTTGTTACTTAACAAACTACTGCAAATTATCTCTCATCCAAAATTCATCGAAAATGTGAGCCTTGGGTCTGCTGAAGGACCTTCCTAATCCATTACCCCGTGTAGACTCTCTCTGTTTTTGTTTCGGACCTCTATCAGTACTGACCTTATCTACGTAATCCTAACACCCTGGTACCTTTTTGTACGAGTCGCTAAAGGCAACAGAGGGTATTGGATTGTTTATGATCAATTCGCACGCTGATATCGATACGTTTTCGGCTCAAAGGACTCTGAAACTACGACCGAAAAATAGACTATCGATCTTTGATGCACGGCAAACTTAACTTTCAAACGATCTATGCATAAATATTACCTAATATCACGACTGAAAAATTATACGTGCAACTTTGTTTTACAAAAAAGAGCACTAAAAATCCACTCCAAACGTTATCACACATAAAATCACACTTATTACCTAGCTGGCCAACTTTCCCCATTAGGCCTACTATGCCCCCCGCACCCCTACCCCAGTCATCCCCAGTTGGGGTACACCCACGCACAACTCAGAATAGAACCCCACACCCCGTCTACGTCACACAACTGCGCCACGAAACGGGGAGACGGGGGGAACGAGCTATTTTTAGCAATTTACAGAAACAAAAAAAAAATTAATAAGTTGGAATGTTAAAAATAAGGTTTAATTTGATTCTTGTCTGTCTGCTAGATTTTTCTGGTCCTTTGTACCGCGGTTTTGATTTGCAAAAATATTATTGAACCTCCACTTCATTTAAAGGAATTTCTTAATTGACTGCTGATTTTTAGAGCGATGAGACGCAGAATACGTGTTTGTGTAGATATTTTGGTTACTATAACAAGCATTATTATAAATACCAACCAAATGATATTCTATAGATCCCTCCGTTGGAGCATTCGAACAAGTTTGTCAATGTTTGCTTTCCCTTTAACACATTTGTCACGAACCCAACGGTCTCGAAAATTCTATTACTTATACACATGAACCTTATTTTCTCACTTTTCTTCTATTCTCGGGGGCTTATACTTGTAAGTCTTATAACATATTTGTCCAAAAATAGTTCCATTCTTTGTTGGAAAGACATAAAGGACTATTTTGTACACATTTCACCTTAAGTAATATTTAAGGGCAGTAAATTTGGCTGTCATTGTATTCATGTGGGGATGAAATGGTCTCATGAAAACCGATGTCCCTAATAGAAAATCTAATAGCATGTTATAGTGATTGATGTGCTCTGAATCTCTTATTTATTTATTTGTGGGTCTCAGAGGTCAATCGTCTTTCTTACAAAATAAATTGGAGTAATAAGGATCACATTTTTTTGATATCTCTAGAGAGAAAAAGTAACCGTTTGGTAATGAGGTTTTTACTTGTTCAAAGCTAAGGGATCAGAAAGGAATCAAAATAATAATGTTATATGTGTTCCTTTAAATTTTACTGCCATGAAGAATTTCAGGAAATTACAAATATAGATTCCCATAACTTGCAATATTTGTGCGTAATCTACTTTTAGATCATATTGCCTCGTAGATCTAAGCAAGAAATATGTAAAATGCGCAGGATGGAGCAACTACATCTGCTTATGAAATTCTTGGGAAAATATGGATTCATATTTCGGATCGCGTACCCATATACCAAATGCGAATGCCTCATGTTCCGACGCGTGGACTGATGTATTAAAAGTTTTAATAAATCCGAAACGTATTTCTGAAAATCCTTTTTAAATCGTTAAAAATAGATCCCTTTATTTATTTCACCATCAATCGTATAAAAGTTAAAAACTGGTCCTTTGTTACGAAGCCAATTATCATCAATTCAAATATTTTTCGCAATGTGGCATCAAAGTGAGGCAGTAAACAAACAAACCTTCAATCGAAAAACATCGAAAGCTGTTATCCCGAAATAGGAAAACAAGAAATAAAAAATATTAAAATCAATCAACTGAGTAAGCTGATGTTTAAGGTACAAATTGGCTAAGGAATGTTTTGTGTGTAACGTTCCTTTCAACGACCCGAGGGGGTGGGGGCGCACCATTCAAGGAGAACCTTTAAATAGAACCTCATACCAGGAGCGTATCAGGGAGGAGGAGGAAGTATCGATGAAAACAAATTTTTAATTACAATTTATGCTGACGTTGGGGATCTTTTTCGTGGTACTGGATTTATTCATGTTGGCAACATAATGCGTAATAGTGTATTGGGCTTACAGCTTAGCGTTGATGAAAGGATAACACTTTTGGTAAATATTAAAAACCTTGAAGGATAATGTACTAAAGCTTTAGACACTTTAATAATAAAACGCGCACTTAAATATGAAAGCTGAAAAGGTTTTACATTTATAAAAAAATCGACAAAACAAATTCTTCACATTCTCCCATCCCTACGTTTCGTTTCCGGGCGCTCGCTCGATGAAACGTATCAGTATTTGTTTGTATCGATATTTAACCTCAAGCTTTATTAGCTGCGATAACGTCCCCTCACTAGAACAAAGTCGGTCGCTCTCATTGTCTGTTTGTACAACAGCTTCTGATCGCTTCGCTTTTGAAATTTATTTGTTATAGAACTTTGAGGAGATACTTATGAAGAGTTGGAGTTTATTCAATGATGGAAAATAATGTTTGGAGTGATTGTGAAAGAGTTTTAGAACTGGGAAGGAAATATTTAAGTTTAGGAGCAGAAGTTTATTCATTATGAGAAGATGGTTTGATGATAAATGTGTCTTTTCCTATGCTTTAGCATCTGTTTCTTATTGATAGATTGCTTTGCTCATGTTTCAATTTTCTGATCGATCGTTTTGCAGTGCTACTTTTATTAATTCTTCGAGCTTTTTGCAATGAAAGGCATCGGATGCTATTGGTTATTATTATAATATTTAAAGAACATAAATGCCAAATTGCCAAACATATCTTTCTCCGTTAAAAGTTTCATCTGTTATATAAATTATTCAAATTATAACGACACCAATTTAACTTGTTAACAGCTTCAATCTTTTCATCCAAAACAAAACTGTTTACCCATCATCAATCACCCTGTTTATTGTTCTTTCAAATAATATTCCAGTCTTGTTCAAGAATCTAAACCGCATTAAGTTGGGAGGAGGGAAACAATACGGAGGGCTGAGGACCAGTAATTGTGTGAAGCCGGATTGAATATTAAACGCGTCTTCTACGTGCTCGTCTGTAAAGGCATCGAGGAGTATCGTAGCAGAAGGTGGAGTTTGTTTACAGTCTCTGGTTCCGTTTGCTTATAGAAGTTGTGTAATTTTTTATGGCAATTTTGGATAATAAGTTAGGTTTAATTTCATTTAATCATTAATTTAGTCTTGCAACGAATATGTTGCAAAAATATTCACGATCTCTAACATCATTTGTTACCAGCATCTTTTGAAAATCATCTTCAGAATTAGACAAGAATTTAGAAACCTTTCTTCTGATCTTTCCGACATTTTTCATTTTTGATGATCGTGATGTTAAACAGTCGATATAGCCTTTCTCAAGAATTGAGCTATATTGTTAAGAATTATTCAAATCCGACCGGTAGGGTCGGATTTAAAAAAATCTATTTGCATTCTAGAGATTAGCGCGTTCAAACAAATAAACAAACTCTTCAGTTAAAATATGTTAGATACAGTCTATAAATGCATCAATAGAATTCTAAGGGTAAAACCTATAGTAAAATTATTAGAAAAAAATCATTTGCATATTATTATACTTTTTCCTACTGTAATGCGCCTACATAGTGTACTTCTGTCAGACGTATTCCTCGAACACTTATTAAGTTAGTTCGCCCACTGGTTATGTCGTTAGAGCTCGCTACAAGCTGTGCCTCCGCTGATAAACAATTACTTCTACACACATCTTGTTCCTAAGACATTTATTTGACTTGAGAAAAGTTTGTTTGGTGTAAGTAGGTTGGGTACAAAATTTATTGTGTTTCTTCTAGTAGAGGATATATTTCTTGGTAGTGTTATTATCGTTGGTATCTATTGTTTTTAGTGTCCGTTGATCAACTTTTTATTGCCTAATGATGTGTTATAAGTCTCTCAAATTCCAGAGAAATTGGTCTTTGGTGTCTAGAAGGACCAAAAAACAAACAATAAGCGGAATATTGAATTGATCGGTTTTGGAAATAAAACTGCTGTTGAAAATGTAAAAAATATAATTTATCGAACTACTAACTGGAGTACAATGTGCTCATTCAAAAGGGAACAGCATTGAACAAAAGGAAAACCCAATTTAGACTACAGACAAACAAGTGACCAGGAATAATCAAATAATTTAGTATGTTCAAGTAGTTTCTACTTCACAATCGGTGTTAATTTCGTCTTTTTATGTAAATAACTATTGTAAATCTAAGTAAATAGGATTAAAAAAATAACATTACCATTGAATAAGCTATTACTATTTTACAATCCTGAAATCACCTTCAGCTCCCACGTAAGGAAGTTACAGCCGTTACAGATAATCTTGTTAACCTGCAATTGTCGTCAGCCGCTAGTAATAGAAACAAACATACATATGCAACAACACACGTACAGCCTGAACACGTCTAACAGACAGACGGGTGTATTGCAATGCAAAGTAAACCTATGTATGTCGCTTAAGCGATTTGTTTTAAACTGCAGGGTAAAAGATAAATGGTAGTATATTTTTTAGCCAATACTCTCCCAGTGCTAGCCAAGGCCTCCCCCAAGTGCTACCAGGACCTTTTTCTCACGCCACCTCGAACCAGCCCTCGCTGTTCACGTTCAGGTCATCTCAGTATCGTTTTCTGGGCTGAACTCGGCGGTGCCCTCCATCTTCAGGGACCCATTGTGTAGTTTATTGGAATTGTAAAATATTTTTCACCATAGTAATTGTTGCATAAAGGATTTTTTTTTAATTTACCGGTTTTCATAGGTCCAGCAGTGGTTACCCCTTGGTTACGGCCCCGGCTTACGGTCGTAGGTTTGAACTCAGACAGGCACCTTACTTTGTGTAAATAATTTCATCACCACTGCTCTCCAAACAGTGAAGGAGGAAAACATCGTGAATCCGGCTTGTACTAGAACCAAACATTCGAACATATGTCACATCTACCAACCCACAATGGGCCCGCGTGGTAGATTACAGGCCACTCCCTCTCCAAGTGAGGAGGCCTGTGTCCCAGCAGTGGGAACATTATGGCTGATTACGAATAAAAAGATAACTTAGATAAATATCGTGTCTATAAGGACCACTAGTCTAAGACAGAAGGACCAGTATTTCAAAGACTCTTCCTTCGTGTTGAAACACAGTTTCCGCTTTTTGTTTGTCTTTAATTTCCACTACAGCATTGCAATGACTATGAGATGTTCTAGTTTAAAAAGTAAATAAGGGTCCGTGTACAGAAACAGCTACTTAATTCTGTGTTGGCAGCTAAAATTCCCGGGAACTTCGCTCTGCAAATATTATTTAAAAGTTTTCAGCGGAATTGTGGTCAAATATTTTTAGTAGGTATGTTTTTTTTTATATATTTTTTTCTACCTAGCATGTTGGTATTGAGAAAACGCTTAACAAAATTTTATTATGTTTAAATCACCGTCCATTTGTTTAGTTTCCAAGTAGTTATTTTTATTGACTTACCTCATTATTTCTCAGTATTTGGCTTCTACTACATTTAGCCTATGTTTTCATCTTCATTAATATATACTTTCTCTGCAACTGAAACATAAAATCTCATATAAAATCACTTCCAATTTCCATACAAACAATCTCCATGTTTGTCTGAAGAAAATCACTATAGTCTCCTGCAAGTGACGCGATGATTACGTCAGAAGGCTCCGTGGCGTGACGTCACTACCACCACCCAAAGAAGGGGGAGGCAGCTGCGTACTGCGTAAATGCGTCGTTTAAAAGTACCATCACAATACGTATAAGAACTCACCCCAAGCAACATTGAACCTTAAACCTTTTGAGACAAGGTCTTCATGTTGTTTGTATTGCTGATAGGTTCTATGTAGTATAGTCGGGTAGGTTAGGTCGTTCGGTTGTCATCTACACTCGTTAGCAAGATGGCTATAGGTACAAGAGGTAATAACAGGGGCCTGGGCTATCGAATTAATGTAAAATACAAAGGACATGAAGGTTAGCCCCGAATAGGTAATAGGTGTCCTATATTTATCCTATACGCCTGTTAATGTCCTGACATTCCTGAATAGGATTAGTCGTCTGGTAATTTCTAATTCAATAGAGCAATTAATTAGTTTATTATTGACATGTTATACGGCTAACTAGGTTTAAGCTATTGTCTTGTATAGATGACGTAGGATTAACTGGAGACATCAAGACACGTTAGATCATGTCATGATGGACAGTAACTTATGTACTGACGACATACCAATCTAGTTGGGCTGTTCATTTGTTTTACACCATTGAATATATATTTTTAAATCCTACACTAAAAAGAACCGGGCTCTTAATAATTAATTACAATCTAGCCTAAGCAATTTAAATCTAACTTATTTTTTTTTTTTTCTTTATAATTATTTTAAACTTTGAATAGTGTTTATTGTACTTTACACAAGTCCGTTCCACTTTCTGAGTCTGATATGATGATATAAGCACTTTGTTCATGTGTTTTAAATGTGTCATTGTCACTATTATTTCTAAACTTTTTTGCACTACACTACATTGAATAATAATGTAACTGATTTCCAAAACACCAAAAGCTCGTTTTAACAGAAATTGTGCGAAAAACAATTCATAGGTATGGTAACCACGAAAAAACTCAACTCGAATAACCGGAAAAATACTCTGCCATTTACCTTTTTACCGAATTACATATACATATTTCTACACTAACGTATGCATTTTATTTCCCATTCTCAGCAGGTATATAACCTTCTCCGACTAAGTGCATTACCCTAATTCAGACTTATAGAGCACTCCAATTGGGTAAAGTAATACTGACCTTATAACATGGGGTCCTCGTAAAACGAATGTAAAACTATACTATAACTTAGCAGTATGAAGGAACTGAATTTCTTTAAATAAATAACAGGATCATTTATACTTGTTAAGACATTTATTTTTCGGTACGAAGGAAAATGGTCCTAATGTTCACATTATTGGTCTTTCCTACTAATATTATAAACATGTGAAAGTTTGTATGGATGGATGGATGTTTGTTACTCTTTCACGCAAAAACTCCTGAACGGATTTGGATGAAATATGGCACACAGATGGCTTATAGCCAGGATTAACACATAGGATTCTTTTTATCCCGATGTGCCTACGGGATCGACACTTTTGCGGGTGAAACCGCGGGGCGCCTGTAGTAAAAACATAATAAAATGATAATGTAACAAACTACCCCTGAATATGCGACACATATTTCGATATAACACAGTTACCGACATGGCCGAAACTAAAGGTCATGTCAGCTTTTAGTATAATAAAGTTTACGTAGCGCGATAATAAAATTAAAAGCAGGTGTGATACAAACTCTAACAGTTACAGTGTCGCCTGTGCCTTATTCTTGGCTAGAAATGTTGAGTATTTAGGTACACTTCAGGCATTTTAATGGTGGCTTGATATTATGCGGGATCTTGGAGTAGTGTGGGAAAAATCAACTTTCAAACTTCATGTTTATTCAGGAATTACTTACGTTTGTATGTATACGCCATTTAAGTATTGCTATGGAGCAGTCGGTAGCCCGGTGGTAACGGCTCCGCCTTACAAGTCGAGGTCGTGGGTTCGAACCTAGGCAGGCGCTTCACTTTGTGTAAATATTCATCACCACTGCTCTCAAAACGGTGAAGGAAAATATCGTGAGGAAACTTGCATGTCCTAGAACCAAAAATTGAAGACGTGATATACCAACCCGCACTGGGCCCGCGTGGTGGCTTATATACAGCCCACTCCCTCTGGAAGAGTCCTCTCTTTCAGGGGGAGTGGGCTGTGTCCCAGCAGTGGGAACATTGGGCTGATGATGATGATACGGTATTTGGGGACGATTCGGATGAGACTCGCACCGACCAGGGAAGCATGGCACAAAAGCCTTATACTCAGCAGTGAGTGGAACAAGGCTGCCAATGAGGATGTTGATACGCTATTTTCACAATCAATCAACTCTGATTCTCGCAGTCCACTGTTGGGCATACGCCTGTCCCAAGTTGTGTTCACAATGAGTTCTCTACCTTATCTCTCAAGAGGACGTGATTTTAAGACCGTTCATAGTCTGATCTCAGTCTCAATCTGTCAAAAAATACTTCTAATTTCCCTACATTTTGACAAGTTTTTGACATTTGTTTGTCGCTGAGATGAGACTGCGACTAGATTTTGAACGTTTTAAATTACGAGAATTAGCCTTCTGTTTTATTATCACCATCATCATCCACAGCCGACTTCGCCCACCGCTGGGCATCTCCGCTGGGTATCTGGCCACTCTTTTCTTGTGCCTCTGTTTTATTATACTACTATATTGCATATAGACGATTAGTGTTTTAGTATATTATACATATCTATCAAGTAGGCTATACTTGTAATTACCGATCTCTCGACGTTAATATGCAAATTGTGACACGTGTCATGCGTTAATTAACCCCAACTAATACATAATACACAGCTCAAAGGCTACATTACATACGAACACTAACATAACAATCGATTACGTTTTCTAATCCTCCATAATCTTCGGTTTTGAATACTAAATGGGAACAAATTATATCTACATTGATTACGTATTAATATGACCTCAATTTGATAACATTATTGTAGGAAAATAATTATTTACGATATAAACACTCGTTTTTCCAATACTGGTAAAAATATTTCCTCCGTTTTTCTCATTTTCACGACTATTTGTGTAGTTGTAGTACCTACCAAAAATAGCAGAATATAATATCGTAGCAAATTGATACGGAAAGCGTAGCACGAGACCTACGCAGCTACGCCGTAGCCGAAAACCTACGTAGTAGCCCGCTACGAGACCAATCGATAAAGGAACTTTTTCTTTCGTCTACCATTTTTTGTAAGAGTGCTTATAATGAGTATAATATTTTTCTGGCTGCCTAATTAGTTTAATCACGAGCGTAAGGCACTAGATAGAATTCTAGGATTCCGGCAAAATGGTCCTTATTAGATTTCTTCAATACCTGTAAGTTAGAAAACGTACGACATAATTCGCATTTTCCCACCTCCATCTCTACCTACCCCTTCTGGGGCAATATTTCTCCCATACTAATCAACCAACTGCGCCTCAGAAAATAATAACGTGAAAAGCAGTGAAGCAACAGCTTTGCGTCACCCATTCAGCATAAAGCGTGGGCGGCCACCCGCCACCCTCGCGCCTTCTCGCTCACACTTGTTTCTCTTCTAAATCGCTATCCCCTTCTGTCTGCCCACGCTTTCATTCACCACCTACGTTCCATTCAAGTATGGTATTGTATGTAGATAGCTCAGCGGCTATTTGAATTATGTTGCGAGTTTCCTTCCATGTATGAAGGGAAATGGTGTTCGTTGGGTGTTATTTATTGTACGGATCGTAGGATTGTAGGATTAATCTTGGTTTTGGTAGGTAATGAAGGTAAGCAGTGTGTATAGGAACTGCTAACTTGCATACATAAAGTCTACTTCCCATGCGGGTAGGCAAAACCTTCAAAGAGCTACCTGCTACGAACATTTTCCAAACCTTTTTCTTGGTCCACGTGCTACAATGGGCCCTACTTCCATTGAAAGACACTGAACGAGACACAATAGAAGTTTTATTGTCTTTACGTCTGGGGGCGTTTAGTGTCCTGCAAAGTGTTAATACAACTGATAATGCGAAAAATTTGTCGAAAAAATTACCATATTTTATAATTTTTTAATAAAGCAGAAAATGTATTAAAAAAACTTGACTCATTGTTGAATTGTTACCTGTCTTTATTTAATAGGTCGCTTAGGTCGCACAGATTAAATCGTTGGATACAATAAAGATTTTATGTTCTGACTTTATCTATGTATTCTATTTTTCGCAGACAATAGTCGTAATTGCAAACACTGGTACACAAAATTACAAATGTTAGCCATTTAATTAAAGCCAGCGTGGGCTGCTATCATAACAAACAATCATGAAATAATAAATTAAATAATTATATCCGTCCTTTCTATGTCCTATGTATCACTAGATTATTATTACATTATCAGATAGCTATAGATTTGATAGTTTATGTACGATAACGACAATACGCAATATCTTACATAAATATTTCACGTATACAAATTAAATGGTTTGTTATAATTATCAAACCACAAACATTGTTAATTAAGTTCGCAGAAATTGAAGTTCGGAACGAAAATGGTAAGCCTCGCATACGTGAAATAATATTTATGCATAATAATTATTATTTCGAACGCGAGGCAGTGGGTGGCGCGACCACGACAATAATTGTAACGATATTGACCACAAATTGATGAATAAATGTAATACAAATGTGGTTCCGAACAGTTGGTTTTGATAAATGGGTTAAATTAATTGTTGTGATACAGTAATAATTGTGTTTTAAATATTTGTGCTGTAACTTTATAGGTAAGAACAACTGTTTTTTTTTCTGAAACCTATCTATGGAAACCAAATGACAACCCTTTATGACTAAACGTAAAAAAAAACAATGACTTGGGAACTATGCATGGAGTATAGACAGTACATAGGATCCTCCTTTGAGTAATAAAACTTTATTGCCATAACCTAGCAGCCCAGTGGTAACGGACGTGACTTATGAATTGTAGGTCGCTGGTTCGAAGCTAGATAGGCGCTTTAGTTTGTGTAAATTATTTCATCACCCCTGCTCTTAAAACGGTGAAGGAAAACATCGAGAGGAAACCGGCATGTCCTAGAATCAAAAATTTTAAGACATGTGACATCCAAGCCGCGCTGGGCCCGCGAGCCCACTCTCTCTTACAGAGAGGACGCCTGTGCCAGCAGTCGGAACATTATGCATGTATGCCATAACCTATCCATTATTATGCTTGGTGATTACAGCAATATCCCCCTCACAAACTCCCAACCACACTTTAATATCCGAAAGAAATTAACTAATACATTTTCGTGGTGATTTGAATATGCAAATGTGACGAACTAAATTCGTGGCTTGTACGTAATTATGTAAATAAGGGGTACGTTCGACCGGCGCCTAGTGAACCCTTTCGTGTTAGGGTTGAGAGAAAATATCATAAAATTCGAGAACCCTGCGTGGTTTTATTGACGTTTGGAAATGAAAATGATTTGATAAGAAATATTTGTTTTGGCAAATCAATTTGCCTTTGAGCCGTGCTAACGATGTGCTATCTAATTTGAGTTTTATTGTAGGCCGTGATTAAAAATACCATTTTATCAGTAGCTTTTTTTTTTACTTAACTATCATATTTTGATGCAGAAAAAAACACACATTTTTCACGCACAATCGTCCACCTGAAGGACTAAGTGCGGAAACCAGACCCATAACATACTCGTAGAAACACACATTGTTACATTGTTTGACAGCTACAATTGGTCGGTCATAATTAATTTGTACGTCAGGCCATCAGTTTAGTTCCTTATGAATTTGTTGGCTGGCTAATTTTTTAGCAGGGCATGAGCAGATACAACGGAAGAAGAGGAATTAAAACAAAACCCTTTACCACTAATCTGTTAAGCTTCAGAAATTAATTAAATGAAACATCAGTACTTATTAAAATTGTATCCTCAAAGGGTTAACACATTGTCCGCAAAAAGGTTTAACAAAATATGATCTTCCATTGTTTGGTCACACACGTTTTGCTGTTATTATAGTATGATGGGTTAAATTGCTTTTTCGGGTCAAACAGATTAGATTGTGGGAAAAAGTAATTTTAATTATCCGCCCTGTAGGTTTTATTTATAACGGGTCGGAGCAATTTGTTGAACGTTTTCGGGTCATTGTGAAAATATGGAAATGAAAACTTCTAGCTTTGAACTAATACAGGAGAATGGTTAAAGCAAAATCTATTATTCACTCCCAATGGATTAAGTACTTAAAGGAACACCATTTGTGGCTAAACACCATGGTGTCCTAGTTTTTTTGTGTGACACTTTGTCACTTTGTTGTTTGTTTGTAGTTTTGTTGATCTCTAAAAGAAATAAAATTTCCCCTAAAATACCCTCTCTTATAAAGTTGGTTAAATGTGCTAACGTGAAGCAGCACTCTATAGAATTAAGCTTGTAACACGTAACACTCTAATATGCCATATAACATCCAAACAAATTAGGACAAGAACACAACTCGTCAATATCCCAGAAACCGCTATTCCCTTCACAATACGTAATACAGACCTACCACATTCATAAAACAGTTGTTCTGCCGAAATCGATCGTTGCAACCCCCACGCTTACATTGCGCAATTGCAATGACCTTCGACCTTCACCTTGACCCCCGACATTATGCTACTGCCCACGCATCACGAAATACCAAAGTTCGGCACTACGGTCCAAAACATAACACAACATACATAGCTGGATTTATGCGGAGACTTTGAGAAATTTCCGTTTTGGACCAGAATTGGTTGCGGTTGTTGTGCAAATTGCGCAGTTTGTTAGGGTAGGCGGTTCATTCAGTTTTCGGTATCTGAGTGCAGTAGGTAAATATTGTAACTATTGGAGAGTTGGGACAGGGGTAACTTTGTTTGTTTGTGCGCTGAAATTGAAGCTGGTTTGTGAGAAGTTTTGTGTGTGTTGTAGCTGTTTCGCTTTTATTTTGTTTTTGGTTGTTCTACTATTTTTGCGACTTGGTGGCTTGTTACTTTTTTTTTAAATATAGAATGTTAATTTCATTGTGAACTGCGTAGTAAGTTATTGCTATGATGTTTCTATTTCATGTCTAACAAACACCATAGTGTTTGTTGTCTGTTTTAGGCTGATAAGTCACATGATAATAACACTTACACGTACATAAACTCAAGCGTTCTTCACACGGGGGTAGGCAGAAACTACAGAACGTCACCTGCTACGATGCTTACATACTTATTCCTTACATTATAATCAGATGCTATTTAATATAACTCGTTCAAATTCGATATTCAACCTGGTTTTTGCAAAACTACCTAATATACAATAAAGAGTATTGTAATACCTATCGAAAGACATCAATTTCAATTTAAATAGATTATTGTGATCCAAGTTAGTCTGACAGACATGCCAATTTTTTACAGGCTTCACGACTCAAAAGGCCAAAATTAGGACGAGTCCAACATCTACGCAGCTCAAAAAATGTTCATAAAACGAAATCGATTTTTCTATCAGACTAAGTTTAGATAAATTTAAGTGGGACGCGATAACTTAAGTCTGAGGGAATATTTAGGGCAAGGACGTTAACTTAGCTCTAGACTCCAGTAAATTGGACTTTATTACAAGTCCGATACTGGACTTTTTTATGACAATCTCTACCCCGGATCGGGGGGGGTATATTAAATGGGGCGTACTTTTTGAGAGGTAGCACTTTATAAGCGAAAATTCGCGTTGAATTCGGAGTGTTAGCTTATTGTTTTTTTTTTTCATATTTTTTGATTTTTGGAAAATTCTTTATGGCAACTATTCCGTTTAATGATAATAAAGAGATAATTATCTACAATTGCGGTAGTGTCGGTCCCAATACTTAATTACCGGTTGTTCCTGTACATTATTTTTAATAACTTACAGGCAAAGTTACCACCCAACCACAACAAACCGTAAACTTCCTAGGTGAACGTTTTTTTTAAAGGGTAAAACTGTTCTCCCTTAAAAAATAGCGTCCACCAATACTTTCCTGACTAACATTATTTACAACGTAATACAGCACAACTTTGTGCCTCTATCCCGAAGTTCGTGAATGCCTCGCTACAGCCTTTTGTTTCATTTTACAAAACACTCCGCTTGCCTGCATAATGGATTAATTCCTTAACAAATTGTGGGTACCTAGTGGCCACACTAATTACGGTGGAGCGACATTCAAGCGCAATTTTAAAACCAGCCAGCTATTTTTGAATGAATGAAAATGGCATTTTATAAAAAGACTCTTTTTAATCTTGGACTTTGAAGTGACAGTTTAGTGGTGTTTTTTTCTGTTTTTGCTCTGTCGTGATTAAATAAGGAAAAGTGGCGTTTCTTTCGTGTGGACGCTATAAGCTGCTTTGAAACGGGACACCGAGGAGTTGTAGCAGGTGTCGCCTTTGATAGAGGGTATATATAGGTTCTGTGTTTGATTCTTTGGCTAGACAGTTTTTGAGGTATTCTTTTTGGAAAATTTTGCTTAGAAGTCTGTATCGTTGAACTGTGCCTGGTAAATGCAATAAATGAATTTGAATAATAGCAGATTTTACCTTAGTTCTCTTGCGAATCAGTTCATTTCGGAAGTTATTACGAATAACATTAATGCACTGCTACTTATATTACTAGTAGGTAAACAAGCTCCACACTTTGGCACATATATTATACTAGCCTTTGTCCGCGGCTTTACCTGCATGGAGGAAGGAAATTATCCTACGGGAACATTTCACAGTTCACGTGTCAGAACTAGTAATTAAATTATATTTTAAAATTTAAGTTAATTAAATTAAATTGGTTGAAAGTAGTGGAAGGTTTAAATAGCACATCACTGCTTATCCCCATTGATGAATACAAGCTCCAGAATATGTTATTGATCAGAAATACCACATTCAAAAGTCAATAAAATACAGACGTAGGAACAATACAACACATAATACACGAACAACAGTAACTTCATTCGATTTTAACTCCCATACATTTGGCGGTCACATTCGACAGCATGATTTCCTAGTAACGACCTGCTTGTTAGGTAAAAAGCTTCCAATTATTGATAATAATCGCCTCAACATGTTCTCTATTGTTTCTAAAGTTATTATTAGACTGGTTCGGAAGTCAATTATGAGTATTTTACGGTTGTATGAAGGCTGTGTCGGATTGCTGGTGGGTTGCGAGAGAGATTTCTGATTCGATGTATTTGTTTGTGTTTTATTTTCGTTTGGTTCGTTTGTGTATTCTTGTGTTTAACCATTCGTTACAGGTTTAACTACTAGGTTTATACTCGTACTTCGTAAAAGAAGAAACTAAAAGCGTTCGCCTATTAAGGAAAGTGTATCCAGAAGGACCAAATTAAAAATTAAGCAATATGCCTTTTCTGGACTTTTTCACGGGCATAATGAAAATTAAAAGTAAAGTATAAACTCGTTTCGCATTGATTGATTGGTTCTCGTTCTCGATCTTTCCGGATTAGCGTTCGTTTTTGAGGGAAAAGGACCAATTTCCAGCAATTTGTTCAAACATCTCATTCATTCACAACATGTTTTCGCGATTACATCTGAGGCTATGGGCATGGCATTTATCCAATTCCCTCACTTGGTTATTACGACATGCTCGGTCAAGAATTTTCGCTCATATATTCCGACCTATCTGCGAAAACACTACTACTTTTTTAAAGTTAACCTCACCACCCAACAAACGGCGGCAGATGAAAAAAAAAAACCAGCCAAGTGCGAGTCGGACTCGTACATCAAGACAAAAAACGCCGAAACAACTCGTTTCTTGTATGGAGACCACCTTTAATTTCTAACTTTATTTAATTTTTATTATTTTTTGTACTATCGCCAATAGGAATACACACTCTGTGAACATGTCAACTGTCTACCTATTACGGTCCATGAGATACAGCCCGCTGACGAGAGACGGACTGACGGACGGATAGCGCAGGCTTGGTAATAGGGTACAGAACTCTAAAAAGGGAAAGAATCCTGAATTTTCTTCATTTTATAAACGTGATTACTTGTTATATGGAGGTGTTCTCTACCGTTCTATTATTAATTAACCTTGGAACTCCAAATTGCCTTAGATGAGAAATTTAATCTGGGCTCCTGCCTCTAGGGTCTTCACGCTACATGTATTTTTGGCATGGTTATAAAACGATCTTGACAGAATGTGGTTTGGGACTTACGACTTAGGAGATAATCGTCAGCTGTGTTTGTTGAAATATGGATAAACTAGCAACGCCCCGCGGTTTCACCCGCATAAGTTTCGATCCCGTGAAAATATCGCGATAAAATGTATCTTGTGTTAATACTGGTTATAAAAAATAAATATATGGTCTGTGTACCAAATTTCATCCAAATCCGTTTAGTAGTTTTTGCGTGAAAGAGTAACATACATCCATCCATCATCACAAACTTTCGCGTTTCGATCATCACAAAATTCGAAGACATGTGACATACACCAACCCGCACTGGGCCCGCTTGGTAGATTGCGGCCCACTCCCTCACAGAGGCCGGTGTCCCAGCAGTGGGAACGTTATTGGCTGAATATGTAAATACATTAGAGTCCTTTTTGGCAACGAACTATATTATTTCAATGTTAAAATCCCTTTTAATGTTTCGTCCCGATTTACCCTTGCATCTATATTCAACCCATTTGTGTGTGGTAACTAAATAAATGGGGCAGGAGAATGATAATGGTAATGGTAACTAAATAAGTAGGTACCTGGCTGATAAGGAAAAGGTACCTCTTATCAGCTAAGTTTTCAAGTAAATTCGTGTTCTATATTGATTGGAACCATCGCTTCCGAACCTTTCGGGGAAAAACAGGGATGATATTATCATTTAGTTACAGGTACTTCGTTTAATTTAAGTTTCCTTTAACCATAACTTCTATGTTTTTTTTTTTTGTTGATAAATGTGCTAGTTCGGGCTACTGGCAAAATCTTGCGGATTAATTGCGTAACGCACTAACAGTAAGAATGACTTTCATTTTGATAGTTCAACAACATTCATTGCGTTAATTGCGTTGTAGAGCAGACAATTTTGTCGAATATATGAAGGAATGGATTAGAAATATCCTGCAAAATGATTCAGATTGTGATCGATAGTGTGTTACGCAATTAGGGCGCTTGTCTTTAATCACAACCTTCTTCCCTGGTCCTTTTATCCAAAATGTTCTAAGGACTCATTAATTAATCCAACTAATTTTTTTACAGGTAAAAATGAATATTCATCCCTTGGACGTGACATCGAAAATTATCAACAGTACCTACAGTCAGGTAAACTAATTGTATCAAACTGCTAACTGCCCTTTTACTTACAACGAATTTAAATTAAGTAATTTTTTAATTAAGTTCTGCCCTCCGAAGTTTTACGTAACTGAATAAGGATAGAAGGTGACTTTGGTAGATATAGCTAAGTTATCTTGGCACCGTGAGGGAAATGTTAATTAGGACGCACCTTGAAGTAGTGCTCCTTTAGGGCCAGGGATAAGGGATTTTTGTGTGACGAATAGAAATATAACTTAAATATCTATGACAATAAAATTTAAATTTCAATGATGATGCCAAAGGACGTCGTCGTCGCATGATGTTGCCGTTGAAATTTCAATTTTAATATATAATTTAAAAGTATGACACTTTTAAATTATATTTTCTATTCGTTGCATAAAATCCTCTACCGTGCCGTGCCGCCAGTGGGCCGGCCCTTAAGTAGCTACCTGGTAACCGAGATAGGAGCCGAATTTTTTGTGTGCTAGTGTGAGTTAGCTTATAGGTATCGTAGGTATTTCTTATCACACTTAACATCACAATGAGAACAGTGTTGTCCCAGTGGTAACGGCCGTGAGTTTCGTGTTGTAGGTTCGAACCTAGTCAAGCGCTTTACTTTGAGTAAATTATTTCATCACCACTGCTCTCGAAACCGGCATGTCCTAGAACCAAAAATTCGAAGACATGTGACATCTACCAACCCGCACTGGGCCCGCGTGGTGGATTACGGCATCCACCGTCCCACCGAGAGGAGGCGTGTGTCCCAGCAGTGGGAACATTATAGGCTGATTATGCTAAAACATCTCTATTCCTCGAAGAGATGGGCAGAGGTGTGTAGTAACATAACCGACGAAGTGCGGGTGGGTATTCCATAAGTTTTTTTTATAAATACTAAGAGAAATAATTCATTAACGTATGGCTTAATTAGGAAACAAGGAAAACAATAATTATGATTTTAATTTTTATACTCGTACTGGTAAATTACTCGTGCTGGCTTTATGTCGTTGCGAATATTAAAACATTAATCGGCTTTATCAATTCACAAATTAAGTCAATTGATAACGTCAACTCCAACAATAACATCTCACATAATGGTAAAACGAGAAAGTACAAACAACAATTAAAAGACCCCGAGGGCATCGATAAGTCGACGTTTAACAAAGTTAATTAAGAATTAATATTTCATGTACACTTACCAGTCTTGCTAAGGGTGTTGCCCAGCAACAGGGTTGTGGAGTTCAGATAGGTAGTCGCTCCATGTATTTTACATGGACTGACTGCCTGACTGGTATTCAACTGCAGCCGGTTAGACTGGAAGCCGACCCCAATATAGCTGGGAAAAGGCTAGGGAGATTGACACGCCATTTTGTATTTATCTTTTAATGTATACATGAATCTTTTGATCAGTCACATATATGAATTACGGTTCAAATACTGAACCATTTTGAGGGTTCCGTACCCAAAGGGTAAAAACGGGACCCTATTACTAAGACTTCGCTGTCTGTCCGTCCGACTGTCTGTCACCAGGCTATATCTCAAGAACTGCGATAGCTATTATTATATTGAAATTTTCACAAATTATGTATTTCTGTTGCCGCTATAACAACTACTAAAAACAAAATAAAATAAATATTTAAGGGGGGCTCCCATACGACTGACGTAATTTTTTTGCTCGATATCAATAATGGCAGCAGGTAGGCACTTGAAATATTCTCAGTTGTATTTTTACTTTAATAATAAAATTAAAATAAAATAAATATTTACGAATATTATAAACGTGGAAGTTTGGAGGGATGGATGTTTGTTACTCTTTAATAAATAAAACAAAGTCGGGTTACTTACACCATTTATAACTCAAGAACGGCAGGACCGATTTTTATAATCTTGGTTTTGTTGGATGTGTCTCCGCCCGCGCCCCGAATAGCAGAATAACCACAAGTATCAAAACAAGGGACAAATTCACGAAAAAAATAAATGTAGATAATTCATATTCTGAGGTGTAACGAAGTTCAGTTCCGGGTCAGCTAGTATAATATAAATAATAGTTATGTTTTTACTAGCTATAAATAACATATTTTTAATAACATACTGCACACGATGTTGACAATGTCCTATTTATATTATTACTGTACACATGAGACCACTTATCAGCTCACGTTTGATAAACAATGTACAAATAACTATTTAATTGTAACAGTTGCTATACAATTAGCGAACTTATTAAAACTGGAGTAAACATTAACAGAATTACCGAGTTATTTTCTACTAATTACGAACTGCTTATTGAGTTTATTCGCCTTCTTACAAAAATCAATTATTTTTGGTCGAATTCTTTATTGAGAGTTAGAATTTTTCGAACATAAGAAGCAATGGATTAGCAATATCCTTAAAAATGAAATGGATTGCGATTGAAAGTGTGTAACGCTATTAAGATGCTGGTTAAGTTTACTGATAAGGTGCCTTTAATAAGATTAAAGGATAATTAGGATTACTAGAATTTATTTAGTCTTTTAACGTACTGTATACGTACGTACTTTTTGAACTAAATGGTAATTAATCGTGAACTTATTGTGGACTTAGTTCATTGCTATTTTACCTTGATGTGATGCGTTTACCTAACGATAGATTCGAAAGACTTATCCGGGAGCTGCGAGGATGTGAGCCATAAATACTTTTACAAATATGTCGGCTCCAAAATTGGACTAAAACAACAGTAACATAATGGCCGGTCCTCGTGATTTTACTATTAAAGTACTACAATAAATATTTTGGCTTAGCATCCAGAACTTTGCACTGCACACGAATTCTATAAGTGCTCAACTCACTACTTATAAAGACCATTATAAATTCGATGCTACTAACCCTAACAATTCAAACGACCAGCTTTCTTTGACCTTCCACCATTCTTCCACCTCACCCAATTTGGAGCCTACGGGGAAAACGTCACCAAACGCATAAAGATCAAGCTATATTGGTCGTAATTTTTTCTAGGTGTCTGGCAAACCGCCCAATAGGTTCCAAATTTAAAACGTCGCATCTTAATTCATTTCTTTAATGAAATTGAACCGTTTATTGATGATGTAAGGTTTATTTTTGTACTGCATTGCTGAAAGAAGCGTAATTTTGGATGCAACAGTTGGTCACGTGCTTTTGGCGCCAAGTGTGCAAATGGTATTTTCTGTAGGAATATAGTGCAGACAGTGCAGTCAATTGAGTGGGAAAATTTCGGCCATTAGATCGAAAATAAAGTGCGTTGGACAAGCATATAATGTTTATATACCTATGTGAAATAGTTATTTATGTGACAGAGCGAATTAATAATATTATATTGAGTAGGCGATATTATGTCGAAGTGTTACTATAATGGTAGACAGTGTTTAAGAAAAACACATGCAACAAAATGGGTAAGCGAAGATCTAATCGTAATGGTCCTTACAGTGCGACTTATAAGAGTAGAAAATAAATGAGGGCGCCACAATCGCTCAAGTAGCAACCCAGTTAGTACGACCCAGCTGATCTTGATACTTGACTAGTATTATTTTTATGTATTAGCTTTAAATTTTCGAGAATTTCCCTCCATTTTCCAAGCCGTGTTGCACGATTCTGCGCACTGTGCTTACAGAAACCCCTAAAACAAACAAAGCATGGTATTAACATAAAATATGGATACAACGTTAAATGAGTGACCTTTACAAATATTATATTTCTTTTATAACCACTGTCAGCCTGACGGAAGAATTCCTGCGGAAAAAATGTTAATAACGTGTTTTTTTTTTTTAATTATGTTTCTTTACATTTAGTCTGTTGCTTCAACGAATATGGTAGGAAGGCAAAAAAATATTTCGTTATACAATAATTAATTAATTACAAATTACATTAATTTATTTTTCCTTACTTTCATCGTTGTTTAGTCGCGCTATAACTACAATGGTATTTGTTTATCTTAGCATAACCTCAAAAATGGTAGACAAATGATTTGTAAATAATATTAAGTTCGCAAATTTTGTTCTCTGAATGTATTAATTGTATGTAATTAACGGTTGGTGCAACTTTGAATCGTTACTTACCAGTAAAATCTGCTGTACGTTTGATTAACAAACGTACAGCAGATTTTACTGGTAAATCTTCAAAGTTGGAAAGCAGCTTTCCATACACTTTGAAATTCTGTCATACACTTTATAAATTATTTCACGGGCACCACCACGAATGACCTTATTCATGATATATCACTGTTTTCCAGTCAACACTCAGAAATAACACACAAAAACCAAAATTCTAACGCAAAACGAAACCGCTCGAGAAGATTGACAGCTAAAGTACTCGTTTTAGGTGTTGCCAGAAAATGAAAACATTTTAGTTCCCTAATATTTAATTTCTACTCTTTTATGTAGCACTGTAGACTAGAATACTCTTTACTATGTACACCATATAAATTATAGATATAAATATAGAAATTTTACAAAGGTGACACAATGGGCGATCTTATCGCTAAGAGCGATCTTTTAAAGACTCCTTTGGATGGATTAAAAAGAGGAAGGAGAGACAATATTGCAGGTAGTCTGTGGCGGACCATTTACATTAAACAATAAATACATACAGAAAGAATATTATACCAATCTACATAAATATATAATAATAATCATGAAACAGGAGCAAAGAAAATATAATTCGAGATTCATTCAAAAGGGACAATCAGTCATTGAAAAAGGACTGATATTATTTATGTACACACAGTAAAATAAATAGGGATATGACATAATTATAATTTGAGTACAAAGGTACATTGTGACTTAACATCGCCTTGGATGATTCTGTAAAGGTGTTATAATTGTGGTTTAAATAAATAATGATGATGTTTAAGGAGAGAGGAAGTGTTTTTAGAGCCCTATTTCTTTTTGTTTTTTCTGCATGAAGAGCATAACAGTACATAACGGGTCATATTTTCTTTACACGTTTTAGTAAAAAAATACAAAACAGTTTACTATAATACACGTGCAGGTTCACAAAAAAGGACAATTACCGAAACCGGTAGACCTGTCCTTATTTGCATGAAAGTCCTCTTTCACTTACAGAAAGATAGGGTTACTTTGACCCACGAAAAATTTGCGTATAATATTACCTCCGTCCTTTTGTGACTCAAAAGCAGTTCTTTCATGTCAACTTTCATAGTAACTCGGTACTGTTCTCGAGGTCACTTCTTTTTATACAAAATACACTTTATTTCTCACAAGATAAGAGCGAATTTCTTTTAGTTTAGACAGATCCTGACCAAGGTTGATATTTAATTATGTTGCTACTTTTTTTTCATTGCCGTTTGGAGGCTCACATATTTAGTTTTATTTTTATGTTAGAGTGCTGACTGGCACATTAAAATCAAATTAATCTAATGCTCTATTATAATGCAGTTTGATTGATTAATTATTATTAAACGTTAGCTTACCTTCCGTTTTGATTTCCTGATTGAACTTTTAACTTTAACGGTTACGTCTATTATTATTGATTGTTGTAGCATATAACTTGACAACATGTTGTATAAAGTCATTATATTAAATAGTTTTTGTCCGTCTTTCACAGTGAAGTTGTATGAACTTAATCCTGGAACAAGACTATTGAATTCTTCTTTTTTTTTGTCACTATTTACTATAGTAGTTTTATCTCACTAAGGGCTGGTTTTACCAAAGTCAGATGTCTTTTATCCGTGAAATAAAATTGACGTCTGACAGTTCTAGTAAGGAAAAACTGTAAAAAATTCAAAATTTATTCTCAGGTTAAGACTTATTCTAGGTATAAAAGTTTGGTGGAATTTGCCCTAAGCGACGTACGCTTTACTTGTGTTTACCAGGTGTACAAACACACTGTGAATTTGTATGAAAGCGCAGGGCTTCTTGGTTCAGCCCGAGCATTATCTCGGGACTGAACCAAGAACTCCTGCGCGACTAGAATCACTTAATTTTTTTTGTGAATTTTGACATTAAAAATGTGTGAAATAAATGATTTGATATTCTACATGCTACAGTATAAGTTCAATCTACACAGCCATAGGTATTTCTCAATTTGCTAAATCCTTATGTAATCCACACGCATAATAAAACGTTCATTATTACGTATCGTGTAGGCCACTGACCGATATACAACAGTTTCTATTTCTATCACAATGTATTTCTATTTGTACCTTCGCGTGCAGAATGCAACCTTAAGACCGTTGTGGTGATGTTGGCCTGAATTAATATGTGTAGTAAGTAAACATGGAAAGGTAGTCACCACTTTTTCTTCCAAGTCAAAGCATTTATTTCATATAGGCACTTAGAAGGTACTTTTTAACGTCAAAATTTACATAAAATAGAATTGATTCTAGTCGCCGCTTCCAAAAGGTAGTTTTGTATGGAGAATAATGGGCAAGAAGTCCACACATCAGCAACTTTTTTAACATCATAATGTAAAAACTACTGATTTGGTATCAGTACTTATAAATCTAAATATTATTAATTGAAGCCGCTTTTCGTGCCCGTCTGTGTGAAGCGTTGTTCTTTTAAATTTCGCAACGGATTTTAATGCGGTTTTCCTCATCGTTCACAGAATCTATTCCGGGAGGTTTATGTGCATAATACATTACTATTAAACTGAATATCATCATGAAATCTCGATTTCTGACAAGTCGTAAATCCGTGGGAAGCAGGGGCGGGTTGTTAGTTATCTTATAAAAGGAATTGTTTCATCATCTGCCTAGCCTTTTCGCAACCATCCTGGGGTCGGCTTCCAGTCTAACCGGATGCAGTTGAATACCAGTATTTTACATAGAGAGACTGCCTATCTGACCTCCACAACCCAGTTACTAGGTAATACGATACTCCTTAGTGCTCCGCTTGGTATGTATGTTTTGTATATCGGGTTTAAATAAAATCTACTGCCAAATTCACAATTACTTTCAAATTCACAAAATTACAAAATCCCTCTGCCGCAACTTGCCTTTAGTAATGTGTAACTGTCTGGCACATAAACCCGACGTCACACCTCATAATCAAATAAAAATATATTTGGAAGACATACACACCGTTACAAATTTCCAAATGACCCAGTGAGTTCGCTTACTGGCAAACGCCATCGCGGCAGGCTCAGACGGTGATGGTGGGATCAGCTGGACTCCTTCAACTCTTCGTATGAGATGGATCCACGCGAGACACAATGGCTTTTTAATTGTTTCTGTAAATGTGGCATTCAAATGGTTAATAAAGATTGATGGCAGCTTTGGACATACATAGGTGGAAGGAGAGTAGGAACGCCTAGTGGGGCCGGGGAGGGGAGGAGATAAGATGGCTAGTAAAGAAATATATATCTAAGTAAATAAATAGAGATGCTTGTAACACAGTTTTAGTTCAAAACTCGATACGTTATCGAGTTTTAAACTAAAACTGTGTTACAAGCATCTCTATTTTTTTTCGACCAATTTGTTTTATTTATTGGCGGCGCGGCGCATGACCTTGCGATATCTATGCAGTTGCGCGATACATTGCGTAAAATATTTGACCTGCAGACTGCAATGTTTACTGTAAAAACTTATTTCTTTATCTGTAATGTAAATAGAGTTTTTTGTGTGTAAAACGTTAGGTTAATAACCAATGAAAAACGTTTTTGTAAACTGACGTACAGACGCCAGCAGGTCAAGCCACCCGAAACTGTCAAATTTTCCCAATCAACCTTGAACCTTAATGCTTTTGGGGATAAAGTTGAAAATCTATTAAATAAATTTGACAGATTGTAGTCGCTTGATGTGCTGACGTCTGTACAAAATATATTTTATTGATTGCGTACTACAAAGTAATTTTACCACTCGACAGCTGAACAAAGCAAAAGTTAAGTCAACAAAATAAAAGTTCAAAAGTAAATGTACCCAGTATGCACTATCAGCAGAAAAAACAAAAGGCATCGCGGTAAACAGCACAGACATCGCTTTCAATGTGCACTTACCTTTAAACAAACCTTACAATACAGGCTGATTAATTTTAAAGAGTCCAAATAAAAAAATAAGTACACTCAAATTGGCCGATCGTTATTTTTTTACATTGGTAAAATATATGGTCATTACTATATGGTCAGGTGTATAAAAGTATGGCCTTGCTGTTCGGCCTTCGTGCTGTACCTTTCCATTGCAAAGTTCAGTATACCGACACGTTTTAAATAATTAGCAGGTCTTTCTCGAGTGTACCATCTTATTGTGGCTGACAGAATGATATTTAAACGATGTACAGTAGACGTCGGTGACCTTGAGCTGGCCTAGCGTAGTATGGAACTTCAATAGACTAAGAGATCAGCTTATACTGGTTTTGTTACCATATACGAGCAGTCGGCTGTACCTCTTCTTTTATTTCAAAATCACAAACCTAATATCTTAATATATTCTGTTCGTGTGTGGTCAAATGTCAAATCACATCTATAATTCGAAGAATTACAACAGCTCTCTAGCTGGGCCCTAATTCACTATGATCACTTAACGATTCCTTGCTTCTAAACCACATCAATTCCTTAGTTAATCACGATATCAGAATCCGTCCGACCAATTCTCATAATTTAAATCTGATCTCAGTCAAAAAAAACCTCAAATTTCCGTATATTTTGACAAGTTTTCGACATTTGTTTGTCGCTGAGATGAGACTGCGACTAGATTTTAAACTTTTAAATTACGAGAATGGCCCCTCTGCTATTAACGTATTCTCTATGACACTATGGCGTGGCTTGAACTGTCAAAATACATGTTGTCCTTACGGTTGACATTTATATTCCTTGCCGTTAGCAAGACACGATATTGACATGGTTTGCACGTGGTAAGATTTCGCGGGGAATAATACAGAATTGGGTCCCAGCTCTCTAGCTGTTGTGATTGTTCCTTAATGGAAACGTCCTTGTAAAGAGTTTCAGATCAGAGTTAAGAGAAGTTGTTTTTTCAATACAATTTCACGAAACAATTTCTCAAAGTTTACTAACAAGTTCTCCCAAATTTCATTCAAGCGCCAAATGATTCTTGTAATAGTAATGTTCCTACATAGCATGAGATCTACCGGCGGCATAATCAGCCCCACTCCTAGAACACAGTCATCCTCTCGGTGTCCGTAATCCAGCACGCGGGCCCAGTGCGAGTTGGTAGATGTCACATGCTTTCGAATTCCTGGTTCTAGGACATGCCGGTTTCCTCTCGATGTTTTCCTTCACCGTTTTGAGTGCAGCGGTGATGAAATGATTTACACAACGTAAAGCGCCTGCTCGAAACTACGAGCTACAACGTCACGGCCCTTACCACTGGGCTACCACTGCTCAATCGGCACCCATCCCCTTTTCATAATCTTAATCACCTTTTGGAAAGGACCCCGCGGTCCGTACGTCACCTTAGCATGTGTTACCAAACAGATATCATTGTATAATCAACTTCAGCAGTGCGATTCTGTAACCATCTCATCGTGAAAAGTTAGGTGAAGTGAGCGTGGAGTGAGCTGTCATTCCAACTAAACGCTAGGGATTGAGACTATTGACAGCTCACTCTAAGCTCACTTCACCTAACTTTTCACGGTGAGATTTTTACAGAATCGATCGGCAGTATTCTATCTATCTGTTATATCTGAATCTAGAAAAGATAATCTCTAGAAAATTCCACCAACTCCGTCTATTTTTAATTAGCAACACTTTTGTTTACTAAACACCATTTTCCACTCTTTTCTTATCAGTTCAGTATTCGTTATCAAATAATTTTGTTATCAGTACACGTTTCAAAGTCATGGCCGAATAGTCTGTCCAATGTGTCATTGACTGACACACGACATTTATATAAAATTGTTGACACCCATAAGTTTTGTGTCCAGCGATCAAACGAGCTAAAGAGTTAAATGATTTATGTAGCAGATCACAATTAAGAGCTAGAGTGAACTAATCCTTTTACAATCGAGAAAACTACTCTCAATGTGCAACTGATTGTGGTCAATCGAACCCATTCCTTTCTTTTTTTTTCTCTTTTATCTTTATGGATATCCTCCACCCTGGGGCAGGCGGCGGGGTCTATCAGACCTTCCACCGTTGCACTCTAAGAAAGTACCCAATATAAAAAGTAGGTAAAACTACAGTTTTTTTAGGATGTGTTTCAGTTTTATTGTTTTCGTCCTGCAAGTCCTGCAACTTCCGATTAAATTAACTAAAAAACTATAAAAATAAAAATATATAATAAGCTAACCCAATTATAATAATTATCAAAAAACTTAAATAGGACGTCGAAAAATTCCATCGCTGTCGACTGGTAATGTACCCAAAAGACAGGCGGCATTGCCACATTATATGGCAATGCTTAGCCTCTGGTCAACTAAGGTTATAAAATTACATCTGATAGCTTTGCTGCTTTGTTGCTTTCTCCCTCTCTTTTTTTTCTCTTTTTGTATGCACGTGTTTGTGTGACAAAAAAACTATTTTTCTTTCTTTCTTTTCTTTTATTTCTTTCTTGTCTTTCTTCCTTTTCTTTCTTTGTTTTCTTTCTTTCTTTTCTTTCTTTCTTCGTTTGAAATGATCTTAAGACAATAAATAGAAGAAAACTTTAAAATATCGATATGTCAAGTTCAGTTCACGAACACATTCAAGCCAGATTATACCTGACGGTGCCACTATTTATCTGAATTATGTAACTTTTTTTTTCTCGTTGATTTATTGATAAGGATTCTCTCTATCTATTTTAAAAGAAATTCGCGTTACTATAAGTATTATAAACACGTGTTTATTTACTTTAAACACGTGATTTTGTTGTTTTTTTTTGCGTCATATCGGTATCTTTTCTATTATTGATAAAAAAAAGTTATTTTAGAAGAGATAATCAGTAGCCGCGTGAGGCTGTGGGCTTGGCCAGTTTCTTTACCCCCAAATGAGAGAGGTATTCTTCTTTTTTTAGTTAACCTATGTTTTCCCACAGCTGGGCAAAGGTATCCCCCATGCACGTCATTCCTTATGTTATGCCACCAGTTGGTCAGCAACAAGGCCAAATCGTCACGCCAGCGTTTCTTAGGCCTGCCTCGGAGACGACACCCGTCTTCAGGCACCCACTGTGTGACATCCTGGCCCATCTGTTTTGATGCATCTTATAGGTGTGAACTCAACCAGAGTTTCTTACGTGCTAGTATGCTACGGAATGGTTTTAAGCTATGGTAGTCGAACATCGGTGTGACATTTATTGCGGAGTTGCGGACCAAAACACCAATTCCTGTTACTATCAATCCAAGATAATCCATAATATAATCTACTTATAATTAATTGAGTTATAGGTATTTATTATTGACATACTCTGAAAACCTACTTTGTTTACCATTCTTTGAGCAAACGTATTGACCATTGATGTGTACAGCCTGATAAATACAGAATATGCGATAAAACATTGTACCTATCACGTTTTGCACACCACCATTCACCACAACGCTAGTTTTTCGTCCAAATTGACGCTTTGTTAATTTTCCACTACCGCTATGCTACCACAAACCGACGGTGTGCAAAACTACGTAGATAAACAAAAACACATCAAAATATAAGGCAACGATGCGTTTTAAAAACAAATATAGTGACAACAATTTAAAAGAGTATGCTTAGGTAGACATGTTAAGAGGATAAATGAAAGGCAACTAGCAAAAGGTACAACAAACAACAAGGCAAGGCAAGTTCTAACAAGGCAGATGTGAATGTAAACGCCGGGAAGGGACACCCTAGGAAGAAATAACAGTGATGTTGTTGGTGATGTTCTTGACTGTGAACGGTCTTAACATTACGAGAATTGCCCCTCAGATGTATGAACGTAAACGAGGCAAAAGTTGCACGTAAGGATGCAGCGTTCTGTATTTTATGTATCAACATATTTTATCAAAAGAAAAACCGTGATCGTGAACATAATTATTGTCATAATCACGAAATCTATTAGCCTATCTATAATGTAGTATGCCGATAATGACACAATAATTATTAATCTGATAAAGACTTTTTTGGGAAATACCCAAATAATGGCAAATAATGTACCTACAGGTACAATGTGTTTTTCCTTAAATGTCCCATTTGGTAAACAACCTTGTTTACCAAATGGGACATTTAAGGAAAAACCAAAACAGGAAAAATCATGACATTTCGTTTCGATCATACTCTTTAAGTTAGTTATGATTGTCTCGATCTTTGTGAGGAAAGCGTTGTTAATTATATAAAACAGCTTCAAATCCAAATACATTTTTTTTTTCGCAAAATCGATATTTTTGTACACCATGTTTGTTTACAAAATATAGCAACAGTATGATCTAAAGAAAAACATACTTAGATATAGTTTTTTGTTTATTTGAATAACATATATTAAGCTGATATTAATGCGATTGATTATATACGTATAGTATATGAGCATGATAATGTACGTATTAACAATTATAAGATTAAAATTAAAACTAAAGAACTTTTTAATAAAGACAATGTAATAATTGAGTTTGGCGCTTAGGTTTGGTCCATACTAGCTCAAGACAGAGAGGAGCGGAAAGGAGACATTTGCCCTTCAGTGGGACAACATAAACAAAAAATAAAATAGAATAAATAAATGGCCGCAAGCACAGTGACCGCTGGGTAACAGTCTCCACACGGTGGGAGCCTGAGGACGGACGGCGCTGTAAAGAAGAGCCCAAGAACAGTTGGCAAGACGACCTAGACGCGTACCGCAAGGGTTGGATCCAGGTGGCCTGCCGATCGATTCTGTAAAAATCTCACCGTGAAAAGTTAGGTGAAGTGAGCTTAGAGTGAGCTGTCAATAGTGACAAACCCTAGCGTTAGTTGGACAGCTCACTCCACGCTCACTTCACCTAAGTTTTCACGGTGAGATGGCCTTTGCCCAGTAGTGGGACAGTTTATGCTAATTCAATAATAATACATAGTAATTGAATCCAAACATCTTATGGTAGCGGTTTACAAACAAAGGTTGCGAAGGGTGACATTTAAATTAAAAAAACATTAATTACAATATTAAAAGTTGTGTATTTCTACATTTACTGATTAACTTTATCAAAGGTAATGTCGTCAAAACACATTGTGCGGCGATTCTCAACTGTTACTTTGTTGCGAGTATTATTACGCTACGATGATTTAACTACAGCCAGATAACTATTTATTACTATGACTTCACTAAATGCATTACGCTACACTACTAGCTTTCGCCAGCGACTTCGTCCGCGTATTTTTTTTTTTTGTTAAATATCATATGACACTGGACAATACTGTAGTTTCCCATTAATGAAAGAGTTTTGGGAAAAGGTTTTAACGTTAAATATCATATGACACTCGACAATACTGTAGTTTCCCATTAATGAAAGAGTTTTGGGAATAGGATCAGTAGTTCCGAAGATTACCCGTTCAAACTCACAAATTTTACCTCTTTAAAATATTAGTAAAAAATTAAATTAGTATAAACCCGGATTGTTCCACTGCAGGCTTCACTTCCATTTTTTTAAAATCTTGAGCCATTAAGGATCAATATTCATAAATGAGCCTAGCTCACCCCGCCATGTGTATTAGTAGTTACTGCGATGTCACTTACCATGTTGACTTGGATTTCATTTAACCTACCTTTAACAATACCTAACATATTCTTCAAAGTCATACGTCTCCTTACTGTTGCTAAAACTTTTACCCTGCGTCATCCTACTACTGGGAAAATTCCTCTCTCCATGACTTCCAGCTCTTTTGATCCTGGACTAATGTGGACTACTGGTCATTTGTATTCTCCAGCTACTCCTGCCATCTTCTCCGGAGTCTGCCGCGTCTATTTACCTACTCATATCTATTCCAAATACCTTTTCAGCAGCATAATTACTATGTTGTTTGTAGTCATCACGTCAGTATTCAGGTCATCAATTAATTTCACATTGTTTACAGCAATCGAATTGTATCCATGACACAACGTGCATTACGATTTATAGGAAATTATTATTTAACTGTAACTTCAGGATAAAGAACTTTAATACTAAAATTATAGAGTGTGAAATACATCGTAAGTTGGTGTTAATTCGCAATGATGTCGGCGTAAACAAATTGGCGATGAAGCATAAAATATATGTATTAATAACAAAAATTAAATATGCCTACTTTTGCATTCGATGAAGCCAAAAATGTGCAATGTATTATGAAACTACATACAAATGAATCTATTTTGAAATAAAAACAAGCTGCAAAAATATACTCAAACCTGGCTAGTGGGAATGGATTGTACCTATATACCAAAAATTATACGCATGGACTTGAGAACCTCCTCCTTTTTTCCATCAGCTAAAAGTTTAACATACGAACTGACAGGCAGAAAGAAAGCTGATTTCTCAAACACCCGAAACAAATAACGATCAGTGCAAATGCACTGAACTGAACTCTTCAATCGCTCTCAAACCACTCGCACACACTCGGGTAGCACTCGGAGACTAAAACAAGCTCTCGTTAACATTCAATCGGACTCAATGTGTGATTCAGACCCAGTTTGTGAGCACTGTGTATTTGAGAACACAATGCAAACTAGTAAGCTGAATTCGAATGAAGGGGAATTTCAGGTGCAACGGGAGCAAGAAAAATATGAATCTGAAACAGTGAAAGAAAATGAATTCATTCTAAATTGGGAAAACGAAATTCTAAATTTTGAAATAATTCATGAAGCAGCGTATTAAATAAATAGTGTGATAAGGTTAAAGAAAGATATAATAAATGCAGTGATAAGACAATAAATAAATTCAGAGTTAATATTTATACAAAAAGGTCAATCAATTCAAGCATTGTCTGAACTATAACAGACAAGTTATATAAAACAAAGTCGCTTGTTGTGTTTGTCTGTGTGACTGCTTTGATCTTATAAACTACACAATGGATTTTGATTCAGTTTTCACTATCATTGAGAGAATTTATTCCGAATGGTTTACTTGCATCATCAGCCTATAATGTTCTCACTGCTGAGACACGGGTCTCTCTCTTCCTCACGATGTTTTCCTTCACCGTTTTGCGAGCAGTGGTGATGTAATTAAATACACAAAGTAAAGTGTCTGCCTGGGCTCGAACACACAACCTACTACTCGTGAGACGGTGCAGATACCACTGGGGCACCACTGCTCCTGCTGCTGCCCAGATTAAACTTAGATATATCACAGGAATCTTGACGGAATCTCGGTGGAATCTTCACAGGAATACATCTCCATTGCACCCGTGCAAAGAAGGGCGGGTCGGGCGGGTCGGGAAGTAACAGATAAATAAAAATTAAAGTAGCATCAGATAAAAACATAATAATACCGATACAAGATCGAAACCATATAATAATAAGTACTCTGAAAGTTGTCACCATAAAGTTCACTGTCAGGGCCAACACTTTTCTTAAAGGCCGACACATTTTTATTATTTATGAAGTCGATCGTAATTTGTAAGCTATGGCATACAACATATCCCATTAAGCCTTATTGGAGGCATTTAACTCGACTCTTTATTGCTACTTGTACTGAAAAGGTATTAACTCATTTTGTTTAATGGAACCATCTTTTAGCAAACACTTCCTTGAATTCTTGCATCTAAGATGAATTTTTGCTTAAAATAAAATCTGGTTGAATTAATGAACTTCGGTCCAAATAAACCAAATTGTAATACCTAAGTGCGCTAAAGAAAATGGGTCCTAATATTGTCCCCTGCGGCACACCTTCGTGCAATAGCTCGTCACGCATTGTTTGTTGATTTTCCTATATTTTTTTCTCGAAAACTGCTTATAGTTATGTAATAGTAGGTAGCAATATAATGGACCCTAGCAACCAAAGTCAATGGCACTCAGTTTACGCAATCTTCTAGTAAACAAACGATAGGGACGCATCAGTCGATACTTATTTTTATTGCTGTGTTATTGTTTCAAGATCATTAAAGTGCATGTTTTTATGAGATTTAAAACCTTTGACCTGTTTGCAAAATTGCTGACTTCAATAGGATCTACGAAAAAGCGGAATCTTTTAGCTTTTACTTTGAATAGGTACACTTATAGAAAATTGATTTCGATTTAGCATTTATCAACTAAGTTAGAAATAGACCGCGTTGCCTCGATGGTCTCATGCTATGCATGAGGTCATGGGTTCGATTTTCTGGTCAGGTAGAGTGCTATTGGATTTTTACATCTGGAATTTCTCAGAAGCGACCCGTAGCCTGGATTTCGGCCGGGTTAGTGGCAACAGGCTCGCCCCCTATTCCTTGGGACTCAAACACAACTGGCGAAATGTAGGTGAACTATAGGTACACTTCTGCCCACCCCTTCGAGGAATACTGAAGTGATGTTATGTTTTGGAAATAAAGGTCTTAATAGATAGAATAAGTGACACAGTTTTACCCTTGAAATTAAATTCAAAAGAGATTTATAAGTCCCTCCATTTAAATCGATTTAAACAAGATCTTGGACATGCCACGGCAAAACTTAAAAGGCTTACACGAGCGACTAAGTAATCCTTTTCCCTCAATTTATGAGCCAGAAGTGATCGCCATTTACTTACGTTTTTCGATTCAACAACAGATTCCCATGAATATTAAAAGGTCTTCCGTGAAAACTGCACTATGTTTATGGTCTTTTGGTACAAAATAAAATCCAAGGTTACGTGAAATGAGAAGAATAAGAAGGGCAAGTGGTCATAAAATAAAAATAATAAAACACTCGTAGATTGAAATCAGTTTAACGATGGAATTGAAATCTGTTAAACGATGGAACTGCAGTTGCAGATAGTTATGTATGGCTTTATCAATATTTTCAATTGCTTTGTAAAATGGCTACGTGAGCAAGCTCTCGTAGCACAGAGATGACGAACTTAAAGCACGCTTGCCACGGTTGGCACGCGACAAATAATTCTGGTCACGGCATTGATTGAAGACCGACATCTAAACACTTAATCGTCCTCAGTGAATGCTTAACGCAGATGCAAAAAGGTTAGTCATATCAGAAGGCCAATTCTCGTAATTTAAAACGTTCAAAATGAAGTCGCAGTCCCATCTTGGCGACAAACAAATGTCAAAAACTTGTCAAAAACTAACAGAAATTAGACGTATTTTTGACAGATTGAAACTGAGATCAGACCGACTGTGAACGTTCTTAAAATTAGGATAATTGCCCCTCTATTGTAGACCTGTATTTATTTCATTATTCTACTTTCCTTTTTCGTCCCCATCAAAAGAACTGATCTAAAAACGTCTTCCTTAACTGCAATATACGATCTCAACCAACAAAATAAAGGCACTGGGTATTACCGCAAGATATTAAGTGGTCTATTTATAAAATGTATGTAGGCAGCGCTGGCCGCTCACGGATGTGGGCCGTCCTTGACGCAGGGCCGGCCGCCGAACTACTTCGATAAGGTACATGTAATAGACACGGATTGCTAAACAAAATACTTGACACCCTTGCTATACATTCATACACATACATGAAACACTCCTTTACTTGGAATTTGGAGCGGACTCGAAGCCAGTCCCTTTACTTCCCAGTTGAATTCTTTGTAAATGAGCGTTTCATTCGCTACATGACAAAAATATAGGAATCAAGTGTCTTTGGCAGCTGTGTCCTGTCCACTCGCGGATGTGTTTCGTCCTTGTGCCAGAGTCGGAAAACTACTACGATAAGGTATTAAAACTAGTATTAGATGGCCAGAATAAATATAGCGTCCGCATTCTGTTGGTTACAGACTTCATTGGGATTAATCGTCTGTATGCTATCTTTTCATACACGGGGGGCTCAATTACATCTTCAGATGTTCTTTTGTGGTAAGACTGGTAATCTTAATTTATGAACTCTCATCCATGTAATAGCATATATGAAGAATGTGGGAGGTCATAGAGAGAAAAGAAAACGTTATATATCCAAGTCAATCGTCACTGCCTCACTTAAGTTTGTCATTGATATAAAATTGACCCTTCAACCACTTTCTTAACGAGCCGATTTGGTCGTACAGCGGCCCGACATTCAGTCGCGTAGTCCAATCGTACACGTCGTTCATACTTATGTAGGTATACTCCGTTACGAATCTCAAGTAATTGGCCACATGGCAACGGATACATTATTTTTTGTTTATCCAATCAATTTATACGTATATGGCGGCAAGCTTGTTAAACTTCTACTGGAATTGGTGCAGTCAGTTTTTGTGTATAAGGAGATTTTTTTGTAGGTGTAAATTATTGGTAGATAAAATTAGGCTCGTTGCATGCCGACACCAACGTATTTGGGAAAAGGCAAGGATGGAGCTGATTTCGTAATAGAGTTGTTGAATCTGATAACGTTGATTCAGACTGAATCAATTATAAGCCAAGACTGAGGGCCAAATACGTAAATAAGTGAAATTACTTTAGCATCAACTTAATCACACAGATGGTGATCAAATAATTTATACCTCACTAGATTACATTACATTAGATTACACGATAAACAGCAGCAATTATTTAGCATATAAAGTCTCAATTAACAACACAGAAACTTGCAAAAAATTTCGCACACTCCGTATTTAAAAAACTGTTTCGCACATACTACATACATGCAGCCGGTAGAAATAACGATGGAGGCAATAGATAATAATCACAATGATGGAGAGGAAGCTATAAATATTAAAATATAAATTATAGCTCAGATTTTTCGAACAAAACCTGTACGCTCTAAGCAAGTTACGCCAACAAATTGAAGTGTTTCATCAATCGTAGACCTTTCGTAATTAATGCATACGTTTATTATTAAAAGTCATAATACTGCTAGGATTCTTTTACAATTTATTGCGATAGAGTGTAAATAAATATGACGTTGTTTTGATGAATGGGAGTTACTACGCGAAAAGTTTTTTTCAGTACACTTAAATTTAAATGATTATTGTAAAACTAGTAAATACCTACATTTCAGAATGATAAGCTATATTAAGCGAAAATAAATCTGGAGCAACGCTTTTCTTACTGAATTTGAAATCACTACTGTTTTTTTTGTACCATCGATATACTCTTATTTTTCACAGCCAACTTTTTCTTTTTGCACAACATGCTTACCAGCTAATTCGCCATATGTTTTTCCACTCAGAAGTCTCACATCCTGCTGCTACAGGATCTATTAATCCTTCAAGGATATAATAAATATTACTCTAAATTCTACAACATTGCATCGATCCATCGGCATATTGGGTGACGTCATCCTACAACCGGTCCTCGACCAAATCCGTATGAGCACAAGACCCAATGACCTTGAGGCCAACTAGGCAACAGAAAGAAAGGACACTAAACACTAGTCCAGTTTAGTGGGCGATCAAAAAAAATGGGAATTTTGGATTATAGTTTTGCAAACCTATCGTTATTAAGATCCCGGATATCAAATTTGTAGGTCCGAGAATTAGGATATATATACTATTATGTATGTGTTTGAAGTTTGTAGCTCGTTAGTATTGGTTTACGATTGTAGCACCTTATCTGCATTCAGAGTATATCCTCTTTTTAATTGTTTTATTTAACTTTGAAGATTGATGTTGTTAGCAAAGCTATTTACTTAGCTACTGTCATATTAATAAGTGCTCAATCTGTACTAAGATTTATTTAAGTATCATTACTTTTTCCTATTCCTTGACTAGTTGTGGAACTAATTTTACAGCTTTTCTTGAATCATGCGATTTTTGATTCTCATTGAGATCTTCTTCGGCTATTAATAACCTTCTGAAATCTATATTCTGTGATGGCAATTTATCAAACTAGTCTACAAAATTCCTTCCTGGTGACTTTTAACTCAACATAGGAAATTAACTGAATTCATTAGTGATTTGTCTTCATCATCTCCATATTCATACAAAGGATCTGATTTAAGTTGGATTTTAACATTTTTTACTTGCATGTGACCAAAATTTTCTTTTATAGTTCACCGTGTGTCCAATTTGACTTTGACAACGGCTTTACTTCGCAGTAATGGCGGTTTTCATACTTCAAGTAATATTATTGTTGTGAAATTGACTATACTCGACGTGGTATAGTCAATTTCACAACAATAATATTACTATAATATTACATGTATTTAATACTGTCTGTCTTCTAAAAATATGTCTGTTATTCTTAGAAAAAACTGATTTCAAAGATACCTTATATAATTAAGTAGTAGCAATTAAGTTTTTATTGATTAATTAATTTGAATTGCATTTGATGCATCGTGAATTAATAAGTAATTTGTTATTTATGATGTTGTTTAACATTCAATCATCTGTGAAAGAGCAAAAAGTGTATAATATATTTTCCTGGCAACTTTAAATTATATTTGCAAAGCAACGTTGAATATTTTAGAAGCCTTCGAAAAATTACCGCTTATTCTTGCTAATATAATAAATACGAACTCGTAGCTAGTTATCATCAATGTTATAGCTGAAGAGTCTTACGTATCTTGTTGAATTTTGGTAGAAAAGTAACTATAACCTAGTTACTTTCAGCTTCAACTCGTTCTCTTACAAATGGCAGAATCAGCCTATAATATTCCCACCGTTGGGACACCGGGGGCTTCCTCTCTTCGAGAGAGTGTGGGCTGTAATCTATCATGCGGGCCCAGAGCGGGTTTGTACTAATGGAGCATTATCTAAATAGACACAAAGGATTTACCAGAAGAAAGGCAATGCTGATTGCCTGTAGGATTTTTTTTGATAGTAAACAATGTATAGGTAGTTCTAAATGGTCAATAAAGAAACAGTGAATTCAAACTAAATCATTTGCACTATATGTAGGTAAAGACTAACTCCTAGCACATGTTCATCTTGAAAGTTTAAACACAGCCGAACTTTATGGTATTGACCTCAATAAATCACAAAAATATAACTACGATCGCTCTAATGTTGTTATTTAATAGTCACCTGCGTCTTCCGAAATGGCAAGCGTGTCACGAAGATCACGACGATGTGTGTATGTATTTATACTGTCAGGGTTGGCAGTATAGCCTAATTTCTTCGGCAGTTTTTAAGACGGCTTTCTTTTGGCTACGTTTTACTTGGTGTGATTAAAGAATTTAATCGACACCCCAATTGTGTAACAGGAAATTCCTAATCCATTGCTTCATATGTTTGAAAAAAAAACGTCTGCTCAGTAAATAAGGCAGTGTATGTTATTGAACTGTCAAAATGAAAAGTATTGCCATTGTGTGTTTCGCAATTACCCCGAAGAATTTTAATAATTGCATTAAAAAACAGACCACCTCTAAAATATAAAATAAGTGGTGGTTTCTTGTAAAGCGACTGTGTATTTCTTATCTTCCTTCTTAATTTATACTAGCAAAAGTCTAGAAAACACACTGTCGGAAAATGGAGTTTGAATCGCAAGTGTAAGCACCTACAGAATTTGTTGCTACTTATGATCTTAGTCAGCTTTAATGGCACCCAGGTCAACTGACGAAATTTTCTTGCCCATGGATTATTTGCCTAACCAGCTACTTCATCAGCACTTGTCAATGACTACACTAAACAAACAGTTTTTACAGAACTATCATTGAGCTTTTCAAATAACTCCTTTCAGCCCAACATAAACGGGCGTAGTAAATGTAACGTAAATTCGACCTATTTTAAAATTTAACAGTACTCGTTTCGCACACAATATTTACTAAGTTTATAAAGTAAGTAAGTATATATAAAGTATTTTATTGACATGTATGGGCAATTCTAATAGTGCTTGTCGTAAAAATATAAACCAAAATGCTATAGGATAATTGAATTTTCAATAAAAAAATTCGAACGAATTTACTTTAGATCATCACACGTTCGTTTTTGGGACCTCTGGTTATAACTAACTAGCAACCCGCCCCTACTTCGCACGGTTTTACGACTTGACAAGTATCGTGATTTCTTTATTTTATGTGTTTTTGTTTCTTTACATTTATGAAGTATCATAATTGGTGATACTTATTCTCATTACAATTAAACTGCTTATTACTATAAAACAATCGTATCTATTTTATGTAAATTTACTCGTAATATTAATGTGTATTACACACATAAACCTTCCGGAATAAATTATCTAAATGATTGTGAAAACTGCATCTAAATCCGCTACCCAGTTTAGAAGAACAGCGCGGTCACACAGACAGACACGAAAGGCGACTTTAACTTAAAGGTAATATGTATAGATGCCAGCCCTGCAAGTAAGCGCACTGAATGAACGTAAATTATCAACACAACATATCTCACCTTGACTCGACACTGACCCAGATTAATAGATAGTACTTTCGATTTCGGTCGATAATCCCTCTCGTTTTGACGTAGCACGGCACATTTTAGACATTCAACTGAAAATTTCTCGTTTACATTTTTCTATTAAAGTGGAGTTCGGAATTGATGGTTTGTAATTTACTTGATATTTGACCGCAATGAATGATTGATTGATTGATGAATGATTTGAATTTGTTTTTTGAGGAAGAAATCTCCGTCAAAATATAAGATGACGTAGATATTTGGAATTAGAAAGGATCTACAAATTATAGAATTGTATAATAAATTGATACCTATACGGTATGTTGATGCTGCCGTAATGTGGGTGTAATGACGGTACACCTTTGTCTAACCCTTCGGTGAATGTAGACGTGATGTTATGAGTGTATTTTATTCACAACTTTCCATTTTAATTTTACAAGCCAAATAATCAGGAGGTAAATCGATCGATTGATAAACATGAGCATTGATAAAACTTTCTATTTAATGATAACACAAATATTATGTTCGGGTTTTCCAATGCCGCAATTTATATTTCCCTTTCGTACTTATGATAGACCGAGTTAAATCCATACGTTACTTTTTTTTGTTCTAAAACAAATAAGGATCATTTGGATTCATGTCAAGATCTGACCTAAGAAATCTAGTGCAGACTAGAATACAAGGCATTTAATTTAGTACCATAGTACCTATGCAAATATTTTAAATGTACTATCTTTCCCACGGCATCACCTTGAATGATTGATTGGTTAAAAAAATATAGACATATTTTGTTTTTTATTAATGTTAATGATCCAACATGTTGATTTATATGTTTTAGAAAATGCTGCAATCAAAAATACATCTAAAAGTCAAGTAAGGAATATTGTAAAGTTTAATTGATTTACATTTTTGTTATCTTTCTTGTTATTTTGTTTTGGTCTTTGTATTTGGTTATAGTTATCTTAGGCGTAGATCTATAAACACTACTCAGCGCGTGCTTCGGCTAAGACATTTTCTGGTTCTGTCTCTATCTTGCACTTGTAGTTTGACAGTTGTGCGACAGTGATAGAAATAAAACGTAGTTATTATTACAGACGCCAGCACATCAAGCTACTACAACCTGTCAATTTTCTGTAACAGATTTTCAACTTTATCACTAAAGCATTAAGGTTCAAGGTTGATTGGGAAAATTTGACAGTTTCGGGTAGCTTGACCTGTTGGCGTCCTTACATGCTAAGAAACAATTATAGATCTCGGCCTTAGGAACCCATGCACCCTTTAAGAGTAGTACCTACAGAGACTACTTTAAGAGAGCCTGGACGTACGCCTTGCCTGACATTCTAAATAAACTACCAAAGAAAATTGCCAAAAAATTAGAAGACAAAAACCTCAACAAATTAAAAATATCTTAAAGGTCTATTTTACTGTGGGGAAGTTTGGAATGGAGGATGTCAACGTGTAGGTTCTCAGCCTATGTCTAGCCTATTAAAAGTGAGCAACTCTAAAATAAGCTTATAGCGCACTTAATCTTATTTAAATAGATTGAGCGCTATTTTGTATGTTTAAAAATATGAAAATTGCATGAAATAAATAGTTTGAAATTTAAAAAAAAAAAATTTTTTTTTTTTTTTACAGTCAATCTTGTCTTTTTTTTAAAAAAATGCATATTATTAGTATACTTTAAGAGTAAGTACGAGTACACACCGTCACCCCTCCATGCCTCGGAAAGCACGTTAAGCCGTTGGTCCCGGCTGTCATTCGTAGGTATATCTTTGACAGTCTGTACGGGTCGTCAGAAGCCCGAAAGTCTGACAACAAGTCTTACCAAGGCTCGTATTACCCAGTAACTGTGTGTAGTGGTCAGATGGAGCGACTTCTATATTAAATACTGCTATTAGCTGCAATCAGTTAGACTGGATGCGACCCCAACATAGTTGAGGAAAGGCAAGGCAGGTGATGATGAGGAGCAATTACATTAATTTAGTCATCACAATTACCAACTTTTTTATCAGGAAACAAGCTAATAATGTAATGATGACTAATATTTAAACCGAAATACTTTTATCGAGCGCTCTAATTTCATTGATACGTCACTTCTCGGAAAACATGCATATAGCGATAAAAATATTTCAGTTCGGTTTTTATAAAGATAATTGAAGTATTTTGCATAGATCAATATATTTAGCAGATGAATTACAATATTGAAAAATCAATGTATTGCATTAATTCGTATTCAACAATAGATTTTTACGTCTCCGACTAAGGGAATTTTATTTGTGGAATAAAATTGACATCTGACAGTTTTTGTATGGTAGAACTGTCAAAAATTCAAAATTTTTTTTTTTATACTAGCTACAGTTATGCAACATTACTTTAGTAAAGAATTCTCCATTGTTTTCTACAACAAAAGGAAAACTTGAAATGGATATTCCGTGTTGCGTATGCCTATGACAAGACCTGTCAATTATTATATGTATTTATATTTGTTTTTGTATTATTATATGTGTTTTTGTATTATCCTGGAACTACGTAATAATAATAACTACGTCACGTTTTAGTAATTATTGTGAACATGCATCCTAGCCACAATTATTAAGGAAAAAGTCGACAGGGATTGGTAAAGATGCGCTGATAAAAATATGGGATTTACGCTAAAAAAACATAAAATTAGAAGCAGGTTTTTACATTTATCAAGACACAAGTCTAATAAATGAGGGAAGGAATATTTAGAAGAGATACCAGATGCTTCACTTTTTGTTCATTTTTGTCTTTCATTCTACATATTTCACTTGAAATGAAACTTCTGAACACTAAAATGAAAAATGATTTAATTTATGAACCGATCCTTCTATGTTGGATATTAGCACTCGGAATCTTTCAATCGCCCAATGGTAGAACCATATAGCGATAAAAATAAATTGCTGCGATTGAAAGATTCCAAGGAGCAGATGAACGTACATTCCTATTTATTATTTATTTAATTTTATAGGTGTCGTCTGAACGTGAAATGAAAAAACAAAAATCAACATTCACTCGAGTGAACCATTCACTTGAGTGAAACGTCTGATCTGCTTGACGAACTTCCAAATGAACCAATAAACAAATGAAAGAGGTGTATTTCGAAAAGCGTTGTTCTTTTATTTTTAACATAACACGGTGTTAGTATAACTACATCTCTTTTATTTATAAAAAGCCATACAAAAAAATGCACGATAAATATGCACGACGTCGCAACATCATGTTTGTAAATACATCAAGTACTTAACACCTACTGAAATGCCGTTACAAGAATTAACCTTTACATCAGCCTTGCGGTCTATAAGTATGACATAAAAATATTATTTCAAAGCAAGTACATGCCTACTTGGACACACCTTTGACTACACTCGATACTCTGATAATATCATTAACAGTATGCGAGTACTTGACGCCTCAAAGTCTTCATTAACATATTCAAATTGTGGTTTATATTGACGCTGAGGTTACGAAGCTCAGGTTACGCAAGCCTATTTTTATTTTGCTTGTTCAGACTGAAAAGTGAAGAGGTATTTTAACTAACCAAATAAGAACCTCTATTAGAACTGCACCCTGATTGCGTAACAGACTTTGAGTTACAATGTGAATCATTTTGAAGGATACTACTAATACATTGCTTCATAATTTCGAAAAATTTGTCTACTCAACAACGTAAAAAACGCAATGAATGTCGTTGAACTGTCTAAATTGAAGCCATTGCTATTGATAGTGTCTTATACAATTACCCCGCTGGTCAATTCAAGTTCTATAGTTCAACAGCACTACACAGTATTTATTAAGTATGTTTGAGGTTTCAGGAAAAAAAAAAACCCACCATTTTATGTGCTATGTGCAGACGCTTTTATTAATTGGATGCCCTAAGTACCTATACGCAAAGCAAATACACCTATAATGCAATCAACTTAAGATACAATGTGGAGACAACGACAATGAAAATGAAAAACGTAGTTTTTTTTTCTAACAATCTAAATAGTATTGTAAATATGGTACTGTCCCACAAACAATCGGTCACTGTGTCCAGCGTGTCCTGTTGTCTGCACTACCAAGTTCGTAGCCAAATTCTGAGCTGACAGTATACAGGGTGGCAGGGACATCGACGCGCAAACTGTAATCATGGATTCAGCACATGTGTTTAGACCCCATAGCGTCGAACGTATTTCGTCGGTTATTAAAAAAAAATATTGCTGTTCGATACATTTTGACCGCGTAGGTATTGCACTTTTCTATGAAAAAGAAGTTTTTTTTTTATAACCTACGAAAAATTACTACGCTATGGGGTCTAAACGCATGTGCTGAATTCATAGTTACAGTTTGCGCGTCGATGTCCCTGCCACCCTGTATAGATTGCCATCGACGCGCTAAGAAGAATAGTAGTGATGGGCCGACTATGGGTTTCACCAAACTTTGACTAGCTATAGTGGCTAAACTATTGGCTATATTTCGTTGAATTTTTGTATGCAGACTGGGATCGTCATTATATAGATATCATAATCAGTCTATAATGTTCCCACTGCTGGGACACACTGGGTTTTTTCGAGAGGGAGTGGGCTATAAACTACCACGCGGGCCCAGTGCGGGTTGGTAGATGTCACATGTCTTCGAATTTTTGGTTCTAGGATATGCCGGTTTCCTCACGATGTTTTCCTTTACCGTTTTGAGAACAGTGGTGATGAAATAATTTACATAAAGTAAAGCGCCTGTCATTAGATATACGATGTTTAATTTATGGTCATATTGGCATCTCCACCTTGTATAAAATACCAAGCCAAGACCCATTAAAATGAAAATAAACTTTAAAAAAACTTTTTGTAAAAAAAAAACAACCGGCTTCCAAAAAAGACACTACAAAGTGAAAAATAACTGTAAGTAATTTCAGAAGTCGGTGTCGTTGGGTTCGCATTTTCGTAGTTTGACACCGACTTCCGAAATTAAAGTAATTTTTCACTTTGTCCTTTTTCTTTTTTGGAAGTCGGTTGTTTTTTTTTGCAAAAATGTTTTTATTTTGCACTTTTAAGTTGTAATTTTGGTTTAAAAACCAAACTACTGAACCGTTTTTGATGAAATTTCTATGGGACCAATCTGAAAGTATATCCTTACAAATAAAAAAGAATTTTGCAAATCGTCCTACAAATAACGGAGCTCTGAGGTAACAAACATTGAAAAAAAAAATATCGTCGAATTGAGAACCTCCTCCTTTTTTGAAGTCGGTTAAAAAGAAAACTCGTCGAAACATGTTTGTTACAAAAAGATAATTTTATAAATAAAGATGTCCCCCATTTAGCAATTCGCATTCATAGATAACATTTATCGGGTTTTAATCTTTTTTTATCATTAGCTTGATTTGCTCGATGAACACACATCCAAAGTGAATATTATGAATAATATAATTTAATCCACATGTTGCTTAGCACGTTATCAACATTCCGAGAGTTCGCGAAAATTCACGAAACGGTTACGAAGCGACGGTTAATTAAAATAACAGGAACTTTAAATAAACTGGTAGGCTAATTTTAACCGTATTTTTTCCTCGTATCGTGTTTTGGCATAAAGATTTGCCAGTCAGCAGTCAGATTTAGATCTGTAGATCATGTTTTATTTTATTAAGTACTTGTTGACAGGCCTACGCTGTCCTCCCATACCTACTGTAATTTGAAAACATTATAAAAGCCAATTATTACAAAAAAAGTAACCGTGGATTTTCTTGCCGGCTCTTCTCCATAGGAAGCGACCAATTGGAACCGTGCACCTAGCTTCTGACGTTTCATAAGTACTCATGTAGGTTTATGTGAAATAAAATGTTTTTATTTGATTACCCAGGGTCACCAGGGTGTGGTAGCCAAAGTTCAGTCACTCGAAGAGACTATTCAATGCACCCCCCAATTTTACATTAGAAAGCATTTAGACGCATGTCTATTAATTATGTTTTATCTAATTATATTGAGAATGAAAAAACGCGGCTATATTAATCAATAATACTTATATGAGAATCATAGCTACTAATCCTATGCAGGCATATAATCTGAAAGGAAAAGTTATACCAATAATTTTTGCTATTTTATTTTGTGCCCCTCTGCTAGGTAATAGCCTCCCCTTTTTGCTTCCAAACCTCTTTGTCTTGTGCGATCTTTGGCCATGTTGGCCCTGAAACCATGTTTCGATCTACCACCACCTCGACAGTGATGTCCTCCCTCACGCGTCCAGTGAGTAAGGACCACTCTTTACAAACTTACTTAAATAATGTGCCCAAACATTCCAAAAACCGATCCTTTTCCAGGGCCAGACCTATTTAAAAGAATTCGTAACAATAACAGTTTTACCAATTAAATTTGAATAACAGGCAAACTAATTCAAATCAAAGTTGTACTTGTATCAACTTGTCTAATACAGCAACTATTTGTTTGTGACTTTTCCGAGACGACGCACCTAGTTCGCGCATGTGGGAGTGAGCGTATGTTTGTGTGTGTGTCTGTGAGTCTGTGTGTGTCAGCTGGCGCGTACCGACGATAAGGTCAGGGTCACACGAATTGGTCTTTCATTATTTTGTCGATGGAATGACACTGGTTTTTGTTATACTTTTTTAGACTGGTTTAATTTTATCTATTTCACGCTATCTCGGTCCGCAATCGTTTTCTTTTTGTGTTGTGTTTCGCCGTTTTTATTTGGGTGCATATTTTTCTTTTATTTTGTAGAAAACAGCTTTACAATAAATGCTTAGTGATAGAAATCGTCTATGTAAATAGTCTGTTTTGTAATGAATATTTTAAAACAATTGAATACTAAAGCATAAATAGATTGACAAATTAAAACAGAAGAACTAGAGCCCATGAACAATCATGGCTATTTTTAGATGAAATTGCAAAATATTTATTTAACCGCATCGGCCCTTCGTAGTACCTACGTAGCACCTACGTAGTTGGAAATGAAACACTTTCCAACGAACCGCGGGGTGATTACGTAACACACTATCAGTAGCAATGGGTTTAATATTGACAGGTCAACAACATTCATTGCGTTGTTTACGTTGTTGAGCAGACACATTTTTCGAACATATGAAGCAATGGATTAGCAATATCCTTCGAAATTATTCAGATTGAGATTGATAGTGTGTATTAGGGTGCTGTTTTCACCCAATACAGAAGAAGTTTTTTTTTTATTGCGGAACAGAGCCTGCTTTGACCTCGATCTCGCTTGATGGAAAGCGATAGATGAAGTTTCTGATAAAACAAGCGTGCCCAGAAGAAGCCTGTTCCTAAAAATACTTTTCATAAAAGTCTTATTTTACATTTTCCTCTCAATAAAACCAACCCGGGAGGCCTTTACCAAACATTAAAGCTACATAATCTGTTTCATACAACAATCAGATAAGGACCAAATGAATTTTCGCCGAAATGCACCCATTGTATTTGCGACACAATACAAAGACCAAAAAATTCGCGTCAACAAACATATTTACCAACCGGCTTACTTTAATTGAATATTCTAAAGAGCCAACAAGAGAAAAGACAAGAAAATTTCAAAAATAAAAAGCCCACTCGTCACTTATTTTTATCCCTGGCATTTATTATTCTGACCTCGTAATATATTAAATTTACTTTGTTTTTCAATATTCCCATCGCTCCTTTTTATTAATATTATGAATTTATACTAATTTGTTTGACAACCTCATAACGAAGACCGTTATCAGGTTTTCAAACAAACTTGTTCAGTATCTTATAAAATATTCAATCTATATTCAGAGGGTGGTTTTTTAAGTACTATGAGTCCTCTACGCCCGAAGTCGCCTACGCTCGTAGCGGGTCTCCCACGCAACGCCTACGCGAATCGTAGCGCTCTACGAGTGTTTGTTTGTTCTGACGTCACAGTAACTACTGCTAACATTGAAGCCCTACTACGTAAACAAATTACACTCATTTGTCTAGTTTCTCATACAAGTGCATCGGTGTAAAAATAATACCGCTTAAAACACTTAACGGAGTGTTAAGGTCGTTTGCATACCACTTAGTTCTTTGTTCGAAAATTAATAAAATTGCAGAGCAGAACATGTTCTATACAAAACGATAAAACAAACCGCGCGTATTCTGGAGGCACGAATATGTTTAATCAAACGGCTAGGTGTCATGTCATTAGTGAGTGAAGCAGACAGACGTATATGTTAGCGAGTGTGAGTAAGACAAGAAGTGTAGCAACAAGTCGCGGCGCGAGGCGCGGGGGCGCGTTATCGTGTCCATGACGTCACGACCCTTTCACTGTCCGAAGTTGTGTTCTGGCGTCGGAGACTTCAGTCCGCGCGGCTCGGTCACAGCGTGAGTACGTCTCGCGCTTAGTGTTCCTAAACTTCACCGACTCACGCGTCACTCGCTAATTGAATACGTAAAAAATATCGAAGCCAACTTTCGTCAGGAAAATAGTTCACACGCAAACGGCCCGCTCGGTCCTCCGTGTGTTACCGCTCCTGTTGACTTCGGATCTTCACTCCTGACTAACACCAGCAGCAACATGGGCGTCATTAAAGTGAGCCCGGACGCCTTGGCCCTCTACTCCGCCTGCGACATGCTCGACGACATGAAGGTAAGTGTTACGAGAGAAAATCATGTGATGTCCAAAAGCGACTGCGATGGCGTCGTTCCAACCGGCTAGTTCCGTATTAGTGAAAAAAATATTGTGAATCGATGCGTGGGCGCAGACATTTGTCTCGTCGTCTCGTGGCTTTATGCGACGTTTCGCGTAATTCTAAATGTTATGCGCTTTTACGCGATGGCATTCGGCGCGTCGCACACGCCGGGCGACTTAATGCAGATCGCGCGCGTTTTCTAGCCGCGGTGAAAACTCTTGTCGTACGGTCAACGGAAGCGGGTGTCCTTATCAGTTGTTTGTGACATGATTGCTATAACTAGAATTGCTACGTGAGAACATTCACACAGTTCTTAGCTTACGATTTAGTACGTAAATCGTGAACTTGTACCAATAGAAATTGTTTCTCAAATACCCACCGGAGACTTATTAAATAAAAGTGGGTTGAAATAAATAAAATAAATGTTCTGTTTATTATAGTAACGTTTGATTTGGAACTTCAAACGATGTAACAATTGTTTTAGTTCATGTTGATAGTTCCCCCGTACATATAACCAATGATTCATGGTAATAAAATCACTGCACTGGAGCTTGTGGTAGACTACGCGGCGATCCGAAGATTGTCGCAGTGATGCAATGTCGTTAAAAATTGTTTTGATTACGCTAGTTTGGACGAGGCATGCTGAGTGACGATAGTGTAATCTCGCCATAGCAAACGCGTGAAAAGTTTCTATTATGAAATGGCAAAAAAATGTAAAATGACGAATTGTAAAAAATAATAAAGAATTAAATTGCAATTTGATGCAGAAGAGTAGAATGGAATAGGAGACTGCATCGTCCATAGCAACAATGTTACAATATGCGTAAATCGTAGGAATTCGTGTCTAGCCGAGTGTGTTCTCTTGCACGCAATGCTTAGCAACAGTGCACGCTTCGTGCGCATGCGCGAGGATTCCTTGTGTTTAATTTTCTTTAAAGTTTCAACAACTCAGATTTATTGCATTTTCATGGTCAAAATGAGAACGTATTTAGAAATAGGTATCTTTTCGAATAAAAATATGGAAACGTAACGCACGCTCATTAAAAATATTTATCATACAATAGGTACGGACTCGAATTTAATATCATTTACATAATATCGTAATAAAAATACATTGGTATGGAAAGATAAATTTTGTTTTTGTGTTCAAACATATTGATATTGGTGGAGCGTTCGAGCTGGCTTAGTTACCTACATTAAAGTTTTTTTTTGCCTTTCCAGATGTTTTTTTCGTCTCTTGCCTAACTTGATCTACTAGACTTGACTAGTTTTATTTGTTTTTTTTTTACATTTTTATGGCAGACCTTCAAATTCATTTTGTTTTATGTGATCCGGATTTTTAGTTGATTATGTATACGTATTTAATTTTTAGTGTGATTGAATTCTTCAAATTTTGAAGACTGAATTCTTATCGAATGAATTTAATTTTTCCGGTCCTACGATTTCATACTGCTCGGTTCTTAAACATTCAATACTCACAAATATTCGTACTTTTTCTTTGTCTTTACTAGTTGGACTTCGATTTCTTTCCGTTCGTTTCTCGTTACAATTTCAAATACATTTACTAGTACCTAACATGTTGGTATTTCACATTGCCACTCATGCAAATCATGCTTGAATGGAGAAAAATTAACATGTGGACACAACACGTGAGTGCGTGGGATTATATCAATGTCGTTTTATTAGAAACATTCTTTTAAAATATAATATCTACAGCTATTAAAATTAGCATTATTTTTATTTCTTTGTTTTGTTATTTCAACATCTGACTATTTGGTACTATTATCATAATCGACTTGAGCATAATTAATATTGGAAACTAACATCACTATCAGCTATATCTAGTCTTTGTTAGCTACAGGATCTAAATTAAGTCGTAAATTTTCAAATTTATTGAATTTAGATTAAATAATTACGTACCTAAATGCTCCTGTATTTACTTTATTAGTATGTAGGTACTACAAACGGATGCATCCAATTAAATGAAGCTAAAAACGCAAGTTCAACGGAATTTACATTAGCTGTTTAGAAACGTACTGACATTATACAAATTATTTTTGAAACACTCGATATAAACGTCAGGCTAGTTGATTTGGATATAAATTGGTGTATTAATTGTGACAGTGGTGATAATTGTGAGATTAATTTCATTGAAGAAGGGTTTGGTGATTGCCAGAAAACTGTCTAGTGTGATATAAGTGAATTCTATAGTAATAATATATGTATTTATACAATTAATTATAATTTATCGCTTTAAGTAACGAATTAAGTCACTTTATTTGTATATCATCAAATTTTGATTGCATTATAAAGTTGATTTTATTGTGATATCATTTAAAGTATTTCAAGAAGTATTTTCTTGATTCTTCTTCTTCTCCTATCCTGTCATCATGAGCAATAACATAATCCTGCGTTTTTATGTTATGTATAATCCCTTCAATATCTGCTTCTCCTTATTGATAATGTACAATGTTTAAGCATTCAACCTAACCCCTAGCCTCATTCGCCCTAATCGGGTCAGCCGTTCACATTGTACTGAAACGTTTACATAATGTATAAGAACGTACGTAGCCCAGACAATATTATAGTCCTTTCAGTTGAGCCATATATGGCTTTCGTTGTATTTAGATAGACTAATGGTGCGTGTTCGGAACCAATTCGTTTTGGATATGGGACATTGATTTTGTATTCGCACCCACATTTTTTTAATTTATTGATATGTCTTGTTATTTCGATATCATGTCAACAACAGGTCTTCAATGAACCAAAAATTGTTTAAAAATAAATTCCAAGCCCGACTTCACCGACCTTACACCTTATTGAACCTTCCAGCTAACATCACTTATCAACAAACCGTGTCCTAACATCCTCGCACACAGCCACTCGCACGCGTTCACTCGTGAGCTTACCATCCTTGATATTAACAACTGAAGCATTTTCTACATTGCCCGCACTCGCGGATGCAGCGAGAATGTGGGTCGCGATGAGTTTTGAAACAACTCAATGTCGCAGCGTTTATCGCGGCCTCGTATGCGCACCGCCTTGCTGGTAAAAGTGCACGTTTCGGATGTATTAGTTTTTGTTATAAAGCTAGGTGTTTTTGAAGTGACATTTTGTTTTTAAACTAAATAAAGTCTTTTGTGAATGGTTGCTGTCCGACAACCTATCATTATAATATAACATTTTATTACGATGATTATAATAATCTTGCCTTTTATGTCTGCATTGATTTCAAGTCTAACCGTAAATTATCGGTATTTATTATTATTTATAAATATTATGTAGTTGCAAGTTTACTTTATTATCAGTAAATTCCTAGAAATCTCAATCATGGAAAATGGAAATGCGTAGTCATTTTAATATGGCCTCATTTATACCGTATTCAGCAGCGCTTATACGCGTGTAAGTTGTGACATTTTCAGACTCCTGATGAGTAATTTCGAGAAGAAAATTTTCATTATATTATAGTCCCTTGAAATTTCCATATAGATTTTTATTTCTGGAAATCGAGAAGTGCAGTAAGTAAATAGGTGGTCGGTCGACAACTCGTCGCTTCTGACCTATTCTTACCAGTATGCGCAGTATGTCAGGTGTCTAATCATTGTACATACACAGTTTTATGTACAAAAGTAAAAGTTGAATTATTCAACCTAGGCCTTGACATAATATTTAGAAAAACGACATTATCTTATCTTTTGAGATAAAATGATCACATTGAGCGAAGTATCTACGCTAGTACAGAATTTTTTGTAGGACTTTTGATATCTTATTACGAAAATTATCTAACCGTTTGACAGTGTTGAAATTCCTTATCGCTTTTTTCATTTCGTATATAATAAAGGTGTGGCTCTCGCCTTATAATAGACAACCCCTTTCTTGCGTAGGCATCATCTATCACAGTGTCTATCCACAAAGATACTGTCTCCTTTTGGCCTTTTGGTAATTCGAATTGATTATTAGCAATCAAGATAGCACATTCTTAGGTACAGGTACGTACAATGTATGGTACCTAAGGCTATATAATTTAAAGGTGCCTGGTCTAATATCATACTTACAAATTGACAGCTTTGAAGTTATGTATCTGGGACAAATTGTATGCATGTTGATACATTATACATGACAGTTTTAAGTTTAAAGTGATACCTACTTGTATAATTGTGCGTGAACCTACATACATATTTTAATATACATAGGTAGCCATATAGGTGCCCACATTCTTTAGCTTATGATAGGTTATTATGTGATTAATTGTTTTAAAAGATATCAATAATATACATAGGTACTGGAATAATCACGTGTATTTTAATGGAATAATCGATTCATAGAATCTTATACTATCGTCAAGTCATCATTAGTTTTCTTTTTCAATTCAGCACTCAATTCTGAGTGATTTTAATTATTATGAGTCACGCTGTCAGAGACATTTTACAGCAAAATTAGCGTTGTTAAACTAGTAAGTACTTAGGTACTTTCAATTAATAAAGTCAGTTATTCCAGCAAGTGGAGAAGTTTACTGTATTCTTGAATCTCTAAACTTTAACTATAAACTTCATCTAGTTCCCAAAGTAGAAAGGAAATTATATTAAATCGTTAAGACGAAAGTTTCCCAGCTACCCAGGTAGGAGCTAGCCATTGGGCCGTTTTTCTCATTTTATCGCCTTTATCTTAGCTTTATTTGATCCTGGGGGTCTACTCATCCGTCAACGAAGTTACGGACCCGTTCGTTTGGTTTCTTTAACGGATAAATACATATCGGGAGAAGGGAGAACTGTCAAATCGTGTTGTCAATCATTCTTACAATCCGACCGTCGAGAGAATGCATTCCTGACACCTGTCAGAGGGACAATTTTAGTAGCTAATATAGATCAAATTACAGTATGAAACTGACAGGTGTCACGAACGCATTCTCTCGTCTGTCGCACTATAGTTCGGGCCCCGAACTAATCGATGTCCGTAAGTGATACAGAGTAGGAAACGCCTGTAACTGGAGCTGAAACTACGGATTTCGAGCTTAAAGAGTAAAACCCTGGTAATATAAAGGGCACTTTGTTAATATTCCGTGGGTATCACAAAAACCGCTAAAGAACATGTGAATAATGATGAGAAAATTTGCAGCATATTTCTCCAGTCTGCTAATAGTGTCAATATCAACAAAATACGATCCCCAATACATTCACTTAGACCTGACAGATTAGTGAATTTACTTATTTTATTCGTTATTGTTGTAAAAATTATATGACGCAATAACAGACATCATCAATCCTTCTGATAATTTTGATAATTATGGAACTATTCCAATCGTTTTAATTGTCCATTAGTAACTATTTTAGTAATTTACTCAGCAATGGGTGTAGTTGGGATGTGGATTATGATGGTGATGATGAAGCATTTTAGCCCCAAAACGTAAATTTTAGCTTGAATTTAATTCATAAATACATAACACTATTATTATATCTAGGTATTATTATTAATAATATAACCTTATCAACAATTTTATCGCCGCGCGATAATAAATTACTTTCACTTGATAAAGTCGTGAACTGGTTTGTATAAATTCAAGGTTATTAACACAAAATATTGCGTTTTAATAAAATTCCACTTATCTTTGTTTGTACCCACGAATAGGTATAATTATACATACCTATCGTGACGCAGAGAAGAGTTAGTTTTCGGAGATAAACATAGTTTTAGGGCCTAAATATGTGAACGATAAACTTATCAGAGATAAAAACGCTATTGTAAACACCCCTTTCAGTTATATGCGTTCTATCTGAGATAATCTTAAGCATTATCTATCTGTCCAACGACCACTTGTTCTTCTTACAAATGCCAAGTCCTACGCAGGCTTATTTTGCCTCCAATAACAAGTTTATGAAAAAATATGACTGTCATCATGAGTTTTAAAGATGCTATGCAGTTGAGCTAAATGGATTTGTTGCTATTCGGCCGCTCATCACTGTGATATCATCATCTGCCATGCCTTTTCTCAACTATTTTGGGGTTGGCTTTCAGTCTAACCGAATGCAGCTGAGTACCAGTATTTCACATGGAGCGACTGCCTGTCTGACTTCCACAGCCCAGTTACTGGGTAATACGATAGCCCTTGGTAAGACTGGTTGTCAGACTTTCCGGCTACTGACCACCCGTCCGTTCACACGACTCCGATTACCTCATAGATCGCCACAAGCCACAGCATACATTCTGATAAGAACTAATGTCATTCATACGATAAACAGAGGCAATAGTGATCTGATCATACATGACATTATCAACGCACAACTTTCAAACTGCACATAACGACGACCTTCAAGGTTGAATTACAATTTATAAATTCATATTGTGACATTTCATTGATTTCATTCATAAAGGAAAAATATGACACCAGAAGGCCAATCCCGTAATTAAAACCGTTCAAATTCTAGTCGCAATCTCATCTCAACGACAATCAATGTCAAAAACATGACACTAATGTAGGGAAATTAGAGGTATTTTTGACAGATTGAGACTGAGATCAGACTGCGAACGTTCTTAATATTACGAGAATTTCCCCTCTGGTGTTTATTACAATATTGCATTAAAAGATAATTAAAATCAATACGATACTGCATGATGTGCGAGGTTTTTCCCTTTATGTGTTGAAAATGACTGTGTAATTACCGGCTATTATAAGTAATATCTAATAGATTACTTTGATCAATTGGTACCTTACCTATTTACCTATTTACTCATGTCTTATTATTCCTTGGAAACTCATCATTGTGTGTTAATGCGCATATATGTGAGATATATGCGCATATAATTATACCTATGGGTAATAAAATTTATATAGGTAAACTAAAGTAACAGTAACGTAACATTGTTGTAAGAGCAGCAACAGTGTAGTAACAAGTACTCGCAGACTGTAGAACATAACTTAGTGTTATCCATATGCTGTCTAAAAAACGTTATTTTTTATTCATTTACATTTTTTTTCTTGTTATAACATATAAATAAATAAATAAATAATAAATAAATCCCTGGACATTTCACACAGCACCATTTGTCCCAAGCTAAGCAACCTAATGCTTGTGTTATGGTAACAAGATGGCTGATAAACTACTTATATACATTTTTTTTTTTTTGTAAATACATACATATTATAGATAGAAAAACACCCAGACTCGGAACAAATACATGTAGGTCATACAAATATTTGTTCCGTGCGGGAATCGAACCCGCGACACGCAGCGCAGCAGTCAATCGCTTAACCACTGCGCCAACCGTGCCGTGAATAGACACACACACTATTGTCTACATTTCTTTTTTACTTCTCCTTTCGTAGGTCTGCTGGAAGAAATTTCTTAAGAAATAAGCAGTACCTTTGTACTCACATTATATACAGGGTGGAATTTTGTAATGCCACCTGAAGGGAAAGTACTCTTAATACTGTAGATAGACAATTTTACTCAAAGAAAACATTCCTTTATTTTTTAACAGAAAGAAAACTGCATTCAAAGATTTTCAAAAATTCGCTAGCCACAGCCGGGAATCGAACCGACTAAAATCTGAAAAAAATACACCCTGTACTTTTATTGCATTGATCGTTAGGATCAATTATAAGGATGAAATCTCTCTAACAAACTTGATAAATAAAATGATAGGAAAACTATAAAATCTTAAATCCTTAATCCTTAATCTTTAATCCTTATGTTTATCAAACACGTAAATTGTTTCTCTGTCTGTTTATCTTTACCTAACATAACAAATAAGTATTATATAATTATTATGTTTTTTTTATGCCAATTATAAATTGTATTTGTAGCATATCTAAGTAGTTGCAACTAGGTATGTTGAGTTACAAAATCAATTATTTTAGCAGAAGGTTTTAGTCTGCAAGTATGAGCTCACTATGTGAGTTAAGAAGCAACTTACGTTACATAGGTACTTAAAACAATGACATCCGGTTGTTAAAGCGAACACCTGGGCAGGTGTTCGCTTGCTGTTCGCTAAACCACTTTGGCAGTACCCTACATTAAAAAACGAACAACAATACAATAATTCGTGTTTACCTGCCTAAGATTGTTATTGTCACGTTTCTGATAATCAGATAAGTTTGTATCGACGTTGTTCGGGTAATCTAGCTCTAATTAATTAGTATGTATCGTGATTACGGGAGGCTTAATTGAAACACGTGATTTTTTTAGAATCGTCCTCATTAATTTTTATACTTGGGCTTACCGATTTCCACTAGAACGACCGGTCAATGAAATTATAGCCATTAAGTACCTATTGAAAACATCTTGAGTAAACCGACGTGTGCTAGAACCAAAAAATCGAAGACATGTGACATCTGCCAACCTGCTAGGCCCGCGTGGTAGATTACAGCCCACTCCCTCTTGAAGAGAGGAGGACTGAGTCCAAGCAGTGGGAACACTATAGGCTAATTATGCTAAGTACCTATTGTCATATCCGGGGTTTGGATTTCTGCCTTGTTGTTGGTAATGGACTTACCACCTTATCACCTAGGAAATTTATTTATTTATTCAAATCTTACCTATAACTACAATTACAGATCAGCGATCCAATGCGATAGCGAGGCCCCAAAAAAAAACAAATGAAAAAAAAAGATGAGTGTACAGACGCCAGCACATCAAGCTACTACAATCTGTCAAATTTATTTAATAGCAATTAGGTTATAAGCATTAGGTTCAAGATTGATTGGGAAAATTTGACAGTTTAGGGTAGCTGGATGTGTCTGTACTATTACTAGATAGGTACTAGGTCTGCCTCTGCCCAGGCCTTCGGGGAATACAGGCGTGATGTTATGTGTTATGTTTATTTATTTATGTAATAACAATTGCTTGCTGCACTTACAACAGACACCAAAGCGCGCAACAAGCCAACAACATAACATTTAACTAAAAAACTTCATACAAACATTAAACATAGATTTACTGCTATACATAAATATGTCAACTTTCGGCTCCTGAGCAATCAGGGCGATGGCAATGGTATTTGAGAAAGCTTATTTCTAAGTATTCTATGCTACGAACCACATCGTAAAAAATCGACAGTATCTTCATATTCTTCATTTCATTAATTTGTAAAATATCTACACCTGCTGGTGGTGTAGTCATTAATTAAGTCGTGTCAAGAAGCTCATTATCAATTGGATTTCCCTTTTGATATGATTTTTCCAATTTATTACGTCTATCAATTAGTAGGCAATTTATTTAAGAACCTATTAGGTATTTTTATACCTAATTATGATTGACTTGTCACCAAAATGACGTCATCATAACTTGTTATTTCAAAATACCTAAATACCAACAAATCAGATCTATCTAGATTTCAAAAACAACATGAAGGTTTTTTTTTTAATTATCATGTTACTACGAAAAAGAATATTGTAACAAAAAATTCTAAACTGAAATCTTTAACCTCTGAACTCAGAATATAAATTGCCATACCTATGTTTCTACCTTTGAGATTTCTACACTTATTTACATTTTTACTAATGTAACTCTTTGTTATCTTTGAATAAAAAAAACATGTTTATTAAGACCGTAGTAACGACTGGCCTTAATAAACATGTTTTTTACGTAATATGTTTATTTAGAGTAAAGTTTGTTCACACCAATCGGTTCAGTATTATTTTTGTTTGTTAAATTCTTTAGTCGATACTTTGGCCAAAAATGGCGTTGCACCCCTAGTGAGCACTTAGATAAGAAAGTGCATTCGCACCAAAACTTACCAAAATGCATGTAAAACATAAACAAAATGCAAGACTCAATCAATCTTTACTTGAACTTGAAACAAATGAATCAATCATTAAACCACGCCTACAAAAATGTAATGTATGAACGTTACACTCAATAAATTATACCATGTTCACACACGTCGTATTCTAAATCTAAACTCATTAATATTACCAGCGATTATCCTCCGATCAACTGTGAAGGCTAGCATAAATCGACTAAAACGCCACAGAACTAACAAGCATTAAATACTAGAAGCGTCACGTCGCAGCCACAGAGAATTTATTAAAACACGTATTATGTGCTGCCAACGGTTGCTTCACAAGGGAATGTCGGAGGACGTAGTTTGTATGCGACGTTGCGCGTACTGACTGACGTACTAATGTTAATAATTGCTGTGCTCGATACTCGAGCCTTCTCCTTGATAAGCCCTTGATCTAGAATAGTCGATTAAGTTAATCAATTTATTTTTCTCTCGATTATAATGTTGTGTGTGGTCGATTGTACTCGTGAGATTGTAGCGCAGCATTTTGTGACAATCTTTGCTATTTTTATATTGGACGGGGAGTTGTCGTTAGGTTTTCTAATGAAGTTATAAGCAACAATTACTATTAAAATAAGGGCCAAAATTTCAAAGGTATCGAATTGTTTTACCATTTCATTACCACAAAAGACCATACAATTAGATTTGTATTCACATAATGGTGAACTAAAAGTCATTGGACGCTAACTATTGTTTCAACAATCGGTCAAATCTTTAATCGACGGATGTTGTCTGCGAACGTAACATGGCGACTGTGACATAAGTCTGTTTTTGAAAATAAATTAAAATTCCAAAAGGTCATTGACATTTTTGAAAAAAAATATCCACGCAATATATGTAAATTGCTTTGTATTAATTTAGAAAAATATGTGTTGATTGTTGACATTAGTTTGTAATTCGAGTTTGGAAACAGATTTATTTATACGTATGAAAAGCTTGAATTCTTTCGATATAAATGCTTATTTAAAGTTATCTAAGTAGCTAGAATTACGAACTTCAATATCTACAAACTTTCATCCCTAATTAACATCTTTATAAGTTTTAAATTTTCATAAGTCCTCCCTTAGTTTGCTCACCTGCGTTATAAAATGAACTCTTGTACAAACTTTCATGTATCTAGATCCAGCGGTTAAGGCAGTGCGTTGTCTGTCAGAATGACTTTAAGATTTTTATAAAGTTAGATTAACAATTCAGTGGTGTTATTACTGCTACAATTTAAAAACCGACATAGCATAACCAGCCTATAATGTTCCCACTGCTGGGTCACAGGCCTGTAATCTACCACGCGGGCCCAGTGCGGGTTGGTAGATGTCCATGACTTAAATTTGTGGTTCTAGGACATTTTTCCTCACGATGTTTTTCTTCACCGTTTTGAGAGCAGTGGTGGTGAAATTATTTACACGAACTAAAGCACCTGCCTGAGTTCGAACCACGACCTACAACACGTAGGTCGGAACTTTTACCACTGGGCCACAAAATCTACATACTCGCTAGGTAACAGAAATCGCATAAAACACCGCAAAGTAGAACGAATTATTCTAAAACAAAACACTAACGTTCCATTTCACGTGGACACTGGGTAGAATAAAGCAAATGGCGCCAAGTGAATGTACAACCTCAAGCAAGTAGGTAAATTACAAAGTAATGAAAAATAAATAAATCTGTAATAAATTGAGCAACGCAATTAAAATCGCACTTATTGATAGAAATAAATGTCAACAAGACGACAAACAAAGATATAAAAAAGACTTGTTTTCTGTCTCTGGTTTTAATCTGTGAATTATGACCGCGCCCATCATTTTATTGTCTTTGGTTGCCAACTGAATGAAACACTAAGGTCATTTTGTACAATAAAAGTAGGGACCTATTACCGATTTTACCATTTAATCGTATTGAAACTCAACTTATAAAAGATCAGACGAAAAATGAAACAATCAATAGGTATTATTTAGTTTTAAACTAAGTTATGAAACAACGTTCAAAATAGGCACTCCGCAGACGAGCGGAGGCGACACTAGTAGAACAATTTCCATGAAGTTTTTATAGACATTGTTCCACTATAGTCGCGTCGCGCTGTCACGTTGCATTGTAATAGAAAAACAACACTACGCAATAACAACATAGAAAATCCTATTCTACTTTATAGGTAATATTATAAACGTGAAAGTTTGTATGGATGGATGGATGTTTTTTACTCTTTCACGCAAAAACGACTGAACGGATTTGGATGAAATTTGGCACACAGACAGTTAATAACCAGGATTAACACATGAAATACTTTTTATCCTGATATTCGCACGGGATCGAAACTTATGCGGCTGAAACCGCGGGGCGCGGCTAATGATAACTCATATTTAAAAGTTGGCTAAGGCCAGAAATGCCTCCCGGCAATACAATATCTTTTTTACTACATAATAAACCTATACTTACTTATGCAAATAGAATTAATTATCACTTCGATTCAACGGATACAGCATTTAGTATTTTGAATTATGCATTGATGATAGATTTTAATTTAATTGGTTTTACTTTGACACCTCTGGTCTAGTCGTCGCAAGCGCTACTGCTGACCATGTCATGGGTTCGAGTCCCGGGTCGGGCAAGGTGTTGTTGGGTTTTTCCAACAGAAGTTTCTCAGGAGCAGCCCCGGAGTCTGGATTTACATGGGACTTAAACATAAACTGGTGAAATGTGGGTGTACTATAGGTGCACCTTTGTCGAACCCTTCGGGGAATACAGGCGCGATGTTATGTTATTTTAAACTAGCTGCGCCCCACGGTCTCACCCGCATAAGTTTCGATCTCGTGGGAATATATATCGGGATAAAAAGTATCCTATGTGTTAATTCTGGTTATAAACTATCTGTGTGCCAAATTTTATCCAAATCCGTTCAGTAGTTTTGGCGTGAAAGAGTAACAACCATCCATCCATACAAACTTTCGCGTTTATAATATTAGTAGGATTGATTCGATAACGATTTTTATAGTTATAAACTTATAATACGGACCATTATTTTGGATTCAGACATTCGTATAATTAGTACCTACTTACCTACAGTAAGTACTAATTATACGCATGGTAGTGGTCTTTGCCGACCTTATCTAGTTTTTAAAATATGATTGACGAGTAAATGTGTTTACTTACAAAAATAAAATCACTTGTTTGTGCTAATATTGGATATTAAGATATTGTGACATCTACCAACCCACACTGGGCTCGCGTGGTGGATTACGTCACACTCCCTCTCACAGAGAGGACGCCCGTGTCCCAGCAGTGGGAACATTATAGACAGATTACTTATCTATAAAATAGTCAGTAGCATCTCAGTAGCATCATGATTACGAAACATTTACCGCCAAGCGTCCTTCGACGGTAAATACATAATTGATGAATTTCCATCAACAAATAATGAACCTTTTTCCTATAATTAAATGAGGCAAAGGTACCTCGTCGCGCGGCCTAACCCTTCGTAATTAACAAACGATTCGCCTCATAAATTCCAATGTGACAAAGATTACCGTTAAATGAAGGACTTCATCACTCTTAATGACTTTAGCCTTAAATTCTCTATTCCCAGACGACTTACATAAAACAAAGAATTCGCAGGCAACTGTTACTTTTAGGCTTTCAAATGAAGCTAGTCGTTAAATACAATCTTTGTTACAAAACGTTTTCGTAACTTCAAGTTAAAATGTACAAGGGTTACTTTTAATTTCGTTTGCATAGGCCGAGTGACGCAAGCAAGACCTCGTCTGCAATATTAATGAATCGATTGGAATAATAAAACGTTGATATAATTTAAAAAGAAAGTGAAAATGGCTTCCTTCCCGCGCCATGACGGATCCCGTGCGCCGCGAGCTAGTTCCGTTCCGTGTTACGCAGCACACGTATGCCGAGGCCATGCTAATTATCTACCAGCCTCACGAAATCGAAAGTCACTCGATTGTCTAGATGTAGGACGCGATCGTATAAAGAAACGTAACATCATATCCTACTTTGAAATATTCCGATCGCGTATTGTTCTCTTTAGTCGCAAATAAAAAAAATAACTAGATTCAAATACCACTTGCCTCATAAACAAAGCAGACTTTTTTTTTCTCTCGTCAGTATCAACAACATGAGTGCAATGTTTCGTAATACAATTGACCTTTCGCGCGCTACATGTTACATGCATACAAGCGATCGATGGAGATCTAAAACGGAGATCAAATCGAAATTATTTCAATTTCGAACGTCAGTCTCTAATTGCGGATTTCCGAGATAATTTGTTATGTCTGCTTTTAAAATGTCTGCTCACGATCTCGGTATCCATTGCAAGGTCGACTGCTAACTTTTGACAGACGAGCGCCGATGCCATATTGGCATTTCCTAAGGAATGCCTACGATAGTCTAGCTAAGTCTACGCTTTGTTTGACTTGAATATTTTATGTCCAAAAATGTTATTTAAACTGCTGTTGTGATAATGACCAAGAAATGCTATGAACGTGAGTACATACGGACGGTAGATGCGTGTCTCATTGTCAGACCACTTGTTCAATGTTAGTCCAGTTTGTATTGTACCTATTGTAGTCGTTGTGGTGCCGCGTGATGTTTTGAACCTGTGTGTCGCGCACGGTGACGCGGCCTGTTACGTCTCACATTCTTCATCAGCTGATAGCAATCGTTTAACGTTAACATAGATTACGTTGTACAAAGATCTGATAGCGGAGCGTAGATTTGTAAACACTTTTTCATCATCACATCCGTTCTGAATCAATCATGCGTTTCATTAGATTTAATTTTGCAAAGCAGTTGGTAATATAAAATATGTGTTTTTCATTTAACTCCGTCTTTTATTTTAATATCAGCCGGTGTATTCTGTAAAAATATCACCGCGAATATAACGGTGTAGTGAGCTTCAAGTGAACTGTCATTTCACCTGATGCTATTGACAGCTCACTCATAATCACTCCAACTAAGTTTTCACGGTGAGATTTTCACAAAACGGATCGGATGATCACAATTTATCGTATACAATGAATACCTAATGCGTCGGAAAAACGCATAGAGTGAAAAAAGAAATTGTTTTTGACAACAAGGCGGCGAATATGACGATTATAAAACTAACTTTCTCGTTGTAAGGAATTCGATTGAGCAGTTCGAAAATATAAATTCATAATTTCACATTCCCGTTCCGTATCGCGAATACGCGAGCTCGTTCTGTTTCGCACGCAAAACCTGGCAAGTTCACCATCTATGTCGTGTGACACGGCATGCGGCTTTAGTCACGGGTTTTCTCGCTACTGTTTATGATTTTTAAATAATACACCATGTATTATTTAAAAATAATATTTTTGTGACTATTTCAATATTTCTGTTGTTATACAACGAATTATGTTCGCTAAGCTTGGCTGATATTTTTATACTTCTCGTTTGACCTATGGCTTACACAGTAATCTTTTTCGAATTTACATCTTTAAGTTTTAAATTCCAGTTTCAATTAAATATATATTTAAATATATACCCCAGATACATAAAAACAACAAAATGTAAAAACGTATTGACGTTTTTTTTTGTGTGTTACGGAACAATGAAACATTATTTAATCGTTGCGTGACGAACTGACGAATGCATGTGAAACAGACAGACACAGTGAGTACAGACTATTGGCCTCTGAAATACACATTATAATCATTACTATCGTATGTACCTACGAATGCCGTGACTTGTCCAAATGTTTGATTTATGTATTCACTCAAACGTGTCTGGTAAAACTAAACGTATTCGCACTTTTAAACTGATTTTACTTCGCATATCTTTATAGTGTTAATAAGTAATCAATTCGGTGGAAATATTTAGCAAAATCAAAATGGCAAAAAACAAAACTTATAAATAGATTTATGCTATGGAGAAAGGTCAGGAAAGTGATCGTTATTACACTCAAGAGTAGTCAGGACAGGATGAAAAATTTTACTCCTATAATATTATAATTGAAAAATTGAATAGCGGAACATGGTGACAACAACCTTCAAAATCCAATCTATAAGCCGAACGGCCTAACCTCGGATTTGTTTTTGAATGCTATTTCAATTTGCGTTCACCAGTCTCTCTTTTGTTCTCTCTACAAATAATATAACGTACCTATTATTCCTCACTTTGCACACGTATTGTTCTAGTTGAGACAGCGTTTATACATAATTCAATGTAAGACAAAATAACTCCACGCAACACTCGACCTTGGGAGAACAGCTGATTTCTACGTCTCAGTAAAAAAGTTAAAGTATTCTTAGTCAAGTTTATAGAGAACATGGCCCGTGTCCGATACGATTTGTTACGATTGCGCATTTGACCTCAACGAGCAACCGACTGATTTCAAATCGACGAGGAAAAACAATACAAAATTTCGTATTTTAATCGGACGCCGTAACGAGGACACTTCGCATAGTTCATGAGAGCCCGCGGCCCGCCTTGGCAATGACAATGACACTTTTACAGGTTTTTTGAATTCACGATGATTGATCGGCGAAGGCTTCCGATTCGTGGGTTAATTAAGGTTCCGTTCTGAAACAAGATAAACACCTGGCAGTCTATTAAAATGTACTCTTGACATTTGTTTTGAAGGTTTCATAAATAGATGTAGATAATTACTACTTAGAGTGTATGTATTTATTAGCTTGCGGTCGGGATGAGACTAGCTGATATGTGTATATCGCCGAAATAGTATTACAAATTGCATCAGCTATGAAGACATAGTTCTTTAAAATTTTCTAAAAGAAGCCGCCGATTTACTTGTCTTACGCAATACTTTGATGTTTCGACATATTTGTTAAAATGGACCATGAGCCACGAGCATGCACTTGATGACTTTAAATTGCGTTTCAGTGTTTTCAAACTTATATTGGCTAGAACATCAGCTGAATAAATAAACGAATGGAATACAAATAATAAAATATTATTTCCCTGTTTAATGAATGCAATAGCTAGGTATGGAGTTGAACAAAAAGTACCTCATGGCAATGAAAAATAAACCTATTATAAACTCGCAATGAAACGGACATAACTCATTCACAGAATATAATCGCACAAACTTGACTTTAGAAATTCTAGTTCACGAATCCTGTTGCATTTATTATCAATAATGACACCAATAAAATGGGAAGTAGCGCAGTAGGACATAAAATAATTATCCAGTGTGACAAGAATTAAATTACGATATACTAAACGAGGCGGATAGAATTGATAAAGTCAGCGAGCTGGCGTGGGCAGTTCATGATGGATTGGTATTGCAAGCAGGCGATACTTTGTCTAGATAAAGTTAAAAGTCATTGAAACAGATGATAAGAATACATTTGCTTTTTGAAATTACGTTTTGACGTCTGTTCTTTGAAGTTCTTTTTTCTTTTCTAGTTGTTTTTGAAAACTTATTGCTTTCGGTCTTTTACCTGTCTCGGTCTCGTCTCTTGTAGATTCTGCTGTCGTGTTATCATTACTATTTCATTTATTGATTATTTTATTATCATATTCATTATATGATATGTTTTTTTTTTATTAACAATGGGCTCACTCTTGAACTCAATCCTGCCCAGGGGCAGGGATCAGATCTACGGTGGAACGAGCTTGAATATGATAATTTAGTTATTTAAATTGATGCAATTTTTTTTTTTAAATCATCGTCACCGTCTTGGTTGGTTATTTTACATCTAAAGTATTACTTTCAGCACTTTTGAGCAGCCCAGAATTATAACAATAAAATTAACATGAAAATTCGCTTCCAATTCATTTTAAAACAAAATAAAACTACTAAACACATAAAAGTAATTTATTAACCTCTTTAAGGAAAGAATAACAATTTCAGACACTTGTTTTTTCTGTGCAATTTGGCATGTTTCACGCATAAATTTAGGTATGAGTAGTCAACAGGTACCATTTCGTTGCGCAGTCAACTCGTTATCTTATTTACAAGTATTACCTCAGAGATGTAATTTTCTGGCTTGTTTGTATAGTGCTAATGTCTTGACCTGTGACACTAAAGCCACCGCCACATTACTGTGTTGTATTGTGTCGTGATGCGGAATGCACCAATCAAGCGTATCTGTTCAGGACTACGTCAAATCACAACGAGTTTTGATTGATTAAAACTTCGTCAGAAGGCGACATAACACAGTAATGTAATCCGGCCTTAGGTACACACAAAGGTAGGTACTTAGAATAAGCTGACCCATGGTGTGTTAAGCAAAGTCAAAACTCGTACTAAATCAATCGTAGGAGTTAATCTGGTAGCTCTACAATAATTGTAGTTAAAGGTGAAAGAACCAATATAACACATGCGTGCTACGAAGCGTGAACACTTGAAACTGGCGTGATGTCTATGAGCTATATTTTTTTTATATCGTACCTATCAAAGTTATTATGAAAGTTATTTTGGGTAAGTTGATGCAATTTTCTTCTTATCTTAGATCAGCACAAAATGATTGCACAACTTTAAAAAAAAATTAGATGGCAAAATAGTACAGAATATGTAAGTCCTTTTTATTCAGAATGATTATCGAAGAATAATTCAGAACAATACACGTGTCAGTAAGAAAACCAATCGAAACCAAACAGACGCATTGACAGACGTAGAAGCAGACAACACTAATATAACACAATTTTTGTTCAAAGACCATTGAACTCCAACAATGGACCACTTAAATAGAATCGCTTTAGTACAACGTCTAATGGACAGAGATTTATTACAAACTCATTGGTCTCAATGCTGCCATATTTAGACACAATAAACCATTTAGACCACATAAAAAGCATGGTCATTGAACAAATCTGTAAGTTTTTATTGGACTATGTGGGTAATCTTGCATTTTGGGACATGGCAACGTGCCAGAACAATTCGTGAAGGCATTCAAATTGCAAAAATAAGCACAAAGTAGACAAGCAAAATTTGAAAACGAAAGCGCTTTGGTTGAATGGCCAATTTTCCTGCCAAATAACACTGAAGCGACAAAAAGCGGTGGTAAAAAATATTCTGCGTAGTAAAACTATAGGCAATCACTGTGCATCAAATAATGACATTCATTTGTACAAACAACGCACCCAAATCCTATTTGCTTATTGCTAACCTTGATAGCATTGCTGAGTAATGAATAGGTGCGCAAAAAAATTTGTTAGCCATCAATTCAATAGGTTTCGGCAGCTTCGATATAATGTTACACAACGTTGTTAATGAATGATTATGAGTATACAAACAATGCTAATAAAAGCTTAAAAATAAAAGAACGTCGCAGACAAATGAATGACATAATTGAGGAGCTAACAAAACATCCTACGAATTTACGAGAAGATGAGAATTAGGTAAGAAAGACCAAAGGTGGCCAATAGTAGATAAAATAAACAAGCAATATTGCTTTCTATATTTCCATAATAGGTAATCTTGAGTCATTAAATTGTATTTCCTCAATAATCAAGATGCATCGTGTTCACAAACAAAGATTACTAGAGTTAAGATAATCTGTCGTAACCGTACACTCACCAGCTGTTTCGCGCGTATTTTTCAAGGCAACGCGTGAACTGTAATGTAGGTAACCAAGAGATTTCGTTTTCGTTCTCGGTGTTATTATTATCGTAATACTACTTACTTTTCGTACGGTTAACATTCCTGCTATATTGCACTTTACCTTGAGACGACGGACCTGAGTCATGAGCACTGTAAACACGCCAATCTACTCCAACATTCCTCTTAGTTGTGAAAAATATAAGATATTAACAAGATGATTGTTTATTTTTGTTACAGAGCGAGTCGAGCTATACTTCATCAGAAGAAGGCTGCGGTGGAGGCGAGCGTCACGCCGTGCTCAGCTACGAGCAAGTGAAGCGCCTCGGTGACGTCATGGACGAGGTGGTCGCTATCCACGGCCGCGGCAACTTCCCCACACTGCACGTGCGCCTGCGCGACCTAGTGGCGGGCGTGCGCGCGCGCCTGGAGTCGCCGCAGAGCGCGGGCGGTGCAGGCGTCAACGTGCGTGACGTGCGCCTCAACGGGGGCGCTGCCAGCCACGTGCTCGCTGACAGGGCCCAGCCGTACTCTGACATCGACCTTATCTTCACGGCCGAGCTGCCCACAGCGCGTCATTGCGACCGCGTTAAGAACGCCGTGCTCGGACATCTGTCCACTCTCATGCCACCCGCCACCCCGCGTCGCCGCGCTTCCCCGGCCGGCCTTAAGGAGGCCTACGTTTCCAAGATGGTCCGCGTGAATTCAGATGGCGACCGCTGGTCCCTAATATCGCTCGGCCACTCACGCGGACACAAGTCCGTCGAGCTCAAGTTCGTGGACAACATGCGTCGCCAGTTCGAGTTCTCCGTGGACTCGTTCCAGATCGCTCTGGATTCGCTCCTCGCGTTCCACGAGTGCACTCAACTGCCCATCGGCGAAAACTTCTACCCGACGGTCGTTGGCGAGTCCGTCTACGGCGACTTCAATGAGGCTCTGAGTCACCTCGCCGAGAAACTGATCGCGACGCGGCAGCCTGAAGAGATCCGCGGCGGCGGTCTGCTCAAATACTGCGCCCTCCTCGCAAAGGGCTACAGGCCGGCACGGCCAGACAAAATTAAAACCCTCGAGCGATACATGTGTTCGAGGTTCTTCATCGACTTCCCCGAGCTCGGCCAGCAGCGCGCTAAGCTCGAGGCCTACCTGCGGAACCACTTCGTAGGCAGAGAGGAGGAAGCTCTAAAGCATAGGTAACCACAACTCGGATTTTGTTACTCTTGTATTTCTGTCATTTACTCAAACTTGACGCCAGAAAAACTCGCCATAACAATTTATTTCTCTCCATGATGCACGTTAAAAGTTGCGAGGCCTTCCACATAATTATTATGATGCTTTAACATTACAACTGAGAAATCGTCGAATCATTCTGCAAATCAACTCCTTGCATCTGGTTTAAAGATAAATTTGGATCCATGTGCCTCCACTAACTATGACCTTAATGTATGCCGTGCTTTATTAACTTTGTTGTCCATATTTGCAGATACTGTATAACACAGTTGACGTTAACTGGCGGTGTCGCTCGGTGCAGGTACCTGACCCTGCTGCACGGCGTCGTGCGCGAGTCCACGGTGTGCCTCATGGGCCACGAGCGGCGGCAGACGCTAGCGCTGATCGAGGCGCTGGCGTGCCGCGAGCTGTGCGCGCGCGCGCCCGTCATGATGGCGCCGCAGTACTACGTGTGCGTGTGCGCGGCCTGCGCCGCCTGCCCCGGCTGCGCCGCGTGCGCGCAGTGCGTGACGTGTGCACAGTGCGCGCCGCCCGCGCCGCCCGTGCCGTACTGCGAGTGCTGCCACGTCGCGTCGTGCCCGGCGTGACCGGACCTCCTGTTCGACCGACGATGAATTTAGTGCCAAATGTATATAATACGGATAAAAAAATGTATGTACGCGTAGGAGCGGGCGGCGGCGCCCCGCGCGTCGTGTTGCTCACTGACCGCCGATCAATTCGCTCGTCAATTGTCCCCGCGGCCGCTCGGCCCGCCGCGACGTGAAGTAATTTCTAGTCGTACTCCTTTCGTGTTGATAAGTTAATATGCTAGCAGTACGAAAATTATCGTTCACGTGGATTGTGACGGACGCGCCGCTAGATAGTGAGTCCCGAGTCGATGGTCTGCCTATATAAAAAGACTAGTTAGTTATTTTTAAGCTTTTATGTATAGAAGTCGTCTCCATAAAAGTAGTGGCATGTCTCTCACCGTCGAAATATCACGGAGAAGCGGACGGTCGAATATGAGTTTTATTGCTAATTAAGTGAGAAAATTTGTTGCGAGAAATGTTAACTGGTTCACTTGAACGACGGATGCTAACGGAGGAGCGTGCGTACTTTTTGCAGGAACAATATGTAGTCCGGCCTTGTCAGACGGCCTTAAACGCGAGAAAATCCGTTGAGTATTACCTAGTAGATCACGAACGTTAGAACTTAGCCAGCGCGGTCGCCTCCGCTCCTCACTCTCACACACGTAAACAACTATTTTACTATGTATTTATCAATCTGAAAGGATGTATGTATACACTTACACGTTTCGTGATCGCTCTAGTATTGTATACGGCTTGGCGAACGAGTAACAAATTAAGGTACACCTAGAAAAATATAAAATGATAAAAAAAACTTATAAAACCCAAAAAAAAATATATTACTAAGGTGTGTACAATATTAAAGTTCACGCTTTTTGTAAATAATATAAAAATACCATTATAAAAATATTTTAAGAACATTTACAAGTAGTGAAGTCACGTTTAGTAACAGAGTACTTATGAACATTTTTTTTTTACTTTTAACTTCTCATCGATTACAGTTTATAGTAAAGCTGTAGATGTATGGAAAATGTGATTTAATTGTTGTATTAATTAACCATGTTGTCGATGATTATAATATCTACTTACATAACATATGTAGATTAAATCCAATAGAGAGATATATTATTATTGTTGTATTTTAATGAGATAGAGAATATATGAACGATGGTGTAACAGTGTCCGGCCAATACGTGAATGTGTTAGATATTTTGCCAAATGCATATTCAGATTATTACTATATTTATACACATTGCATGAACTTTGTAGGGCTTTTACTAAGCAGTTTGTTATGTAGTATATTTTGAGTAGCGGAAGATATATCCGAAGTAATCAAGTACAATCATCTTATAGAGTTAACCTTTAAAGTTAACTTCGGAACAATTTATCGAGTTTATGAACGAATTTTCCCGACTTGCTCACTGTCGAACCAAAATTTAAGATCTCATTTATTAAACTCTTCAAAAATTCTTTTGAGATTGTGTAGTGTTGTATTGTAAACACTTTAACTGTTATCATATGCTTATTATCTTAGCTGAACGTCATATTGTGACTTGGAGGTGATAAAACATTTGATGCAAGTTAAACATGTTCAGTGATCCGTTCCACTTGTGCGTCAGTCTAGTGCAGCTCGTCTTGTGTATGTTTTCTTCAAATTATATTGGAATGGTATAGTAACAGCACTAGAAAGAACATTTTGGAATATTAACGTAACGAAGCAAATCACCATGAGTGCAACGGAACACGGTAATCATCAAACGGTAGCCCTAAAATTAGAAATAGTACGCAGTCGTCTGTACTTAGAAATAAATGAAGTACATAAACATAGTTAACTGAATCTAAACTTTATTCCATATGTAATAAGAGTGAATGTAAGTTAATTATCACTAGTGTAACTTGCTATATCGAGACAGGCGTCTAAGTTGTGATTTGTAGTCTTTTCGACAGGTATTTTAAATGTCATTCTATTGTCACTATATTTATTATAATAACTGTGATTGTTATATGTATATTGTAAATCAGCTATTGGCAAAATCCGGTAAGAACTACCTCCTCGCGTGAAAAAAAAAAACTATATTCGATGGTATATTTTTTGTGATTTTTCTCTCTACAACTATGGAGATAATTATGTAGGTATTTTAGCCGTAGGGTACCATACCAGTAATTTACCAGACTTGTGTGTAAGTTCTTAAAGACGTAGTTTCAAACGTGTTTGTAGAAATTTTAATCGCGAACTCTAAATGACATGCTTTGTACACAGAAACTTGGCTCATCTACATAATTGTTTGTTTGGTCTGGGCCGAGTTCACTATTCCGAATTTCGTAAACACTCAGCTCTCAGAACTTTCGTAAGGATTGGGGTCTATTCGCGAACAGTGGGCGTACCGAGAGATGCTTGTTAGCCCATAAAGCTCTTCCATATACACCACGTGACGTGGCAAACGCTTCCAAAACAACGGTCTAAATATTTTAAATTCTTTGCAAAGAGAGACATTGCAATATAGTTTAGGGTTTTATTATTTTTCTAAAGTTACCATCAGTTTTCAGCTAGCCTTATTTTATAATTAATTTTTAATTCTAATGAGCACTGGTCAAAGGCGTTCTCGTGCAGCAGTTGTTTGTTATATATGTATATATTGTTGGATAATGGTTCTGTGAATTTGAGATACTTTTCTAAGATATTATGATGATTTCTGAAAGATTGTACTTAACTTTCAACATTTCAAACCAAACAAAAGGCAAGGTATCACAAAGAACTAAGGAGATAAATCAGAATAAGTATCTTAAAGTTTCGTGAGATTTAGCTTGGAGTTTGTTTCTGAACTTGAAAGTACCAAGTTTTCTAATAAATATTTATACTTCACTCCTGAACTTACTTGATGATTATATAAACAGTATTATCAGCTTGCAATACTGCGTATGTTTCTGAAAATACCGCTCGTTAATATGTTGCATCATTATCATAAAAACCGGTTGTGTGTCACATTTTGGCACGCGAGACGTAAACAAATACACGTGACATTCTGTCTCGACTCAATCTTGTAACAAAATTATTTTGAACAACTTTGTTGATGCAAATAACGTAACATGTGTCAAAAAGAAAGTTCGGGCGTTATTTTTTAATGTTAGTCTTTATGTTCAGCATCCAGACGATACTAGGCTGAAATATTTAAAAAAAAAATATTGACTTGCCTAATGGCTTTCATCAGATGGCGGTACTGTATCAAAGTAATTGATAAATTATTGATGTTAATTTCATAATATCTGCATTATCCTTGGGTGATAAAACCGACAACAGTCTAGATGCATAACATATTGACTTACATATTTACTTTAATAATGATATCGAGTTTTATTGTTTTGTTTATTTCGATGACACGATGCATTCAGTTCGGTGTAACAGAAAAGTTAATATGCAAAATAATTATAATTTAAAAACACTAGAAGCATTTACTTATCTATTTATAAAATGTTGGTACTAAGATTGAGTTGTTTGTTCAACGAAACGAAAACATTGATAAAGTTTTCATTGATAAAGCTGAAGTACATGCTATTTTTAGGTTTTGTTTCGGTGAAGATGGAACTCGGTCTTAAATATGTGTAAGAAGAGTTGATTCTTGTGGAAGTTTAGCACGTGAACGCCGTTATTAAAAGCGTGGTTTTGCAGAACTGAAGGCGTCGGCAATTAGCAGCGGTGTGGCATTTAGTATACTGTTTTACAATCTATCAGTACAAATGTTTACGACTATCATTACTTTGTGGGTGTGACCGTACAGAAGCTGGTGGTTATGTTAGAATCCATTTTATTAATTAATACGCTATATGCCATGAATATTCTCTTCATAATTCATAATATTTCAAAGATTTTTTTCTCCATTCTATATATTTAAAGAAAAATTGATTAAGAAGAAAAAAGAATTAGCTCGAATGAAATCGTATATCCCTAATGTCCTTCAAATGGACTAAATATTTCATCTTTAGCCTCAGAAGTATCAGCATATAGCAGCTCCTACTTACGGTCGCACAAACACATAAACTCACAAAAAGTCGTGACAACAACGCCACCACCTCCCCGCAGCGCTGCTTCTTGCCCACCCTCCAACTTCTCCGAAGCACGCGTGTCGCAGCCCTCGCTCATATGTTAAAAGCGAATGTTCGACACACCGACTCTCTAGTTTAGGGGTTGCTAGGCCTTACGTTATATAAGCTTATGTTAGGTTATTATCAAGTATGTTTACATTATAGTTATTATTTTTTCTTACTCTTCCAAGTTGCCTGTTTCGTGTTACACGAATCGCGACGATGTGTTGTTACGATACATAATTACTATTATATTTGTGAGGAGTTTTAAGCTATTGTAAATTTTACAGAAATAAAAAATGTTGTGAAAATAAATTATAAAAAAGTGATATAAACAGTGACTCTGTGTCTTTTATTTGATGATGAGGGGATTCTTTTGGATAAGCTTGAAAAACGATTAAAGGATACAATTATCTCCAAGGGCAGTCCTTTTCAAGAGCAATAACGGTCACAGATTTAATATAGCTGCTTATCCTGCTTATGGACAGGAGAAAGAAGAACGGTTGGTCAATAACATAAGGATAGTGAAAATACTAATGCTGGCAAAGTAATAAATTTAATCAAAACTGAATAGAAAACACTGGAAAGTCATATTATTAACCTTCGATTACACCAACAAATGAAATATTAAGTGACGCATAATCAATAAATGCATTTACGAATAAGGGATGCCCCTAATCGTAAAATCAATACCTAGCTCGATATAACAATTTAGGGACTACACCGAGGGACAAGAAGAAATTGATAGTGTACACAGCAATCAATTTAATATCTACCGGAATGCTTCAAGATTGTCTATTTTAGCTGATTAATTAAATCAATCATTAATTTTTAGAAATGACAGATAATACCTAAGATACACACGAGCGACACGTGTCGATGACAGAGGTAACTGCAACCGTTGAGAGAGCGTCATTGATCACCGTACTCAAATACACGAGCGACACCACAGATCAAACGACACACTCTCAACGACAGCCGCCGACACGTTGACGCTTACAGTTTCGTCTATCGTCAACGCGTGTGTCACTCGTGTATATGCTCACTAAGACCTAGCTAATGATTAGAGCATAGTCTACACACAGTACACAGCACAAACAAATCAATAAAACTCAAGCAAACGTATCATGGCGGGATGAACTGGACTCCTTTAATACAGATTGGTCCCAGCTCTGGACAGAGAGTCAAAATTAATAAAGCGCTCTTCCTCTCTCTACTTATTTAAAAAATTGCTGTGCCCAACAGGGTCCATAATAGTTTCTATTATTTTTCTTTTATATAGATACCACGTCATGAAATTGCACATTATGGATTGCAATAAAGGATTTGAGATGTGGGACAGTAACGGCTGATAGAAAAATATTTATGTTACGTACATAAATATGACAAACGAATTAACACAGCATAATTAACAAAGAAGACTACGAAACGTCCATTACGTTGAAATTGAATTAATTACTTACAAAGATCCATTTCATGCTAAGACAACTATAACTCAATTTACACAGAGTAAAGAAATGTATTTCAGTGTAATTCTGTTAGTCGTTTATCCCACGCTACGCCTTGGCAAAGATCATCACGCAGACTATTGTCTCAGAATTAAGTTTGGAGGTTAATCATGAACGAAGTCTTTGGCTGTATTCATTTAATTACTGGCAATTTGTATTGTAAGAGTAACAAAGAGATGGCTTTCCTATGCAAATGCCGATGGCATTAATTTTCTTTTTCATAAAGTCAAGGTTTTAATTGAAAGGCAATTTTCATTAACTCGACGTCTTTGAATGACTAATCGTGGTTCTTTATCAGATTAGTCATACGATATTATCTGATAGATTCTATTGATTATCATTGACAAGTTTGACTGATATGCAAATTAAACGCTGTAACGATATTATTGATAATAATTATGATGTCATGTTATATGAACAACAAAAGGACTCTCTCTCTCTTCAGTTCGAACTAGAAGAATCGTCTTACATCAATCAAGACAATTAAATAATAACTGAATAACAAATAAACAACGTTTCATTCGAAAAATATATGCCAAAGTAGAAGGATTTCTAATATTCATTTTCGTGATTAAATTATCGGTTTGTGAAATTTTCCTAGAACTAGAGAAAACTCACCTTGGTGCGTGCGTGTGTTGAAGGCACCATCAAGGTTTTTTTTTTAATTCATGAGTCGTGAAGATCATCGTCGTATCGTGAAGATGATAAGAAGAAACATGATGTCAATTTTATAATTCTTTTTTATTGCTGATTGTGCCTGTTCTTGACCTCGATCGCGCCTGATGAAAAGCGATGAATGAGGTCTATGATGGAACGAGCGTGCTATAAGTAATAAATCCGACCACAGCTCCAAAATATTACATTGACGAAGGGCTGATTTTTCAATAGTCAGATAATTTTTATCTGAAGAATATTTATGACAGTTTTACATATTTTCTATATAAAAACATAAGTATTAAAAAAAATATTTATTCATACCTGGAACAAAAATAGCACAGTGAGAAGAGACAGCAAAAATATGAAAAGATGATGTAATGTTTTTCTTATCAATCTATTACATTAGAATTACAATTTTATTGAAATCCAATAACGGGAAATCAACCGATGTAACGGTACATTGGCCTAAATACAATCATGCATCGATTCAAAATAGAAGTTCACGCTTCCCGATACACGACTCGATAGAGCACCAGTGAATCGATAATATAATCGATATAGATTGTAAGAAAGATGATATCTATCAACATTGAGATATGATTGCGTCATTAGAGAGGCACGTTACTTTCATAATCGATTGAACCTCGGTTTTTGAGAATGACATTGAACATGCACGGGCTACGAAAATAACATAAATTATATTAAAAACGCATAAAATGTCAAGTATAGAATACTTAGGAGTGGAATTGATTAATAAAAATATTACACAACTATGGTAGAGTGAAGCCACTTGTTTCAATCTGAATTAATGAAAGTCCAGCCGAATGTCATGTAAACGTCGCAGCTTTTCAAGAGACATCCAGTAATTTCAGTGAAGGAACGGATTGTTGTTCTTCATCTACGACCTAGTGGGTCCCGCTTAATGGCAAACGATATCTCGTCAGGCCCAGACGGAGATGGCGGAATGAACTGGACTCCTTTAATAAAGGTTGGTCCTTGGCAGCTCTGGACAGAGAGAGGTGGAAAGAGAGTAGGGAGGCCTTTGTCTAGCAGTGGCACATTTGATTATTTGAATTCCAAGTACAGTCGCCGTCTTAATTTGAATAATGTTAAGTAATGATGATGATATTGATGGATAACCGGCTCATTTAGATTGTCAAAAAGCTACTCCCAAATCCTTCAACCCTGAATTTAATTCGTGCAAGTACCAATGCCTTATATCAGGTAAACATGGTGGCCCTGAACGAGATTTCCCAAGTCATGTTTCGATAGTTAAGCCCTCGGAGCATACGTGAGGTGCACAGCAAATCACGGATTTTGACCCAAACCTATGATGCCATTAAAATTTTGATTGATTTTTTGAGAAACTTGGCGGTTGACTGCTGAGAATTAGGTTCTGGGTTCGTTTTCTTGGTCGGGTAAAATATTTTTAGGATGAATTTCTCAGTACAGCCCGGAGTCTGGATTTTTGCCCGATTGATAGTAATAAGCTCGCCTCCTATCGCATGTGATTTTAACATAACTGGCGAAATGTAGGTACTATACATACACGTCAGCCTTTCCCTTCAAGGTTTTCAGACGTGATGTTTTTGAAAGAAAACAGGTTTATTTGTCACAGAAACACGCGCTTCCAACAAAAGACAATTAATAAATACATAAAAACATACCCAAAACATAGAGGGCTGGATCGTTTGTTTGGCCAAAGAATTAGCATTGCCATTCAACGTGGCAATGCTGACAGGCTTCTGGGCACGTTTCCGGATGACAGCGATGCGGACGAGTACTTCGACGCCTAAATATTCTTTTGTTTTTGTAGGTATTTATTTAAGTTAGTTAGTTAGTCTTTTAATTTAGTACCAAGTGTAAATATTTTGTTAAGAGATTATGAAAATGAAAGTTATTCAATTGTCTTTAAAAAAAAACACAGATACAAACAAAACATACACAAAACAAACAAACATTATAATTTTTTATCAATAAATGGTACTATATGCGAAAGACTATTAAGAATTTAGATCCAGCTGAACAAAGCCAGGACTCATTATCGAGGTCCCAGTAAGTTGGAGGAAGTTCAATCGTGCAAAGTTCGTCCCCGTGAAGTGTTGCCGCTTTAACTTCGACCTTATTATTATTCATGCGTACTTTATTAAATTGCAATACGATACTTTCAATCTTTCGAAGAATATCTTGTTTCTTGAGAACTTTTTAGCCGTGTTTTATGTTTTACCTAAAATTATTAATTGATTGCATAATTCGATTGGGTGTATAGGCCAATAAAACATTTCCCTGTCGCAAGATTTTCCGGATTTTTGTTATCTGCATACACGCCATATATAATATTATGACAAAATATTTCACACAATATTGACATTATGACATCTAGTCCACAAACAAAGTATAGTTACGGTCACCATAGGAGATAAGTCACCAGGGTCTTCGGATATACATAATTGTAGTTGAAGTTTAGTAAGAAACGCCCATGAGTTTCTTAAATTTTATTCGAAAACATCCATATATGTTTTAAGGAGTAGCATTAAAGTTAGCAATAAAGGAGTAAATCGCTTTTGAATAAAGCCGAGTGTATACATACTTTTGCTCGTGACTGTACAACACAACATTATTATGTAACATTTATGTATTTTCTTGGTAACATTTTTTTGGAAGGTCTACTTTTTGCTAGCCGTTTACAGTCGGACTGCAACTTTGTGTACGTGAGATAAATCACGTGGTAGCACACACGCCACACCTTCGCCACTCCTTTCTATGTCCTAACCGTAAACTCCTTACATTCAGGATATTTATGCCATACATTATTGTTTAACAGTTCAGGTTCAACGGTCGGTTCAGGCAATTCTTTATTTATCTAGGCCGCGTTAACATAATGGGATACGGTTGGTGCCGCCGGAGATCTTAATATTCCGAATGTGTGATTCAGTATTCGGGACAGGAGGAAGACACTGGAAGGATATTAGGGATTTAGTTTCGTAAACCTTTTCTAGGAATGGTGATTTTATTAGGATAATAAATTAGATGAAAATTTAATTGTTACATTGTTTGGGTTTGACCAGGTAACAGCTGTGAAGGTACCTATACCTTTACAGCTGTTACCTGGTCAAACTTACGGACTATCTCCATATTTGCAACTAGCTTCGCCCCGCGACTTGCTTAAAATTTCTGGAACCCCCGACCAACCTCGTCGCTTCGCATCGCCCATCTGCACTATTACTTCGTTACGCTTAGCGTTCTTTTAGATTTTTTCTTTTTGCTCGGCTCCTACGGGTGATGAGCGTGATGTTAAATAGCCTATAACATTCCTCAAGAATTGGGCTATCCAATGCAACATTTTTTCAAATCCGACTAGTAATTAGCGCGTTCAAACAAACACAACTCTTTCTCTCTTTTTACTCTTTCTCTTCAAATCCAATACGGACTCAATACATTAATCATTTGTGTCAAGTAAAATGTAAAACCGCACTAATGAAAAAAAGTTTTTTTGGTATTGCCCCACTCATATATAATAGAGTACCTAATATTGTAAAAAATATGACTACATTAAAGTTTAAAAGGGCGCTAAACGAATTTTTGATTATGAAATCTTATTACACGATTGACGATTTTCTTAATGATGATTCACTAACTGATTGACATATTGTTACTCTGATTGACATAATTATTGTGATTGGCTTAATTATTATTTAATTTTTTATTACTGTACCACGCTGGCATTTTTTTAATTTTTTTAATCTATATTGTAATTCCAATGTATCTGAAAGTGATTTTTATTTGATAAACCTTTGCATGCCCATGTGACGGTAAAATATGGAGAACTTTATTTTTTAAAACACCTTTGTACTATACCCATGTTTGCAAAGAAATAAATGATTTGATTTTTGATTTTTTAGCTTTGTTATTGTATAGATAACAATGTAGGTAGATACGTATAATAATGAAAGTTTTGAGAGAATCACACAGGGTGGCAGGGACATTTACGCACAACCTGTTACCATTGATTCAGCACGTGACTCTTGACGCCCAGCGTTGAAATTTTTATCGGTTATTAAAAATCAGATCATGTACTGAATCCATGGTACCAGGTTGTACGTCAATGTCCCTGCCGCCAGTACGAGCTTGGGAAACGAACCGTAGTCGCAGTGTTCTTAGTACAAAGACACTGATGAATAAAAGCGATTCGACTTGGATTTTTGTAGTACTGATCTTCCAGCTAGCCATTGCATAGCATAAGCATAATCAGCCTGTAAAGTTCCCACTGGGTGGGACACAGACCTTCTCTCTATGAGAGAGAATGGGCCATAATCCACTACGTGGGCCCAGTGCGGGTTGGTGGATGTCACAAGTCTTCGAATTTTTGGTTACAAGACATTCCGGTTTCCTCACGATGTTGATGCATGACATCGGGAAAAGGGTAACTTACTCCACGCTGACAGCCACACGGGAAACAGCAATTATAGTTTATTGACCCTCCACGTGATGATTCCCCACATAAAATTATCTTAAGATAAGAAGTGACACATGTTGCTGAACAAAAACATCAACATGGTACGTTATGTCGATCGCACGTGGTTCCTATAAACAATTGTATGCATTCTATGATGACAGTTACAAACTAGAACTTAAAGTCCAAATCTCGATAAACTTTGCTACTATTGATAACCTTATCCTGTACAATGAAGTGGAATCTTCAGGGAGAAAAGAGATGCGTATAGAAGTTGTATACCGCTGTCCTTTTCTTTAACCAGCAAGTTGTTGTGATTGCTCTGTAATTTAAATGCAATTAGTATCAGTTGTTTTATTGTTTTTAATTGTGGCATCAATGGATCTAAATATATCTATGAGGCATGGACAAGTGTATGGGGTCAAAGAGATCCTAACTTGTAATAGTCAGATGGGGAAATTACTATTTTTATAGCACTCTATGGCCTAAACCCGCACTGAAGTCAATATAGTACATTACGATATGTGTGACTTAAGTAATCCAACATTTTATTATATTAATACTTTTTTACAGTACGTAGGTACCTACACACGTACTATAAAATAGTATACGATACGTGTGACTTATGTAGTATTAATGCACGGCGTTTTTCACGCCATGCAATGTTGGATTACTTAAGTCACACTTATCGTAATGTACTATTTTATAATAAGGTACGTGTGGGCAGACTTCGTTTAGTATTGAATTATAGGGCACTGTATACTTACTTTCACAGCAAAAGAAAAGATTGCATTAGGACAATATATTCAAAATACGTATTTTATGTTTTTCTTTCAGTTACTCGCTTAGAAGCCAGGCAGGGACATCGACGCGCAAACTGTAACCATGAATTCAGCACATGATTCGTATAGCCAGCGTACGTATTATTATTATTTTGGTTATCAAAAAAACTCAACTGTTTCATAGATAAGTGCAATACCTACGCGGTCAAAATGTATGAAACAGCTATTTTTTTTTTTTTAATAACCGGCGAGAAATTTCGACTCAGGTGGGTTTATAATCACAACATAATTCCACGGTAACAGTTTGCGCGTAGGTACCTACTTATGAAGCGTCTTAAATTATTAACATGAATTTGCACTTAATTTTCCACTTCTTCTGAAAGGGCAGCTGTTTCAATATCCTGTACCTGTTAGTCTTTTCTTTAGGTACTCATTTAAAAAATAAACAACATTTTCATGTTGACACATAAGAAGATACTGCTGAACAAATACGAGTACAATTAATAATTAAATATATTATTTTATTTAATAAATAGGTAGCTATTGAGAAGTATTAACTTGTGGCTAAGCGATGATCTGTGGATGGGTGACTATCTTTACATACTGAGAAACCTCCTTGCCTCAGAAAACACATTAAGGTGATCCCGGCTATCAGTCGTGGATCTTTGACAGTCGTTAGGGGTCGTCATAAGCTCGAAATTCTGACAACCAGTCTTACCCAGCGGTATCATGTTACCTGGGTAACCTCTAGGTAAGACTTGGGTTGAGGAGGTCAGATAGGCAGTCACTCTATTTATTTATTTATTTATTACTTTAATTAAAACGGTTTAAAACCAATTACAGTAATTAAAGATACAATTTGTATATACACAAACACAAGATAAAATAAAAGATAAAAGTACACACACAAGATAAAATATAAAATCATCGAGTAAAACAACTTTCATAAATCCCTCTCACAGTACTTCTGACATGCCGACAAAATCTATGTAAAATACTAGTATTCAGCTGCATCCGGGTAGACTGGAAGCCGACCCCAACATAGTTAGGGAAAAGCGAAAATCGCGGGGCGCAGCTAGTATCCTACTAATATTATAAACGCGAAAGTTTATATGGATGGATGGATGGACGTATGTTACTCTTTCACGCAAAAACTGCTGAACGGATTAGGATGAAATTTGGCACACAGATAGTTTATAACCAGGATTAACACATAGAATACTTTTTATCCCGATATTGCCACGGGATCGAAACTTATGTGGGTGAAACCGCGGGGCGCAGCTAGTGTTGAATAGTCCTCCAGACCGTATTTCGGCCAAGGCGGCCAATCTCAACGGAGACTAGCCTTCGGCGCGGGAGGTACCTATAATAGTGCACAAATGTGTGCACAGATACAGGTGCACTCTCTCTTCTTCATGAACGCAGTAAAAATAAATATCTACAGTATGCAGCATCAACACATGTTGCGGTTTCATATTGCAGATCTAGGCACAAGATACAATAATATAACCAACGATATCCTGCACCTTATTTCGTTACACACTATCAATCTTAATCCAAATCAATTTGAAGGATATGAATGATGAATGTGAAAACTTCTTTGAAGATCACTAAAACCTGTTCAGTATTTTCTTGATTCTCTCCGAATGCTTACCTAGTCTTGTTTTCGCTTACCTGTCTACTGTTTCTTGTGATACCCTAATATTGTCAGTGAAAACTTTTAATTGGCCTTCTTTCACTAACTGGCAACTATCTGTATTTTAGCTGTAAGTTTTCTTAAGAAATAAAATAAATAATAAGTAATGTTGTTGAAGAGTTAAAATGTTGCCATTGTTACTGTTAGTGTGTTAGCTAAGACTTTCTGAAAATAACTTTCGGCAAGAAACTATCCATCATTTATAGCATAACATAACATCATCACGCCTGTGTATCCCGAAGGGTAATGGCCTATTCATTCTTTATTATAATAAGACTCTTAAAATAAAGAAGCAATCCTTCAAGATCATCAAAGTGACGTACAAAAGTAAGTAGGAACCACAAACTGTATTAGCAATCAAATTCCAATGTAAGATTTAAGAAATAATTTTAAATCTCAAGTAAAATCTTACCAAATTCTCGGTAGCACTAAGGCCGTATAATTATTTAATGATGAAGAATTTAAAATTCTTTACAATTATGTTTTTAAAACTAATTCAATGTCAGCCTTACTTTCAAATTATCTTAAAGTATGCTGTATTGCACATAAGTGGTGTGAGGGAAAATGTATCAGAACAAAAACGGCCAAGTGCAAGTCGGAACAGCACACGAAGGGTTCGGTACCACAAGGCAATAACGCCGAAAAAAACACGTTTCTTGTCTGGAAACCCCATATTATTTTTATTAAATTAATTTAGTTTTTATAATTTGTTGATAAAGGGGCAATAGAAGCACACTCTGTGAAAATTTTTACTGTCTACCAATTACGGTTCATGAGACCCGCTGACAAATAGACAGTCGGACGCAAGGACAGCGGATGCTTAGTAATAGGGTTCGTTTGAACCTTTGGTTTCGGAACCCTAAAAAGCATTCGTTTGTCTAGCTGTCTGTATCGAGACAATCAACCTGCCTAGTCTTTTCCCAACTAGGTTGGGGTCAGCTTCCAGTCCAACCGGATGTAACTGAATACCAGTATTTTACAAGGAGCGACTGCCTATCTGACCTCCTCAACCCAGTTACTGGGTGTCACGATACCCTTTGGTAAGACTGGTTGTCAGACTTTTAGGTTTCTGAGTAACGACTGTCAAAGATCTACGAACGTGCTTTCCGAGCCACACAGGTGTTTCGGTATGTAATGGATAGCCACGTATCCACGAACCGGCTGCAGCAAACGAAGAAAAATAACCGTTAGGTACCTTCGATCGACCCGTGCGGCTGTTGCCATTTAGCCTCCAGCTGTCTGTATCAAGGGCAACATCGAAAACTACTGCGCAATTCTTGAGGCAAATAATTTCGACAATTTCTCATTTCGACAACATAATTTTTAAGGATCCGCGCTAACTATACAAAAGCTTTATAATAAAGAAAACCGTATCAAAATCTACCAAGTCATTCTCAAGATAATTGAATCGTTCAAGGCAGTTCGCCCTCGTCTCTGAGAGCATGGTGTAATCAAATCAAAACTGCATCTTAGGCTCATTTTATTTTTTCATAGAACTAGTGCATATCTTTTTATAGTTCATTGGAGTAGTTAGTACACTCCTGGGCTCCTAAATCATGCATTTACACTTTAGGTATAAAGGTCTCAAATATAATAATAACGATTGTGTCAAAGAAAAAGTTTTTATGTAGTTTTGAAACCGTACGACAGCTGGCGAAAGATACTGGCCATCATTTTGGTGTAATTGTTCCAAATAATTCACAGCCATTTAAAAAGTTATAGACCGTTGAGAAAAAAATTGGGTGTGGCTCGAATTAGGAGTGTAGTTCAGGTCTATGGCGAAAATATTGTCATACAAAACTTTGGTATTTGCACAACTTAAGTATTATAAGGTTTGGTACAAACGCGAGAATTGTTAGTAAAAATTGTGTAACATGACCTCCAAGGTAACATTCGTTTTTACGATGAACAAAACAAATTCCGTCGGTTTGAACAAGGTATTAAGTTGAATGAAACTTGCTGACATTGTAGCATTTTCTCTGCTTATTGTACCGAATAAGTTTCACGGTTTTATTTTAAATGTAAAAAACCACTTCCTTATAAACGGAGTCATTGTTTGGGAAATCTCTGCTGTCTAGCACTACTAATCTATAATATATCCCACTAATTATCACTAATATTATAAAGGCGATAATTTGTGAGTGTGTGTTTGTTACTTCTTCACGCTCAAACGGCTCGACCAATTTTGATGAAATTTGGCACAGAGATAGTTTATAACCAGGATTAACACAGGATACTTTTTATTCCGATATTCCCACGGGATCGAAACTTACGCGGGTGAAACCGCGGGGCGCAGCTAGAAAGTTTGGATGTTTGTTACTCAATCACGCAAAAACGGCTAAACGGATTTGAATGAAATTTGGCACACAGATCGACCATGACCTGGATAAGAACGTAGGCTACTTTCCATCCTGAATCGGGGACGAAGTCGCTGACAAGAACTAGTAGTAACTACATATATCCTTAGCTAGTAACATTAAGCGATTCAGTGGTTGGATCTGCAGGATCCAACAGCTGTTGATGTATGTAGCCCTTATCGCCTTATAGGTTCTCAACTATTTATAACGAAAGTAAAATGTAATCGGTCAAAAGCATTTTCGGCTAATAAAACATCGCTTTAGTATGTGTCTATAGTCTAAACCAAAGCGATCGAGCACGTGGAAAAATAATCAGCCAAATATATAGATTTGGGTCGAATAGGCGTGGAAGTTTTGTTAGGATAGTTGATAGCTTTTTCATGATTACAATGTTGGTCCGTTGGAGAAAGTTGTTCAGTTTGATGGTCTGTACCACAACCTGAAAGACCACACCTTTCTGATACGTGCAGTATAGAAAGTTGGTTTTAATTAATAATTTTAATGCCTAAATAAATAGCATTTCCAAGTAGTAGTAAAAACAGAATAATATTGTGCGTTCAGCGTAAAACGCCAGAGTGCGATATAATTTCGAAGATGCATCAGTAATTTCGACCTCAAATCCGACCGAAATGCGAATCTACTGATCCGTACAACAACACGAGTTACTGATAACTGCAACAAATTACACTGCTATTCATTTACGAACCTTATTGCTTACATTATAGAGTATACAGATTATTGATCATCTGTCTTACAATAACATGTTACAGATCATTGACTGAAACCTGCCCCTATTGATATGAAATTATGTTTTAATTAGTTTGTTATCTTCAGGGGCTATAGTGGAGAAATCATTATAAACAAACATTATAATGTGTAAGTGAATTTGTCTGTTTGTTTGACACGTTTTCAGGTCACAGGCTTTTTAGAAAATAATTCCAAAAGAAGCGAAATGGGTTGTTGAAGTTTGCATGGAAAAATTGCCAAAACAAACGCGAAGTCGCAGGCACTTGGCATTATTAATACAAATACATTAAGGAGATAGTGCATCCATTTTTGGGTATGAAAAGAAATTGCCTGGATGGTGTGCCTGGGCTATTTCTCAAATAACATAACTCATACCATCAACAACTCATAACTTGCTTACTCTGCAAGCTATATCGGTAACTCCGGTTCTTTCCTCTCCTTTGGATGAAGTGGCAGTGGGCTGGCCATGTTTGTCGAAGGGCCGATGGCAGGTAGAGCTGACGAGTCCTGCAGTGGAGACAGCGTATCAGCAAGCGTAGTGTGGGACGCCCCCCAGCTAGATGAACTGACAACCTCAAAAAGCTGGCAAGGATAGACTGGATGCGGAAGGCGGAGGACAGGGTTTTGTGGCGCAGCATGGGAGAGATTTATGTCCAGCAGTGGACTGCAATAGGCTGAGTTGAGGCACAGATAACTTCCTGTGAACTTCCTGTGAATTCATAATCTAGGATATTATGAGTTCAAAAAAGAACCTACCATCCGCATCATAACAGAAAAACAAAAGAGTGCGAGTTTCGTGTGCACACACACGTTCCAATTTTCAAACTCGAGGTACATAAATCACGATGCCTCAAAATAAAACTGAAGTGGTACATAAAACATCCATCTCTTACGGTGAGAGCTTTCAAACGTGACCTTCGTGGAAATTGAAAAAGTTACGTGCGACACCCACCGTGTTTTCAAAATGGCACGCCTTCAGCAAACGTGGAGGCGTCAGATGTTTTTCAGAATTTCCTTTTAACATTTGTTTTTTGAGTGGGTGGTCAAAATGAGTAGGTATTTTTCCAAGGCAATAACTTTCCGTTGATATGAAATGTGCATATCACCAGAAAATTACTACCATTCGTGGCAATAAGAAATAAAAAATTCTGGATACCAATAACATAATAATAAAAATAACTCGCCGATCTTTATGTTGACGTCGTGGTGGGGTTTGCGCGCTCCGAAATCCAGGTTTGAATCTAATGAAAATAAAAACCAGACTGTTTACAGAATATGTTACGAAGTTCATTACTTGTAAATAATATATCATGTACCTATGTTTTTTATTTACTGATCTAATTTTAGGATTCACTGAACTGAGTTGAGGATGTTTAGCACCAAAATGTGTGAATTAGATGTACATACAATATTAGTATTTTTTGTAAATGTATATATTATAGATGGGATAAGTAATTATTTGAAGAGCTGTAAAAATAACTCGCCTAAATACCGACTGCTTTTGTATTTCTTGTAAATACCCTCGGTTCCACGGCTGCGGAAAACCTCAAGCGGCGTAAGTATAGTAACCTTATTGGTAATTATATTTTCGAGCCGTTTGGGGTTGAAGCCCTCGGGCCGTGGGGTCCGTGTGCTCATGGTATTTTAAGGAAATTTCGAAACAGCTGGTTAATAACCATGACCCAAGGGCTGGCTTTTACCTTGGCGAGAGGCTCAGCATTGCCAGACAACGTGGTAATGCCGCCAGTCTCTCGGGTACATTACCAGTCAACAGCAATGTGGATGAATTTTTCGACGCTATATTTTAGTTTGTGAATAGTTTTAGTTAAGTTAGGATATAATTTTGTTATTTTTATGTATTCATTAGGTATTAGCTTACGTATTATCGAACTAACACTAATATAAACTATATACAAGTATAATTAATTATAAAAAAATATAGAAAAAGGCAGGAGCTCATTGGGCATCAAAAATTTCGTCCGCATCACTGTCAATGGGATAGGTGCCCAAAAGGCTGGCAGCATTACCACGTTGGATGGCAATGCTGATTCTTTGGGCTAAAAATAGGCCAGCCTTCTGGTCACGTGAAGAGTCAACCAACCGCTTGGCGATGTCCCGAAAAATTCGATGAGCACTCGGACCCCAAGGCCCTAGAGTTTCAACCCCAAGCGGCTCAAACATATAGCTCCCAATAAGGTTGTTATTGTTGTTGTATTGTTGCTTACGTATTATTTTAATTCTAGATAAATATTACTAGTTTTAAAAACCACGGTTTTATTTACACACTACTCATGAATTTATTAAATTTCATGTGTAAAAAAACCGAAATCCGATTCTTGTGAAAGAGAATCCCTTCTATACCATTAAAGAATTCCTTCAGTTTAAATCTAAATGATATAAATTGTACCTATACCAAAAAAATTGCATGTCATTTGTTATGATTGAATATGCTAAGCGACTATTACACTACCAATCTAAGAACTTTTGTAACCATATTTATATGCCAATAAATCTTTGACTTTGAAAGATGGCCGATCAAAATGCCCTTACCACTCCAGGAAACTAATTCATAAAACCCACAATTATTCCAGCAATAATTTGTAGTCAAAACAAAAATAACCAGAACACAACTGCCATTGTTCTCTGTCTCATCATCTGTCTAGCCTTATTCCCAACTATGCTGAATACCAATATTTTACATGGAGCGACTGCCTATCTGACCTCCACAACCCAGTTACTGGGTAATACCCCTTGGTAAGACTGGTGGTCAGATTTTCGGGCTTCTGACGACCTGTAACGATTGTCAAAGATTCACGAACGACAGCCAGCTGGAACCAATGCCTTAACGTACTTTCCGAGCCACGGAGGGATCTTGGAATGTAAAGATGGTCACCGATCCATGGACCAACCGCGGCAAGCGTAGCTTAACCTGATCGATCGACTCGTGCGGCTGTTATAACCTAGCCACAAGCCCCACAAGCCATTGTTCTCTGTCAATAGACAGAGAACAATGGCTTAATACATTTATTCGTAATAACGAACAAATGTATTAAGTATCACTTCCTAATTCTAAAACAGATACAACAAAAAGTATTAATAATATTATTATGTTTAATAGTGAAACTATTAATTTGCATTCCACTGCAATAGCATGACCTCGATAATATGTAGTATAGATTCTTTACATCCTACTTCTTATTCGGAAAACAAAACAACGACCTACCCACGTACAAAAATATGATAAAAAATTATGAGAGATTTCTGCAACGTCCGTGGGTCAAGCTCTAGGGAACTCCAAAAAACTTTTCACATGATCTTATTGTCGTTCCCTCAGATAGTTACTCAAAGCCTTGTATCTGTTCCAAACAACGTAATAAATAAAAACAGAAACCTCTCAAACTCACAACTTTTAATTAGCCAACTAGAAGCCCTGAAAAATTCGAAGAAAAAAATAAGTAAACAAGTCTGTTGTTTATCTACTTACTTTTGAAATTCTTATCATAATTGGAACCTTACAAATTATTATTTTTTTAAACTTATTTATTACAAAATACATTACAACAACTTAGAGGTATTTTTGTCAGATTGAGACTGAGATCAGACTGTGAACGTTCTTAAAATTACAAGAATTGCCCCTCAGATGTATGAACTTAAACGAAGTAAAACTATCGTAGCAGGTGGTGTTATACAGTTACCACCATGGGAATGAGGCGTAAGTTTATTTATGTGTAAATAAATAAGCTGCAAACTTAAAAACATAAACTGGAACGATAAATACTGCGCACTTAACACACCATTACACCGTGCCATTACTTAATTGACATTTTATTATCATAATGGATGAAAAATAATCGTTGTGAAAATACGATAATATTATTATTTTTGACATAACGAGACCAGCCGCAAAAAATAAGAATTAAGACAAAGAAACAGGGTCGCGACGGTTATTTTCCATTAGCAGCTACTTGCATTAAAATACATTCGCTAAATAAGACTGCACTTTAAAGTTTCGCATTATTTTCGCTAGGTGATGTTTGTTTCAATGTGTGGCTGTATAATAACAAACGCACGGGTCGATCGATCAGGTTAATCTACGCTTGCTACGGTTGGTCTGTGGATGGGTGACCATCTTTACTTACCAAGTAAAATCGTGCTCGCTCCGTGCCTCGGAAAGCACGTTAAGCCTTTGGTCCCGGCTGTCATTTGTGGATCTTTGACGTTACGATTCGTCAGAAGCCCAAAAGCTTACCAAGGGGTAACGTATTACCCAGTAACTGGGTTGTGGTGGTTAGATAGGCTGTCACTCCATGTAAAATACTGGTATTCAGCTGCATTCGGTTAGCCTGGGGGCCAACCCCAACATAGTTGGGAAAAAGCCAAGCAGATGATGATGATGATGCTTCAGCGGGCAGATCTTGTAAAACAAGGAAACAAATTGACATGTAAGAATTTCTTTGCAATGTGTAATGAAGGAAGCATTATGATGCATCTTGTCTCTAATCTTTAGCTACTATGGATAATCATTTAGCTGGTTCATACCTTAGGGATAAATATTTTTTCTTGTACTTTATTAGTTTTTGAAATGTTGTTACATAATGCGACCACGTAACCTTTCTTTATTACGAGTACACCCATATGCACCCAATATGTACGTTGCCCATTCCTACGCTGTGTCTCCTTCCGCAAAAGCAGCAACAAAGAAAAACTCGACCAACGTTGTCTCGACCGAGTCCATCTTGCTACTCTAGCATCCACAGGCATTCACTGGTATATAGTCACTACAGCGCAAGACTGTATTGATGCTGAATCGCGACTGTATCGATGCTGCATTATTTCGCACAGTGGTAAAAATGACACTGCAATTAGTGCTGGAAAACTGAAAATATATGGTCTAACCTTTCATAATGGCTCTTCATTCAACCTAAAAGTCAGAAGGGTATCAGAACATTCAGCAATAGTAAGCAATTAAGCATGCTTATGTCCATAGATATAAGAAACCGAAGAAGAAAGTCGAGTCGGTCCGAAGTCGATATCGACTGAACTCTCATTAAATAATGAAATTGCCAGCACAACTCTTCGATCTCACAAAAAGATCAAACAGTTTTCTAAACTTGTTATTGAATGAAAAACATTCAATTATGTGTCTTTACGAGATGTGCCAGTAACCCAGCTGACAATTTGGCACTAATGACAGTCATGAGTCACGGAATTAGACGCCACGAAACAAACGCGAGATGCGTCATTATGTACCGACATACTTTGATGATTGTGAAGAATTCGGGTACTAGATGCAATAATACATTTAACAGGTCTCGCTAAAATGTTGGCTCGAATATCCAGTCTTACAAAATGACATGCTGATCTGGATAGCTTTCTTATGACCCTTTGTAGTCACACGTTATTCTTGCTGTGAAAAACTACGGTTTTTTCGCCGTGTGTAGGCACCATCGTCAATGTTATATGGACCACTTCTTCTTCCTGTCGCTCGCACGACTGTATTTTAAATCTTGTTTTCCGAAAACTTTGTCAATTCCACGGCGTTGTCGGTGGCAGCGCAAAGATCACTTTGGCTGGGTGAATTTACGAATGACATATGGATCACTATATCGACACGGCGGCACGGTGCCGGCGCCGTGTACCATAGAACCGTATCATACTCAAGATCACACGATTTTTCTACGGCGCGGTTGACACGCCGTACCGTAAAGAAACCGTGCTGTGTACAAAGGGCATTGAAACTTGGCCTCCATTCGCCGTGGTGTTTTCTACTACTGCCTTGCTATTATCTGGCTTAATTCATCTCTAAGTTGATACAGAGCTGACAGTATTGATGTTGAACTTAATCACAAAGTATTCAACGATTAAGAAGCTAATTTAGATTCGAGATAAAAGTGGATATGGTGGTAAACATGGAAAATTATAAGAAACACATAAAAAATAAGCTCTAATAAGCAAGTAATTCATATAACAACATTAGATAATATCTAAACAGCCTTAAAGACCAGATTTCATCCACAAATTTTTCTTCTACAAAGTACTTCGACAATATATCGAATCCGTCACAGCTCCCACGCTTCTTACTCGTCCTATTTGGCACGGGGAACGGAAAAAGAATATATATCTTTTTTTCCTACGCCACAATCCACCTCTAGGTACTGCATACCTGGTATTATTAGCTTTAGTTTCGTTCCGTAATGATGACGATACATGTTTATTTTGAGAGTAGGAATTGTCTCTAATAAATTCTTTAGCCCCATGTTAGTGTTATGAATGAATGAGAGAAAGAGGGGGATACTTGTGGGTAAATCCAGATTAAAGTTATGATAAAGGGGAAGCGCCAGGGCACTAACCTGAAAATTCCAAAAAACGTATGAAAATTTAAATTTCGCGGGATACCTTAGCGCATATCGCCCTTAATTACGCAATTTTTTTAAGGGCAGATATTTCGATGCATAGTTTCCAGCTTATGACTGCTTAAACATCTCGCTATTGCTGCATTGAAATATTGAATGAGATACTGTGTCACCCAGTAATTGGGTAGTGGAGGTCAGATAGGCAGTCGCTCCATGTAAAATACTGGTACTCAGCTGCATCCGGTTAGACTGGAAGCCGACCATTGTGGTCGGCTTCCAGTCTAACCGGATAATAGTTTAATAGTTGGGAAAAGACACAGATGATACTGTGTCATTCAACATACCTACTTGCTGTATTTTTACAGAGTCAAAGATGCACTGAACTTAAATTTAGTTTAGTTTGTGAACAAGGGAATCGACGCCTATGTCGGTAAAATAACTCCTCACTACTCCAACCGTAACAAAGGTGACATCAGCTCATTGGCAGCACATACTATAAATAAAAACTGCTGCTAATTCCCCAAACTCTTTTGATTCACCAGTCTCTATAAACGAATGATAGGACATCCCTTATAGTGGGGTCGGCTTCACCATCTCCTCCATTCTCTTCGCCTTTTTGAGTTACTAAATGGGAGATTAGTCGGAGAAGGCAACGTACAGGGAAGGATGGAAAGTTGTGAAGGAGCCCTTTGGCCAGAAGTGGGACAGTATATAATTACAATTAAAAGCGTTCTCCCTCGTCATTCGAACGTACAATCGTTGCAAGTAAAACCAGGCGACCGGCAAGGTCGTTCAAGGCAGGCCGGCGCGCACGTGGGAACGCGCGCCGCTCTCTCGGCTGCGCCGCCGCCGGCGCAGCGCCACCCAAATTATTTTAGAACGTCTTGTTGCTATGCTCAGCTGTGTGCTGTTTTGTTGAGGTAGTCATGATGATTGATGGTGGATTAAGAGTAGTGGAGGAATTGTGTTCAGTAAATGATTATGTTTGTATTGCAGTGGCTGTTGTGTGTTCTGGACACAAAGTCTTTGTTATAGACAAAATCAAAATGGTTGCTAATTTAATTGTATTTTTTATTTTTTTATTAAAAACATTTTAATAGAGTAACGTTGGAGTTTTTTTCACATTCTTCTCCATACGAAAACTACCTTTTGGCAACTAGAATCAATTCTATTTTATTGACGTTCAATAGTGCCTTATAAGTGCCTATTTGAAATAAATGCTTTGACTTTGTTCAAGATGCAAAAGGTACAGCCAAATTATTTTAAAATATATTTGCGTTTCTATGCACTGCTGTGTGCAAGTTTTTGTTGGGGTAGTCATGATTGATGGTGGAGGAGAGGAGTAGAAGTTGTTTGTGGTTAGTGATTTTGTCTGTGTTACAGTGTATTTTGAACACAATGTCTTAGTTCTGGACGTGTTGAAGAGACTAATGCTCTGAGTTTTTTTAAGTCAGCCATGGCATCATATATCTATTTTATAAGGTATGCCGTTCCGACGCACTCCAGGCTTTAGGAGATTTCACAATTACGTATTGAGGAGGGACAAGAGAGGCCTGTAATTACCGGTACCGGTGTACTTTTCAGCTCAGAGATGACTTGAATGCTTATAGTGATAGCATTGGATGCTTCTGATTATCATCTTGATATGACATACGTTCGATTCGTGGTTCGATCCTGAGTTCGATTCCCAAGTCGGACTAAGGCGCCGACGATAATATCATCGCGATTCTCGCGCTCGTGGAAACGGTCCCTAAGTGACTGCCAGCAGGGCCGCGGGTCGTTCGAAAGAGTTACCGTGGCACAGGCAACCGAAGGAACACGGGTGGGTTTTAGTCAGAAAAAGTCTGGCATGCCCCGGCCAGAGTTTTTCCACTAGGAATTGCGCAGTAACTGCCCGGAGTATGGCGCAGTGATATAATCCAGGTGCCTCGGAAAGGACGTTAGGCCGTTGGTTCTTGCCTGATATCTCTCCGGTCGTGTCGGATTGCCGTCCCATCAGACTATGAGAGTGAAGGAAGAGTGAGTGCACCTGTGTCTGCGCACATACTTGTGCAGTATAATCTCTCCCGCAAAGATGGCTAGTCTCCGCTGAGATTGGCTGCCATGGCCGAATTTCGGTCTGGAGTACTATTATTATACATGACATGACATACTATGTAAACAAGAGGGGGAAATCTACGTTGAACCTACAACTTTCTCAAATAATACCTGCCTATAATATGACGAAACATAACAGCATGACATAGTTAATACAATCAAATCAAGTAAAGACTAATTTGGTTTAATTTGCGAGGAAACTAAAAAGCATATAAACTTAAAAGCCAAGCTTGCTAATCCTGTTAGCGCCGTCCATCTCGAAACTGAAAGGTTTCACAAATCTTAGCGTTGGTAATAAAAACTTTATGGCTTAGGTTATATACTCGTATATTTAGGATGTTGCGTTATAATGTAACTCATTCAAATCCTAAAGGTACTTACAGATCTCCCAGTAAAAGTGTGCGCTTTGGCAATCATCGTCTACCTTCAGAATTTGTTTTTCTTAATTTTTTTTTTCTCACTAATAGAAGCAACAAGAATAATGCACCCAGGATTTTGTAATATCTTGACTTAAAATAGTGTTCTTGGAGTTTCTTGCCTGTTTTTCTCTATAGAGATCCACGTTTTGGAATGGGCAATTTGCTTCAACTTTCTGAATGACCGACTCTTTGACAATATACAAGTGCCTGTAAATGATTTATGATTAGAAATAAATGTTTTGAGTTTGAGTTTGAATACGAATTCGCGATTATAAAATAGACAGGAGATAGGGCTGATAAGAAAGTACGAAGGTTACCGAAGCGCATACTTTTTCTGGTTTTATTTTACCTGGTTACCTGTATATGCCAAGCTAAATGTATCTGAGAATACCTACTTGATTAACTAAAGCTTTACTCCATAAAACATTTGAAACTAAATCCTCCAATATTAATCAATTAACTCAATAATCTATTAACGGTAATTAGTCTCATACCGAATACAGACACAAAATAATTTAACTTCATAATTATTTTAGCTCATCGGCCGTTACGAGACCAAACCGCAATATTCAATGTAAGCCATGTGAGCATGTTGTACAACATGAAGATGATGATATAAACTATAGCTCTCTTCATCGCCAGTACAAAATACAGTGAAGATTGTCGTATTCAAATTAATGGGCCCTTGTGCAATGACAGAAGCTAAGTGCGCGGCTCCTGTTGGTAATTTTCTATGGAGAACAACCGTCAAGAAACTTTACGGTTGCACTTTAAAAATAACTGGCTTTTACAATATTTTCTAAATGCTTACAGAGTAAGCAAACTGGGGTCTACTCCGAAGTGCAAAGTGCGAATGTTCGGATCGGACCAACACTTGGCCGAACCGAATATTATTGAAAAATGCGAAAAAAGTTCGGATCGGCTCAGTTGGGTCGCGACCATAGTCAATATTCGAAAGAGATTAGGAGTGTAGGATCGGGACCGAGCGAACCAAATAGTAACTTCGTAGCAGGAAACGGCCGAACATTCGGCCGATACAACTCGGATCATACCCCCTGAAGTGGCAGTGCGTTGACCATGTGGAGTAGACGAGTCCTGGAGTGGAGACCGCGTATCGGCAAGCATAGTGTAAGACCCCCAGCTAGATGGACCAACGACCTAAAGAAGGTGACTGGTACAGACTGGATGCGGAAGACGGAGGACAGGGTGTTGTGGCGCAGCTTGGGAGAGGGCTATGTTCACCAATGGATTGCGATAGGCTGAGTTGATTGATCATGAACAAGCTCTAGGGTACGTAATTATATATTTGAAGAATATCTTTGCAGTATGGAACACACTTTAGTACAAGATCCGTCTTTAAAGCTAAGAGAACAATGGTCCCAATTCGCGTTTACGAAGTGAGCGTTCATCACTTTGATTGTTTCGCAATTACTTTTGCAATGCACTTCGAAACTTTGCCGCTAGATAGATTAGAGATAATTTCTTTAAAGTTTATGATTAAGAAACATGCGTTCTTGAATGTTGAGTGCCCAAAGTAGATTATTGGGTGTGTCTTTGACTGATTATTATTATTTTTTTAGAAACACTAGAAGCTATATAACTGATGCGTGTTTATTAAATAGCTTGGAGATATTTAATCTGTCCAGTCGATTCTTGAAGCATTTCCATGTAGGAGCCGTCAGAACATTTTTCGGGAGCCTATTCCATACTGTTACAACTCGGTTAGACAAGAATTACTAAATAGAGGTGAAATAAAATTGTTTTAATTTTTGAGGACCTCTAAACTCGCCTGTAAATTTGTGAGCTTAAGTCAGATCAAGTATTTCCATATTTGTTTACAAATTAGATCATTGCGAATAAGTATAGTAGCCTTTACCTGCGGTTTCGTCGGCGTGGAGGTCGGAAACTATCCCACGGGAACGAGTAAAAAGTATGTTTTATTTATTTATTTATTTATCCATTTATTTCAGGCATCAAGGCCCATATAAAACACATACAATACAATATTAATATAACTTAAAAATACCATAAATACATACAACATTATAATTACACTAAAAACTAACTAAGTCACACGAAGTGTCTGCGTCGTGTCTGTCGTTTTATCCCAGGTCACCTGTATGTCTTTCATCGAAATCCGTTCAGCCATTAAGGCGTCAAATGTAACAGATAGACCGACAGACAAACATACAATGTCACTTTCACATTTATATGAGTACTAGCTTCTGCCCGCGACTTCATCCGCGTGAAATTTCTTGTTCCCCCGACCCACCGCGTCGCATCGCATCGCCTGCCTGCACCATTACTTCGTTTTCGCTTAGCGTTCTTTCTGACTCTTTTTCTTTTAGCTCGGCCCCTAAGTGTCGTATCGTGATGTTAAATCGCCTATAGCCTTCCTAAAAAAATGAGCTATCAAATGCAAAAAAATCTTTCAAATGCTACAGGAAGTTACCAAGATTAGCGCGTGCAAACGAAAAACCCTTCAGCTTTATAGTATTGATAGATAGCTTATAGTATGGTTGCGGTACCATTCACAGGAAATTGCTAGTTCGGATCAGAGACAACATAATAATGCCGTCTCACTATTGATACTTCACAGGTTGTTTCTAATAGTCATTAAATTATGGGTTAAAGGCATTCATGTAATGAAAGCAAAACGATAGGCCATCAAAATCAAAATCAAAATCAAAAGTCATTTATTCAAATTAGGCTGAGAATCAGCACTTTTTGAACGTCAAAATTACAAAAGACAGTCCCCCAAAAACGCCCGCCCTTCACCACTTCCTAGTGCTATTGCTGGGAAGAAGAAGTGGCGCAACAAACTCCCCAGCAGCACAGCTGTCTGTTCAATTTAAAAAAAAAATACTTGAATGTATACAATACTAGGTACTTATGTTCGGTAATTAACATTACAAAACCAGAACATAAAATTTAATTATTTGCCATAATATGTCAGCTAGCCACGCCAATATACCAACAAATATAATAAAAACTATACGTACTCAAGCTAAAACATAATTAATTAAAATGTAAATAAAAAAACTTACTACCCAAATAAAAGCCTCCAGGCATAAAGGGCGTGACAGCTTACACATTTATGCATTGCTGGGTTCTGCAGCAAGCTAATTCTGGAGAAGGAACATAAACATTGTCTTGCGTTAAACTAGGGTGACCAACTATTCTTATCGTCTAAGTAGTCGTTGATAGAATAGTATGCCTTTGAACAAAGGTTGGATTTTAGTTGAGCTTTAAACGCATTAAAAGGCAAGTCTAGAAAAGAAGAGGGTATCTTGTTATAAAAGGTTATACCAAGCCCAACAAATGAGTTATGAACCTTATGAAGCCGGTGAAAGGGGGCACGTAGTTTGTCCTTATTTCTAGTGTTAACACTGTGAATATCACTATTTTTAGTGTACAAGTGTAAATTTTGCCTAATATATAAAATGTTGGCAAGGATGAATTGTGATGCAACCGTGAGAATACCAATATCTTTAAAGAAATCTCTTAGAGAAACTCTGGCACCTAGCTGGTAAATTGCTCGAACAGCTCGCTTTTGAAGGACAAATATATTTTGTATATCAGCGGCTTTGCCCCACAGCAGAATACCGTAGGACATAACGCTGTGAAAATAACTAAAATAGACTAAACGAGCTGTATCAACGTCAGTATATTGTCTTACTTTCCTGACGGCGTAGGCAGCCGAACTGAGCCTTCCTGCTAGACTTGATATATGAGGTCCCCACTGAAGTTTGGCATCTACTGTTAGTCCTAGAAAAATTGCCGAGCCTACAGTTTCAAGCACCTCTTTATCTAAGACGATGTTGGGTCCTAGGTTTCTAACATTCGGTAAGGCGAACTTTACACATTTGGTTTTCTTGGCATTGAGAACTAAGTTATTTGACGTAAACCAATCTGTAACTATTGAGAGTGCACTGTTTACGTCGTCAAAATCTTGTCTATTCCTGTCTACTTTTAAAATAAGAGAGGTATCATCTGCAAACAGTACAACATCACAGATGCCCGTCAAATGGAATGGTAAATCATTAATGTAAACTAAGAACAAGAATGGACCCAGTATTGAGCCTTGCGGAACACCTAACTGAACTGGTAGCCCGGATGATTTCACACCATTAACATCTACACATTGGACCCTATTATGTAAATACGAAATAACTCCAACTTATCATTGTCGAAATGCCATAGTATTATGGCTCCTATACCAATATCCGATGCGCCATCTATAGCATAGGTATTTATACACAAATTGAAGATCTTTTTAAAACTATATCTTGACATAAAATTTCCCTTTGCAAAGCACATATAAGTATATAGAGGCATGAGGAACAGGGTGTAAAGTTCATTCATCCTCCATTGAAAAGGGAGGATCCTCCAACCGGACGGGTGTTGTGTCTGGCGGGCCATTGCCCAACGACTGATATTGGGAAATTGTATCTATGCTGATTGCGCGGTAAACTCTGCTTGCGAAATGCAGGATTTGCGTGACGTCAGTATGACGCGTTGTTCGTATATGGCGTTGTAGATACCGCTACAAGTACCTCAAACCACACACACACACACTCCACATCACACACACTCATCCCACATGCATTCAAATACATTCACATACATCCTCCCTTGCATGTATTCTTAATAAATTTATTTAATAATTTATTTCAATATGATATACGAACCAGAACGTCTCCAGTGCAACAAAAATAATGAAAAACTTTGATTAGGGGGCCTGGTGACCTGACATACAGGTTTTGTAAAAAACTTAGTTTAGGCACCAGTCTTCCACAAATTAATTATGAAATTGTGTCTGTAGACTGTTAATTACTATCTCTGTAATTTGTGGTAAGAAATAAATAATGTATACATCTATAAGTTACGTCACACGTTTTGGGGAGGTAGGGGGTCAATAAAGTGTAACATCGTGTGACAAGGAAGGGGCAAGTCATAAGCTTCGTAACGTCACATGTATAAATTCTAAAGAATTAGAACTGTAAATTTCAATAATAAAATATTCAAACATTTGTGTGACTCCACTGGTCAAATATGGACCACATGTGACAAAGACGGGAGAGGGGCTTCAAAAATCATCAAATTCGTATGACACTATTTATGGCTAAAATAATAAATATTTAAATTGCTTTTATTAAAATGACTGTAGCTTTAACTGCATTAAAAGTAACTCTATATGTAGAGGGAGTATTACATTCACTTTATCATTGGCAAGTAGCTGACACTCCTTGTTTTGCGGAACATTAAACACTGTATATTATTATTATGGCTGGAGAAACCTTCAATCAAACTGACTGTGAGGTAACAGGTAAATAATGGACTGCCACCTGGTCTTCACGTGGCATAACCAGCCTGTAATGTTCCCACTGCTGGGACACAGGCCTCCTCTCGGTGAGAGAGAGTGGGCGTAATCCACCACACGGGCCTAGTGCGGGTTGGTAGATATCACATGTCTTCGATTTGTTGGTCCTAAGACATGCCGGTTTACTCACGATGTTTTCATTTATTTAAACTTTTTGCACAAGAAGTTACAAAAGGGGACGTAATGCCTCATCATCACTTGTAAACGGAACATGGAAAAGTATACTTTAACTTTTCCATATTTTTTAAGTCCTTTGTAATGGAAATATAGGGTTTATATTTCAGTTTAATATCAGTACATCGTTGTGTAAGTTAAAAAAAAATGAAATTAGTTTTTGATTCACGTTTTTATATTTGATGTGTTTGTTTTCATATTTGTCCAATTTATATTTTCTTAAGAACCAATTGATCAAATAGAATTACATTTTAATTTTAAGTGTAGGTATTTAGTCTATAACTTGAAATTCATCATGATCACCATCATTGGCATTGACTTTGGCAATTGCTCAAGGCTGCCATTACTTCGGAGGCCAATACTCATAGGCCCTCTCTTTAGTAGCCTGCTCCCCTAGTCTGTGCGAGTCTTATCCAGGTCTATCCCGCGATCGTCTGTCGGGCTTCCAACTCACCTACGGGGTGACTGCGTAATACACTATCAGTAGCAATGGGTTTAATTTTGACAGCTCAACAACATTCATTGCGTTATTTACGTTGTTGAGCAGACACATTTTTCAAACATATAAAGCAATGGGTTAGCAATATCCTTCAAAAAGATTCAGAATGAGATTGATAGTGGGTGCGCGATTATGATGCTGGCTGTTAAAACCGTAATATTACCTGGGACTAACTTTATTCGCGGTGGCTATTTACTTCTATAAGATCTTTATAATTTATTACTAGTAAGAGTTGTGGCCCTCAGAAAACATTAAACATTTGAAGCGATGAATAAAACTGTATGCTTAAAACTCCATAAAGTATTTTATGACCAATCAAGGCAAAACATTTAAACATAGGTTAGTTCAATATTTCGCAAGCATTCGTTCCAACATTCACTGATTGATCAGGTTCTACTGTGGCAACAGGCAACGAACACGTGTCTCGCACAACACCTATTAATTTTAACTTTATAGTACAATGTAAATGCAGTTTATCTTAGTAAATTGTTTAAAAATGTATTGCAAGGCCGAATACGCACGTAAATGCAGTTTGAAATACTAAGAGTCTGGTTTATTGTGTAATGCACTACTTTTGTCTTTTGGTTTCTTTGTGACTTAACATTTCCAGATTCCTATAATCTACTAATCGGTATATAACATAACATCAAGCCTGCCTTTCACCTGGGTTAATTCACATAGGTGCACTAACCATACTTTTTGTAAATATTATTCACCCAGGTGCACTAAGGATTCTAAAAGTAAACTTTATTTGCCTAATTCACCTGGCTGCATCAAGTATAGGTACTGAAAGTAAAGTAAAGTAGTAAAGTTTTCCTTTCCCTTCCCTTTTTGTCCCTTTGAGGCTGGCCACTTTAATAAGGAAAAGGCAGAGGTGCTCCTACCTACAGTACTCACAAATTTCGACAGTTCTGTTTCATCATCATCCGCAGCTCGACTTCACCTACTGCTGGGGATAGAGGCCTCTCTTCTCTTGTGCCAGTCCCCACGCTCCTGTGTCAGCATCGTCCAGGTTTTGCAGTTACGTTTAAGTCTCATGTAAAAGGGGCCTATTGCCATCCAACGGGCACTAATTCAAATTCCGGGCTGCTGTTGAGAAATTCCAATGGAAAAACCGAATAACACTGCCCTATCCGGGAATCGAACCCAGGACCTCAAGCTTAGCAGTAGCGCTTGTGACCACTAGACGTACGAGGCTATCGTTTTATTAAACTTACATATCGTTAGTATCATTGAGAAGATCAGTAACAGCACCATTTAGAGCCGTGCGTCCAACATCGACATTTGAATACAGACAGGCCTGGCCATGTTTGTCGAAGGACCGATGGCCGTTGGTGCAGATGAGTCGTGGAGTGGAAACCGCGGATCGGCTAGCGTAGTGTGGGACGCCCCCCAGCTAGATGGACAGACGACCTCAAAAAGGCTGGGACAGACTGGATGCGGAAGGTGGAGGACAGGGTGTTCTGGCGCAGCATGGGAGAGGCCTATGTCCCGCAGTGGACTGCGATAGGCTGAGTTGATTAAATGTAGAGACACAATACAAAATGTCGTCCCAGAATTAACGCACAAACACCCTAATTAGAATAGTTGTTTGTTATCATAATACATACACTGAATTTTTACTATTATGTAGGTATAAAATATTTTTTATTTATTCAATTAGTTATACTGATAGGAGAAAATAAATTGTGGTCTCGTTACAAATCTACGAACGCACACATTTGCACACGTAATTTACGTAGTTTTAATTATTTTTGATATACAAAATTACTAAATAAAAAATTACAAAAAGCGATAAACAACAGCAGTAAACGATTCTGAACACCTATTAAGTGTTGCCCATATTTGTAAAATAAATGTCTATTCTATTCTGAACAAACTACTTTTATAATAAAACACAATGTATTTGACCAAATAGTATGATTATTTCATAACAAATTATTCATCAATACATTGGGTCCAGACGTCAACAAAATGACAGTACACAGTCATAAAATTACACGATGCTTCACAAACAGCAGATATAAGACAATAATTTACCAATTTTGCATAACATTGTGCAATAACATCCGCACGGGTCGATCGAAGGTAAAGTTACGCTTGCCGCGGTCGGTTCGTGGATGGGTGACCACATAATCAGCCTATAATGTTCCCACTGCTGGCACAGGCCTCCTCTCGGGGAGAGGGGAGGGGGGGGTGGCCATTCATAACATATCAAGACCCCTCCGTGCTTCGGATAGCACTTTCAGCCGTTGGACATTCGTAGATCTTAGACAGTCTTTATAGTAGTCAAAAGCCCAAAGCTGACAATCAGTCTTAACACGGAGTATTATGTTATCCAGTAACTGGGTTCTGGAGGTCAGATACGCAGTCGCTCCATGTCACTGTATTCAGCTGCAATCGGTTAGACAGGAAGCCGATCCAAACATAGTTAGGGAGGAAATCGCTAGGCAGATTGATTGTGCTATTAATCAGATTTGATTCACTTTTGATTAAAATATCATGAGATATTAGTATCTCATGATATGAGAGCGAATAGAATTGGCAAGTTTGTCCCTCCGACATTTTAAATTTAAGTTGTTGTTATGTTTTGGCTTTGCACAAGTTCTTTCATTTCAAATAAATCACGAGTATCGTTCTGAATACTGTTACTGTTGTTGGCTAAGGAATCATCGAATTGACCACTACTGCCGCTGGAGAAGTTTTATCTAAAGTTTATGTTGAGTTGTCTGCTTCAACTGTTGTATTTTAATTTCTAGTCGTTAGAACAGAACATTGTAATGTTGTTTTTTCTGTCTGTATTTTTTAATTGTAAGCTGTATTATTTGCTTTTTCTGTCTGTACTGTTATATTGTAACCTGTATTATTTGCTGTCTTAAAGCTGCTAAGATTCGTTTGGCATCCATCGTTTGTTTTCTCTAATACATCTTCTTTTTCGGTTTTTTTGTCGCCTTTATCTACCTGTATTGTTAAATTATTAGTAGTACTATTTGCTGCATTAGAGTTTTTAAGATTCATTTGGCACCTGTCGCTTGCGTCATTTAATTTCTCTAATAAATCCTCTTTTTCAGATTTCTTTTTTTCTGTCTGTATTGTTAAATTATAAGCTTTATTATTTACTGTGTTAGAGTTTTTAAGATTCACTTGGCATCCGTCGCTTGCGATATTTGGTTTCTCTAGTAAATCCCCATTTTCAGTTATGTCCCCTTTTTCCCTCTGTGTTGTAAAATCATTACCTGTATTATTTACTGTGCTAGAGTTATTAAAATTCGTTTGGCGTCCATCGCTTGCGTCATTCGATTTCTCTAATAAATTCCCTTTTTCAGTTTTAATGTTCCTTTTTTCTGTCTGTATCGTTAAATTATAAGCTGTATTATTTTCTGTATTAGAGCTATTAAGATTCGTTTGACATACGTCGCTTGCGTCATTTGGTTTGTCTAATAAATCACCTTTTTCATTTGTGTTGACCCCTTTTTCTGACTGTGTTGTTAAATTGTAAGGTATAATATTTTCTGTCTTAGAGCTGTTAACACTCGTTTGGAATCCGTCACTTGCGTTATTTGGTTTCTCTATTAAATCCTCATTTTTAGTTTTCATGTCTCGTTTTTCTGTCTGTATTATTAAATCGTATGCAGTATTATTAGATTTTTCTGTCTGTATTGCTAAATTGTAAGCTGTATTATTTGATTTTTCTATCTGTGTTGTTAAATTATAAGCTGTATTACATGCTGTGTTAAAGCTGTTATGATTCGTTTTGCATGCGTTGTTTGCGTCATTTGGTTTCTCTAATAAATCTCTTTTTTCATTTTTTTTGGTTTTTGTCCCAGAATGATAAATGGATTTCGTTTGGTTATAAAATATCACTATAGGCTTAAACACATCCCTGTAAATCGGCATTACTGTAGCCTTGTTATCTGTAATGTTATATTTTGCGCTATTGTTAAAGTCTACGATATTTGCTTGAATTGTGTTATTTTTTCTTTTATGTTTTGCTTCTAAATTATCATCATATTCATCGACAATCACAAAATCGTTCGGCATTACACTTATTATTGTATTTTTTGCTAGTTTAGTTTTTTTAAACTGATCATTATCTTGTGACTTCAAGGATATACTGTATTTAGATTTATTTTTTGATTGGATTTTATCATCTCTGGTTTCATTCGATTTCTTTAGGAATCCATCATTTAAGCCTATTTTAATTTCAATGTTGAATTGTCCACTGTCATCTATGATCTTTAAAATAATAGAATTTAGATCACTTCCAAGTTGTTTGACATCGTTAACGGATCTTTTAATAACTGACAAGGTGTCGTTTAAGGTGGTACTTTTGTCGTCAACTTTTCCCATATTATTCAAAGCCCTATTTTTTGGAGATTCAACTATCATGTGTGGCTTAGGTGGCCAAACTGGAGGCAGAACTTTTTGTATCGATTTTAAAAGGCTTGTCAAGTTGTCAGATTGATAGTATTGTTGGAACCCAGGAGCATCTTTTCCAAGTGAGCTTTGCGAGGTGCGGAGCTGTGAGATATTGGTATTATTGCCGGTCCTTTCTGGACCCAACGTTACGCGCAAAAACTTGTCTAGTGTCTGAAAATGTTAATAAGGTTGTTAGGATTAAGTATTAATTATCATTATTACAACTCAGCTTAATAATCCACTTTGAAAACTAGAAGGGCCCAGTTTATGCCAAAATGGATGAATCTACATCAACACTTCTGCCATTTTCCGAAGTAATTGTAATAATTACTGATAGAGTTAAGATGATTGTTTTTGAACGTATTCTAAGCACGAAGTCTTAAAGAATTATTATCGGAATCAATTCAGTCGTTTATGAGAGATGGTGCTACAAACATTTTCATGCAGTTTCACGTCTTATTATAATACAAACTTCTGTCCACGACTCCATCCGCGTGAAATTACTTCGTTTTCGCTTAGCGTTCTTTCTGGCTGTTACTCAGGGTCGAAGCGTGATGTTATATCCTATAGTCTATAATCTTTCTCAAGAATTAGGCTATCAAATGCCAAAGATTTTTTCAAATCCGACTGGCCATTCCAGAGTTTGGCGCGTTAAAGAAACAAACTTTTTTATTGCTGAAAGGTCCAGCTCTTGACCTCGATCAAGCCTGATGGAAAGTGATGCGATGCGATGAGTTCTATGATGTTAGATGTATGTATAGATCATAGCTTCTCAACGTCAGCGATAATGCCCCCTCGTGAACGGTTGATACTTTCAGGGGACGGTAGAAGACACCAGAAAAAATTATGTATCCTGTCTTACGACTATATGATTTTAAATATAATCGTGGCAATAGCTGTTTCAGATTCGCAACAGAAGGTAAGTAAAAAAAAATAGGGGCTCAAAAAAATATCCTCAAAATGGGCGGTGGGCAAAATATGGTTGAGAACGTATGGTATAGATTAATAAGGACCATGTTACCTGTTCGCGTTTAATTGAATCGTCGTTCACATTTAGTGGCGGTGGATTAACGGTCGTCATGAGATGGCACAGTGTTCCGAATAGTACAATTGTAATTACACACGCCACTACAAGGAGCGTTTGACCCTTTCCCATCGCGCTAAGGAAGTGAGATACAATATTACTAGCTGTTGTCTACGGCTAAACTAAAGGAAGTGTGAGTAGTGGTGGTCCAGAGGTAATTAATTATTTATTTTTAACATCACGCTGGCATCAGTGTGGGTTGGTAGATGTCACCTGTCTTCGAATTTTTGTTCTAGGACATGACGGTTTCCTCATGGTGATGTTTTTCTTCAGTTTTGAGAACAATGGTGATGAAATACTTTACACAAAGTAAAGCGCATGTCTGGGCTTGAACCTACATTTATAACTCGTGGGAGCAGTCAGGTGGCCCAGTGGTAGCTCCACTGGGCCACCTGGCTGCTCTCCATTTCGACCATACCAAAAGATATGAGTACACTCTGCAACCTGTTACCCTCACCTACACATTACATTCAAACGATACAGGACAGTCAGTTTTACATTGTTTCCGCAATCGAGTCGTCACGCATCGCTTACCTGGAAATATGTTACACCATTGGTTTTATATATTTTATACAAAATAAATTCATTACTAAATAATAATACAAAATATAGTATCAAATATGTTTGAATTGTCACTTTTTGGCAATTACGTAATGCATAGACGTGTAAGTTCAACAGACTGAAGAACTACCGGAGACAATCTAGAGTTAAGACGAGAAGAGTCAATCTATGTTCAGCCTTAGCCAAGTTTAAGGGCCTGCATCCACTGCCGGCAAGGAATTTTTATGCGACAAATAGAAATATAACTTAAAACAATAAAATTGAAATTTCAATAATAATGCCTAAAGACGTCGCGGCATCCCTCAGGGCTAGCACACATGCTGCGATGCGGCACCGCACCGAAACGCTTTAGCCGTATGGGCGTGTACGCGTACGGTGCGAAGAGAGTTGTAGTATGAGGAGTAACATAAGGGATGTCTGCGGGGTGCGGTGTCTAATCTGGCTACTCCGGCGCACCCCCCGTCCCACCTCATCTCACCTAGTTGAAGTCCGGTGTACGTGACGTGTGACGCCGGAACGCACCATGGATATTTGTAAGTAGAACGCTGCAACGGCAATGCTCAGGTGCCGCACTGCATCGTATGGACCGGCCCTCAAGATACCAAGGTATAGTTGTTGTCAGTATGCGCTGGCAAGTAGTGATGCCGAAGGATCCCCTGCCGTGCCTATGCTGCTTATAAGGGTAGTACGGATCATTCACTGGGGGATATACTACTTATAAAGCACTTTCAAATAAGCCGCCATCAATCGCATGACAACACGATGATGATAAAAGACGAGTTTTCTATCAACAAGTTTATTTTCACATAACAATTAATAGGTAAGAATATCAGTTACAATCTAGTTTATATGTACTATGTTGCTGGACCTGTTCCAAAGCTCGGAGAAGTCAATGTACATTTCTGAAGGCTGTAGAAGAAAAGATAACATCTTTAAGTGGGGTTATTAGAAAATCTTCATACATATAAGTACGTCACACTCGCATGACGGTGATTACACTTTGACCTTGAGCTGGCCTAGGGTTGTACGTAGTTTCGATAGAATAAGAGACAACATCACCCTCGAAGATGTAATCACTATTGCCAAGACCATGAAAACCAGACCAATAGCCCCGCTACCTCTCCGACACAGTCAAGGTTCCAGCCAGTCTGCTGCATGCACAGTTGAGTTCTGGCCTCCCCATGGCCTCATTAACGACATCAACACTGGTGCTCTTACCATTGATCCTTGAACCTAACATCTAAGTTGTAACTAAGTTTAGGTTATACTGGGCTTGTAATCACTGACGTGCGGCATTCTAAACGGTCCCGGGTCCCGATTTCACTTTACCGACTTCAAAAAGGACAAGTTATTGTTATTGACCCTGAAGGCAGAAGTGTTTTTATTCGCTTCCGACCTGGAATGCTGCCTAGCACCATATTTATGGTAGGATAAAAGGTTTCACCAGGATGGAGTTGTCAGGGTTGCCAACTTATTTTTACAAAACAATGGAAAATCAACAATAAAAATCATATTTTTTTTATTAAGTACTACTTAGTTAACAGAGCTTTTGCGAAACTAGAAAACGTAAAGCTTCGCTCATCAAGTAAACGGGACGCGAGACGCGAAACGAGAGCGTCAACAACGCGAAACTAAAAGTGAACACCTGCGCGACTACAGCGGTCGCGTAGGTGTGCAAGGCGCCATAGAATTGAAATATTAAAAAAAATGTCCTCGCCACATGCAGTGAAGCTTAATTTGAAATAATTAATAAAAGGTTCTACGAGAATACTAGCGATAGTTGCCATAAACAGTATTTTTGATAATTACTTAATTTTATTATTATTGAACAGTAATCACTAGGTATATATACTGGTTTTATTCGACTACAGCAAAGATATGTTTTAACAGTACGGTTGGCAACCCTGGGAGTGGGGGCAAAAATAACAAGGTACCATAGATGAACAGCCTATCTTCCTCACCAGTTCCTCTAGACCAGCGCGCACACCTTCAGCATTGGTCTTCATCATTCTTTCAGCTTTCTCCCTCAGCTGCAGTAGACCAGGGTCCACCACAGTCATCAGGTACAGAAACGTGACGAACAGGCTGAGGACCAGGCAGGAGTATACTATGAAGTAGAGGATTAATCGCATTCTCTCTTAGCTGGAAAAAATCAGTAAAATTCTACTTGCAATCATCATCATCATCATTTCAGCCGAAAGACGTTCACTGCTGGACATAGGCCTCGCCCAAGCACCGCCACTTCGGCCGGTTCTGTGCTTCTCGCATCCAGCGAATTCCTGCGACCTTCACCAGGTCATCGGTCCACCTTGTGGGAGACATTCCAAAGCTACATCTTCCAGACGTCCGCTCCGTCTTCTTCTTTATACTTATCACAATAATATTAATTTCTTTACTTTACTGACAGACAACGCATAGCCACAGAAATGAAATTGTTGTTTATGAGTTCCATAACAAAGGAAACTAAGTTTTTTTTTGGTACTATACTGACAGAGGAACACCAGTATACGCCTGCTTCCTGGACCTGTCAAAAGCTTTTGACATGGTGTCATACAATGTTCTGTGGAGGAAGATGAGGCTTTCCACAAGGCTGCCCGTAGAGATTATCAACTTATTTAGATATTGGTATGATAATCAAAGCAATTTTGTCAGGTGGATGGGCGAATGCTCGGATGAATATAGGATGGAGTGTGGAGTAAGACAAGGGGGATTAACTTCACCTACTCTATTTAATTTATATGTGAATGGACTGATTGAGGAGATCGGCAGTGCTGGTGTCGGTTGTTCAGTGGATGGTGTTTTTACGAATAATATTAGCTACGCTGATGACATGGTGCTGCTGGGTCCCTCAATCAGTTTCGTGAGGTCACTATTGACCATAAATGTGAACGGTATGCAATGGCTTATGGGCTCAAGTACAATCTTCAAAAGAGCGAGCTGCTAGTTTTTAAGGCTGGGACTAAAACCTACCCTGTTCCTCCGATCACACTAAATGAACAGTCCTACAGTAAGTGTCCGAATTTCAGTACTTGGCTCACTGGGTCAATGAGAAATTAAATAATAATATGGATAGGGAGCGCAGGGCATTGTCGGTAAGGAGTAATATGCTTTCTCGCAAGTTTGTGCGTGCTTATGTGACGTTAAAGTCACACTTTTTAAAAGCTTATATTGCCAAACGTTATACACGTGCAACCTGTAGAGCAATTACACTAAAAAAGCCTGCAATGCTCTGCGCGTCCAGTATAACAACGCGTTCAGAGTGTTGGGGCTTCCGTGGCGGTGTAGTGCCTCCAGCATGTTCACCGACCTCAGCACGGACAGCTTTCAGGCGGTTCTTCGCAAAAGAATGGCCTCCCTGTGGTCTCGGGTAAAGGGTAGCACTAACACGCTTCTGAGCGTGGTGTCGGACAGAGTGGACAGCCAAATCCTGACGCATTGGTCGCTCATGCGTGTCCAAAATAATAATTATTTTAAATTTTACTAACATATCTATAAGTATCTACTTACTAACATAATATGGACTGTATCAATTACTGTGTGCTTAGTCTGAAAAAAATATTTTCAACTTCAATGTCAATTTTTAAAAACCCATCCCCTATTGGGGTGAAACTTTTCATTTTGAATTTATCATTTCGTAAGTATTGCACTTTTCTATAAAACAAACATTTCTTTTTTGATAACTGACGGCAAATTATTCATCTCAGAGTCTAGAATCATGTGCTGAATTCATGGTTTCAGTTTGCGCGTCTGTATTAAAATAGTTTTCAAAGGAACATTATTCGTTGAAACCGAAACAAACCTTACACTTTAAATCCTAAAAGCTTTTTTAAAACTTTATTTATAACTGCAGAAATTTTCAACAGTAAAATTGCCTTTTAGTTTCTGTGTTCCTGAAAATAATGACACTTTCCACAGACACGTTCTGATAGGAAAAAAACAGAGACAAAGAGACACTACACACACACTTCTTGCTTGTTACCTCAAATTACAAGCGAGAAGGCTTCGAGGAGCTGGGGTGGGTCGAATAATCGATTTTTCCACCCGTACGCAAAATACGCGCATTGACGTGGAGTTGCGGACACCGGCCCGTATTACCTAGCTACCTACCTACCTCAAATATTTGTTGGGAGTGCCCTGAGTCCATCAGTGACCTATGATAGGTTGAAAAAAGACCATAAAAATATAATATCTCTGTTGGTCTCGTAGTCGCAAGCGCGATTGCCGAACGTGGGATTCAGGGATCGATTCCCAGGTTGGGCTAAGTGTTATTGGATTTTTCCTTTCTTCCTTTCATTTTAAAGGTCTTTGATAATTTAATTAAGTAATAATTCACTCCATAAATAGACGGTGTCTTGTTCATTAACAAGTTTTCCAGAAGAAGGGCTTTGAAGTTCTAAGAGTTTGGTATACCTTGAATAACAAGTGGAAGCCCACGCTTTAAATGCGCGTCATTCTAAAGCTAAGACAATGTTGGGAATTAAAGAGAATACAGGTAAAATTAAAAGAGTACAAAAGACAATAAATCGTCATTTAAAAGGAATCGTTAACTTCTCACACACCTAGCCTTAGGACTACACAGTATGAATTTTTGAGACGGGTCAGGTACCTTAACCGTTGTATGTAGCTACCGGACAGTAATTTAGTAGCCATTTACACCACTGTGTGACCTAAACTCAAGATTGCCTGCTGTGAAAATTTTCAACTTTTTCATCATGGGTCTTGCTTTCATGCTTTTCGAAGGTGTTAAAGCCGATAATAAGGTCAAAATGATAATCCAAGATGTCAGTTGCGAAAAATTTAAATTTTTCATCATCTATTTGGGTGTCGTTCTCATGTTTTTCAAGGATGCTGAAATTGCGGCTACTAACATTTTAAAATTGTTCATCATGGGTGTCTTTTTTATGGTTTCCGAGGATGCTAAAGCCTACAGTGTGGTCAAAATGAATATCCATGATGGCGGCTATAAAAAGTTTCAAATTTTTCGTCATGCTATGTACCAATCTACACACGGAGCTACTTTAGTCACCGGCGACTCGCTGGCGATTTCATAATCTCACGTAGTCACGTCCACGCACCGATTTTGACTGCATATTTGTCACTAGCAATTTCAAAATCTGTGTGTGGACGTGAGATTTTACTTCTCCAACTTGTAGTTTTATTAATTTACTGTAACACTAGCTACACCCAGCGATTTCACCCATATGAGTCTCGATCCCGTGGGAATATCGGGATAAAAAGTAAAATATCCTATATCCTAATCTAGGTTTGCGTATGTGCCAAATTTCATCCAAATCCGTTCAGCCGTTTTAGCGTGAAAGCGTAACAAACACACATACAAAAAATCAAATCTTTTCTCTTTATAGTTTATACTCGTAGTTTGCTTCGGCGGCGACGGCGGTGGTGTGATGATCTATGGAGGTTTGCACGACCAACATGGCCAGAGATCGTTCAAGACAGGAAAGTTTGGAAGGAAAAAGGGGAGGCCTTTGCCCAGCTGTGGGACACAATATAGGCTAAAGAAAAATAAATAAAAAGTAATGTTAGTTTAGAGTTTAGATAACACCAAACCTTGGCTTATAGGAGTGGAAGAATAGATTCTAAGCAAAACTCTATTATCTATTAAGTATTCTAATAAAAAACTCTTTATGAATAGTCACCCACAGAGTACTTTTACTAAACGGGCATAGTCACCTCTAAAATAAAAGAACAGTGACACTGTCATTTTTTTAACAAACATATTTTTTTCATGAAAATGATTTTTTAATTCGATATAAATATTGATTAATTAAAAATTTACTTCATAAGAGGTGCCTAAAAAGTAGGTATGTAAAGTTATTGATAATATTACACTAGTTAGGCACGTGTTTTCTTCGTGTTTTATTAATTTACTTTATGAAAATATTATACCTAGGTTTTTAAGTGATTATCTCATTGGTCTAGTGGTTGCAAGCGCTACTGCTGAGCGTGAAGTCCTGGTTTTGATTCCCAGGTCGGGCGAACTGTTAGTTAAGTATTGGGTTTTTCCATCACGAATTTCTCAGTAGCCGCCCGGTGTCCAAATATGAGCCCGGTTGATAGCAATAGGCTCGCCCCGTATTACTATATGAGCTTCGTATAGTATATTTAGTCCAGCATACTTGTTTATTCCACTTCACTTCCATTATCCCTCAAGAAAAGACTCATCAACATGTGTATTCTTCCTATCGTCACGTATGGTTCTCAAACATGCTCTTTGACAATTCAGCAGAGGTCCACGCTCGAGGTTTACAAGACAGCTATGGAACGGAGTATTCTGGGTCTTAAAATTGTGGACCGCGTTAAGAATACAACAATCCGTTCCATCACTAAAATAACTGTTGTAATTCGGAAAGCTGCTACGCTGAAGTGGAATTGAGCTGGACACATCTGCCGCATGCCAGACGATCAATGGGCCAAACTTACGACCCAGTGGGTCCCGCTTAATGGCAAACGACATCGCGGCAGGCCCAGACGGAGATGGCAGGATGGGCTGGACTCCTTTAATAAAGATTGGTCCTTGGCAGTTCTGGACAGAGAGAGGTGGAAGGAGAGTAGGGAGGCCTTTGTCCAGCAGTGGAGCATTAACGGCTTATAAAAAAAAAATAAAAAAACTTGTTTGATACAGTGCCAATTCAAGAGCAAGACCCATGAAAATTCTTATTTTTAACACGCTTTTATTAGGTCGACCTGTATGTTTTACTAAGTAGGTATGTAATGGCATCTAAGGTAACTAATTTAACCATATTCCAAGGGTCGTAGCGTAATGAAAATTGGCAACTGTATGTAGTTCTGATGACAATACAATAATATGTCGAACTGATCTGATGATGGAGCCGGAAGATATGAACTGGAACTTTATGATGGAAAATCGTATCATAGCTGTTTTGGATTTCTTAGAAAAGCCTTGTTAAGTTAATAGAAACAACCTTTCTTTTTCACAGTAATGACAAAAGCATCAGCGAGACAAAGCATAACCGACTCCGAGATAGGGTCGATCCGAACGGACCGCGCGAGCAAGTTGGGGGCCATCCTATGTCCCACAGTCTGTGCCCTCCTCCTTGTTTGTATCTTCGCAGTCTCCTTTATCGGCACCAAGTTAGCCTACGACCAATATGACCAGTTCTGCACCGGCCGTCGCTTTGACGTCGCTAAACTGTACATCTTTCCTAATTTCACTATAAAAGCTCATCCTATACCGATACAGATCGATACGATTGTTGTTTGAGTAATAAATGGTTTGACAATTTGATTATATACTCTTTATTATTTGTATGTTTAGAAGGGGGTTGGGCTATGACATCGCATAGACAGAGACATCGGTGGGCCAAAAATGAAATTGCATCTAAAGTTACATGATGCCGACTCCTATTTTTACTAAGTACGTAATAAGTAGGGGTGATTTCTCCATCGCCAGATAACTTTGTTTGAGGAATAATTTTGAAACGTTGACAGTTATTTCATACAACACTGTCAAACGTCAATTTTATTCCTCGAATAAAAGTTATCTGGAGATGGAGAAATCGGCCCATAAACAAATAACATTAAGGGCGAATCTCACCAATGAAACAACTCGATTAGCATAGAGGGAGGTATTGCTCGTTCAAGAGCTATCACTGTCATTATTGTTGTGGAATATGAACACATGTTGCACAAACACGACACCAATTATTGTTGCCTATACGTTCAACGAACGTTACCGTCAAGATGGAGGAACCAAGTCTTGGCTTTCAAATCAACCTAATTGAATAGGACGTATAAATGATAAATGATTTTATTTTGTAAGTAGGTTTGTACAAACACTTTTACACGTCAATCATATTTTAAAACTAGATGAGGTCGGCGTTTCCTATCTGACTACTCTGAGAAGAAAGGCCGAAACAAAGTCAGAGGTCACAGTCTCTTTTAATACAGACAATCACCACATACCCACATACCTACCACTATAACATATTCACACACCCATTCGCAACTCCTCATGCACACTCCTACACACTCACACACACTGTACACTTAGAAATGCTTAGTTGGTGCTACCATCTCACATAGCTCTGTATGTTTGTTTCTGCTGCATGTATTTGTACTTATAGTTAATAAATTGTAAATCCGTAATTGGCTGTAAGACCAGCTTATTTATTTAAGGCATAATGTTAGAGAGCTGTGGATTTTGTAATAAATAAATAAATAAATAAACCTACATCAAAGTTTAATACTGTAAGGGCTGCTGATTTTTCCAACGCCAGATAATTTTATCGGAGTAATTTTGAATTTTTGACAGTCTTTCCATAAAACAACTGTCCGATGTCAATTTTATTCCGCGAATAAAAATTATCTGTCGATTGAAAAATCAGCCCCTAAGGCTTTTTTATTTTAGGGCCAGATAACTTTTATTGGAGGAATAAAATTGACGTTTGACAGTTTTTTTCAAAATTTCAAAACTATTCCTCCAATAAAGTTATCAGGTAATTGAAAAATCAGCTCTTATTCTACTATTTGCTATATATGCAATAATTTTAGTTACCTCAATGTACACTTAGTTATTTAACAAAATCCTTGGTCACTCCATTTTGACGTCAAAATGGAGGGACCATATGGATAGGCTTGTCGGAGGAGTATCCTACCTATATAGTATTACAATACCTTAATTCTAGTAGAATTACGGCATTAGTATACATTCGCCTGCAGAACTTGCAAAGGGTACAGATTGGTGAAACGTAGCCTCATGTAACACAATAACTAGGCGTAGGTATTCGTTTCGGTATTTGTATTATTTCATGTTTAGTTTCACAAATATGTACTCACCTCGCCATTACACAATCTCACCAACACCAGTGACCACTAACCAACACTTTTTTTAAAAATAGATTTCTACTTTGACAGTTGCGGGTGGTCCGAATCCCGAAACTATATTAGACAGTCTTACCAAGGGGTATCGTATTACCTAGTCACTGGGTTGTGGATCAGATACAATATACTGGTATTCAGCTGCATCCGGTTAGATTGGAACCCACCCCAAAACCCACCCCACAGTTAGGAAAAGGCTAGCTAGATGATGATGGTCCACATAATGTTCTATGTCAGCCCCCATTAACCGAATCATGAAGATAATCTTCTTACATGAGGTATGTAACGACATCTGCCGAAGTTATTATGTACTTTTAAGCGGGAAAATTACTTCAGTTACTGCGCACATAGGTTTGCAAGTACAAGAGGGAAAGCATTTTCCTTGAAACGTTGACTGCATTGTTTCATAGATGGCGCTACATGTATGATCGCAGTATGTTTTCTCAGGTGTGTTATTCTCTCTACCATTTTCATGAAGGTACGTTTTGTTGATGAAGGCATAGTATGGCATTGTCTTTATATAATAATATTAAGATATTGATTTAATGTATTAGTTAAGAAATATTAACGTTAATAGGTAAGTACTTACTAATAAACGTTTTAGAGGCTTTATTAAGTTACATATTTAATTTTTTTAGAGTTGATTAATGTTTTAATTGAAATTGTGGATCAGAATTAGGTTAATATAAGTTAACTGGAATCATGATTTATTATACGATACGTGATTGAAGTAATAAAGGCAAACTTCTGCTAATTGTAATTGAAATTTATCAGGTTAATCAGATCAGATATTTTCAGACTTGACAAGATCACAATATAATTAAGTGAAAATTATTTGCTCTTTCACTAATATCACCAAACATTTCCTAGAAAAACAAAACTTGAATATACTACAACATACAATGTGTTCTATAGAGTATTCTGTAACAAAACGAAAACCTTCAGCATTTTCGCAGAACTCAAATTCCCAAACAAGGTTTCCGAACGCCCTCACAATTTTCCGGTGTATTTTTTGCTCTAGCAACCTGAAAACTGACAGAAAACAAAATGGGCGGCCGCTAGTCGTCGTTAGATAGTTTCAAGTAGAATTTTTCCTAATATTTTATTGTAATAACATTAAAATTTTATACCCGCGGCTTTGTTCGTTAGTGCTAGTGTTGTTTCCTTCCAGTTTCGTGTTATAAAATGTGAGTATTTGCTCTGTTTTCTTTAGAATGTGTATTTTGCAAGTTGTATTGATTGTTTTAGCGTAGCAAAGGCCAATGTCAGCCTTTTTGTAGGGGTGAGAATGGAGATGCGTGCATTCTGAGTATTAAGGTTTTACTACTGTCTGATGTTCGCGAGTTTTTTCTAGTTTTATCGAATACTTAAGGACTTTTGAGTACATTTCAGCTGTAGGATAAATGGTATGGTTATTAAATTATAGATAATTTAGGTACCTACTTTATCGTAGGTACTTTAATGAAAATTAATTTATTTCGTGGTTATTCTTTATATAAATAAAATTTAGTGTTAAACTACGTACTTTCAGCGGTAATAAGATATTTTAATGTTACCACGGAACAGTATGTAGGAAAATATTTACACATTGGAAATCGATACAGGTACTTAACTATTCATTAAGTTAACACTTAGGTACCTACTGCTTAGAATCTAAACAACATTTATTTATTATTAATATCATCGTATATTTATATACCTAATAGCATTTTTGTAACCATCTATGTATGTGTTTCGAAGTAATTTCCGATTAGTGCCGTATAAATGTTAAAAATTATATAATCCTGAAAGAGGCTCTTTAACTTTCAGTCATACCATAAGACTGAGGCTATTTATAATCAGCCTATATTGTTCCCACTGCTAGGACACAGGCATGCTCTTTTCGAAAGCGGGAGTGGGCTATAATCCACCTCTCGGGCCCAGTGCGGGTTGGTAGATGTCACATGTTTTCGAATTTTTGGTTCTAGGACATGCTGGTTTCCTCACGATGTATTCCTTCACCGTTTGGAGAGCAATTATGTCACCTTAATTCTCGCCTCATTAATCTTCTGCCTATCTGCATTATATCGTATTGAAGAAATAAGATACAGGTTTCAAAGGCTGTAACGTGTCTTGAACAAGTAAATAAACTTGTTTGCCCCTATTAACGGCCTGATACAATATCTGCTTACCTAATACCGAAATCTGCTTTGAATACTCATTAAAACTGTTGTAATTGTTTCAATCAATCAACTGGCCTATGTCCACTGCTGGACATAGGCCTCTCCCAGGCTGTGCCATAACACCGCTGCGCCTTCCGCATCCAGTCTGTCCCCGCAACTGTCTTAACGTCGTCGGTCCATCTAGCTGGGGGGGCGTCCCACACTAGGCTTGCCGATACGCGTTCTTCACTGCGGGATTCGTCAGCTCCACCAGCCATCGCTACTACGACAAACATGTCCATGCCACTTCAGTTTGATTACTCTACAATCTATGTCGGTAACTCCGGTTCTTTTCCGGATAATCTCATGTGTGATTTTATCCGTCAATGAAACTAAGAGCATAGCCCGCTCTATAGCGCGCTAAGCGACCTTGAATTTGTGGACCAGCCCGGCTGTTAGTGTCTACGTTTCGTCACCGTATGTCATAATGGGCAGGACGCGCTTATTGTTTGACAAATCTATTTTCAGTGACTAAATGTATTTGTTAACAAATCAATAGGTCGAATTATAGTTATCAAGGGTCTTCTACCCTTGGTGAACCATGTAGCTGTGTAGGGCTAAAACTGCTCTAGCATTTTTAACCCTACACAGCTACGTGGTTCATTTTTATATCTCAGCTTTTTAAATGGCCTCAACTCTAAAATACTCCCGTCAGTTTGCATTCATATTTTATTTGAGAGCAAAAATATTTTTTCAGGTGTACGCCCCAGTTGCTAAACTAAAGGTAGAACTTTAACCCGAGATAAAAAAGACGCCTTTGTTCGTCTTTAACGGCTTTTAGTGCGGCATAATGAAAATGCAACATTAGTGGATAATGATGCATGAAAAGTAGTCGAATATAATAGAACATTCGTGGTTTATAATATTCACCTAATCCAACAGCGAGGTTACATTACGAGTAGGTTATTTTTTTTTAAATATGTCATTAAACTTTATTGGTAAATAAGCAACACGCGTCAACGGCAGAGGCAGCTGGTCGCGTGCCGCTCATGTGTACGCACTCTTTTATAACGAAGCTGATGACATCATCATCATCATTGGCAGCCCTGTTCCACCCACTACTGAGTATAATAGTCGTCCTCCCTTTTGAGCCTTTTTCCTGGTGTGTTCGAGTCGCAACCAGAAGAAGAAGATCGTGGGGAAGACCCCCGATCTTCGATCTTCTGTAGGTCTTCCACCTACCTCACTATTAGTCTACCAAAGCTCCTTCTTGTTAACTAATGACATGAAATCCTCACTTACCTACGGTACCTCATCATCATTCTCCTGCCACTATTCCAATTTATTTGGGGTCGGCGCAACATATCTTTTTCTTCCATACTCCTCTATCAGACGATATATCGGTAGTCAACCCCCTTTCTAAACATATCATCATCCACACAGCCCATCAATCTTTCAGCACCTACCGAAATAAAAATCCCTGTGACAGTCGTACAAAAAGTGATAATTTAATGGTTCCATATTCCCTTCAAGGTCGGTCCCTAAAAATATGCACATCGCAATATCAAAGACTCCGAAGAATATTGCTTACATAAGAGCCTCACCTTCCTACTATGTACATGGTACCTACGCATCCCCTGCACCTCTTGGCACGGTACCCTAAAAGCCGTTACATCATTTTTTCCGCTCTGCGGTGCCTCCACCTTTGTAGCAAGACCTCATTCCAGCCGACCTCATCAAGTCTTCTTGCTGTATGCATGGAGCAAACATTAAGTAGCGCAGCCTCACGAAAGCTTTTTTTGCTTTCTTTTCTTTTTTAAAAATAAGCTAGATGACCTACTTTTAACTGTCTTTTTTTTCTTTTTGTTGACTTCTCGTTATGAAGACGAAGGTAACATCTGAATGAACATTTGAATGAGACTCCATTCTTTGGGATTTGCGTTTACGCTATTGGTTTTGTTTTCGTGTTCGTGAACTTGTTTGTTTGGCTGATTTTTTGGAAATATATTTACCTACGTCTACTTTGATTTAATTGTTATAGCACATAGCTTGAAACCTATTGACTGCAAACTTATGGCCAGTAGCCTCTATAGTAGTCTATAAGAAAAAGACAAGAACATAGTTTACCATTTTTTTTGTCACGATTTTGAATAACCATAACTTTTAAACTGAATACAGTCGACACGCTAAGAAGAAGACCAAGAATTGATAGGGCTGGTCTCATTCACCAGAAATACCTTACGTATTCATAGAAATACTTCAAGAAAATCAATACCTACTTACCTACCAAAAACACAAATCTAGAGGCTAAGCCAGACATGCAGACTGGCGACATCATCCGCCTTCCAAGTCTAGTTGAATGTAAAATGACATCGGGGCGTATCGGTTGGAAACTAGCCAAAAGAGACCGCGGAAAGGGGTTAACCGGCGCTTGCATAAATCGAGGATACATGGTATCTGTTTTAAGCGAAGTGCAAGTTAAATCGATAGAATTCTGTTCCTCCTGTAATTCCCGAAAGAGAATACAGAGACAGGTAGTACCCACAAAAAGGCACAGTACCCGGCGATAATATTACACATCGAACATTAGTACCTAAAATACTGGCACAACGGTATAGGGAAGGGCAAGATTTGCAAGATTCCTAGATCGCACTTGCGACTGCAAGTGCGAGAAAAACAAAATCAAAGTCATTCATTCAAATTAGGCTGAGAATCAGCACTTTTTGAACGTCAAAATTACTTAAGACAGTCCCCCAAAACGCCCGCCCTACACCATTTCCTAGTGCTTTAGCTAGGAAGAAACATTGGCGTGACAAACTCCCCAGCTGCACAGTTAAAAAAAAATTGATTTTAGAAGAAATTGATTTTATTCAATAGTATGCAAAGTAATTTGCATTACAAAACAAACAAACACAAAACATTAAATTAAATTATTTCCATACGTCAGCTAGCCAATGTACCAATAAAAACATTGAAAACTACACTCAAGCAGAAATAAAAAATATAAGAATGTAAACCAATTTTTTACCATAATAATGTTCAATTTTGAATAATCGAATGCGAACAGGCGTTTCATGCGAATATAAACATTATTCGTAATAAACGAATAATGTTCATATTCACATGAAACGCCTTTACTTTCTTTCGGAAAATATCCTGAGTGACAGAGCCCACGTTTTAAAAAGCTTAACTGTTTCTATACATCAATGAGCCAGCCATATTTACTGCCGGATACCTACCTTTAGGTAGGTATTTTGGAGATAAAAGGAACAAGGCTACTAGAGTCTAGACCTACCTACTAGCCTGTTTCCTGTTATCTCCAAAATCTTAGTAAAAGCAAAGTGTGCTACTTTAAGTAAGACAGTTATGGGTCTTTTGATCCTATCACACATTACGAGATAAGGAAGAGCCGTTCCATCCCATATCGGAGGCAGCCAACGGTCCCGGTTTCTCGGGAACAAGGTCGCGAGTTACATAAAACGTTACGCCTTCGCGCCCTTTCGACGTCGAATTTGCTAAAGAAAAGCGCAGAGGCGGGTTCCATCATTTGTCTTTGCGAATCCTAAAATATTGCTATGGAGACCCTGATTATCTGGGACAGAGTCACGCATTCTGTACATCAAACTAACATTGTACAAAAAATAATGATGGCTGGGATACGACTTTTATTTTTGGTGTGAAAAATCGCCGTTACGTCTACATTGTGCTCTAAGTATTGCACGGTACTTGCAAACTTTGTGCTTATGGGAGCTTGCAACAGTATAGGGGTCGGGGGGTATTTGAAGTTAAGATATAAAATGTTATGTGGTTTTCGTAAAAAAAATAAAAAAACCTTGAAACTTTGACCTTCAGTATCTCCGTAACCAGAAGGAGCAGTGGTGGCCAAATGGTAACGATCGCATCTTACGAGTGTTCGTGAGTTCGAACACGCATGCACATTACTTTGTGTATTTAATTTCATCACCACTGCTCTCAAAACGGAGAAGGAAAACGTCGTGCGTGGGGCTATACCTTCTGCTTAGGGAGATATTGAAGGTCAAAATTCCAACGTTTTTTTACGAAAACCACTTTAATTGTTATATTTAATTTTTTTAATACTTGGGAGTATCCGACCCCTATGCACCCATAAGCATAAAGTTTTACATGCATTATATAGCATAGCTTATAATCAGCTTATAATGTTCACACTGTTAGGACACAGGCCTCCTCTCTGGGAGAGGGAGTGGGCTGAAATCCACCACGTGGGCCCATTGCGGGTAGGTAGATTTTCCTTTGTAAATTGTAAACTTAGTTGTTCCAAATAAACTTTATTTTATTTATTTATTTAATTTCAAACACCAATCTACATGGTCTTCACATGATCTGACCAAGATTATGTCTGGACTTTAAAAGAAACTGTGACCTCTGAGTTGTTATCGGCCTTTCTTCTCAGAGTAGTCAGATAGGAACCGCCGACCTCATATAGTTTAAAAAAATATATGATCGACGTGTAAAAGTGTTTGTACCTACAAACCTACTTACAGAAATAAATCATTTATTCTTTATTCTTTCTACAGGAATAATACGAATGGATTTATAAAAATACACTAAAATAACGGGCGTTTCCAGCAGGACGTTGCCACTTTGTCATCAATCATATCTAGGGATCCAATCAATGCTCATCACCAATCGCGACCTTGAGCGGTATCCCCATAGCTTGAATTTAAAAAACAATGAATCGATTCTTTTACATTCGGTTCATACATCGTGAATGCGGAGCGCGTGTAAAGCCATTAAATTAATATTGTATAGTACGTTATTGGTTTATTAGCGGCTCCTATTGTCCTATATATAAACTTCTGTAACTATTAGAAAATTATGAAACAACTTATTTTTTTTTATTATTAAAAAACGTTGCCCACAATAGGAATTACTCCTGTGTCGTGGGTGCGTTTACAAACATTTCAACTCACATACACAAACAGCCAGACCCGGAACAACTACCTGTAGGCAATACAAATATTTGTTCCGTGTGGGAATCGAACCCGCGACACGCAGCGCAGCAGTCGATCGCTCAGCCACTGCGCCAACCGTGTCGTCCACCTTCATTTAGTTACAAGAGCAGAGGTGGCCCAGTGGTAATTGCCGCAACTTTCGAGTTGTAGGTCGTAGGTTCGAACCCAGACAGGCGCTTGACTTTATGTAAATTATTTCATCACCACTGCTCTCAAAACGGTGAAGGAAAACATCGTGAGTACACCGGTATGTCTTAGAACCAACAATTCGAAGACATGTGACATCTACCAACCTGCACTGGGCCCGTGTGGTGGATTACGGCCCACTCCCTCTCACTGGGAGGAGGCCTGTGTCCCAGCAGTGGCAACATTATAGGCTGATTATAATGATATGACACATTATAAAGAGTATTCTATTCTAGCCCATACTTATGTGCCATAATAAACAGTAAGTAATAATAATAATAAGTTTATTTATTTTCTTTCACAATGGTTTGTAGTACTTAACAGTTATGAATAACATAAATTCACATTGTGAGAGCTGGTGCCTGAAGTAGGTTTTAGAAAAAAAAACCTGTATTACAGGTCACCAGGCCCCACTTAGTGGCATCATAGAAATAAACAGGTAGGAAACATGTATTTCTACTAAACACTTAAAACAAAAATAAATAAATGAGGAGAAAGAAAAAATAAATAAGACAACAAACGCAGTCAAAGAGTGTATGGTGAGTGTGTAGGTGAGTGGTGGTGAATGTGTGGGTTGAATGGAGATGAATGTTTAGGAGAATGGTCGATACTGTGAGGGTCAAGTCCCAATCACACGAGCGCGATTTTTTTTGCCAAGCGCCGTTTGTCCTTATACTTTATGACTCTTGTTACACAACTCTCTAAGTTAGAACTAGCCTCAAATGTCATGATTTCATGCAATGTTATTTAATTATTACCTATAATTCTATAAATACTTATTTGTTAAGGTCAATCATATTTTGATTACCACTAAACCTGATATTAATCAAAAAATTGCAACAAACGAAAGAAATGAACTTTGGAAATTTGGCGGGCTACCCAGGATAATTCTGTACGTTTTGACAAGAGGCAACTGCACGACGAGGCTGCTGGAACACTATCACACGCGATGAAATTCATGTCATATGAACATATATATAAGCAAGTAATTAATAGGTCTAAATTAAATTAGAACACGATCCGAAATCATGATAAAAAAAATGGTACGAAGTTACATATTTAAAATTTTCATATTCTCGATGAAAGTTTATGCAATACGGTGAACATTGGTAATAATTTGACAATGACAGAGCCAGCACCCCAATTGCGTAACACACAATCAATCGGAATCTGAATCATTTTGAAGCAAATTGCTAATCCATTGCTTCATAAGTTCGAAGAACTTGTCTGCTCAACACGTAAATAACGCAATAAATGTTGTTGAACTGTCAAAATGAAACCAATTCCGATTGATCGTGTGTTACGCAATTAGGGTGCTTATAGTCGTAGCAGCAAGGGCGATTCTTAATGAGTAGTGCAAGTGTTACTACTGATATGCAGTTGACTGTACCTAAAAGATTGTATTACCATAGATCTTGCTTGGTTGCAACGACTAAAAACATTTTAAAGACCATTTTAAGATCTTACAAGATTCTTCAGTTACATTTACAACTAACCATTAATAAAATATTTAAAAATCTCTTTCTTTCTTTATAAAGAAAACAATCAAATCCTTGATATCCCAGTTCAACATGTAAACAAAGCATCAACTATCATTAATTTTTATTCCGTTTCATCTTTATTTTTAAGAAAAATAATCATGCACTTTTAAACATAGCAGCACGTGTCTAACTTATGTCTCGCTGTATAGAAATGAATTGAGAATATAAACGCTTATCTTCACGGCTATTTCACTTTGAATTGAGTATGACGAACTAGCTGCATACGCAGTAGAGAAAAAGTTCTAATAACGGTGCAAGAAGTAATAACATAACTCAAAACAAAATAATCTAATATATAAAATTCTCGTCTAATATATAAAATTCCAAACTTCTCCGAAACGGCTGGACCGATTTGTATGAAATTTTGTATGCATATCGGGTAGGTCTGAGAATCGGCCAACATATATTTTACATACAAAAAAATATCTATATATTTCCTAGAAATAATGTATATGGCAAAGCAAGTTTTGCTGGGTCAGCTAGTATTCAATATGATTTCAGGACACGGCAGTTTAACTCAATAAAAATTCTGAACCGAACTGCATCAAAGATGCAAGACAAAAGGCTGATTTTTCAACAGTCAGATAACCTTCATCTGAATAATCAATATAGCGGTTTGACAAATTTTCTATAATTCCATAAATAAAATTTATTTGAAGATTTAAAAAAAACCCCTATCATCTGTAAAAAGCTTACACGAGTTTGGTTGATTTTGACAAAATAATTCTACCTAGGAGTTTAGGAGCCTATACCCAATTGTCAATTCATCACCGACTGACGTATGTTCACATAAAAACACCACTAGAATCTTATAACAGCACTTACAAAATCATACGCGCCTGACGTACACACTGACCTATTTCCCTGTTTCACCTGGGATGCGTCCTGACGTCATAGTACGACGTCACCAATGACACAGTGCCCTATTTTCCAAGCGGCCGTGGCGGGGGGGTGTGTCCCATTCAGGTTTAATCCCTGCACACAGTGCCTATTTTTAGCCCACTACTTCATTCATTGAACGTCATGCAATTACAGATGCGGTATACGCCCGTCCTATTTACGATATTAATAGATTTTGCGATGAATGTAACCTTGTGGGGGTTTATGCTTTGATTATTGTCCTTGACATGCGCTTAAGCGATATTATGCTGAGAATGGGAGGATTTCGATGAGATTTGGATGGAATCAAATGGTGGAGTACAATTTGGGGGAGTTGGACCTATTGGGTCTTTGGGTTGTTATGTTTATTCATGCCTCGTTGTGAGGGCATCATGGGCGTTATGAAGAGGAAATAAAGTTGCATTAGCACGAATTTGCGAAATTAATGAAGAATACTTGACGAGAATATTAATGTCAGCGAATGCTGCAATTATGACTATCTAAATGGAGGAGGGCTTTCTTGATTTTGGGTATGTAGCTCGAGGTGTTAGCACAGTCTCCCTAGATTTTCAGAGACTAAACCAATTTTTAAGATGACTAAATCGGAAACTAAACTCGTTTCTTAAACTTTTATTGGGTCAGCGAATTCAAATTCACGGTGGGAATGCTCCAAGGCAGTGTGTATTAGGGCCACTCACAATTTTGATGTTAAAAAGGCCGAATATGCAACATTATACCTAAATATTACATATTTTTGAGCAATGACGTTGTTGATTACTATTATTATTTATTATTATATGTAGGTACCGAATTGGTCGTTCCTTCAACACCTTGTCCAAGTGTTATTATATAATAGTTACGTTGTTACCTGCCTTCACAGTGTTATCAGTGTTTCTTCACGTAACAACGGTCATTAAAACATAATTATCAAAGCATATTTTTAGACGATAAAGAAACTTTGCGAAACTAGCAAAGGTAACCACGTTTACTGATAATTTGCCTAGCCTACAAAGGAAAAAGATATCGTAGACCGAATCTACTGCTCGGTCTAGAAAAAAGACTATATTATTCATAAGAATATTTTAAGACAATCGATATTATTAATTCAGTAGTTCTTGCTCGGATTAAAAATGTTTTTCCTTTTGCTTTGAGCGTGTATTTTCTTCCGCATCATTAATTAATATCATAGAGGGCATTGGAATTTGGCGGTTTTTAATAGATGAGTTTCTGGTTGAGCAAAATTAAATGTGCTCCACCGTGGGTAATGATGCCACATTGAATCATGTGATGTCTAGGTACAATTATATACACCTAGTTATTGTAGAAAAATCAACCAAAAGTGTTCCTAAACAATTAAACTATGGCAGTAGATTATACAGGCTGGTAGGGTTATAAAATATGCTGTTCTATACATTTGGACCGCGTAGGTAGGTATTGCACTTTTCTATGAAACAGTAGATTTTTCAGAAACATGTTAACGGAGGGGGATCAGAATCATGTACTGAATCCATGGTTACAGTTTTGCGTCGATATCCCTGCCACTCTGTACTTATAGCTGAAAGAGTAAAATAGGTCAAGTCGAATATATTATACTTTTATTTCCAAAATTAACACAATCATCTATATTTACGTTTCAATCAGCAATTGTCGTTTGAATATCATTATTATTAAATTGTATAATTGAAAAGTCATCGACCAAAATTGATAATATGAGGTTATAAAGTTAACCTCAATTTTCAAAATGAAAATCATGTTTACGTTGATTTAAACTTAGAATTTCTGATTAAGGTTAGATATTAATAATAATAATAAATGTATTTAGCTAAGTTTACATTCGAGTGGATTGAATTCCTAGACCTCACACTAGGATTCCCTGTGTTGTGAGATCCAGGGACCTTCGTTCCGTTAGCAAGTTCATGTAATATGATGCATTTTTAAACTTAAGACTAAAAATAGGCATATAAGGAGTTATGTATACATGGTGCTGTAATTTGTGTTGTATTCAATAATCAAATCAAAGCTACTACTACCACAATTCGTTCACATTTATTTTACCTGCGATTTTGCATCACTGTCCATATCACAGTGATTCTTACTCTCATTCTAATTAGGTTGCTGTTGAGGTGCTGCTACTGACAAGCCTGTCAAAATCATTGTGATCCTAAGGGCCGGTTGTTTCAAACGGTTGGTTAGCATAACAACGTATGTCAATACGTAGGTCATAATTTTGTAATTGTAATTTTTTGAAACAACCCTTTTTTTGGTTTGACGATAGTTAGCGCCATTTTTGACGTATTCGCGTGCGTCAAGTGGACGTGAAACAATCCGCCCTTATTCTCGTTACAATAAGGTTGCTGTTGTTAAAGGTAAAATAACTGTGGATGGACTGTAGCACTACAAATTGACACCCAGAGGTACATTTACTAATCCATTGGTCAGTTTTCATCAGATATTTTTGGAATAGACAGTAGGTACCTACATCCTCCCTCATCTTTGTTATCATTTTCTTGTAAGCCTTCTAACGTAATAATCTAGGAGTGCTGCAGCGCTTTAGTCTTTGCATACCGGACCGCTATGTGTGGAGGCGGCGACGCCCGCCACTGCTGGCCGTGCCGACAGCCAAGACCAACATATTCGCCAAAACACCTGTGACTGTGACCCGGGCAATTCGTATTATTAACGAACTTCATGACAAATCTGATGTGTTCACGAGTCATTTAAGTGAATTCGCTAGGGCACTGTTATTTAATGTTATAATTATAATATATAGTAGGAATACTTTTTAGATTATTAGTTTTAGTTTTTTTTATATTTGAGGGGCTCGTGGCTAAGTAATGACAGCCGCATGGTTAGATCAATCAGGTTAAGCTACGCTTGCCACGGTCGGTCGGTGGATTGGTGACCATCTTTACATACCGAGACCCCTCCGTGCCTCGGAAAGCACGTTAACCCGTTGGTCCCGGCTGTCATTCGTGGATCTTTGACAGTCGTTACGCCAGTCAGAAGCCCGAAAGTCTGACAACCAGTCTTACCAAGGGGTGTCGTATTATCCAGTAACTGGGTTGTGGAGGTCAGATAGGCAGTCGCTCCATGTAAAATACTGGTATTCAGCTGCATCCGGTTAGACTGGAAGCCGACCCCAACATAGTTGGGAAAAGGTTAGGTAGATATATGTGAGTTTTAGTTCTTTATATTATATTTAAATTTTAAATGATAAGTGTAGTATAGATTTGTAAAAGGACCACACTGTCCCATCGCTGTAAGGGAGATTTTAATATAACGTTATAATAAACGTGAAGGTACTCTTGACAAGCTAAGTGACATGATTACACGACTATGTCAGCCGTGTCGCTGATTTCGTCTTAAATGTCGTCTTTATTGAGCGTGAAGTGACAATTGAATAGGTTTGACCTCTGGCCACGGCCCATAAATACATTGTTGACAGGTAGATTTGATGCTCAGAGTTATCTAGTACAATCTGAATCATATTGCAGACGTATGACGTTTCACCCCTTGTAAAATGTCTACATTTATATCTTTATATAGAATATTCTATCTCTAGAATGACTAGGTCAACTTTGGGCGATTCTGATGTTAGTTGCTTTAATTTAAATAAAATGAATCCAAGTAGATACAGCCCCGAGCCCTATATGTAAAAACTTAGCAAAGTCATACCATTTATTTAAAATTGGCATATAAAAGGCAATTTTGGACGTCACAATTTACAAAAAAATTGAATTGATTCTATTTGCTCCTTCCAAATGGTAGCTTCGTATGGAGAAGAATATGCCAGAAACTCCACCGTTACTCTTTTTAAATGTTTTAGGATATTTTGTATACATTATTACATATATAATTATAAGATTATATGTGAAGACAGATACCGGAAGACGTAGCATTGGAAGGCCTTTCACAAGGTGGACCGACGACCTTGTTAAAGCCGCAGGAACCCGTTGGATGCGAGAAGCACATAACCGGTCGAAGTGGAGGTGCTTGGGGGAGGCTTATGTCCAGCAGTGGACGTCTTTCGGCTAAAATGATGTTGATGATGATGTGAAGACGATGCTCCTGGAATAAAATTACTATTAAAACACGTTGCTACGTGCGGTTGTACATACTATAGTGCTCGTGAATGAAACCACAGACCAGCAATGACAGTTATGGAAATTGTGGTCAAGGAGCTGATAAAATGTTCACAGATTTCAGCTAATAGGATGGCTAATAAGTATATCTTAGAACTTCAGTCAGTTTACCCTGTAAAAATCTCCCCGAGAAAACTTTACTGAAGCTATCTGTCATTAATTTGACACTAATTGCCAATTCACATCACCTAAGTTTTCACGGTGAGATTTTTACAGAGAGGCTTATGGCTAAGTATCTCACAGCTGCATGCTTGCCGCGGTTGGCCATGGATGGGTGACATCTGTACATATCAAGAGCCCTCCGTGCCGCGGAAAGCACGTTAAGCCGTTAGTCCCGGCTGTCATTCGCGGACCTTTGACAGTCGTTACGGGTCGTCAGTAGCCCAAAAATCTTCGACATTCTCGTCTTTGACGTTCAAAAGTGCCATAAAAGTGCCTATTTGAAATAAATGATTTGACTTTGACTTTTGACTTTGAACCAGTCTTACCAAGTGGTTTCGTATTACCCAGTAACTGGGTTGTGGAGGTCAGATAGGCAGTCGCTCCGTGTAAAATACTGGTATTAGCTGCATCCGGTTAGACAGGAAGCCGACCCCAACATAGTTGGGAAAAGGCTAGGTAGATGATGAGGTATATAAACCTATGATGATATTAATTAGTCTTGACTTCATTTAAATACCGTTGTACGGTTAAATATTATTAGATATAATATATTTAAACCATTAAGGGAATATACATAAGAGATATTAATAGTACTGCAAAACATTTGCAAATTAACTATTCAATTCAAACTTACAATGAACCAGAGCTTACAAAAGCTATTCATAGTCGTCACAATGAAACATTATCAAAGCATTGCAGCCAGGAAATCAATGCAACAAGCTGAGCTGAGGTATAATATTGCCATTCAATGTTCGACAGGAGGTATGGTGTTAGCCTCTATAGGTGCAATGTGAATGGACTACATCATTCTTTCTTATCTGCAACTAGCTCTGCTGACCTGACAGGCGTTGTCCTGTCCAAACAATAATTCATTAAAAAATCCCATAGAAATAAGGACGTTCAGTTTCAGGGAAACTTTTACAAGTTTTCCTTTTCATAAAAACAGCCAAATCGGTCCAGCCATTCTCAAATGATGCGCTTACCAACGAAGGGCATTTAATTTTTTTAAATTTAGATTCATAGAATTCAATAGATTCATTCTTTTTTTTTGGAACTATCTGTGCGAGTAGTAATAAATACTTTTTCTTTTTTTCATTTGAGCTCCTTCTGCACAAAAGCCATGTCTCATACAGTAATGAAAAACATTGATGACAACGCTTGCGCACTACGTGTTGGCGATTTCATGTAGTCTTTCAAGTCCAGCGGGGTAATTGCGTAACAAATTATCAGTAGCAATTTATTAGGCTTTCATTTTGACAGTTCAACAACAATCATTGCGTTATTGACGGCGTTCAGCAGTCAAATTTTTCGAACATATGAAGCAAATGATTAGCAATATCATTCAAAATGATTCAGATGGCGATTGATAGTGTGTTACGCAATTAGGGTGCAGGTTTCCTTAAGAAAATTATCCGCTACAGCAAAATTACAACCGTTAAGTACAATAATTGCATGCAGGTAAAAATACTGCATAATAGAGGCAACATAACCGCTTGTCTCAGTTTTTTGCGGGTTCTTCTAACAATTTTCCCGCATGCAAACTAACCTGTACTGTACAAGCAGGTGGAATATCATAATATCTTATATTAGTACTAGAATGTTGGCAGTATATTTAGACTTGCTTACTTGCTTATTAGAGCACAACTAATTCTGTAAGCAAAGCTAAGCTCAAAGTAGATATGGAAATTACACCGATGATAATAGCAATGGAAAATGCAAGCTTAGAGAATATGTTTCAGATTAAGATGAAATCGGAACTCTTAAAACAGTTCATTTGCGAGCTTTTAGAGATAGTTTGCCCACAATTTGGCGATTTTAAACACCTATTTCAGTTACCCAAGAATAGATTCAAGACTTTCATGTCGTATTTTATTAAGCTTCATAATGGCGATGGTAGGTATGCTTGGGTAACGTATACCCAGCAACTGGGTTGTGGAGGTCAGATAAGCAGTAGCACCATGTAAAATACTGGTATTCATCTGCATCCGGTTAGACTGGAAGCCGACCCCAACGTAGTTGGGAAAAACGCTGGGCAGATGATGAATGGCGACGCTTGGGGAGGCTACGTCCGGCAGCGGACGTCTTTCGGCTGTAATGATGACGATGATGATGAAGCTCCATGATTAAATATGCTCTTGTAGCTACATATTGTCAGGCCTTACCTTACCTTGGCGTAAATGGCTTCACTAGCAACGTCTTTAGGACAACCCTTCGTAACTTCAGGTCTCCATAATTAATGTCGTAAATGGTCGCCAGCCCATCTTCTTCTTCGTCATATCCATGATTCCCTTTTATTAATTTTATATAAGCTTCGACCAGAATTCGGCCAGTTCGATAGAAAAGAAAGAAAGGAAATACATTTATTTGTGGCAAACATGACGCATAAAAAAGAACACAAACACAAAAAAAAAAAACAAGTTGGGGGTAAAAATGCGTCACATCCACGCAAAACGGCCATCGCTCAGCATAATGCTTGTACCCTATACGAGACAGAGCTCCAGCGATGGTTTTCAGCGACAGCCGGAGTTGAGGTGATGACGTCAACCAGTACCTATAGCGTAACAGCCAGCAACCAGCACCAGTAGTATAGCGTTGGCATTGGCCTCACAAGGGTCTTCCATAGTGCAGGAGGTTTTTCACAGAGGGCACGACAAGAGGTGAGTTTGTGATGTGGCTAGAAAGACTTCAGTGTATCTTTGTTTCGTTTTGTGTCCAAAAAAGAATGACGCTGCACCATCTACATACTTTTCCCAGAAAACTCTCAACTCGTATGTTTGTCCAACTGTTTGTCCCACAGACTGTGTTGCGTGTTGTGTACCAGACACATTTAAAAACTATGTTAATTATTTCACAAAACAAATCTATAGAACTGTGTCTCCTCTATTGTATGTAGTGTTCACACATATTTAATATTCAAAACTTCCGTTTAGTCAAACACAAACAGTTTGAACCTGCTTTGAATGTATTTAGATACAAATGAACACAGTGTTGTAAATTCTCTTATGATGATGTGAAATCATTCACTGCTACGAAATAAAAATGAAAATTCACCACGTTTTTTTAACACGTATAATATACAGAATGTCCCGAAATTAGTTATGAAAAAAATAAGAAAAAAAATCCATGTCACTTAGTCAAGCGATAAATCGATTATAGACATTTTTCGAAAAAGTTGAAAATTTGATGCCCTTGGTTGCATTTTTAACCCTCTGCATGACACTTAACGCCTCTCGAAGTAATAACAATAAAACTTCTATTGTGTCTTGTTCAGTGTCCTTCAATACGTTATGCGTACTGTGATCACATTTTTTTTATAATTTTACAGTGATTTTTTAAATTATGTAATCTCATATAACAGTACTATTAATCGCAACCACAATTCAAAGTAATAAACATTGTTAACTAAGTAAAATATATTGAGTTTTGACGAGTTATGGTTTACAAAATTATTGTCAGTTAACTTTGACACTCCATGTTGGAAAAAAAAATGGATTCTTTTTCTTATTTTTTTCATAACTGGTATACCTTGGCCTCTCGCCCGGTACTAGGTTATCGTTGAGTTTCGGGACACCCTGAATATATATATATTTTTTAATTGAATCAATATATCATTCAATGGTTCCATTTCACAAAATTTGGACTAAATGAAAAGAGAATGCAAGAAAACATAAGATCATCATCAATTTCATTAACAGATTTTCAAATTTATAATTAAAGCACTAAGGTTCAAGGTTGATTGTGAAAATTTTACAGTTTCGGGTAGCTTGACCTGCTGGCCTCTGTACATCGGATAAAAAATCGTTGTTACGCATTTGGTTTCCGAACTAGGGAATCGATTGTCATCGGTTATACGTTCGTGACTACTAAATTACTGTGCCGTGCCGGCTGTATTCTTTGACAAACCTAATAACACAGGGTCCTTGCTTACCTTGGTTTTTATATTCATCATCAGCATTCTCCTGCGCTTATCCCAATTTATTTGAGGTCGGCGCAACACGTCTTTTTCTTCCATACTTCTCTATTAGTCGTCATCTCGGTAGTCACCCCCTTTCTAACCATATCATCATTCACAGATTCCATCCATCGTTTCTTTGGTCTTCCCCTACTCTTATAACCATCGCAATAATTCTGTCAATTTATTATAACGGACACACACTTCCCTATGTGTTTGTTATTCCAGCGTATGGCACTCGTGGGTTGCAGCTGAAAATCAGCGTCAGGTGGTACACCTTGTGTTGTCATCTGACATTATGCTGAGCTGAGGCCCTTTTGGCATTTGATGATTTCCCATCCTCAAAAAAAAGGCCCTTTTGGCATTATAATCTTTGTTTTCTGTTTTTATAGTTTTGAGGGGTAGGTATTTATTTTGCTGTAATTCCAATAAACGCATTTTTCTTTCTTTCTTTCATCGACATTCATATGCAAAACTTACGTTTTTATCGTCATAACATCATGAATCAATAACATTCTCCGCAGCGTCTACATGGAAATATCACTCTCATAGATTTCCTCAGCGACTACATACATAGTTATGACTCGTCTGGATCCATCTTCTAAATGCGACCTTGTCTGAGTCGTTTTTCCTGTTTATTGGTTTGTTTTCCTATCTACAACTACTTCGTATTATATTGATTGCCCTTACCGTTACCAACGTAATCACACGTATTGTAATTGAATACGTATTGTGTATGGTTTTGATCGTTAACGACCTGCACATGTTAGCAAATTCACGTATTATTTATTCAGTTGCTTTAATCTTAATTATAATCAGCATAAAATAATGCCTTCTAATAACAATAACAGCTGGTCTATTCTATAAAGGAAGTCAACAAAAGCCCATACAACTTTGCCCAACCATATGACCTCAACCTCGAAGTACACGTGCATCAATCGCAAAGAAAAAAATAGGATAATTCTAAAATAATTTTATTATTATTCTTAAATAATTTAAAACATAATAAATATGTTTTAGTTATTTTAATAACCCGTCATTATCATAATTATTTTAATAGCTGTCAACACCTAATGACACTATTGAAAGCTCATTTCGCCTAAATTTTCGTCGTGGGGGTCAGATGGTTTTGTTTTAGCCTAAATATGGAAGACAAATTCAATATCAATCTGCTATCCGGGCAGACCAATCCTCGGTTAATCCGATAGAGGATCTACACAAAAACTCACGATCCGCTATAATTTTTAAACAACCTTCCTGACTTCGTGGTTAGCAATCTTATCGAAACGAGCGTTCGGTAAGTTATCTGCACCAATTCTGAAGCAAAATTACACTGCGGAGTAACACCACAGGGCCATCTTGCCTGAAGGCTTTGCATAAAGACTTCACCATGGATACATTTGCAAGCGAAATTTATTTTACACGAGAGAGCAGCCACGAGACCTCAATGAATAATAGGGATGGCAAATTTTCACAGTTTGATCTTATTAACGCAGGGGAAGCTGCTGCCTATCTTGCTTTTACGCTACCCTAGGGATTAGATAAGGTAGTATTGTTCTTTGTGAAAGAGATCTGTTGCAATTTTTTTTATTGCCGAAGCATCTTTTTTCCTAATTTTGGATTTGGAGGTCGGACAACTGCATGTTCTAGCCCAATTCAGTGCACTTCATAATGTTCAGTCAAGTGTAATACTGCAATATAACCATGAACTGCCTCATAATAGACGTCTTCTAGATCAATATTCAATGCAAAATTAGACTAATCAGCGTCTTTGTTGCATTTTGCGATCAATCTAGTCTTTTCAATGCCAGGATCTACAACATACTTAACCCTTTTTTCTCCTGCTCAACTTTACTTTTTGCTAGGCTATTGGCAATTCGTCACGAACAAAATAACCTCGCTCAAGTTTAACGATAATCTTTTTTGTGATAGATATTAGTTATAAACAGCGTTGCGTTTCGACCTTACTACCGACAACACGCCATCGCGTTGTAACAATGTACTATTAATCTGTTTTTGGATATCATTGTTAGTCATAGTATCTTTAGGTTCTGATAGAGTTGTCAGAATAGAATTTGTTTCTGTCTTCTTTTGGCTATTTTTGTCTGTAATCAAAAATGTAAACAAATATAAGTTTATGGAAAAATAACTTTAATTCCTACACAATAAAGTTCAGTTTACGCTACAATTTGAAACATTTTAGTAAATATTTCAATAGTGCTACTCACTCTGAAATCAATTTAACTACTATTATAATAAAGTTGATATTTTTTTAACTTGAAATAACATCAATTTGAAACAAGTTTGAATCGACTATAGATATTTTTCTCTTCTCTGCGATTTTTGATTGCAAATTCATACAACTGCGTATTTATTGGACATTGTTTGACTTCTCAGGGTAGCATCAGAGTTTTGATTTCAACATTGGGTAAAATTGTTATTATTGCACCAATCATTTCGTCGGTTACCCATTGCGCTTTTCTCGTTAATGATTAATGGTTTTATTTTAGAAGTAGGTTTGTACAAACACGTCAATCATATTTCAAAATTGAGGAGGTCGGTGTTTCCTATCTGACTAGTCTGAGAAGAAAGGCCGAAACAGAGGTCATAGTCTCTTTTAAAGTCCAGACATAATCTTGGTCAGATCATATGAAGAACATGTAGATCGATGCCTAATATTGTCTGCTGAGGAAAGAACCACACAGATTGAGAGGACCTGTCCAGTCAGTGCACCCATTTGTTAGAAATCGTGCAGCTCAACTCAAAACTTGAGGAACTCAACGATTATTTTTCTATTTTGAACATTATCTCACTAACTCTGAATGTTCGTTTAAATCAATCAATTTAGTTTATCGCATGCCAAACGCCAGATAAAGAATAGAACGGATCAATAAATTGTACAATTGTTATTTACTGATACAAATAATGATATCGAGAACTGGACTTATTGACTTATATAGGTACTAGCGACCCGCCCCTGCTTCGCACGGTTTTTTTACGATTTGAAAAATCATCAAGATTTATTTATTATAACTAGAATATAATTGTATTACACACACAAACCTTCCGGAATAAACAAATTGGGGCAATTTCCAAAATGAGGGTGAAAACCGCATCAAAATCCATTGCGTAGATTAGAAGAATAACGCGGTCACACAGACAGACACGATAAGTGACATTTTATTTTATATAATAATTATGTTTACTGGGTCAAATTAAAGTAGCTAGCGAAACTCCGCAAACGTGATGAGTATCGATATCTAGACAGATAAAAAAAGCAATTAATTTGGTGATTCCTTGTGGGGTCATCGACCTCGGTTTGTGTAGTTACTTGAAATGTCAGTTTAAAAAATCTTTTTTTAGGGTTCCGTAGTCAACAAGGAACCCTTATAGTTTCGCCATGTCCGTCTGTCTGTCTGTCTGTCTGTCCGCGGTTTAGCTCAAAAACTATTGGTACTAGAATGTTGTAATTTGGCATGAGTATACACGTTAATGACGCCAAAAAAGAGCCAAATTAAAATTTTGAAAAAAACTATTAAGTATTTAGGATACCTCCCCTACATGTAAAGTGGGGATGATAATTTTTTTTTCGTCCTTCCCATAGTGTGGGATATCGTTGGATAGGTCTTTTAAAAATATTACGGATTTGTGCAAACCGTTTTTTGATTAAGTAGACCGTTCGTGACTTATCAAGCTTTAAAGTACCAATTTTCGTTAGAGTCAAGTGCCCCCCCCCCCCCCTCTACCAACTAAACGGTTGTAGTTAGAAATTCAAATGTCACGGCAGTAGTACCTATATATAACGAAGTTTAAAGGAAAACTATCACACTTTTTTTTGTGAGTGGGAAATCATCAAATGACCCCTCCCGCTCTGGGTGGAGCGGAAGGGAGTGTCAGACTCTTACTGACTAAAACCCACCCGTGTTCCTTCCTTAGCCCTTTCTGTTCCAGGGCAGCGGTAACCCTTTCGGATGATCCCGCTACCCAAACTATCACACTTAAGTGGGCTTTACAAGTTTACGAGTAATAGTCGACCAATTGTATTTGACTCGAAAATTTCGAACAACTCCATAGAATTCCTCAATTTTATTTTTTTGTGACAAGTGAGCAGTTTAGCTCTGTGTCCTGTATTTAAATTCAAAATACCGGCTATGACAATTCTTATCAAAATCTAAAAAAAAAAAAAAATTAACTTTCCGTGCCAAATTGTCGGATCAGGTGAGGATTTGTATAGGTAGTCATGTTTGGCTTTTAGTTAGAGCATGGTACGAAACTATCAGTCAGCGAATACGACCCGCACTTGGCTGTAATAAAAACTACGGAACCCAACACTGCGCGTGGCCCGACACGCACTTGATCGGTTTTTTTTATTGTGTAATCTTTACAGACGTGACGGTTATCGATAACTAATCACGATAAAGCAAAAGAAAACAGATTTTCTCGACTCATACTTCATGTGACAACACTTCTAGCGGTCGTTGACCCCAAAAAACGACAGAATCATTTTTATTTTATCTTGTTTAGATATCGACACCCATCAAGTGTGCAGAGTTTCGCTAGCTAATTTTATTTGACCCTGTACATATGTGATATGCCTCAGCCTGCCTTTGTGCAGTATTTTTTTTTCTCATTATGCATAAAATTTTAATAAATCAATAAAATAAATATAACAATTTGCCAGCAGATCATTAAGTACATTGTGTAATTCATTACATCCTAATGATACCAGCTACTCTTAATTACCCTCCAGAAATGGCTTATTTATGGATGAGCCCTAGTTACCTAAGTCATTTTAAATTATGATCAGCTTATAGATTTAACCTTCATTGTAATCTTTATAGCAACTCAGGGCATATTTACTGGTCTGAATACTGATATTCAGATTTCTTCTTGTCTTGTAAACCTAACTTCAAGTACCTACTAGGTACAGACGCCAGCACATCAAGCTACTACAATCTGTCTTTATTTCATAGATTTTCAACTTTATCGCTAAAGCATTAAGGTTCAAGGTTGATTGGGAAAATTTGACAGTTTCGGGTAGCTTGACCTGCTGGCGTCTGTACCATATTCGTTTACTTTTTATATTGATCGTAATTGTATCGGTTTCTCCCGCATAAGTATCGATCTCGTCTCTTGGGGGTATCGGGATAAAAAGATCATCAGATCAGATCATGATCTACCAATGTGCCAAATTTCATCGAAATCCGTTCAGCCGTTTTAACGTAAAAGTGTAACAAAGTAACATAGGTACAAAAATTCAAATCTATTCTCTTTATAATATCAGTTTACATAACAACGATCATACCTATATGTTACATTAGATGGAACCTTGAGAAACCAGTTTTGAAATTAAACATAGTAACCGAATTATATTGCAATGCTACAAAATGGTCAAACACGTTGTATTTTAAAATTATGTTCAGGTCTAAAGATATGAAAAAATGTTGAAAAGACAATAGTTAAGGCAAAACAAAGTTTTGATAACTATGTGTAGGTCTTAGTAAATGGACATATTATACCGGCATTTGCCTTAAATGCGAACAAGGTGTGGGTTCATGCTGATGTCAAAACTGCATTAGAACAGCCTACACTAATTTAGATATCTTCAATTATTCAAAAAATAACTTTAAATAGTTCGAACTAAAGTGCATATTCCAATAAACAAAACTTTGAAGGCTATAGTGCGATGCATCTTAGGCGCGTTCAGTCACAGTTGGACGTTCATAGAGAACGGACGCGCTACTCGATTCAAAGTATTTCGCGTAGAGTTTCAAACTAATTCGTGTCAATAAACTTTTCAAGTTTCTCTGTGAGTGAGATAGTGATAGTTGGTGATTCATTCCGAAGGTAACTTACACCTCCACCCTGGATTTCAATTTTGATGGTAAGAATGTTTTCATTAACTGATTCGAAGATTTTATCCTGTACCTAGTAATTTTGTATACTTTGCAACATTACTGCATATACACACACGTCGTATTGTACAAATAAGTCTGTCAAAGCCTATATATATAGCAATTAGTTTCAACATTAAATCCCGAACGAACCGATAGCAAAACAGTTTTTACAACTTTGTTTTGTATATGCTTATCTTTCGTATCAATAACTGGCGACCTTGTTTGACGTTCAAGGATAGATTGATTTATCAACGGGCACATTATACATAGTTAATGTCTCAACAATTGTTATTTTATATCGTCTTGGATTCGTGACTTCCCGCGATGGATCGGTTGTTACATCCGCTGTCGTATCACGCATTCTTATGAAGTACAAAAACTAGATCATTTTTTCGATGCCTCATAAAATACAGCTCTGTGTGAAAGACGAAGTTAGCTTGTAAATGCTGTGGGTTAAACGTTCAACGTAACAAAACAATATTTGCATACATATCTGCATCGTAATACTTCAAAGATATGCATAAAGTTCAGCTTAATACGCTGTCATAACTGTTGGGTCACCAACCTGCTTACCAACCGTTATGTCTATCACTGTATCATCAGCTCCATTTCTAACTGTACTAACAAACAAAAGAGTATCACAGTATCCGAAATTGAAATCCACGACAACCCTAACAATATTAACACTGATACTGCCCACAACCCTTCAGCCTTTTGTAGCACCGAATAAAATATAAATAAATCAGATAACTAAAGCCAGTCGGCCTAAATTAGTAAAAAGCGGCGCGGATGTCGAGCCGCTTGACCTGAGTCGGGTTTATCGACCCAGTGTCCAACCTGTTAGCAGCGATCGAGCTGCTTTTGCTTGCAACCGTAATATATTCTTGAGATATAAATAGAGGAAGGTAGTTGACAGTGTACAGAACAAAGAGACCTTACTTTAGCGAACTTTTCCGTCAGTTTTGTAAGTTATGAATACTGAATCAGTATCTTTTCTTTACAGTTCAAAAACAATGCATGTTTATTCAGTAGTAACTTCAACTCTTTCGTATTTGCACTCAGTCCTTTGTTGCTTGCTTCGAGTTACCAAATAATCATACAGGTGATGATTATTTGGTTAATGTCTTTTCAAGTGTCCAAAGTAACAACTTAGGTCTCAGTTTCTCCTTTGGACACTTGAAAAGACACAATCGCAACAAAAATTCTGCTTAGAGTTGAGGTAACTGAGAGTGCGTGAGTAATTTATAAATATTAGAAGATGATCTATGCAGCACACTAAAATTTTTGACATTGTTAGCAATACGTAATAAACGTATACATATAAAGTTTCAAAACAATTTCAACAACAGTCTAAATAATAATTTAAGACCCCACAATAACTAAAAACATTTCCTAATGAAAGAATTGACAAACGTTGCACAACATTGTGAATGTTAAAATCTTTAAAAAGAAACATTTTGTTATTCCATAGAGGCCACTATAAAACAGTCGTTATATGGCGCGATGATTCATTCACTGCTTCATTGATTCCAATTCAAATTCAAGTTTTCGTCCAACAAAGTGTTTACAAAAAATTTGCTCGAAACGTACTAAATGAACGAGTTTATCAACGTTGAACTCACCCGTGTTACCTGGCCTAAATGTATTTAACACTTATCTAAGCTAATGACAATACAGTCTTATCTCTACAACAGCGAACATGACGATTTTGTCGTTAGTATTTACAAATATTTTTCATACAGTCCATATTTCTATCAGATAAGTTATAAATTATTCTGCTAACGGTTTTTAACAGCAACCTGGTTAAAACATGAGCTTGGAAATGTAATTGAAAATAACAATGACGAGAAAAATAATATAGATTTAAATAATAATGAAATGGTCAAAGAAGGTCCTACTGGTAATCAAACTGTTATTCCATTAACTAATACAAGTGAATGTTCCACAGCAAATGTATATGATAGTTATGCTCTTACCATAACGCACGTACCCGCTAGCATCGCTGACGCCAATTAGATACGTGTGTGGCATTAATGGCAAACTATCTGATCATCTCTTGAATATTGATGTACATTACCCTTTATGGATGCGGATGGCAATTTTCGTACTATCGCATCTGGGTCAATGTACGTGGTGCATAATTAGATAGTCTGACGTGAGACTGCTGGTAGTAATATTGGTGTGGATGATAATGATGTTGCGAAAGATAACTTCAAATCTGGGATTGTGATACACAGTAACATTTTTTGTGGAGTAGAGGAATGTAATGTGTATAAATCACCGGGAGTTAACATAATATAACATATATTCACGCCTGTATTCCCCGAAGGGTTAGGCAAAGGTGAACCCACATTTTGCTAATAGGCAAGTCAACAAGGCAAGCCAACAACCAGGCACAAATCCAAACTCCTGGCTGCCACTGAGGAAATCTAGATGAACAAACCCAATACTAAACGTTATCAACAAAAACAAAAAACAGTAAAGTTCTGCGAGCTGAATGCCATTTTAAAACAAATATGAATACTGAAGTAGAGATAAAGGGTCAACCAAAAAATTTATTACGATACACAGACAAAACATCGTTTTCATCGTCACGGTGATGCATCCACCGTGACGATTAAAACCACGGAATATTAAAACTATGTTTTGTATGAGTCGAATTTAAACCTTCCTTTCTATTTCTCTCTTTCTATTTACATAAAAATATAATAGTACCTAATTATCTATTCATCCATTGAATTTTTCGACGCTATATTGTAGGTAAATAGTTTTAGTTAATTTAGGATATAATTTTCTTATTTTCGATTCCTTACATAATGGACAATGTCCATGAATCTAACGTTTTCAACAATTCACAGCTATTTTTGCCAGACCAATTTAGATAAAATTCACTTCAATGTTGCATTTTATGTTTGTTGTGCCATATGTCTAGCGGTTCGATGAGTCACTTATGTAAATGAAAATAAAGTAGTTTTATGAGAAGATAGATATATTTTGATATATAAGACGGATTTTCAAATTGTTTGTTTAGATCATCTCTTAATAAAGAAGACTCTGACATTTTACCGAAGGCCAAAGATAACTCCTTTGAGGACCCAGTTCTTCTTGGAATGTTAACAGTGAATTTGTTAATCCTATTCATATTCAATCACACTCTTATTGCCATTTCTAATATGCTTCCTCGTTGAATCATACTGCATTTTTAAATTATTCTTTTCTCTTTTTTAATTTCTTATCTAAGCACATACCGCAGGTAGTTAGCAATGATGTGTCACGCATTTTAATGTAAACGACGTCACGATTGCTAATTACCCTGATCGTTTGGTAGCTCCATTCTAGACCATTTACTATCTTTATGACTGCTGTAATATTATCACAACGACATCTATGTTCCACGTCCTATGGCGCTAAGCGACGATCAATTTACTGCATTATATAACATGTCCCGGAATTAACGCACACCACCAGACAGCCCAATTAGAATATTACGTTATAATCATAATACATACACTGATTTTTTATTATTATGTAAAAAACATTTTTTTTAACAAATTAGTAATACTGATTGTTGGAAAAAATTATGGTCACATTACAAATCTGCGCATGCACACAGTCGCACTCATATAAGGGTCTAGCTTAGTGGGTATTTCATCCATTTTGGTTTGTTTTGACCCTACAGCGGAAGTGTGTGATTGTGCACTATCATTTTCAATTGTGACAAGACATGGATCAATATACACAAAACGGAATTGAAACGGAGAGAGGTATACGATATATATAATTAAAACTTGTCTGAAATCGTTGAACATATGATTTGTTACCTCTCTAATAAACTTGGAACTCTCAAAATAAGTAATGCATAGCTTTACCTTTATTTGGTAAAGTATGTACTTACATGTTCTGTTGACGACAAGACGTCTGCTTTTCACAACCCAGAGAATAAAAATGTTATAATTTCAGCATAATTATCTTGTTCTATCATTCTATTCCAGTATTTTGTTTATTGATGTCATTTCTTGTTATAATCATGTTTATTCACTCATCACTGCCTCCTAAGATACAGGATCTTCCTAGTTTAGGAGGCAGGGCTCAAATTCTGTTTTGACTGTACTTTTCCCATCTTCTGTACACTATTCCTATTTGTTTCTTTCTATGTACCCTTGTTACTACTATGTGCATTTTAATTTTTTAATATGTGTCAAACTTGTATTGTGATAATAAAATGCTTATTATTATTATTATTCCTTTTATTAAAATAATACAAGTACTTCTAAATTCCTCTTACCATTAGAACAAACCAAAGCATTGTCTACCATAATGACCATTCATAAATTCTTCAACTCTATAGAATCTACAGTTTCGCAATCCTCATTCATATGAATTCTCACAGTAGGTACAGTGGCGGCCAATGAATTAGTGCAGCCATTCTTTGTACCGAGCCGTTGGCCCGTGAACTGCACTCGCTTTGTAATGCCGTTACGTGGTGATTCGTTTCGTTGGCCGCATATGTTCAGCGCGCGATACCGCCTCGTGTTTGTTTCTGATGGTTTTCATATGAATGCATTGTACCGGATTGATTGAACAGATGGATCAGATTTTCACTGTTATTATTTTTATTTTAACTTTATATGGTCTTTTACCTGAATACGCTGTTACTCATATAACTTTTCACTTTTCTTGTGTATTTTCGCGTCTTCAACATTTATTACAACACCACTGTTAGCTTAAAACACTATTTCTTTTACTTCAAAACTATCATACTAGGACGTACTACAAGTTATCCATATCAACAGTACGACCTTTTAACTCCACACAACCTTCACAAAACATTTGCACCAGTTAATCTTCAAAGCTACTTAATAATAGACAGCAAATAACGTTATAAACTGGAAATAGGATAGGCACAAATCCGGCAGGGCTTCTCCTGGCCATGTCAGAAGCCGCTGAAGTGTATTGACGGTGAACCACGAACGTACCTATATCAGATTAATACGGGTGGATGGCGCCCGTAAATTGTATACATAATTAGACGTCGTTATGCAGATGCGATTGTTCAGCTGTTCGCTAGTGTCTGTGATCGCGATGCTGTTTCGAGGCTTGATATAATCGATATTTGGTTTTCTGCTTTCATCATAATAAGCCCAGCTTTCAACCAAGGACGTTTGTTGTTTTATTCTTTATGCCTTTGCTGCTCTTTCTCGATATTGATTTCTTTTTTATCGTCCTTGTATTTGTTGTCATGTATATTTATTTACCAACAACAAATAATCAATTACATTATAGTAGCATTGGTTGATACTGTTCCTGAGTTTTCTGATACATTTGGTTCTGTACCAGTTGTGACTTTGAGAGCTTTGGCCAGCTATCGGATTAGGAAACCTTCGCTACGAAATAGCATCCATATAGTGAGAAGGTCTACCGGGAACTTGTTTAACAGTCTAACTCTAGGTCATTGTCGGGGTCGAAATGAGCGGAGGTCACGAGATGCAATCTTTAGAGCTAATATCCCGAGTATTCCCGAGTGGCCTTCGAAAACTCGGGACGTGACATTCGGGTTTGCGCGTTCGTATTTCAAATGCAACTGTTCAACTGTTCGACATTTAGGTTTTATTTTTGTATTTTATCGAAAGATATTGCCACGGCATTGCATGAAATTGACGATGTATAAATACTGCATGATGCAGTAAACTCTCCTTCCAACAAATCGCAAATGGTTTCTATGGGTCTAGTATATCGTATGAATTGAGTATTTCGTGGTTAAATACGAGAGTTTTGCCAGTTTGCCGGCTCCAAAATAGTTTTGAAGTTTAGCTTTCATTTGTGAACTATACATAGCTATTGCTTTTCCATAAATTACCGCAAACTGCTAATTTGACAATGCCCACGTTTCAGCATTAAATGTTAAGTAGCCTGCGCTAAAGCGCTATCTATTAACATGTTTACGCGAACCCCAAACAGCGGCGTGCAAACTTTTTAAATATGAAACAGCACACATGCGGGTGACACAGAAAAAATAAGAGCAAAAGGTCCATGAAAAACAAACACTACAAGAACAAGAACTAGACTGTATTGTCACAAACACGAACGGCAACACCCTAATTGCAAAGCACAACAGAATCAAGATGAAGCAAGCAGGTTACTGGAAATAGATCTTGTTCTGAATAGGCAACCTTAGAGATATAAAAGTCCTCGACTCTCTGAGAAGCTTCCCTTGCTTGTCGACTTCAGCTTGTATGAAAGAGTGTAGATACTAGGATATTTAACGAAACACTGTTCTTTTAACTACTTTCCACACACACAGTAGCTACGGGCCCATTTACAGATGGATTCAAATCTAATGATAGCGCAATTTCAGGGCCTCCATTCTGTATTATTCCCCGCGAAATCTTACCATGTGCAAACCACGTCCAATATCGTGTCTTGCTAACGGCAAGGAATCGGAATGTCAACCGTACGGACAACATGTATTTTGACAGTTCAAACTTCAAACCACGCCATTGCGTCATAGAGAATACGTTAATAGTCTGCTATTAACGTATTCTCTATGACACAATGGCGTGGATGTCGTGATTTGACATGATTGACGTGGTTTCGAACATAATGAATCAGGGCCCAGTATTGGGACATTATCAGACTCATTTATTTGATTAATTAATCTTTGTGGACAATAAAGGTGCAAAGGCATAAGATTATGATGGTCTTGAACCAAGCAGTCTTTCTGAAGTTCCCCTTTCGTGTAACCACTGTATTATTAAATGGATGTCTCGCCAAATAAAAGGATAATAAATTGCATTCGTTCGCGTGACTTTCGCGACAGTTAACGTGATGGTTTATGATGTCTACGCAAACAGTTAAATGTTGTAATAGTTTGACATTGACCTGAACATTCGGCTGTTAGTAATTGAGCCATCGGCTTATAAGAAAAGTGGTGGATAAAGTTTATGTTGATTTGAGTGGAGGGGTTATTGTAACTATGAGTTTTAATTGTGGAGTTTCGTGCCGGCTCTTCTCCATAGGAAACAACCAATTGGAACCTAGCTTCTGTCGTTTCATCAGCGAATATGTGAAATAAAATATTTTGATTTTGGGTCCTTTTTATGCGTTGATGACGCACGTTTTCTCTGTGTGCGCGGACACAGGTGCACTCTCTCTTCGACCTGGGATCGAACCCAGGACCACAGTCAGCAGTCACGCTTGTGAACACGAGACTAACGTGCAACGAAGCAGTTAATGCTACAAGTTACAGAAAGTTGTGTAAATGAATACTCAGATGCCTAAACGTGTCATAAGACACAAATGTGATAACACAATCTTTGACCTCAAAGCATTTCCCGTTACCTGTCACCGAGCTCATTGCTTACCCGCTTATCTTTAAAACTATGGGCATGTTACCAAGAAAGCCATAGAATACATTACCGATACTATTTAAAAGCAAGAAACAATAGCGAATTGCGTCACTTGTCATCAACTTGATCGTGACTTCTAATGTTAAATACAAAAGTAATACAAACAAGTTTAACAAGTCTAACAAGACATGATCATCTACAATGAGGTTTTCCCTAGGCATTAGGATTAAGGAAAATACCCAGATAATATTCAAAAGATACATATGCTCGAGTTTGTATTTGTAAGAGACGTTAATAAGATTATAGATACGTGTTGTTGAAATCATAATACGGTATAATACAAATAAGAGTAAGATAACCTCATAAGATGACCTCCTTCAGTCTTCTTATAATATCAAATTACCAATTCGTCTACCAAGCTTAAACATTTTTTAAACCTAATCCCAAAGCATTTCAATTAAACCGATAACAGGCACTTTTGTCTGTCAAGGGGTTGGTCGATCAGACAGAAGAAAAGAAGAAGGAAAACAGAAGGATATAACTAGTTGCCCATTTCAAAGCGCAGTAGGTTCCTATGGAGAAGAATGCATGAAACTCCACAGACACTCTTCTAAATCAAAATAGATCCTGTTACAAAATATTGGTTACACTTGTTCTTCTTAAAAGGACCGCCTGGGCTGTCTAACTATATAATAATAATAATAAATACTGTATAAAATTGGTCATACAGTATTTATTTATTTATATTCCTTAAATATGTTGGTTGTTTTTCTAAGCCCGCACAGCCCAGAGTGCGACAAAACTGTACTGCGACTCACCATAGTTCGAATGCACGCTTGTGCGACAAGCAATAATATTAAGACGTAGTCGACGGAGCCCCGCTTCGCGCAGCCCCTATTTCTCTTTGCAGGGTTTAAAGGAACCTGACCAAACCGAACCTCGGGGTACCTCTGACGTCGAAGACTTAATAGTATTGCTTGTCGCACAAGCGTGCATTCGAACTATGTTCAGTCGCAGTACAGTTTTGTCGCACAAGTGTTATTCGCACATCCATTTGTCGAGCTCACGTAGTACACTTAATTCGTTTGGTTTCCAAACTTATACCCTGTCCATTAGCTAAATCGTTTTTTGACAGATAGAACTAGTGATTGCAGCAACACACAATACATTGATTAATACACGTACGGTATTATAATGTCTGTAAGAAGCCATAAATAAGATAATTCAATAAGATAAGGCAGTTTATATATTTAGTTTGTTACGCATTTTAAAGTTAACTTTTACGTAATCTGGAATACGAGTATGTACGTTCTAATACAGCTGTCGAAAAACGGTTAACTATTAGGTTAACCTTTTTGTGACGATTTGTGACGACCATTCATTTTATACCCTGTCCACTATGACAGGGTATAAAATGAATGGCAACACGATTTGACATTAAAGAAACATTTTGCGGGAAAACCGGTTTTCTTAACGTAGATTTATTGTATCGTCGGCATGCAAAAAGATGACGTATTTCGTTGAAAATAAAATTAATTGGTTTAGGTACAGCAAGTCGATAACGGAAACTAACCAACTGATTGGATTTATGTTTTGCGAGGATTTAAAGTATTTTGCTTCAATAAGATTAGAGCTTCGAGATAGTTGTTTTGATCTTCAATAAATTGCTTAGCGAACCTAACCTTATCATATAATAAAATAGAATTCAATTATCTATTTCTGATCGTCTTCTTTGACTCTAATTCTCTTCTTTTTTTTGTTCTAGTTATATTACTAAGTAGGTATGTGATTTTTTTTTATTTACAGAGAAAAACGAACAACAGAGAAATACATAATATTAAGTACTTATATAAATAATGGGAAGCGCTCATTGTGTATCAAAAATGTTGTCTTAATGATTATTTTACAAGTTATAACACCAAAAAGTAATAAAAAAAATCGTCCGCATCGCTGTGGCGAACGTTTTTTTTGATGCCCATATATATATGACTATTATTAGCTCCTTTTTTGTACACAAGTACATTTATTATTATATTTTAAGACTGTTAGCTTATATATTATTTACTTAAATATAATCTTGTATGAAAAAAAATAGTAGTAACTTGAGTAAGTGGAGTGTTAAGTTGGTGTTGGTTGGTAGTTGGTGGTAGTTGGTTGGTGTGGTTGGTTGGTCATAAAGTTGCACCTACAATCCGCTATATTTTATCACTAACTTACCAAAACTATACAGGGTGGCAGGGACATTGACGCGCAAACTGTAACCATATATGTATTCAGCACTTGATTCTAGACCCCCCTACCGTAGAAATGTTTACCTATTTGCTAGAGCCTGTGTGACATTAATACAAATTCAAAACGGCCAACGCTTCACTACACTTCTAATTTCAAATCGGATACCTACGTGAATCACGATGAAGCTATGACGTCACAACAACGTTTATTTGTACTCTGGTATGATATTTGAGTTAGTTTCCATTATTATCTATTGTACGTAAAGGTCTCCATTCACAATGGAAACTATTATTGTCATTTGTTTCCATTGATTGAAAATTATTATCGCGTTTTGATTAGGATTTTTTGTTTGATCCGCGCCGATTGTGTTGTTGTCAATGCAATCGGCGCGGGTTAAGTAAAAAATTCAAATCCATTCAAGGGTTGTCCCTTCAATGGATTTGAAAAAGTGGCTATGACTAAAAATGGATATAATTCGCTGTTAATTAAAGGAATTTGCCTTTTTGTTAGCAAAACATTAGGTCATGAACATTTATTTATTTTAAAACAATCACAGTAATTATGAAATTAAAAACGTAATTTTGAAAATTAAATTGATGCTCTTCGACAAAAAGTTGTGTTTTTCTTATCGCTAATCACCTGCAAACAAAGGTGCATCGTTTTGAATGAAACGGGTATTATTTTTATAGGTATTTAATAAAAGACCTATGTTTATTTTAAGTAAATATTTAACACTAGCACGTTGCTATCGTAACCCATTGCGTAGACGCGAAACAAATTACCGTTATCGATTGAGATTGAGACAGGATTGTGTGGCAAGGGGAGAGGGAGGACTTTGGCCTGCAGTGGGACAATACAGGCTATACCCTGTCCATTAGGTAAACTATTTTTTGACAGATGGAACTATAGTGATTGCAGCAACACACAATACATTGATTGATACACATACGGTATTTTAATGTCTGTAAGAAGCCATAAATAAGATAATTCAACAAGATAAGGCAGTTTATATATTTATTTTATTACGCATTTTAAAGTTAACTTTTACGTAATCTGAAATATTTACCTTCTAAGACAGCTGTCTAAAAACGGTTAACCTAATGGATAGGGCTATTTACCGATTACGATACAGAAATATAAATAATACAATCGTCATGAAACAGTAACAAAATGAACTTTGAATCCACTAAATCTTTAATATTATTCCGTTTGTCAAAACCACAGATTAAACCATGGTTTGTAACTCAGTGCATAGCCTTGAGCGTGTACTAAGGACAATGACATCACTCGTTTGCATGGTCGGATAAGCCTTTTGGTGTACTGCAATAAAAACTCTGTGGCTATGACGTGATACCAGGTAATAGTCATTTTGAATTAAGAGTTATGTACAGACGCCAGCACATCAAGCTTCCCGAAAATGTCAATTTTTCCCAATCAACCTTAAACCTAATGCTTTAGCGATAAAGTTGAAAATCTATTAAAGAAATTTGACAGATTGTAGTAGCTTGATATGCTGGCGTCTGTACATTGGCATACTCATTATCCTTGACGCAAATTTTGCTAGGCAGTATGCAGACTTTTAGCCTTTTTTAGGCCTTGTAGACTGTAGATTTTTAGAACATTTTCAATTTCATTAAGTAGTTGGTAGTTTTAGACAGGCCTACATTATCGTCCCATACCTATTAATAATGTAATATGAAAACATTGTAAAAGCCAATTATTTTTAAAAGAGTAACCGTGGAGTTTTTTGCCGGCTCTTCTCCATGTTAAACGACCAATTGGAATCGTGCACCTAGCTTCTGACGTTTCATAAGTGCCCTTGTAGGTTTATGTGAAATAAAATATTTAGATTTTGATTGATTTTGACTGAATCTAAGTTGGACCAAATAATAATAATAATAATATCCCTGGACATTTCACACAGCACCATTTGTCCCAAGCTAAGCAACCTAATGCTTGTGTTATGGTAACAAGATGGCTGATAAACTACTTATATACATTTTTTTTTTGTAAATACATACATATTATAGATAGAAGAGATTATAGATAGGTTCTACATAATTGTGTTGGCAATTTGTTAACAAACATTTGACCAACTTGGAAACTTCGTCTCTACATTTGATGCATGTTTTGCAGGCTTAGTTTATTTAGCTCACACGGCAAACTTTGCCCAAATTTTGGTTAGGCAATGAATTCGTAGCACTTTTGAATAGTAAGGTAGTTGCCAACTAAGTTCTAACTTAGGATGTGATAATGTATTGTACCTGTATTCTTGACTAGATTTATTTTTAGCTATTACGTGTGGTCTTCGTTCAATTTAGATAATAAACAGTCAATATATTATTGCTTTGTTATTAAGGCGATCATAAAATCATATTTATATGATTTTAATGTTGGTACCTACCTATCAATGATTGATTGATGCATGAGCATGTTATGTAGTTACAGTCACCAAAAGAGACAAGTAACCAGCGTCGTCGGATATAGCTGAAGTTTAGTAAGAAACCGATGTATGTTTTCGAATGAAATTTATTTTCATAAATGATCTTTTTTTTTCTATTAATTAAATCTTTGTGTAAGTTCAAACAAGTTAATATATAATTAATATATATAAGCTACAGGCTTAAAATAATAATATGAACATGTATATAATTCAGAACAAGGGTAAAGAATCATAGGGCATCAAAAAAATTAACCATAACGCTGTCAACAGGAACAGTGCTCAAAAGGTTGGCAGCATTGGCACATTCGCGTTGTTTGGCGATGCTGATTCTTTAGCAAAAAAAATAGGCCAGTCCTATATTATTTAGTTAAATTAAATTTTATTCGAAAACATCCACCGACACTGGTAACTTATCTCCTTTGATGACCGTACCTAGGTACCTGATTGAGGACATAAAATAGTTGATGATCCTATGTAGGTATGACGTAATTTTTATATCGAACTTTGAGCTCAATTGCACTTGATGGTAGTTAACTAAGGTGATCGCCATCTTAAAAAGTAATTGCATAACACACATAAAACGATCAATCGCAATGGTTTTTATTTTGACATCCATTGCTTGTATTGCATGATAGGTTTGAAAAAATCGTCTGCTCAACAATGTAAATAACGTAATGGACGTGATTGAACTGTCAAAATGAAAGGAATTGCCATCAATTTTGATTTTATGTCTGTTACGCAATTACCCCACGGGTTTTCCAAAATAATTTCTAATGTTTTATTTTCAGCAGTAAGTACGTACGCATTTTTAGTCGAATATAGATTTGGTACAATCAACTCTTTTCAAGTCCGTCTAAAACTGAACATTTCCTTTAAAAAATGATTAAGTATTCATTTTAAATCCTTAGAAATGACAAAAGGCACATCTAATTTTAGCCCACGCCGACAAGGCGATTATAACACGGTGACTCAAGAAGATTATTTTACCAAATCTAATTAGGGAACAATTTGCTTTGCCAAATAACGTAGAAAAACTTACAACGTAACGTAAACGTAACTAATTAAGTTATGTTTCAGTAGTGCCTGATACTTTGTGTCTATATTTAGACTATCCTGGACAGGTAGCAATGTAGATACCTATAATTCGCGGCGTGGGCGTGTCCTTGAGTATCTATCTATGTCTAGTCTGTTTGTGTGGGAGTACCTTACATGGATAGGTAGATATAGGTACGTTATTGTAAGTGCTCAATTTTGCTAATAGGTATACGTGCATGATTCCAAAGTTAGGTATAGAAACTGAAATTAATATCAACTCGCTGCGTCTTCTAACTTTAATTCCTAAACAATAAAGTTCAGTTTACGCTACAGCTTCAAACGTTTTTATAACTTTTTCATTAGTGCTAGTCACTCTGAAATCAACTTAATTACCATTAAAATAAAATTAATATTTGTTTAACTCGAAATAACGTCAATTAGTCAAGAAATATAAATAAAATGAATATAGTTTCGTATGAAGAAGAATTTATAGGCAACAAACTCCACCTTTTACTCTTTTAAAATGTTTTACAATATTTTGTATTCATAATATGTGAAAACTATAGGTACACCTAGAATAACATTACTATACCACGGAACGCAAAAAAACAAATATCCTAACAGCAATTACGCACATGGACCCAGAGTTGAAAAATTAATTTACAGTAGTACACAGCAGAAGGTGAATAGGTAGTATAAAAAATCCACAGGGCCATAGCTGACTTCGCCAGCCTAAATATATATTTTTAATTTCCGTATAACCTAGTAAACGTTCAAGTATAAATATATAAAATAATAATACATTGCGGTAATCATTATAACAATATCAATAAAGCAGCGTAATATTATAAACAGGTTTCTTGATTAAACCTGTTCGAACAGGTATAGACATAAAATACTAGTATTCTATGATGTCATTATTGAGGCTTATTTGACATTTCTTGGCAGTAGACAAAGGAGGTCTTCATTTTTCTTGAGGCACGTCAAGGGTAACAACACCATTTCCTGCGCAAATGTCCTGCAGATCTGGTAGCGTCGTCGTGTGTCGGATTGTTGAGCTTCCTAAAATAGAGTTGAGCTACACGATGACTAATGCATGCATTACGTTTGTTGGGATAGGTCAACTCAAAACTGCAATGACTCTTTCTTCAAAATACTTACAGACATGGTTGTTAAATTCAGGCTTCGGCCGTTACTGAGAAATTCCAAATGGAAAAACGCAATAACACTGCTCGGCCCGGGAATCAAACGAATTTTGTTTCACATAATATTTATGTTTCAAATTAACGTTATTTCAAATTAAACAAATATCAACTTTACTTTAATGGTAATTAAGTTGATTTCAGATTGACTAGCACTATTGAAAAAGTTATAAAAATGTTTGAAGTTGTAGCATAAACTGAACTTTATTGTGTAGGAATTAAAGTTATTATTCCATAAACTCATTATTTGTTTACATTTTATGTCGCGATTCAAATTTATATTTGCACTTTTGATAATTATGTCAGAAGCTGCACGGGTTCCAATTAGTCTTATCCTATGGAGAAGAGGGCAAAAACCTTTACAATGTGCCACTATCATAATTTGGACATAAATTCTTAAACACTGGCACATACCCAAAATTCTTTTGAATTTGCGAGTATCTATCTGATGCAAAAAATTTGTCTACTTCACAACGTAAATAACGCAATTAATGTTGTTGAACTGTCAAAATTAAAGTCATTGTTACTGTTAGTGAGTCACCCAATTACTGCGCTGGATTTTTACTACTCAATATTTTTGTAAACATTGCCCCGTATTCGAATCGTCCAATATTTGTTGTGTTTGTTTGCTGTTAAAAATCTCAATTGCTCAAACAGCCAAAATCTCTTTTTTTAACGCTGACATGTGACAACACTAGGATTTGTTTATGTTTGGTAAATGCACTTGAATGAATTGAATCGTAAATCTCACATAAACAAACATCAAACCCCGAGTACTGGCCATTCACAGTCATTTTACCTCTGATTTTGCATAACTGTTAATACATGTCACAGTGATCTTTAAAATCGTGACAATAAGTTGGGTTGCTGCAACTGTCAAGTCTGTCAAAATCACAGTTATCTTTATTGTTGTTGTAATAAGGTTGCTGTTGGTTTGCAGCTGTCAGAGGTTACTGTGAAACGACCATTTGATCATTTGACAAATTTACAAAGAGATGCATTTTGAAGTTTGAATGAAAAATGGGAACAGAACTATAGCAAGGCTGTAATCTTGCTATAGTTTTTGTTCCCATTTTTTATTTATATTTTTACTATATTTTTCATTCGTTACTTACTTATTCAATCGAGCTGCGTAGTAGTGTTATTATTAGCTGTACTTGTTTCGTAATCACCACGTTTTGACAATAAAAAAGTCACTTTGCTCCAACTTCAAGGCGAAACGTAATAGGTATGATTGAGATGAGTCAATGTAGAGCAGATTTTTAAAGATAAATACCCACGGACAGGAAAAGAATGCTTTTTGGAGATCATCGTATCTTCGGAAATACGAATACAACATGATAAGATCTAATATAGAGCGTTTAAAGCCATGAAAGAACTTGCATATTTTGTATTACCATAGTTAGAAAATTATAGATTGATAACTCTATACAATCACAAAAAAAAATTTAGTGACAGATAATTCTCTGATCTGTGATCAGAGTACGGCAGAGAGAAAACCCGATACAAACGCGCAAGGTGCACTACTACAAAACGCGCCAGAACAAAACTTAGAAGCTTTGCCCTTCTGTGGCGCGACGTTCGTGCTAATTCGGTAACACGAAGATTACCGAAGCGCAAACCTTTTCTGGTTGAACTGTACCTATTTGCTTGACAATAAACCATGCAATGATAAATGGCATAATTTGTACTCTATAAAAACACCTGACTGTTTTTTTTTGGGTCAAGAATCTTGGTAAACAGCAATAGTAATAAAGATAATTATTTATTTTAATGATTCAATAAAACCCTATTTACTCACTGACCCAGTCATATTCGAATTTATTGTTGTACTACTAACCCAGAGACAGAACAAGATGATAAATATCTTCTTTACTAAAATCATAAATGTAAATGTTTATTGAAACGTCTCATTGGACAAATAAACACAACTAGTTAATCGACAGACCATAAATATGAAACAAGTTTTTGCGACAGTATTTAGCTCAGCATGAACTACGTTATATTGATTGTTTGCACGACAGCTCTAAACGCGATCCAGTTAAATTCATAATGAAGCTCAAGATAAGACAACGTCCGTTTGTATCAGGGGTACACCTCTGCCTTTCCTTCCGGGGATTACAGGCATGATGTTATGTCATGGCCTTTCGACTATTCGGCTACTACATAGTTGCGGTGCCTCGGAAAGCACGTTAAGCGCTAGTCCCGGCTGTCATTAGTGAACCTTTGACAGTCGTTACGGGTCGTCAGAAGCCTGAAAGTCTGACAACCAGTCTTACCAAGGGGTATATTATTATCCAGTAACTGTGTTGTGGAGGTCAGATAGGCAGTCGCTCCATGTTAAATACTGATACTCCTGCATCTGGTTAGACTGGAAGGCGACCCCAACATAGTTGGGAAAAGGCTGGACAGATGAGGTGATAATATAGTTGCGGCGCATCTCTGGTTCAGTTTATTGGTGGTTTATTGGTTCTTTTAACTTATTGATATCTGACAATTCAAGGTCTTGTTGTCAAAGGTTATCTTACACGTGGTGGAATATCTCAGTAAATACTTGTTTTTTTTTTGTGATTCAAATATCATGCTGTTTTCATGTCATTTTGTATTCAGTAGGGGAGGTAAATCATCTGTTCATCATGCATTTATTTATCTGACAATTTTATTTAATATCACAAATTAGATGTTCGTTATTAATATATATCTACATATAAGCCTAATTCACTCTCAACACTTCACAACTTCAGGTCCAGTTGAAAATCAGTTTAAGGTGTCAGGCACTAGCTGTCCGGCAGTTTTACTGAACAGATAACGTACCTATTCTCTATGGCACAATAAGCAAAACCGCGCGAAATGAACGCGAAGCTGGCGTGATGAGCTAAGGAATTGACGTGGTTTCGAGTAAGGAATCATTGAGTGGTCATAGTGTATTAGGGCCCATGGCCTATCTAGGGCAGCCATACTCATTCCTGCTAATTGCCTTCTTACATGAATGTAAGGACGGACGTACTCTACACTTTTTACTGTTACTCCTCCTTTACACTTTTTACGGCCTCTCCCCATGACTTCCAGCTCTTTCGATCCGTGGCTAAAGTGGATCACTGGTCGTTTGTTTTGTCCAGCTCGTCCCGCCATCTTCTACGGGGTCTGCGCGACACACTTTTTATTTGACTTTATACGATTAACTTCGTCTTTCATACATCTATCATACATCATCTGTAAACGCACCCACGATACAGGAGAAATTTCTAGTGTGGGGCAACGTTTTTTTTTTAAAAAAAAGCAACGTTTTTAAAAAAAAAAAAAAAAACATCTCCACACAAAATATTAACCACTTTGCTATCAGAAAATTACAGTTTAATTAAAACAGTAGCCAAACACAACTCGTAGGTAGAAATAACTACGTAGATAAGCACTACGGAAAAAGTCTTTAAACCACGACTTTTGAGAAAATATTTTATGCAACGTTGAAATGAAAACTGGCAACTGAATTAAGCGGAGCACCTCCTGAAGTTCTGACCTTAAAAGCCTCAAAATAGCAGCAACATCTACTGTTAAAAATACTACTCTAAGCTAGGTAATCCGGAATAGCTTTGTGTGGGTTCTCCGTGTTGTGGTTTTAAATTGAAAGCGAATAAGGCTGTTGGATTGACAAGATGTAAAAAGGAAAAGATTTCGCAATACTACTTGTACTCCATTTATCCTATCCTACTAATATTATAAACGCGAAAGTTTGTGTGGATGGATGGATGTTTGTTACTCTTTCACGTCAAAACTACTGAACGGATTTGGATGAAATTTGGCACACAGATAGTTTATAACCAGGATTAACACATAGGATATACTTTTTTTTATCGCAATATTCCCACGGGACCGAAACTTATACGGGTGAAACCGCGGGGCGCTGTTAGTATAAAATAATGGCAAAATGTTATCTATACTACATTAAAGCGGAAGAGTTTGTTTATTTGAACGCGCTAATCTCTGAAACTGCCGGTCGGATTTGAAAAAATATTTTATATTTGATGGCACCATTTTTGAGGAAGGCTATAATAGGCTACTGAACATCACATTAGGACCCTTCACAGCTGAGCAGAAAGAATAAAAACTAAAATGAACGATAAGCGAAAACGAAAAACACGGGTAGACGATGCGATGCGACGCGACGGTCGGGGGAACAAGTTTTACGCGGATGAAGTCGCGGGCAGAACCTAGTGGTATAATAAATAGCGTATAGACACATCAAAGTCCACCGAAAGATATGAGCGCCGATGGCCAATCTTCTGGCGGCGGCGCGCCGATTTTTTTGAGTCGGCGGCGGCGGCGTCGGCGGCGTGACCTTCATTTAACTACCTTAATTGAAATAAAACAATTATTTACGTACAATTAAGATTTATTATAATTTTTGACGTGACAAATGAATTGACAACATAATTTTTAAAAGAGAAAACAAAATTAAAATTAAAACAGTCTCATATTCCGCAACTTAGCTGTTAATCATTAGGAAATTAGGAACATAAACCACGCTTTTTTATAAAAAAATCAATCATGGCTTCATCATTTATGCTATCGAATGGCAATAGTGATCTGGCGAACCATAGTGCTAGATCGCGCGCCAGCATCCACTTGTCTTTTTTCCCACCAGTTTCACCACTTTTTGTTACTGGTTTTGATTTTCTCTGTACGGAAAAAAAAAATCTTTAACGGGGGCTACTTTTTTTCTATTTTGTGTATCTTCTAAGTTATGTTCGTCCTTCAAATGACGCAGTAAATTGCTGGTGGCTATATTTTTACTGTAGGCCTTGACGAGTGCTCTGAAACAAAATTACAGAAATTTTATTTTTTAAGCGTCCTACAATAACTTAAATAAAATAATATGAAAGCAAAATCCCAATAAAAACGTATTATTACGACCAACCTCACGGAAATAAATAGCAAAATACTATACATAGGTACATAGGTAATTCAAAATATTTTAGCAACTAACATTTTATATTTATAGAAACAAACAAATGTTTATTAGCAATGTCAAATAAAAACAAGGCCTTATTAAAACATACCTACTTACTTTCTAACCTCATAAAAAAGCTGTCAAGATAGGTAAGTACTAAGTAGGTATTTAATTATTTAAAAATAATAGGATGTACATAAACTTACTTGGAATATTGCACATTGCAATCTTTTTCTTTCGCTTGCTTCAAACAAGCGTCGCAAAACACTTGGTCGCCCAACACTGTTCGTTTTCTTCCCTCAATATTAATTACTAACTGACCAAAATAGGTCCAACAAAATCTGTGTTTGTTTGCTGATAACTTGGACAACACAGATATTGTAATGTCTAAGAGTTTCGTTTTATAAACGTCTACGTCTAGTGTCGCCATTTTGTCAGCATTCAGTCGGACGTGCGTTCGGTTTGGTCAGCGTGTTTGGTTAAACTGAATGCCCGCCGCTCGGGCTTGCTCGACGCGCCGGCGCCTAGGATCGGCGGCGGCGGCGCGGGGGGAATCACGGCGGCGGCGGCGCGCCGGCGCGGCGCTCATGTCTACCACCGATAGACTTGACTATTAAACAAAAATGCAAATACAGCGGTTATTTTTAGCAACAAATTACTCAATGTTAAGGCCCAAATAACACACAAACATGGAAGTTTTATAGGCAAAAGTTGTGTCATAAAGAAATCAAGTAATGGAAGCGAAACCAAGCTTTTCCAATCACCGATCGAATGTGCCCCCGAATTTCTAAACGATTCGTGGCTCTCTGGGGACGAGCAAACACGCAATGGTATTTTTCAACATGAAAAAGGATTGGGACAATCCGTATACTATACTACATTTTAAATGGCCAACGGTTTTTCAATGCCATACATAATCAGCCTGTAATGTTCCCACTGCTGGGACACAGGCCTCCTCTCTTCGAGAGGAAGTGGGCTGCAATCTACCACGGGCTCGGTGCGGGTTGGTAGATGTCACATGTCTCCGAATTTTTTATTCAAGGATAAAAAATTGTTTCCTCACTTTGTTTTCTTTCACCGTTCTGAGAGCAGTGGTGATGAAATTTTTTAAACAGCAACTTGTAAGTCTGGAGTATGGAGTCTGGACCGTTACCTGTGTAAATTATACAGAATTTTTAATATTGAGGTCATTACCCTCGCATGTTTATTTACCCTTAATTATAATGAAGGTTCTTTTTTTTTGGTTAGACTGTTGTTGGGTTTCTGAGTGTTTTGTTACTTTCGATGTTTCTGCGTTGCATATTGTTTTCCTCGTGTTCTTAAGTTGCAGTGGAGTTTTTAAATGCTTCTCATTTAGTTAAGGTGTACGCATTTGTACAGTAATTTTTACTTGTGCATTTAAAAGTTTTAATCTATAGATATAGGTATTTTTATATATTATAATCTACCTATTCATGATATACAAATAAATAAAATTGAAGTTTCTGTTTGTAATGTAAAAATAACAGTTTTTTACTAAATGTATATGAAAGTATATAATGGTACTTATAACTTTTTTATTGTTTATTTTTGTCCGCCTGTCTATTTGTTCCGGCTAATCTCCAAAACGGCTAAAACGATTTTGACCGGACTTTCACTAGCAGATAGCTGATATAATATAATAATAAACGTTTATTTGGAACATGTTACAGGACACAAATTTACAAAAGAAAACGAAGCTACAAAAGTGATGTTATAAGGAGTAAATTAGGTTATTATTGTAGAAAAAGAATAAGGGTTCCGCGCTAAAGAATTAAAACCCATGAAATCCAATTTGTTTCGCGACATACAAAACAAATTGGTAAATAAAAAAGAACAGTAAATCAATAAACATTTAATTGAAGTGCACTTGGACTTTACAAGTCACTTGTCAAAATGTTGACTAAGAGCTTGATTCAGTTTCCGGAAAAGCACAAAATACCGCATAAATAGAAGAATGCAACGGAATTTCTACTAAATTATCTTCCACAAGATAACTGATGCATACTGTAACAACTGTAACATATCCAGAGATAGTGAAAGCTTTATTTATTTATTTTATTTTATTTATTTGGGAAAACAAACAGTGACACATTACATTTTATAGGAAGAAATACAAAAAGATACGGCCAAATGTGTAACCAACCACATTTTCCACGGAATACACATAAAAAATAATTATCTTTTCAAACCCTGCTATTTAAACTAAAACCTACAAACTACAACAATTTAAGTTAAAAAAAGAAAAGAAAACGTTTCTTGAAAGCTTTCATAATAAAAAGGAGATGTCGCATTATGTCTGCAGGCACTTTGGAAATACCCAAAAGGCTACTAACTCTTATTTACAAGATAGAAAACAAAAAGTTCAAGTAAATGGTGTCAATTCACTTGGTTTACAAGTAAAAATGGGTGTTCCACAAGGCTCGATATTAGGTCCTTTTCTCTTTTTAGTATATATAAATGACCTACCCCATTTATTAAAAAACCAACCTCAAATGGTGTTATTTGCTGACGATACTTCCTTAATTTTTAAGATAAATAGACGTGCATCAAATCTTGACGACGTAAATAACGCCCTACTGCAAGTGCAAAATTGGTTCACTGCTAATAATTTAGTATTAAATGGGAAAAAAACTAAATGCATAAGATTTGCTTTACCGAATGTTAAAAGTAGTGATTGTGACATAGTATTGAATAAGGAGAAACTAGAATTCGTCGATAAAACTGTTTTCCTGGGGATAACGCTCGACTCAAGGCTGCAATGGGGTCCTCATATAACATCTCTTGCAGGACGGCTAAGTTCAGCAGCATATGCTGTAAGAACAATCCGTCAATTTACTAATGTAGATACCGCGAGGCTAGTCTATTTCAGTTACTTTCATAGTATCATGTCTTACGGTATTTTACTATGGGGACGGGCTGCAGATATCGAGTCTATTTTTATTCTGCAGAAAAGAGCCATCAGAGCAATATATGGCCTCCGCAGGCGCGATTCTCTAAGGGACCTGTTTAAAGATATTAATATCATGACGGTACCTTGTCAATATATCTATGAAAACATCATGTACGTAAGGAAAAATTTAAATCTTTTCAGTAAAAGAGGTGACAGACACACATATAGAACTAGAAATAGGGACCAATTAGTTCAACCAGGTTTCAGACTGGCTAAAGTTGACTCTTCCTTCATGGGGTACTGTTTAAAATGTTACAATAAAATACCTCCCCACATACTCCAACTCAATGAAACGAAATTCAAATCTTACATAAAACGCACACTATGTAGCCAAGCTTATTATAAGTTGGGGGATTACATCGCTGACAAAAATGCTTGGTTAAACGCTGGTCCTGCTCCACAGGACGCATAAATAAATTGATTAGCATTTGGAAATACCTCACACACGCCTAACCTACCTACATACTGTTGGAGCTGATGAAGATTTTAAAATACTATTTTTGCATTATATAAATTCAATCTCCTAGTATTGTATAATTGCATAGCACATAAATGTGAGTACTATGTACATACTATAAAGCTGCCATTTACTGGGTACGTCTTTCATTGACTTGAATGTGGCTTGGCGGCTGAGAGTATGTCATGCTCACTCTAATGTCTCGCTGATGGTGGCGCGTGTGTTGGATCATTTAGCTCCCTTCAAAATGGTTGAGCTGAATGGTGCTAATCTATGCGTCATGTTCGTGAACGGGCGCCGTCAGTAGGGACTGGTCAACTCTTTGCTGCCATGGCTTATTTTTTATTTAATTTTATATTTGAATTGTTTTTTTTTTATCAGTTCATTACGGACGCTTTTAATGTTCTGCATCGTTCTCACATGCATAATTTCTAACATGAATGATGTAACCAATACTTTGTAACCATATTATTCTGATTTAAAAGAGTGTCCATGGAGTTTCTTGCCCGTTCTTCTCCATAGGTACCTACGCTTTGGAATGGGCAACTAGCTTCATTTTTCTGACTGACCGACCCCTTGACAATTCAAAAGTACCTGTAATTGGTTTAATTGAAATAAATACTTTGAGTTTGAGTTTTGAGCTAGTTAGATTTATTACTTTACACGTGTTTTCTAATATCAGATGCCTACCTTCACACGTGAATGTCAATTATACGACACCGTGTGTTGCTATGGCTATAATATCCCCGTGACCTAGGTTCGCCATGACGTAACCAATAATTACTGTCTTTAGTACTAGGCAATTCAAGTACCTAGGACTTGAGTAGAAAGCGTAAAGAGAAAAGAAAGCTATTGAACATGCCTATAGCTGTGCATACTATTCCAAGTTTCTATTTGTAGAGGTTTCTGTAATTTATTTAGCACTGCAGGCAAAGTTGGGATTCATTGGAGATGGACTCGTGAATATGGCTCAAAAGAATATAAGATTTTGTGAACCAGCTGCGGTATAGTCCCTGGCTAAGTTTTAAGTTTATCGGTACTTAGAGTTTGAGTCATTTTTGGACAATGCATCCAATCATCATCCGTTTTTTTTATTGCACTTGGAACACCAATAAATAATAAATAAATATAAAAATTATAATAATATACATATATAATAAATTAATGAATAATAAATATAATATATATATTTATTAATTATAATTTAATATACAGGATGGCAGGTACATCGACGCACAAACTGTAACCATGAATTCAGCACATGATTCTAGACGCCCTAGAATTTTGAGAAAAAAAAATAGAAGATTTTTTTTTTAAATTTTTCGTCGGTAATTTAAAAAAAAAATTGCTCTTCCATACATTTTGACCGCGTAGGTATAAAATGGCTGTTTTTTTTTATAACCGACGAATAGTTTCTACGCTTATATACCCACGGGATCGAAATGTATGCGGCTGAAACCGTGGGGTGCTGCTAATGCTAAAATAAATTTAAAACTGGAGTGATTATAACTATCAAATACATTCGAACTGTAAGTTTGCCATGAAACCCTTTGCCCTTTTGAGGGAGCTCGATGGTTATTTTAGTCTACGTACGCCAGACGTGTCTGCTCCAGTCCCAATTAAGTAAGGCGGACAACTTTTTGCAACGTATCAACTATGTTTTAGAGTGCACTCTTGAGTTCATTCTTGAATACTGCAATGACTTGTTTCGCTATTGTTTTCCGCAGTCAATGTTTTTAGAACGATTTATCCTAAGGTTTTGTCATTACTTAGATCTTTTGCATCTATTATGGCTTCCTTTAGAATCCTTTACGACTGTAAAAGATTCGAGTCTCTGAGTAACAAAATCACTCCAACTATCACTTTAGTATCACTCTCTTTATATTTTTCTTTATCGACAGATGAAAATAAAACATCTTTAGACTACACGATCATCAAATATCTTCTCACCTCAATGTTATGACTATGCGATAGCCGCACTAACAGAGTTCCCATTCACAAAACAATTGAAGATACATATAGTAGTGACATCATACAATCTCAAATAATAGGTAGATACATAATAGTAGGTAGCTAGGTACAGTTAGCAATTCTGGTCGCTGTGATTGCGATTTTCTCTGGACACAATTCAGTTTGGTCGTTGACGATAGGTAATTGGCGGTGAATGTATACTGATTGTCAATTTTTACGGCACACAAATTGTCCGAGTCGTTTGTTGGTTGACTACGTGTATCGGATACGTTTTGTTAGCTTTGCTAATTAGAACTGCAGTATTTACACAATGGAAACATGCAAACGTAATTTGTGGTCTCTCTATTATTTGTAAAAGCGATTTATCTGCGTACTTCATTTGTATAGCCTGATTTTTAAATAATTTGTTGTTGATTTAAACTAAACATTAATTTCAATTTGCTAGACCAAAATGACAGCTAATATATGTACTTATACTAAATAAAGTCATGGTGATAAAAAAGAGGGCAGTTCTCGTAACTTTAAGAACATTCCCAGTCTGATCTCAGTCTCAATCTGTCAAAAAATACTTCTAATTTCTCTACATTTTGTCGAGTTTTTGACATTTGTTTGTCGCCGAGATGAGACTGCGACTAGATTTTGAGCGTTTTAAATAACGAGAATTGGCCTTAAGGTCTATCGCAACTGTTATTTTAACCTAGCAAATTAAACTCTGACCCCCTTTTTACAAAACTTGAATTAAGAACCCAAATGTTATATAAATGCAGTTCTTTATACAAAACTGACAGCTTAGTTAATAATAATAATAATATCCCTGGACATTTCACACAGCACCATTTGTCCCAAGCTAAGCAACCTAATGCTTGTGTTATGGTAACAAGATGGCTGATAAACTACTTATATACAATTTTTTTTTTTGTAAATACATACTTATTATAGATAGAAAAACACCCAGACTCGGAACAAATACATGTAGGTCATACAAATATTTGTTCCGTGCGGGAATCGAACCCGCGACACGCAGCGCAGCAGTCAATCGCTTAACCACTGCGCCAACCGTGCCGTCAAGTTCGGTGCTAAGTTGTCATTTCAGTATTAAGAACTTTGCCTAAATCGAAATAAAGTTCGAAATACAAATACTGGCTCAATAGTTTAGGCTAGAACTAAAGTTAGGTTTCGTTTTGTCTAAAGTCTGTATCTTTTCTAATGTCTATTTTGTAATAAATAAATAAATAAAATAAAATACATTTATTTCGAGCAACATTAACTCATATAAAGTCCGTGTAATTGTGCCTTCACTCAGATATAAGTACGGTTATATGTATGGAAAGAGTCGGAAGCTTCATTATTCCAGCGAGATGCTGACACTGCCTGTTGAAGTCATTAGCACGATCCCATCAATTTCAGCACTTAACCCCGATGTAGTTCATTGCACCAACTCCATAGCCCGATGAGTTGATGAATATTTCATAATCTCTACGTTGCTTCCCTCAGTAGTAGTGTGACGTTTTGAATTTCAAAATAGTTGCTTCCTTGGTTAAACTTGAACACCACTTGGCACTAACTTCTTAAGGGAAAACATTGCAAAGTGCAAAAACCTGTCAAAAATTTAGGTAAACTAGAGGTATTTTGTCAGATTGAGACAGAGATGAGAATGATACAAAAAAAAAAAAAAAAATTGTATATAAGTAGTTTATCAGCCATCTTGTTACCATAACGCAAGCATTAGGTTGCTTAGCTTGGGACTAATGGTGCTGTGTGAAATGTCCAGGGGGGGGGGGGATACCGTTTTTAAAAATAGATTTGGTCCAAGTACGTAGTCGAGTCACGAATTCATCACCATCGTTTCAGCTGAAAGACGTCCACTGCTGGACATAGACCAAGCACCAAGCACCTCCACTTCGACCGGTTATGTGCTTCTCGCATCCAACGGGTTCCTGCGGCCTTCACAAGGTCGTCGTCCACCCTGTGGGAGGCCTTCCAACGCTACGTCTAGTCACGAATTGCTAAGAAGTAATGAGTTGATGTCCCAGTGGTTGAGGCCTCGCCTCTTATACATGAAGTCCGAGCAAGTACCAATGCGAAATTTTCAATTCATATGTAAAGTACATATGAATTGAAAATTTTTGAGTGAGTTGAGTTGAGAGTTGAAAATTCCGAGTTTGTGAACAATTCGCTAAGAAGTTTACATACATAGATTAAACATCCAAAAACAGTCGAGGAGAGTACATGTGGGGTGTAATGTGTGTGTAGTTGTGTATGTTATCAGAGTGTGGTGGGTATTTACTTAAGCAGCAGAGTAAACTTTATTTTTCGTCATGAGTCCGGCCCAGTAGCCATTCTTTAAGTTTGGTTTTGGCCTCAGAGTAGATTTTCGGCACGGTGAAAATTTTGCTTATAGCATTGAACACTCGTATGGGTAAAAACGACGAAAATCGGGTCGCGAATAAGGTTTTTGTTTTTGGAAGTGGTATTCTTTCGGGTAAGCATGAAGAATAATGAAACTTAAGTCTAGAAAAAAACAACCGCTAAACAAGACCGAAGATTATAAAACACTTGAAGTAATATCCATGGATGGTTGAGTATCCTTGTTTACTATTCACGATTTCCTCTTATCTAAGCCAGTCAATTATACTGTATTTTAATTACCTATCATAACTGTTAGGCTGCATACAAACATGACTATTAAACCGCTAGTAATTTTGAGTCTGTTATTGTTAGCTATACAACGTGTTTTTTTTTATATCCATAATTCTACTGTCCCACTGCTGGGCAAAAGCCTCCCCCTAGTCCTCCCAGGATCTGTTTTTCGTGCCACCTCAAACCAGCCCTCGCTGTACGCGTCTAGCACCCTAATTGCGTAACACACCATCAATCTCAATCTGATTCATTTTGAAGGATATAGCTAACCCATTCCTTCATAAGTTCAAAAAATGTGTCATGTTCGTGTGTCTGCTCAAAAACGTAAATAACGCAATGAATGTTGTTGAACTGTCAAAATGAAACCGATTCCGATTGATCGTGTGTTACGCAATTAGGGTGCTGGTCATCTCGCCAACGTTTTCTGGGCCGACCTTGGCAGCGCCGTCCATCTTCTATTGCTGATCTACTAAACATTTTATTTAAAATGTTAACTCATAATCTAGCACACCGGTTTTTCCGGTTTAGTGCTGATTCTCAGCCTAGTTCGAATAAATTTATTTTGAGAATAAAACCTTATTGGAGTACTTACATGTTTATGTATAAGGATAATCCAATCTGAGTTGCAATCATCGCATTATCCATTATAAAGTGCCGTAAAGAGAACAAAGGGAATATAAAGTAATTGTAAAAGCTTATGTGCGCAGATAATCACTTTTGTGTAATAAGCCTAATCTGTATTACAAGTAAAGGTAGGTAAGTCAATTTTATTTTGCAATACTCGTGTCTTTTATGGGAATACAAACTGTATTAAGTACTTTGTAAGAAGCATTTTGGATTAAGTAGTTACTTTTAGTATAATGACAAAAAATTATAGAAGGATTGTGTGAAAGATGATCTAGCTAGAAAGAGATGAAAATAGAGAATGACAATTGTTTTTTTTTCGCTGTCTGAGTGTGAGTAAATTACTCAAGCTGCCACACCATTAAAACTTTATCATGGTCTGGTAGTTTGAGTAATTAAAGCGGCCTACCCATATTTGGTATTGTACGTCAAATCGTTGAGCTACTTAAGTTCCTAGGTTGAGCTGCACGATTACTGACAAATGCGTGCACTGACTCGAGAGGTCCACTCAATCTGTGTGGTTCATCAAAAGACCATTTCAGACACCAATCTATATTCTCTATCTTCACACGATCTGGCCAAGATTATTTCTGGACTTTAAAAGAGACCTCTGAGTTTGTTTCAGCCTTTCTTCTCAAAGTAGTCAGATAGAAAATAGAATAGAATATATTTTTTCTTTATTCAAGCTACAAAGACTGAAGAAGATTGTTAGTAAAACTTACGAATATGTTTTTGAACACAGACACTAAACAAAAACATCACAAAAAAATAACGGTTGGTCATCGTTGCGACATCCCAGTAGAGACGGCACAACAGTGACCCACGTACACACAGTCTAGGTGACTCGCAATCATGCTTAAGACACTGTTTGAGACGGCCCACACCCTGTGCACCAGGGAAGCGCACCTTTGCACCTTTTACGCATTGTTGCGTAAAAGCCATCTACATACATATGCATCTGCGAACTTCCCTGACGCACTACAGAAACGGAGCAGCCCCACCAGTATCCTAAACGCATTGTTATATTGAACGCGGAGAGCGCTGTACGATCTTTGCGTAGGTATATCTAGCCCACAGACGGCATGTGTAAAAAGCTGTACAGTAGGAAATGCCGACCTCATCTAGTTCTTAAAATATGATTGACAGAAATTTTTAATGAATAGTTAGGGATAAGTAAGATCATTGTTTTTTGAAATCAATAAAGTTAATATTATTAAAAAATGGCATGAGAAGGATGATAATGATGAAAGTATAATATAACATGTAAAAATGGAAAAGAACTAGATATAAGTACCTACTTATTGTAAACATACAGAACCCAGTAGGGTATTTATTTTACACAAAATTTAGATTCGTCCAAAAAGATTATCTACGCGTTGTTATTGACTCACTGCAAGACAAAGGCCTCTCCTCATACAGTGTCTTGGTGTTCCCCCGCAATTGTTTCTCATAACGGTTGTAGTAGTGAAAAAGCGATGGTTATCATTTAGAGCAGTGGAGGCCCAGAGTTTTAACGGCGACTTACGAGTCGACAGACGCTTTACTTTGTGCAAATAATTTTATCACCACTGCTCTCAAAACGGTGAAGGAAAACACCGTGAGGAAACCGGCATATCCTAGCACCAAAAATTCGAAAACTTGTGACATCTACCAACCCACACTGGGCCCGCGTGGTGGATTATAGGCTATAGCCCACTCCCTCTCAAAGAGAGGAGGCCTGTGTCCCAGCAGTGGGAACATTATTGGCCGATTACGTGTATCATTTAAAATGGCTTCATTTACTTCGAAGTATCAAATTGTAAGTATATATTCAAAAGGAATTTACATTGTTTACGACAGTTTTGTAGTATCAGCATGGTTAATAATACAGTAGACCCTAAATTATGTGTATCGAGGTCACTGGTTATAATAACTTTGTTACCACGCTTTTCCTTTGTTTGTTTCCAACATTTCCTAACGACACAGTTTTAGTTTAGCATTCGCTTTATAGTCACACACAAACGTCTCTTAATCATTTACCTCCTGAATATAAGTTGTTCACAAGGCTGATTCGGTTTTGAAGGTTATAGGCAATTTGCACAAACTAAGATAGCTAATAGCACCTTTTTCATATATATAGGACTAAACTAATATTTTATCTTCTGTCCTTTTCTTAATTAAATAGAAAGAAAAAGATAGGTTAGTTTGTGAACAAGGGAATGGCACCAATGTCGTGTTTAAAATATTTACCAGTGCGGTGGTTAGAATACTAACCGTTTAATGGCCGATTCCAATAATATACGGACCGTCATTGGTTAAAATTTAGAGTCTTGTATCTTTACCAATAATGAAGCAAAGACCTCGTAGCTTTGCATAGTAGACCCTCCCATATGGAAGTAGCTATCACAGGAAAAATTGGTTTAAGCCTAGTTTGGCAATAAAAAATGATTCGTTTTCGTTTATACTCGTAGGAACAGATGCACTGCACAATAAGTATTACTTACTGCTGAAGGTTATTATATAATAATGCACCCAAATAAATATTGGTGCTATAAACTACTGCAACAAACGACTGTCCAACATATTGGTAGAATCACCGCTTTTGACAATCATGCTGGCGATCACAAAACCGATCTTGTTATCGCATCACAAGTAGGATAGCCCGACTAACTTCAACCGCCTTATTCCCACGAAGTTTTAGGAAGCTATTCTTTGTCAGCCACACAACTTCTCTGCGCAATAACTACATACATAAATGTTTCCTTTCGTTTGTTAGGTGAAGTTTCAAAACAACCAAACATTTACAATTGTCTGACGATAACTAATCTGCGTCAACAACACCTCAAAACGATGCTCTCTTGTGTATTTTTTCTTTAGTGTACCATTAAATGACGCATGTTTCGTCTGGCTTCACACCGTGGGTTCTATCAGATCCCCGTAGATAATATTTGTCTTGCATAGGGTCGCTACATAATGCTGAGCGATAGCCATTTTGCGTGGATGTGACGCATGTTTTCCCCAACCATTTCTTATTGTTTTCCTTGTGTTTTATGTTCTTTTTTGCGTCAAGAACCGCAAATAAACGTATTTTCTTTTCTTTTTCTTTCTTTGGTACCTGGTTTGGACGTGGTAAGATTTCGTCAATAACAGAATAGCCAAATCTAGGCAGCCTTAGGTCATTCAGTCAGTTCGTAAAGTGAGATACTGTTAAGCTAACTTTCCTTTGAAATAATTAACCAGCACAAAGACAGTCTCACATTGGTCACCGGTGTATGTAGACGACAGTTTTGTGCCGGTATCAAATAAAATAGAAATCAATACATTTCAATTTATTAATGGTTTAAAGTTGTAACTAAGTTACGAGTACTAGTACCTAAGCAATAATAATGTAACCTTACTATTGTTTATTTCCTTGAAAACAACTTCTACAAATAAATACTTACTACCTTGAAAACTGACCCAGCCTATCATAATCGGCCCATCATGTTCCCACTGTTGGGACCAAGCCTCCTCTCTTCGAGAGAGAGTGGGCTGTAATCCACAACGCGGGCCCTGTGCGGGCTGGTAGATGTCACATGTCTTTGAATGTTTGGTTCTAGGACATGAGGGTTTCCTCACGATGTTTTCCTTCACCGTTTTGAGAGTAGTGGTGATGAAATCATCATCATCATCATCTGCCTAGCCTTTTCCCAACTATGTTGGGGTCGGCTTCCAGTCTTGCCGGATTCAGCTGAATAGAGCGACTGCCTATCTGACCTCCACAACCCAGCTACTGGGTAATACGATACCATACCATACGATATAGTATGGTGATGAAATAATTTACACAAAATGAAGCGCCTGCATGGGTTATTCCAACCCACGACTGAAACTACTAATAGGCTAGTTTCTTAAAAAAAATCTAATTAGTCCGTCAGTTAGATTATCAAAAAATATTGAACCCGTATTTTTCTTTTGTGAATTATATAAAAAATTATGAAGATATCGCCCGTTAAAGTTCCGCGTTAGCGTTCCGCAAAAGTGTCGCAAGCAAGTGACGTCACGACCCCCCACTCCCAAATATTGACGCGCTTTATCTTTGTCATTTTTTGTTTGATTGACAAAAGAAAAACTACGTGTCCATTATTTTTCGATAATTAACTGACGGACTAAATCTACCCTATTGTAAATAACTACCCTATTGTATTCATGTCATACGCATAACGCAATACACTGCTCCTTTAAACATAACATTTTCCTCACATTACTCATACGAACGTGGTTATCTTGTGTATGGTTCTCGACTAAACTATGTTAATCCATACTATCTCTTATATTTAAAGTAGTATTAACATTTTCTTTGTCTACAATAATAATTTTCCTTTCGTCTTAAAGTTAAATCTTTATGACTTGGTCATAAATCTAAGCAAACACTACTGTTTGCTAAATACATCTTTTACCAAAAACACTTGTTTAATATTTTACGGGGTTTTTATTATTTACAATGCATAAAATAACACTAAAATTTTGCATGTTGCAGAATTTTAAATCAGTTGCCAAATCTGTTCAAAATGTTATTAATAATTTGGAATGACACAGCTCTCAGAGAGCGAAAAACAAAGCATTAAAAAAAGGTATAATTACTCGTATCTCCAAGTGCTTAGCAGTATGCAAAAACTGAAAAAACAAATGAGTTAAGATCTTTTTTATTTAATAGGAGTTGATTTTTCAATCATCTGATAACTTTATTCGAGGAATAATTTTGAAATTCTGACAGTTATTTCATACAAAAACTGTCAAACGTCAATTTTATTTCGCGAATAAAAGTTATCTGGCTATGGAAAATCAGCCCTTATACGCCTTCACAAATACACAAACAGTTTGTCATGACGACATTAACATTTTTGTATCGCTGGCATTTTAAAATAGTCCCTCAGTCAACGGTCGGATCATGGCGGGCGAATGAATTATGCAAGAGTATTGACTAGTCCCGGCTTCATTTGAAATAACGCTTGTCGCCGATATCTGGAACAGCTCTTAGAACTATTAGACGAGGATTGAATCCATTGTACAAAGGTTTGCATGAAATAGTTTCCTTGGATACTCTCTTTGAGGCCTCAAAATCGACCTCAAAAAGGTGGCTGGGATAGACTGGATGCGAAAGGCAGAGGACAGGGTGTTGTGGCGCCGCATGGGAGACGCCATGTCCAGCAGTGGACTGCGATAGGCTGAGTTTATTGACACCTTAGAAAGGGGGCAATTAATGCTTGCGGCAGTACCCACTGCCCGCGACAATGCCCGCGTGAGGTTTCTTGTTTTAATATGCTATGGCACTCGGCAATAGTGTAGCTTTCTACCAGTGAAATATTTTTTTAAATCGGATACTTAGTTTCGTATATTATTACCTTCTACACTTCTACAATTGTTACCTCTTTTTAATATCAGTGTAGATGACCAAATGCGGGGCTTGTGGCTAAGTAATAACAGCCGCACGGTTCTATCGATCAGGTTAAGCTACGCTTAACGTGGTTGGTCCGTGGATGAGTGACCATTTTTACATACCAAAACACCTCCGTGCCTCGCAAAGTACGTCAAGCCGTTGGTCCCGGCTGTAATTCGTGGATCTTTGACAGTCGGGCCGTCAGAAGCCCGTTAGTCTGACAACCAGTCTCTTGCTAAGAAGTATCGTGTTACCCAGTCACTAGGTTGTGGAGGTCAGATAGGCAGTCGCTCCATGTAAAATACTGGTATTCAGCTGCAACCGGTCAAACTGGAAGCCGACCCGCAACATAGTTGGGAAAAGGATCCCAACATAGTTGGGAAAAGGGTAGGCAGATGATGATGATGACCAAATATGAGCTCACTTTTAATTCATCACCGTTTTGCTGATACACTTGGCAAGTACCAATGTCATCACCTCCTTTCACATACTCGTATCATAATTTATTCGGGTGATAACATGGCTTTTGCTTCCATACTACGTCAACGCCGGCTGTCGCTGAAAACCAGCGCTGGGGCTCTGTCTCGTATAGGGTCTTAGCATTATGCTGAGCGATAGCCGTTTTGCGTGGATGTGACGCATGTTTTCTCCCAACTTGTTATTTTTTTATGTTTGTGTTCTTTGTATGCGTCATGTTTGCCGCAAATAAACGTTTTTTCTTTCTTTCTTTCATACTAACTTCTCTATATTTGCAGTCATCTCCCTTTTCCGCTTTAGTCTTCCTTGTTTCATGTAACCATCCGTATTCATACTCAAAACTCTTCTATCGGTAGCCACTCCTTGTCCCATCCTATAATGCCCTTTCCAAGCCAAGCTAGTTTGGATACCTATGATGGCTTTAACTAATGACAAATGAAAACACTGAGATTAACCTGAAAACAATGCTTTGTCATCGCCAAATATAACAAGTTGAGTTATTTTAAAACTTCGTCTATATTTAGAACGCTCGATAACATTCTCGTTTATAATTAACTAGCTTTTGCCCGCGACTTTGTTCGCGTGAAATTTTGGGCCATCGCGTCGTTTCCCATCGCTCGTCCGTGCTACTACTTCGTTTCGCTTAGTGTTATTTCTGACTTTTTTTCATTTTCCTCGGCTCCTAAGGGTCGTAGCGTGATGTTAGATAGCCAATAACCCTCCTCAAGAATTGGACTGTCACCGGCAATAAGAATTTTTAAAATCTGACTGGTAGTTCCGGAGATTACCCCCTATATACATACAAACAAACAAATTTTACCTCTTTATAATATTGGTATAGATTGTCGATTTCGTCTTATCTGAGCTAAGCAATTACACAGCCTTTTAATTACCTGTCGGAAGGGATTTGGAGGATAAAGAAGGATCAGAGAGGACATTTAAAGGATCACAGAAGGTAGTCGTTGTTGGATTATAAAACCTGTTGTCATTTGACAAGGGCCTCCACCACGTCAGTAGATTATGATAACAAATTCATGCAACCGCTAATTCACTGTCACATATTTTGAGCTTCTTAAGTTTTGAGTTAAGTTGCACGATTACTGACTAATGCTTGCACTGACTGAACAGGTCTACGCAATCTGTGTGGTTCTTTCCTGAAAAGACCATTTCACCAGCAATCTACATGGTCTTCACATGATCTGACCAAGATTATGTCTTGACTTTAAAAGAGACTGACCTCTGAGTTTGTTTCAGCCTTTCTTTTAGTAGTCAGATGGGAAACGCCGACCTCATAATTTATTTAAATATAATGGACGTTTAAAAGTCTTTGTAGAAACCTACTTACAGAAATAAAATCATTGTAATTATGAAAATAATATAATTTACAGGGTATTCAAGAGTATTTCGATAGTTTGGAAGAAGAATAAAGCACCACATCTTGAAAGCTTTCTCTAGGTTTTAAATTTAACACACCACAAGAATTTAATTTACATCCTCATTCAATTATTATTATTTACTAACTTGCTAAGTACTAAGAAAACTAGAATACCTTACCTACCCTGTATTTCCGAAACATTACAGTACATATAAATACACTCGAGAGCAATGAATCCGGGTCACTTAAAGAATGTTAAAAATCTCGGAAACTAAAAATGATAGGTTAATGCAATAAATTGTATTTAATAGACAATGTAATACTCCTTAAATGAAAGTAAAAAAAATATGAGTCACCATACATTTTATTAACACAAAATTACATAAAGAAAAAAACTGCTGATCTCTCCTTAAAACAAAAATAGGAAACATGAAATTTTTGAACTTTATTACGATTTTCTTGAATTTTAATACTTCGTATTGCCTCCTCGTGCTTCCATTACTGCGTTTACGCGGTTTGGCATGCTGTACACCAAGTTCCTTATACGATTTTGGGGAATATTCTCCCATTCCCCTGTGAGAGCAATTTTGAGCTCACGAAGCGTGATTGGGGGAGGGTTTCGTTGTTTTACGCATCTGCCTAGCTCGTCCCAAGCATGCTCGATCGGGTTGATATCCGGGCTGCGCGCTGGCCACTCCATACGAGTAATGTTCATCTCTTGAAGGTAGTCATTCACAATCCTGCCTGTATGAGGTCGGGCATTGTCATGCATAAATATAGCATCCTCACCTAAATTGACCATAAATGGACCAACGTGATCATTGAGGATTTCTTCCACATATCTTACGCTAGTTAAAGAGCCGTTTTCTATGATCACCAGCTCTGTGCGACTTTCAGAAGAAATTCCGGCCCACACAAGTACAGACCCACCACCGTAGGCTACTTTTTCTTCGATGCATGCTTGCTTGAATCTTTCCCCTGGTCTTCGATACACTCTGTGTCTTCCATCGTGCTTGTAGAGCATAAATTTTGATTCGTCGGAGAACATAACTTTTGACCAATCTTCAATACTCCAATTTACGTGGCTCTGGGCATATCTTAGTCTTGAAATACGATGCCCACGCTCCAGTTTAGGGCCGTTTGCAGGTCTAAGGGGTTTTAAGTTAGATTCAGCAAGCCGACGTCTTACTGTCCATGCACTTGGGTTACTTCCTCCGAGGCGTCGAAACTGATTTGTGAGTTCAGTTCCTGTGAGAAAGCGATTTCGAAGCATGGTGTTCACCAAGTATCGGTCTTCTCGTGCTGTGGTACACCTGGTTCCGCCCGTTCCTGGTCTGCGTAGGTTAGAACCAGTTTCTTCGTAACGTCGGAGAACTCTTTGTACTGTTGACAGCGACACACCGACAGTCCTGGCTGTATCGCGCTGACTCCGGCCGGTTTCCAGCATTGTAAGTATTCTGGTGCATTCTTCAGGCGTAAGCGACATAATTTCAGCTTGAATAATGAATATAGAGCACTATCAACATGGTTTAGGTACCCATATAAATGACAGATTACAAACAAAAGCAAAACCAAATGCTGTAATTTCGTAGTTCCATCTTCGAAAGTGGCCCTTTTTCAAATTTGATTTTCTTATGATATAACTTTACAATAACTAAGAAGTTTTAATAACTTCATTTAAGGAGTATTACATTGTCTATTAAATACAATTTATTGCATTAACCTAGCATTTTTAGTTTCCGAGATTCTTAGGATTCTTCAAGTGACCCGGATTCATTGCTCTCGAGTGTAGTTTAATGTGTAATTGCTATTGACTTGCCATCAAGAATCGATATGTAATAGTAAACCAATTTTTTCCTTTTACCTGCAACACTGTAAGAAATGCGTGTCTAATAACTAATTTATTTACGAATATGTACCTACCTTCACCTTAAGTAATTCTTATATTTAGTTTTAAGATTACCTAGTATTTCTCATATTAAGTGAATTGTATTCTTTTTGAGAAATAAATGTCTTAAACCGTAAGAATATCTTAAAAATCCAAAAAAATGTGTACTGAGTTTATTTCTTTCTTTGGAAAACAAACTCAGTACGAATATCGCCTATGTAGACAACGTTTTTTCTGTGACAATGAAGACGTGACCTGATCAATGTATCGATTTATTTATGTGGTTACGGCCTATATTATCAGTTCTGTCAAGGACTTTGCCAATGCATTGTCAACCTTAGAAGCAAAGATGAAATGTCTAGTGTACTTTATTGACAACCCTTTTAAACACAAAAGGATAATGATGAAATTCAACTATTATCTATACTCATAATAAAGCTGAAGAATTTGTTTGTTTCTTTGAACGCTTATCTCTGGAACTGCCCGTCTGATTGAAAAAAAAAATTAAGCATTTTATAGCCCAATTCATGAGGACGGCGTGAGGAAGCCAGTAGCGTGCATTGGTGTTCAGAATAGGTAGGCAGGGATTTAATTTCGTCGTATTAACTTGAACGAGTAAAGACCAATGACAATGTGCGAATAGTACGGGAGCCGAGTAGGCCGTCTGGCAACTGCCTACTGCCGCGCGTGTTTGTATGAAGATTTTGTTTTTTGTTAGGTATGATAATTTAGTGAGTTTCCTAATTGTGGGGCACACACACTAAAGTGTAATTTACAGGATTACGGTGATTTTTCGAGGTAGGCACTGCTTATATGCCTTTATGCAATGCACGCCACTGTTAAAAACCGAAGAGAAAGAAAGAAAGAAGAAATTTAATAAGCTACCAAATGACATAAAAGATTTAAACTTGACTCAATTTAAACGCGCCCTAAATATTTTTTTATAGACAAATGCTATTATACCATTGACGAATTTCTTGCTGACAAAAATTTATGGTGACTGATCCTGTATTTATTTATGATTTATAATGTAATATTTCTATCTGAAGACTTTTAATTTATTTGAATTGTATCGCATAAATAATGTTTTATTTAAATTCTAATATTGTTAAATTAATGGTGTGTAAAGGGTAGATTTTTGAGTTCCTATAAAATATCTGTACCTATATCACCAAAAATCGCACTAATAAATACTTCTTTGACTTTGAAGTGATAGGGCAGGCGATGCGATGCGACGGGGTGAGTCGAGGGACCAAGTCATTTAGGTAACCTTCTTCATGACACTGGCACGACAATATTTTAAAATTGTTGGCCCAAAACATTGCCACTTGCCCGTGGAAGTATAGCCGTCTAGTGTACCGGCTTTGTCGGTACTAGCCGTCGTCGGCGTCGCGAGTAGCGACGGCTAGGTATTATTATTATTAGTATAGGGTTTTGTTTGATTCAATGAGAGATTATGGCTCGGTACACCTAAAACTACAATTTCCTTTTGACTGCCTCCATAAATCAACGCGATTGAAATCAGGTTCAAACTGGTTTTTGTAATTAAAGGTTTCAGTCCCATGATTATAACGATTGATTAGGGGAGTGTTTCAAATTCATTTGTTATTTGATTTAAATCGCCCTTTGATTTATTTTATTAGTTATTCTGGTTTATTCTTTTTGAAGGTTAACAGTTGGTAATTTCCCAAACTAAATACATTATCAACATTTTTGGAAGTTTGTAATAAACAAAACGGCTTAAATGAGAAATTTGGCATTATTACGGATACTGCTAAAATTTATGTTTTATGTTCGTTCGTCATAATAACATTCAACACAAATGTGCAACTTAAAAAGTACCTTCCTTTTTAAAAACAGACATGGGGGTTTTTCAACACACACAAAATAAACATGCATACATGGCACAATTTGACACATCGAATTTTAGGTACTGTATAAACTCACACCATTTTTAAAAGGGGTAGGCAGAAACCAGAAACGAAGGCGCTCCTTTTACTTACTTACGAGTACTTTATATTTACCTTAGTCTCACGCATTGTTTAACTTTAAGCTAAGTTAAATATGCGTGTAACATGACCGAGTTCACTTCAATAGTTCATCGGGCCGGGATTGAACCCACGACCTCTCGTTCAAGAGTCATCGCCCCAGCCTAGCTGGCAGTCGGTTGTAGACGCTTTAAATAAGTGACGTGACGATTAATAGCTATGGCAGCCATGGATATATGAGAAAAGATATGGCTGGTACAAACTGCTGAGAGCTTGGCTCCGTAGAGGCTGGATGTAATTCTCTAGCCTCTGTAGTATGAGAGTCGAGGACAACAGTTATCTTAATATATAATAATTCTTCTGTACGTGTGTTTGTCACCTAACTCCTCCTAAACAGCTGGACCGATTTGGATGAAAGTTTGTGTCTGTATATTTCAATACATTCCTGGGTGGTTTGAAAACACAATTGGACCCGGTCCGGCAGGACGACGTCTCTCGTGTCAGCTAGTTATATATATTAACGTTTCATAATGTACCTTCTGCTAAAAGATGAAATTACTATGAAACTACCTGTGTTTAGTAAAAAAAAATACCGATCCGGTGGATGGAAGTGAACCTGAGGACCTAGACAAAGTGACATTCTATCAGCGCTAACGATATTAAAAGCCAGGATTGACATATTATATACGCTTTCGAAAAGCTTATGTAAATCCTGTTGAAAGTGGCTATAGAAATACGAATCACTTTGAAGGCGATTGCTACTTGAAAGAAAAAAAAGAAAGAAAATACATTTATTTGCGGCAAACATGACGCATAAAAATGAACATAAATACAAAAAAAAAACAAGTTGGGGGTAAACATGCATCACAAATCACATTCACGGAAAACGGCCATCGCTCCGCATAATGCTAAGACCCCATACGAGACAGAGCCCCAGCGCTGGTTGTGACTTGTGTGTAGGTTTCAAGGTTGGTGATTGTGTCGCTATCGGAGACACAAAAAATTACAGTTTTTTTTTGTTTTACAACAGCGACGCTGTATCCGGGCCAGACAGATTTGTGGGACTGAAGACAGTATGTGTTCATTGCATACCATGTTTTTATTTTCCTATCCAACCGTGAGCTCTTACAATCTGTGATCAATTCTGTGGTTAAGCATCCCACACCACCATTTTTTTCGTCACCCATTGTTTCGCTCATAGCTTTTTCAAAATGTGACAGTTCAGATATCACAGTTCCGTCCCATCTTGGCACTGTGGCCAACTTCCAGAATGTACGCTTGGGAATGGGACTCGGTAGAACGACGAACGGAAGCACTATCATAATTTCCATGTGTCGGAACGGATTTGTAATAAATGAACGGACACAAAAGACTTGTCAAACGGTATCTGAGTTAGAGTTATTGTAACTAAACTGGGCATAGCACCAGCCAGACTGTCGCTACTGCAGGGCAAAGGCCTTTTTTCATACCGAAAGAAAGAGCATTGCACGCTTGTCCACTGCGTGTTTCGATTTTCGACCATTTAGTCCAGCTTTGCTTCCGTTTTCCACCATAAGTCAATTAAGGCTAATTTACATTGATCCATTATTCCAATCCAGCGCTGGAACTTAGTAAACTTGAATATTTTACCAGTAATATCCTATTTCCTATTCCTACTAACATTATAAACGTGAAAGTTAGTGAGGATTGATGGATGGTCGGTTACTCTTTCACGCAAAACTACTTAACAGATTTGGATGAAATATGGCAAACAGATAGTTTATAACCAGGATTAACACATAGGATAGGTTTTATGCCGGTATTCTCACGGGTTCAAGACTCAAGCGGAAGAAACCGCGGGGGCGCAGCTAGTTAATAATAAAACTATTATTTCAAGTTCCAATGGCCCATAGATAGATACATTACCTTACAAACTAACATTACTTATATAACATAAATACAAACTTTTGTTAATAAATAAGGCGTAAAAGACTGTGTTAGTAGCAATTCACTTTGCATTAGATTGTCTTTGTGCTGTCCTGTATGTCTATGTAAGCACTTTTGTATCCAGTCCAGGATCCAGTATCTAGCACACAGCTCTATTCGAATTAGCTAATGGCCGATCTTGTCCTAAAGGATTAATAGCGCTGAATGGATCAATGGATCAATAGGCTCCCCCCCGGGACTTAAACATTACTGGCGAAATGTCGGTGTACTTACTATAAGTACCCTTCACGGTTTACAGGCGTGATGTTATGTGTATGTACAGTCACGAGCAAAAGGATGTATACACTCGGATTTATTCAAAAGCGATTTACTCCTTTATTTTTGTATAAAATTGTATGTTTTTACGAATGTAGCATTTTTGAACCCATAGGTTCATGTAATGTGTCGTATTTCAACGTTGCATTCATTATTTCACAAAAAAATCGCAATTGAAAGTTGCCAAGTGTTGACATATTGGTGCTCGTGACTGTATGTGGATCAATGCAAATCAGCCTTAAGAAACACTTCCGGAATGACAAAACGCTCCATACATTCGATCTTCAATCACTAAGCACAAAAACAAAGTTGTAAGTGTTGCAACTAACAGTACTCATCCATCTTGTTAATTGTAAACATTTGAAGGCACAAACATGGCGTTAATTAGGATTATCCTCTGAATCCGACCATTGTTATCTGACTTTACAACAAAGACACAGTTTTACGTTTCCACACTTCGCTTTGTCTGTTTTTACTCAACTTTGATAGTAATGAGGTCATGTTCTGTTTTGGGAAAGATGACTAAATGTTACTGACTGTTGACTACGCTGATGTGTGTGAAAATTATTAGGAGGACGATGCGGAAAGTCACGTAAAGGATATATAGCGTCAGTTACGACACGATTAAGATGAAATACCACATCACACTAATATTTTAAAGGCGAAAGTTTGTGAGTGAGTGGGTGTGTGTATGTTTGTTACTTCTTCACGCTCAAACGGCTGAACCAATTTTGTTGAAATTTGGTATGGACATAGCTGACACCCTGGATTAACATAACAGTCAAATCCATTATTTGTTTGCAAACATGAAAACATATTTAGTACATAGATGCTTTGTTATAAGAGTCCTGCATGTTCTACCCTCACTAGAGCATTTAATCATTTTAATATTTAATTTACACAAAGAGATATTATAAATTTAAATAACAATTAGGAATATAAAATAATATCTACAAAATACAAATTAATGTCAAATCGTTTGACATTCATTTGTACAGGGAAGGGGAGGGACGGGGAATGGTACGGGAATACGTAAGTAGGCAGAGGTGCACCATTTCGCCAGTTGAAAAGGAAACTAAATTCAAGTGTACTAAAGTTTGGTATATCTACAGTTTTGCCAAGCAGTTCCATCTTGAACTGCCAAGATATGGTAGCCACCGTGGCTGGTAACGATGGTTATATATTTAATCCCCGAATTAAACCAACTTCTGAGAAACCAATCAAGCATCTATAGGGCTCTATCAGAATACCAGTGCTGCGACAATTATTTTTTAAATGTCGAAGCATCATGCTGTGCCTCGGAAAGCACGTTAAGCCGTTGGTCCCGGCTGTCACTCGTGGGTCTTTGACAGTCGTTACGGGTCGTCAGTAGCCCGAAAATCTGACAACCAGTCTTACCAAGGGGTATCGTATTACCCAGTAACTGGGTTGTGGAGGTCAGATAGGCAGTCGCTCCATGTAAAATACTGGTATTCAGCTGCATCCGGTTAGACTGGAAGCCGACCCCAACATAGTTGGGAAAAGGCTAGGCAGATGATGGTGAGTTTAGTTTTATGATCTTCCTGTACGAGTCGCAATAAATACTTTTTCTTTCTTTCATCTATTGGTGAGCTCTGTAATACCAACTACAGTTAAATTATTTATATAAACCAGCCTACTATTGTCCCACTGCAGGGCAAAAACGTATTCTCATACATAGAAAGCACGAGCATTGATCACCACGCTTCCTCAAGACAGGTTAATTAAAAAATAACATTATACAATTGCAATTAAAATAAAATTCATTAAATACATTTAGAAAAGTCAATAGAAACAATAACGGTCAATTAAGATTTCAAGTAAAATATTATCATAAGTAATAAATGTCAAAGTAATAAAATCAATCACAAGTTACAATGTCATAATGTCATCTAGGAATTCATTGAAACTGTAATAGCAATAAAATAGGTCCTCAATTTGTTTATAAATAAGTTAACACGTATGGTGGTATAAACTACTAGCGGACCCGGCAGATGTCGTCCTGCCCGAAAAAGCTGCGCCACCTACAATTGTAAACAAACCTTGTCCTGACCATAACAAACACAAAAAAAAGAAATATCCAATTTGGTGCAGTCGATCGGAAGTTATGCGCGTACATACATTTTAGTGATTAATTTTCATTTATATAGATTTCACCCGCATAAGTCTCGATCCCGTGAGAATATCCGGATAAAAGGATATTCTATGTTCTAATCCTGGTCATTGTCTACCAATAAGCCAAATTCATTTATCCAAAGCTGCAAAGCAAACAATTTTTTTCGAATATTATGAACCAATGGATTTACCAATACCTTTCAAAATGATTCAGATTGTGATTGAAAGTGTATTAGGCAATTAGGGTGCGGGTTTCCTCACGATATTTTCCTTCACTGATGGTTATAGTACTCTGAGAAATCAATCACAAAAGCTAACTTGAGATTTCACAGCTAACTGGACCCAGAATCAAAAACCTTTTAGGAACCTGGGCAACCTAACAAACATGATTTTAAAAAGGTCACAACGCTCGCACAAATGTTCGTTTACAAAAATCCGTACTACCTCTGTCAACATTGGCCCCTCTATCAATCCTGGCATTTTTCACCCAAAAGTTGGAGACACATTTTAATTTCAATATTTCACATACAAAAAGTGAAGTATTTAATAAATGAACAGGCGCTCATAACATTGAGATTCCTTCGACATTTTTGGCTGAAAATTTCCGAAGTTATTTTTCAACAGTAGCGTTTGAACGTACGAGTATCATACCTTTTTATAATAAATACTAGCTGTGCCGTCCGTTTGAAGTTTTTAAATTCCGGGATGAGAGGTATCTTGTGTTACTGAAAATTCATTTGTTATGGTGGCTAGTATCCTTTATTCACAGATCCAAAAATTTTCAGACCCTTTTTAATCTACATGGTCCTCACAAACATGCTCTGACCAAGACAATGTCTTTAAAAAACTGACTGAGACTAGACTGTCACCTCTGAGTTTGGTTCGATGTTTCTTCTCAAAGTAGTCGGATAGGAACCACCGACCTCATCCAGTTTTTTTAAATGTTATTGACTTTTAAAAGTGTTTTAGTATTTTTCACCACATCATTTTCACCACAGCTCTTAATACATTTTATTTTTTATTGTTTCAATATAAAAATGAACCTAATTTTCTTACTTTAACGTTTGTAACTTTAGTGATTAAAGATTGTACAATTACCTATATTTACACTTACAAGAATTGCGTGTCAGAAAAACAGAGCAATTAATAGTGTTCATGGCCTGCAATAGAAGTTTTCACTATAAGAAAAAAACTATGTCGATCGGTAAATAATCGAACTATTTATACTAGATCATCTTGATAAATTCAGCATATCTAGTCACGGACCACTGCCAAGGTGCAATGACAAGATGTTTTATATTTTTTGTTAGCCTATATTGTGTCCCACAGTTGGGCAAACCCCTCCCCTTTTTTCATCTAAACCTCCCTGTCTTGTGCGATCTCTGGCCAAGTTGGCCCTGCAAATAATATTAGATCATCACACCACCTTCGCCCAGATAATAATTATGGAACAAAAGGGAGAAGGACTATATATACTCAGCAGTGGGTTTAACTGGGCTGCCAATGGTGATGATGATGAAGCCAGCAAGCATATATAAGTTGCCTTATAACCATACAAAATGCGCTGTCATATTTTGAGCTTAACCGACAAAACGCTTGCAAAACGAGGGCCGTATCAGCCGGAACATGCCCATTACCTACTCAATGTAGGACGCTCCAACAAATGGTCCCGATAGGGCTATAGTGACCGCTCTTGGTACAGCTAGGCATAGCCTGATTGATGGTATATAGTACACTCGTGAATGCTAGCTCTGTTATCCGCCATCTTATTTGACCTTTTCATAACGTTAGTGGCTACAAAGGCTGTATATTTTGTTGAAAATATTTGGCTAAAAGTACCTATTTTTTGTTGCCAAGTAGCATTGCTGTGTTTTGGTCTCAAGTATACCTATAGCATAACATAGCATAATGAGCCTATAATATTCCCACTGCTGAGACACAGCACTCTTCCCTGTAAAAAGTAGTGCGCCGTATCTACCACGCAGGCCCAGTGCGGGTAGGTAGATATCACAATGTCTTCGAATTTTTTGGTTCTAGGACATGCCGGTTACCTCACGATGTTTTTGTGTACCTATCTGTGCCGGTAATTACAAAGCAACCGAAATATTTCAACTGCCCCTATAGTCCTCAACAAATCATGATGCTGCAGGTCTGATAGAAATTTCTATAAAAAAAGACTTCTGCCAGTCTTCAAAAAGAACACCTACCATGTCAAGTCACAATAGCATAGTTCACGTTGTAATCAGTTTCTAAAAGTTATTTGCTCTATAGCAGCTTTGGAAAACAAGTCGCAAACTCGTAACTTGTTTTTAAAATTGCAACCCAGTTACAAACCAGACAGGTCTATCAAACTCTTAATATACGGTTCACCTCGCAATACAATGTAGCTAAAGGCAAAGTTAAATAGGAAGAACAAAGTTTAATGTAGTAGCTATAGAGTATAGTTCCCGATGGAAATATATTTTAGTAAAAAGACGAGAACTCGCGGCTTCGCGCCTTTTTTCCAAGATGGAGGTGCATTTTCGCAGGTATCTGGCGCCATTACGAAGGAAGGAAGGGAATAAGATTCAGTTAATTCTGAAAAAATATATGGTTGATATTATTTTTGGGAACATAGATCACTATGGCAATATTTTTGATCCTCTAAATGCAGTTTTAACGCATATTAACCTCTAGCTGAATGAGTTGTAGGTCGTTGGTATGAACATAGACAGGCGCCTTATTAAGTGTAAATTATTTCATCACCGCTGGTCTCAAAACGGTGAAGGAACAACATCGTGAGGAAACCGGCATGTCCTAGAGCCAAAAATCTACAAACCCGCACTGTGCCCACTACCTCCCACCGAGAACAGGCCTGTGTCCCAGCAGTGGGAACATTATAGGCCGATTATGCTGTAACCTCTAGCTGAATGGATGCTAACATCAACTCAAATGTTTCTATCTCTAGCATTTGTCTTAACTAGAACCTAGTTATTATAGTCATTCCTTGTCAATACTCATTTTTGACAATTTGTAGAGCCCTAACTCCCAAATAATACAAACAATTGAAAACAATAAAGTGTGTCACCGGAGCAGCAAATATAATGCAATTTCTATTACTTAATTTATATTGGCTCGTGCGTGCCGTTCATATAAATGATAGCAATGCCTTTTCATTTATTTAATGAAAAACCATTGATAACATGGCCGGTTGCGGCTAAATTGACGAGACCTGGCACATGCAACTTATGTATAAAGAAAATTAAATAATAAATACCTACGTCGGCACATTTACGTTTTATGAAAATGCATTTTCTACGTGCTTACACTAGAACCGTAAAAGCACTGCGCATTATTCATTTAAAACTCAACGTCATATTTTTAGACACAATTACTTAAACAATAAAGCCATAAATACTCTGAAAGTAATTAGTAATGCGGACGACCTTGTACTCAAATCATTAATATCGATCACGGAATCCCCAATGATAATATAATCCGAATGACACAACTTATGTAACGCAAAGACAATTACAAAAGGCTCTATCAAAACTGGCAGATCGACCAACCCGATGACCCACTTCCGCGGGTCATCGACCGTGTGACGTCACGGACGGCCCACCCCCACCCCCACGCACGTCACCCCTGGGGGTGTGTCCCCATCCTGCCGGTTCGAGGTCACATGCCGCTCGCGTTCCGCGCCGTCCGGACGTCGCTGTTGTTAATTAACTTTTTAATACCAGTGAGTGTTTTGTGTGATTTTGATTCAGTGATCGAATTGTGATGACGATTATTGGTGAGATTTTATTTATTTTTCATATAAAATTTATGCAAACAAACGTTATTTTAATGTGATTAATTTTTAACTTAGGTTATTCTGATACTTAACGCAGTTTTCTGACAAAGAATGTGTACTTAAAAAGCCTTGTAAACGATCACGCAATACCAACACACCAAAAATTCCCTCTGCATGTTATGTAACACATTTTTACCATAAATGTGACCTTCAGACGACTGTACGTGTTACGCGTAAGTACGGCTACATAATTTCTGTGTTTGATTTCTTTGCATGTGTCCCTTGACAGACATTTTTTCGGTAACTCGGTACGAAATCGCGATATTTCGTGTCGTGGGCAACGTTAATCGATTGAGTTTTGCGTTCGCTCGTAAAAATGCCTTAAGTACTGCCCTTGATTTTGTAGAAGTTAAATGATGGGTAGGAACTTACGAATGTACTTACATTATTAGTATGTAAATGTATCTGAGGTAATAAATCAACTGTTCCGTGCTTCGGTTGAGACGCAAGTCATTTATTTATTGATGGATCACGAAATCAAATTCTCATCGGTATCAGAAATCCTGCATTATTTATAAGCCTGCCACATAAATGAAGATTTTATGAACATTCGTATATGTTGCCTTCAAACAATCTCTACGCTTTTCTTCGAATTACAACTCCCCAAGTCACTGTCTGATTCCATACTCAATCACATCTCTCGGTCTCCAACAGACTCTTCATAATATTAGAGAGCACAAATATTATGACTGAAGGGCTCATCCTAAATAATCGTCGTTTTTATCAATAATCGTCCTGCCCTTATCCCAATTAATGTACGGTCGGCGAAGCATAAATGTTATTCTTTTATACATCTCTACTATCAGCCGTCATCTCATAAAATCCTCTTTCAGTTTTCTCTCTTTACAATGTTTACTTATTAATGTTTAGTCTAATTCTGTTCAGCTATTAAAGCGAGATGAAATAACTAACATAATTATTTGCAGTCACGAACGTAAACGTTCATACTATGATTAGTATGGGAACCCGCTTACATAAGCTCGTGTTACTTGCTGCGTGTAAAATCAAATATCCTTCATAGCGCATCTCCTTGCAGAAGATTTACAGAATTGCCAAAATGAATTATTTTATTTATTTATCAACTGGTCCTCACAGGCTTTAAACAGGGTCGTGGAAAGAGAGTTGCCCTGCAGTGGGACATCACAGGCTTTTAATAATAATATTTATGTCAGACACAGTGATCCATATGTATGTACACATAAAAATATGTGAGGAACTAAAGAATAAAATACATGCCACAATAAGTTAAATCGCAATCATCTTTAAATTTACATCTTTAATTTAATTAAAATTATTATGAAAATACATTTATTTGCCTTAAACGTCACGCCTAAAGAAATAACTAAAACGATGGCACTGTTGACCAAAATACATACTCTGTTCACTTGAAGTATGGACAAGTCTAAACAAACGGTACTGTAGAAGGCTTTGTGAAGGAGCTCGTTCGAGGATATTGTGTAATTATTGGGACATGAGACATTTCGGCTTTGTCTCTGGGATGTCCATAGACGATGGTGACCAAGGCGTGGTTAAGTAGCCAGGCCTGTTTAGCAGCCTATAACATAAAAACAGACTTCATAATAATATTGACATTATTCTAAATAGCGGAACAACTCTTTGCCTTCAGCTAGGGCTATCGTGTCAAAAAACCATTACCGATCATCCGAGACTGTAAACAGTTAACAACCAACGTTTTTCTCGTACCGGTCTGGGTCAAAGTACAAAAACAACCTGCCTTGTGCTGGTGCCTAGTTCATAGCAATTTCATTCCTCAGTAATAGGTACCTTGTTAATATTAAACAGGTACTAAGGTATATATTGCAATTTCTGTAACACACCGTTCGATGAATAATTCAACGGCCCTTGAATGTCATGAATTCCTAGTACCACTATTAAGGTTCCATTGATTGAACTATTGGTATTACTAAACCAAACAGTTCTTGTGACGGTTTAAATGTTTCAAGAAATCTACATATTTTATTTAAAACTAGTTTCTGCCTGTGACTCCTGTCCGCCTGGTAGTCAACCATGAAGCATATGCTATGGTACTCGCCAAATAATGTACCTTTCTGAAGAAACTGAATTTTTATAATCGGTATCGGATCAATACAAGCTTCCAGAGATTACCTCTTACCGTACCATTAAATAAACCTTTATAATACCACTCGTTTAGATTAGACTAGCAGCGCCCTGCGCCTGCGGTTTCACCCGCTTATGTGTCGATCCCGTGGGAATATCGAGATAAAAAGTATCTTATGTGTTATTCTGATGCATAAGCTATATTACTGTAATGTTTCATTAAAATCCGTGTAGTAGTATTGCGTGAAAGAGTAACAAACATCTATCCATCCGTCCACACAAACTTTCGGGTTTATAATATTAGTAGGATGTAAAATTTATTTAGCTTTACATAATATACTAAAAATACCCACCCATATTGTTAAAAAGGTAAAATCTTATATAATGTTGAGGACTGACTAAGGAAATTAACCTGAAATCGTCAAAACGTATGACCAAATGTGCAAGGAGTCTCGCTCACGAAAAGAGTGTAAAATAAATGAAGAGTCGTCACAAACCTTCCTACCCGAATGAGTGACGTTTCAACTACTTACAACTGTCTAGAATCACAATCCACACACAGCTCACAATGCAAAGGAAATAAATTTTCCAACATCAATGAATCTGCCATCTTTTTCTTCAACGTCGTGCGAGTGAGAAAGTGCACTTTATGACGTCACAGGACTTTGCGTGTCCTACTTATTGCTCCAACTAAATTACATTTTAACTTCATTGTCTCGTGTTCTTCAAGTAGCAGTTCATGCGGAATCACCCTTATCTTCAACTATTCAAGGTCTATTGTTGTATAAATTGTTACAGTTTTCCCTTGCACAATTTTATGCTCCGTTCGATTCTGCGGCCCTAGTACTTGAGTCTGGAATGTAGGTCGATTTCTCCATGAATGGTCTGTTGAACTGTAAAACGGAGTTTAATGGTGGTACTAATGGGATAATCTGGAGGCTTTAATGTTATCCGGAAATGTTTTCAGACCCTTTGAGGGGTTGCAAACGTTAATGATTGTGAATGTTAAGCCGCTGTGAATACCAGTGCTTTATTATAGCCATTCCTGTTCATGTTACAAGTTTTGATGGCTGAATTCTGGGCATTTGTTGGGCAATTGTTTGAATGCGATGAGCTCACCTTTGAGGACTGTTGATTACGAAGAACATATTTAATGCAATGCGTACTAAAAACATCCAAGGATATATTTTGTACATATTTAAATCAACCACCTTAGGGCTGGACAAAGCTGAGAAAACTGAAAATCAAAACTTCTTTTGGCTGTCAAAGACACTTCTGTCATGCCGAAAAAACTGCACTCTTTTTATACTAAACCCTGAAAACAATACCCACAGTTGTTGCTAGCCAAAGTACACGTAAATACTTTTTGTTCAAGTATAATTTTATTTTCTTGTAACACGACGTGGACTTTGTCATCGATTGAATTAACTCGAAAGCCTTGGAGTTGGAATAGACTGCGTTTAAGTACGTACGGCTCTAATAACAAACTGTTAACGCTTTGTAAGCCTAAACTGACAGTGTAATTGCTTACCATGGGATATAGGTTATATGTTTTACCTATATGCATCAAAAAGACGAAAATTTACAAATGTAGGCACGCTTTTTCTTTGACGATACAGAACGTCGCCTACTGCGATCCTTACTGTATACTTATTTCGGTTCGTTTACGTTCATACATTTATGTACAGACGCCAGCACATCAAGCTACTACAATCTGTCAAATTTCTTTAATAGATTTTCAACTTTAACTCTAAAGCATTACAGTTCAAGGTTGATTAGGAAAATTTGACAGTTACGGGTAGCTTTACCTGTGGGTATTGCTGTATGTACTCGCACGCCGCGCCGGTTGCGAGTACTATGCACCTAACCTTTCTGAAGAACATCACATCATAATTTTGTATATTTTTTACTAATCCTCCCTTTTCTCTTCTTCTCCAGAGCCCGAGGTGTGCGTGATGCGCGCGCCAGGTGCGGGCGGCGTGTCTTGCGCCGGAGTGCCGCGCTGGTCGCACTCGGCGCCCGCGCATCAGGCTGACTACGACAACGTACCTGCTCACACGCACCCCGTGTTTCTGCACGATGATCATGTTAACAGCCGATTTGCTATTTGGTAAGCACTACATGTTTTATTACTTTACGTGGCCATTTATATGGCACCAGAGAGAGAGACGTGATCAGACGTAAAATTAAAATTCGATAAAGCAAAAGATTTTCGAAAACTTAACGTGCCATATTAACAGCGGTACGTCCTTTAATATCCCCCCCCCCCCCCCCTTTTTATTATCGTGGAGAAATGCTCATGCATTCTGCACTACCACGGGCAGATAGTGCAGTTATGTGGGACTCTAACCCACTAGAACTCCACGGTGTCCTCCTCTGCCACTTACGGCGGGAACACGGGCACGCGTTAGCACTCATCCGTCAACCCGCCGCGGCTGACCGTCACCGGACACTCCTCTGGGGTGTACTCCCCATCACCGGCGCACCAGAACACATAGCACGCCGTGACCACCCCAGAGACCAAACCAGCACATGGGTTCCAGACGACCCCATATCTGGGCACCATTGGTCCCCCTGCGACGGGTCAGGTCGCAGCGGCACCGCAACCTACTTGCTGGCCGCGACGACGTAGCGGCCAGCAAGTAGGTTGCGGTGCCGCAAGTAGGTTAGGTATTAGCAAAGATAGTAAAGCCCTGACGAGCGGCCCTTCCTCGGGTTCCTCTTGGCTTCGACGTGGGTGACCAAGCCACGGCTACAACTGGGATAACTCCCTAAAACAAAGAAAGTCAGCTTTGGGGCCTATCTTAGCATTTAAAGGGCAATGGACAATCTGTTTTCCACATCTATCCTTTGATCAATCAACTCAGCCTATCGCAGTCCACTGCTAGACATGATTCTCCCAGGCTGCGCCACAACATCCTGTCCTCCGCCTTCCGCATCCTGTCTGTCTTCTTAAGGTCGTCCATCTAGCTGGTATATAATAGGACTCGTCTGCTCCACCAGCCATCTGTCCTTCGACAAACATGATCAGCCCACTGCCACCCTCTGATCACATATTACGATTTCCTGTTTAACCTTCATTTCTCACGTTTCAGGCAAGGCGACATATCGGCTTTGGAAGCTGACGCCATCACGAACACCACGGATGAAACCCTGACGGAGTGCAATGCCGTCAACGAGCGTATCCTTCAAGTGGCCGGACCTGAGCTCAAGGAGGAGATCATTACCAGGGGATATGGTACAAAACGATCATCTTTTTTTCTCGTTTGGAACAGAAATTAAATACAGGATGGCAGGCATCGACGCGTTGTTGTACCGTGGAAATTAAAAGGAGGTTATTGACAAAAAAAAATCTGATCCATACATTTTGACCGCGCACTTTTCTATGATACAGCAGATTTTTTTGAAGTTATACTTCTTTAGGCGCGTTATGAAAAAATGATGAGAGTGAAAATTTAAGATGCGCGCGCATCACCGTCACACAAAATTCACAGGTTGAAGCTGTCTGCAAAACCGCTCATTATTTTTAAAGCTAGGTCACTTTTTCAGCATAAACCGGCCTGTAACTATTTTGAGCATTTTTTATAGCAACCTGTTTGTTCTTATCGATTTAAAAAAGGCAATGGACATTCCACTATAAAAAATTGGATGCCATAAAATTCTGGATTTTTATTATGTTTTAAAAGGCCCGTGACTTGTTACCAACATTATTCAGCCTAAACAACGAACTTTATTGTAACCTTTTTTGTAATTAATTATTTGCATGCAAAAGTAGAACTTCTGACGCGCGTACATAAGTACACGCACCCATTTTTTTTTTATAATTGACTCAAAAATGTTATGCTGGAGATTCTAGAATCATGTGCTGAATTCATGGTTACAGTTTGCGCGTCGATGTTCCTGCAACCCTGTATGTATTAATCATAGCTAGCCAAGACAGTTAGCCGGTAGCAGGTCTGACTGCCTTAGTCCCGCCCGCAAATAACTCTTAGAGGCTAGGGACTAGGGAGGCGTTCTAGGATAGAAAATAAAATCTCCGTTATGAATGGGACACACAGAGCAGTCATGGTGGTCCAGTGGAAATGGTCACCTACGAGTTGTAGGTCGTAAGTTCGAACCCAGCCAGCCCCTGCAGTCTCGACATTCATAGCGATCGGACCGAATACGGTCGCAAAGTCCCGGATGGACAGGTGTAATGTATGGAGTGAAAGGACTTCGCGACCGAATTCGGTCGTAAAACGATCGCTATGAATGTCGAGACTGCAGCCCCAGGGACTTTACTTTGTGTAACTTATTTCACTCTTTGAAATAATGTCAATGATTTCACTACACTACTCTGCTCTCAAAACGGTAAAGAAAAACATCGTGAGGAAACCGGTGTCCTTGAACTGAAAATTCGAAGACATGTGACATCTACCAACCCCCACTGGGCCTGCGTGGTGAATGGCCCACTACCTCTCACAGAGAGGCCTGTGTCCTAGCAGTGGGAACACTAAAGGCTGATTATATTATGCTAGGTTTATGCTCTGAATTAAATTCATTCGCTTAAACATTTAGGTATCAATGGTTACCTGCTGTTTTGCAAGTGACAACTAGCGCCATCTATTGGCGGCAATATGGAACATTGCTTAACTTTAATCTCAGTGAGGTTGTTGAATGAATGCGGTTTGTTTTATATATTAATAAAGCTTAAACTTTATTGATCAATGTGTTTACGTATTAGTGAACGCATAAAAGTGTAGATATAACATCAACCGAGGGCACTGGCATGTAACACGTATAGATTTAAACAGTCAATGTGCTTTTCATGATCTGTTTGCAAGCGCAGCTTCTGTTTCTGTTTGTTTTTGGTGTTAATCACACACCAAAAATAATATTTAGATTTAAGTTAATGTCTATGAAGTAATAATTGGCCTGCAGAGCATGTTGGTCCTGAAATGAACCATATTTATTTCCTTCTTCCAGAGTGTCGCACTGGCGAGGTGGTCCTGACCCCCGGGTTCGGTTTGCGCTGTCGGCACATCATCCACACCGTCAGCCCCAAGTACGTCGCCAAGTACCACACCGCGGCCGACACCTCGCTGCACAACTGTTACAGGTAAATAATAAATCATATAATAATAATATATAAACGCGAAACTTTGTGAGGAGGGATGGATGGATGTTTGTTACTCTTTCACGCAAAAACTAAAAAACGGATTCGGATGAAATTTGGCAAACAGATCGTTTATAATCAGGTTTAACACATACGATACTTTTATCCCGATATTCCCACGGAATTGAAACTTATGCGAGTGAAACCGCGGGGTGCTTCTTAATACTATTTTAATTAGGGAATCTAATCTTTTCCCCGAGGTTCTCACTAAGGAAACAACACCGAGAGAAAACACGAGTAGAAAAACTTTTTCAAAAAACATACTAAAGTTGCTGAGAATCAGGTGTTTTTCTAGTGTGCGTTAATATTAGACGCTTTTAGTGCTACTAACAACTGCAGCCGTCGACAAAGTTCCGCCCGTGTGTGTGAGCACTAAGTTCACGTTACCACTCGACGTCGAGTGCTCAATAATCCATTTAACTATAAAAGCATTTTATTCATTTCTCGCTCTAATTATCAAAGCGCCTGTGAATACAGTCTTACAGCTACGAAATATACGTTAGCAAAAATTAATAGTTTGTAGGCGCTTTCAACTTAAAACTAGTGCCAGGATATTGGAAGGTTCTTCCTGGATAACCAGAAGGCCAATTCTCGTAATTTAAAATATTCAAAATCTAGTCGCAGTCTCATCTCGGCGACAAACAAATGTCAAAAACTTGTCAAAATGTAGGGAACTTAGAGAGATTTTTGACAGATTGAGACTGAGATCAGAAGGCCAATTCTCGTAATTTGAAATGTTCAAAATCTAGTCGCAGTCTCAACTCGGCGACAAACAAATGTCAAAAACTTGTCAAAATTTAGGGAAATTGGAGGTATTTTTGGACAGATTGACACTGAGATCAGACTGTGAACGTTCTTAAAATTACGAGAATTGCCCCTCAGACTGTGAATCTATCTAAATGCAGCCCTTTGCTAACCTCTAAAGGACCATGAGCCTCCTAAGGCCCTTTGTACACGGCACGGTTTCATTACGGTATATACCGCGCTGTAGAAAAAACGTGTCCATGAATAACCTTCCATAGTGATCCATACAACCACGGCATACAACACTGACGATCGTGCCTACACACGGCGAATAAACCGTAGCTTTGCACGGCAAGAAAAACGTGTGTGCACAAAGGGCCTTAAGTATTTTACGCCAGGTGAATAGCCGTCAGCTTGCTTCTGACCATCGATATTGACATGTCATATGTTTGTGTTCCAGGAACGTGCTATGCAAGGCGGCCGAGGTGGGCGCGCGCTCCCTGGCGCTGTGCCTGATCTCCGCGCCGCACACACAGTTCCCGCCTGATCTAGCAGCTCACGTGGCTCTGCGTTAGTATGCTAATTGTATTTATTTCTTTTCACACCACCTGCTTGCTAATGTCAAATTATATGGTGTGCATAACTCCAGCTTCCTCATATGTGATAGAATAATTCTAGCTAAGCCAATATTTAAGGCAAATTGGTGCAATCAAAGTTCCCAGTCTTAATTTAGCTGCCACAAAAACTTCGTTAATATGAGTTGATGTCATGTAAAACTAACCTAAAGCAAGGCATTAAAGTTCTATGCTCTAACCAGGCATTAATATTGTACTGGTTTTCATTATGACCCGCTTCGCTCAGAAGTTAAGTTAGAATCCTTGGTAACGTCATATAGCGCCCGTGATTTAAGACAATGCTTTATCTCCTTATTGGACACTTACTTGCAGTAATGTGATAAAAAGGTCCATTGTCCGAGCCATGCTCGGTATGAACCTCCTAGACCGAGTGTGTAATACCAAACCCGTTGTCGGACGAAAGTTAATGGTGTTAGAAACAGAACCATACTTACTTACTTCTTGTGATACTGTTACTATATTATGTGTTTTCTCCTACAAGATGGGTGGCGTTTTAGGAACTTATCCGTTATGCCATTCATAGTATGGTCAATAAACAGTTATCCCAAACGCATATGTTTATGTCATAAAACGCACCAAGGAGATATTGTAATGTAGGCGTCAATTGTTGGACATATGCCTCCCTAAGCATCACTACGACTAGTTGGTACCCTGTAAACCTATTACCATCGTCACAACTTCCGGCTCCTATGAAAATGTAGGATGTCTCGAACGCTTAAAAAGAAAAGACAATCGCCAAACATTCATAAATTACATTGGTGTTTCTCCCCAGGCACGATCCGCCGCCACCTGGAGCAGCAGCGCCTGCCGTCGCTGGTGATCCTGAGCTCGGCGTGCGGGCCCGACGTGGCGCTGCTGTGCGCGCTGGCGCCGCTGTACTTCCCGCGCTCGGCGCGCGAGGCGGACGCGGCGCGCTGGCGCCTGCCCGACGAGCGCGACGCGCTGCAGGACCGCCGGATACGCATCATACACAACCCGCACTCGCACAACTCTGATACTAGTAAGTGGTTGTCACTATTAAAGCCATACCCATGAGTGCCTCCTCAACTCCTGCAACTTAGAATGCAAGAGCGGGCGGAGCGGGTTTAGAAATTAGCGAGCCAACTCAGATAGGTTAGAAATCGTCCGGATCGGTTGGATCTGAGTCCAATTACAAAATTATTTACTAAACAAACCTACGGTTTATTCGCCGTATGTAAGCACGGGCGTCAGTGTTGTATAATATAAGGTCCCATTAAAATAGGTGGACAAACTTTTAGAAATCATTCAGACCACCAAAATAAGGACAATGGTAAAAAAAATATATAAGATAAACGCATTAGATACTTACAATTAAAATAATCAGCTAACAAAAATACACTTATAAATGTTGGTTACCCAATGCATAAACACTTTGTTAAATACAGAATAATGAAAGGATGCAACAGAACTGACTGTGTACCTACTTACGAGCATGCGCGCAGCGGGGCGCGAGTGCAAAGTATCTACCCATTATTTTAGGTCAAAATATAATCATTTTAATCAGTGTTTTTTTTTTGCTTGGATATCTTTGGTTAGACGTACTGAGCGCTGTGGTAAAATTTGTCCACCTATTTTAATTGGACCCTGTATCTCTATGGAAGCTTGTTGACGTCATGTTTTCTCTATGGCGCGATTTATACGCCGTATTGTGAAAAAACCATGCTGTGTACAAAGGCCCTAACGGAATACCACAAAACAAATCTTCACTATCTTTACCACCGTTAGCTTTGACTCGTCGCTTATTTATTTATTCATGTACACACAAAGTATTCAATAGAGAAAATACATGAAGAGATAAAAGAGCACAGAGGTACTGCTGATTCCATAGGAAATTGACTTTGTTGACGGCACGGTTGGCGCAGTGGTATTGCCCGCTGCGCTGCGTGTCGCGGGTTCGATTCCGAATTTCGAACAAATATCTGTATGGCCTACAAGTAGTTGTTTCGGGTCTGGCTGTTTGTGTATGTGAGTTTAAATGTTTGTAAACGCACCCACGATACAGGAGAAATTCCTAGTGTGGGGCAATGTTTAATTAAATAAAAAACCAACAGGAGAGTCCGATAAGAAACTTGTGCAGTGTATAAAAACTCAATCCGGAATCCAGGGAGTCTACTCTCTAAGCACGAAATCCGTCGTTACGAGCGTTACCTACTCCGTATCATCTACGGACATAAGATTACTTCGGGATCCGAACAAAGAATGACTGACAACACGGTTTGACAGTTCTCAGTCCTTACTCCCGAAGTGTTTTTGCCCGTACGGCAAATTAATTAATCGGGAGTAGGGTTTATTCCTATGTATCGACCTACTTTCGTACGGGCTCCATATCTTTGTTGAAGGAAATAGAAAGTAGACCCCCTGTTACGAAACTCAATTTTATTATCCATCCATCTGCTGGCTGTTCCCTGCACGTAGGTGCCTATCTAATTGATTGGCTCTGTACCGAAAATTGCAGAAAAACTATGTACTACGCTTTGGTATCGAGTAGTCTCATGCGTACTATATTTTTATCCTTCGCGAAAAACAAGGAGCCGATAAACATGTTTAATTAAATATTGTTTACATCGGTATGAACCACATTGGAAGTTACGATGTTGCAAAGATTATGACAGATAAAGAATAACGAACCGTAATTACGCACTGGCACTGATTGATTAAAGATAAGGATTTTATACGCAGTCGATAATAGTTCTGGAAATACAGGGTGGCAGGGACGCGTATGTGGAATCTATAACTTCGCTACATTATGATATAAGTGCGGTAAGTTGAAAATTACAGCCGAGGCGATATTGCTACAAGAAAGCAGAGGCTGTAATTATCAAAGCGCACGTATGTCATACGACGTTTTATAACATATTTGCGAGGAAATAAATAAAACTCGGACTTTCATAAACGAATAAATCTTTAATCACTTGTAAGCAGTTATAAAAATTTGAACAATTTGTAAAATTGATTATTACGTTGCCAGTTGGCATTTTTAATGTTGTCAAGTTATTATTATTAGTTACAATTTCACCAGTCTCTCTCTCACTCTCTTGAGTGAAAGTAGTAGAAACGAGATCACAGAGTTCTGCAGTCGGTGGCGACGACGGAGGCGGCTGCGGCGGCATGGTGGAATGTACGCGTGTGTGCTCGTAGATGGTCGAGAGCTAACACTTGGCTCCAAATTTATATTCCTTGTAATGCGGGAGTTAATTTCTTCTTTATTTCTCATCATCTATGTAGCCCTCGTCTACACTATTCGACCGCCTGAAAAGAGATAAAAACAGCGTACAAAACAGCTATATTGTAAAGAAATACGACAGTGAAAGAAGTTAATAACAATAATTTAGTTTCAACTGACCTTTGTTGCCAAATATTGGGAATCCGGAGCTTCTTTTAGGAACTTCTTGACATTGTCAGCCGAAAATACTTTCGACTTTTTACTCACATGGCCGCGTGAGCGTCTTTTTAGAAATGCCAGCAAGTTGGAGTATGCCTTGATATCAATACCATGTTTTGTTTTCGAATAGTAGCACCACAATGAGCTTGACTTATATTTTTGAGAAAGTTCCATGAAATTGGCTAAAAACACACTTACTGAAAATGAATTTGCATCTTTGCTGGTTTTCCATAAGATGAAAATTTGATGCTCTTGTATATAGATACTTATCTATCAGTCGATTTTTCCGGCAAGAGTAGCCTTTTTCGCTGCCTCTGAGACTTCTGGCGGTGTCGAATTAATAAATTCATCATTACTTGACGACATTTTAAAATAAAAACAAAACAGCGAAAAGAAAAATCGCGCGGAATAATTTTTACTTGTTCACAAATTAGCGATGCGCATCAGCGCTTTTTTTTTAAGGCTAAGGCACAAAAAACAGCCAGTATTACTAATAAAGTAAATTAATATTTTTGTGTTTTTGTTATAGATTGTTGTAATTTATTGTCAAAATTAATTAAAAGAAAGAATTAAATGTTTATTTATTTTATTTTATCTCCCAAAGTTAATTTTATTCATAAAATGTTGACCACTTTTCTGACATAAAAACTCTTTGTTAAGATTTAAAAAAGTACCGTTTGTTTTAGACGGAGCATCTTGATAAACCGTGCGTTTTACATTACCATAACGAACAAGTACGTAATGAGATACAATACGATATTGAAATTCGTGAAATAAGAGACCCTTAACGAGCAAATGTGTTATAAAAATATGTACGCCCGTGTTGGGGATTTCAAAATATACCCGCCCGCAACATTTTTCTGAGGTATACTTTCATGTAGGACCTCATTTTTGCTATACTGTAATGTATACCCATTTCACTGGCGAGCGAAGTGAGCTCGGGACATGGGGCACCCCGACTCGGACAGGTTAGGTTCAAAGGGGATGACGGGGGTTCAATTGAGCGAGCGAACAAGCCCCGTCTAATATTCTTTTATAATAACCAGCAAAAGATGTAGGACATTTGAATCGTCGAGGTTTCAGAATGAGTTGGTTGCGCGTCGATGCGGCCACCCTGCAGAGTAAACAAAAGACTAATTATTGGATTGATCAATCGATTTGCAAGGTTTAGGAGAATAATGCTAAGCCAAGAAAGAAATAATGAGCTTGAGAATCCAGCTAAGTGATAGCATATATACATAAGTCAAAATTTCACAAACCTATTTTTGGAGGTCATGTGATGATAGTCAATATAATCTTCACTGTCTTGTCTTGTCTTGTTGTGACACTATACCTAGGTAGGTAATAATATAGTAATTACAGTAGAAGCTTCTTCATCAAAGAGAGAAAATATTGCTAATCACAAATGACTCATAAAAAAGAAAACATGTCTGTATACGTTACAATTGCGCATCAGGATGATTTTAGTTTAATACCCAAAAATATGATAATAGTACAACGCATTAATATCGGACATTACATCCTTTAATCATGTCCGTAAGTACTGAAAAGCAATATCAGGACAAAATCTAAACACCACTGACAATTCAGCCCTAAATCACACCAATGGATGAAAATATACATGCAAATTCCATCCACAAAGCTATTAGTGCTAAAGGTGATATTGGCTTTTTTAATGAATGTAAGGATGTTATACCTGTGTGACTATGTGTACAGCAAACTAATCTAAGATAAAGCATACATATAAATGGGTTATCGGCATATTGACGCATTCAGTATTATCGATCATCGGTAAAACGTTGCTCCGTGAAAGAGTATCTTTCTAAACAGTTCTATTAAGTGATTGTGACGATGGAAATTGGGAATAAAGTGACAACTTTGCAGATGAAGGCCCGGCCTACTGGTGGGTAGTTTAATATATTAACGTTATAAATGAGAGGATTATCCTGCTCCTTATGAGGCATTGTCTAGTTACAAAAACCGCAGAGAAGAAAATGTTATTATGTCTACTTAGGACTTATGTCTTTGCTTAGCTTGCGGTTATCACCGTATTCCGTGCTTAACACTAAATTTAAGATATATGCAAGTTTAGATCTGTCATCTAAAATTGCATAATATATAGCAATCTTACTTCTTAAACATGAACTTATTGCGTCAAATTGATAACATACAGAAACAAGCATGGTATTCTGGAATCATGATCTTTCCTTGTATGAAAATACGCTTTTAGCAGCACCTATTACTTCCTACAGGCTTGTTATAATAATGTGTTTGGACTATAAGTGGAGATATAACCAACCTTAGAATATTTTCAGGGTTGGTTATGTTGGAGAAGAGGTTATGACTGACTGGTAATAGATCATTTTTTAACCATCCTCGTCCTTCTCAAGAAGGACAAAAATTCAACATTCATCTTCCTACACTTTGCCTAGTGGGTTTTAATACTGACTGCCTGCGTTTGTTTGCTGCAGACCATACCCAATCTTGTCTCCTTTCCAAGGAGCACTAATAGACATCATTCGTGATCCTTATCCCATCTGCTGTAGTGTCCAAAGTGACCATGCACCTGCATTTCCGAGGACCTAAAAACGCCACTTGGCATAGCCATCAACTGGGGTGAACTCATTTAACACAATATTATTATACATTTACCATCGAATCGAAACTAAGAAGAAATTTATCTCCATTGTTGATACGCCCATCCCCATTTTGGTTGATGTTATCTAAGTTAGACAATACTGCAACAATCTAGAACAGTACGTACAAAGACTAGAAGCTTTTTCTGTTATCAGTTAATTAGGTAAATACTGAAATTAGTCACGTACCTGAAAATATTATACCTAATAATATGAGCTGAAAATATTTCATTCGATTTAAGTAGATCAAATTTTGTTATCTACAGATAAAAATTCTCTTTTGTTTTGATTACTTTTTACTCTTGATTGACCTTAATTAGGCTTTGAAGCAACACTACTCTCCAAACGGTGAAGGAAAACACCGTGAGCCAAGTGACCAAGCATTCAAAGATATGTGACATCTACCACCCGCACTGGGCCTGCGTGGTAGATTACAGCCCACTCCCCCTCACCAAGAGAGGTCTGTGTCTGTCTCATTATAGGCTGATTGTGCATGTGTGTTGTAGGTTTTGAAGAAGTGCAACTACTTCTGTGTTCATCAATCTCGAGAATTTGCCAACTTTCCTAAATTTTCTTATGCAAAATGCTCATGAACATATTTCTCTATTAGAAGGATATCTGGGAAGTATAGGCAAGAATCAGACAGCTCCTATTCAGCTTCTTGTTTCAACATTGCTTCTGACTTAGAAGCAAGGTTGAAATATATTTGTATTCGACCTTTGGAATATATAAATCGACCTTAGTTCATAAAAATGATTTTGGCGCTATCTATTTTTTTTAGGGTTCCGTACCCAAAGGGTAAAAGTGGAACCCTATTACTAAGACTTCGCTGTCTGTCCGTCCGTCTGTCCATCCGTCTGTCTGTCCGTCTGTCTGTCACCAGCCTGTATCTCAAGAACCGCGATAGCTAGACAGTTGAAATTTTCACAAATTATGTATTTCTGTTGCCGCTATAGGTAACAACAAATACTAAAAACAAAATAAAATAAATATTTAAGGGGGGCTCCCATCTAACAAACGCGATTTTTTGCCCTTTTTTGCACGCTATGAATAATGGCAACAGGTAGGCACTTGAAATATTCACAAAATACTCAGTTGTATTTTTACTTTAATAATAAAATTAAAATAAAATAAATATTTAAGGGGGGCTCCCATACAACAGACGTAATTTTTATTGATAATGGTACGGAACCCTTCGTGCGTGAGTCCGACTCGCACTCGGCCGGTTTTTAACCGACTTCTAAAAAAGGAGGAGGTTCTCAATTGGGATGTTTGTATTTTTTATTTTTTATGTTTGTTCGCGCATAACTCCGTCGCTTGCCAACCAATTCGAAAAATTCTTTTTTTGTTGGAAAGGGTATACTTCCCAAATGGTCCCATAAAAAAATTATCAAAATCGGACAAGCGGTTTCTGAGAAATCAACAAAAATAAAAAAATAATATCACAACTTAAAAGTGAAAAATAAAAACTTTTTTACAAAAAAAAAACCAACCAACTTCCATAAAAAAAAAAGTTTTTTTTTATTTCACACAGTGTTACTTCCACCACAATGAACAATCCCTACAAAATCCAATCACATTGTTACATAAAAGCTACATTGATTCTCTATCGTCTCAAACTCGAACTCAAAGCATTTATTTCAATTAAACCATTTACAGGCAATTTTGAATTGTCAAAATTAAATAGTCGATCAGTTAGTCAGAAAGTTGAAGCTAGTTTACCACCTATGTATCCACTTACTCTAAATACATCACACTTACAAACAGCACATGTCATACCTATCTGTATACAAACATTCAACAATTTCGGCTCATTTTCACTGGTCCTCTTGACAAAGTTACACATTACGCTAGTGTAAGGAGATAGTGCTCCCAAAGTGAATCTACAGTGTCATTCTGCAATTTTACGGAAGTGAAAATTTTACGAGTGTTATTCAAGATGGGGGAAATTTGTTGTGTTTTTAGTGAACATGAGATTAGTGATAAGAATGATAGTGTATTCTTTAGATGACAGGATTTATTAGCTGGATCTGTAAATAAATCTAATTAGATATGGCCGAATTACACAAAGTGGTCTCTATTTTTTCATTAAAACTTACTTCATAGGCTTTAAGTTTTTATTATCAGTGCATAATGTAAAAGTCTACACACGTAATCTCTCAGAACGCTAAGTAAATAAATAAACTGTCAAAATAAAACGGTCACCCATTCTCATTTAGACAGTGAACTGTAATGAAATATGTTTTGCCAGATATTATATTCAGCTCTAAAATAAGATAGCATTAAGCAAACTCACCCGTGATTTTATAATGGAAATACATTACAGTTGACGTTATTATTGTTCAAAGTAACAGTGAACTAAAACACTGTTCGTCAAGTGACAGGTGTTTCCCGCCACGACGCCATCTTGAATTATCTATGGTTACGTTCGAAAGCTGTCACAGATAACAAATAAGATGTACAACGAGGCGTTTGAATACGATCGTAAGTTGTAGGGTTGTCACTAAGTTGATGTTATAACAAAAGACATTCATGTAGTCTGAATGATATTAATGTTTCATGAATACATACGTTTGACACAACAGAACACGTACTCATGTACGTTTAAACACAGGGACCTTCCTATGAGCCTTCAAAGTTTCAAGCGAAGCTTATATTTTCCTATTGAAAGGTATTTCCAACGTTTCCTTTTTAAAATACTTCTCAAATGCAGTACCTAGGTATACCTATACCGACCGGTATATTTCCACTGTGTTTTTCACTAATAGACTCAGGAAATATTTTTCAGCGGAGTACAAAAATTATGTATAATTATGTCGTTTGTTGTGTATGTTTAACGACGTGCTCGCCATTAGCAATCAAAACAAAGAAAATAAAACTATCTACAACTTTCAGATTTGTTTTACTAGTGTGCGATTGTCACTTAGACGCATTATAGCTAACTTGTCAGAATTTAATCCAGCTTTAATATTTACCTACCACCAGCAAAAATGCCAGAAATATTTTTATTATGGAATTACTTTTATAAGCTATTAACAATATTTGAATAATCATTAGTTATGTCATTCGTACTATCAAACTACCATGTAGGTAAGTTAAAACAACAAATCTTATCACGCTACGATTGCGCATTGCAGATTTTTGAGTATATCTACCGTAGTACCTACATAATTTCCTTAAACAAAAACTAGGCTACACAATAATAGCGTTTCCCTTATCGCAAAATAAACAAATGTTTGATTTTATGATAGAACTAATACTAGATAATTATAACAGTAATGTGTTTTATCCGGAATCACGTCATTAATTCTCGCCGTAGAAATGTCACGTCAAGTTTCACACACACATCTCACACAGGATAACATGCGCAACGTGACAAAATTCTATCTTCGCATTAAGTAAATCTCACCGAAATGAGATGATACATAATGTTGAAACTAAAATATACCTATAGAGAAAAGATTTGATTTTTATGTCTATTGTTACACTACCACGCTAAAATGGCCGAATGGATATGAATGAAATTTGGCACATGGGTAGACCATGACCTGAATTAGGACATAGGATATTTTTTATCCCGATATTCCCACGGGATCGAGACTTATGCGAGTGAAACCGCGGGGTGTAGTTAACACCTAATATGTTCACTCATGGCCACGTCTCGTCTTGGGGAGCAGGAGCGAGTAACTCCGCACTTTCGGTAGTAGCTAGGCAACCCCTTGGTACCTTGTAGGAGAATATCAGTAGGGTTTGTAGGAAAGTTCAACATAGTCTTCCTTACTCCTTGACGGAGAAATCCAAATTTGTGAAATTGTCGAAATAGTAGGAATGGACACTTTTTTAAATTACTAAGGAGGACCGGAAAAAATGGCGTCCATGACTAATAACAACCACACAAAATGTCATTAGCATTACATAGGCTTTAAAATATAATGCAACAAAAAAAAACTACAGTGGTCCTTTTAAAATTACTGTGTAAAAAAACTTATTGCTTTGTTTCAGAATCATAATAGGATAACAATATGAATCATATTAAAAATCGTAAAATGGTCACAAACTGACAATTCATTATAAAATCTGTGTGCAATTCATATCACGCAATTTACCTGTTTGACAGTTTTATATGGAAATTCGTAAAATGGTCCACCAATGTTTACACCAAGTATGATTGATATGAAATGAATTGTGAGTGATTAAACTATTATGTGTAACCATTTAACGAAAATTAGAGGAATTGCTAATGATGAATGACTATTTCACCTTTCTTTCAACAGCTGAAGACGACACGTCGACATACGACGAGGAGGCGGCAGTGGAAGCGGCCGCAGCGTTCGCCCGCGCGTGCGCCCCCGACACGCAGCGCCTGCTCGCGCCCGCCAATGCGCGCCCGCCGTATGAACGGAGACCGCGCATTGATAATCATGACCAGTGAGTATCTAGTTATTATGAAATAATTTTAATCAAAATCCTACGTCCTTGATAAGTGTGGTTGAAGCCCTGAGTCACTTTTACGGACACTAATAGAGCCAATCGCAGTGTTTTGATGGACGTAGGTCCCAAACAAAAGGAAAACGGTTTTGTTTGTGTGTACATAGGGGTACGACCGGAATAAATCATAAATTCCATCGACTCGAAAAAGGAGAAGTTTGTAACCGAATCTTTGTTACGACGAACAGCCAGGTAACATCACGTAGAACTGCTCCTAAAAAGGAGTAGGTACCAAAATAGGTAAATCGATACTTAATCTAGATATTTCGCGCGCTCACTATGGGTTCAGAAACCTATCCTTTGTTACTGGTCACCACACCTATATTTTTCTTAGCTATACGTAAATTGACATGAGGAAACTGCGTCTTCAACAAGGTAAGTGTTAGTAATAGTAGGGTCTATTTAATTATAAACGATAATTAAAGTTAAATGATGTTTAAACGTCAAAAATGTAAGTATGCTTAACAGTCGCTAATCACTACTTAACTTTAAGTATCGTTTATGAATAATGGGGTTAATGTTTAGTTTTAGACCATGGAATAGTTCATTTCTGACGTTCTTTCATGATTACGTAATTTATGATGCGAAAACAAACCTTCGAGCATAATACTGTAAATATTTACAATATAAAATCTGATGTCAATGTAGTTTTTGAAGCTTGTAAAATATGACTGATGTTCATTTCAGTAGGAAGGAGTAGGAGTCATTTACCTATATTTAAATACGACCTTGAAAATAACTATTTTGAACAATTTTCGCCTTGAGTTAAAAACCATGAATTATTTACTATACCGGAAGTGTTATGCGAAAAGTTTAAATGATGATGACGGTTTTACATCCCGCTCTATTTGATGGGCCGAAATAGTTGACGTTACAAACAAATTTATTATTGGCCTATTTTCGGTATAAATTCGGTCTTCAGCTACAAATTCCCTTTTATTTATACCTATCAGTTTTATCCTTTACTTACAATTAGGTAATTTATTACATCACCACTGCAGGAAAACATCGTGAGGAAACCGGCATATCTTGGACCACAAAATTCGAAGATATGCGACATCCACATACCCACTTACTTCCTCCCACAGCGAGGAGACCTGTGTCCCAGCAGTAGGAACATTATAGACTGATCATGTATAAGGTTTTCAAGAACAAATACCAGAATGCACAATCGCTTGCGTCAATCAGCCCACGATAATAGAAGCAATGAGTAACAGTGTTATTTGAAGAAGCTTTAAATAGCATAAATTACTACTGCAGTAATACACCCACAATCTCTAGTTCTAGTACATATTCTGAAACTATGACTAACGAGTTTATTTCAAGAAACCTTAGCAGAATTTTCTAACATGTTATAATGTATAACAGCAGTTTGAGTGGGGCAGTTTGAGTCATTTCTGTGGCCTACCCAACTGTCCTTTCTTTGGTATTGTTCATCGAATTGTTGAGCTCCTTAAGTTTTGAGTTGAGCTGCACGATTTCTGACAAATGCGTGCACTGACTGGACAGTTGCACTCAAACTGTGTGCTTCTTTCCTTAAAAGACCATCTCAGAAATTGATCTAAATGGTCTTCACATGATCTAACCAAGATTATGTCTAGACTTTAAAAGAGACTGTGACCTCTGAGTTTGTTTCGGCTTTTCTTCTCAGAGTAGTCAGAGGGGAAACGCCGACCTCATCTAGTTTTCAAAATATGATTGACGTGTAAAAGTGTTTGTGCAAACCTACTTACAGAAAATAAATCATTTATCAATATTCCCTGAATAAGACTGTACATCATGCTTTAGCAGCCTATTCTGTTCCCACTGCTGGGACACAGGCCTCCTCTCATTGGGATATTAAAGGCTGATTATGCTACTGGGCCAACGGTTCCGCAAATACTCACTTAAAGGAAACTTCCATAAGTCTACACTAAAAGTCTGGAAAAAACCCACGGACGCAACGTCCCGTATCTTAATGAATTCCCCACACTTGTTGTTGGTAAACAATACATATATTACCATAAACAAGTGTATACCTAACAAGTATTATTATATATTTATTTTAATAAGTTTCTCGGTAATTTATAACTTTTTCTTTAATATTACAGTAAACATGGGATGGAATTTAGTAAACAACACACAACACAATATTCAAATGAAAAACCTATAAATAGTAAGAAAACAAACACAATGGAAACTCAAACTTAATGATACATACCTAGTCCTTTGTTTTGAATACCACAAGATAATGGTGCTTCTCTTGAGGTCTCCTAGGTTTTTCAACACATTTTGGCTTAATCTTTACAGAAAACTACAATAGGTACATTACAAGACTAAACTATATAAAAATAACTACCCGAGCCCGTGGGAATATCGGGATAAAAATGATTCTATGTGTTCTATGTCTTGTTTGTGTTCATATTACTGTAGTTTCATCAAAATCCGTTCAGTAGTTTTTGCGTGAAAGAAGCACACATCCATCCATCCACCCTTCCATTCTCACAAACTTTCGCGTTTTTAATACTAACTGCGCCTGTGGGAATATCGAGATAAAAAGTATCCTGTGTATTAATCCCGGTTATAAACTATCTGTATGCCAAATTTCATCCAAATCCGTTCTGTAATTTTGCGTGAAAGAGAAACAAACATCCATCCATCCATCCATACAAACTTTCACGTTTATAATATTAGTAGGAAGGGTAGAAGGATTATCACTATTAGTAGGATAGGATACTTAGTATACAGGGTGGCAGGGACATCGCCACTTTGTATATTTGGGCCACGATATGTAATCAGGAACCGTCACAGTCGACTTCCATCATCCTAAAGTCTACCAAAACATGAAGACCTACGTTTTTCAGCTTGCGTGATAATAGACAACTTAAAATATAATTTCTAGATTTTTGATAAGCATAACAAATACTAATTAGCATAAATTAATGATAAATCCTATGTTTTGACCTAGATCCTGGCATAACAATGGTATATCTTGGTTGATTCTATCTTGTTATTGTTTTACATGCATTCAAGGGTAGACCTTGGCGACCAAGGGATTTTATCAAAGAAACTGCATAAAGGTGTATACACAGTTCCGTGTTAGGGCTTTCCAGGCCCCATTCGGTGGGGTTAGTAATTCCATAACACACAATGGCAATGCCTTTAATTTTGACAGTTCAACAACACTTATTACGTTATTTACTTTGTTGAGCAGACAAATTGTTCACACAATATGAGCAATGGATAAGCAATTTTCGGCTACGTACATAATTAGGATGCGAGCTCAGTGTAGAGCATTGTTTCATAATCTATACTTAATATTATAAAGAGGTAAAAGAACATCATTTACCTAGTGTTAAACATATTATACCCAAAAAGTAAAGTGGCAGTTAAAAAAGTAAAGTAAGTAACATATTATTTTTGGCATGTTCAATCTCAAATATCAGTCGGGGGGCTAATTGAAGAATTTCGCTGTAATAGTAAAAAATGCTCAAGGTGATATTTTCCATAAGAAAACAGTACGTTTTTTCCTACCGGCATTTTAATTTTTGGGCACGAAATGAATGATGTCCATAATAACACAGCGCGGGTTCAGAAGATTTCAGCGCAAAGGTACACTTTTTGAATGAGTCAAGGGGCAACCCATTAAAAAAAGTGTCCTGCTGTCATTCTTCGTTGACAGGAAAGTGACAGAGTTAATAGGGAGTCTCGGAGTCCCCCATTCATCAAAATATAACCCTTCTTCACAGCCGGGCAGTCGGGTAAAATATGATTGAGGAGATTACAAAGAAATCATCACTCACGTCGCTAAAGTATATTTGTAAATGTAACATTAATTTTATTACAAAGTAACACAAAAATAATGTCACCTCCACTTCTACAAAATTTATCATTAGTGTCCTACATATTTTGAATAAACAAAGCTTTGTGCAAACATGTCAAACGTCGTCGCGTTCAAACAATGCTATCGGTGTTCTGTGCGTACGTACGAGAATAGCCACAGTGTGACGACACCCTTATCAACTGTCAACTGTAAGTCATGTGATGAACAGGAAGGTTTGATTCTGAACAGGAAACCTTGTGATTCATGACGTTATTGTAATTAAGGATAATTTCTGTTGGATTTTTTTTTTCGAAAGTCATTATGGAGGAAAATAACGGTAACCAAAAACGCGACGAAGAAAAAACATTTTTTTTAAACATAACATAACATCACGTCTGTCTACCTTATTCTCCGAAGGGTTAGGCAGAAGTGTACCTATAATACATACAATACACCCATATTTCACCAGTTATGTTTAAGTCCCATGAAGTAGGGGGCGAGCCTCTAGCCATCAACCGGACACAAATCCAGGCTCCTGGGTGCTACTGACAAATTCCAGGTGGAAAAACCCAATAACACTTTGCCCGACTCGGGAATCGAGCTCAGGAAGTCCTGCTCAACCCTAGCGCTAGCGACCACTAGAACAACAACCAACAACGTTCACAGTCTGATCTCAGTCTCAATCTGTCAAAAATGCCTCTAATTTCCCTACATTTTGACAAGTTTTTGACATTTTTTGTCGCTGAGATGAGACTGCGACTAGATTTTGAACGTTTTAAATTACGGCAATTGGCCTTCAGTAATTGTTTTTATGTCGTTTAAAAATCTTTTGACGAATATAATTTGCTGTGACAAGTAAACCCCTGAGAGTGTTTAATAGCTAATGCACCGAAGCCCTGCTCTCGTTTCATAATCTTCTTAAAGGAAAACTATTACATTAAACCATTTTTATCCTTCTTCATGCCCTACCTAACTTTCAAGTTTTTCAATTTTCCGGAATGGAAAGAACCCTTATAAACTACTACTTTGTCAGCGGATTCGCCCGCGTGGAGGTCGGAAGTTAGCCCAAAGGAACGTACTACCGGGATAAAAAGTATACTATGTGTTAATCCAGGTTATAAACTAGCTGTGTGTAAAATTTCATCAAAATCAGTTCTGCCGTTTTTGCATAATTGAGGAACATCCAAACATACATGATTTCCTAAGGAGGGCTTGTAGTTAAGTGATAACAGTCGCACGGTTCGATCAATCAGGTTAAGCTATGTTTGCCACGGTTGGTCCGTGGATGGGTGACCATCTTTACACACCAAGACCTGCCTCGGAAAGCACATCAAGCCGTTGTTCCCGGCTGTCATTCTTTCACAGTTGTTACGGGTAGTCAGAAGCACGAAAGTCTGATAACCAGTCTTACCAGTTTTACCCAGTAACTGGGTTGTGGAGGTCAGGTAGGCAGTCGCTCCATGCAAATACTGGTATTCAGCTGCATTCGGTTGGACTGGAAAAGGCTATGTAGGATTTCCTTTTTGGGGTACGTATCTGGCGTGCTTTCAAACGTCCTCATAATCAATTGTTTGAAAGATAAAATCATTTGTTTAACACTCTGTTAGTACGGTACAATCAAATATTTTTTGTCCTATATAAATCAAATATTTTACAAATGTATTTAGTATTAAATAAATGATAAGCAGGTTTATTCCAAGTGACATTTGCAAACATTATATTTTTATAGTAACATATTATATACTTGCTCATACAAAAAATGTTTACACGATCTAGGTACATAGTTTTCTACCTACATTTGTTGGAATTGTTTTGAATAGGCTCGTGGCCTATTAATACATACTTAAACAAAACAGGCAAAACGTGGGTGCACCTCTGTTTAGCCCTTCGGGGGTTACAGGCGTGGTATGTTACATATTCTAACAATATACGAACAAAGATCACATGACTAAACCCAGATTACGAATATGACGAACAAATTAATTATTTACAATGAGTAACTAATTAACGCCAAGTAAAACAGTTGTAAATGTCAACAAATTAATTACTAATTAATGTTAATAATGTACAGGCTGACGTAGAATTCATTGCCAATCGTGACTAAGAACATCTTTTATTATTGGAGAAACTCTGAAAATTCGTTATTTCAGAGTTTCTCTCGCAAAGCATCTAATCTGCATTCGCGACATATTCGCCAAAAATGTAAACAAATATGAGTTTATGGAAAAAGAACTTTAATTCCTACACAATAAAGTTCAGTTTACGCTACAACTTCAAACATTTTTTTTACTTTTTCAATAGTGCTAGTCACTCTGAAATCCACTTAATTTACATTAACATAAAGTTGATATTTGCTTAACTTGAAATAACGTCCATTTGAAACATAAATACAATTTGAATATATAATTTAATTCATTTTCATGCATGTTCATTGGGAAAATATTGCATTTTGAAACAGCAGGTACTTATTCGATCGTGGGTAGGGAGCACTGGTGGCCCAGTGGTATCGGCTCCAACTTACAAGTTGGCAGGTCGTGAGTTCGAACACAGGCACGCATTTTACTTTGTGTATTTAATTTCATCACCACTGCTCTCAAACCGGAGAAGGAAAACATCGTGCGGAAACCGGCATGTCCTACCACCAAAAAATTCGAACACATGTGACATCCACCAACCCACACTGGGCCCACGTGGTGATTTATTGCCCACTCTCACAGAGAGGAGGCCTGTGTCCCAGCAGTGGGAACATTATAGTATTATTATTAATGCTGAGTTTGTCCCATAAAAAATTGTTTATATTCCTGAGTACTTTCATCCATACAGGATGAAATTGAAAACATGCGACAAATCGAAATAGGAGGTGCAGTAAATGTTACTTAATCATTATAAATTTTCAATTCCCAAATCTAAATTCTTGAAAAAAATCGTGTTATTATGGTCTTAGATAGCGCAAACTAAGTTATTGCCTTCAATTAGACACGAATTATCGTTAAAAAAATCTAAATTATCATACAAATAAGAAAATTAAAGTATCAATTTTAGCGCGCGCGTGATAAGCATTCCATTCATCGCAGAGTTCACAACATGAAGCAAGCTGGCAACGCGTTGAACTAGCGGTATTTACCTAATTTCGACTGTCCTACAAAAATAAGGGCGCGCGACGACGACGTTGCCCAATCGCTCGTACGTGCATCCCTTTCCCTAATGACTTGCTCTAAATGTCCTTTATAACACGTTAAATTAGATTTTTTTTATTTGTCGCGCCTATTTAATTTCATTTATCTGTATTAGATTGCCAGTGGTTTCAAAGTTAGCCTGTAGATATAAAATGTACGTAATAAATGGCATAGTCGCAGTACCGTGATCTCATACGTCGCACTACGTTTGCTCACGGGACGCATTTAATGGATTAAGGGGTTTTATGTCGTCTATTTACGTCTGTTTAAGCCTTTCTTTACTACTTCGTTTTTAAGATTCTTACATTTTACAAGTAAAAACATTGTAGGCAGTCGTTTTTTTTTTAAACGACTCCCAAGGTAAAAACGTTCAAAATCTAGTCGCAATCTCATCTCAGCGACATTCAATGTCAAAAAGTTTTCAAAAATGTAGGGATTTTAGAGGTATTTTTAACAGATTGAGACTGAGATCAGACTGTGAACGTTCTTCTAAAGTTACGAGATTTCCCCCTCTCATGAATCGTCTACTAAAATGATTGTCGTATAGACGGCAGAGTATTTAATTACGTGAGAAAATAAGGTAATTAGATAAATTACTATTAGATACTAATCTCTATTGGCGTCGATTAATTATTATGTAATTATTCATAATAATTACGTACATATGATCCGGATGTCTAGAAGAAATTATTAGTCACTGCTACACCGGTTGAAGTCATGCCAATGATGCAAGAACGAGCATTTGTCATGACAGAAATCTTTACTGAAACTGAAAAGATTTTATGGCACACACATTCTCGTAACATATAATAAAATACTCTTAATTATGTACATACACCATAAATATTACAGATTTAAATGTAGAAATAGATTGGATGTTAAAATCCAGGAGTAATCTTTGTTCACCGCTATACCGGATGAAGTCATGCAAATGATGCAAAATCGAACATTTGTCATGACAGATGTTTTACTAGAAACTGAAAAGATTTTATGGCACACACACTCTCGTAACATAGATAAACTAAACTACACAAACTACAATATAATCTTACAATAAAAAACTGCTAATTCCCTTCAGAAAGTACAAAATTTAAATCTACAAAGTTCCATGTAAAACAACGTTTCTTGAAAACTACCTACTCAATTTCCCGAAAAATCTGCTCGCCGTGAAAACTACGTTACAATTCCTGTAAAACTACTCGCGACTCCTGAAAATCGTTACTCTATTCCCCAAACAGCACTTCAATGAAAACTGAAACGAGGATTTATGAATTCATGAATGACGTCACACATCCGCTCTTTGTTATCTGCTACATTATAACCGAATGCATTCTGCTTTTGTACCAGTATTGTTCACAATGCAAAATTAGGGAAAACCGAGAACAATTATTTACATGACTGTTAAACAAAGAGTCAGTACTTCGCAGTAAGTTTAGAGACTCGTAAGCATTTTTAGTCTAATATTGAAAAATAAAACTAAGCATAATGTAATCAGCCTATAACGTTCCCACTGCTGGGACACAAGCCTACATATCTTCGAATTATTTGGTCATGGAACATGGCGGTTTTATCGCGATGTTTTCCTTCACCTTTTTGACTGCAGTGGTGATTACAAAAAGAAATTATGTTAAACTAGGAAACTAAAAATGCGACTGTATACACTACTGCTACAATTTTTTTACTGTATACAAATTTGCTACTGTACACAATTTCACAGTTAAGATTTTTAACAATAACATGCACAAAGCATCGCGTGAACTAATCGCGTTGGAACTGAAAACTATCCGAAGTTCTGTGTTTCTTTCAGTTGCGCTTACTGCGTTGTAAGAACGATCGATCACTAGCCTGCAATGTATCAGGCTAGTGATCGATTTAATTTAAGAGTTTTATTTGTATTTAGTTATGTAGCTCAATACAAACAAAGCTCGTACTTTGAACGCCTAGGGGCCTACAAGTGGCATTCGCTTTCAAAACATGTCATGTCATGTGTGTGTTTCATTTCATGTCATGTGTGTGTTTCATGTCATGTCATGTGTGTCTTTCATGTCATGTCATGGCATATTTCTGCGACGACTAACAACAGGAAGGTAATCGCGTAACACACTAACAGTAGCAATCGCTTTCGTTTTGATAGTGAATTTTATTCATTGCGTTATTTACGTTGTAAAGCGGACAAATTTTCGAAGATAACAAGCAATGGATTAGCAATATCCTTTAAAATTATTCAGATTGTGATTAACTTTCAATCATAATAGCGTTACGCAATTAGGGTGCTTTGAAAGCGTTTCGTATTCTATAACGATTTTCAACAGGATTGACACCTGTATTTGTAGATACATTATGGTTTGCAATAAACATTAATTGAATTTAATTGACACAAGTTTGGTAGGTTACGTCATTCCCATACATTTTTAATTTTTCCATAATCGTTATCCGTCGCTGAGAGACAAAGGGACATTCACCTTTGTCTAGGCCCTCTCCAATGTCGGATTTAGTGGTCTGGAGGTCTCGGAGCAACAAAGAAGTGGAGGCACCTGGCCCCAAATTATTTTTCAAATAAAATGGTCAATTTTTTCAGTCGAGTTTTCCAATAAATAATTTATTGTGAAAGCAAGTAGGTATAGATTCTTTTATTATTTAACAAACATATAAATATAATCGGAAACAAGAATTATCTGAAATAAATTTTTAGCATTAACGAACGGAACCTACTGAGCTTTTATCACAGAAAATTCGTTGATGATTTCGCTAAAATCCAGTTCCCGAAGTAAATCACTTTCAATGCTCAGGAGAGAAAGCTTTGATAGACAGTTTTGTATGGGACAAAACCGTCTATCAAAGCTTGGTTCGAAGCCTATTTTTTATAATTTTCATTTTTGAAAATGAGCGCTCTAGTACAGTTTGATATCATCAAAACAAAATATACATTCTTAATGTAATTTCAAGGTTTGGGAATGTAGCTCTGAAATTCTGATCTTTTTCTATGAGTCGATCAAAGACACAAATTGAACCAACTCATTACCAAGACTAGGTTCTAAATCATCCTGATAAACTTTCACCAATGCCTCTGCTGCAGCAAATTTTCAGCATAGGTACATCTTCTCGATGTGATTAAAAAATCCAAATCTCGAACGTACAGCTTCATAGGCATGCAATCTTTCGGTAAGAGAAACACATAGCTGGTCGACCACTGAGATAAAGGCGGATACTTTATATTTCTCCTTCGGTGACAGATTTGCGCCTTGTGCTTTCCCGTAATCGAGCGGATTCAACCTCACGTTTCTCGTAAAGGTTGAGTGAGATCCCTCTCATCATATTTAATTCACAGGCCAATTCGAATGAACTGCATTTAGAAATGACGTCTCTACTAAAAAACGACCTCTATTCTTTTCATCATACATATTATATCAAAGGGAGATAATTGCTCCCTCCTCCCTCCTGCCACCCGTGATGACGTTATCAGTCTGTCGGCCTGTGTGGTGGGAGGCTCCATTATTAGATTGGATTACAGGATTGTGTCATCCGCAACCACTTCACTTGCGAGAACTTTCCTTAATGGACGCAATGCTGTCATCCTTGCACGTCTAATGTTCAGCTCATTTTGTGTTCCCTTTTCTTTTGCTTAGTATAGTTTGGAAGTACTCAAATATCTGGTGCACATATTTGAGTAAAAAGGTCCAAACAAAATACCTAATCAAACTTGGACAGGTCATAGAATAACTTTACTTTAGGAAACCAACACTGAAATATAAAATAAACTAGCTGCGTCTCACGGTTTCCGTTCAGTAGTTTTTGCGTGAAAGAATGGAAATATCGGGATAAAAAGTATCCTGTCTTATCCAGATCATGGTCTACATGGATTGGGTAGACCCGGTGCCAAATTTAATCTAGATCCGTTCAGCCGTTTTAGCGTGGAAGCGTAACAAACAAACGTACAAAAAATCAAAAATCATTTCTCTTTATTTATACAGTAATATGTAGAAGTTTAAATAAAACAGTATGTTTTATTTATTATTTTACCAATGATTACCACAGGACAATTAATTTAGGTACATTTGGGAAAACAGACTATAGATTCAAAATGTGTATAATCCTTGAATGGATTTCAATTTTACTTTTCAACAAAAGCCAACTCGCGTTCGCATTGTTAAATTGTCTTCGCATGTACGTAAGTGTAAGTAACTGTTCGTTCTACAGTTTCGTCCTACACTTTAGATATTTTCATATACCTGAGTCAGACTTTTAAATTACTCGATAACATTCTGTAGCAAATATAAATAAATCATGTATCGCTACCTATACATAATAGATACCTAGTGCTCGTCTCGAATAGCCAATGAGATGCTTATTCTTCTAGTCTGGTGTTCGAGAGAGATTTCGGGACGAGGTGCTGTATTTTTAAAACATCTACGAATAAGATATTATTGAATCAAATACCTACCCACACTGGGCCCGCGTGGTGAATTATGGAGAGAGCAGACGTGGCCCAGGAGTACCGGCCCCGACTTGAAAGTTGTAGGTCGTAGATTCGAACCCAGGCAAGTGCTTTACTTTTTGTAAATAATTTCATCACCGTTGCTCTCAAAAAAACGGTAGGGTAAAACATTGTGACAAAACTGGCATGTCTTAGAACCAAACCCGCGCTATGCCCGCGTAGTTGATTATAGCCCACTCCCTCTTGAAGAGAGTAGGCCCAGCCGTGGGAACAATATAGGCTGATTATGTATATACTCTCACTCGGAGGAAGGCTGTGTCTGTAACGTTATAGAGTAATCATGCTATGAATCAATTTTCTCGCAGGTAATTTCTTAAGATACTCGATAGTTTACGTTTAGTATTTTATACATGTATGGTATTTTATCTTGGACGTTTTTCCTTTACGTGCATAATCAGAAAGTATTAGCACCACCAAATTCGATCCACATGCCTTTTAAATGAACTTTAACAGTCATATCGACATTGCAAAGAAAATGGTTTATCTACAATTTGATTACATAGAATAGTACACCTGTTTAGTCTAGGAAACACGTCAGAACCCGTAGTAAACATGCTATTATAAAAAAAAAAATACGCATCATTCGCGAGCAAAATCATTGCCTACATCCGACTCAATCAAAAATTCCTACAAAAAGCACTCGTCCTGGTCGAAAATGGGTCGAAAGCATAAACAGTGCAGGCTCTGCACGTTAATTAGTCGTGTGCTCGTGTGGCCGTGCTCTTAATTACAACTCTTTGGCGAGCGCAGCGTGCTTCTATAATTCAATGCTCGGCCTGTTTGTGAAGCATAGGGGAAGTGGTTGTGTTAGGTTGTGTATTAGTGACGAGAGACGCGATTTTACTGTAGGTTTGTAGGAATATATTATAGTGTGGCTTGTTTATTTTTCGCGAAACGTGAGTATAAAAGATTGCTTTTGTTTTGTTAAGAAATTCTTCTTAGATAAAAGAATATTTCAAGGTGAACCTAAAATGTCTGTAATGGCTCTAACACGGTGAGTCTATTAATCCAATAACTAATATTTGTTTCTGCTCAAGACGTTTTTGCAGTGAAGTACCAAATCACGGGCTATATAAATTGTGTACCTTTAGTAGGTACTCATAAATAAAATACCTACCTATAAATATTTCATCAGACAGAACATACCCCCATATATGTTTTAACTAAGCCAACATAATTGAACCACTGAATGTTGTATTTGATTCATTTCTACTTTTTTGACACACCAGTCTTACCAAGGGATCGTATTACCCGTAGTAACGGGGTTATGGAGGTCAGATTAACAGTCACTTCATGTAAAATTCAGCTGCATTCGGTTAGACTGAAACGAATCCAACATAGTTGTGAAAAGGCTGGGCAGATGATGACATTTCCACTTTTCACCATCCGTAAAACGTTTTTCCGCATCTCGCGTCACTGTGCAAGCACCATTCCCTGAAAGCGGCTTCAGTCCTGTCAGCATCTGCAACGCAACACAATACACACAATATATGGAGTGAAATGACAGCGTTGTACGCTTGCTGACAGTGTAGCAGCTTGATGCGCCATGCGGATATTAAGACCCGTCAGCTTGCCCGTTGTGAAGAGAATACTGGTGTTCTAGATTGTTATATAGGCTATTTTTCTTTAAACTGCTTTCCATCAGGCGGGATCGCAGTCAAGCACTAGTTTATATATCATTTAAAAAAAAGAAAATGACTCCGGACTCAGGTAGGCCGACGTAAAGAAAACCTGCTCAAGTGGAATGCACCACTTCTATCTGCCAAATAAGTTGAATAAGTCAACCAGAACTTGAGAAAATGAAGATACAAGGCACAATCCCTGAATAACTAATTATCTTAATTAACTCTTTCCCTTCAACACCATCCAACAAGCATTTCCTCAGAAGGGATATTACCTTGTCACACAAGTTGACAGCGTGAAAGTCTAGCGGATATTAATTCCACTCGTTTTATGTTTCCATCTATGTGGCACTTGTCTCGCTGGTGTAACCCAGTTACTGTGCAAACAGGTCCCTCCTTTGTTTTAAAAACAAAAGACTGGCGAGTCGTTTTATGCTTGGAATGATCCTTTTTTTTAAACTGGGTCCTTTGTGGTAATCGTTTAATATTTACTTTTACATAAAGAGCTAAAGTTAGGTACGAAAAGAATTTAATTGAACGGCACGAATGCGCGGAGTAAACGTTACGTAGATTCGAACGATTTTAAAATTGACAATATACTCCATTATCAGCCTATAATGTGCCCATTGCTGGGACACAGGCCTCCTCTCTGTGAGAGGGAGTGGGCCGTTATCCACCACGCGGGCCCAGTGCGGGTTAGTAGATGTCACATGTGTTCCAATTTTTAGTTCTAGGACATGCCGCACATGCCGCATGAGGAGACCCTCCCGATGTTTTCAATCACCATTTTGAGAGCAGTGGTGATGAAATAATTTACACAAAGTAAAACGCTTGTCAGGGTTAGAAACCACGACCTTCTACTCGTAAGTCGCGCCCGTTACCACTGGACCACCACTGCTTTCATATTAGGTAATAATTGCTTTACCGAACATGTTGATCATGCAATATTACGAACATTACCTAATCTTCTATGCTCCTCTCGACGACGCCTTTTTAAAAGAGTCTCACACAGTATAATTGTATTCACACTCACCTATATTGCTATTTTCGATCAAAGATCGGACTTTATAAAACGGTCACGTCCTTTCCGATAAAGCAGACGCGAGCTATGTAAAGCTATACGTCTCAGAAAATCTTCCCCGCTTCCATTTTCTTGGTAGCGGTCACAGAGCACGGAATCTCTGGCAACGTCTATACGGCAGTACTAACAAAATTCGTGGTGCTGAAAGTGCGTCACGTACCGCCTTCAAAGCCGTCAAGAGCGGTGGCCGCTACATAGCGTCTGCAATTTATTTCAAAAGCGTATTTTATGTGCCAATTCGAAATAAATGATTTGACTTTGACTTCTGTCTAACATCTTCTGGGGAACATCATGGAGAGATACTGGTGACATTACCACCTCCAGCAGTGGCTGCCGAGGCGTTTCCGTGCTCTGTGGTAGCGATGCAGCTACGTCAAGAACTCAAGATGTAATAAAGCCAAGGAAAACCAGCTTTAAAAGAAATGCTTTGACGCAAGTCCATTCCGATTACGAATCTACTTTTGTTTGATGGCGTGACTCAAATACGGACAGGTTAAACACCAACTGGTGGTAAAAAACGGACTTTTAATGGACAATCACTGCCTACAGTCAATTTTGTGTAGTAGGCAATTATGAGCATGAATTGCTGTTGTGAGAAGGTTTTAATCAGGGACATTATTTTCATTCATTATTGTGAGTGGAAACTTGAAGCGTAGCGCAATTAACTGGCAATAAGAGATTTTAATGGTCATAGAGGACTTAGAAAAAAAGAGATAATGATAAATGTGGCGTGTTGAAACATGAACCTTCTGTTATTTATTAAACTGGGAATAGAATATTTATTTGCCAGAAACATGTAGTTTACGAAGGTGTTCATAATATTGCATAGTGCTACATGTATCACCGTCTTAACGGTATGCAAAAACAATTTAATGAAGTTATTTTAAAATTTAAATATGATTTCAATTCTCGTACATACCTACTAGCTGCGCCCTGCGGTTTCCCGCATAAGTTTCTATCCCGTGGGAATATCGGGATAAAAAGTATCCTATGTGTTAATCCTGGTTATAAACTATTTGTGTGCCAAATTTCATCCAAATCCGTTCAGTAGTTTTTGCGTGAAAGAGTAACAAACATCCATCCCTCCATCCATACAAACTTTCGCATTTATAATATTAGTAGGATATACTACACACTTCCATTTTTACCATATTATTAAATAAAACAATACATTTAACATATAAATTATCACTTAACTTAGGGACCAAAATTAAATACCTATGTCAGGAACAAAAACAATGAGCGCCGATAAAACCATCCTGTAAATTGGTTTAATCCTAAAAGCGTTTACCTTATGAAAAACACCGACGCCAAACCACAATTCGAATTTGTTGACAAAACAATCAAAACAAAGTACCCAAAACATTTGAATATCGATAACGAGTGACGTAGGTTGGTCGCCAGCAGTCACGGTGGTCGCGAGCAGTCGTGCGACCAGTGTGCGGATCGATCCGACAACCCGCCCAAAGACTGGGCGGGCGCGACCAACCCCAAGCTGCTACTGTACTCTTGTTTCTTTAACGACGATGTTATCAGCTTTCCCTATTGTTCTTGTAAGGAAATAGCGAACTATAATTAATCAAGATTAATTTAACTTGCTGTTAAGGAAAACTTTGAAATTAATTTCAATTTTTCTTGGTACTCTGCCTTGAGAAAATCTGACTGATCTTTTAATTTCCTCGTGAAAGTTTGATTCACTCTTTCCGATTCCTGTAATTCTGATTTTGTGTTCAAGGTTCACAATCTAGGTCAGTGTAAACTCTAAATTTTCCGCCTATAGTTTAAATTTTTGAACAATACCGAAACTACTCGCTCACTATTACCGGAAATCCTTGTAAACTATAAACTCACTTTGAGGTTGAAAAACACGAATTTTCCGAACGCAGAACACATAAATTACCCAAATTATCTGGTAATTTACCCTGTGGGGGGCGTCGCGACGCGCATCTCTAGCCGGGTACTCTGCGCCCCCTTCCTTCAGTAGCGCCGCGCACGTCGCCCGAGCCACACGTACGTTCGCTCCGTAACCTTGTATAAACAACACAGTTTCATATATCCTACACTGTAATCGACAATCCAGTGAATGTGAAGTGTAATAAGTGCTCATTATTTAACGTCGCATTCTAGAACCGTTTGTTCTACAACTGTGTGCTTCCACAATTGATTGCTCAGATGTCACCTTAACCGTTGGTATCAAGAAAAATGTTTCAGACGTTATTCGTTTAGTGAATATTGCTTCAGATGTGGGTACTGTTTTCACATTTCGAAAGGTTAATGCCGAACCTTTACCAACCTTTACCGAAAAAGAAGTAGAAATTAATCCATCAGTTGGTATTTAATGATTAATGTCACCTACGATTACCATGAATTATGTACAGTTAATTCATGAGTTATGGAAACAATTTTAATTAACGACGGCAATAAAACAGAACGTATAATACATGAACTCATATAGTACTTTCAAGTAATTACACACAATGAAAATTGAGAACGACTGACGAATCGAGTCGACTCATAATGTCCATATTTAGAATGTTTTTATTGTTGCATGCATATATGCATCGTTTGCACAGACGCGTATTACCGAGCAGTGTTGTGAAACCGGTGTTATGCCCATTATGAAACAATCGCATAACGCTCAAACAATCACATCCGCTGAACTTTATTGTAATAAACGTTACTTTTTCCTACTGAAGTGTTAGTGTAGTGTAAATGAAACGATACGTATAGAAACAGATGTTTAGGAGGAAATAGAGGAATGTTATTGACACGTAATTAAGCCACGATAACTGTAAAGGAAATAGTTCGTGTTATTAACAAAGTAGAATAATTACTATGACAAAACCAGCCACATCATTGACATACACAAAATATGTCTAGATATTATTTAAAACTCGCTGACCCGGTGAACTTCGTACCGCCTCAGAATTTTTTTTTTCGTGTATTTTTCCCATGGTTTAATACCAAGTTATTCTGCTATTCAGGGCGGAGACAGATCAAAGATAATAAACATCGGACCAGCCGTTCTTGAGTTATATATGGTGTACCTAACTGACCCGGATTTGTTTTATTTATATAGATGTCTGGCTAATTTCAATACAAGCTTCGTATAAAAAAGATCTTAAAACGCAGCAGTCTCTTTAGGTATGCTTCAAAGTAAACTTTGCAGATTTTTTCTACGTTTACTTCCATCAGTCATGCTTATCAGTTCTGTCACTGAATTTGTTCTAGACTGAAGTCTAGTCATAAAATTAATTTAGTCTAAAATTTTCCATCAATTACAAATTCTCTACATCTGTTTACTTTACCGTGAAGGTTAACTTTGTAGATTTAAAAATAACACTGAATAACAACAAACTGTTGAACTTTTCCTTCGTCTGCTTTCGTATCGTTCTTTCTTAGTTTTGCTTGTCCTGTTTCTTTGGACTTTAAATTGATCACATTTCAGAATCTAGACTATTAGTAACAGCTTTTACACTCATGTTGTCTTTCTCTGAATAAAAACAAAAAAAATGTTATTTATAATATTTCTGCGACCCAAAACAAAATTACCTACACGTGGTTCTTAAAAAGATGCAACGAAATAACAGCTGTATCACACCCAAACTTCAAACAATTTGAAAAGCAAATGCAATTTCCAATGATGCTAAGCAAAAACACATGAACCAATATCAAAACCATAAACCTTGATACAATTGGCGAGCAACACCGGCTCGAAACAGTTAACCCACAAGAGAACCCATGAAATAAACATTAAAATAAGAAATCGTGAAACTGAAACGATAATATTTGTTCTTTCACTCAATGTTGCGAACAATTGGATAAATCTGTTATTCTCAACTTCTTACAATTTAGATAAATCAGCAACAACACAACAAGCTAGAAGTTATCAATAATAAAAATCTTAAAACACGTGAATTACGAAGCATTGGTCACTACCGTTCTAGATAACCGTAATATAGAAATAACAGACGCTTGTCTGAATGGATAGTCGAAGTAGCTACAATGTGCTAAAAGTGGACGATCTAAAAATAATTGATACAAACGACGTCGGCGTTGGGCTTAAAGCTGAATGAATTTTCTGTGAGAGCATTGTCGGTTGGGATCGAAACTGAAAATTGGCAAAACCCAGTGAACAAGATTCAGTTAAAAGAAACGGTATAGGTAGCCTTGGACCTGGAAAAGGACATAGGACTTATTTCAGCCTGTAAATTTGTATAAAAAAATTATGAAATATAAAGGAAACGCATACGAAGTCGTGGCCAACAGCTTCTAAGTATCCTATGAAATCAATGAAAATCATGTCCATTTATCATTATAAACTAGTTTCAAGCAACATCTAGTACTTAATAAATGTATTTTTATTTCTTTCTTTACTTTTGGGTAGGTATGTCGGAGAAAGTATGGTTGTCGTTTGCCGACGCCATGCCGTTATGCAAATTGCCGCCATCGCGGTCCCAATTTCCCATGGTGCAATCTAAAAATATGGTGTATCAAAGCAGGCTTCTTTGCTTATTTACGGAGTATCGAAGTTATAATTGCTAAGACAGAATGTATGTGAATAGGAAACCACACTGTCAGTACACAACGTATAGTTATTGCTTACTTAACATTTTTGTTTTAATAAGATTTGTATTAATATGGTTTTAGTTTATGTATTCGTTTTTACGCATGAATACAGATATATATTTTTCTTTATGTTATTTATATGCACACACTATGTTCAGGTAGAATATCGCCTAAATCAGCGGAAAGTTAGCCTTACCCGATTTAGTATGTCAAATGGTGGGACGTCATTACGTCATTCGAGAGGTAGTTGCTGAAAATCAGCACTGTTGACGATAGGTTCCTCCGAAGTCACAGCACGGGACGGGATGCGACGCACGCCTTAAGTGTTGTTTGTTTTGTTACAAAAGTAGTTATACTAGTTATTTTGCCACTCTGCAATTGGAATTTTTTGTTTTTGTTATGATTGTTATTGTTTTGTGGTCATCTGCCAATATCTGTATTGTCAATGTCAATTAATGTGAGTTGTCATTGGTCCCTGGCCCTAACATCAAGCAATAGACAAAAGCGTCAAGCGTCATTTTTATGCTTGAGTACGAGTCTTTTGACTATGTGTATCTTATGTCTTTTTTATTTTTATTTATTAGTGCGTTTTGTTTGTGCAGAACAAAATATTTTTCATTTTTTCTTCTTTGTTTTAGCAAAAATCTACGTTCATTTTCACTCGTCAGCCAAACGAGTGTGTATAACGTGCGATTTCACAGGAGACTTGACGCGTAGCGTGCATTCATTCGAAGCGAGCACCGTGTAGTTAATTCCGTGCGCGTTATTGCGTATCGTGGTCATTGTGACGGAAATAGCACCTATGGGGAACCAATCATGGTAATTGAACCCCATGTTAGGGTTCTCAGTCCTTATGGTGAAAATGATGAAGGTTTAGACAAAGTAATGGGTGAAATTGATATTATAGATAAGGATACTGTATGTAGTTCAATAGCGCCAGCTCCATATAATCCAGATTGTCATCCTACTAATATTATAAATGCGAAAGTTTGTGTGGATGGATGGATGTTTTTACTCTTTCACGCAAAAACTTCTAAACGGATGGCACACAGATGGTTTATAAGCAAGATTAACATATTGGATACTTTTTATCCCGATATTCCCACGGGAAGTCTTTTGTGCCTTGGACAGGTCGTTAAATAGGATTCCCTTGTAATTTGTCTCGCTAACAAAACTGCTACAATGAATCCTTGTAACTTATTGACACAACACAAGCCGCCACCATTCGCGTTTTGAAATTGAAGAGTCACACCCACACGAGGCCGCAGCTGCCCATCCTATTAGAATAATCCTTTGGGAAATGACATGGACCGTAATTCAAAGTGACATTTCCGTCAGTCTTATGACTTGCTTAGATAGATATAGTTTTATAAGTTCTTTCAAGATTTTTCTCGACTGCAATGGAAAATCTATGTTCCTAACCTAAAAAGCGGTTGGATTGCAACTTTAATAGTCTCCCAAATCCGGCTGCTTACAAGTTTAAACACAAACAAGCTGAAATTCGACAGGCATTAAAGTCCTATAAAGTCTAACAAGGCTAGTTCACCCAAATGAAATTGTCTAATTCCAATGAGTAAAATAGGAATTAAGAAGAAAAGGGTTGATGAGAGAACTGTTAAATTAATTATTAGCTTCGTTATCTTACTCATCATTAAATGAATCACTTATTCTGCAATTATGAATTTTAGCAACAGTACTTATTGCATGTTTGTGCCACCGTTTTAATTCCGATGATTCATTCATATTATTCATAATGGTATGTTTAATATCTGAGTACACTGTGGACTGTAATTACCTGGCTACACATTTCATAACAAAGTATAAACAATTATAATGTATTGCGGTTAAAATAAACATAGTAAAATCCAAGGAAAAATTATTTGCTGATAGACAATGAGGACACTCGTAAACTCAGAAAATATGTTCAGTTTTGGACATGGAAGAACCTATCACGACCGTGGAAAGTAAAAATCTCGCAGTTTTCAAAATTGCAAAGAAGTTTTGTTTTTCATAAAAACTTTGCAATATCGCTGCTCTGGTCACCGTTGTGGCTGACGCTTGAAGTTATTTCTCTCGTCGAAAGAAAATTAATAAAAAGTGCCACTCGAAGCCTTCATGGATCTAGGACGACAAAATACCCTACATACTAAAATTAATAGTAAAAATGTCTCTGCATTTGATGCTAAACAAGACTTTATTAAATAATGCTAGCATAATAAAGCTGCAATAGCTAATAAATTAAGAGTAAGTTGCTCGACTCTTCACGTGACCAGAGGGCTGGCCTCTTTTTAGCCCAAAGAATTAGCATTGCCATCCAACGTGGTGATGCTGCCTGCCTTTTGGGCACTTATCCCATTAACAGCGATGCGGACAAATCTTTTGATATCCAATGAGCTCCTGCCTTTTTCTTTAATTTTGATTATATACTTGTATGTAATATGATATATATTTTAGTATTAGCTTGTAATTGTAATTGTTGTGTTAAGTTAATAAAAAACAGATTAAAAAAATGTAAAATAGACAATTCTAGAACCTAATTCTCTAAACGTTGAACTTTTAACAAATGACAATCAGACTGCCGTAGTCAACAATACTAACTATAATGTCGTAAATAATTGTGATGACCTGTCAAGGTGACATGAGATGCGTTTGCCCGTGTTTCATACAATGCTATCAAAGAATCTTTGAAAGAATTACGGCCTTCCGCGCTTTGTGATCCAAGCTCCTGTAGTTGTGAGTCTAGCAAGTAGTCTTTATAAATAAATAGTGTAGTATCATCGCTGTTAGCTCGTTTTTCTATTGTAATAAGTTAATCATGATTAGGTGATGTCTTTTGTTAGTTGAGTTGTGGCTCAGGCATCTCCATTGTTATCATTTTGCTGCCATCTTTTGCCGTGGAATATTCATGTATGATATAGGTACCTACTTGTCCCTACCATTGTGCATTACTGTAGTTGTTAAAGTGATTTTATTTCTATCTACAAAATGGTCTGTTGTAGTATTTAGACCCCAAGAAACAGGCAAATGCTTTGTTAATTCGTCCAACGTACATACTTGTATAGTCACTAGCATAAGTATGTATACACTTGGCTTTATTCAAAAGCGTTTTTCTCCTTTATTTTTTAATGAAATTTTGTGTTGTTACAAACATAGTAGGTATTTTCGAACCCATAGGTTTTTGCAATGTGTCATATTACATCGTTGTTTTCGTTTTATTTCACGCAAAAATCAATATTGAAAGTTTCCAAGTGTTGACATATTGGTGCTCGTGACTTTACAATATGATTAATAATAAATAGAGAATTTAAAATTTCAGTAGATATCCAGTCAACAATTTTCATGAACAAAAAAATAAAAATAGCCATCAAATTTTCCACCTTGCCAGTTTATTTACAAAAAAAAAAATGGTATCGCGGAATTACTTCAAAAGTATGTTATAATCCAGTAAACAAATCACTGACTTCCGAATACCGAAACACTTAAAAATACACCATCAAACGTATTCTGGGAACACATGTGTTATTTTGTAAACGTTTTATAGTAACGTTACTCACAGTTGTAAACATGAGTGGGTTGCGTCGGCGCACCACGCGGATATTGCGCGGTAGAGAGGTGCAGTAAACAAAAACAAACGAATATTGCTTATGTTACCTATCGATATTTTCGGATTTTTTGCTACGCAGTATTTTGTCTGGAACGGAAGTTTCAGTATCTGTGTTGTTGAACACCTACCTACTATTTTATGTGGGATGGTTGACTTGTTTGGGTGTTTAAAAAATATCGCGTCATAACAGCTGACTCAATATTTGAGCAGTTTATTTTTTTTTTCAATTACAAGGAATTGTGTCACTTTTCCGGTGCAGTGGGGTAATTGCGTAGGTACCACAATAACAGTAGCAATGGCTTTAATTTTGACAGTTGCAAAACATTCATTCCGTTATTTACGTTGTTGACTAGAAACATTTTTGAACATATGAAGCAATGGATTAGCAATATCCTTTATAATAATTCGGATTGTGTGTGTGATTGATCGTATGTCACGCAATTAGGGTGCTGAAGCTTTTTCAGTAAAGTTTTATTTAGTTAAGCTGAATCGAACAGACCGTTATATCCCGGCTAGCCCACCACTATTAATCAAGAACCAATCTAGATGTTTTAACCACAATCTAAACCTACTTTTGGCCTGACCTGGACATTGGACCTATTACCTAATCGTCCGCCAACTCAAAGCTAGAACAATGACTACCTACTACAGTACTTTATTATACCAATAGTCTAAATGGCATTTGATTGTAGCAGCAAGATTGTCGATGCTAAAAAAAAGACAGCACAAAACATCCCGCCTGTGTCCCCGAAGGGTTAAGCAGCGGTGTACCCTCACAATCGCCAGTTATGTTTTAAGCTAGCCATGATTTATTTAAGGCTATTTTTAAAATACCGATGACCTTGTGAAGGCCGCAGGAATCCGCTGAATGCGAGAAGCACAGAACTGGTTGAAGTGGCGGATTATGTCCAACAGTGGACATCTTTCGTCTGAAATGAACGAATGAATAGCCTTAAATATATATTTCAGTTTTAAACCAAACTACGTAGGTAGATAATTACAATATATACCTACTTACTTTAATTTATTTAAGAATGTCATATCAGTATTGTTTGCTTTTTGCTGTGTTAAACATTAAACATACTAGATCCTGTTTTGCATGTCATCTTCAGCTCATAAAAAGTTATTTGAAATTCATTACAAGTCTTAGTTACTTGTAAAGAATCCTTGCATTAATTAGCATTAATTTTTTTACTTCAATAAGGGTGAATAACCTCAACTTGGCTATTGATGGATTAAATTAAAACTTAAAGCTTTCGCCCTTAGGGACCCATATCTCAACATGACTTTTTCCAAATGAGTGAAGGACAGGATCACAGGATAGATGAAATAATGTAAATAATGATCATGCAAAACAAGCTGATTCATCACCAAAGATCTATCCCTTTGGTAACGTTGATGATAAAGATTGTCATAGTGCTAAATTCGATGATCGAGCCACTGTAAACTTTAAAACCAATGCTTCTCTAAACGACGCCAGTTTACGACGTCGCACAAACAAAGAATTCCAAACTATCGATTGTGTTTAACGTCACACGTTACAAAGTTACAGACATTTCGGGTCGTCTAAAGTTTTGAGTAACCCTATCCACCATCTACTATTATAACGACATTCTAGAATGAATCAGACCTACTAGTAGTGCAATACTGTCAAAAATATGCTGTTACTTTTGAAAGAAAGAAAAATAGGTTTATTGGTCACAAAAAAGATAATTAATAAAAAGGAAAAATAAAAACAAAATATATCTATAATCACGAGCACAAAGCAGAATTAGTCGACGGCTGCACGTTATGACTGTGACAAGAAGGCTTGCACTCAGCATGATGCTGTGATATAGGGGACAGCGCTGATTTTCAGTGGTTACCCGAAAAAGACGTACGGAAACCAAGTCAGATCAATTCTAGACTGAATTACTTTTGACCATGAGTCGGCAACCGTCATGATAATGCAATAATGATAATACAGCTTCCTGTATCATATTATCTTGACGTTAGATATTCTGACACTACACTGTTGATTCAACTTCATTCACAGTGTTTCCCGGTGATAACGCGGGGGATACATGTATATTTGAACAATTTTAATTAAATTGAAATATAAATAAACATAGCAGTAACGTTTGAAACATTACACACCACGTTAAAGTGACTAAATAAGCACGTATTATAATAAACATTTTAATACATACAGATCCTGACATTTAAGAAAATTTTAAAAATCTCTTTGAAAAAAGTGAATTTCAATTAGTGTTCTATCCATGAGTGTGACTACAAGAACACAAGTGTAAATCAACAGTGCAAAAATGGCAATGGATACAATGGCAGTTGAACTGCCGGACTTATCAACTCATGTACCACAGCCACCTGTGGAAGAGACAGCAGAAGAAAAGTAAGTAAAAATAGGACAAGAGGTTATGAAACTTAGTCTAGTGAATGATTAGATTGGCAGGGTACCAATAAGCAACAGGCTTCTGGTTTAATCAAGCTACGGGTCAGATCTACGGATGAAACGGGAGGAATTTTTCATACCTTGTTTTTGTTACGCCAGACTGGGTTTGCCTTAATCTCCATCTTTAGTAGATAGCTAGTTGGTTTGCTAGAACGTAGATCATTTTTATCGGATCGATAGCACTAGGAAGTGGTGAAGGGCGGGCGTTTTTGGGGGACTGTCTTTTGTAATTTTGACGTTCAAAAAGTGCTGATTCTCAGCCTAATTTGAATAAATGACTTTTGATTTTGATTTTTCATTAAATGATATTAATCCAATTTAGCCACATATATGGCTTTATCAGCAGCAGAACGGAGTTCAATTAGGACACGATTTTTTACTAAGTACAAGCGCCTGCTAAAACACAGCCATTGTTATTCGAAGGCGTCTGCAAATTGCACTAGCTACCAAGGAACCAGACGCCCGCTTTATCGAAGATTTTACAAATAGCTTCAACCGCATTCGAGCACATAGTACAAGCATAGCAAAATTGGATTGTGTGTGTAACTAAGCAAATAAAGCTGCTGGTGGAGAACTCCCTAGGGAACCAAGCAATGTTATCGCGGTTATACAGTGTAATACTGAGCAGTGCTCCGTATATCTGCATCCGTATATATGCATAGTATAAATTACACTCGCTTTTCGTGTCTGCCTGCGTTGTTCTTCTAAACTACGCAACGAATTTTGGCGCAGTTTTCCAAATCACTTAGATAATTTATTTCGGAAGTTTTTGTTTTGTGTTATCCCTTAATATTATTAACTTACATAAGTCGCAAAAATTGTGAAAAGCAGGGGCGGGTCGGTAAACAAAGTTGACGGGAAATTGATTAAAATATAACACTTAATTCTTATTTACAATCTTCACACTAGAAAATACGGTTTAATGTTTTTCATGGCGCGTGTCTTGTCTCTTGAGAAAATTTACCAGGATCTGTGGGGTGTTGCGTGTAAGTTTTTAAATTTTATTTGTTTTGGCAAGTATCACCCTAAATTTAAACACCTACAAAATTCAGTGGATCATTAAAATTTTAAATTCTAAGCCACTGCGGGTCTCAACCGCACACCACACTCTCCACACGGTGGGTGCCTGAGGATGGATGGCCACCGAAACCGGCTCAGGAAGAGGTGGAGAGACGACCTAGACTCGTACAGCAAGGGTTGGATCGAGGTGGCTCTAGAAAAAGAATCCTGGAAGAATTTGGGAGAGGCCTTTGCTCACCAGTAGGAGTACCTATGCTAAGTTCTATCTAATCTAACTAGCCCCTATTTTCCCATGCAGGTCAAAGGCCTACCTCTCCTCTTTCCACTCAATTCTGTCTCTTGCTAGTGCCGGCAAATCCTTTCGGTAAGCGTCATGCTAACTTAAAAAAAAGTCACTACTAATAGATTTAAAACTGGCAAGCTTCACTTCAATCCTGAACGTACAATAAAGCATGTTGCTATTCCGAAGCTACAGTATTGAAACGAACGAGAATTTATGTGTAGTACTTGATAAATAACTTCGAAATGCGTGTTCCTCTCCCATCCCTTGTCGTTTCTTTCAATAAACCCCCACAATAAATTAAACCGCGTTAAACCTATTTATTTCAATCCTTTAAAGGGTATACGGAGCCGTCCATTCTATTTGTGTTGAACGAACAAAAAGGTAATTAATATGTTAAGCCCTGACGAACCGTTTCGCCGACTTTATAGTGTTTTCATTGTTAACAGAAATAAGTGTGACGTTTCAATTAACGCTCATGTAGTCATTAAAAGTGCTAATTAATTAAGTCAGCTGTTAAAACTCTACTTATGTGTAGAAGTTCCGTTTTTATTTGGAGTTGTCATAGTATACAAAAGCGGCGAAGTGCGAGTCGGACTCGCACACGAAGGAGTCCGTACCACCGTACAATATTTTTTCACTACATTATTTTTTAATAGGTTATTTTAAAAAATGCCGAATAAACAAGTCTCTTGTATTGTGACCCCTTTAATTTTTAACTTGTTTTTTTTAATTTGTTATTATAGTGGCCATAGTAGAAAATTTCAGGTGCGTCGTACCCGTAAAAGGTAGACACTTGAATTTCAAAAGATACAGCCCTGTGACAGACGGACGGACGGACAGCATAGCCTTAGTAATGGGTTCCGTTGGCACCCTTGCAGTACGGAACCCTAAAAGGTAATGGGACTAGGTTAATGGCGAATTGTATGGTTTGACATAAAAGTGTTATGGACTTTAATAGTTTATGAATGCTGATTATGATCTCACGGTCTCTCTGGTCCCACCGATCAATAGTTTGTACCTCTCTTTTGTATGACGGACTAACTGAACAGACATCTCTTCAGCTGAGGAGTTTGTTGCGCCACTTCTTCTTCCCAGCTGACTAGGAAGTGGTGAAGGGCGGGCGTTTTGGGGGACTATCTCGTGACATTTTGACGTTAAAAAAATGCTGATTCTCAGCCTTATTTGAATAAATGACTTTTTGATTTTGACGTGTTCTTCATTCGTGGGTTTTTTGCGGTTCATCTTTATTAGATTCTTTTTGCGTAAAATATTTAGTGTCACATTAGTGTATACACATAGATAGTTGCTTAGATCTCATTTTAGGACTTATTCAACGGGTTCTTTTGCAATTTTTTCACAAAAATTATGATAACTCGTGAATGAATCATAACTCGTCCATATTTAAAAACCATCCATTTTTTTTTGCCTTCCGCTCATATAAGATTAGAACCAGCTTAAAATAAACCATATACATTATGAGATTCAGCTGTTCAGCTCCATAAAACCGGTGAAACCTCAGCAAACAGTGTCAACTCTTACATTAAAACTTAAAGAGCGTTCCGACGGTTCCAAAAGAGACGTTACTCGAAAGACGGCTGCCCCCAAGTGCTCCAGGGATCCCTTTTACGATAACAATGTTGTTACATCATATTTTATACACCCCTAATTGGATCTCCAAGGCATTTGCACTTACAAGAAACGATCTGACGGACAAATTTTTTGATGCCCAATGAGCTCCTGCCTTTTTCTATATGTTTTCGTATTATATACTTGTATATAATTGTATATTATTTTAGTGTTAGCTTGTAAAAATACTAATTAATCAGTGTATGTACGGACTAACTGAATAAAGCAATGTTGTACAGAGCACTTACGGCGAATTTCCCTAAACCTTTACAGAATAGAATAAGTCTTATTCGGAGAATAAATTTTTAATTTTTGACAGTTTTTCCATACTAGAACTGTCAGACGTCAATTTATTCCACGGATAAAAGATATCTGACTTTGGTAAAATCAGCCCTTAGCAGACGTAGGAACAATACTTTTTTACTTCAATAATTTCAAAACATTCCTATTCAACGTGGCAATACTGCCAGCCTTTTCGGCACTTTTCCCTGTGAGAGCGATGCTATGCTTTCGTCCTTTTTTATATACTTGTACTGTATTATACAGGGTGGCAGGGATATCGACGCGCAAACTGTAACCATGAATTCAGCACATGCTCCTAGAAGTAGCGTAGAAATAGAAAAAAATTGCTGTTTCATACATTTTGACCGCGTAGGTATTGCACTTTTTTATGAAACAGCAGATTTTTTTTAATAACATACGAAAAATTTTCTATGGGTTGGTGAGTTCAGAATCGTGTACTGGATCGTCTGACTCAGGTTACGCGTCGATGTCCCAACCAGCCTGTATACTAAGTATTATTTTTATATACTAGTTAGTCTTGTAGTTTTATTCCCTACAAAAAGTTTCTACTCTAGGGGTGGAGTAGAAATGTTCTGTCTGTTATCAAAAAAAAAATCTGCTACCTGCCATCCTGTAAATTTTTTTAGCGTGTGTAACATTTACGTATTCCTCAATAGCACACTTTAATGATCGATATTAGGAGAAAATACCAAACATATACTCTTTGGAATTATGTATTTCTGATACTCGAATCTAGAATGTTAGGAGTATTGATTACATCGACGTCAAACCTCAAGCAGTTGTTTTACTTCGTCACGGCACTAGTACGGTATTTAGGTATAGGTAAGTGCCTTCTTGGTGCTCTTAACACACCTGAAATAACTTGGAACTTTCCTACACTTACTGAAAGGAAAATGGCTGACCTACTACATATCCACACAGCTCGCCGAAAATATCCATTGAAAGAAAATACAAAAAGGCGCCTTCAACGAGCGATAAAATTTCAGACCGGTTTTACTACAGACGTAAATGATATCACATGCACAGATAAATAATATATTGCACCATTTTTTTAATGAACATAAGTTTATTATCATGCAAACAGTTTATTATTAGGGTACAACTCTGGTAAAAGTCATTGGTCTCGACATAATTTAAAAAACAAATGAAGCCGTTCTGTTTCCAGACCCTTGTTGAGCCTTGTTGCATTATTTAAATTAATACAGAATAGGGCTGTATTCTGTATTAATTCGGTTTTTCACCTTCCAAATCCTGAGGATTTGGAAGGTGAAAAACCGAATATTATGGTCCAAATTAGGAGACTCCTATATCCAAAAACACGTTGTTTAAAACATGCTATTTTTAATGCCGAAAAACTTTTTGTGTTTTCTGCCTCTATTATTAGACTCTCTCAGTATTTACTATAGAGTCAGTATGTTTATTTTGTCTATAGTTTATGTATGTCGGTGTACTTGAATAGTATTAATCAATCTAGTTTATTATCAGGTCAATGTTAGCTGTTAAAGCTTTGGCAGATGTGGAGCAATGTTACGCGTCTGTTGCATAATTATTTATGCAATATTTGTGTTTATGCTTATGATAGCTGACGGGATTTGCATGGAGTCATTCCAATCGGAGTTTTGGACATTACATACCTATAATTATTAGAATAAATGCTCATTACGAAAATACTTAAAGTTTTTACATTTTACTTTTTGAAGTGAAACTTCTTAGGCGGCAATTCGGTAATTGGATGAAAATTAAGATTGAAATATTAAGGACGCATCACGTTGAGGCACATTTCGTTTCATTACATGAGAGAGAAGAAAGGTCTCTCGGTCTCTCATCCCTTGTTTTCTTTATTTTTTAAGAAGTTTTACTTCTATCACGTGTAGATACGGTGCTGAACGCGCATTTTTTTCAAATGCGTTAACAGTTGAATTTCCTGAATTGATCTATAAGTATCAGTTTAGGGCAGAAAATCGGTGGCTGAAAAGAAAATTCATAATTTTACATTTCAAAAATACGTGGGTATGCAAAATCAATTTGTTCAATAAATAAACCTGGTTGAGACTGGCACAGGAGCGTGGTAATTGGCACAATAATTGTCATAGGCAGTGCCTATCAGACACGCATTTCAAACTAGATAGATAGGTACCCAGCAAAAGTAAAAGCAGTGTAAAAGTGTTTGTACAAACCTACTTACAAAATAAAATCATTTATCATTTAGCAAAAAAGTACAAAGGCAAACATTTATTTACGAAAAAGGTAACTTTTATAACATAACCTTTTTACACTTAAAAATCAGTGCGATTCTGTAACCATCTCACCGTGAAAACTTAGGTGAAGTGAGCGTGGAGTGAGGTGTCATTCTAAATAATGCTAGGGATTGACACTACTGACAACTCACATCGAGCTCACTTCACTTGAGTTTCCACGGTGAGATTTTTACAGAATCGACCGGCTGAAAGCGTTTATTCTGCTTCTAATTTCAAATAACTATCCATAATGTTACGTCACACCATCGCCGTAGCGAGCCTATAAAATATTTATCAGAGTATTGTCCCGAAAACTCAATAATGGGGCAAACTTGACCCCGCTCAGCGGAATGGGAACACTGATCATATTAACGTTATTGCTTGTAGTCGTGTTTTTATAAAATTGTCTAATATTTACGGAGTTTTCGGAGGTTTTAACGCTAGAGTGGTAGTTGTTGCTGTTTTGTTTTTTTTTTAATATAAACTGTAAACAACAATAGTTGAGAAGGCTGATTAAAAGTCGTGCAATTAAATGTTTATATTGTTTATTGCTACTGCATCTTAGAATAATACAGATAATACACATGATTCTAGAACCAGTTAACAGTTTTCGTCGGTTATTAAAACAAAATGTTGTTCCGCACATTTTGGCGTAGGTATTAATTACAATGTTCTATGAAACAACACATGTTCTTTCTCATAACTGACGGTAATTCTCTATGCTAGAGGTTTAGAATCGCGTGCTGAATCATTATTACAGTTTGCGCGTTAATGTCCCTGCCACCTTGTATAGTAAACCTGTATACACGACATACATGGTTTATTCTTTTAAATATACTGAAGTTCTTCCTTTCTTATTTGCTAAAGTTGGCTAAGAAACCTATAAAACTTATGCTACATAGCACCTCTAAGTTGAAACTGACCGTTCGGGAAATCATATAATATGTGAAATACGGAAAACGAATCGTTTCAAAGTATTGTAACTTAGAATAGAATAGACATTTATTTGGCAAAAATATGGGTAATAAAATAATATATATATTATATGGGTATAATGTGGGTATGGGTATAGGTGTTAAACTACATTCAATCTCAGCCATATTTCACCATTCGGCATGCAACGTTTAGGTATATTATTAACCTCTTCTATTATTGCGGAAAATTTATAGACTATCGTCAGCATTGATTTCAAAGAAGCTTCCTAGGTGATCATTATAAAACTTTCCTTTAAATTTTCTTGGAATTTAATATCATTTCTGTCTTAAGGTATTTAGAGATAATGAGGACCTATTGAAAGCTCCTTTTCTAGCAAGTAATCTAATAAAGTAGTGGGTGTTCCTCATAAATTGTCTCTTTTACTTAACTTTCTTTTTATATCTTCTAAACTGACTACAGCATGTATTTTTTTTTTTGGTGGGTAATCAAATGACCTCTCCCGCTCTGAGCTGAGTGAAAGGGCGTGTCAGACTTTTACTGCCTAAAACCCACCCGTGTTCCTTCAGTTGCCTGTACCAGGGGCCACGGTATCTCTTTCGAACAACCCGCAGCCCCGGTGGCACTACACCATGTATCTGGCCATCAACCTGAACAACTTTCTCCATGGAACCAACTTCATAATCGCGAAAAGTTTATCAGCCGGTCCGTCATTTTCACCCGTGATTTCGTCATTAATTAACCGTGTGTCGTGTAGGTGTTGAAGTTTTGTATGGAACATCATCATCTGCCTAGGCTTTTTCCAACTATGTTGGGGTTAGCTTTCGGTCTAACTGTATGCAGCTGAATACCAGTATTTTACATGGAGCGGACCTCCAGAACCCAGTTACTAGGTAATACGATACCACTTGGTTAGACTGGTTGTCAGACTTTCGAACTTCTGACGACCCGTAACAACTGTCAAAGATCCACGAATGACAGCCGGGACCAACGGCTTAACGTGCTTTTCGAGGCACAGAGGGGTCTTGGTATGTAAAGATGGTCACCCATTCACGGACCAACCACGGCAAGCGTAGCTTAACCTGATCGATCGACCCGTGCGGCTGTTGTTACTTAGCCACAAGCCCCTCCAAAGTTTTGTATGGAACTGTTAATAAAATTATTTCACGATGTTATGGTGTGGGACCATACACACCGATAAATATGCCTTTCCGATACATGCTGTATAATAGCATCAATATTCTTGTCGAGTTCATAAAGGTGGGTGGACGCATAAGAATATTAAATAAGTAATAGACATAAGTATTTTCTCTTCTAGCTTTAATTGAGGATTTGTACGGCTTCAGAGCTTAGATGTGAGATTAATTAAACCTCTAGCAATGTTACTTTTATTTATTTTTTCACCTAGCAACCCGCCCCTGCTTCGCACAGTTTCTACGATAAAACATCGAGAGATTTCTTTATTATAATATGTAAGTCTATTATACACATAAACCTTCCTAAAGAAATTCTCTAAATGACTTGAAAACGTCATCAAAATCCGTTTCGAAGTTCAGAAGAAAAATATAGTAACACGTAGAGACACGAAAAGCGACTTTAGTCATCACTCATCATCATCTCCATCATTTAGTCATCACTCATCATCATCTTCATCATTTAGTCATCACTCATCATCCTCTCCATCATTTAGTCATCACTCATCATCATCTTCATCATTTAGTCATCACTCATCATCCTCTCCATCATTTAGTCATCACTCATTATCATCTTCATCATTTAGTCATCACTCATCATCACCATTTAGTCATCACTCATCATCATCATTTAGTCATCAATCAGCATCATCTTCATCATTTAGTCATTACTCATCATCATCTCCATCATTTAGTCATCACTCATCATCCTCTCCATCATTTAGTCATCACTCATTATCATCTTCATCATTTAGTCATCACTCATCATCACCATTTAGTCATCACTCATCATCATCATTTAGTCATCAATCAGCATCATCTTCATCATTTAGTCATTACTCATCATCATCTCCATCATTTAGTCATCACTCATCATCATTTTCATCATTTAGTCATCACTCATCATCATCTTCATCATTTCAGCCGAAAGAAATCCACTGGTGGACATAGGCCTGCCCAAAGCACCTCCACTTCGACCGGTTCTGTGCTTCTCGCATCCAACGGGTTCCTGAGGCCTTCACAAGGTCGTCGGTCGGTTATACTATCTCTCAGATATGTATAGAATATAGATAGAAGATATAGAAGTTCATGCTACCTTCCTACTACACCAAGTTACGACCAAGTTTTATATGAGCTCGTATAAAGTATACATCTTGGGTTACTAAAATGTTATTAAAAAACAAGCCGTTTGCCCGGTGGGAGATCCCATCGGCACAAATGACGAACTTCTATACAAATTTTCATCACATTTATGGATGAATTTTCAAAAAATTGTGCCCACTTTCATTCGTTCGTTATCTAAGGAACTCTTGTGAAGTCTTCTTGTTATCAACACGAAGAAGCTACCAAAAAACATTGACATATCTGTCTACACCATAGGGCTCTCAACATTATTTTGCCCACCTTTTATTTTTACTTTGAGAACATATTTTTTTCTAGAGCCCCCAATTTTATTTACTAAAGAATCTGAAACAGCTATCGCCACGATTATTTATTTAAACGTGTAATATTATACAGTCGTAAAATAGGATATATAATTCTCTCTGGGGTCTGTCACTGTCCCCCTTAAAGTCTCAAACGCCCGCGAGGGGGCGTTAACACCCCCGTTGAGAACCTATATGGTCTAAACCTTTACGTTTTCTATCCATTTCGTCTATAAACTAGACCTAAAGCAACAAAGATTGCCTATAATATCCAATTCACCTTTCAAATAAAAGTTTCTGCCACGCATTTTCTTGCTTTGATAGGCACATAAAGGCTAGACTACATAAACGTTAACACATTTATGACGTCATCAATTCCAGTGGTCTAATAGCCGGCGGACGTTTTACATTCGAGTTTATACTCAGTTACTTTCGTTTGAAAGGTTTTTATAGCCTCATGTCGTTCGTCTAGACACAGCCTTGGAAAACTGCACTTGGAATAATGCTTTTGAAGATTGTAAAACTGATCATGGAGATTGTCTAAGGGTATTTTGTGATTGGTTTTTAAAAGCCTGTCCATTTGCATTCTATTTTGATTTAAAACAGTGAAATTATCTGAGTGGCTTGCTTCGTTTAAATTAGCTTTTGTAAAGATTTCCAGGTCTTTTCTGACAGAAACGGAATTTCAGTATTGTTGAAAAACTCTTTCCACGTAACTCACTCACTGTCGCTCTCTCTATCTATCTCTCTCTCTCTCTCTCTCTCTCTCTCTGTCTATCTCTCTCTCTATATATATATCTATCTCTCTCTCTCTCTCTCTCTCTCTCTCTCTCTCTCCTTAGTTTAGCCACGGGCAACAAAGTACGTAACTACCCCTGAAATCTTCTGTATGACACCAATCCACAGCACCAATCAGATGCGAGAAAAGAATACCTACGCACTTTCTCTTTTATAATAGAATACTCTTTATTAAGTACACCATATACAAATAAATTACAGACAAAAATATAGAAATTTTCTCTCTTATTTAATTAAAACGAAGTACTTTCATATTAACAAGTACTAATTACCTATACCTACTCTGCTTAATTACCATTCATAATACCTCTAACTCCATGTCTTATAATAAAAACCCTGTAAGAACATTTCTACTATCTCATTTTCATTTGAGCTTTGTATGTTATATCAGTGAAGCGTCTCTTACAATTTACAATCATATCACGTTCACAATTTCTGTCCAACTTTTGTTTGAATGTGCTCTTATTGCCAGTAATTTGACAAGCAAGACGTAAGTAGAAATACCGCTGAATAACACGGCTTTTTAACAAAAGGTCGGTACGAGAAAAATAGGGAACATTTGTTTACAAATAAACAAAAGAGAAAAGTAAACGGTGCTACAAAAAAAAAGGAACAGCAGCAGTCACGAAAACACCTTTGCATCTACAAGAAAAAAAAAAAAACTAAAAGATTACTAGTTAATTAAGATCGACGTGTTCTTTTAATGAGATAGTGTTAAAATAGACTAGAATGTCTTCAACTAACACGATTTCACATTACTTCGTGAATTAGCGTAAATAACGAGAACTTGCTCTATTTACTGTCAGATTCTGAAGAAGATTCATCTCAATACTCTTGGTACCCTTTTTGCAATCGCTTTAATTTTGACAGTTCAACATCATTCATTGCGTTATTTACGTTGTTGAGCAGACAATTTTTTCGAAAATATGAAGCAATCAATGGATTAAAAATATAATTCAAAATGATTCAGATTTTTTTTAAAGTGTGCTACTCAATAAGGGTGCTGATTGTTAAAAATAAACGTGATATTTACTAACTATTAAATTGTCTCTCCTTCACACTTAAACCCATCCAAAGGTCGTTTTTACCTTTACGTCACCCTTTGTATTTTTCTACATTTATTTCTGTAATGATGTACACTATACATAATAAAAAGTACCTAATCTGTCCGCCCAGGTCAAGTTTTTCGAACACTGAAAATTGTCTATGTTTCTTGACTCCTTTCGCCATTAGACGTGAGTTCAAGGTCTTTAAAACAAAAGAATCCAAGAACATAAAGGTTACCCGGTACCTCGTATCAAATAAAAAACGCGTTTCCAACTTCATTGGGAGTGCGTCTAAGTAGGCTAGGTATGTAATGAAGGCGGTGACGTCACAAGTCAATGGGCGGGCGGCGCGGTGGCGCGGCGCCAGACAAGCCCCCCTTCCGACCCCCACTTCACCCCCTTAGCCCTCCGCTTACAATGCATTGTCGGGACTCGTACTCTATACCACTTCGGAGGCACTTTACGCAATAGTATCCGACCCCTAGAAAGGGCTTGACCCGTCTGTCTGTCTATACAGGGAGTTGGGTGCAGTTTTCTAAAAAATAAGATAGCGTTACATCACTCCCGTAATCCGTGGAGTATTAGTCAGAGGTGTACCATTAGTATACCTACATTTAGCCAGTTATGTTTAATGCCCATGTAATAGGGGACGAGCCTAGAGTGACATCAAACGCACCCTAATTGCGTAACACACAATCAATCTCAATCTGAATCATTTTGAAGGATATTGCTAATCCATTGCTTCATATGTTCAAAAAATGTGTCGTGTGTCTGCTCAACAACGTAAATAACGCAATGAATGTTGTTGAACTGTCAAAATGAAACCGATTCCGATTGATCGTGTGTTACGCAATTAGGGTGCCGGACACAAATCCACACTGAGCTGCTACCGACTGATAAATTTCCAAAGACACTGGATTCCCGACTTGGGAATCGAACCAAGGACCTCCTCTTGTAAACACTTAGACCAACGCGGCAGTTAAAAATAATGTGTGTCTATCGGCCGAATTATGTATGTCAAACAAGCCCTACCTTACTTGCAGTCAACAAGGCGCGCCACATGTACCCTCTTTTTATGCACCGTTGCAATTTATTTTCCAATTACTTATATATATAGTCCTCTTCACCGTATCCGGCGACAGCGACCCCGACTACTTCTCTTTCCTTTCGTGAGCTCTCTGATGACTAGCAAAACCAAATTTGGTCTTGAAAACCCGGTCACACCGTATACAGAAGAGCTGATCAGCATCGTTGGTTGTGTATGCATAGGAAGGCTTTGGGCGGCTTTTGCGTATTTGGCGCTTATTGTCTAGGTCTTCAAGACGATTTGTTTCAAAGCATTCAGTTGCTTTGTGGATTGAGGTGCGCCACCTCTCTCGGTTTCGAGCAAACTCCTGCCACCGATCAACGGGAATGCCACAGGTCGTAAGGTGACGTTTGAGAACATCTTTGTAATTACTTACACTAGATACTAAAAATTAATTTTGTCTAACTAGTTAAACAAATAAATACAAAAACAAAAGGACACTTAGGCATCGTCGTCGCAAACGGGCCCAGAAGACTGGCAGCATTGGCACGTTGAATGGCCCAAAGAACGCCCCAGCCCTCTGGCCACGTGAAGTCACAGAATAAATAGTACAGTAAAGTGTCTACCAGTCGGCGTGAAATTTCATTAAAAAGGAGACACGCACTCGGGCCCCATGACCGACACCATAAGGCTCATAACTGTAGTCACCCATAAGGTTACAGTATTTGCGCTTTTCCAATGGTTTTCCATAAACGTCTCACTTTGTGATAGCTTCGATCGAACATGTGTGGATAAAAATTGGCTTTCGCAACGAGGTGACTTACCTTGGTTTTCTTGCGATATTCGTGGGAAATTTCTTCTTGATTTTCCCATCTATTGTCTTACTGCGTTCATGGAAAATCTCTTCTGAGTTTTTCTATAATTCCTTCAAAGTTAAAGCATCTTGATGAGTGATATTATCTAGTCTTACCAGTCTGTCTCACTGATGTCATAATTGTATGTAGTATGTTGTCATTTCCGTAATTAATTAATTTATAGTTTAACGCTTCTCATTTGTTTTACACTTTATCTGTTTAGTTATTTCTACTTCTCTTGTTACTGTAAGTATTTGTGCTATTATGTATTCTGTGCTGGAAGTTTTAATAATTGAACTCCTGTAGGTCACACGCAACTGTTAAAAGCAGAGCAGTTTATATGCCAATCTACCTACAACAAAGAAATAAAAATCTTCGTGGTCTACCTAGAACGCGTATTGCGTTGATCGGTTCACAGTTGAAACAAAAGAAAAATAACTCTCATACATTTATTTATTTTATTTTTTATTTATTTATTAAAATCTCCCTTACAACTATCATTACAGATGTAGGTCATTTGTGCGTCACAGGACCACCAACAAAGAACGCAGTAGTTTTCCACCAGCTTGCGAATGCGAACGCATCTTAAACACTGAGCAAACTGCGTCACACGTTACACATAATGCACTTAACATTGACACTGGCAGCCAGTTCCGACCAGTTAAAACTGAGGCTCTGTCAGTTGCGTCTAAACGAGGCATTTACTATGCGTATGTACGAGTAAGTGCACGCTATTAATAGATGTGTGAGGTCGGGTCAGAATTCTGGATTATGTAATAGACAGTGGCATTAGGATTAGGTACGGATTATGTCTGGTTTATACTGGACTTAGAGTAGAGAGGGCAATGCGTTATTATAGGCTTGAAAGAAAGAAAATACGTTTATTTGCGGTAAACATGACGCAGAGAAAGAACACAAACACAAAAAAAATAACAAGTTGGGGGAAAATGTGCGTCACATCCACGCAAAACGGCCATCGCTCAGCATAATGCTAAGACCCTATGCGAGACAGAGCCCCTGCGCTCTTTCGCAAGAAAATGGCTTGACAGTTTACTTCTCGTATTTCTCCTCTGTGTTTGGAAACAGTGTTCAGTCAATTGCCCATCGTTTTCGCAACATAAATGCAATGGAAAAAAGAATATGCAGAATATTATCGGTCAATGCCAAACCCATATCGAATGACCATAAAATGCACATAAAGCGCTCGCAAGCAGCATTCTACTAATAAAATGATAGCACGAATCTAACGCTGTTTTATGTTATTACAGTCATTCGGTCGTCGTTTCGTATGATAGCCATTGAATGGCCGGGAGTGGTGATGGCAGTACAAAGTAGTTGGCTGTATGGTAATGTGAAAAAGAAGGTTCTACAAGGTGAAGACGACTATCCTACTAATACAAATATAAACGCAAAAGTTTGTGAGGATAGATGGATGGATGTTTTCCTCTTTCGCGCAAAAACTACTGAACGGATTTGGATGAAATTTGGCACACAGATAGTTTATAACCAGGATTAACACGTAGAATATTTATTATCCCGATATTCCCATGGAATCGAAACTTCAACGGGTGGAACCGTGGACCGCAGCTAGTATGACAATAAATTAAACTGCGTATAACAAATGACGTTCTCAGTCTGCAACTCTGCATACGAAAACTCAATCAAATATATCCAGTGCTTAATCACTATAGCTAGGCAAAGATTCACAAACCCATAGTGAGCCCGTAGTGATTAATTAAAAAATTGTTTTTTTCTAACAAACTACAAAATAAAAAGCAATGACTATTGATAAAAAGCGATAGTGAGCCTATGTCTATTCGATGCTAATTTCGATGCTAGGATTTTTTTTGCCTTAATTGCCTGAAATAACGTGATTATTATTATTTATTTGATAGTTCCTAAATACTCCTAAGCATTACTATTGCCAGTGTTTTCATTTATTGTCGTATTGGTGTCTCCAGATTATATACTTCTATAATAAGAAAGAGCAGAAACACATAATCAGGAGTTTGCAACTCAGAAGCAACATGTACTTACATTGTATGTACGTAGCTAGAATTTAATTAAGTTTGTTTTCCAAAGGTGCTAGTTCTCAGTTAGTTTAATTTATTTATTCTTGGTTCTAGGAAATTCTTTCTAAAAAGGAAGGTAGGAAAATTTTTCTAGCAATGCATATGAACTACAGAACTAAATCATTGGAATGTCGGTCAATTCTTTCGATAAGTACTATTTTTAAACACACAAAATCACATCAAGACGTCCATTTTGGATTTACTGACGTCGTGTCTGCTACATTCGGTTTTAACTGCATGAGTATGTTTATTTTTACCGTCAAAATCTTATAATAATACATCTTCGGAATGAAAACACACTCCAGCCAATCCACGCCCGAGTTATTCGTATCAATCTAAAATTGGAAATTATTGAAATGTCTTTGGAATTTTGTCTTGGTACCTATATAAACCCCTCGAGTATTTCAATACTTTATGGTGAATGTGTGTGTACCCACCCTTAAGATTGCTAGCTTAAACATTGGTAGATTATGTCCATTTAGTACCTATTGACATACCAGCAGTGCGATTCTGTAACCATCTCAACGTGAAAACTTAGGTGAAGTGAGCGTGGAGTGAGCTGTCATTCCAACTAAATCTAGGGATTGACACTATTGACAGCTCACTCTATGCTCACTTCACCTAACTTTTCACGGTGAGATTTTTACAGAATCGATCGGCTGAACAAACAGTAATTGATTTATTACTTGCCAACCTTGGCACTTGGGTTGGAGACCGATAGTTTGAACTTGTCATGCCAAATATAGACGCCAATACTCCAGTGAGACCAGTCACGAATTCTAAGCGGTGCCTCTATATCCCATCTACAGATTTTACATAAATTGAGTTCAAACAGCCATAACTCCGGCCTCAAAGCTTCATGACACAGTTTCAATGAATTCCTGACGTCAAACGCATAAACCATCCGATGCCACCCCACGTGCACGGAAATGGCACACCTCACTATACTTAAATACAATGTATACAAACGAGGCTCCAAGCGTGCAAACAAAGCATAGTACAGTAAATGAGTCATTATTTCGCTGTTTCATTGATTGTGGTAGATACTTATGATACGTAATAAAGGTTAGATCTAAAAATAACACCTATTTTTAGTACGAAATGTCGATTAATCATTGTTCAGTGTGTTTGGAAAGGAACGTTTCTTTCGTCGAGTGTTTGTGTAAAAATGTTCACGATTTTTCTTTGTGAGAAAATTGAAATTGGCACGAACGCATTTTATGGCAACTGCAAAATTCATTTTGCATACACAGTCTGTATGCAAAATGAGTTTTCTACCAGCCAGTTGCTGTTTTATGCTTATATTTTTCTTTTAGTAGGTAGGTACGAGTGTCTGTCTATATAATAGTAGGTACATCTTCTAAATTTAAGTTGCTTTTCGCGTCTGTCTTCCACATTATGTATTAAGTTAAGAGAATAAATTATAAATTAAACTTACATAGAATGAAGAAATCTCTATGTTTTGCCAAATTGTAAAAGTCGTGCGAAGCAGGGGGCCTACTCTTCGTCGGTCGACGAAGATACGCCCATCCGAAAGTTGATCCGTCAAAACATGTGTCAAATTCATTTATTCGGACGGGCAAATCACATTGGAAGTAAGGACAACACTGTCAAATCATGTTGTACCTAATTCATTTTTAGTTCGAGCCCCGAAGATCATAAGAAATAGGAAATGCCCGTCACTTCGGCCGAAACTACGGATTACGTGCTTAAGGGGTAGACCTCATGAGTCGGGTCGCTGGTTTACTATAAAATCAGCTTGCTCAGAATGGTCTTTACATGTTTTTGCGGTAAACATAGATAGCCTTCTAAGCGATCCGAGAAATAAATAAAACGTACCTATCTTTTATAGGTATAAAATATAGGTAAGTTTTATTTATTTCTATCTTTAAAAAATTATAAGAAATAACTTATTTTATTTTTATTTATTTATCTTTTCTTTTTTTTATTTTCGTTTTTTTTTTATTTATAGTAAGTACCTGTGTATTTTAAAATAACAAGCAACGATCGTACAGAAGATAATATTTGTAACTTCACTATTACTGTTCTTCCGTGTGAGTACTTACAATGTTAATTCTACAACATAATGAGCCCGCAATACGAATATTTTAATTCTAAAACAAATATTAACGTAGTTGCGTCCGTATTTGTTTCTCGTCATAATATTTTTAAAGACGCACGACGCATAGAATATTGTGTACGGCTATACAGTTTTAGATCTTATTCTTGTTATAATTAAAGAACCATTTTGGTTGGCAAAGAAATGCCAGTCACGAGACTCAGGTGGATTTTAATAAGTGTTTGTAAACAGCTCTTTAATTATATTAAATAAGCCTTTCACTTAGCAATTTCCGTTTGTTATATATTAAACATTATATTCACGATTACTAGAGCAGAAAATTATGCAATGTAGATTGAATAGATTATAAATAATATTTTAATATTGCATGAAAAGCGCGGCATTGTCGCTGGTGGCCATTATGTTTTAGTAGCCATTACTAGGTCTTGCGGCACGCGACTGCAAATTGCGCTGCGGTCTGCACTAATGGCACCCAATATTAATAATAATTTTTTATTTACGTTATTACGTGTATTATTAGTTTTCAGTGAGGTAATTTTGATTATGCTGAACTTTTCTATAAATAATGATTTGTGGAGATCTCGTATGAAATGATACCAGGTTGATATCTCTACCTACCGAGATGACTTTATTTAGGTAACTAATGTCTTGTACATAACTAAATACGAGTACGGTGCCAATGTTAAAATATTGAATCAATTATAACAGGAATTTAAATTGTTGTACTTAAAAACCACATCACCGTTACAATCTAAATAGGTACAAGGATTACACGAAACTGTAGGCAAGTTCTTTGTCAGCCATTTTAAATTCCTTACTTTATTTTCATGTTTCCAAATACATCGGCTGACAAACCGGTACGCAGCAAAGTACGTTATGTCCTTTCCTACATTAGCTATTCCTCCAAATACTTCTCCCCTACGTCAGTGATGGATATTACAGCTCAAAATAGACCTGTTTGCTCAAGACCATCCACAAACATAAATTGATACCCAACACTTGAGTTAAACTACCGAAATAGTATAACGGTCTTAGCTCTAGCAGCACTGGTCATTTCGTAGAAACTTTTTAGGCCAAGGGCGAGAAGCAAACATCGAATAAAAATAAATAGATCTGTTTATTAGTTTTGCATTAAGAATAATTTTTATTGGATGCATGCTAAAAGGAAAATGAGTATTTTGAACTTTTACGATGTTTTTATTGAAAATAAAAGCAGACTTGACCGAGACTCGGGTCTAAATATTGTGTGTGGAATTTTCCACGAATTTATAAATAAAGAATTAGGAATTCAGCCATCAGTTATTTCACAGAATCAAGACAAGTGACAAGGCATTTGTAATATTTTGTTTGCATCATTTTTTATGGCAGCACAATCACCACCACCGCCTTTTAACAAGGACTCCTAAGTAGTTTCTTAAATCGTCATTTGTTTCTCTTTACCGTATCTGTTCCTATAAGCAATCATCAAAGCTTGACTGAAATTATGCGACCCGCTTCACCATGCGGATCACCAACTACTTACCATAGAAATCAGGTCAATTCGTCTTCAGTTAGTTGGACAAAAGAGGCTAACATGTTAATGATACTAGGCATTCCTACATCCGACATGAGAGAGGCAATTCCTGTGATGGACGGCCGTGTTCTAATATATATCAATCCGTTACAAAAAAAAAAATTGTTTACCTACATACATTTTTGAAACTGTCGCTGAGATGAGATTGCTACTTGATTTTGAACGTTTTTAATTACCGGAATGTGTACCTACCCTGTTAGCCAATATGTTTTAACAGACAGGCTGCTGGGGAGTTGGTTGCGCCACTTTTTATTCCCACCTAAACCACTAGGAAGTGAGGTGAAGGGCGGGCGTTTTGGGGGACTGTCTTATGTAATTTTGACGTTCGAAAAATGTTTATTCTCAGCCTAGTTCAAGTAAATGACTTTTGTTTTTTTGATTTTTAACCATCTTCTCTTTTCTCCCCAGATACGAGCGCCTCCTGCGTCGCGCGCGTACTGAAGACTTGAGCGAGATCTCGGGCATCGGCTGTCTGTACCAAAGCGGAGTGGACCGGCTCGGCAGACCGGTCGTCGTGTTCATCGGAAAGTGGTTCCCTATCGGAGACATCGATTTGGATAAGGTGAGACTTATTTTCTCCTCGTGACCCTTGAAATATTGCGTCAAAGAAAAAGTTCCAGTTTTGGCCAATAACTGCTCGCTAGAAACTCAAACTATTTCATCATTCTCTTGTCCTTATCCCAAATTATTTGTCTTCTTCCTCTATACTTCTCTATTACTCGTCATCTCGGTAGTCACCCCCTTTCTAGCTACATTATCTGTCACACAGACTATCCCTCGCGTGTTTGGTCTTCTTCTACTTTTATAGCCGTCCGTATGCATACCTACTTAAAACTTTCCTCAGTCTCCAATTAGTTAACGTACAGAATAAAATCATCCATTTATTATACGAAAGCATGAAGTTTCTTCTGCTAGTCACCTACTTACGCGATTTATCACTTATTCGAAAAAACCATTATAAGGGAAACCTTAGTACGATCTTTTGGCATTACAGTATCCCCATCATACTAATCTCAATCTCCTCACATTCCAGGCGCTGTTGTACCTGATCAAGCTCCTGGACCCGATCGTGCGCGGCGACTACGTCATAGCATACTTCCACACGCTCGCCTCTTCCGGCAACCACCCGCCTTTCTCCTGGCTCAAGGAGGTGTACACCGTGCTGCCTTACAAGTAAGCACTTAATTATCTCTTTTGGAAGCCTGAACAAGTTTCTGATTGGCGAATGTTCTGTTTGGTCCATTGTGATTGATAGATCAAAACAACCAAGCAAACTTAATATACCTTGTACCAATGTACCTTGCCTTTCAACAGAGAATTTTTCGGATGGATTTTGGAAACTAGGATTAACTTGCTCCTGGAACCCCTTTAATTCCTAAAAAATCTTGTAGTGATTGCAATGCTAGAAACTAGTGTTGATTTCATTCATTAATTTATTTTTAAATCTTTTCAGATATAAGAAGAACCTCAAAGCATTCTATATTGTACATCCCACATTCTGGACAAAGGTAATTAAAACTGTTATATTTATCCTTACTTACATTAATTAACTCATAATGCTGATGAATATTTTTCACGTAAAACTAAATTTGTCATAAAAATATCTCCAATATTATCTCAGACATATAAATTTTACCACCATCTTATTAATCTCCTGCCATGTTTAATTAACGTCTAACTCACTAGCTACTCTCTTCTCAGATGATGACGTGGTGGTTCACAACGTTTATGGCGCCGGCGATCAAAGCGAAAGTCCACAATCTTCCCGGAGTAGAGTACCTGTACTCAGTGATGGCGCGGGACCAGCTCGACGTGCCTGCATTCGTCACAGAGTATGATATGACGGTATGTAGCATTATGATGATATATAATATTAATACCATACTTCACCACCAGTCGTGGTTCAGTCTGCTAATAACAATAAAATTGTGCTCACATAACCTTGAACTTTGTAGCTGTCATTGGGAGTTTCGTGTTCAGCAATTGACAATTATGGGGCTATTGCAAGGTGAAACAATAAGTAAGAACCTAGTGAGGTGTTAGGGTAAATCGAACAGTGAATGGCGTTTAATGATTGTCATCTGCCCGCAGGAACTGGGATGACTGGCGATGATACTTTTTTCTATTAAATTCTTGTGTGCATCTTTGCCTTGATCTCACCGCGTCAATGTTAATCTCGTCTAGCGCAGCTGCAGCGTGTAGCTGAAAAACGCAATTAAACTTTTCGTTATTCCAGACACATTTTTATTTAACGCCGCCAATTTTACGAAGAAGTGACATTTCTATAGCAGGATGCTGCCACCTAATACCTAATGATTCATTTACCTAATATAAATTTTGATGAATATCCTTCCTTTTTCCAGATAAACGGTCTCCATTACTTCCAACCGGATACGAACAACACGTAAGACGCAGCAGTCGTTCCTTAGCTATACATTCTGATCGTTGTTATAACATGTTCTGGGCCAGTTGCCAACATCTCTCTGTGTCACTATAATAGGAGACGCTTCAATCGACTAGAAGGAAGGGTTAAGAGTGTATCTCGCTCACTTTTCGCTGGTAATTCTGAGTTCTAGCAATATTTATAACTCTTAAAGATATTGCTAGCACCACAGCTAAGTTTTAAAGTTTGTCTAGGACTAGATGTCGTGATTCTTACGGTTTTCTCATAAAAGCGTGCGCCGGCACATAAACTAGTGTTTCGTATAAACTTCGTAATAAATATAAAGTCGGCGGAAAATAAAATTTTGCTTAAATTTTATAATCAATTCGTAGGATTTCACAAAGATATGCTGGCAACACTGCAATTCGAATTCGAGTGACCGTTTGAAATCAGGCCAATGGACGTCGGAAATTAAGTCATTGCCGATTGTCAAAAATGGTGATTCGTTTTTTAAGGCCGCTGTTATAGTATTTTTGTAGATTTTTTATTCAATGTCTGATTTAACGTAATTACATTTAAAACGAATCTCGTTGTCAAAAATGTGCAAGAAATATTGATAAAAATGTATTGTGTGTAATGTAATTACAGATTCCTATCAGTGACATATCAGATAACTGTTGGGTCCAGAAGTTCGAATGATCGTAAGACTTAGATGTTAGAACACGCCAAGAATGTAGATGGTATAGCGACTCTGTTGATCAGAAAACATTTACCATTCCTATTGTATAGTTAAAATTACTGAATTGACCAAAGAACTATCGTAAATTCAACTAACTTAGATTAAATGTCAGACATTGAATAAAAGATCCACAAAAAAGTTAAAATTGTTGAGAATATTTATCTTGTAATCTAGTATTAGCGGTGCATTTTATATTATTTAATTGTAATAATTAATATAAGACATATTATCGATCGTTAGATGTTCTTATTACGTCTGTATTTTTAACTCTTGCAACCCCGATATATCTATACTTACCACCTATAAGAATGGTAGGTACTTACATTTTTTATATTTTGTCTGTGTATTTAGTTATGGACGGTATAATGTGTGCTATTTTTTGTATACTATATTTTCATATAAAAATAATAGATTAAACTGACATTTTATTGATGTAACCTTTCTACTTAATCTTGATGCTTACAGTGCTCATTTGTGATTTTGGGTAAACCTCAGAATGATCCAGTGTAGACAAGCCATTGACTATAGCTCCCTACTCTTATAAAAAGAAAACATACGTTCTATTCTTTCTTTCGTCGGGACTCTTCCACTTGCAGAAAAAGCTCGCCTCCTCTACGAGTACTATCTTCTTCTCCTTTAAAGATAGTGCGTACCTATGACGTATTATTGCAGTCTTTTGTTTCTGTTCTTGTCACTGTTCATTGTTTCACACATCCCCCATTTCTCTGAAACTTCACTGTTCAAGCGACAGGGTATTCGGTTAGCGAGTAGCGAAGAAAATGTTATTTTTTAATAAAAGATATCTCCTACCGCGTAGATTTGGTATCATTTAGAAAATTACGTGTTACACACCCATTCTTTAAATTAGATAATTAACCATTAATTTTTACATAAAGGTGCTTGATAATTTTGGCATATTGAGATTTTAATTTTTTACATATAGATTTAAATATAGGCTTAAAAAACGGTACATAATGTTAGAGTATTGTAAATATGTATGCTGTTAAAGATTTTTGCGGAAGCATTCACTCATCTCGCACTACGGTAATGTAGATTTTTATATATCGCTGAATGAGAAAGTGCGTTTGTACTTTTGGCTTAGATAATTAATTGGCAAGATAATAAGGAAGTTACATAACGTGTTTTTGGCCTATATCGAGGTGTAACACGCAAGTATTTAATTGTTGCTTTATATTGTCACTGCCTACAAGTCGAGGGTAGAGTAAGATAGTATCGTAGCCTAAAAGAGGCCAATAATAGAGATAGGAAAGGCCAAAGAGCGCTCAAATATATGTTGGTACAAACGCTCACTTTCTCGGGAAGCGTCGTGAGATTATCAGTGTTGAAGTAGTCGTGTGCATTGTGGTTGCAAGGGCTCACCACCAAATGATTACCGGTATTGTATAGAGACACAGTGGAGCGAAGAGTTCAGTAATTTGAATGGTCTAAAGTTGGTGGTGTGACCCCAGTAGTGTTGCCAACGTTAAAAATATATTACACTGCCACTCGCAAGTAGCGGCATTGCGACACGCCTCGCGACGTGCCATAGTGTTCACATGAGACGTTCGTAGCCTTTGAATATTTGAACTTTTAAAATATTTTTATAAATAGAACGTTTTTATGACAGGTTACTCGTTCCACGAAACCGTGGTTAGATTTTGTGAGTGAAGTAGGCTGTACGGAGCGTATTCTAGTAGCGACTTTGCCAATTACCTCATATTATAATAATTATATGAACTTCTATATTGTTAAAAAATGCTGTTGTTATTATAGAAATAGGACAAAATATAACATTTGTAACTTTATATTTATCATTCACGTAGTTTACTGTCTATGGCAATGGGATGTTTCGTGGAACGATTCTATTTTCTTTCTTAGCCAAAATACTGAATAAAGTGTACCAATCTACAAACAAAATAAATCTGTTTTTGTTTTCCAAAACTATTGTGCCACCATGTTTGAAACGATTTTTAAATGTTTATTAATACCGGTAGACTAAGGTCCTTGCCTGAGCGATCTGTGTAAGCGGTAGATAAATTTGTAATGACATAACATCACCCTTGTATTCCTCGAGGGGTTAGGCAGAGGTGTTATTATGAACATAACTAGGTAGTTATGTTCATAATAAATGATGCTAAAACATACTTTCCGATGATTGGCTGATGAGGAGTTCTGACTACACATTTTCGTTAAACACAGTCAGAAGTAAATTCAATGCAAATCATTCTACCGCATTTCGCAATAGACCTTAGGAAACGACTGATTTGCGGGATTTAAGTATACATGCGTATGAATCATTCTGCATGTCATTGTGTGCGTGAAAAGTTGCAATTTTGAATACAGTTATATTTCTATGTGATCTTTCTGAAGAGTATAATGTTAGTCTTCAATATTAATCGATGATTATATAAAGCAATGTAGAGCTGTGTGGTGTATATCGTGACGGTGTGTTATGATGTAGAGTATTTTGATAAAATTGCGGTGAAGAGGAATTGTTTCTGCCATTTTCCGCTAGACGGCACTAGTGTGGTTTGAGGTCCGTTAAGTTTGAAAGTAATAAGGCATTATAGCAAATTCGTCTTTTTCATTAAAAATTAAATGGCATATAAAATGATTCCTCTTCACCGTAATACGTAAAACTCGCGTGAAAATCAGCCATAGCATTCTTTTTCGTTCGTTTTCGCAAGACGATCTCCATCGAGCGAAAGAAAATTAATACCGTGATTAGAAGTGATTACTGCTTAGTGCAACCGATCTACTTATTGAAAGTCGTGATGATTTTTAATGTTCGCACTAGAAAACCTGAAGAGTTAAAACAAGGCCTTAGATGTGTTAACTATTGTTATTTTAACATACCTTTGTGTTGCAAATTCTATTGCTGTTAAACATTTGTGAAGTAACACGTGGTATTCATAATGCTAATTATATTATATTATAGGAGTTATTTAAACAAAAAATATGTGATCAAGCGAATGTTGGTTAAGTTTCATATTTTATTAATAAAATAGAGCATTAAATAGGCTATGTAAATATTTAACAAATACAAAATAAAATTATTAATTTACTAAAATTATGGTTTTATTTATTTGTTGAAGTGTCACTTAACAAAAGATATTCTGATTTACAGACATTTTACCTATACCTCGATAACTTAAGTATCCAAAACCCATCAAACTCCTAGTGTCACGGCCTGTGGGGTAAAAGTAGGTACAGACGCCAGCTGCAGGTCAAGCTACCCGAAACTGTAAAATTTTCCCAATCAACCTTGAACCTTAATTCTTTAGCGATAAAGTTGAAAATCTACTAAAGAAATTTGAAAGATTGTTGTAGCTTGATGTGCTGGCGTCTGTACCTACTTACATCATTCAGTCACAGCCGGTCGAGCAGTTCCCTTCAAGTTGGTAAAATACAAGATGCAAGGGACATCATTGCGTGGATCGCCCGGAGGACACGGTGGAGCATACGGTGGAGGTCTGCCCGGCTTGGGCGGAGCACCGCCGTGTCCTCGTGGCGGCGATCTCTCGCGTCCGGCCCTGGTCCAGGCCATGGTACGGAGCGAGAGTGAATGGGAGGCCGTTACCTCCTTCTGCGAAGCAGTAATTCTCGCGAAGGAGGAGGCGGAGCGCGTGAGGGAGAGGCAATCTCTGCGCCCTCACGCCTCTAGCCGCCGCAGGAGACGCCCTGGACGGAAGTCAACAGCCGACTCCCGGCCACCGTAGGCGCGGGCTTACGGACGGCGAGCAATGGGCAGCTCGCCGCCCGGTAAGGACCAGGCCCGGGTCGACGGCGCGTTGTGTTCCACGCGCGTCTCAAAGAGATGTCAGCACGAACTGACTGGGTCCGCTAGGGCCGATGCCGCCGGGGCTGCGGGTCGTTCGAAGAGATACCGTGGCCCCTGGGCACAGGCAACTGAAGGAACACGGGTGGGTTTTACTCAGTAAAAGTCTGACACGCCATCGAGGTCATTTGATGATTTCCCAACCAAAAAAAAAAAAGGGACATATTTGCGCAAACTGTTACCATGATTTCAGCAGAAAAACAAACAGCTGTTCCATTCATTTTGACCGTACTACACCACTGAAACCGCAGATTTTTCTGAAGAGTCGACCGTGTTCAATTTGTCAGAAAAATCTGCTGTTTCAAGTGTAATGGTACCTACCTGTAATCTATATAGCACTTTTGTATGAAACAGGTGATTTTCTTTCCGACGAAAACTTTCGGCACTTTGGGTCTTAAATCATGTAGTCAGTAGGTACTTACCTACTAAATTCGGGGTAGCAGTTTACGCGTTGATGTCCATAAACCCTATACAAAGGTATAGGTACTACCTATCCATATTTACGTTCACTTTATTTCCCTGTTCCTTAGTAAGTTAAGTAGGTACTAAACACACCTAAATTAGATGATAAACTATGTAGTTGTTTATCGTATCAAATTACCTACTAAGATAAGGTGATATGCGCACGCAGACGTGCGCGTATATAACTATATCTCTCTTCCACTGCTGGTGTTCAATTCGAAATCACCACGCTTTTTTAGTAAGCACAAGCACGGTTCAGGCCCACCAAAATAGTGTACCTACAGTTTGCATCAATTAAACACAGATATTTGCAAAACATCGAAAGGGGATTTAAAATTTTCGTGTTTAGGAGGTAGCTTACGATTATATTTGTCAAATTTTCATTGTTTATTGATAGGCATTGATGGGCACCTCAGGACAGTGGAAAACGCAAGAGCAGGCGAAACAAGTTCGGAGATTGTAACACCCCGCCTAATTGTAACACAGCCATTAGCAATGACGCTGGCAGGAACTATTTAAGTTTTGCTGAATTTCATATCATAATTACCAATATACAATGCAAAATTGATATGCACACTACACATAAGGGTGGTGCATGCTGAAGCAATACTCATTTGATAAAGATCAAATGAAAATTATTTTATTCTGTAAGTCTGACCTGAAGGCTATCTTAGGGGCGTCACTCACACGAGCTGGAGTCGAGGCGGCGTCAAGGCGCGGGCGCACAAGCGGCGCACGTATTATTATTATCCTTTAGGGTATATATTATGTTCTGTGATTATTATACTCTTTGCGGTGCACAAATGGCAGTGCGCTCATTCATTTATTAGAGTCGCGGCAGGGGCGAGGTGGTGGCGGCGCGGGGTCGAGGCGGAGGCGCGGCAGGGGCGCTGTGGCCGACGGCGACGTGACTCCACCACCATTTTGTAATTTTGTTTCGGGCGTAGACGTATTTACACAGATAAAATGTATGAAGAAAGCATAGCCGCCCGCGCCTCGACTCTACATAGAGACCACGCCTCGACCGTACCGCGACGCCGCCGCGACCGCGCCTCGACTTACCAGTGAGCGACGCCCCTTATAATTCAAAGAGCCTAGCTAGCTATCAAAAACGTGGGTTGCAGCTGAAAATCAGCATCAGATGGCATCCGTGTGTTATCATCTGACATTATGCTGAGCTGAGGCCCTTTTGGCATTACTTATTATCTTTGTTTTCTACTTTTTATAGTTTTAAGGTGCATTTTTTTTGCTGTAATGCCAATAAACACATTTTTCTTTCTTTATCAATAGAGGTATTTGAAAAATGCTGCACCGACTGAAGACCAACTAAACCAGCAGAATATGACTGCTAATCATAAACTCTTAAGAATTTCTATGGAACAGTGACCTATGCAGCATCTAAAACCAAGCAGTATTTCAGGATAGACTGTTTAGAAGTTATGTAGATAAAGACAGAAAAAAACATAATCCTTTTTGGAATCAGCATGTTATAGGCTGAATCAATTTAATTATAATTTATTGGATATACATATAAAATACAATACAATTTAATGTTTACTTAGGTAACTTACATGCATTTAGCATTTCGACTAGTATATTCAATGATGGATATTTTTGTGCAGCACTTGTGAGTGTCACTTTTAATACTGTTAGTACATTGGCAAGCAAGAATCCTCCGACTGCACCGAGGTAGCATGGTATCGGCCACTTCTGCCAAGGAGTGTTCCAGTCTAGAGGGATGACTATGGCCCCCACCCACGCTCCACAAACTGTCATCATGGCATTGCTGACCAGCATCTCAATAATAGTGTCTTTTCCATAAGTTCTGACTCCAAACAACAACTGCACAGATGACTCGATCCCAGTATGAAGTAACATAGGAAATACTGTGAGTAAAGTAAGTAGCGATGACAGCATCAATGTCTCCTCGTGACACTCCAGCACAGGCGCTCCGAACAATATAATCCCAATAAAGTATGTGAACTTGGCACACAACAGATAAACGAATCCTTTCAGAATGTCTCCAGCGGTATTCTTGCTCGCCTTGTTCTTTTTTACTTGGATATCATTACTAGAGTTTAAATAAAATGATTTCAACAACTCCGCGACGAAAATAAGACCCAAAATAAAGCAGGATGAGCCATTGCCGACTGAGTAAAGAATCCCTTTATACGATATAAATGTGATGATACTCGGTAAATAAATGCATGTTAACAAACTAGATATTGTTACTTTTCGTAGTTCTAATTGATCGTTCAAGGAAAACATGTCCTTTTTATTATTTAGCACAAAACATAAAACCCTTACTTCTGGGATTTGGACAAAATTATTGATTGAATTGGGGTGTTTCGGTGTCGTTAATTTGACACTTTGACAGTGACATTTGGACGAGTGCACAGCTGACACTTGACTTGCAACAACTGTTTTTTCTATGGCAATTTATTAATGTCTAAAGCCTAAGGTACACGACATGTTTCTTGTTTGTGAAATTGTGACATACAATAAAATTACAGCAACAAAAATTAATTACATCGTCATCAAGTTCCACCGTCTAAATACCGTTAAGACAGTGTCACAGTGCAATACTATTGTTGCTTTCAACATTGTATTCAACAGGCAATTCATTAAATTGCACCGTGTGATACGCTAGGGTAGCCCACGAATTTCTTCACGATTTTTTCAATTTGCAGCTGAACTAATGGAAATAATTATTAAACTATTAGAAATGAAATAATGGAAAGCTACGGTGTTCGCCTTCAGTGTTTTCATGTTAAAATAAATATTTCGTAAATGGCAACTAGATGGAAACCGTCAAAACATAATTGTACGTGGCAACATTTTTCTTGCGAAATCTCAATAAAATTCCGTAAAATTCTCAGTGAAGTGAATGAAGTATATTCAAACGTGATCGATATGACGACACCAACTTTATAAATGAAAGGTGCCGTTGCCCGCACCACCAGTTGACCGAAAACTGTGAGACGTTCGGCTACAGTGCGAGCCAACGTTCATACAAAAATCTCGTTTAATAACATATTACAAAACTGTACTTTGTGTCGCAAGTGTTTGGTGTGTCATTGATTACATAAAAAGTAAAAATGCGGTGCCCGTTCATAGGATCGTTGAACCAGGCCTTCGTAAAGAATTACGGGGCGACTCTTATGAAACAATACGGAAACTATTGCCCCGTTATAACTCGCGGGTTCCGTTCTCTCGGCGTCGACGAAACCAAGTGCCCCTTCATCCAGCAGAACGTGGGCATTTCCGAGGCGCCCAAGGAAATGACCGAGGACATCACGGAGCCCGCGCAGCCGTACCACTACGAGAAGTTCTTCCACGAGCAGATCAGCGCCAAGAAGAGGGACTACTCGTACCGCATCTTCAGGAAGGTGTCGCGGTTAGCTGCGGACGGCGTGTACCCGCAGGCGCTGGAGGGGCCTGACAACCATCGCGTGACTGTCTGGTGCGCCAACGACTACCTCGGCGCGTCTCGCCATCCTGTAGTTCAAGATGCAGCCGTCAATGCCATCAAGTCTTATGGTACTGGAGCAGGAGGAACCAGGAACATTGCTGGAAACTCTCAGATGACTGAGAAACTTGAAACTGAAATAGCCAACCTGCACAAGAAACCAGCAGCTTTAATATTTAGTTCATGTTTTGTTGCAAACGATGCAACATTGTCTACATTAGCAAAAATTCTACCGGGCTGTTTAATCTTTTCTGATGCTGGGAACCATGCCTCTATGATACAGGGGATTCGAAACAGTCGAGCATCGAAGCAGATATTCAGGCACAATGACCCAAATCACTTGAGAGAACTATTGTCTCAATCGCCAGAAGGCGCTCCCAAGCTAGTCGTGTTTGAGACTGTCCACTCGATGAGTGGAGCAATCTGTCCGTTAGATGAAATGTGTAACATAGCCCACGAGTATGGTGCTCTAACATTTGTTGATGAAGTCCATGCTGTGGGGCTTTATGGGGAACATGGTGCTGGTATAGGAGAAGAGAGAGGGCTCCAGCACAAGATAGATATAGTATCTGGAACATTAGGGAAAGCATATGGCAATGTTGGGGGCTACATTGCTGGGTCTTCTCTATTGGTGGACACAGTGAGATCTCTAGCTCCTGGCTTCATCTTCACGACGGCGCTGCCGCCGCCCGTGCTGGCGGGGTCTTTAGCCGCTATTAGACTCCTTGCGAGCGAGGAGGGCAGGAGCTTGCGGGGGAGACACCAAGCTATAGTGCGTTACTTGAAGCTGTCCCTCCTCGTGGCCGGCCTGCCGCAAATGCCTTCAGTCAGTCACATCGTACCTGTACCTATCACGGGCGCCGACAAAGTGGCGGCCGTGGCAGAGTCCCTGATGAAAAGGGGCCACTATGTGCAAGCCATCAACTACCCGACGGTGGCCCGCGGCGAGGAGCGGCTGAGGTTCGCGCCCGGCCCCTACCACACGCCCGAGATGATCGACAGCCTCATCACAGCCCTAACCGAAGCATTCCATGAGAACAACATAAGTTTCAATGAGTTCATGAAGAACGGGACGTGCCGCGAGTGCAGCATGGAGTACAAGGTCGACATTGGGTATGAGGAGCCCTTCAAGTATACGCAAGTTGCGTAGTTAGACCTTGACATGACCGTGTATCGACCATGACATTGGGCCCTTGGTATAATAATTTAAAGAAAAATAATATTATATGTAAAGCTAAGCTATAAAAATGTATGTTTATATTTTGTTGTTCTATTGCGGTTCGTGGTTCATGTTAGGTTGAAATTAAAACGTGGTATCATGGAGCTCAGTCATTTTATTTAATCCCAGTACTTGATGACGCCATCCCAGCCTGCCGTGAGCAGTTTGCTGGGTTCATGAGGGTGCCAGAGAGACGTGATGCAGACGCCGTCGTGCGCCTTCCATTTTTTGTACAATTTCGTGGTCTTCCAATCCCAAATGTAACATTTTCCGTCGGCATCGCCGGACACGAGGTAACTGTAACAAACATACGGTGTTATGTCACTGTGGGACATCATGTTAGGCTTGTTTTTTCCTTATCCAATAGAGATATCCGCCTAAAATGATAACAAACATTGGAGACCGATTGTTGATAAATTGGTAATAGCAAAAAACCGGCATAACATCCGTAACGAGTAATTGAGATCATTAATAATTATCAATGGATTATCCAAATTACCTAAAGGAAATACCATACAATTTAATTTCGTAGTAACTCTAATGACAACAGCGTGACTCGGCACTAAAAATAACATACAAAACGGTGGTTAGTGCAAAATTGTGTTCATTATTGCATTTCCTCATCGGTAATCGAATGTTGTCTGACCAAGCAAAAAAAATATACCGTAGGACGTAAGAAAATTAATTCAGTTTGCTACATAGTTACAACTACTAAGTGACTGTTGCTAACTCGCTTCTGATACTCTCTGTGTTGATAAACTTAGGTGAATCCCTTACTCCTATATACATATTATATCAAATTTGTGGTGGGTACCCACTTAGATTAGTAGCAATCAAAGGCTTGAAATATTGTAACGAAGTGGTAAAACGACCTTATTACAATGATGTTACGTAAGTCTGTATTACCTATCAAGCTAATGTAATTCCGGATAACATAACAACAATATCGATATGGAGTGGCACTTATCACGATTATGCATTACCAAGTACCAACACTTAACAATATGTAGGTACTTAGATAATTATCATGGTATTTGCATGCCAACAATAACATGCATCCAACTAAAAATATTTGCAAACACAAGCCTAGGAATTCATTCATCATATTCAGACCTGCGCAACGACTGCACATTTTGGAGTAGTACGACGCACTTGACCTTTGTAAAGGACACAACCGATTAGGTTAATGTTTCAGGCGTCTAGGACAAGATTATAATGCAGTTTAGTCTCAAAAGATAGGTAGGTACTTCCGTTATTATCATCCATTACTTGTCACTATTTTAGAGGCAATTCGGTCTGAGTCTTTGCATAGAATTTGATAGTAAAATAGTGTTGAAGGTATTTAACAAACTAGTATTAAAACTATACAAAATAGAGGCGACGGAATCGTTGGCGTCGTTCCGACCTCGGGGCCAAGGTCCTGCCCATTTGCTTGCATACTTTCAGCGTAGTGCTATGACGTGTTTCTTATATGGTAAGCATTCGCATTGAATATAATATAAGTAAACAGCTATTCTTTGCTAGGGTTCCGCTTGGTAAAAGGCATTAGGTACTTAGTGTAATTGCACAGAAACATGGGTGCTAGGATACACATCACAACCTTTAGAAGAATATTATCTATTTATCTACTACATCTAATATTCTATCTTCTACCTACTACGTCTACATGCCTACTAGGTATGTGAACGCTTAGTTACCAGAGGGGCAATTCTCGTAATTTTAAGAACGTTCATAGTCTGATCTCAGTCTCAATCTGTCTAAAATACCTCTAATTTCCCTACAGTGTCGACAAGTTTTTGACATTGATTGTCGCTGAGATGAGATTGCGACTAAATTTTAAAAGTTTTTAATTAGGTACGGGAATTGGCCTTCTGTTTATCATAAATCTGCAATACCTAGGAAGCTATCGAACAACCTTAGAATCATTTCAGATTCCAGACGTTGGTTTTTTTTCAATAATTTATTGGACTTTTCAAGATTATATTTAGACTTATTTTTATTTTATTTGACATTGATTACTGTTGTGTACTTACGGTCCTCGGCCCCCTCTATGTGACCTGTAACAACGTACATCCTACTCTAGTTACCTATGGGGGCCCCGACTCCCATAGTGCAGGTGTCCCAAACGATGTGGGAATACAAATGGAGGATTTTCATCGATATGAGCAAAGCGTGTTTTTTTTTAATTTAATTAACGAGACAAGTGCCTGTGATAACGATTAATTGGTATATCAATAACAGACAAACAATAAACATTTGAAGTCAAACTTGAGATAAACTTGAAAATAATATTATCCAAATTTTATTTTTTTAATAAATTGGTAGGTAAGTTAGCCTAACCTACTAAGGAAAATCATCCGATAGTGATAATAACCTAAACAAATTTTGAAAAATATAATTGTCATTATTTATAATGATTGAGGTCTCTCTTGAAAAACAATGATAACCGCATTCCAGGGATTCAAGAATTGGACTGTTTAACTTTCATTATCTTCATTCAAACCAGATTTAGTCAGTTTTCTAATAATATGCGATATTGAATCCTACTACCCTACTAATATTATAAACGTGAAAGTTTGTATGGATGGATGGATGTTTGTTACTCTTTCACGCAAAAACTACTGGACGGATTTGGATGTTTTATAAATTGGCACACAGATGGTTTATAACCAGTATTAACATATAGGATACTGTTTATCCCGATATTCCCACAGAATCGAAACTTATGCGGGTGAAACCGCGGGGCGCAGCTAGTATTCCATAGTTTTAAGAGTATTTTACCGTTAAAATGTTTGTATAGACTTGACATGATAACACCAAAAAGCGTGTTAGAACTGACACTATCAAGCACTCATCAATGGAAAATGTTTGAGATAAACGTCCCGGACATGGCCATAAATAAAGTGAACGATGCAACCAGCTCACACTTCTTATTTTGATCCTTACCTTCTATCTATGTGATAGGAATGACAATCTAAAATTATCAAAAGCCTCGATTGTATCTAAGAGTTTTACATAAGGTACAATTCCGTAACACATAAGATGACCACGGCTTTTTTCTTCGAAGGGTTAGGTAGATCTAGTACACCCACCTTTCGCCAGTTATGTTTTAGTCCCATGTTATATACTACTAAGAAAGTACTGATGGTAATTTAGTAAGTATAACTTCTCCAATGTATCTGGGTAAAAGGACCACTTAACGAAGGAGTAAAACTCAATTACCCGGTGGAATGCCGTATTTACAAAAATAATTAAAAAGCCATTGTGTCTCACGTGGATCCACATTCCAGCATACGAAGGGTGCACCTCACCAAAATGCTGATGATAACAAAATATCACAAAAGGCAGCATGAACTACCGCTTGTAAATTGAGTAGGTATGAGGCTTCCTCATGAGGACCAACTCATTATTTAAGCCGAAAAACGGGAAACTCCAAGCAAAGCCCTCTCCATTGCCCTTTGGGTGACTTTCAGCCTTCTAATGAGGACCAGCTAGTAACAGAATACTCCAGAATAGACATATAAAAATAAGCAGGTATTTTATAACACCTTATCTTTACAAACATTAGGTAATCCCTCAACAATTGTCGCTACCTTCTTTGCTAGACAATAATCGATCACTATTTTGACAATAGTAAAAGATATTGAAAACCAAAGAAACAAACAATGTTTCACGCTTAAGATGACTGATTGTGTTACCGAACAAATACATAGGTTCCAAGTCGATTGATATAGATATCAATGAAATGATAAAGATATCAGTCTGTGCAATCGAAATCTCGAATCTCTTGATCTATTATTTCGATTTCACGCTTGTGTGCGAGAAGTTTTAATAAAATAAATAAGTATCTCGTGATGTTCTATACAGGTGCTATGAGGGTTTGTTGTTCGTTGTGACTTGTTTTTAAAAAAAAAAGAATTGAAAAGCAAAATATGCTGAATAAAAGAGCTAATTAAGTACCTAACTGAGAAACTTGCGTCAGTGACGTGCGCAGATAACCAGTTATTCTCAGGAAATAATTAAAAAAATAAAACAACGTTCACAAACACAACAAACAGTGGAACTTGAAAAATAAAAACAAATCAATTCTTCCTACCTAGGTACTGAAACTAGACTGTAGATACTGAGTTAGACAAAAAAATATAAATGTCTTCTTTAAAAGGACATAACTTATCGGTAAAGGTTGAATTCGTCGATTTCAATTTATTATTTAGAGCTATTTGTATAGGTAAAAGCCACATCTCTTCAAAAATATTTTTAGTAAAACAACCCGATAAGGTTTAGTTACAAAAACACTACTAAATTAACTTTGGTTGTTTTTTGACCTTTTCGATTAGAAATCAAGACTCTAATTAGGTTTCATACCTACTGTACAGTACACGTAACACGTTTTATAATTAAAAACAAAATCAAACGTCATTTATTCAGATTAGGCTGAGAATCAGCACTTTTCAAAAGTCAATATTACATAAGATAGTCCCCCAAAACGCCCGCCCTCCACCACTTCCTTGTGCTTCCGCAGGGAAGCAGAAGTGGCGCAACAAACTCCTCAGCAACACAGCAAAATTAGTTGTCAAGAAGGCCTGTACCTATCTACAACCTATGTATTTTCAACTACTGAGCTTAGCAACAACAAAAATACCAAAGGAAAGCAATAACAAGAGCAATGCCATAATCAATATTATGGCAAGAACATTAACGGTTTTAGGAAGACGATTTCCGCATACAGATTAACTTCCTTAGCCTTTCCGTAATTGAAGATGAAGTAGATGCTGATTCGTCGGGAACAGTTTTTTTTAATACTTTAGGTAGAGTTTTGGCCCAAACCTACACAGCTCAATGATGTAGCTGCAGTACCCAAAAAAAAGTTCCCAAAATCTCACAATTCTCTTGACCTTATCCCAATATATGGATCACACGTCTCACTTAATATTAGTAAACACACCTTCCAATATAGAAATATAAAAGTATAATAAACGTTTTATTGAAATCCTTGTAACGGCCTTTCCTTTGGCGTTCCTCCTTTAACCCTAAGAATGTATGCATAATTGTCTTCATCTCCGTCAGTCAACAGTCACTCCCCTTTCTAGACAAATCATCTTTCACACAGTCAATCCATCGTTTCTTTGGCCTTTGGGGCTGTAAGCGTAGGGCTTACAGCCTACATTTATACTCAAAACCTTCCTCACGAAGTTACCAAAAACTAGTCAGAGAAAAACCTGCAACTCACCACACTAGGGAGACGGATGGACAGACTGACATTCAATATCAACATAAAAAAGTTACACGTGCTAAAATAAATGAAATCACTGCAATGCAAGTAGTTAATTAAGTCATTATACTTTTGTAGTGTTGCTGTAATTATTTTACATAATTAAGTACTCAATCACGTTCCAAAGAATGGTAGGACTTATAAACATTATTTTTGTAACAAAAACCTTTCGAATGTGCCCGCAAGTACCCGTAGGAGATTACGTGGATTACAGCCCACTCTCTCTCACAGAGAGGAAGCCTGTGTCTCAACAGTGGGAACGTTATAGGCTTATTATGATAGTAGGTACCAAATACCCATCTTGAATATTTTTGACTTCGTTTTTCCTCTTGTCATCTGGTTTAGAACGATGACACAACATACCTGACGACCGCAAGGCTTTCATGGCATGGACTCGTAGCAAATACATATGTATTTGCAGAAAAGCAGGAAATATGTTTGAAATAGATCATCATGCAGGCTATGTTATACAAGAGAGCCTACATTGTTAGAATAACATCCTGAACACTTCAGTCAAGAGGCACTATCGCTGAATAAGATCGTAGCATTCCCTTGACAGGTTCTATATGCATGATTATAGTAGCAGTGTTGCGACTTGTGAATTGATTCAAGCTATTCGCGGTCTGATATAATACGAGTATCTTGGTTTGGGAGAATGAAAATGAACTATTATAAGTTAATGAGATTGAAATCTGTCTCATCAGATACTCTGTCTGTCTTAACAGGTAGATAGTTACTAAAAATATAATTAAAACTAACCAAAAAATTAGTATTAATAAAGTTATTATTGCAATACACTAAAAAGTTATCTCCGCGTCTTGAAATAAATTAAAAACATATCCTCTAAATAAGAATTAAAATAAAAACAAAAAAAACCGCTTCCTGAAATGATTAGCCGCGTTCTGATTTAGACTGACCTTAATGAGTTTCAATATAAATAATCAAATATAACTACTGCATTAGAGGTTAAGCAGTATATCATGTTTAATCATTTAGCATAACATTGTAGGTTGCATAGAAATGACAAACAACTCTATGCGTCACTAGGCTAGGCTCATAGCAACTGGTTCTGCCTACCAACTATATCGAAAAGACATACAGGTATACGTATAAAAAAAACCTAACTACTTTTTACCCATAGGTTTTTGGCTAAAAATTCTAATCGCTATGCCAAAAAATCTCTCTCTGTAGCCACGAAAGTATTCAAAATCGACTTGTTAAACGCCGGAACAGACCGTGTTACTTCCGCAAGTAAACCAATAATCCAATTCTGGTGTTATGTTGGTCAATCGGTCAATGCCCTAGGACAAAATAAGCCGTACAAGAAGTCAATTATATGTAACCTTTCATGCGTACTGAAGGACCAAAAATTGTGCACGCAGAGTAAATAAATACGTTCAACATCTGTCACAAAAATGTAAAAAATGAAGGGAAATTAGAGGTAATTTTGACAGATTCAAGACTACGAGAATCTTACGAAAGAAAACTACGAGAATTGCCCCTCAGATGCAGTATTTTGTTTTTGTCCTAATTTTATGCGAAATTGTTAAGCATCTATGTATTTAATATATAGTGGCCCAGTGACCTGAGGGGCAATTCTCGTAAATATAAGAACGTTCACAGTCTGATCTCAGTCTCAATCTGTCAAAAAATACTTCTAATTTCCCTATATTTTGACATTTGTTTGTCACCGAGATGATACTGCAACTAGATTTTGAACGCTTTAAATTACGAGGGTTGGACTTCTGTTTACAAACGTAGTAATTATATCCTTGAACCCAGTACTACGAGTAGTATAAACTGCTTATAATAGATAAAGGTATCAGACGTTTTTGAACCAACGCCTCTACTAACACCGTAGTGGAAAAACCCAAATCCGTTACATAAGAGCTCATTTGTTTGAAACCATACAAATCCGACAAAAGAAATACGAAATTACGAATACGTCTTCATTCAAAACAGTACTATATTTAGAACATCAAATATTTTCATTTAATTGAGAATAAATTATATTGGGGTTAGTGTTTTTAAGAGTTTTAGCTGTTTTAAGCGCCCACATTATTTGGATTCACGCCTGACTTGCGTACCGAAGCCCTACGTTGTTGCCAAGAATAACGTACCCGAAATACAATACCAGTTATAACCAAAACAGTGGCTAAGGTCGATCGCCGCGGCCATAGATTACAAAACATTTACGGACCGAGGCGAGTGACAAATCAATTGGACACGAAAGCAAAACTATGATTTGATAGAGTGCTCCCTCACATATTTCCTCTTTGAGACAGTGATGAAAAAGTTCATCATTTATCGTGAGATCTCCTGAATTGGGTTATCATCTCATTATGTCCCGATTTTAGATGGTGACGCTAATGTATTTTTTGTATAGTATATTGATAGGGAAACATTAAAAACACAGCGACACACATAATACAAAATGCAGGGATTCACTGGAATACTTTCGGCAGATTATCTAATCAATACTAGCGAAAATGACTGTCAGGTGTTAAAAACAGAGTTCAATATTATCATATAACAACCACTATATTTCGTGTTAGTTTAGCTCATTTTTAACACTAATAATTTAGTTCATTTAATATAATCACATGAATGAGTGTGATTGTTTGAAGAAAATTTATATGATTAATATATAAAACTGGTTTTACTTCGTGCAAGTAACAAAAATTTGGTAATTTCTCATAATTTTCACCTGGCCAGTCTCCCGATTTTCTAAATCTCACTATTACAACACTGCTTCGAGAATTCATTTTTTCAACAGAATGAAAAATAAAAAGCAATATGTTATATTTTTTTTATTCTGAATAAAGATTTATTATTATTTTAAATCCTACAATAATACTTCTGTAAACAATCATAGTACTCATTAATCTAATACATGAATAAATCAGCATCCTAATTGCGTACCACACTATCAATATCAATCTGAATAATTTTGAAGGATTTTGCTAATCCATTGCTTCATATATTCAAAAATGTGTCTGCTCAACAACGTCAATAACGCAATGAATGTTGTTGAACTGTCAAAATGAAACCTATTGGTACAGATAGTGTGTTACGCCATTACCCTGCTGGTCATTCGTCAAGCTGTCTCCTCTCATTTTTTAATTTGTAGATTTCCAACTAACCATAGCTCAACAATTTTGAACTCTTGCCCCCTTATTACAAAACAAGGTTTTTCTTTCGATCAGGTTTAAACCACTGCACTGACCCAGTTATTGAATTAAGAACCCAACTGATAGAGAAATGCAGTTCTTTTTACAAAAATGACAGCTTAGTTCAGTGCTAAGTTGTCATTTTAGTATTAAGAACTTTGCCTAAATCGAAATAAAGTTCGAAATACAAGTACTGGCTCAATAATTTAGGCTAGCACTAAAATTAGGTTTCGTTTTCTAATAAGACGGTTGTGGCTCACATTTGGTTGTTAAAAAATAGATACTACATGAAAAGAAAGACCTAAAACAGCCAGGCCACGTGTGTCCTAGATATTTGACCTCCTACCAGGCACTTGAGAAAGGACCACTTGTACTTCAAGTACCTAGGAAAAGGTAACACACGCCACGCTCACAAACAAACAATTCACAATATTAGGGCCAAGCTGCTTAATCAAAACTTGACACCAATACCTGCGTGGTACATTGAAAGTGGAAGTTTATCAATTTACGAATACAACCTTCCTAACAATCTAAATACTAGGGTGAAACGACGATTTTTCGGACTATCTACAGGGTGGCAGGGACATCGGCGCGGAACTAAAACCATGAATGCAGCTCTTGATTCTAGCGTAGAAATATTTAGTCGGTTATCAAAAAAACTGCCTTCACCGTTTTTAGAGCAGTGGTGATGAAATTATTTACACCAAGTAAAGTGCTTGCTTGGGTTCGGACCCACGACCTTACAGCTCGTATGTCGGGGCCGTTACCACTGGGCTACCACTGTTCATTTCTATATAGCCAACAGCGAATACAAAGCCTTGCTTTTCCTTTACTACCAATTTACCGTGAAATGTCCCTAGCACAATAACCAAAAGAAAACAAAAAACAAATTGGTCCTTTCACGCTTCTGAGACAACTCTGAAGCGTGAAAGGACCAATTTGTTTGTACTATCTTAAGCACACAGTCATTAAATAAACTTGTAGGTCATACGTAACAAAGTAACCCACACTATAAATTTATATAAGACATGTTTGCATTGTCTGAATGCCAGTAGTTCTTGATAATCTAATCTGATGTGGTACTGATAAGGAATCACGCGTGCTGTGTGATCAAAGTATATAGAACTGTTTGATAACGATCGGCTAGTGACCAGGAAACGATAGCGTCAATCGGAAGTTTTTCTATAGGAATACTCTATGATTAAATAAAGAGTTGTTTTAATTAGGAAAACTAAAACATGATTATTATTATTATTATACAATGCGACCTGCCCCTGTTTCGCACGTCCGACTCGACCAATCCTCGTGACTTATTATTTGTAAGTTTAATATTAATTTATTGTAAGTACCCATAAACCTTTTTGAATAAGTTCTAAAGTGATGATGAGAACCGCATCAAAATCCGATGTGCAGCTTAAAAGAATAACGCGGTCACACAGACAGACACGAAAAGCGACTTTAACTTATAATATGTATGTACCTAAATGGATACATTTATTTAGTAAAGTGTTTTATTGTTGTTTTATATATTTATTGTACATATATATGTATAAATGATACACCACGCACCTGCAGTCTTTCGTCACTTAATCTATCCAAAGGTTGTCTTCAAAAGATCGCTTTTAGCGATAAGACCGCCCATTTTGTCTATGTAAAATTTCTAAATTTACATTTGTCATTTTTATGGTGTACTGTGTACATAATATAATAAAGAGTAACTATCTATCTAACTACCCTTCTTGGGTGAAGTAAGTTGAGACTTTACATACCCTCACATTATGCCTGTGTATGTGAAGAGTTGTATGTTATTGTATATTGTAATGACACATCGATGGTGGACGTGCGTGACCTACGACTTGAGACATAAAATTAACATACATAATTATGATGGACAATTCTTTTAGTTGCGTCAGACAGTCAATCAAAACAAAAGAAGAGCGGATTGGCTAAACTCAAAACAACCTGTGGAAAAACACATCGGTTGTGTGCATTAAAGTCGAATATGCAAGTCTGTTACTGCAATTTAGCTACAGATTAGTGTCAGAAAACTTAATATGTTTGTAACCGGAACCACATGAACATAATCAGAACGAACGAAGTTTGAACATCTAATCATATTACATAAAAATAAAATAACAAAACAATAATATTATCAATTACTGTAATCAAGGATAGTAACTAAAAGTAACGATGACAAACACTTTCTGCGTGAAACTCTGAATCATTCTTCGTAATCGCACTGCGGATCAGCCCGAAGAAACCAGTATAGCTTTACTGACGGTCAGAAATGGATCTAAACGAATTCTAATAAATCTACTGAATTTGACATAGGAAGAACGCTGCGCCGCCATGCAGCCTCAAGAATACCCAAGATATACAAATAATTTTTGGATCTGGTAATCGGAACTAACGCCGCCATCTTATTGTTTCAATACCATTTCTGTGACTACTTCACAAATGTTTACCAACAAAGCCCCACGGTTAATTATACACGTGCCAAAAGATCCTTGTTGCAGTGCTTTTGCCCGTTTGTAAATAATTATTTATTTACACTAAACATAAATCGATGGTTGTCAAATAATATGGCCGCATAAGGAAAAACGTGGAGAATATAACGTCTGCGTCCGACGTAAAGGAGGGAGAAAATAAAGAGGAAAATATGAAAGTGTCACATCGTTCCCCATGTGTCTAGACTGTGTTATGAGAATGACGCATAAAAATTTATTTTATTGTAGCCTACAGGTTTACCTTTACATCAATATGCCTGTAGAAACCTGGGAACCCCAGTGTATTTTACTAGGGTAAATAAGCAGACTTGTGCGTCAGACTAAGCCATGTTTTTGCTTATTTTTATTCATAAATGCCCTGTGCCTTTACTAAACTTTACTACACAGAAAAAACCTTATAGAAAATATTAGCGACCGGAGCGGGTGGCTGCTGCTTCGAAGGATTTTTACCTTTATATAGTATATGACACCTACATTACACCACCCGGAATAAATTCTCTAACTAACTGATGTTGAAAAACCGGTCACACAGACCGATTCGAATAGTGATTTTATTTTTTAATATCTATAGAAGATCATACATTCTTATCCCAATTTTTTGGGGTCGGCGCAACATGTTTTTCCTGCCACACTTCTCTATTAGACGTCATCTCGGTAGTCGCCTTTTTTTCTAGCCATATCATCTCTCACACAGTCCATCCATCGTTTCTTTGGTGTTCCCCTACTCTTCTAGCCATCCACATTCATACTCAAAACTTTCCTCACGACATTATCCTCATTCCTCCGCATCACATGCCCATACCTTGACCACTGATTCTCAATATCTATAGAAGATATAGAATTAAATAATTATAATTATTATCATTAACCATTAACGTCCCACAGCTGGGCAAAGGCCTCCCTACTCCTTTTACACCTCTCTCTGTCCAGAGCTGAACAGGACCAATCTTTATTAAGTCGAGAGTCCAGCTCATTCCGCCATCTCTGTCTGGCACTGCCGCGATATCGTTTACCATTAAGCGGAACCCACTGGGTCTTAAATGAAATAAGTAAGTTCTAAAATTATTATTATTTAAAAACGATGCTGCTGCAAGGTATGCACATAGCACGGGACACGTTTAACATTAAAATTTGCATAAGGTATGATAACGATCATAATTACTGATATTATGTGCCCCTTGAGGCCGTAATCGTTTGCTAAACGACTCTCATTAGAGCACCCACGGCGACTAATGGGACTCTACAGAAGGAGAACTAGATAGATTATAAATGCAAAGAATTCGCTAATGTAGGAAAATAGATTCGAGCAGTGTAATGACGAGTACAGGTTCCCACCAAAACTAATTATTCCATGGAGTCGCTAGAATATGATATTTTCGGGCTCGGTTATTACAAAAAAAAAAATGTACTTAGTGGCTTTGGTTGTCAAGCCGCTTCACTGGGATTGGAACCAGGGCTCCAAATTATATCACGCAGACAGGCAAGAGTATCCATGACCGACCTTTCAGTTTTTTTTATTAAACCAGTTTGTACAATGGATAAACGTTCGGATTATCTTGTTGGTTAATTTTTTCGCACTGCTTCTGCTATAACTTAAATCCCATTGTCTTGGAATACTAGAAAGACATGTATATGCGTAGAATGTACTCGAGCATTTACTATTCACACGACTCATGATCTCGCGGGAAATGGTAGGGGCCAGTTATTGTACAATAGAAATTAAATACAACAATATGATACAAAAATAAAGGAAGAAATTGTCATACTAGCCAGTTGATTTTTCGGACCAACTTCTTAAACCACAATGTTACTATTCCAAGATTATTAATCTACTATCCACCATCTCACGATGAAAGACGGCATCGGAAGTTAAGTTGATCCTAATGTGGTCTAAAAGACCAAGAACAAGTACAAACGTGTACCTAGTTAGAACTCAGTAGATATTTAGAAAAGTTTGTATGACATGAGCCTTTACCGGTGGGACGATTATAGGCTTTATTTATAAACATACATACAAATATACATACGAGTACATTTACGTCTTTTTCTCATTGGGGTAGACATAAACTACAGAACGCCATCTAATAAGATTCTTACATAGGTTTACTCATTTTGCTTCGTTTGCCTTCATACAGCTTACGTTCATGTTTATAAAGTTAGCTTGTGTTGCATCTATTGATTTTGGTGTCCGAATTTGTCATGTGTCTTTAGGTACAGACGCCACACATCAAGCTACCCGAAACTCAAATTTTCCCAATCAACCTTGAACCTTAATGCTTTAACGATATAGTTCAAAATCTATTAAAGAAATTTGACAGATTGTGGTAGCTTGACATGCTGGCGTCTGTAAGTGTTACGTATTTTGTGCTGTGTTATGTGTCTGTCAATATTATGATGGGTATGGTATGGATCAAACTAAACGCTGTTCAGCCTAACATTGCCAGTTGCATAACAAATGAAACAAACAATGGAATGTCAGCGCGGCTCTTAATTGACTACCAATTAAATTTCTGTTTTCTTTGCCATTAAAGAGAAAACGTATTTACTTAGCAACTGATTAATAAAGATATGTTTTGAAAAGATTGCATTATTAACACCAGTAGTCATTTATATTGGTCACGTAGTCATTTTTATAGTTATGCAGTAAAATTACATACCCGGTGTATGTCATTATACTGCATAATATTCGACTCAGATAAGTTGCATCGAAGATAGCAGTCGTAGTCAGTCGTAAAATATTTCCATTACTTTTTACATGTAGGAATACAATTTTGTTAGATTTTGTCTTGTGATGTACAAGGAGGCAGACATCGACGCGCAACATGCTGCCATGGATTCAGTAGGTACATGATGCTGAACCAAAATGTTGTTCCATACGTTTTGACTGAGTAGGTATTGATTGTACGTTTACGAAATAGCAGTTTTTTTTTTAGATAACCTATAAAAAAGTTCTACACTGGGGGTCTAGAATCATGTGCGGAATGATTTCAGTTTGCGCGTCGATGACCCTGACACTCTGTATTTCTCAGTAGTTGGTGTAGCCAACGCTAAGCTCAGTGACACACAAGTTAAAATTGGTCCTATTGTACAGACGCCAGCATGTCAAGCTACCCGAAACTGTCAAATTTTCCTAATCAGCCTTCAACCTTAATGCTTTAGCGATAAAGTTGAAAATCTATTAAAGAAATTTGACAGATTATAGTAGCTTGATGTGCTGGCGTCTGTACTTTAGGAAAAAAAGGACCAAATTTTGAGAAATTATCACAAGGAACAGGAAAGTCAACGAATTATTCGGAAAGGCACGGGACATCCTCCTGTTGAATGACTCAAATTAGTAATGTTGTTTACCTACAGAGAAATAAATTAGGTACCTCATAGAACAGGAAGGTTTAACACAAATTCTCATCATGATAATTATAAGAATATCTAAGAACCGGGCGTTGCGAACATGTGACGTACGAACATGTGATGTCACTTGAATGGATTAACTACACACCAATTACCCCATACCTACGACCGTAGCACAAAACTGCGGGGTAATTACGTACCACAATAACAGTAGCAAAGGCTTTTATTTTGACAATTGCACAACATTCATCAATACGTTATTTACGTTGTTGAGCAGACTTCGAACACACGAAGTAATGGATTAGCAGTATCCTTGAAAATTATTTAGATTTGATTGAAAGTGTGTTACGCAATTTGGGTGTTGGTACACACGGCTACACATCAAGATATACATTTCCAGTTTTAGCTGACCTCGCATTGTATAGCTTTTTCGTACATCAGAAGTCAGTTTATACTGGTTATGTATAGCTTGATGTGTAGCCGTGCGTACTACATCGTACTAAAGATGCTGAGTTATTGTTGTATTTGATTTGAAGCCTACCTATAAGTGATGAGTGATGTGATGACAGTGACAACCGATATCAAGATACGTCATTGCCTGTACTATAATCCCCTTTAAGTCATTTTTAATGAAAATTTTGACCTCGTAATACCGATGAGGCCAGTAGCTAATGATACTACACTTAATTGGTTTCGAATTAACGGTTTCGAACAAGTGTATGTTATTAACTTAACAAAGGCCATTATTCCGGGCAGTATTTAATTGTTAGCGTAATAAAAAAAATCCGTTATCTGAAACTAGGTACCTACTTACCTATATTTTTCAAATCATTGATTGAACGAAATATAAATTTTATTCTTCATCTTTCCGAAAACTTAATTCAGTTGCCTTCCCAAAACGGGAAAAAAGTAGGTATTCGACCGAACAAAATACGCAGTTCAAAACAAACTTGGACTTGGAACTTGGAACTTGGAAATGTTTCACAAAAATTTAAATAAAATGATACATTTGAATGTTTATACATCGAACGATCGTTATTATGCAAAGCCCCGACGTCAGTCAATTCGAATCAGGTTACGATCACGTGTTAAACGATTTACCAATCTTTGGTAAACACGGCGAGAATGGCATTCATAAGTTTGGGAATACATATGTATGTACCTAAGGAAGGATCATTTTTTTTTAGCCAGATGAAGCGATAGTGGTAGGTATAATTTTGATCTCACTATCTTTAACTTATAAAGAAAGATATTTTAACCCGGACCACAAAAATATGTGTTTTATGAGACTACCTACTACAAAAGAAAATCGTTTCGAAAACTATTCGATTCTAATTCAAGTTTCCCCTGATCTGTGCCTAGCAAAAAACTATTTTTGACGACCACAAAGCCAGTTGCAATTTAAACTCTGGCGCATAATATGTACACCAACGATAAAAAAAAACATTAATTTCAGACAAAAAGCCCATAGGCAAGGCAAGGTCGTTAGTAACAAGAATTTTGCTCATACCTAACTAATGTTAGTAATTAAAAAGTAAATAAAGAGGAAGAAACTGGACACACCATCCACCTCTGCACAGTATGCTCATCGGAACAAATGTCGTCTTATTACAAAACGAAACCTAATTTTAGTTCTAGCCTAAACTATTGAGCCAGTACTTGTATTTCGAACTTTATTTCGATTTAGGCAAAGTTCGTAATACTAAAATGACCACTTAGCACCGAACTAAGCTGTCATTTTTGTATAAAGAACTACATTTCTCTATCAGTTGGGTTCTTAATTCAATAACTGGGTCAGTGGTTTAAGCCTGATCGACAGAAAAACCTTGTTTTGTAATAAGGGGGTTGGAGTTCAGTGAACCTACTGAGCAGAACAGTATCGGTTCTCTCGCCAATCATCTTAGGACGCTATTCGGGGATGCACTGCAATATCGAGGGAGCAGAAACAGAGCCCTGAACACATTATTATACTGGACGCACAAGGCACTGTAGGCTTTTTGTGTAAAGTTTGCCCACACGCCGCTCGTGTAGAACGTCACATTACACGTTACGTTACATTATAGCTTAGGTACTTCATAAACCAACCACTTTTGTGTATAAATAAGCCAAATGCTAAGTCACGGTGAATAGTAATTCAATGTTTACATCATAAAACATGTTTTATATAAACCTAGGTATGCATGCGGGTGTTTTTAAAAGACGAAGGTTTCAATCTAATAGTGTATCAGTGCAAGTCATCCATACTAATACAAAAAAAAAATCGAAAATAACTTTGTCGTTCCTGTTCAAACCTAAACCACTGAACGGATGTCGCTAAAACTTTGCAAGGAGATAAATGGCATCCTGGGGAAGGACAAAGGCGAACGGCAACACGAACGAACGACAAAGGTACTTTTTGTCCCGATAGCAAGTTCCCGTAATCCCGTGGGATCATTTCCGACATCCATGCGGGTGAAGCCGCGGGCAGAAACTATTTTTCTTTTATAAACTAAACAGCAACCGACTACGTCATCGAAATCACACATGAATTTTGTTTAATAAACTAAATTCATGTATGATGTGAGCTTTGCACAAGACTGGAGTGCTAAAATTTATATTGCGGTTAACCATTATTAGCCTTTACGAATATTTATTTACATTATTTAATTTTAGTAGTGTCGGAAACTCGAGAATCGTTATATTAAAATCTAACGACACAGTAAGATGTTATGGCAGCCTGTCGAAGTCTGTCGAAAGACCAATGGTACAGTGGTACATACAGGGTGGCAGGGACATCGACGCGCAAACTGAAACCATGAATTCAGCACATGATTAGACGTAGCGTAGAATTTTTTTGTCGATTATCAAAAACAAAATCTGCTATTTCCTAGAAAAATACAAGTGTACTTACGCGGTTTAAATATAAAACGGTAATTTCATTTAAATATTTTTTCCATATAAATTATTGCAATGTAGTAAAATGGCTCATTAAATATTCATTCATTATTTTAAAAACCTTTCACAGATACTCATGGGAAATTATGGCATGCATTGCCTAATAGAACTCATTAATTTATAAAAACCAATTAGCCAAAATATACCTAATCCATATTAAACTAACTTCTTGTTTTAAGTAGACTCGTAACGTTTATAATTACTGCGTGTTTAATAATTATCGTTTAATTTGGTTTCAGTTACCAATTATTACGGCCGCTGAACGTAATTGTTTTAAATACATTCTGAGTTATCGGTAATGTGCTTTGGAACGCAAAACCTCAACGTGTTGGATGATGTACGAATGCTAATTCTTAGAGGCCAAATATTACCTCCACAGTTATTATTTAAAATGATTGTAAATTACGAGCAATTTATACTTTGATCAACTTATAATTTCAAGGTTTAAAAAACCTGCCATTTTTAAGCACTAAGCAGACGGTGGATAAGTAATTCGTCCGCGACGATAGAACGTATGGAAATCCTGACAGTGTATTAATTGTCCTACGTGAGCGTTATTTCATAGATGTCCATTAGTACGTTTTGTCGTCGACAAATTGTCCATCGTCTACTTAGCGTTTAATAAAACCAATTACAATAATTAAAGACACGGTTTACTTAGTATAAAAGAGAAAATAGAAAAACTTGCTTTTAATAAAAAAAAAACGATTATGAAGCGTGTTTACTATAACACCGCTTTATTATAAAAACAAAATTTTGAAATAACGAAACTGGTCCTTCGATCCGGATGCGAACCAGTGACCTATGAATCAGACAATTATCAAAGGCATTCATAATCGGTTTGTTTTAAGGTCACTGAACTTCAATCATTGCCTAAATTATTCTAATTTTATCGATGAAATACGAAAAACAAAAACAAAACAACATCTGGTAGGTACCTAAGTTCCTAAACTGTACAAATGTCAAACGATTCTTTTAAATAATAATCAAAATGCCAGACTATTATTGTCCCACTGCAGGACAAAACATCCTCTCAGCCTCTTCTCATACAGAGAAGGCACGACCCACGAGCGTCGAGCATTTATCACCAGTTATTCTGGTACCGATGTCAGTAATGATGACCAAGATAAACTCAGAAAGAACATATGAATTGAAAAAGTCACACGCATAAAATAAATTTAATGATAAAAGAAAATACAATCGCAATGTCACAATGATTGGGATCGTGTTTTGACCTACAAAACATAATAATAATACTAGACCACTTGTTTGTTTTGACACAAAGTAGAGATCTTCAGATTGATCCATATTTTGTCGTTTCACTATGACATTTGGTATAATTATGAGAAGAGTGCCTAATCATCGTGAAACCTGTTCGGTACAAGCAGTTACTAGCCATTTAAGTGTCATCAACTGCCTGCCTTTTTCCCAGCTATGTTGTGGTCGGTTTCCAGTCTAACCTGATGCAGCTGAATTCCAGAGGAGCGAACAAGGAGACGACTCCTGACTTCTATAACCCAGTAACTGGGTAACACGATACCCCTTGGTAAGACCGATTATCAGACTTTCCAGTTTCTGACAACCTCTGGTCAGCTAGCGTGTATTTACCAAACATGTATAGTTAAAGTTTCCTTCGGGAACTGTGCGACTATGACTTAAACATGCATTGTTAAATTGTTATAATCTAAACGAGCAACTGAAACCCAAGGAATTTCATGGAACTTGGATCTATTCCCTGAACTAGTGAACACTCAAATACAAAACCTTGTGTGAGGCCATCAAGGTCCAAATGCGGAATCATAGACAAGATAGGCATGTTAACACGGTAATATACATCTACTATACATACAAATATATAAAATTAAAGTGTCTGTTTGTAATGTCAAAACAACAGCTTCTTACTAAATGCATAAGCAGTATTTAAGAACTTTTTTATTTTAGTCCGTCTGTTTGTTTCAGGCTAATCTCCGAAACGGCTGGTTTTGACGGGACGATTTTCACTTTCAGATAGCTGATGTTATAAGGAGTAAACATATGCTAGTTTTTGTTCCGGTAGCATGTTCCCGTGGGATCATTTCTGAAATCCGCGGGCAGCCGCAGGCAGAAGCTCATCAATCATGTTTGTCGCATGTATGTGTGTATTTCAATATTAGGCAGTATTTGACTGAATATGACATTCTAATTCGACCCAGAAACAGAATAGATAAAATCAACAGTCATAACATAACTGCTGTTGTTTGTCACTGGGTCCACTCATACCTACACAATTCTTAAGCATTCAAGATTTAAGAATTAATAGTGACAATGCCAAATAACCAACCGACCTTGCAAGCATACGGGTTAGTGGGTTAATCTACACCATAAGTTAAAAGAACTTTTTTTTTCGTACGGGAGCTATCGAAATATCGAAACCCACCCGTGTTCCTTCGGTTGCCTGTGCCAGGGGCCACGGTATCTCTTTCGAACAACCCGCGGCAAGTTAACTGAATTCACAGACTCACGTCTCACATCACGCCTCTACATCATAATTCATAACGCTATAGGTCTACTGCATTTTAGATAGTTACGTGTTGGCGGATTAGATACACTAATAACAACCACGTCATTGGTCTTTCATAGCCATAGGGCCAGTAGAGCAGTGGTGGGCAAGTGGTACCGGCACCGACTTACGAGTTGTTGGTCGTGTATTCGAACCCAGATAGACGCTTCACTTTGTGTTAATAATTTAATCCTAACTGCTCTCAAAATGGTAAAGCAAAACATCGTGAGGAAACCGGCATGTCCTAGAACCAACAATTCAAGGACATGTGACATTTATTAGTAAGTAGTTATCTTAATAATAATATAATGTGCTCATCCTACAACTACTGATATAAATGTTCAAATCATAGGCGAGGACGCTGGCACCCTAAACACAAGTTAAATCTTACCTTGGGTGCCAGGGTTCATAGAAAACACTCCTTCCCTTAGTTGTAACGCCGTATAGTGATTAGATACGTGTTTTTCTACAGCTGAAGGTAGTTAACAATCTTTTTTTTGTCTACCAAACCGCACTGGGACTAATAATTAATCTGATATTCTAATTTGGCCCAGAACCAAAAAAAACAAAATCAACAGCCATCCCTTAACTGTTGTTTGTCTCTGGCTCTCATACATAATTTTTGAACCTTGAACCACTACCAAATAACCGACAGACCTTGCAAGAATACACCATCTAATTCCTTCATTAATCTACACCATAAGTTAAAATAACCTTAAAACATACAACAACATTCACAAATGTCTAATATAGTCACGCCTCTAAATCGTAACGTTATAGGTCACAGCCTTCAATATGCTGCACTTTAGATAGTTACGTGTTGGCGGATTAGACACACTAACTGAACCCATGTCATTGGTCTTTCCAGTTTATGTGTGTACGGTAGTCGTCTGGCTCCAATGTTTTTGTCGCGTCAGCAGTTCTTACTTTTGACTAACAAAATATTTATTTTGATGTACAAAACTTAAATAAATTATTTTTATAAGTTCAGCATAAAAAAAAATTGTTCAGTCAGTAAAAATAGGTAGCAGGTCTTTCCGTCCATGGTGTGGCCGTGAACAAATTATTATGTCGTCACCAGTGATGGAGATTGCACGAAATGTACGTCATGGAATCTTAATAGTGTTGGTCCTTCGAGTCGTTTACAAATGTATGCGTCTCAAAGAACTAGGGCATGAATCTCGGAATCTCGGAATATCGCAATATCGGAATCTCGGAACGCAAGTTCCGATATTACAATTCCGATACTGAGTGATCCAATATCGAAATCGGACAATTTTTTCTAAACTTTGAGTTTTAGGCTAAGTTCAGATGAACGCGCGGTTGGCTCGGCGAAATCAATGTTGTTGTGTACATGACCGCGCGTCACCGCGCGTGCCTGCGCGCACCACCATGGACCGCGCGCAAGATGTTGACGCGCGTCGTCGCGCGTTCATCTGAACTTAGCCTTAAACTAAACCTTTATTTTAGATCCTTGTGTTGCGCGCTACCATATTCCTGTTGCCAGCTCGCTAAGCATGTGATACAAAAACAATAATAGTGTTGTCTGTCTCGCTCACACTTTACCTACGCGGTACGTCTTGCTTATTCGCACAAACGAACAAAATATTCTGTCAATCAGTTGCACTCAAGAACTGTGTAAGATAAGACACGTTGTGTTTTATGTGGCTACATGCAACGTCGCGTCGCTTTAAAACATGTAAGTACAAATTATTATCTAATTGTTGTTTTTCAATTCAGTATAATATAAACTACTGTGTTTAAATAGTTTTATAATTGTGCTAGCTCAAAATAAAATAAAAAACGCCGAAAATGATTCTTTCTTTCGTAGACTTTTAAGATGCTAGTTTGTATAGTAGATCGTAAAAAGACGGTTTCTCCTTTATTAAATAAATCAGAAAACTACTATTAAGTTATGTAGATAGACGAGAGTCATAAAACGTACGTATATAAGGTAATATTTAATATTAGGTACCTGCTATAGGTAGGCTTGCTTGTTTGTTCCAGGCCTAGGTTAGGTACCTATCAAAATTACTAGTCAAAGTTGACGTACAATATTATTTTCTTTGCAGGGCCTCATCAAAAAAGAAAGACACGTACTCAATATTTCTCAACAAACGCTCATCAAATGTATGGGATCATTTTCATCGATCGGATGACGGCCAAACAGTTAAGTGTCAGATATGTTTAAAAAAACTAAAAACTACTGGTGGGTCTACTACAGGCTTGCACACACATTTACGAATTATATGTGATATAATAAATACTTAAAAACAACCAATGATTGAAACAAATTAAAGAATACGATTTAAAAATGTTTTTTATTACACCCAATCCAACCTCATACCGAATTTGTGCAATTTATAAATAAAATGTGCAATTTCTGAAGAAAAAACGAAATTCCGATATTAATATCGGAATTCCGATATTGAGATCTAATATCGGAAATCAGTATCGGAATTGAAAACCTTCCGATATTACATGCCCTACAAAGAACCAATAATATTAAGAAAATAATAGAAAGAATATGATAAATGGTAAATGGCTGTTAACATTTACCATTTATCAGTGATATAATTATACAGAATATTCCGGAAGTTAACAAATAAATAAATAATAATAATAATTGTTTAGATTGATGACACCCAAACATTCGATTTAACGATTTTTATGATCATAGATAGGTGAATCAATCAATTTAATGAATGGCCTAGCAGCTTTGTTTATTCCAACAACACACACGAAAACAACGAATGCTGATAAAAATGCACATATCATTATGAAGAAAAAACAGGCAGGTAAGGACGGCGAAGCGGCGGGAATGAGGATTCTGAAAAATTGATCGTCATTTGTTTTTTTTACTTGTAACAATCGCGTTTGTTGTTGCAAAGAACAGTAGATAAGAGCTGTATTAGAGCATTTTAATTATCGTTTGTTAACCTGAGAAAAAATCTGAGAATTTACAGACTCGTTTTCCCATATGTCTCGGAAATATCCCAACACCAAGGCTGAGTAAGGCATTCATGAGCAACGACGAATAGTAGTAGGATATGACGACGCCTGAAGGCGCGCGCCTGTTGACTTGAAAACAATGGCATACAATGATGACGATGCTAAAAACACTAATTCATCGATTATCCCTATGTTGCAGAAATAATAGAAGGAGCCACGTATTAAGTATGTAACGGCGTGTTCCTGTCTACTAATCACAACAAACTACGATCAACATTATGTCTGCCAAACTTGGTTATTAACCATGGATAGTCGACGGCACGGTTGGCGCAGTGGTTAAGCGATTGACTGCTGCGCTGCGTGTCGCGGGTTCGATTCCCGCACGGAACAAATATTTTTATGACCTACAAGTAGTTGTTCCGGGTCTGGCTTTTTGTGTATGTGAGTTTAGATGTTTGTGAACGCATATAGATACAGGAGAAATTCCTAGGGTGGGGCAACGTTTTAAAAAAAAAAGAAAAGAAAGAAAGAAAAGAAAGTCTAGACTACAACTCTGCTCACCCGAGAGATGATTAAGCTTTGGTGCCATCCATAGCCTCCAGCAGACTCATACTAAACATCTATAGGGTACTCCATCATACTAATATTATAAAGTTGATCCGCCTGATCTCTCTCCGGTCGTGTCGGATTGCCGTCCCATCGGACTATGAGAATGGAGAATGGATGAGAATGGATGGATGGGAGTGCACCTGTGTCTGCGCGCACATTTGTGCACTATAATATCGCTTGTCTCAGTTGAGATTGGCCGTCGTGGCCGAAATACGGTCTGGAGGACTTTGTAAAGTCGAAAGTAACACTGTCTGTAACCTTTTCACGCCTAAACCACTGAACGGATTCCGATAAAATTTGTCAAGGAGATAGATGGCATCCTGGGGAACAACAAATGCCACTTTTTGCCTCGGTAGCTCTGTCCCTTGGGATAATAATTTTCGATATCCACGCAGGGGAAGCCGCGGGCAGAAAGCTTTAATATGACTGAAGTGTTCAAAGGATAATATAAAAATGAAGACTACTAAAGATACAATCTAGAATTGCATGCAGTCATAATATAATTAGTTAAACATTGCAACAGTGAAGTAGCTAAGTGATCGTCTGCGAACACCATTTGGTAACATATTTATGAATTGAACAAGGACATGATTTCGCCATGTTCGTAGCATTTTCCTCAAGTATGTCGGATATGGCTTCCAGTTCTTACCAGGTGTTGCTGAATGTCAACAACAAGAACTAATGTATCCCATCGTGGAATGATGTTTCCCTTCGCTGAATTTACAGGTTGAAGAATGTGTTGATAAAGTTAAAATAAAAACACAGTCAAGGCAATAGGAAAAACAATGCAATATTAATATTGTTCATCTACGAAAGTTACTCTGACTGTCTGTCTGTTAGTTACCTTTTTACGCCTAAACCACTGAACCGAGGACTTTAGGATATAGGCTACTTTTATCCTGGAAGTTTGCTTAAAAAAATGATAAAATTAAAAAATACACGCAGACCAAGTCGCGCACAACAGCATACACATGTGAGTAACGTGAGTGCTTTATGACTTACAAGTCATGCAGTTTGGTTGCAAGGTTAGTGATAACTTTCAAATGACATTAATGTCTTATCTATATATTCACAGGTTTGTTTCGGCATTGCTCCACTTATTTTAGTCCCAGAGTCCTTTTTTATGAGCTCACGCGGTGTTTGCGGATCTGTTCCCACTGCTGGGACAAAGGCCTGCTCTCAGCAAGAGAGAGTGGGTCTTAATCCCCCACGCGGGCCCACTGCGTGTTGGTAGATGTCACGTGTGTTTGAATTTTTGGTTCTAGGACATTCCAGTTTCCTCTCGTTGATTTCTTTCGCCGTTTTGAGAGTGGTGATGTAATAAATTACATACTTACATAGGTCAATGATATTGTTTAAGACCAGCTAGGTCCATCTAGTAAGGCTCCGATAAAATAGTACGCCAGTATTTAGATGAATGAATGAATGATGATGAACGCAATGAATGTTAACGTGTGTACTGTTAATGTGGCAACTACCCCGCAGAATGACCACTATAGAAGCTGATTTTGTCGACGGAAGAATAGCAAAATGACAGATTGTATCTAGGTATTCCATGTTGTCATTTTGTCGATTCTTCTGTCGACAAAACCCATTTCTATGCTTACGCGTGCTGCGGAGTAATTGCAGTTCAACAACATTCATTGCGTTATTTACGTTGTTGAGCAGACAAATCTTTCGAACATATGAAGCCATGGAAGCGTATCCTCCAAAATTATTCAGTTTGTGATTGATAGTATGTTCCGTAATTAGGGTGCTGATTTCCATAGCATACCTCATGGACTTCTCCTTTAAGAAAACCACAAATGATAACTGTCCGTGACTCTTGAACGATACGTTCTTTAGAACTTGACTCTTGGGCAATATGCCAATGAATTGTCACTACGCAATAATCTACTATTATTACAGTATTGGTCTCGACAGTCTCTTGTTTTTGTTTACGTGCTTTCAAGTGCACTCGTGTGTATTTTTAGAGTTATTTCGAAGCGATGATAAAAGTAAATGATGTTGAAACTTGAATCAACATTCATATTATGTTGAGAAACTTATAGGCATTTTTTTTTCATAATGTGGCCATTTTTATAAGTACATCAGATACTTGACCGAAACTGAAATCTTATGAAATTGGTAGATATTCAACATTACGACACCAAACTGCAATATATATGCATTTTAATTTTTAATAACGAACGATATGCATTTTTAATTTAATGTTTAATCAAATGCGTCTACTAAGACTTCAACGATAGCGGAAGTTACATTTTCCCCTAAACTAATATTATAAAGATGTCAAATTATTGGTAGGTATCTTATGAAATTGGTAGATATTCAACATTAAAACACCACCCTGCAATATATGCAATTTAATAACGAATGATATGCATTTATAATTCAATGTTTGATCAAATGCTACTCAATCAACTCAGCCTATCGCAGTCCACAGCTGGACATAGGCCTCTCCCAGGCTGCGCCACAACACCCTGTCCTCCACCTTCCGCATCCAGTTTGTCCCAGCCACCTCTTAAGGTCGTCCGTCCATCTAGCTGGGGGGCAAATGCTACTAAGACATGAAAACGATAGCGGAAACAACAGAAGTCAAATTGTTTGTTTATTTGTTTGTAAGAGGTAATCTCTGGAAGTGCTGAACCGATTACAAAATGCTTTCACTGATAGAAAGCTACACTATTGACGAGAATGATGGGACACTTAATTTCGTGTCCTCTGTGTCATGTCAGCTGCACGTTACAGGAACTGATGGACACTGGTGATGGCGCCCAACAAGTAGCCGAATTCTGGGCAGAGTCCATTTAGATTGCTATCGACACGCTGGGAAGAAGACTATTGACGAGTACCATAGGATATGTTTTATGGTAAATAGTAAAACACTATGATTGCGACGATAGTGCTAATGGGCCGAAAGAAAACTAAACGGACCGTCACGTGCCCAACAACAACAAAACAGAACGAATTGCATAGCTTTAAACAATTAAGTAACATAACACTAGAAACAAAAATGAGCTGAGACACGAAGCAGGAGAAACAAGAATGTCCATTAATACCTGCATTAAATGAAAAGTCTTGTGGTTTCCCGATTTTCCCGTAAAAGAGAAAACTCCGTTGCTTCAAGGGGGTGATAAGCAACGTTATCCTGCTAATTACAACACACATACTGTAGGTGTTATCCCCTACAGTTATCCATTGAAACGGTCATGGGGCGCCCATCTACTTAACCCTTCGAACGTGGATTTACGCGAGACACAGCTGTTATTACGACATTCAATTTAACTCCGGTTCATAAACATATTAAATTCACTGCCAGACCACACAAAGTCTAATATCAATCTGAATAATTTTGAAGGATATTGCTAATACATTGATTCATATGTTCGAAAAATTTATCTGCTCAACAACATAAATAACGCAATGAATGTTGTTGAACTGTCAAAATCTAAAGCCATTGTTTGTGATAGTGTGTTACGTAATTACCCCGCTATACGTGAGGATGTTAGATCTTCTGTGTATAGTGAGGTTGAGGCGACTTGGTTCAGTTCCATTGAACGAGGTCGAGAGGAGAAAGTTGCGTGAGCCACAGTTATGAGAACATACGTACAAGCAAAGTACTGCGAGGACTAAGGTATGGTAACAGCAACAGCGGATAGCAGCGGAAAGGTTTTAGACTTAATAAAGCTTTTGAAAGTCGACAATTAGGCAAATCGATTTTTGACCAGCTTCATCAATGCATCAGCTTCAAGAATGTATTTCTCTAGATGCTTCAAGATGTTTCTGAATAGAGGTCGAACAAAGGGCATCATTCAAGTGCTGAACATTATATACGCAAAAATTAAAGTGACAGAAAAAAAAATCTTATGGGAAATAACATCTTGAGCATTTTTTACTATTGGCTGCTATTTGAGTTATAAAGTACCAAAAGTCATTATGTGAATTTCATGTCTTGCAAAAGTCATATACGTATGGTATATGAGTTGCGAGACATGAAATTAACAAACACATCGTGTGGGAACAACAACAGACGTTATGCTTGTCTATTATACCCGGCACTTTAATTTTTGGGTACAAATTGAATGATGTCCTCTATTGTTTTGTAATTATGAGTCTGAACATAACCAGAGAGTAGTATATATTTTTTTTAATAAATGGTAATGTTATCTGAAATACACAGAGCAAACGCCGTCACCGTTATGAGAAAGTAATAGAGACTGTTATAATAAAATCTCTTCATTTTATGAATCAAATAAAGATGTTAACTGCAAATAAATGCAGTTACCGTAAAATAAAACGTTTTCAATTGTACATACTTTCACATTTTACTGACATCATAATTTTCTCATAGGTGTCGGGTTTGCAGTAGGAAATTGACTTTATAATGGTTAGCAAAGAGGTCGATGTCGTTCGAACTGATAGAAAACTGTGTTAATGGAGGCCTACCACAACAAAGGGTACCTACTGGCACACACGACTATATATCAAGCAATATGTACGGTCACCAACCAAATTATAAGTAGTGTCCGACCGAAAGTTCGGTTTCGGTTTCGGTTTCGGCCGAGTTTCGGCCAAAAATCAAGTTTCGGTGGTAGTTTCGGTTTCGGCCAAAATTGGCCGAAACTTTTGCCGAAACCGAAACAGTAACAATTAGTGATTTGATTTATTGATAACTGATAAACATTTTGCTATGAGAACTTAATTTGAAAAAATAATAAAAATATTATTAATATTTTTTTATATTATTATCTATATATATAAAATTCAAAGTCCTGACTGACTGACTGAGACATCAACGCACAGCCTAAACCGCTGGTCCTAGAGACATGAAATTTGGAGGCTATCTATATATATAAAATTCAAAGTCCTGACTGACTGACTGAGACATCAACGCACAGCCTAAACCGCTGGTCCTAGAGACATGAAATTTGGAGGCTATCTATATATATAAAATTCAAAGTCCTGACTGACTGACTGAGACATCAACGCACAGCCTAAACCGCTGGTCCTAGAGACATGAAATTTGGAGGCTATCTATATATATAAAATTCAAAGTCCTGACTGACTGACTGAGACATCAACGCACAGCCTAAACCGCTGGTCCTAGAGACATGAAATTTGGAGGCTATATTCTTCGTGAAAAGTAGGTATCCACTAAGAAAGGGTTTTTCGAAATTCCACCCCTAAGAGGGTGAAATGGGGGGATTTTGTTTGTATGAAAAATCTTATTCCTTGAGTTAATAAACTTGAAACTTGCCACGAATACTTATCTAAGTAAATTATGAAGTTGGGCATTTTTTGTTTTTATAAACTACCCCCTAAAAGGGGATTGGGGGTTTCAAAGTTTGTATGGAAGAATTTTAGCGCGCGGTCCGATTTAATCGAAACTCAGTATTTATACCTAAAATTTAAAGGAAAGAATAATGTGTATCAGGGTTTTTCGAAAATCTACCCCTGACGGCCTGAAAAGGGGTATTCAATTTTAACTCGAACATTGGTATAAATAATCTTTGAATCAAGTTATGAACACATCCCAAATGATTTTTCAAAATTCCACCCCTGTGGGGGTGAAAAGCGGGGATACAGTTTATATGAAAAATCTTATTCGTTAGGTTAATAATCTTGAAAATTGGCATGAATACTCGCCTAAGTAAGCAATAAAGTTTATCATTATTAGTTTTTCAAAACTACCCCTCAAAGGGGGATATAGGGGTGTTGAAGTTTGTTTGGAAGAAATTGAATGCGCGGTCCGATTAACTCGAAACTCAGTATTGATACTTTCGACAGAAAATAATTAATAATAAGTATGTAAAGTTGTCGAAAATTTACCCCTGACGGGGCAAAAAGGGGTAATTCGGTTTTTAGGGGAGGATTTGAACTTGAAACTGTATGTTACATTTCACGCCTAAGCCACTGAACTTCTGATTTGGCAAAGCGATAGATGGCATTCTGGGGAAGCACATACTTTTTATCCTGGTAGCACGTTCCCGTGGGATTCCGACATTCACGCGGGCGAAGCCGCGGGCAGAAGCTAGTATTAAATAAATGATTACAACAAAATTAATATACCTACTGTGTTTCCATTTCATGTCCTAATTAATGCAGAATAATGGGCAAATGCACCAAATTTCAGTATTTTAAGGAATTTAAAACTTAACCACGTGAGTTTCGGTTTCGGTTTCGGTTTCGGCCGAAACTGAAGCCACGGCCGAACATTCGGTTTCGGTTTCGGTTTCGGCCGGAAAACCAGTTTCGGTCGGACTCTAATTATAAGTAACCAGGGGGTCTACTCCGAAGTGCAAAGTGCGAATGTTCGGATCGGACCGACACATGGCCGAACCGAATATTATTGAAAAATGCGGAAAAAGTTCGGATCGGCTCAGTTGGGTCGGGACCATAGTCAATATTCGAAAGAGTGTAGGAGTGTAGGATCGGAACCGCCAAATAGTAACTTCGTAGCAGGAAACGGCCGAACATTCGGCCGATACTACTTCGGAGTAGACCCCCAGGGTTGTCGGATATAGTTGAAGTTTAGTAAGAAACGAACGAAAAGAAAAATTCAAATTAATTAACACAAAACAAACGGTTCATTTATCAAATTAGTGTGTGTGTGTCTGTGTTTAGTTTAGTTTTATGATCTTCCTGTACGAGTAGCAATAAATACTTTTTCTGTCAGTTTTAGCTGACTCGCATTGTGTAGGCTTTTCGTACAATGAAGTCAGCTTATAGTGGAAATGTATATGTTAGCTTGGTATGTCATTGTGTGTACTGCCAATATTGACCTTAAATGGAACTTGACTCTTGATACTATACTGTCGACCGGCCTTCTATCAATGGTTTGATTGAAATAAATGCTTTGAGTTTGACCCAAGATTTGCGTAATTTGCGTCAGCTGGGCTTTTAATACCAATAAAGACTGAGTTTCAGTCACAATTTTTTGTCTCGTCAATGTTTCTGACCTTGAGCCGAGTCTTTACAAAATCTACAAACTGCAAACATTTCCTTCACTTACAAACCATCTTACAGTGGAACCACACCCCACAAAGATCACATGAGCATCACGTCACCATACGGCCATCAAACGACATAATTGTATGCAGCATTATGACCATTGCATAGTTTTTTCGCATCGCCGAATACCAAGATATTAATAACTTCTCTTACATAATGAGACACTGACATATGTAGTGATGGGTGATAGGTGTAAATAGATTCGCAGATCAGCTGATTGGAGTTTGTACATTACGTTTTACGAGATAGTAGGCGTTTGTTATTTAATATTTGGCTTCCTGTATCGTTTGTCGTTGGGAAGGGATTTAGTGTAGTTTATTTGATTGCGTAATCCGGGCTAAATAATAATAGTTGCACGGGTCAATCGATCAGGTTAAGCTTCGCTTACCGCTGTTGGTCCGTGGATCACCACACCTTGACCATCTTCACATATCAAGACCCCTCCGTTCCTCGGAAAGTTCGTTAAGCTGTTGGTCCCGGCTGTCGTTCATGGATGTTTGACAGGCGTTACGGGTTAGCCTGAAAGGCTGACAACCAGTCTTACCAAGAGGTATCGTATTACCCAGTAACTGGGTTGTGGAGGTCAGATAGGTAGTCGCACCATGTAAAATACTGGTATTCAGCTGCATCCGGTTAGACTGGAAGCCGACCCCAACATAGTTGGGAAAAGGTTAGGCAGATGATGATGATGATTTGATTGCATAATCGATGATAAGTATACCTCCCGCACCGCGCTGCTACCTCAGGCAACGTCTCAGTTAAGCGGTCGGCCTATAGTAAGTAGGTAGTTACCTAGTCACCTGCGCATAACATAACCTACGCAAATTAACTATATGATAATGAGAAAAAAGCGTTTGCTTTGTTCCAAAATACTCAATAAAAACAGCTGTATAAAAAATAGTCATTTACACAAACATTTTTTACGTTAAACCCGTTTCATAGGTATGAGGCGTTTGGCGGCAATCAAAACGTTTATTTACGCGTTACTGAGCGAAAAGCGGCAAAGATCGAAATTTACGTGAACTCTAAGCACAACAGTAACACAATGTCACGCGTACAAAAATTCGGCGAAATCACGAATGTCCTACGTGAAAAGTAAACTCAGGCGTATATGAAGAAGACCGTTTGTCTTAGCATAATTATCCTATCTTAGACAGCCGGATGATCTGTAACTCAGGACCCTACCTTGTGCATCTTAAAAACCAGTGCCTGTAATTTGATGTTGAGATAAATAAAGACATGATTATATGAAAGACAACACAGTGAAAATCAGCGCTGTGCTGTGGGTATAGCACAACATCATGCTGAGTGGAAGCCTTCTTGTCACAGTTATGACTTACAGCTGTCGACTGTTTCTGCTTTGTGTTCTGATTTCTAGAAGAAATGCAAGCCCAAAAAAACTGTTTTTGTTATATGTACTTAGTGCGTCTTGCTCGCAGGACGCATTGTCTGAACAAGGCTTTAGACAACCATTTACACATACTAAACGACAACTGTTTAAATATTATGGGCTCACCATTATGGCTAAAAAGGTATTTATTAACACCACGTCATGTCTGTAATGGGATTATTAAACTGTGTTGTAAGTTGCAACTAAGTAAGACAACACAATGTGATTTTGTAGCTGTACCTACACACAGTAGGTACACACTACATTTCTAGAAGTTATTGTAAGAAAATATTTCAAGAGGGGCTAGTGGCTAAGTAATAACAGCCGGCCCCTTTGGTCTCGTGGTCGCAAGCGCGACTGCTGTGCATGGGGTCCTGGGTTCGATTCCCAGGTCGGGCAACGTGTTATTAGGTTTTTCCATTAGGAATTGCTTAGTGACAGCCCGGAGTTTGGAAGTTGGTGGTGTGATATCCCTGTGGCTCGAAAAGCACGTAAAGCCGTTGGTCCTGATCTCTCCCCGGTCGTGTCGGATTGCCATCCCATCGGGATGGGATGGCCTATGAGAGTAAAGGAACAGAGAGTGCACCTGTGTGCGCGCATACACTAAACTTGTGCACTATAATATCTCCTGCGAACCTGGCTAATCTTTTTGGTTGGTCTTTTTGGGTGACCATCTTTACTACCAAATTCATTGATATTAATGAAAAGGGAATTCAGTCCTGATTAGGAGAACAGGAAAAGTAGAGTGCAGACCTTGTGTGAATAGCTAATGAATTAACAATAGGCATTTACTTTACCTATTTCTCATAACTATATGCCATTTTGTAATTTGTATGACGTAAGAAGTAAATAGAAACTAGAAAAAGCTAGTGTTAGCAAAAAATAATACTGATGTATTTATTCCATCCGCATTTTTTAATAGTTTGCGGTTTTCTGCAGTCTATTACTTTATTCTAAAGGTCAGTTCAAACGAACCGGAGTTACCGACATAGCTTGCAGAGTAAGCAAACTGAAGTGGCAGTGGGCTGGCCATGTCTATCGAAGGACCGATGGCCGCTGGAGCATACGAGTCCAGGGGGTCTACTCCAAAGTAGTATTGGCCGAATCTTCGGTCGTTTCCTGCTACGAAGTTACTATTTGGTTCAGTCGGTTCCGATCCTAGAGTCCTACACTCTTTCGAATATCGACTATGGTCCCGACCCAACTGAGCCGATCCGAACTTTTTTCGCATTTTTCAATAATATTCGGTTCGGCCATGTGTCTGTCCGATCCGAACATTCGCACTTTGCACTTCGGAGTAGACCCCCAGGAGTGGGGACCGCGTATCGGTAAGCGTAGTGTGGGACCCCCAGCTAGATGGACGGACGACCAAAAGAAGATGTCAGGGACAGACTGGATCAGGGCACGCCACGATAGTGGCGATAAGACCCCTCTTTGAGGAGTGGCTAGAGAGGCGTCACGGCGTTCTCACGTACCGCCTGACGCAGGTCCTCTCCGGACACGGATGTTTCGGGAGGTTCCTGCACATCATCAGGCGGGAGGAGACGCCCGGGTGTCACCACTGCCAGGATCGCCCAGAGGACACGGTGGAGCACACGGTGGAGGTCTGCCCTGCTTGGGCGGAGCCCCGCCGTGTCCTCGTAGAGGCGATCGGCAACGGCGGCGACCTCTCGCGCCCGGCCCTGGTGCAAGCCATGGTCCGGGGCGAGAGAGAATGGGAGGCAGTCACCTCCTTCTGCGAAGCAGTCATGCTAGCGAAGGAGGTGGCGGGGAGGCTGAGGGAGAACACCTCACGCCTCAGCCGCCGCGGGAGACGCTCCGGGCGTCGGGAGCCGCGTGACGACTCCCGGCCACCGTAGGCGCGGGCCTGCGGGCGGTGAGTAATGGGTAGCTCACCGTCCGATCAGGACCAGGCCCGTGCCGGACGGTGCGTTGTGTTCCACGCGCGCCTCAAAGAGAAAATGTCAGCAGAGGACGGGGCCCCATAGGGCCGAAGCCTGCCGGGGCGGTGGGATTTTCCGAAAGGTTAACCGCTGCCCTGGAACAGAAAGGGCTAAGGATGGAACACGGGTGGGTTTTAGTCAGTAAAAGTCTGACACTCCCTTCCGCTCCACCCAGAGCGGGAGGGGTCATTTGATGATTTCCCATCCACAAAAAAAAAAAAAAAAAAAAAAGGGACAGACTGGATGCGGAAGGGTGTTGTGGCGCAGCCTGGGAGAGGCCTATGTCCAGCTGTGGACAGCGATAGGCTGAGTTGATTGAAAGGTCAGTTCAGACTATGCGTATGGAGACGTAGCGACTAACTAACAACAATCGCTCAGCCTAAATTAATGAAGTTTTAAACATGATATTCGCAAAAAATCCTAGGCTGTAGATGTATAACAAGTACAGCACCCTAATTGCGAACACATTATCAATCATAATCTGAATAATTTTGAAGGATATTGCTAATCCATTGCTTCATATGTTCGAAAAAAATTTCTACTCAACAACGTAAATAACGCAATGAATGTTGTTCAACTGTCAAAATGAAAGTCATTCTTACTGATAATGTGTTACGCAATTACCCCGCAGTGCCCGGGTGTAAATATGGCACATTGACCTTCCATGGTAACATGGTATCAGTTTGAACTTTGGCAGGACCTTCATTACCGACTTCACAAAAAGGAGGAGGTACTATGTTCGGATGATTGTATGTTTTTTCATAACAGTAACGTCGATATTCGTAGTTCAAGTGTCACTACTACATGCAGTTCACCTTATGTGTGACGGATACGACTCTATACAAAACCGATTTTTTTCTAAAACTTAATGGATCGTATTTACCGCCGAGCGCAGTTAGGCCCGCTTGCACTAGTCCACTAAATAACTAAATACGTTTAACACTAAACATATTTTAAATCAACATTCGGTCTCGGTCATCCTCAAACGATTGGTAATTGACAGAAACTGAACGATGTATTAAATTCGTATGGCGCTAAGCGTATTCAGTGATTTGTGGTCCAAGCGGGCCTCATAACCCAAGAATAAACTTGAGACTTCGCTCGGATGACGGAAGTGCAGGGTACTGAGGGGTCGATGGCGAGAAGAAACAGCGCGGGGGGCGGGAGGAGCTCAAGTTAACTCTTGCGGGTTGTAGTATGTTTTCAATATCCACTAAGACAAAATCACATTATCAACTTATAATGTTCCCACTGCCGGGAAACAGGCCTCTTCTAAGTAGGGGGAGACGTGAGACGGTCAGTAACATCAAGGCGTTGCTGGCCTTCCTTGAGGAGCTGGGGTGGATCGAAGGATCGATTTTCCCACCCGTACGCAAAATACGCGCATTGTCGTGGAGTTGCGGACACCAGCCAGTTTTACCTATTTTACCTAGGTAGGGGGAGTGGGCCTTAATCCACCACGCGGACCCAGTGCGGGTTGGTAGATGTCACATGTCTTCGAATTTTTGGTTCTAGGACATCCTCACGATATTTTCCTTCACTGTTTTGAGAGCTGCGGTGATTTAGTTTACACTAAGTAAAGCGCCTGACTGGGTTCGAACCTACGACCTACAACTCGTAAGGCCACCACTGCTCCAGGCAAAATAAAAATGCAAAAGGAAATTCTAAATTAAAAAAAATATTCCTTACCTCATATCAGGAGAGAAGTCAACGGAACACGCGTATCCCGCCACCATATGTCCGCTGAAAGTCTTTTTCCTGTTCATCTTGAACCTGTTCAGTGCGCTGAAGACTATCACTTTATTGTCCATGGACTGGCAGGCCAGCCATTTGCCGTTAGGCGACACGGTGACCGCTGGTAGGGAGTGCATTGAGGGGTCTGCTATGTATTTCATGTCTACTGGTATGTCCCTGTGGAAGAAAAGAGGTGGTTAAAACATTTAATTATAATTATTATCATGTAAAAGTTCTTGGTCCTGGGTTTTTTGTGTTGTTGCCTGGTGGGCATTCAACTGGATTCCCAATGATATAGGAAACTTGTTTTCTTCACTTTTACCATAATATTACAATGTTCAGTAAAACCATTAAATGTTATGATTGAAAAAAAAAAGTGTCAGTACAATAGGCTTCAAATTAGGTACTTAGGATTTATTTACTGGGACAACCGTGCTATCAAGCAGTTATCATGACCTAACTGTAATCTATTATAAGGTTTGGTTTATCCAACAAAATATATAAAAAGATCTGAACCCAAGTAATTCATTCAGAATGTGAGATAATTTTCAAGGTTTGGAACAACAAACACAATGTCATACAGAACCAAGTTCAAAATCCATTGCACCCAAATTCTTGACCTATTTCTTCAATGGGCCACTCAAAAATCAACTTAGTATACATAACACTAAAGTAGTTAGTTGAGTAATTGGCGAAGGAATGTAAATTATGTGAAATTATAAATTCTATATGTACGTTTAATAGTAAAAGTAATTTTAAAACGTAAAGTAGGTTTTTTTTTTTTGTTAGTCTATATTGTGTCCCACTGCTGGGCAAAGGCCTCCCCTTTTGTCTTCCAAACCTCCCTGTCTTGTACGATCTCTGGCCATAAAGTAGGTTTAAATTAAAACAATCACCCACCCTTTACGAATTCCCAACATTTTAGCTGTCCAAGCGTCATCAGTACCAACACTAAATTACTCAAAAAAAGTCACAACTTCACTCATACAAGAGTATGAGTTACTAACACTATGAACCGGCTTCCATTTCAACCCCTCCAAAATCAAATCACACGGAGATTTAGTACTAAAATCAAACCTGACTACGTTTGTTAAAACCTTTTCTCTGAAATACAACGCAGGTACTGGCTTTAAACGTGATGTTAGTACTTTTCCAAATGCAGAACCCTTTCCTTTTTTAATTTTTTGGTTAAGGATGTATGATATGTCTGTTGTTATTGGTAATGGTTTATCAACTCTTGGTGATGGCAAGGTGAATTTTGAAACTGTGTCCTTGAACATTTCTTTGAAGTCTAAATCCTGTGATTGAATGGCACTGCTGTCTTTTAAAGTCTCCTGTCCAGGTTCTGCCTTCATCAAGTCAATTACATCAGCACTGCTGCCTTTGAAAGTGTTTTCCCTTGGTTTTTTCACAGCTTTCCACAAGTCAATCTCAACAATTTGGTCTTCAAGTGCTAAAGATCCCATATCTTGTGCAAGTTCTTGTACTTTAAGCTCTTTTCTTTTAAGCATGTTTTTCAATTGTTTTGATAGCACATTGACAACAGGACCCTCAGTCAAATTGAAGGTTGGGATAGGTATTCTTTCAGTTGATTTGAGCCTTGTATCAGATTCTCCTGGGAGATTAAACATTGGCCCATTTTGATTATAGCCAGTGGGAGTGGCATATAAACTGTTTTGAGACAAATGACTGTCAACTAAATCATATAAGGACGTAAAGGAACCTGAGTCAGCCATGTTGAATTCACAGTTTACTTTACACAAAGTCTAATAAAAAAGCGCAACACTGTATCACGAAAACCACAGTCCGGTTGAGAGAATGCGTTCCTGATACCTGTCAGTGCGACAATTCTAGCTAATAAAGATCAAATTCGCAAAACACGTATTCGTTTATATGAAACTGACAGGTGTCAAGAACGCATTCTCTCGTCGGCCGCACTACCATTATGATTCGAGTCCATAAAAGGGATGGTGTTATCGGTTATGTATAGCTCCATCTCTCTCGCACTAGAATCATGATGGCATTAACATATCATAATACAGCACCTGTAAGTAAATCTTACGCGGTATATTCACAAGAATGTTCAATTAAGTTGACGAAGTTCACTTGTTTTTCAACTAAACTAAACTATACACTAAACTACACAGCAAAATTGATGAATGCGTTTGTCCTCAATATCGGGTAGAGCACGCTTGTAACTAAATACGTTCATTTGTTTCTAAGCTTTTTTAGATGTTTTATTTCTACCCTCATTAAAGTGACTTCACGTCAACATCCAGATGTCTTTTAAATTTATTATAATATTAAGAAACTACCCTCATTTACGGTTATTACGACGGTAATGACGGCACAGTTGGCGCAGTGGTTAAGCGATTGACTGCTGCGCTGCGTGTCGCGGGTTCGATTCCCGCACGGAACAAATATTTGTATGACCTACATGTATTTGTTCCGAGTCTGGGTGTTTTTCTATCTATAATATAATGTATTTACAAAAAAAAAATTGTATATAAGTAGTTTATCAGCCATCTTGTTACCATAACACAAGCATTAGGTTGCTTAGCTTGGGACAAATGGTGCTGTGTGAAATGTCCAGGGATTTATTATTATTTATTTATTACGTTTCATGTAGCATAATCCGCCCACAATGATCCGACTGCTGAGACACAGGCCTACTTTCTGCAAGAGGGAGTGTGCCATAATCCACCATGTGGGCCCAGTTCGTGTTGGTGGATCGTTTTATGTGATGAGATGGACAATATTATTTAGCAGTTCATAAAACTATTACAATTTCTACATTTATAGTGGTTGGCAATTCCGTGCATTCTTAGTTAAAAATACCAGTAGGTATTTCAAATACTTAATTATGATAACATTGATAAGTGCCTTAGAAATAATTGTGTATTGTTGTTAAACGAATTGAAAATAACCGTGACTTTTGCATTCAACTTATTTAAATATAATACAAACTATACTTTGTTTTGAATATTATAAAATTTACGTACGAAATACTTACGTTATTTTCCATAAAATAATATTAAAATCATCAAATTCATTAAAGACGGTCATCATGACGAGACAAAACAAAATTAGTGTCAGATATCTGCCGGTCATTTCCAGTATAAGCTGACTCCCCACTAAACGAAAAGTCATAATATACAGACGCCAGCACATCAAGCTACTACAATCTGTCAAAATTCTTCAATAAATTTTCAACTTAATCGTTAAAGCATTAGGTTCAAAGTTGATTGGGAAAATTTGACAGTTTCGGGTAGCTTGATGTGCTGGTGTCTATACAATGCGAGGACAGCTGAAACTGGAAATGTATAGCTTGAAATGTGAGAAAACTAACTGAAGAGAATAGCAAGACATTGTGGTACCATGCAAGACGTTTTTTTTACTTTATATGCAAGTGTTTCTGAGACATTAAAAAAATATTTCCTTGCTTTACATTGTTTCTATCAAGATATGCCAAATACTGAGGAAATAATCAATCTGAGCAGCAGCAGCCTCCAGACAGACACACTAGTCTAGTCTAAGGTGTGTTTCAAAATTATCAGACGAAAGTGTAAACAAACCCTGTACAGGTTAAATTCATACACAACCACTCACTAAAGGGGATTAGTAACACATTCGTATTTAGAGGGTCACAACACTCTCAACTTTATGAATTACATTTTCAAATTGTACTTGAAAAATCTACGAAGCAAATTGGGGTAGTAAAATTAACCTCAATTATCAAATAAAAAACATCTTTAAGGGCTGATTTCTCCATCGCCAGATAACTTATATTCGAGGAATAAAATTGACGTTTGACAGTTCTGGTATGAAATAACTGTCAACATTTCAAAATGATTCCTTGAATAAAGTTATCAGATGATTGAGAAATTAGCCCTAAGGTGATTTAAAATTAGAATTTCGGGTTTAAGTATTCAAATATTTCCATAAAAGCACTCCATTTGTCAATGGCACCACAAATTGGCATCCATAGGTACGTTTTCTGATCCATTTGTTTACAATTTCATCAAATACTTTATGCATCCATATTAAAATAAAATGGCCTGTAGTACTCACCACTCCCACACCCGCAGACTCTTGTCATCCGACGTGGTGACAAACCTCCTGTTCTCGTCCACGAAGGTGATTGTGTTGACGGCGCCCAAGTGTCTGTCGTACTCTTGAACTATCTCACCGCTCCGGATGTCCCACTGTTGGGCAAAAATGGTTAGTTATGAATTTAGGCTGTTCTACTGTAGACTGTTATAGATCTGCTTACTTTACTTAAGTAGAAGCGAAACTCCCGCTTCAAACGCATTTAAAATCGCGTCCAGTCCAGTTTCAGGTGTATGACACTTCAACTAGTCGAAAATTGTACAAAGTATACACAATGCAATCCACGAGTGCGCGTCATATGACTTTTATGTAATTTTAATAAGATATTAATTGGAATGATTGACAAAGGCAACATTGTAACCCTAACATAATCATTTGCAGGGCAGGTCAAAGTGACAGTTTAAAATCAAAAGTGATTTATTTAAATTAGGCTGAGAATCAGCACATTTCGAACGTCAAAATTACATAAGACAGTTCTCCATAACGCCCGCCCTTCACGAAAAAGCTAAAACACTAAAGTTTGCGCACAAGATAGGATACTAAATCGCTTGACACTTCGCTTCTCGGCTAATATTGAGTTGCTACTAGAGTGTATTGTAAACCGGAGTAATACCCGTGTTTGTTTTAACGTGTGACACATTCCGACCGCGTTCACCATCACGATACCTCCACATCTAGACTAGACTAGACCTCATCTAGTTTCAAAATATGATTGACGTGTAAATGTGTTTGTACAAACCTACTTACAAAATAAAATCATTTATCAGATATTAGTGTACAGTTTCAGGGTGTAGGTTGTAAGCCCCATTTCATTTCTACAAAAGAAATTGGGTGCAATACTATACCAAGCACTATTTCTTCTCCTATGCCTATCCATTACTTTCGTTTCCTTGTACAGTCACGAACACCAATATGTCAACTCTTGGCGACTTTAAACAGAATTTTTTTCGTGAAATAACGAACGGAACGTTGAAATACGACACATTACTTAAACCTATGGGTTCGAAAAGGCTATATTCGTAACAACATAAAATTTGAATTAAAAATAAAGGAGTAAATCGCTTTTGAATAAAGCCGAGTGTATACATACTTTTGCTCGTGACTGTACTCACACAAATAATCTTCTTGTCGGAGGTGCCGGCCACGAAGAGGTTCTGCTTGTCCTCGTCGGGGTTGAACTTGGCGCAGTAGGGCACCTTGCGCGACGTGAACCGAGATATACACTCGCCCGTCTCGGTGTCCCACAGCTTTATGTAGCGGTCGTAGGCTGGGGAGAGAGTAAGCTTTAATTAGTATTTGATTCGCATCTAATCTTCATCCAGCGTAGGCGTACGTATACGCAGCGTAGACGCTGTGAAAACGCGACGCTGACACCGCGTCACCGTGACGTAGTTTCGATAAAATCACATCTACGCGACACTTGCGTAACGTATGCGATAACGCAGCAACTTCGCAACATAAATGCCTACAGATCCGTCCCACATACTAGTATTGACTACAAATGGATAAAAGGTAACCCTTTTATAATAAAACAGGCATACAGCGTAATCAGCCTATAACGCTTTCATTGTCACAGACCTCATCTCTGTGAGAGAGAGAGTGGGCTGTAATCCACCACGCGAGCCCAGTGCGGGTTGGTAGATGTCACATGTTTTCGAATTTTTGGTTGTAGGACTTGCCGGTTTCTTCACGATAATCTCCTTCACCGTTTTGAGAACAGGGGTAATAAAATAATTAAGTAAAGCGCACGTCTGTGTTAGAACCTACGACCTCCAACTCGTAAGTAGCAGTCCCTACCACTGGACCACCACTGCTTATAAAACAGGAGTAAATGCAATTAAAATAATAGTAGAACTTTTTAAAGGTAGTCGCAATACTAACCAGCTGATAAGAATTTATCTCCAGTATTGTTGAAGTTAACATCTCTGACAGCTTGCCGGTGACCGAAGTATGTTCGTATGCAGCGACGATCGCCGTACACCTCCCATATCTGAAACAGAGAGCAAGATCTATTAGAAAATTGAACACAGAAATGACGACAAAAATAGAGGGGTTCTCTGTGCCAATATTCAAAAGTTAACATCGCCCCTGTTTTTCTCAATGGGGTAGGCAGAAGTGTATATACACACATTCTGCAAATTATGTTATGAGTGTGGCTGTGAGTGTTGGCTTACATGGGGTAAGCCAACACTTTTGCCATTCACTGGGCACAAATCCAAACTTCGAATGGATGAAAATTTGAAATAAAAGAAAGAACGAAAATAATTTTATTTGATCCTGACTAAGGCACAAAAAAAAAACACATAAAACTTAGTTATCATTTCTAAATGGAAAACACCAATTTGATTTGTCCGACCTCAATATTCAAATGGAACTTGAATGTAAAACAGGCGCTTTTTTTCTCAATAGGTTTTCAAGAAAGCAACTGCAATAAATGTCCCAATACATTACCTTGACCCTGCAGTCCATGCCCGCAGACAGCATGAGATGCGCAGTGCCCGGGAACCAGCGCACTGTGGCCACGCCCTTCGTGTGACCCTTCCACGTGTAGATGTGGGCCTGCAAGGAACAGTACATAGAATTTATTATGTGAATAATGATTATGTATAATGATGATGACTATTGTATAGAATCAAGTTCTTCTAACTGAACAGACAGCTGTGCTGCTGGGGAGTTTGTTGCGCCACTTCTTCTGAACAACATGGTGAACCCGATCATCGAACACACACACACACACACTTTTTGTTCGCACGTGCGTACCACTAACGAACATCAAACACTGTGTTAGTTAGTGGTACGCACGTGCGAACAAAGTGTACGATGTTCGTGTTCACCATGTTTTTGTTCGTTCGTGCGTACGCGGCTTTAGGAAGTGACGAAGGGCGAGCATGCCGGGGGACTGCCTTATGAAATTTTGACGTTCAAAAAGTGCTGATTCTCTAGTTTGAATAAATACTTTTTGATTGTGATCAGCGGGGTAATTGCGTAACACACTACCAGTAGCAATAGGTTTCACTTTGACAGCTCAACAACATTCATTGCGTTGTTTACGTTGTTGAGCAGACACATTTTTCGAACATATGAAGCAATGGATTAGCAATATCCTTCAAAATAATTCAGATTGAGATTGATAGTGTGTTGCGCAATTAGGGTACAGATGACCGCTGACTAGGTGAAAACTGCCTTTTTGTGTTCAGGCTTCAAGTAACTTTGACCAGTTTTGTCTTTTTCCTATATCTAGATTATGACTATTTCCCATCATTGGTATGTGACGTGACATCAAAAGAATGGTGAGTTTTAAAAGCCGAACCTTATTTCAGATTTTACATGGTCTACATACAAATAATACACAGGTGATATTGCACATTATAATGCACAGAAGATATTGCACAAATAAATGCACAGATGATATTGCCAAAATCATGCACAGCCCCCACAGGTGATATTGCACTAATAAATTCACAGACGATATTGCACAAATAATGCACAGATGATATTTCACAAATAATTGCACAGACAATATTGCAGAAATAAATGCACAGACGATATTGCCAAAATGATGCACAGGTGATATTGCATTAATAAATTCACAGACGATATTGCACAAATAATACACAGATGATAATGGACAAATAATGCACAGAAGATATTGCACAGATGATATTGTTAAACAATTACCTTAGGCAGGAAGCACTTATCAGGCGGTGTGTCACTTCGTAGCTGCGTCTCACTGCGCGGTGGAGTGATCCACGACCTGCCCTGGTAGTCCGTTGGGTTGTCAACTGGAATTGACGGGAAAATTTATAATGGAAAGACTAGAAAACTTGCTGTAAAATTACTTTACATATTTGAAATAAGACCTATTCTGTGGAAATCTAGTCACGCACTTTGAGATAGTAATTATATGATAGTAAGATTGAGAAAATCCACAGAACACGGCATACTCACACCGGTATCGGCTACAAGCGGCAGTAGTTGTAAAATTCGTGGTCCTGAGAGTGCTTTTAGTGTACAACTACTATCACGGACCGCTATTCAAAGCCGTCAGTTTTGTGGCGGCATCTATCTTACATCGCCACATGCGAAATACGCATCATACTGACATCACGGAAAATCCTGCATCGCGCAAGTAGAGATTACCGCGCGACTAGCATATGTACAACGTCGCGACATGAATCATCGGGCAGTTGCTCATCAGACACAACACCCGCCTGGACGGAGTATCCACTATTTTTTATAGAGGATGAGTGAACTTCCCACCCTGTTCCTTATATAATGTCTAATGTTGACAATGTCGCCTCTATTTGTCTCATTTTGGTAATCCTTTGTTAACTTCAAAGAAAATGTTAATGGGATGTAATAAGATAATATAAAACTTACTATGGAATATAGATTTCTCCTCCAAAGGTTTGTCATCGTCAACTTTGCCTTTCTTCTGTCTTTTGGCGACAATCTCTTGTAATTCTTTAGCCTCGTCACCTTCTGGCCTCATTACCCTGAAATCATTATAAATTGTGCTTAGCACACATGTCCAGTATATGGAATGAGATATCGAGCCATTTGTCAAGATATTAATCTCTAGAAATAGCTCGATATCTCATTATCGTGGGAAGACAATCGTCGTTCAAGATATTGACCGTATTGGTCGAGATTACGAACGATTGACGAATTCGAGATTGAGCTATGCTATGTAAGTGTGTCTTGACCCATTATGCTTCTTGAGAAGCTATTTTCAAAATAAAAATTATTATATTTATAATGCATGTGTGCTGATTTAAGCGTATTGTAGTTTTCATTATTTTTAAAAGTAGGCGTGATCACGATCTCGAAATGGATATCTCGCCAGATTACTGAGCGAGATTTCGAATTGGACTCGACTAGCGAATGCAATCTCGACTCGAGATTGCATTCCCTATACATAATATTCGAGTACTTATACATAATATTATGTTGGGCCATGAACCATGTCTATCTGTCTGTCAGGTCTTTGGGCATAAAATAAAAAAAGGAGTTAAAGTTTTATAAAAAGAATTTCCTACCTTTGTTCCCCCACATAGCCTCCCCAGGGTCCAAGGAATCCGGTGATATCCTCAGGGTTGTCATTCTTGGTCCTCTTCTTCTTATCAAGGGGTCTCTTTTTAATTGTCTCGAACACTGACTTGCCTAGTGCTTCGTCAGGGGGCGCCACCATCGCTGATACTGAAAATTAAAGTAATAGTTTATTAATCACTAGCTTCTGCCTGCGACTTCGTCCATGTGGAAGTCAACTATACCATACAACATATCATATGGAACTCGGCCATAGTGCAGCTTTCTATCAGTGAAAGCATTTTTGTAATCAACTCACTACTTCCAGAGATTATCTACATTTTACAAACTAACAAGTTAAACAATTGTACCTCTTTATAAAATAAGTTTAGATTGTATTCTTTTCTCATAGACTAATCATTTCAGAGTTTACCTAATAAAGAGACTTTCCATCTACATATTATTTTAATCTCTTTCTTTACTGCCACTTCTATCTTCTATTTCTTCTTCTTCTTCTATCTTCGGTCCAGCCGTTTAAGCGTGAAGAAGTAACAAACATACAAACACACACACACACTCACTCACAAACTTTCGCCTTTATAATATTAGTGTGATCTGTCACTAAGTTATAGGATAGTAAGGGCAGATTTTCCAATCAACAGATAACTTTTACTTCTCGAATAAAATTAATTTCTGTCAGATTTGTGTGGAAGAACTGTCAAAAATTCAAAATTATTCCTCGAATAAAATTATCTGGCGTTGGAAAAATCAACCCCATATGTGATTTATATGTCATATTACATGTCTTGTCTGGTATGCTACGACACATCCAATTATTACCGAATTTTTAGATTATGTCTGATGAAATCTTGTGAAATTTTGTGTTTTAGCCTGCAGATTCCTATTCCAGCCATAAGGTGGTTTGCCAAAATGTTTAGATAGCAAGTTATTCTTTTTTAATATGACTTCATATAGTTTTTAGGGTTCCGTACCCAAAGGGTAAAAATGGTAAAAATCAAAAATCAAAATCAAAATCAAAAGTCATTTATTCAAATTAGGCTGAGAATCAGCACTTTTTGAACGTCAAAATTACAAAAGACAGTCCCCCAAAAACGCCCGCCCTTCACACCCAAATAAAAAAAAAAATACCCTATTACTAAGTCTCCACTGTCCGTCTGTCTGTCACCATGCTTTCTCTGTCTTCATGCTGCTCGGGAGTTTGTTGCGCCACTTCTTCTTCCCAGCGATAGCACTAAGAAGTGGTGAAGGGCGGGCGTTTTTGGGGGACTGTCTTTTGTAATTTTGACATTCAAAAAGTGCTGATTCTCAGCCTAATTTGAATAAATGACTTTTGATTTTGATTTCATGGAATGTGAAAGCTAGACAGTTGAAATTTTCACAGATGATGTACTTTTGTTGCCGCTATAACAACGAATACTAAAAACAGAATAAACTAAATATTTATGTGGGGCTCCCATACAACAAACATGTTGTTTTTGCCGTTTTTTGCTTGATATTAATGACAGCAACAGGTAGAAGCTTGAAATATTCACAGAATATTTAATTGTATATTAACTTTAAAAAGAAATAATTAAATTAAAATAAAATAAATATTTAAGGGTTTAATATATATATTATACATAATAAATATTTAACTTTTTCCCATACAACAGACGTGATTTTATAGATAATGGTACAGAACCCTTTGTGCATGAGTCCGACTCGCACTTGGCCGGTTTTCATAAATTCTTTGACTGTAAGTATTTTCAGATTGTGATGTAGCGGTTTGTTCCATACAACCATAACAACAATCCCCTTTATTCATAAACGTTGCTTAAAGTTAAGCAGTGATTAGCGACTGTTTAACCATACATTTTTGACGTTTAAAAGTTACTTAACTTTAGTCATCGTTTATGAATAAACCCCAATATGTTTTAAATTATGATTTAGTTTCATAGTATTTCTACCATTCACTACTCACCTACTATAGCATCCCCACTCCCCGTATCACCATCCGTAGATGGATCCACAGCATGCCCGTAACTTGTAAATGTTCTCCTCTGATTTTCAAACTGGAAGTCACTGATATGTGCCTTTTCTACATAGCCAGATAACATGTTTCGGTTTGCCCGCATTTGTTGCGTTTGAAACGGATTCTCTGGTCCGAATGAGGGAGCAAAGAGTTCTTCATACTTAGGATTATGCATTAACTCTTGACTGTTTGGTAATAATACTCTAGTGTCATCACTGTTCTGGAATAGAATAATTGCATAGTTTTTATTGAAATTATTTAAAGCTGGATTCAAATTACTGTGTTGTGTAGTATCCTTACACTACACAAATGACAATCAGGAGTCAGAAAGCGTCCCTGCGCCTTCTGACGCAGTGTTAGCCAATCAAAACTTGTGATTTAACATAGTCCTGAACAGTTAAAGGGGGAATAACACATACATTGTTATCGAGATATTTTGTTTTTTTTTTATTTAAACTTTCTAAAGATACTTACTGTAGGCATAACGACAGGTGCTGCGCATATTTGCATTGATTTAGCTACGGAGAAGTTAGTATCAACTGGTTTCAGATGCGCTAGTAACTTTTCGTTGCTCTCTCCTTTGATAGTCTCAGTTTCATTGTCTTCTTCGTCCTCAGAACTACTACCATAGTTTTGTATATTCAACATTGTTTTGAGCGTCTAGTTAACTTAATCCTCTTCTACTATAACCATTTGTTCATAACAAAACAATGTGCTATTCTAAATAACAAACTTACGAAGTGCGATTTGCCTGTTGCCAAAACCTACGATTCCTACGAAGAGTACGAAGTGTCTTGAAACTTGAAACGTAAATGTCACAGAGACAGAGATAAAAGATCAGCAAAGGTGAAGTGAAACAAAGACTCACAACTTTAAAGCAAAAGAGATTAAGGTTGTGTAACTGGAACGCGGTTTTCCTGTGACAGCAACCATTCGTTCGGAAACTCAATCAAAACAAAAACATGGAGACTAGAAATCGTGATTTACTATCCAATATCAAAGAAATTTTTCATTTATGCAAAACTAAAATGCAAAAGGGTTTAGGAATCTAATTTTTAAACATCAGTAAAATAAAAATAAAATGCTCTGTGAAAGTAAAATCAAGTTGGTATCAGCAAGACTGCTTAGAATAAACGAATTTTATTGTTTTATCTTTAAGTTTTTGACAAGAACCATCTGTCTGTCCTCTGTCCGGTTGCTGTAGGTACCAACCGAACGCCGCAAGAAATCTATTCAAGTCAGGTGACGAGCCCTTGTCACATTCACATTATTCCTTTTAAAAACAATAAAAATCAAGAAAAGGCCTAATCATGTCGATGCTCGCGCTAGCACAGAAGGGAAAGCTGATCAGCGTCATCGGAGACGAGGTAAGAAAATCGTGAAACCAATAATAGGCCATGTCGTTGTTTGACAATAATCAAAAATCACTCAAGTTTTCATGCAAATATTGCGTTATTTACACTAGAAACGTTTATCTGATTCCAGGATACCTGCGTCGGTTTCTTATTGGGCGGAATCGGCGAAATCAACAAAAATAGACACTCAAACTTCATGGTGGTGGACAAAAGTAAGTGTGGGTTTCTTACTACCAGAAAACAAAAGTTATTTAGTGTTCCAATAGTTCTATAATTTAGATAAAAATCCCTGTAAAGAGGCTCGGATAAACCTAAAAGGAACCTAGGCACATCTCAAGTGCATGAAGCTGTAGATCACCGAAGATTTCAATTTTACAAAATATATAATCTTCATTTGTTTCACAGTATTCTGTCAAGTTCTGTAAAGTTGCTCCTCTATAGATTATATATAGAAAAGGCTTCATCTGCAATGCAATCCAATTTCATTGGTATTGTAAATAATCATTCATATGAGTGTCATTCGTATGTGAGAATATTTTACTATTTTTGAGACATACCTCAACAAAGTTTTTATTTTTAGGGTATTTCAGCTAGATCAGCAGAAGTAATAAACCTATAAATATACTATTGAGCAATTAAAAAAGGGAAGGTAGATTTTAGGGCACTTTAACTTTGCTTAAGGCATTGACTGCCACCGCGGTGACCGTTGACTGCCAACAATAGATTCTCTATTGTGCCTGTTGCTTGGCAGTCAACGTGTTAAAAAAAAGTAGTCCAAATATCATCAAGGCCTAACACAATTTTTTTTTCAATATATGTAGGTATGTATATTTTAAAAGTTGTCTGTAAATTAAGGAAATTGCGAAAAACACGCACAGACATTTCCTTCCATTTACTTGATATTTTTGTATCTTACAAAATTTCCAAGCTTTCAGTTTTATATGTTTTTATTAACAGCCCATTAAGTCCATACACAGTACACTTCTTAAGTGTGTTTAAAATGTTATGATAGACATGCTAATTGGTACTGTAAATCCTTTATGTCATCTTATTTAGATAAAAAGATGATTTATTAGCTTCCAACCAAGGTCATAAAAAGTCAAATGAAATTTAGTCTTGCAAAACAGACTCGGTTGGACGTCGACGGTCGGTCGGGGTTTTTGGTCTTGTCTTTATTAAAACAGTTATCAAAGAAAAAAAATCATTCACTTATTCAATTTTCTTTTATCCTGATTGTTATTATTTTGCATACTATCCATGTATACTATCTCTGACATAAATGATGAATTGTTGCTGGAAATAGTTTCAATCACAAGATAAGATATTTTGCTTTGTTTTTGTTATAAAGATTGACTTGACTGAGTGGGAGTGATATTGTCCAAAGCTGTATCACCAGATCAGACTGCAGTAATACTCAGTATGAGGATACCGTGAATTTAAGCTGCAGACTTAAGCATAAGATTAGGTTACTAACATTCGTATTTAAGTTTTATTTACTAACATTAACTACACTAAAACAATATAGAATTTCTCAGTAGCAGGCCAAAGTCTGAATTTGTGCCCAGTACCTAGATGAAAATAGGCTCACCCATAATTGACATCTGGCTATGACTATCAGTATACCTCTGCATACCGCTTCAGAAATAAATTATTGAATGTTATTAAATCCTCCATTATGTCAATCCACAGATACTCCAGTAAGCGAAATCGAGGAGTGCTTCAAGCGTTTCATCAAGCGTGATGATATTGACATCATCTTGATCAACCAGAACGTGGCTGAGCTGATCCGCTTCGTAATTGACAGTCACGTCGCCCCCGTACCCGCTGTGCTTGAGATCCCCTCAAAGGACCATCCTTATGACGCTAGCAAGGACTCCATCCTTCGACGTGCTAAGGTAAATATTTGACTTATATTTTACTAGTTTTTGCCTGCAGCTTCGCCTGCGAGGACATTATCAAACAGGAATATACTACCAGGATATAGAGTCTTGCTATGCCCTAATTCAGGTCATAATCTGTTTTTGTGCCAAATTTCATGTTTTATGCCCATCTGTGGTTTAAACTTGGACATTTTGTTTAATTGATGAAACAGTGCATGGTTTAAATATCAAATCGCGAGTCGATACGAAAAAGAAGGGATCCAAATGCATATCAACTGTATCTTCAAATAATCTCCCTATCACAGAGTGGAGGCCTGTGTCCCAGCAGTGGGTGCAATATAGGCTGATTATGCTATTATCCTTCAAATAATTGTTTTCTGTTTAAAAAAAACCTCCCGACATTGGAAACATATTTTGTGTCGTGGTTGCGTTACGAAACAAAAAAAAACCGAATCCGCTCTAATAGGAAAAATCCGTAGGCTACATAAATTGTGCGAGAATAGAACACACAACACGTAGAGCAACAGCCAATCGCTTGAGGTGGACACACAATACATGTTCGGGTCGGCATAATTCGGCACAGGCCGGGCAGAAAAATCAAATGCGTATTTTGTTTGGCCGCCCGACTGAGTAGCATTTATGAGCGAAATGTGTAGCATGCCTTAAACCCGTTGTCAAATACGTAGGTACTGCACTGGTATTTTTTTAATGGCGTATCGCTGGTCAATGTAGGAGGTCGTCGTCTGCTTAACCGGACTTGCCTGTGGATGCCTCAATAAATTTAGGCCTCCAGCCAGGGCTCAAAATCTTAAAAACCTCGGTTTAGGTCGTCGCTGGGGGAGAGCAGCAAGGGACAAGCTGGATCGGATTGCCTCATCCCAATTTATATATGTGCAGCATTTATCCATAGAACTATTCAATCTAATTATTTTTTATTTGTTTCAGGGCATGTTCAACCCCGACGACTTGGTACGCTAAAACTAATTTATTGCATGATATCGTTGTCTGCGCATCAGACGGCACTTGTATATAAGCCAGCTGTGTACCAACGTTACAAACTAACTACTAATGAGACCATCCATCCACATTCAACCGTTTATTCACTTGGCAACATTTGACGATCAACATTTTTCTGGCGCCGAAATGGTGCCTATGTCTTGTCTTAAAAGTGGTTCATTTACAACAACTTTGGTTAATTCATGTCCTTAAAATAAAGGAATAAACAGGAATTCTAAACATGGAAATGAATGTTGGTAGTCAACTACCATGCGTCAATAGTCGTCGTCTAGTGAATACACGGCCTTACAGTTTTCAGTGTGCAATTTTATTTTTGAACTAAAGCAGTTAACCAATACATTCCACTTCCAAGAAACATTTATTTTAACTGTTACAGCGAATGATCCCGTTATTTAATGTGATAAAATTATTCAATTATGTAAGGTTGGAAGTCCAGTAAAGTGGTTCGCGCCATTCTCAAATATTTTGTGTCATAAAATTATCCATATTATTATATCGTCGGCATTAAATATTTTTTTATAAATGATTCCAATGCGACTTTATTGTGGTTCCAGCCTAAATTTACAGAGTATTAATCAATCATTTATTGTATAGATTTGTTGAACTTGTATTATAGAATATTAAATACCAGTTCGTTGTTTTATTTTTTTGAGTTTTCAGTTTTTGAGTGATTGTTTGCTGCTTGACTAACAAAGAAATAAATAGTGATAAGTTGGGAATTATGTAGTAGCAGTTACGTCGTAAAAAATAAGTCTGGATTAATTATGAGCTCTATATCACTTAATAGAGTTGAAAATAGCTTGCAAGGGATAATTTCCCGAGGCGTGCGTCCGCCCCTGTTCAAAAAGTGAAGCAACTACACTCACCTATGCTATTTTAGTAGTTACGATTTAAATCTTCATCATTAAAAATTATATTAAAATAGTCAATGGAAAATTCACTACCGACTCGTAGTCACACCCACTACCGACTCGTAGTCACACCAGATTATCACACCAGTATGACAAACAGGATTTTTTTTCTCGTTTGTCACACCACTGATTTTTCTACACCATTTATTCCTAACTAGTGCTGTCCTAGTTATACTACTTAGTTAAATTATAAACCTTCAAATTAAGTATTAGCTTATATTTTTAACGCAATGTTTCAAGGAAATGTCCCAATGATATTTCACCATTTAAAAGTTTTAATTGGCAGAAAATGATAAAATTATCTTTATCAGTTTGGTCGACCCTTCTTCTTTTTTCGATATTAATTTCGTTTTGATTGAATAATACTGTTAATAATTTTAGTATGGTTACGTAGTTTTTATTTATATTTTTATTTAATTGGGAGTGCCAACATTCACAAACGTTGTTGGTTCTGTGCCTTTGACCAACTATATTCCAGTCGGCGATATATTGTTCATCATTTACCCATTGTCGGGCCATGTATGCTATGAACTGTTTCATCTTTATCCCGCTAAATTCATTAGATTCTGTTTTTATGTACTCCCATCCGTTTTTAACAAGTTCTAATGGAGTTAGCGGCAATGCCGTACATAGTCCCACAATTCTTTTATGTAGTTTACTTTTCAAACCAATTGATTTCGCTTTTCGCCATAAGCTCTGACAATAATGATAGTAACACTTTTTTACCGATATATGTGGAAAAAAACATCTTAAGGCATTTGCTACGGCAATCTCGAAATCTGCGTGGAATACAGTGGGACACCAATCGGGAAATTTAGTTTTCAAGATGTCAAACAATGCAGCATATGTCGACTCTTTTTTGTCGCTCATAAGCACATGTATTAGCGGTATCACTGAAGTTGTTTGAGACGTGCTCCCCAAGTCGCCGAGGATAGAAAGTAATTGTGGAAACGGTCGTGGAGAACTCTTAAAAGTCGCATCTATAAAATATTCTTTCACACTTTTGAATAATTGCTTTGCTTCTTCAGAACAAAATATTAATAGTCTGGTATGCCTATATTGATAGTCCGCCACGAGAAATTTCCTCAAATGTAGCGGGGACTTGTACTTCTTCAATACGTTTGAAAACGATCTTGCTGACTTTTAGTTTCCGTTTTCGTGCATTGTAAAGGCCGCACTTTACGCTATCGAATTGTGGTACTTTCAACCCTTTTTCTTTTAAAGGTCTTATATTTTCCTTGTAGATTTTTGTCATTGGCCCCGCAGAAGTACTAGCTACTTCATGTATTTTGTGTATCGAAATAGCTATTTCATTTTGGTTCTCATCTGGTTGACATGTATTTTTGTGCTCGACTGTTTTTACAACATTTTCACCCTGTGAAGTTAAACAACGACTATGTTAACATATAACTAAATAAATATATTATGTTTCTAGACGGATATTGATGCTAGTCCAAAAGGTTACGTACGACTTAGTTATAGTTAGTTAATAAGTTGGTTAATATAAAAAGAAATGAGATAAAAATGTAAGTACCTACAGACGCCAGCAGGTCAACCTAACCGAAACTGTCAAATTTTCCCAATCAACCTTGAACCTTAATACTTTAGCGATAAAGTTGAAAATCTATTAAAGAAATTTGACAGATTGTAGTAGCTTGATGTGCTGGCGTCTGTACCTAAGTACTTAGGCTAACCGTTTGAATTGACAAAATCACGTACATAAGTAGGTATATGGTACTTACGTTTATTGTGACTGAACCTGAGCACTTTGTACTGTTACGACGGTTACGACAAAACCATATTTGAGATAAATTTTTATAAACTTTCTGTTTATAGTATTGGTGTTGCTTAAATAACAACACTTGTCCACGTTTTCTATGAATAATACAAAAATCCATGCTACAAAACGAATGTGAAACCAATGCACGATTTGCAAAATCGTTGATGTTTGAATCATTTCTATTGACGTTGGTCTGTCAATTGCATTTATCATTATCTCAAGCATTGCGTTTCCAACCGGCCAGTACTAGATAAGGTTGCATTATCATATGAACCACTGGACATCCACAGCTGAACATAGGCTATAGCTTGCACTACTTACCACAAAATATAATACATAATGACATTTTATTAGTTTTATTTTGTTTTTTACTAAGAAATGAAAACACTTTGTACCTTATTATGTAAAAGTCAGCAGAAATATAACTAAAAGTAGAAAAATCTAAATAGTCGGCAAAGAACGAAAGTCGGCAAACGCCGATCAGCAGATCGACTTTATTAGAATATGTAGGTACTGTACGGTACCTACACTAGCAATTATCGTATACATGATGTGGAAAAATCAGTGGTGTGACAAACGAGAAAAAAAATCCTGTTTGTCATACTGGTGTGATAATCTGGTGTGACTACGAGTCGGTAGTGGGAAAATTGTTCAAGCATTGTGCTCATAGACTAGTATATCATATTGATTGTGCTGACCCTAAGGGCCGGCCGGCGCCTGGCGGGTCATTCCTGCTCGTCCACACCCCGTCGTCCACACTGCGGACGACTGGGAATATTGCGTTCTGTTCGTCTACACTGTGGACGAACAGAACGCATTATTCCCAGTCGTCCACACCCCGTCATATCACGTCTAGTCTAAGAGTTAATAAAGAAAATATGATGATAGTAGGTATTTCCTTATATAATAATCATACTTTTAAATTATTATGTACTTAGCTTTATTACTTTAGTAAGGCAAATACAAGTACATACCTAGTAATTCTAAAGCTTTTTTGCGTATTTTATACTAAATGTATAGCATAAGAATGTTTCACATTTTAATTTTACACATTGGGTATTTATATAATACCAAAACAATATTAGTTAAAATATTGCCTTTTAATTATTGTAAATTATGTTGATCTGTGATAAAAACTAGAATTGTTGTTAATTATTTTAACATTTGATGATTTTAAATAAAAAAAAACTTAATAGTTATGTTGTTTTTAAATTAATTTAACCGTTAAATCATTTATTTAATTTAAAATTTCTTTACACTGACTCTTAAACTAGACATGAAACGAGGTGCGGACGACTGGGAATGTTGCGTTCTGTTCGTCTACACTGTGAAGGAACAGAACGCATCTTTCCCAGTCGTCCGCAGTGTGGACGACGGGGTGTGGACGAACGGGAACAACCCAGCCTGGCGGCAGGACACGTCAAGGGATTTTTATGCGACGAATAAAACTATAACTTAAATGTACCTATGCCAATAAAATTGAAATTTCAATGATGATGCCAAAGGACCGCGGCATGCCTAACGATATCGCGGCATCATTGCTGCCGATGAAATTTCAATTTTACTGTCATACTTGTAAGTTATATTTTCTATTAGTCGCATAAAAATCCCTTGCCGTGCCGCCAGTGAGCGCCGCGCCGGCCCTAAGTTGACATACATTGATCAGCATAATGCTCGATCAGTATTTCAAGACAGAACGCACTCAATGATGACCTTTAGCAATTAATTTTACCGCTGCCGGTTGATCGGTATCAACCGCTACTCGCAATGTTGAACCGAACGCTAAAGGATGCGAACGGCATTCCATGATAATCATGCATTTTAAAATGGAGTAGGTAATATCGATTGAAGACAATCAGTGTATCTGGACTACTGGTGTCTCGAAGTCGGGATTGTTAGGAATTTTACCAATCATTCTTGCAAAAACATGTCTTGATTCTAATTCGATCAAGTAGGTATCTAGCAACAAAAATCGATAAACACTTCTTAATTAAGTAAATCATATCAAATTACTAGCTGCGCCCCCGGTTTCACCCGCATAAGTTTCGATCCTGTGGGAATATCGGGATAAAACGTATCCTACTTATGTGTTAAAACTATCTGTGTACCAAATTTCATCCAAATCCGTTAAGTAGTTTTGACGTGAAAAAGTAACAAACATCCATTCATATAAACTTTCGCGTTTATATTATCAATAGGATTGAACAGAAAATTCAAAAAAAAAGTAAAAAATCGAACTCTTGAAGTTCTTGAACCATATTTTGTTTTTCTTATTCTTATCTATTGAAATGCTGACAAGCGATGCACAATAATTGTGTAAAATATGTAGATGATGATTTGTAAAAGTGTTACTTTTGCTCGACTTGAATTGCTAACTGAACTGTCACCATGTGACTCGTGCTTATAACCACCACGGTTTATTCGAAGGAGGTAGGCAGAGATCTAGGGAATAAGGAACAGATGTTCACAAAGTCTTGTGATTTTAGAACTGGTGCGAATTTATTTTTAAATTTTTGTTCTTTTTAAACTTTGCCACTATTTTTTGAAGACCATTTTTTTTATCCTTTACACTATTTATTTCGATGTTAATTAAGCGGTAGGTATTACATCCATTCCATTATTTTTAACATGAGCATGTTCAGAATATGCGAAAAGTGTGGTTTTTCTGTGATTCTTGGCATTATGAGTGTATTTCGGCTTTAAGAACATAGAATAGTGCTGCGCTATTTATGTCCAAAGAGAATTGTTCCCTAGTCCTGTGTTATATGAAAAAAAAGTGTGGATTGTATCATTGTCTATAAACTGTTGTTTTACTAATGGTTACTTTTTGAGTTGTTCAGTGTGTTTTGTGAAGATCTGAGTGAGTACGTTGTTTTTATTTTAATAATTTGAATATTGTTGTTAAAAATTATCCTAAAAATAATGTTTTTTTTTTACAGTCAACATTTGGACAAGATAACTTCTCGAATTAACTAAAATATTCCAGGAATTATTGTTACAATTGGCCTCTTCATATATTTATATGTATCTATATTAATATTCTTCTAATAAAACCAAATATTTTTTTTTATTAATTTTTATTTAAAAGATTATCAACAAGCTTAGGTACTACTATAATACTATTCACACAAATATACATTATACAGTGCACACAACCATATTTATAATAAGTATAAAAAACAAAATGGTAACAAATACCTATTTGGTATCAATAAAAGCTACGTATATACCCGTATTGAAAACGTCGTGATTAATTAGTTTAAGAGTTGGGAGAAACGATTTGATTGGTTCTTTATTCATCGAACTCAGCGACGTCATTCTCGGCCTTCTTGTGACCAACCCAGTCCCACTTGGAGTAGTGGAGCTTGGTCTTCTTGAACTTGGGGTTCTTGGAGGTGATGCGGACGAAGATGCGCCTTCCGAAGAGTGGCTGCAGCTGCCTAAAGTTGTCAACGAGGGGCAGGTTCAGGTTGGAGAGGAGGCCGCGGAAGTTGTCCATCTGTGGGGGGTAAAGGTATTGAGTATATGCTGGGTAGATTTAGAGAGGCTCGAATACTGATGCAGGTATATCTTCCAAGCAAGACGATGTGTCCAGCTGATTGAAGTGACTTCAGGAGTTGATATGAATAAAGCTCAACATTATTTCTTACCTGGAACACGGAGATGGGGAGGTAGTCAGAGAACACGACCCATGTGACGGCTTCGGCGCAGGGGGGGGTGGTCAGGGATCCCTTGTAGGTGTAGAACCTTTCGGTGTCAAGACCAGACAGGATGGAGGACAGAGAGAAGGTATGGGGCAGCTGCATGGAGGTGTTGTAGTTCTCGATGGCGGACAGGTTCTTGACAATGGGGGTGAGGAGCTTGGCGTCGAACTCTACGACCTGGAACAAGATGGTGGTTTGTGAAGAGTTGTTTAAGTGGGCTGTAGGCATATATAAATGATTGTAAGTAATGATCAGAATGAGGCGGTTTCCAATTGATGCAATAGTTTTCTAAAGCGCATATGTTATTCAGTTCCCAATAGATGGTTTTTGATGATCAAGGGATTTTTGTTGTGGTGAGTGTTCACCCTTACCTGGTAGAAGAAGGCAAGCACGCAAAGACCATCGGGATGCTGGAGGGCTTCAGCGAGGTTCCTGTACTTCTTGTTCCTGTGGATGATGTGCATTTCCAAAGGCAGACGCATATCATTAAGAGTATGTTCGGAACCACGGTTGTTCTTGTCTCCCCAGTGGAAGTGGAGTCCTTCAATTTCGTACTCATTGTCCAGGGGTCCTCCGAAGATGTAGGGAAGGCGGAAGCCTTTCTTTTCTTCTTCAGAACTGTATTTGGGGATGGTGAGTGCAACTGGAAATATAAAGGAATGTTGTTAGGTGCAAGTCTTTTTAGGGGCGAGTGTATTGCCAGAGTGCAAGTTTAATAAGTTTTAAAACTGGTGTATTTTTCTATTTAATATCACTCGTAATAATTATACATTATTATCCCTTATTGGGTGTATAAATCCTTACCTGAATGTCCATTATTGGTGATGGTTAGAGGACCAGGCAGGGGGTTCTGGTAGCCGATGAGTTCCATGGCAGGGATTGAGATGGGGATAGCTTGGCGGGCAGCAATGGCGATAGGGGACTGTTGGCGGCCTCCGCAAGCAGGGTGGAGGACAGCCCAGCGCCTCTGATCGGAGGCCCTGTAGCCCCAACCGAAGACATAGGATACTGTGGAAGGTAAAAGTGACCCGTGATGATTTTTGTCATGGAAGCTACGACTCGAGGCATACGAAGCGAAGGTGAGGATTATGTGAGTAGCTCTCTTCCTTATATTGTGCCGAAGTAAATAAAAGTATTATGTAAAATTGTCAAATTAATATCCTAGCCAGAAACTTTTCGAAGAACTAAACAATTTTGACACTAGGTAACCCTTTCAATGCTACCCTATTCCATTCAATTCGTTCTGCTGAAAAAACTCAAATGTTTATTTGAAGTTAAATGACTCGTTGTTAATGTTCTCAGAGTATTGTTTCGATACAGGCATAGCATGTTATCAAAACATTCAAGATGAAATAATAATAATTGAATTATCTCATGTCATTTGATGTTTTGATAATACTGCTACATTGTTACGCCTTTCTGGCAGGTGATATAATAAACAATATTAATAAATCGGTATTCGTATCAACAATATTTTTGATTTTTTTGAGACAGCTCTGACACATGTATTATTAGTATGGTGGCCAGATGATCCATATTATTATTACAGGAATTAATCGTTTAGTTTTTTCAAATGGTAATTTAACCCAAACATACATTGATCGTTAGAGGCCATTAAAGCAAACGCAAAGGGATTACAAATTAGCAGATAATAAATAAAAAAGTCGTCAGTAAATTTTAAATCCAAAGGCGACTTATTCATTATTCTAACTGCGATCCTTAGTATCCTTTTGGCTGCGGCAATCATAAATTTGTTGTACAACAAGAATGTCGAATTATGCTAAACAAGTCATGCATAATCTATGTGTGAATCGTTATTTATTATATCGTAATCCACTTGCGATTTAGCTATGCATGTAGATTTATTCTACTGTCAATCAAACGGAGAATTAAATCAATATCAGAAATAGAGCGGGTTTTTAATACATCGCTACTGCAACATGTCTATGTGCAATACGATATCACCAAACAAAAAAAATGTCGCAGAAGTTAATGACCAAAAAATATGTCAGTCGTTTCGATTATAATTTGCATGCAATTATATATTACGATGCAATAGATGCCGATAGCTTTGTACATAATTAGGTGTTGAAATTAATATAACAATATAAGGTAAAAAAGAAACTCTAGATATGAGACTATTTACAAGTAGTTTCAGGTATGAAATAATTAAAAACTGCGAAATTCCAATGACAGAATAAAAAATAAAAATATATATTTTATCATGTTAACCTTATCAATGCGACATGCTTTTCAATAAAAATAATATGACGAGAGAAATCAAATTTGGCATGCAAGAAACTAGAACTTTAATAAAATTACCCTTTCTTGGTGTTGGTGTGTTACCTAAAAGGGGAAGAAGAATCTTCTTATTATCCTTGTCATTCCTAAAACGTTAGAGAAGGATGGATTGCTCTTTTTTTATAGAACCTGCTTAGAGCTGAACCTCTTTGTGTCGCGAAATCATATGCATTTTTAATTAATGCTCACATTTGGAATAGTATTGACGACGAATATAAAGTGTGTTTTTGTCGCAATATTATAATCTAGCGTGATAACTGCCTAGATCAGTCTTTTATTAAAATATCCTTGCCCGTTGCAAAAACTTATCTCTTGCTAGATAAATTCGTGACTAGTGGGCCGAATTCCTTTGTAAGTAAATATGACATTACATGATTTTTGAACGATTTACGATCAGTCCATTTAGGAGAAAATTGATTTGACAAATAAAACCTGACCTCTGTTAGATTATCTAACTTATATTTGAGGTCAAGTATGCAGATTATGTTTGCATATGCTTAGGTGTTGCAATTTTGAGTGCGATTGATTATGATTAAGGTCATATAGTATCGCGTGTGTTTCTTATTCATTTCTTCGTGTAGACAATTTGTTTATTTCTGATTGTCACACGATGTTCCAAGGTATATTTACCATTAGAGAAAACGTCCTTCGACTGAGCTCGTTATTTTAGATCCAGCTTGTAATTAATTAGACTGGTTCGCGTGCTGAAATGCCATAATATGGGTTCGGCAATCTATTCTAGACTGTTGACCAGTTACCTTCCCTAGGTTTTCGTGTCTAACACAAGTAACTGCGGGTGTTGTATTCAAATTATGGGTTGTGACATTGTCCCGTGTTCTAGTAATGTGAATTTAGTTCTCGCGATGAAGACCTATATTAGATGGGAATGTCTTCCACGGTTCAGTTCGTCAAGTGATCTTTAATATAGGATTGTTTTCAATGGCAAACACATGACATGTTGTTGATGTTTTGGCTTGCACATTCCAATTACTGTTTATTTTCCGAGGTTTACAAGTTACATAGCAAAATTTTACTGACATTATTATGCGATAAAGATGATGTTCTTTTGCATTGCTAGCAGCATAATGCATACGTATGTGGTAGAACTTTATGAAAAATTATATGAACAATTTGCCAATTTTACCATGACAAAACATCAGGCAATCATTATTAGGCAATACATGGTGACTTGAAACTCAATAAAATTTTAATCGCGTTTTTTATGGTCGGAAAACTGCTATACACATTAAATGTAAAAGAAATGTAGACCAAAACGTTATCAAAGGTGTTAATTAGATGCATTTTGATAGTTACAAGTATCTAAGTTACAAATGTTTGGAGTACGTGGCCGAGATAGAATGCAGAGGGAATTATTTGAGTTTTGTATTCGCTAAGACAATGTTTGGTCCGGCTGTCGGATGTTTGTGCGATCCGGCGCACCAGAGGAAGAAACTGCGTTTTTCGCATGTTTCAATTACCTAGCTGTTGATTAACTTCACGTGTTGTATCTATGTTTTATGATAGCCTATAATTATTCGGCCTCACTCTACTTTAGCTATATATTTTGAAATTATGAATCCATCTTGTAATTAAATTTAAATGCAGCCGATGATTGGCTGATAAATTTGTATTCTGTAATAAGTATTAATCGTAACTAATCCCGATTTTTTTTATCCTCGTACACTTACTCAAATGATGGTTGTCTGTAGCACAAAAATATTATTTTTTATAATCTATTGAATTGAATACTTCCATAGTAATTTTTGATTCGATGGAGCACTCAATTATTTTTAATAAGTAATAATATTAGCACTGTATTTTTTATAAAGAATTATTGTATTATTTCTTGTCACCACTTTAAAAACTTTAATAGATAATACCTACTGATTTAATTAACTTTATAAAATCACTTAAATTATTTTTATATTTTTTAACTCACCGTTAACCGCCAAAATGGCGAAGACAGTAGTAAGCACAGCAGATCTCATGTTTAACTTTATAATATTTTTTGAGATAATATAAAAGATGAGATGATTAGTGTTGGACACTTCGATGCTTCCTGCCTGGCAGCCCGCAGTTTATATACTACACATCCACATCTTGAGCACTGCGTTTTCAATGGCCTAACGCGTCATCGACGTGAGAATTAACCCTCCAATAGTGACACATTTGGTTTCAGTACAACTGAGCGTATTTTCCTCAGGACTTTGATGAAAATTTGTCCTGATACTCATTATCTAACCAAACATTTTAGACTATCGTCACATAAATTATGAAATATTGAGGGAATACCTATTAATCCAATACCTATAATTTGAACCACAAAGCGTGGTAGGTACAGCAAAATGGTATGTAATTGATTTTAATACAACGAATGCTTTACACGTACTTAAAATACTTATTTTATTGCATTTTCACGGTTGATGATAGTTCTACCTAAGCAATTTTGTCGACGTCGCTGTTTCGTTGTTAAACTACCTATAGTAAGCATAAAAATTTCTCGAAACAAAGAACTCATTTAATTTTACCCTGAAAAGTGGCTTTAAACTATGAAAACATTTATGTATAGTTACTGAAAGTACCTTTCAGTGCTGGAGCTAAGCAATGTAGAAACATGACAGAGGTCTTCCGCCTAATTAGTATTTTTAATCGCATACATAGTGACTACATAATGTTGCGGTATCAGTATTCAGAGCATAAAATATCTGCATTCAATGGGGTTTGACGAACGCTGTTGTTTTTGATTTTTCATTCAAGTACCTGTCGTATTTCTCCTTATTGGATGGACAGTATCCCTGAAGCGTGTATATCGCTCCATTATCGGGTTTGTAAACAACCATTAATATATGCGGAGCAGCACAATTGCATTGAGGTGCACATATTTTTTATTTTAGGATTTTTTAAGAATTCAGTTCACATAGAATGCTAATTTATTTTTAAATAACAATATAGTATCTAAATTCTGCCTCAAATAAATTGGTTAGGTACATCCATCTTGTCTTCTACTAACATGTAATATTTTCAGGGTATCTTTTACCCCGCATTCCCTTTTCATCAAAAGTAAAACCATCTGCATTTACAGGGTTAAACGAACACTGCCTAACTGAACGAATGTATTGAACAATTGATGATAACATAACGGAGAGATGATGTAAATTATTAGGCTGGTTGTTATAATACTTCCATTGATTAGAACCAAAATATTATAGAATGATGAACAAAATGGTGTTATATATTGGTCGAATATAGTGTCATTCGGTGGCTGATTGCTGCGGTAACCACTCGGGTAATCGCTTGCATCGCTGCAGTCATTCATCGAGTTTAGATTTACGATAACTGTTAGTAGATAACTTGTTTACCTTCTACGTTCATTCATAAAGTAGTAAACTAAGTTAGAAGATAGGTTTAGTTTGGATAGGCCCGCTAACTTATCAATTTCGGGTGATTATTTCGGGCTCTCGGTTTTATTTGCCTCTATGGAATTTTATCATCATTATCATCAGCCTACTGCTCAACTCGATTTTCGACAACTCTCATCCAGCTGCTACCAGACACTCTGCAAAGTCCGTCGCTCCACCTTGCCTGAAGGTGTCCTACCTTACATTTGTTTATGGAATTATGCTTCCCATACCTAAAAGTCTACATCCCATCGTGTCTGCGTATCATCGCTTAGTTTCGGTCGACGATAGGGTGAATTGTTGGAGAACCGGTAACTCGCGCGGGGTAGTTAATCTGGATTTAGACGGTTCATTTTTGCTTTCTTTGTCGATGTTTCATCATTGATGTGCCTTTTTGATGAAAGTCACTAGCCACCCATTCTTTTCCATCGCCATCGGTCGTTCACAGGCCATCGCTAAAATGAATCATGGTCTGCTATCGGTTGAATTTTCAAAATGTAAGGTTTTGTCGTTCTGAGCGTGTTACGGAATTAGGATGTTCTTATTAGAGCCAGCCCCTTCTCACGGTGGTGCAGCGGTGTTTAAGGGACTCTAGGGTAGCTCTCATCATTCAAATCATAATTTTTTTTGTAATTTGCAGTATCCTTGGCCTCGGTCCTTTGTACAGACGCCAGCACATCAATCTGTCAAATTTCTTTAATAGATTTTCAACTTTATCGCTAAAGTATTAGGTTCAAGGTTGATTGGGAAAATTTGATAGTTTCGGGTAGCTTGACCTGCTGGCGTCTGTACACACACGTGTTTCTTGCCGTGAAACACTACGTTTTATTCGCCGTTTGTAGGCACGGTCGTCAGTGTTGTATGGATCACTATGGAAGCTTGTTCACTGACACGTTTTTACTACGGCGCCTAATATTTGTCCTTCAGGCAAGTTGTCGCGTTCATACGAGGTTCACATTCAAAACTAGACTGTTATCCATAGTCGGTATTTACTGCCACTGTTTGAGGTGGTAACAAGGGTCCAAGCTCCTCCCGATTCCCTCTGTATGTGATATTGTTTATTCGGCAGATATAGGTTTCGTGAGGGTCTTTGCTGCATCTCATGATAGTTGCGGGAAGCACAAAATCAGAATAACTATCTGCTTTTGGCATTCAGCAATAATTTGCCAAAACAGTACCTTTGTATTGTGTATTATCTACTTATTTCATAGTAGGTAAAGAGTTCATTCTGACGACACAATTTTGGGTTTCGTACCCAAATGGAAGCCGGACATTTTGTCGGCCAAGCAATCATAGAATTAGCTTATAGGCAGGTGTAAGAATGCCTACGAAACTTCCAGAATATTGAGTACCTACTAGGACCTACGTGCTTTTCCGATATCGTTTCAGGCCTAGGGCGTTTTCGCACTGCAGCTTATCCGACTCCAATATAAACCCGAGTGCCATCCAAATCCATGGAACTTAAGCAAAACTGACGAAATGTGGATGTTGTATAGGTATACCTCTGCCTAACACTACGGGGATTACAGGCGTAATGTTGTTATGTCATGGGATCAGATGCAGTGCGGTAACGCTCTTATAGCACCGCATTTCCAATAGTAGGTACTCGTATATCTTCCTAAAGAGATTCCTCAGGTTGTATGTATACAGAGTGACAGGGAAACTCGACGAAAGGGGTTATACTAGAGATCATTAGCAACAAATTAAGTCCAGTGAACCAGGGGACAAAACTGGATAAAAAATAAAAATTTTGCTATTAAAGACCTTTTATTGCTGAGATTATGTAAGATTTGCAAGCATTTTTTAAAAATGATCACCCATTTTTCAACTTTCAGAAAAGTATCAATTAAATGTTTTGGAGTGGATTAGTTTTTTTCATAATTAATTGTTTTTGGTAACAAGTCAGAAAATTTATAAAAAATCGAAGAACCGACACAGCTCGGTAACCATCCAGTTTTGACCCCTAGTTCACTCGACTTATTTGTTGCTAAGGACATCTAGTTATAAAACCCCTTTCAAGAAATACGTCGAGTTTCCCTGTCACCCTGTATACATATGTTTTGTACTACCTATAACTCCCTTATGTTAGCTGCTAGTGGCAGATGGCACGATTGGGTCAGATCTTTAGTTCCGACAGACTTGTGATCTCCATTGTCCTTCCACTCCATTCAAATGAAATCAATCAAATGCAAAGGATTGTTGAGTGAGTTTTGATGAATAAATAGTATCTAATATATATAATTCTCGTGTCACAGTTTTCGTTGCCATACTCCTCCGAAACGGCTTGACCGATTCTTATGAAATTTTTTATGCATATTCAGTAAGTCTGAGAATCGGCCAACATCTATTTTTTTTTTATTTTTTTTTTTCAAACCCGTAAGTGATAAGGGATGTCCACTCTAGGGTAGGAGTAGGGTAGGAGTAGGGTAGGAGTAGTGTAGGAGTAGGGTAGGAGTAGGGTAGGAGTAGTGTAGGAGTAGGGTAGGGGGTAGGACACCACGCGAACGAAGTAGCGCCGGGCAGCTAGAAATAATTTATATATATTTTATATGGCAAAACAACGTTTGCCGGGTCAGCTAGTATATATATTTTGTCTTCTTGGCTCCTAGATATAGCCTGGGCAATGCCCAACCCAAAATAGCCAACCACAATTGGTGCCTTTTTTTTGACAGGCAATAATTAAACTTGTGCATTTAGTAGGAAATGTCCTAGCGAATGATTTTTTGTACTTAAAAATCACTCCGAGCTCGGACTTCTATTCCTGGCTAAGACAGAAGCTTGAACAAACTGAAAATGCAGTTTTATATTCCTCAAAAATCTAGGTCGTGGTTTCTATGACCACTATGCTCTACTACTCTACCCATAGTTTCGGGTTTAGCTCTGATATGCTGTATACACGTTTTTAACTCAGTTCGGACTGATTTTCTCGTAGTACAATAGTTCAATACTTACGTTATATAAGTTATACTGCACATAATTTCTAAAGTTTCATAAAATCCACCAAGGAAAAAAAGGGCATGCATTTTACTGTATCATACATTTTGGCCATTAGCTTTTCAAGATCACTTGATAGACTTTCACAGATTCCGACTTCTCCAGACTCTTCTTATCGACTGAGTTACTGGCACCCCGTGTGCAACACCAGTCATCCATTGAATTAAGGACTTGAAAGAAGAAAGGCGAAAAGGCCAGGCAGATTGGTCTTTTATTCATCCTCCTGAAATGGGCGGCGGAGAAAAGGATCAAAGGCTCAAAGGGATCAAGTGTTTATGTCTTCTAACCAAAGGTCATTATTACCTGTAGCCTTTTGTTTTCCACTTTCGATTGCCGTGAATCGTCGGTACTTAACAATTAACCCGCCACTTAGTAGGTAATAACTAAGTGGAGGGCAGTGGTAGCCCAATGGAAACGACCGCGATTTATGAGATGTAAATCGTAGGTTCGAACCCAGGCAGGTACTTTACCTTGTGTAAATTATTTCATTACCACTGCTCTCAAAACGGTGAAGGAAAACATCGTGAGGAAACCGACATGTCCTAGAACAAAAAATTCGAAGACATGTGTCATCCACCAACCCGTACTGGGCCTGCGTAGTGGATTACAGCCCGCCTCTCACTGGGAGGAGGTCTGTGCTGTGTCCTAGCAGTGGACACATTATAGGCTGACTATGTTTATGCTTACTAAGTAGGTATATGTACGTTACAATAGGGCAGTAGTACATAACAAGAGGGACCGTGAGTTTTTGTATAAAAACATTAAATGAGAAGACCATGATGTTATATATTATATAATATTTGAACACATTGTAACTTGAAAGTAACTGTGAGATCAAACAATAGCGAACTCATTGTTTATTAGAATACCACCACCACCATTAATAAACTATAGTTTTACCTTTAAAAACCTAATGGCACTGTCTTGTCCATTTGCAGTCGGCACGTCTCGAGAGTCGGGCCATTCTCAAATCTCCAATTTGACATTATATGTGCTAAAAAGTTTTGAACCTAAAAATGTGCTCATCGTAGGTGTCATGTGTAGTGCAGACAAGCCTTTTTTTTTATTTTTTGAGGATGTGAAATCATCAAATGACCCCTCCCGCTCTGGCTGGGTGGAGCGGAAGGGAGTGTCAGACTCTTACTGACTAAAACCCATCCGTGTTCCTTCCTTAGCCCTTTCTGTTCCAGGGCAGCGGTAACCCTTTCCGACGATCCCGCCGCGTGCAGACAAAGCTTGATCAGGGTTCATTTTAAAGAACCGATAGGACGGGCGACAATCTAATAATGTTGTAAGTTAGTTTTCTGCTTAATTAAACGTCATCTGTCGCGAAAATGTGTCAATTTTGTCATATTTTGACACCACCCCACGGTGCGGGCAGAGAGTGCACCTGGGTCTGCACACACGCTTGTGCACTATAATATCACCCGCGCCGAAGGTTAGTCTCCGTCGAGATCGGCTGCCATTTCCGAAATACGATGTGGAGGACCATTTTTAACGGACTTCATTTATTATTATTTTACCCCATGGTGGAAATAGGTGAAGAGTGCCCCAATTTACTGTCATCATAATCATCATCATTTCAGAAAGACGTCCACTGCTGGACATAGGCCTCATGGGCATGCACCGCTACTTCGACCGGTTCTGTGCTTTCCGCATCCAGAAGGTTCCTGCGGCCTTCACAAGGTCATAAATCCACTTTGTGGGAGGCCTTCCAACGTTACGTCTTCAGGATCGCGGTCGTCACTCCAGAACCTCACGGCTCCACTGGCCATCTGTTCTGCGAGCAATGTTGCCCAGCGCCAATTACGTTTGGCAATTCTTCGCCTTTGATAGGTCACACCTATGCTTTGTCTCTGGTAATGGCCGTACAAAAATTTGCTTCCTAATCCTAAGTAACCAGGGTCGTCGGATATAATTGAAGTTTTGTAAAAAACCGATGGATGTTTTTTAATAAAATTTAATTCAAAAAATTTACTGTCTGTTTTCAATTAATTTAATTAAATTTTATTCGAAAACAGCCATCGGTTTCTTACTCTCGGCTCGTGACTCCCACAACACCAGCCCCGGGATTGCACCTGTCTTTATCCGCGCCTGAGTTAGGAGGCAAGCCTATAATAACTAAGTAGATTTATAGAAGAACAGCAGGACACTTAGGTGTCGAAGTAGTCCTCAGTAACCCTCCTCTACCTATCTCCTACTGTTTACATGGCATCTTTGCTCTAGGTATTCTCGTGATAGGATACCTATCTATTTAATTAACCTACATTATTTTAATTGAATATATTATATTGTACCTAGACATTCAGTTTTCTTTCGACACGTGTAAACTCATTTTCTTTATTAATATGTACATTTTTATTAGGTAGGTACCTGATAATGAAAATAAAAAAGAAAGTCGGTACTACTATAGGCTGTTTTTAAATTTAGGTACTTCACTTGTTTTTTACCCAACAGCTATGGAGCCAAAAAGGAAGGTTGTGTTTTTATTTCTTGACGGTACGTGCGTAACATTTTTTTACTTAAATCAACTAAAAAAAATTATCTAAACATATTGCATTGTTTACATACAGCAGTTCTCATGTGCTTCTAAACTGCCCGGTGGATTGCCATAATATACAGCGAAGTACTTCAGAAACCCAGTACCTATCCTTCGAAAATTTATTTATATCCGCACATCAGGGCCAGTTGAAAGCCAGTGTCAGGCACTATGTAAAACATTTTTTATCGAATTAATCGAATCGGAGGCGTCGGCCACAGGTGCCTCGACCACTGGGGGCTAAGCCATTGACCCTAGTTTTCTGGCATTTTGCTGCACTGGGCCTTTTTGGCACAGCCGTGAGGCACACTTTCCTAATTTGCTAATTTCGTGCAACTGACTTTTTACATGACAGTTTTTTTTTTATCAGATTATCAGAGATTTAACGGATAACGGCAGATGTAATGGGTGATTGGATTTTTCGTATATTTTCAGAGTGATTCATTCGTCTCGTTTATTATAGTAGTTTCCAATACATGACGTAAGGATCGGATCTTCCCTCATACCGTTCCCGTTACATCAGGACGATATCTGAAGGTGTTTCCTACACTCCCTGTTAGCCCACCGGTAGAACAACCACACCGTGCCATGATTTTGGATGCGTCAGATACAGGGTGTGTTTTTGAGATGTGGTTACTTATAGGCCCTTGGGTACCTAAGGTATGAATCGATCACGAAATAAAATATTTAAAAAACTTTTTCAAAGTAGGTACAGACGCCAGCACATCAAGCTACTACAATCTGTCAAATTTCTTTAATAGATTTTCAACTTTATCGCTAAAGCATTAAGGTTCAAGGTTGATTGGGAAAATTTGACAGTTTCGGGTAGCTTGACCTGCTGGCGTCTGTACAATTAACCTAAGAAGGTAATTTTTATTGGGGTTAAATTAAACTATGCCCCCCGTGGTTTGTTACGACTGCAAAATACTTAGACAAAGGGTTATGTTAAACAGCATAAGCATTATCAGCCTATAACGTTCCCACTACTGGGACACAGGTCACAGAGAAGGAGTGGGCTGCCAAATCAACCACGCGGGCCCAGTGCGGGTTGGTAAGTGTCACATGTCTCCAATTTTATGATTCTAGGACATGTCTCCTCACGATGTTTTTCTTCACATGTAAGATCATAACTTTATTTATAAGACCTTAATGTATCATGTTTTAAAGCAAATAAATATATTCTATTCTATTCACCATTCGAGAGCACTATAATTTAATAACTATAATTATTTTTTTGTGATTTATTTAATTGTGGCACTCCAACGACTTATTCACTAATACATTTTTTCGGGTACTGTAACAATTGGACTTAAAATCTAGAGTGAATTTGTCACTTACAGGTGATAAATGATAAATGATTTTATTTTGTAAGTAGGTTTGTACAAACACTTTTACACGTCAATCATATTTTAAAACTAGATGAGGTCGGCGTTTCCTATCTGACTACTCTGAGAAGAAAGGCCGAAACAAACTCAGAGGTCACAGTCTCTTTTAAAGTCCAGACATAATCTTGGTCAGATCATATGAAGACCATGCAGGTCGATGTCTGAGATGGTCTTTTGAGGAAAGAACCACACAGATTGAGAGGACCTGTCCAGTCAGTGCACGCATTTGTCAGAAATCAGTGCAGCTCAACTCAAAACTTAAGGAGCTCGACGATTCGACGAACAATACCAAAGAAAGGACATTTGGGTAGGCCGCATTAATTACTCAAACTGCCAGACCATGACAAAACTAAGAGAACAGAGAGAAAAATAAAATATAATAAAAATAAAGTGACCCACATAGTCTTCACATTCACAATAATTAAAATAATAGAATACTTTACAAAGTAAGCAAATGTCACAGTAGGTACCTACTTATATATAGAATTCATTGATGTCAAAGTGTATATAAAAAAGAAAAACAACAACAAAACAGAAAAAAAGGTGTGCACAGCACTTACTTTATTTCAAGTTTTAAAAATGTGTTTGTTATGAAATAAATAGCTCAAAATAAAGCGCCCACCTAGATTCGTACCCACTGCCTACATACCTACATCCCGTAAGTCGGGGCCATTACTACTGGGTCACCACTGCTAAATTTGAATCGCGACATATTCGCCAAAAATGTAAACAAATATGAGCTTATGGAAAATTAACTTTAATTCCTACACAATAAAGTTCAGTTTACGCTACAACTTCCAACATTTTTATACCTTTTTCAAAAGTGTTAGTCAATCCACTTAATTACCTACTATTAAAATAAAGTTGATATTTGTTTAACTTGAAATATCGTCAATTTGAAACATAAATAAAATTTTAATATAGGTTATACAGACAGCCAGATTTATCACTCTTCAACCTTCCTTCAATAAGTCATGAAAGTTATAATAATAAAACGTATATTTATGTATAAAAAAACATGATCTGTTGAAGAGACACTCATTTTATTAAACAAGAGAGTATGTTTTATTAAACACTATATAACTTGTAAGCTGCTTATGATTGTAACTTTGATAATAAAACATCATTGTACTGATTATAAACTCATTAAGTCATTCGCTCATTGTTTTTGGACAATCGATATTTGATAACTCGTAATCCAAATATTTTAGCAATCACTGGCGATTCTTTACATCTGCTCTTGAAACTTCGTCTCATTTTCACATGTTTTTGTTGCTGACTATAAACCATGTCTATCGCAGTCCATTGCTAGACATAGGCCTCTCCAAGGCTGCGCCACAACGCCCTGTCCTCACCCTTCCACATCCAGTTTGACCGAGCCACCTTTTAAAGGTCGTCGGTCCATCTGCTTGGGGGTGTCTCACACTACGCTTGCCGATACGCGGTCTCCGTTCCAGGACTCGTCTGCTCCACCGGCCATCGGGCCTTCGAAAAACATGGCCAACCCATTTGCTGACTTTATTTATGACTAATATTGCAGCGGACACCGGTCCGCGTAAGTTTTTGTACAGGACATAGGTAACATACATTTACGTCTCGTAGTTCAAATAATTATATATTTTTTGTTTTAACATGATTACATACCGATATCCATCACGTAGCACAGTTTCTCTAGCTAATTTAATTTGATCCTGTATTGTGAAATTAAAAGAATTGAAGACGCCAAAAAATAGTTTGCTAAACACACTTTTTAATCAACCTCATTACTCATAGATACCCTCAGTCTAGGAAAGGCGGGAAAGGGTATCTCAGCTCAGACCAAGTAAAACCACACGGCGCGCGGCGTCCTTGGAACATGACGAAGGTATCTAAAGGGGAACATTCTGATTCACCCAGCGGACCTTATAAGCGGAATCTGGGACGAACATGATAACAAATCGTAACCTAATAACGTCATGAAAAAGAGTTATTTCATGTTATTTATTCATAACGTATATGTAGGTATATAATGAGTGACGTTTTAGTTTTAATGTTAGGGAAGCTATGCATAGCGACAAGGATGACGTCGTCGTAGAGGAAATTCAACACAGTCAATGGGCCATGTTTTTTCCATATGAGGTATCTAACTAAACTAACTAACGTAACTGTCCCGTTGGTCTCGTGGTCGCAAGCGCCACTGCTGAGCGGGGTCCTGGGTTCGAATCCCGGGTCGGGGAATGTGTTAATGGGTTATTCCATTAGGAATTTCTCAGTAACAGCCCTGAGTTTGGAAGTTGGCGGTGTGATACCCCCGTGCCTCGGAACGCACGTTAAGCCGTTGGTCCTGCGCCTGATCTCTCTCCGGTCGTGTCAGATTGCCGTCCCATCGGACAATGAGAATGGGAAAAGAGGGTAGACCTGTCTGCATCCAGTCACGACCACCAATATGTCAACACTTGGCAACTTTCACTTGCGATTTCTCGTGAAATAACGAATGCAACTTTGAAATACGACACATTACATAAACCTATGGGTTCGAAAATGCTATGTTTGTAACTACATAAAATTTCATTAAAAATTAAAGGAGTAAATCGCTTTTTAATAAAGCCGAGTGTATACATACTTTTGCACGTGACTGTACACACTCGTGCACTATAATATCTCCCGCAATGAAAGCTGGTCTCCGCTGAGATTGTTCGCCATGACCAAAATTCGGTCTGGAGGACATTATTTATATGAGATATCATACATACCTACGCCATGATTAACCCAAGTATCAAATAGTTCATTATTATCCATCCACAGCCCAGTTCACCTTCTGCGGGGCATCATAGGCCTCTGTTTCCTTAATTACTCAAGGATTGAAGACGCCAAAAAGCAGTTTCATAAATACTTTTTCATCACCCTCATTACTCATCAAAACCCTCAGTCTGGAAAAGGCGGGAAATGGTATCTCAGACGAAATAAAACCACACGGTGCGTTGAGAACATGACGATAGGATCTAAGGGGGATCAATCTGATTCACCAGCCGGACCTTAGAAGGGGTATCCGGGGCGAACATAGTTCCGTACTACCAAATAGTTACTAACGTACTACCTTCCTAGGAACGCCACGAAAAAGAGGAATTGTACTCATTTTTGTGACGGTTTATTACGTATTTAATGAGTCACATTTTACATAAATGATTAGGGAAGATCTGCATAGCGACGGTGATGACGTGCGCCCGTAGAGGAAATTCAACGCAGTCAATTGGCCATGTTCTTTTCTACATACAGGATTAAATTAAATTAGCTAGCGAAACTTTGCAGACGTGATAGGTATCGAAATCTAAAACCGATAAAATAAAAAGGATTTGATGTATTTTTCTTAGGGGTCAACGACCGCTGGTAGTGCTGTTACTTGAAGTATGAGTTGAGAAAATGTGCTTTAACGTTTTTAGATATCGATAACAATCATGTCTGTGAAGTTTACATAAAAAATTGATTTTTTAAACTGATATTTCAAGTAAATACACTAAAAGCGGTCGATGACCCCACAAAAAAAATCATCAAATTAATTTATTTATCACGACTGCGGAGTTTCGCTAACTAATTTAATTTGACCCGACATGAGGACGTGTCATACCATAAACCTTGGTCAAGAAAAGCAGCTGCAGCAAACAGCAGCAACAGCAAAGAGCAGCACTAGCAGTATCAGACAGTTCGTTGAGCTTGAAATAATAATTGAAGCTGCATAATTATAGGCAACTAGCTGTTGCCCGCATCTTCGTCTGCGATCCAGGATTAAAAGTAGCCTATAACCCTTACCCAGCTCATGGTCTATGTGTGTGCCAAATTTCATTCAAATCCGTTCAGCCGTTTTCGCTTGAAAGCGTAACAAACAAACAAACTTACTTTCGCATTTATAATAATAATTATTAGTTAGGATTTCAACTTTTCGCACACCAAAAAGATACAAAGGCTGACTTAATGCTTTAATAGGCTACTTTTTATCTCGGTAGCATATTCCAGTGGGATAATTTCCGACATCCAGGCGGGCGAAGCCGCGGGCCGTAGTAAATATTAGTAGGACGTTAGGATTGAAAATGCGACCGGACGAAGAATTTATTTCTCCAATCACTAGGTAATTCCTTTGCATTACAAGCTTTATAAGCCATATGCTTAGTTTTTGACTCATTCATTTTGTTCTTCACCAACTGAATCACGTTAGCCGTTCTATATTAGAGAAAGAATCCATAGCGACAGTGATGATTCTGATGACGCGACGCATCATTCGCAAACGCGTAACGGGACATTCAACGCAGTCAATGTATTATGAACCATTTGTCGTCGGGGTAGGTTTCTATCTTACGTCTACATGAAGTGTCATACCATAGGTTATGGTCATGATAAGGTAAATCAAACAGCGAGGTATTTGCGTATTTCGGAAGATCCCGCCGCCCTGGCAGGCTTGAAACTAGCCCTAAGGTTCTGTAAACCTTAGGGCTAGTTTCAACCAATCAAATGGCTTCAAATGAGTTATAAGTATTGCTTGAGTTTTGAGTGAGGTTCTGTAATACGGGCCTAACAGTAGGAATGTCTTTCATTTTGACAGTTCAACAACATACATTGCGTTATTTACGTTGTTGAGCAGACACATTTTTCTAACATATGAAGCAATGAATTAGTAAAATGATTCAGATTGTGATTGATAGTGTGTTACGTAATTAAATTGCAGGGGAAACCGTATCCATCTACTCATCTCTTCGGAAAACGGGGAAAGTCGCGCAAAATGGACGAAGAGATTGAGTATCCCTGATAAAACAAAACAGTCAATTGTTTTAAATTAAATCGTTGTATCGTGCCATCAGCACGAGGAAGAGGAATTGAATCGTTTGCACAAGCTCGTACCCACGGATTTCCACTACTGATGGGAGTGAGAGACAGTCGTAACCACGTCCTGAGAACTGTAGCGGAGAGTTTCAGCTCGAGCTCTAGCTCTCTGCAATTATTGTAAAGCAGTTTGTGCTGAGGAGGGTGATTGGTACTTTTTTTTAATTAGCCTACACCGCCACTGCTGAGTAAAGGCCTCCGCAATTTCTTCCAGGCATCCTCGCCTTAAGCCACCTCGATCAAACCCTTGCAAAATGCGTCTCAGTCGTCTCGCCGCCTCCTCCTGGGCCGGCCGCGGCGGCTTTTGGTACTAACACTGTTACCCTAGATAATACGTTGTTTTAATATTATGTTACTAACACTATGGATTCTTTTTTTCGAATTATAAATAATTATTTTTATTTTATGTATGCAGCTAGTGGCCAGTGCATATATCTAGAAGCAAAGTGTCGAACTGGGATTCCAAGAGCAGCAGTAGCCATTAGTTCGAACTATTGTATGATAAATTATGCATTACCTAGACATGAATCAATCAATCTTACCAAGTGGTACTTTTTTTTTAACGTTACCCCACACTAGGAATTTCTCCTGTATCGTGGACGGTGCGTTCACAAACATTTAAACTCACATTCACAAACAGCCAGACCCGGAACAACTACTTGTAGGTCATACAAATATTTGTTCCGTGTGGGAATCGAACCCGCGACACGCAGCGCAGCAGTCAATCGCTTAACCACTGCGCCAACCGTGCCGTCAATGTTACCTAATCAACATAAAAAAACAGTTAGTGCAACGGTTTAAAACCTACAGGCCAATTCTCGTAATTAAAAACGTTCAAAATCTAGTCGCAGTCTCATCTCAGTGACAAACCAAACTTTGTCAAAAATTTAGGGAAATTAGAGGTATTTTTGACAGATTGAGACTGAGATCAGACTGTGAACGTTCTTAAAATTACGAGACATGCCGCTTTTTTTTTTTTTGAGGATGGGAAATCATCAAATGACCCCTCCCGCTCTGGGTGGAGCGGAAGGGAGTGTCAGACTCTTACTGACTAAAACCCACCCGTGTTCCTTCCTTAGCCCTTTCTGTTCCAGGGCAGCGGTAACCCTTTCGGAAGAATTGCCCCTCTGATAGTTTTCATATTCAGAAATCCCGCAATCCACAATATTGAAATTGTAAAGTAATTATTGAAACCACAAGACTAAATGTTTTCCTGTGATAATATTATTGCTAAGGAAAATTCAGAGGAAGCCCGATGCCCACCTAAACCACAAGCATTGTCTCCTGTTAAACGTATGCCTAGGTACATATGAAGAGGAGGTATTACTAATTAACTACGTAGAGCTAATGTGACGACACAACATTGTAAACGTCATTTCAGAATATTGTACCCATTGCCTTAAACGGCATTATTTTAATTAGCTACATTTTTCCCAATTGCATGATGTAGCTAGCCGGGTGCCTTTGTGGCTTTGTGTGGTTTTTACTTGTGCATTAATCATTAAATAAATAAATGTGTATTAATAAATGGTCTGATTTATTGGATGAACTCATTCGTCCGTAACAATTACTATAAATAGGTATTTATTTATTAAACATGTACTTACACACAAAACACTAATTAATACTTAAAAATAAATACAGATAAGAGAGCATGTTCCCACTGCTCGGACACAGGACTCCTCTCTGTGAGAGGGAGTGGGCCGTAATCCACCACGCGGGCCCAGGGTGTGTTGGTAGATGACACATGTCTTCGAATTTTTGGTTCTAAGACATCCTCCATTCCTAACGATGGTTTCCATTACCGTTTTGAGAGCACTGATGATTAAATAAATTACGCAAAGTAAAACGCCTGCCTGGGTTCGAACCCACGACCTACAACTTGGAAGTGGGTACCACAGCTCTGGTACTTACTGTTTATGGGATGAAAACGACTGCGTGACCGAAAACATAGGTAGGTTATAGGATAGTACCAAAAAAAAAAACTACATAAAATGGACTCGGCAAATAATTCAGAATTTTACACATTCCACTAGGGTCTACGCCGTAGGCCCCGTAGCATCCCTGTAGACTCGTAGCGTCCCCGTAGCCAATCTATGCCCTAGAGCCTACGGCACATTTTCGTAGGATACCGAGATTTGATATACTCGTAATTTAGCAAACATGTTGTGTTGTTATTTTTTGCTGTAGTTTTTTTCACCAACTTGGATTACCTACTGGATTATACAGTATCGTTTTCAATGACGAGGAGGTCAATTAAAAGACTTTACAACGCAAAAACCTTCTTGCTACTAGCAACTTTTGCGTTTTATTTTCATATTTATTTATATGTGCAGAATGATTTAACTGATAAGATCAAACCATGAAAGTACTATTAGTGTGATTACGGCGTGTTTAAAACAAGACGCGTACGTAGTCATTTTCATACAATGATGTTAATAAATACATTGCTTGGGGTGTGGTACAAGTCAAAAACTTCACTGCTATAATTAATAAAAAAAAATATATACTGATATAATAAAACTGAAGAGTTTGTTTCTAGGGTTTCGTATGTACCTCAAAAGAAAAAACGGAACCCTTATAAGATCGCTTCGTTATCCGTCTGTCAAGACATTTTTTCTCAGCAATGCGTGGAGTTATCAAGTTGAAATTAATATCAAATAATCAAGTGTCCAAATAAACGTTTTTCTTTCTTTCTTTTCTTTCTAAGTCTACAATCTCGAAGCAGTGATAAAATCAAACTTCTAAATCAGCGCAATCAAAAGATACGGGCGTTTTTGTACCGTTTATGCCGCATATTTAGACACTCGTAAAGGAATAAAAACCTATAGGGTACTTTCCGTTGACCTGGAATCATGAAATTTGACAGGAAGCAATGTCATGTACCACAAGTAAAGGACAAAATCCGAAAACCAAAAATTTGTTGTTAAATACCTACGTACAGAAACCTCGGTGCACGAGTCCAACACGCACTTGACTGGTTTTCTTTTTTTGTTTGAACGCTCTAATCTCTGAAACTACATTACTACTTTTTGCACTTGATTGCCCCATTCTTGAGGAACTTATGGGCTGTTAAACATCACGCTACAACCCTTAGGAGATGAGCAAAAACAAAAAAAAAAACCGGTCAAGTGGGTGTCAGACCCAGGGACCATCTTGGTTAGGTACCCATTTAAAGGGTTTTCGTAAGGATTTCTCTAAGCAGTTGATCAAAAACCCATACGATTTAGGTAACTCTTTTGAATTACTTAAAGGACCATTTTGGTTATCCATTGAAAGAGTTTTCGATAGGGTTTTTCTAAGCAGTTAAACAAAAACCCATATAAGGTCAACCTCGGACCAACCGATGCAACCGTAGCTTAACGTGATCGATCGAACCGTGCGGCTGTTATTACTTAAACACAAGCCCTTCTTCCACCTAGATCTATCAAATAATAGAAACAGCAACACCTTATCCCTTGCACCACATCGAAATCTCAATAAAAATTCTGCGTTCGTCGAATAGAATCGGCGTCTATCACACCGGACAGGCGGAGTCTAGCCGGCTATAAATCATGCTCACAGCTACACATAATTACATAGACGTGTTCCGAATACAAATTGGTTAAATATTCGGTGTAAACGCAGCCAACATGGCGCATGGCGCGAAGATTCCTATCTGTGGGCGGGGTTTGATTACTATAAACTTTTTTATGATGGATGGGTGTATCAGAATGACATAAGAGGATAAATTGGCCCGATTGTCTGATTGTTTGTCTTTATTTATGTGAATGCGAATTGTGGTAGGTACTGTCTAGCATGAACAACCGAAAATGAGATGCGTACGTGTCATCATCAATAAAATCAAGCAATTTAAATTCATTAACAAGCTTAATGTCGCCATTATCCATATAGTTGCTAATAAATCAACTATATATGTTAGTTCAATTAATCAGCACCTTCATAATGTAATGGTTTTAGCTAGGTAATTAACTATTAAACTACGTGTTCTTAAGTGGAGACCGCGAATCGGTAAACGTAAGGCGCTCTCAGGTTAGGTGGAGCGACGATCTTCGCAGGATGGCTGGTAGCAGTTGGATGAGAATTGCCGCATGTCGAGTTGAATGGTGTACAATAGGAGAGGCCTATGTCCGGCAGTTGAACTGCTAAAGGCTGATGATGATGAATCTATAACATCAAAATGGATCGCTGAGTGTGTTGCTAAGCGCAAATCTCGAGAACAGCTGAACCGATTTCGCTAATTCTTTTTTTAGAATATTCCTTGAAGTACGCGAGGATGGTTCTTCTTACGCAGAGAAAAATTTAAAAAATAGGGTAGGAGTAGGTTAGTAGTAGGGTAGGAGTAGGGTAGGAGTAGTGTAGGAGTAGGGTAGGGGATAAGACACTTAGACACCACGCGAACGAAGTAGCGCCGGGCAGCTAATTAACTATTATTTACATAACATCAGGTAGGTGTACTAGTACCTACACCCACATTTCGCCAGTTTTGCTTAAGTCCCATGTAACAGGGGCGAGCCTAATGCAATCAACTGGACACAAATCCAAACTTCAATTTTGACAGTTCAACAACATTCATTGCGTTACTTACGTTGTTGAGCAGACACATTTTTCGAACATACGAAGCAATGGATTAGCAATATCCTTCAAAATGATTCAGATTGAGATTGATAGTGTGTTACGCAATTAGGGTGCAGAAAGACATAAAAGGATACATTGTTCGATTGTGTGACTGTTTGTCTTTATTTATGTGAATGTGAATTGCGGTCAGTGACGTCTAGAATTACTTAGTAGTCGAAAATGAGATGCGTAATATCATGAATGAATGAAAATCAAGCAATTTAAATTCTTTAACAAGCTTAATTTTGCCATTATCCATCTAATTGTTGAATAATGACTATGTTAGTTTAATTAATCAGCATCTTTATAATGGTGCTTGTGATACTGAGAAATACCTGATGGAAAAACCGAATAACCCTTTGCCCGACCTGAGAATCGAACCCAGGACAATCATGCTCAGCAGTAGCATTTGCGACCACTAAACCAATGTGGTAATCCTATTCTTATATGCTATAACCTAAGTACCATTCTATAAAAACTTAAACCATTTTTTAAATTCCATTCCATTGGCCTTGATCTCAACCTTTCGAAATGTGAACTATATTTAGCGGACAGTACCGACAGACAACTGACACTTCCCAAAAACGCAATAGCTCCAAATATTAAAATTGTTGGAAAAAGCTCTCTTCGTCTCCTTGGGTCTCCAATCTTTGAAAATTCCTTTTCCGAATTAATTGAGGAAAAGATACAAAATTTCAACGACGATTGTTGATTGACGACGAAAGATTGTTTCAAATTAATATGCATTCGGCCATCACCTTGTTTCGTTAGGTACTGCTGTTTCGGCCCTAAGTTAACTCATTTTCTTCGCGCTTCCCATTTATGGAATCATACTCACCTTTTAGACAAAATGGACCAAATTATCAAGCATACATTATCTTCGATTTTAAATGTGGCCATGACGACCGAGCTTGGGCAGAAGTAACTCTTCCCATTCGTATGTGAGGCCTCGGCTTCCGCAAAATTTCTAGTATTAGTTTACCGGCTTTCATATCCTCGGTCCACGGCACTGAGAAATTAATCAGGAAAATCCTAGCCTCCATACTGATTAATTTTGATGTGCCGTGCTTCACCGAGGCTGTGGATGCCTGGAGACTCGCTTGCCCGAACTCAGATCTACCCGATAATCCATTTTCTCAGAGACGGTGGGATGAGCGGCTCTGCAGAGTAGTTCAGGATAATTTGCTTAACACGTCTGTTACTACTGCGGAGCGTGCGCGCCTGCAGCTGGCTGTGTGTAAGTGGGAGTCGGGTGTGGGAAACAACTTGTGTCGATACTCTTGCGCCATCCCATCTTCCAGGGTTGGTGTGCTGCGCTAGTGCTGCTGCTACGGCTGCGGAAAACCTCAAGTGGCGTAAATATAATAACCTTATTAATAATTATATTTTCGAGCCGTTTGGGGTTGAAACCCTCGGGCCGTGGGGTCCGAGTGCGCATGATCTTTTTAAGGAAATTTCGAAAAGACTTGTTGACACTTCCCATGACCCAAGGGCTGGTTTTTACCTTGGCCAGAGGCTAAGCGATGCGGATGAATTTTTCGACGCTATATTTTAGTTTGTAAATAGTTTTAGTTAATTTAGGATATAATTTTGTTGTTTTAGTGTTATCTTGTAAATGAAAATATAATACTATAGATATAAAAAAAACATTTTCTAATTTAATTACTCAAAGGCTCAAGCTGAAAACTCATGTTCACTACCTACTGTGATTGGCTAACTGAAATAACAACAGCCCCTTCACTGAGTTTGACAGTCTAGAATGAAGAAAGGAAATACATTTATTTAGCACAAACTAGAAGACATACAACAAACATGTTAGACGTTCAATGGGCCAAACTTACGACCCAGTGGATCCCGCTTAATGGCAAATGACATCGCGGCAGGCCCAGGCGGAAATGGCGGGATGAGCAGGACTCCTTTGATAATGATTGGTCCTTAGCAATCTGTCTCTCGATCAATCTCTGGACAGAGAGAGGGGAGGAATTTGCCCAGCGGTGTGACATGACATTAACGGCTTCAAATAATAATAAATAAATAAAAGACACAATACCCCAGAAGGCCAATTCTCGTAATTTAAAACGTTCAAAATGTAATCGCAGTCTCATTCCGGCGACAAACAAATGTCAAAATCTTGTCAAAATGTAGGGAAATTAGAGGTGTTTTTGACAGATTGAGACTGAGATCAGAGGGGTGATTCTCGTAATTCTGAAAACGTTCACAGTCTGATTTAGCTACAAATTCACGCCCATATTTACGGAAAGGGAAGGCAGAGGTGTAGGTATAGTATCTCATCCCACTTTCCGCTGGTTATAATACGGGGCGAGTCTACTGGACACAAATCCAGACCCTGACAGATACTGAGAAATTCATAATTAAACAACCCGTATCTGCCGGAACTGCCGGATCTGTGTTTCGAAATCACGACCCCCAGGTGGCCCGGCTGATGATGATGATGAGATGGATGGATGTATTTTGTTAAGAAATAAAGGGCTAATGACTTATGGCCATACCCGAAAAAACCCCAAGACCTACCTACTCCTTGTTTGTCTGGTGGTTGAAAGGGTTATCTACTGTAATTTGGGAATCGCAGTATTCCTGAATACCTAATTCCTGAAAACCCAATAATATTATTGGGATTCCGGGAATTTCTCGGTAACAGCGCACAGAGTCTACATTTGTGCCCCTATGGTAATAGGATCGCCCTCATTTATATGGGACTTAAACTTAACTATAGTGAAATGTGGGTGTACTAAAGGTGCACCTCTGCGTAACCCTTCTGGAAAGACAGGCGTGATGTTATGTATGTACCTACCTAAGTATATCTACTAACTACTTAATAGCACAAAAGTGCAACACAAGATTAATTTTAAAGATTACATAGTATCCGGAATAACTACGATAAGACATCTAGACGTGCAGTCAGCTTTACCAATGCCTAGGAATAAATTATTACATGCATTGTGTAATAAACTGATATAAAATACTAGGAGACGAATTGAGAATGGCTTGCACGTAGGGGCGCCAGACGATTTTCGAACATACAGTCCGCGATGCGCATCCTAAATATTTTTTTCATTAAGGCGAATATTTGACAACGATCTCTGAATCGATTTGATTTGTGTTGGCGCCATCATTTGTTCTATGATCTATAGTCTATGACAGTGTTAAATGCAAGCTATTAGCGTATACCTAAAGGGTGTTAGACGGCGGGTTAGACAAACAAGGGGTTCGTAGGTAGATCCATTTAAGAAATACCTATATTATTTAGTTTGAAGATCCCTCTTATTTGTACTTTTTTGTTAAATAAAGTTGGGCTTACTGAGTTTTTTTCTCGTTCCTTCTACTTTGACAGCTCAAAATTAATTATTAAAAAAAATAAATATAAAAATTGTGAACCTTTAGGGTCTTCAAACTAAATAAGTATTTCCTAAATGGGTCCTACGAACACCCCTTCTTTGGCTAACCCTCTGCCTAACACCCTATACAAGTGATAGCAGCCTATCAGGCTTGTTGTTTAAATAATACAGCAGCAATAGCCCCATAACACAAGAGTTAAGAGTTGAATTGGCGAGCGAGTCGTATCGAATCAAAAGTAAATTTAAAAACAGACGAAATCATCAAAAAGTTTGCGAACTTAAAAGTCAGAAAAATGATTATAATGTTTAAATGTATCTATTTTTATTGCAGAGTTTAATAAATAAAAAAATGGAAAACAATTTTGTTTTTTTTTTGTTGGCATGGGCCCGCGCTGGCTGATTTTTGCACCCCAGCGACCAATATGGTTAAGACGGCCCTGGAGCGACAGGTCTTAAATTGGGAACCCCATCCTTTATGTTAGAACCCACGGCGTTTAACACAAAGCTTAGGGTTTATTGTGTTATTGTCGCATAAAATACGGTTACTAATATATTTTTTAATTATATTGGTTATGTTCTCTGGATGCGTCTGGCCGGAAGAGCTCATGGCACCCTTGAGCCAGTTAAGGAACCTGTCACCCCCCTCGGTACACCCATGGCAGTCAGCCTTGCTATCCTAGACTTTACTGACTGGCAAAGCGAACTATGGCATGAGCTATACGAGAAAAACTCGTACAAGAAGTATTCAAAAGAATCTTAACTTATGTTAGTCAATTATAAGCACAATATCCGTACATAACTTTGAGGCGCTTGTGGTTAAGTAATAACAGCCGCACGGGTCGATCGATGAGATTAAACTACGCTTGCCGCGGTTGGTCCGTGGATGGGTGACCATCTTTACATACCAAGACCCCTCTGTGCCTCGGAAAGCACGTTGAGCCGTTGGTCCCGGCTGTCATTCGTGGATCATTGACATCCCATTAGACGGGAAGCCAACCCCAACATGGATGGAAAAATGCTAGGCAGATGATGATGGTCTATGATATAACTTTATATCTAGCATGCAATTATTACACCATTATGTTCGACATCCCCTTAAGTTTATTAATTTTAGATGATCCTATTGTCTAACATTTAGACATACAAGCACAAGCCGAGTTTATGGGAAGCCAATCAATCTTCCAGACAAAATTTATTGGCGACATCTATTGACGGATGACGTCAAATTACATCGATCATCTACTGGGTGGAATTCATTAACAGGTACATACATAAAAATGTGTTGCAGTTTTCGCAATTATAAGCATTAAGAGTATAGCACATACGGGCTATAATAGCGTGGCTCTTTGCCCTAGTTAATCCAGTATGCAATGGCCGTTAAAAATACATAAATAGTTATGTTTTATAATCCTCGCATTAATTCTGAAGTGAGCTTGGAAAAGTTCAAACAACTATATTTTTTGACTGGACAAGACTACTCCATCACGGCTAGATTTAAGGGTTAAACCAGCGGAGAGATGAGCATACAAACTCCGTACTATCACAAAAAATATTAGGCGTGTCGTACCCTGGTCGTAACTCTGATAATTGTCTAGCGTAGAGTCGCGTAGACCCTTCGTTATAGGTTGGTATCTAGGTACTTCGTCATTGGGGCCCGCTGGGCATGGTGGGCTGATACCAGTCGAGGGTGCGGCAAATGTAGTATCTCCCGGGCCACCGACTCATGGTAGTAGTAGGAAAATCGGGGTTTTAGTCGGTAAGAGTCCGACATAACCCTCCGTTCTCCCTAGACTCGGATAGGACCCAATTAATATGTTTGGGTTATGGAGGTCACGTCCGTCGGCAGGCAGTCGTCCCATGAAAAATCGGGAAACCGACCCCAACATAGTTGGAAAAAGTCTAGGCAGATGATGAATAAAGTATGATTTTCGGGTTGATGGATTTGGGAGAGCAGTAGCATTCTACAGCCGGAATCCAAAAGATGGAACTCTCATGGCTAGTAAGTAGTAGTAGACAATGGAGTAGTAAGTATGAATATAATACAAGGTGGCAAAGAAATCGACGCGCAAACAGTAACCCTATCAGCACGCAAAAAAATTAGATGTTTCATAGAAAAGTGACCTACGCGGTCAATATGGTCGAAAAATTTCAAAGTTTCAGAATCGTGTACTGAATCCATATTACCATGGATTCAGCAACCTGTTGAGGTTGCGCGTCGATGTCCCTGCCACCCTGTATAAGCACGTATCTGAGGTACTTACATAAATGCCTTATTACCTATTCCTGTTTCCCACTACTAACTTTTTTACAAGCGATCATTAGCCTGATGACCGGACACCGGACGCAAAGACCAATGCACCAAGATAAACTTAAGGTAAGTATTAATACAATAAAAAGTTTAGAATGCAGACCCATATTTGATGTCCATTGTACGTGTAATGAATTTTCGAATGGAACTATACCTAAGCATTTAAATACATACATAAGTATCTACACACGCCACAGTACAGTACCTACATACGCCTGTATTTCACGAAGGAGTAAATAAATTAAGTCCTCCAGACCGAATTTCGGTTATTTATTGAAAACGACCATATTTCGGCAGTTATTTGTTACATGCTGTGAGCAGTGGTGGCCCAGTGGTAACGACTGCGACTAACAAGTTGTAAGTCATAAGTTCGAAGCCAGACAGGCGCTATACCTACTTTATGTGAATTAATTCATCACCACTGCTCTCAAAACGTTGAAGGTAAACACCGTGAGGAACGTGTCCTGGAACCAAAAATTCGAAAACATGTCACATCTACCAACCCGCACTGGGCCCGCATGGTCGGTTACGTCCAACTCCCTCTCACCGAGAGAAGGCCTGGTGTTCCAGCATGCAGCATTATGTATGTATTACGTAAATCCCATGTAGGTAAAAGCAGGAAGAGCCTTCGTGTTCGTACTCCAATGTAACCATTCCTTTAAAAAATAAAATCAATAACACCACCAACAGAAGGAGTGAATGAATTGCCATTCTAATTAAGTAAATACTTACATACGAGACGGAACAGGACCAAGGGCGGTTCCAGGATTTATTTCTGGGAGAGGCACATGGGCTTCTTGATGGTTATGCATTCAGGCCAGTCCATTCACACAGTTCGATTTTATTTTACTTAAACCGTCTGGGGGAGAGCCGATCCCCCTGCCCAAAATCCGCCCTTAAACAGGACCTCCTTGAATTCGGTGGCAGGTACCTACTCGGTCGAAAATTAGGGAACAGCAAATTTTTTGAAATATTTCGAAGGTTGTTAAAAAAAATTGGTTCAAAATCCTGTCCTGAATCCATCCATGGTAACCGGTTGCGCGTCGATCTCCCTGCCACCCTGTATGTATTTATTATAAATTTATAAGTAAGGTTACTTATAATACTATATATCTTTATATAGTATAAGTTGTTGGCCTCTAAAGTTGTTTTTGGAAAAACAGCTTTAAAGCTCACTCATAAAGTTCAGTTTGCGCTACATCTTCAAACATTATCAATAGCTAATAGGCCATTTTAAAATCAATTTAATTCACACTAGCATAAAGTCGATATTCGTTTACGTGAAAATAATATCCAATGGAAATAAGGATTTGAATTATGTATACTTTATGTAGTTTCTTGTAGCTTTTCAAGGCCTAATACTTCCCCTGCAATGCAGCTATTGATCGATCGATATACGCCAATATCGAGGTTAAGTAATGTTGTAGGTCATCTAGACATAAGTTCACACCACATGGCACGTAGACGCCTTGGCGGGACGCTGCCAGCGCGACGTGGCTGTGCGCTGTGGCTTACATCAACTGAAGACAGTCCATGGTCAGCATGGTCTACCTCAATGCGTTTCTCTAGTAAGTATTTACGTACCTAATTCCTAGCCAGAACTGCGAAAGCCGTGAAAACTGCCTCTTTGGTCAAAATTACCATAATACCCATAGCGTCTGCTGAGTTTAGCTAGCTAATTATTAATAACCCTGTAGTCTCCGGTCAAATTAGTGCTATTGTGTTTTACACCATAAAGATTATCTCAGTAAGAAGTTTCTGGGTAATTTTCTACACGGTTTATGGTAATAGATTCATAAACATGTACCTAATTACACATTAAGACAGAAGTATTAATGTGTAATGTGTCTTTTGTGGGTTTGATCTGTTCAACTCTGCCTACTGCTGCAAGAAATACAGACGTGATGACTGTTATGTTCCACTTAACTTATAGTAGGTAAGCGACAGTTACGCCATCTGTCTATGAATAGAGAAACAATCGTTATGCGCATAAGCATGCTGCACTGCACTATGCTAAAGTTTTAATACCCGCATTCTATGTAGAACGATGGTGATCTCACGTTGAGCATTATTGCGTTTAAAATCTAGATTTATTAATAGACGTAGTTCCTAGAAAGAAATCATTCAGTTCTAAATCAAGTCATGCTTGAGCATCAAGCAAAATATAGTGGCGTATTTTTTTTGTTATTCCAGGGGGATAATTGCGTAACACAGCAATTAGCAATAGCAATAACAATGGCTTTCATTTCTCAATTCGGATGTTTATATACCTAGTATTTTTTTTTTTATTTATGTTCGGGAATAACTCCGAGGTTTATTCCAAAATGGTCCCACTTAAATTTTGTAAAGATCTGATGATGAGTTTCGGAGACACACAACGGAATTCTTCAATAAATGCTAGCAAATCAACCGCGATTGCTGCTATCGCATATGTGTGCATTGTTTACGCAATCACACAACATAACATCGCTCCTTACCCTCTAAAGGGGTACGCAGATGTGTTGAGTATACCACGGTGGTACTCATCATAATTTCTGTCAAAGTTGTTATTGGGGTACCACAGACTAATCTTGTAAGTATATTATATGAATTTGTGTGGGATAGGTAGGTAGAACTAAAAAGTGAAAAATAAAAACTTAAAAAAAAAAACACTACAAAGTGAAAAATAACTTGAAAGTTATTTTTTACTAACCATCTACACAGTTGGTTCCGGATTTTCGTTTTTTGACACTGACTTCCGAAATTAAAGTCAATTATCACTTTTTAGTGTTTTGGAAGTCGGTTGTTTTTTTTTTTAATATTTCAACAAACAACATTCGTTGCATTATTTACGTTGTTGAGCAATAAGAATTTTCAAATGTATGAAGTAAGTACCTAATGGCTTATCCTTCAAAATGATTCAGATTGTGATTGTGCTGCTTGCATCTTATCTATTGACTAGCTTCTGCCCGCGACTTCATCCGCATAAACCTCCGACCCACCCCGTCGCATCGCATCGCCTGCCCGCACTATCATTTCCGTTTTCGCTTTGCGTTCTTTGCGACTTGATTTTATGTTTTTTCTTAGCTCCTAAAGCGATCTTTGAGATTTGTTTTTTCTCAGCTCTAACTTCTGTAACCTTCCCCAAGAATGGGGCTACCTATCAAAAAATCTGCTGGTAGTTCTAGAGATTAGCGCGTTGAAACAAACAAACTCTTCAGCTTTGTTATTAGTATAGATTTCTGGAAGTGGAAGAGAATACAGTTTCATGTAATTAAAAAATAAGGATGGGATAAAAATATCATAATTATCAAAGAACACAAAAATGCTTGATCTATGATATACGTTTATTATCATAAAGTCTTACACTATACTTTAGCATACAATTAACTAGCAATAAGTATACATAACTATTGATAGTAATAAATCCGTTATTTAGTAGCCAGGTACCTAATTAGCAATTTATTTAGTGGGATAGTAAGTAATAAAATCTTAAAAAAATATACCTCTAAATTTTAGAGTAATCAATGCCTAAATCACATCTACCAAGCCGCACTGGGCCCTTGTGGTTTATTACGGCCCACTCCCTCTCACACAGAGGTCTGTGTCCCAGCACTGGGAACATTATAGGCTAATTAAAATACATTATTGATAATAATAAAAAATTAAGAAAAAAAGACTTGAAAGATAAATGTAGTTTTCAATCATACCTATATCCTAATTTTGGCACAACTCTTGTACTTAATCTAAAGTATTAATCTATGGAGTAGAAGTTTTTCTCTGTATTTAATAATGATACATTATTAATTAGAAACAAACTAGGTAAGTACATACAAATTATAGTAGCTGCTATTTTTATATTTAAAAATTGCAAGATACCATTTAAAAATCACATGTAATCTGTGGAAAGTTTATGGCAAACATTGTACCTTTTTAAGTCTAGAATCACCATAGTGTAATAGCTAAATTTTTATCCTTTTTAAACTAGACACAGCCAAGACCTTTTAAATAGTCTATGTCATAGTGATCATACAACCTATATCTTTAAATCTACACCTATTTAATTTTACAGCAATTACATGACACATCTTCAAGTAAAATTCCCTGAAATTAATAAAAACTGCAAATAGTTCAGTCAACAACTTTTTAAATACTGCGGCTAAGGCTTGTCTTGTATAGAGCTTAAAGAATCATTAATATGAGGGCACAAACTAAATGGCATTACCAATAATATCAAGTATTAAACAAAACCATCTAAATATCAGGTAATTAATTAAAAACTAATATAATCTAAGTACTAAAAGAAATAATATCTTTCTTAGAAGACAATCGTTTTTGTTGTTATTTCCAGTTTTGTAAGTAATCCTACAGCAGTCATGTTGGACATAGGTATTAAATTGCACACTAACTCTAGCTATATCATAGAGTAGGTGCACCCTTTTCAGACATACCATAGACATAAGTAAAACTATAAAGTAAATTAATCATAAAATTAGATACAATGTCAGTTTATAGTTCAAATTCTGAATCCAGAAACTGTTTCTCCATTAACTTCCTCATCTTCTCTGGGATTGGCACACCAGAATGGGCAGGCTTGGGGCGCCTCTTCCAGGAAGGTTTCTTACCACTCTTGGTCACACTGCTGGGTACGGGAACTGATCTGTTATCTTTGGGTTTAGGAGTATTAACCTTTGGGACGGTGCTGGTCCGCTGTCTCGTTGCTCTTGCTTCTATGGTGTTGTTGACTGAAAAGATTATAAGTATTCATAAATAAATAAAAGAAGAATGCCAAAAAGAGGTTGTTATCATCCACAACTAAGGTTATTCAAAGAGCTTTTATCAGAACAGATTTACTGATGATAATGGATATAGGGGAATTTGTCAGTCGTTTGGGAGTTGTTTTGCTGCCTAACAGACTGTCCCTATACATATTGTAGTCTTTGTAACAGACTACAACGAAAACGACAGTATCATAGACGATTGGCGAACGATCTAATAAAAAAATCTGGCTGAAACTGATCTCTGACCAGGAGAAAATAATTTAAGTAAATGTTACTAAAATCAAAGAAGGCAAACGGTAGTGATCACTTACTTTTAAGGGGAGTTTTATCCACTGTCTTTTTGACCAGAATGGTCTTTTTAATCGCCCCTACTGGTGACGCCCTGCCTTTAGCTGGCATCTCTTTTGCGGTGCGTTGCACCTTTGTCGTGGGTTTTGGAGTTTCTCGGGGCGCCATTATTTACTATTTGAGATGTTTTTATCAATAAAAGAATGAATAAACATAAAATACAGCTGAAAGCGCAGACAAACAACCAACTTTCGAAAATAACGTTTTTGATTTGACAGTTTTGACATTGACAAATTTCACAATCTGTCAGTTCAGGTGGTGTCAGGCAAAAATGGAAGGGAGTAGGTATGCATCTTTATGGAAAGCTGCAAGCTTTACAAATACAAAATGTACTGATTTGGAAATAAAATTATTGTCTTAGTGATAAACAAACAATAAATTAATAAATAATCGTATAAGATTTGTTTTATTTTTATGCTATTCATGTCCTCGCTAATACGGTGCATTTATGAAGTATCAAATCTGTTTTTACCCGACTGCGGCAAATCCCAAAATAGGATAGTTCGATAGAAATTCAAAGGGAGTAAAATTAATTTCGAACAAAAAGAATAATATGACCTAAGCCATATAATATTTATTACAAATAAGACTGACATATTTCTGGGAAAAAAAGTTGTCTATGTAGATAAATCCAGTAATTATAATTATTATTATTTGATAAGGGTATGAAGCGGGAAATTCGATTTCCAAATCACAATGCATTTTGTGTTTGTTAAAGCAAATCATACTAATCTAAACGCATTATAGAACTTATTTTTCTATGACATAATTTTTACCACGCAAAGTTTCGCATTTTATGATATAGACGAATTGAAATACTTTCATAAACGCGGCGGTCATTGACATTGCCAAGCGATAGGTATTTTGCATTATCAGCAGCATCCATTACAGTGTCTTTGTTGCCAACCTAAAAAATGCTAATATAAATTTTATTTATGAAAAGTGAAGCGTATAATTCAAAATATACGATAATCTTGATTTATTTGTGACTTTAAAATAAAAGTTGTGTATATCTGTAAGATTTGATTCGGAAAACATCAAATAAATCATGTGTGGAATTTTATTTTGCCATTTTTTATCAACTAATGACATGCAAAATAACGGCAACATTGCTATTTGGCGTCCATCTTTAATCTTTTGATGTGTTGTGTTATTTTAACAAAATTGTAATAAAATTGTTATTCTAACTTCTACAATTAATGTAATACACAAATTCTATTCAAGAGTTTTGTCTGAGACCTATATCTTAAAATAATAACTTGGTATGATGTGATTTATTAAAATTTTATCGAAAGTGTCACAGTATCATTATCGTTTGTTCTAAAAGTTTCACTGTTCTTTGCTATTGACCTAGGTGCTAATTAATCGTCCAACCTTCAAATGTTTTCATTCGCTTTCTTATAATCGATGAAGTGGATTCGCGCTGTGATTATAACGTGCATTGTTACTAAATTGTCGTTTTCCTGTTGTCGCAGCAGATGAAGTGTGCAAATGGATAGGTTGAGCCACTTGCGGGGAGAAGCGGGGGGCTCGCGGGACTCCACGCTTGACACCACGTCCCCGCCGAGTGAGTCCTTCATGACAGCCAACGAGAGCTCCTCCAAGTACTTTTCTCTGTCAGAAGTTGACTCTGTTGATTCAACATTCGACATTTCTTCTATAAAAGATGTGTCGCTGGCTAGTACCACCACTGACTCCGAAGGGACCATGACAAACGCCGATGAACTAATATCGAACCTGTCGCCAATTGGAAAGAAGAGTGATATGCTAGATAGCTACAAAATTGGTAAACAGATCGAGGCAGCAAACATATTATCAGGCGGTGTTGACATATTTGATGATAATGACAATTCTTATGATGGTGATGAGCTGGTGATTGATGACAATGTTGATGATGATAAGTCAAATTCAGAACTGAAGCAGCCAGAAGAAATGGAGTTTAAGTCTGATGAGAATATGATAGAGTCTACCTTGATAAATGAGGACACAGACATAGCTAGTAAAGATACAGAAGTGGTGCTACAGATTGATGGTAAAAACGTAGATGCTATAGATATTGGTAATGGATTGTACTTGTATAGGAAGGAAGGTCAGGAGGAGCTGGCCGCTGTTCAGATAATTGATGATGATCAGCAGCAGACCAGCTTCAAGTTCTTGAAAGTGCGGTGAGTCTACTAATATTACAAACCTTACTTGCTATGGCTGATTAACACCTCTTAAGTTTAAGACAATAATAAGAAATGAAATTTTATGTAAACACTAAGAGCCTGTTTATGCGTGTCTCTAATGGAGCCTAACACAAACACTTTGTAGGGAATGATCTTTTAAGCAAAGTTTATCAGAAAATTGTGATATTGTGTCTTCATGTATTAAGTCTTCAGATTACATTTTTGAGTTACAATTTTGACTCTGGATCATTTATTTACTGTACAGTAAGAAATGGTGACCACAATCTCATTTTGTTAGATCAAGTATAATAATTCTCATTAAAAGGAGTGTAAATTCTTATTTCTTCTATAAATAAACTGATGTGGGTGTAACTATAACATAAACATGATTTGACCTAATTAGAACTATGATGTATCTTAGCTTTCACTCTTACAAATGGTGGCATCTTTACATTGCAGCTTCTCTTAATACTAATTCCAAATAATATATGTACAGCTCTCTCCCTCCTTTATAGTTTGATTATTTTATGTGCGTTATTCCTGACACAAAACATTCTTATAGACAAATCTCCTGGTGTTATAAACTCATATCAAGTCTTGTGATCAGCAAATCTGATGTTTAAACATCACATTTACTGTTGTGATTGATTGACCTAAATATCAACAGGTAAACAAATCACACTTGACTAGACACTTGTAAACAAACAGTCTTGAACAGGTTTTCAGAAACGTGTCTGTTATATGTAAAGGAGGAATAGACATGCTTTCTGTTGGTTTTATTTACTGTAGTGTGCCTGTATTCCTTTATTTACAGAAGATATAAACCTGATAACATATCTTTTGCATTCAAGTTGAACATTTTGTGCTGGCAATACTTTTTGTACTCAGATTTGTTTTATCCTAGCTGTGGCTTTTTGGAAGTCATTACTTACCTAGTTTTCTGATAAAACATGAATCCAAATAGGTATTATAGCAGGATATTATTTTGGACATTTCATTAAAAGTCATTTGGTTAAGCTTCTATTGAGGAAGAGACATAAATAAGAACATTTTAATCTAATAATTCTTTATTTAACATACACAGATTAATTACTATTTTTACAAGCTAACACTAATATATACAATTATATAATACGAAAAAATAACACAAACACAAAGGCAGGAGCTCATTGAGCATCAAAAAAAGTGTCCAAAAGGCTGGCAGTATTACCGCTTTGGATGGCAATGCTGATTCTTTCGGCTAAAAATAGGCCAGCCTTCTGGTCACGTGAAGAGTCAACCAACCGCTTGGCGATGTCCCGAAAAATTCGATGAGCACTCAGGCCCTAAGGCCCCCAACGGTTCAAACATATAGCTCCCAATAAGGTTGTTATATTTGCGCCATTTGAGGTTTTCTAAGAATTGTATGAATGTTCAATGTCTAAGCTCTTCTAACTGAACAGACAGTTGTGCTGCTGGGGAGTTTGTTGCGCCACTTCTTGCCAGCTAAAACACTAGGAAGTGGTAAAGGGTGGGCATTTTGATGGACTGTCTTATGTAATTTTGATGTTCAAAAAGTGCTGATTTTCAGGATAGTGTGAATAAATTACTTTTGATTTTGAATGAGAAAGAATTGTAAAAATATGAGAGCTAGAAACTAGCAGCCTCTTTTCTAACATAGATGTCAAAAATTGAGCAAAGTGGAAAAGAGAATACCTAGTTAGCTAGAATATAAATAGACAACTACTAAAATAAACCTATCATGAAAGTAGCTGTAACATTGTACTCGAGTGTTAAAATAGTTATTATCATTCATGTATGCAAGTAGTACATGAAATCATAACTTCATATTGCATACTAGATTGGAAGTAGGTTTTTATAGACAGTTTTAATTAACTTAGGGCTGATTTTCCCACCACCAGATAACTATATCCGAGGAATAATTTTGAATTTTTGACAGTTTTTCCATACATAATCTGTCAGACGTCAATTTTATTCCACGAATAAAAATTATATGTCGATTGAAAAATCAGCCCTTAATGAAATTAAAAAAAATACAAAATAAATACTTCAATTCAGCTACTTTTAAAGTTAACCCTAACATTCCCTCTCTAACATTGTGTTATTAAGGTAAACATAACGCTTACATGTAGGGGTTTGGCAGAGGTGTATAGTAACCCCAGACCAGCTAAGTACGTCATGAGTCAATATACCTATTTTCATAGACTGTGCACAAATCCAACCTGGGTAGTTACTAAGTTCCCAAGTTCAGCATTCCTGCTTTCATCTACATGAATAATCATTCTTGTAGTTGAAAAGTGGCTGTAATTGTTAAGAATCTGACAAGGGAATATGTCCAGAGAACCAGTAGCATCCTCCTATGTGGAAATAACGACTTACTGTCCACAATTAATTCATGACCAATCAATAAAAATAGCCATTCCAATAAATGTAAGTTCCAGATTGCCCATTAGGGGAACCCTAATGTTCTTAAGTAAATAAGATGCGATGAGATTATGGTTCTATTCCGCAGACTCTTATTGCACTTCGATTTTACCTAAACATAGGTGTTAATTTGTCAAGCAATCTAGTATATTTTTTTATGTAATGTTTGTTCTGTCTGATGATTCATCTTTTTTTTCTATTTTGATAGTGAAGAAGGTCGAATAGTAATATATTGGTTATAATATTTCAGTGAAAATGCGGAGGGTAATTTAGAAGTTTATGAAGAAATAGAGATAGAAGTACCTAAAGAAGTGGTAAGGAATTGTTTTATTTTGATAGACCATTTATTAAATGTTTTAATGAACTGAATCTGCCAATGATATTTATTATGTCATTTCATGTTACAGCCTGCAAAAGAAGGGAAGATGGCTGATAAGAAAATATCATCACATGTGCCTATAAAGGATATCAATAAAGTCATAAGTGAGTCTGCTTGCAACAAAGTTGCTGAAAGAAAAATTAAAGCACCAAGAAAAGAACCAATTTTAACAACTAAGATTACTGAAGTTGAACTCGAAGTAAATAAAGAAACATCGCCTGATGGAAAGTCTGAATTCAACTTAAACGGAAAAATGATAAAGTTCAGTGAATCTCGGAAGTCTCCAGTTATAGGCAGTTTCACACCCATGACATACCACTCGACACCTAATAAAGAGCGCATACCATTGACTAAAACAATGGTTGAGCAACAGCTGCATCCCAACCGGCATTCAGATAATGTCAAGAAAACAATAGAAGTACATACTGATAGTTGTAAGCAAAGAACACCTGAAACACCAACTAAAAATAAATATGGTGAAGACAATAAAACTAATGACATAGACAGTCCTGAGAAAGAGATGGTGATTGATGAATCACTTGAAAAAGTTTCTGTAGCAGCTGAAGAAACTAAGAAGGAAACCATAGAAGAAAATAATATCGATAATGATAAACCTAAACCGTTGGAACCAAGTAATGATGAAGTGTTGAAAGAAAAACCTATTCCCAACGACACTTCAGTTCCAATTGAACAAGAGAATATCATTGATTCCACTGAAAAAGATGTTACTAAAGTAAAAGCAATATTTAACGAGAATCTACAAAGCGAAATTGTGAATAAAGAGAAAAAAGTAGAAATGAGTGGGAATATAGTAGATATTGATGAAGATATGGAAGAAGATCTTGTAATTGTAGAAACAGTTGCCGAAACTGTAGAAACAGATGCCGAAACTGCAGAAACAGTTGCCGAAACTGTAGAAACAGCTGCCGAAACGGTAGAAACAGCAGCTGGAACTGTAGTGAACAATGATGAGGCTAAAACTGAAGATCTCGTTAAAACTGATAGTGATAAACTGGAAAAGGTGAATATTCAAAAAACTCAAGCCGAAGTTAAAATTTCTGAGCCTATTCAAGTAATTAATAAAGATGTTGAATTTGATGCAACTGATAAGAGTGATAAGGCAGTAGTTAAAGACAATACTCAATGTGATAAACAAGATGAGACCAAAGTCGAAGAAATTATTTACGATATAACAGACCAAGAAAATGATGATATTATTATTATTGATGATAGTGAATTAGATGAAACCAAAATTGAAGAACCAACTCCAGCAGCTGATAAAGGTGATTTAAAGGTTGAAAATATTAAAAGCCATGATCAAGAAAGCGAGAAAATTGAATCAAATGTTGCAACAAAGAATCAAGAAGACGAATCAAAAATTAAAGAAAGTGTTCAAGAAAATAATAAAAAAGTTGCTGAAAATGTTCAAGCTGATACAACTTCCGCAGTAATTCTTGATACGCACAAAGAACAAATTAAAAGAGATGAGATGCCCAAGGGAGATCCCCAAGGTGACATTGTTAAAAACAATCAGTCAAAAATACCTATAGCGAAACCTGACACTAAGAAAGAAGTAACAAAACCTACTAGCAACGAAATTTCAATAACGATAAAGCCTTCTACAGCTGTTGATGTCAAAGAAGGAAAAGTTGAATTAAAACCTGAACCTTTTAAAGAAACAGGTTCAGCTTTAAAAGAGGTTGTTAAAGATGTCGTACTGGATACGAAATCATCACAACCAATCATTACGCCAGAAAAATCGCAAAAACCAGTAAAAACTGAAAAACCACAACTTATACCAAAAGTGGTACCTGAAGTACTAGTGCCTGCCAATAAGACACCACTTCATATTATTCCCTTCACTATTGCTAAAACAGAAACGGCAGTACTCAAAAGAAAAAATAATGTGTTTGAAAAATCTCCTAAAAAGGAATCTAAAAAGCCTATTCCAATTGCTGAATCTCAATCTAATGTAGTGCCTATGGAGGTTGACAGTACCACTAATGTGAAAGCGGAAGCTTCTGGAAAATCTCCAGTCAGCAGTAGCAAAGTGCCCAGCAGTGAAGTTAAGGAACAAAAACCTGTTACCCAAGAACCATTACCTGGAACCTCCTCTGAAGTAAAACCACAAGGGACAACCCTAGAACCTAAAGCAAGTACTTCTGGCGAAGTGAATGTTAAAGTAAGTCAAGTGCCAAAAGAAGAACAGCCTAGTTGCTCAGGCACACAAGATGTCAGTAGTACGTCAACAGACAGTCTTCCGAATAATGATAGGAATGAGGGCGAAGATGATTCCGAAGAACCTAAACCGGGTGGAAGTAAAAAGGCGGTGCCTTTTGGAAAATGGACAGCTACTAACAGAAAGGAGTTCTTAGATAAAATAAAGAATAGAAACACGACCCCGGCCCCGCCTGCCGTGCCTTCCACCAGTACCAATCAGCTCAAAAGTTCCAATGATCTCAATAGAAGAGATGTTCTACAAAAAATTGACAGTCAACGGCAACAGTCAAGCAGTGCAGCAGCAGCTTTAGCGAAGACCCAAGAAGGCAACAAAGTTGTTAAAAACGAAACTGCGTTTGTGAGCAAAGCCAACCAACATAAAGATAATAATACTCAAGAAACCAAGAGTCCTTTAAAGGTGGAGACAGGTAAAGAAACTTCGGAAGCCGAGGCTGAAATAGCTCCCATCAAACAAGATGTAACAAATGATATTCAAAACGAAGAAGTATCAGAAGTGGCGTCTGTAACCAGTCTAAAGAAAGAAGCTAAAGTAACGGAAGTCAATTACCAAGACTTGATTGATAAAACGATTGAAGATATGATACAAAGAACAGTAGGGACTTCAAAAGCGGGTCAAGATGAACCCAACCAGTCGTCCGCAAAAGATGCGAATGCTCCTCCAACTGGTAAATTCCCAGCAAACTACCAACCAACTGATCAAGCCACACTCGACGAAATAGAAATGAAGATGAACGAATTACACGGTATTCCTTTCATCGAAAGACCTCCACATGAATTACCTGTGGTTCCTTTAGCTGAACCTAAACTCAAAACCATTTCTAAAGTTGAAAAGGAGAAACCATCAGTTCCTATCAAAACTACTAAAATACCAAATCTCCTACCGTTTCCAAATAAAACTCAACAAAAGATTATCAAGGAAAGTGTAATAGAGGTTGATTCTGAAGATGAAATGATAGAGCATGAGCCTATTACAGGAGACATTGATATAAATAAGAAAACTGTAGCAGCTAAGTTACCACCTAAGGAGAAGGTACTATCGAATGCTAACACAGATAAATCTAATACTGATACTGCTAAAAAAGAACCTATTATAACAGAAAAAGATTTTGACAAATTCGCGAGACGAAATTCCATAACTTATGAGAATTGTCTCACTATGAACTTTGATAGCAAAGATCCGCACAATGTCATTCAGACGGTTGTGGAGAAAGATCCATATCCAAAGACATACTCTAGGAATGACATTGCACGTGTCGATAAACCCAAGATGCCGTATAAATATCAGAATGCGCGCCAACCTATACCGGCTAAAGTGCAAACTGCAAACAAATTGAGCTCTACTGAAGACTCATCTACCAGAAATCAATCTAAGTTACAAAAAGCTTATCAATCGGCTTTGTCAGCCAAACGTCAGAAAGAATGCCCTATAACTATCATCGAAGATAAACCAGTAAAAGTAGTATTTATGGACAATATGGAGTATGTTCCCAGTTCATTAAATATCCAGGGTCAACAACTTTCACCTGCTAAGAAACTAAGCACCGAACCAGACAGCTTCACTCTGAGCACTCTTGATTCTCTAGAATCTGACGTGCTGGATACTACTGATGATGCCAAATCACAAGAAGAAGTTAAAACAAAAACTAAGCATCAGAGAAAACAAGTTCTAACTCCCGTTGACGAACCTGAACTAGAACTCATAGAACCAAAAGATTTAGGCCTTGAAGTGTCACCTAAAAAGAAAAGAAAAACCGATGACGATAGAATGGATAAAAATGTTAAATATCCCATGCGGAAGAAATATTATCTTCTTGGCTCAAACACAGCAGCGGAGAATAAATATACGCACTCAACAGAAATCATTAAAAATCCACTCAAAGAGACCGTCAATCGTAACGACAATGGCGTAGCTCACAAGAATGCTGTCTCAGCTATAGACAGTTTAGTGAAAGCGGCTGAGTTACTTGAACACCAATCTGAAAACATGAACATTATTGATTCTCCAACTCCTGATAGTCAGCAAAGTACTCCTGTTAAGAGAGGAAGAGGTCGTCCGAGAAAGTATCCTCTTCCTGAAGAAGGAGTTGAAAAGAAAGTGCCAAGCCCACAAAAGAAGCCACGGTTAATAGATGCCAAAGTCCCAAAACGTGATACCGTGATGACTACTGATGATGAAGATGATGATGTAGACAGCGATGGTCAACTGATCAAAGAAAATTGGACCATGGGCAAAATTAATGAGAACATAGTATGCCCGATTTGTAACAAATTATTCAGAACTGAGAATGTTGTGTTTAAACACGTGAAACATTGCACCGGCCCTTCGCCAAGTCGATCTGGTTCGGACAAGAGAAGCCCCAGAAGAATGAGGCCATCGCAAGAATCAGATTCTAAGTCTCAAGGAAGTAAATCTGATGATATGGACCTTGACGATGACAAGCCACTTGTCGTCAGGAAAGAGACTCCGCAGAAGCGTAAATCCAAAGATTCAATTTCTAAATCGGAAGATAAAGACGATATTATCGTCATAGAAGATACACCGCCAGTCAAAGAAAGGGCTGAAAAGAAAGAAAAGGAGGTTGATGAAAGAAAAATTCACGAATCTAGAAAACCAAGAGCCAAAATATTTCCCAAAACTAATGATCTGGTTTGCGAGTTCTGCGGCAAAACATTCAGGCAGTTATCCTATTTGGTCAGCCATAAACTACAGCATAAGAAAGAGGAGCCAAAGAAAATAGAAAAGGAGGCTCCTGTCCCAAACAAATCTGTATATAGCTGCGAGGTTTGCAAGAAAGAGTTCAGGAAGCTTCATCATCTGGTTCAGCATCGCATTATCCATAACCCTAGTTCCGCACCCGCGAGGTCGCTACGAAAGAGTTCTTCAGAGCAGTCTGACACTAAGGTTGAAAAAGAACCGAGTACTTCTAAACTCAGCGAAGACCCGAGCGCTGGTTTCCGGTGCGAACCATGCGACAAGTCATTCAGAAAACTACACCATTTAGTGGAACACAGGGAAACTCACGACGGTATAAACAGACAGAAGACTACGCCAACTGTGGTACCGAACAACGTTGAGAAGCCGGTGACTTTGCACCAGTGCGAAGTTTGTAAGAAAACGTTCAGGAAACTGAGTCACTTGATTGAACACAAGGAGCAACATGTTGAGACCAGCTCTGAAAAGTCTGATGACAAGAGTGTCAAGAGTTCCTTATCAACCAGAGACATAATACACGAGTGTTCACTTTGTTACATGGTGTTCCCGAACGAGCACTCGCTTAACAAACACACCATCATATGCCAACGAAAGAAACGGCAGTCCAAGCAAGCTAAAGCGGCTAAAGAGTCTGAGGCAACGGCTGAGTCAGTTGAAGACGCGAGTGAGAGTCCAAAGATTGAAGAAAAACTAGACGACGTTGATTCTCCTAAACTAGTTATTATTGAAGATATAATAGAAGACGACCACAAAATGGAGGTAGTTGAAACGATAGAATTGCCTGAGGAAATACCTAAAGCAGCTGAAGAAAAACCTGTAGAAGTTGTAAAAGAGGTAGAAAAAGAAGTAGAGCCGGCTCCACAGAAAATAGAAATTAAACCTGTCGAACCACCAGTTATTCCTGGAAAGAGAGAATTCTCAGAAACGGAAGTAGTCAAAACAGAAGTCAAGCCGGAAGTCCCAGAGAAAATAAAGAAAGTGGAAATTAAGGAACCTATTAAAGTTCATGAAACACCTAAAAAGAAAACATCCATCAAAGAAAAATCTACCGGTAGTGCAAGCAAACGTCTTAAAACTACAGCTCCTGTTGCTGTTCCCGAAGAAACTAAACCAGCGGTGGAATCGAGCGACGATGACGAAGTCAGGTACATGCTCAATCCGAACTTCAAAGTGGAGGAACCAGCCGAGGAGAAAGTGTTTATGAAAGTGAGAGCGAACAAGCGCAGCTCCCTCCAAATAGAACGGCCGAACTCCAAAGACTTAGTTAAGAGAAGAACGTCATTACAGCACCCACCCAAAATACCGCGCCTGAAGCCGAAAGCCGTCGAACCGGTAGCTGTAAAACACATAGCTAAAGCACCTAAACTAGAACCAGTGCCTTCGACGGACTCTGACGATAGCGAAACTGTTAAATACTCTTTCCCCAAAACCATTCCTGAAAAAACATCGAAACCCGCACAAGAGCGCACACCTAAAACTGTAGAAAGGAAAACTCAAAAGAAAACGTTAGCTGATAAGAGAAAGTCTCTGAGTGGGATAGCAAAGAGGAAATCTTTGGGGAAAGCCGTCACTGCCAGGCACAAACCAACGCCCGTGAAGCAGATCAAGCGAAGTAAGTAATATTATAATATTAATGTTATCTTTTTCCCCCATTTTACATGACATGCTTTATTTACTAAATAGCGACCTGCCCCTGCTTCGCACAGCAATGACGACATCTCTGATGATCTGATCTCAAAACAAGATTGCTGTGCTGTTGTTGTGATGAATCTCTAAGTTAAATATTAATGTACTATATGCATTTCCTTTCTTCCGTAATAACTTCTCTGAGATGATATGAATAAATTCTCTGAAATAGATTCTCTGGAGATCTAAGCGGTCACCCTGCAAACACGAAAAGCGACTTTGTTTTATACTAAGAATAGTTGCAGCAATTTGAATGTTCCGTTTTATAATGTTTATTTCCTTAGGAACGTTGGAGGTGGAGCACAGATGCGACTGCGGCCAGCTGTTCAGCAGCGCGGCGCTGCTGTCGCGCCACACGTCGCTGGCGCACACGCCGCCGCGCGTGCGAGCGCGCCGCTCGCCGCCGCCGGAGGGCCCGCCCCGCCCGCCAGCAGGCCAGCCCCGCCCGCCAGCAGGCCAGCCCCGCCCGCCAGCAGGCCAGCCAAGCGCAAGGCCAGCGTCGCCGACAAGCCCAAGCAAGCGCCGGCTTCGAGGAAATCCAGCGCACGAAGCGATAGCACCACCTCTACTAACACTAAACCGAACAAAAACGAAGCAAAACCTACAAGGAAGCCGCTCGACAAAGAAACAAAAACTCCCGCCGGTACGAGGAAACCTAAACCTGAAAAGTCTGAGGCGAAATCCAGCGTCAAACCCAAGAGGACGCCGGCGCACCGAGGCGTGCCCGTGCCCGAGAAAATGAGGAAACTAATGCAAAAAAATAATAAATAAATATTTTATTAATAGAGATTGGATCGAGTTCGAAGTTGGACTGAAAGTTCCCTTAGATTTCGGGATGTTATTAGTAAGGGGACCGCTAGTATGTTTAGATAATATCACGCATCACAAGGCTCACAATCGTAACAAACGGACCATTGTTAAATAAAAATATTTTTACACGTTTGATGAAATGTTACATCAACAAATAATATTTTTATCGTGAGTCGTTAAGGTAGGCGTTGATCTTGTCTATATGTAAATGAGAACTTAAGATAATAAGTATATTTTGTCAATTTGTTCTAGAGTTTAGATATTATATATGTATAAGAGTAAATATTTATGTTTTATTAGATATAGGGATAAAAATTTTCGTTGGCATTATCGGTTAGTATGCTGTACTTTTCAGTTAAACTGTAAATGTTTGCCATTCAATGATTTATCTGATTGTTTCGAAATGATAAGCCTAAATATATTGCAAGAAGGTGCAAACTTATGTTGTAAAATTTATATTAGAATATCAGAATTCTTAATGAAGTTTATAAGTAATGTTTGGTGGGTTTTAAATGAGCTTATTATTGAATTTGTTTTGAATATTGATTTGAATGGAACTAATTGTATACAATGCTTAAAATAATGAATTATTGAGCTTCCCGATCGCGGAGTTTGGGTTATTTAGTGCTTCGTAGTATGTTTTCATCATTATTCTAAGGGATTAGAGGAATTTGAATACCAGATTTTTTGTAATGAAATATTTAATAAGCACAGCACACCTCTATTCGGATATTTTTTAGACTTCGAGAGTAGTACTGGAGTTGCTATTTTATAATTTATATGAAGTTATGTAGTTCAATACGATAGGGTGCGTTAGAGGCATCGCAAATTAGGGATATTTCGAATAATATCATGTTGCAACTAAGTCTCTAGAGTGCCAATCAGGATTGCGCTTCATAAACGTTGCCCGTATCTGTAGTAGGAAAATTTAATTATTCGGAATATCCCCGAATTCGGGTTTCCCCACAGCACTTACCAAGTTGTTGAGATATTTGCAAATGTTTTACCATATACAATAAGCATAGCTACAATACATTCTTAGCACTTCTTTAAATCAATTGTTCTGCCGTTAATGTTAATCCAAATGTCGTGTAATGTTGTGGTGTTTAGTTTCAATAGTCTTCAAATATATCACCGTTAAAGTTTACTTGCTTGATGTTAGCAGTTTTTCGCTGAATTTTGACCAATGTGTCGTGTCGTGTTAGTCTACGAGTATTCATACAATGATACTCCCCAAAATTTATAGTGAACTAGGACCAAAATATATCAATTTCTCTGTTTCTAATGGTAATAATATATTATGTTGTTTTTAATTTTAAATAATGTTTATTCTACTCTCGTGACTAACAGTGTAAAATGTAATTAATTGCTATAATATAAAAGAGTAGTCCGTATTGTGAGATTTATGTTTTAGAAGCATTTAACATAAAATTTTATATATGTAGATGATATCATTATTTTTAATATGATGATGCAATTTTAAATATGGGTTAAAAATAAATTGTCTAAAATTTATATCCGTATTTATTTTTACTTATTATAGGTTTACAATATTCAGACATTCATAAATATACATCAATATTGGTTAAATAAAGGAAATAATTCTAAAATCTAACATTTTTATCCTCTTTCACAAATAATATCGACAATGCTAGGTTCCATTAGCTGTGGGTCTACGCATCTCAGTTGCGCAGACGCAAGCGCATCTTCTAGCAATGCGTTCAGTAGTCGTTCATCATTACCCATACAAGACAATCTTTGCTGAAGGAAATGGACATCTACTTGCAACTGTTGCAGGCCATGCTTGCCGAATGTGCGCAGTCTGACGCACTCGACTAACGACTTCAGAGCAACCTTCAGTGCTCCATTAGATAGAGCAGCTCTGTCTGCCCCAGCTGGACTGAATACTTCAATTCTTTCTGAGAATATTCTGTTCAGAGGTGAGAAGGACGATGGAGCGCGAGACCAGATAGTGCGTCGACTGGAATCGCTTGATGGTTTGATGCTTGTCGGGAACAGTTGTGATGCGGCGCTGTCTGCACTTGCAAGCGTTTCCACTACCCTGCGGCAAACGGCTCTTGGTCCTCGCGGTTCAGGGGCTCTCAACCAGTCTCTAGCTAGCACAGACACCCTCAACATCTGTGCAGCCGTCTGCCCAATAAATACCACCTCAGAATCCAACGCAGCTTGAGCAGCTGTAGACAGATGCACCATTGCACTGTTCTGGTCTTTATTCTCAACTGTTAATCCTGGAGCAGATTCCTCCAAAAGCTTCAGTAAGTGAGTGTGTAATGTAGACACCCCACTCTCTTGCATTTCTAAACATAACTTAGCTAAAATTAACAGTAACTCAAAGGGAATGTTGTTATTTGATGTCTGTAAGCAGGCCATCTTTTTAACCATGTCTGAGAGGTTGACCATGGTCTCAGAAATAACTTTCCAGCATGTGTCGGCAACAGCTTTAGCACACCATGGTTTGAGGCCAAAAGAGAGATTGTTTTGTAGGAATGCCATGAGATCCAATAGTGATGCTTGTACTTTCTGCATCAAGTATATTTGGAGAGAGTTCAGTATATCCTTCAAGTCTGTGGTGTCTGTGCCTTTACTTGCTAAAGATTGTCTCACTTTAGTAAGACTATCTTTGAACTGAGATTGAATTGATTGATACTGTATTGTTGCCTTATGATTGATGCATTGTATCACAACATCTATAGCTTTATTAGACATAGTATCACTTGAAATGATCTCAGTCATGGCTTGCAACTTTCTAAAGAACTTGTCTAGTCCTCTGATCAAAATCTCAGTTCCAATATTTTCTGGTTTCTTCACAACTTCTTCAAAAAGGTGGAATACTTGTAACATGATTTTGTCAGCAAAGTCTGGAATGTTGGTGCTGTCTTTATCTTGGAACATGTCATGGTAACATGATATTATAATACCGAGGTCTGCTAAAAGAGTGTTATTGCATTTTTCAACCCATTCCAAGATATCAGTGCTTTCTACCATTGCACTTAAGCCTTGGAGGTGCTTGTCAAGCCTACTTTCAGAACAGCTTAGAAAGATGTCCTGGAGAGAAGAGTCTGTTTCTTGCAGTTGTCTCAATAAACCTACACTTTCAGCTAATTCAGATGCAGATGTGTCTGGACTGAGCAGTCTTTCTCGCAAAGTTTTCTTCAAACCATAAATAATTTCTGAACACTCAGTTTGAATGCTCTGAAATGAAGGTTGATTGCCATACTTTTGTAGTACTCTTTGGGCATGAGTGAACTCGTGGACTGCATCAGCATATCTGCCATCTTCAATGGCTTTGTTCAGTTGAGAAGGCAAAAGGAATAAAAATTGGAGTTTATCCAACAGCTGTCGTGTTCCACACAACCTGCTGACGTTATTTCCACTTTCTCTCAAGGAATCGGATATCTGGGCACTAAACGACGTGATCTTGTTCATGTTTTCGCTCAGTTTATTCATTTCTTCTTGCATTATCTTGAAGTCTGTCCTCATTTTGCGCACTGTTTCTGTCGCCGATATAAACTTGTTGTAATTCTCGTAGACTAACGTTTGCATCTCTGACTGTAGGAACTGACTCTGGGTGACCACTTCAGCCTCTTTATCCATGACTTGCTTCAACGTTGCACATTTTAGCAAGCAGTCTAAATATATGTCGGGGTTGAAGTTACTCCCGTCTATATCCAGAGGGTTTTCCTCCTTCTCCTTTGGTTCTGCCATTGTGGAGGAATTAAATTATATCACGAGTTTTGAAACAATACTGCAATTAAAACTTTAACATTTTACTGATTTGTGATTTCCTTTTCTTCGTGTTGACTTCGTATTTTGTTTGACTACGTTTGACAGTGACACTGACAACCAGATGACTTTGATGAGTTTTCAACTTTTAACTCACGAAATTCGTTTCACGTATACATACGAAATAAGGTTAATGTAATTTAGTAAAAACAAATAACATTTTGAGAGTCTCTAGTGATACGGTTTAAATAAAGGCTGGATAATTATGTCTTTCGACTTATATCAAATAACAACATACACTTGCTGTGTGGTGAATATATTATTTATTATCTTCGATCAGCTAAAGCAGCTCCAGTCCTTTAAGCTTTTTATGCTGATAAGAGCTATTATTTAAGTGTTCTCTGACACAACGCCAGTCTTATCTTAAGCAAGTGGGGATGAACAAGACTTGCAACAAACACACCAACAAAGTGATCCAAGCCCTTGACTCAGCCGCGCAATGAGAGCCTTCTGAGGTGTTGGTCGAGGTTCTCCGCTATTAGTCCATTTACTGTAACGATTATCGGTACAATGATTGCAAAGTCCACGTCCCACATGTCGACAACCTCGTGTTAAGTTAAGATACTTGTTTTTTTTTATTTTTCTCAACTTTCAAGCGATTCTCGTCATGAGGGACAGTCTCGTCAATCCACAATATCAGGCTTATTGTCTACAATATTCCTGTCAGTGATGATAGATCAATCCGAGTACAATGTTGGAAAGAACATACAGCTCTACTAATAGCACGACTTAGTAAATATTCATTTGTTTTATATAAACTTAGCAAAGTAGCCAATAGATCAGCAGTCGTTGCCGCCTATTTTGGTTATGTTGATTCCATACTTCGCTATGGTATAATTTTTTGGGGCAACTCCTGTGAAAAAACCTCTGTTTTCAAGGCACAAAAACGTTGTTTAAGGTCCATATGCAGTTTGAAATCGATAGATAGTTGTAAGCCATATTTTATTGAGCTCAAAATATTAACATTACCATGTCTCTATATATATGAAGCCGCAATTTTTGTAAAGAAAAATATTGAACTATTTCGCAAAAAAACAGAACATCATCCTAAATCAATAAGACAAGTTTATCGTCATGAATTGTACTTAAGGCCTTCAAAAACCGCCCTCATGCACAATAGCATACTGTGCATGGCACCTAAAATCTATAACAAATTGCCTAATTCTATTAAAGATTATAATTTATTGCAGTTTAAACGAAAATTATATAATTTATTAATCCAAAAATGCTATTATTCAATTACTGAATTTCTTTCTGACAAAAATATTTAATTGACAATTTTATTATTTATTTATCTGACATTACTTTATATAGCTTCATGTACTTTGCATAATAATATAATATATTTAATTAATAATGAACGAATTTTCATAAAAAAGTGTAAGCCCAATGGGTAGTTTTTTGAGCACAATGTTGTATTTTATAAGACCATGTAACCTCACCAAAAAACACACTTAATAAATGATTTGATTTGATTTGAATGTGGCGTGACCATTTCCGAAAACTGGGTCGGGCACATACCTGTAATATGGTACTTCGGACTCCACAAGGTTGTACCTACTGCAAGGCAAGTTGCTGGTTGATAACCCTAACCACTAGATTGTGTGAAAGTAGCCGTTAGCAAGATGAAAACAACCGGAAACAATATGTCGGATTGATTCACCATAATTATTATTATCTGAACTGGGTTGGATGCAAAAAAAAAAATGACGAAAAAATATATTTTAATCAGTTTTTATAAATTCCAAAGGCTCATCAATATACATTTTATACGTATAACATCTTGTTCTTTGGCTTACGTCTAAAGAGCAAATATACACTTATCTTGCACTAAATTCTATTGTACGAAAATCACTCACTCTCATAACAGCCAATATTTGTTCAAAGATTTTATAATGAAGCATGTATCTATCACAAAATAAAATCTATGCTAACATTAGATTGGACCAACATTTGGGCCAAAACTGATACTACGAATGTTTGGACCCTTATTTCTGTCAGAAAGAAGAGAACCATTTACCATAGACGTTTTGGCCAAACGTTGGCCCAATATGGAAAGCATTATTCTACTAACATTTATCATAACTGCCATCCTTATTACTAGTAGAGATTGTCGAAATTAAAAGTGCACGCCCCTCCACTTACTTTTTTTATACAAACATTTGAAAAGTGTATGCAACAAGCAGTGGGGGCGTGCAATTTTAAATTAAACAACCTCTAACTACATACATACAAATTCTATTTTATAAAATATAGAAGTTGTAACATCATACTAAGAATAAAACGGAAGTTTTTACTAATAATTCTAATATAACCTTCTATTTAAACTATCCCAATGGCGTTGCAATAAATGCGCTAACATAGTTGGTTTGTAAAACAAATAACTCATTACATGAAAATGTTAGTATTTTACTGAAGGATCCACTTCTTTATGAAACAAAACACAATATTAATGAGCACAATGCCTTAGTTCTGAATTTTTCCTGTATAAAGGACTAGAATTAAAACTAACATAAATGATTGCATATATTTTTAGCACAAAGATAGAATCTCTTAAACAATATTGTATCATAAAGGCAGTTAGGTTAGTTTTAAAATGAGTTAACTGAGCGTATTCACTCTGAGCATTCCTGCCCCCTACATTGGGTAAAACTTACGGCTGCAACAAACTATAGAACCGACTATTAAAAAATACTGGATAGTAGAAATACTGCTTATCTTGTATTCTATATCGGCACGGCAGCGCGGCCAAGGCGAGGCAAACGTTGGGATTACTTACATTTTTAAAATGTAAGTGATATTTTCCTTAACATAAAAAGGGGCTTATGTTTTATGCAATCGATAACACCATGAATATGTTATTTCAATCATTCCAATTGTGGTAACTACTGGTTTAAACAGTGTATTCTAATCCTACAATTAATCGCATAAGCATTTATTGGTCACACCACTACCCTTAAACCATAGACATATCCATAGAGTATTGACAAATTAGTCTTCTTACGTCGATAATAATCACTTTTTAGTTGTGAGCGACTGTAAAATTAAATGCATACGCAGCTTTATTCCATTGACAAACTCTTATAAACTAAAATTGCATACTTAACTTTAGTTTTTCTTAAAGATAAAATAAGGTTTAACTATTTAATTTTGTGACCTGACTAGTCTTAAATTTTTTTTTTCTATGAAAATTAAATTATTTCTTTGAAAAAATTAAGTTTTATAACATATAACAAACAAAATGGGTAAATTCTAAATAAGGAATAAAATCGACACCTCCAATTTTCGAAACCAGAGGGCACACAAACGGTCGAAAAACAAACAAATATTTTCGCTGACACAAGTTTAAAATGTTATACATGAAAAAAAATGTATCAATTATTATTTAATCCAACTTATGAGATTACTAGATAATTTTTAAATTCCCAAAAAATAATATATAATTTTTTGGGAATTTAAAAATTATTACATAATTATGCTTCTGACTAAACACTGATATTACTTCAGTCATACTATAATATTCACATATACATGAACATAGCATCACTCCTTTCCCCCATGGGGATAGACAGAAAGTACCTAATGAACCTTACACTCACACACTGTTCTTGCATCTTTATATATTATTATTTATTTAGACTCAGAATTTTGGAAAGGTATAAACATACTTATTTAAACACGTTTAGAAGCTATAAATTGCTAACTTCACTGTTACAGCAGAAAAGCCAAGTTTCAAAGACAACTGACATGAGGCCAGCTATCAGTAGCCTCGGGGCCAAGTTTAGAAATGATTCAAGGGTCTCTCCATTGCAAGTTCTTGTAGAAAACAAACGGAACGTGAGATTGTGTATTTGATCTGTCAAAAACTTGAAAGGCGAGACCTTTGCAACGATTGTAAATTAATAGACTTAGCCCCCTGTCATTTATACACATACTCATTGCACAGTGTTAAGCACTTCGTCCACGAGAAAGCGCTCAGATAAATCTTGCCTAAACTCGGAAAGAACCACATGAAATAAAACCAAGTCACGCAATGCAATTTCAGTGTCAAGTTGTATGTTGATTAAAATATGATTCGCGGCCGTAACAAATATGTATTTTTAGACTTATAACCGTCAATACAACTCATAATTACCATAGTAAATGAAATATTTAATTAGAGGCTGTTTTTCAATCATCTGACAACGTTATTCGAGGAATAAATTTGAAACTTTGACAGTTATTTCAGACAAAAACTGTCAAATGTCAATTTTATTCCTCGAATAAAAGTTATCTGGCGATGGAAAAATCACCCCTAAATCATGACATTTGAGGGCAATTCAAACTCAGGGAGTTGTATGCCGATTCTAATTATTACAATTCTGTGAAGTCATATTTGTTACGCTCGCGAATCATATTTTAATCAACATACAACCTTTCGCAGACCTGCTAAAAACGCAAGAAAATTTTAATTTCGCGGGTTACCTTAGCGCATACTCTTAAGTCTCAGTGGAGAATAAGAATATTACGAAGACGCTTTACAATATATGCCGCCGATTGCGCATGCGCATACCATGAAAAAAAAACGAATCAATTACTCTAAAAAATCAATGATAATAACTGTACAGCATCAACTTGGTCCTTAGTCACTCTGTCCTCAGCCTTAGAGGGTCCAAACACGGTAGGTCACTGCTGACACACTCGCCCTGGTGGAACACTTTTAATTGGACCTCCTTTACTTTGTTCAAAGGCTTCATGGCCTGTTTGGATGGGCCTCGTTTGTTGTTGATCATGGCTACTGGGACCACTTGGCGTCGGCCTACCTTTTCTGTGGTTTGTCCTTCAGCTGCTTCTAAGGCTGTTTCCACATCAATAAGGGCGTGGTTTCGGCATTGGAGAAGGGCTGCGAGCTGTGGATAAGAATTGCGTGTGAGTGGAAAGTATTGTAGAAGAACGCACATGATCATTTCTAGGACAGTGTAGTACTGTTATCGAAAGTAATATGTAGTATTTAAAACCTAACAGTTGGTCAGGTTAACAGAAATAATCCGCTACATTATAGACCGAAGCAAATAGTAGTAAGTAGTTGGTTGTTAGTTGAATTGATATAGGAAAGCTTAATAATTTTGCAAAATTATGACATTTTGCAAAAAAAACAGATGAGGTTCATCTGGACCAGAATAAATAGGCGATGAAGTAAAAATATAACATTTCTTTAATGAGTTAGGGGAGAGGCGTAGTTTTGTCGTCGTAGAGTAACCTAACCATCCCACATTATTCACGCCTAATGCATCTACATGTTCTACGCACGTGCAATATCTGCTGCAGCGGCTGCTGCACGTCGGGCGGCGGCCTGGGCATGGCCCGCGCCAGCGCGGCGGCGGCGCGGGGCAGCTGCGCGCGCAGCAGGGCCAGCGCGGCCAGCTCGCGAGCCACGTCCGCGCCCTCGGCCACGCCCTCCGAGCCCGAGTCGTCCGCGCCCAGCGAGCGGAGCGACGACGGGATGTGCTCTATACTGCTCCACGGTTTTAGGGTTTGTGTTTCAGTATCGCTAGGGGAAAATATCAAAGGATCATGACTAAGAGCGTATATAAAATAAATATATATCATCAACTTCGGAATACGCCTCGCAACCAGGTGGGTGACGTGTCTGTTGCGCAACTGCCCGACGATTGGTGTCGGAACGTTGTATATATGCTAGTCACGCGGTAAACTCTGCTTGCGCGATGCAGGATTTTGCGTGAGGTCGGTGTGACCGCATGCGTCACGTAGTTCGCATGTGGCGATGTACAGAGTTTTTCATTAAGAGCGCTCGAACTTTAAAATGAAATAAAACAACATGTTTAAGTGATATTGCCACAATTTTGGTTTTATTTCAAAGGAAATTCGATGACATTATTTATGAAATATAATTTCAGCCAAATGGCCGCCGCAACTCCGCTGTAGATAGTGTACTCTGGAGGACCAATTTATCTTCCAACGACATCTTCGCATAAATGGGGCTCAATTTCATGAAGAAAGCGAGTTATGTTGGCCTTCGGGCCGGCAATTGTCTGTGGTTTGTCTACATAGACCAGAGATTTTACATAGCCCCACAGAAAGTAGTCGAGCGGTGTTAAGTCACACGATCTCGGTGGCCAGTTGATGTTGCCACCACGCGAGATGACAAAGCCCTCGAACTTCTCATCCAATTTTAATGTTTCCCGTGCAGTATGGCAAGTGGCACCGTCCTGTTGGAACCACATGTTTGTGAGGTCCATACCATCTATCGTAGGCCACAAAAAAAATTGTTATCGTCGTCCGATATCAGTCGCCATTGACAGTGAGCGCGGCTCCTTGCGCACTTCGAAGAAATAAAGGCCGATGATTCCGCCGGCCCAAAATCCACACCAAACAGTGACTTTTTCGGAGTGTAGAGGCACCTGATGAATCTCCCGCGGATTTTCGTCGCTCCAAATCCAACAATTTTGTTTGTACCAAAGCCACTTAACCAGAAATGAGCCTCATCACTAAAGATGATTTTTTTTCCGAAAGCAGGGTCAGCCGCCAAATGCTCCAAAGCCCAATCAGCGACTACACGGCGCTGTCTGTGGTTGTTGGGTTTAGCTCTTGAGTTAATGCAACTTTGTATGGATGAAAACCCAAGTCTCGACGCAAAATCCTCCAAGTTGATGTCTCAGAAAGACTAAGCTCTTGCGCACGACGCGGAATGGACTGCCTGGGGTCTTCTCGCACACTATACCGAACGGCAACAATATTTTCCAACGATCTTGCGTTTCTTTGACGTACAGGCATTGCTTCATCGATCGGCTGTCTTAAATTTATTCATTAAACGACGAATTTTGGACTCTGTAGGACGGCCATGAATGCCATAAATTGGACGCAATGCACGGAACGTTAGGCGAACAGAGCACTGATTTTGATGATACATTTTAACAATTTGTTGTTGTGTCAACGCGTTGTTGAAGCGTGTAGTGTTCCATGGTGAAATGTCACGACAAAATCTGTATTCCCGCCAAATTTGACAGCTATCGCTTTACCAAGATGGCCGCTATACGCTGTCAAAGTTCGAGCGTCCCTATTGAAAAACCCTTTAGATGCCGCCAGAGCCCACGCTAATGGTGCGCTTACGTTTGGAATTCGAATTGTGCAATTAAAAAAAAAAAACAAACAGAAATAAACTATTTTTAAATGAAAAAGTATTGAAAAAATTACCAAAATACTTACTTGTGGTTGTTAACTTCTTGTCTAAGCGGCGGGCGCGGGTACTCTAGCGGTGCGCGTAGATGTAAGGCTAGTGCGCATACATAGCCCACACACAGACATACTGGACGCATCAGCGCGGATAGGATCACGCCTGGGTCCGGGTCCAGTACTGGACATGAAAAATCAGATAAATAATAATTGAATTTCTTAATGGAGGAACTCTGCCTCTTAAGTCACAGACACACAAACCTATGTTTCGGACACTATTTCTGTATGTTGTAAAATGTATAATTATGTGCAACCAGAGGGGCAATCCTCGTAATTTTAAGAATGTTCACAGTCTGATCTCAGTCTCAATCTGTCAAAAAATAATTCTAATTTCCCTACATTTTGACAAGTTTTTGACATTTGTTTGTCGCCGAGATGAGACTGCGACTAGATTTTGAACGTTTTAAATTACGAGAATTGGCCTTCAGGTTGCCACTTTTTTATAAATTAAATTGTTATTGTTATGTGGTTTTTCGAGATATCGCCAAGCGGTTAGTCGACTCTTCACGTGACCAGAGGGCTGGCCTGTTTCTTGGCCAAAGAATGAGCATCGCCATACAACGTGGCAATGCTGCCAGCCTTTTGGGCACTGTTACTGTTGACAGCGATGCGGACGTGCACTATGATTCTTTTGCTTATTTTTTCACATGTACATATTATTATTTTAAATATTAGCTTATACAATTGTTAAAAATATTAAAAAAAAAACATATTTAGTGTCCGGTTGATCACTATGTACCTTAAAAACATTTAAAGAATAGAAAAGAACTGTATTTATAAGTTGGCCGGAAATTATCTGGAAATGGTGAAACAGGTCACCACAAAAAATACTTTTCAAATAAAATGATTGAATTATAATGAAACTTTGAGTAATATATATTTGGTTGGTTTAAATCGGCGTTGCGTACTTCAATCATTAGTATTAAGCTTTTAATAGGATTTAGATGAAATTTGGCTCTCAGATAGTTTATTATAACCTGGATTAACACATTTTTATCGCGGTAATACGTTTCCGTGGGATAATTTCCGACCTCCACGCGGGTGAAGCCGCGGGAAAAAGCTAGTGATACATAAATAACTCACGTGTATTCCTCATAGAGACTAGCATGGCGACGATAACGTAATGCAGGTTGGGAAACATCGGTCCGTCGGCAAACAGGAAGCCCCATAGATTAGGGATCTCAGATCTGGGGAATTCGCGACCGAATAGCAGTCTCAACCACCGACTGAAACAATGACAGGACAAAATAATTATCGTCTACCTCAGAGTAGAGTTTCTGACGTTGAATAATGAACTTTGTTGTCAGTGACATTAAGTGCAAAGCCGTAAGAACATCGATGTATTAATCACAGACGATTGCTCGATTTGTTTGCACTTTATGGTATTGGTAATAAAGTTTACTATTCTATGAATTAATGATGTAACCAAGATTTTGTAACCATATTTTGATTGAAAAGATTTTCCGTGGAGTTTCTTGTCCGTTCCCTTTCATAGGTACCTACAATGCTTTATCTTTCTAACTGACTCATCCCTTAGCAATTCAGAAGTGCCTGTAATAGGTTTATTTTAAATAAATGCACTGTGTGGAAATAGGTTGTTATGGTATGGGCATATGATGCGGAGGAATGAGGAAAATGTCGTGAGGAAAGTTTTGAGTATGAATGTCGATGGCTATAAGAGTAGGGGAAGACCAAAGAAACGATGGATGGAATGTGTGAATGATGATATGGTTAGAAAGGGGGTCCCTACCGAGATGACGACTAATAGAGAAGTATGAGACATGTTGCGCCGACCCCAAATAAATTGGGATAAGCGCAGGAGAATAATGACGAAATGCATTGAGTTTTGAGTTTGAATGTCAAAAAAAATTGTTTTCACTACGCTCTTCTTCGAAAGTTATTACTTTGTATGTGAACTTACATTCCAAATAGCTCCATAGATATGTTGCATTCAACTAGATGTAAAGATAATTCGAGATCCAACGGCACTAGATATTCTTCTCTCACTTTATCCAAATATCTTATTACTTCGTTAGGATTCTGAAACATAAATATTATCATATAATTAAAAGGCATATTATACATAATCCCGATTTATTTTTCAATTCCTACACAATAAAGTTCAGTTTACGCTACTACTTCAAACATTCTTATAACTTTTTCCATAGTGCTCATCACTCTGAAATCAACTTAATTACTAGTAACATAAAGTTGATATTCGTTTAACTTGAAATAACATAAATTTGAAACATGAATTTGAATAGATTTTAGTATAGTTGTCTTAGTAATTATTTTATCATTTCCACTAAATTAAATCTAACTGAGGTCCAGGCTCTGCTATTAGACCATCATCATCATCTGCCTAGCCTTTTCCTAACTATTTTGGGTCCGGCTTCCAGTCTAACCGGATGCAGCTACCAGTATTTTACATGGAACGACTGTCCACGCACAATGGTCCACCTGAAGGACTAAGTGCGGAAACCAAACCCGTAACATAGAACATAGAGCGACTGCCTATCTGACTTCCACAACCCAGTTACTGGGTAATACGCTACCCCTTGGTAAGACTGGTTGTCAGACTTTCGGGCTACTGACGACCCGTAACGACTGTCAAAGATCCACAAATGACAGCCGGGACCAACGGTTTACGTGCTATCCGAGGCTCGGAGGGGTCTTGGTATGTAAAGATGGTCATGTCACCCATCCACGGATCGACCTGTGCGACTGTTATTATTTAGCCACAAGCCCCTCGTTATTAGATCAATTATTCACTTTTATTTTTGTAACAACATTAAACTTTTCTCAGAAATGCCTATTGATGACTATTGTTTATTATTTTCCTCATGCAATTTGCAATCTTACAAAATGGTACATACATAATTGATGTTATTTTTCCTGTTCCATACTCACATGAGATATTTTAGAGGGGGGTAGTCTGCCACATGAGGTGGGAACGATATCGCCTGTCGTGTAGAACCTTTCTAAACCTTTCATCATTGCACTGAAAAGCATGCTGAAAACAACATTAATATGTATAAAATAAACTGTTTTGACAACCCTCGGGGTAATTGCGTAACAATCTATCAATAGCAATAAGTTTCATTTTGACAGTTCAACAACATTCACCTGCCTGCGGCCTGAAACACAGGTTTTTCATAAACCTAGATCAGGCAGGTCTATATTATAGTTAGAATTTAAGTTTCCTCGGTTGTAATTAATGTAAATCATAGTTTTACTTTATACTTGAATAAATTTTTATTTTATTTTTTTTTATTTTATTTATTCATTGCGTCATTTACGTGGTTTAGCAGACAATTTTTCGAACATATGAAGCAATAGATTATTGAAGGGTATTGCTAAATACCCTTCAAAATGATTGAGATTGATACGCAATTAGGGTGTTGGTCGATGTAAAAAAAAAAAAAAAATTGGCGTCAATGATACATTGTAAAAGCCAATTATTTTTAAAATAGTAACCGTGGAATTTTTTCGGCTCTTCTCTATACGAAACGATCAATTGGAACCGTGCACCTAGCTCCTGACGTTTCATAAGCGCCTATGTAAATTTACGTGAAATAAAATATTTTGATTTGATTGATAAAGATGGTCGATGGATCTTTTAATGCAGGAGTTCAGCGAATGGGTTTCGAGTCTGATTATCGCACGGATAAAATATTCTCATGGTTTACAGCTGTGATATGTAATGAGTCTGGATCAGCATATTTGTGCATTTCAGACGCGAGAAATATTAGCGATGGACTAAGTGTAAAAAATTTTGTGAAGGACTACAAGTAAAAATTTTAGTGATGGACTACGAGTAAAAATATTAGTGTGGACTACGTGTAAAAATATAAGAGATGGACTATGTGTAAAAATATAAGAGGATATGTGTCAAAATATTAGTGATGGACTACGCGTAAAAATATAAGAGATGGACTATGTGTAAAATATAAGAGATGGACTGTGTGTAAAATATAAGAGATGGACTGTGTGTAAAATATAAGAGATGGACTATGTGTAAAAATATTAGTGTTGGACTATGTGTAAAATATAAGAGATGGACTATGTGTAAAATATAAGAGATGGACTGTGTGTAAAATATAAGAGATGGACTATGTGTAAAATATAAGAGATGGACTATGTGTAAAAATATAAGAGATGGACTATGTGTAAAATATAAGAGATGGACTGTGTGTAAAATATAAGAGATGGACTATGTGTAAAAATATAAGAGATGGACTATGTGTAAAATATAAGAGATGGACTATGTGTAAAAATATTAGTGATGGACTATGTGTAAAATATAAGAGATGGACTATGTGTAAAATATAAGAGATGGACTGTGTGTAAAATATAAGAGATGGACTATGTGTAAAAATATAAGAGACGGACTATGTGTAAAATATAAGAGATGGACTATGTGTAAAAATATTAGTGATGGACTATGTGTAAAATATAAAACATGGACTATGTGTAAAATATAAGAGATGGACTGTGTAAAAATATTAGTGATGGACGTAAAAATATTAGTGATGAACTACGTGTAAAAAATGGCTAAGATATTTACTTACTAGCTATCGTGCTCTAAACAGTCTTCTTTTAGTATAAACTTTAATTTCTCCCTGAAAAAAAAATAAAACATTTAATTTATAAAACCACAGAATATCAAGGCAAAAAGTGCCTTTCTGTGTGCGAAAAGATTAAATAGATAAATAAAAATTTCCGAAAACATAGTAAAAAAAAAAGACGAAGACTTACCCTAGATCGTCAGGCGCAAAATTCCTATCTAGGTGCAGTTCGAACAACACGGGCGCAAGTATCTCGTGCATTCCTTGTCTGTAGCCCACGTTTGAGTGAGAACGCGCCCAGAGGAATAGGACGCGGACCTACACAAAAGAAGAAACTGGATAAATAATGGTGAAATGGACCATGCTGTACTGAGTTGGAGTGGTATTTACTTGGAAGTTTGTTTTTTGTGTTAGCTGACTATAATAATAAAAGTATTACCTAGGATAGACGCGTTTTGAGATATGTCGAAAACTAACATCTGCAAGAGAAAGAAAACCCTGCCACTGCTATTCCAATTGCATAAAACACTTTCAATTTCAATCTGAATCATTTTGATAATCCATTGCTTCATATGTTCGTAACTTTGTCTGCTGAACAACGTGAATAACGTAATGAATGTTGTTGAACTACCAAAATTAAAGGCATTGCCTCTGTAAGTGTGTTACGCAATTAACCATTTCATTTACATTTTGACTGCATGGTTGGCGCAGTGGCTAAGCGATTGACTGCTGCGCTGCGTGTCGCGGGTTCGATTCCCACACGGAACAAATATTTGTATGACCTACAAGTAGTTGTTCCGGGTCTGGCTGTTTGTGTATGTGAGTTTAAATGTTTGTAAACGCACCCACGATACAGGAGAAATTCGTAGTGTGGGGTAACGTTTTTTATAAAAAAGAAAGAAAGAAACCAATTACAGGCACTTTCGTAGTGTCATGGATTCGGCCAATCATAAAGAAGAGAAGAGGCTAGTTGCCCATTCCAAAGCGTAGTAGGTTTCTATAGAGAAGGACACGTAAGACACTCCATGGAAACTATGACAGCAGGCTCTGCAAACAGGACTTTACACTTACCATTAAATCCTGCACGTCCTTATCTCTAAAGTACAGCTCCTCAGGGAATGTCCTGACCACATCTTGTAGAATTAATGTTTTGAGCTCATTATCACAGAAATGTTGTTTCCAGACGCTCTGAAACAAAACACATACTACAATACTCATACGTTAATATGGCGCATCGAGTTTTAGAAAGAGACTGTCACACAGGCATGAGTGAAAGAGATGGCGCTCTACAAAAAGGATCTTTTGTTTAAACTCGGTACGTCATATTTACGGCAAGGTAAGGCTGCACGTCAATGGTAACAAAAACAAAGCCCATAATGTTCGCACTACGAGGACACAGACCTCCTCTCTGTGATAGGGAGTGGGCCATAATCTTCCACGCAGGCCCAGTGTGGGTTGGGGGATGTCACATGTCTTCAAATTTTCGGTTTTAGGGCATGCCGGTTTCCTCACGATGTTTTCCCTCACTGTTTTGAGAGCAGTGGTGATGAAATAATTTACACAAAGTAAAGCGTTCTATGCAGCCACTGTGCCACCACTGCTCTGTAAACCAGTATAAGCTGAACTCTTATTCTATTAAAACTTCGTCACTTCGATCACGCTAGGTCAGCTCAAGATCAAAGTGTTACCACGGCCGAGCGGACTACTGTACTGTACAAAGGTACATATTTGCTGTTATAACTTGACTTAAACAATGAATATCACAGACATCTGATAAATTAAAACAAATATTATTTCACCTTGACGAGTGTAGCATGTGGTGTAAGTTATTGAACTGTGTAAAAGAGGCTACATAACGGTAACTAAGTTCGTGGAAAATATAACACTGATCATGGACCTGCCTGCAAATTGTTGTGGTAAAGTTATGGCGAAGTATATGCGGGCTAAGTGGCTAACCATACTTAATCGAATTGGTAATTTATTGTGTACCACATAAGTTTCATTTTGGTGTGTGGCGCGAATGGATAGCATAAGAAATGAGTATGTAAGAGAGTGTCTGAAAGTGGTACCGATGACTGAAAAGTTCGAAATTCGAACGTTTAGTATAAATGTGGATGGCTATAAGAGTATGGGAGGACCAAACAAACGATGGATGGACTGCGTGAAAGATGATAATGGCTAGAAAAGAGGTGAATACCGAGATGCCGACTAATGGAAGCCTAGAGAAGTTTAGAAGAAAAAGACATGTTGCGCCGACCCCAAATAAATTAGGAGAAGGGTAAGAGAGTGATGAACACAGCACGCCACTTCGCTTCATAATCAAGCAAGTCTTGTATTATTATTTATATCTTCGAACGAAGCACTTCGTATAATTATGATCGAACTTCACGTACAAGTAAGTTCGTTTAATCATCAATAATTATACTCGTGCTTCGTTCTCGAGATTAGTAACCTGAAATAATACACCTATTACATATTTACACATGTATTTAATAATGGCAACAGAAGTTATTACCTACCTCATCATCCTGTGAGAGTGGATCGTCGCCAATGACAGCTCTGGGGTCCATTGAAAGCTTCTCACTCAAATCATTGTAGAAGTTCCTATGAGATTTTAGACTGAAAGAAGAAAGATAAAGAAATAAGTACAGGTGTCAAGGGAGATGAAGTAAGGTAGGCCGCGAAATTCAAATTTTCTTAAGTTTTTTGCAATTTGCAATTCAGTGTCCGATTGTCTGTTGATTAAAATATGATTCGCGACCGTAACAAATATGACTTTACAGAATTATAATCATTAGAATCAGCAATACAAATCCTTGAGTAATAGTCATTCAGTAGGGTAATATGAACTTAGAGTCGTATTGATGATTTTTATGATTAAAATTCTATAAATAAATATTTGTAACGGCCACGAATCATATTTAGATAAACATACAACCTTATACTGACCTGTAAATTGCAAAAACCGTAAAAAATTATGATTTTCGTGGGCTACCCTGACGCACTGAGAATTTCGCAATTTTTTTTTTCATAATATTTTCTTGCTAAGGTTGAGCGGACTTATGTCCGCTAAAAGTAAAAGTGCCATCTGAGCGGGTAAACCGTGCATCTTCGTATTTGCCATGATCAGCAGAATTATGTGCGCAAAATTCCGTTCGCCGTAATATGCAAACGGAGTAAGGCACCCCGAACGTCAAGGACTTCCCTGAAGTGAAGAAACTCGACGTACTGGTCGTTATGATTTCTGAGAGTCGATCCTTTCACATGGCGACTTTATTTAGTAGAAAAACAGCATAGTCATCCTCATCATTTCCCATTCAGGTATTTCCCGGGACTTTAACAATAACGTCAACACAACTCGATTTTGGACGGCCCAGCATGATACAGTATTTTTATCTCACAAAGCGACGCGCGCTATACTTTTGATTACCAAGCTGTAAATGTGTGTGTAAGCGCAGAAGCTCTCGGTACCGTCCGAGACAATGGCGAAGTCCGAAGTGTGTGTGTGCTACGTGATCACGCTACTCGTCTTTACGCAACATTCACAACGTACTTGTACACATGGATACCACAAGTAAAGCGCGCGTCGCTTCATCATAATCAGCCTATAATTTTCCCACTGTTTGGAAACATGACATGTTATATCTACCCGCACTGGAACCGCGTGGTAGATTATAGCCCACTCACTCCCTCTCGAAGAGAGGAGGCCTGCGCGTCATTGAGATAAAAAATACTATATCTGAATGAATGCACTAACTCCGCAGTAATAACGACTCTTTAACTTACAGACTGATACTGTTTGAATGGTCACTTGTTTGTATACAATACTGTAAGCAGTTTTAGATCCACAAAACACTCATGACTCCTAATTACAAACTGGAGGCGAGCGACTCAGATCAACAATAATATTTCCCACTGTTGATTCACATTCCTTTTTGGAATAACAAAACACTGGCTGATTTATTTATTTAATTTTAATCTATTTATATCTATACTAATAATAAAGCTGAAGAATTTTTTTTTGTTTGATCATGCTAATCTCTGAAACTGGCAGTAAGATTTGAAAAATCTTTTTGCTTTTGGTAGCCCAATTTTAGAGAAAGGCTATAGGCTATTTAACATCACACTAGGAAAAACGAAAACGCAGTAATAGTGCGGGCAGGAGATGCAGTGCAACGGGTGGGTTGGGGGAACAAGAAATTTCGCTATATCAAATTATTATTATTAATTTTTTTTTTGTAAAAAAACGTTGCCCCACACTAGGAATTTCTCCTGTATCGTGGGTGCGTTTACAAACATTGAAACTCACATACACAAACAGCCAGACCCGGAACAACTACTTGTAGGTCATAAAAATATTTAAAAGAAATAAGGAAACAAATTCTCTATTGGTACCTGGATACTATATCCATGTTTGGTGGAGGGAGAGCATTCAGCAGGATGGCCCACGCCAAGCTGCGGGGGCGAGGCAACCTCTGCTGGATGGCTATAGCCTTCAGGCTGTCCATACTCCATGCTGGAAGGTCCAACCTGGTACAAATAAGGGTTTACTGATGGAGATCCACATTGGTTTATTGAACAAAAGACAGTGGACATTCATTTGCATAAGTAGGTACTATAATATAGTTGGTTTTGGAATCATATCATAAATAAGTGGTGGACTCTCCGCCCCTAAGATGACCCACTGACCGGACTTTCAAACAGTCGTCGGTATTTACAGCAAGAACCTTGAACAAAGAAAAAACAACAACATTCTGGTTTTGGTTCCAGGAGGCTTTAAAGACTTACTGATAGTCAGTCACTTCCGGAAACTTCTTTGATGGAGAATTAGGAGAACTATCAGCACTGTTGTGTTCCTGGGAAAAGATTATATTTAAGACTTTTAATAAATAATATTCTAATAAAATTTGAAAGGCAAACACTTGTCGATACTGACCATTTTCGTTTAAACTAATTTCGGGTATGCATTTTTATTAGTATCAAACAAAGAAGATCTTGGGTGTATTTTTTACAATTCCTGATGAGAAACTGATCTGGTTTATTTTTGATTGTATTGTATTTTCTTGGTTTATCAATGCGATAACAACAGGAGATTACACACGAAATTGACAACATTGACAACTGAACTGGCGAGTCAAATTTTCCATGGGTGACATTAAATTTTTTGACATTGACGTTAGAGGGCGGAGGGCTGTGCTCGTCGTAGGCTGTGCTAGAAGAGATCGATTGTCGATAGTTTGATTTGGTTGATGGCTAGCTGCTACAGAATAATTATACCATTGTTTGCAGAAGGCTCAAAAAGTAACTTAATGATGTCGCTCATACATCATGCCCGTCTCTTTACTGTACCCCTGGCATGTGGCCTCGGAGCTTATTTAATTAAACGTAAACAAAAGGCCACTATCCAGCAGCTACGTCTCTTACACGGCACAGATGCGCGTGTGTAACCCTATTTAAGCTGAGGTAAAGAACTCAGAAAATACCATTTCATTTAGAAAAAAAAAATGTAATGCAAAATACGTGAATTATATTTTTTCGACGAGAGCCACGAACCCTACATCATCCACACAAGATCCGCATTACATAAATAATTGTAAAAAGTAAATGGAAACTGTCAAAAAAAAAACAAAATTATCATATTACTTATTATATTTTCCAAATTACTCAATCATTTGAAATATTAAAAAGCACTGAAAAGTATTTAGAACGGTATACAGCCATCGTATGTACAATACAATACAACTTAAATGACATCACAGAACAGAATAAAATCATACTGACTCCATCTGGATTGTGATTGGTTAGTTGACCATAAGATCAAAATAATCACCAATTAAAATGATTAAAACATTACAATATGGACGATTATTGAAAGAAAGAACGAAGTGTGCGCTGTGCGTGCTGTCTTTTTAATACTCCACAGAGAAGAGAAGTAAATACGCGCTAATAAGGAAATTTACTTTTTTTTATAAAACTCGATATCGTTTTGCGTCGCGTACCGTACTCGCGTGTCGATCGACGCTCAGCTCGTAGTGAGCACGAAAATCGGCGTAACAAAGATCTATGAAGTCTGTGGTGGATCTATGGATCTTTCTCTTTTTAGTTAGCGCTCTCGCTCTGAACAATTTCGTGAATTTAGTTGCAATTAGTGTTTAGTAATAGTGTTTAAAGTATTCCTACAATTGTGGCGATCCTTATGAGTGATAAATGTTCCCGATTGCCACCGCTACAATGGATTGTAACGCAATAACCGTTATTGAGAACCTGCGCGGACTGACATCGCAAGCGCTGGCCTCCCTCGGGTTTCGATGACCATAAGCGTCAGCGGGAACCATGATCGCCAACTTGCCGCTTCTTTTTGCTAACGGCAACCCGACAGCACTGTCGCTGATCACGGCTGCTGAGCTGGAGAAGTTCATAACATTCATGGTGACATGTTCCTGGGGACATGATACTGCGAAAGACATTCGACAACCACCGTGGTGGCCTAAAGATGTGGCGTTTTCGCACCCCTTTGTGAGACCCAGTGAGGTGCCCAAGGAGTGGGCCATGAAATTGAAGCTTTTAGTGAGGAAATGTTACGAGTATCACAAGAGCGCATTCCTGTTGGTGTTCTCAGCGCAGCTCGCGAGGTACCCGCGCAACAGGCTCAGGTATGTTGACAACAGAGACCACACCACTTCTCTATACTACCGGCCCAATGGGAGACTCCTAGTAACATTCAGAAATGAGAATATACACTATGACAAAATAACTCCCAAGAGTATTGAAGACACACAAGTTAAATCTACTGATATATACCTGTGCGATAACTGTGACAGCCACTTTGACAATCCGGACATATTGCGAGCGCATGAGAGGCTATGTAATAATGAAACTATCCCAACAAGTACTTGTAGTGGTGGTTTACCAGAGTTTCTTTCTGCTTTAAAGCTTCACCCATCAGGTCAAAAATTCGAGGATTCTGTGAATTCTTATCCTGATACTGAAATTAAGCCTCAGAAGATCACCGCTAAGCACCTTAGAAATACTACCAGCATTGACCGGGGCGTACTATATCCATTTTCTTCCTTGGCTTACAGACGGAATGCTAAAACAAATGCCCAGAGGGACTTAAGTTTCTCTAGGGAGAGGGTTGAAAGGTATTGCTGCACCACAACTCCTTTGAGTAAGCATTATAATGTTAAAGTTAAAAACCAGCAGTTTCCTGTGCGGTACAGACGGCCATTAAGCTACTGGAACAGAAACTATGCATTTCCTAATCAGAGAAATAAAAGAGTACTCGATATTAAAGCTCAGTTGCTTCTCCTCAAATGCAAACCGGTGACAGTGCATATAGATAGGATGTCAGACAAAAGTATAGAGGAATACCTCGAGAACTTGAGGAAAGAAAGAGAGAGTAAACCACAGATGGAAGACAAGGATATTGTTTTTGTAGATGGCCTGGACTGTGATCAGCCAGCTGATTCGGAGATGATGTTGGATCCGTTGAAGCGTTTGGACAATGATTGTGAAGTGATTGACTTGTGTTCAGATGATGAGACTTCTAGTGTAAATGAGAACTGTGACCCTCGCGTGGGAGTGACTTGCGTGATGCGCGGCGGCGCAGTCTTGCGGCGCACCGCGGCGACGCCGCAAGCGCTGCCCGCGGAGCCGTGCGGCGCGCGCCAGCGCCCTCTACCCGCTGCTGTGCTGCAACCACATCCCGTCATACTCATTGCGCACACACATCCTCTGAACAATTTACAGACTATATCCATAGATTGAATTTCCAACTGTAACAATATTATCATTAGGGACATTGCTAAGCTAATTATTATTTATTATTCCTTCGAGATTAAAATTTTAATGTCAAGAATTTAATTTTATTTTATTTCCGAGTTTGAGAAGCATTGCTGTTCGCCATTTTATCGAAACCTCGAAACACCACAAAATGGCGGATAGACATGTGTTAAGTTAGGGATGGCAGCCTTGTAATCAAAATGGCATACAGAGTAGTTGTGTAATGAAATATACCAATCGATCAAGTAATATTTTTAAACAATACTTTATGTATAAAGATAACGATAAGTAAAACTAAAGTTCCATGCATGTGCTGTGCGAGTGCGTTTGCGCATTCTGCAAATAGTGAGATCAGCCATTTCATATTGCAAAGGAACGTCCAACATGGCGCCAATTTGAAGTGCTAGTATATTTTATGAGGTTTTTTTTTTAAAATCACGTAATGATAGGCTGGCAGATAATAACAGACCTAGTTTTAAAGTTTACCTATAATGACGCGTTAATGTGAATATTATCACTGCTGACGATTTCCTCTTATGAGTGTGGCATTATATTTAGCTGTAGCTGCTCGCATTACATTTATTCTGAGCAAAATGTCATGCGAGAGGTTTATTTATACACAAGGGTTTAATTAGAAGGTCTCCAACGAAATGCGATATGAGGATTTCGATCTTATTGTAACGTAGGGCAGACTAATTTCATAGGATTTTCTTTAAAATGTTCTTGCGAAAATGCTGCGTCAAAAAAGATGACCTAGCAGCGCAAAATCCACGGAGTTACTGACGGATCATTTTCGCATTAGTAGTTTTCAAACAGCTCGGAATGCCTTTCTCGGCTCCTCTACAGGTCGACCCCTGTTCGACAATGACGTTCATTGATGTTTTACTACATGCATTCACGGAAATATACCATGAGAAGGGAGCGACGGATGTTGAAAAGATTTTGCAACCTAATCCATTGTGTGCAGGAGCTACAATCGTGATTACACTTACTTTTTGTTCTTCTACTTTTTATTTAGAACAAGGCTCGTAACAGTCGTAACTCCCTTTGTTAATTTTACGTGATGACTGTACTTCTTGGCAAATGCGAATTTTTGCTAGGAATATTTTGTTTGTGTTCTCCAGTGGTGGAAATATTTTAAATGGTTTCAACAGATAACATTCTGGGGCCAGTTTGGACTTTGGACTTAACATTCTACTTCCGAATGTAGACGTCGTTAATGAATTCATTAACCTATCTGAGAGTCACCCAGTTAGAAATTCACCATCACCAAATCGGGCAGATAATCGTTGCACGTTCTTCAACGCACACGGCTGTGCAGAGGCCGATTTGATTCCTTTTTTTAATAAATTGGCTGTTTATTTAACACGAGTCCATCCAATTCCGGTGACTTATTTACCTCTCTTGTGTTTTCCACGTTGAATATGTTACAATGTCATTAAAAATTGCATTTTAAAGTCGTTTTCTTCGAGTTTTTTCGTCGAGGTTGCATGGTAAGCGTTTGTTTCAACGCGATGGTGGAGGGTGTTTCGTTTAGACATGAATATAATGCTGCAGATAACTTATCAATGTGCGGTCGACCATTACGTAAATATTTCTACTCTTGTAATTTAATTTTGGTGATTTAGAGAAGCTTTTTAATATGACATTTATGAGCACGTGCTGCTATAAAACTCAAATGTGACTGAATTATGCGCACGTGACTGTGACTACAGATTTACAGAACATGTAACAGTTTTGTTTTTATTTTACTGCAGCATTTCTGTCGGGATCATTCCGTATCCACCTGGGTCACTCAGTGTGTCTTGGTGAGCCTGTCTTAGCTTGGGATAGAATCTATCGAATTTTAGTTTGTGGTAAACTGTTTCGCCCTAGAAAAGCTGGGATAGTGTATCGGTCTGGAGCAGCTTGTTCCGATCTGAGATCAACCGTATCGATCTGGGGCACTCTATATCTACCTGTGACAGTTTGGTTCGATCTGGGACAATGTGGGGGTCTACTCCGAAGTACAAAGCGCGAATGTTCGGATCGAACCGACAGATGGCCGAACCGAATATTATTGAAAAATGCGAAAAAACGTTCGGATCTGCTCAGTTGGGTCGGGACCATAGTCATTAATATTCGAAAGAGTGTAGGAGTGTAGGATTGGGACCGACCGAAGCAAATCGTAACTTCGTTGCAGGAAACGGCCGAACATTCGGCCGATACTACTTCGGAGTAGACCCCCTGTTTTGATGTGGGTTAATCTGTATCCATCTGGGACAGTCTGTATCGATCTGGTACAGTCTGTTTCGATCTGGGACAGTCTGTATCGATCTGGGACAGTCTCTATCGATCTGGGACAGTCTGTATCGATCTGGGACAGCTTGTTTCGATCTGGGGCAGGCTGTATCGATCTGCGACAGCTTATTTCGATCTGAGATAATCTGTATCGATCTGGGGCAGTCTATCGATTTGGGAATTTGGGATAGTCTATTTCGATGTGAGATAATCTGTATCGATCTGGGGCAGTCTGTATCTATCTGTGACAGTTTGGTTCTATCTGAGACAGCTTATTTCGATCTGGAACAGTTTGTATCGATCTGTTACAGCTTATTTCGATCTGAGATAATCTGTATCGATCTGGGGCAGATTTGGGATGGTCTATCGATCTGGGACAGCTTGTTTCGATCCGGGACAGCTTGTCGTGATCGGGGACTGTCTGTATCAATCTGGTAGTCTGTTTCGGTTTGGGACAGCTTATTACGATCTGAGACAGTCTGTATCTATCGGGGACAGTTTGTATCGATTTGAGACAGTCCGTATCGACCTGGGTCAGTCTGTATCGACCTAGGACAGTCTGTATCGACCTACTACGACTTTCTGTATTGTTTATCTATCTGGAACGATTTGGTTTGGCCTTTGAAACTTGTTTTGCAGCTTGTTCGATGATGGATGATATTTGTCGGGCCCTTATTCTGCGTCACATTGTTATCCTAGATATTTTCTTTCTATCAGTATTACAATGAGACAAAGAAACGAGCTGTAATGTGAAATTCAGAAGGTCTTCATGTTATGAGGTAGATACGGGTTTTTTACAAGCCTCGGTTACCTTTTGACTTTAGTTCAATTCACTTTTTAGGCATTGACACTGGTCATTTCTGTCTTGAAGTCTAGTTATTCTCAGTCAGTCTGTCTTTTTGTATCGAAGTATCAAGTAGGTACCTGACCCGATTGGCTTGGTCCAATAAGTATGTACGGCTATGTAGGTAGGTATAACATTTCTAGTACGACCTTAATTCCGGCAGAGTACTAGTCTACGGGCTACAGTGCTTTTATGTTCAGTAAGTATGGTTTCACAATCGACGATCGGATCTTCCGATATGGTAAACCTAGCCTTAAATCGAGTCAGCGAATAGCATGCAGGCCTATCATATCATCTTAGTTTGCCGGTCCGGTTTGAAGTCCAATTTGAAGACGACAACCCTGTTACCTTCTCACAAGTCAGAGTGAAACTCCGTAGTTGAGAACTCCATTTTTTTTTTAACTTATGCCTGTTCTGACACTCAACTCGGATACGCAAAAAGTCGAAAGCGCTTTTTTTTTAATTTTATGAACCAAGATAGAAAAATCGCTAGACTTCTTTACGAACTATTTACGCGAAGGTAAAATAGGTTCCTAGCGTAGCAACTGACATATTGCAACTTACCGAGATTACTTAGTAACTTAATTCTCAGTAACACTACGCTGGGTACGCTTACAAGCAACCAGGAACTCAGGTCATTGACACCGGTGCAGTCGGCAGTTTTGTTCGAGACTTACCTCCATGACTAATATTCAACGTGATTTGACGTTGAGTGAATGAATAAATAAGTATTATAAATATTTATCCATTCATAGGGGTTTTCAGTTTTCTATTTTATCAGAGGGCCACTTCACAACTTATATATCTCTTGCTACGTCAGGGCGTCTAACATGACTAGATATGAATTTAAAACAGCATTGAATAATACATTTCTTTTAGAATGAAGATGCCTATCTAAATAATTTTATAGATAAAGCTGTGTGGATATAGGTAGATAATAATTTATGTTGCTACAACAACAATCGCAGCCGGCTTCTTTTCGCGCCTTTTTTGAGTCAAATTCACAGAATTCCGGTCGACGATTTCATCCACTGTTTAGAATGCTGATTCAGTCACCATAAAGTATCTGTAGGTTTTATTATAACAAGCAGTCTATTGCAAAGGTATCTTAGGTTTGATTTATCGTTGATCTAGGTACCTACAAAAGGGGTGAATAGGGATGCAGGGGTAAATCGGGACAAAACTTAATGAACACATACCTAGTCCTTTTTGGCAATACCCTTTTTATAACAATGTTACCTGTAAATAAGACTAATTTGCTGACAAATGAGTACCTAAATTACTTTCGTGTAAGTGTTACGAATTTACTTTTATGCTGCAATTTAGGTGTAAGGCATGAATTATTCTGGCCGCGCGACGGGTGAGTTAGCTGCTCGCCGAGAAATGACACGAAACTTTTCGCAAGAGTCTAGCGGCAGCACCGTCTTTCTCTATCAAACTCAAACTAGGTATTTATTTCAGCTATACCAATTAGAGGTACTTTTGAATTGTCAAGCGTCGGTTAGTCAAAAAGATGAAGCTAGTCGCCCATTCCAAAGCGTAGTAGGTAGGTACCTACCTATGGAGAAGAACGGGCCAGAAACTCCATGGAGGCTATGTAGGCGTAATGGGTGCCTGTGGCCTAAATTAACTCCTACTGCGGTTAATAAGAACGAAACCCATACATAATCTATGCTGGTTGCCTAAAGTTGGCTTAAGGTAAAAGATACAGGGGTATTTAAATAAAACATGTCTCCTCTATTGTTAGTTTTAGAATTTTATAACAAGAAAAAATTACATTTACGGAAAATATTATTTTAAGTTTATAATTAATAATTATTCATAGATCTTCGTCGGTAGTAATCCTATGGTGGGAGTTGAGTGGACGTCTGCTCTCTTCATCCGAACCATAGATAACCTCCTCGTCTGAATCGTTGATCATAGAGAAAGCAGGGTTGTCTTTGGTTATGGCCGTTTCTGAAACAATAAAACATGGTAAAGTTTTAAATTAATGATTTAGAATGGGTTACATAATCAGCCTATAATGTACCTACTGCTGGGACACAGGCCTCCTTTCTGTGAAAGGGAGTGGGCTATAATCCACCACGCGTGCCCAGTGCGGGTGGTGACAGAATGGGTTGAGTTTGGGTAATTATTACTGTATCAGTATCAATAAAATGTTTGGAAACTCTAAAAACACGAAAGCTACACGCTTTCAGATGATAAATAAAATTTTCATTAATACCTGGTAACCCAAGGTAAATAATATTACCTTGGCTTGCCAGTTAAAAGACGAAAGTTTTATTTTATATCTTTTTCTCTCTCTTTCAAAATCCTTAAACTAAACTAATACATGCTGCACGCTGGTCAGATGTCCGTAAAGCCTTATTTTTCGACCTCCAAACAAGTTTTTTCCGCGATATCTCTGACTCAAATTGAAATCTTACGAAGTTAGAATTTCTTACCATGAATATTTCCACCTCCAGGAGAGAACAAATAGGCCAGTATGTAAATATAAAAGTTGAACAGTCCGTAGAGGGCCATGAAAGGTGCGGAGGTGTCGAAGTGTATCTTCGGCTGGCAAGCCCAGTGGTCCTGCAGAGCTGCGGGACCCCATCCTTGTAGCGCCAGCACGGTAATGATGGACGTCACAGTACCCACTACTATTGATAAGCATCGGAGTCGGATGTCTGCAAGTAATAAACGGATAATATTAGATCTTTTTTCAAATAAAAATTAGTACCCTCCTTTTGGGACAGTCTGGGATTTCTGGCAAAAATTTAAAAATGCTTAACTCAAAAATTGCTTAGCTGTTTTTTGTAACATCCCACTGTGGAGGGGGGGGGGGGGGGGTGTAACGTGAAGCGGTAGTATTAAGGGAAACTGGGGTCTTACCACCAGCTCTTATAGCAGGGCAGAAGTTGAACTGCAACGATTTTTTGTACTTAGTCATAGAACAAAAAGGCACTGCTAGGCATATTAGGTCAGACGCTGTAGGCAATAGGTATGTTACGCGGCCGCCAGAGGTCCGCAAGAGAACCAAACAGGTATGTGGAAAGGGAAAGGTTTAATGGAAGACTTACCGAAAAATGGCATGTTCCTCAAATCACTATACGCCTTTATGATCAATATTATTAAGTATAAGAAGTATATCGTGATTGCACAGAAGAACCATAGTTTCACGAGCTGAAAATAAAATAAAAAAGCTTTAAAATACTTCATCATCATCACCATTCTCTTGCCTTCATTTCAATTTATTCGGGGTCAGCGCAGCATTTTAAAAACTTATAAGGTACTTAGAATTTTAGGAGCAACTATAACTAACAGTATTTGATTACAATTCCTAGACTTAGTCATCAATAAGAAAATTGATCGTAAGCGCAACTCATGCGCAATTGCTAAGCTTAGGGGCCTGCAATGGGTTCAATCCTTGGGTCAGGCAAGTTGTAATCAGATGCTCCTATTGCAAAATTCTCCATAACAACCCGAATTCTAGATTTATCCTCTGTTCATGTCAAAAGGTTCAGCACCCTATTACATGCAGGCGAAATGTCACCTTAGTCTACTTCATCGGGGAATTCAAACGTGTACACTTGTACAGTCACATCCAAAATTATGTTCGTTACCTTCGAATCTGCTTTACTAACTCATTATTTCGCGGTATTGACATTATGACCCCGTATCTATTACTGGGTCGTAATGTCAATAACGCAGAATGAGTTCAGCCATCTTCTTAACAAATACAGACAAATTAAATTTTAAATACTTTTTTCAGATCTGGCAAGGCCATTAAAAAAGTTTTAGGTTGATGCCAACTCGATAAAGGTGATTCGATTTTGTTCTTTGTTATAAAGCAATTATATTTGCTATCAAGTATCAAGTAATGAAATATATTTTCTATGCAATGGTCTGCTCAGTGCCGGCCGTAGCTTCAAAATGTATTACGTGTCCTAACTTGATAAAGGAATGAATGTGAAAACTAACGAAGATATAAGACTCGACAGTACAATACAGCGGGGTAATTGCGTAACACTATCAGAAGCAATGAGTATCAATTTGACAGTTCAACAACATCCATTGCATTATTTACGTTGATGAGGAGACACATTTTTCGAACATATGGAGCAATGGATAAGCAATATCCTTCAAAATGATTCAGATTGATAGTGTGTTACGCAATTAGGGTGCAGGGTGGCAGGGGCACATGATTCGGAAACCCCTGGGTAGAAGTTTGCCCATGGTTATTAAAAGAAAAAATTGCTCTTTCATTAATTTTTATCGCGTAAGTATTTTTTTGACTACCGACGAAATTTTTCTGTGCTAGCCGGTGTAGAATCATGTGCTGAATTCATGGTTTCAGTTTGCGGGCCCATGTCCCTGCCACTCTTCTTCTTAGCGTGTCGATAGCAATCTGAATGGACTCTGCCCAGAATTCGGCCACTTGTTTGGCGCCATCACCAGCGTCCATCAGTTCCTGTAACGTGCACCCTGATTATGCTAACAAAACTTACAGGATAGTCCGGATCCATCATGTAGTTGAAGGTTGGGTCCAGGTAGCTGCTGAACTTCTGCCAGTTGCCGAGCATAAAGGCGGGTATCACACACAGGCCCACCAGTACGAACTTGAACAGGTAGAAGGAGACGAGGCCTCGGTCGTTCTGGAAAAAATTATATCTTTATGAAATACGTGTTTTTGCACGCGATTTCGTCTATGTGGAAGAGACATAATTATCCTATGGCACTCGGAAATAGTGGAGGTTTCTATAAGTGATAGAACATGTAGAGATAGAACTCAGCACTTTAATTGCGTAACACACTTTCAATAAAAAAATAGGGTAAGTAAAGCATTTTTAAACGAGTAACGGTGGAGTTTCTTGCCCATTTTTCTCCACGGCGATTAAAATCAATTCTATTTTATTGTTTGTAAATTTTCACGTTCAAAACTACCTTGTAGGTATATTATGTGCCCTTTTGAAATAAATGATTTAACTTTGAATCATAATCTGAATCATTTTGAAGTAGGTATATTGCTAATCTATTGCTGCATATGTTCGAAAAACTTGCCTGCTCAACAACGTAAATAATGTAATGAATGTTGTTGAACTGTCAAAATGAATGCCATTGCTACTGACAGTTTGTTACGCAATTACTTATCAGTAATTCCAGAGATTACGTTTAACAAACAAACAATTTTACATCTTTTAATTTAGACGAAGATAAACCTACAAATATATAATTGATATGGTAAGCGCCAAGAATGAAAGCGATTATTGAACGAAAGACAAGTCCAAAACTTATTTTGGTCTCTTAACCCGTTGGATGCCGTAATTACAGACACAATTATAAAGCCATTGTGTCTCGCGTGGATCTACGTTCCGGCTATATGCGGCAGGCAGGCGGCAGGCGGCATATGAAGGGTTAAATCCTGCAGAAAGAGATAGCCAAATGGGCCACCATGCTTTAGGACCACTCAACTTTATCTCTAACATCGGTTACTTCTAGGATTACGGGTCATCTCAGTCTATCGCAGTCCACTGCTGGAATATAGACCTCTCCCGGGCTGCGCCACAACAGCCGGTCTTCCGCCTTCCGCATCCAGTCTGTCCTAGTCACTTTCTTAAGGTCGTTGGTCTATGTAGCTGCAGGGCGTACCACGCTACGCTTGCCGATACGTGGTCTCCACTCCAGGACTCGTCTGCTCTACCAGCCATCGATCCTTCGACAAACCTGGTCAACCCACTGCCATTTCAGTTTGCGCACTGTGCAAGCTATGTCGGTAACTCCGGGATTGCGGGTAAGATTCGGCAATTCCTTTCCATCGAACCGTTCGCCTGTTTACTACCAAAGACCATGCTTTTGTTTACGTACCTGTCTTAGTCCGTGATACTGTGAGAGCCATGATATCATAACTACAGCCAGAAATGCAGTCTGGAAGAAGTTCCCGATCAGAGGCGCCATGATAGCCCCCGGGAAAAATCTCAAAGGGTACAGAGGATCTGAAAATAAAAATACATAAACTCAATTGCCAGGACAGATGGGCTTGTGGCTAAGTAACAGCCGCACTAGTCGATCGATCAGGTTTAGTTACGCTTGCCGAGGTTGGTACGTGAATGGGTGATTATCTTTACATACCGAGACCCCTCCGTGCCTCGGAAAGCACGTTAAGCCGTTGGTCTCGGTTGTCATTCGTAGATCTTTGACAGTCGAGTTACGGGTCGTCAGAAGTCCGAAAGTCGGACAACCAGTCTTACCAAGGAGTATCGTATTACTCAGACACTGGGTTGTGGTGGTATTCTGGAAGCCGACCCCAACATAGTTGGGAAAAGATTGGCTTGGTTGGCTAGGCAGATTTTAATTACTAGGAGAGATGGATGAGATTCGCACAGACCAGGGAAGCATGGCATAAAAGGGAGCAGGCCTGTACTCAGCAATGGATGGAACAAGTCTGCCAATGATAATGATGAAATGCTAGGAGGGATGAACTAGATGAAGTAGATAGAGGGCCTTAATCTTGTGACACAAATTGTGAGACATAGGTATATGTAGGTACAGTTAATTGATTGATGCCCCTAATTAAGTAGGCCGTGAAGGGAAGAGACATAATATGCCTTCTTTAATAGAGTATGGTGACTAAGATGTCAAGGTCGCAGCATGATTCTGGTTTCGTCAACCGACCTACGATGACCAATCCAAATTATGTATGTGATAACCTAAAAATATAATTGTTTCTTCGACTTATTCTACTTATTTGTAAAGAGAACATTGTAATTTTTTTTTGTTGCCTTATTGTTTAATCCTTCGAAGATAGGGACTACCAAATTCCACAGACAAAACGTCTTCGTCTTCCAATTCTTTTTTTTTTCGTATCGATGGTACTCTTCGTCGTTGTTTTTTTTTACTTCTATTATAGCTAGGTTACTCGATGAGAACTATAATTTCTCCATGCGTGTCATAACTTTCTTTGCACCTTGCTACCTACGGTGAAACGCAACGCCATACATCCGACTGTTTTTTCCAGTACCTAAGTACTTACCTACCTTCCTTTCATCTTTCCTTTTCTTTTAATGGGAATGCGCTAGGTACCTACTATTGATTGATATTTCATGACATAGTCATTCAATGGGATTGAATGAACTTAGAGGGTTGTATTGATGATTTGATTTTAATGATTATAATTCTGTTAAGGGCTGATTTTTCCAATGCCAGATAATTTTATCCGAGGAATAATTTTGAATGTTTGACAGTTCTTCCATATAAAATCTGTCAGACGTCAATTTTATTCCTCGAATGAAAATTATCTGTCGATTGAGCAATCAGCCCTAAGTCATATTTTTTACGCTCGCGAATAATATTTTTCTTAACACAAAATACACTGATACTGACCTGCAAGTTGCAAAAAGCGTAAGATAATTTGAATTTGGCAGGCTATCTAGCGCATCCTCTTAATATTGCGCAGAAAAATGTCTAAGGCATTACATTTTTTTCTGAACCCCACATTCTATAGCTTACATCGTAACGTTTGCGTGCATCGAGATCGTTGCACATAATGCACATTTCATAACCACAAGCCACAACATTTGCTACGAAGGTATTTCTGCGGCAGCTTGGTCCCCTATTGCATTTCACAAAGGAAAAGGAACTACCTACCCTACCTACCCAATGCCGTCGCAAAAGGATCATGGATAAAAAAAATACGGTTGAGATGGGTTTCCATGTATGGTATAGCAAGGTGCGGTAGGACAGTTGGTAGCTTGCAGGGGTTTTGTGCGCACATGTTACATTTAAAATCATTGTGACAAAGATTTGAGAATTATGTGAGACTGTCGGTTTTAAAAATAGGGCATTACAAAAAAAAAAATTGAAAGGAAGTTAATTTTTAAGAATACAGTGCTAGAGTTTACCGAAAAATGACGCATTTGTCTGCAACCAACCTCTTCTAAAAGGACTTTTAAATTAGAGTCCGTCTCGCAGACGCGGCGTTATATGCTTGCGACGGAGACATACAGTTTTATTTATTTCAATATCATAATATTACAGGCACTGGTTGATAAAATGCACAATCCTAAATAGAGAAAGGTGTGTGAGGTAGGAGGGTTGTTGTAGTGTTGTAGGAATGTTGCTAACTATACATATAATAATACTTAGTTCAATTTTTTGCCGCAGGACTTCTTTCGTGAGACGGACTCAAAGGTACAGCATGCTGCTGCCAACTAATTGCACAATCGGGCTTATATTAAGGCCCTTGTGTCGGCGATTTTGTCCTGACTCACGAGTACATGTGGGAAGGCAAGCGTAGGCTGGTTCCACAGTCACGGTATCGACTATCGAGTGACTCAAAACTTCATCTGACTCATTACAAAACGAGTTCTAACTTCAACCTTAAACCTTTCAGCCAGTTCTTGTATTTTGAACCTTATTCCGACTGAGATAAAGTTCTTAATACAACATTGACAACTTAGGGTTAGGGTTTAAAATTAGATTTTGTATGTAGAAAAATGGCTCGATGGTGGATCACCATTATTTTATAATAAGGTTGGAAAAATCTCGAACATTATTGCCAGAGTGCAGTTCCTGTTTGAGTATTCTGTGGAGGCAGTGTAAAGTCAACCGTCCGCACATCCAAAGTCCTTTCACAGTAATTTTACCTCTGATTGTGCATCACGTCTACTTCACAGACATCTTTATTCTCATTCTATTAAGGTTGCTGTTCGGTAGCTGCCACTGACAGGAGTGTCAAAATCACTGTGATGATGTGATCTTTATTGTCGTTACAATAAGGTTGGTTTAATGTTGCTGCAGTCTAACTGTGAACGGAATGTATGTTAACAATGTGACATTTGACTTTATATAGTAGCAATAAGGGCGAATTTCGTAATTCAGCTGACGTGCAGCTGGCCGAACAATGTTCGTAGTATCTTGCATCGTGCCGAGGGGGCGACACAAACCGGTCCCCGGGGTAATCGCGCACGACCCGACATTTTAAGTAAGGACGGCTTTGGTATAAACTACACACAGGTACGGTAGGAATACCTATAGGTAAGATTGAGGACTAGGTGAAGGTATTAAGTAGTGTTTTTAAGTATATGTATTTGTTATTTCTGTTTATTTTAATATATTTAAATTTATTTAGTAAGGGGAAACAAACAGTAGTTTGTTTCCCCTTACTAAATAAATTTAAATAAAATAAGGGACATCGACGCGCAAACTGTTAATATGAATTTAGTGTAAAAAAAGTTTTCATAAAAAAGTGCAAAATCTACCCGGTCAAAATGAATGGAACAGCTATTTTTTTTTTATTACAGAAAAGTATTTATTCGCTGCAGGGTCTAAAATCATATGCTGAATTCATGGTAGCAGTTTGCGCGTCGATGTCCCTTACACCGTGTTATATTAAAACCTTTTTCTTTTGTGTCGGAGAACATGCCTTTGTAGTTTGCACACGCACACACGCAACGGCCGGAGAAACGGTGAGTTTTTATGGGATTCGTATCCATTTTTTTTATACGCCGTCTGTGCCTACGAATCTGCAATCTGACCATTTTAAAAACAAAATCCCGTGCACATGATGACCACAGCTGCGTCCGTGAGTAAAACAAAAGAGGATCCTTTTTAGGTCGACTAATAATATGCGCTGCAAGCAGGAATAGTCCTTACGGTGGTCAGATATAGATTTTGGCGGCAAATAAAAAAAAAACGTTATAAAATGCGAAAATCGTATGACGTTGACCCCCAAAAAAAAATCAAATCATTTTATTTTTTATTTTATCGTGTTAAGATACCTACAGGTCTGCAGAGTTTCGCTAGCTAATTTAATTTGACCCTGTATAAGTGAAAAGTCCTCAAGGCCCCTCTATAATAATAGCGGATCTACAGACGCCAGCACATCAAGCACACAAGCTGTCAAATTTATTTAATAGATTTTCAACATTATCGCCAAAGTATTAAGGTTCATGGTTGATTGGGAAAATTTGACAGTTTCGGGTAGCTTGACCTGCTGGCGCCTGCACATCCGCTATTATTATAGAGGGGCCTCGAGGACTTTTCACTTATACAGGGTCAAATTAAATTAGCTAGCGAAACTCTGCAGACCTGATGGGTATATTATCGATATCTTAACGCGATAAAATAGAAAATAAAATGATTTGATTTTTTTGGGGGTCAACGTCATACGATTTTCGCGCCTGATGGAGAGCGATGGACAAGTTCTTTGATGGAACGAGCGTGTCCAGAAGATGCCTGTTCACTCTTGCTTTGAAAGCAGACGAGTTAATTGCAGAACGGAACACAGACGCAAGCAGAGAGTTCCACACTTCGGCTGTGCATAATCAGCCTTTAACGTTCCCACCGCTGGGACACAGGCCTCCTCTCTGTGAGAGAGAGGGGGCCGTAACCCACCACGCGGGCCCAGTGCGGGTTGGTAGATGTCACATGTCTTCCAATTTTTGCTTCTAGGACATGCCGGTTTGCTCCCGATGTTTTCCTTCACCGTTTTGAGAGCAGTGGTGATGAAATTATTTAAACAAAGTAAAGCGCCTGGTAGGGTTCGAATTCAGGACCTACAACTGCTAAGTCGGAGCCGGCGACGGGTTAAATGTGGAAGGGAACACAGACGCTGGCGGAGGAGAGAGTTCCAAACTTTGGCTGTGCGCATAATTTATAAGTTTCGATCCCGTGGGAATATCGGGATAAAAGGTATCGTATATGTTAATCCTGGTTATAAACCATCTGTACGCCAAAAGACAATGAGCAGAAGTGGTCCAAATTTCCACCACTATTGAGGGCTATGTAAGCTTAAAGTCGACTAAATACCATACAATTTTGATTACTAGGTGAAAAAAATATATTCACTCAGAAAAAAGTTATGACTGTTTTAAAAATACGTATTTTTTGTTATTTAACCGTTAATTTTTTTCCAAACCATTTCGAACTACTACTGTTCTTGTCTTTCTGGAATGCGAACTGTGGGTTGCTGTGCCCACGTCATGGTAATTATTTGGTATTTTGGATGGGCGAGACACCAACCCACAATTCTACTTCCAGCTGCGAATCTGGACAATGTTATTGTGGATGAAGACATAAGAGATGTATTCTTTTAAGGACAGACTCCACACTGTGAGACAGGAATAAATAAAACTTGTGTGAAATATTTTTGTGTTCACATTCTTCCCAGTATTACAAATATTTTAAAATAAATAGGTATAAGCATTGTAAAGATAGCTATAAGTCCTTTCATTTGATTTGATACCCCACATGATAGGGTTTGATTTTTTTGACGTAGCGAGGTACCTACCGCGACCGCCATATTGTTTATATTTTGGCTCATATACCTAGCTTATATCAACCAGAATAACGTATGAATTACAACGAAATGTCATACACCTAAATCAATCGAGTAGTTTAAAAGATATAGTGAAATAATGAAGCGTAAAAAGGTTTTTAAATTGCAAGTTTTCATGGGGTCATAACTTTTTACTGAGTAAATATTTTTGGTTGCGGTCTTCTTATAATGATTCAGAACGCAGTGTTCCATCATATGTCATAGTTCTTATTGATGGTGGAAATTTGGACCAAGCTCCATATATTTTTGCCCATTCTTCTTTCATCCAAATCCGTTCAGTCGTTTTTTCGTGAAAGAGTAACAAACATCCATCCATCCAAACTTTCACGTTTATAATACTAGCTGCGCCCCGCGGTTTTATCCGCATAAGTTTCGATCCCGTGGAAATATCGGGATAAACAATATCCTATATGTTAATCCTCTCATCTGTGTGCCAAATTTAATGCAAATCCGTTTAGAAGTTTTTGCGTGAAAGAGTAACATCCATCCATCCATACAAACTTTTACGTTTATAATATTAGTAAGAGTAAGATAAGATTAGTAGGATTATTTGACTTGGTACTCACCGTTGAAAGTAAGTAAGGACGGCAATAAAATGTAGATCCATCTTTGTTCTATTGACCAGTCGGACATGGGGTACTTCCGCATCATGTAAGCAAACCAGAACTGGAAAGAATAAATAAAGGTAATGTTATCATTCTTCAACCATATTTCTCGAAGGGGTAGGCAGACAAGCGTACAGGCATAATCCAGACACAAATTCAGACAGCCAATAACAACATCCAGACCAAAAACGACATAAGACTTTACCCGTCCCGGGAATCGAACCCTGGGTCTACTCCGAAGTGCAAAGTGCGAATGTTCGGATCCGACCGACACATGGCCGAACCGAATATTATTGAAAAATGTGAAAAAAGTTCGGATCGGCTCAGTTCGGTCGGGACCATACTCAATATTCGAAAGAGTGTAGGAGTGTAGGATCGGGACCGACCGAACCAAATAATAACTTAGTAGCAGGAAACGGCCTAACATTCGACCGATACTACTTCGGAGTAGACCCCCAGGACCCCAGGCTCAAAAGTCGCGCTTGCGAACCCAAAGAATCTCCTCACTTTTATTAGTGAGGGCTGATTTCTAAAAGATGAGCCGGTGAGTGCTGCGTACTCTCCTCTTTTCTGCTAATAACAATATATCGGAGAAGGTGTCTGTCTCTCGTTAACATCAGGCATATTTTAATTACTGTGGGCGTACTATGGGTAGTGTTGGGTGGGTGGTTTTTTATTTTTTTTATAGCACAATACAAAAACGGTTTGCAGTTCAAATCAGATTATAATTTACGAACAAGTTAGTCACACTAGCGAATCACACACTGTAGATGCACAACTCAACGATACGGAACGCAAGACAGTTTCTAAGCACATGTTGTTCGTACGATGTCCAATGTTTCGATGATCCCGAGAGCTTTTTTTTTTTATAAATGGCATCTCGTAGTTGGCCTTGAGAGGCCATGACTACTTAACTGAACTATCCTGTGGTTGCCTTAAGAGAACATAAAACCTCCAGCTAGGGCTTAAATCTAATTATAAGTTAAGCGACTGCACGCTAAGGGCACCCCCTGTGGGGTACGAACCTTGGCTTAGGGCGTCGCTGGGAGAGGGCAGCAAAGGGACAGGCTGGATCAAATTAATATTATTATTGCTTTGATGAGCACGGCGTTTTCTAGGACTATCTCTGAGAAGAAAGGCCGAAACAAACTCAGAGGTCTCAGTCGGGGAATTTAAAGCTACAGGCTCAGCTACAACGACCTTACCTTGAATAATAAATAACAATTTGATTATTATAAAAAATACTTGCTGCGCTCTGCGGTTTCCCCCGCATAAGTTTGGATCCCGTGGCAATATCGGGATAAAAAGTATGCTATATGTTAATCCTGGTTATAAACCACCTGTGTACCAAATTTCATCGAAATCCGTTCAGTAGTTTTTGCGTGAAAGAGTAACAAACATCCATCCATCCCATCCATACAAACTTTCACGTTTATAATAATAAGTAGGAAGTAGGATTTTATTAATAACTTACGGTCATGAAGAATGACGTCATCACAAATATAAACCTAAACCACGTCTCCATTTGTGTAAATGCTGGATTGTAAGTTTTGAACTGAAAACAAAAACACATCGTTACTTTTTGTTCATTGCTATATCTAATTAGGATTGCAGGACCCTATTGAATACCCCTTTATGGGTTAATCATCAACATAATTTCATCCGAAAGACGTCCACTACTGGACATAAGCCTCCCCCAAGCACCGCCACTTCGACCGGTTCTGTGTCTCGCATCTAGTGGACTCCTGCGGTCTTCACCAGGTCATCGGTCCACCTTGTGAGAGGCCTTTCAACGCTACGTCTTCCGGTACGCGGACTCTAAACGCGAGCAATGTGCCCTGCCCACTAACACTTAAACTTTGGCAATTATTCGGGCTATGTTGGTCACTTTGGTTCTCCTGCGGATCTCTTCATTTCTCATTCGATCACGCAGGGAATCTCCAAGCATAGCCCTCTCCATTGCCCATAAGGGTAAATGGTTACTTAAAGTAAAGGGTAAGGGGTTACTTCGAACTTATATTTGGATAGATTTTAAAAAGCTGTGACGCATTCTTGGGGTGCCTTTAACCTCCCATAAAATATGCCCTAAATCGTTTTCGACATAATCCGAAGTCTTTTGAAGTGACAATTTTAGTCTACAACGTTGTACAAAACTTGGATTATGCTTTGAACCTCTTTTATATTCTTCCACAGAACCTCTGTTTGCTGTCTTCTCTGGCCGGTTTGCCCAAAAGGCCTCCTTGCCAGTATTTACTTGGCCTGGGTTGATGACGATGAATGCGTAGCAATTCTAACATAACTACATGCCTTCTTTTAAAATGGCCTTTCTGCTCCAATTATGGTACGGTGTTTTTATCTCACGAAGCGACGCGCGCTTTACTTGTAGTAACCAAGTGTACAATACAAACACGCTGTGAATGTGTCAGCGTGAAGACGACTAGCGTCAGCACATAACTCACACACGCACACAAACTTCCGGCTTCGGCATTTTCTCGGACGGTACCGAAAGCTCCTGCGCTCACACACACATTCACAGCGTGTTTGTATACTTGGTAACTACAAGCGTGTCGCTTAGTGAGATAACAGATAAAAATACTGCAATAAAGTTGTAAAATTTGAGAAATTTACTAAACTTTGACCTCGATACTTACATAGAATATGATGTCTCTAATAACATATCGGTGGTGGAACTCTTTGAGCCCAAAAAAGTTAATATTAAATACGTAGTGCGTGTAGTCCAACCACAAGATGTGTAAGATCATCACCTCGTCGCAGACACGCTTCTTGCACATTAGATGTTGAGTCCTGGAATTGAAATTAAAAAAATATATACATTAACGTCTCGACACCGAACGGTTATAATGGAGTCCTCATAACAATTACAAAATTAATGAGTGCAGACGTTCAGTATCTTGGTAGGTCATAACTTCATAAGATTTGGGGATCTATAACTTATTATTTATTAAAGATGGACAAACTGCGAGTTCTGAATTCGAGTCTGTATCTGAAAATCAGCGTCAGGTAGTCATAATGTCAGATGAGAACACAAAAGGTATGTTGACCTTGTGTTCTCATCTGACATTATGCTGAACTGCGGCCCTTTTGCCATTAAGTATAAGCATTGAATTCGTCATGTTTTCATAGTTTTATGGTGTGTTTTTGTTCTTATGCCAATAAACGCATTTTTTCTTACAAAACTTGGGATGGAAAGCTGGTAACTTGGGATTTCTTGGATATGTAACTTTTTGGTCTCTACCAAGAAATGTACGAAGATTTCTTCACCGTTTTTTTCTGAAATATCTTTATCAGCCATCTTCTTCATCTTAACAAGTTAAGGCAATTGATCTAATAAACTGTGATAAGTCTTACCTATTAGGAGCGTCAGCTTCGGATGATATCTCTTCCGTGCTATGGTCTGCCAACACGCCTTCTATCGAAATACTAACTTGGAAGCTCTTATCGAATATCTCCTCTGAAAATAGAAACCATTTTTTGTGTATTAATAACTAGCGGACCCGGCAAACTTCGTACCGCCTCAGAATCAATAAGAACGCATGTATAAGAAAATGAATAATCTTTATTTTTATTTTTATCGTGAATTTTTGCCATGTTTTTTTATATTTATTCTGCTATTCGGGGCGGAGACAAATTCAATTAACTATATTCGGTCCAGCCGTTCTTAAGTTTTAGATGATGTAACTTTATTTTATGCACAGACAGAAGACCTACTTATTGTCTGCAAATAAAACTGCTAGCATGCTATTTTACTTTTATTTACCTAAGTTTTAATTTAGTTTTTACGTTATACTCATTGTTAATTTATTACATTAAGTATTTATGCACTTTCTAGCCTGAAGCACAGGTTCAACCTAGTTCAGGCAAATTAGCAACTGTGCGCTAGTTTTAATTTTTAAGGTATTCAATGTATTATTTTTATAAATAAACGATTTATTGTTAGTATGTATTTTTATGGATTAAGTTATGAAATGACGGTAAGAGTATTAGCCAAAAAGTAATACATATTGTTAAAACGTTTGACCAGACATTTTAATGTTTGCGCGAGGGGCCACCCTATTACTCCCCTCAATCTCATTATTTTGTCCCTTTTTTCGACACCCTTGAAGGCTAGTGCTCAATGCTATCGAATTTCTAATTTGACGAAACTGAATTCGTCTAAACTTGTTTTTTAGGGTGTTCCCTTTGTTTGTATTGCTATATATCCGGTACTGACGATACAAGCTCGGAGGACCAAGGCCAACAGGAACTACTATTGTTAACTTTTTTTCTCTTGTGTTTTTGTTCCCATTGCCCTTACCAGTGGGGAATAAGGACAATGTGAATACACCGTAGACATATGTCTTTGAAAAGAAGCGTTTATTTTAGTCTCTTCCCGAGTACTGATCTTGGCAAAAGTTCACATTGCGACCATTTTTACAAAAACAGCAGTTACAGTGTGACTAAAGAGTCGTGCCTTGCTGTGTAAGTGGAATGGTATATAGTGCTCTGGTCTGGTATATATAGTGCTAGAGACTAGAGATTGTTACCGTCATCATTGTTGGTGAGTATCTCCGCCATGAGTCACAGTTGCTCCGAGCGTACGTTGAGCGCCTTGCTGTGTAGGTGGAAGGGGCCGTGGTATATAGCGATCTAGTCTGGTAGATAGTGTTCTAGTCTGGTATATAGTGCTAGAGACTAGAGAGCCTTACCGTCATCATTGTTGGTCAGTATCTCCGCCATGAGCCACAGTTGCTGCGCACGAAGACCTAAGGCCTTGCTGTGCAGGTGGAACGGGCCCTGGTATATGGTGCTACCGTTCGTCAGCACGGAGGAGGCTGTGATTGAGGTCGTCATAGTCGGTGATGGCCCTTAAACATTTAGGGATATTTTTAGAAGACATGTATTTACATAGAACACTAGATAAAAGGGTAGATTCCTGGGTAAAAAAATAATAATTATATTTAGTGCGCCAGTTACATTATCGAAAAATAATGGACACGTATTTTTTCTTTTATCAATCAAACAGAAAATTACAAAGATAAAGCGCGTCAAAATTGGGGAGTGGGGGGTCGTGACGTCACGCTATGGTAAAAAGTGTAGCAAGGCATGACGTCACGCTGAACTTAAGCGGGCGATATCTTCATAATTTTTTATATAATTGGCACAAGAAAAAATACGGGTCCAATATTTTTTGATAATCTAATTGACGGACTTATTAGATTTTTTTAGGAATCTAGCCTATTTTATTTTATAATTTTGATCTCCTTAAATACTAGATAGCCAATTAACTGCAACCAACGCGGTCGGTTACAGTTCTAACCTAACCTGAACAGTATTTGGTCGGGGTGCCCTAGCTCAGTTACTGCGACCATATTGACTTTCGCGTGGTTGGTCACAGTTCTAACCAACCCTAACCTATTTAGTCGGAGTGCCCTAGCTCAGTTATTGCGACCATATTGACTTACGCGTGGTTGGTCACAGTTCTAACCAAACCTAACCTATTTAGTCGGAGTGCCCTAGCTCAGTTACTGGGACCATATTGACTTACGCGTGGTTGGTCACAGTTCTAACCTAACCTATTTAGTCGGAGTGCCCTAGCTTAGTTACTGCGACCATATCGGCTTGTGCATGGTTGGGCACAGTTCTAACCGAACCTAACAAATTTGGTCGTGGAGCTTAGTTACTGTGACGAACTCCGAGGAAAGGCATTTATGAAAAAAAGCGTGTTTAATTAGAATCACAAAAAGTGAAATATTTCCCTTTTACGAACGGAGATGGTGTGAGATGGTACTTAGGTGAGTTTTTATGATGAAGACTGCGTGGAAGTTATAGGAGGAATCGATAAGTCAATTTGATTGAATTCGTTTTATTAAAATTCCGTTTCTACCGCCCGTTTCGATGCAAACTCATTTACGTATCGCAACTGAATACTTTATCATTACTTAGGTACTTGAAGATTGATTTAAATATTTACCTACTTACGGTTATTGGAATAAGTGCCTAATAATCAAAATAAACTCATGTTAATAATGCCTATTAGGTATAGTGATTGCGTGTTTAATATTAGCGGTAAATTTGAATTGCAAGTTCGAAATACAAACTTAAATTATAAAAAAAAAAAATTGTAATAATTTATGTTTCCAAGAAATTATATGAGTAAGTAGTTAATTATTCTCTAGTTACTTCAGTCAAATTTATACCGGCAGTTATTTCAAGACGCGCAATTTCGGCACGTTTATAATTATCCATTAATTGTCCTTTTATTGGATAATTATGATAATTTCAATAAAATTAAATCAAGAAATCATTGCAGCGCGCGGTAGGTCTTTGAATATATATTTAGGCTATAAAACCGACAAAAACTAAGACAGAAAAAGTATTTATTGTGACTCGTACAGCAAGATCACAAACTAAATAAAAAAAAAAAACTAAATAAAAAAAAAAATACTACTACAGTATACTAATAAAATTTAAAATATCTTACCTGCCAGTCCTATAAATACTCCTAAGCCGAAACAAGCGAAAAACGCAATAAATACCATCACAAACTCCCCTTTGTGCATCGAATATATTCTCATTTGAACAGACCTGGAAATGTGCATAAATTGTTAGTTAAGTATAGATACTTGCTTAGTAGAGGTATAAATAAAATAATCAAAGGTTTAATGCGTCTTTAAAGAAAAAAACAAAAACAAAATGGTACGTGAATATGGTAACTACAATAGGTAGTTTTAAAATAGTACTTAGACCTTAAATGTGACCCCATTCTAAAAGAATCCTGTCTTACATATAAGGGTAGGAATATCTATGTAAATATTTAATTACGCAGTTACATAGGTACTACAAAAATAGTAAAAAAAAAAACCATAAAATACCTTTCACATCGATCGTGATGATATGCCGGCGCGATATATTTATTAAATTCGCTGAACAAATCACTGAATTGCGACAATGTGTTACGAATCTTATAGTTCCAGCCGCCTGATGGCAGATGGTAAGAATATCCAACATTTGCTGTATCCATCCCTGCTAAATTATTTAACACTCACTAAGAACTAAAATGTGGTTAAATGAAAAGGTTTTACGAAACAATAATTGCGGAATATGAAAATTGTACTAGGATATTTGTTTGCCCTACATTTGGTTCGAGTTGTTTACAAGCAAATTATTGATTTTCGCGCTGATGGTCGGTGCTGCCATACTTTACGATAGGGAGGGAAAATGACGTGGCATGCGGACGGTAGAGATTGTATCGACTATAATATTGTCGCTATTTGTATGTTTGATTAAATGCAATGCCAGTAAGTGGTGATCTCATTTTTATTTTAAGCTCTATCTCCATAGATTTAAAGGCACAGATTGCTTGGTTTACTGGCGTTCTTTAAACCGATTGATTGAAGCTGTTGCAGCTTCTTTTTCTTGGCTATTGTTACTTGAACTTCTATTTCGATATAGGTAAAGGTAATCATTCAATTAACACGGTAAGAGTCATTTTTAGAGGAATGATGAGGGTGTAGGAAACGCCATCTTCACGAGCGCCATCTAGTGGTGAATTCTATGATTGAATTACACCTCTTATTAAAGCATCCTGTGTCTCCAGTTTTTTTCCTTGCCTACGTGTCCCAGCTGTCATTCGTACATCTTTGACAGTCGTTACGGGTACCTAGTCCAAATCCCGAAAGTCTAACCACCAATCAACTATTCCTACCAAAAGGTGTCGTGTTACCCAGCAACAGCGTTGTAGTCAAATAGGCAGTCGTTCTATGTGAAATACTGGTATTCATCTGCAACCGGTTAGACTGGAAGCCGACCCCAAGTGGGTAGAAGGCTAGGCAGATGATGAGTCATTCTTACAAACTGGATTTATAACATAACGCAATGAATGATTGTAAGTAAAAAGAGGTAGATAGGTTATACAAATACAACATGTCCCGAAATTAACGCACACCACCAAACACCCCAATTAGATTATTATGTTAGTAGATACACAGATTTTCTTTATTATGTATAAAACATTGTTTATCTAGAAGTACTGATACAGGGAGAAAATTGTGGTCACATTAAAGTTCGTTTTTTAAACCCAGATTTGACAGGTGTAATGTCAATTTTTTACACTAAAAGAACGCAAACACAAAAGACAAATGTCAGGTTAGTATCTGGGATTTAAAAAACGAACTTTACAAATCTACGCACGCACAAAGTCGCACACGTAGAAGTGTTTAGCGTAGTAGGTATTTCGTATATTTAGGTTTGTTTTGACTAGACAGCGGAAGTGTGGCTGTAATTTACGCAGTTTGCATTATTTTTGGGATAAAAATTACCTATTTAAAAAAATAACAAAAATCGATTTAGTAAACGATTCTGAAGAAACTGCTTTCATAATGTGCATTATTTTCAGGTACACATTGTATACACGCTACGCAAATAGGACGTCACCACTTGGCTAAATAACCAAGTTTTCTTCGCCTTGTCTCTTTTTCGCTCCTGATAATTACGACATGCTGTCCTACTTCCACGTATTATCTAGTAGTGTGACATTGACGTTTTCGAAGATCGAATGTCGGGTAGGTTATCTATCTACGTCTTCTTATTAATATATTGTATAATATAATTGACGTAAGATCATATAAGTTTTTCAGATTGCAGTCCGGCCATCGATAGAATAGAATGCATTCCTGACATCTGTCAATGTGACAATTGTAGTCGCTAATAAAGATGAAATACGCAAAACTCGTAGTAGTTTGTATGACAGGAGTCAAGAACGCATTCTCTCGTCGGCCCACAGAGTACATTATAATATACGGCAGCCGCACTGTAGTTTAAACTTTGTGTGGCTCACTGCCACGGGTGTGGTTGAATAACTTGATATTATATTCAAGTAACAGTGTCCTTGGAGTTTCTTGCCCGTTCTACTCCATAGACATCTACGTTTTGGAATGGGCAACTAGCTTCAAGTTTCTGACGAACTGACCGACAATTTAATTTTGACTATTCAAAAGTGCCAGTAAATGGTTTAATTGAAATAAATGCTTTGAGTTTGCGTTATATTGTAGTATTTCTTAGCAGGACTTTTAAATGGGTGTAATAAAATACTTGTATAATCATTAAATTATTTATTCAACATTAAGCCTTCACATGCAAACACTTAGACAAATACATTTTAACAAATAAGATAATCTAAATTCGAGTGGTTTCAAATTATAAATAGGAACAATTATATAAATAATAATGTAGGTGCCTACAGTCAGCAACACAATTAATTTAAACTTTTTATAGATTTTTTTGGTATAAAAGTACACTGCACAGCACATTGATACATTATTTCTAGAGAGATTAAAAGTAGGTATTTTTAAGTAGATTGTGTTGCCAACTCTACTTAATAAATACAAACGACAAAGGAATGTAAGGCGTAATAATGGTGTTCTTATAGGTAACTTTGCATAATTATTCCTAGAGGTAAACTCTTAACTTAGGGTTGTGCGTACTTTCGGTTTGTATTTTTATTTATCGCACATTTAATTATGAACTCTATTTTGTTAATTATAATATATTTGTATTTTTAATGGTATCTTTTACTAATGAAATTTTCATAAACTTTTTGCCTTTTTGTTCCGCAATTCCATACAATGCTATCCATATTTACCATCTTACACTACGGCCGACGAGAGAATGCCTGCCTGACACCTGTCAGTGCGACAACTAGTTCCTAACAAATAAGCATCAAATCCGTCAAACAAGTATTCGTTCGTACGAAACTGACAAGTGTCAAGAATGCATTCTCTTGTCGGCCGCACTATAATACTAACATTGTTATACAAACTGTCGACATTTTGCACATTTTGTTTGAATTTACTTACTTTTAGAAATCTTGTTGTTATTTTTAGGCTAAATACGCATCATTTTCGCCGATTATGGCTACAATTATTGCAGACTTAGCCGTAATCAGCACCATAATTGCAAAACACACTATCAATCACAATCTGATTCATTTTGAAGGACATTGCTAATCCATTGCTTTATGCGAAAAAAAATCTGTTCGACATCGTAAATCACGCAATGAGTGTTGTTGAACTGTCAAAGTGAAAAACACTGCTACTATTAGTGTGTTACGCAAGTACCCCGGGTAAGTTAAAATCTTTGTGCGTATTTCGTATACAAATTCAGATCCAGTTTCTAAATCATAATTTTATAGTATGGCCACACATCATTATGGTAACATAAAATATATTTAATTGTACTAATTCTAAAACGTGATGCTTAAATACAAAACCAACATTTTAGATATTTAAAAAATAATTTATCGATATTTTTATTATTAAAATTATTATCAATAAGTACAATGATTTTTCCGAATAATATTTATATTCTAATAAAATAGTTATTTTTTGTGACAGTATGTATTTAACTTTGGCTCCACTTAAGCACTATCTAATTTGGCAAATATTATAAAATACACACTTTAAAAGCTAGAAATGCTAATAAATAATATCTTAAGTATTTAAAAGATTTCATAGAAATACATAAATGGATAGAAATAGAGTAAAGACAGGAGACTTAAAAATATAGAAAATAAATTGCACTAACAAGAATCGATGCTCGTAGCGATATCGGGTTGTTACTTTATCCATTATGCTTAATTGTATTTACATATATTTAAGTCAGTATCAAATCTCGAACGTACTGTCCTGAATACAGAGGAGTAATAATATGAGAGTATGTGAATTTGATTGACGAAGTGAATGTAATGTAAAGTAGATGTAATCGTAATAGGTGTAATACCCACAGATATTATTTAGATTGTGTATTGCCCGTAAGATTATGACTTGATTTACGTTGTTATATGTAAACGTTTATTTATGAAGCTTCATATAAAACTTTGATATAAGAAAATGAAAAATAAAGGAAGACATGATATTTTTTTTTTTTTTTTCAATAATCGGGGACCCATGTTTTGGAGACTAGCTCGCTTCTTAGGTATACTGTTAAATAAAATTGATAATATTACTTTTGACAAACAACTTAAGGTTACCAATAATTTGAGCTCTATTTTTAACCAACTTCAAAAATAGGAGGAGGTTCTCAATTGGGATGTTTATATTTTTTTTTACATTCTTTTATTTCATACTATTTTAAACAGCAGAACACCAATTGTTTCAACGAAAATCCTGGGTTGAAACTCGGTGCCTCTCGGCTGCGTTCATACTTAACAATTTGCGTATTTTTTCAAATATAATTTGAAGGTTTCGTAATTAATTCCGGCCGTAATTTTGTTAATGTGAGATCCTCTTTCGATTTGGATACTCTCAATATGATAGAGATAGAGATATCATGGATGAGTTTGTAATAGAAATCCGATTTATTTTATTACTAGCTTTTGTCCGTTGCTTCGCCCGCGTTGATGTCGGAAATTATCCCACGGGAACGTACTACCGGGACAAAAAGTAGCCTAAGTCCTTCCCCATGACACCACCTATCGCCTTGGCAAATTTTATCGAAATCCGTTAAGTGGTTCAGGCGTAGAAAGGTAACATACATATAGAGTTACTTTTGAATTTATAATAATATTACGGATGCGACGTAAATTCCTGGTTGCTCACCTGACGGAAAGCGGTAACTGCTACTTACCACAACTGTGTTGTCAAATCGACTTTCACATACCCGCCAAAAGTTTAGCGCAGACCATTGAAGTGACACAATTAAAACTCAACTTTATTCACACTAACACTAAGGTTCACAATTGTATATGGAAATATGTCACTTTAGGAGTACCCTACGGTTCAAACCACTCTGGAAGACAGTCATCTTTGGCATGGTGAAATTAAATCAAGTTTGTAACACTCACATCTCTTATATTGAAATGGTCTGCACTTAAGAGCGTGCATTCTAAAAGCTGGCAACGTCGCAAATAGCTGTCAAATTATTAACTTCTTGATATTACTGTGTAGAAATATGTACTGTCGCTCTATAGTGCACTAAAATATTAATTATGAATTGCAATAATAGTGTTGTAACAGTTTTTTTAGTTTTAAAATGATCATTTGGAAGGTTCCAAATGCTTTTTTACCATTCGAAACTAAATATTAAGTGTTTCGATATTAATTGCATTGCATGCATTACATAATCAATACAAGTGCACTATAGAGCGATATTTCCATAGAGAAATAATAACAAATGAATAAAAACAGATTAGTATTTGACAGCTATTGGCGACGTTGCCAACTTTCAGAATGCGCAGCTTCTACTTCATCAACATCTATCTACATAGGAACGTTTACTCTCCACTACATGTACCTACAAGTAGGGTGTGGACATACTATTTCTTGGTCGCAGGAGCGTCGGTCGCGGCCGCAGTGACGTTGGGCGCAGCTGTAGTGACGTCAGAGGGAGCTGTGACGTCAGAGGTTGTGTTATCTGAGCGAGCGATTGGAGTAGGTGGGGCGGGAGTTATTTGTGACAGTGGGGATTTACCTGTGTGAGAAAATAAATATATGATTATTTGGTAATGGAATTATACTACATACTAAAAAGAATAATTAATTCATTACGCTTAAATGAAATTGGGCTGGACACATCTGCCGGATGTCAGACGATAAATAGGCCAAACGTACGACCCAGTGGGTCCTGCCTAATGGCAAACGACATCGCAGCAGGCCCAGACGGAGATGGCGGGATGACCTGGACTCCTTACATAAAGATTGGTCCTTGGCAGCTCTGGACAGAGAGAAGTGGAAAGAGAGTAGGGAGGCCTTTGCCCAGCACTGGGACATTAAGGGCTAATAAAAAAAAAAAACGTAATAAAATAGCCTCCACGAGTGAAAAAAAGGCATACCATGTAGTTAGTTAGCCCCACTAGACCCTTGTTACGTGGCTAATATTCTTACCACGACATAAACTTCTCTTCCAACTTAGTTTTTATATGTCTGCAGCAAAATTTCATCATAATTTTAACAACTGCTCGTTATCGAAATAAACTATATTGCCTCATCAAATATTTTATAAACAAATGCCCGGTTCCTATCACAGAAATCAGAAGGCTAATTCTCGTACTTATAAAACGTTCAAATTCAAGTCACAATCTCATCTTAGCGACAATCAATGTCAAAAATGTGGGGAAAATTATTATATTTTTTATTTTTTGACAGATTGAGACTGAGGTTAGAATGCGAACCTTCTTAAAAATACGGTAGTTGCCCCTCTGATTTTTTAATAATAATGGAACCTTTTAACGACTTACTAAGTTTTCATTTATCAATACTAATACGTCTACAAAATACATACCAGAAACATAATCCTGGAACCACTTGCTGATACCGGTGGCGTGTTTGCTGACCCAGTCGATCCTGAAGGTGGCTGTGTCCACCAGCTTCTGAAGAGTCTGAGACATCGGCATAAGCTGCTCCTTGTGTTTGAGGGCGAAGGTTTTTAACTGGAAGGTGGAAATAAGGATTTGTTAACACTTTTTTGTTAGGCCTTCAAATGGCAACTGACAAGTGTGCAGTCCAATTTTCTGTTGGCTGCTGTGATTGGAATAAACCAGGTAGCCAATTAAGTTATACGAGTTTTCAGACATTATTAGTTTTATTTTTTTCTGAAACATTAATTCCTTGGTCAGGCCAGGAACAAGATGACAATGAGGGTTCCAAATTAGGTGAATTTGCATTTGTTTTTTTCATTTGTTGTAAAGCTAGACAGATGAGCAGAGTAGAGCAATGGTGGTCCAGTGGTAACGGCCACGACTTACGAGTTATAGGTCGTGGGTTCGAACCAAAGCAGTCATCATCATCTGCCTAGCCTTTTCCCAACTATGTTGGGGTCGGCTTCCAGTCTAACCGGATGCAGCTGAATACCAGTATTTTACATGAAGTGACTGCCTATCTGACCTCCACAACCCAGTTACTGGGTAATACGATACCCCTTGGTAAGACTGGTTGTCAGACTTTCGGGCTACTGACGACCCGTAACGACTGTCAAAGATCCACGAATGACAGCCGGGACCAACGGCTTAACGTGCTTTCCGAGGCACGGGGGGGACTTGGTATGTGAAAATGGTCACCCATCCACGGACCAACCGCGGCAAGCGTAGCTTAACCTGATCGATCGACCCGTGCGGCTTTTATTACTTAGCCACAAGCCCCTTCGAACCAAAGCAGTCACTTTATGTAAATGATGTCATCACCACTGTTCTCAAAACGGTGAAGGAAAACATTGTGAGGAAACCGGCATGTCCTAAAACCAGATGTTTGACGAAATGTGACATCCACCAACCCGGATTGGGCCCGCGTGGTGGATTATGGCCCACTCCCTCTCACAGAGAGGAGATCTGTGTCCCAGCAGTGGGAACATTCTTGGCTGATTATGATATGATAGATGATGAATTAAACATATATAATTATACATACCCTGCTAAGCTCTTCCTCAGTAGAAATAAACCCGAAGGAGCCACTCAACACTGCGGGGAAGGTGAAGGCGTCCATCTCAGTGAACTTGTTGTACACCTGGTGGAAGTTCCTCAGCAGGAAGTCTTGCGCCAGCCGCGTGCCCGTCGGGGCCTCCACACTCCACGCCGCCACTGCGTACTGCTTGGGGATCTCTGATAGGGATTTTTCGAGAAGCCTGTAAAAAAAGAAGGAATTAATATATACACATATATATATTGTCACAAATATCACATAAAGTCAGTAGTAGTATCAGTGATATTTGTGACAATATCAGAACTATTTGCAAGGTAAAAATCACCCAAAACTACTTTTCAGTAAAAATAATTTTAGCCCATGACATTATGCAAAACTTTTGGCCTATGAAATCATGTTAAACTAGTTCACGACATTTAAAAATCTTTGATCAGTTTTATCAGTTTTGGTTGGTAAACCGAAATATCAAATAACAAATCAAACCACTAATTATGACATTTGGCAAAAGAATATCATGTACTTGGCTTCCTTCCGAGGCACGGAGGTGGTAAAAAAAGGCCACCCATCCACGGACCAACCGCGGCAAGCGTAGTTTAACCTGATCGATTGATTCGTGCGGCTGTTATTACTTAGCCACAAGCCCCTCCCCAAATTAGGTTGACTAATTTCTTCAATACTCACATAGTAATAAGCGATTCTTCCCTGGTGCTGGGCAGGTTGTTGATGATGAGACTCTTCACGTTGGGGTCAGTGGAGTTCATGAACACGTTCCACAGGAAGTCGAACTCTGTTCTACCGCCGTGACGGAGCACCATGTTGTAGACTAAAGAGCGGAGGTAGCTGGGGATTCTGAAAAACAAAAAAACAAACGAAGACAATAAATAAAAAAACAAATATCGATGGTTTTGTTAAACAAGATCTATGGTAAAGCACCTAGCATTGGAAGGCGCGTTGAGTTTGTGAAAGAAACTGTTAAAAAGTGAGTGACAAAGACGAAGCTCAACAAAACCAAACTTTGCGGTGGTGAAGTGATGCTGTATGGTAGCATTCCTATATTATTTGTGAAAAAAAAGGTCATTTGCATATTTTGGTCTGACATAACCTTTTTTGTCTCTATATTGCGTGTGTCTATGGTTGAATTATGCATTCATGTTTAACCTACTTCAACAAAGTTCTATTGACTACTATCTATTGTTTATTACTATTTACTTACGGGTTATTATTAATATCGGCCTGTTTGGTCCAGTTGTTGAACTGCTCTCGAGCCCAGTTGAGACACCGAGGCGACTCGACGTAACACTCCCACATCACAAGGTTCTCTATAAGGAAGGCTTCGTTGTCGTCTTTAGGCTTGGATAGACCGTAGTTGACGCGTTCTAGCTGCTTCGCGAGGATTATTCTCATGTAGTCCTGGAAACGATAAGACAATAAAGGTCATTATGATTTTCTTGGTTATTATTTATTAGGTGTAATTGGGGAAACAAATGACAAACTAACCAAAGATTGAGTGGTTAAGCGATTGACTGCTGCGCTGCGTGTCGCGGGTTCGATTCCCGCACGGAACAAATATTTGTATGACCTACATGTATTTGTTCCGAGTCTGGGTGTTTTTCTATCTATAATATGTATGTATTTACAAAAAAAAAAAAAATGTATATAAGTAGTTTATCAGCCACCTTGTTACCATAACACAAGCATTAGGTTGCTTAGCTTGGGACAAATGGTGCTGTGTGAAATTTCCAGGGATATTATTATTATTATTGTACCAGAGAGTACCTCACAATCAGGCTTGTTAAAAGAGGAGGCTTGGCCAAAACGAAATAAACCTTATTCCGTTTCAAATCAAGATTATTTTCATTTGCGAAAGATTGAGTGCTACCATAAATTTTTATCGAAAAATTATGCACTAATTTCCAATAATATCCTCATTTGTGACATATACTAACGGTTAACGATACGGAATAGTGGCATTTGCACTATATTACGGTAATATGGTGTAAATCCCAATTTGCCATGATCAATGTATCATCTATTCACGGTATATTTAAAACAAAGTACAGGTAAATAATAGCATCTAGGATTTCATTTTGTCATCTTCAATCAGATCCCGCAATATATAAATAAACCAACCCACCTGGAAAGACACATAACCCGACGTCGCCCTTAAATTATGCTTCAAAAACGCCATATTATTCAACAACAGATCCCAGACCATCTTCGAATCTTCCCCATTGATGACACAGGTGGTCAAACCCAGTGCGTAACTATAGTTCAGCTGGGAAACTTTGGCGAGATTGAAGGCATCGTCGATTAGCTGTGACTTCGTAATGGGGGACTTTATACTGCCGGCCTTTAGGGCTTCGCTTAGCAACTGCCAGTTCTTCTTGTCATAGTTCACTCTGTAGTATCCTGGGGAATTCAAATTAGTTTTAAAATATTATAAGCATTAATTTTTTTAGTGATAGTATACCCGTATGAGGAATAGGGTGTAAAGTTCACTCATATTCTATAGAAAATGGAGGATCCTCCGACCAGACGGGTGTAGTGTCTGGTAGGCAACTGTCCGACGATTCATGCCGGGCTGTTGTATAAATGTTAGTCACGCGGTAAACTCTGCTTGCGTGATGCAGGATTTTGCGTGACGTCAGCATGATACGTAGTTCGCATGTGGCGATGTAGATGCTGCTACAATAGACTGACTCGACTGACCATTTTAGGCTGACCGTTATAGGATAAGTTTGTTAATCCATTCTGGTGCAATGAAGTCTACATGTGACTGTTCTTGAATTACCCTAGGCTGTTATTATTTTCGTTTATCCTAAATGAATCTCCTTCTTCCTTTTTTGACATTCTAAGTTGGTTTATCGATTCATGCCTACTAACCAGTGAAAGGCTGAGTTAATCGATCGATTTCTATCTAATGAACCATCACAGGAATATTTATTTGATCGATTAAGGCATGATTTTTCCACCGCCAGATAATTTTATCCGAGGAATAATTTTGAATTTTTGACAGTTCTTCCATACAAAATCTGTCAGACGTCAATTTTATTCCACGAATAAAAATTATCTGTCGATTGAATAATCAGCCCTTAGTATACAAAATTTAGATACACTCAATAAATATGTATCCTGTGTTTGTAATTTAGTTTCCAAACATGTAAACAAATGTCTTTTTGGAAAAATAGCCTCAATACCCACAAATAGAGTTCAGTTAGCGCTACAACTTCATATTTTTAATAACTTTCAGAAGTACTACTCATATTGGAATTAACTTAATTTACACTTTCATAAAGTTGATATTTCTTTAAATGGAAAAAAAAAACGTCAATTTGGAAACTAGTATTTGAACATGGAATAGATGATGAGGGACTTACCGATAGCATCAACATTAACATACAATGCCTGAGTAGCATTGATGGGTACATTGACAGTACTGATGCGTCCTTTGAGCCAGGACTTGGGCTTAGTGGTCCACGTGTCTATGGGCGAGTCCACTATGGTGTAGCTGATGGGAATGTGCCACAGCTGGTCTATCATCTTTTGGTAGGCGTCTGTTGCGGAGGTGAAGAGGCGCTGTGGGGAAATAAGTGAAAAATCGTTTAAATGGCTGTTTCATTTCTACATGAAGAAAACTAGGTTTTCAAGCATAATAATGCTGTTGTAGTAGTTGATAATGGCACGAGCAGGTAAGCGTTCTTATGGTGACACATGGGCGAAAGATTGTCGACCCATATGATACTTTAGAGGCAATGAGGAACAGGGTGTAAAGTTCACTCATCCTCCATTGAAAAGGGAGGATCCTCCGACCAGACGGGCGTTATGTCTGGCGGGCAATTGCCCAACGATTGATATTGGGAAATTGTATCTATGCTAATTGCGCGGTAAACTCTGCTTGCGAGATGCAGGATTTGCGTGACGTCAGTATGACGCGTTGTTCGCATGTGGCGTTGTAGATACCGCCACAATACAAAATTTCTGATCATTTAGGTCATAAATCCATACAGGTTAGAGTAAATAGATGATGAGTGGGTGCATAACTGAATGCAGCCAAGTCTTGTTGGCTATTATCGCTTTCCTTGAAAATTGGTAAGACCTAAGACCATAGAGGTATGAGGTACAGGGTTTAAAGTTCACTGATTTCCCATAGTAAAAGGATGATCGACCGATACACACGGCAACTGCCCGACAACTGATGTCGGGACGTTGTATATATACTGGACGCGCGCGGTAAACTCTGCTTGCGCGATGCAGGATTTTATCAGTGTGATGCATAGTTCGCATGCGGCGATGTAGATGCCACAGACCCTAGTATTTCCCAGAAATTACATTGCAGACTTTTGTTGGTAGCGATTTGAAATATAAGTTGAATCTGAGTATACTGGAAGCCATCTCCAACTTTGCTTGTTTAAAAGCCTAGTCAAATGAGGACGAGCACTTTACCTGTTCAAACTCAACATGTCCCTTCTCATAGTTCCTGTTAACATTAACGACAGGGTACCCGGCCTGCTTGGTCCAGGAGTTCATGAAGTCCACCACGTTGAGGTCCTTGAGTGCCGGGTCTGATGGAGTAGCCCTGGCCATCGCGTACCAAAGGTCGTTCTCTTCTGCGTTCGAGTATTTCCTGATGGAGAAATGGGAGATAGAATATAATGTCTTCTTGGTCCCACATTTTATGACCGAACCTCTCATTAACGTTGGCGTTTTGTATAACATACTATCATTCTTACATTAATTAACATTTTAAATAACAGCTTATTAATGACTAAATATACTCAAATCTTCATAAAACTTATTAAAAAATTGCTTTTTAATTATAGTATACTATGTATGTGAGCAGTGGTGGCTCAGTGGTAACGGCACTGACTAACAAGTTGTAGGTCGTAGGTTCGAACCCAGTCAGGCGCTTTACTCTGTGTAAATTATTTCATCACCACTGCTCTCAAAACGGTGCAGGAAAACATCGTGAGGAAACCGGCATGTCCTAGAACTAAAAGTTCGATGACATTTGACATCTACCAAACCGGTCTCGAACTCGATCTCGAAGAGGAGGCCTGTTTCCCAGCAGTGGGAACAATACTGATTGTGTATGTATTTAAGTCTTGATTAGAAACTCACCACTGATTCAAATAGATAACCAATCCCTTATGGAACAGATCTTCAGAAATAGTATGGTTCAGCATCCGTATAAGATTAGCTCCCTTAGTATACGATATTTCGTCAAACTTCTGTGATATTTCCGAAGCGTCTTCCACTTTGCGAGATACTGGGGAGGTATTCTTGAGTGCGTCGGAACGAAGGAGGTCCATTTTGTCCCGGGAGAAGGATTCGAACATGTTCCATTCGGGTTCCACCTAGAAAAAGGAAAGGGAATATTGGAATAGGTTGCTTACTAAGAGATTTTATATTTATACAACTTTGTATTTATATATTTTTTTTAACTCTTGAGATTTCGTTCGGGCCCCAGAGCCTGTAAGGCACAGCTTATAGTGGAATTCTTAATTGCTTAATCGGTTCATCATCATCAGCATATAGCAGTCCACTGCTGGACATCAACATGAGATCCTGAGAGGAACTTGTGGGCTACACCCCTTTTTCTTCAACATTTCGCCACCCCATGCTGAGTGTAGGCATCCTGAAATGCACGCCACTCTTATCTGTCTCTAGCCTTCCTAAGCCAGAGACGTCCAGTAATCTTGACCAGGGGCTTACCACCACCTCTACCTTTTCTTTGACTAAAACGACCTAATTTTTTTAGGAGTATCCTAGGCTGTATACAGTAGTAATGCCTGCTAGTACTTACATGGTCCACTCCAACATACTCGATATAAGTCGCGAATCCCTCGTTGAGCCAAAGATCGGTCCACCACTTCATGGTGACGAGGTTCCCGAACCACTGGTGAGCGAGCTCGTGCGCTATGTCGATGGCTACGTTCTGTTTGTCGCGGGGAACGCTCTCGTCTTCGTCGAAAAGTAGGGTTGTTTCTCTGTGGGAGGAAATAAAAATATTATAAGGGCCAACGAACCAAAAGTCTATTCAAATTTATGTTTCAAATTGATGTTATTTCATGTTAAACAAATATCAACTTTATTTTAATCGTCATTAAGTTGATTTCAGAGTAACTAGCACTATTGAAAAAGTTATAGAAATGTTTATAGAAAAGTTATAGAAAAGTTGTAGCGTAAACTGAACTTTATTGTATAGGAATTAAAGTTATTTTTCCATAAACTCATACTTTTGGCAAATAAGTCGCGAATGCAGATGCAGCCTTGGGTGAAAATAGGTTAAAGTGACTTGTTCTGATTTTTGATGACTTATCACGTCGCAGATCAGAGAAATAATGCTTATACAATACAACGCGGTCAGTAAGTCATCATCTGCCTGCCTTTTCCCAACTTTGTTGGAGTCGGCTTCCAGTCTAACCGGATGCCGGTGAAGACCAGTATTTTACATGGAGCGACTACCTATCTGACCTCCATAACCCAGTTACCGGGTAATACGATACCCCTTGGTAAGACTGGTTGTCAGACTTTCGGGCTTCTAACTACCCGTAACGAATCCATGAATGACAGCCGGGACCAACGGCTTAGCGTGCTTTACGAGGCACGGAGGGGTCTCGGTATGTAAAGATGGTCACCCATCCAACCGCGGCAAGCGTAGCTTAGCCTGATTAATCGATCCGTGCCGCTGTTATTACTTAGCCACGGCCACGGGCCCCTCAATGCGGTCAGTAAGTACGGGAATAAAATAAGGACTCAAATCAATGCAGTAAAGCCCGGTTCCTATGAAAAAAAACGAATCGTTTTGCTTACCAATGGTAGCATTTTTTACTGTGAAACTGGGCATATAAATAAATAAATAAATCCCTGGACATTTCACACAGCACCATTTGTCCCAAACTAAGCAACCTAATGCTTGTGTTATGGTAACAAGATGGCTGATAAACTACTTATATACATTTTTTTTTTGTAAATACATACATATTCTGACTCCCTCCAGACTCGGAACAAATACATGTAGGTCATACAAATATTTGTTCCGTGCGGGAATCGAACCCGCGACACGCAGCACAGCAGCCAATCGCTTAACTACTGCGCCAACCGTGCCGTCAAATAGATTCGTAAGCTAATTTTACCTGTGATAGCTACTTCCATATGGGAGGGTCTACTATACAAAGCTATGAAGTCTTTGCTATATTATTGGTAAAGATACAAAAGTCTTAATTTTAACCAATAACGGTTCGTAAATAATTGAAATCGGCCATAAGTCTGCTTTCATATATATATTGTAATGTGTTACCTGTCTACACTAGAATTTACGCTTCTAAACATCGTCGGAAATTAATAGTAAGAGGCGAATCTTTTATAATAATATGACATTACGGTGTTTAGGCATAGTATATAATAATAATAATTTTATTGGACATAAAAAAAGGTACACAGATACAGGGTGACACTTAATTTAAGCGTGCGAATAGCCTGGTACATATGAGTAGTATTTTTTTCTCAATAGACCGCCTTTGGTGATAACCTCTACATTATCATAGCTTTCTGATAGACAAGTGTTAAGACGTCACATTAAAATAATCTCTATCTGTGTTAAAAAATTTTTACAACTTCAACTATCTTTTCCGGTGATAAGGAACGAGTAAAGTATAATTACGCTACGTTACGTGGTTGTTAACGGACTTAGAATACGTCAAAACTCTTAACGATTTAGATAACGTTAGACCATTTCCAGTGATATTGTATGGCAAAAGATGATGTAATTAGGAGATGGCCTTGTCAGAAACGGTCGCGGTGTTGGTGTGACTTGGAATAGGAGTATGAAGTGCTTAAGGCACGGTCTTTTCGCCCTCAGGCCGTTTGTCTACCACCACCGTCAACGGGAAGTCAACGTGGTAAAGGGCGGCCGTTTTGGGGGACTGTCTCTTGTAATTTTGACGTTCGAAAAGTTCTGATTCTCAGCCTAATTTGAATAAATGACTTTTTATTTTGAACGAAAACGACATGACGGCGCCGAAATAGGAATACATACCATTAATACAAAAAAAAAAAAACTGTATATAAGTAGTTTATCAGTCATCTTGTTACCATAACACAAGCATTAGGTTGCTTAGCTTGGGACAAATGGTGCTGTGTGAAATGTCCAGGGATATTATATTATATTATAATGGCCGCGTATCCACCACACGTCCGTCACCCGAGAGCTGGAATCCCGGCCCCCGAATTTTGGAGTAGTTTGGCGTGACCATTAGAACTCAGCCCGATGTGCCCGCAATACAAGACACGTTTGATCTTGGCCAGACACTGCCGTTGCACCGGCGCCACTTCCTGACTTTTGTTTTGTCTACGTCGCGTTCGGTTCGAATAATCTCATTACTCGTTGATGTCCCATTGACGGTGGCGGTGGACAAACGGTCTTACTAGTGTGAATAGCCGTTCTAATATTAACGAGGAATAAAAATTCACCGTGACACAACCGGTGGAGTCAATTTGGTTGTACCGCGACCAACATCGAACGGTCCGTGGTGAAGAGAAACATGATGAAAATTTAAAAGCCGTTTTGATAGAGTAAAATTGTGAAAGTCTTATTACCATCAGCTAATTTGAAAGTATGACCATTTCTCAATTGACCACTCATTGTAGTAGACATGTTTTTCTATCTTTTTATTGGCTGAGAGACAAATATTATAGGTGTGCTGATGTGTGTGTCGACCTCGAACTCGATTTAACATACCAAGTAATCGATTGTTTGCATAAATCATTGTGGGCAGTTCGTTTGTTTGTGTATCAAGTTATTTCGACTAAATATGTGCTAAATAATCAATAGTGCAACGTGCGGGATTTTTATTTACGTCCTTTCGTTCACCATTCTAACGCGTCGACCGTTGAGCTATCGTCACGTTTAGATTATAAACAACTAGAGTCCGACCGAAACTGGTTTTCCGGCCGAAACCGAAACCGAAACCGAATATTCGGCCGTGGCTTCAGTTTCGGCCGAAACCGAAACCGAAACCGAAACTCACGTGGTTAAGTTTTAAATTCCTTAAAATACTGAAATTTGGTGCATTTTACCCATTATTCTGCATTAATTAGGACATGAAATGGAAACACAGTAGGTATATTAATTTTGTTGTAATCATTTATTTAATACTAGCTTCTGCCCGCGGCTTCGCCCGCGTGAATGTCGGAATCCCACGGGAACGTGCTACCAGGATAAAAAGTATGTGCTTCCCCAGGATGCCATCCATCGCTTTGCCAAATCAGAAGTTCAGTGGCTTAGGCGTGAAAATGTAACATACAGTTTCAAGTTCAAATCCTCCCCTAAAAATCGAATTACCCCTTTTTGCGCCGTCAGGGGTCAATTTTCGACAACTTTACATACTTATTATTAATGATTTTCTGTCGAAAGTATCAATACTGAGTTTCGAGTTAATCGGACCGCGCATTCAATTTCTTCCACACAAACTTCAACACCCCTATTGAGGGGTAGTTTTGAAAAACTAATAATGATAAACTTTATTGCTTACTTAGGCGTGTATTCATGCCAATTTTCAAGATTATTAACCTAACGAATAAGATTTTTCATATAAACTGTATCCCCGCTTTTCACCCCCACAGGGGTGGAATTTTGAAAAATCATTTGGGATGTGTTCATAACTTGATTCACAGATTATTTATACCAATTTTCGAGTTAAAATTGACTACCCCTTTCGGGCCGTCAGGGGTAGATTTTCGAATAATTATTCTTTCCTTTAAATTTTAGGTATAAATACTGAGTTTCGATTAAATCCGACCGCGCGCTAAAATTCTTCCATACAAACTTTGAAACCCCCAATCCCCTTTTAGGGGGTAGTTTATAAAAACAAAAAATGCCCAACTTCATAATTTACTTAGATAAGTATTCGTGCCAAGTTTCAAGTTTATTAACTCAAGGAATAAGATTTTTCATACAATCAAAATCTCCCCATTTCACCCTCTTAGGGGTGGAATTTCGAAAAACCCTTTCTTAGTGGATATCTACTCTTCACGAAAAATACACCCTCCAATTTTCATGTCTATAGGACCAGTGGTTTAGGCTGTGCGTTGATGTCTCAGTCAGTCAGGACTTTGAATTTTATATAGAATATAGATAATAATATAAAAAAATATTAATAATATTTTTATTATTTTTTCAAATTAAGTTCTCATAGCAAAATGTTTATCAGTTATCAATAAATCAAATCACTAATTGTTACTGTTTCGGTTTCGGCAAAAGTTTCGGCCAATTTTGGCCGAAACCGAAACTGCCACCGAAACTTGATTTTTGGCCGAAACTCGGCCGAAACCGAAACCGAAACCGAACTTTCGGTCGGACACTATAAACAACCAATATAAACATATTGAATACTTCGCGGACGAATTCACGAGCGTTCTCCACTCCAGGACTTGTCTGCTTCTGGAGTGGAAACCGCGTATCGGCAACCCCCCACCGGTAGGACGCCCCCCAGCTAGATGGACGGACGACACTTAAAGAAGGTGGCTGGGACAGACTGGATGCGGAAGGCGGAGGACAGGGTGTTGTGGCGCAGCCTGGGAGAGGCCTATGTCCAGCAGTGGACTGCGATAGGCTGAGTAGATTGAAGTCACGAGCATATCCAAGCTGAATAATGAATAAAAAGTATACTTTTACTGAAACGCAAATATTACTTTGACGTAGGTACGCTCTCTTAGTTCTGTATTGCCACTGCAACTTGTTAAAAGGCGTTAAAAACGGTTTCCTATCGCTACGCCATGTTAAAATTCTACTGCGATTAGATTGATGTTACGCATGCGTCAAGAAATGTGCATGAAATATTATTCTTTTACCGGTTTTAACCAGTAGTAGTTACTTTTTATTTTTTGACATAGCACCTTCAAAAGAATATGCTCTACGGTGCGTGAAAGTTGATGGTCAAATCAAAATTAAAATTTGGTTTCTCAAAGCTATTAGGTAAAATACGATTAATGGCTTATAAATATTTTCGACGACAAAATCATCATGATCGTAGCCTCAATGTAAAATAAAACTATTCTGGATCCGTGGTAATTTAGTTTCCAAAAATGTAAACAAATATTTGTATTTGGAAAAATTACTTTAACGCCTACACATAAGGTTCAGTTTGTACTACTACTTAGCAAATTTAGACTTTTCAATAGTACTAATTGGAGCAGTGGTGGCCCAGTAGTAATGGACCCGACTTACGAGTTGTAGGTCGTGAGTTCGAACCCAGCCAGGTACTTTACTTTGTGTAAATTATTTCATCACCACTGCTCTCAAAATGATGAAGGAAAACATTGTGAGGAAAACCGGCATGTCCTAGAACCACAAATTCGAAGACGTGACATCCATCAACCCGCACTGGGGCCCGCGTGGTGGATTATGGCCCAATCCCTCCCAGAGAGGAGGCCTGTGTCCCAGAAGTGGGAACATTATAGGCTGATTATGTAATAGTACTAATCATTCTAAAATCAACTTATCATAAGGATAAAGTTGATATTTCTTTAATTAATTAATTTACATAACTAAAACTGTTTAAAACAAATTTCAATAATTAAAAACAATAAACAAGTGGAAATATCATCAATTGGAAAATTTTAACTCATAAATCACAGTTAATTCATGACTTCACAAAAGTAATTGAACTCTGTCATCCATATCTCGTTCAACATTTGTAAAACAATAGGAATTTATATCATTATGCCATGATTTACGTCATTCAGTTTACCTCATTGTCCGCGTGACATAACATTTTATACATAGGTGTATTCTAAATATAATAATAGTCTACAAAGTTGTCATCATTAACGTAACAAGTATGTATTTACAGAATTATAATCACTCAAATCATCAGTACAACCCTCTATGCCCTGTATGTTAGATACGCGCCTAGGCGTAATAACGCCTATACGCTCGCGAATCACATTTTAATCATATTTTTAATTATATTTTAATCAACATAGAACCTGACACTGGCCTGCAAGTTGCAAAAACCGTAAGAAGATTTGAATTTCGCGAGCTACCCTACCTAACGCTTCCCCCGATTTTTTTTGTGGATGGGAAATCATCAAATGACCCCTCCCGCTCTGGGTGGAGCGGAAGGGAGTGTCAGACTCTCACTGACTAAAACCCACCCGTGTTCCTTCCTTAGCCCTTTCTGTTCCAGGGCAGCGGTAACCCTTTCGGACGATCCCGCTACCCAACGCTTCCCCCTTAAGCATAACGTGGGCCCTAATTCACTATCACCACTTAACGATTCCTTCCTTCGAAACCACGTCAATTCCTTAGCAAATCCCGCACATCACGCGTTCATTTCGCGCGGTTTCGTTCATTGTGTCTTAAGGAATAAGGTTACAATAAAAACTAGGTACCTATGCGGTTACATCTTCCTTTCTACTCTAGAGCCAGCTGGTCACAACTGGGTGAAACTGGGCGCGTGTCCCAATAACAACATAGTAACAATCAAAATTGCCCGATATACCTAAGTATGTGTCGTGTTTGGCAAATGTGTTGGCCATATATCGTGACGCCTTAAAACGTTTATCGCGAGTAGGCCAATACCTCTAGGCTTTACTACGTACTGCAGTCAAACATGAGTCCTAATCTAATCTATCTATTTACGTTTTTGTACTCCTGTGGGACCTGGGCTGGCGAACCTTAATACAGGTTACCATGTATCCTAGCTAGGACGCCAGATTCAATTCTGTTATTTGTTACTCTCTTTACTTTAAAATTATATTTATTGTAATTGTAACAGACTTTTTTGAAATCTATACTAATAAAATAAGTAATAATAAAAAAGTATTGCAAATATTTATGTATGTACATCAATTATTTCAATAATAAAGCTGAAGAGTTTGTTTGAACGCGCTAATCTCTGGAGCTACCAGACGGATTTGGAAGAATCTCTTTGCATTTGATAGTACAATTTTTTATTACATATTTTTTAGCTATTTAACATCATGCTACGACCCTTGGGAGCCGAGCAAAAACAAGAGAAGAACGCTAAGCGAAAAAGAAGTAACAGAGCGGGTGGGCGATGCGATGCGACGGGGTGGGTCCGAGGAATAAGAAATTTCACGCGGACGAAGTCCCGGGCAGAAGCTAGTTATGAATCAAATTAAATCTAAATTAACCGCAACGTATTTTTGTCATCTTTGACAAGCATAGCCGTGTTTTGGAACCAGCACCCCAATTGCGTAACACACAATCGATCGGAATCTGAATCATTTTGAAGCAAATTGCTAATCCATTGCTTCATAAGTTCGAAAAATTTGTCTGCTCAGCACGTAAATAACGCAAAGAATGTTGTCAAAATGAAACCGATTCCGATTAATCGTGTGTTACGCAACTAGGGTGCTGATAACACATATCAAGGACATCTCGCATAACTAAATTATCCAACGGGCAAGGGAAATCACAACACAACAAAACTCACCTGAAAGTAACGAGTCCCCAATTCTCCATAGCTCCGCTGGAGAAGTCAGGAATAGCGATCAAATCTATCTTATCTAACGCGTATGGCACTCCGAACACATCTTCGTAGTACGCGAGAAGTTTTGGCGTAATGGTTGACGCATATTTCGCCTTCGCTATTAACTCGGGCCTCGTCCAAATCTTGATAGGAATGGTGACGTTGTCTTTGCTCGTGTAACTCGTTTCTAAGGATTTGAAGTCAGACAGTACGAATGCGACTAGATAGGTTGACATGCTGACTGATCTGTCGAAGTGGGTCCATTGCCAGCCGGGTTGCTCGGGACTGTGGGAGGAGAAATCGTATTAGTATGCTGTCGTTTATTGGTTCTCCAAGGAGTGAGCCAAATCCTACTATTAATATTATAACTGTGAAAGTTTGTATGGACGGATGTTTGTTACTCTTTCACGCAGAAACTACTGAAGGGATTTGGATGAAATTTGGCACACAGATGCTTTATAACCAGGATTAACATATAGGATACTTTTATCCCGATAATTCCACGGAATCAAAAAGAATGCGGGTGAAACCGCAGGGCGCTGCTAGTCGTTTATAATATACAGGGTCAAATTAAATTAGCTAGCGAAAACGTCTGCAGAGTTTCGCTAGCTAATCTTAACACTATAAAATAAAAACAAAAAGATTTGATGTTTTATTTTTGGAGATCAACGACCGCTGGATGTTTTGTTACTTGAAGCATGAGTTGAAAAAATCTGTTTTCTTTAGTTTTGTCGTGTTGAGATATCGATTCCCATCACGCCTGTAAAGTTTACACGATAAAAAACTGATTTTCAAACCGCTATTTCAAGTGACTACACTAATTGTGGTCGATGACCCCACGAAAAGTCGTCTAATTAGTTAATTTTTTGTTTAATCGTGTTTAGGTGCCTATAATGTCCGCGGAGTTTCGCTAGCTTATTTAATTTGACCCTGTTTAGGTAGATATGTCTAGAAAAAACGATGTTCCTCATTTAATTGATTAACATTCTGTGTCTGTCTGTCTGTCTTCAAGGTAAGGACTAATCTAATGCTGGTACCAATTTTTTTGATATGAATAAGAAAACATGACCTTATTCGCAAAAACCGGTCAAGAGGATTCTGTTTATTTAAAATATTATAAAAGTTAAAATATCGATCGCTAGTAAACTAATAAATACATTTTAAAATAAAATGGATTTCTTTCTGGAAAAAAGAAAGAAAAATATTTTATTCTGCACAAACAAAATGCACATTACAAATAAAAAAAATAATAATAATAAAAAATAATGTGTGTACCTATTGTATTCATGGAATGGAAAAATAAGTTAGGTACACGTTTCGAAATTAACTAATTAAAAAACTTGTTTAATAGAGTACATTCGGCCATATTTATGTGTAGTGATTAAACAATTTGTGCATCGAGGCGTGTTCAATCGATTTTATAGTTACTCTTAGTCACTTTAGGGTTCCTGAGGTGAATGACAATTAATATAGCTTTTTTCGATCTCATCATCATCATCTGCCTAGCCTTTTCCCAACTATGTTGGAATCGGCTTCCAGCTGGATGCAGCATCCTTCTAACTGGATGCAGCTGAATACCAGTATTTTACATGGAGCGACTGTGACGTTTTTTCTCTCATATTAGAGATTAAATATTTAGAAATGAAAACATTAAGTACTTACATGGGTTCCTGGGTCACAATCTTCATATTTGACAAGGCAGTGACAGATTCCGGATGGGCGATGCTGATTTCGAACTTGGCCTTGAAAGCTGGCTCGTCGAAACAAGGAAACGCAGACCGCGCCGATGTCGGCTCGAACTGGGTGACCCCTAGGTTTCTGAAAGATAAGAATTCGTTATATTTTTAGCGAGGAAATGTTCCTGTACTTCCTGCATCGATATTTGTGGGGTCTATGTCTGTTTTTGTTGCAAATATGGAGTAATAAATATGGAAGTAATTTAGTATTGCAAAAATATGAAGCAGAAAACTGCTGCTTGATTATTATTATTATCAGCCTGTGATGTCCCACTGCAGGGCAAAGGCCTCCCTACTCTCTTTCCACTTCTCTCTGTTCAACACTGCTAAGGACCGGTTCATAATGAAGGAGTCCAGCTCATCCCGCCATCTCCGTCTGGGCCTGCCGCGATGTCGCTTGCCATTAGGAGGGATTGCCGTTTTCAAATTTTGCTTAACCTTTGGAGGATGTGCGGGTTATGGAGCGGGCTATTTTCGGAGTTTCTTTCGGAAGGATAACATCAGAAACGAAGTTATCTGGAACAGAACCGGAGTTACTGACATAACTTGCAGAGTAAGCAAGCTGAAGTGGCAGGGGTCTGGCCATTTGTCGAAGGACCGATGGCCGGTGGAGCAGACGAGTCTTGGAGTGGAGACCGCGTATCGGCAACTGTAGTGGGGGAGGCCCGTCAGTTAGATGGACTAACGACCTTAAAAAAGAGGGTCGGATAGACAAATACGGAAGGGACAGTGTGTTGTCGTTCAGCAGGCAACGGTGAATCAAAGTCACACTACACGCCGCTTTCGATTTTGTACGCGTTTGACTAAAAAATAAATACACGTAACGCCGCTTTTCGGTTCAGTACCACGCGTTTGCCCAAAAAAATAAATACACGTGATATATTACTACACCCCCCCTCCCCCTTGTGATATTTCGTGACTTTTTATGGACCCCTCCCCCCCCCTTTCGAGCCTCACGTGATTAATGGACAGCACCTCAACAATCAAGAAGGTATTCTCTCTGTATCTTTCTCAAAATATAATCAACTGTTGTAACAATTTGTGTACCTAATATTTATGAATGAATTCTACAAATCACTTAAGAAAATGATTCAGCTAAGATTTATCAGTAGTTTCTTAAAGATAAAGCACGGTTTGCTAAACAATCTCTAGTGTTACGTCATATTTAGTATAGTTAGGCACAGAAGCAAATCTTTATTTACTTTTACATTCAAATTTATTTATTAATAATCATAATTTGTACAAGCTGAGATTGAACATTGACCCCCAAACTAGGCATTTGCCTGTTTCTTGGGGTCAGAAAACATGACTAATATTTATTATAATTATTGCTGGTTCATTTTCATTGATTTATAATATGCTCAGAAATTCTATGATAATAAAAGAATATCTGGTAAAACCTAATGATACTTACTCAAACAATATCTGGTAAAACCCTGTGCAATTAACTTGTACGAAAACAGGGTAATTTTGACTGGTAATTTTGAAACTAAAGTCTATTCAAATTTATGTTTCAAATTGATGTTATTTAAAGTAAAACAAATATCCACTTTATTTTAATAGTAACTAAGTTGATTTCAGAGTGACTAGCACTATTGAACTGAATTTTATTGTGTAGGAATTAAAGTTATTTTCCTATAAACTCGTACATTTTTACCTTTTAGCAAAAAAATGCAAATGCAGATTAGGTATTATCAACTACAAGGGCTATAGTTAAACAATAGTAATAGCACTGCTTGTTACTGAGATTTTTGTCATGCAGATTTCATAATGACTGCCTTAATGAAGGTGATTATCAGACAAATGAGATTATTACTCAAAAAGCAGGAAATTTGCTGAAGGACAAAATACCCATTTTAATATGAAAATAAAAAACTTACTTGACTTCATGCTTATCATTCATGTATGTGCTTTTATAAAATCCAGTCATTGAATTGGAAATCTTTCCTTCAAAGGACAGCTGCAGTACGTAGTCTACATTCGCTTTCAACGCAGACTCTAATGGCAGTATCAGTCTATCCCCAGAACCTTCTACTATAGACAATATTCTGATGGTCCGTACTGCACTTCGGGTGATTTCTGTATCAGCAGGTGGGGGTGCTTGCGTTGTTTCAGTTCTTAAAGTTGTCTCATTGCTGGCAACTGGAGTTGTTTCTGGTACAGTTGCCGTTGTAGCGTTCTGATCAGCAGCAGCCGTAGTTGTAGGAACATTGGTGGTAGTAGCATTGTCAGCTGCTGTTACCGTAGCCTCAGTCACCTCCCGTTTGACTTTAGGAGACCGTAAAGTCTCAACTTTCTCATATATTTGTTCTGTAAGCTTAGCATTGCTACTAATACTGAGGTTCTTAGAATGTAATATTATTTCCTTGACACTCCTACTGGCCCGTATAGTAATGTATACGTCGCCGGAGTATGTTGAGTTATCTAGTTCAGCTTTTAGTTTCAGCCTGTAGAAACTTGGCACTACGGTAGAAGGGAGTCTGAGGTCTGGTGATGGTGTATTTGTTTGTCCAAAAGGTTCAGTTTCATCCCAGAAGTCTACAGTTTTTTGTGAGAGCTGAAACAAGAATATATTAAAAATTATTTTACTTATTTTGTGGGATTACATCTTTTATTTTAAAAAAGAGGGAAATATACAGTCAGTTAGCTTCCACAGTTTCCACATAATACACTTCAAATGAATCAAATCTTTGGCAGTCTGCAGTAAAAAAATATAGAATTTTGCGAAGATTGAAATGGATTTGCTTTGATTTACTGCTTTTAAACTTAATTTTTATAACAATATCTTTTGGACAACTGCGCATTTGCTATTTGCAAAATAATTTCAAACCAAAAGGCTACAAAATGTACTCTAAACTTAACAGGATTATATAGGTACCTAATGAATAAGTTATTGGACGGCCATAGTAAAATAAATGGGATAATAAATTAAAAGAAACATTTAAGCAATTTTCAGACTTATTTGTAAGATCTGATGAATATGAAAACCATATTTCTATCAAACAATAATCAGTAAATTACTTACAGACAGATTATATAATTTAAAGGTTTGCAGATAGTTTAAAATATTTATATTATTTTTCTACTAGATACATATAATATTTTAAAGGTGAACTTTCTTTTAGACTTGTAATGAATTTAATATTGTTATCAGTTGTTGCTATTCTATATAAACTTTCTTAAAAAGTCCCAAAATTGAGAGAAATGACAACACACAGCTATTGTAACAATAAAAAGGAAATGCTTTATACTTACTTTCTGATCCCCACTAATAATAACTCCACTAAATGTAAATAAAACGAAAATTGTTTTCAAAAACATTTTGTGCGTTAACTAAAAATATCACAGGTTATAAAATGCAGTAGTACTATAGAAAACTTTAAGTTCTTTACTAAAAGTTTCTCATTTTTGCGCTATTGATGAAATTAACTGGTGTTTTAATAATTTATTTATAATATTCGCTAAACACCGCACACTTTCAACACTTCAAAGATCGATTGTCATTTTGACGTTTATATTTTTTCAGAGCATATTTTAACTGGCAAAGATCGCGTTTACTCCGGACAAGGTAGTTTTGATTAAGAATTACTATACCGCTTCCATCCGCAAAAGGCTGGAATAGCGTGTAACTGCGGAATTTAAGTTCGATAAAAATTACATATAAAAGACGGTAGCTTTTAATTGAAGTTGATAAGAAATATTATTACAAGATAGCAATTGAACTTGAAATCGGGCAACGTCTCATGGAGTTAGTGGCAGATTAGATAACAGCCGGCTTGAACACATTTTTATATAGTACCTACGAACATAAAAATATGACGTGATTAAGCTCAGACTTACCTTGAAGTAGGTGATAAAGTGCACAATGACGCCCACTATGACTGCGATTATCACTGCGAAAATGATGAAAGTGACACAGATGCAGTTAGACACAAATATTCCGCCTTTTCGTCCATAATGGATATCCTCTGGTGTTTGGGATTCATACGCCAGGAACTGTTGCCGGCTCGTTGAGAGCGTCATGTTGTTAGTTCATTCTGAAACAATTACGCTATTAACATATCGATAACAGCACTTCGTTCAGGTTTCTAGGTTAAAGAAACAAGGGAGTTTAACTGCACTACTTTACCTAGTTAGCGTTACGATAGTGAAATGAGCTATGTCTATGAAACTGGCGTTGTTACCTAATGTTTTCGTACAATCAATACAGTTAGTCGCCTATTACCTACTTAATAGGCTACTAGTAACTGTATTGACTGTATTGGTCGTTAACTATCTACTTAATTAAAATAAAAGCTACGGCTTTTGTTATTACTGTCTGACGACCTTCACCTGCTTAATTATTAGGTGCAAAAACACTGTTTATTTGTTAGTTTTAAATTAACTTACATTTTTATCAAATAATTAATTGCTACCTATTTGAATATAAAGCCTTATAATTCGTCACTCAGTTTCTAATATTAAAGTATTGAACTTCTTGGTAACCGTGACTGGTTTCCTTATTATTTTTAAGTGAATCACCTGACGTGATTCGCAATAGGTACCTTTTCGATTACAAAGGTACGTGATGTGTAATAGACTACTATTACGGGTAGTGCGTCGAATTGATGATTAGGAAATCATTGTGGGTAGGTACCTACCATGAGGGTAATTGCATAAAGATAGTCTACGTAGGCTTGTTGTAGTTACGATTAAGCGATGTTTAGACCGACTTTTAAATGTTTCGAACAAACAGTAGGGAAAACTCTAAGCCAGCTATCTATCAGTAGCAATGGCGTTCATTTTGACAATTCAACAACATTCATTGCGTTATTTATGTTGTTAAGCAGACAGATTTTTCGAACATATGAAGCAATGGATTAGCAATATCCTTCAAAATCATTCAGATTGTGTTTGATAGTGTGCACGCAATTACGAGTAGGATGCGGTGATAAGTCGAATCAACCACTTGTGCCTCTCGACGAGTAGTTTTTGGGGACATAACAAAGGTCACAGCCAGATAGGGTCGCGGCAGACCCCGTAGAAGTTGGCGGGACCCGCTAAAGAAAAAAAAAATGAACCATGGGTCGACATTAGCCCCCTGGTTTTAAAGAGTTGGAAGTCATGGGACGCGGCCTTTATGCAGCAGTGGAGTGATGCAGAGTAACAATAACGAAGGTTTTAAGCCAAAAAATACCTATGATAGTCTAAAAGTGCCACGATTTTCAAGCCAGTAGCTGAATGGACTTACGATATTTGTTAAACAGAAGGAATTTCAAGGAATTTGCCTTAGATTATCGTTAATATCCGGTGATGCGTTAACGGAACAGTCAGGGTTAGGTATCATGCACTTCCGCTTGAATGATGGATCCCAGAGAACAGCTGCAACGCCGAACAACCGACACTGTTGTTGAAACCCAATGGGTTGTAAACCATACGTCATGTCTATGGGAATCTAAAATCTGCGCATCACGTTGTGCCAGTAGCAAGCTTACGCACGTGCGCACACCGAAGCGATAACGATGAAGGATGCGTGTCAGTTCTTATGGAAACCATGGGTTTTATTTGAATTGAATGAGGCACTTCTTATTTGTATGTATGTGGATATACTTGCGGAATACCAACTATAAAAAGAAGGCTAAGTATCTTAATGATAGAAACCCGGGACGTCCAAAAATGTATTGAGCAGACGACATTGTCAGAGTTACGGAAAATATCTGGACGAGGGTCACATAAAGGCAAAAAGAGAAAGTGGCCGATACTCAGCTGAAATGATGAAGATGAATGCTTTTTCGATGTACAGACGCCAGCACATCAAGCCACTACAATCTGTCAAATTTCTTTAACAGATTTTCAACTTTATCGCTAAAGCATTAAGATTCAAGGTTGATTGGGAAAATTTGACAGTTTCGGGTAGCTTGACCTGCTGGCGTCTGTACCTTTCACCAAACTTTTAGAAGGACGAGGGGTTAACACTGGACTCTTTACTGTTACCGAGATAAAACCCATGCAGTGTACCTACCTCTAACTAGGAAGGTATATACGTACCTACTTTACTGGTAGGTAGTCCTTATATATAAGCACGGTTGTTATAGGCATCAACTATTGTCTATTAGGTAACAGTTCAATAACCTAAATGTTACGGATTTGGATACCTAAAGCATGTGTGGTAGGTATTGATTGTGTGGGGAAAACACAATATGGGAAATACAGAGTACCTAGTTGTAAATAAAACAATTAATTAGGGAAGCCAGTATCTGCCAACTGGGTTATTGTACATACAATCGAAACCAGGGATGCTCAATACTTTGCATTTGTGAAAATACAGGGCGGACAGTCAGAAAATACAAACAGACAAATACAGACAGCTTACAGGCTGGAAGGGACTTTGCCACGCAAACTGTAACCATGAATTCAGCACATGATTCCAGACCCCGCTAGCTTAGAAATTTTTCGGCGGTTATAAAAAAAAAAAACTGTTGTTTCATAGAAAAGTGCAATACCTACGGTCCTACGCGGTATAAATAAATGTATGGAACAGATAGTTTTTTTTTAAATATCCGACTAAAAATTTCAACGACCGTTAAAATTTTTCGTGTTCAGAACCATGTACTGAATCTATCGTAACAGGTTGCGCGTCGATGCCCCTGCCACCCTGTTATATGCCGTCGTTCACGTCTTTCTTCATCGTTCTCACAAAAATGTATAATTTCATCATGAATGATCCTAATCAATATTTTGTACCAATATTTTTCTATTGGTTTAAGAGAGTGTCCATGGAGTTTCCTCATGTAGTCTCTTCTACTTTTCCATAGGAAACTACATAGGAAGCGGTCACTAGCTTCATTTTTCTGACTGAACGATTCCTTGACAATTCAAAAGTGCCTGATGTTTTGAGTTTATGGCTTTTGAATGGTATGCTATGTTAAGTAAAGCCAGACCGAGTTTCTAAATCTGCACTATCTTGGCTCCCAAAGTAATTAGCCGGAACTATAGTGCAACAATTCTAGTTACTAATAAAGATCAAATTCGCAAAACACTTATTTCGTTTCGTCGTTTGTATGAAACTGACAGGTTTCTCTCGTCGGCTGCACTATAGTTCGGGCCCCGAACTAATCGATGTCCGTAAGCGATAAGGAGTTGGAAACGCCCGGACCGTAACTGGAGCTGAAACTACGGATTCCGTACCTACTAATACTAGGTACATTAGGACCTTCTACAAACGGTTATTAATAAACAGTAAAGTTGTCATTACCTACGCCATAGAGCAGATAGGTAATTAACAATCGCATTAGGTACATGCGATGGCGTTACAGCAGTATACAATTATTCTACTCTGTGGTTACACACAGCTGTGGTTTATTGTTCATGAGTATGACTCATAGTCATCATAACCGTTTGAACGATAAAAAAACGTTTGTGTGAAATCTAAAAATAAATTGTTTCTGCCTTCTACATTATATTTTGTATGGGGTTTCCTTGAAATCTGGCTTGGAAATTTTGTTTCAGCGGTTTACCTTAGGAGGTCTTTCTGACAGGACGGGACGTATTGAATGCGGATAAAACGTCATTGGCAGGAAGACCTCATATGGTGAATAAAATGTTTTCAATATCCTACGTTTGTTCTAAGTCTCTTTTATCGGCACCACCTTTACTTGAGAATTTACCAACGAATATAAAAAATAGGTAAATTGGTCAGTCACTAAGTACTAACTCAAGGTTTGCCAAAGTGCAATGGAGCCCAGTATTCTAGGCGTCAAATTTACAGACCATATCAGTCACAACACCACACTGCGCTCCAAAACACCGGCTATTGACGTAGCTCAAAAAGCCGCTAAACTGAAGTGGGACTGGGCTGGCCCCATCTGCTGTATGCCTAATGAGCTGTGCGCCAAAATAACCACTACGTCACGACACAGCCAGGAGGCGTCGCGGCAGACCCCGTAGAAGATGGCGGGACGAGCTGGACAAAACAAAAGACCAATGGTCCACTTTAGCCCTGGATCGAAAGAGCTGGAAGTCATGGGCCCTTTGCCTAGTAGTGACAGCAAAGTGATCTCTGCGCTGGCGACAATAATGCCATGGAAGTGGTGAAGTGGTGATGACACGAAGAAGAAGAAGCAAAGTGATAGCGTGGCTGAATGATTCCTTTCGAAGGAAAGAGAAGTCAAACAACAGTTGATAACCGTGATGCCTCTAACGTAATTTTATGAAATCTAGACACCGCCGCCAAAAAAGATAAGTAACGAAGGTCGTCGGATATGGTTGAAATTTAGTAAGAATTTAAGAAACCGATGGATGTTTTCGAATGAAATTTAATTTGATAAATGAACTGTTTGTTTTCTATTACCTAAATTAAATTTAATTCGAAAACATCCAACGGTTTCTTACTAAACTTCAACCATATCCGACGACCTTGGTAACTTATCTCCTAATTTGGTGACCTTACCTACACATAACTCCATACAGTACTTGGATAGGGTACAGTTTCCCTCAGAGAGCCAACAGATACCTAGTTTTTCATTGTTCATGTGGTTAACTAACATTAAAGATGTCCTTGTCAAATGGCATATTAATGTAAGGCATGAAGTATGTTAACTTCTTTTTCTGGCGGAATGGCGTTTTTCTGAGTATGATTGGCATCTTCACGTAGGTAAGTGTCGTCTCGTGATTCCTATTACACATAACGTTTTTTTTTTTTTTTATAAACTAGAGATAGCAGTTCTTTTTGGCAGGAGGGGTTGTTCAATTACCTACATCCTACATTATTTGATCAGACCAGCATGCAGCACCCTAATTGCGTAACACACGATCAATCGGAATCGGTTTCATTTTGACAGTTCAACAACATTCATTGCGTTATTTACGTTGTTGAGCAGACACAATATGACACATTTTTTGAACATATGAAGCAATGGATTAGCAATATCCTTCAAAATGAATCAGATTAAGATTGGTCGTGTGTTACGCAATTAGGGTGCTGTAATGTTTGTTATAGTTTTCTTTTGGCCAAAGATAATGTTGTGCGTGTTGTGTTGTTGTTGTTTTTCCCATAAAAAGGCAAAAAACAAAGCCAATGACATTGACCATAGTCGAGGTTACAGGCCATGGCTCTTATCACCACGTGTAGTAATGTGATGCTTCGTTAATCCTACTAATATTATAAATGCGAAAGTTTGTATGTATGGATGTATGGATGTTTGTTACTCTTTCACGCAAAAACTACTGAACAGATTTTGACGAAATTTAGCACACAGATAGTTTATAACCAGGATTAACATATAGGATACTTTTTATCCCGACATTCCCACGGGATCGAAACTTATGCGGGTGAAACCGCGGGGCGCAGCTAGTTTACTCATAAAAATAATTAATGAAATCCCGTATCACGCCTGCACTGGTGCTCTCATATTACATGATAACATAGACTATTGTTACCGTAATAATATTACTTACCATGCTAATGTCATACAATTTTATAATAATAACCTTCACTATCTCCTTCAGTCATAAATGATCAAAAACCTGAACTAATTTTCAGGATTGACAGCCAACAGACGTCTGTATGCATGTCCTCGTCGTTTCTCAAAAACCGCTGCGTCCTTTTTGTTGCGGTTTTTTGGTGACGGCGCAAACGTTATGTCATTTTGGCAGGTTTTTTTGTGAGAACTTCCACCGTTTGTTTGACCTTTTCAGGTTGTTAATTTTTAAAAGAATACAATATTAGGTGAAAAAGCGACATGGCTGACTCTAATTTTAAGAATGACATTGCTACCGGTTTTAACTTATAAATAAAAATATTTTAGCAAAAATATAAACAAGGTGACGAAAACAAAGCATTAACGAACATTGAACTTGGACGGTTAAATCCGAAGGCCGAAATAAAAACAGTTAAATTTTAGATGAGTTATGATTATGAATGACTAACGATTTTTTTTTCTAATCAACTGTTCACGAGGTATTTCTGCTCTTGGGGCTTATTGAATATGGGTTTCCCAGCAGACTCCGAAGATTTATGATCACATTATAAAATACGGCCTCGGCCTAATTAATAACATAGTAACAATAATCCAAATTATAGGATGCCCAGTAAGTGGGTTGTGGAGGTCAGATAGGCAATCGCTCCAGAGGGGTCATTGAGTAACACTATCGGTAGCAATTGCTTTCATTTTGACAGTTCAACAACATTCATTGCCTTATTTACGTTGTTGAGTTGAGCAGACAAATTTTTCGAACATATGAAGCAATGTATTACCTAGAAATATCCTTAAAAACGACGCAATTAGGGTGCTGGTGTTCAGCTGCATCCGGTTAGATCACAATGTAGTTGGGAAAAGGCAAGACGATGATGGTAAAATACCTTAGCGTAATGCTAATGTTCCCACTGCTGGGACACAGGATGTTTTAAATTAATTTAAATTGTTTCTGTTTAATTAAACATATTACAACGTATTGTGTGAGAGTTTTAAAATTATTATAGTCATGGATGACAGACATGTGTTTAGACGTAATAATAATATTTTCACTTCAGTAGCTCAAACATGTAGGTTTTGCTGCCTGAAATCAGTGAGCAAAATACGATTTTGCTCACTGAGTGAGACCAAGTAACTTTTTTTTTTTTTCAGAATATCTCGGATATCTTATTCAGCTTTGGGTTAATCATACAATTCGAAACATTCACACTCTATCTCTTTCCCGCCATTAGAAAGAGAGAGAGACAAAGACCAGCCCTTTCGAAGTTCCGATTTTGAATTCGACCTCAAAGACAAACACGTTCGGAATTTCGTACTAACTAAAGAAATTTTGCAAAAAGATAATAATATTAAGTCTTTTAATGTAATTTATTGAATTTTTAACTTATTGTTGTATTTAAACGAAAATAAGTATTTACTGCAAATAAAACTGATATTTAACCTGTAAATATTTATTTCTAGTTTCAATAATGTTACGTAATATATTTTGAATAATAAAATATCATGGGTGCTATTTCCGAACATGCCTTAATTTAAATAAAAGAGCGGGAATAAAATTTCGTGGCTGGCGTAAAGAGTTGAATAAGTTAAAAAATATTAAAATAATCGTAAAATATGAGTGAAACTAGCGATGAGAACAGTATTTTAACACCGGAAGAGTTAAAACAACAAGTTATTAATGCAGAATTAAGTTTCCTACCTGAGAAGTCTCGCGAGAAATATCTGAAAGCATACCATTTCTTCAATGAATGGAGACTTACAAAGGGCGCAAGCAGTTTTTCGGAGACGGTTTTGCTATCTTATTTTTTAGATTTATCACAGACGAGGCGATCATCTACGATGTGGACTATTTACTCAATGTTGAAAGCTAGGTACTTTAAAAACAAAACATAACGTGCATATTGAAGGATACGCAAAACTCGTACTATCTTTTCTAAAAAGAATGTCAGGTCAAGGCTAAAAAGTCCAAAATTTTCACGGCCCTTAATATAGAAAAATTTCTTAATGAATCCGTACTGCAATTTTCTTGCCGCTAAAATAAGTCGTACCTATGAATCTACATTATGTTGTTAGTTATTAAAATTTGTGTGTAGACTGTTATCTATAAAGGTACATACTTACTGCCTACTACTAATTTTTGGAGGCGCAATGAATCCTAGTCTGGCTTAGCAATACTGTTAAAATATTTATTACGATATGTAAAAGATGCTGTAAATGTTAAATTATGCATATTAATTATGAAGAAATTTTATTTTATTTTTAAGATTAATTAGAACCATGTGTCGTTAAATAAATCACAAAAGATGGAAATTTTATTTCAAAACCATGAACAGAATATTGTTTAAAATTAGAGCCCATTAAAATATCAATGTTAATCAAGTCTGTAGAGTATGCAAATTAACTATTGTTGTCTAAGCAATTAACGGGGAGTTTCATTTAATTTTATAACCACAAAGATATAAATAAATTCCTAATTTCTTATTGTTTTCAGAAATAATGAGGGTTGTTATGACAGTTATTGGGAATACAATGTGCTAAAAGTTATATAAATGAAAAACATACTGAAAATCATTGCATTATGTTTTTGAAGCTGGTTGTAAATTGACGACTCCGTCATAATATTACATCACAAGAAAAAAAAAATTAAACAGGACTGAGCAAGCCTTTAGGAAAACGGGGGACGTCGTACTGGGTATGTAGATATACTTTTTTATATGAGATGTTGTTATCATTTTTTAATTATTTTGTGCAGGTAAACGCTGATGAAATAAAGCTGCGTAAACAATGGATTGGAGAAGTAGAAGAGTACGCAAGAAGGAGAACATATAGCGACAACATGGTGAATAAAGTGAGCGAGGTGAAATTGCAGGATTAAATTAATCCTCAAAATTGAGTAGGTTAACGCAAAAGCGTCAGGGTAGCAAGGAAAATTAAAATTTTCTTACGTTTTTGAAATTTGCAGGTCAGTTATATAAATAAATAATTATGTATGATTATGTCGTACGACAGTGGCGCCGCGTCTACGAGACTTCTTTCGTGTGACAGACTTTAGTGGTCATATCCGTCATATGCAACAAGGAAGGACGACCATTGTAAACAATCACAATACCAGAGGGGCAATTCCCGTAATTTTAAGAACGTCAAGTCTCAATCTATCAAAAATATCTCTAGTTCCCCTACATTTTTGACATTGACTGTCGCTAAGATGAGATTGCGAATAGATTTTGAACGTTTTTAATTACGAGAATTTGTTTTCAGTTACTGAAAAAACGTCTTTGTGATATGAAGTACCTACCCAGTAATATGAACAATAATATACTAAAGTGCGAAAGTATAGGACACAAATGATAGGTTTTCTAGTGTAATGTATTCCAGAAATGATGGAAGGTGAATGTCTGTACAAGGAATATGAACGGAATCGATATAATTAATTTTGGAAAATATATTTTTTGATGAAGAAAAGAGAAGCCACAGACGCACACTGACGTTTAGTAACATGTCCAGTCACCAACTACTCTATGGTGACTCACTGAAAGAGTACCAACGCTACAATACAATAATACGAGCAACTCGATAAGTTCAAAGAAATGTATAATTACGATTTGTGCATTTTCTACGAACACCATAGCAATCCATTTCACTCGGTTTACTTTGACGATTCGCGCAGCTACACCAATTATACAAGATTTTGTGTTCAGCCAGTTATATATCAGCAATAACTATATTGGTGGCAGGAAATCCTCCACGTTGTTGGAATGATCACACTTAATCATAAAAATTGCTCGGAATTTCTTTGAAGGATAAAATCAGAAATTAAGTTATCCCGTAAAGAACCGGAGCTAACGATAGCTTGCAGAGTAAGCAAGCTGAAGTGGCAGGCCGGTGGAGAAGACGAGTCCTGGAGTGGAGACCGCGTATCGACAAGCTTAGTGTGAGGTGACCCAAAGCTGGAGATGGACCGACGACCTTAAGAAGGTGGCTGGGACAGACTGGATGCGGAAGACGGAGGACAGGGTGTTGTAACGCAGCCTGTGAGAGGCCTTTGTCCAGCAAAGTTGATGTTGATGAATCCAAAGAAGAACGATATTGAATTTGCTTCCAGAAACAAGTATAACTAGGGTTCTTGTCAACTTTCACCACAAAGTGATGGGAGGGGAACGCATACTCTTTGATTTCTGGCAATAAGCCAGATACAATTTGTTTAGACTGTTTAATTCCCGTTCTGTTCCATCTACACTTTGAAAGGGGCACGTGTGACTTGGAATTTACGGGATAATATATTATTAACTATTTTGCGTTAGCCAGCCGCACGGGTCAATCGATCAGGTTAAGCTACGCTTGCCGCGGTTAGTCTGTGGATGGGTGACCATCTTTACATACCGAGACCCCTCTGTGCCTCGGTCCCGGCTGTTATTGGTGGATCTTTGACTGTAGTTACGAGTAGTCAGAAGCCCGAAAGTCTGACAACCAGTCTTACCAAGGGGTATCGTATTATTAACTAGGTTGTGGAGGTCAGATACGCAGTCGTTCCATGTAAAATACTGGTATTCAGCTGTATCCGGTTAGACTGAAAGCCGACCCCAACATAGTTGCGAAAAGGCAGGCAGATGATGATTTTGAAAGGGGCACGTTAGCATTTTTATTTCGCGTTATAATTTTAGCTGTGATATCTTGCGTGTCCCTGTACTACCTTTATCCACTGTTATTATCACATGGCACGCGAAATTGGCACTCTGTGATACTTATTGGATTGGTTCCGTATAGTAAACTCTGTAATTCTGTGACTCGCCTAATTCGGTGATATTTGGTTTGAGCGCTATCATAGGGCTATACGAGTGAAATCAATGGTTTGAAATACAACCTTAAGCCTCTGTGATAAAGTTCAAATTCAAAACCAAATATCACCGAATTAGGCGAGTCACAGAATTAGATGAGTTCACCCTACTAACGTAAACGGAACATCCGTTTTGAAATTCTGCAGAGCGAAATAAACAAGTAAATTAATGATCCGTAACAATTAGAAATCTGTCGGTTACCCAAAGGTCAAGTTAGTTCTTACTGTTGCCAGTTTCACAAATATTAGATTATTAATTATATTAAAAGAAAACATAGTTGATTGCCTTGTTGGTGTAGAGACTGCGATTTCTGAGCGTGGAGTTCTGAGTTCAGAATCAGAATTTTTATTTGTAAGGTGTTACAACATTTACATAGGTTCTCTACGTTTTGCCATTAGGCGTACAAATCTATACTTATAATAAGAATGTAAAAAAGTTGTGTCTGTACATTGAATATATTTAAAAAAGAATAATTGAGGGGGGTTAAGAAACAGTAATAGAACACGAATCTAATAAAAAAAGTCTGTCTGTTTGTCTGTTTATCTGTTTGTCTGTTTATCTGTTTGTCTGTTTATACACGCTAATCTCCGGAACTACTGGACAGACTTGAATGAAACTTTTTTTGTTATGTAGCTACTAAACCTGGGCAACATATAGGCTATAATTGATTTTGTAAACTGGAACACCTGATGCAGAACCGCAACAGACCAGCTAAACTATAAGAGTTACAAAAATGGCGCCTTAAAAAAAATTTTGCGTCTGATGAGCATTTTCTGCTGCAAGAATAACATTGAAAATCCGGAACACCTGATGTGGAACTCTTAGAGCACAGCTAAACTATAATATATATAGGTTTGACATCTTAGCAAAAGTTATTCAGTCTGATGAGCATTTTCTGCTGCGAGAATAAAACTCGAGGATTGGAACATCTGATGTGGAACTCTAAGAGCACAGCTAAACCATAACATATACTAAGATTGACATCTTTGCAAAAGTTGTTCAGTCTGATGAGTATTTTCTGCTGAGAGAATAAAATTCGAAGATTGAAACATCTGATGTGGAACTCGGAGAGCACAGCTAAACTATGGCATATACAGACATGACATTTTAACAAAATTTGTTTGGTCTGATGAGTATTTTCCGCCGAGATAATAAAAATCAAGGATCAGGAACAGTTGATGTGGAAATCACTTTATACTAATATAACTAGGGCAGATGAGATTAACGCCTCAATTAAAACATTCGTATCTATGGCCTTACTTTTTTTAACAATAAATATGAGAGCCCAGCTTGGTGGTAATTCACATGCCCAAGAGTTTTCAGAAACATTATTAAAAGTTGGAGAAGGTCTCCTTCCTGCACAGGGGGCTAACTCTTGAAACTAATATCAATTCCAATCTAAAGCCAATACAATTCCAATGTTAATTTTGCAGTCACGTGATTCGGTACTCTTGAAAACAATATTGTCAACATTGGATTGAAATTGGGATTGCGCCGCGATTATTTTGTTACACGTGAAGTTAGCTACGTCAAGAGCCGCAATAGTGTTGTTCAACTCATTACGATAAACTGGTAATAGGGCTTAAAACTGCTTTATTCTTAAAAAAAACAAGGCTAATAAATAAATATGATATAAATAGATGTTCAATTATTAATTTTAACGTGTTAAATTCATTTGGGCGTAAGAAAATGATTAAAATCATTAAATTTACCATGACTGTGGCTTCATGCGTTATGATCGTTGCCTATACACTACTTGAAAAAAAAAACCCGGCGCAGAGGTTCTCCAATTTCAAAAATAAAGTCAAGTGGATACGTGGATAGAAATGAATTCGAAACGCAAGTTTGTTTATAATATTAATGTAAAGATATTGTTTGCGTTTGGTAACTTTTAAGTAAGAAATAATTATTGTCCGTTAAGTTACTCAGTTAATATCAAAGTTTCTACAAGTGGTAAGTAAATATACTATCATTTAGACTTTATTACCGTATTATAGAGTAAGTTTTACTATATTAGATGTTAAATTTATTATGTGAAATATTTGTGTTTTGTCAATGTGGTTATTTTCTTTGCCTTCGTTTTATAAAGTCATATTATGTTTTACCCTACCCTACCACCCTATAATTCGCTTTAAATTCGTCTTCATTCATAAAAAAACGCTTTGTCCGTATACCGCATCATCCGACGCTCATCTCGTCTTTGTTTTAATTGTTTTTTATGCGAATTACGTAAAATACTGTATATAACTGCTAATCTTGCCATATTAAACACTTATTACTTATTAAAAATGACTTAAAACGCAAAACAATTTCTAAAAAGTTACACTTTTGATATTGGAAAAATCACAATCCTCAAACAATCCCAACACAATACTGACGCAATTGGCAACTGTCAAAATACACTCAAGAGTGCCGTTTAGCGCACGCCAAGCTCCGATCCCGATTCCACTTAGTTCCCCAAAATAGACACGCAATTTAAAACCAATGTGGCGCTAGCATCGAACTCAAGAGTACGAAACATTAAAATTCCAATGTCGATCGATTGGAATTAAAGTCAAGAGTAAGCCCGCAGGTCAGGGGGCTAACTCTTGAAACTAATATCAATTCCAATCTAAAGCCAATACAATTCCAATGTTAATTTTGCAGTCACGTGATTCGGTACTCTTGAAAACAATATTGTCAACATTGGATTGAAATTGGGATTGCGCCGCGATTATTTTGTTACACGTGAAGTTAGCTACGTCAAGAGCCGCAATAGTGTTGTTCAACTCATTACGATAAACTGGTAATAGGGCTTAAAACTGCTTTATTCTTAAAAAAAACAAGGCTAATAAATAAATATGATATAAATAGATGTTCAATTATTAATTTTAACGTGTTAAATTCATTTGGGCGTAAGAAAATGATTAAAATCATTAAATTTACCATGACTGTGGCTTCATGCGTTATGATCGTTGCCTATACACTACTTGAAAAAAAAAACCCGGCGCAGAGGTTCTCCAATTTCAAAAATAAAGTCAAGTGGATACGTGGATAGAAATGAATTCGAAACGCAAGTTTGTTTATAATATTAATGTAAAGATATTGTTTGCGTTTGGTAACTTTTAAGTAAGAAATAATTATTGTCCGTTAAGTTACTCAGTTAATATCAAAGTTTCTACAAGTGGTAAGTAAATATACTATCATTTAGACTTTATTACCGTATTATAGAGTAAGTTTTACTATATTAGATGTTAAATTTATTATGTGAAATATTTGTGTTTTGTCAATGTGGTTATTTTCTTTGCCTTCGTTTTATAAAGTCATATTATGTTTTACCCTACCCTACCACCCTATAATTCGCTTTAAATTCGTCTTCATTCATAAAAAAACGCTTTGTCCGTATACCGCATCATCCGACGCTCATCTCGTCTTTGTTTTAATTGTTTTTTATGCGAATTACGTAAAATACTGTATATAACTGCTAATCTTGCCATATTAAACACTTATTACTTATTAAAAATGACTTAAAACGCAAAACAATTTCTAAAAAGTTACACTTTTGATATTGGAAAAATCACAATCCTCAAACAATCCCAACACAATACTGACGCAATTGGCAACTGTCAAAATACACTCAAGAGTGCCGTTTAGCGCACGCCAAGCTCCGATCCCGATTCCACTTAGTTCCCCAAAATAGACACGCAATTTAAAACCAATGTGGCGCTAGCATCGAACTCAAGAGTACGAAACATTAAAATTCCAATGTCGATCGATTGGAATTAAAATCAAGAGTAAGCCCGCTGGTGACTGTTCCTGATATACTTGGAAAAGTTGTTGCCTCCGAAGAGGAACTTATACAATCAGTATTTGGGGACATTCAGAGCATAAGAAACCAGAAAAAATCGTGGTTATGTGAACGCGCCATATCGACCACAAAAAACGAACAAGTTGCATCAATAAATGAAAAAAAATTGGGGGAAATTATTGGAGATGAAGTCGTTTACACTTCTTTTGATAACGTAGACGATCAGGACGACGCGCGACGTCACCAATTACCCAGTTGAGTTCCTCAATTCACTCACAGCGATGAGTGGTCTCCCTGCTCATAAAATAAGACTCAAAGTTGGTGTTCCTCAAATACGGAAAAATCAACAATATAGTTTATAAAGAAAATTAATTAAAAGATTAAAAAAAAATAGTAATGTTAACTAATTGATATTAATTTCGCTTTATAATTTCGGAATGAAAATAATTCTACCTTTATATTTTAATGAAGTTATAACCTACCCAGTCTGCAACACTCAATCTAAGTTATACCAAACTTAATCGAAATCCTCCATCGGTTTTGATTGATTTATTGGCTGACATATCAACGCACAGCTCAAACTCTTACCGAAATTCCTATCGGAACGAGAAAGGGGCTGGATTCGCGTACGAAGTCGCGGGCAGAAGCTAGTACATAATATAATTATCAATACATAATATAATTATCAATTTAAATTCAAATGAATTAAGTACTTATAACATTTACTGATTATGATAAATAATTATAGAAAGCACCAGAGTAATGAATCAATAATTCCCCTCCAGAATGTCCACAATAAAATGTTAAGAAAGCACATATTATGCAGACCCGATGATTTAACCATTTTTATGTGTCAGGTAGCTTGTTAAATATTTTTGTGGCCATACAGAAAGTACTTTTGCTCATTAAGGCAGTTCTACCATGTGAAATTTCGAGCTCTAGCTTATTTTTGTCACAAAGTTTGCTATTGTAACTTTTGAAGGCGGTTTTGTATTACGAGATGTGTGTTTTACAAATACATTAGTTTCATAGATACGACTGTTCCTAAATCACCCTAGGCTGATAAAATTTTCGTTTTTCCTAATTATGTGAAATATTACAGTTAAGAACGGCTCTCCCTGCGGGTATATGGTGGTTCGAAGCTCGGGTCGGGAACTATAACTGCCATAGGGTTACTATGTATAACTAAAAACTGCCATAGGGTTTTTGAATTAGGAATTTCTTAGTAGCAGCTCCTGGTCTGCATAATCAGCCTATAATGTTTCCACTGCTCGGACACGGGCATTCTCTCGGTGAGAGGAAGGGGGCCGTAATCCACCACGCGGGTCCAGTGCGGGTTGGTAGATGTCACACGTCTTCGGATTTGTGGCCTGTTGATGGCATTAGCCTCCTATCACGTGCTGGTGAAATGTGGGTGAACTATTCGTACAGCACTGCCTAACCCTTCGGGGATTACAGGCGTGATGTTATGTATGTATGTATGAATTTATCAGTATCATGGGCCCCATGACATAACTGCCGAAAGGACACCATACAAATCAACTTTAAGTGTATGGTACACTGAACCATACACATATTTGTCTACCTTTTCGGGGAAAGCGGTCGCGAAGTTATGTTATTTATAAAACATAGTTCATTTTAAAACGTAGTTGAAACCCATAAATAATGTGATGTTAAACATAACACAAAAGGAGAGCTATTACGTTCAGCGAGAACTCACTTTACGTAGTATTGACTTAAGATTTATATTGAACACAATATTTGGTTTTTAATATTTGTAGTTTTAGCTAACATCGGCTTGGCGACGAAAAATTTCGTCGCTATGGGGTTTAAACTCATGTGCTGAATCCATGCTTACAGTTTGCGCGTCGATGTCCCTGCCACCCTGTATATTTCGAACCCAATCCTCCGGCCCGCTTCTTGCTTGCCTCTCGTTGGCTTAGTGGTCGCAAGCACTACTGGGTGTCTACTCCGAAGTAGTATCGGCCGTTTCCTGCTACGAAGTTACTATTTGGTTCGGTTGGTCCCGATCCTACACTCCTACACTCTTTCGAATATGGTCCCGACCCAACTGAGCCGATCCGAACTTTTTCGCATTTTTCAATAATATTCGGTTCGGCCATGTGTCGCTCCGATCCGAACATTCGCACTTTGCACTTCGGAGTAAACCCCCTGATGACCATGAGGTTCCGCCTCCCGGGTCCGATTCTAAGTGTTATCGGGTTTTCCTATCTGGAATTTCTCAGTGTGGAGTATAGATTTGTGCTCGGCTTACATGAGACGTAAACATAACTGGTGGTGGTGTGTCCCTTTGGAGAAACAGGCGCATGTGTGTTTGAAACTTGACCTTGAAATCAACACTACGTCGAATCCAAAGATTTCAGCCATCACGGCATAATAGGCAGAACAGCCATCGATCGATACCGTAGGGGCTGTGTCCAATGCGTCGCTGTGTCCAATGCGCATGCGGCTGCATACGGGCACTCCGATAACAACGCATTGTGGCGACTTTGTTATAAAAAAATAGGTGTTTTGATTCATTCCAGTGATATTTTGTGAGTTGACTTTGAAAGAGAATTCATAAGAATATAATAATTTCATAGTAATTAGAAACTTACTCGTTCTTCTACAAAGAGATCTACGTTTTGGAAAAGGCAACTAGCTTCAACTTTCTGTCTAACTGAATGACTCTTTAACAATTCAAAAGTGCCTGTAAATGGTTTTATTGATTTGAGTTGAGTTCAGATAATATTTGAATTAGTTGCGTGAATATTTGTACTTAGATATAAAAACTGTATCCCAATGCCAGATTACTATATGATGTTAACTATCCTTGGTAGACTGGATAAAAATGCGTTTGCTTAAGTGTTTCAGATTAGTTTGAAAATAAAATGCCGTGATACATACTTATACCTCCTTACACCGGAGCTTGCTCTGTACAACGTCTTGTAATTCAATTCTGTAATGTTGTGCATGTAATCTAAATAAATAAATACTTAAATAATAAACCGCGTTTAAGAGCTGTCCGTGTCAATATTCCACAACAATGACGACACTGACAGCTCTTGAACGCGGCTTAGATGTGTTGATCGCGTTCAGTTTTAATGGTGAAGTTCGCCCTAAGGTTACTATGATTGATAATGAGGAAAGCTACATAGCTTCTAAAGTAACGAATCTACCAATATCATAACGTATAAAGTATGTGTGAGCAGTGGTGGCCCAGTGGTACGGCGACGAGTAACGACCGCGACTTACGGGTCGTAAGTCGTAGGTTCGAGCCCAGACAGCTTTATTTTGTGTAAATTATTTCATCACCACTGCTCTCAAAACGGTTAATGAAAACATCGTGAGGCTAGCGGCATGTCCTAGAACCAAAAATTTGAAGACATGTTACATCTACCACTGGGCTCGCCTAGTGGATTACGGCCCATTCCCTGTCACCGAGAGGAGGCCTGTGTTCCAGCCATAGAAATGTAAAGAACAGGAGAAGTGGCAAGGGGGCGTGTCCCGGAATGTTCAAAATGACCATGTTCTAGTCAAATGGCCGTCTTTGCGAACTAGTGCGCTTTCGACCGTGATCGTGAAAAAATATAAGAATGCCGTGTTGGTGAGTGGTTTCTTGTAAAAACCGAAGCGAAAACCAAAACTTTGTAAATCATGGAAACACTTACCATTTATATAAATAAAAGTATTTCACTATATTTGTCTTTAAAATAATTTAAAACAACAAATTGTAAAATATATCTTGCTTTTACCACGTTAATTTTATTTTCAAATATCGCAGCGACTGTACTATTTTCGCAGTAAATACATTGCTCCTTAACCATTATTTAAGTCGCTAAATGGCTAGCAACAAGCAATTTAAAAATCACAAAACTATACTTTATTTGTACGGTGCATCGCATGGCCGCTGCTTCTTGCGGTCAGCTAGTGATGTGGCTGTGCAGATCCACTAACGTAGGCTATTGACAACAATGTCGATTACCCAACGAATATATAGTTAATTTTACAATTTGACAGCCGTTTTAACCCGGTTGGAAGACCTAAAAAGATGACGTTTAAATCCCGTTGTAAAACCCCTGAGAAGATGTAAAATAATGTTAAAATTTTTTAATTTACTTTTTTTTTTTTTTTTACTTTATTATTTATAATATTTTCTGGTCATATCTTTTTTTATTTATTTTATTTTCAGAACCCCAATTTTTTTTAGTACAATAATAAATGGGAGAATCGATAAATTTCCGATTTAATCAATCACTAGCGCAACGATAGCGACAGATGTTTTTGTGTGAGTAAGTTGTACGGTGCATGGTAAATGCACGCTATGTTTGATGAGTTAAGGTTTATAATTGATTGTATAGTACGTTCTGATTTATGAATTGCAAGTGTGTGCTCGACTTTGTATCTATTGCTTTTACTTTACACTTTACTCAACTACATGTGTAGTAGTGGCGCAATAGTGGGATCGTCTTAGCCACATGGAGTTCTGATACATTTTCAACTACCGGGGCATATCTCCTTCTTTCCTATATTTATGGTTCCAGCGGTGGGAACATTATTGGCTGATCATGTTATGTAAAACGCTTAATACCATAAAGCATTTTCTGTCTAGTCCTTTGCCACACACATCTATTTCTCCCATATCACCAATGGAAACTGCCCAAGCATCAAACAATGTATCTCTAACACTAAATTGTTTGAGAACCCGCATCGAAATTGATCAATTTCGTTGTCAAGAGGAAGGAATAGGTGTGGGAAAGTTAACTTCCTATTCCTTTCTAGAAGTTAAGAGGGACTGATTTAAATATAAGGGACTACAAGATCTGTCGGTAGAGGATTGTTACAGCAATCTAGCATCAAAACCAAAATACTCTTTGTAGTTGAACTGATTATATGCTTTAGATTATGGCATCTTCTTCCTGTGTCTGATGATACTTATGAGACCAGTAGGTAGCCATCTCGTTTTAATGTTTTGGTCAGAGTCAGGTCAGGTCCACCTTGTGTGGGCATCTGACATTATGCTGAGCTGAGGCCTTTTTCACGTTATAATGACACTACCTGCGCCCCGCGGTTTCACCCGCATTAGTTTCGATTCCGTGGGAATATCGGGATGAAAAGATAAAAATCCTATGTGTTAATCCAGGGTGTCAGCTACTTCCATACCAAATTTCATCAAAATTGGTACAGCCGTTTGAGCTTGAAGAAGTAACAAACATACAAACACATACACACTCACTCACAAACTTTCGCCTTTGTAATATTAATGTGATTACGACGCATATTGACTAATTCGCATTATGACCAATGATGGTTACCGTTATAAATACGCTTAATGACCAATACGCTAAATGACCCACATGTGAAATGACAGGTGAAACGACCACCTAATCACTTTTTTTATAGTTTTAAGGTGTTCTTTTTGCTGTAATGCCAAATTAGCGCATTTTTCTTTACGATATTGTTAGCTCCTATTTGAAAATACTAATCATGAGTTATCTATTTTTTCATATCCTTCCGTCATTAACTCGTCATGCTAGCTACAATGTTGACACCTTCCTCCAGTTTTCCGGCAAAACAGGCATGTTAAACAGGCAATTATGATCACTTAAAGCATTGCGCATAGCACGTTCCAAGATCACACCTGCTCACGTAGTGATATCACCTACTTGAGGACAATAATCCATTTCCCTTATTCTATCGTTGGTGGGATGCAGCATGCACTTATACCTACGCGGCTTATTTTTCTTCATGATGGGTCCTCGACCTTCATCTAGTATCCTTGCTGAAATTAGCTGATTATCTTCGCTTTAGTATCGTCCTTTTTTTGTTATTGTTCGTCGAATCGTTGAGCTCCTTAAGTTTTCAGTTGAGCTGCATGATTATTGACAAATGCGTGCACTTACTGGACAGTTCCACTCAATCTGTGTGGTTCCTTCCTCAAAAGACCATTTCAGTCACCAGTCTACATGGTCCTCACATGATCTGACCAAGATTATGTCTGGACTTTAAGAGACTGTGATCTCTGAGTTTGTTTCGGCCTTTCTTTTCCTTCCGTTATTTTTAGTTTTTGCAGCTTTTTGTTTATACATATTTTGTATTTTCCTCTTGTTTGGGAGATTCATCTCTCAAAACTTGTTAATTCATTTATTCTGCCGTTCGTGGGATGCAATATGCAGTTATATCTTACATAGGCAGCTTCTTTGTCTTCATGACGGGTGCTCGACCTTAAACTAGTATCCTTGCTGAAATTAGCTGATTATCTTCACTTTGCTGCACTTTCAATTCTGTTCATACATAATGAAGGCCGCCCATTGTGTGTTTTGTAGTGTTAAATGTATCGTTTTTGGTATGTTTTTCTGGTGAATCTATATCATCATCTGCCTAGCCTTGTGTTCCCAACTACGTTGGGGTTGGCTTAGAGTCTCACTGGCTGAATACCAGTAATTTACAATTATTTATTTATTTGGCGCACAATGTATATATAAATAATAAATTTGTAGTCTTTTTCTCTCCTTTCAAAAGTTATGATTCATTATTATTCAACCGTTGGTGAGTAGCCTGCACTTATTATACCTATGCGGTTTATTTTCCTCATGACAGATCCTCGACTTTTAACCAATTTTCCTGCTGAAATTAGCTGATGATCTTCACGTTACAGTAGTTTAAATTCTTGAACTAAGGTCTCTTTATCTTCTTAGTGAATGCTTCCATCTAACATGATCTAACTTAACAGATAGCTGTGCTGCTAGGGAGTTTGTTTTTTGTTTCTTCCCAGCTAATTCACTAGGAAGTGGTGAAGGGTGCCCCGTTTTCGGGGGTTATCTTATGCCATTATGACGTTCAAAAAGTGCTGTTTTTTAGCCTCATTTGAATAATGACTTTTGATTTTGATTATAGAAGGCATAGGCAAGGTGAGGATTTTTTATTTTTTAAAGTATAGAAATTCAAAGCAGTTGGCGGGTAAACTGTAGTGACAGCGTGGGATGTATAGCGTACAGCTTGCAAAATGCAGGTTGGGTGCATGCATCTAATGATTCTTATTTTTTTGTTTATGTGGACGTGTCTCTCTGGCTTATAATCTATGGCTCTTTAACCACATCATCTTCTGAAGAAATTTTCGTCTGCTTTTCAAAAGTTTTAGGTGGATATACCTACGTGGTCATATGTATAACAATTAACTATGACATTCATTAATATTTTTAGGTGATTTTCCTTCTGTAAGCCCTGTTTTTTCCCTATTATTATAATTTACCTCACGTTTCATTGACCGCGGGGATAACTTTACCAAAACAACATAAAATCTATGGCAACTGAGTAATTACTACTATAAACAGCAGGGGCCCAGCCATTATGGCGCCATTAATCAGAACCTTACCCGAAACTAGATGGTAGATAATGTCTACCATCTAGTTTCGGGTAAGGTTCTGATTTCAAATATCTTTCTTTTTCTTCAGCTAAGACATCTTACGCAGCCAGTATTCTGAACAAGAAAAACAGGAGTAGTAAATTTTTTCACTGATCACCCTTGCGAGCCTAGTCTGAGGGCATTCGACGATCCTCTAAGGAGTCTCCACGAGTGACGATACTCGAGCTCATTTTACGCACCTTGGCATCAGCCTACCTTCCTTATTGGCAATGTTTTCACTATAAAAACATGCACTATTCCCACCTAGCTCGTGTCTCGTGTCCACACGAAAGAAGACGTTACTAATGTCAGGATTCTGTGGTCCTCAGATGAACGGATTAAATCCTTTCTCAGAAACATAAACTTTAATTACTACTTCATAAAAATCTTGAATTAACTCACTGACAAACAACACACCACCTAAACTGCCGGGTCTAGAAGCATGAACGTTTTCACAAGAGTCCCATACTGCCGTGGTATAACTAAAATGCCGTTATCCGACATCTGGTCAATTTTTAACTTTTGATGCTATCATTATGAGGAAAAAAATATCTATCGATCTGTGTTTCCGAATTTTCAATACCTTGAATAGTTTTGGAAATAATAATTTTAAGAATGCCGTTAAGTACATATTTTTCTCGTGTGAAATAAGCAAAAATGTCATTAAGTAACTTTGTGAGTCTATACAGCCGCTAAAGTTCATTAACTCATATTTTTATTACAAGTTTTTCATATAGTTGCTTGTCTTGATTGCCGTTAACAGTCTTTTGTACACTATAAAGCGGTAAAGGTACTTTAACTGTTTTATTGTTATTCTTTTTTTATTATAGAACTTTACTTTTGTTAACCTATAACGTCGTTAATTGAAAATGCTAGACATACATGTGGTTAAGGACGTTTAACGGCATTACAGATTAATATTTGACATCTTTGTATTTTGACTTTACGTATGTTATAAGCCAGTGGCGGCATTTCCAAAACTAAACAAAAATTAATTGTCCGTCATTAGTAGACTAAAAATACGTTATCTCACACTAATACACAACAAAGCCGTTACCTGATCTCGCGCGGGGCAGGGGGCAGAGGCTAACCGACGCCGACGTAACGATCGCGATCCGAGATCAGACGCAGAGGGGTCGGGGGTGAAACTAGTGCATCGCACGCAAAGAGTATAGTAACTATACAGGAATCGCACGGCAGGCGCTTGTTGGGTGAGGACGTGTGTCGCTCCGGGTTTGTTCCCGCCAATTTCATAATTATGGCGAACCGTCACAGGTAAGTTAGTTTTTACTTTCTTTAGCTCGGAATAATTTTGTGTTCATTTTTAAAATAGGCACCTACCTACTTTTCATGTGCGCTTTTTATTGAAATAAACATACAAAATAATTTGTTTGCCAGTGAATCCTACTAATCACACTAATATTATAAAGTCGAAAGTTTGTGACTGTGTGAGTGTGTGTGTGTTTATATGTTTATTACTCCTTCACGCTCAAACTATTCATATTTTTTGTGTATTTAATACCTACACACACTCGGTATTTTATTTTCTTGTTACAGAAATACTACCGTTTCCAGCAGAGCCAAAAGTATTTTAGATATGGTTAAGGAAAAACCTTTGACTGCTTCTAAGCTGTTACGAAACAAAAACTTAAAGACAAAAAATAGTAGTAAATCTGAGACTGAACTTTCCAAACAAGACAAAAGCATTTTAGACATGGATAAAGAAAAACCTGTAAGTACTTCTATAATTGAGCTATCACCAAACAAACACTTCGAGACAAGAAATAGTAGTAAACCTGAGCCTGGTCCGACTGACTATGTTGACAGTATTTACGCAGCGCCTTATTCGATGACCAATAGCAGCATTTTTGACACAAACTCATTTAATTCAACTTAACCAATTACAGGCACTTTTGGATTGTTAAAGGGTCGGTCAGTCAGAAAGATGAAGCTAGTTGCCCATTCCAAAGCGTAGGTACCTATGGAGAAGAACAGGCAAGAAACTCCATGGACACTCTTTTAAATCATAAAATTGTTACAAAATATTTGATTACATCATTCGTGTTGTAATTAACCATGTGAGAACGATGTAGAAAGACGTGCACGTTTGAAGCGTCCGTTATAGAAAACATAAAAACAATTCAAAAATAAAAAATTACAATAAGCCGTGGCGGCTAAGAGATGACCAGTCCCTACTGACGGCGCCCGTTCACGAACATGACGTATGGATCAGCACCATTCAGCTCAACCATTTTGAAGGGAACTTAATGATCCAACACACACGCCACCACCAGCGAGACATTAGAGTGAGCATGACATACTCTCAGCCGCCAGGGCACATTCAAGTCAATGAAAGACGTACCCAGTAAATGGTAGCTTTATGGAAAGTACATAGTGCTCACACGTATGCTATGCAATTATACAATACTAAACAATTGAGTTTATACAATGCAAATATAGTTTTCTTCCAATGTGTCCTCTTCAAAAATGTTCAGCAGCTCCTACAATGTTTCCGAATGCTAATTAGTTTAAGCGCCCCTGTGGAGCTGGACCAGCATTGAGCCAAGCATTTTTGTCAGCGATGTAATCCCCTAACTTATAATATGCTTGGCTACATAGTGTGCGTTTAATACAAGATTTAAATTTCGTTTCATTCAGTTGGAGTATGTGGGGAGGAATTTTATTGTAACATTTTAAACAGTACCCCATAAAGGTTGAGTCTACTTTAGCCAGTCTGAAACCTGTTTGAACTAATTGGTCCCTATTTCTAGTCCTATAGTTGTGTCTTTCACCTCTTTTGTTAAATATATTTAAATTTTTTCTTACGTACATGATGTTTTCATAGATGGTGAGTTTCACATTCTGCGAGACACAAACATATAATTCGCATGATTTTTTGAGTTTAAGTACATTAGAGCCTCTATTCAACGAAAGTACACTCCATCAAACTATTACAAAGCATGTCGTCAACACACCCATCGAAGTAGATTTAACATGCAACGAATTAATGCCACCAGATGATTCTCCGCTTGATAAAGAAATCCAATTGAATACGAAAGGAACGTGTGAAAATAGTCCACCTGATTTTGATTCAGACGACTCCGTTATTGACAAAGATTACTATCCATCCGATTCTTCAAAAAGCCCCATCTCTGATGTGTGTGAAAGGAAAAGAAAAACAAAGAAGTACAGGCTGCAAACAAGATTGTCAACTGATGTCACAAATACTTTAACTCCTTCTAAAAACAAAATACAAAATTTGGAGCGAAGACGTCGAGAGTCAACTGGTGCTACTTGCTGTGAGAAAACTACTCCCGAGCGATCATGTCAACGGAAACGTAGGAATACCGATGATGGCAATTACCATTCCATATTGCTTGTGGATGATGGAGTTCCAAAGAATTTTAATTTGGAGCGAAGACGTAGAAACTCAATTGGTGCTACTTGTCGTAAGAAATCTAGTTTAAGTGAAATTTTGTCAAAGTTATAAGTTTAAGCAAAAAGATACTCTATTTTGAAAACCATTAAAGAAATAAAGTAAAAATAAAGTGATTGATAAAACAATGACTTTTATTAAAAAAATGTCTTTATTTTTAATAACTTTAATTCATTTTGTACAATATTATTGGTTCACTATTTTTTTATACTGTTGCGCTATAATGCCGTTAAACTATAAGGTTTTTAATTTAACCGCGTTTAAGCTTAGAAATGATTCAAGTTTTTCCCTTAAATTTAAATGCATCTAGAGGTTACCAGACTTTAAAGCAGTAAAGTACCGTTAAACGCACTAAAGTCTAACATGAGTCAGTTCCATATTACATAATATTAAGCTAAATAGACGTTATGTGCTATAACGACGTTTTAGTTATTCATTGAAGAGATTTTTTTTAGCATTTTAACAGACAATATTTTGCTATGAAATAGATATACTAAAATGCCGTTACGCTATACGTAGCGGCATTTTAGTCGATGACCCATAGGATTCCGGCAACACCGATGATAAACTAAAACGCAATAAACGTTTTTTCATGAAATTAAATTATATTTCCGATGTGTCAGGGGAGTAATTCCAAAGTATTTAACTTGATCTACGTTTTGGTACCTCAAAGTCTCAAATAGGTGTTGTCGTTAAAAAGTTACATCGGTTTAAATTTTTGCCGCGGTTTTTGCATGTTATTCAAAACAACGGCTTTGGTAGATTACGGCATTATAGATATATCACGGCAGCATATACACCGAAAGAGAGGAATTTTAAAAGATTCATCCCCTAAAGGGCTTAAGTAGGGGATGAAAGTTTATATGGAAGTATGTCATTTTTGCCGATGGCGAATCCCATCGGGCTAACTGACCAAATGGGTACATATTTGACCATCGAAAATTAAAATACCTACGAGTAAAATGTCAATGTTCAAAACATCGAAATTTAAATAACGATTGTAGCGAAATATCGATTGTATCGAAATATCGAAAACGGTTATACCTAAGCTTAAAATGTCTAAGATTGAAATGCCGAGTGATTAAAATATCGAATGTTTAAAATGTTTGGTTTTACATTCAAAAATATGTTTCTGTCCCGCATGCGTAACACGCATATATCTTTTTTACATCGAAACAGCTAGGTTAGGTTAGGTTAGAACTGTGACCACACAACGCCAGAAACATATTTTTGAAACATTTTAAAATGTTTGGTTTTACATAGATACCAATAGTGCTATCGAATAGTTAAAATACCTCAGAAACTGGGCAAAATATTCTTGGTCCATGTTCAACACACATATCTTCATCTGTTTACTACTTTTCCAATACAGGCGTGAAAAATGACAAATTATGTTTCGTTTACCAGTATTTGTTTGGTAAATATAGTGATGATTGCATGGCGCTACGAATAGATTAATTGAAAAGCTAATTGGGCCAGATGGGCGAGAAATATGTGGGTAGCTAGGAGTATGGAAGAGCATCCACAAGATGTATGAAATTCTTTTCATTCCCGTGAAAGTATATTTCGTTGCAAATGTTTTCAGTGTTTTGGGACAGTTTGTTGATAAGGTCTATACGAGTTTAGACACAATATTCAAGTTTTGGGTTTTGCGTACCTAAACCAATGTTATAAAGCGAAAAGATTTGATTTTTGTATGTTTGTTTGTTACGCTTTTACGCTAAAACGGCTGAACGGATTTGGATGAAATTTGGCACAATTGTAGACCATGCCCTGGATTAGGACAGGATACTTTTTATCCCGATATCCCCACGGGATCGAGACTTATGCGGGTGAAACCGTGAGGTTGCCGCAGCTAGAATAAAATATTCTGAAATGTATTATAATTGACCACTCGGTGTAGTGTGTATTTGTAATTCTAAAAACCAGCTGCACTAGGAACTGGTATGGGTTGGCATTTTAGGGGAATACTTTTTTTTTTTGTAATTTTGACGTTCAAAAAGTGCCGATTCTCAGCCTAATTAGAATAAATCACTTTTGAGATGACGGCTGAAAGATATTATGTTGGTATGTAAGAAGATAAATATGCTGCACCGGTCACAAATAATTTGATAAGGCTAGGAGAGTAACAGAATCAGCCTATAATGTTCCCACTGCTGGGACACAGGCGTCCTGTCTTCGAGATGGAGTGGGCGGCCATCGAGCACGTGAGCCCAGTGCGGGTTGGTAGATGTCACAAGTCTTCTAGGACAAGCCGGTTTCCGCACGATGTTTTCCTTCACCGTTTTGAGAGCAGTGATGATGAAATTCTTTATACAAAGTAAAGCTGTTTGGGTTCGAACCCATGACCTACAAACTCGTAAGTCAAGGCCGTCACCACTGGGCAATCACTGCTCGACTGCTAACGAGTGGTTGGTCGTTGGTTCGAACTCAGACAGGCTTAGTTAGTTAGGATTTCGGCCCACTCCCTCTCACCGAGGCTTGTATCCCAGCAGTGGGAACATTATAGGTTGATTATGCACCACTGTTCTCACAGGCCAGGAGAATGATGATGAGAAAATGTACGCATGTTCACTCCAATAACAGTGCAGTGATAGTAATAGGAAACGAAAAGAGGTCATTTAACATCACAAGAGGTAGGTAACCATACCTCACAATTTATAAAAATATAAAATACGAGTATATAGGTACATATACATTCAGCTGCAAGTAAAATGAACAATTGCACAAAACAAAAGGTATTATGTAGGGTAGCTGTCTTTAAGAAAATGGTACCCACCTTGACCTACCAAATCATGTTTTTTACGATAACTTCTTAATTTATTTTTCACTTGGTATTTACTAAACTTTTATAGCTATCACACAACACAACAATCATCGATATTTGTTACCAGTATTTTAAAAATAATTATTTGTAAAAACTACCAAAAGTTTTTGTAAAACTTAATAATACCGATCTAGACAGTCAACTGACAAAGTCAATGATATAACAACGTTATTCATTTATTCGTAAATAAATAATTTATCACTATTTCTACAATAACTGTTGTTAGCTGGCAATTGTTTCGAGATCGAACAGTAACTGATTCATTGAATACAAAGAGGGCAATGTAGGTAATACATAATACACGCTAATAATGATGTAAACAATAATATTCCTTAATACTTTTCATAACTAAAATCGATCAAAAACATTTTTGTAATTAAGAACATGAAAGGAATAAAACCTACCGTCACAGTCCAAAATGAAGATCCAAAAAAAAAATCACTGGCACTTCCAAATCCAATAAAAAAAGTAATAAACGCAAAATTCTTGTTGAAATTATAAACAAAACATAATTCGAAATTGAAATAAACCGAACAGCTACGAGCGTGCACGACTCCAATCTATGGCGATATGAACCATTCTACGTGAGTGTAATTTACGTACTCGGAGGCCATTATAAGTTGATCCCTAGCATACCTGTCTTTAATACCGCCGCTGTTTAAATTTAATCGCGAGTTCTTTCTAACTGGCCAATGAATGTTTAGAAGTAGCTACTGCTGACCTTGTGCCGTAGTTTTGTCTGCCGAAGACGTAACAATAATCTACATAACATAATTTTATTATAATTCAGGTACAATGATGAAGAAGCAACATTTGTGATTTTAGAAAAGGAATAAAATTGATGTTGGTTTTTTTTTACGTTTTAAGGCATTCATTTATTTCTTAGGACCTTTGCGGTGGGGACAATACCAAAACAAATATAAGTGGAATAAGGCTTCATCGGAGATGAAACCGCAGCCATGCTTCTTTTTATTATATTTCCTTATCGTTCTAAGAAAGTGGAACGATGACGAAAACCTTTTCGGCTAAAACCAATTAGTGACGAGGTTGCCGGTAACAGGTATTTATAAATATTCTTGAACCGCCTGTGAGAGTAAAAACTCCGTTGCCTGTATATTTTTTTATGAATCATATTTCCGGCTTTCTGGGTTGTTGCCTTTGCTCTAGTTGGTCTTTCTCTCGTAAGGAGTTGCACCACAGATTAAGTAACATCACTAAATGCATGCACTGCTTTATCTTTTTAATTTTAGATTGTAACTGCCCGATTCCGGAGCAGCCATTGCTGCAAAGGTAAGTTCTTCGCTTAGAAAATGTGTTCTGTCATTAAAATTCATATTATTTTTATCAAAAAAATTATCATTGCTTTTTGTTAGTATTTTTATTATATTAGATGGCAAAACGGTGAAGGAAAATATCGTGAGGAAACCGGCATGTCCAAGAACCGAAAAATTCGAAGACATGTGACATCTACCAACCCGCTCTGGGCCCGCGTGGTGGGTTACGAGCCGAGAGCAGGCCTGTGTCCCAGCAGGGGGAACGTTATAGGCTGATTATGTTTGTACTAGGTGTCTATAGAACATAAGAATGCATGGTGACATTCCAGTTCATGCATTCTTGCCTTGATGCATGGCGTAGTGACCTTATGTGCCCAAGTACCTAATCAATGAGGTTTAATCAGGAACAGCGAATCAAGGCACACCACGTACTTTCTGATTATTCGTTTCCTCATAAATGTTTATCACGATTAATCTAGAGACGTACTTACAGTCAACCGCACGTTACAAAAGACATTGAAAGTGCCTTTATTTCGTAGCTGTAAGGGTGGTTTTCGTAGTTTAAAAGTGTTACTGTACAGTGTACTGAAATGTGGCGACTGTACGGTGCGTATGCGTTTACGTGGGTCCCAATTGTGGAACCTACGCTTTGTCTAACTATTAATTTGTTAAGGAAGGCTGAACATGATCTGTGTCATTGTGTATAAGTATTAGTTAATGATAATTACATTTTTTTTTTGCTTTAGGAAAAATGGGCAGCAGACCCGAGCAGAATCCAGAGGGGCTCATGGCTAAATAATAACAGCTGGGCGGGTCGATTTTCAAAGGTTAAGCAACGCTGGCTGAGGTTGGCCTGTGGATGGGTGACCATCTATTACCAGAAAGCACGTTAAGAAGTTGGTCCTGGATGTCATTCGTTGATCTTTTACAGGCATTAAATGTAGTCAGAAGCCCGAAAGCCTGACAACCAGTCTTGCCAAGTGTTTATCGTATTATCCAGTAACTGGCTTTTGGAGGTCAGATAGGCTGTCGCTCCATGTAAAATACTGGTATTCAGCTGCATCCGGTTAGACTGGAAGCCAACCTCAACATAGTAGGGAACAAGGTAGACGGATAGGCAGCAAAATCAAAACTTTTTATTTTGTTTCTAATCATAAAATCAATTATTCAAACCTCCTAATTCAATTAAAATCTTTTACTCCAGCCAGATTTCACGAAGCAGTAGGTATCTAATTAAAAACGAAAAGGGGTTCGCTAGAAAACTTGTGAAAATGTTAATATTTTGCTGATTTTCCATTATCAACGTGAACGTTTTGAGTAGGTACCTACCTGATTACCGAAAGTTTCTAAAAAAATAGACACGGTCAAATTAAATTTAAATTAGCTAGCTAAACTCTGCAGATGTGATGGGTATAAAATAAAAATAAAAATGACTTGATGTTTTTTAAGGGGGTCAACGACCGCTGGTAGTTTTATTACTTGAAGTTTGAGTTGAGAAAATCTGTTTTCTTTTGTTTTATCGTGTTGAGATATCGAAACCCGTCACGTCTGTGAGTCTTACACAAAGAAAAAAAAGGGATTGTTAAACTGATATTTCAAATAACTACACTAACTGCGGGGTTCCCCACAAAAAAACCCATCAAAATTAATTTATATTACCCAGTAAATGGGTTGTGGAGGTCAGATATAGGCAGTCACTCCATGTAAACTACTGGTATTCAGCTGCACCCGGTTAGATTGGAAGCCGACCCCAACATAGTTGAGAAAAGGCAGGCAGATGATGAGATATCAATACCCATCACGTCTGCGGAGTTTCGCTAACAAATTTAATTTGACCGTGTATATTTCTCAAATCTTTCCCTAAAACTTTTGCAATGGATTTCCATGTACCGATTGTTGTGTTTGGCATCCATAACAAAACTAAAAAGAACGCACGTGCTTGGTTTTGGATAAAAATAGATCGCGCGAACGTTTTCGATCATCGATCCGTTCTTGAACGTATTGTTATGAAATATCTACCTCTTCGGACCATGAAAACTGAGACTTGGAATTTACGGGATGATATTAACTATTTTCTCAGGGTAGGCGGAGCGACAATCTTCGCAGGATGGCTGGTAGCAGCTGGATAAGAGTTGCCGAAAATCGAGTTGAATGGCGTGCAATAGGAGAGGCCTATGTCCAGCAGTGGACTGCTGTAGGCTGATGATGATGGTTAACTATTTTGCGGATGAATTTTTTGACGCCATATTTTAGTTTGTGAACAGTTTTAGCTAAGTTAGGATATAATTTTGTTACTTTTATTAATTAATTAGGTTAGGATAGGAGGGGCTTGTGGCCAAGCATTAACTGCCGCACGGGCCGGTCGATTAGGTTAAGCTACGTTTGCCGCGGTTGGTCCGTGGATGGGTGACCATCTCACATAGACATACCAAGACCCCTTCGTGCCTCGGAACGCACGTTAAGCCGTTGGTCGCGGCTGTCATTCGTGGATCTTTGATAGTCGTTACGGGTAGTCAGAAGCCCGAAAGTCTGATAAGATAATCAGTCTTACTAAGGGGTAATTGTATTACCCAGTAACTGGGTTGTGGAGGTTAGATAGGCGGTAGGTCCATGTAAAATCCTGGTATTCAGGTGGATCCGGTGAGAGTGGAAGCCGACGCAAACATAGTTGGGAAAAGGCTAGGTAGATGATTTATCAAAATGTTAAATTCTATAAATGGCTAATTCTTAAAATTCCTAATTCTATACTTCTTAGCTGAAGTAAAAAAGGAGTTACGGGAAATTCTACAGTCTTTGTAACTAATTACGTAGACTGGGCTGAATGATTAGGTATAGAGACATGTTATGTACGTCAAGAACAGAGAGCGGCCTACTGCTTTCTCATCTTCACTTATACTGTGATTATGTTAAGAATTACATACAGAACCCTAAGTGCGTCACACATCAATCTCAATCTGAATAATTTTGAAAGATATTGCTAATCCATTGCTTCATTATGTTCGAAAAACCTTTCTGCTCAATAACGTAAATAACGCAATGAATGTTGTTGAACTGTCAAAATGAAACCCATTGCTACTGAAAGTGTGTTGCGCAATTAGCCCGCAGGCTTGCCTAGTTTAGGGCCAATGTAAAATGTCTGTAATCTTTTGAGCAATAAAGTTTTTTTTTGTAAATAATGGAACATTTACAGGTTCAAGGATGATGCTATCTAAAGCCTACTTAAAGCTAATAACAATGTATGCCTTCAATAAGGAAGGATGTTTCCTCAAAGGTGATCGTTAGTATGAAATTTCAGCCGTTATCAGTACTTAGCAGCGTCTAATGTGATAAAAATTGCGCGTCTGCCCTTGGTAGCAAATTATGTATGAAAGGCAGAGTCATGATTATCTGCAGACTGAAGTGTGATTATTTAATCATACTAGTAGGTACTACACTACAGTTGCTATTATTTAGTAGCAAGTACTTGCAAATGATGAATAGAGCTGTTTTGGCCCAATGGTAACGGGCGACATGTAGGTCGTAGTGTCGAACCCAGGCAGACACTTTGTGTAAATTATTTCATCAGCACTGCTCTCAAAACGGTGATAGAAAACATCGTGAGAAAACCGACATGTCCTAGAGCAAAAAAATCGAAGACATGTGACATCCACCAACCCGCACTGGTGGTAGTGGTGGTGATGGTGCTGGTGGTACCCACGTGGCGGATTACGGCCCACCCCTCTCACTGAGAGGAGGCCTGTGTCCCAGCTGTGGGGACATTAAATGCTAATTATGTATGCTTACTTGCAAATGTGGGTTTACTATACGTACACCTCTCTCTAGCCCTTTGGAGATTACAGGCGTGTTTGAAGATGTTACTTAAGCGCTTATTACACTATCCAATTTAAGGAATGCTAACTAGGAACACTCTAACTAGGAAATCGGAAGCTAGTGATTACACTACATTAAATTGGATTCTAAATTGGACAGACGACGCATGCAGACGCGTTCGTGAAGAAGGATCGTACACAATTTAGGAAGTAGTACAGTTGGACCTCCAATTTACACTAAATTGGATCCAATCTGTTCTAACTGCGATTACATCTGCCGATTTCCTAGTTAGCATTCCTTTAAATTGGATAGTGTAATAAGCGCTTTATCTATGGACTCATAATAGAAAAGTATGGATGAAAAAGACATGTTGCCCCTGCCCCAACTAAATTAGGATAAGGGCAGGAGAACGATGAAGACATTGATTAACTTCTAATACTAAATAAACTAATAAATTAAAAATATAATGTCCTACTGTAACTAAAACTATTTACAACCTAAAATATGGCGTCGAAAAATTCCTCCGCATCGCTGTCGACTGGTAATGTATCCACAAGACTGGCGGCATTGCCACGTTGTATATCAATACTATACTCGTATTATACTACATAGATATAGGAAAGAAGTTATACTATAATTAAACAAAACAAATTAAATATACCGAAACCCTCTATAGAAAAAATTAAAACTAATAATGAATCCATCACAGAGCCAAGACACATAGCGGATCTCTTTAACAACTATTTTATCGACAAAATTCAACCCATTGTAAATGCAGGAAATAAAGTAACGCAACATATTTTGAAAAAAAGAGACTCTATGTATATGGCACCTAGTACACCATATGACGTACTAAAAATCGTAACAACACTCAAAAACACAAATAGTGTAGGCTACGATGGAATTTCCACAAAAATACTCAAAGCTGTAGCTGGCGTCATATATGTTCTCCTTTAAGTTACATAATTAATTTGAGTATCAGTTCTGGCATATTCCCATCTGCTCTAAAAACATCTATCGTAAAGCCTCTGTTTAAGAAAGACAATAAAGAGTTGATGGAAAATTATAGACCGATATCGCTCATCCCTATAATTTCCAAAATCTTTGAAAAATATATTCATAAGCAACTCAATTCATATTTAGAACACAATAAGATCCTCTGCAATGAACAAAAAGGTTTCAGAGAAAAAAAAACTATTAACATGGCAATTTATGATTTTTTACACACAGTGATGACAAATATGGATCAAAATAAACCTGTGTGTAGTATATTCTGTGATATGACTCAAGCGTTTGACTATGTTCAACACAATATTTTACTTGAGAAACTCGAAACATATGGCATTAGAGGTAATATACTAAAACTATTTGAGTCATATCTGCAGCACAGAAAGCAAATAACCGAAGTCAGTAGGATAAACATAACTACAAAGCGAGAAGAGTCACATCGGTCGCAAGAACGTGAAGTTATGTATGGTGTCCCACAGGGAAGTGTTTTGGGACCTCCCCTGTTTACTTTATATATTAATGACTTGCCGAAGTCCACAGAACAACCTATGATCCTCTTTGCCGATGACAGTGTAGTGACAATTGAGTATAAAGATCGTGACACATATAAATCTGACATTAATAACTCACTAATTGCAATTATAGAATGGTTAAATAAAAACAATTTAAAGATTAATCTAAATAAGACTAAAATCATGCACTTCAGACAACGCTCCTTGACATTAAATAATAATCTTGACATAAACTATAATAATAATAATATTGACGAAGTTGATACAACAAAATTTTTAGGACTTACTATAGACAATAAATTGAATTGGAAGGCACATATTGAGATTATCAGTAAGAAAATAAGTACCTCAGCATATGCTCTGTATAAACTGACAGCAGTAATTAGTGTAGATGCTTTGCTCACCGCTTACTACGGCCTGGTGGAGTCCATTTTAAGATACGGTATTATCTTTTGGGGCAACTCAACTGACCGGGAACTGATATTCAAAACTCAAAAACGTTGCATTAGATCGATGTTCAAACTTGAAACCACTCAGAGTTGCAAGCCTTATTTAAAAAAATACAAACTCTTGACATTAACTTCAATTTATATAATAGAAAATGCAATATTCTTAAGATCCAACCCTCACCTCTTTTCTCGCATGGCAGATCGATTTCCTCGTAATAGACGTGACAACAGTCAAATTTGCCTACACCAATATAAAACAGCACTTATGCGGAAAAGTGTCTTTTGCATGGCTCCAAAGATATATAATAAACTACCTAAAATCTGGAAGCAGTTAACTGACGTAGCGTTCAAAAAGACAGTTAGAAATTTCCTAGCAGATAAAGCCTATTATAATATAAATGAATTTTTTGATGAGAGATTTTGATCATGTGTACCTAATAATTTAATTATCTATAATATTTTTAATGTAATGTAATTTTTGTGTGTTTTTATGTTTTCAAATTAACATGACATTTATTTTGAGTGACATTATACTTAAATTTTATTAATATTTGCATGCCAATCTTTAAGGCAAACGTGATGATCTGTGTTATACCTACTTTTAACATCTCTTGCATGCTGACAATTTGTGTTGTATGTATTGTACTCATGTTTGAGCAAATAAACTATTATCTTATCTTATCTTATCTTATCTTATCTTATGTTGTTTATGAGTCCTTAGGTGACAAGATGCGCCTCTGACTAACCCTTCGGGAAATACAGGTGTGATGTTATGTGACGGGATGAAATAAAACGGCGAAGAACTGAGTTGCGTTTGCTTCGGCCGTAAGTAAGTCTTCAAGGCGCTCTCAAAACGGTGAAGGAATACGTAAGGAAACCGGCATGTCCTGTCCCAAAAATTCGAAGACAATGTGACATCTACCAACCCGCACTGGGCCCGCGTGGTTGATTACAGCCTCCTCTTATCGAGTGGAGGCCTGTGTCCCAGCAGTGGGAACATTATAGGCTGATTATGCTTCAAAGTCCTTTCATTGAAGCGTCAAAGCCTTGTGAGTGTTCTAATACGGGATGAACATTGAAACGTAATTAGTCACACATGATTTAGTATGCTTGGTCTAATGCCAATGTGCCTTTAAACAATAGCAGAGCTATATGAATATATTAGCTGAACTACCGATCTCCTTGGTAAGTGACCCTGCCTTGTTCCTTTTTAATTATATACGATATGCTAGGCTACTTGCCTGCCTCGTCAGTTTAGTGGTCACATGGAAGACTTTCCATGTTTGGTTTTTTTCGCTTTCCATGTTTTTTTTTTTTGATTTTTCTTTTCTTGGGCTCAGTTGGCTTGGTTGGTTTTTCGCTTGGTTTTTAAAAAAACGTTGCCCCACACTAGGAATTTCTCCTGTGTCGTACATACATATAAACTCACATACACAAACAGCCAGACCCGGAACAACTAATTGTAGGTCATACAAATATTTGTTCCGTGCGGGAATAGAACCCGCGACACGCAGCGCAGCAGTCAATCGATTAACCACTGCGCCAACCGTGCCGTCCGACAGTAGTCATTGAGCGTGGGGTCCTGATTCCCGGGTCGGTGAAAGTGTCATTGGGTTTCTCCATTAGGATTTTTTTAGTATACTCCGGGCGAGTTTGGAAGTTGGCGGTGTGATCCCCCCGACCCTGGGAAAGCGTGTTAAGCCGTTGGTACAGCGCCTGATCTCTCTCCGGTCGCATCGGATTGCCGTCCCATCCTTCTATCGGACAATGAGAGTGAGGGAAGAGAGAGTACACCTTTGTCTGCGCTTACACTTGTGCTAATATCTTCCACGCCGAAGGCTTATCTCCATTGAGATTGGCCGTCATGACCAAAATACGGTCTGGAGAAGTATTATTAGACTAATGGTCATAATATGCAAGACTACTGAGCATGAGCATCTAGGCTTGATTCCCAGGTAGGGAAAAGTGTTGCAGCGATACATTTTTTTTGTACAGTTCATTTTTTTCTAGGAAAATTGTTTTTGTGAACCTTAAATGTGTTTTTTCTTATAACTTGATGATTTCGACTGGCGCTGTGATCACGCCAAAGGTTTAATGAGAGATCCCTTGTCATTGTTATTGAGCGTTTCCATCAGTAATTTTTCATTTATAATTTTAAACTAGCTTTCGCCCGCGGCTTCGGCGATGTGCGAAAAAAGCATATATATGTTCTTCATCAGGGTTCTAAGTATCCCCTTACCCAATTCCAGCAACATTGGTCCAGCCGTTTCGGAGATTAGCCGGAACAAACAAACAAAAATTTAAAAAAATGTTTTTTTTTGTATAATATGTATAAGTACCTACCAAATTATACTTTCATATGCATTTAGTAAAAACCTGTTATTGTGACATTACAAACAAACCCTTTAATTTTATTTATTTGTACAAATGGATAGTCAAACGTCAAGTACTCAAGTTTGATTATACCCATTTATACAATGTGTCAGTGATTTTCTTTTTCTGGATGACTGATGGTACCAGTACGTAGGAATAGCCAGTGTGGGATCATTATTATTATCCTGTCGATTATCAAAGTCGTGAGCTATCATCGTCATAAACACTTTCGACACGCATCCAATGATTGATGAGGAAAATCTATGTTTATTTATATTTCTGTTCTCATAAATACCAGAAAATGCAATATCAATTACATGTGTAGGTAGTGTAGTACAAGTCAAGTTCAATGACAATAGTTCACACATCTCACATAGGTACGTACATACATGTGTATGTAGGTACGGTCGGCCAAGAAACTGATCTAACAGTTTTGAATTATGTTCTTGCTAACGAAAATGTCGCTAATGGTTGACAAGCCGTCACGTCAATTTAAAGTGTATATTAGTCCTCCAGACCGAAATTCGGCCATGACAGCTAACCTCAACGGACACTCACCTACGCGGAAGATATAATAGTGCACGAGTGTGTGCGCAGACAAAGGTGCACCCAGTCTTCCGTCACTCTCATAGTCTGATGGGACGGCAATCCGACACGACCGGAGAGAAATAATAATAATAAGTTTAATAATAATAATAAGTTTATTGATTTCAAAATACAAGTGTTACATATAGGTTTGACACTGGATCCCGCACTAGGATACCCTGTGGCGCAGGATCCAGTCTCTTTCGAGAAATAGGGTGACTTAAAAAACAAAAAAAAGTTAACAGATCGGGCGCAACGTACGCCTGACGTGGCTATCATGGCTTCCCTGGCCTCTCCCAAAAATTGCTACAAACAAACGGTTCCTCGCCTTCCTTCCTTTCACTAGCGGGGTAATTGCCTAACACACTATCAGTAGAAATAGCTTTCATGTTGACAGTTCTACAACATTCATTGCATTATTTACGTTGTTGAGCAAACACTATTTCGAACATATGAAGCAATGGATTAACAACATCCTTCAAAATGATTTAGACCGTGATTGAAAGACGCAATCAGGAAACCCGACAGTCTGACAACCAGTCTTGCCAAAGAGTATCGTGTAACCAAGTAACTGGGTTGTGGAGATTAGATAGGCAGTCGCTCCATGTAAAATACTGGTCTTCAGCTGCATCCGGTTAGACTGGACACTGACCCCCAAATTACAGGATGGCAGGGTTTTCGACGCGCAACCAGTTCCCATGGATTCAGTACATGATTCTGAACTCACCTCCGTTGAAATATTCGTCGGTTAGGAATTGCATCTTCTATGATCTAACGAAAAATTTCTATGCTAGGGTGTCTAAAATCATGTGCTGAATACATGGTTACAGTTTGCGCGTCGATTTCCCCGCCATCCTGTACTTGGGAAAAGCCTTTTTTTTTCAAATGACCCCTCCCGCTCTGGGTGGAGCGCAAGGAAGTGTCAGACTCTTACTGACTAAAACCCACACTTCAACCTTAGGGCTGGATTTAGTGTTATGTTGACTACTATTTAGTGTTATGTTGTTATGTTAACTAAACCTGCCTGAGATCGAACCAACGACCAACAACTCGTAAGTTGAGGAGCAGCGGTGGCCCAGTGGTAACCGCCACGACTTACGAGTTGTAGGTCGTAGGTTCGAACTCAGACAGGCGCTTTACTTTGTGTAAATTATTTCATCACCACTGCTCTCAAAACGGTGAAGGAAAACATCGATTCGTGAGGGTTTCCTCATCAATTGATATTTTCCTTTACCATTTGTCCTACCATCAAAAATTTAAAGACCTGTGGCTCCTACCAACCCGCACTGGACTCGCGTGGTAGATTACGGCCCATTCCCTCTCACAGAGCCCCAGTAGCTAGTATCCCAGCAGTGGGAACATTATAGGCTGATTATGCTGCTAGTCGATCATGCAAGACGCTGAGGGTGAAAGGGTGTGTATAGTGCAGTACCGATTTATATAAACTTACGCTCGCTAGAGCGTAAGTTTATATAAATCGGTACGCGACTAATGTCAGCGCTGACCGTTGCCTAGGGGAGACCGCTTTTTAGGCAGACTGTACAATGAATCTGTTCCGAGAGTCGACTCGTTTCGTTGAGATTTTAATTAGAAAATTACTTTGATAGCTGCTCGTATGTCACGCGTGCGTCACTTGTCACGAGTGCGTCACTTGTCACTCTAGCAATGTAAAGTGGACTTTATAGCAGTAATTTAATCCTTTTGTCTGCCTGTTTGAATAGTCAAGCGTGTGGCGAATTTTTGAAGCTCGCGTTTGGTCGTTTATCTCATCGTTATTATCTGTCGCGCTATTCTGTAAAAATCTCACCGTGAAAACTTAGGTGACGTGAGCTTGATGTAAGGTGTCAATTGTGTTAGCCCCAGCGACAGGTGGACTTACAGCTCTTTTTCAGCTCATTTCACCTAGTTTTCACGGTGAGAGGCTGATAGTAACACATGATGCGGTCGACGATAATATACGCTTTCCAAGAAGTTACTCCAAGGACAGTATCACCTGGAAAACACAAAGTACGCCAAGAACACTTTAAGGATATTTTGGCCTGTTGGTGATTAAAGGAGCTGTGCCTACTTTAACTAAAAATATAATTAGACAATAATGTTCCCACTGCTGGGACACAGGCCTCCACTCTTCGAGAGGGAGTGGGCCATAATCCACAACGTGGGCCCAGTTCGGGATGGTAGATGTCAAGTGTCTTTGAAATTTTGGCTCTAGGACAAGCCGGTTTCCTAACGTTGTTTTCCTTCACCGTTTTGAGAGCAGGTCCAAACAAGCTTGTTTTCTAAAAAGAAACCCTATTTTGTATTCGAGCAGAAAATTCGCGGGGTAGGTAGGGATGTTTAAGAATGTATGAACAATGTATGTATGTCACGCTAGGAATTTCTGGAAGTTTTAAACTCAATATTTTTCACAATCTTACCAAAAATGTAGGACTTTCCATGATAAATCATAATGAAACCACAAAGCGTTTTACATTTAATTTTTATTAGCTACACGTCAGGTCATTAACATTCATTAAAACCGCATCAAATTAAATTGCAATCAAAAAGGCTTTAGTGACCATTTACGAATAATTATTACTTATCGTGAATTATATATTATGATTGCGTGTTTATTTTTATCAAGGTATGATTCTACTGTCATCGGTAGTAGTATGAACTGGGTTTTTCACAGTAGATATAGTGCGGGATTCCCGAAAGTCTGACAACCAGTCTTACCAAGGGGTATCGTATTTCCCAGTTTCTGGGTTGTGAAGGTCAGGTAGGCAGTCGCTCCATGTAAAATACTGGTATTCAGCTGCATCCGGTTAGACTGGAAGTCGACCCCAACATAGTGGGGAAAAGATGATGATAAAGTGCGGGATTTAATTTTTCGAAGGTTAGAATCTGTCATGTGCCTGTATGTAATTCAGTCAGCACTCTTCAAAACTGAACACAGAAATTGCTGCTTACTTGAAGCAGAAATAGGTCTGGTAGAATATAGTATGTACATTGTACATTTCTGGACAAGTTTTAGCTCGTGTTGTATTTTTGCAATGTGTCTCTGGACTCTGAAATTTTCTGCACAAAGCGCTTTTTGAAAGTATGCAACTTACTTTGGAGTAAAGTTTGGATCATCATAGAACTATGAAACTTTAGCAGATACTTGGCTGGGGGCTTACCACCAGCTGTTATAGCAGGGCAGAAGTTGCACTGTACTGTTTTTTTGTTCTATGATTAGTACAAAAAGCATTGCAGTTCAACTTCTGCCCTGCTGTAAGAGCTGGTCGTAAGCCCCTTGAGGGTATATTACATTTACTTCCTCTAACATGTTTCATAGGTCATGTCTGCAAAGCAGTACCTGATTAATCTTTCGATTACCTATCAAATATGTAGGTACATCACGGAACTATTTTGGATTTTTAATATTATATTGACTGTCAACACGAGCAGGGGTGTCCCAGTGGTAACGGCCGTGACTTACGAGTTGTAGGTCGTAGATTCGAACCCAGTCAGGCGCTTTACTTTACTTTACTTTTACTTTACTTTATTTCATCACCACTTCTCTCAAAACGATGAAGGAAAACATCGTGGCGAAACCGGCATGCCCTAGAACCAAAAAAATAGAAGACATGTGACATCTACCAACGCGCATTGGGCCTGTGTGGTGCAAAACGGCCCACTCCCATTCACTGAGAGGAGGCCTGTGTCCCAGCAGTGGGAACGTTATAGGCTGATTATGCACCACTGTTCTCACAGGCCAGGAGGTGTCAACACGAAATGTAAGGTATATGAAAATATCTAGATTCCTGCGTAAGGCATAATCGTATCTAGCCCCAGTTGCATCACCAATCCTGTTGTTTTGTAATGGGATAAGTTCTTGAAACTCGCTTGCCACTCGACTTTTTCAAGGGTGGTATGAATCCAAAATACACTTCCTCATAAGTGTCCTCATGTTTATTAATAATGCAGTTTATATGATTAATACATTCATAGCCCTATTAATACATTCCTATCTTCCTGGATTCATCATCATCTCCCAACGTCCTATCCTACAATTCATAACCGTTTAGTACTTTGACACAACAAGCGTGGGAAACCGGCAGATCTATTCCTATCTACAACAACACGTTCAACTAAAGATACTACATACCAAATTAGCACAATCCAAGATGTCTTCCTGCCATTCCCGCATTCTTCTTCCCCATAACTCATCCTCACGAATAATGCGTGATGGGAGCATTGAAAACAAATTGTCGGTACAATATGACGCGTAAATAACATTAGCAATAGAGTGTAAGAGGTTCACAACAGTTGGATCGTCAGTGCAAATGAGGCATATCCTGCTCACAATTGAGGGGGACCAACGCTTGGGACACTACAGTGGCAATCTGCACACGTTCAACCGAACACGTAAGTAAAACCTCTTTAGTTTAATCCTTTTTTTTAATCCTTTTCCTAATTCAAATATTTTTGACGGAAATTCTGGCCAGTGCTTTTTGGGAAAGCTGGAAACTATTTTGTTTCTTTTTTTTTGTGGTTAGTTTTTTGAGTGTCCTTGGAAGTAGGTTACTATTGTGGACCAGTAACCTCTTTAGTCATTTGTATTGTTATGTCCTCTAGGCGTTTGCTTACACGTGAAGGGATGTTGGTCTTTTGTTGAAAATGTGACTTCGAGTTTACATAGAATGTTACCTGGAGGGATGGCATTAAACTTTGCAGTTTGAACAACGAAGATGCTTTTACACAGCAGTAGGGTATTCCAGACTAAAATACTCATATGTATGGTGTCATAATTTCAAATTACTTGTGCACTGCTAGACGTATGTCCAGTATGTCTGCTGTGTTATGTTAGAGAATATGGGCAAATTACCCCATTTTCATAAATGCTCAATTGCTCGGGCAATTGACCATTTTGTGTTTTCGGTAGTAGAAGTGATTTGACTTGCTAATTCCATAAATAGGTGTGTGAATATCTCTATGAAAGAAGACTGTCTCTTCTAGCTACAAACCTCTCTCTCTTTATTTTAGCCTTGTGCGATTAGGACATCAGATCAGTTAAAGAGGATTAGGAGCAGCATCCTATCAGGAGACAAGGGTTGGTAATTGCAGTGTATTGTTATTTGCATTTCTTGCTCCGCTAGTATGTTAAGCATGATATCGCACAGCAATATACGGCTAGCAGTTCCCCCTGGAACTGCCAACCAAATCTTTCATGGACATCGAATTTTTAACGAAAAGTTTAACGATAACTTGTGGATTATTGAAGTGAAAACTTCTTTAGCGGCGTTGTGCACTTTTGTTGTGATGGGTAAAAGATGTTAAACGCGCGTCAGGACACGTGACCTGATCGAAAATTCGTAAGACGGAGTTCGCGTCAGGACACGTGACCTGATCGAAAATTCGTAAGACGGAGGGAGAGTAGACCGCATCCCAAAATATCAAAAATGCACAACGTTAATATTCAAGTTTTCACTTCTGCCGGCACTCCCGGAGTGCAACCCGTTTTTTTTTGCAGATAGAAACTATATAGCTTTCTCTAAGTGTATTAATTTACTTTCTGTTCTGTTTCATCACCATCATCAGCCTATAGCAGTCCACTGCTGGACATAGGCCTCCACGCCATTCAACTCGATTTTCGGCAACTCTCATCCAGCTGCTACCAGCCATCCTGTGAAGATCGTCGCTCCACCTAGCCTGAGGGCGTCCTGTTCTGTTTAGTAATATTTAATAACGTGCTCTGTTTCTTCTCAACGTTTTATTCAAGCAGGACACGAGTATGTTACAAACTAGTGTTCTTCCAATTTGACTGTTATAAACCACCCAACCCAGCATCAGCTCTGACTGAAATATCAAATCCAGCAGTAAACTGATATAGACTGAATGTTAGCAGTTTCAGTCTCTTTGGTGACACGGGCAGTAATAGTCCCAAAACTTCCACTCCTGTAGATAAGATAACACTTCTTTAAGTATTTGTTTAAACATGAATAACATGTTTTTCATTGTTTGTTTGAACATGATTATCCTAATTGATTATTCCAGTGCAGTGGCGAGGCGAGGTGAGGCCCATCCGTAATTAAAAATGTTCAAAATCTAGTTGCAATCTCATCTCAGCGACAATCTATCTCAAAAATTTGTCAAAAATGTTTTAGGTTTTATTGACATATTGAGGCTGGGATCACTGTGATCTTTCTTAAAATTACGAGAATTGTCCCTCTGATATTTTTGCTTAATTTTCTTCAAAATCCAGACAAACTTAATATTAGGATGTGTTATTCTTTTTATTTCGTAACTAGCTGCGCCCCGCGGTTTCACCCGCATAAGTTTCGATCCCGTGGGAATATCGGGATATAAAGTATCCCGTTGTGATGTGTTAATCCTGGTTTTAGACTATTTGTGTGCCAAATTTCATCCAAATCCGTTCAGTAGGTTTTGCGTGAAAGAGTAACAAACATCCATACATCCATACAAACTTTCGCATTTATAATATTAGTAGGATAGTAGGATATGTGGACATTTACTAATGTCCTAATATTCTTCAAGGTACAAAAAGAAGAGGCAGAGACAACGATGTTGGGCCGCGTCCTTCTACTAGTGTGCCTGTGCCTTCGAGTCGCGAACTCTCTGCCGCCGGATAAGGTACGTGACGTCACATCCTGATTGCCTTTGTTAACTGATATTGACGTGGATTACAGTACATAGAGAAGATAGTACCTTAGTACACACAGTACAGCTAACATCGAAACTACATGGTGAGTGTGTCAGGGCTTAAAACATGTAATAGTTATTATATTCTGTTGTTCGTTCTTCGTTCTTTCAATAAAGAATGCTATCTTTGTTTGGCTGGGTCTGTGGCTAAATAATTACAGTCGCACAGAAGGCCAATTCTCTTAATTTAAAAAGTTCAAAATGTAGGGAAATTTGAGGTATTTTTGACAGATTGACACTGAGTTAGATCAGACTGTGAACATTCTTAAAATTACGAGAATTGCCCCTCAGGTCGATCAATCAGGTTAAGATACGCTTGCCGCGGGTGGTCGGTGGATGGGTGGGCGGGTGATCTTTACATCCCGAGACACCTCCGTGCCTCGGAAAGCACGACAGCCGGGACCAACCCCCGGCTGTCACTCGTGGATCTTTGGTGAACAAGGACATAATAGTAATAAAAAAATAACCTGTGCGAGGCCAAAAAGGCTCCCATATCAGCATAATGCTGCGATGTTTAATAATACCGCATAGCTGGTATTCTGATAGGGCTCGCTGTGATGCCGACACACCTATACGGACGTACTTATATAAATCCCACTTAAGGGAACACACAAGATTACGCTTATATTCATTGATAGGTAGGCAGTGGTGTATTAGAGTGGTGTTTTTAGTGGTGTGTTGTTTATTAATTAAGTTACATGCAATAGTTTTGAGAGCAGTGGTGGCCTAATGGCTGCGACTTACGAGTTGTAGCTTGTAGGTCGTAGGTTCGAATCCAGACAGGCGCTTTATTTTGTGTAAATTATTTCATCACCACTGCTCTCAAAACGGTGAAGGAAAACATCGTGAGGAAACCGGCATGTCCTAGAACCAAAAAATTCGAAGACATGTGACATCTACCAACCCGCACTGGGCCCGCGTGGTAGATTAATAGCCCACTCCCTCACAGGCCTGTGTCCCAACAGTGGGAACAATATAGGCTGATTATGAGTTAATAGGGGTGAGCCTGATGCCATTCCAGAGTTATCGACATAGCTTGCAGAGTAAGCAAACTGAAGTGGCAGTGGGCTGGCCATGTTTGTCGAAGGACCGATGGCCGGTGGAGCAGACGAGTCCTGGAATGGAGACCGCGTATCGGCAAGCGTAGTGCGGGACCCCCCAGCTAGATGGACAGACGACCTAAAGAAGGTGGCTGGGGTAGACTGGATGCGGAAGGCGGAGGACAAGGTGTTGTGGCGCAGCCTGGGAGAGGCCTATGTCCAGCAGTGGACTGCTGTAGGCTGAGTTGATAATGCCATTAAACGGGCACCAATCCATACTTTGCGTTGGAACATGTTCTGATAAGATGTGTTTTTCTTGACTGTTGGCGTGATCAATTAACTTAAAAATTCCGTAACGTTCATTTAATCTATAAATGTCGTTTTTGTGAGTGTTTTTAGTGTTGTCACGCGTCGGTGATATCGGACAATAATAGGTAGTTTTTTTTTATTCTTACTATGTAGGCAAAACAAACTTTATACATTCTTTTTTTTACTCTGTTATGTCATTACAGATTATTCTATTAATAGGCTCCTGGCGTGATATCTATGTGTTGAATTCCACTTTTTTTTCTTTTTTAGCTAGTGGAAGATGTTTTATTAGCTTCCGTTCTACTTTGACTCAAACATTGTAGATGTTTAATGCAAAGTAATCTGTTAAATACTAACAGCCGCTCGAATCGATTGAAGGTTAAGCTACGATTGCCGCGGTCGGTTTCTGGATGGGTGACCGTCCATTACATATCGCATCTCCTCCGTGCCTCGTAAAGCACGTTAAGTCGTTGGTCCCCGCAGTCATTCGAAGAACTTTGACAGTCGTTACGGGCTGTCAGAAGCCCAAAATTCTGACAACCAGTTTTACTTAGGGATATCGTGTTACCCAGTTACTGGGTTGTGCAGGTCAGATAGGCAGTCGCGCCATGTAAAATACTAGTATTCAGCTGCATCCAGTTAGATTGGAAGCCGGTTCCAACATAGTTCGGAAAAGGCTAGACAGACAGCGGCATAGTCTGTTGATGCCGTCATAGTGTAGGCATTTCACATTGTGTCATTGGTCAGATTCAGAGCAAATATTTACCATAGTGTTACTAAATTATGACCAACTAATGCCCGCCTTAATTTTCCTAGAACAGCTTAGCCTAAGGCTCAATTTACACCACCGCGCAACGGAGTGGAATCGAGTTTTCGTACATAACAAAATTAACTTTATGTCAATGGTCCAACGTACAAACTAGATACGAGCTTATTACTGCGGGAATTCCCGAGAATGCGCGAGAATTCTCCAGAAGACGTGCGACCTGTGTGTATGTGTATATCTAATTTGTGCGTTACACTTTTGAGATTCCTACCTAGCCTAGTTCATTATGATTTGTTCAAAAAAAATCGCTTCCATTCCGTTCCACGGCAGTGTAAACTGAGCCTTAGTCATCATAAATTTATACGAGGTGACATGGTCGGCTCGTTAGATCAGAGTATTATGAGTTTATTAGAGCTTTACAGACCACAGTTTTGGCCAAATACTAACTAACCATCAGTCGCCACACCCTTCTGATAATTGCCACAATTTTTATTGTTCTGTACTAAAACTCCGTAAATAAAATTATCTTCTCAGTATACAGAGGGCGGGGATATCGACACGCACACTGTAACAATAAATGCAGATTCTAAACATTCTCTAATTTGGAATATTTGGTTCATCACAATACACACACAGTTATTGGTAATAACTGCGTTGTCGTGTACCTATTTTATTTATACAATCAATCGATCAGAAGACCAATTCCCGTAATTAAAAACGTTCAAAATCTAGTCGCTACGAGTATCTCATCTCACCGACAATCAATGTCAAAAACTTGTAAAAAATGTAAGGAAATTAGAAGTATTTTTGTCAGATTGGGCCTGAGATCAAACTGTGAACGTTCTTAAAATTGCGGGAATTCCCTCTCAAAACGCTGGATATGTGGATATGTTGACAAAATAGAAAAAGGAATGCAACGCTATGTTGTTCCACAATCAAAGCGTAGGCATTCCGCGCATGACGCCATGCGAACGAGAGTAAACATTGACCATCGCTCATTAATTTAGTCTGATTACCGGCTGTTAGCGCTGCAGCAAATATGTGCATAAGGCCACTAAACGTGAAGCGATGAGGTGGCAATACAAAGAACATCACTCCCGTGCTCAATGAAAGGGGCAGGCAGAGAACGTACTCAACAAAGCACTTTCATATTTCTCCGGTTATGTTGTGAGTCATCAGGAAAGTTTTGAGTATGAATGTGGATGGCAATAAGAGTAGGGGAAAACTAAAGGAACGATGGATCGACTGTGTGAAAGATGATATGGGTAGAAAGGGGGTGATCGAGATGACGACTAATAGAGAAGTATGGAAGAAAAATACATGTTGCGCCGACCCCAAATTAATTGGGATAAGGGCGGGATATTACATGGGAAATGCCATAAGCTTATGCAGCAAATACGGGGCATAATACCGGCTTATACTGAGAAGTTCGTAATGGAAAAAACCCACTTGCAAAAGCCTTATAATATTTTCGTTAAAACATTTCATGCATGGCTAGTGTAAATTCTTTGTAAGCTCGCCGATATCCGCGCAATTTCATGAATTAACCTAAAGTAAGCAAAAACAAACTCAGACTTTTAAGAAAAACATTTAGAATAACTAAACATCCTTTGCGAAAAACTGAGGAGTCACCTTCCAAGATCTAAATACATAATCAATCAACAAACACAGGAATAGTTTGGCGGCTATCCAGACTTAAATAAAAACTTGGTTTTGCCCGCGGCTTCGTCCTCATAGCGTTAGTAAATTACCCCACGGAAACGTACTACCGGGATAAAAAAGTTCCTATGAGGACATAGTATAGTTTTTTATCGACCAAAACCTGGGTTGGGAAACCCAGCGGGGTTATTATGTAACACACTAACAGTACGAATAGTTTCCATTTTGACAGTTCAGCAATATTCGTTGCGTTATGTACGTTGTTGAGCAGATTTTTTTTGGACAAATGGAGCAAACGATTAGCAATATCCTTCAAAATGATTCAGATTGTGATTGATGGTATGTTAATTATTAGTGTGCTGGTTATGGTCTACGTGTGTGCCAAACATCGAAATCCATTCACTCGTTAAGGAGTGAAAAGGTAACAGATCGACAGACAGTTATTTTCGCATTTAAAATATTACCGTGGATAGATGGGGAACCCCAGACCTGCCCACACGATGTTAGTGTTTAGAATTCAAATTCTAAACTGTTTGATCGCCTTTTGTTTACACTACTTACCTTGAACCAGAGATAGTCCATTATATTCAAATTATGCTGCACTACATTTTGCAGTAAATAGCTCTGCGTTCCACAAATTGGGTTTTTACTCGTGTAAATAGTCGTTAGGATTACTCCTAACGACTGTTTACACGAGTAAAAACCCAACCTTACGGTTGCATTTGATTGTATGATCATTGATACGATCGTACAATCAAATGCAACCTTACTCCATTACTTGAGCTTATCTTATGCTCTGGTCTGAGGTACTAAGGTTAATCCTGCGCGGGTTCATCATCATCTGCCTTACATGAAGCGACTGCCTATCTGACGTCCACAACCCGGGCGTTCAGTTGTTTTACATAACGGAGCTGTTTTGTAAAACAGTGGATTCTACAATCCATCTGCGACATATGTGTTGCTACTGCGGCGCCATCATCTGGTTCTCGTTGACATCCCGGTGACGGTTGGTGGCTCATAGGTATTCAACGGTAGCCGATAACAAAGTAAAATTAATTAACCTTCATTAATCCTTATAACCTCAAAATGTTCTGTTTACCTTGTTTTCAAATAATGATGAGGTATTTAGCAAGTTTCGAGGTGCGATAAATTATGCATCATTATGATTATGAAATCATGCTGTTATACTTACATACATCGTAATAAGTAAAGTATGTACTTCAGGTATTTCCAATAAATTGACTAGGTACATACTTATTTAATGTAGCGGGAATACCATGTTTGTTTCAATTGGAACGTTTCAAACCGACCGACACTAAGACGGGTTTTGATTTTGATAGTAGGTATATGTAACTACATATACGCTAGGGAACGCGAAAGGTTTTCGAAGAACTACGAAATTAAAGCTGCGGGGTAATTATGTAACACAATAACAGTAACAATTGCTTATATTTTGACAGTTCAACAACATTATTTACGTTGTTGAGCAGACAAACTTTTCGAACATATGAAGCAATGATTTAGCTATATCCTTCAAAATGATTCAGATTGTGATTGAAAGTGTGTTACGCCATTAGGGTGGTGCTATTACCGTGCTAGTTAGAAAGGGAGCTACAGTGTTACACTCTTGCACCAAGTCTTTAACCAAAGCCCACAGCTCGATTTTAGAGGGTTTTTTTTTCATTGCCATTTATTTCAATAAGCATTTCTCCAATTACTTTTTAAGTAGGTATGAACTTTTCATAGATAATGACATAACTCGAAATGGAATCTCAAACTGACCTTTCAACCCTCAGGGTCTCCAACCAATCCACATAATCAAAACCCGCAGCATAGACCTCAATAATGCCCATGGTCTTTCCATGGAAACCCGCCTGGAAAAGACGGTAGAACCTACAGCTTATCGCCTGGATCTGGAACCTTATCTCGAAGATGGACTCTTCAAGGGGCATGTGGCCATCAATATCACCTGGCTGCAGGATAGCAATGAGATCTCTGTGCACTCCGCACACGAAATTGAGATCTTGGAATCTGAAGTTAGGGCTCATTTTCCTGGAGACACGTGAGTTGTGGATGTTGTTATATTTCTGGATATACATATGTACATACCTACTCGTATTACTAATATGACAAAGCTTATGTTTAGCAGTGCTGATTCTAATCAACTTATCATCATCAGTTAAATTGTCTTGAATATTTTAACAATCGCACTAACCATTATCTACCCTTTCATCTTAACCTACCACAAGTTATTATATAATGTCAAATTCTAATAACTAAAAAACAAATGAAATATTGTGCATTTTTTTAGTAAGGAGTCCCGGAGAATCACAATCAATAGATTATCCACGGATCCAAAGAAACCAATAGTCACTCTATCCTTAGAGAGGACAGTGCCCAAGGCATCCACCGGGGTATTGAAGTTCAGCTTCAAGGGAATCCTGGAGACGACCACCACTGAAGCGTTCTTCAAAACTAGCTACATGACTGAACAGGAAGTGGAGCGGTGAGTTATTAAGAGTAAACTTAAATAGTACAAAATATTCAATCTGGTTTAGTTGAACTAGAAAGTAAAGTTAGAAAATAACCGTGGATAGACAATTTCTTTGATATATTAGAGAATTAATGATATTTATTGGCGAACGTCTTGAATGTTTTCCCAATAGATACAAAAAAAACCGGCCAAGTGCGAGTCGGACTCGCGCACCGAGGGTTCCGCACAATTACAATTTACGATTTATGATGTATTCAAAAAAAACCACTTACTAGATCCCGTTCAAACCAATTTTCGGTGGAAGTTTACATGGTAATGTACATCATATATATTTTTTTAGTTTTATCATTCTCTTATTTTAGAAGTTACAGAGGGGACACATTTTACCACTTTGGAAGTGTCTCTCACCCAAACCATTCAGAATAGAAAAAAATTATATTAAAAACCTCAATATCATTTTTGAAGACCTATCCATAGATACATCACACATATGGGTTTGATGAAAAAAAAAAAATATGTTTCAGTTCTAAATATGGGGAACCCCCAAAATTTATTGTTTTTTTTTTCTATTTTTGTGTGAAAATCTTAATGCGGTTCACAGAATACATGTACTTACCAAGTTTCAACAGTATAGTTCTTATAGTTTCGGAAAAAAGTGATTCTATCAAAATCAAAAGTTATTTATTCAAATTAGGCTGAGAATCAGCACTTTTTGAACGTCAAAATTACAAAAGACAGTCCCCCAAAAACGCCCGCCCTTCACCACTTCCCAGTGCTATCGCTGGGAAGAAGAAGTGGCGCAACAAACTCCCCAGCCAAACATCCGTACGGACAGACAGATAGACATGACGAATCCATAAGGGTTCCGTTTTTTGCCACTTGGCTACGGAGCCCTAAAAAGTTGGAGTGAATGTACGAACTGCTTTGGATACTCATGACCCACTATAAGCAATGCTACCTACGTTGGCACAAACTGAATCGTTTTAATGTTTCTCTTTCCAAATCTTCAGAACAAATACTCAAAAACAATCAAATTCCTCTTCATATGTTCAGGATCGTAGCAGCCACCCAGCTTCGTCCGAACAACGCTCGTCGCATGTTCCCGTGCTTCGACGAGCCTGGTTACAAGACTCCGTTTGAGCTCAGCGTGGTTCGACCTCGGGACATGATTGCGCTCAGCAATGTGCCTGTAGCTAGGACTGAAAACATGTAAGTTAACGTGTGTTAGATGCTTCACTGTGTTTTTCTGCTAAATCTACCATGACGTCAGGACTGTTAATTTGGGAAGACCGTCGAACACATCATCATTATTTGCCTAGCCTTTTCCCAACTATGTTAGGGTCAACATCCAGTTTAATCAGATGAAGACCATCGAATATCTCTGTTATTATACTAATACATATACATAATAACATACCATACTCGTATTTATGTAATAAATGCTCCGCCAAAGCTTTTCTGATGTTCAAGTAATATGGGAATTATAGGTCAATTCTATTTTATTAACTTCTGATAGAATTTCTATTTTATTACATCTTGTGAATATGCTATGATTACTTTCTATATAAAGAGGAAAATACTCTGTGTCGCTACAGATAGCGATATTTTAATTCGACGGCACGGTTGGCGCAGTGGTTAAGCGATTGACTGCTGCGCTGCGTGTTGCGGGTTCGATTCCCGCACGGAACAAATATTTGTATGACCTACATGTATTTGTTCCGAGTCTGGGTGTTTTTCTATGTATAATATGTATGTATTTACAAACAAAAAAAATGTATATAAGTAGTTTATCAGCCATCTTGTTACCATAACACAAGCATTAGGTTGCTTAGCTTGGGACAAATGGTGCTGTGTGAAATGTCCAGGGATATTATTATTAATTCATACGGACAGACGCAGACTCAACCTCAGCAAGGCCTGTCTTTTATGAAACTAACTTAAGCTAGTTTCGCTTATAATGGTTTCGTTATCAAGGACAATATTCAAAGTCACAGAATAAATCCTAACGTATTTGATAAAGGATGATGCTTTATATATATTATAATCTTTTCCAACAGTCCCGATGAACCAGACGCGGTTTGCGACCACTTCGAAAGGACACCGCCAATGTCAACATTCACACTCGGCTTGGTCATAGCAAACCTGAAGCAGTTGGACAACTCAACGCAAGTAAAGGATGACGCTGGCAATGATATTGGTGAGAGATTATTGTATGTTAGGCTGTGTTGTTTTTTCGTTGTTGTTATGATTTGTATGTGATGTCGTTTATTTACTAGCTGTTGACCGCAACTTCGTCTGCAAAAATTTCATTACATAAAATGCTTGACTTGTCAAAAATTCTCGCAAACTCGGTAATGAGTGCAATCTTGCGATTAATTATCATGGTATTATTGGTATTTTGAAACCAATCGACGATGATCCCAGCTCAGTCTGATACTAGCCTCGGGAACGAAACCATTGCGACTTCTAAAGTGGCCCGTAACGCCATCTATCGAGTGGGGAGACAAACTTCTGAAACATGAATGGTTTTTATTGTTTTATTGATGACTAGTGGACCTACCCCGGCTACGCACGGGTGCAATTTACATTGTGAAGACGGTATTATACACGGCACGTGCACAAGTTCTGAGCTGTAACATAAAAAGTATTAGGTTTGCAAATCGAAAATCAAGATAGTATTTCATTAACTAATACTAATCAATAAGCACACGGCGACTAAACCGTAGTTTTTAACGGCAAGAAAAACGTGTGTGTACCAAGCCTTAGGGGTTGTTATGTACAGACGCCAGCACATCATGCTACTACAATCTGTGTATGTGTTCTTTAATAGATTTTTAACTTTATCGCTAAAGCATTTAGGTTATAGGTTGATTGGGAAAATTCGACAGTTTCGGGTAGCTTGATCTGCTGGCGTCTGTACTCATTGCCTGTTTCTACACCAGTTCTATTATTAGCACCCTAAACGAAATATCAGCCTAGATTTATTGGTTTAATTTCTTAGACCTCTATCTAAAATATTTTTTTTTCCTAGAAATTCGCGTGTGGGGTCGTCCAGAATACCTGGAAGCCCTAGCAGGCATCAATGAGAAGGTGGTGCGAGTTTTCAAAGAGTTGTCTACGTTCTGGCGAGTGCCCTTGCCTCTGAAGAGATTAGACATAGTGGCGTTGCCCAATTACCAGGGAGTCAAGCCTGCTGATAACTGGGGACTTATTGTGTTCAGGTAAGTCGGTACAGTGTACTTAACAGTATATGTATAAAGAAAGAAAGAAAGAAACATATAGCCATAGACCTATCCCATCGCATCGCCCGCCGTCGCTAGTACCTCGTTTTCGCTTAGTGTGATTTCAGACTTTTTTTCTTTTTGCTCAGCTTCTAAGGGTCGTACCTGCCCAAAGAGGAGGAGGGTCTTCTGAGGAAGGCTATAGGCCCTAGCCTTCCTCAGAAAAAATGAGCTATCAAATGCAAAAAGAGTTCTTAAAATCCGACAGGTCAAATCCAAAGAACAAACAAACTCTTCAGCTTTATTATTAGTATGGATTACGCGCGATTATTTTCTTTTAGTACACATACATACATAAGCTCACGCCTTTCTTCCCATGGGGGTAGGCAGAAACTACGGCACGCCACTTGCTACGATCCTTACATACAGCACAATGCACAGCTCTTCTTTAAGTACATATTACTTTATTTCATTAAAACAAGAGCGAACCAGACTCACATAAAAATCTTGACGTATCTTGGTTCTGGTAGCATTGTTTAGTAATTGGAGAGTTTTTAGCAATGGATCTGGATATTTTAGGAGTTCTTTGCCCGTGCGCAGCTGTCCAAAGTATTCGTGTACTTTTGTATATTGAGGCCTTTGAAAATCGCATAACAAATGATGGACGTGTAACGTGTACCGCAAAATGCATGTATTTTTATCGTAAACTGCCGCTTTATTAAATGCCAACGCATGGCAAACCTTTACCTCAATTTTCTAACTACTGCTTATCATACGGCTAACTAGCGCTTCTGAACCCTAAGCTACTAATCGAAATCAATAATAATGCAACATTTTGTACATCGGCTCTCTACCTATGTACATGTGTGTGTACTACCGCCAAAATCTATATGTGACCACCGTATGGACTATTCCTGCTTGCAGCGCATATTATTAGTCGACCTAAAAAGGATCCTCTTGTGTTTTACTTACGGACGCAGCCGTGCTCATCATGTGCACGGGATTTTGTTATCAAAATGGTCAGATATAGGTTTTGGCGATAGTACCTATCCTGTTATTTTCTATGACTGTTATACTCGTATTCAGAGAAAAGATTTCCTTATGCATTTGAACGAAAAAAGAAAGGGTAGACAAGATGTTTCTATCTCGCTTGTTTTCAGGGAGAGTGATCTTAGCAGTCGTGGCTACATTCAGCTTGCCCAGGAGTTGTCGTACCAGTGGCTCGGTGCACTGACTACGCCTGCTTGGTGGACCGATGCTCATCTTAATAAGGCTCTTGTTGGGTACATCGCGGCCGCTACTGCTTTCAAGGTAAACTTAATTAAAATATATTTTTCCGATGTAGCTGTATGCTTTATGGGAAGATATAGAGACGAAACTAACGCTTCAATCTGTCAAAATCACGCCAAAATGCACTGGTTTTAAAAGCAAAGCATAAGGTTTCGCTTATAATATAATGATATTACCAGCTGGCCTTTAACAAATGCAGAGACTGGACTGTCATCCCGCCACGGAACATAGTGGGCTTTGTTTGTTTGTTAGATGTCTTTGCAAGTTCAGCAAAATGGAGCTGCATACCAACTGTTGTAAAATAAAACCATTTTAAAAATATTTCTCCAATCAGATCAACAACGGTTCCGAAATGGAAGGCAAGTGGCCCCTTACAGTTCTGTACTCCTTGTACTACGAGTTCAGCAAGCGCTACCCCCACTCCCGCATCACTGGCATGAAGCAGGAGACGGCTTGCACCAAGATCGAGCTGCTGTTCCGCATGTTCAACTACACGCTGGGAGAGGAGACCTTCAAGAAAGGACTCAGGATTTTCTTGGAGTCACGGTAACTATTATAAATAATCCAGCCGAAAGACGTCTACTGCTGTTCCCTTTCCCCAAGCATCGCCAGAAAGACTGGTTCTGCACTTCTCGCATCAAGAGAGGTACTTCCTCAGACTTCATGTGGAAGGTGGAGCGAGGATCCTTGCAGGGTTTTCGGGTAACATGCTCGATGCCGAGGATCAAGTTAAATGCCGTGCAACTTAAACTGAAGAGGCTCATGTCCAGCAGTGGACTACTATATGCTGATGATTAATTGGTATTCACACCATTGTCGTTAGCCACCTTTGTCGCTAACCTGGCGCTACTACTACACAATTTAACTGAAAAGAATTGAAAACCTACTTACAGCCGATCGATTCTGTAAAAATCTCACCGTGAAAAGTTAGGTGAAGTGAGCTTAGAGTGAGGTGTCAATAGTGTCAATCCCTTGTCATCCAAAGCATTCGTTGGAATGACAGCACACTTTACCTAAGTTTTCACGGTGAGATGGTTACAGAATCGCACTGCTGATATTCTTGTTATCATTACTATCTTTTCCAACAGCAAATTTAAAACGTTCTCGGGCGATGACATCTGGAATGCCCTGAACACGGCCGCTCAACAAGATAAAAAGATTCCAGACTGGGTGGACATCAAGACCGTGGCTAAGAGCTGGATTGATAAGGACAGGCTACCTCTTGTCAATGTGTTGAGGCACTACGAGAATAATACAGCTGTTGTTACCCAGGTGAGGTGTTCTTTTGGTTTTTGCCTTTGAGAGATTACTGAAGACCTATTTATACCTATTTATGTATTCAGCGAATTCACCTCATACATTATGAGTGAATAAAAATGAATCAGAACTCCGAATAAAATATGTCAAAACCTATAAATAGGTTTTGACATATTTTATTTGGACAATCCCAATATTAACGCCAGAAAAGCCATGATAATATTCAAACATGTTATAAATGGAATCATAATGAAAGTGGGTGAAAATGCAAACCTCCAGCTAAAACCCTAAATAGAAGTGACTCCTAGATGCGTTTCGCCTTGCTTCAGTAGTTCCTCCGTTAGGCGATAGATGGCGTTACTTGTATCGTCTCAAACTGAGTGAACTTGAAAATAAAATAATAATGAATTGGTTTAAAATTGATTTTAGGATAATTTCGGTTTCCTCACGATGTTTTCTTTCAATATTATAGAGCAATGGTCAAATTGTCTAATATTTCACAGAAAGTTTACCTCCGTGAAAGACCCCACGATGTTCCTGAAGCCGATACGATGTCTTGGTGGTTACCCGTGGTGGTCACTCGGGAATGCAACTTGAAAGCGAAGAAGACCGTCCCACCTGCATGGATGAAGGAAAAGTCAGCGTTGGTGATCAGCGATGTGCCTGATAAGGACAAGTTCCTGATTATCAACCCTGAGGAAATTGGTAAGTGAAGTTAGCATATAAAAGATAAAGGTAAACTAATTGCTGTAGAATTCCTAAAAAAGATGCTAGTAATTAACTATGGTATGTGAAACTGTCAGCGAATATCCTGGCTGTTTTTAAGTGACCACGATATTATTTTATAGGTACGACGATACAAGCACTTTTTGACTCAATATTTATCTCATTTCACAGTCATTAACAATTCTTCTTCTTCATTGTGTAGATGATTCCAATGTTTAAGTTGAATGAGTAGTCACGAAACACCATTAGCACTGAAAGAAAATATCAAAGCATTTTCGAATACAATAGTAAACATCCTCCATTTAATTACGAAACAGAATTGTAGACGCACTTCAGTCGATACTGGGAGTCACTTTAATATATATTTCTCTCAGGTTCTTTGTCCAAAATGGAATAGAGAAATAGCCATTATTAGCATATCTTTATCTTTGTATTGTAATCTTGACTGTTGATGGGATCTCGACTTAATTGCACCTCTGGCGCAATGGAGACGGTTCAATCCGCTTGGAATATTGTAGGCCCTAATGTTTCAGGTGGAAGGTTCTGAGAAATATTTATACTGTTTGAGATTTAGAATGTGCTTTTGAGTAGAACGGATAATCAAATCAAATCAAGTCATTTATTCAAATGAGGCTGAGAATCAGCATTTTTAGAACGTCAATTACAAAAGACAGTCCCCCAAAACGCCCGCCCTTCACCACTTCCTAGTGCTTTCGCTGGGAAGAAGAAGTGGCGCAACAAACTCCCCAGCAACACAGCTGTCTGTTCAGTTAGAAAATACTTAATAGGCTAGTTTCCTAAAAAAATCTAATTAGTCCGACAGTTAGGTAGATTATCAAAAAATATTGAACCCGTATTTTTTCTTTTGTCAATTATATAAAAAATTATGAAGACATCGCCCGTTAAAGTTCCGCGTGATGTCACTTGCTTGCGACACTTTAGCAAGTAAGTGACGTCACGACCCACACTCCCAAATTTTGATGCACTTTATCTTTGTCATTTTTTGTTTGATTGACAAAAGAAAAAATACGTGTCCATTATTTTTCGATAATCTAACTGACGGATAAATATAATTATTATTTTTTTACCCAGGAAACTACCCTATTGTATACAGTACTAGGTATGTAAAGTAATTAACATTACAATACACAGAACATTAAAAATAATAATCATAATCAATCTATAATGTTCCCACTGCTGAAACACAGGTCTCGTTTCTGTGAGAGGGAGCGGGCTGTAATCCACCACGTGGGCCCAGTGCGGGTTGGTGGATGTCATATATCGTCGAAGCTTTGGTTAAAGGATATGCCGGTTTCCTCACGATGTTTTCCTTCACTGTTTTGGAGTGGCGGGTATAAGGCTCAGTAAAATATTTATATACTGTTTGAGATGCTGATTGCGTCGTTGGTCTAGTGAACTACTGCTGAGCAGCAGGTCCTGGGTCCGAATCACGGGTCGGGCAAAGTGTTATTGAGTTTTTCCTTCTGGAATTTTACAGTAGCAGCTCAGAGTCTTGATTTTTGTCCGGTTGATTACTTGATTGCTATTGATATCAACCAGGCACAAATCACGCAAATCAAATCGTCCGGGCATCGACGCGAACACTGTAATCATTAATTAAACCTTATATTAACTAGTGAATAATCTGAACCCAATTATAATATACATCAGTTAATCAATTTTTACCACACACACTACACATAACTGAACAAGCTACAAAAATTTTGTAACATCCTAGTAACTAAAATTTTCTTTTCTTTTTTCTTTTAATTATGTCTCAATATTGCAGTTACTAACCCATGGGAAGATGCGAGGTAACTCCATCACAAGTATCCTTATAATCTTATATCCTATAACTTACTGGGGCTGCCTCAATGTTTTGCTGTAGAACAATTGTATGAGAAACAATAAAAACTTTTTTTTTTATTATTATTAATTCAGCACATGATTCTAGATCACCTAGCGTTGAAATTTTTCGTCGGTCTAGAATCATGTACTGAATTAGTGGTTACAGTTTGCGCGTCGATGTCCCTGCCTCCCTGTATTATGTACAGTCACGACCAAAAGTATGTGTACACTCGGCTTTATTCAAAAGCGATTTACTCCTTTATTTTTTAATGAAATTTTATGTTGTTACGAACATAGTATTTTCGAACCCATACGTTTATGTAATGTGTCGTATTTCAACGTTGCATTCGTTATTTTACGAAAAAATCGCAATTGAAAGTTGCCAAGTGTTGACATATTGGTGCTCGTGACTGTACATGAACTTTTAAATGACACATTATAACTCCTTATTTTATGCTCGGGGGACTAATAAACATAACCCATTACAGTTGTTTTAAACTTTTTAACGTGTCCCATGTGATTTTTTAACAAGAATTAATGTTTACAGTTCCAATATATTCCATTAAAAGTTGGTCTCAATTATAAAACGATACGTTATTTTGCATTTTGTCGGATGGAAAAACCTCCTGGTAAATGGACAGTTGGACACCACCTATTTGAACATACACAATAGTTAAGGCGTTGCCATCCTTGAAGCAATGCTCAAATTGTCTCATGTACCAGTAACGCGGCAGAAATAGGTTGCATATTGGAGAAAAGTTTTTTACATCGAATGCATTATTTTGAGGGGCTTGTGGCTAAGTAATGACAGGCACACGGGTCGATCGATCAGATTAGGTTACGCTTGTCGCGGTTGATTCGTCGATGGGTGACCATCTTTTCTGAGTCTCGGAAAGCACGTTAAGCCGTTGGTCCCGGCTGTCATTCGTGGATCTTTGAGAATCGTTACGGGTCTTCAGAAGCCCGAAAGTCTGATAACCAGTCTTACCAAGGGGCAGGTAGGTAGGCGCTCTATGTAAAATTCTGGTATTCAGCTGCATCCGGTTAGACTGGCAGCCGACCGCAACATAGTTGGGAAAAGGCTAGGCAATGATGAGGCATTTTTTTAAACAAGGTTTAAACAACCGGGCCAGTATCATAGCAAATAGATGACGATGACAAAATAACTAATAATTCTGACCAGAAGATGAAAATGACAAAAGAACCAAAATCTTAATTCTAATTTCAAATTGTTTTAGCGCCATACCCCGTCAACTACGACCAAGACAACTGGAACCTCCTTTCGAACTTCCTTCAAAGTGACCAGAGGACGATGATCCCAGAACTGACCAGGGCGAAGCTACTCCATGATGCATGGAATCTGGCTTATGCTGGGGAGCTGTCCTTCGTCACTGCCTTCAACATGACGCTGTTCTTGAAGAATGAAAGGCATCATCTAGTTTGGGATCCCGTGTTTACTATGATCGATCATCTTGGTAGACATATCTGTCAGTGTCTGCATGCGAAGTTCCAGGTAATGTTAAATTTAACTCTAGTTTTCAATTACACTTTTCATTGATTGATTGTTTGTTTTGTCTAACAGTTTCCATTCGAACATTCTGATACAGGATTATTTTTCCTTTAAATTACGTTTTCCTTAAACCTGTTACCATTAATTCTTAGATAATATATGGATCTGCCGAATATTTCTTACCAATATCTTTAGCAATCATTTCACTTACTTAAAATTATTTCTAGGCCTACGTCAGAGTACTCCTCAGTCCTCTCTACGAGGAGTTAGCTAAGGATGAGAAGGAAGACGAGGAACCTTGGCGTAAGAACCTGAGGTCCTTGACCAAAACCTTCCTCTGCCAAGCTGGGTACAAGCCCTGCATCAGGGACGCACAGGACCAGTTCAGCAAGTGGATGCAAGCCAAGAACCCTGATGAAGGGAATCCGTAAGTTTAACTATTTATGATGATTCTAATGCTGGTGATATTTAAGTGTTAGAGTTTTTCCATTAAGAATTTCTTAGTAACATCCCGGAGTTTGGAAGTTGGGTGCCTAGAAAAATACGTAAAGCCGTTGGTTCTGCGCCTGATCTCTCCCCGGTCGTGTCGGATTGCCGTCCCATCGGACTATGAGAGTAAGGGCTTCTGGCGGCACGGCACTGCAAGGGATTTTTACACGACGAATAAAAATATAACTTAAATATGTATATGACAATAAAATTGAAATTTCAATGTTGATGCCAAAGGACGTCGCGGTATGCCTAAGGATACCGCGGCATCGTTGTCGTTGAAATTCAAATTTTAAATTTTATTGTCATACTTGTAAGTTGCATTTTCTAATTGTCGCATAAAAAATCCCCTGTCGTGCCGTGCCGCCAGTGGGCGCCGGCCCTAAAGGAACAGAGAGTGCGTCTGTGTTTACGCACACACTTGTGCACTATAATATATCCTGAGTACCTGGCTCATCTCCGTTGAGATTGGTCACCGTGACCGAGGCTATTATTATTAATGCTGGTTAAAGGCAGCCGGAGATTTTGGCGGGCCGCACCGGATAATTCCTTCTACAACACTTTTTTATGTTTATGTTTTGTACACCATCCACACTGCAGGCGGAATGGGGGGTACAGCTCTCTTTTATATTGAAATACGATGCGTTGCCGGGCTTGACGAGGCTGCTATGTGCGCTTAGCTTTAGAAAGAGTTATGATAAATGGCAAAGGGCATAGTTCTAGGTAATGTTTATAGTCCCTTAGATTATTTTCATTTACGTCATAAAATGCAGTAGCATAAGGAAGTTGGAGTAGAACAATTTTCATATAAAATATTTTACTAGAGTCACGTCGTGCTGTCGCGTCACAATTATCTGCGGAAGCCTTAAGGCCACAGTATTAGTCTAATTTATCCAGTTTCCAGAAATAACGAAGTTTTTGTTCGAAATTCAGAACAATACAGAATTAGAAATTCAATACAAAAAATTGTGAAAAATGTTAGGAAAAATTAATTGGCAAAGTTTGTGCGAGGACCGTGACAAAATAGGCCCCTGGGGACGCGGCAACTGATTGAGTAGTTAAAAAAAATATGCGTACAGATTTATTTTTATATTCTGTGGAGATTTCTGTTTTTAATAATTTTGGAACAGAAATATTGAAGAAAGAAAGAGAATATGTTTATTTTGCATATTATTATGTTTTTAGCACTGTATAATACACATAATCAGCCTATAATGTTCCCACTGCTGGGACACACACCTCGGTGAGTAATCTCATCAATCTCATCTCAGCGGCAATCAATGTCACAAAATTGTCAAAATGAAGGAAATCAGAGGTATTTTTGACAGATTGAGACTGAGATCAGACTGAACGTTCTTAAAATTACGAGAATTGGCCCTCAAATTTATGATCAAAAACGAGGCACAAGGAGTATACAATGTATGGATCGTAGCAGGTAGCGTTCTGTAGGTTCTGCCTACCCCTATGGGAATAAGGGGTAAGTTTATGAGCAGGAGGTAAATAGTGTCAAAATGTTTTGCTGTGCTTGAGAAAACTATTGCCTAAAAACGAAACGCAAATAAAACTAATTTATTTTTTGTATCATAAATACTCCCGGGCAAAGGACTCCTTCCAGGAACTCCTTTCTCAGGCCACCTCGAACCAGCCCTCGTGGTACGTGTCCTGGTCGACTTGCCACCGCTTTCTGGGCCGACCCCGGCAATATAGGCTAAACAAAAAAAAAAAAAACAGTTTATAAAGCAATACATGTTTTAAAATTAGTGTAGAAAGGTCATTCACAGAGCAAAAAATCGGTAAATCATTTCCGCCCACTGTACTTTTGTGGGTTACAAATATTTAACTCAATTAACTTTGAACATGTGACCCGCAGAGCATTTGAAGTGGGTCCCTTTCGACCCACATCCGCAAAAAGGGAGATGAAAGCCGAAATAGATTTCTTTTTGAATTCCATGACGCATATGATTTTGTTTATTACGTTTTATAAGCCTCTGGCTTTCATGAATTCATTGAACTCTTTATTGAGAGAGACAAATTGTGTGCAGTGATCTAAATTCATTGTCACGTCACGTTTTTTAATTAATATCAAATATGGAGAGGAGTGCTGGCCCAGTTTTAATGGCTCCAACTAACGAGTTGTAGGTCGTGGGTCTGAACCCAGACAGGTTTACTTTGTGTAAATAATTTCATCACAACTGCTCTCAAAACGGTGAAGGAAAACACCGTGAGGACACCGGCATGTTCTAGAATCAAAACTTCAAAGACATGTGACAACTACCAACCCGCACTGGGCCAGATGTGGTAGATTATTAGCCAACTCCTTCTCGAAGAGGAGAGGCCTGTGTCTCAACAGTAAGAACATTAAAGGCTGACAATGAAAATGTGGATGAAATCCTTGTGTAGGACTAAGAATATCATTTTTTTATTCCACATGCGCAGCCAGGGAAATGTATCGGTAAGTACCTCGAAGCACTATGTAACTTTGCCGTGTTATATTGACATTGTATGGTTGTGATTTGATACGACAATTCAAGATATGACAGTCAGTATGCTAAGTAATCCATTTCCCTAGATGTACAAATAACTCCAGAACCAGAGTATTTTCTGTAGGCCATACATACCTAGCCCCCGAATCGAAGAAGACAGACGAATATAATTTAAAAGTGCAGCATGTGGGTGTGTGTTTGAAGTATGATCTCAATCACTCAGCTGATTCACAGACATCCATATTCCTAAATTATTTACTAAGAATCCTTTTGCATTACCCGTCTTAGGCCGCTTTCACATTAGGACGTTAGCAGCGGAATAGAAGCAGATGCCTTCACATTATAAGAACTGCCGCATGATAGCATTGCCGCTGTTGCACCGCAGTCAGCAGTCGCAGCAGAAAATGATTCCGACGGGCTCATTGCCGACTGTCCCGTCCGTACCGTCTACCGCGCGACTGGCTCGCTTCTAAAGTCGCTTAAATGTGAAAGCGGGCTTACTGTATTCCTGCTAACACATCGAACAGTGGACTTAACAAAACATATGAACATCGTCATGTTAGGGACCTATGTGTTCAGTGAGGCACAAAATGGCGTCTGCCTCCATTGTACTGTCATCTGATTGTGTGCTGACTATGTTTTGTGAACGCTTGACATATATAGGTTAGTCGCCTCTGCGTACAAATGATATATGTTTAAGATACACGTTACGGTAAAGGGGTGGTGTGTCGTGAGTGTGAGACTCGTTTTTTGAAGCCACAAGTTAAATTGTTACACAGAAATATTATCGTTTATTTTATTAGCCTGTTATGTTGTTGTTATAGTTGGGAAAAGGCTAGGCACATGATGATGATAAGCCTGTTGTAAATAATTTGCAAGCAGCTTTTGTTAAATTCATTAAGTTATACAATAGGAAATTGACACAATGCGTTTATAGACAAGAACCTCACATGCACAAATCTTCAAAACTTATACCCGTTGTTTTTTTTTTTGTCAGAAATCTGTTCCATAAATTGTACCCCAGTAGCCGATAACTGCGCCATCGGCTTCGTCCACGTCGACATCGCCGTCTTTGCAAAATAATAAGTAAACCTCTTTTCTTTCCAGCTTGTCAAACCAGTGCATCTGCCCTGTCTTCAAATGGGGTACCATGAAGGAATGGGAATTCGGTCTTCAGAGGGTTATAAACTTCCCTCCATCACGGAAGCAGAGTGAGAGGACGTACCTCCTGAAGACCTTGGCTGGATGCCCAGAGTCTGAGGAAAAGATTAACAGGCTCTTGAATATTACACTGCTGCAGGGTCACGCGAATTTCACGGAGACAGATGCGTTCCTCATATTCAGTATGCTGACGGGGTCCGCGACAGGCTATACTACGCTGTTCAACTTCCTCTGCAACAATTGGGATGTGTTGAAAGAAAAGTAAGTGATTTCAGTCTTCAGTGTTTATTTTTTGAGTTTTTGGACAAAGACGGACATAGTTCTCATATTCATTATTAACCACAGCGATCATACTTCACAGTAGGTTATGTTTTTCTTTCTAAGTTATTTTTAATCATGGTCTGGCAGTTTGAGTAATTTATGGAGCCTACCGAAATGTCCTTTCACTGGTATTGTTCGTCGAATCGTTGAGCTCTTAAAGATCTGAGTTGAGCTGCATGTTTACTGACAACTGCATGCACTGTCTGGACAGGTCCTCTCAATCTGTCTGGTTCTTTCCTCAAAAAACCATTTCAGACACCAATCTACATGTTTTTCATATGGCGATGACCTCTGAGTTTGGTTCGGCCTTTCTACTCAAAGTAGTCAAGTAAGAAACGCCTTCCTCATCTAGTTTTTAAAATTTGACTGACGTGCCAACATACTTACAGAAATAAAATCATTTATCATGTATTGTTTCTGTTTGGATATTTTATTGGATAAGTTCAGTTAAAACTTTGATAAAGTAATAAAAAACTAACTGGAAACTAACATTGTAAGCCGCAATCATTGCAGTCTCCATAATGGCCATAATCTTTTAGAAACCAACACGTCGCCGTCGGCTTGAAAACAATAGGCATAATGTACGGTCACCAAAGGAGATAAGTAACCAGGGTTGTCGGATATAGTTAAAGTTTAGTAAGAAACTGATTCATGTTTTCTAATGAAATGAAATGAAATTATTAGAAACCAAACAGTATATTTATCAAATTAAATTTCATTCAAAAACATCCATTGGTTTCTTACTAAACTTCAACTATATCCAACGCCTTGGTTACTTATCTCTTTTGGTGACTGTACCACAGGTAGACGTTTAAAATAAAATTCATTGTTAGAGGGTATTTCAAGACACGAGACAGTCTACAAGATTGTCAGTTACTTGTCTCATTGAACTGTCCAATGCTGAGTAAGTGACACGAAGACGCTTTGTATAAAACTGTAGATTTTGTGTCATAAATTGACAGGACATCTGCTCAAAAGTACATTGGAACCAGTAAAACAAAAAGGACCATTCAGACTCTGTTTATTAAAGACTGTATTTTACTGTTGAAATTGTACTTTTCATTCCTGAGTTATTGCCGTTATATTAATAAATCGGAGACGAGAGAGACTGCAATAATTATTGCAGCTTACAATGTTAGTTTCCAGTTAGTTTGTTAGTTTTTATTACTTTATCAAACTTTTAACTCAATAAGTATCCAAACAGAGACAATACATGATAAATGATTTTATTTCTGTAAGTAGGTTGGCACGTCAGTCAAATTTTAAAAACTAGATGAGGACGGCGTTTCCTACCTGACTACTTTCAGCAGAAAGGCCGAAACAAACTCGGAGGTCATCGTCATGTGAAAAACATGTAGATTGGTGTCTGAAATGGTTTTTTGAGGAAAGAACCAGACAGATTGAGTGGACCTGTCCAGTCAATGCACGCAGTTGTCAATAAACATGCAGCTCAACTCAGATCTATAAGAGCTCAACAATTCGACGAACAATACCGGTGATACTCAAACTGCCAGACCATGATTAAAAATAACTTAGATAAAAAAACATAACCTACTCTGAAGTATGATCGCTGTGGTTAATAATGAATGTGAAGTAAACTTCGAACTACTTATCCTTATATATGATGAACTATCTTTAAATGGTACACCACAGACTACAATCAGTATTGTCTCTCCTTCTCCCTTAATCTATGCAAAGTTTGTCTTTAAAAGATCGCTTTTAGCGATAAGACCGCCCTTTGTGTCACCCATTGTAAAATTTCTACATTTATATCTGTAATTAGCTACTAACAATCTGTCAAATTTCTTTAAGAGATTTTCAACTTTATCGCTGAAGCATTAGGTTCAAAGTTGATTGGGAAAATTTGACAGTTTCGGGTAGTTCGATGTGCTGGCGTCTGAACATAATAAAGAGTATTCTGTCTACCTATCTGTCTATCTATTCTGATCGCGTCGCTTCAGCCTATCTCCTATAGTCGCAGCCTCCCTATAATCGCGTTTGCATCACTCAAAGGGTTTAGCAGCGGAGTGCACAGGTAGAGGGAGGTTGCCAGCTTAATGGCTATGCACCACAGCCGCCAATTTTCCTCATTTGTGTCTAGCCCCGTCTGGATAATTTAGCTCGGATGCGCGAGCCAAAACAAAGTGAACTTATGTGGAAGTTTTGCGGGCTTGTTTAGTTAGTTTGGGCTGTAAATTGAAGTTTAACGTTGAAATGTATGCCTTAGTTTCTGTCTGCCTTGATTAACCCTGAATTTTATTAAGTACTAGCTGCACCCCGCGGTTTCACCCGCATGAGTTTCGATCTCGTTGGAATATCGGGATAAAAAGTATCATATGTGCATGGTAATCCTAGTTATAAACTATCTGTGTGCCAAATTTCATCCAAATCCGTTCAGTAGTTTTGGTGTGAAAGAGTAACAAACTTCCATCCATCCATCCATACAAATTTTCGCGTTTATAATATTAGTAGGACTTTAGATACCTATTATCGATTTTTTTTTGTAACTGAACAGACAGCTGTGCTATAGAATAGAATAGAATTTTATTTTTTGGTACGGAACCCTTCGTGCGCGAGTCCGAGTCGCACTTGGGCGGTTTTTTTTTTAACAAAATCATGCGCTACTGGGAAGTTTGTTGCGCCACTTTTTCTTCCTAGCTAACGCACTAGGAAGTGTTGAAGAGCGTGCATTTTGGGGGACTGTCTTCGCATGTAATTTTGACATTCGAAAAGTTCTGATCCTCAGCCTAATTTGACTTAATTACTTTTGATTTGATTTGATATGATAATGGCTTTTGTCTCTTAATAGTTAATTCATTGGCTCTCATGACAACCTCACGATACCTAGCCAATGTCTTATTCGAATGCATTAAATAACCTCCACGAGTAGTGATGCTCAAATGTCAAAGTCCAAAGAACTTTAGGCAAGCAGTTCCGCTATCATTTTGCTGACGTGCAGATATTTTGTTCCACAACATCTATTTCCGTACAGTCCGTGCCAATACGACAGAAAAATAATAATATGCAAGGTTTAAATTAAATTAGCTAGCAAAACGTCGCAGACGTAATGGTATCGCTATCTAAGCATGATAAAACAAAAAAGAAATGAATTTAAGTTTTGGGATCAACAACAGCTGGCAGTGCAGTTACTTGAAATATCAGTTTAAACATCAGTTTCTTTTGTGTAAGCTTCACAGACGGGTAACACGACAAAACAATAAAGAAATATTTTCTCAACTCATACTTCAAATAACTACACTATCAGCGGACATTGACCCCAAACAATAAATCATCAAATCTTTTTATTTTATCGTGTTTTGATATCGATACCCATCGCGTCTGTAGAGTTTCGCTAGCTAATTTAATTTGACCCGGTATAAGCGACAGCTAAAATACACTACGAAGATAATATTAAACTGTAACATTTCAATATATTCCTCAGGTACTCAAGCAGAACGAATCTCTGGGACAACCTCATCACCTCAGCCACATCTCAATTCAAAACAGAAGAAGGTCTGGAACTAGTAACACAGCTGTACGTCAGTCATCAAGGACAGTTCGGCTCTGCTGAGCACATCATAGAGAAGTCCATGAGGAACATCAGGGTAGAGGCAGAGTGGTCTGCACAAAACCTGCCAGTTATTGAGGCATGGCTGGACACGTACCTAGCCAGTAGTGATGTTAAAGATGATAAGTTTATCAACATGTGATTTTGTTTTGTTTTATTTAAGTAATATATTATTTTATGAAGTAGGTTAATGAGTGAGAGGTGTTTTATTTTACTTTGTTCCAAAGTAAAAGGGTTATGGAGATCTGTACCATAATTGCGTAACACACTATGAATCTCCACCAACGCGCACTGGGCCCGTGTGGTGAATTATAGCCCACTCCCTCTCACAGAAAGAGAAGACCTGTGGCCCAGCAGCGGGAACATTATTGGCTGATTATGCTATCAATCTCAACCATTTTGAAGGATATGGCTAATCAATTGCTTCATATATTTGAAAAATTTGTCTGCTGAAAAACGTAAATAACGTAATGAATGTTGTTGAACTGTCCAAATGAAAGCCACTGATAGCCCCGCTGATGGCCGACGATCTCAGGAAAATACTGATTAACAAACTTCTGCTTAGATTGCAGGCCAACTTGAGTTTATTGCTGATAAAAGGCTAAGCTGATAGGGTAGAGAATCACTTGACATTCTTATATAAGAGTTTACTTGGTCACAGAAAAGTCGTCTTTACTCTTATAGATTTTTAAAGAAAGTGCTGCATCAAAGAACTCATAATCAGCCTATAAGGTTTTCCACTGCTGGGACACAGGCCTCCTCTCGGTGAGAGGGAGTGGACCGTAATCCACCAAACGAGCCCGGTGCGGGTTGGTAGATGTCACATGTCTTCGAATTTTTGGTTCTAGGACATGTCGGTTTCCTCACGATGTTTTCCTTCACCGTTTTGAGAGCAGTGGTGATGAAATAATTTATACAAAGCAAAACGCCTGTCCGGGTTCGAACCTACGACCTACAACTCGTAAGTCACGGCCGTACCACCGGGCCACCACTGCTCAAACAACTCAGCGTAACCTATTTCAACTGCACCAGGTTCTTCTAAATTTTCTGTACCACATATGACAGTAAGCCGAAGTTCGGCAATCCCAAAGGTTCATTCGAAATGAACGATTCAATGTTGGATTTTGAATTCAAACATTTTATTCACATTGTGTCATGGCCACATTTTCTTAAGCAAGAAAACTTCTGCGAGAAATGGACTTCTGCAGAAACTAGTGCAAACTGCCCCAGTGCCCTATAGTTACTTGCAAGTACTTATGTATTAACGTACACATGCAATTTGCTAAGATGGTCACAACGGTAACATTAAACCGGTCCTACATCTATCTTCTAAATAAATAATTTAAAATAAAAATGTTTTTTTTTGCTCCTTACGCTCCGAATCAGAAGGTCTATACGGGAAAATGTCATTGTTTCCAGCACGTCCACATCTTAAAACACCGTGCCCATACTATTTATCTGATTGCGATTAAACTTTGGTAAGTTGAATTGCTAAAACTATCCTCTACGCGAGCCAAGCCGCGGGTTACAGTACTTACTTTAGCCCGCGGCTTGGCTCGCGTAAAAATGGGAACCTATGGGAATATGTATTTTAATGTTTAATACCATTTGGTATTAAGCATTAAAATACACATTCCCAGATTTAACTCGAATACTTAGTTAAAACGAGTGATTTCATATTAGTTTTGGTTCGAACTAGAGCAATATTAATTTAATTATTTCCGTTCAAGTGAACTTCGTGAATATGAGGTCAAAGTTTTCAAAGACAATAATTGAGCGTTCGATATAAAACGAATCTGTTGATTGGGATAGCAAAGAGGATTTATTTGTGTTTTATTTTTTGCTGTGTCCTTTTCCAGGTCCCAGGGTACCTATTTGCTTAATTTAAAAACGATCAGTCTTGTAATTTAGGCGTGCTTAATTAAAACAGACGGACATAGAGAGTTATTTTTTTTTGAGGGGCTTGTAGCTAAGTAATAACAGCTGCACGGCTCGATCGATCAGGTTAAGCTACGCTTGCTGCGGTCGGTCCGTGGATGGGTGACCATCTTTACATACCAAGACCCCTCCGTGCCTCGGAAAGTACGCTAAGCCGCTGGTCCCGGCTGTCATTCATGGATCTTTGACAGTCGTTACGGGTCGTCAAAGGCCCGAAAGTCTGACAACCAGTCTTACTAAGGGGTACCGTATTACCCAATAACTGGGTTGTGGAGATCAGATAGGCAGACGCTACCTGTAAAATACTGGTATTCAGCTGCATCCGGTTATCCGGTTAGGCTTCCAGTATATCTCATCATCTGATCATCGGCAGATTAGGTATGAGATATAGAGAGTTATTTTCGGATTTGTAATATTAGTATGAATTTGATTTACTCAATCAAAATGGTTCTTTTCAATCTTGTATAAAATAAGCAGCATTAGCTCAAAGACTAAGACGTGGGATTAGATAAAAACAGCGGAGTTGTTGATATTAAAATCATCTCTCGCTACTACCAGCGCCATCTAGTATCGAAACATGGAAACAAGCACGCATTGGAGCATTGATGATAAAAATAAATCGATCGCTTTACAAATTTATAAATATAATATAATCGTATTTTTTTGTTATATATTTTCTGGTGTAATAAAGTATATGGATAAATATTATATAATACATCCATAATATAAGTGGATAATTGGATATCATAATATCCACCGCGATGTACGGTTCGCAGCAAATATCATCCAATATCGAAGTATCCCATGGTAGGTATCACCTGAAAGAAAAAGTAGGTAAAATATGTTTATTTTTGGGGTCACCTTATCTACTGGAGATGACGCATCTTTCAACGGACTCACACCATACTTATAAAAACCTACATTTGAATTATAAACGCAAATCAATGAACTCTACACCAATGACCTTTCATAGATAAAGATTTTATTGGCTCCAAACATTATAAGAATCGATTCCTTGTATTGAAAATATCGCCGGTTTTGAAGATAACCTTTATGACAATAAAGAAGAGGTCACACCGCACGATACGCTAAGTTAGCTTAGCTCACGATTCTGCGTCATATTTTCTTACTAAGCCAAGTGAATTTCTTAAAATATGTGTGCTACCTAGCCCGACTAACACACCTGAGTTATGTGAAGATCTTCTTCAGTTTCCCTGTTATCTTTGTACATTTCAAGCCAACATACGGTCGAACTTAAGGGTTTGTTCAGCTGAAATTCATATCTTGCCTCCACTTCCCTCTCTATCCCGCTCGCATTGTCATACTGATTCAGTTAGGATGAACTACACTGTTGATGGACGTAGGTTTGGTAATTAATGAGTGCCATTTAAGTCCCATGTCATGTCATTGTGTCTTTAAGGTGTATTGTAGCAATGAAAAGATTTATGTGAAAGAAAGAAAATAAATTTTTAGACCACAGAGTACCTGCAGTATAGTCTCTCCTTTCTCCCTAAATCCATCCAAAGGTTGTCATTAAAAGATCTTATATTAGCGATAAAACCGCCCATTGTGTCACCCCTTGTAAAATTTCTACACTTATATCTGTATCAGCACCCTAATTGCGTAACACACAATCAATCTCAATCTGAATCATTTTGAAGGACATTGCTAATCCATTGCTTCATATGTTCAAAAAATGTGTCATGTGTCTGCTCAATAACATAAATAACGCAATGAATGTAGTTGAACTGTCAAAATGAAACCGATTCCGATTGATCGTGTGTTACGCAATTAGGGTGCGGTACTAATAATAAAGCTGAAGAGTTTGTTTGTTTGAAAGTCCTAATCTCTCGAACCGCCACCTCCAGTCGGATTTGAGAAATTATTTTTGTTTTTGATTGCCCAATTCCTGAGGAAGGCTATTTAACATCACGTTAGGAATCTTAGGAGCCGAGCAAAAACAAAAAAGGTAAGAAAGAACGCGAAAACGAACTAATAGCGAGGCAGGCGATGCGATGCGACGGGGTGGGTCGGGGAAGAAGACATTTTACGCGGACGAAATCGCGGGCGGAAAGCTATCTGTAATATTTATGGTGTACATGATAGAGAATATTCTATTCTATCCTATATACGTTTGAACGTGAGAATTTGAGAAATTCTTCTGTCAATTGTCACTTAAAGCTCAAAAGGTTAGCCTCCTTGCCGGACTGCCGCCATGGGATCTGGAGGCGATAGTGCTCGCGCGCCTGCATGATTGGCGCGCGGAGGCACTAAGCCGGGGGGAAACTCTGCACCCGCGGCAAATCGCTGCGGAGCGGACGGACCTCCGGCGCGATCTCATGGCGGAATGGAAGGCGCGACTATCGCAACCCAGCGCAGGGCACGCCGCGATAGCGGCGATAAGACCCCTCTTTGAGGAGTGGCTAGAGAGGCGTCACGGCGTTCTCACGTACCGCCTGACGCAGGTCCTCTCCGGACACGGATGTTTCGGGAGGTTCCTGCACATCATCAGGCGGGAGGAGACGCCCGGGTGTCACCACTGCCAGGATCGCCCAGAGGACACGGTGGAGCATACGGTGGAGGTCTGCCCTGCTTGGGCGGAGCCCCGCCGTGTCCTCGTAGAGGCGATCGGCAACGGCGGCGACCTCTCGCGTCCGGCCCTGGTGCAAGCCATGGTCCGGGGCGAGAGGGAGTGGGAGGCAGTCACCTCCTTCTGCGAAGCAGTCATGCTAGCGAAGGAGGTGGCGGGGAGGCTGAGGGAGAGAACCTCACGCCTCAGCCGCCGCGGGAGACGCTCCGGGCGTCGGGAGCCGCGTGACGACTCCCGGCCACCGTAGGCGCGGGCCTGCGGGCGGTGAGTAATGGGTAGCTCACCGTCCGATCAGGACCAGGCCCGTGCCGGACGGCGCGTTGTGTTCCACGCGCGCCTCAAAGAGATGTCAGCAGAGGACGGGGCCCCACAGGGCCGAAGCCTGCCGGGGCGGCGGGATTTTCCGAAAGGTTAACCGCTGCCCTGGAACAGAAAGGGCTAAGGACGGAACACGGGTGGGTTTTAGTCAGTAAAAGTCTGACACTCCCTTCTGCTCCACCCAGAGCGGGAGGGGTCATTTGATGATTTCCCATCCACAAAAAAAAAAAAAAAAAAAAAAAAAAAAAAAAAAAAAAAAAAAAAAAAAAAAAAAAAAAAAAAAAAAGCTCAAAAGGTTTAGATTAGCTCGCATAGCTACATAAGTTAGACTCTCGCAGTGTGCCCAGCGCATGAGGCCTCACACACTCTCGTTATTTACACGGTCGGGTGCGCGACTTACCTTTAGGGAGCGAGGTTAGGACATTTTAGTTAATGAGGACTTTCAAGGGTGAAATTATGAATTAACATCAAGTACTGGTGTGCCCTGCTGTGGGATGATTACAGGCTTGTAGATGAATTAAATTTAATCGAGTCGGTAAATTAGATGTCAAATCTTATATCAGCTGTATTGATTGTATAGCTTAGTTTAGTAGCGTGTTATGAGTTGATCAAATAAGCTATCATCCGATCTATTTTGCTGACACTTGAGGATACAGGACATGTCCTACTTTGTGTGTTAGGAATTTCACATAACGAGTATGTACTTAGTATAAGCATATAAGTTATTTCAGTACTGCATTGTTAAGTCTTTTTCTCTCCTTATGGAAATAGGCTTATGAAATAAATTATTCTGTAAAAATCTCACCGTGAAAATTCTGGTGACGTGAGCTTGAAGTAAGTTGTCAATAGTGGCAATCCGAGGTGGAATGACAGCTCACTTCTAAATCACTTCACCTAAGTTTTCACGGTGAGATGGTTACAGAATCGCACTGCAGATTGGTTGATTGTAATTTTTCTTTATACAGAGTGGCAGGGACATCGACGCGCAAACTATAACCATGAATTCAGCACATAAGTTTAGACCCCATAGCGTCGAAATTTTTCGTCGGTTTATAAAAAAAAATAATGCGTTTTGACCGCGTAGGTATAGCACTTAACGATGAAACAGAAGATTTTTTTTTATTAACTGACGAAAAATTACGACGCTATGGAGTCTAAACTCATGTGCTGAATTCATGGTTACAGTATGCGCGTCGATGTCCCTGCCACCCTGTATAGTCCCTTTTTTTTCTTGCCGCGCCTAAAGGTTGTATTTTTATAATATTTTAACTATATTCTTTCTTTTCCATATTTATTTTACTCGTTAGACTCGTATGAGAGGAAAATCTATATTATATCCTATATTTACTTCAAAAACTTCAAACTACGAAGCTGAACGCATACACCGAAACTTTAATGGAAAGCTAATATTACGAACGAAACTAAAATCACTATGAAACGATACGAGTATCTTTATGTGCACTAGTCAGTTTAATCAGACAGAACCTGATCATTCGAGTTTAAACCTATTTGAAACGTATTAAGGTGGAAACTCATTTGAAGAGGTTCTGCTAAGGAGTATCACGCAGATATGAAATTTCAGCGTACAGTTATTAAAGTTTTGGTAGTCATTGCCTTAAGTTGTGCATGTTTGGCGATGTGGTGGGTCCGCACTCCGCAGCAAGAACACACAACCTTGTCCTCATAACTAGGATATTACTTATGAACTAGGATATTGCCAGAGGGGCCCGTGGCTAAATTATAATCCCACACGCTAAATAATGACGGCCGCGTGAGTCGATCGCTCAGGTTAAGCTACACTTGCCGAGGTCGGTCCGTGGATGGGTGACCATCCATTACGTATACGAGACCCCTCCCTGCATCAGAAGGCACGTTAAGACGTTGGTCCGGCTGTCATTTGTAGATCTTCGACAGTCGTTACGGGTAGTCAAATTGGTTCTGGGACATGCCGATTTCCTCACAATGTTTTCTTTCACCGTTTTTGAGAGCAGGTCTCTCTTTTGATTATCGATAATTCGTTACTCGATGCAACACTGGGTCAATCGAGTGACAAAAATCATCGATCTGCGCCGAATAAAAATTCTCGATTGAGTCCATATTTTGTTTAACCTTGAACAAGTTTTTGAATGGATAATTTATTTGAATGTATACAGTACGTTATTATTCTAGTAACGTGGTTTTCCTCATTTATAGCTAAGTGTCATGTTTATTTAGTTACTTGGTATTCTGTGTAATGTAATTATTACTTACGGATTCTCAGAGTTATCACGGTGACATTAACGGGCGAGACACACAGTGCTTTGAGATGACCAACATAATGGTATTATTATATCTATACTAATGTAGCGATATCTACAACGCCACATGCGAACAACACGTCATACTGACGTCACGCAAATAAAAAACGCAAAAACACAAAACAAGTCTGCAGGGCTATTGGCTATCTTTTTCATGGTCAGTGACTAACAGGCTTCGGTTGTCCACCGAACTTTGATGATAACTGAGAATTTCATTGGCCGGAGGATCCTCCCTCTTCTATGGAGGATGAGTGAACTTTAAACCCTGTTCCTCATACCTCTAAACTAACAATAAAGCTGAAGAGTTTGTTTGTTTGAACGCACTAATTTGTGGAAATACCAGTCAGATTTGAAAAAAATATTTTAGCATTTGATAGCCTAATTCTTGAGGAAGGCTAGGTATAGGCTATAACATTACGCTAGGACTAGTAGGAGCTGAGCAAAAAGAAAAAAACTCTAAGCGAATACAAAGCACGCGCGTGTAGGCAATGCGATGCGACGGGGTGGAACGGAGGAGTAAAATATTTCACGCGGACAAAGTCGCGGGCAGAAGCTAGTTATGTTTTTTTTCATTATTAGCGTGTAACAAAATTAAAAGTACTTATTTTAGGCGTGAACACATACTGCGTATTATACAGTGCTATTATTATATATGGCATGTATAAGAAAGGTGTCGTTATACTTAAAAGATAAAGGACCAACATCGTAGTCGCGAAAATATAATCAGCAGTCCATACACTTGGGTCGAGTAGGTATTGAAGTTTTGTATGGGACCTGTCGATATTTTTTTCGCGATTACGATGTTGGTCCCAAGGAGAAAATTGTTCGGTTTGATGGTCTGTATCCTTAATTAAATATGGCTTTTCTTATGCGATTTTCGGCAACTCTCATCCAGCTGCTACCAGCCATCCTGTTAAGAATATATTATTATTATTCACTACTTGCATGTTCAACCAAAATAAATAGATTAGGTATACAACGTGTTTTTTTTTGATATCACATAAACATGAACACCAGATTTTTGTTTCGCGATTTCGGGTTTGGTCCCATAGTAAAAGTTGTTCATAATGATGAGTACAATGACCCCCTAGAGTTATGGGATATAAAAAAAACACGTTGTATAGATTTTTGAATACATACTGTGTTTATCTCATGATAACAACAAGTTTACAGTTAAACAAAAGTCTAACACCGCATTTACATATCCGTGCAAATGGCGAAACGAATGAATAAACGCGGTCTTTAAAAATTATAGGCCCATAAAACGATCAATTATTGTGTTATGAGTATTCATCTAAAAACAATATCTAAAATATATCCCATACCGTTTATTCCGCGTTGTTAAATGGTTGTCTATCCAACTCGTCCGTGTATCACGTTATTATTTGTGTCATTCGTTTGCGATAATCACAGCAAGTGACATTTACAAAACTTTTGTGATCACTGTGTGTACAAAATGTCTTATTGTGTGTTAATAATTGGTGAGTTTATTCCTTTTTAACTATGTATTTTAGGGCTGATTTTTCAATAGTCAGATAACTTTTATCTGAAGAGTATCTAATTATGACAGTTTGACATATTTTCTATACAAAAACTGTCAAATCGCAATTTATTCCTCAGACAAAAGTTAATTTTGTCTGTTGAATTTCGAATTAGTTGATGTGTTTTGTTTTTTTCATGACTTCTTTGTGTATGTTTGAATGAAGAATTTGAGATATTTTCAAGTTATGGAACAACAAACTGAATGTCATACAAACAACAAAGTTCAAATTCCATTGCAACCCAAATCTTATTAGAAACTTTTTGTTACAAATAGTCACTCAAAAATGAACTTAGAATATAGTTATATAAAGTAGATAACTGATTAAGTGGTAATTGAATGTAAATTATCTGAGATTATTACTGCTATAGTGTATTCTGTCAATAGGATACGCAGCAATATTTTCTGATGAAAATTATTGTGTATAGTAATGTATTTTTAAGATTTTTTAGTTGTATCGGTCAACCAAATGAAACTACTTATCTACTACTAGTAGTTAAAATACTTTGTATTATAACAAGTTGCTATTACGCAGTTTAAACCTTTCAAAAGACGTAGGTAAGTATCTAACTTCTAATCATACTGTACCTATTACTTTTTAAATCACACAGTTCCAAGAAATATACGCCTAACTTACATTTTGAACTACAAAGTAACAAAAATAGTTATTCTAGTGTCTTATAAGTGTAAGATGACTTGAAAAAACATCAAGATTTCTAAGCTACGCTTGCCGCGGTTGGTCTGTGGATGGGTGCCCATCTTTACATACCGAGACCCCTCCTCTGCCTCGGAAAGCACGCTAAGCGGCTGGTCCCAACTGTCATTCGTGGATTTTCGACAGTCGTTACTGGTAGTCAGAAGCCCGAAAGTCTGACAGCCAGTCTTACCAAAGGGTAGTAGTATTACCCAGTAACTGAGTTACTGGGTTGTGTAGGTCCAATAGGCAGTCGCTCCACGTAAAATACTGTATTCAGTTACATCCGGTTAGACTGGAAGCCGACCCCAACATAGTTGGGAAAAGGCTCGGCAGATGATGACACATAATGACATAAACCTTCCGGATGATGGTAAAAACCAAAATAAAATGCGTTGTTTAGAAGAACCTTTCGTGGTCCACATGGAAGTCCTAGAAGTTCCGTCCCCGGACACAAGTGGGAAGATGTGACTCAAACCTGGTAAAGTGGGGCTACCTCGACGGAACGGTAGCAGGGTGTTCATGTCGAGCTATGTCACATACCATGCTCCACCTCCTATCCTGCCCTCTGTGTCCCAAAACATGCAGTCGAAGTGACCTCTGCGCTACCACCGACGACGCCGTGAAAGTGGAGCAGCTTTGGGCCAACAAGATCTGAAATACAGTCGTGCCAGCGACCTGAAGAAGAAGCTTAGAAGGTTACGCGGTCACGCAAGCAGACACGAAAAGTGACTTAAATCCTACTAATATTATAAACGCGAAAGTTTGTGAGGATGGATGGATGGATGGATGTTTGTTACTCATTCACGCAAAACTACTAAACGGATTTTGATGAAACTACAATAATATTAGCTTATAGATCAGTTAAATACATGGAATACTTTTTATCCCGATATTCCCAGGGGATCCAAACTTATGCGGGTGAAACAACGGTTTATAATTTATGTATAGAAGTACTCACAGATCTTTTAGAAAACATCTCTTACTCACTTATTATTATGAACAATCATAAGTCATTGTTTGGTTCAACTTAAGAAGACTGTTGACTGAACATTCTGGAATAGCAATGAGCTTCATTATCAAAGCCATTAATAATTTATACGAGGGTACCTCGCACCTCGCACCGAATATTTCATTCGAATCGAAATCAAAAGTTATGAAATTCTGATCATTGAGATCATAAATTGTTTATTGGAAGACACTGGCCTTTGATAATGATTATGGAAATGAAGTAGCTGGATTTGCGAATGGCGTAGTAGTACCTTCTAATTGTCAGCGAGATTGTTTTATGTTTATCAATCTAACAACTGACTTTGAAACGGATTGTAGCTTGTTTATTCTCAGTTGTAATAAGAGATTGTTACCTACTGTTCTATCTATATGGCCCATAAAAGACTCCATTTAAACAAAGTATTACTTATCATAAATGAGAAATGATATTAGTATGTATGTATAATTAATTCAATATACACGTGGAAGGGCTTGGGGAAGGCCTTTGGCCAGCAGTGTGACAGTATAGGTTAAAACAAAAGGCTTGCGTGTTATAATGGCAGAATGTACACATAAACACACCTGTATTCCTCGAAGAGTACGGCAGGGGTGTACCTGTCTGCCGGGGCGGCGGGATCTTCCGAAAGGGTTACCGCTGCCCTGGAACAGAAAGGGCTAAGGAAGGAACACGGGTGGGTTTTAGTCAGTAAGAGTCTGACACTCCCTTCCGCTCCACCCAGAGCGGGAGGGGTCATTTGATGATTTCCCAACCACAAAAAAAAAAAAAAAAAGGGGTGTACCTGTAGTACACCTATACTCCATTTGAAATAAGATTAGACATTTAAATAAACCTTTTTTACTGTCCGTTCAACCGATTTTGAATTCTATTGCGTTAGTGGCATGACGAATGGCAGCTGCAGTAAACAGTTGGTGTTGTAACCACTTTTTTGCTTTTAATGCTATCGTTATCCCCAGGGTAGAAAAGTCAAAATCGGTTGAACGGACTGTAAAATAAGTTTATTTAAATGTTAATTCTTATTCCAAATGGAGTATAGTTATGTTTTTAAGTCCCATTTAATAGTTGAGCGAGCCTATTGCGAATCCAGACTTCAGGCGACTACTGAGAAGTTCCAGATGGTAAAACCCAATAACACTTTCCCCGAATCGAACTCAGGACCTCATGCTCAGCAGTAGTGCCTGCGACCACTAGCCCAAAGAGGCAATACGAATGCAGGATGGCAGAATGTACAAGGATTCTAAATGCTACGTCTCCAGCTTATTGTAAATACTTGCATTCTATCAAAATAAATAATCTATTCTATTCGAAGACTAATGTGTGGGCATCGCAGTATTTTGTTATTCGCATGTAAGAATACATTCAGCCCATCTCTTTGTCATGATCCCTTTGTCGCATTTCACGGCAAACGAAGATGGATCGTGGTTGGTTTGATCATTGCAGTGGATCAAACGGTATGCTGAAACACGACATTTATTCAAAGGATTTTTATCCTACAAAGTTTGTTTTATGTATGTATAACATCACGCAGGATTCCCCATAGGGTTAGACAGAGGTGTAACTAAGAACAGCTGCATTTCGCCAGATATGTTTAAGACCCATGAAATGGGAGGGTGGGTGGATAGAATACGACGCGATAGGGTGGGTCGGGGGGAACAAAAAATTTCACGCGAACGAAGTCACGGGAATAAGCTAGTCATTTATGAACTTAAAGTAATAGGTAGTCCTAAAAATAATAATAATAACATGTAAGGTAGAATCGCGACATATTCGCCGAAAATGTAAACAAATATGTGTTTATGGAAACATAACTTTAATTCCTACACAATAAAGTTCAGTTTACGCTACAACTTCAAACATTTTTATAATTTTTTCAATAGTGCTAGTCACTCTGAAATCAACTTAATCACCATCAAAATAAAGTTGATATTTGTTTAAATTGAAATAACGTCAATTTGAAACATAAATAAAATTTTAATATACATGTGTAAAAAGGGGGTGGGGGGAGAAAGAGTCCGCATAAAGAGTCTTTAGTTTGAATTTCATTTGTTTCTTTTTTCATTTTCCAGCTTTGTCCCTAGTGGGATTCTCATCATGCGACACCACCACGGGTTCCTGTCCCCCGACGTTGCCAGTGGACGTGTGTGAAGCGGCATGTGGACCCGAGACTCCTTGCACCAATGAGAAGCAGCTCTGCTGTCCCACCGCGTGTGGTGGCTCCATGTGCGTTGATGCCATGTCGCAGAGGCACTTTGTGGACCTGGGTTAGTAAGATGCATTATTACAGCCCTACGTAAACGATGCAAAAGGATATGAGGATCTTAGTAGGAGGCGTTTTTCAGTTTCTGCCAACCTTTATGGGACTTTCTCCCATGAGAGGTAGTTGAGTGTGAGTTTATGTATGTATACAGGGTGGCAGGGTCATCGATGTACAATTTGTTAGCGTGGATTCAGCACATGATTCTGAACCCCACTGAAACCGCGTTGAAATTTTTCGTTTTTCTACGCTAGGGTTCTCGATTATTTTGCTGAATTCATGGTTTCGGTTTGCGCGTCATTGTCCCTGCCAACCTGTATATATGTACGAACTTGCTATAGCTACTAAATACGTTTTGTCTCCATGATTGGTACACCAATATGCTTACTTTTTTCGAAATCGCAAAAACATGTGAGTGGTTACGCATTTCGCTTCGTCACCAACGCGGTGGACGAGTCACGAGGCGTTGTTGAAGTTTTATACTAAAAATATGTATGTTTAGGTTAAGGTAGGTATTTATATCTATGGGCCAGCGTCGCAAACTATGGGCAATCGTCGTAAATTTAGATCGGGAGCGCCATCTTGTAGGTGTACAAGATGGCGCTCCCGATCTATATTTACATAAATGTTTGACCATTTCGATTTACGTTTCATATTAAATATATTTGGTCTCGTCTGGAGGGCAGACCGAATTTCGGACATGGCGACCAATCTCAACGGAGACTAGCCTTCGGCGCGGGAGAAAATAATAATAGTGCTCAAGTGTGTGCGCAGACACAGGTGCACTCTCTGTTCCCTCACTCTCATAGTCCGATGGTACGGCAATCCGACACGACCGGAGAGAGATCAGGCGCAGGGCTAGGGGCTTAACATTATTTCCGTGTCACGGGGTTATCACACCGCCAACTTCAAAAAATCGGGCTGTACCAAGAAATTTCTTATGAAAAAACCCAAAAAAACCTTACCCGGGAATCGAACCCAGAACCCCACGCTTCCAACCACGAGACGGAAACGGGGCAGGCAAAGTATTTTATATTTATAAACTAGTCGCATATCCAATACCACTAACTTACAATTCTCTCCAACATTCCAGTGAAGCCAGGCCTCTGCCCGGAGTACCCCCGAGGCCCCTGGGTCTGCACGCACATGTGCACCAGTGACTCCGACTGCCCCCGAGCCCTCAAGTGCTGTCCCAACCGATGTGGAGCCCAGGCCTGCCAGAAACCTGACCAGGAACTGCCAGCTGCTGAGAATACTGTTTAGAAAAGTAAAGATGTTAATATATATTTCAGAAGTTTCTCTTACCAAGAACCACTTCTTTCCTATGAAAAGATTGTTTTAAATTTGCGTTTCTGCATTTCTTTGGACCCTCGTCTGACATTTGCGTCATGTTCGGACCGCCATTAAAATACTAGAGTTGTGATATTCTCGCTACTGATAAATGAATTTATTTTCTGTAAGTAGGTTTGCACAAACACTTTTACACATTAATCATATTTTAAAAACTAGATGAGGTCGGCGTTTCCTATCTGACTACTCTAAGAAGAATGGCCGAAACAAACTCAGAGGTCACAGTCTCTTTTAAAATCCAGACTTATTCTTGGTTAGATAATGTGAAGACCATGTAGATCGATGTCTGAGACGGTCTTTTGAGGACCACACAGATTGAGTGGACCGGTCCAGTAAGTGCACGCAATTGTCAGAAATCGTGCAGCTCAACTCAAAACTCAAGCTCAAGCTCAAGTCAACTTCTTAGTTTCGCTACCGTTTTCAGAAAACGGTAGCGAAACTAAGAACTTGACTCAAGAATAACCAAGTAGTCCTAAGCACCGCCACTTTAAGGCTAACTTTCACGACTTAAAATTGACGTATCACAAACTCAAATTACAAATAAGTCGAGGTCCTTAAGTTTTGAGTTGAGCTGCACGATTTCTGACAAATGCGTCCACTGACTGGGTTCTAGGTTATAGGTATAGTTTTAGGTCCTATTCTATTATGATTAAGAGCTAATTTTTCCAACGCCGGATAATTTTATCGGAGGAATAATTTTGAATTGTTGCCAGTTCTTCCATACAAAAACTGTCAGACTTCAATTTTATTCCACGAATAAAAGTTATCTGTCGATTGAAAAATCAGCCCTAAGCTAAATTGAGTCAAGTTTGAGTTATACCGGGCTAACCAAGATCAAAACAGCCGATTTTACATGATTTCTAAATTATAAAAACAATTAAAGTAATTCGAGGTAAACCACTGGGCCCAAACTGCTCTATGAATATATCGAGATTTTATTGGTCGAGATGACTTTTACAGAGGTGTTAGTATTTTTTGTGAATCTAAATTATATTTAAAATAACAAAGAATACGTACTGGGATTTTGTTTTTTTTTGGTTTTCATTATTGCCTTCTATAATCAATTTTATTTTAAAACAATGAACATCACCTGCCTAGCCTTTTCCCAACTATGTTGTGGTCAGCTTCCAGTCTAACCGGATGCAGCTGAATACCAATATTTTACATGGAGCGACTGCCTATCTGACCTCCAAAACCCAGTTACTTGGTAATACGATACCCCTTGTAAGACTGGTTGTCAGATTTTCGGGCTTCTGACGACCCGAACACCCGAATTTTAAAACAATGAACACTTTGCTTTATTTCTACGAAATCAGAAAAATCCAGAGCAAGGCAATTTCTATATTTTGCACTCAAATCTCAGTCTCAACCTGTCAAAAATACCTCTGATTTACCAATAATTTTGTCATGATTTTTAAACTGATTGGCGCTACAATGAGATTGCGACCAGATTTTGAACGTGTTTAACTACGGGAATTCGCCTTCTGGTACCTACTACGAAACCATAATTAAAAGTACCTTATTCAAAAAACAGTTATCACCATTTAAACATAAAAATCAGCAAAAACTCATTACCATTACAACAGGGTGAAGGATTTCGTAGCACCCTGCTACGGTTCCGCGTAGCAACAGCCTACGATACTACGACCGCGTAGCTAATGTACTCCATAATTCCTTGTACTCCGCATTTTCAATTTCACTCTAATGCGTTCTTGTAAAATATGAAAATGGTTTTTCCGACATTACAAATGTGAATGTTTTTCTTGAATTTATGATTTAGATGGAAGTTTAATATTACAGTCACATTTTGTATTTTCAAAGTGTAGAGAGTTATCCTAACTTCCTTACTCGTACTAGTCGAAAGTAAGTTTGTTTGTTACTCCATCATGCAAAAACGGCTGGACGTATTTGAATGAAATTTGACACACATGTTGGACCATGACCTGGGTAGGACATAGGCTATTTTTCATCCAAGATCGCAGACGACGTCGCGGGCATCGGTTAGTGTTTAAGTAGGGTTTCATGTGAGCAACACTGCAATATATCCGTTTCCTGCCTTTATATGGTAGAATGCTACGAAAATATTATTCCTCCTCTCGCCTCATACTTGAGATGCCCTACATGACATTGACGAGTGGGGAAATATATTTTAATTTTTTGATATGGGAAAGGGTTCTACTAGTTATATTAATACCGGAATTACTCATTTTTTGTAACTTTTAATGAATAAATAACATTATACCACAACTAGCTGCGCCCTTCGGTTTCCCGCATAAGATCCCGTGGGGATATCTGGATAAAAAGTATCCTATATCCGAATTCAGGCCATGGTCTACCCATGTGCCAAGTTTCTTCCAAATCCGTTCAGCCGTTTTAACGTGAAAGCGTAACAAACAAATTGTGTCACTTTCGTATTTATAATATCAACTAGCTTCTGCCCGCGACTTCGACCGCGTGAAATTTCTTGTACCCCCGACCCACCCCGAAACAAAATTTGTATTCGTTTGTATGGGATTATAGAAAAATTTTGTTTTTAGACTTTTCCAGGCAATTTTTTAAATTTCACTCTGCGTAAGAACCATCCTCGTACTTTAAGGAATATTCTAAAAAAAGAATTAGCGAAATCGGTTCAGCTGTTCTCGAGATTTGCGCTTAGCAACACATTCAGCGATTCATTTTTATATTATAGATTAGGATAACGGTTTGGTTTATGTTTAACTAGCTTTTGTCAGCGGCTTCACTTGCACGAAGGTCGGAAATTATTTCACGGAAACGAACTACCGGGATCAAAAGTATCCTATGTCCTACACTAGAAGCCAAAAAACTAGTCGCAATCTCATGTCACCATAATCAATGTGAAAAACTTGGCAAAAATGTAGGGCAATTAGAGGTATTTTTGACAGATCGAGACTGAGATCAGACTGTGAACGTTCTGTATTGTTTATGTATTTTCTTTCTTTCTTTCTTTCTTAAAATGTGTGAATTGCAAATCTGGTCATAGCCTACTTGTGTGTCAAACATCGAAATCTGTTCAGCCGTTGAGTCGTGAAAAAGTAACAGACCGACAGACAGAGTTTATTATGGACTAGCTTCTGCCCGCGGCTTCGCCCGCGTGTATGTCGGAAGTTATCCCACGGGAACGTGCTACCAGGATAAAAAGTATGTGCTTCCCCAGGATGCCATCTATCTCTTTGCCAAATCAGAAGTTCAGTGGTTTAGGCGTGAAAATGTAACATACAGTTTCAAGTACAATTAATCCTCCCCTAAAAACCGAATTACCTCTTTTTGCCCCGTCAGGGGTCAATTTTCGACAACTTTACATACTTATTATTAATTATTTTCTGTCGAAAGAATCAATACTGAGTTTCGAGTTAATCGTACCGCGCATTCAATTTCGTCCACACAAACTTCAACACCCCTATATCCCCCTTTGAGGGGTAGTTTGAAAAACTTATAATGATAAACTTTATAACTTACTTAGGCAAGTATTGTTGCCAAGTTTCAAGTTTATTAACTAAATTAATAAGATTTTTCATATAAACTGTATCCCCGCTTTTCACCCCCACAGGGATGGAATTGAAAAAAAATCATAACTTGTCTCAAAGATTATTTATACCAATTTTATAATTAATCAAGCCACTTATTATAATCCTCCCCTGTAAAATTAACTACCCCTTTTCACCCCGTCAGGGGTAGATTTTCGAAAAACCCTCAAACGTGTTATTATTTTTTTTAGTCTTAAGTACACACACAGTACACTGCGAGTTTCGAGTTAATCGGACCGCGCGTTCAATGTCTGCCACACAAACTTTAAAACCCCTATATCCCCTTTGAGGGTAGTTTTGAAAAATTAATAATGATAAACTTTATTACTTACTTAGGCGAGTATTGATGCCAATTTTCAAGATTATTAACCAAACGAATAAGATTTTTCATATAAACTGTATCCCCGCCTTTCACCCCCACAGGGGTGGAATTTTGAAAAATCATTTGGGATGTTTTCATAACTTGACTCTAAGATTATTTATACCAATTTTCGAGTTAATCAAGCCACGCTGTAGAATCCTCCCCTGTAAAATTGACTACCCCTTTTCAGGCCGTCAGGGGTAGATTTTCGAAAAACCCTGATACACATTATTCTTTCCTTTCAATTTTAGGTATAAATACTGAGTTTCGATTAAATCGGACCGCGCGCTAAAATTCTTCCATACAAACTTTGAAACCCCCCAATCCCCTTTTAGGGGGTAGTTTATAAAAACAAAAAATGCCCAACTTCATAATTTACTTAGATAAGTATTCGTGCCAAGTTTCAAGTTTATTAACTCAAGGAATAAGATTTTTCATACAAACGAAATCCCCCCATTTCACCCTCTTAGGGGTGGAATTTCGAAAAACCCTTTCTTAGTGGATACCTACTCTTCACGAAGAATACACCCTCTAAATTTCATGTCTCTAGGACCAGCGGTTTAGGCTGTGCGTTGATGTCTCAGTCAGTCAGTCAGTCAGTCAGTCAGGACTTTGAATTTTATATATATAGATAGATTTCACGCAAACAAACGTGCATGCACAGCTGGGAATAAAGTGATAATAAAATACAGCTATACGAATTGTTGCAGAAACAATTAAATATCGTACTTAATGAAGTTTAAAGTGCACGTATGTTTCAGGGATGATAAGAACTTTACAATGCTTTTTGTCGTTATTAACTTGAATAAATCAGCCTGAAAATAATTTTTCTTTTGAAAAAGTTCAATGCACAGACCACCACAGACATTCATTTATCATTCTCCTGCCCTTATCCCAATTTATTTGGTGTCGGCGCAGCATGTATTTTACTTCCACACTTCTCTATTAATCGTCATCTTGATAGTCATCCCCTGACTACCCATATCATCATTCCCACAATCCATTCATCAAGTCTTAGCAAAAATATGACTACCGAATTGAAATATATAAAATAACTAATATACAGGGTGTCAGGAGAACGCTTCCGAAGCCAGAACGTAGATTATATACAACCTTTATGCAAACGGATACCAATAACCTTTCGCCTGAAATTGATTATTTTCGCGCGTCACGTGGACTTGGGGTCGTCAGCCGCACAGCTGTCGGCGAGCGCGCGCGCACTTTGAACTTGAGGTCACGCGCAAGCGTCAGATGATATTTATTTACGAATACATTGCTTGTTAGAGTTGTAAAGAAAAAAAATGTGTTTAATAGCAAATAATGGTTTAATTTAACTGTTCTCACAGCATAGTGTACGAAAAATGCTAAAAAAATAGGTAAAATTGTTCATTTTTTTTTCTCATTTTTTTATGGTATCGTATCGAGAATCAGTAGCCCTATCACCTGTCTTCGTTTTCGGAAGCGTTTCCCTGCCACCCTGTATTATAATAAATATAAAAAAGGTCGAAATAAATTAATACTCTCTTCAAGAATAACAAAAGAAGGTCGTTTTATGACCCACATTTTCATCTGGACCACTATAACATCAGCTTGAGAGTTGCCCGTTACATAATTAATAAGACACCCATCTCTCGAGGTGCTATTGACCTGTGACGAGGCAACACTCATTAGCAGGGTGCTTGAAAGTATTTAATTAAGTCTAGAGTGACAGTTTTATATCATGGTAGGAAAGGTAGGAAATGTGTTGGGTGAACTGTGTGCAAGCTAAAATGAACCGGTACTTACGAATTTTGTGTAGTCATTATTTTTATGAAAAAGTATTTAAACAGGAAAAGTAAAAAAGACAATCGTGGAAGATTTTTCGTCGTGTGGTTTTTCGAGTATGGACACCATTCTGTTAGGGGGTTTTGTGTCTCTAGTAATAGAATTATGATACCAACAACCTCAAACCTCCAGGCAATTACATCCTCATACATGTCAGGACCTGTCAACAACCTGTCATAATATATCCATAAACATGTCAGGACTAGTCAAAACCTGACATACATTCCAGTAATTACTTGGAGGTTCTTCCCAGCGATAGCACTAGGAAGTGGTGAAGGGCGGGCGTTTTTGGGGGACTGTCTTTTGTAATTTTGACGTTCAAAAAGTGCTGATTCTCAGCCTAATTTGAATAAATGACTTTTGATTTTGATTTGATTTTGTTCAGGAAATACTCAAATTTCTTCTTTTACAAAGAGAAAAGAAGAAATTTAAGTCTTTTAAATCCGAAATAAACTTTCTTTATAAATTATGGTGAAAGAAAACATTTGAACCTGGGTGGAGCATGGAGTTTATGGTTTGAAATCATTTATTTGAGAATGTTGTTGTTATTCAAAATCAATAGTAATTTATTCAAATTAGGCTTGTAAAAAGAGTTCACGTTATTCTTTCTTTTTGGGAGTTGAGTTGACCGTCTGCTCTGCGAGACAATTACAAACTAATATTATTAATTCATAAACAGCATACCAAATAAAATACCTTATACCATAACGAATTTTAATAAACTCCGATCAAAGATACCACGTAAACGAATAAAAATATTTTTCTCGTAATGTAGGTAGTACACAAGGCAAAATTCGACGCCAGCTGATTGAATTATGTGTGCGGCGTATTCCATTAAGACGCTAACGAGTGCCGAATTCGCACGTCCTGGCTTTGAAGTTATTACTGGTTGAAAAATAATATTTATGCGGAAAAAAATTCTATGTAGGTATGTTGTGCGATAAGACCGGAAAAGGAGTCTTTGTACTTATCATTATAAATTAAAAAAAACAAAAATCGTAAACCAACACAGGATCATAGGCACAAAAATAAAATAAAATTTTGAACAACTTTTGTTATGGAACCTTAAAATCGCGAAAAGAAATTAGTTGCTACATTCATAATTTATGTTTGCGTAACTAGACGAAATGTGAACAGCTGATTGTTTTTTCAGGGTTAGCTGATTTGTCGAGTTATGGGAACATTATTGAATGGGGCAGTCGTTCTTTTACTAAGAAATAGACATTTTACGAGAAATTTTAAATATTATCAGCTGCGTCCGGTTAGACTGGATGCAGCTGAATACCAGTATTTTACATGGAGCGACTGCCTAGCTGACCTCCACAACCCAGTGACTGGGTAATACCCCTTAGTAAGACTGGGTGCCAGAATTTCGGGCTTCTGAACACCCATAATGACTGTCAAAGATCCATGAATGACAGACGGGACCAATGGCTTAACGTGGCACGGTGGGGTCTTGGTATGTTCAGATGGTCACCCATCCACGGACCAACCGCGGCAAGCGTAGCTTAACCTGATCGATCGAACCGTGCGGCTGTTATTACTTAGCCTCAAGCCCCATTGTGTATTACAGTAAAAACTAAAACCTACATGAGTGACAGGTATTAAACAAAGGTTTTATAGGACGTAAAGCTCCATCTCTTTCCCACCCTGAAGTAAGACTTTATAAACTGCCATAAGAGGTGGGAGGCCCCCAGGGTCCTATTAATAAGTCAGCACGCATGCAGATTTAGAAGCAAAAAACCCGCGGGTTCCCTTTTCATCCCTACTTCCTACCTCTTCCTCATTTATTCACTTCAGTTACAGCAAATAAATTGATGTATCGACTTTTTCCATTAAGGGAACATGTTCGGGTTGGCCCACCTGCGCTTAATCACTGCGTGCCAGATCCGGGACGTTTTAATTCAGTCCTTGTCGTTTTTTGTGTGATGTGATTGAAATCTATACGGTAATTAATCCCGTTTTATATCTTTTCAAGTTATATTTATTTGACAAATCATTATTTTCTAACTTCCTCATTGGTTTAGTGGTCACAAGCGCTACTGTTGACCTTGAGGTCCTGGGTTCGACTCCCAGGTTGGGCAAAGTGTTATTGGGTATTTCCATGAGGAATTTCACAGTAAGTGCTCATATGTATACACGAGCGGCATGTTGCTAACGGCAGAGGAAACTGCAGCCGTCGACACGAGTCATTCATTCATTGACGCATCGACGGCAGCCTTTGACGCATCGACGGCAGCCTTTGACGCATCGACGGCAGCCTTTGACGCATCGACGGCAGCCTTTGACGCATCAACGGCAGCCTTTGACGCATCGACGGCGGTATGAGTACTAATAGCCCGGATTTTGGATTTGTGTTCCTACATACTAAGGTACACCTCTGCCAAACCCTTCGAGGAATTACAGTCGTGACGTTTTGTTATTATGTTCTGACAGGACATGCACTGCCTTAATGCTGAGTTGCTTTTCTAATGATTTTCAGTTTGGTTTATTCATTACGTTTTCCATATTTGTGGACAATGCGGCACTTCAATTGTGTAACTCTTTAACAATCCGAAGAATTTTGAAAGAAATTCCTAAACCATTGCTTCATGTGTTTGAAACATTTGTCTGCTCGACAACGTGAATATCGCAATGAATGTTGTTGAATTGTCAAAATGAAAGGTACCTATTGCAATTGTTATTGTGCAATGCTATGCTTAGCTAACTTCGTCCTAATTCACTCTCGTTACAGCACAGAATAACTAATAGTACTAACATAGTTATAATCGTAGCCAAGAAATGGCTCGCTGTTTGAAACGGGTTTTCCCCATAGATTTTTATACGAGTAGTGAAGACGGTAACAGATAAGGAAGATTTTTAAGTACTTCCCTTGGGACATACTAAGGTAAAGTTCTTAAAATATTCTATTTCTTCAGACTACCTGCGACTGCTCAGCTAGTTGAAGATACAGTATTTCAACCGGTAACTATTTTTTTTTGTGGATTTGCTGTCGTGGTTGCAATACAGGTCAAAAGAGGGCAATACTTGAAGGCTTATTCCTTAGCAAAACCACTTGACCTAAGATATTTAAAACAAAACCAGACAAAGAAAATCCTAAAACAAAAAAAAAAACAAACCTCTTTCTTTCGTTTTCTTTATATAAAGCTTAAAATGGATCAGCTAGACCAAACAAACGACCAGTGGTCCACATTAGCCCTAGATTGTAAGCACTGGAAGTCATGGGAAGAGGCCTTTGTCCAGCCGTGGGATGATACACTCTAATGTGCGGCCGACGCGAGGATGCGTTCTTGACACCTGTCAGTTTTTTTTTTAATGATATAAACTAGTGTTGACTGCGATCCCGCCTGATGGAAAGCAGTGATGCAATTTTTGATGTTAGCGCATAATTTATTATGAGCCTATTCACTCTAGCCTTGAAGACACTTACATTATAATTGGACGGGAAGACCGCTGCAGGCAAATTGTTTCAGTTCTTCGATGTACGAGGGACGAGACAATACGCTTCGTCCGGATCGCGGCAGTGTCAACAACGTAAGGGTGGACACTCGCCGTACGACGGGTTGTCCGATGATGGAACGGTGATGGCGGAATTAAGTCATGTAATTCCCGCGCACACTATCCAGAATGCATCCTGTAGAATACCGAAAGGCTGGCTACCTTACGCTTGTGCTCCAGGCTTTGTAGATTGGTCTTAACCAAATCTGGATCGCCAATTAGCCTCTTCGCATGCCTCTCCACGGAGTCCAAAGCTGCTAGATGGCATTTTGCAGCACCAGCCCATATGTGGCTGCAGTACTCCACACACGATCGGACCTGTGCTTTGTATAAAATTAGAAGCTGTCCCGGTGTGAAGTAGGTACTGCCGGACCTTTGCAAGTACGCGAATTTCCTAGCAGCCATCTTGGCTTTGGACTCAATGAACCGCCCAAAGTTTAGGTTTGAGGAAATTTCAACTCTCAAGAGCTGGAGGCGGTCGGTGCACTATAAGGATACATTGTACATGTGTCGAATTGTGTCAGGAACGCATTGTCTCGACGGCTGGATTGTAATAATAACAGTGACAGGGTTAAATTAAATTAGTTAGCGGAACTCCACAGATGTGATAGGTAGGGTACTTAACGATATCTAAGCTTGATAAAGCAAAATAAAAATATTGTTTTTGGGGTCGCAGCGGCTGTGACCCGAAGTTTACTTGAAGTTTGAGTTGAGAAAATAATTTTTTTTCACGTCTTCGTAGTTTCGCTTACTAATTTAATTTAACCCTCTATATTATTATTCAGGTATCCAGTAACTGGGTGGTGACTTATGAAGGTTAGATAGGCAGTTGCTCCACGTAAAATACTGGAATTCCGCTGCATCCGGTTAGACTGGAAGCTGACCCCAAAAATAGTTGTTGAAAGACCAGGCAGGTGATGATAGATGTTTAGGTAAACATCACTTGTTTTCAGCCTTGAGCCAATCTTAGCCACCTACAACAAACATCAACACACAACAATACATAAATCAATCCACGAAAACTTAATATAACTTATAAAACCTCAAGCCGGCTTTCAGTAGACTGAACACGACTTCGAAAGCCGGTACGAATAAGACAAAGTGGCGATATATCATGCAATCTCAATTACCTCCAACAGTATCGGTGTTGCCGATAAGAAAAATTAATGTATTGTAAAGACGAATTTATTGTTCGTACATGAGAAATGGATGGCGGTAGATAAAAATGATATAGTGGGGGATACCTGTTGAGAAGGGGGAGTTTCAAATATATGTTTGAATTTTGGAGCGCATATTTTTGTGAGGTATCGTGTTTACTTTACGAAGCAACATTGGTGTTAAAAGCTAGTCTGCTACCATATACCATACTAGCTGCGCCCCGCGGTTTCACCCGCATAAGTTTCGATCCCGTGGGAATATCGGGATAAAAAGTATCCTATATGTTAATCCTGGTTATAAACCATCTGTGTGCCAAAATTCATCCAAATCCGTTCAGTAGTTTTGGCGTGAAAGAGTAACAAACATCCATACATCCATACAAACTTTCACGTTTATAATATTAGTAGGATATGCATATCATTGAGGGCAGTGGTAGCCTAGTGGAAATGGCCCCGATTTACTTACGAGTTTAAGGTCGTAGATTCGAACCTAGGCAAGCGCTTTACTTAGTAAACGTGGGTCATTGGACAATTTTCTTTTGTTATTCTTGAAAAGAGTATTTATTTCGACCTTTTTGTGTTCCTTATTTCAATTTGGTGCTCATGTTTTTGCTTAGACACCAAACCAATTAATCCAAATATGATAAATTTAATGGGTACCTTTTGTGGTGCTTTGTGTAAATAATGTCATCACCACTGCTCTCAAAACGATGAAGGAAAACATTGTGAGGAAACCTGTCATGTCCTAGAACCAACAATTCGAAGACATGTTATATCTGCCAACCCACACTGGACCCGCGTGGTGGATTACGGCCCACTTCTTCTCACTGAGAGGAGGCCTGTGTTCAAACAGTGGGAAGATTATAGACTGATTATGCTGCCCATCAACAACATTTAATTGATCCGTATTAATTAAAACATACCTGTGAAGGTATGTTTTGTGTATGTGAACTACAAATAAATATGTCGTATTTAGTTTAAAAAGTGTTGTTTGGCATAGTTTCACCCACTACATAAAAATAAAAATATGCAAGAGATATCCTAACTAAAAAAAAAACTAACTAACCAAAAATATTTCCATTTTCCTTATTTATTAGTAGAGCTCTTCATTCATAAATTCGATTGGTTTTCTATAAAGAAAACTAAATCATCTGAAGTCGAAGTCGTCAGCAGTCCAAATCAATTCTTAATTGGTCGTTCGCTGTTCACAGAAGACATAGCGTACAAAATCCAGTTGAACAAGATTTTATTTCCAACTATGCTCTGTCCACGTGGTTAACCGTTTTTTCACAGATCGAACTAGTAAGCAATTATATATTTTTTGCCAAAACTGATACACGTATGATATTTTAATGTTACAGACATTAAAATATCATACGTGTATCAGTTTAGACCTCATAGCATCGAAATTTTTCGTCCGTTATTGAAAAAAAAACCTTCTGTTTCATAGAAAAGTGCAATACGCGGTGCAATATGCGGTCAAAACGTATGGAACGGCAATATTGTTTTTTAATAACCGACGAAAAATTGCGACGCTGTGGGGTCTAAACTCAGGTGCTGAATCCATGGTTACAGTTTGCGCGTCGATGTCCCTGCCACCCTGTATCTGTGTATTAATTATATTATTTAATCTTTTTATGTACAAAGCTAGATAATTATAAGTTAAAATTATATAAATTAGCATTAGGTTGCTTAGCTTGGGACAAATGGTGCTGTGTGAAATGTCCAGGGATATTATTATATTATAATTTAATTATGAAATTAGATATTGGATACTCACTATAATATTGTTAGTTTTAACTTATCTTGCTGCGCCCTAACAAGGTCATGTACTCACTAGTTTAAGCTTAGCGTGTAACTATGGTGTGTGTGAATTCTTTAATGCACAATGTCCACAACATTGTGCATTAAAGAAATAAATAAATAATACTTTGCACGACATTGGAATCGAACCTTGGACCTCATGCTCAGCAATAGCACTTGCTACTAGACCAAAGCGACAGTCTAGGCAGACGGCAGGTAAGTTAAACTAATCTTGGACTGACTGAATTTACAAACGAATTTTTTACTCTATGTCCTTAATCCCGTTAATTAATTTTAGATCTACCGCTGAAGAGTGAAGGATGTAGGTCATGCTAGGTTCCGGTTAGTTGGGTAAAAATAATAACCGCAGTCGGTTCACTTGTGGGCAAATAGGGCAGGAAGGAAGGATTGATTGGTCGGCTGGAGGCTGCCCTGATTGGGTTTCGAGGAGCTTTTCTTGTTTGAAAGAGAAAGGGGTTGAAGAAATACATGATGGAGGGAATAAAATATTGAGTTAGTCCAGGCTTGCGCGGCAGCTGTTTTTTCGCGACGAATTTTTTAGCACTAGGAAATGGTTAACGGTGGGCATTTTGGGGGACTGTCTTTTGTAATTTTGACGTTCGAAAAGTGCTGATTCTCAGCCTAGTTTGAATAAATGACTTTTGATTTTGATTTCGCGCACTGGATTTTCAATGCTCTGCTTAGCGCCGAGAGTTGAAAATCCAACAGTGTGTTTTTTTGACGCCTTATGATGCACTCTGTTGGATTCTCAATGCTCGGCAAAACACCGAGAGTTGAAAATCCAGTGCGCGATAAAATCCTGCCGCGATATTTGTTCGTCCGAACGTGGTTGAGCCCCATTTACATGATGCAAGTTTCATACCAAATACGATTAACCAAGCTAAGTTATAACAGCCGCACGGGTCGATTGATCGGTTAAGCTACGCTTGCTGTGGTTGGTCCGTGGATGGGTGACCATCTTTACATACCAAGACGCCTCCGTGCCTCGAAAAGCACGTTAGGCAGTTGGCCCGGCTGTCATTTGTGGATCTTTGGCAGTCGTTACGGGTCGTCAGAAGCCCGAAAATCTGACAGCCGGTATTACGAAGGGGTATCGTATTACCCAGTTACTGGGTTGTGAAGGTCAGATAGGCAGTCGCTCTGTAAAATACTGGTATTCAGCCGCATCCGGTTCGACTGGAAGCCGACCCCAACATTATGTAGTTGGGAAGATGCTAGGCAGATGATGTTTCATACCAAAATATTGAACCAAGTGTTAAGACGATGCAACTTTTATTGTTGTTACAATTTATGGTATACTTTAGGCAATTAAATCGCATCGTGGGAATCAGCATTGGTTAATACAAGCTTCCACCCGCGGCTTCACCCGCGTGGTATGTCGATAAAATGTAGCTTACGTTCTTCCTTGCTCAGGGTTCGAAGTATCCCCATAACAAATTTCATCAAAATTGGTCCAGCCTTTTCGGAGATTAGCCGGAACAAACAGACATACAAAAAATATTTGTTTGTATAGGTACCGTATTACTTTCATAATTATGCATTTAGTAAAAAGCTATTATTTTGACATTACAAATAGACACTGCAATTTTATTTATTTGTACAGATATAGATTATGTTGTGTGCAACGAGCATGCCTGCTGATAAATGCCAGGCCTAACTTTGCAATGAAATATTTACGTGTTTAAACACACCGAACAAAATGTTAGGCAAAAGTTAGTTAACTTAGGTACATTTTCGCACATTTTATTCTCATTTTAACAGTACACTACACCCACTAAAAACGCTACAACAATCACATCACTCAACGGTGAAAAAAAAATATGAGCTTTCGTAACGAAAGTCGCATTGTCAGAAACTCCGTAGCAAGCACAATACGACACTATTGTCGCGATTATTGTCGGCCAGCAGACTGTTTGTGAATAGCCCGCTTTATAGCGGGGGTTTTTAATGAAAAATAAGATACGTATTTGCTGAAATGCTTCGCTGTTTTCGTTTTTGAAGCAATTTGGTATATTAAAAGGTAGGGCCGACGGATAGTTGGGATAAGGGAGAATGGTAGTAGGAATGACTGTTTCTTTAAGGTTTTGTTTCCGGGGAATTCAGTATCGCAATATTAAATGGAGTCTGACAGTCAGTCAGCCAGTCTCAATCTGGGTTTCGTATTACCCAGTAACTGGGTTATGGAGGTCAGATAGGCGGTCACTCCATGTAAAATACTGGTACTCAGCTGCATCCGGTTAGACTGGAAGCCGACCACAACATATTTGGGAAAAGGCTAGGCAAATACCAAATAACTGTTTTTCATTTGTTATTCTTCGACACCAATGAAATACCTCATACAACATTGTATGAGGTATTTCATTGGTGACCGTTCATGAAACACATAAGCATAATTAGACTATAATGTTCCGACTGCTGGGACACATACCTCCTCTCTGTGTGAGTGAGTGCATAATCCGCCACGTGGGCCCAGTGCCGGTCGGTGGATGTCACAAGACGATCCTTCACCGTTTTGAGAGTAGTTGTGATGAAATAATTTACAAAATATAAAGTGCCTGCTTGAGTTCGAACTTTACGACGACCTACAACTCGGTGGCCACATCGCATCGCCTGCCCGCGCGATAACCTACTTCGTTTTCGTTTATTGTGCTTCTGACTTTTTTTCTTTTTGCTCGGCTTCTAAGAGTCCTAGCGTGATGTTAAACAGCTTTTCTCAAGAGTTAGGCTATCAAATGCAAAAATAATTTATCAAATCTGACTACCGCGGTAGTTCCAGAGATTACCGCGTTCAAACAAACAAACTCTTAGCTTTAATATCTAGTATATAATAGGACTTAAACTTGTTTATCACCAAGCTGCTTTACGTCACATTACACACCCAAGGGAACAAAATGTGTGTCTTAAATGTCCTCAGAGTAAACGAAAGGTGTAATTTATTAGATCATTCCCACACGAAACGATTTCCAAAGTCTTTGAAATAAAATTAAAATGGTTTTTTTCAATACCACGCAAATCGATGTTCATCAATCTGGATTGTTAGAGATTGATCGAGTTGTTCAAATCGACTCATGTGTTTAAATAATTCGACTGAACAGTCCCCACATTTATATGGATTAGGGTTTTAGTTATTTTGGCATTTTTCGCATCAATTCAATGTAGAGTTCGGCCGACGAGAGAATGAGTTCTTGACACCTGTCAGTTTCATACAAACGAATACGTGTTTTGCGATTTTGATCTTTATCAGCCACTAGATTTGTCGCACTGACAGGTGTCAAGAACGCATTCTCTCGACGGCCGGACTGTAGTCTCTTAGTTTTTGTCTACTTGTGCGTTATATTTAACGCTGATGAAAAAGTGTTGTTCTTTTGAAAATAGGTATCTGAAAATATGTGTGAAGTGTGTTGACCGTCACGACACATTTGTTAAGTAGCAAAAGTTTTGTGACGGTGAAAATGGTTCGCTTTTTTCGGTTTAGCTCTCAGTTGCCAAGTGAGCATTGTTTATAGTGCGTTAAGGAACTTCATTCCAAAAAAAATAACTCTTTATGCATACTTTTACTTTAGAGAACATCATTTTAAAACTTCAAACGAACATCTCCATCAAACAAATCAAAACCACATTTTCTCCGCACATTTTCTAAAAAGTCCGCGCCGGATATTTCCCTCCTCAACCGGGAGGCTTGACGTTTTTTATTGAGAACGGAAACGGTTACCAGCGCTTTGCGACTACTTTTATAGATTTTCTTCTCTTACTTCTGAACGCTGCTTATCCCTTTATTAAGTTATCTGGGCTCTTACCGGTAGCACGTCAGAGGGGTAGGATTCGATTATGAGTAGTTTAAAAAATGTATTCCAATCTATATTTGCATGTTTTGCTTCGAAATGGTACTACACTATAGTCGTAAAAATTGCTGTACTTATTTTTTTCTTGGTGTAAATCCGGATTCTTGCGTACCTATTTGGGGAAGACGGAGGGTTATAGAGGGCTTTCTTAGGGATGGTGTATGTTAAGACTAAAATAGTGTATAACTAGCCTTAGAACAATATTGTTGAGTAGTTTTTTTATTTTATTCTATTCGGGAAACTTACAGCTAATATAAACAGTGTTCTTAAGAACTTAAATTTAAAAAACAATATTATTCGCACTAGATCTCAAAGGTACAATAATATAGAAGATTTGTAGTGCCCACTTGCAATAACTATTATGGTCGACCTTGCAGTCGATATAAACAGTTGTACCACAAAAAGCAAAGCAGGTCTTTTAAAAATAAAATACATAAGTACCTACCTCTTTAGTATGTTTTGTCAAAGCCGTGAAGAGAAAATTGAAAAAAGCTTGTGTCTGTTTTAAAACCTGCAGGATAAAATTTTAAGGATCCCATAAAAGGGCGGCGGGATCATCCGAAAGGGTTACCGCTGTCCTGGAACAGAAAGGGCTAAGGAAGGAACACGGGTGGGTTTTAGTCAGTAAGAGTCTGACACTCCCTTCCGCTCCACCCAGAGCGGGACCTCATTTGACGATTTCCCATCCACAAAAAAAAAGGATCCCATAAATAATTTAGCTCACCTCTAGGGGAAAAAGTTGAAATTATTAACTATGTATGAATGTAAAAAGATTTTGACAGAGGTTATATTATTTATCTTTTTAGAAAATTCGTATTTCTGTGAATAAACGATTTTTTTTTTCACTTGTTCTTGATGGTTTCCGATAGGTACGAGCTACGGTTTAACCCTTCATATGTCGGAACGTAGATCCACGCGAGACACAATGGTTTTTTAATTGTGTCTGTAATTACGACATTCAGCGGGATGTATGAATTCTCGGTATCGGCATGAAAAAAGACGTAAATTCAATTATAATTATTTTTACTTTTCGCAGTGATTTCCCAGTATAAAAATGCATTTATTACATCTCGAAATTAACTTTTCAATACCCTGTAAAAATAACTCTTACCGCCTTGAGCTCTTCATCGTTGGAAAATCGTTTCCCCAGAAGGACTTTTTTCAAATTACGGAACAAATAATAATCACTCGGGGCTAGGTCCGGGCTATAGGGTGGGTGTTTAATTTCTTCGAAACCACAATCTTGCACAGCAGCCTTGGAAACACGCGCCGTGTGGACCGGGGCATTGTCGTGAAGAAGCAACGCACCGGTGCGGGCGGTGGTCAGTTTACCCCGTCTTTTTTCTTTAATTGCTTCCCGTAAATTTCGTAAAGTGGATGCATAGGATGCTGCGTTTATGATTTAACCTTTTTTTGTGTACTCAATCAGCAAAATTTGAGTTGGGACTCAAAGGGAATTTTGTGGTTCAAACACTGTGGCAATGATTTTTCCGAAACGGAACGACTTTGAATTTCTTAGGGGGGCGCAGTACCCTTCTGTGACATTGCAGAACTCTTACTTTCAGGGTCATAATGATGAACCACGTTTCATCTCCAGTAACAACTCGGTCGAAAATACTTGACGGAACGTCACCACAGAGCTCTAAAAACTCTCTACAGCACACGATTCGCACTTGTCCTCACACACTCAAATACACACACACATAGGTACAGTCAACAGCAAAAGTAGATGATCAAAATCAGAAATTCAATACTAATTAACGGAGTTCGCGTCAGAACTGTGTGGCGTCGAAGTGATTCAAAAATATGACACTGAGTCTGACATACTTTTGAATCACTTCGACGCCACACAGTTCTGACGCAAACTCCGTTCATTAGTATTACATTTCTGATTTTGATCATCTACTTTTGCTGTTGACTGTACATAGCTACACAACATTAGCTAGTAATTTAATGATGACGTACTGTGCTCGTCTTACAACTACTGCTACATGTTCAAATCTTAGGCAAGGACGCGGGCACCCTAAACACAAGTTAAATCTTACATTGGGTGCCAGAGCTCATCGAAAACACTCTGTTCCCTTGTTGTAAAACTTAATGTTGACATAAGTGTTTTTTTTTGTACAATTGAAGGTACTAAAATATTAATTTTTTTTTTGTTTTTGTGGTGTCGTGAGCCTTATGTCGGCAGTTCGGCACCCATCTTGCCAACTTTTGAAAGGTAAAGAAGGTCATGAAGAATAGTGAGAATGGAACCAACAGAGAGGTGGATCATCTCTGCTATCATTTTGATCTTCATTCGGGCATCCTCCAGTATAAGCTTCTCAACTTTTTCACGTTTTCTTCCGAAGAGGCAGTAACCGGGCCGTCCGAGCGAGTGACGTCTTCAATACTCTCTACCCCTTTTAAATTCACTTGACCACTTTTGAACCGTAGATAACGTAGGTGCAGAATATTGGTAAACCGCCAATACTTCTTCGTGAATAGTTTTTTGATTTTCTTTGTTTGGTAATGAATTTAGTAACAGCGCGGAGCTCGATTTTCTTTAACATTGTCACGTTAGCCATTCCAGTTTTCGTTGACTTAGGATAACTAGCAAACTAATGATCACAACTATATGAAATTTTACCTTTATACCCTTAGATAATGTCATTAATTAATGAACTAGTCAAATTACCCACATCATATATTAAATTTAACGCCCCTCGTACATTGAAGGTGATGAAAAAATTAGCATTTTATGTTACGTTAGCATAGCTTCAACCAGATGCTGCAGCAGAAATCTATAACCACGCTGCAGATGCACTTGAAATCTATCACCAAAAACCAAATCGTAACTGTCTCCTTGCTCTCGATTTACCCTGATACCTATATATTATCTTGTATCACAAACTAATATAGCCTTCTAAGCTAAGCCTTCAAAACTCTAGTTATTGAATAGTTAAACCGTAGCGGCGCGTACGACACTGCTTTTAAACCGGAGCCTACACTAAACAATGTTATGGCTCCGTACAGCTTAATCGATGTAGATGGGTCTCCTACGCTACCGGCACACACTGCTTTTTTGGTGTGTGGGCCGAGTAAGAAGAGGGGGCGTGAATGTTGGAAAAGTCAATAAGCGATTTCTGCAGCCTTCGCTTATGAGCGGTTTTGCTCAGCGTAAATTGATAGGATTTTGTATGCTTAAGTTTTTGTTTTTCCGCATTACGTATCTCTATTTCACTGTTTTTCCAAGTCTCGAAAATTTAAGATGTAATAAGTATCTATTCAAAAAGTCTTTGCCTTTTTAGCAGATAAAGGAAATCAACACAACACGACTAGTTTCAACTTCAAGAAACAACACTAACAGTGGTCGTTGACCCCCCTAAGAAAACATCAAATCTTTTTATTTTTATTTTATCGTATTTAAATAGTAAAAGCCTCTGCGGAGTTTAGCTAGCCAATTTAAAATGACCCTGTATATGTATAGGTCTTCGTAGGTATAGAATAGCACTGCTGGACAAGACAATAGTATAGAAACGAATGTCGCTGAAAACCAGCGCTGGGGCTCTGTCTCGTATATGGTCTTAGCATTATGCAGAACGATGGCCATTTTGCGTGGATGTGACGCATGTTTGTCCGCAACTTGTTATTTTTTTTGTCTTTTTATGCGTCGTGTTTGCCGCAACTAAATTTATTTTCTTTCTTAATTATCAGTAGCAAAAATTATGTCCCGTTACCGCTCCTAACTTGCAGGCACAACAAACGCTCCGCTGGTATGTAGGGCAGGTTCACGTTATTTTGGTTCGTGTACCTCCACCCGGCCACCACCGTGAAGGTAATTGCGCAAATGCGGATCAGGCCTTATGCTACGCTACGCTGCGTTACGCTACGCTACCTCAGCGCGACGATTGGGACTTTACCGGCTTTCCACAACGACATGGGAAGTAAATAACTTACAATATTGGGGATCTTTCGACATTCTTGGTGTATTTTGGAAGAGACATTGAGTGGTTGTACGGGATAAATAATGAGATTATGGAGATCTGTTTATTATTCTAGCGTATGGTACTCGCGGGTTGCAGCTTAAAATCAGCGCCAGGTAGCGTCCTTGTTGTTATCTGACATTATACTGAGCTGAGGCCCTTTTGCCATTATCAACATTGTTTTCTGTTCATTTATTTTACCATTTATATTTATATTTATATACATGAGGGGCTAAGTAATAATAGCCAGACGGGTCGATCGATCAGGTTAAGCTATGCTTGCCGCAGTTGGTCTGTGGATGGGTGACCATCTTCACACACCAAGACCTCTCCTGCCTCGGAAACCACGTTAAGCCGTTGTTCCCAGCTGTCATTCATGGATTTATGACAGTCGTTACGGGTCGTCAGAAGCCCGAAAGTCTGACAACAGTCTTACCTTGGTATTTTTAGTTTAAATAATGATATAATCATCATTACTAATGGTCAAATAATTAACTATTAGTGAAAAAAAATAACTATTAGATAACCTAAAACTTGATCGAAAAACACATTTTGCAAAAAATTAACCATTAGTAGGTACTATTTTTAACAATTGGTTGAGTTTAACTACGGATCAAAAAATCTGCCCTTAGTACCTAGTCAGTGATACACACGATGGGAGTCACAGGGGTTTAGTCCAGGCACAATCGCAATTTTTAACTTCAAATGTAGCTATAAAATAACATATCCGTGAAAATATCGAATATAATAAAACACGATGAAAAAAGAATCTGATGTGTGATCTAAAAGTGCAGTACCTACGCGGAAAATGGAAAATGTATGGGACAGTTATATTTTTTTTGAATAATAATCGTTAATTTATCCAGATCATACAATCCAATTCGTTAGTAATAACATGCACATCCTAAACACTAGTGTTAGTACTTAGGTACATTTGGCAAATTGTGGAAATAATTACTAATAATGTCAAAACAATGTCAAAATCACCAATAAAAATGTCAAAGTCACCATTGATAATGTCAAAACTAACATCAATTATGTCAAAATCATTAACAATACAATACCATTCAAATACAATACAACATCACTATTCAAAAACGCAATAGGTACAAGAACAACAATGCTATTTCAAGGCACGATTTGAAGGCAATTTTTGTGTCCTGGTCCAGTGCCTGAGTATTAGTCCTTCCGCCCTATACGATTATATAATAACGATGAAAATAAGGCTAAGGTTCAGAATCATGTACATCCATGGTTGCACGTCGATGTTCCTGCCAACTGTATTGTTGGCATTTTAATTGAAAAATAAAAACATTTTACTAGTCATCATCTACCGATGATGACTAGTCGGAGATAAGTTATAGGTACGACAGGTTTTATATTAGGAACATAAAAACAACATCCATAAAAAAGATCCCATCGACTAGCACCTCCTCAATTTGAAGTCGGTAAAATAACATTTATTTTTAATTTCACCATTGTTGCCGTACCTTAAGTGCATCCCGTTTAAAAGATCGCCGGTAAAATAACTTGCAAGCAGGCTGCTGGTAAAAAAAAAATGCAGCGAGTATCTCAGGTGCCTCCCACTTTTTCTTGCAAGGAAATTTAATTTCCTTTAGAATGGTGCACTTAATTTCACTTCGTGAGGTAAATCTTGATGAGACACGAATTATATTGGTGAAGGGTTGATTCCTATTTTTAGGGAAATTAAATGAAATGTTTATTTATGAGATGTCTTAAGACACTTTTACACGTCAATAAACATTTCATCATCATTTCCTAGCTGACTGATTCCTGAGAAGAAATGCCGAAACAAACTCAAAGATCATTGTCTGTTTAAAAGTCCACACATTATATTATAAGGATTTTATGTGAGTCTAACAACGCAGGCCCATTTCTGGAAGGACCTTTTGAAGAAAGGACCATTGCAGGTACCTAATGTCCAACGGGTCTTGAAAAGATACTCTTTAAAATGGTTCGTGAATTGCATCGAGAGCATGCTTATGTTATTTTTAATTTTCCTGAATGATGATGTCGGGCTCACAATTATCTGCTACCGGTCAGTTTCTTTGCTGCACACAGAACTATATTAGCACCTAATAGATATCATCTTCAATATTAATGAACATGTCTGTAGTCAATTTGCCACGTAATTGGACAGCTAACCAATTCTAATCAAGACAGTGAATAAATTAGCGGTCGCAGGTTATTAGAGTTTCATGGATTCGATTAGTTGATAATAACTGCTTGCATTACCAGCGTCAGGTATTCGTTGTTTGACACTCATGAGTGACACTGCTCTCAAAACGGCGGTGAAGGAAAACATCGTGACGAAACCGGCATGTCATACGAGCAAACATTCGAAGACATGTGACATCTACCAACCCGCACTGGGCCCGCGTGGTAGATTACAGCCCACTCCCTCACGGGAACATTATAGGCTGATTATGGCATGGAGCGACTGCTTACCTGACCTCCATAACCCAGTTACGATACCCCATGGAAAGACTGGTAACAACTGTCAAAAGTCAATGCTGATCCTAATTATAATTTCACCAATTCTCATAGTTATTAGAAACAAAACGCACATTACGCATAAATTCTACATATTCAATTTCCTTTCATGTCAAAAGGTATTTAAGGATATAAATATTGCGGTAGGAATGAGGGAAATGGGCCAATTTCCAAGGCTGTTATATAATATTGTTACGTGTCATATGGTTATTCGTGACCATTTATTGGCTCGTAATGAGAATGAAAAAGGCTCAAGTGAAAAGAGTAAGCGAGGATAGTACATTACGATACGTGTGACTTAAGTAGGTAGTCCATTTGCATGGCGTGAAATAAGATTACTTAAGTCACATGTCATCATCTGCCTAGCTTTTCCCAACTATGTTGGGGTCGGCTTCCAGTCTAACCGGATGCAGCTGAGTACCAGTATTTTACATGGAGCGACTGCCTATCTGACCTCCTCAACCCAGTTACTGGGTAATACGAAACCCCTTGGTAAGACTGGTTGTCAGACTTTCGTGCTTCTGACGACCCGTAACGACTGTCAAAGATCAATGAATGACAGCCGAGACCAACGGCTTAACGTGCTTTCCGGGGCATGGTGGTCTTGGTATGTAAAGATGGTCACCCATCCACGGACCAACCGCGGCAAGCGTAGCTTAACCTGATCGATCCACCCGTGCGGCTCATTACTTAGCCACAAACCCCTCTCCACTTCTACGTATCGTATACTATTTTATAGCTCGAGTGACTTAAGCCCGCACTTAAGTCACGATTTTCTATATACACAGAAAAGCGTGCGAAGAGAAGTTATTTTACGACGACACGGTTGGCGCAGTGGCTGAGCTATCGACTGCTGCGCTGCGTGTCGTGGGTTCGATTCCCGCACGGAACAAATATTTGTATTGCCTACAGGTAGTTTTTCCGGGTCTAGCTGTTTGTGTATGTGAGTTTAAATTTTTGTAAACGCACCCACGATACAGGAGTAATACCTAGTGTGGGGCAACGATAAAAAAAAAAATATTACAAAAGTAGGTGGTAGGAATGTTTCTTATTAGCTAATTGGCAAGCCCAACTGGCTGACTATCGATTCAAACTACTCGTACTTTATTTATATCCAGGGCTCTCGCTGTCCATTAGGTAAACCGTTTTTTGAAAGATGGAACTAGTGATTGCAGCAACACACAATACATTGATTGATACACGTACGGTATTATAATGTATGTAAGAAGCCATAAATAAGATAAGGTAGTTTATATATTTATTAAAGTACGCATTTTAAAGTTAACTTATACGTAATCTGGAATATGTATGAACGTTCTTTTTTTTTTTTTTGGGGTTGGGAAATCATCAAATGACCCCTCCCGCTCTGGGTGGAGCGGAAGGGAGTGTCAGACTCTTACTGACTAAAACCCACCCGTGTTCCTTCCTTAGCCCTTTCTGTTCCAGGGCAGCGGTAACCCTTTCGGACGATTCCGCTAATGTATGTACATTTTAAGACAGCTGTCAAAAAACGGTTAACCTAATAATATTTTTAATACCTAAATGAGGTTTGAACGTTTTATTGGATGGTGTACCCAAATGGTGCAAATACTAATACAGGACCCCACTATTAATCATGGCCCACCATCTGTCCGTCTATCTAAGGGCCTCTTTCGGCTGAAATGGTGAGGATGATGATGAATGGCAAACATTAATAAATATAGAAGTATGAAATATAACCCTCATTCAAGAAACTTTAAAAAAAATAAACATATTTCTGGTTCCCTTACAGCGTGTTACGGCTGTCACTGAAAACCAGCGCTGGGGCTCTGTCTCGTATAGGGTCTTAGCATTATGCTGAGCGATGGTCGTGGATGTGACGCATGTTTTCTCCCAACTTGTTATTTTTAGGGTTCCGTCCGGAGAAAGAAGGAAAAACAAAACCCTTATAATATCACTATGTTGTCCGTTCGTCTGAAGCAGCGAAGAAATCAAAGTTCTAAGTAAACGCTATCAAAAGGCGTGTATGTTCCGTTTCTGCCGCATATTTTGACACTCGCAAGGGAATCAAAACCTACAGCGTACTTCCCGTGAACTCAGAATCTTATGGTAGAAAGCAACGTCTTATAGGACAGGTAAAGGAAAAATTGCGAAACCGTAAATTTTTAGTTACATCATATAATATAATAAAAATATTTTTAATCATTTTAAATTGTACGCAACCCTCGGTGCGCAAGTCCTACTTGCACTTGGCTGGTTTTTTTGTGTTTCTTTTATGCGTCATGTTTGCCGCCAGTAAACGCATTTTCTTTCTGTTCGACTCGCATTGTAACATAATTTACATTTGATGTCATTTCACATTTATTTTCATTCATTCCTCCAGGTCAGTACAAGCATTCCGTTATGGAAGCACTGTTCTGATTGTCCCTCACGACACCAGGCCATGTTTTATCCACAATCAGCACACAGACACCACCCTCACCTTTGAACATAAAGTTTCGACGATTTAGTGACACCAAAGGGCTGGGAATTTCGCCCACACAGTGTGGTTGATATAATATAAAATAACACTATACTTTTAACACAATATAACTATATATTTTATTGTATTTTATTAAAATATAGTATAACATGACAGTTTTGACAACGTTGTCTACTACGTTGTCATGACCACTTTTCTTTAAAATTCTTGATGGCCAGAAATTATTTAGCCGATTATACATTCATAGTATACATATTCATAGTATAGTTGACTGCTGCGCTGCGTGTCACGGGTTCGATTCCCGCACGGAACAAATATTTGTATGACCTACATGTATTTGTTCCGAGTCTGGGTATTTTTCTATCTATAATATGTATGTATTTACAAAAAAAAATGTATATAAGTAGTTTATCAGCCATCTTGTTACCATAACACAAGCATTAGGTTGCTTAGCTTGGGACAAATGGTGCTGTGTGAAATGTCCAGGGATATTATATTATATTTATATTATTATAGTTCTTCAAAATTACTCCTGGCCAATAACATAAATCTCAAATTCATATTTTCTACATGATACTATTCTACGAGTTCACATTATGAATTCACCCAATACTAGGGTTCAATTCCCGCTAAAGCGAACACTGTAAATAGGCCTGATACTCCAGGGCCACCTATCCTGATAACACCGATCAGCGTGCCTCTGCTAAAGGCTTCTGTATCTGACAGACCTTCTCTGCGCCTCATCTAAAGGCCTATCTAAATACCTGGCAGGCCCTCACTGCGTCTCCCTGGATGTTTTCCGGTATCTGTCGGGCCACCGGCGCGCCTCGGCGGAGGACTCGGAAGACTCTGAGCGCCCCTCCTATACCTGTTGGGCTGCGCCTCATCCGAGGGCCGCCTCACCTGGTGGACCTGCCTGTCGACGGGCCAGCGTGGCCTGACTGCAGCCTCCGTCCTGCATCCTCCTGGGTGGGCCCTCTAAGGGTGCCCTCTATGTACGCGCGCTCTACTCCGCGGGTGGCTGTCGAATTTACCTGCCTCTCGTCACCTCCATCTTCAGCTCCGCCTCAGTTACCTATCACGCATCTTCATTCATACCACGCCTCCACACACCACTATCTAATCCATCTCCATCCTTCAAAATTTTGTAAATAAAATTTTAATTGACTTCAACTTCCCTTTCTTTAATTTAATTACCTTTAACTTAACTTTTAACTTTAGTTAATTTAAAGTCAAAGTTAAGATTTTGTTGTCGCTACACGACAGCATTTGGCCGGTTCTTGTTTACTCGTAAAGTAATCTGAGGAAAAAACAAAATACAATCTGCTCACTAAAAGCGAGATATCCTATTAGCAAGTTCTATTGCACAGGTTGACATTTGCAACTGTAAGACCTTGGCCAGATAAGGCGCTTTACATGCGGATACGCAGGCACAGACCTGCGCTTATCTAAAATACTAGCCAAATACATTAGGACGTATCGCACGTTAATCGTCTTGTCTGGACGTGTTCCAAGTATTTACGATGCAGCTTACTTTAACGAAATGACAATTAGAAGCAGCGATGACCATCATGCACAGTATTTTCGATCGTTCCTTAGGTTTACTCATAGCTGACAACTATGAGTAAAATTACCATCTTGGACATATATCATCTTGTATCTTGCAGCCTACAATATCCAATGCTGTGCAAGGTGGTCATTGCTGCTTACGAATAGTTTTGGTCATATTCTGGCTATTGCAACCACAGCTGCCAGCGGTTTATTAATAACTAGCTGCGCCACGCAGTTTCACCCGCATACAAATTCACCATCAATCGTATGAATGGCTGGCTACTGATGACTTTTCATGCAATAAATTACAGCTCAATCCACTGCAGTTTGTAGCATCATTAAGATAATCGTTTTAATTCGGTGACGTTATTAACTTCGGTACAATTCGATGCTCATTAATGACTCCGTATTAAGTACCACAGATTGTAGACAAATGAATTTAATTTTAAAGCAATAAAAAGCTTTTTAATTCAGTACATAATTATCACCAAAAAAGCACGTCAATTGGTTGGTCCCGTTGGTCCCAGCTGACGTTTGTGGCACAGGCCGATCGATCAGGTTAAGCTACGCTTGCCGCGGTTGGTCAGTGGATGGGTGACCTTCCTTACATACCGAGACTCCTCCGTGCTTCGGAAGCCATTGGTTCCGACTGGTTATTCGTAAATCATTGACAGTCGTTACGGTTTGTCGGAAGCCCGAAAGTCTGAAGGGGTATCGTATTACCCAGTAACTGGGTTATGGAGGTCAGATAGGCAGTCGCACCATGTAAAATACTGGTATTCAGCTGCATCCGGTTAGACTAGAAGCTGACCCCAACATAGTTGGGAAAAGGCTAGGCAGTTCAATTATCACCAACAAAACCAATTTGTAATGGCGGTACTCATATTTTAAAACCACTGAAATGTTTGTTCAATATTCGAATCAAATACACGAACAGAATCGCATAGGTATCGCTTCAGCTTTCATGATTGGAATTTAATTGATCCGTACCCTTTTCATTAGTACTCGCGTGTGAGAACATTTTTCACGGGAATGTGTCGACGCGTTGGATAGAGGACATGGGTGGTATGAATTCTATAGGAGATGAAATGCTCTTGTTGTTTGGTCTGGGTACGGGTGGATATTGCATTTTGTAGGATAGAATGGGAGTGCCTACTGGCCAGATTATAAGCACAAAAACACGATCTAAAAATTAAATAATAGACAATCTAAAAATTAGACCAGAGAATAATAGAATAGAAGCCCAAAACATTGCTTTAATTTTTTTTTAATAAATATGGTGAGCTTATTCATCATAGTTCGTTTTCTGAATTATGTTTCAAATGAAATGAAATGTTTACATAAGTAGGTAGATTTTTACGAATACCTTTTAGACACATTTACACGTCAATATTTAAAACAGATGGCGCCAGCATTTCTTAGCTGACTTATCCCTTAGAAGAAATGCCGAAACGAACTGAGAGGTCATGGTCTCTTTTAAATAAGCATGAGGTCTTAGTATTACACAAAAATATACTGTCGTGAATTAAAATTGAACAAAGTTTTCATGCAAGCTCCTAAAAATACGGACTCAAGACTTCAAAGTAACCAAGTACAATAGGTACTTGGTTATACTTTTTTTTAGTTTTCCATAAAAGCTACAATCAGTAAGTAAACCGATCTGTTTTGGTCATAGATACCAAATCTAATTACAACTGGACATACATATTAGCAGGTATGAGTGGTAATCTTCGACCCTGATTAGATTCCCTACTAATTGGTATATGATGCTACATAAACACAGGTGAATGAACTTGTCTGTGCTATACATAGACACGTAACTTAACCACTATTGTTACCGCTCAGAACACAATGACATGCGATACACTCTGTGTTAACTACCTTGTAGTAATAATAGTCCTTCAGAGTCAGACCGTATTTCGACCATAGCAGCCAATCTCAGCGGAGACTAACTAGCCTTTGGCGCTGGAGATATTATAGTGCACAAGTAGTGTGAGTGCAGACACAGATGCACTCTCTCTTGCTTCTCTCTCATAGTCTGATGGGACGGTACGCAATCCGACACGAACGGAGAGAGATCAGGCGCAGGACCAGAGTATCACACCGCCAACTTCCAAACTCCGGGCTATTACTAAGAAATTCCTAATGAAAAAACCCAATAACACTTTGCCCGACCTGGGAACCCAACCCAGGAGCCACGCTCCACAGTCGCGCTTGCGACCGCGAGGTTGGTGTTCGCAGGTCTACGTCCAAGTGCGTATTTTAGACACCTACCTAAAAAGAATATTGTTTAACTTGGAATTTGTACAAGTCTGTGAAAATGAAGTCTATTGAAGTGTTGGTGCGGTATTGTGGAGGTACAGGCGGTGGATTACTTCTGCTCTAAGGATGCAAAACATCTTTCCATGACGTTTGTAGTGCGACCAAGTTACAAATCTATACATTTATTAAAGTCAAACGATGGTCCTTTAGATAAACGCGGTCACACAGTTGCGACGGATTTTGACGCGGTTTTCACTATCATTTTAAGAATGTATTCCGGAACGTTTATGTGTATTTAATACATTATATTTAACTTACACATAATAAAGAAATCTCGTGCTTTGTTTCGGGCGGGTCGCTAGTAAAATATAAAAATCGCCAAAGTAAACACAAACTTGAAATAAATAAAGTCAAGTGCGGTAATTAGTTATTTTTAACCACTTTAATATCTACCTTTATCGTTAAACCAACACGCTAAGATGATAAAACTCTTTATTACGTATTAACTACCCAATTATAAAGTAATGTGTTTTAAATAATCCCCTAACCACCTTAATTACTCATAGTCTATTTGTTAAACCAGCAACATTTTGTTCGCGTGACCTTGGCTTTAGGTAACATTAGGGGTAATTTTAGGCACACAATAATATGATTATCGTAGACTGTTTTTAATGTCGTCAGAGGTCAAATTATTCGACTTTGATGCGGGGATTTTAATACCGGTATTTTCAGGAACGTTATCTATAGGGTGGAAGGGGAGTGGACGCGCTAGCTGAAGCCATTAATTTAACACATGACTCTAAACGTGGCCTGGAAATTTTTAGTCAGTTATCAAAAAAAAGCAGGCTAGCGCGATTAAAAAAAAAGCAACTGTTTCATAGAAAAATGCAATATCTACGCGGTCAAAACATAGGTAACAGCTATGTTTTTTTATAACCAACGAAAAATTTCAACGCCGCGCCGGGGGGTTCAGAATCATGAACTGAATCCAGGGTAGCAAGTCGATGTCCCTGCCTGTATTATACGGATACCATGAAACGTAGCCGTATAAAATACAGGCAGCGACATCGACGAGCTACCTACTACCATTCATGAGTATCGGCATAAAATAACTAGTACCTACAAATAACTGTGCCAAGAGACGTATTTTATAATTGTAATTATCGGAATGCTGTAGCGGTTTGACAATCCCGGTACTTTAAAACAATCGGTTTCGGTAAAGTGCCGGTATCCCAAATAAAACTTACCGATATTTACCGTAATAATTCAGGCGTTTTACAGTACTGGTAGCAAGCCCTGCTTCGTTCGCAATCGTTATGTAAATGAGGTTGGAACGTGGTAAACACCACGTAATTTGTATCAAGTGCCGCATAATTGAAGGAAATGTGCCTAGGTATTAGTTTTAAGTGTACTGCAATGGTTTTTAACAAAAGGAAAAGTATGTTCATTCTACATTGTTTCTTACTGTAAAAATCTTGGTTAAAACTCCGGATAATTCTTCATTGTGTCTCTGAGCTGACTGACATCGCCTGTCTTTTCTCACCATGCACGATTTCGCTACTCTATTGGAATTTCTTTATTTATAGTCGTACGATCTTGCATGTTCCGTTGTCGAATTCCAAGTGCTGGGATTCTTACAAGTATGACCATTTTTAAATAGTCTTTCCGCGTGGCACGATCCTATAGATATCCGTGCTCTATGTAGAAAAATATGATATGACAGATATAATACAGGGTGGCAGGGACATCGACGCGCAGCCTGTCACCATGTATTCGTTAAAATTTTTAGTTGGTTATTTAAAAAAAAAGACTTCTATACATTTTTACCGCGTGATATTATTTTTGATAGCCAACAATATTTTTTTTACCCTAAAATCATGTGCTAAATTCATGGTTACAATTTGCGCGTCAATGTCCCTGTCACCCTGGATAGTAACTGTTTACTTATGTCCTGTCTGATAAATGATAATACAAACCTGATTATAATATCAACACCTTACATTGCAAACTCGGTTTTTTCTATATTGTCATGTCTAACAAATGATTTTTTTCTTTGGTTAGCCTATGCTGTCCCAGTGCTGGGCAAAGGCCTCCCCCAAAAACTTCCAAGAACTCTTTTCCCGCGCCACGTCGTATCAGCCCTCGTACGTGTCCAGATCGTCTCGCCATCTCTTTCTAGGCCAGCCTCGGAGGCGCCCCCATCTTCAGGCACCCATTGATGATTTATAATCTTTATTATTACTTGCCATTCGCTTCACAGCGTCTTAAGTTACTGCAACATCTCCATAATGATATTCTAAGACCTTGTAATCTGCAAACTCTTCAATTGTTTTCAAGGCGTCATTACCATGGCCAAGCGTACCGGGTTCAGCGATTTCGTCACGACTCGGCTGACACCCCCTAATTAATTTCCCCCGTTTTAACAAGCTAATAATTTTCAAAATGAAATTTTCATTTAGTCGCGCATAGATTAAGGAAGCTTTATTGATTTTGTTGGCCAAACAAAATGAGTGTAATTGCTTATAGTGAAACTTAAAATTAGGCGTTTAAAATGATTGATGAAGTGTTTGTTTTGGATTTTTATATCTTCAATTTTACTTTTAAAACTTTTTTCTAAATTCTTGACTGTAACTATTCTGTAGTTAAGTGAATACCTCAGGTAGTATCTATCCATATTATTATTATACATGCGTAAATAACTCTGTTTGAATTGAATTTGATCCATGAAATTAGGCACACAGGTACACCATGACCTGGGTTAGGACAGTGGATATTTTCCATCCCGCTAGTACGTTCCCATGGGATAATTTTCAACCTCCATACAGGCGAAGTATCGGGCGAAACCTAGTCCTTACTAATATTATAGATGCGAAAGTGAGTTTCTTTGTTTGTTACGCTTTCACGCTAAAACGACTGAGCGGATTTGGATGAAATTTGGCACATGGCTAAATCATGGCCGGTGTTAGGACAAATGCTACTTTTTATCCTGGAGCGCAGACAAAGTCGCGGGCAACACCTAGTTTACTATACTTATTTATTTTCGACTTCGACTCTTGCACGGACCAAATACTACCACTAATTTTACTCTGCCTGTGTGCTAAACGTTCTGTCGTGTGTGTTCTGTGTGTGTCGTTTTGTTCATGAATGGTAGTTGTTCTTCCTATCCCTGAGACCAACCAGTTGAGGTTTAAATCCCTCCACGTGGAAGAGATATGGTGCTGCACCTTTTATATATAGACACCTAGAAAAAGTTTTGTGCTATTATGCAATGGTCCAGACAGAAACATCGTCATAATAATGCAGCTGACACTTTTCTGCCCGAGTGACAATTGTGCCATAGACACGTTTTATCAATAGCAGTGTCTTGCACGTGTCAGTCAGAAAGAGTCGGAAGCATTTGTTAAATATCCATTGCTGATTATCGGACGCGGCTTCATCGTGCCTAATTTTTGGATACTTCATGATTCTTCTGCCCTTATATCAGTTTACTATAATCTAAATATATATAAGAGGGTCATACATAAAAGGGTCTATAATATTCATCGTGTTCACTTCTTTCTTAGTTATATCTTTTCTATCGTCTGAATTTTTTCTTCTAGCTGTAAGAATATTTTGGATCCAAAAAAGCCATATAGCCTTCAGTATTGTCTCTCCTTCTCCCTTAATTCCTCCCAAGGTTAAGTCTAAATCAAAGATTTATTTGCTGATAAATATGGTTACAAAATACAATGGTATTATAATATAATATTATACCTTAACATATTCAATCATAACATAATGACATGCAAATTTTTGGTATAGGTACTATTAGATCATGTAGATTTAAACCGAAGGTATTCTTTTACAGTATAGAAGGAATTCTCAATTAACCACCTGTGTAAAGCCCTTGTCTTTAAAAAATCGCTTTTAGCGACAAGTCGGTCTTATATTGTGTCACCCCTTGTAAAATTTATTTTATCTGTAATTTTTATGGTGTACATATTAAAGAGTATTTATCTAAAAATCAAAAGTCATTTATTAAAATTAAGCTGTGATTCAGCACTTTTTGAAAGTCAATATTACATATGACAGTCCCCTATAACGCCGATTAATTAGTATGTCCACAAATTTCTACTGAGTATAAAATATACCTTCGGTAGTAAGCCCTTTTAATTTGCGTCTCATATAAATCAACGTCCAAACTGGGCCCTAAATTAGGAGCAAATTACACAGTCCTGTTGAAAATTAATTAGAGCAAAAGTATTATGAGGCTCACCTAATTGGGGAAGCTTGTCTTATGGGAACTAAGTTGAGTCATATGATTCATTTACCGATCTTTTTGAATGAAAATCATCATAATCATCTGCCTAGCCTTTTCCCAACTGTGTTGGGGTCGGCTTCGAGCGACTGCCTATCAGACCTCCACAACCACTGGGTTGTGGAGGTCTGATAGGCAGACAAAAACTTATTTAAAACTCGGAATTCCTTCTTCATTCCCATCTTGAAAAAAACTGATACTAAAATATTCAGTGAGATTCAATGTTTGCAAAGATATTTTTATTCCAGTTCAGTAACTGGAATAAAAATATCCCTCTCAGATCTTTGCAAACATTGAATCTTGATCATTGAATTTATGTTTACGAAATTTTGTTTGTTTTGTATTTCATTTACAGTAACAATAAATAACAAAAACTTATTTAAAACTCGGAATTCCTTCTTCATTCCCATCTTGAAAAAAACTGATACTAAAATATTCAGTGAGATTCAATGTTTGCAAAGATCTGAGAGGGATATTTTTATTCCAGTTCAATTTTTGTTATTTATTGTTACTGTAAATGAAATACAAAACAAACAAAATTTCGTAAACATAAACATATCCTACACGAATTCCAGTAATCTGCAAACTACCTCAAATCAATTACCAACATGAGCCCTTCAGCAGCCCACGTCTAAACGACCAACAATCCCGTCCACGTAAGTTAATCAGCATTATTCCATTGGCAAACAATTGCCGACGCGTGGTTTCCTGACATGGCCAATTTGCCGTGAAGGAGTGAGCGGCCGATTGACGCACATTTGCATGACAAAGGCCTCAACTGGCGGTCCTGACGGCCAGTCCGTAGCCGAGTCTGACGTAACGAATCGTGGTGACGAAATGACGTGACGTGCAAAATGGCCACTGGAGTTGAGCCTTTTTCTCGTCGGCCAGTGACATGTTCGCCTTTTGAACGTCGTGTGTTCCCGATTTGCTAGATGCTATTTTTGTGTGTGTTGGCAGTTATTTTTGTACACGAAAGGGGTTTCCACCTACTTTATTTAGTGTGGTTTTAGGATAGATATTAATTTATTTCCTTTCAATGTTTTCCTTCACCGTTTTTGAGAGCAGTGGTGATGAAAATAAATTACTCAAAGCCTGTCGTAGAACCAAAAATTCGAAGACATTCACAGAGAGGAGGCCTGTGTCCCAGCAGTGGGGACGTTATAGGCTGATTATGCTTATTCAATTATTTTATACATTTAAGTAACATTAGAAAGTGGTAAGTTATAAGTTAAAAAGAAAATAATAATTTTCCCTGGTAGCTATGTACTATTCAATCTTTAGTATCCTCTTAGTAGTTGAAAGTAGTTCAGCACAAAATAGTGTTACATCTGATTACTGACTCCACTTGAATACCCCTGTCTTATAGCCTAACAAAAGCCTCTCCGCCTGTACCAAACTGTAGGTATAGGTAATACGTTGCACACTGTATAGGTAAGTAGGCAAGTACCCTAGAGAATGAATGATAACTACATTATAGAGCGCACGCAAAACTTACATACATAGATGCATGAAATATTCAAAATCTTACAAGTTGCTGTAAATCACTTGTAGTTGATTGTAAGAGAGGAGGCCTGCACCCTAATTGCGTAACACACGATCAATCGGAATCGGTTTCATTTTGACAGTTCAACAACATTCATTGCGTTATTTACGTTGTTGAGCAGACACATCATGACACATTTTTTGAACATATGAAGCAATGGATTAGCAATATCCTTCAAAATGATTCAGATTGAGATTGATTGTGTTTTACGCAATTAGGGTGCTGTGTCCCAGCAGTGGAAACCTAATTAGGTGATAATGAGTTAGTCATCATCTGATTAGCCTTTTTCCAACTATGCTGCGTGCGGCTTCCAGTTGAACCGGATGCAGCCGAATACCAGTATTTTACATGGAGCGACTGCCTATCTGACCTCCACAGCTAGCAGTTACTGGGTAACACGCCCCTTGGTAAGTCTGGTTGTCAGACTTTCGGGCTTCTGACGACTCGTAATGACTGTCAAAGATCCATGAATAACAGCCGGGACAGACGGCTTAACGTGCCTTCCGAGGCATGGAGGGATATCGGTATGTAAAGATGGTCACCCTCACAATACAGCCGCAGCAAGCGTAGCTTAACCTGAACGACCTGTGCCGCTGTTATGGTTTAGCTACGGGCCTCTAGACAGAAATGTATAATAACGAAGAAAAATAAATGATCCCATTGACGTAACTTTGCGTTTTTCTATTTATCAGCAACTTATATTATTTTAGTATTTAAGGCAAATAACCATTACCAGGCAGTCTCCATGATGTCATCTTTCTGAGCCTTTGCAAAAAGTTCCATACATGTGTTTGGTTTTAGATACTCCATTGTTTATTCTGTTCAAAATCAAAATCAAAAGTTATTTATTCAAATTAGGCTGAGAATCAGCACTTTTTGAACGTTAAAATTACAAAAGACAGTCCCCCAAAAACGCCCGCCCTTCATATGGAGGACGTACGATTATTCTATTCTATGTAGCATTTATGTAGAGCAGTGGCGGCCCAGTGGTAGGTAATGGCCCCAATGTCAGCCAGGTTACGGATTCGAATCCAGCCAGGCGTTTTACTTTGTATAAATAATTTCATCATCTCTTAAAACGGTAAAGGAAAACATCGTGAGAAACCCGGCCATGTCCAAGAACCAAAAATTCGAAGACATGTGACATCTACTAAATCGCACTGTGCCCGCGTGGTACTATAGCCCCTCCAGGCTTCCTCTCGAAGAGAGGAGGCCTGTGTCCCAGCAGTGGGAACGTTATAGGCTGATTAAGCTATATAACTTTTAGTGACTTCCCCCTTCGTCTCGTGGTCATAAGCGCGACTGCTGTGCACCCCATGCACAGCAGTCGCGCTTACTGCGCTTACTGCGCGACTGCTGTGCATGGGGTCCTGGTTTGGATTTCCAGGTCGGGCAACTGTTATTGGGTTTTTCAATTAGGATTTTTTTAGTAGCAGCCTGGAGTTCAGGTTCAATCCATGCTCTCTATAGTGTTCATACTCTAACGGCTAACCGATGTAACAATTCTGTTCTGGATTGGCACAAGCTATTGACCACTCGAGCCTTCAATCTAACTTCGCTGTACAATGAGGATTTCGGGATAGGTAGGTGAATGGCTAGCCTGTACGTATCAATTACAATGTTTCGGACTGTTATCCAGTTTTGTGTGGGGAGATTTTGGTGTTAGTCGCAAAATGTGTTAAGATTTACGGCCTATTTTAATGCCAGGATAGGCACTACCTGCCTCAATTGTACAAATAAGACCGGATTTGTAGTGAATTATCTAACAGTTAATTTATCGTGATATTATTCGGAGATTGTGAAGCAGGTTATAATTCTATATATAATAACATTATAATATGTAAATCGAAATCGCTTTTCGTGTCAGTCTGTGTGACCGGTTCTTCTTCTAAACTACATACATAACGTATTTTGACATAACATTCTAACATCATCAACTGCCTAGCCTTTTCCCAACGTAAAATTCTAACATAATTATAATATAGAGGTGTAAAGTTCACTCATACTTTATAGAAAAGGGAGGATCTTCCGACCAGACGGATGTTGTGTCTGGTGGGCAACTGCCCAACGACTGATGTTGGGAAGTTTGTATTTAAGCTAATTGTGCGGTAAACTCTGCTTTCGAGATGCAGGATTTGCGTGACGTCAGTATGACGCCTTGTTCGCATGTGGCGTTGTAGATACCGCTACATCACTCCATGTTAGACCGGTGGTCGATAGTGGGCTGAGTCTTGTATCTTGCGATGTTTGCCAGGCCAGCTGAGGTTCCAGTGATTCGGAACCGGTTGCCGCATAGTTCACCGTGAGTCGGAACTGTTTGCGGAGATGTCCCCAGTGAGTCAGTGTGGCGCTGAATTGTACTCCAATGCGTCGGGATGTCGTACAGCGCCGGGGTGAGGCTGGCTGCTGCGTCGACCAGGAGAGGGTGCTCTGCTTGTTGACCGGCCGAAAGTGCAGTGTGCTGTGCCAAGGTTGCTGGTGAGGCTGAGGGGCCAGAAGGCCAATTCTCGTAATTTAAAACGTTCAAAATCTAGTCGTCGTGTCATCTCGGCGACAAAGAAATGTCAAACGCTTGTCAAAATGTACGGAAATTCTCGCAAACTTTCACCTTTATAATATTAGTGTGATATTTGCGTAGTAGTCGCAACCGGCAAGCGTGTACAACCAGAAGGCCAATTCTCGCAATTTAAAACGTTCAAAATCTAGTCGCAATCTCATCTCGGCGACAAAAAAATGTCAAAATGTAGGGAAATTTAGAAGTATTTTTGACAGATTGAGACTGAGATCAAACTGTGAACGTTCTGAAAATTACGAGAATTGCCCCTTTGGTATGCGCGGACGCTGCATGCTGGTGGTCAGGATACCCTTTGAAGCCGTGGATACTGGCTGGCTGGGTGACTCCCCGCCAAAGCTTGAGGAGTGATGATGAGGACGTCACGCTGAAGTATTTGCACGAAGGCTGCGCTTATGCTCATGTTCGGGGTCACCAGTATAGAGGTGTGAGGAACAGGGTGTAAAGTTCACTGATCCTCCATAGAAAAGGGAGGATCTCCGACCAGAGGGTGTTGTGTCTGGCGGGCAACTGCCTAACGACTGATGTTGGGAAGTTTGTATTTATGCGCGGTAAACTCTGCTTGCGAGATGCAGGATTTGTGTGACGTCAGTATGACGCGTTGTTCCCATGGGGCGTTGTAGATACCGCTACAATAATAACAAAAATCTAGAACTTTTGCCAAGTCGTATTAACCGTGCGAAGCTGGGGTGGGTCACTATAGTGCGCAATAAAGTAAAGAAAAGATTTCATGTAAATTGTACGCCAAAAGCTACAAAGCGATGCTGCAAAAAGAAGATGAATGAGCCAGTAAAAACAAATGAAACACGGTTCTTATTAGCTCAAGACTTGAGATTTATGATTTATATTTGGCGCAGTAGCGCAAATGTGTGCTGGCGTTAGAGCCGAGCAACATGCCAAAATTAACATCTATCTCATTTTTTACTGTAATGTTGTGGCTGTAAAGTTTATTTGTAGCCTTTGCTCTCTAACCAAGTCTTTACCCTAAACCCTGCATCTGTCGAGCTTTTTGATTTGATGACCAGATGAGATTGAACATTTATTCTGAGATTATATAAAACATCTCAGGTCTAACATTTTATTTGTATCATCAGTCTAGTGCTGGACATAGGCCTCTCCCATGCTTCGCCACAAGGCGCCACAAGGCGTCCTCCGCCTTCCGAACCCAGTCTGTTCCAGTCACCTTTTTGAAGTCGTCTGTCCATCTAGCTGGGGGGCGTCCCACATTACGCTTGCCAATACACGTTAATCTCTGTCCTAACTTTCGTATATTCGCTAATTATGAATAATCCCTTTAAATGTATAAAAAGAGTTCACTCCCCTTACCTCCATAAAAAAAACGCATAATTGAGTATTAAAGTAAAATAATTAACAGCATTTAATATTCTGAGCACAGAGCATTTGATGACAAATAGCCGTTCTTAGCCCCTGTCAAATGGACCACGTTCCACCAATGTAAATTAGTTATGAGTGATACACTGAGTTTGAGGTTATACAACGTGAGGTTTAAAAGTTAAATTGGCAGTTAAGGCAAGTTAATTAAGGCGAATTAGTGTAATAAATTTAGTAGTGGGCACCGCTACGGATATATGCTACGAGTACTCGTAGCGTTTTCGTAGCACGTTGATGGGCTACGAAATTCGTAGCTCTCGTCGTAGTAATAGAGTAGAGTTGTAGTTTTTTGTAAGTGTAGCCTAGAATTTATAATTGTACGGGATTCTATTGACTGACTCGTTGGTCTAGTGTTTACAAGGGCTACTGCTGAGCATGAGGTCCTGAATTTGATTCCCTGGTCGGGAAAAGTGTTATTGGATTTCCCCATCTGATGTTTTTCACTAGCAGTCCGGATTCTGAATTTGTATCCGGTTGATGCCAATAGGCTCGCCCTCTATTACATGGGTCTTAAACATAGCTGGTGAAATGTGGGTGTATTAATTAATTAACACAATTAATGGCGTAACACACGATCAATCGGAATCGGTTTCATTTTGACAGTTCTCAACATTAATTGGGTTATTTACGTTGTCGAGCAATATGACATGAACATGATACATTTTTTGAACATATGAAGCAATGAATTAGCAATATCCTTAAAAATGATTCAGATTGAGATTGATTGTGTGTTACGCAATTCGGTTTTGATTCTCTTGCGAGTGTCGAAAATTTGCGGAAATTTGCGGCATAAACGGCTGTATCTTTTGATTGCGTTGGCTTAGAAGTTTGATTTTTTCACAGCTCCAAGGGTCAGTAGATTTGAGTATTTGATATAAATTCAGCTTGATACCTCCACGCGTTCCTGAGAAAAAGGGTCTTGACAGATAGACGGACGGACAACAAAATGATCCTATAAGGTTCCGTTTTTTCCTTTCGTGGTACGGAACGCTAAAAAGACCAAAACAAACTCAGAGGTCACAGTCTCCTCGGTAGTATCGGCCCTTTCATAGCCAAGGTTTTGTATACAGCTTTTTACAGCTGCAATTTTGCCGTTAACCTAATTGAACAACACACTTACAATCACAATCCGAGAGTTTTGAAGAATATTCGTAATCCAATGCTTCATAGTTTTGAAAAAATCGTCTGATCAACAAATGAACTTGGGTGAACCGTCAAAAGGAAACTCATTGCGATCAATTTTCATTTTATGTTACGCAATTACCCCCCTGCGAAAAAAATGCGTCAAAGAATAATAACTATTATTGGTAACTATTAAGGTATAGTATCGCCGAGCGGCCAAAGTAGCTGTTAAAAGAGGCGACAAAAATCAACAATAACAGGCTGTCTTCGCAACAAGGAATACAACATATAACACATTTTTAATTTCAACATTCTCAAGGACATTGACATCCTCAAACAATAAAAAAAGAGGTTCAAAGGAAAAAGGTTTCACAACTCATTCGTTCGTGTGTAACCTTTACAGCGCTTATAGCGATTGTATAAAGCGCTTTCAAAATGAGAGTCAGTTCATTTAACATATTAGGTTAACCGCCGTTTCAGTGGATTAGCTGCTTTGTGTATTAAGTTAAGAATTTGCATTGACGTTGTTTGGTAAGCTGATAATGTATTTAATCTCGTTAATGAAATATCTGAGTATTCCACAAAACCACAAACCAAGGACTAATTTAATTACTGTAAAGGTTGTCTGCAACAAAGGGAACCTTACATCATGCTGGCTGGTAGAAAAATGGTTGCATTCGAACATCCTTTTAGACTGGAAGCCAACCCCTACATAGTTGGGAAAAGGCTCGGCAGATGATGATCATAATCTTAGTGCACTTGTTTCATGTTACTTGGGGGTCGGGTCAACCGTCACGCTATCATCCAACCACGAAGTCACAAAGAATACAAAGTAGATTTAAAACTAAAATGAGATTTGTAAAACTATTCGTTAGCAATAAAACATTTCATCGTGGTAGCATCTGAAGCAATCACTATAAACGGCAAGCTTTACACAAGACTAAGGAACAGATCAAACAGTTCTCTTCAATCGGTATATCGTTTACAACTTAGAAATAAAACAAGTTTACGAGTTGAGTAAACAAATGAAATGTGTTTTGTTTTGATTCTTTCTTTGAGTTTAGTGCGTATGTTAGTAAGGGCAGATTTCACCAAAGTCAGATATCTTTTATCGTGGAATAGCTGTAAAAAATTCGAGATGTGTATAATATATTTCAGTTTGATATAAACTAACCTTTTATACTTTAATACTTTTGACCTCTTATACTTTTGACGGCACGGTTGGCGCAGTGGTTAAGCGATTGACTGCTGCGCTGCGTGTCGCGGGTTCGATTCTCGCACGGAACAAATATTTGTATGACCTACATGTATTTGTTCCGAGTCTGGGTGTTTTTCTATCTATAATATGTATGTATTTACAAAAAAAAAAAAAAAATGTATATAAGTAGTTTATCAGCCATCTTGTTACCATAACACAAGCATTAGGTTGCTTAGCTTGGGACAAATGGTGCTGTGTGAAATGTCCAGGGATATTTATTTATTTATTTATTTATTATTTATACAAATAAAGTAATCGGAATAAATTCTTTAATTATTGTAAAAACCGTTTCAAACACAGACATAGACGAAAAACATAATATTCACGTGAACATAGATAACATCACGGCAATTTCCCCGAAGGTGTAGGCATATGTGGTCGGTACACCCATATTTTGCCAGATAATCTGTTGCATGTAACTAATACGGTACTTGCCTGTGGTCCCCCAGTCAACTAGACTGGGGGACCACAGGCAAGTACCGTATTAGTTAGCCCCTTGGGGAACCACGAGCAAATATTTTTGACCGTGGAACCCTCCGAATAACAATCTTCTTATTAAATATATTTTTATTGCCCGTGATACCCCATCCCAAACATTTCAATTTGACATAAAAAAAAACTTTAGCGATTAGCAGGGGTACCATGGGCCAAATAATTTTCTCATGGTACCTCTTTGTCCCCCTGTCGGGTTCTACGAGCAAAGATATTTGCTCGTAGTACCCCAAGGGGAACTAGACTGGGGGACCACGGGCAAGTACCGAACTAATAGGGGATGGGCCTATTGCTACCTGCTGATAAACCGGTTACAGAACCAGACACCAGGCTGATAATGAGAAATTCCATTTGGAAGACCCAACAATATTTGCTCGACCCGAAATAAAAAAAATGGTTTCATAAAAGTTACGAGTTGTTTCTTTCGACTTATTCAACATCACCATCTTCTTTTCTTTATCTCTATTTATTTTGTGGTCGGTGCAACATGTCATTTTCTTCCACACTTCTCTATTAGACCTAATGAATGACCAATGTACACCTGGAGCCTGTGGGTCCGCTATACACAGAAGACTTTCAATGCCCTGCGTGTCCTCTACAATAATGGGTTTAGGATGCTGATGGGGCTGCCGCGATACTGTAGTGCGTCGGGGATGTTTGCGGAGGCCAACACCGACTGCTGCACACCGGCTATTCTGCGCTAGAGAGTTGCCTCCCTGATGTGTCGTGTGCGGGGCAGCCCCAATGGCCTTCTAAGCACCTTACATAGAAGGTAGAGTGTCCTATTGTGAGGCACTGGAATAAGTTGCATACTTCTGGTGCTGTCCTATTTAATGTCAGATAAATTAATGTCAGTTAAATAAATAAATTAATAAGTAGTTTATAACATAGTTTTTAATAATAATAATAAATCTTTATTATCAGACCATAGATCCATAACTTAATATACGACCAAAAAGCACGTTAAATAAAAATACATAAAAAAAAACAAGAAAAAAAAAACAAATAAAACTATTATAATTAAACCTACAAAATAAATCCTAAAACATAAACCTACCTCACATAATATATCTGAATGACGGTCTGTGTGCCGCCATCCAGTGACCTATTATTTGGCCATCCACGCTGCCGGCTACAGTAGCCACGAGACTGTTGGGGCTGCCGCGCACCCGACGCATCAGTGATGCAATTCGCAGACGCAGCAGCGAACCAGAATCCGGAACGCGAGTGTCCGCGAACATCCCCGACGCGCTACAGAAGCGCGGCAACCCCAGCATTTAAACCGTACTAATAATTTTATATGGAATTATGTTCTGAAATAAATTATTATTATTAGTCGTCATCTCGGTAGTCACCCACTTTCTAACCATATCATCATTCACACAGTCCATCCATCGTTTCTTTGGTCTTCCCCTACTCTCATAGCCATCAAAATTCATACTCAAAACTTTAATACGGTTTATTAATACTTACAAAATTAAAAACTGATCTTCCTCACACCGTAACAGTATCGCAGTCTTTTAAAAGGACGGATAAGTATTTAAAGAACGAAATAAAAACCGAAACCTTTCCAAAGCCATTTAGCAAATTCCGGTCCATTAAAAAAGTTAAATTTTCCCTCGGAATATGAAGATAATAGCGTAATTATTTTCACACAACTCTGAAACAAATGGTGGCACTTGAGGGTAAGTTAAAATAGAGTATAGGCATTATGTTTTTAGGCATCAAAGTATTATAGACACATAAGCTGTCTCACTACACTCATGTCTGTTTCAGTTAGTCGTGTTTTGAATAATCATGTCTCGTTTATAAATGGGTTGAAAATCAATCTGCCGATCTATCCTGTAATTAAAAAAAAATGCTCATGAGCTCGATCACGTCTGATGGAAAGCGATGGATGAGGTCTATGATAGAACGAGCGTGCCCAGAAGCTGCCTGTTCACTCTTACTTAGAAGGCAGACGGGTTACATGTGGAAGGGAACACAGACAGGGTCTTCTTGTTCTTTGTGTCGCGGGCACGACTGTATTTTAAATGTTGTTAACAGACAGAGAGTGAAAACTTAGGTGAAGCCAGCTGTCATTCGGCCTGATGCTAGGGATTTGATACTATTGACAGCTCACTTCGAGCTTCCTTCACCCGTGTTCACGTTGTGATTTTTACAGAATAGCACTATCGGAGATGGTTTCCCAAGTATTTTTATTATTTGGATAATTTATCTTTGGTTTTTTTGCATTCACTTTGAAACACTTCGAGGGACACTAGACCCATAGGTGTAATAACAATTAAAATTCTATAGCGTCTCGTTCAGTATGTTTCAATCAATTTTTCTATTCTTTTATAAAATAATTAAAAAATCTGCCATTGTGCATGTAATCACTCAAATGAATGAAATTAATTATTTTTTGTTACCCATGACAATTTTAAAATTTTTCCCTTGACTTTCAGTTAAACTTTCAATCAGGAATAAGTGACAATCCATTGTCCAAAATAATTGAACGCTACGATGGCTATTACGCATTTTCGCCAACCATTGAAAAAAATAATGAGAGGAAATCCTCAAATTATTGTGTAAGTGTCAGCCGAACCGCTCAAGAAGGAAATTACTTATTTTTGTACCTCTTTGACGAATTCTATCAAACTGGCGAGGTAAAGGTATGTAACCCAATAATTACCAGACCAAAAATATTTGCTTCAGCAGTCAGGCAGTCGGCAGAAGAGAGAATGCGTTCTTGCCAACTATCAGTTTGTGTGACGTATGAGTGCATGACTGTGTGAAAGAGCTGTATGCTAAGGTGTAAGTGAGACAGATGACGTATGCCAAAGACGTATGCTTGAGTTGATCTGGACGATATTAAAAAAGATAAAAGAACAGTAGCTTTTGATAGACAGACTGAAAGGAAAATACCAATAAAAACTGGTTTTGTTACATTTTCAGTTCTTTTCCTCTGATCTCAGCCCCTATTCCCAAAAAAAATATTCGAATTTCAACCTAGAGACTTCCAAGTAGACCTTTGTAAGCCACACGAGGCAAAAGACATTAAACTAGCTCGTAAAATTTAAATTCAAACTTTCTCAAAAACTCTTAAATGTAGCAAAAAACTTCATTACGTAGTACAATCCATAAATTTTTATGATAAATGTAAAAATTTTGTTACTTTTTCCTTTGGCTTAAATCGCGGGCAGGTGCAAGCCGCCATTACCCTGAGAGTCAATTAAAGCACCTAATGGTGATTGAATCCCGACTGGAATCTCATTACAGGCCAAGTTGGGGCTATTGGCGATGTGTCCGTTATTCCCAACTTTAAACGTTTTATTCGAGAGAGTGGAAGGTACGGTAATAATGGTACTTCACTGATGAGCGGATTTCATTAGATTATATTGAAACGATTAAATTCAACCTAAATACTTTGCGAAATAACCTTTGAAGTACCGTTTGTTGTCCTTTGAGGCGATTTGATAGAGGTAAAATTTGTAGGAATTCGTTAAAATTATTTGTAAAAGATTTCTTGCTACTATCCTTGATTAAAATGGAAATTATTTTTATATAATATGATGTTTAATTTTTATTAATTAAGATTATATTTACATAATACTACCTGACCGGACATAGTTGTCCTGTTTCCTATACTGATTTCAGCGCCTTCTACCGGGTCCAATTGTGAATCTAAATCATCCAGGGATTGACTCAAACACACACAAAAAAAAATCAAAATCGGTCCAGCCGTTTCGCAGGAGTTCAGTGACAAACACATGTACAGAAGAATTATATATATTAAGATAAGCTAACAGACTTAAAATAATAATATGTTCATGTTTAGGAAAAAAGAAGCAAAAGAATCATAGGGCATCAAAAAATTCGTCCGCATCGCTGTCAACAGGGACAGTGCCCAAAAGGCTGGCAGCATTGCCACGTTGTTTGGCGATGCTGATTCTTTGGCCAAGAAATAGGCCAGCCTTCTGGTCACTTAAAGAGTCAATTAACCGCCTGTCGAAATCTCGAAAAAAAAATGTTATACCTATGATAGTTTTTTCCAATTTTAATATAACTTAGTATAGGACAGGCATTTGAAATAATTTACAGAGCTGTGCCGACCTTGACTTGCTATAATTTTCTTAACGAGTCTTTTACATATTCAGAGCAATTTAATTTTATTTACCATCAGTAGCTTCTGAATATGAGAAACAAATATAGCCCTTTTGCGTTGCGTTTGAGCGCGATACGAATTCATATTCCTGTACATTTCTCGTTTGTTAAAAATATTCAGCGCCATATTTACGGGTGCTCATTCATTGAGGCAAATACGTGAATGTGTTACATTTTCGTTTGTGTTCACCTTTTGGAAAACCACTTGCATTCCGACTGAGTAGTTCTGTTTAAATGTAAATGGAAGTTTAGCTTTGAGTAAAGTTTCTTTGTAGTGTTTTTCAATTATAGCCAACAGTATTTTGTATTTTATTTACAAAACTGTTAGCTATAATTAAAAAGTTGCGATGAAAGTCAAATTCTTCAAAGCCAAGCTGAAAAGCTATAAATGTCCCTCTTTGTAAAAAAGGAAAATGTAGAAATGAGTACTTTTTAGCGCATGTGTTTTTTTCCTTCTCTCAGTTGTGCAGTTCACTATTTGCCTAGGAAAGGTCTTCGGTCAGACTTATTATCTCCACTTTCAGATTTTTGACTGAATTGTTGTCTTGTTGCACGAACAGATGGTTTAAGTGGCTCATAAATTCACCGAGTGACCTGGATTTGCCGAGAATAATTTTGCGTGGATGTGACGCATGTTTCCCCAACCCTTTCTTATTTTTTTTTGTGTTTTATGTTTTTTTTTGCGTCATGTTTACCACAAATAAACGTGTTTCCTTTCTTTTCTTTCTCAAGTCTTGGCAAATGCAGCTCAAAATCTTTTGATCAATCCCCACAGCTGATAATAGCCCTCCTCATTAGTACACTTCTGCTAATAATTAGGCTCCAAAGAGAACTACAGCTCTCATAATACCAGTCCTTTTGAAGCCTCCTTCGGGATCTAGCGCGCAGTAGCACGGTAATAGTTTCCATTTGAGCCGGAGATGCGTAACGAGGCTCTTCTTAGCGGCTGAATGAAGGGCCTCTTTCGTATTCATATGATCCCACGTGCTTCGGCGGAGTGGGAAAGGGGTTCGAGGTTTGAAGGTAGAGACTTCCAGCGAGATGGAAACGGTAAGTTGGAATTGTTGTTGTTTATCTATATGGTTTTTGTTTACCTATATTTCTTGTTTATCCATATTTCTGGTCCCCAAGATACAGGCGCTGCCTAGTTTGGGGACCACCGTAAAGATCCAAATGATGATCGCCAACAGTTAAAGACCGACGGAAAGTTAATTATAAGGTAATAATTGTATCATTGGTTCATCAATACATTTATTATAGTCCTCCTTATCGATATCGATAACAGTGATCCTTTGCAATTATTATTTTCTACCGTGCCTAATAATTATGACTCGCCAGACCAAATTTTGTTCTAAATACCCGGTGATGTTCATCATGTTTTGCTCGAATGTGTCCGGAATGAGGGTCAGCGGCGACAGGCACTTGGGGATTCGCAGTACAATATAGGGTTATGCAGCTGCTTCTTGGCCTTCCCCTTTTCGGAAGGGGCCGGGAAGTTGTGTGCATTATACATGTGCCATTTACGGAGCGGAAGCACCACGCAGCAATAGCTGGGCTCTGCTCCAGTGTTGTAATATTGATACGATTTTAGAGAGATAGATGTATTTAGACATAAGAGTTATATTATAATTAGAATTACGGGGCGACATCGTCATTGTTGACCGAGTCCCCTTAAATAAAGAATTAAAAAAAAAAAAAACTAATGCAATAGAGTGGGCCGGCTGAGTCAAAGGTGTAGTATTGTAGATGTTTATCTAATGAAGCCTTTTTTTTGGGTGGGAAATCATCATATGACTTCTCCCGCTCTGGGCGGAGCGGGAGGGCGTGTCAGACTTTTACTGACTAAAACCAGCCGTGTTCTTTCAGTTGCCTGTGCCAGGGGCCACGGTATCTCTTTCGAACAACCCGCGGTCCTAGCGGATCTAATGTAGCCTTGAAGGTGATTTATGCAATATTTCAACCTGGTTAATAATACTGGTGACTTTTATTCGAGTAATTAAGAGCTGACCTTTCCAACGTCAGATAATTTTATACGAGGAATATTTCAAATTTTTGACAGTTCTTCTATTCGTGGAATCAAATTGACGTCTGATAGATTTTGCTATCGACGTCAATTTGATTCCACACAAAATATTTTGCTTTCTTTATATTATAACATAGTAAATTAACTAAGACACTATTCTTAAAACTAACGTTAAATATTGTTAAGAAATCAGTTGTCGTAATAGTAATTGTAAGAACTCATGCCGCCTGTGATACAGGTGTATCCTTATACTGTTTTTTTCTGTTGTGTGGGTGTATCCTAGTACAGGCATCATACTTATTCCATATTTTTTTAAAGATTTATACATTACTAGCTGCGCCCCGCGGTTTCACCCGCATAAGTTTCGATCCCGTGAGAATATCGTGATAAAAAGTATTCTATATGTTAATCCTGGTTATAAACCATCTGTGTGTCAAATCCGTTCTGTATTTTTTGCGTGAAAGAGTAACAAACATCCATCCATCCATCTATCCATCCATCCATACAAACTTTCACATTTATAATATTAGTAGGATTATACTACGAAGGATTTTACCAATTTTTAATTTTTAATAAAATTTTGTTTTTCTCTATCTTACTTACAAACTTACTACTTCCGCAAATTTTCGACACTCGCAAGGGAATCAAAACCTACAGGGTACTTCCCGTGAACTCAGAATCTTGAAATTTGGTACGAAGCAACGTCTTATAGCACAGATAAAGGAAACATTGCGAAAACCGTAAATTTTTATTTGCATCATTTAATAAAAATATTTTTAATAATTTTAAATTGTACGGAACCCTCTTTGCGCGAGTCCGCCTCGTACTTGGCCTCCTTTTTGCTCAGCTCCTGATGTTATATAGTCTTATAGCCTTTCTCAAGCCTTTTGGCTAACAAATGCAAAAATATTTTTTCTTATTCGACGGGATGGCCAGAGATTAGCGCGTTCAAACAAACTTTTCAGCTTTATTATTTGTATTAGTATCTGTAGATGTATGTATAAACAAAGTCGTCTAATACCTAAAGACCTATTCACACATAGTTTATCACGATCTAGCCTCTCAGTTTTAAAAGGAAATAGCCCATATCCGCCCGTGGCTTGCGTCCTACCACTCTTAGCTCTGCCCCGTCGACCCCTAGATGAACGCCGTATGAACAAAATGCAATCTCTCCCGCCGCCACTTCAAAGATAAAAAAGACACATCTTCCAACACTCTTACTACCCACAAAATAAGGTTGAGTTTGGCTTCGTAAAGCGGCAGTTAGCTTGGTTTCGTTTGAGATTTTAAAATGTATGTTGTGAATAAAGGTTTTGTAGGTTATCAAATGGACACTAGACCATTGAGCTGTTCTATTTTGGTGCGGGTTCGTTTTTGCAAAATGTTTGTTTTTTCTCCACAAAGGTTTTTGTTTTCGAATATCACTTTTTGTTAATCATTCCAAATTCGTTTGCTGAAACCACAGTATTTACTCTACTATTCACTCTCTCTATTTACTACTACTCTATTTTTTACAAAACAAATATTCGAAATGGCTATTAATATGGAAATAGGATGGCTGGTAGCAGCTGGATGAGAGTTGCCGAAAATTAAGTTGAATGGCGTGCAATAGGAGAGGCCTATGTCCAGCAGTGGACTGCTATAGGCTAATAATGATGATGATAACGTATAAAATTACGAGACACAGAACAAAAACCAACTATTCTCAAGCAAAAAATATTAACTAGAAAATAAAAATTCATACAAGTAACTACTCATAGAAGCTATTTTAATGCCCCACCTTTAAATATCCATTGAACTAGTAGCTCATACATTTCTCGATTTCCTTTCACTCTTTACACGACCCTACTTACTGAAATAAAAATAAAAAAAGCCTTTTTAAATATTCATAATACACCGATATAGGGAACATGGGAATCCACTCAATATTCGCTGCGTGCATACACGGTCTACTCAGAAGCGATTCGCTTATGTCTTGGAATATGTTGACGAGGATGGGACTTGGTGTGATAATTATATAGTTCGTGAATAATGTTTATATGCATTTGGCATGCGAACGTGGAGCAAATTTTTCATGATCACGAATTTTGGGACAATTATTTACTTTTAGATTGAATGAATACAGAAAATGTGTTTATTCAAAGTCAATCAACATAGCGTTTTTTCGATATTGTTGGGATCGGCTTCCGGTCTAACTGGATGCAACTGAATACCATTATTTAACATGGAGCGACTGCCTATCTGACCTCCACAGCGTGGGTAACACGATGCCCCTTGGTAAGATTGGTTGTCAGACTTTTGGGCATCTACCACCCGTCGCGACCGTCAAAAATCTACAAATGACAGCCGGGACTACAAGCTGTACGTGCTTTTCGAGGCACGAATCGACTGTGGCAAGCGTAACTTAACTTTAGATCGACCCGTACGGCTGTTTTCATTTAGCCACAGCCGAAACATTAAATATCCAAAACGTCGGTAGTTCAACAGAAAATCAGTGAAATTTTTAGTTCGTTCCAAATAAAGCTCTATAAAATTGGGCTAAGGATATAGGGTATTTTCAATAAGAAAATGTATTTTCTTACAAAATAATGTGAATATGAAAAAAAACTTACTAACAAGTAAAAAGTCTTATCCACATTTACATGGCCTGTGGCCGGATAAGTACGGACAAGCGCGCATTGACTGCGAGATGCATCGGAGTCTGCATGCGCTGGTTTGTTACAAATTGTTTACTCTGCAGCATCGCATACTTATTTACTTTCAGCTTTGTTTTCAGCTTACAGCCGCTTTATTTTATTCATTGTAGCGATTTATTTGCCAACCCGCTCCAGCTTCGCGCAGTTTTCACGGCTTGACAAAACATTAAAATTTCTTTATTACAATTATGTAAGTTTAATATTTTTGTATCTGTGTGTATGTAACTGGGGTGAATTCGCAAAAGTACTATTGTTTACACTGAGTGTTACAAACAATGATCTTGAGATGTATTTTGTGCTTTCATTTTAATTTTGTGTGTGTGACTTGGCTATCGCATTCGGCTAAGACCTGTAATGATAGTTTCAAGGCATTTAAATAAATAATTAAATTGTACATAAATATAAAACATCCGGAATAAATTCTCTAAATGATGGTGAAATCCGCATCAAAATCTGTTGCGATGTTTATATGAACAACGCAGTCATACGGACAGACACGAAATGCGACTTTTATTAATTATATCTAGCTGACCCGGCGAACCACATACCGCCTCAGAATCTTCTTTTTTTCCGTATATTTTTCCCATATTTTAATAGTTATTCTGCTATTCGGGGCGGAGACAAATACAACAAATCAAAGATCATAAAAATTGGTCCAGCCGTCCTTGAGTTATAAATGGTGTAACTAACCAGCCTTTGTTTTATTTAGGGCTGATTTTTCCAACGCCAGATAATTTTATCCAAACAATAGTTTTGAATTTTGAAAATCTGTCAGACGTCAATTTTGTTCTACAAATAAAAATTATCTGTCGATTGAAAAATGTAGATATAGATAAGTATATACACATATACACAAGAAGCGATGAAACAATACTGCTGCTTGGTCTACTGTAATGTCAGTAAACAGTATTTTGAATCCGCGATCACACTTCAACACCGTTCAATCAGCGAACTCATTTGTTTTTTAAAGTAAATATTTTCGAAACAAATGAGTTCAATTTCGAATTTTGTGTGTGAATGGAATTTGAAATAAACTATGCAGAATACAAAACAATCAGCCTATAATGTTCCCACTGCTGGGACACAGGCCTTCCCTCGGTGAGAGGGAGTGGGCCGTAATCCACCACGCCCAGTGGCCCAGTGCGAGTTGGTACGAGATGTCACATGTTTTCGAATTTTCTGTTCTAGGATATATCGGTTTCCTCACGATGTTTTCCTTCACCGTTTTGGGGTCAGTGGTGATGAAATAATTTACAAAAAGTAAAACGCCTGTCTGGGTTCAAACCTACCAACACCTTACTTAATTATGATATGATCCCTTTTTCTGTGAGCATGATTTCAAAAACTACAATCTCATGCAAAGCCAGAAGTCATGGGTATCCCATCGATACCCAGTGCGAATACGGTGCTCCTGACCAAACCAAGTACCATACGGTGTCCAAAGTGTCCATATACCTACTTCTGAGGAACTCAACTCAAACTCAAAGCATTTATTTAAATTAAACTATTTATAGGCACTTTTTAATTTTTTTAAAGTCGGTCAGTTAGTCAGAAAGTTATAGCTTAGCCCATTCCAAAACATAGATCTGTATGAAGAAGAACGGGCAAGAAACTCCAAGGACACTCTTTTAAATAAAAATATTACAAAATCCTGGGTACATTATTCTTGTTGCTTTTATATGTGTGAACAATGTAAAAAAAAAGAAACAATTCAAAATAAGCCCTGGCAGTTAAGAGATGACCAGTCTCAACCGACGGCGCCCGTTCACGAACATGACGCGTGGATCAGCACCATCCAGCTCAACCATTTTTCAGGGAACTGAATGATCCAACACGTGCGCCACCGTCAGTGAGAAATTTACATAAGTGAGCATGACTACTGGGCCCAACTCGTTTAACAAAATACTTCACTTTTACTTTACTTTTTTGTTATGTTTACCATCGAAAAGAAGAATATGGGTAAACAAGAGCTTTATTACTGTATTAAGTGAACACATAAAAACCGGCGGCATATTGTCTTACTTAATAAAACCAAAAGCTCTTCAAGTCAAGTAGTGCGTCGACGACATTTTATCATTCCAGCATTTTTCCTTTTTTCTGCCTTATTTATTATTTCGTTTGAAATTGGATTTCATTTCACACAGATAGAAATTCATTTATTTCATTCAGTTCCAATTTCTTACTTAACTTGTCTGAGGTCATTTAAATATTTTGATTTACCTCCCGCTTGCTACTTGACTACTTTTTGATTATTTTTCCTCGGTCTCATAATGTTACAAGCTTCGGGGTTCGTGACAATAAAAACTGCCGATATAAATTACCAAAAAATACACTTTAATTAAACAAAGCTAATAATAACTCAAACACACTAATTATAAAACACAATTGCACTTAAGTCGAACTAGAAGATCGCATTCGATGTATTCGCATGTATCGCTGATTCGACTCTGCTCGGTTGTGGCTCATCCCGGCGTTATATAGTGCCGCAGATAGTTCTAGAACCTTCTATTGTAGAAACAGCTAGAATGTTCGAGTACATACAGGCCCCGACTGACCAGATATCGATAGTTCTAGAAAGTTCTAGCATCGAAATTTCTAGAAGGATCTTAGTGGTAACTTGACTCTATTAGTTCTGCTACTCGATACAAGATGGCACTAGTGGTAATAATATCACCATGTAACAGGCATTAATTGTGGCGCGCATTAGTGACATTAGTTACCACTAGCGCCATCTAGTATCGAGTAGGAGAGGAGGAGTAGAGTTGCTTAACATTGAAAAACAATCTGTGTGGCTGATTATTTAGCCACGAACCCCTGGAGAAAGTAACTAATATCCAGTCCAACTTTCACATTATATAGCACCTAGTGGAATGAAATTCGATCAACAAGTACAGGTAGTCAAACACGCGTCGTGACAGTTAGAAAATGGCTAGAATACTCAATTCAACCAATCGAGCCACACATCTAAAGCCTAGTAATTAACTAGCAATAGTTCTAACATAGAATAAAAACGTGTAGAAACGACACTCCTGAAGGCAAACCAGCGCGAAGCGACTGTGCGACGCAACAGTGCAAAGTGCAATGCGACAGTGCGATGCGACAATGCGACGCAACAGTGTGACGCGACAGTGCGATGTGACAATGCGATGCGACAATGCGACGCGACAGTGCGATGCGACAATGCGATGCAACAGTGAGACACAACAGTTCGATGTGGCAATGCGACGCGACAATCGCCAGGGTAATGCGAGGCGACCGTGTGACGCGACAGTGCAACGTGACAGTACGACGCGACAGTGCGACGCGACAGTGCGACGCGACAGTGCGACGCGACAGTGCTACGCGAAAGTGCGATGCGACAAAGCGACGCGATAGTGCGATGCGACAGTGCAACGCGACAGTACAACGCGACCGTGCGACGCGACAGAGTGACGCGACAGTGCGACGCGAAAGAGCGACTGTAAGACTGGTTTGTCAGAATTTCGGGCTTTTGACGACCCGTAACGACTGTCAGAGATCAGCCGGGACCAATGCCCTTTCGTGCTTTCTGAGGCACTAGCCATGTGTCCTTCGAAAAACAGGTAGGCGGTTAAGGTGACCCCTCTCACCAAGAGGAGGCCTGTGTCCCAGCAGTGGGAACGTTACAGGCTGATAATGTGTGTGTAAGGTGAATAGAAAATATGGACATGTTAGTTTCACTTCTATACGATTTTCTTATTCTACGTTGCTACTCAGTAGATAGAGCGACTGCCACTTAAGGGCCAATCAACAGGTTGATTGGAGGTCGTGACGGCTTCCGACTCAATAAGGACATTGCTTGTCGGCAACTGGAAAACACCTGGGGATATTAGACGGTTATTAGTAGTTACTAGTTGTGTGGGGTTAGCGGTTTTAGGGTTAGGCTTGTAACGGAGCTTTGTAATATACGAGTACAGTTTTGTCGGTTTAGAACGTGTAGACGAGGAATTGTCTATTGAATTGGTTGTCATGTAGACAACAATTTCGGTTTGACATTTGGTAGAATGTTTATAACTATTAATACTACTCATGTATGGGATGTGTAGGTATACTGTATTCAGGGTGGCAGGGACATCAGCGCGCAACCCGTTACCGTTACCGTTTTGACGGCGTAGGTATTGCACTTTTCGATGGGACAACGGTTTTTTTGATAACAGACATAAAATTTGTAGTACCTACCTACATAGTTTCCATTAACGTCCTTGGGGGGCAATTCTCGTAATTTTAAGAACATTCACAGTCAGAAGGCCAATTCTCGTAATGTAAAACGTTCAAAATCTAGTCGCAGTCTCATCTCAGCGACAAACAAATATCAAAAACTGGTCAAAATGTAGGGAAATTATAAGTATTTTTTGACAGATTGAGACTGAGATCAGACTGTGAACGTTCCTAAAATTACGAGAATTGCCCCTCTGATCTCAGTCTCAATCTGTCAAAAATACCTCTAATTTCCCTACATTTTGTTAAGTTTTTGACAGTTGTTTGTCGCCGAGATGAGACTGTGACTAGATTTTGAACGTTTTATATTACGAGAATTGGGCTTCTTATTTAAGGTTGGCAGGTTCCATCATCTAGTACGTTATACTGCTGAAAAAAGTTGTATTGTGGCTTCGAATAGTTAGAAAATATGCTTGGGACTTCTTCAAGATGGCGTGCCATACAGAGTTGTCTATTTTACTCAGTGAGTACACTATCATACTTAAAACTTCAAAGCTCACTAAAGTAAGTACTTTACTGCTTTAAGTACTACTTAACCTAATTGTTAATATATCCGCCTGCCACAACGTTGTACCGGGGAATAAATACAGCGACATTGTTTGGAGACAACCCTGGTTACGTCGCGTGTTGACAGCTCAAGGTCAGGTCTCACACGCCTCATGACAGTAGGGTTGTACGACAGGTAAATGAGAAAAGTTGAAAGATGGTAACAATATGTTGTGTAGGATAATGTGTCCTAGGAAAGATCGATGGCTCGGTGCAGACGGTGTAGGATTTTTATTTTGTGTTATTGATGGTTTTTTGTTTACAAACAATACGTGGTTAGTTTTAGAGATATAGCCTGTTTTTTTTTTTCAGATAACAACTAATTGCAAATGAATGATAAACGCAGTTCACTTTATTACCTTAAGGCTGTGCATTGTGGAAGTTGGCAACATCGCTAATAGCTGTTAAATATTTGCAATTCACAATCAATATTTTAGTACACATATTTAATAATTTTATTTAGTGATTTCGATTAATTCATCAAAACAGTGATATATTTGACAGCTATTTACGGTGTTACCATTTTTCAGATTGCACCCTCATATCAGTCTAATAAAAAGAGAGGCAGAGAGATACACAAGTAAGAATAGTTTTTGAAAAATAGTATGTTTTAGGCATAAAATAGAAATCTATATAAATTAAACAAAGTCGGGTTAGTTACATCATTCATAACTTAAGAACGGCTGGACCAATTTTTATGATCTTTGATTTTTTGTATTTGCCTCCGCCCCGAATACCAGAATAACTATGAAAATGTGGCAAAAATCCACGAAAAAAATAATAATGAAGTAAATCCATTTCCAACTGAATTTAATTAACACAACATTTATTGATTCTGAGGTGGTTCGAAGTTCTCCGGGTCTTAAGTGACCCGACGAACTTCTACTAATTAATAAGTAGTTTCAATCAAAACTACTACAATCAATTTCAAGTAAATATCCAACTGACTATTAATACTTCAATCATTAAACTGTTCTCACAACAAAATTTTACGGTTGACAACCCTAACCACATCAAAATCAAAGTTCCGAGTTGAAACCACAAATTGTATTGCGTTTGTGAACATAAAAGGTAAGAGAAAATATTCAAAATATTAGGGTTGTAAGACTGACTTGTTGAAATGTTGCTAGGAGGGTTGGGTTCAGGGTTATTTGATATTTTATGGTATTATAGATGTTTTTATGTAATATTTTCTTGTTGTGAACTAGTATTTCTTTGATTTGTGTGAGACTTGACTTTTTGAGGAACAGGGTGTGTAGTTCCCTCATTCTCCATAGAAAAGGGAGGAACGACTTATGTTTATTTTTATAAATTGCATTCAATTTAGGAGGTCGTTGTAACATAGCCGGACTTGCCTTCGCGCACACATTCACAGCGTGTTTATACACTTGGTGACGACAACGACAACGGGCGCCGTTGGTTGAGACTGGTCATCTCTTAACTGCCAGGGCTTATTTTTAATGTTATATTTTAAATTGTTTCTTTTTTACATTGTTCTCACATATAGAAGCAATAAGAATAATGTACCCAGGATTTTGTAATAATATCTTGATTTAAAAGAGTGTCCGTGGAGTTTCTTGCCCGTTCTTCTCCATAGAGATCTACGTTTTTGGAATGGGCGACTAGCTTCAACTTTCTGACTAACTGACCGACTATTTAACTTTGACAATTCAAAAGTGCCTGTAAATGGTTTAATTGATATAAATGATTTGAGTTTTTTTTTTTTTGAGTTTTGACAAGTAAGGCGCGCGTCGCTTCGTGTGATAAAAATACTGTACGCTAATAAACATTTTACTAAGGTTTAAATTTCCCGTACTTTAGTGTACAATATCCAGCGGGCAATATTGCAACGAAATTATGAAATACTTTGTTAGTAATATCCTATTTGTTTTAAAGAGGAACGATTAATATCAATATTGATAAATTTAGGAGTGTGAGGAAGAATATAGTAGGTCAAGACTTCATGTTATACAAGTTTGTTTATAGATTTAATTACGTAACTCAAAACTATATTACCTAACGAAACCAGTTATATAGGACCTTTTTGAATTTATTAGCGAAACTACATACACACTATATCTTCATAAACACGTAAGAAGTTTTTTTAATAAATCACTAGCTTTTGCCCACAGCTTCAGCTGGGAAGGAATTACTGGGATAAAAAGTATTCTATGTCCTAACTCACGTCATGGTCTGCCTGTGTGCCATATTTCTTCTAAATCCGTTCAGCCGTTTTTGCGTGATTAAGTAACAAACATACAAAGTGGGATTTATTTTATGTCCGTAGGACCATCACAGCGGGCTCTATCAGAATACCAGATGTGGTGATATTTTTTTTTAATATCGCAGCATTATGAGATTAGGTCATCTTTTTTTGTTGTTTTCACTATTTTGCTAGTTTTAATGGTCCTTTTTTTATTTTCATGATGTAGTTTAATGTTGTTTTTTTATTGTTGTATTTCGGGACACGAGTATAAAATATTTTTCTTTCTTTCTTTCAAAATTTCACATTTAAGTAGGATTATTTCAAGCGAGATATTAAAGAGTTGACCTTGTCATCCGTTTTTGTGATATTAGATACCGATAACCGTTTCGTCTGTGAAGTTTAGGCAATTTATTCCGAAGGCCATGTGTATCGTCAAACAATGATAGTGAAAAGGGGTGCTGGTACTTATGAATAATCACACACACATAACATACGCCTGTATTATAATGTCAATAATGTTTCTGGAAACAATCCGTTATTCAGAATGAGCAGTCAATATATACCTAATGCAAAATAAATCAATGTCAATGTCAATATAATGCCCTAAAGTAGACTTGTTTTTGAACAGTTTTAATAAATTTAGAAATTCTATATAAATTTTAATTACAACAGCGTCATTTTTTAACTTCTCCATATTATTTCACCTTTACTGTCACTAAGGAAACATGTTTAAACATTGAACGCTGTGTACAGTAATAATTGGACTTCAGATTTATGTACTGCATGTTTATTGTCTTAGTCTGTAGTTTGTCACTTTACTTATTAAAATAATAATAAAATTATTCGAAGGGTTAGTCAGTGGTGCATGTCCACGCCACTTCGCTAATCATTTAAGTTCAATGTATTAGATAGGGTGCAAACCTATAGCCATGAACCGGGAACAAATTCAGACTCTGGGCTGGTGCTGGTAAATTCTAGATGGAAAATTCCAGTAACACTTTGCCCGACCTGGGAATCGAACCATTAATAGCAACCATCTTGATTGTAGAAGTACCTCTAAAAAAGGATAAAAAAAAACGTGTTCGTCTCGGGACGCCCGACAGAAGTGATAACTTAAACTAATCTATGGTATATTATGTCTATCGCACACTAAACACTGCGTAGAGAGGGGAACCGTCTGTCCGAATTACGGCTAGCGCTGTGGGTTAGTGAGAGAGGAAGAGCCTGCCTACCGCTGCCGTATGCGTGAGAGAAAGGGAAGCCAGAAAGACTGGCGCCGTAACGCGTTACGTTACGAAGCGGTTTACCCTCCCATAAGAAGTTATCACTTCAAAAATAGCATCTGTTTAATAAATTTTGATTGGGAAGGTTGGCTGTGACATGATAGAACTTTAAGTTTTGTCACCAAAAATTAAATAGTGGGTACAGTAAGAAGAAAATATTTGCAGCTCAACTTCAGAAGCTGTGGCCGCCGCGGTGTGTACCACAATAGTATTAAAGTTAAGCTGGCTAATGGTACAAGTTAGAAGATGATGGACTTGACTATATCCTTTTTTAATAACCTATTCCATTTATCTGTTGACAAATATCACTTCAAGTATTTTGATTATTCCATCGCCAGATAACTTTTAATCGAGGAATAAAATTGACGTTTGACAGTTTTTGTATGAAATAACTGTCAACATTTCAAAATTATTCCTCGAATAAAGTTATCAGATGATTGAAAATTCAGCCCTAAATGGTCACTACCGTCTAAATAGTTTTTAGTTTGTATTAGTCAAATGTGTACTACAAATAGTTTTTAGTTTGTATTAGTCAAATGTGTCCTACTTATTTTCTCATTTATGTCATATACTTCGACTTTTATTTTGTACCGACCTTTTTCGTTTTATTTTTAGTGTTTACCAATGGACATTGTTTGTTATTAATATAAATGGATTTCAATTGCATATTGCTTAAGAATACTGTTTATTTTAGCTGTTCGTTATTAGTTTCTCGAACAGAATAAAATAAAATAAATAAAATTAAACGTTGATTTTGTTACTTACCTACCTCCCAGTAAAGTAAATTATATTGGTACCTACTCTCATCTCTAACTAACAGGTAGGTAGAGAAAGAGATGGTGCTGATTTAGAGCTCAATAAGTGCGGTTTGGAAATACTAGCTATACTTTAATGCCTGTTAAAAAGGGGCGCTTTTGGATATTCAACTTTCATTACTGAGCCGAGTGTGGAAAATGGATCAGCGTGCTTTTTTTTAGGTCTGTGTCGCTTGGTGTTAATGAAACGGCAATTATTTCCTTCTCTCTCTGATAAATATTGAATGATTTCATTATTTGTGCCTAAACTTTTTGTTTCGCTATATCTTTTAAATTAAACCACATCCGTCAAAGTTAGACCGCAAGCACTATTATATAATAAGTAGGTAGGTTGCTATAGCACAGTTTTGTATCAAATAAATGGCTCGCAAAGTGCAAATATGACGAATATTGAAGACAACTTACCAAACATACCTTTGTTGTGAAACTATTGTATTTTATAATTTATTGGTTATTAATTACGATTATTTCTTTGGTGTATAGTCCTGCGGGGAAATTCCATAACACACTAACTTACAGTAGCAATGGTTTTTGACAATTCAACAACATTTATTGCATTATTTACGATAAATTTTTCGAACATATTAAGCAATGGGTTACCAATATTCGTGAAAATTATTCAGATTGTGATTAATGTGTTACTCAATTATGGTGCTGAAAAATGGGTGGACGATCTGTAAAAGTTCCCTGGAGATGACTCGCTCAGATTAGGGAAGCATGGCACAAACGGGAGGAGGCGGAACAAGGCTACCAATGATAACGGTGATGATAATCGATTTTTATTAAACTACGGTTCAAAAGAAGGCGTCTTCTGGAACAAGCGTGCCCAGAAGACGCCATCTTTTGTGGTAGAGTCATTACTCACACACCCAACACCACAAAAACCTACAAAACCTTGTAAAACATTTTAAAAGAGTAACAGTGTAGTTTCCTGCCCATTCTTCTCCATACGAAAACTACCATTTGGACGGGGCGACTACAATCAGTTCTATTTTATTGTAATTTTTACCGTTCAAAAGTGCCTTTTATGTGCCTATTTTAAATACAATATTTGACTTTGCCTTTTTACTCTGTTCACACAATATTCACATACCTATTAACTAAATTACTCTTTCTCCCTCACTAAATTACTCTTTTCCTCTCGTAGACCTTTAGGTATGATGTAACCTCCAAAACACGGTATTAAAGACATCACTGTTAGAAAAGGTCGTCATATATTATTGTCTCATAACATCTCCCACATCTGTCTTGTTGATCACATACCATGATCGTCATTTTCAGCTCATTTCACAGCTACAACATAATGTGTAGGTAGACAGGTGGTATGACACATTATTTTACTTCTGTAAGTAGGGTTGTACAAACATTTTACTCGTCAATAATATTTTAAAAACTAGATGAGGTCGGCGTTTCCTCTCTGACTATTCTGAGAAGAAAAGCCGAAACAAACTCAGAGGTCACAGTCTGTTTTAAAGTCCAGACATACTCGTAACTCAGATCATGTGAAGACCATATAGATTGGTGTCTGAAATGGTTTTTTGAGGAAAAAACTTCACAAATTGAGTGAACTTGTGCAGTCAGTGCATTCGTTAGTAGGTAATCATGCAGCTCAACGATTCAACGAACAATTCCAAAGAAAGGACATTTGGGTAGGCCACATAAATTACTCAAACTGCCAGACCATGGTCTGGCAGTTTGAGTAATTGAAAGGAACTGAGAAAAAAGAACAAAAAAAAAGACCTACACTATTAAGACTACTATAGTCTTCACATTCACAATATATACCTAATTAGTAAGGACATTTTGCAATGTCAAATAATAATATAATATCCCTGGACATTTCACACAGCACCATTTGTCCCAAGCTAAGCAACCTAATGCTTGTGTTATGGTAACAAGATGGCTGATAAACTACTTATATACATTTTTTTTTTTTGTAAATACATACATATTATAGATAGAAAAACACCCAGACTCGGAACAAATACATGTAGGTCATACAAATATTTGTTCCGTGCGGGAATCGAACCCGCGACACGCAGCGCAGCAGTCAATCGCTTAACCACTGCGCCAACCGTGCCGTCAATAATGAATAGGTATCTATGTGTTATAAATTGTGCCTAAAAACACCGAGATAATAGATACTACAAAACAATTCAATAAATTCTTCTAATTACGCAGATATTCTGAAAAGAAAAATTTAAATTCATCCAAAAAACTGTAAAAAGTCCCAACATTATTACCAAAAGACTTTAAACATGCAAAGCGGCAATTTTAAAACGAAAACTACAAATTAAATTACTGGACAAGTCGAAAATGACTGCAATATTCATCCGCACTGAAAACTGGTTTTCAGCGGTCCGCTTTATCCAAATTTCAGTCGTTGGCGGAATTAATGTAACGGAAAGGCTCTCAACCAGCCATGAAATCGTCGCCAGTTCTTCAGAGTTATTAAGATTGTGTCTTCACTCGATTATGGTACCTACTTCAAAGTGATGTCTTTATTTTGTTGAAATTCTCGTCTAAAGCTTATATAATATATATTTTTTTGTTTCTAAAGTAACGAGATGATAATGAAGGTTCAATGTATTTTTTTAAAACTGTTTTGATACTCGAAAAAACATCGAGATTTCTTGGTTATAATATGTAAGTTTAATCATTATGTACAGACGCCAGCACATCAAGCTACTACAATCTGTCAAATTTCTATAGATTTTCAACTTTATCGCTAAAGCATTAGGTTCAAAGTTGATTGGGAAAAGGACAATGCTCATGGATGTATGGAATCCCGTACCATGCTGCATCAAAGTCAAACTTTATTTTTTATAGACTACACATCATATTAACTCCTACAACAGTTATTTTTGTAAACAAAACCCGGGTTTCGGAGATTTTCAAAAAATCGAAATCACCTGAAACCCTCGGTACTTTATTTTGTTTGACATGTCATACACGAACGGACATTATTGCTCTAAAAAATGATAATCGTTTAATTAAAAATTCTATTCTAGTTATTTTAAATTAATGTAGAATCGGCAGAGTATAATTTTTTTTACATGTTTTTTGATTGACGTGATCATGACACTTTCAAAATTCCAGGTTATATTAGTCATATCATTTGAAACGGAACGTCGGCGTCATGTAAAAGGAATAAACCAATATCAACACTTTTTTACATTAAATTAAATTCCCTGTTTAAAAATCAAACCTCCGACGCGTAATGTCGTAAAAAATTATGAAAATAATTACTATAATATTTTTATCTTGATGCATGAGACCTTTTGGTACGACATTAGGTCATTGTCCTTTGGCAGTTTCGGGTAGTTTGATGTGCTGGCGTCTGTACAAGACACATAAACCTTCCGGAATAAATTCTCTAAATGATGGTAAAAATACGCGGTCACACAGCAGACACACAAATAGACTTCAATTTATAATAGGCACCTATAGATATACTGTATACAAATATAGATGGGGATCCTGATTCTTTCTAGGTCTGTAGATAATGCTTACTATAATGCTTGGTAAATAAACTGGTGATCAATTGATCATGCAACCATTTTAAGTATATTTTTTTTTGTGTGGTTTCAGAAAGCGAAGAGTATACCTACTCTGTGCACTATCGTATACCGTCGGGTGTAAAGGGTTAAACCTACACAATACTTTAATGATAAAGTCTCTCTATGAATCTTCATTAAAATGATTATTATTTTAATGTGGGCTTACTGTGGGGACCCCTCTTCCTGACCCTTCGGGAATTACAGACGTGAGGTTATGTTTATATTATTTTAATACTTAAAAGCACTACGTTTTGTCTACCTAGGACTCAATAGAACAATATAACATTTCTACTACACGTGATTAGAACAGAGTCTATGAGCCGTATATTTACCCTCTCTGGAACGGACAGAGTGACATCTGTCAGGGGCAGGGTACGACAGATTCTTGAGCAAGTCATAAAACTATACTGTAGGGTTTACAACTTGGGATAAGTTGGGTTTGAAGCACTTGTGAGGGAGGGTTTGATAGAACACTTATATCTGTTTGATTTGGAAGATTTATTGCGGTTCCTTGGAAAGATTCGTAGATGGATGGCTCTTATGTATCTACGTGGTCAGCTATTCAAACACAGGAAAAACTTGAAAGATGTGTCATGTGCATTTTTGAGGAGACAATATCACTATAAACAATTCACAGTAGAAATCCACAGTAGATCATAATAAAAATCTGCAAGTGTTGCCCCATTCTAAATCAAAATATTTTATTTCACATAAACCTACATGGGCACTGATGAAACATCAGAAGCTAGGTGCAGGGTTCCAATTGGTCGTTTTCTATGGAGAAGAGTCGGTAAGAAACTCCATGCTTTTAAAAATATTTAAAGGGCAATGGCCCCAATAGGTACAAAGCATGAGCTTTGAAAATATATATGGGTTCACTGTTTTATTTGAAAAACAACACGATTCATAGAAGAACTCACTACACTAAAAGAGAACAATCGATGTAATTGTATACTGATTGTCATTAAAATGCTATCGAAACACTCATATAAACAAAAACACTCGAAATTGATACATACCTCTGTCATCAAAACAACAATTCCGCGAAACGAGACAGATTAAATTAACCGAATAACATGAACGTCAACAAAAGGCTAACTGACGTCTGCTGAAGTCTAAGCGGACAAAATGCAGCCTGTTTTGTCAGAGCAGTCTGCGGCTGACTATTGTAACGCGTCGAAATACAGTGTGGCGATTATGTTATCACATGAATTGAAAACACACATTCTACATGACGTATATTAAACATACACAATTAAAAGAATTAATAACAATTAACATTTTAGTCGTGGGACCTTTTTTTCATTTCAGTATTTACGTATCAACATTAAACTTAATTTGTGTTTACTTAGTAACAATAACATAAAGTTTGTGTTGAATTCTTGATACCATTGCCTCACGCGTGTCTAGTGACTTATTATCAAGGATGGTTTATTTCATGAAAATTTTTACGCTAATTATTTTAAGTATTTGTTTTTTTTTCTATTTTTAGTAAAATTTTATTATTTTAACAGACATTTATCAACTTGTAATGACCGCTGTATTATTTAATGTGATAACCTAATCGTCGATCGGACCGACACAAGGCCGAACCGAATATTGTTGAAAAATGCGGAAAAAGTTCAGAACGGCTTACTTGGGTCGGGACCATAGTCAATATTCGAAAGAGTGTAGGATCGGAACCGACTGAACCAAATAGTAACTTCGTAGCAGGAAATGGCCGAACATTCGGCCGATACTACTTCGGAGTAGACCCCCTGGCTTCTGGCTGCCAATTTTTATAACAGTAGGACCATGGTGGGCCAGCAGTAACAGGCACGACTTACTCGTTTACTTGATCGTAGGTTCGAATCCAGACAGGCGCTTCACTTTGTGTAAAAAGACTGAAAAATCACTATCTTTCCACTTTGTTATAATTGCATATGTATTCATTAATTCATAATCATCGTCAGCTCCCATCCAGGTGCTCCCAGCCATCCTGCGAAAATCGTGGCTCCACCTAGCCTGACGACGCACCGCGAAACGGTAAACGTAAGGTCGCGTCTACCCCAACGGTCATCGGTTCTACGGCTAATATGGCCGCCCCATTTATTAATTAAATTACATTATATTTATTTTAGTGATTTTTATTTTAGAAGTGATAGTGTGAAGGGAAGATATATGTATGAATGAAAGTGTATTCTTATGCTGTATGTTTATATTTTTTGAGAACTGTTTTGGTTTTATGTATCTTGTTTTCCTTTCTACTTTTTACACACGCTGTTTACATCTCTTTTTATGCACTCACCTATTGCAGGTATGCTGGGAGAGATTTCTTTAGAAATAAGCATCACCTTTGGACGTATTTTAGTATTCCTTTCTTCTTGTCTGTTTATATTTTTGTGCATAAATGGTATAAAGTACATTATTTACGATATAAGTGCGGTAAGTTGAAAATTACAGCCAAGGCGATATTGCTACAATAAAGCAGAGGCTGTACAGTCACGAGCAAAAGTATGTATACACTCGGCTTTATAAAAAAGCGATTTACTCCTTTATTTTTAATTGAAATTTTATGTTGTTACGAACATAGCATTTTCGAACCCATAGGTTTATATAATGGGTCGTATTTCAACGTTGCATTCGTTATTTCACGAAAAAATTGCAGTTGAAAGTTACCAAGTGTTGACGTATTGGTGTTCGTGACTGTACACGTATGTCATACGACGTTTTATAACATATTTGCGAGGAAATAAATAAAACTTGGACTTTATTATACGAATAAATATTTCATCACTTGTTAAAGCAGTTATAAAAAGAACAATTTGTAAATGTTTATTTATTAATATTTTATCTCCCAAAGATAATGTTATTCATAAAATGTTGACCACTTTTCTGACATAAAAACTCTTTGCTAAGATTTAAAAAAGTACCGTTCGTTTTAGACGAAGCATCTTGATAAACCGTGCGTTTTACCTTATTAAAAAGAAACTCGTGCGTTTTACATTACAATAACGCACAAGTAGGTACGTAATGAGATACAATACGATATTGAAATTGGTGAAATAAGAGACCCTTTACGAGCAAATGTTATAAAATAATAAATTATTTCTTCACCACTATTATTTCACCACCACTCCTCATCCCAAAACGCCAGCCTATCATATTCCCACTGCTGGAACACGGGCCTCCTCTCTGTGAGAGAGAGTGGGCTGTAATCTGCCACGTCAATGCGGGTCGATGGATGTCACATGTATTCGAATTTTTGGTTCCAGAACATACCGGTTTCCTCACGATGTTTTACTCAACTACATAAACATACATAAATACCCTGGTAGTGTATTTGTATGAGCACTCTGAGGGATCAAAATAAACTGGACATGCCATACACCCGACGCAGACGACCCTCAATTGGCCCCTGATAAAAGAAATTTAAACTTTATTCAAACGTCATATACGGTACATTTTCCTTAGTACCCATCCCAAGTATATCCTTAGTTTTAAGTAATCGAGTCCGTGTCATCTTGGGATTATGAGACTTGAAGGATTTGAATATTTTTTTATAGGTTTATTAATGAGTTGAGGGGAAGATTGATAAATTAACGATAACGTAGCCGTGAAGTAGAACCGTTTTTAGAAGATTAAGAAAGGGAAGGGGATGAGTTTTTAACTCATCCCCTTCCCTTTCTTGATATGGGGGGATGGGTTTTCATAACTCACTCCGTCTACACTATGATGGGTACCTCCCTAAATAGTTTTTTACTTGGAATACCCACGAAACTACCGAATGTAGTAACTGCTTCAAAAGTAGGTACCAAGGCAAGTATGTTTAAATCGCAGATGGATTGTCGAATCCACTGTTTTACAAAACCGCTAGTTGTTTTACAAAAAAGCTCCGTTTTGTAAAACAACTGAACAAAGTTCAGCTGAATTGCCATTGCGCTACGTTTAACAAAACTCCTGACGCCGTTAAGACGTGATGCAGAGTGGCTTATATGCAGTCACAATAAGCGTTTTTCATAAAACTATAACTTTTGATTAATATTGTTTTGACTTGAGATAACGTCATTTTCAAATATAATTAATTATTACTCGTTTTATTTATTTCTGTTTTGGACGCCATTATTGTTGCTATGACACACAGAGCCACAAGCGATAAAATTTGGAACTAAAATCTACAATCCGACGTTTCTTTTCACGTTGTTTTATATAGCTTCTAATCGTTGACCCGCTGCATTGTTATGTGAATAACGTGTCTTAGATTTAGTCCATATCCAACCACCACAATCTTTACCCCCGACCATGTTGAACCCTTAAATGTTTGGTTGTCAAAAACGTCGTTCAGTTGTTTTACAAAACGGAGTTCTTTTCTAAAACTACTAGCGGTTTTGTAAAACAGCGGATTCGACAATCCATCTGCGACATATGACATACGCCCTAAGACAAAATCTTTCACTAGAATGTCATTTACTCGTTTGTAGGAATACCGACCTGACCATAGTCTTCACTGGTCTTTATCAAATTTTTATCATATCGCGTGTGGTCCACCTCGGTGGTTGTCGGCTGCTTAACCGGACTATTCTGTGGATGCCTTGCCTTAATACACGAAGACCTCCACCCAGGGCATAAAACTTATAAACTAAGCGACAACATGCTAAGGGAACCCTGGAAGCGGATTTCAGCCTAGGGCGTCGCTGGAGAAAGTCAGCAAGGGACAGGTTGAATCAGATCATATTTTTTTGGGATGAGTTTAACTTGACCCTAAAAGCGTTACCTACCTTGCATTTTATTTAACGACACACAACATATTTTATTTGACAGCAAACTTTATAAACCCAAACAAAATACGAGCGATATCTACCCACATAAATATAAATTCATGCAGTTTCACTGTGTCAATAAATATGATATATGTGTACGAACGATTTTGTGTTGTTAACGACATTTTAATGCCGCAAAAACTTTTCGAGCCATGCGTTGTACTAAATATTACTTTATGTGAAATATGGAAACGTGTTACGAAATTTTGTTGCTGTGGTAATGGAATTAATGTTATTTTTTCCTAAGAATAGGGTGTTTTGCACGAGGTTGTGGGTTAAAATATGGGAAAGTACGAATGTGACAATTTATGTATGTGTGAGTGTCATTCAATTCATATGTACCTACAGACGCCAGCACATCAAGCTACTACAATCTGTCATGTCTTTAATCGATTTTCAACTTTATCGCTAAAGCATTAGGTTCAAGGTTGATTGGGAAAATTTGACAATTTCGGGTAACTTGATGTGCTGGCATCTGTACTTTCTTTACTTAGACATTAATGGGGATCCTGCCGTTTTGCCGAAAAGATTTGGTAAAAATTTATCTACCCAAACAAATTTTAGCAAACTTTTTTTTATACCAATGTAATGTTTGGATTTGGAATGATTTTAGTACGCACATTTTCATTTGGTCAAATTTTCACTTGGCAGAATATTATCAAGGATAATATCATTTAGGCATTGGGTCTTTAATCAAATGATTTATTACAGCAAAGAATCTTTGATTGAAATGATGATTTGTTATGGCAAAAAGTATAAAGGCAAAAATAAGATTTTTTGGGAATTATGTAATTAAAAAATGCAATTTTATTGTAATACTAGCTGACCCGGCAAACGTTGTTTTGCCATATAAATTATTTCTAGCTGCCCGGCGCTACTTCGTTCGCGTGGTGTCCTACCCCCTACCCTATCCTATTCTACTCCTACACTACTCCTACCCTACTCCTACACTACTCCTAGCCTACTCCTACACTACTCCTACCCTACTCCTACCCTACCCCCTACCCTAATCCTACACTACTCCTACCCTACTCCTACACTACTCCTACCGTACTCCTACCCTACTCCTACACTACTCCTACCCTACTCCTACCCTACCCCCTACCCTACTCCTACCCTACTCCTACACTACTCCTACCCTATTCCTACCCTACCCCCTACCCTACTCCTGCGGACCCTATTCCTACCCTACCCCCTACCCTACTCCTACCCTACTCTTACCCTACTCCTACCCTACCCCCTAACCTACTCCTATACTACTCCTACCCTACTCCTACCCTATTACTACCCTACTCCTACCCTACTCCTACCCTAGCCCTACCCTACTCCTACACTACTCCTAGGCCTACCCTACTCCTACTACCCCCTACCCTACTCCTACCCTACTCCTACCCTACTCCTACACTACTCCTACCCTACACCTACCCTACCCCTACCCTACTCCTACCCTACTCCTACACTACTCCTACCCTACCCCCTACCCAACTCCTATACCCTACTCCTACCATACTCCTACACTACTCCTACCCTACTCCTACCCTACTCCTACTCTACTCCTACCCTACTCCTACACTACTCCTACCCTATTCCTACCCTACCCCCTACCCTACTCCCTATCCTACTCCTACACTACTCCTACACTACTCCTACCCTACTCCTACTCTACCCAACTCCTACCCTACCCCTACCCTACTCCTACCCTACTTCTACCCTACTCCCAACCTACTCCTACCCTATTTTTTAAATTTTTCTCTGCGTAAGAACCATCCTCGTACTTCAAGGAATATTCTAAAAAAAAAATCAGCCAAATCGGTCAAGCCGTTTTCATGTTATGTCGTGACAACGGAAAACGGGTTTCATTTTTATATATATAGATAGGTAATCATTTATTTCATTTTTTTTGCAATGGACTTAACCTAACAATTTAATTTCGGAGAATTCAGACTCGTGTTGCAGAATTCAATGAATTCTGTCGTTTTTATCCATATATTTTTTGTGACGGTTCACCTAACAAGTAGTAGTAGTAACCGAACTAGTTAGACGAAGTTAATTAAAAAAAAATGATAAAAGGACTAGTTGGTAAACAAGTCATTGTTTAAACGTTCACTTGCCAAACATTAGGTTTGCGTTACGATTATTTGTGAAGAAATTTTTTGCTAAGTAATAATTTGGCAAATGAAATTATGCGGAATTTTTTTTGGGAAGTAATAATTTGGAAATTTATTTTCGGTAAAACAAGGGAGACCCCATTACTGACATCGGTGAAGAAAAACATCTTGAAGAAACCTAGGCTGGACTTGTACGAATAAATAAAACAGAAGTGTCCGTTTGTAATGTAAAAATAACATGTATTTTATGAAAGTACATGTTATTTTTACAGTAGTAGTAGCAGTAGTAGTATACAGTATTTATAGAAAAAAAACAATTTTTATCATTTTTGTCTGTTTGTTCCGGCTTATTTCCGAAACGGCTGGGCCAATTTTGAAGGGACTTGAATCACTGGCAGATATCTGAAGTCTAATTCCCGTAATTAAAAAAGTTCCAAATCTAGTCGCAATCTCATCTCAGCGACAACCAATGTCAAAAACTTGTCAAAAATGTAAGGAAATTAAAGGTATCTTTTACAGATTGAGACTGAGATTAAACTGTGAACGTTCTTATAATAACGAAATTTGCGCCTCAGATATTTATTTTCTTGTTTTATTTTAAAAATTAACCCATGAAATCCAATGTTTCCCGCGAAAGTCGCGGTCACAGCTAACAGTGAATATTAGTAAGTCTGAAATCGCCAACCCGTCTTGAGCAAGTGTGGTGATCAAGGCTCGAGTCTTCTCTGTACGAGAAGAGGAGTTAAGCCTGGCATGATCTTTGGATTAAAAGGCTTGTAAAAAATAAAGAGAAAAAAAAAAAAAAAAGAAGAGGAGTTTTCCCTGCAGTGGAGCAGTAATAGGCTGGTATTATAAGGTGTTTTAATGTAGGTTTGGATCCTGTAAGTACCTGTAGCACACAGATGTGCGTTTTTCTTGGAGTTTCGGACTCTGTTCCTACTTGGAGTTTAAAAGTGTTGCATGTTGAATAAGAACGAAATATATATGTTACCCCGTCTTGAGTAGAATAAAGAGCTCTACAATAGCCTTGACGCTTCTTTTTGCTTTTTTTGCCGAATTTGTATCTTAGATGTCCATTATGGTTACTTCATATTATATTATATAAATTAGCATTTCTGAACTGGCTAGACCTGCTTTTTTATTACAAAACTGGCTTTTGCCCGCGACTTCGTCCGCGTGAAGCAACTTTCTTACATTTTTTTTTCGTAAGAACCATCCTCGTACTTCAAGGAATATTCTAAAAAAGAATTAGCTCAAATCGGTTCAGCTGTTCTCGAGATTTGAGCTTAGCAACACATTCAGCGATTCAATTTTATATTATAGAAGATAACGGCTTTATAATAGAAAATACAAAATATAAACAATATTATTTACTTTCATCCGTCTCCTTCAGCATTTTCAACAGACTGTTGCGTCCCTAATTGAATATTGTTAGTAACCTGATTACCGGCAGTCTCCCACAAACTTTGATAAATTAAGACAACCTATTTAACACCTTAAGGCTTACAAAATAGATCTTAAAATACCCCAGTGTCTGTTCTACATAAAACGTTTTGCGGTTAGCAACCAGTGGTGTCCAGCACACGACAGCGAATTCGATCATTTGCGGCCAACTGATACTTAATACGATATCAGATGATTTTGGTCGAGTATTTATTCAAGTGAGATTTACAGTTATTAAGTATTGTTTTAATTTTAAAGCCTTTGTATTGTTTGTTTTTGGAACAGGCAAGAGGAAAATGTGGGGAAGGTTTGTGGATGAATGAACGAATACTAGCTTATCTGATTTAGCTTGAGCATACCCTGTCGATTAGGTTAACCGTTTTTTGAATGCTGTACGTACATATTCCAGATTACGTAAACGTTAACATTTAAATGCATGATAAAATAAATCAAAATCAAAAGTCATTTATTCTAATTAGACTGAGAATCAGCACTTTTCGAACGTCAAAACCACAAAAGACAGTCCCCCAAAAACGCCCGGCCTTCACCACTTCCTAGTGCTATACCAATAAATATATAAACTGCCTTATATCTTATTGAATTATCTTATTTATGGCTTCTTACAGACATTATAATACCGTACGTGTATCAATCAATGTATGGTGTGTTGCTGTAATCACTAGTTCCATCTGTCAAAAAACGGTTTACCTAATTATGGACAGGGTATACTCAAGCGAAATCAGGCAATATAGGCAATAGGTCTGTCCCCAATCACATGGGACTTTAACATTACTGACGAAATGTGGGTGTATTTGAGGTACACCTCTGCTTCACCCTGTGTTGACAGGGATGAAGTTATATTGTCTGAATTTGCTTTTACATAAATCTTAGCATTGCTACTTGTACCACTTAGTCTTTAATTTCGGCATCATTTAAAAAACACAAGTGAAAATGAACTCATTCAAAGACTTATACTTAACTTACTTACTTGTACTTATCGTAGATATAGAATAGAATACTCTTTATTATGAGGAGGGGCCCGTGGCCAAATGATAACAGCCGCACAGGCCGATCGATCAGGTTAAGCTACGCTTGCCGCGGTTGGTCAGTGGATGGGTGACCTTCTTTACATACCGAGACTCCTCCGTGCTTCGGAATCCGTTGGTCCCGACTGTTATTCGTAAATCAGTCAACCAGTCTTATCAAGGAGTATCGTATTACCCAGTAACTGGGTTGTGGAGGTCAGATAGGCAGTCGCTCCATGTAAAATACTGGTATTCAGCTGCATCTGGTTAGACTGGAAGCCGACCCCAACATAGTTGGGAAAAGGGCAGATGATGACTCTTTGTTATGGACGCCAAAAGTATACAGATATAACGATAACCACGAACGACAACGATATTGCGTTTACTACATTTTGAAATTGGCTCACGAGTTATTTGGAAAGCTAACGAGGTTTCAAACAAATTAAATCGTTGAATGTGCACTATGATATTTTTACATCCCAAAACTCAATCAAATAGAATGCGGGTATTTGCCAATTATAAAAGGGGGATGGCTGTCAGCAAATATTTGCTGCGTCCGTGTGTTGACTCGCGTTTATCCGCTGTCGAGAGCGGCTCATGATTCTGAGTTCTTTTTGCGGTTTTTGTAAGAACATTATAATGCTGCATTGATACATATAACATCAACTGATTTTCCAGGGTTTCTAAAGGATACCCGGATAAGTACAGCTATGAAAGGGTATCCAAAGTACACTGAACTGATTAAATTAAGTAGATATTTCAATACCTAGATGAGACCTACTTCATCTTACAGAAGTAGTTATTTTTCCACTCTGCAATTGGCATTTTATTTTTGTTTTGATTGTTGTTGTTTTGTTGTCATCTGCCAGTGTCGCGGGCGCATCACGGATTAATTTGTATTGTCAATGTCAAATGTCAATTGATTGTTGCGTTGTCATTGGTCAACATCAAGCAATGGACATATTGTCAACATTTTATATGCTCGGGTACGAGGTTTTTGACTACGTTGTACTCGTATGTGTATATTTTTATGTTTTTTTTTATTTGTAATGTGCGTTTTGCTTGTGCAGAGTAAAAACAAATGTTTCTTTCTTTTCTTCAACTGCTCAGAAGCAGATTTCTAGTTGGTTTGATGGTTCTTGATCTTCACCGTGCAGTAGAAACGTCGACAGACGCTGCTAAAGCCAAGATCAGGAGGATCATTCATCGAGGCTATGACATTTAAACTCAAGTTCAGCCGCATTGGTCTAGTGGTCGCAAACGCTATTGAGGAGCATCAGGTCCTGGATTCGATTCCCAGTTGGGGTAAAGTGTTAATGGGGTTTTCTCAGTAACAGCCCGGAATCTGGATTTCTGCCCGGTTAAAGGCTACATCCCTCTCACAGAGAGGAGGCCTGTGTCCCAGCAGTGGGAACATTATAGGCTGATTATGTTATGTAAAGGCTACATATAGGCTCTAGGCTCGCCCCTATTACATGGAACTTAAACATAACTGCAGGCATGTGGGTTTACTATGGTGCACCTCTGCCTAAATCTTCTTAATCTCTTGCTAACAAAGTTCAGTCGTTCTTTGTCTTGAAATACACAATCATTGCGTGTTTCTGACGACTGATATAACTAGACTACCCTTTCGCTTCCTGACTTCAATGGCGGATTGTAAATGGAACCGATTACTTGAGCGTATTGCTGTCATTTCATGAATAATGCGATGTCAATAAATGGTAATATTTGGATGTAAACAAAATGTTTCTGATTGACATGCCCGATGCTCATCATTTTGAACCTTCCAGCAGTGCGATTCAGCCGGTCGATTCTGTAACCATCTCACCGTGAAAACTTAGGTGAAGTGAGCGTGGAGTGAGCTGTCATTCCAACTAATGCTCTTTTCAGAATTGCACTGCAGGTGGTATGAAAATAAATAAAAATATCATCTGTCACCTGCTGCGGTTGGATAAAGAAGGTTTATGTAACCGACAATATTATTAACAGTAAGATGACTCGTTTATCTACCTGTTTCGGCGTCATTAACTGCTTCATTTATATTATGTTGTATCCGGTCATTAATCTGGTTTATCGCAACAGCCTGACATATTGTGTTAGCGGCATAGTTTAGCTGCTGTAGTGATGGCATGGCTTTAACTACATAAATATGTACAATGTGGTGACGACAGCAAAGCGTACAAGCTTCTAAAACAATCTTCATGTTCAGATACTCATGAAGATTGTTTTAGAAGCTTGTACGCTTTTTTAGATTAAGGAGTTGCAACGATTTCCTCGGTTTTATTCAGAAAAGCCTAAATCTTATAAATCTGCTATTTATAATACCACTATAAGTTACAGAACAGATGGCCGATGGGGCCGAAAGGTTCTGGAGCGGCAACCGCGTACCGGAAGACCTAGCGTTGGAAGGCTTTCCACAAGGTGGACCGATGACCTGGTAAAGGCCACAGGAACCCGCTGAATGCGAGAAGCACAGAACCGATCGAAGTGACGGTGCTTGGTGGAGGCCTATGTCCTATGTATGTATGATAATATAAATTATTTAGTTGAACTCAAGACTCGTAGGCGCGGGCTTGCGGGTTGCGAGCAATGGGCAGCTCGCCGCCCGGTAGGGACAAGGCCCAAGTCGACGGCGCGTTGTGTTCCCCGCGCGCCTCAAAGAGATGTCAGCACGAACTGATGGGGTCCGCTAGGGCCGATGTCTGCCAGGGCCGCTGGTCGTTCGAAAGAGATACCGTGGCCCCTGGCACAGGAAACTGAAGAAACACGAGTAGTTATTCAGTAAAAGTCTGACACGCCCTTCCGCTCAGCCCAGAGCGGGAGAAGTCATTTGATGATTTCCCACCCAAAAAAAAAGACTATTACTATAATTGGAATATGTGTCATTCACGCATGCTTTTGCTTTAATTTAATAATTATTTTACACTAATAGCTGCGCCCCGCGGTTTCATCCGCATAAGTTTCGTTCCCGCAGGAATATCGGGATAAAAAAAAATCTATATGTTAATCCTGGTTATAAACCATCTGTGTGCCAAATTTCATCCAAATCCGTTCAGTAGTTTTACGTGAAAGAGTAACAAACATCCATCCATCCATACAAACTTTCGCGTTTATAATATTAGTAGGAGTATGTAATCAGTTGAACATGAATGCCTTCTGTTAACTATGTATTGGATACAGACTAGCAGGCTATATTTATGGAAGTTAATAAGCAATGTTTTATGTTGGTTCCTGAATTATTCAAATTTTGTAAACACGACGGACGTGTAGGACGTTATAACGTAATTTATTTTTGAGTCAACTAACATTTCGACTTTTTTATGCAGATATTATAACCACGAAAAAAATCAGCAAAAGGTGTAAAATGTTTCCAAAAATAAACATTATTATCAAAGCTATAATTGTCATTCAAATTCGTTAAATAGCTTTAATTTTATCTCTTACGAACATACGTACGATTTAAGGGAGCCCTAAAATGAATATATTAAAAAGGGAAACCTTTATGACTACCGTTCACCCGAACAGATATGAGAAGCGCCAGATTATGGCCCTGTGGTCCTGACAAAGATACAATTTATTTCCAACCTTGTAACGGTTACCTCAAAGTAGGTATTTGAATGGGTGGTTATGGTTGAATTTGATTTAAAGTATTATGACAGTTTTATGTAAATGTTTTAGGATTTTTTTGATGTTGCTACTTTCCTTCTGTGGGTTGACGCTGTGTTGTAGAGAATTGCTCTACAGAGGGAAATATGCATGCAAAGTGGATATTATTGAGAGCAGAATTGTCACTTTGGCGTTGGGTAGAACTGTACAAACATAACATAACGCTTGTATTTCCCGAAGGGTTGGGCAGAGATGTACCCATTATAGTACACCGACATTTCGTCAAAAATTCAGTCTATAACGTTCCCACTGCTGGGATAAAAGCCTCCTCTTTTCGAGAGGGAGTGGGCTGTAACGCGTGGGCCCAGTTCGGGTTGGTAGATGTCACATAAATGTCTTCAAATTTTTGGTTCTACCACATGCCGGTTTCCTCAGGATGTTTTCCTTCACCGTTTTCAGAGCCTGACTGGGTTCGAACCCACGACCTACAACTCGTAAGTCAGGGCCGTTACCACTGGGCCACCATAGCTCTCACCATCTCTCTTTTCCCAAAAGCACATATACGGTCACGAGCACTAATATGTCAACACTTGGAAACTTTCAATAGCGATTTTTGCATGAAATAACGAAAACAGCAATGAAATACGACCCATTGCAAAAAAAAAACTAGCGCCTATCAATTCAATAACTATACCTACTTACTACTAGGTCTCGATTCTCCATATAGTTATACCCTCTTCTTCCACTTTATCAATTTTTATGCCATAAATATATTGTCAATTTTTAAGAATTTAAACCAGGCTTCCTGCGAAGCGCTGTGGCAGTATGCTTCCGGGGCGATAGCTTAGCGGAGCCAGGATTTTTCAACCCATTTTCGAGTCTGTGTGTCGGAAGTTAGGCTACAATTCAACTTTATCTCTAAAGCCTGATTTACATATACACTCGAGAGCAATGAATCCGGGTCACTTAAAGAATGTTAAAAATCTCGGAAACTAAAAATGATAGGTTAATGCAATAAATTGTATTTAATAGACAATGTAATACTCCTTAAATGAAAGTAAAAAAAATATGAGTCACCATACATTTTCTTAACACAAAATTACATAAAGAAAAAAACTGCTGATCTCTCCTTAAAACAAAAATAGGAAACATGAAATTTTTGAACTTTATTACGATTTTCTTGAATTTTAATACTTCGTATTGCCTCCTCGTGCTTCCATTACTGCGTTTACGCGGTTTGGCATGCTGTACACCAAGTTCCTTATACGATTTTGGGGAATATTCTCCCATTCCTCTGTGAGAGCAATTTTGAGCTCACGAAGCGTGATTGGGGGAGGGTTTCGTTGATTTACGCATCTGCCTAGCTCGTCCCAAGCATGCTCGATCGGGTTGATATCCGGGCTGCGCGCTGGCCACTCCATACGAGTAATGTTCATCTCTTGAAGGTAGTCATTCACAATCCTGCCTGTATGAGGTCGGGCATTGTCATGCATAAATATAGCATCCTCACCTAAATTGACCATAAATGGACCAACGTGATCATTGAGGATTTCTTCCACATATCTTACGCTAGTTAAAGAGCCGTTTTCTATGATCACCAGCTCTGTGCTACTTTCAGAAGAAATTCCGGCCCACACAAGTACAGACCCACCACCGTAGGCTACTTTTTCTTCGATGCATGCTTGCTTGAATCTTTCCCCTGGTCTTCGATACACTCTGTGTCTTCCATCGTGCTTGTAGAGCATAAATTTTGATTCGTCGGAGAACATAACTTTTGACCAATCTTCAATACTCCAATTTACGTGGCTCTGGGCATATCTTAGTCTTGAAATACGATGCCCACGCTCCAGTTTAGGGCCGTTTGCAGGTCTAAGGGGTTTTAAGTTAGATTCAGCAAGCCGACGTCTTACTGTCCATGCACTTGGGTTACTTCCTCCGAGGCGTCGAAACTGATTTGTGAGTTCAGTTCCTGTGAGAAAGCGATTTCGAAGCATGGTGTTCACCAAGTATCGGTCTTCTCGTGCTGTGGTACACCTGGTTCTGCCCGTTCCTGGTCTGCGTAGGTTAGAACCAGTTTCTTCGTAACGTCGGAGAACTCTTTGTACTGTTGACAGCGACACACCGACAGTCCTGGCTGTATCGCGCTGACTCCGGCCGGTTTCCAGCATTGTAAGTATTCTGGTGCATTCTTCAGGCGTAAGCGACATAATTTCAGCTTGAATAATGAATATAGAGCACTATCAACATGGTTTATGTACCCACATAAATGACAGATTACATACAAAAGCAAAACCAAATGCTGTAATTTCGTAGTTCCATCTTCGAAAGTGGCCCTTTTTCAAATTTGATTTTTTTATGATATAACTTTACAATAACTAAGAAGTTTTAATAACTTCATTGAAGGAGTATTACATTTTCTATTAAATACAATTTATTGCATTAACCTAGCATTTTTAGTTTCCGAGATTTTTAGGATTCTTCAAGTGACCCGGATTCATTGCTCTCGAGTGTACATACATATATAAACTCATGCCATCTACCCACGTGGGTAGGCAGAAACAGGGTACAGAACGTCGCCTTTTTGACATTTGACTTTTTTTTTTGACGTTTTTGACATTGATTGTCGCTGAGATGAGATTGCGACTAGATTTTGAACGTTTTTATTTACGGGAATTGGCCTTCAGGTCATACACGCACGCCGGTTGAGAGTTTCCCATCACATCAGCCTTTGTAAATACTTTTTGTGAGTCGCCTTTCATCCATCTTGATTTACACTGTACGATTGAATTGACCGTGGCATGTGTGGTTACTAAAGCTTGAAGCAGCAATAGAAGTTGATAAAAGAAAAAAGAAATTAATTTGTTGTTTTTTTTTGTAGGGTCATCGACCGCAGTTATTGTAGTCACTTCAAATATCATTTTATAAAATCAGTTTAGTTTGTGTAAAATACGAGATGTGATTGGTATCGATATATAAACACTATAAAACATATTTTCTCAACTCATACTTCAAGTAACAACACTACCAGCGGTCGTTGACCCGTAAACAAGACATCACCACTCTTAATTTATATTTTATCGTGTTTAGATATCGATGTTTTTCTAGCTAATTTAATTTGATCCTGTATATTTATTTGTTTCTAGAAAACTCAACCTATTAAAATTTGGTTTTAGCCACACAACGAAAACATCTCAGGGATTTACATAGTTAGATGTAATATATCTAATTAAGTAATGATGTTAGGGCTGCACTACTTGGTATATTATACCAATAGTAGGCCATGCGTTACTAATACTATTACAAATACCACTTAGCACTAACATAATCTGATTAGATACAATTAACCTATCTAGACTTTAACCTAAACACAACACAAATCAATCTCAAAGCGATCCCTGTAAACACAACTCTACACATTTCATGCAAACTCCTCAAGTCTGACAAGGATTGATGCTGACTTCGTAAACGGAGCCCCGGCAAACAACAGAAAAAAGTTAAACAGCCATGAATAAATGTTTACTTACCAGTCTCCAATGCATATTTTTATCAAGATTTATTGGGCTTATGAAAACGATTATAATTTTCCTTGTTGTCAACTCAAACGGTGCAGGAAAATGTAAGGAGAAGTTGGGGACAGATTAAAAGTTTGTAATGACGAATAATAATGGCGGCTTGTAACTGTTTGGTCTTGGTGCAGGGCAAGGCAAGGGCAAAGTTTTTTTTTCTTACAAAGATGAGGCGAGCTTAGATCACCACGCTTATATAAATATAAATACATATTTTAGCGATGCGTATGTAAGCGATTCCAGATAACGATGTCAGGTTTTCAGACAGCCTTTTTGGTTAAATAGCAGAGTATTGTTTCAGATCAACTAGTTTCTATTATATGGCATATATTTGTAAAGCGATATCAAGGGGCACCCAGTAACTGGGTTGTGGAGGCCAGTAACTGGGTTGTGGAGGCCAGTCGCTCCATGTAAAATACTGGTATTCAGCTGCATCCGGTTAGACTGGAAACCGATCCTAACATAGGAAAAGCAAGGCAGATGATGATATTTGGACGGAAGTAAGAATACATTTTTACATAGAATATTAAACATGTCCATACGGTGATGTCATGGCTCTTATTTTAAAGCTGCCATAAAATTTCGCATAAAAAGTAAATTCTACAATCTTATTTTCTTTTTACTGACATTTTGCTAACCCAATCTTTCATGGAGACGTAAAAACCTTATTATTAACCCTTGCAATGACATCATTTTAAAGAGAAATATAGAATATTATTTATACCGGAAGTTGTTTTTGAGTTGTTGTTGGAGAGTTGTTTATTGTTCTTTTTTTACAATAACCTATAATTCACATTAAAAAAAAATAGTTGAACGTTGTATTTAATTAAATTCGTAATTATATATAACTTCATATTAATATTACCCTGTGTAATGTACTTAATATTATGTTTCACTGTAGATAAATAAATACAAAATACATATTTTTTTAAAGTTACATAGGGTGTCATAATGGGCTGTCTTATCGCTAAAAGCTGCCAAAAATGGCGGCATAAAATGGTAAAATACAGACGCACAAACTGTTTCCATGGATTCAGCACATGATTCTGAACACCCCTGCGTTAAAATTTATCGTCGGTTATTTTTTTTTTAATTGCTGTTTCATACATTTAGACCGCGTAGGTATTGCACTTTTCTATGAAACTGCAGATTTTTTTTTATAACTCACGATAAATACTACCTACACCTACAATCATGTGCTGAATGTAACAGTTTGTGCGTCGATGTCCCAGCCACCCTGTATATTCATCAAGTCAAACCAACAAAACAATCGAGAATTCAATTATATTGATAGCTAAAACGTGCTCGTATATAATCGCGTGTCAATTTACCGATTAGCCGCCTGCCACTCCATTCATTCCGTATTAGTTCAACCTGTCTTACAGCCTGTCCCTGGGGATTAGTGAGCGTGAACGTGGGCTCCCTTAGATTTTATTATAAATAAAGGTCTTTCATGGTCATAAGTAGCTAGGTGGTGATACGTTTTCTTTCATGGTTTAATTACTTTTTCGAATGGGATTATTAGTATTGGTTTAGATAATCCACTTTTCGTAAAAGTGTGTGTCATTATGTAAGATGTATTGTATAAGCCTAGACATATAACCTACTTATATGCTGTGTGCTTCTACTTAGGGCCTTGTAGACTGTTTTGTAGATCACTTTCTATTTTATTAAGTACCTGGTACTTGTTGACAGGCCTACACTGTCCTCCCATACCCCACTGTAATTGAAGCCAATCATTTTTAAAAGATTAACCGTGGAATTTGTTGCCGACTCTTATCCATAGGAAATAACGAACTGGAACCGTGCACCTAGCTTCTGATGTTCCTTAAGTGCCCATGTAGGTTTATGTGAAATAAAATATTTTAATTTTATAAAATCGTATCTTTATATCGATTTTCCACACACTCTTCAGCATTTCTGTGTGCAAATATGTTAAGATCTATTTATACTAAAATATCAAGATATTTTAGTATAAATGATTTGATAAGGGGAGACGAAATAAGATGTCCTTTATCATTAGTTGCTAACCCAATTAAAATCATAAATAGATAACATTTTGTCCACACGGTCGTAAATTTTCTCCCAAAATTATGTGGAACTGTATACTGGAAAAAAATTGACCAGTGCGTACACTGTAACCAATGATTACCGCTATATTTTCCATGCTAGGGGTCTAGAATCATATGTTGAATTAATGGTTACAGTTTTCGCACTGGTGGAAACTCTTTCCTGTAAATAAAACTCCCGTTAGTAATATGTCCCCCCCATAAATACAGGTTTGAGCACCGCCTCCGATATTTACAGAAAGCATAAACCTCACAAACTGCGTCTCGGGGAGCATTTCATGTTCGTGATTATGAAAAAAAGTTTGTCTCTCCGTATGCGCACAAAGGACGTGTTTTACGACTGCGATGTACAGCCAACTGCACATCAGTAGTAACACGTGCTTTACAAAAATCGCCCATGCTGCTACGACATAAGAACGGTATCAGTCAATTTTTTCTCGCTGTTTTGCGCTTGACTGTACGTAGACGGTTTGGTACATGTCTGGAGTATTTACTGTACTTAGGAAAGGAATATAAAAGTATCCTGTATACTTAAGGGTATGTACGAGTGTGTAGATAAGTAGATGGGTTTTTATTTAGGCAGAGTTTCGTAATGTTGGCGAGATGGTGAAGAAAGAGTTGGTGCAAAAAATAATATACTTTTTATAAAGAGTTTTGTCGAATTTTCCTTGAACTCGAGTCAAATAGGCTCGCCTTCAATTGAGTGGGACTTCTTCAATTGTGATAGGTGAACGTATTTTATATAAGACACCTCGAGGAGCTTGTGACTAAGTTATAACTGCCGCACGGGTGGATCGATCAGGTTAAGCTACGCTTGCCGCTGTTTGTTCGTGGATGGGTTACCATCTTTACATTCCAAGACCCCTCCGTGGCTCGGAAAGCACGATAAGCCGTTGGTCCCGGCTGTCTTTTGTGAATCTTTGACAGTCCTTACGGGTCGTTAGAAATACTTGTTTGTGCTAAGAATATATTGGTCATCGTTTTTAATACTTATATGAAATCGCAGTACTTACCATTCAAGTATGGCAAGATCACCACCAAAAAACATGACATTTCATTTGTCAACCGGCCTACTGACATTGTCCTTACGCACATAGGAAGACCAGAGACCAGAGGGGCAATTCTCGTAATTTTAAGAACGTCACAGTCTGACCTGTCTCAATACAGGGTGGCAGGGACGTCGACGCGCAAACTGTAACCATGGATTCAGCACATGAGTTGAGACCCCATAGCGTCGAAATTTTTCGTCGGTTATTTCCTAAAAAAAAAAAAAAAAATTTCTACATTTTTTTTGACAAGTTTTTGACATTTGTCGGTCGCCGAGATGAGATTGCGAATATATTTTGAACGTTTTTAATTACGAGAATTAGCCTTCTGGGCTAGGAAATAAGATACTTTTATCCCGGTACTACGTTCTAGCCCTAAAATATATCGATAATAATATCATCTCAAACTTTTGGCAATATACCCCTAAAAACCTAATCGCCAAGTTCACACTTCAGATAAAACTTTTACCGAAAAGATTTTGCTAAACCTTCTAAAACTCGCGAAGCCTGACTTTTTTTGATAAAAATGTGTACGAAATATAATTCCGATACGCCATGCGAATATCTTAGCAACTCTTTGTCTAACTTCTGAAGTCCTAACACGAGTTTCAAAGAGATTTCGTCAATCTTATATAACGTATCATACGGAGTGAAGATCTTTTTGCGTTTGCGTCACTAAGTGGATAAAAACTTTTTGATTTGATTATGGTGTTAACAAAGGAGGTTTCAAGTTTGTTTAAATTTTGTATGCTTATTTTTGTGGCACTGAGAGAATTATTGCGATTTTGGTAGCCAAAATGGTTGCGTTCTTTTGAATCATTGCGGATTAGCTACGGCGTAGCGTCACGTGCTACGCCGTAGCGCTCAGTAGTAAGAGTTAGGATTGAGGGGATTGGGAGGACACATTAGTTACAGCAAGCACGGCAGGCTTATTTAAATTATGTTTCTTTTCCTTATAAATATTATAGTTAAACAAAATAATTGCATAGAGATAAAATAAACGTTTTTATCTATCTATCTATCTATCTATCTATTACAAGTATATATAAAGGGAGGGCAAATAATCAAAGGGCATCAAAAAATTCATCCACATCGCTGTCAATAGGAAACGTGTCCAAAAGGCTGGCAGCATTGCCACGTTGTATGGCAATGCCGATTATTTGACCAAAAAATAGGCCAGCTCTCTGGTCACGTGAAGAGTCGACCTCTTGGCGAGGTCTCGTGATTGAGGTGTTAAAAAAAATTATTAACTTCTTTTATAGTTTGTCCGATAGTATTCAATATTCTAGATATAAAAGTACGTTATTTATTTATGTTTATCTTTAAACACAAATGGGGTATCCCATTACGCATAATGTGATCGTTAAAACCCCCTGAAATCGTTTATTTATCATCCATTTCATTAGAAAGTAATCAATCAACGTTATTAAAGTTTCGACAGTGGTGTCTGGTCAACTTTGACAATGTTCCTTTATAGGCAAGTTTCTTTTATGTTAGTTTTTTCATTAAACAGGGTAGCTTTGAACGTGCGACGAAGTCAGTGTTGTTAGTAACATGTGTGACTGATTGATGGAACTACAAAAAGGTCTTTTGTTAAGGTAGTAACGCCGGTCGGTAGGTGCGGGCAAGGAGTTTACGTTAGGATTGTTTTTAAAGACAACTTACATAAATCATTGATTCATTTACTGATATTATATTAAGGAGGTTCTATTATTTCTCGTAATTATTTCCTTGAAATACTTTATTATATAATAATACTTTATTTTGTTGATAAAAAAATGTGAAACATAACTCTATTAAATCGGCTTTTTTGTGACAACAGAGCTCCGTCAGATCCTAACGCTTCATTTCAAGACGATGGTTTTCGATATCCACACTATGTTGTGCTATGTATAGCAGGCTTGCTATTCTTATGTATGGCAGTACCGTCTAAAGCCTGATTTACACGGTGCGAAATAAATACCTGTGGCACAGCATAAGTAAACAACAATAAATGTTACATCGTCTAAACAGTGTTTTTAGTACCAAGACATTTGTTACTTCAATTTTATTATAAGACACAGGCATGGAACTTGCATGTTAGGAACTTGTAAATAGAGCTTAAATGAGGTCTTAATTGCTTAACGGACCAAAAACAATCCACTCCATAAGCGTTCTAAATTCAAACCAAAAACAATAAACAACAAACGCCAGCGTTCGTCCACTCGTGAATTTCGCGCCAAGTTTTTGTGCAAACCATATGTTGCTAAGCTTCCGACAATCGTTTTTTCTATTGATTTGGACTACGACGCAAAAACTGGACGTTTTCATCGGATATAAACTATGATTGTGAAGTCATCAGTGGCGTTAGGTTAAATGAAAAATTCTTGTTTATTTATTTAAACTTTTCGCACAATAAGGTACAAAGGCGGACTTAATGCCTTAGGCATTCTCTACCAGTCAACCAGGGGTGGCGAAGAGATTACATGACAGTTGCTTTGGTTGAGAGAAACAATGATATATACATTTTTTAAATAAAACTAGGTACATATATACATACATAGTTTATATACACATAAATACTATGTACTAAACATAGTACTATTAATAAAACTATTAATATTAATAATATACTTATAATAATAGTCAATAAATTAGCTGGCGATACTCCACAGACGTGTTGGGTATTAATCTCCAACACGATAAAACAAATACAATACTGATATTTTATACTCATACTTCAAACTAACTAGACTTCCTGCAGTCGTTTACTTCAATTTTTTTTGTTTTTTCTTGTTTAGATGTATACCCATCAAGACTGGAGTTTAGCTAGCTAATTTAACTTGATCAAGTATTTGTTGACTATTGTCTCACTGCAGGGTCAGTGCTGAAATGTTTCTTTCGTAAAGAAGTATTCATACTTTCCTTTAATAAGAGAACAGAACGATTATGAGTAGTTACAGCCTAAGTAAGACTAAAAGCTACATTTAATTTGGCAACTAGTCGGACAAACGTAAAATAAATACGTGAATAATAATGTAAAATCGGCCTCAAAAAGAGGTATACTTTGACAAGAATTCATTTGTTTGTCTAAATTTGTCCCGCAATACTGTATCAATGGCGCGGATTCCCTTGTTCACAAACTAAACTAAATTTGAGTTCAGTGCATCTTTTTCTTCATCAAACATGGCGACTAAAAATACGTAAATTTTCGTCAGGTGCTGACTAATTTGACGGGACTAAACTAATTTTTCTTCTATCCTTTTCTTAATGAAATAGAAAGAAAAAGATGCACTAAACTTAAATTTAGTTAAGTTTGTGAACAAGGGAATCGGCGCCAATGTTTAGCTTAGCTAGTTTTGTGACTAATTAATCATTGACACAATATTATGGATCAAACATTGTGGACAGTTATACGATATCTGGTCGATCTATAGATCTTTTTGAGGCTGACTGAACCTAAACACAGATGGCTTGAGCACCTAAAGAAAACCTTCTTCAAGGGGCGAATACGAATTACATTTGGTACACCTTAGTCAGCTCTAAGACGACCAATAGTCACTCTTTACAATTCCACACCACAAAAGATGCCAACACATTTTTATTTACGCCCATTTCATTTTCAGTAAAGAAAATATTTTATTACAGTTAACCCGTTTCACTTCCGCGTCTTTTGCAACCTCGAAGCCAGTTGGAGTAATGCCCCAGAGAGATGATTCATTACACAGACTTCTTTCCCGAATAATAAAGTGCTTTGTATAATAATAATCATGTACGTTTTGTGGGAATGGAGCTGTTCTGTTGTTAACTGTGCACAATGGTGTTTTTGAGTGCACAGGTCATTCTTTTGAACTGAGATAGTAATTGTAAGCTAAATATGAATGGGCAATATCCTCCAGGTGGCACGGGGACTAAAACACGGTAACATGATTATCATATATCAGCCTATAATGTTCCCACTGCTGGGACACAGGCCTCCTCTCTTTGCGAGGGAACTTGATTATAGTGAACTGTATTACAAAGTTCTACAAAGGAAAAAACAAACGGTCAACTTTAAAGATTTAAATTGGTGATATTGAATATTGAAAAAGCACATATTCAGTGCATAAGTAATTATGCACTGAATATGTGCTTTTTCAATTTTTAATTAATTTTTATTTAACGTTCTGCATCGTTCTCACATGCATAATTTCTAAGATGAATGATGTAACCAATACTTTTTAACCATATTATTTTGATTTAAAAGAGTGTCCATGGAGTTTCTTGCCCGTTCTTCTCCATAGGTACCTACTACGCTTTGGAATGGGCAACTAGCTTCATTTTTCTGACTGACCGACCCCTTGACAATTCAAAAGTGCCCGTAATTGGTTTAATTGAAATAAATACTTTGAGTTTGAGTTTGAGATCCCGTGAGAATATCGGGATAAAAGTATCCTATGTGTTAATGTTAGTTATAAACTATCTGTGTGCCAAATTTCATCCAAATTCGTTCAGTAGTTTTGGCGTGAAAGAGTAACAAACGTCCATCCATCCATACAAACTTTCGCGTTTATAATATTAGTAGGATTTAATGTTGGAACAGTACAGTAAGTACAATAAATAAAAAACAGGAAATTATAACTTTTAAATTAATAGAGGAACATAATAATTTTAAACAAACTCAATTTGGGCATGATTTAGAAAGTCTGCATATATCAGAGGGGTAATTCTCGTAATTTAAAAACGTTCACAGTCTGATCTCAGTCTCAATCTGTCAAAAATTTCCCTACATTTTGACAAGTTTTTGACATTTGTTTGTCGCCGAGATGAGAATGCGACTAGATTTTGAACGTTTTAAATTACGAGAATTGGCATTCTGAACCTAAAACATAATTTTAAGTATTTTTTACCTTTCCCTCGTCGCTTTTAGGCAATCCGTTTAGCGATAAACTAATTCTTTTTGTACCAAAAGTTTACTCGTATCGCCTTAAAATTTCTTAAAAAAAAAACTAATAAAAGCCAAAACTTGTTCTAAACTTTCCGTTCCTTAACGTTCTGACTAACTGACCGACTATTTAATTTTGACAATTCAAAAGTGCCTGTAAATGGTTTAATTGAAATAAATGATTTGAGTTTGAGTTTGAGTTTGAAACATAAATCTTTGTTTTAAAAAGATAAAGTGCCGAGATGAATGCTTGACTACAAACTCACTCACTCATTTACACCAGGCGCTTTGTTCTCGAGAAACTTAGGAGCTACTTCAATATTCAACTTTAAAGTTAAAGTTATGGCTATAGTATAGTACCATACTATAGCCATAACTATAACTTTAAAGTTGAAGTAGGTACATAATAGGTATTGTTCTTTAATATACTTACCGTAGAGTGAACCAGGCAGGCTAGGAGAACCAAGGTAACCGACATAGCCCGAAAAATTGCCAAACTTAAGTGACAGTGGGCTAAAATACTGATAGTCAGCTGCATCGGGTTAGACTGTACTTTTTGTATTTATTATGAGATACCTCCTGCGGCTGATCACTGTTTCCCATAATACAAGCTCAAGCTTAGCTTGGGAATCAGTAGCAGTACCTTTTGTACAATACATCAATACGATGCAAATGTTGGATTACTCTAAGCTAATATGAATGTATTAACTGGCGACAATAAAACATTTTTATTTATTTATTTATTTAGACTGGAAGCCGACCCAAGTTACAGTGGGCAGGGCAGATTGCTCGCAGAACAGATGGCAGATGGGATCGAAAGGTTCTGAAGTGGCGACCGTGTACCGGAAGACATAGCGATCAAACCACGCCATTGTGTCATAAAGAATACGTTAATAGCAGGTGTCGTGTTTAACTAAGGAATTGACGTGGTTTCGAAGTAAGGAATCGTTAAGAGATCATAGTGAATTAGTGCCCTGGTATGGTAAAATCGTCACGTAAGGAAAAAGCGTTATGCCCCTCCATGTCACTTTCTATCTCTCTGTCTCTGTCTATTATACAGTTCCCGACTGGGGTCTTCCCTGCCACACAGGTTTTTTTTTTAATTTTAAAGAAAAACTTCGTTCATTCTTACAAAAATAAATCGTTACAACTATTATACCAACTTATATTAAGCGTAGTCTGTCAGTACCCTTATATTTTGTTTTTAATGACTTTCTTCAAAGGGTAATTTACTTTAGTTATTAAGTGTGAAAGATTGCTTCCATTCATCTAGTTAATTGAACCCTTCCCTACAATAGAGGTAATCTGACTATTAATAAGCTAAATCCGGATACTCGATACCAACAATAATGATTGTTACTACGATGTTATTAATCATTTGGAGCAGTATTCGGTATGATAGATTTAAGGCGAGGCCAAACCGTAGGATACCGTAAATTGTCAGATTCGTGTATATTTAGTACAAGTCAGAAAAAAATGAGTGTATTATCAAATGCTCAAAGAAAAGACGTATTCAAAAATAGTAACAGACCTCAAAAAAAATATGTTTCCTCACGTAATTCTTAAAATATTGAGCGTAAACTATCCTATTTTATGTAACTATCGCATTTTTGGGCATTTCTTTAGTTGATTGAATTCCCTTTATTATCAAAAGGGAATTCAATCAACTAAAGAAATACCTAAAAATTATTCCATTGAGCCGTGCATTTATTTTTAAATTTAATCAAAACTGCAAAGTGTTACTATACTTTTATTTTGCCATCGACAACATTAAACGCATCACTGTTTTGAACCTTATTTGTTACCGCGATGCGCTTTTGTCAATTACCTAAATTCGCTTCTTACTGCGCCTTAATTGAATAATAGCTGGTAATGAAAACGCCTTGAATCTACATGATTAAACAATTTCGTCCATATTGAGACTTTATAAACCAACGTTTGATGAACTCATCAGTAACTGCCAAGTTTTAATTAGTTCACATTTTCCAGGTCAAGTCGCCAGGTACTCGTAAAAGGGGAGCCATTCAAATACTGATTCGGAGTTGCTCCTGAGAGCTGTGAAGGGGTTTTTCCCAACCAATAACACTTGTCTTCACCTGATCCGGGTATTGAACCCAAGATCCCACGACAACCAAGACATTGACTCCAAACTCTTACCACTCGAACCATACTGAACATAGTTAAACCTCAAATTAAACTCCACAGACAATAAACTTTAAGCAATAAAGCGCTTTATGATCTCTCCGTCTACATTCAAATTATAGAAACATGTGTTTCAGCAGCTTTAAGATTACCTATTTGCACATAAACTGACGGTCTGTTGGAAGTAACATTCCTTAATTAGTATTACGATTTGAATTTAATTAAGGGAGATATTGTAACCACAAATGTACGTACGGTGGCAGGCACAGACAGACTAATATAAAAATCGTTACATGGTACTACGGTCTAATGCCTGACAACATCTGTTCCGTAAAAATATTTTAGTACTTTCCTAAGTGAATTTTAACAATGCCTGTTAAAGTATTCGAATAAATTAAAAGGGTTAGACGCTGAAAGCGGTGCTCTTAGACATGCCACGTACCTATTGGTAGAAAAATCCTTTCCCCAAAGTCGACGTAGTGAGACTTGCTACTAATATTATAAACACGAAAGTTTGTATGGATGGATGTTTGTTACTCTTTCACGCAAAAACGACTTGGATTTGTATGAAATTTGGCACACACATAGTTACAGAATACCAGAATTAACACAAAGGATACTTTTTATTCCGATATTCCCACGGTAACGAAATTTATGCGGGTGATACCGCGTAGCGCAGCTAGTTTGCATAATAATGTGTTAAACTTTTGTCTTGTGTACTAGAGGATACTAACTTTTAACAGTCAAAACTAGATTATGTGTAAGAAAACTCATCACCCTACCCTGCCTCCCTACTCTCTATGCCTAGCCATTTACCGACTATGTTGGTGCCTCCACAACCCAGTTACTGGGTAATCCGATACCCCTTGGTATGACTAATTGTCAGACTTTCGGGCTTCTGTCGACCTTTATCCTGATCGATCGTTTTTTACCCATATTTGAAAATTAATCATTTTTATTGGAAACCTCGTTTTTCGTGGCTAAAATACGGCTTGTAATATAAATATAATGGTCACCCATCCACTTATGTATTTCGGCTAGCAGCAAGCGCAGACTTATGTACCTTCCTCCTTGCCAAATTAAATCAAGCTTATTTTACGATTCGAGTAAATCCATAGACACTGCACCACTCTCGGTAACCTTCCTACCTGACCTTGCGTCGCTTCCTCGTCATGCGATACCCAAGTTTGCTCGATACGGTATCGATTACTATTTAACGAGAAACACGATAAGTTTCGACAATGTTGTCGGTACCTCGGTTTCATGGTTGACGAAATGGATGTTGTTATGATTATGATCAGCGGTTTGATATCTTTACGATATTGTTGCTACGATTAATTCGTGATCTTTTTTAAGTGATGGGCGTATTATGCAGCTGAACCAGGGCAAATTAGGGCCACCGCGGGCCCAGTGCAGGTTGGTAAATGACACTTGTCTTCGAATTTTGGCTCTAGGACATGCCAGTTTCCTCACGATGTTTTTCTTCATCGTTTATTAAGAGCAGTGGAGATGAAACAATTTACACAAAGTAAAGCGCCTGTCTGGTTTCGAACCTACGACCTACAACTCGTAAGTCGCGGACGTTAACACTGGGCCACACCAATAAACCCCTTAATGTTATGCAAATAAGCATGAGACAGAAACTTCACTTCAAAAACGACTGCGAATGACTGCTATAAATTGATATTCACATAAGTATGATGTAAGTACCTAAGTCTAGACGATTCTAGTCTCTAATAGCACCCATCAGTTAGAAGCCTACACTCGTTATCTCATTCTGCCAACGTACTCAACAAAACACTCGCTACTCATTTGATACAATACTGCACTGGCTGGACAGGTCCTCTCAATCTGTGTGGTTCTTTCCTCAAAAAACCATCTCAGACATCGATCTACATGGTCTTCATATGATCTGACCAAGATTATATCTGGACTTTAAAATAGACTGTGACCTCTGAGTTTGTTTCGGCCATTCTTCTCGGACTAGTCAGATAGGAAACGCGGAACTCATAGTTTAAAAAACACTATGGTTGACGTGTAAAAGTGTTTGTCAAGCCTAATTACAAAATAAAATCATTTATCATTTAATCTTGCAAGGGTTTATGGGGAGGGAAACAAAGAAATTTTTTTGTCTTTTAACTGCCTTTTAATATAGTTTGATACTTCATTTTTAGTTGCCATTTCGTTCAAAAAGCCATCTACGAAAGGAAATGACTTAACAGAACTTTGACCCATCTATATAATTAATCATTTTCCTGCACAAAAATTAAAGTGGCGAATTTAAATTGGCAGGCATCGGCCCTAGCGGACCCCGTCAGTTAAAGTGCTAACATCTCTTTGAAGCGCGGTGGAACACAACCGTCGAAAATAGGTCTTCTATCACATTTTTTTAAATGTTCGGGCAATTATTATATTTTTATTTATTTGTTTCTTTAAATAATACAAAAGTTATATACCTACACACATAAAAGAGAAATTATAAAATAATCAGGTTCAGGTAAAAACTTAACAATCCTACTAATATTATAAGCGTGAAAGTTTGTATGGATGGATGGATGGATGGATGGATGGATGTATGTATGGATGGATGGATGTTTGTTACTCTTTCACGCAAAAACTACAGAACGGATTTTTATGAAATTTGGTACACAGATAGTTTATAACCAGGATTAACACATAGGGATCAAAACTTATGCGGGTGAAACGGCGGGGCGCAGCTAGTACTTTCATAAATCCCTCTCACACTATTTCTGACATGCCGATACAATCTTCGTCCAATCGTCCGCAAACAGATCGTTGTTGTATTACAGTCCAAGAGAGTATCACCCTACTGGAAGTAGTAGATATACTGTGTAATAATGAGCCACTGGGTACTCTGTGGCACAACCAATGCTATAGTTAACTTACCTCGCTGTAATTTCCGTAGCTCATGAATGAGAGTGTACGGGGAGTCTTTGTGTAGCATAGGGTATGTGGAACGGTGGGCACATTCAGGAATCAGAATGGTCACAACAAACGATCTATTTGCACTATAATACATTTATATTATCTAAAGTCGGACAGAGTTTTTCTTATAGCGTTTTCACTAGGTGACGGTTACAAGCTTCAAACCACAGATTACTAAAATAGTTACTTCGTTCAAACTGCCTAACACATCGGTATTTATAGGTTTCCCTTTATCTTAATATTTTGATTGTATTACTAACTTACTATAATGAAGAAAATTAAATAACAATTACTAACAAAGAAATAAATGAATTAAAGTATCTGAATCAATAATCTTATGCAATCATTAATTTAAACTTAATACTTGGCGCGCCGGAAGCTGACAACCTGAAGGCGCCTTAATGGATATTCAAAAATTCTGATTACTTTAAACACATAACCTACAACTAAACAATTATTGACGTTCAAATGATTAGGTATTTAAATTACTAAGTCGAGCTGGTATAAGCAGGCCCGGAAGTCGATAACAGGTAGTAATTTAGGGTAACGTTAGCATCTTGTCCGAGATGGACTAATTTTACTTAGCAACTCTCTGTGACACAGACTAATCAGGGCTAAGTAACGAGATCTTTCTTGCGAGGACCACTTAGACAATTGATATCTACGTACTTTAATCTTGCAAATTGGCGTTGTTTTAGCTTATTGTGTTAAGGGATGGGGTTACTGTGATTGTCTTTGCAATGTTTATTATTACGCTGTATCGATAGTAGGTACTATTTGGAAAATCTTTATGTGAAAATCACACCTTCTTTCTATTCTACATATATTGGTAACCTTTTTTGTTTGCTCGTTGCACGATAAAACCTGCTTTATGCTGAACGATGGCCGTTTTGCGTGGATGTGACGCATGTTTAACTTAATACCAATCTATAACCTGGGGAAGGGCGGAGCATCCTAACACAAACAAACTAATTGCTTAAATGGATTCTCCCCATTGCATTGTGACTAGAATAAGTTATTTAAGATGATGCAATACACACTTTTTTTTAAATGTTTACCCCCAACTTGTTATTTTTTTTGTCTTTCTTTTTTTCTTTATATTATATTGCTTCGTAATGTCAATGTCGCTGAATGTCATTCAACCATCTTTTTTACATACCAGACCGAATTAAGACTTTTTTTTATATTTCAGTCATTAAAAAGGTTCCGGTTGTTGTCAACTCGACATTGGGCAAAGATGCATCGATAATCGATGTTGCAGACAGCAGTTCCCACCCACAGTCTCTTGGGCAGCCTATATTAAGGAATAAAATTAAAAGAAAATTTATTACTGGTGTACTTCAACGGCAACCTACCGATTATCCTAAAGTAAAAGTTCACAAGAGCACATTCGTAAGAAGCTTGCAGTAGTCTTACAACTGTAATGTTTTCCCGTTGTTTGTCTTATTTGTTTTAGTTAGGTATATGTGTATCTTTATATTTAAGTAAATGTATATTCCTCAATTTTTCGAAATTGCACCTTCCACTGTTTGCGTCTGCGTCACCAAAAGCCAATATGGTACTTATTAAGTTCGCCTCTGTACATTTCTGTGCTTGAAGTATTAAGTTAATAAATAATTCGTTCCTAGAAATAAAGCTACCCTTAAACGTACACACCCACACATACACGATATGAAGCGTAAAATATAGCTTTGAACGTGTTTTTGAGCTATATTTTACGCTTCATATATCGTGTATTTCCATAAACATTAAGTATTGATTGTTTAATGCGAGCTGTTTAGGGTTGTCACACATAAAATGCATCAATACTTACTAATATTATAGATGTGAAACTAACTCTCATCGGTCGTTTTGTTTGTCAATCTTTTATCTGGATATTTGCATTAAAAATGATGAAAAACAAAACACACGCCGACGATGTCGCGGGCAACTGCGAGTCATGCCATACAACGCGTCAGCACTATACTCGTAATTAATTCAGTTATCATCTGCCTAGCCTTTTCCCAACTATATTGGGGTCGGCTTCCAGTCTAACCGGATACCAGTTTTTTCAGAGAGCGACTGCCTATCTGACCTCCACAACCCAATGACTGGGTAATACGATACCTCTTGGTAAGACTGGTCGCAGATTTTCGGGCTTCTGACGACCCGTAACGACTATCAAAGATCCACGAATGCCAGCCGGGACCAACGGCTTAACGTGCTATCCGAGCAACGGAGGGGTCTTGGTATGTAAAGAAGGTCACCCATCCATGGACCAACCGTGGCAAGCATAGCTTAACCTGATCGATCGACCGGTGCGGCTGTTATTACTTAGCCACAAGCACCTCAATGCTATCATTAATTCAGTGTCAGTAGAAATTATAATGGTCGTTTCCTGTATTTTTAAACGAATTCACCAGACGTATTTTTCATAATCAAGCTAGTAATTTATTTATGGAAACATGAAAGGAAAGTAAAATGAAAGCCATGTTCCTCTTAAAAAAATGATTGCAGGATGCGAAAGGACGCCATTCCAATTCTGTTTTGGAAAAATATGTAAACCACAAGATTTTTGCTTTTTCACAGCAGTTAGTTTAAAATTTACGTTTTTATGGGCAAAAAAATGTACTCTCATATCGTAAAGTTTTAATTAGGTTTGAATACTTTATTCTCAAAAAGACAAAAAGCCACTTACATGAGAACATGAGAAATTATACTCTCTTAACTATGTAGTTAGGGCTAGTAACATTAGGTATTAGTAAGTGGTTTCCATTACGTGATGTGTGATGTGACAGTTTTGATTTAAAACCACTGAAAGAGCTTACATTTTTTATGTAGGATGGTAAATTATTATAAATTTGTGCTCCCTCACATGTGATATTCTTTTTAGCATAATTTGTACGCGTGTTTGGCAGGACAATTAAGTAAGCCTGGGTCGACGAAGACTGCGTTCACATATTTGAGATTTTTTGGCAAATGTTACGTTTGCGTGAATGGTTCCATCCATTACTTTTCTAATCAAGATACAAGTGTACATATACATTTGTTTGATATTAATAAGCTTTGTTTCTTTAAAATTTTTGTCAAATATGGATAGCGAAATGATATCTTTATGATCCTGTTCTGCATTATTTGCAGTTCCTGTAGTTTTGTTTTACAGGCGTTCCCCCAAATTTCTATGAGATATAATAAATTTGATTTGACAAGTGAATTGTAAATGTTTAAACGCAGTTTTTTGTGTATACATTGACTTATATTGCGGAGTGATCCAATACGTGAGGAAAATTACTAATATAATAAAAAATGTATTACTATATTGAAAACTTTTTTTACAAAGTCGTGTTGTGGCGGTCCAAATTTTACACTTTGTTCGGTTTAGGTCTCATTCCCGAAGTGTGCAGAATATGACTTGCGACAAGGAACGTTGTTCCAAAAGTTATTTTCCCTAACAAAATAATGCTTTTTTTTAGGGTTCCGTACCTCAGAATGAAAAACGAAACCCTTATAAGATCACTTCGTTATCCGTCCGTCTGAAGTAGTGGAAAAATCAAAGTTCCGCCAAAGAACATCTGAGGGGCAATTCTCGTAATTTGAAAGAATGTTCGCAGTCTAATCTCAGTCTCAATCTGTCAAAAATACCACTATTTTAATTCCCCAGTTCATAAACACAGTAGGTACACGTTTTCACACACCATAATATAGTAGTACATAATAATTGATAGAGGAAATGAATAGTCATAGTAATAGCATAGTGCTTTCCGACATCGCCATTATTGTTGATTAGTTCTTGAAAACCGTGACTGTTTCTAAAAAAGCCGATCGACACATTGAGTGTTTCTACGAAATAACAATATTCAAATCGGGTGAATCAATTTCTTAAACTTCTAATGAAAAATTGCTATTAAGAATTTCTTGAGAAAGAATGAAAACTAAACACAGAAATAATCAGACGTCACATGGGTCTTGTTCTTCAAACCTAGTAATCTAATATCATTATTTACAGTTGCCTCTCAATGATAGTCATAATATCTCTTATTATGACTACTAACTGATATGTCTTTCACAGGTATTTACAGTGTTTTTATCTCTCGAAGCGACAAGCGTTTTACTTGTGGTAACCAAGTGTACAAGTACGCTGCGAATGTGGGTGAAGGCAAATACCTACTTAAATATTTCCGATTTTGCCATTGGCTCAGACGGTACTGAGAGCTCCTTTGCTTACACACACATTCACAGCGTGTTTCTACACTTGGTAACCACAAGATTGGATTTTTTGTATGTTTGTTTGTTACGCTTTCACGCTAAAACGGCTGTACGGATTTGGATGAAGTTTGGCTCATGGATAGGCTATTACTTGGATTAGGACATAGGATTAGATAGGACTTTTATCCCGATATTCACAGGGGATCGACACTTACGCGGGTGAAACCGTGGGGCGCAGCTAGTAGTAACATAAATACACTTGTAGTTGTGTACAGTACGCGGCCGTTGATACTGCACATTGCAGCATTGGCAAATGCTACATTATAATTTTATCACGAACGACCTTCTTTTATAACAAATCCAACCTTATTTTTAATCAGAAAGGATTTTCTTGTTATTGGTTTTGAATTTTGAATCTAAAAGTGTCATGTTTTTTCTCTTACCGATGTTTTTTGATTTTGAAGTTATTTGGACACAGGACGGAAGTTCATTATATTCTTTTTTTTCCGCTTTGACCATATAATAGTTTGCCACGATATATTAAGAGAAAAAATATGACACTTTTAGATTCAAAATTCAAAACCAATAACAAAAAAACCTTTCTGATTAAAAATAAGGTTGGATTTGTTATAAAAGAAGGTCGTTTGTGATAAAATTATAATGTAGCATTTGCCAATGCTGCAACATGCAGCCGATCTATTCTGTAGTTTTATCTCACCGCGAAAACCTAGGTGAACTGAGCTGTCATTCCGCCTGATGCTAGGGATTGACACTATTGACAGCTCACTTCACCTACCTAAGTTTTCATGCTAAGATTTTGACAGAATAGATTGACAGTTTTGTCGTCTCTTTCACACACACACTGTGTCTCTTTCCAAAACCCGACGTCTTATAAATTATTGTCTCTGTCTTGTCGTGTCTTTTTTTTTATAAACTTCTGAGTACCGTTTATAATAACAGGCTAACTAAGTTGTAAGTGAGCGAGTGCACGTCGCGCGTCGTCCGTCGTGTTAACTTCACGCATGATCACGGAACTTTGTGACAACTGTTGTGCACTAGTTCGTGTATTCCTTAAGGGTTTACACGTTTACTTAAATGGAAAGTTAGTTAGACTTTGGTGATGGAATGAGAGTGTAATTTGTTACAACACGGTGAAACATGTTGTAAAACTTCTACTGGTGCTACTATTTTCCTCATGTGTGCACTTAAGCATATAAGCCCCTTAACTTTTGTCCTATGTCTTTCTTTTATTCCGCATCTTTCACTCAAAGTGAAACATCAGAACACAAAATGAATCAACAGTGAAAAAAAAAGAATTAATTATTAAACTAATCTAACGATGTTGGATTCCAGCAGTCTGCAACAAAAATGATGATCAATCAAGAATGAAAAAACAGTCGAAGCTTAAAATAAAGCCTCAATTTTGGTAAGTATTATACTTTTTTTTTTTTTAACAACCGACTATAAATTTCGACGTCGATGTTCGTGCTACCATATACATATTATACATAATTATTCAAAAATAGTTTTTCCATAAATTTTGATCACGTTGGTACATAAACGGCTGATTTTTTTTTTCGATAACCGGCAAAAAACTTCTTCGCTAGGGGTCTAGAATCATGTGCTGAATTCATGGTTACCTTTTGCGCGTCAGTGTCCCTGCCACCCTGTATATATTAGCAAACATTTTAATGTTACATACTGATTTTTTTTTATTATTATATTGGCAAAACGGGTTTTGTTCTAAATTGTATTTTTACCATCCTTTTTTGCAAATAAATACATATATTATAATATAATAGGTTTTAATATTTCATTTATTGTTAAACAAAGCCTGACATGACGTGTTTTAATTCTAATTTAATCACTTCCTGTCTCCTAACTTGATAAGTTAACGTATTCAAATGTCCCGAGAAAGTTTTATTATCTGTGTTTCAAAGTATTTTCAAGTTAGTATAAAAGTTAGACCTATTATAATGTCGTTTGCATGAAAGGATAAATGTGACGAGGAACGTTGGTATAATACGTTATTTCAAGGCGAAAGTTGTTCGAGTCATATTCGTATTGATACTGGTCCCTTGTGAACATTCATAGTGGTCTTTACTAGTGGTTTTAATATTTTATTTAACTTATTGATAGATCTTTTTATATTTTGTGAATGTGAGAACGTTTTACCCTTGAAGACTGTAGATTTGTAGACCTTTTTTTAAATTTGATTAAGTACTTGGTACTTGTTGACAGGCCTACGCTCTCCTCCCATACCTACTGTAATTTGAAAACATTGTAAAAGCCAATTATTTTTAAAAGAGTAACCGTGGAGTTTCTTGCCGGCTCTTCTACATAGGAAACGACCAATTGGAACCGTGCACATAGCTTCTGACATTTCATAAGTGCCCATGTAGGTTTACGTGAAATAAAATATTTAGATTTAAATTTTGTACACAGATTCATGAGTATTGTCTTTGGTCCCTGGTCCTCACATCAAGCAATGGACAAAATTGGCAATTTTTTATATGCTTGAGTACGAGGCTTTTGACTACATTGTATGTCATATTTTTTGTAAAGTGCGTTTTGTTTGAGCAGAATAAATATTTTGTCTTTCCTTCTCCTGGTTTTAAATTCACCAATCTTGTTTTCTACTCTTTGTAAGCAGTACCATTTGCCCTAAAGTATGACAATTGGTGAAATTATTACATGCTCGCCTCCTGGGATTTAACCGTAACTGGTGAAATTACGGTGTTACTACAGGTGCACAACTGCACAACATTTCGAGGAATACACCCCAGATGTTATGTTATGTTATTACTAGTTACCTTTTTACATAACCTTTACACTCTCCAGTATTAAAACTCTCCCAATTTCCATCATTTATGCAACAAAATAAGTCTTCTTAACGCCATTCCACCAAGTATATGTCATATTATGATACGATAGTCGTTTGTACGCTGTTGTGAACTCCCTCAGTGGATTTTATGACTTGTGGGGAAGATAAGCGATGCCTTCCGTACGTGTAACGTGTGCTTAGCGTTCCGTGTGAATGTGCAATCATATGAGTACAAGTTGAGATTTGTAAATGTTATGGTGCTATTATAATTCTTGACATGAATTTATGTATGTCATTTCTTTGAATATAATCAACCTTTAATGTTCCCAGTGCTGGGACACTGGCCTACCACAGTAGGAGTGGGCCATAATCCACCACGCGGGCCCCGTGCAGGTTGGTGGAGGTCACAGGTCCTTGAAATGTTGGTTCTAGGACATGCCGGTTTCCTCACGATGTTACCCTTCACCGTTTTGAGAGCAGTGGTGATAAATAAGTTAAAAAAAAATGTAGGTATTTAGGTCACTCGAACGTAAATTCTTCTATATTTTATTTTGATATATTATATTTTTTTATAACGTCACTATTTGAACCCCACTTTATAAAGTCAAGTTCAAACGAATACTGATCCACAGTCCCGACAGAAATAACTTCAAAGCTACACGCCACTAAAAGTCCACCAAACACACGCAGATTTATTGGAAGCCTAAACAAATATGTACTGTTGACACCGTCTTATTGAATGACTCGTAAAGTCCACTTTACGAGTCATTCAATAAGACGGTGTCAATCTGGGTGTTTGTGTGTATTTCGGTGTGACCATAAAAGTGTGGACACTTTTATGGTCACACCGAAATACACACAAACACCCAGATTGGCAAAGAATTGGGTAAGTACGACACAAGCCAGAGGTTCCATCGGTAAAATGCGTCATACAAAATACACACGATCGTTTCTAAAATAATGACATAGTTTCAAGCTCCTATTTAACCTGCTTGTATTTAAACTTTATCGGTGGCGTCTGACGTCAGCGTAATCGTCATAGGGTACTTTTTAAGCTGCAAGCATGAGACCAAATCAGGGTCTGTAGTATGACGTAATGCCATAATTTTTCTAGTGTGGGAGAGTCACACTAGAACAATTAAAGGACGATAGCACCAACTTGCAATGGATTAGTGATGGCAATAATACTAATACAGCCCCAGAATATTTCCATAGCAAACCTTTTGACGCGGCGAGATACTGTATGCTGTCGGTGACGTTTATGGCAGACACAAGCCTAAGTCTCCTGTCCTATCGCTGCGCCTCTGAGATAAACGAATTATTTCATCACCACTGCTCTCAAAACGGTGAAGGAAAACGTGAAGAAACCGGCATGTCCTAGAACCAATCGAAGACATGTGACATCTACCAACCCGCACTGGGCTCGCGTAGTGGATTACGGCCCACTCCCTCTTACCGGTAAGAGGCCTTTGTCCCAGCAGTGGGAACATTATAGGCAGATTATGTAAATTGCCGAAGTATGTCAATCTGCTGCACAATTAAGTGCCCTGACTGCACGCCTACATATGTAAACTTTCGATTGTATCGTACTATAGCAAAGGTTCATTTTCAGCGACAGTAATTTTATTACCCAGTGTACAAATATTCGTGGAATAGGGGTGTATATTGATTTGGATTCGGGTTTAAATTGAATAGGGTGCGGATATTTTTGGAAACTTTGTTGAATTGTATTTAATAGTCTGTGATACTGTAGTTTTAGGCGGCCCCTACACACCAACAAAAGACTTGCGTAATATTTATATTTGTACTTAAACTATCCAACATTTTCACGCAATATGCATACGCATATATGGTGCAATAAAAATTAAAGTCGCTCAAACTTTGAATATGGTGCAATAAAAATTAAACTCGCTCAATATTTGTTTACTTTTAACTCGTGTTCGCTTATCGTGTCCTTTGTGAGGAGTCTGATTGACCGAAACTAGTAGCTCAGCTTGTCAGACCTTTTGTTCCTCCTGTACCCAAATACCAACTCAGATCACGACGACACGGGTGAGTTAGAATTCGTCGTTTCGCATTCTAGCTCGCCCATGGTTCGCGCTCGCAATGCTGAATGCTCTCCTGGCATCTTCACAGGAGTGTGATTTGTTTGCTGCGAGATATATAGACGTATGTCGTGTATATTTGAGGTTCTTAGAGGTGATGGACGATAGGTGAGTTTTCTTTTTTTGTGCCATTATTACTTGATTGTTGTTTGTAACTTGTTTTGTTAGATAATGTTGTGTATTATTTCAAAATCAAAAGTCATTTATTCAAATTAGGCTGAGAATCAGCACTTTTCGAGGCTCATGAGCAGTTTACCACATTCTCAACTCACCATATTCTTAACCCACCAGATTATCACGAACGTCAAAATTACAAAAGACAATCCCCCCAAATCGCCGCCTTTCACCACTTCCTAGTGCTTTCGCTGGGAAGAAGTGGCGCAACAAACTCCCCAGGAGCACAGCTGTCTGTTTAGTTAGATAATTCTTCTAATATTTCTTATTGTTATTCCTTCCTTATGATAAATATATTTGTTGTTTGATTCTAATTCTGATTCTGGTTGTTTTTATTAAATTTTACTGTGCTATAACTTGGATCTGGGAATCTTCTTGGGGATCTGGGGATCTGGATCTGGGTATGTAATGTTGTGCATGTGTTTAACAAATAAATAAGGAACAACCCTAAATAATCAAAAACATTGCGCATTTCGTGAATAATCGCAATATAAACGATCCATCGTTTAGGGCCCGCCTGACAGAGATTGCTCTAAATACTCGTATTGATAAATGAACTTTTTAACAGGTCATCGGATATAAATTCATACTAATCAAAATTAAACTAATAGCTTATACTTAACCAATATAATATTATACTTAACCATTAAGCCAAGAACGTGGAAGGAGATTGTTGTAACGGGAAAGTACAGCTTGTTTAATATTTTATATAGAAAAACATGTCTTAACTATACACACAATTTAGTTTATTCTTACTTGTTACACGACATTTTTCACTCAATCTATCCCTTAACCCCCTCACGCAACCATAACACGATAAGTTCTATCAAAATGGTTCAGGGTTTCTGAGAATAAACGTCCAAAATGCGGTCGAATATGGATACGGAACTAAATAAAAAACCAAAAGTACCTTTGCAAAAATGTTATTATTATCAAAATATTTTGATATTCTATTAAAATAAATATTTAAACAAAGTTTGTTTCATTCCTAAATCCTTCTCGCGCAGTTCACATACAAACGCAAGAAACGTCTTGTAGGGGACAGTGGGGGAATTGAGAACGGCGGGTAATTGGGAATAGCTAGGTTAAGTAATACTTTCCCCCGCACTACACCGCTCCGCACCCGTTCAACAGACGCGTCTAGCCCCTCAGTGCGTACGCGACAGTTGAACGGGTGCGGAGCGGTGTAGTGCGGGGGAAAGTATTACTTAACCTAGCTATTCCCAATTACCCGCCGTTCTCAATTCCCCCACTGTCCCCTACGTCTTGTTAGGCTCTGTGCTACAGCGTAGCCCGCACTTTGCTACGGGGTAGCCCACACTTTGCTACTGCGTAGCCCGCACTTTGCTAAGGCTTAGCCCGCACTTTGCTACGGCATAGCACACTCTTTGCTACGCTACGAATGAGTCATGTTCACATTGTTCACCCAAAAGACGTTTTGTTTTATTCAAGGTAATTTCTGGGTTTCATTTATTTTATTGCTTACATAGAATACATTTACAAGTATTATGCCTTTTGTCTGTAGAAACAGCATTACCAAAGTTCTACGTACTCTAGTAGTTAATCGAGTGTACAAGAGGACTAATAAGACTAAACTTCGGTTTAAACGGAGGTAAAGTTCCCGCGTTGTGGCTACTGTGTAGTGTACGGATTAGTTTTGATTGAACGGGAGCTGTGTTCAGAGGTTTGTGATCAGCGTTTGTGGGATTTGGTGGTTAGGTGACCACGAAAGGTGGGTATCATAGAAGATTTAAACGACCTTTTGTATGTGTATGTGAATGGGTCTCAATGTTATTAACGCAAAGTCGGATAGTGATTTTTTTTTGTGTTTTTATCAAATAGCTGATCTTTTACAGAATGCTTTACAGTGGCGAAAAAAACCCCACTGCAGGGACACAGGCCTCCCCCCTGAGAGCGAGTGGGCTATAATCCACGACTCGGCCCCAGTATGGGCTGGTGAATGTCACTTGTCTCCAAAATTGGTTCTACATGCCGATTTCCTCACGATGTTTTTCTTCACCGTTTTGAGAGAGGTGGTGATGAAATAATTTACACGAAATTAAGTACCTGTCCGGGTTCGAAAATTTGACCTACAGCTCGGTAACTTGAGGCTGTTGCCACTGGGCCACCACTGTGATCGTAGCAACAAGCGAAAAATTACGATTCGGGCCTCGTCGCTTGACTCAAGGGCCGAATCTCGAGTAACTTTTTTGGAAAGTGTGAGGAATATTGATGACTCGCTGCCCAATTTGTTATTAATCTAACAAATATTGGTCATATCCTTGAGCTATATTCGCAAGGGTAGGTCCACACTATATACATTTTATAAAACATGGTTATGTAACATGTTTTGTAGACAGATAAGCAATGTTAAATAATGAGGAGTTTCATACTGAGTACTCTACAAATAATAAATTCCATACCTCGGAAAGCAGGTTAAGCCGTTGGTCCCGGCTGACATTCGTGGATCTTTGACATTCGTTGCGGGTCGCCAGAAGCTTGAAAGTCTGACAAGCAGTCTTATCAAGGGGTATCGTATGACCCGGTAACTGGATTGTGGAGGTCAGATAGGCAGTCGCTCCAAGTAATATACTGTTATTCAACTGCATCCGGTTAGACTGGAAGCCGAAAAAAGGCTAGGTAGATGGCAATGATGATGAGTTAGTACTGTATGATCTTTTGGCACTTGAATGACGTTGACAGGGGGGCGCTGTTGGTAAACATTTGTGAGATAATTTTGTGAAATGGGTTGAAAAACAAAATGGCGATGAATTTCGGCCACGCTAAAAAGAATCTTGGAGGGCTCTGGATTACCTACAATTTTTTATCGATTAACAGTCTCCATAGTATATGAACCCATGAGCCCAATTCAATAAAGAAAATAAACCCACTCCTTACTAACTCTTCCCAAAGTCCGTAAATTGAATTACATATTCAATAGGTATCACCTAAAACTAAATTTGTTTGCCCTCACATATATTACGCAACCACTATCGATGTTTGCCGGCGGCTGATTTTTAGACCGCCCGGTTCGACCCGAACAAATTTGTTTACATCGTGCGAATTTTCCTATGTAAATACGTAATATCAAGCTCTAGAAATTGATTTACATCTTCTATGGAGTGTATTGGAGGTTTTGTTATATGAAAATGCTAAAATCGTTCAGAGTTGGGAACAAAAGTAATTTAGGTATTGTTTAATTCTACTTAGGGGAGATTTTTCAATCGACGGATAATTTTTATTCGTGGAATAAAATTGACGTCTGACAGATTTTGTATTGAAGAACTGTCAAAAATTCAAAATTATTCCTCGAATAAAATTATCTGGCATTGGAAAAATCAGCCCTTAGAAACTTAATAATTTGTTTAATGTTGCAATTTTTTTGTTATGAATATAGCTTGACTAATAAACCAAGGCATCAACGAATCAACCACCTCTTCCTCACCCTTGCTTAACCATTGAGTACGTTCAATGAAAAAAAAAGTTACTGTAGACACACTGGGTCTTACCGAAAAAAAAACAAACACTTGTTCAACGTGTGTTTATGTCAGTGTTACGTCAAAGTACATATAAATATGTCGTGTTTAAAAGGGGTTTAGCCTAAACAACTGATAAACACTTTTGTGGTAGTAAGGAATGTGTCTGTCCTTTGTCCTTTCAAATGTCATTTGTGTGTTTGGTTTTTCATGGTATTCGCACATTTTGAATGCGTCAATCTTTCACAAATTCCTCTATGGAGTTGGTTCTTTTTCTCTTGTTCGGATTGTCCACGTCTCAACTCCATAGATGAAAACCGGGAAAACTAGTGCTCTGACCGTGACCCGCCGCGTGGCCGCGAGTGAACTGTGTCTGTCTTTGGTTTTATAGCTTTTACCACGATTATTCCTGATATTCTGGAGGCGTGTCGTAGCATCTTTAGCCATGGCTATCCGTTTTATTTCTGGGACATAGCCTGCCTGGGCCTTCATTAATAATAATAGCCTCCCGATTTCAGTCACGGTGGCCAATCTCAACGGAAATTAGCCAGGTACGCCGGAGATAATTATAGTGCACAAGTGTGTGCGTAAACACAGGTGCACTCTGTTCCTTTACTCTCATAGTCCGATGGGACGGCAATCCGACACGACCAGAGGGAGATCAGGCACACGACCAACGGCTTTACGTGCTTTCCGAGGCACGGGGGTATTAAACTGCCAATTTCCAAACTCCGGACTGTTACTAAGAAATTCCTAAAGGAAATCTCAATAACACTTTGTCCGACCTGGGAATCGAACCCAGGACCACACGCTCAGCGCTTGCGCTTGCGCTTGTATCGATGTCTTGAATGTTATAGGCACCCAATATCTTTCCCGCACGATATTTGGATATCGTGCGGGAAAGATATTAAGCCATAAGCTTGGTTATCTGCCTATTTATTGCAAGTCATAATTTTGCACTTTCCAATCCAATCTATCAAAATAAAAAATCAAAAGTCATTTATTCAAATTAGGCTGAGAATCAGCACTTTTTGAACATCAAAATTACAAAAGACAGTCCCCCAAAAACGCCCGCCTTTCACCATTACCTAGTGCTATCGCTGGGAAGAAGAAGTGGCGCAACAAACTCCCCAGCAGCACAGCTGCCTGTTCAATTAAAAAATACTTGATTGTATACAATACTAGGTACCTATGTTCGGTAATTAACATTACAAGACCAGAACATAAAATTAAATTATTTGCCATATATCAGCTAGCCACGCCAATATACCAACAAATATAATAAAAAACTACGTACTCAAGCTAAAAAATAATTAATTAAAATGTAAATATAAAACTTACTAGGTACCCAAATAAAAGCCGCAAGGTATAAAGGGCATGACAGCTTCCATATTTATGCACTGCTGGGTTCTGTTCACATAGCTGTCACTTGAAGTCACAAATGATAAACTAAGACTATCGAAGTAAAATAAATAAATAAGTTAATAACAATAACCTGTCAATAAGCTAATTCTGGAGAAAGAACATAAAAATTGTCTTGCGTTAAATTAGGGCGACCAACTATTCTTATCGTGTAAGTAGTCGTTGATGGAATAGTATGCCTCTATGTAATATCTCCTTCATGTCGTCAAATGTTTTGTCAGCGTACCGCAGATTGGAAATGCGCCCCCTATTACAAGGGACTTAAACCATAACTACTGAATTGTGGTTGTACTATACGAGCGCCGCAGCCTTACCCTTCGTGGAATGTAGGCGAGATATTATGTCATGTTATGTAGTAACTATCAATGTAGTATTTCAACATCATCAGCAGCCTATAGCAATCCACTGCTGAACATGGGGCTGTCCTATTGCACGCCATTAAAGTCCATTTTCGGCAACTATCATCCAGCTGCTACCATCCACCTAGCCTGAGGGCGTCCTACCTAACGTTTACCGATCTGTGGTCTCCAATCAAGAACACGTCTACCCCAATGGTCATCGGTTCCGCGGCTAACATGGCCGGCCCATTGCCACTTAGCTTACTTATTCTGTGAGCTATGTCGATAACTTTGATACTCTGCCAGATTAGTAGATTATTTATAAAAAAAAAAATACCTATAACAAATAATCCTGCTGTATTTCAACAAGGTTGAACGTAGAGCAAGTGTGGCTTTAGTGAGCTTTGAAAGTTTGTGTCTTACTCGAGGCCACGGTCAGTTCTCAAAAGTAGTTGAAAGTGGGTTCAACACGAAAGCCAAGGCTGAGTTCCGTTTGGATTTACAGGAATCTTTACTGGTGTTTAAAGAGTTTGAAACAATCAAAAATCAAAATCAAAATCGGTTTGTTAATTGTGTATTTTATAATTACCATGTTATGTACTATAAGCTTTTTTTTATTGCTTCAAACATTTTGTCACATAAAAGGATACGGCATAAAGCATAGTTTTTTATCTGAAATTACCCATACACTTGTATTCATAAAATATGTATCTTTCAATTGCATAGTAATTAATGATTAGTGGAAGTGCGTCGACTCCTAATACAAGCAATTCCTTGCTTAAAAGGAGATCTCCAAAAAACATGTATCTAAATGACCAATGTATTTTTTTTTATTTTTTTTTATTTTTTATTTTTATTTTTTTTTTGTAATTGAAATAAACATTTTTTTTTTATCTTTTAAGTTTTTCAGTTGGTATATTTACTTTTTAGATCAGTTAGGCAGTTGATCGATGTAAAACACTCGTATTCAGCAGAATCCGGTAAAACTGGAAGACTGACCCCAATAGTACTCGTATATACCGTGCAAAATAACAACATAGTCTATTCAATTCTTCGACCTTGTCAACTCTACAACACTTTCAAACAACTGAATTAGTCTCCTTCACCGTTACAATTTGTATCATTAACCAATGTGCACCGAGTTGAAAACCGACACAAAACACCCCTTTGTTAAACGCCTTTATAAAGGCCATGGACACTGACGCACGAAAATAAAGTGAGGTACAAAATACCTGCGATCATTAAAGGGTTAAAAAGGCGATTAGAACGTTAACTGTGGGTGTATGGCGGTAATGATAGGGGTACTTTCCGTAGGTGTGAAAAGAAATTGGGTCAAAAATGGAACGCTGAAGCACCCTATTTTGAAACAAAAAATGGTTGAGAGGTGGCGTGGGACACCCGGTTGGAACGAAGTTCTTTTTGGTGTATATTGTGTATTAAATAACAGGCATGATTAAGTTAATTTACAACGTTTGTGAGTAACTAAATAAAAAACATGCGCTTATAAACACATAGCATAAGCATATTATCTACCTGTGGGCCGTACAGTCAACAGCAAAAGTAGATGATCAAAATCAGAAATTTAATACTAATGAACGGAGTTTGCGTCAGAACTGTGTGGCGTCGAAGTGATTCAAAAGTATGTCAGACTCAGTGTCATACTTTTGAATCACTTCGACGCCACACAGTTCTGACGCGAACTCCGTTAATTAGTATTGAATTTCTGATTTTGATCATCTACTTTTGCTGTTGACTGTACAAAGACGTTTGTCTTGTATGGAAATCGATCCTGCGGCTGTTAGCACAAAAATATCCAGAAATAAAGAAAAAAAATATTATGACAGTCAGGCTATGATCTTCGCAGGGTATCTGGTAGCAGCTGGATGAGGGTTGCCGAGAATCGAGCTGAATGGCGTGTAATTGGAGAGGCCTATGTTCAGCAGTTGACTGCTGTAGGCTGATGATGATAGTACAATAATATAATATAATTTAATTATTTAGTTTTAGACTTCACACATTCATATTTTTCTCTTCTTGTTCACTATTGTCTACATTCCTTTTTTACTTCTCCTTTCGCAGGTCTGCTGGAAGAAATTTCTTAAGAAATAAGCAGTACCTTTGTACTCATATTAGAACTATGTCATATCCATATGTATTTTACTGTGTGTACATAAATAATAAAATAAATAAATAATGCCTTTTTGGATAGCAATGCTTTGAACTTAACTTACCTACATTTGGACATTATAGACAAAGATGTACCCACGTAGTCACGTCACAGGGAAAATTCAATTTCACTATCTTGCGCAAGTTTGCACTTTGTTCTTCGAATACTTGTGAGTCAATAACTATAACAAGTTTTGTGTGCATCGACTTCGCTACTTGAAACTCAAAGTATAATAGAAAGTAAAAGTTAAGAAGTTCAGAGCATTGTTGAAATAGATAAAGATGTACCTGCCATTGCTTATAGATGGATAGATAGAGAGATACTCTTTATATTATGTACACCATAAAAATAAACGTAACGTATAACCGTTACTTCATCATAATTTATGTATTAATTTGAATTAAAATAGTTAAAAACAAATAATAATAATGATTAATTATACCCACAACCAACACCTGAGGAGGCTCTCGTTGGGCAGCTGGATCAAGGGCTTGATTCAGAAAGCGGTACTTCTGGACACGGCTCGCATTGTCAGGAGGTTCCTCTCTCTGGAGCCCTGACCGCAGGTAGCTTGGACCCTGTTCCCGATACCGGTGGGCTACTCATCATCATCTGCCTAGTCTTTTCCCAACTATGTTGGGGTCGGCTTCCAGTCTAACCGGATGCAGCTGAATACCAATATTTTACATGAAGCGACTGCCTGTCTGACCTCCACAAGCCAGTTAATGGGTAATACGATACCCCTTACCGGTGGGCTACTATTTTTTATATTTTTAAATGTATTTATACTTTTATATTCTAATATTTAAAAATATCATTTATATATTTACAATGAAATAAAGGAATAATAAATAAAGACAGAGTCACATGCACATTAAAATAGAAAATATAAAATAACTTCAGGTAAGTAATAAAAAATAATAATAAAAAAAAATATTATAAAATCAATCTTCGTACATCTTCATCCAGGTTGTGCCCGCGGTGGCAACAATGCCGTCTGCCCATCTCGCCGCGCGCCGTTCACCTTTTATACCCTGTTTTTTTCCAGATGGTAAAAAAAGTAAGCCGGTATGTTTCAATATAATATACTGCCACTACTGGGGAAAGGCTTCCCCCAAATCCTCCCAACTCTTGAGCTTTTCTTAATCAGATTCGTTGAAAAAAACGCTTCACGATTTAGTGTGTCATCCTTGCCATGCTAATCTTCTCTGTATCGTTCCTATTTTAGTATATGTACTGCCGAAGCAAGTACCAAAGTCAATATTTAAAGAAACTCCACTCTACTAATCTTCGGAACTACAATTTCAGATGATTTGATCAGATTCCAAAAATTCTTTCACTAATGGGAAGCTGTAGTATTGTCGAGTGTGTGACACAGACGAAGTCGCTGAGCAGAAGCTAGTGTCTTATGTGTAACGTGTGTATTGAAGTACAAAGTAGTACGTTAATAACATAATCAAAGTTACACATGTCACAGCTGTGTCAGCTTTTCGGTTAACACTGACATGTCAGTCTTGTTCTCGATATTGATTGATAAAGTAATAATCACAATACCAAGGCCGTCGAGCCGACAGCACGTAACCTTTGCGAAATGTCACGGGCCCTTAGAAATCCATGATCACGTGTAGCGAACCAGCCTGAAATAGATTCGTATTCCAGTGACTTTGTGTAGATAAAAAATACGTGACGTTTGATGATTTCAGACTTCATCTACCGTTTGTCTTTCCTCTGTACCATCGTTTTTAGTGGTAAATTTGTAACACAGCATGATCTATTTTTTTTACTAAACTGCACCCTAGTTGCGTAACACACAATCAATCTCAATCTGAATCATTTTGAAGGATATTGCTAATCCATTGCTTCATATGTTCAAAAAATGTGTCATTGTGTCTGCTCAACAATGTAAATAACGCAATGAATGTTGTTGAACTGTCAAAGTGTAACCAATTGCTATTGATCGTGTGTTACGCAATTACCCTGCTGGTACACACCTGGGCAGGCGCAGTGATGACAGGTGGAGTAAGGCAGTGACCGAGTGGCTTCCAAGGACTAGAAAACAAAGCGTCGGTCGTCCGGCGGCAAGACAGGCAGTGACATTGTTAACACTGCAGATAGAACCTGGATGAGGCTGTCACAGGAGCGGGGGGATTGGCACAAGAAAAGAGAAGCTCAGTGGATGCAGTCAGGTTGTGGACAAGAAGAAAAAATTGTTATCCTTAATCTGGCAAAGCCCTCTTCTCATACCAAGGAAGAACAAGAGAAGATCTGCATGCTGACTATTTCATAGCAAGGTAGTTATTGTCTTACTTCTTGGTAAGTACATAATCCTGAATGTGCATCAGTCGAGTTCTACATTGATTTTAAAAGTATCTCATTGGAAACAACGCATTGATACCTACGTTATGTTATACAACTGTTATCCTTCTGCTATAAAATAAAAATCATTTTTTTCAGACAAAAACGTCCATAGGCAAGGCAAGGTTGTTAGTAACAAGAATTTTGCTTAAAACTAATGTTAGTTATTAAAAAGTAAATAAAACGGAAGAAACTAGACACACCATCCACCCCTGTACAAACAGTGTGCTCATCGGTCTCGCAACACATGGAGTTCAGTGAACCTACTGAGCAGAACAGTATCGGTTCTCTCGCCAATCATCCTTAGAACGCTATAGTTGTTGGTTCTCCTGTTCTTAAATAAATACGATACGTAAAAACCTCTCCCTAGTTCTTAAAAAGCAGGTCAATAAACCTCTTACAACGAGAACCAAAATTCCAATATCGAGTACGCTAAAATTTATTGTTTTCCCTAACATAAAACGATATTTAGAAGCAGCCTCAAGTTTCCTGATCCCGGCAGTTTCCTTCCATAGAGATATAACACAAAATCGGTTTGGCTAGAACCCAATGTCGGACGCAAAAGCAGGTAGATAGGCTCCAAATCAAATTGATATGCGGGAAGCAATCTCAATTAGCAGGCAAATTGAAACGTGGCCCTAATACGGGCGATAGTGTTGCGAAGTTCGCGTACATGTTGTGCAGCGTTAGGCTGTTTTGTTTTATTTGTTGAACAAAGCGAGTAGTGTATTTAATTGCGTACAGTTGATGGTGCAATTTAAGCGGAATGCCCTTTTATAGTCTGTTTGAAGCTTTTGCAAACTGCACATTTGTATGTGTGTGTGGAATATCGTGTAAGACAAAAACATAAAACGTTATATTTACTGCGTTTATTTCAAGTAAACGTGTTTACATGAACCATCACTGGTGTTTCCAAAGAAAAACTTAACAAAAAGAAAGCTCATTCTAAATTCGTTTGACTGTTCGAATGCAACCAAAGTTATTTTACTGCCAGCCTGCACTACATAAGGTTGACTTTTGAAGATAACCTTTACATAACTTTCATAAGAAGCCACGGATTGGTTAAGCTGTAGCCAAGCACCAATAGCATTTATAACGTAACGCGTGGCTAACTTTGATGGCTTTGCAAAAATTATGCGCAAGCGTTGCACCTCCATCCTAACACGCATGCGTGCTAGTTCCAACAGCATCTCTCGCGTATTGGCAGATTAATGGGACTCTTCGATGCTTGAGCGCTGGATACGACTGCATGCCGTCAAGTAAACAGGTTTATTGGTGTCGGATTGTCCGAAAACTTGTTTTTTTTGTTCTGTATACTAACTTAGTTTATAAGTATTTTTGTGCTACTAACAATAATATGGATGTGTGAGAGTCCGAAATAAATTATTTATTATTATTATTTATGAGTATCCATGGGGAGTTTCTTGCCCGTTCTTCTCCGCAGAAACCTACTACTTACGCTTTGGAATGGGCAACTAGCTTTATATTTCTGAATGACCGACTCCTTTGACAATTTAAAAGTGCTTGTGTTGCTTGTGGTTTAATTGAAATAAACGCTTTGAGTTTAAGTTCAACAACTTACATATTTTAAAAGATCGTCTCGATTTCTCTTTACGAGTAACTTATTCAATTAATTCGGTAACCTCTCCTCAAATGAAATACACTCCCGGACTCCTAAATCGAGCCTCCTAATTTATTGTTTTGTGTTTCGTGATATCAATTACCTACTGTTGTATAGAATCAATTTCCTCTAACTGAACAGGGCCCCAATTCTGTAGTATTCCACCTCACCTTCTTAAAATCGCGAAATCTTACCACGTGCAAACCACGGCAATGTTATTGACGTGGTTTGCACGTGGCAAGATTTCGTGGGGAATTATTATTTACAAGACACAATATTATCGTGTCTTGTTAACGACAGTTCAAACCACTTTATTGTGTCATAGAGAATACGTTAATAGCAGAAGGCCAATTCTCGTAATTTAAAACGTTCAAAATGTAGTCGCAGTCTCATCTCGGCGACAAACAAATGTCAAAAACTTGTCAAAATGTAAGGAAATAAGAGGTATTTTTGACAGATTGAGACTGAGATCGAACGAACGAACGAACGTTCTTAAAATTACGAGAATTGCCCCTCAGATGTCGTGATTAACTAAGGAATTGACGTGGTTTCGAAGTAAGGAATCGTTAAGTGGTCATAGTGAACAACTGTGCTCCCGAAGAGTTTTTTTTGTGCCACTTCTTCATAGCTAAAGCACTAGAAAGTGGCAAAGGGCGGGCCTTTTGGGGGACTGTCTTTTGTAATTTTGACGTTCAAAAAGTGCTGATTCTCAGCCTAATTTGAATTAATGACTTATGATAATGATTTTTTGATTTCAAGTCACGCTGCATTTTTTTGGGTCTATGATTTTTTAAATGGTCGTAAATTATTATTTTCGTGTTTTAGTCCCTGATATCTACCTGATATGGAAATTAAATGAGACTGGATTTAACAGTTCTTAAGTGTATAATTATTCAAATACGCTAGTGTATCTAAATGCCTGCAAATATCAGGTTTTTGTATTTAGCCTATTTGTGATAGTGTTTCAAAAATTCCAATAGTAATAATAGTCCTTAAGACCGTATTTCGACCATGGCGGCCAATATCAACGGAGACTAGCCTTCGGTGCGGGAGATATAATAGTGCACAAGTGTCTGCGCAGACACAGGTGCACTCAGTCTTCCCTCAGTCTCATTGTGAAATGGGACGGCAATCCGACAGGTCGGGTGAGAGATCAAGCGCAGAACCAACAGGTCAACGTGCTTTCCGAAGTAGCCAACTTTCAAACTCCGGATTGTTACTGAGAAATTACTGATAAGAAAACCCTATAACACTCTGCCCGAACTGGGAATCGAACCTAGGACCCCACCCTCCGCAGTCATGCTTTCGACCACGAGACTAACGGATAAATTACGGTAGTAAGTATACTAAAAAAATATTATCATGCCTCGTACAGAGTTTCCTCCGAATAAAAAGTGTTGACGTAACTCTCTAGATACCTATTGAATTTGTTTCATAAAAGCAAATGGCACCGATATTTGTTTTGTGCAGGCTGCTTACAATGCCAAGCCAAGCCTATTCTTTGAAAAACTACTGGTAGCCTTTCAGTATCATAGTCATATATTATTAATATTTGGTACTGAAACTTTTGAATGCTTTATAAATATTCAAGGTTTCACAGGCCAATTGAATGTTGAGTGACTGGCTATTATTTATTTCAAGGACAAATTCCAGTCAAATATCAATTGACTATCGCAGACTAATGGCAGTCATTATTTTCTTTTTATCAAAATATGCTTTTATTCAATGCCCATGACACTGACAGCTAGGTTAATGAATAAATGGTTATTATTATGATTTGGTTAGAAAGACTAGAGGCTAATTTTGATGCGTGTGTATAAAATAGGATGGATATATTTAATCTGTCCAGTCGATTCTTGAAGCAGTTCAGTGTGGGGGCCATTAATGTGTGTTGAATTGCGGAGTTATCCCTATTTAACATTTATTTAATCCAACCTCTATTAATTCCCATTAGATAAGATAAGATAAGATAATAGTTTATTTGCTCAAACATGAGTACAATACATACAACACAAATTGTCAGCATGCAAGAGATATTAAAAGTAGGTATAACACAGATCATCATTTTGCGCTTTTAAAACTATTATTGAAAACTAATGTAATGATTGCGCTCCTTGGGGCCTTAAAATTACTAAATAGCCAAATAACGGCGACAGCCTTGGATGTAGCGCTCGCAGGCCGCCACCGCGGCATCATCCGCTTCGCTCGCTCGGCTCGCGCGGTTGGTCACAGTTCTAACCTAACCTAATCCCGACCACATGTCGGGGTACCCTAGCTTAGTTAATGCAATCAACTGTGAAAAAAGACCCAAAAAGTTAAAAAGAGACTCTATTATAATAAAAGGTGTGCATTATATAATATAGTTACATAGGTCAAAGCATTCTATTCTTACCAATGAATACTTACAGTTAGATGAGCGAAGCATGGAACCGGGCAGTAAGGAACGTAAGCCTAATACCCGGCAGAGGGTGATTCTATGACCCTACCACCAACGGGGGCGCCGCCGCCGTCACCCCACGCCAACGCTATTGGAGCCGTCCTCTAGGACTAACCTGAACAAGTTTGTCCCCTTGTCACGTGCCATAAGATTATTAAATATTATTTCAAATGAGGTAGACATATTTCACTGCGGCCTGATGAAGATCACAGGAGAGTAGCATTGAAGTGCATTGAAAATGTTGAGAAGTCATTTTAATTGTATTTTTAATGGTATTTGTAATTGTATTTTTTATTGAATTTTTAATTGTATTTTTAATTGTGTTCATGATTGTATTTTTGATTATATTTTTGGGTAGTGAATGCAAGTTAGATGTATCTTTGTGGTAGTAACATTGCATTAGCGGTCTTATTTACGTAATTTTGAATAAATCAATGTTTATTTTACGTTTTCTAACGCCAAAAGGTCATAAATAAATACATCCTAAAACTTTTCTAATCTCAAAGCAGACATAAACAACAATTTAATGACCGCTACACCTCTCCCCCGAGACTGTAACCACTACAAACTTGACGGGCTTAATTATAATGATCGCTAAATCTAAAGGGAAACACAAGTTAATTAGTTGGACTAATGAAGCTAATGCTGTGTTAATATTATTACTGCGGCTTATTAGATTTGGTCATACTAATTTAGGAAACTGCAGTGGTATAATTACTATGCTCAGCACAGCAGCCATGCGTTTGCGAATCGATTCTCGGCTGTCGAAGTTCCAAGTGTTTTTATAAAATTAGTTTGCAGAGAGGTTGCACTGAAATGAAATTGTTTATTCTGTAAATAGGACGTCGGAATCGCTTTTACACGGCATATCCTACTAATATTATAACCGCGAAAGTTTGTATGGATGGATGGATGGATGTTTGTTACTCTTTCATGCCAAAACTACTGAACGGATTTTGATGAAATTTGGCATACAGATAGTTTCAAATTCATATACGTCTATTTTTTGTTACATTTAGAAAAAGATCTTATAGTTATTATAATAGTAGCACTGTAACATACCTATACGGTGTACAATATTCTATTACGTTATTATTATTATAAACATACTGTAAGACGGTCTAGTCACTCTTTGCATTAATGAAAGAAGACTTGACGTCATGAAGATTTCTTTGAACAATCTCAGTAAAATATTATACCCAAATGAACCAGCATCAATACTAACTTAAATAAAACCGTTGAAACGTGAACCTTCGTCAAATTAAGATATCACTTGAAATACTTCGGTAAAACTTTGATTGCGTTCAATATTGAGAGTACCCAATGGAGTGTCATTAATATTAATCGGTGAAGTTTACTATTTGGCGAGTGGATCCCTTTGAGAGGCCTCGGGCTGGCGTCGGCCGATGAAAACATATTTCTGTAGACTTTTCGCAGTGACTTCGTCCGCGAGGAAGTCAACTGTACCATCAAACAAATCTTATAGCACTCGGCAATATTGCAGCTTACTAACAGTGAAATCATTTTTGTAATCGGACCATTGTTTCCAAAACAACCTTTTAAAAACAATGACACAATTTTACCTCTTTGTAGATATTTTTCTAGTTTTTCTCCTTTATTAACACTTTACTGGTACTCAACACATTAAATACTATTTTTACAATGTATTTTACGAGTAACTTTAGATTGTTTTTATTACCAGCCATAGTAAAGGCATAGTTAAGGTTTTACATTTAAGCTTTTGGGTTTGAACATGTACGTTCAATATTTAGAAAACCTCCAACATTATTAAGCTAAACAGTTGGAGCTAGAGAAAAAAAAAATCGCCAGCAACAAAGAATAAATATTTCGGCTTAGAACAAATGATTGTTTCGAAAGCTGCTGTCAAAAACATCAAGGACATTTGTGTTAACTTTTAAACCTGATTTACATGGTGCGATTCCCTTAACATGCCATAAGTTGAAGCAACTATAAAAGTTACACCGTCTTAATAGTGTTTAGATGAAGCAAGTTATTTGTTGCTTCAATTTTATTGTATGATGTAGGTATATGCGGAAAGCAAGAACACGTCTACGACTAATATGGCCGGCCCATTGCCTTTTCAGCTTGTTTATTGAGCTATGTCGACCACTTTGGTTCTCTGTCAGGACACCTCGTTCCGGAATTGATTCCTCAGAGAGAGTCCAAGCGTAGCCCATTCTTGCTTGCTAAGCGACGTACCCTGGATGTTGGCTCTGCTGAAAAAACTTGCATGGTGTGTACATGGAGCTTTAATATAAATACTGAGGACTGAGTCTATGTTTACCAACTTTTGATAGAAGTTTAGTCTAACCTTTAACTTTTTATACATCAAGCCCTTTTAAAGTGACTACAGAAACTAATTTCGAAGCTTTTCTACTAAAAACTTGCACTACACGAAACTTACAAAAGTGTAAGTATTCGTAAGTTCTATGTATTTGAACAAAGTTTGTTACAAAGTTGGCTGATTTGTTATCAAATTGAAAACAGGCTTTGATGTGCCAAAGTTAAAGATTTTCCTAGAATCTTTGTGTTTTATTAGTTTTTGGGAGTATTCGTTGAATATTTTAGGATTAATTTAAATCTATTTTATGTGATAATAGCCCTTTCGTTGAATTACTGACTTTAGTAAGTTTGATCCCTACTTTGTATTTATTGTTTTTTCTACTATTGACGATTCAAATCCGTTTGAATATATTTTGGATTAAATTAATTAATTTTAATTAATTTTATTATTGTAATTCAGTGTTAAATCATCTGCACTTTTAGAAATCTTTCTCAAAAGGCCGCAAGTCTGACAACCAATCTAACCCACTACCCAGTAACTGGGTTGTGGAAGTCGGATGGACAGGCCTCTCCAAATTGGATGCTGAAGCTAATGATGATGACTCAAAATATTTGATATAAAAGAACACCTAGGCGTTAAAGTACTCTATAAACTCTTTATTCATTTAATTTAGTACCTAGTGGATATAGTCCATGCAGTTTGACATCGGTTTTCTACAAGTACCAGATTATTAAAAAGGTAAAAACCGAATGAAAACGCATGAATAAAACCTCACTCAAGGCTCTATTATGTAAGTATATAAAGCCACCTGCCACTGTGCATCTAATAGTCGCGTAAACTCGCGTACAATAAAGTCTTCACGAGCTGCGACTCCGAGGCACAAAGAATTCCCTTTGATGGAAGCTTTATTTCAATACCTGCCAGTTGCAAGTGTAATTTAATGAACGCTTTGCAATTGTTTTGTAGGTGATGAATGGGGATAAATGACTACTGTAAGTAACATAATATCACGCCAGTAATCTCCGAAGGGATAGGCACAGGTGTAAAGTCACGAGCATAAGTATGTATACACTAGGCTTTATTCAAAAGCGATTTACTCCTTTATTTTGAATGAAATTTTATGTTGCTACGAACATAGTATTTTCGAACCCATAGTTGTTTGTTCATTGTTGTTTTCGTTATTTCACGCTAAAATCGCTATTGAAAGTTTCCAAGTGATACACCCACATTTCCCCAGTTAGGCGATTAACACACTGCCACGCACCACGCAGCGTAGCGCGTGAATGCGTATTTTCACGTTGCTTGTATCTCCTTTTGTATAGAAAACACGCACAGTCCAACACACAGAAAATGCATCCACGCGCGTTCATTTACAACAAAAGTGTACTACGCCGCTAAAGAAATTTTCACTTCAAAAACCCGCACGATGATGCAGATCTGCACTCCAACAAGTACGCGCGTAGGTGCGTTTACACGCAACATGCAGCGTGATGCGTGGCAGTGTGATGATCGCCACAAGTTTAAGTCCTATATAATAGGAGACGAGCCTATTGCTATCAACCGAACATAAATCCAGACTCCGGGCTAGTGCTTCTTCAACACTACACAAGTTTAAATTTAATACATCTATAAGCAGTGGCGTGCATTGCATAAAGGCATATAAGCAGTGCCTACCTCGAAAAATCACCATAATCCTGTCAATGATTTATTTATTTGCTACATGTAAGACACTGGTTAGTAGTATGCATTCTTTCATGACACAGTGTTAAACATGTACCTACCCTGTAAGGGCACTGCAAAATGTACTTAATACCTACTTATTATAATATTGATTCTAATTATTAAAATTTACATTATACTAAACACTAGCAATTAAATATAATTACAAAAAAAATTATTACATTTTATTTTAACATTTATCATTATTATCAATTTGTTCATTCGTTTAATTACATTTTAGTGTATGTGCCCCACGATTAAGAAACTCACTAAATTATCATACCTAACAAAAAACAAAATCTTCATATAAACACGCGCGGCAGTAGGCAGTCGCTAGACGGCCTACTCGGCTCCCGTACTATTTGCACATTGTCATTGGTCTTTACTCGTTCAAGTTAATACGACGAAATTAAATCCCTGCCTACCTATTCTGAAAACCAATGCACGCCACTGCCTATAAGTTAACTACTTATATTTAATGAATTTATTTGTTTGGAAAAACATTCGATTATTGTCGCCTCAGAAATCATACCGACCGATGCTATGTATGAATGCCTAATAATCTTGTAAGACGAAGAGACTAGTCTTCACGACACAGGAAATTCTAGTGTGAAGGCTAGAGTGCTATTCAAATTATTGTAGGTAATGCTTTTTCTGAACAATAAAGATTTTTTTTTTTTTTAATTCTGAGAAATAACCAAATGCAGACTAACACTATCGCTTTTACTACGGTTATTGCACTGTCTATGAGAGGTAAATGAAATAGGATTTTTGTAAGTAAAATAAAATCGGGATAAGCGTCAAGAGGGCAAGTGGCAATATATTTCAGAGCGTTTCATGTTTCTACAACGACTTTCAATAGTATTGACACAAGATTTTAGGCTCGTGTAGCTTGTCTATCTAGTACATTCTTGACTTTTCTTTGACTTGAAAATAACAGACATATTTCTATAAATAACGTATAATACGAGTTACAAAGTGTATTATAGGGCGATCAAGCCTCGCTTATCAGACGCGTAGTGCTGCGCAATCACGTTAGTGTTGTACCTGCACTCGTTACCCGTAATAGCTACTTTAGCATGAGATTCCTTAATGGAACGAGAATCAGATACTGCTTCGCTATATTGGTAGCAGATATCTAAAACAGAATGGCAGTACAATGTCGACTTAGTTCTTTAACTTTCATAAGTAATATAGGTACAGGGTTATTGGAAAAACACCAACAACCTCTTAAGAGGTCATTGTACTCGTCATTATGAACAACCAAACCCGAAATCGCGAAAAAAATCACCTGTTCCCTACATTTATGTTCGGATAACTCGTCAAAATGTAGGGAACAGCTGATTTTTTTTCCCCCCATAGTAAAAGTCCCATAGTAAAAGTTGTTCATAATGATGAGTACAATGACCTCTTAAGAGATTGTTGGTGTTTTAATAACAGCCGCACGGGTCGATCGACCAGGTTAAGCTACGCTTGACACGGTTGGTCCGTGAATGGGTGACCATCTTCACATACCAAGACCCCTCCGTACCTCGGAAAGCACGTTAAGCTGTTGGTCCCGGCTGTCATTCGTGCATCTTTGAAAGTCGTTACGGGTCGTCGGAAGCCCGAAAGTCTGAAAACCAGTCATACTAAGGGGTATCGTGTTACCCAGTAACTGGGTTGTGGAGGTCAGATAGGCAGTTGCTTCATGTAAAATACTGGTATTCAGCTGCATCCGGGTAGACTGGAAGCCAACTACAACATAGTTTATTTTTAGTTAGGAAGAGGCTAGGCAGGATGTTGATGGAGGTATAAATCTTCCTAACCTACCTACATACATCCGTATCTTAGAGGAAATCTTAGAGGAAATTCTCTTTTATTCTATGTATTTTCAACGCAATCAGAAACCCATTTCCTTTTTTTAGCGTTAAAAAAAATACCGCCGTATACTCCAATTGGGAAAACCGTCCGTCAGTTTAGGCTTCAGCAGACTAAGCCCGGATAAACGGTCCGGTGTAAAAAAAGGATTATCTACGTTACGGCTAACATCGACTTTACAACACCTACCGACGATCAAAAGGGTAAAAGATTTACTATACGAGATAAATTTGTTTTTTTTATTTAACCTTTATTTTATAGAGTTAGTATAAAATATAGGAGTTTTTTATGAACCTTTTTAGCAAATATTAAAGAGTTTCCTGACTTCCAACTGTGGTATTAAAAACTTTTAATCATGCGTTGACAATCCTATTTCCTACTATATCCCACTAATATTATAAACGTGAAAGTTTGTATGGATTGTTGGTTTGTATTGTTTGGATGGATGGATGGATGTTTGTTACTCTTTCACGCCAAAACTACTACGCGGATTTGGATGAAATTTGGCACACAGATAGTTTATGCACAAAGATGGATTAATACATAGAATACTTTTTATGCCGATTTTCAAACGGGACCGAAAGTTATACGGGTAAAACCACGGGGCGCAGCTAGTATGTTATAACTCTCAAATGAGCTACAGTTTTCTATACTTAGATTACATTATACACTAAAAAATCTACAATAAAACCCTCTAGGCAAATCACACGGCGAATTTGCCAAATCATTTACAACGGCATCCAAGCAGAGTAATATAACAAGCTTATTGAATAATGTAACGGAGCATAAAATAGGATAGCCAAGTCGAGCTGAAATTTGGCAATTCTACAACAACATAGAGTTCAACTTTGCCTAACATATGTGTGGTCTAAGTTGTGTTAGTATCTGAGGCTCTAGCGTTCGTGCGCAACGTAAATTCAAACGATTTTTGAATAAAAAATACAACTATCTGGGCACGTTTCCGGATGATAGCGATGCGGACGAGTACTTCGATGGCTTTAGTATCCTTTTGTTTTTGTATTTATTTAATTATATATGTAGTTAGTTAGTTTAGGGTGGATTTTTCCAACGCCAGATAATTTTATTGAAGGAATATTTTATTTTTAATGTCAATTTTATTTCATGAATTTTCAAAAAATTATCTGTCGATCGAATAATCAGCCCTTACTCTTTTAATTTAGTTTTAGTGCCTAGTGTAAATAGTTTGTCATAATAATTGTAATTTAAATAAATCCTATGGCATTTTGGATTGATTTTAGAAGCGATTGCCATCTGTTTAGGCTCTCTGAACAACGACAGCGACTGGTGCAACGAGACAAATGGTAATCGCTTTCAAAGCGTTTCGTATACAGCGATGGATGGAGACTGCAACAGGAAAACAGTGGATTTCTCATCACAAAAGTTGTTGTGGACAGTAAGTAGCAGTAAGTACCTAAAAAATAGGCTTAACATTTGTGAGGTTCCCGATAAAGACATAAAACACCTGTGTTACAGGTCACCAGGCCCCCCAAGACTTGAATATATTATGCACAATATTGTACAATATGTATGATGTATTAATTTAGATTAATGAACAAAAAAAAAGTATGTGATGAAGTTTACTTAAATTCTAGGTAGGTACAGTTAAATATAAAGAAAAATAACCTTTTCCCACCTGACCCGACAGAAGGCTTTTTGGCACAGCAGAAGCTGGACAATTGTGATAAATATTACAACTTTACCTATAGAATAAATAAAGTCTTCCAGACCGAACTTCGGCCATGACGATCGATCTCAGCGGAGCCCAGCTTTCGGCGCGGGAGATATTATAGTGCACAAGTGTGCGCAGACACAAGTGCTCTCCTTCTTCCCTCACTCTCATTGTCCGATGAGATGGCAATCCGACACGACCGGAGAGAGATCAGGCTCAGGACCAACGGCTCAACGTGCTTTCCGAAGTACGAGGGTATCACACCGCCAACTTCCAAACCGCGGGCGGTTACTAATGAATACGTATATAACTATATATATTCCTACCAACTTATATTATTAACCCCCACTTACTTACATAACATTACATTAACAAACAATCAACTACATTAGAACTGTATTATTAAATTTGTTTAGTGGTACCACTTGTTGACGTAAACAAAGTTTTCGTTCCAATCCATCTCGTCCTCGTTTGTGTATCGTGGTTTCTGCGGGCATAACGGTCGATCCCTTTCTGAACTGTGGACTTTAATAGTTTGAGACTTGTTTGTTAGTAGGTCAACGTTTTTATTACATAATCACGCAGACCTATAAATTGGTGATTAAGTATCTACATGCGGCTTCGAAGGACTGTTGCGGGAATGTAAATTTAAGCAGGGGTATATTGACGACACACAGTAATGAGCTGAGCAGGGTAAGAAAAGGGAATGAAGAACTTACATACAAGGACAGCCTGAGAAGATGTAGCACGTGTTCGCTGATTTCTTCCTTTCACTGCTGTGCACTTCACTTGGTCTGTGTATGTCACATGTGTGTCGGCCAACACGGATAATAGAGAGTTTTAGATATAATAGCGGCTTGTATTATTTTTCGGCGCGGCGCGATAGTAATGCGGTGCGGTTACAACAGAAGTACCGAACACAATATGGCGATATTTTTCTCGAATCACAGCGTTATGCAGTGATTGTTTGTCGTTGCGGTGAATGCGCCGCTGATTGGCGCGTGCGGTGAGCATTTCTTTTCTTTTTTTGTTGCATGGAACGGGATAGAAGGAAAGAAAGACAAGAAAGAAAGAAAATACATTTTTTTTATTACCCGACCTGGAGATCAATCCCAGAACCAGGTGCTGAGGTAGTTGAAGTATCTATTTTAAATATTGTTTATTAATTCAATAATCAAGTTAGTTGGTAAACAGGTTAACGGGCCGTCTGCCGGAAAGTGATACCGTCAGGTGGCAGTAATCACTTGCTTTAGGTTTGGCAAGGGTTTGTAGAAACGTTGCCAATACAGACAAAGCTGAAATGCCTTACGAGCCAGCAATTCCACCAGCATCCATTCAAAAGTCCTACAAGTAATTCTATGCATTTTGTCAGCCATTCCCAACAGAGCTTGAAAAGCTGAATTCTATGTAGGTACATACCACTGCTATACGCAGTAACTCTTTGACAAAATAAAGCTCAGTAAAACACAGACACAGGGTTCCAAAAACAAGCATTTTTGCACATAAAAAAAAAAAAATCGAGACACAAGGCCGCCGCACGCCGCAAAACTGTGGACAAAACTCGTGATACGGGCACAACAAGGTGCTGCAATTTGAGTGAAAATAGACTCAGCTGGAAAAAAGTTAAGGTTGGTTTTGTATTGACATAGTTGTAAGGTAAAGCATTGTTGCTTGCAAATCGTGGGAACGTTACGTTGTAATTTAAGTACAAACTTAAATTACTCATGTTTATTTTGACGTTTGTAAGGAGTTCGTGCCGACAACGAGACGCAAATTATTAAAATTGCTTTGAGTTTTCTTAAAATATTAGGTTGGTTTGCTTTTAAATAAAATAATGTGGTAACATGTTCATTTTGAGAGCAGTGGTAGCCGCAGCCGTTACCACTCCGGCTGCGGCTTCCGAGTTGTAGGTCGTAGGTTCGAACCCAAACAGGCACTTTACTTACTTTGTGTAAATTATTTCGTCACCACTGCTCTCAAGACGGTGAAGGAAAACATCGTGAGGAAACCGGTATGTACTAGAACCAAAAATTCGAAGACATGTGACATCTACCAACCCGTTCTGGGGCCGCGTGGTGGATTATGGCCCTCTCACCGAGAGGAGGCTTGTGTCCCAGCAGTGGGATCATTATATGCTTATATTTATGTTCATTTTTATAATGTTCATAATAAAGTCATTTTTAAATCGAATGTTTGCATGTCAGTTCATGTTAATTTGTGTGTCTTTCCATTTATATAATGATTTAATTAATTATATTAGTCTGATATAATATTATTCACATTAAGCCATTTTTTTCTGACTGCGACAAAAATTACTTAAATTGTGGCCGCTGCATACCGCATAAATGTTTTTGCAATTTGTAATAATTATGCATTTCATATTATAATGTCATTTTAATATTATGTAGAATGTGTGTGAATGAGGACAATAGCAATATTTGAAAAGTTCAGAAAGTAGGGAAATAAACCACAGTATCATATAACCGTTTCATTTTGTTATATTTTTAGCAAAAATAATTTATCACTCCGAATTACTTACAAAGTAATGTAGAAACTCCAACAGCTGGAGCAAGATCACTTTATTTTATTTTATTGTCTTTGGGAGGCTTTACAAGCCTCCACAGTTAGCAATAGAGTATTGTTGTACAAAATGGCGGCAACCTAAGCTAAACTGTCATCTGAAATACTTTTATTTCATTTAAATAAAAGTGTAACCTCTGGAATCAATCATTTGACCAAGTCATTTCGTTAAAATGAGTTAAAATATTAATATGATATCACTTCTAATTAATTGTGCTACTGATTTAAAAAATAACAAAGTCTGATTATATTATCTAAAAAACGTTTATAGAAATATCAAGTTTCAAAGTATAAGTAGATACATGTTGAATAAAAGAGAAAAACAAGGATACAGGACTTAGTACGCCTGTATTCAGCAAGAAATTGTGTTTTACTGAATATTTTAAGGAAAGAAATGCTACCGGATTTTCTGAACAACTTTTTTCAACTTTCTCGCTTCGTAAGAGTCTTAGAGGTAAGACGTTTATGAAGTAGAATAGAATTGTGATAGAGTCAACTTTGCAAGCTCTGTAAACTTAGAGAAAATATTAGAATGTTTGTTGGTTATGCTATCACGCTAAAACGGCGGACGGAATTGAACGGATTAGGACGAAATTTGGCGCATGTGTAGACCATGAGCTGGATTAGGACTTAGGGTACTTTTTATTCCTATATTCCCACGGGATCGAGGCTTATGCGGGTGGAACCGCGGGACGCAGCTAGTAAGAAATATTGCGAAAGTCGTCTGTCGTTTGGTAGGTAGGTAGAAAAATTACCACATTTTTTCTTGAAGAGTTTGTCATAATTTACAATTCTGCAATTTTTATTCAATTTTTCGGATGGGATGTCAAAAGGGCAGACAACATTTTTCTGCGAAAATGTTGACTACAGGCAAAAATGTGTAGATTAAAAGGAATGCTTGAAATTGTTTATTATTCGTGAAGTGCAAAAAAGAAAATGTGGGTATACCTCTGCCTTACTCGTCAGGGAAATACAGGCGTAATGTTAAGATCGTTATGCGAAAACGAAGTGACAGCACGGCAAGTGATGCGATGCGACGGGGTGGGTCGGGGAAGCAAGAACGATTACAGTAGCCCGCATATCAGTGGCAACAAACCAGCATAAGCTGACCTCGCATTCTATTAAAACTCCGGACTACGCTAGGTCAGCTCAAGGTCCAAGTTTTACTACCGACGACGTTTGAACTACTTGTACAAAGTAAAGTAAAATTTAAAAAAAAATATGCGCCGTTGGGGAATCCCCGTAAGAACAAAGTTTCTTACGCGATACTCGCACGCACACACACTCGTGTATAATAGAAAGAGACACACAGAGAGACAGAGGAAGTGTGAATTTAATACTCATTTATATTACAGAGTAATCAAATCCAATGAAAATCCAAGACAGGGGCTGCATAAAATTTAAATCTTGAGGCTTTCTATCAGTTAAAACCTACTGCAAGCCGCGTTAAAGAACTTCGTTCCAAAAATATTTTCCCGCACACAGATCCACAGTAACAGCTTGAACAATACAAAATATTCCGTCACAACCAAATCAGCATAATACGGAACTTTACATAGAAACTTACTATCTTTATGGTATATTATGTACCTGCCTATCTACAAGCAGTTTGCAAGTATTTCTAGGCTAAGTCTTCACAAGCACCAATAACGATGGGACGTGAATATGGTACGGTTTTATTAAATCTTTTTTGTAGACACATCTTATAAAATTTTATAGTCCAAGATGTCGGCTCATATATTTTTATACTGACGTTTACATTATTTATGGTTTTAGGCTACAACGATATGCTTTCTGTATGTATCTATTTATTGTATATTATGTAAATGTTATATACAGTATGGTCTCTCCTTGTCCGTCGTAAGACCGTCTTTAAAAGATCGCTTTTAGCGATAAGGCGGCTCATTGTGTCACCCTGTGTAAAATTTCATATGTGTAATTTGTATTAATTAATTTATGTACACCATAATAAGAAGCATTCTAGGGGGTGAATACCGAGATGACGACTAAATAGAGAAGTATGGAAGAAAACGACATGGTGCGCGGACCCCAAATAAATTGGGATAAAGGCAGGTGAATGGTGAATGATGATGAACAAGGAGTACTTATTCTATCACGGTTTTACAGACAATGCTTAAGATGGAGTGTAGTATAGTGATAAACGCTTGACGAGTGTAGTTATGTCAATAAAATACGCGTCACAACGAGCTTTTAACTTTTAAAGTAGCTGTATAGCCAGTTAGATGACTGTGTTTATTATTTCACGAACAACCTGCCCCTACGTCGCACGGCTCTTACGAATTGACAAAACATAGAGAGATAGATACTAGATTGATTTATTACTAGCTGAGCCCAGCGGTGTCACCCGCATAAATATCGAGTAAATGTTTCCTAATCCAGGTCATGTTCTACCCATGTTTCATCCAAATTCGTTCAGCTATATTAGCGTGAAAGCGTAACAAAAAAAAAAAACATACAAAAAATCAAATCTTTTCTCTTTATAATATTACTAAAATAGATTATGTAAATGTAATATTAAATTATTATGTGTCATGTTACACATAAGCCTTCCGGAATTAATGCTCTAAATGACGAAAAACCACATCAAAATCTGTTGCGTTGTAGTAGCAGACACGAAAATGAATATATATTAATTTTACTTCAATAATTATTAAGACATTTGTTATCATTACGTAAACAAACAAATAATAACCAGAAAAATATCCTTAAAACCACTAGAAGTCACGAAACTCAGTTTGCAATTACAGAAAGGCATGCACTTCACTTAAAATTAACTTAAAACTCTTTTCTTTCAACATCACGATTTTTTATTTATTTTAAAAGTTTTTCCCTTAACTTTTTCAAATGAAACTCAAGAAAGGCAAGCGTGCTCCGTGACTTTGCATTCTTTGCCGTAATTCGAGCTTCGATGATTATAATCTTGTGTTTACAAAAGAAATCAGGCTAACAAGGACAAAATACCGTGACTCGGTTTATAAATTATTTACATAGATTAAGGTTGAAAAATATTATAAAATAATAATGAAGTGGAAATTTTGGGGTCATACTTTTTGATGAGATGCCTACCTATGGGTACGTATCAAATTACAGCAAATTATTCATGTTTATGTGTTTTGTTGTCATTGTTTTTGTGTATCTTTGAATTATGTGAAAATAAGACGTTCAAATAATAAATTATAATACATTTCTGTAACTTTTTCACTTAAATTATTTTTTCAGTATTGATAGTTTTTAAGTAACATCAAGTTGGCACAGGAGTGTGGTGATAAGGTACAAGAAAAGAGAGGCCCATGCCCAGTAGTGGGTGAAGTTGGGCTGTAGGTGATGATGATTAATATATAAATAAATGAATAGTTTAAAAAACACTAGAAAAACACGCTTTTATAAATGCACGTAAAAACAAAAAATCGGTTGTCAAGGGTCAAAGTTCATTACAAGACTTTTCTAACAAATCCAAAACAGCTATGATACGATTTTCCATCATGAAATTCCAGTTCATATCTTCCGGCTCCATCGTCAAATCAGTTCGACAGTACCATATTATTGTAGTGTCATCAGAACTACATACAGCTGCCAATTTTCATTAAGCTACGACCCTTGGAAGATGGTTAAATTACTAATCACTTGCTTGCAAAAGTGTCGCAAGCAAGTGACGTGACGCGGAACTTTAACGGGCGATATCTTGACTCCGTATCAAAGTAGCGACAAACAAATCTTCATAATTTTTTTATATAATTAACAAAATATTTTTTTTGATAATCTAACTGACGGACTAATTAGAATTTTTAGGAAACTAGGCTATTTCATTGCCAACGCACTAAACAGCACCGCTTATCTAACAAAATGTTCGAATTGACAATGACATCGAGAAAACGACTGAGCAAGAAAACCCGGCAAGCCTGCAAGTTACTACTTACTTGCACAAGTGCTGTCAAGGAACCCAGTTTTAAATTGCAGCCACCTTATTTATCTTGCCGATCTGGAAGTTTTAGTTGGTAACAGCTCAACTTGGGTATCGTACGATACAAGACGCTTACTCATTGTTCACTTCAGGAACTTTTGTAGCATCGTTATTTTGAGTTTTATTTTTATACAGTCCGGGAAATATTGAAACTTACACATCATTTTGCTGTGTTATTGCTATTTCATTCACTGTGACGGCTGTACGTCATGACTGTGACAAGAAGGCTTGCACTCAGCATGATGCTGCGCTATAATACAGCACAACGGTGATTTTCAGTGGTTAGGTACCTGAAAAAGAGATGAGAACGATTTTAATTACGGAAATTGCTGGTGAGTTGCTGCTTCGGTTGCCGTTAGAGGTAAAATAACTATGAAAGGACTATACATGATTGCTTAGCTCATTACACGTAGCAAGTAAAATGGGCACTTCAAAAGCCAAAAGGCTGGAATGGTGCGTAGAATTGTGGCTTTTACGCATACGTTATGGCTGACCGTTACAACGAAGTGTCTTTGTGAAATAACAGAATGTATCGCGATTTTATGTGCTCGTAAATAAAGGGTTGATCATAAAGTATAAAACTTTTTATAAGATTGGTGTTGTAAAATGCGGGATAAGATGTTCTTTCTTGTAAATCACTGATGTGTTACATTTTAATGTTGTTAGAAAATAAGGTTTTTGTTGCTACGTCCTATTACTATAAGTATTTTCTTTTTACCTATACAGGGTGGCAGGGACATCGACGCGCAAACTGTAACCATGAATTCAGCACATGAGTTTAGGCCCCATAGCGTAGAAATTTTTCGTTGGTTATCATAAAAAAAAAAATCTTCTGTTTCATAGAAAAGTGCAATACCTACGCGGTCAAAATGTATGGAACAGCAATATTTTTTTTTAATAACCGACGAAATCTTTCGACGCTGTGGGGTCTAAACTCATGTGCTGGATCCATGGTTACAGTTTGCGCATCGATGTCCCTGCCACCCTGTATATTTTTAATTAATCTGCCAGTTCTCAATAGCAGCCCGGAATCCGGATTTGTGTCCGGCCAATGGATATAACCAATAGCCCCTTATTACATAGGACTTAAACATAATTGGCGAAATGTGGGTTTAATATTAGGTATACCTCTCTCTAAACCTTTGGGGATTACAGGCGTGGTGTTATGTTTGTGCTAATGTATGTTATCGGCCATGACTGGTATAAAATTACGAAGCAAATTGTATATATGAAATGGAAATTTTCTAATATACTTGCGCACGTGCTTGCGTGTTGTGTTGTAACTTGCGAACCATTGCAAACAATTTCCCATTACTTGCATGCAAAAGAAACAAACAAGCGTGCAAGCTTCTTGCAAAGCTAACAAACAGCTACTAAACTAAAACAGTACACTATCACTAAGCAAATCTATCTGCTAAGTCATTAATTAGATAGCCAAATTCACGCGAAACAAATTGCTTGGACGACGGCGACGTCTTGTTTGAAGCTTACCAGCTATTGCAATAAAACTATTGCAAATGAATTACAATCTTTTACATGCAAGTAAGATAAACATGCGTGCAAGTTTCTTGCAAAGCTGCCAAACAGTTGCTAAATTAAAACAGTACACTATCGCTAAGCAAGTCTACCTGCTAAGTCAGTAATTAGGTAGCCGACTCCACGCGAGCCTAATATCGATTTTTCATTAACTGCTTCGGGCGGCGTTCGAAACGAGATAAAATATATTAGGCTTATGTAGGTCGTATCCGTGCTAATAAATATTATATGGATTTCTTTTTATTATGATTTGGGAATTAATGGCTTTGGATACAGTTTTGGTATAAATACAGTATGCAATTTAGTACTTGCTGAAGTCATTTGTTTTTTTTTTTTTACTTTTTCTCTTGATTTACCTATGATTGTTTCAAGCTTATGATTGAGCTGAAATGATTTTTTACAGGCTTCTGTGGGTTTAAAATTTTTTGATAAATGACATTGATGAACAATTCAATATTTTTTATAAAATTATCTATATACTAGTAGGCCCTACAGACAGTGCTTATCTAGTTGTGTTACTGGCATTGTTTATTTTTATTTAATTTAGGATTTCCTCCGTAGAAGCCTATGTGGATTATTGCTCAGTTAATAGCAATAAGTTAAGCATGTTTGCTTTTATAGGAGCTTTAACATAACCAATAAAAAAACAGGGAGTAAAAATACACTTCTATCAATACCCCGTCTAGAAATAGAGGCGTAAATCTATTTCATTTTCCTTTATTTCCAACGTTCCAAGTACAAGCAACAAGTAGGCAAGTACATTATCTTTCTCCCTTATTAGGTCATGTACACAACAAGTGGATCACACGTTGTTTACGAAATAAACGTTAGAGCACACTGCTTATTATTCGTCGTCACGTTTTTCAATTGAGCAGGAGCACGAATGTGTATGATCAGCCTAAGACCACGCTCCCACTTCACTAGATATTGCATCTACGTATAAAATTGCTTATTAGGTTATTTACGGGTATTCGGAAATAGCTCGCAGCTAAATAAATCGAGGACGGAAATATTAAGGTAACATTTTACAGGGAAAAGCTTTTGCAGATGGCATATTTTTAGGGACCAGTGGTGGCCTGGTAGTGACGGCCGCGTCTTATGATTTGTAGACCGTAGGTAGACAGACACATAGTCATACTTAGACAGACGTTTTACTTTGTGTAAATTATTTCATCACCATCACTGTTCTTAAAACGGTGAAGGAAAACATCGTCAGGAAACCGGCATATCCTAGAACCACAAAATCGAAGACACATGTGACATCCTACGTGTTGGATAATGGCCCATCACAGAGGCCCGGGTCCCAGCAGTGGGAACGTTATAGGCTGATTATGTTTATGCGTGTGCACATTGATAATTGATGCACCCGCGTATTAAACTACGTTTTTGAATACGCTTGCATGTGTGATGAAAACATATTTTTCGTGTCAGAGTTGGCCTTTGGCACCTATTATTTTCCGTCCTCCACAACACAGCTACAATTACCCCTCCACGTGTTCCCCTGAAAGCCCACAAACTCCAAACACAGTTTGTTATGAGCGAGATAGTTTAGCCGCTTCCGTAGATCCATTACCGTGTGCTGCGGGCCATAATAGAATAATGCACGGACTAACCGCGCAATGTGAAACAAACAAATTTTGTTGGTAGTGCGCTCGTAACTTTGTTAGGGGTTTCCTTTCTGGGTTCATCTTGCTGGTATCGAAACTATACATGCATGGTAATAGTTCGACGTTGAACGCGCCTTTATGTCGTGGCAGTAAGAGTAGTTTTTGTAGTTCAAAGGATTTTACTAAAATTTGGGTGGCAGTACGGTAAAAGCTTGGGTTAGCATGAACGTGGAATTTGATGGAGGATGCAAGGTTGATTGAACTATCTATGTAGTCAAACTCTTATGGCAGTAGAAAGCAATAGCATTTTTTATAAGCCTTTTGTTGGTCTTGCGCCTGCGTTAACTTTGTTAGAGCATTTTAAATTTTAAAACGAGAGCATTCTTGACATTTATGTTTCTGTATTCGAGGAAAATATAATTGACTGGCGCAGTTTAATTTTCCCCGAACTTGTAATTTAAAAAAATCGCCAGAATACAGGAGTGTGGAAGCCAAAGGCCCTGTCTTTTAATTTCCATATTTGACTCACAATAACACAAAATAAGCTAAATAAAAAGGCGGCCAAATGCGAGCTGGACTCGCACACGAAGGGTTCCGTACTACCACACAAAAATACTACATCATCATCTGCCTAGCCTTTTCCCAAGTATGTTGGGGTCGGCTTCCAGTCAAACCGGAGGCAGCTGAAAAAATACCGTACAAAAATACTATTTTTTTTTTAAAATTACAATCCTACGTTTCTGGGATCTCCTTTAATTTTTAATTTTTTTTTTATATTTTGCTATAGGGACTATAGTAGTATACATTAAAGTAAAGTAAGTAATTATTTATTTTACTAAAAGACTTAGCCTAGGTAGCATCAGTGTTAATTCAATAAGGGGTTATTACATACGCGTCACTTGCTTGCAAAAGTGTCGCAAGCAAGTGACGTCACGCGGAACTTTAACGAGCGATATCTTCGTCATTTTTTAAATAATTGACGAATTAGATTTTTTTTAGGAAACTAGCCTATTACGGTTCAAAAGATACAGCCTTGAGCTAGCCTACAGCTAGACGGACGGACGGACAACGGAGCCTTAGTAACAGGGTCCCGTTGGCACTCTTATGGTACGAAACCCTCAAAATAAGCACTAACAGTCAAGTTCTTTTCCAACAATCGCCGAATAAGCTCGAATATGTACACGTTAAACCAAATGAAATTATGTAAATACACTCGAATACAGTCAGCACTTTATCGTCACAAAAGTCTATTTCGGATGCGACTGTACAGAGAAAAAAGCACAGTAAGCTAATGTGTTTTGCATTTGTGAGTGATTTCATTTTGGCGGGTAGTTGCTTTTTGTTGTTGGTTTTGTGAAATGAATCCGCTGTTGTGTTGACAGTACCACAATAGCAGAGAGTTAAGCCATAGGGCTTACTGTACATTTTTAGGCGGTTATTTTAAATCAGTCTGGTCGGTTACAGAGTCAAATTAGAAACGTCAAAAGTTTAAGTAAAAGTTTTGTAACTCACAAACCAGACAAATCAATCTGCCTAACCTTTTCTCAACTATGTTGGGGTCGGCTTCCAGTCTAACCGGATGCAGCTTAATACCAGTATTTTACATGGAGTGACTGCGTAATTGACCTCCAAAACCCAGTTACTGGGTAACACGATACTCCTTGGTAAAACTGGTTGTCAGACTTTCGGGCTTCTGACGACCCGTAATGACTGTCAAAGATCCAAGAATGACAGCTAGGACCAACGGCTACGGAGGAGTCTCGGTATGTAAAGATGGTCACCAATCCACGGAATGACCGCAGTAAGCGTAGCTTAACCTGATCGATCGACCCGTGCGGCTGTTATTACTTACCCACGAGCCCCTCTTACAAACCAGACAATACACACAAATTCAAAATTAATAGTAAACAATTTTCAACTCAACACCGTTTGCATGTAGATTTAAACGTTCATAGGTTTACATTGGGTTCAATGTATAAATTCGTAAACATTGTATCCAAAATGTATGATTGGGTTGAATATTTCATAAAAATGGTTAGAATATACATACTTTGTCGAATAGAAAAAGTATTCCTTGGAAGGAAAACATATAGGAAACTAGCTGACCCGGCAAACGTTGTTTTGCCATATAAATTACTAGCTGCGCCCCGCGGTTTCACCCGCATAAGTTTCGATCTCGTGGGAATGTCGGGATAAAAAGTATCCTATATGTTAATCCTGGTTATAAACTATCTGTGTGCTAAATTTCGTCAAAATCTGTTCAGTAGTTTTTGCGTGAAAGAGTAACAAACATCCATACATCCATACATACAAACTTTCGCATTTATAATATTAGTAGGATTTCTAGCTGCCCGGCGCTACTTCGTTCGCGTGGTGTCCTACCCCCTACCCTACCCAACTCCTACCCTACTCATACCCTACTCCTACCCTACTCCTACCCTACTCCTACCCTACTCCTACCCTACTCCTACCCTACACCTACCCTACACCTACCCTACTCCTACCCTACTCCTACCCTACTCCTACCCTACTCCTACCCTACTCCTACCCTACTACTACCCTACTCCTACCCTACTCCTACCCTACTCCTACCCTACTCCTACCCTACTCCTACCCTACTCCTACCCTACTCCTACCCTACTCCTACCCTACTCCTACCCTACTTCTACCCTACTCCTACCGATGTTAACCATTTGTCATTATTTCTGAACACACGCATAAATATTTGAGGAACTTCTATTCAAATCGGCCACTTTTCAACCTTTTTAATTGATTAAAAAAAATACAGACAAAAGTTTATTCACCCTTTTTAAATAGTTTACACAAAATACATTTCTGAACGCATGCATAAATGTCAATCACAGTATTTGACAGGATGACAGGAGGAAAACAAATGTATAATTGTGACTGTCAAATAATAACAGACAAATAATGAGCAATAAATTAAAATTGCGACTATAATTTGAAATTTAAACTGTCCTATCTCTCAAGTTGGATCGAACTGCACATGTTGTGCGAATTTTATTATAATCGGTTAAGTGGTTTAGGAGTCCATTGAGGACAAACATTGTGACACGAGATTTATATATATTAAGATAAGTTTAAGAGAGCTTTAATTAAAAAAAATGAGTAGGTTAGGTTGTTTATTTGTTCATCAATTTATTGTACCTAAAAAAGAGACAATTTATTTTAAAACAAATTGTGTATTGTTGTGTAAAATGGGTGAAAAAAATCCTTGTAAGTATAGAGTAGACAAAGGCAAAATGCTACAACACAAAATCTTAATAAAAACAAGAGACTATGACCATATTGTACATACCAAAAATAAGCTATCTATCTAGCTTATATTTAGGTCTGCGTACCCACAGGGTGCCAACAGGATCTTATTACTAAGCCTCTGCTGTCCGTCTGTCCGTTCGTCCGTCCGTCTGTCAGCGGGCTGTATCTCAAGAACCGTAATAGATATACTTTTGGAATATTCATATTTCTAGTGCCGCTATAAATTGAGAGATAGAGTGTGTACTAGGTACTACCTGTACTACTATGACTACAAATAATAGAAATAAAATAACGTTAAAAATGAAAGGGGGCTCTATATAAGAATACGTGTTTTTTGTGTGTTTTTGCCTTGGGGTACGGAACTCTTCGTGTGTGAGTCCTACTCGCACTTAACCGCTTTTTTATATGAAGCGTAAAAGTGATTCCTATATCCTATTTGCAGAATAAACAATTAGGAACTTCACTTCGATCAAGTTCCCGAGTAGTGTGGACACTGCTCGGGAAGTTGATCGAAGCAGTTTGGTCCCTCAGTTCACACGCACATTTTCATTTCACTATGACTAAAACCATTAGCAGCCTCTTTGAATCTCAAACGATGCAATAACTTGGACGCAGCACCCGGCTTGGATTAATGACCGAACATTCAAGAACGCTCACTCACAACTAGTTACTGAACTAAGTTTACATAAATTAATTAATTCGCTGTCCGAAATCTTGGACGATTTATGAGACAGCTATGTGTGGTAGGTGTAGCTGGGAGATAAAGAGGTCTAGGCATCCCACTGGGCTAGGTAATCGATATTAGAGGGCTTATTGTACGTCTAACTTTCTACAAAATACAGGTTTTGAGACGGTACAGTGCACTATTTATGGAAAAAGTCTAATTTTCTAGGATATTGCTAATCCATTTATGTGGTTTCCGTACTTCAAGTTTATTCTAAAAAGTGGTGCATTTTCGGGAAAATTGCGGGCTTTTATTGTGGTGTTCGTCAGAGCAGTTGAAAATTGTATGATATTCACAATTTTACTTTACAGAAAACCTCTAAAATCGTTCCCTTGACCTTAAACATGAAACGGCACATGTCTCTAAAACATTTATGTACAGACAGACCGACCTCTACACGTGCCATTCCAAGATAATTTCGAAACACAAACAACACACGAAGACTGTTTGGCGGCCTATTTGCACGCATCCATAATGAGGTCGCCACTGTACCTATACTGTGACGTCATAACTGTACCTACATTCTGACATCACACGACATGTCGGAACTGAGACTGAGCGTTAAGGCTAGCAGTGACTAGAGCGGGCCGCGCCGCAACGCAACGCATTGAAAAATCCGGGTATAATAAATAATATTATGACATAAAAAGTTCTGCTATAAAGGGTAATTTATAGCAGAACTTTTTATGTCATAATATTATTTTGCATAACAGCGGATAGCATAAACTTCAATTATCATACATTTAAAACTCATAATTTTGTAAGTCAGAATCATCTATATGCATAAATATCATATCCATAATAATTGAAAGACTCGTATATCAAATTACAGAAAATTCATCGTTGAATAATTTTGTATTTCTTACCATAATAATAAAATTGACTGAACACTAATTTTTTTTCGCCACATTATTACATTATTACACGGTTTATTTCCCTGTAAGAAGCATGCAAATAAGCATACACCATGCATGCAAAACAAGCATATACCATGCATTCAGCAAGCATGCATCATGCAAACAAGCATACACCATGCATGCAGCAAGCATGCAGCATGCAAGCAAGCTTTCAGCATGCAAGCAAGCATTCAGTATGCAAGCGAGCATGCAACATGCAGGAGGTATGTCTTCTGTCACGGCTCCGGCGCTGCGAGGCTCCGGCGGTCCAGCCTACGCAGGCTTAAATTACACTCTAGGGGTAGGGCAGACAAGACTACGTGGCGTCGGTTTTGCAGCGATTCGTTTCTGTCACTAACTTTTATAGCACGATATATTGACTTTTTAAGACAATATTTTAATATTCATTTAAGGTTAAAAACTCTATTTTATAGAAATGGCAATATGCCTACTAAAATTATTCCAAATGAAATTCTGCCATCTTCATATTATGCCAAGTGAAATTGTGTCAAATAAACGTTATGCTAAACGAAATTTTAACTTTGCCAAAGGTAATTATGCCAATTAAAATTCTGCCATTGTAAATTCGGACGTATAAGCATTCGGCCAAAAAATAATTATATTAAATAATTTTTATGCCTTAAAAATATTCGTTTAAAGAAGATTATGCCAAATAAATTTCGGAGCATCAAGATTCTGCAAGATAGAGGGAGCCCCAAAAATCCTCCTTCTTTTTTTTCGAACTACTACCGGCGGCGGGCTGCTCCTCACTTTTTTATATGACAATGCGTTGCGCTGCGGCGTGTTGTAGCTGTAATGTGCGCTTGGCTTTACAAGGAAATGTGAAGGGAGCAAGAACGTAGTTTTAAATCTAGATATTTCGTGGAGCTTTTAGAATGTGGAGCTGGTGAAATGTAGTGCGCCTCACGGCAAATTGGCTGAGATGTTGCTTTGAGAGGGATACTGAAATATGAAACAGCACTTGAATGAAATAAGTTGGTAGTAAAATATGAATAAAATTGCTTGTAAAGCAAATTGTTTAGAGAAAGAAATAAATCGTGTAATACCCACAACGCTTTACTTGTAATAAGAGTTTTTTTTTAAATAATTTAATTACCTTCTTCCCGCGACTTCGTCTGCGTGAAATTTCCTGTTCCCTCGATCCACCACGTCGCATCGCATCGCCCGCCCGCACTGTTAATTCACTTTCACTTAGCTTTCTTTTTTACTTTATTCTCGGCTCCTAAAGGTCGTAGCGCGATGTTAGATAGCTTTTAACTTTCCTCAAGAATTGAGCCATCAAATTCAAAAAATAATAATTCAGATTCGACTGGTAGCTCCAGTTATTAGCGTGGTCAAAGAAAAAAACAAATAAAATCTTCAGCTTTATTATTAGATTTCAAGGTATTTTTTTCATTCTGAGTTAATGAATTAGGTAGTTAAAATATGTATGTGGAACTATTTAACCAATGTTCCTAATAGATGTCCCTGCCACCCTGTATAATATATGTATAATATAATTAAAGCATCCGCACTACGTTATATACTGAACTTTTTTCTGTATCGTCTGTTTCCGCAGTCAAACCGTGAAAACGATTTTGTGAGGCACAAAAAAGGGACCGACTACTGAAATGACGATGGACAAGTATGGGAGGAAAAGATATGTTGCGCTGACCCCAAATAAATTGGGAAAAGAGCAGGAGATAATAAATACTCTCTGATAATCCAATCTCTGTAGATTGTAGGCACATTGCTCGCAGAACAGATGGCCGATAGGGTCGAAAGGTTCTGGAGTGGCGATCGCGTACCGGAAGACGTAGCGTTTTAAGGCCTCAACAAGGTTAACAGATGACCTTGTGAAGACCGTAGACATCAGCTGGATGCGGGAAGCACAGAACCGCACCCTAATTACGTAACACACAATCAATCTCAATCTGAATCATTTTGAAGGATATTGCTAATCCATTGCTTCATATGTTCAAAAAATGTGTCATGTCTGTGTCTGCTCAACAACTTAAATAACGCAATGAATGTTGTTGAACTGTCAAAATGAAACCGATTCCGATTGATCGTATGTAACGCAATTAGGGTGCTGGTCGAAGTGGCGATGCTTTGGGGAAGGCCTATGTCTAGCAGTGCACGTCTTTATGATGAAATGATGAATTCATGATGAGTTTTAATTATAAGACTGCTGAAAAAATAAATTAAAAAATATAAATTAAGAAACATAAATAAATAATTTATACTTAAGCACTTTTATGCAACATACTTTATGCAAAATACCTAAAGATTTTATATTCTATATCTTCACACAGATTCAACCCCAATATATTTTTGTGTTTTCCTAGATCTTTAAAAATCGTTACGAGACCTCCAGTCTTACCAAGGGGTATTGCCCAGTAACTGTGTTGGGGAGGTCAGATATGCAGGTGCTCCATGTAAAGTATTGGTGCCTACTTAGCTGCATCCGGTTAGACAGGAAGCCGACTCCAACATGACTGGGAAAAGGCAAGGCATATTTTGGATGGTGATCTTTTTCTACTTACAAAATGCTTATTCAACAAAAAGTTCAATTTCTTGCCTCGAAGGACAGAATGCATGAACCGATATTTCTTCAACGAAAAAACTACCCACCGATGCAGAAATAATAAAGAATAAAAGAAATAGAACTCGTTAAGAACATGAAATAAGAGTACGCTAACATAAAAACTCCAATATTAATCCTGATAGCGAAACAGCTGCGGTTATCAAAGAACCCGTATTTAAGTGTCATAATCCGATCTCTGTAGATTGTGGGTCGTATAAGATTACAGATGAACGGCTCCTAGAAGTGACAAGGAAAAGATGTTTGAAGGTAAAATAGATACCAGCAACATTGAGAAAGAGAGGAGTATTATATATTCTGCGGGGTAATTACGAAACACTAGAACAGGAGCAATGGCTTTAATTTTGACAGTTCAACAACATACATTTGCGTTCTTTACAAGCTGTTGTTAAGCAAACAAGTTTCGATTAAATGAAGCAATTGATTAGCTATATCCTTCAAAATTATTCAGATTGTGATTGATAATGGGTTACGCAATCAGAGTGCTGTACCTTTATGTTATATAATTAGAACTGGCAACGAAGACAAGATTTAAATAGCAAACAGAAGCAAGCTACTTTTTCTACGTTTATATTTCTGTAAGTAGGTTTGCAATAACACTTTTACATGTGCATACTTTATAAACTAAATGAGTTCGGTTGCATAAAAACCTATAAATTAGTTTACTATGATAAACACTATAAATATGGGTAAATAGTGTAAAGCTTAGCATCAACTTGCAGGGCAAGCCCACATTGATAAGTAGTTACATGGAATTAATAACATATATATATAACTCAATGTCTTTGCAATCATCATGCAATTTTCACCAACACATCCTACCACAGCTACACAAAAATAAACATCTAGAACCTCTATCCAATTTCTGCTCATCAATTATAATCAAACATTTATCCATGCCCCATCCAGCTACACCTACCTCGCATATATTATTGAATAGGTCGTATTAATCCGCACCGACCCAGGTAGATCCTTTGATCCTGGCCACAAAGGGAAAGCTGCTTACCTGAGCATATTCCACATAACTGATATGGAATTAAACTTCAAGATGTCTGCTAACCCTCGTGGTATGTGAGCGTTATGATGCCGCATATTTTGGTCATTGTATGAAAGTGTTGGGGGTAAGGTGCGTTTTGTATGTTAATTTGGGGGTCTTGACCTTGCCTGACCTTGTTCGAGTAAGTAGCGCTTGTTATTCTAATATAATTAGTTGTAATGAGTATTTTACTTTGTATTAAAACGGAAACTCGTGTTTTTTTAACTGAATGAACTTAGACATAAACATTCCAGTACATTCATGGAATGTTTAGATAATTCGCAGCGTTTATACCGCGTTTTCAGCCAATTATGTTCCCACTGCTGGGACACAGGCCTCCGCTCGGTGAGAGGGAGTGGGCTGTAATCTACCACGCGGACCCAGTGTGGGTCGATAGATGTCACATGTCTTTGATTTTTTGGTTGTAGGACATGCCGGTTTCCTCACGATGTTTTCCTTCACCGTTTTGAGAGCAGTGGTGATGAAATAATTTACACAAAGTAAAGCGCCTGTCTGGGTTCGAACCCAGGACCTACAACTCGTAAGCCATTACCACTGTTGCTCTACGTTTATATATTTAAATAATTTTATTTTGTGATCAGAATCGCACGAATGTTTTATTTATTTTAACACTTATCTATTTTTGTAACTATCCAACATCGTTAAACTGTAATGTAATCTTTAATATTGTAAAATTGCACTCGAGATCCAAGCGATGCTTAGTGTGTGGCTCACCGAATTCGTCACATTGTATTTTTATTTTTTGATGAATAAACTTTAATATTATTATAAATTACAAACCTAAGAAATAATTTCTAGCAAAACAGAGATACAAAAACTAATTAACTGTAATATGTTACTGAATTCCACTGAATATTGATACTAGGTACTTACCTAGCGTCCATTTATTTAGTATAGGTAGTTTTTTATAGATACCACCTAAGACTCCAGACATTTTCCGAGCAAGATGTTTTATGCCAATATAAAGCGTAGGGTACCTCGAAACATATGGCATTCAATCTCATATAATCTTCATCTTTAACGACCCACGAACGAATCCATCCGTCCTGGATCCACAGATACGGATGTAGATGAAACTAAAATAGATTTATAGTAGATTCGTAGTAAAGCTAGACCTACTTGTATTAATTTCTAGGTCGAGGGATACCTAGACGAGATATTTTGAAATCGATGAGCTGGCCGTTACAGAACTTAGTCGGATTCAAGTGGGTTTGAAGGGGTACTTAAGTGTTCAACGATTTATGTGAACGTAGGTCTTATGTGCGTGTTTTGTGTGATAAATTATTGTTTTAGCCCTTTTAAGGTCCAATGCATTTTCAAATCCAAATGTAATGAAAACTCCGTGGTCTTTCTTAAAGACAAAAAAGTAGTTCGAAATAATTTAACCTATGTCGATTTCACATGGATAATGCCAGACCAATGACAACATTTCCAGAGGTAATTTTAATCTTTTGTTTCGAAAGACATAAATAATATACCTAATTATAAATCCTGCAATCATAACTTTCCGATTTTAAAAATGTATGAACATTTTTTTAATAATTCCAATTTGAACGGAGCTAGTTAAAAATGGGCATGGTCTGAGTGACCTTATTAATCTAGTAGGTACTATATGAAAAACCTCCGGCTTTAAAAGGTTAACCACTTTGTAAACATGAAACCATACATCCAAAGAGCATAATCAGCCTATAATGTTCCCACTGCTGGGACACAGGCCTCCTCTATGTGAAAGAAAGTGGGCGGTAATCCACTACGCGGGCCCAGTGCGGGTTGGCAGATGTCACATGTCTTCAAATTTTTGATTCTAGGACATGCCGGTTTCCTCACGATGTTTTTCTTCATCGTTTGCAGAACAGTGATGATGAAATAGTTTACACAAAGTAAAGCGCCTGCTTAGGTTCGAACCCACGACCGAAACTCGTAAGTCGGGGCCGATACCACACTGGGTCACCATTGCCCTCTCTAAACAGCAAAAATAAGAAATCCATAGTTCTTATTCCTACCCCCAAAGATTTCTGAAAGTTGACGAAGTTGAGTAATCATTTAGGGCGTGATAACGAATAACGAGCATTCTTAGATTATAGCACCGGGGAAGAAAGGTTTCACATTCTCTAGAAAGTTGTAGGTTATACCTTTAATAGTAGGTAGTTTACGAAAGAGAGGCGTAATAGTTTGCTTGAAGTTTTATGGGAGGAAAATAAATCACGCCAAGGTAAAAAATCTAATGAATTCCAAATAAAATACACTGGGCCGCAAAAAAAGAGGATCGGTCTCATCTCAATAACTTCCAAATTAGTGCGAGTTAGGTTTATGAAATAAAGACTGTATTATAGACAATTTTATAGTACAGACGCCAGCACATCAAGCTTCTACAATCTGTCAAATTTCTTTAATAGATTTTCAACTTTATCGCTAAAGTATTAAGGTTCAAGGTTTATTGGAAAAAAAAATACAGTTTCGGGTATATTGACCTGCTGGCATTTGTACCTACATCAATGTCATAAAAGTTCAAGATCATGAAGTTTATTTTGGATAAAAGTAAGTTTAGTAAAACTGTAAATTTTCACTAGATTTCGAGAAATGTGCTACGGTAACAAATATGCAATTTTTACACATTTTAGTGTCTTATATCGCCACCACGAGCTGATAATACAGCTGTTACACAATTTGGCATGCTTTCCACCAGATTTCTGAGCCGATGCTGAGGAATATTCTCCCATTCCTTTATGAGTGCTTCTTTCAGTTCACGAAGCATGATGGAAGGGGAATTCCGCTAGCGTAGACGTCGCGACAGTTCGTCCTAGGCATGCTCGATGGGAACTTTGCCACTTGCACGGCGTTATCGATGGGAGCGCAGTGGTCACTTTGACTGTATGTTTTGGGACACAGAGAGCAGGATAGGAGGTGGAGCACGGTTTTCGGTAGCAGTTGACGCTTGTTGCGAGATTTAAGTAGGTACTCGTATTTACTTTGTTAAAAAACAATTAGATCAAGTTATTTAATTTACTTATTTATCTACACAGGTAAATCTCGCGGCACGTTCTTATATCATATAAATTGTGTAAAGACGTTATAAGTTGACATTAAAGTTTAATGGAAAATGTTTATTTAATTCTTTTTAGTACATTTAAATAAAAGCTTGTTTTTTGTTTTTACTTTTAATTTGTTTATTATATACGAGTGTGTGCGTGCGAGTATCGCGTAAGAAACTTCTGACTGGGGTCCCCCGATCGTACACTGTTTTATTATAGGTATGCAGATAAAGTAGTGTACCGCTATAAGGCACAGGCAAGCCAACTCTTAACTCAAATACTGTTTTTTTGTGGGATTACATAGAGATCCATTATTCAAGTCCTACATTCTAAAAACTGCTCCTTAGAAATTCTCATAGAAGTCCAGTTCATCCCACCATTCTAGGTCAGCTGGGTGAAAATAAGGTTCATTACCGCTCTCTCAAGCATTGGCCCTATGATCGCATGATATAGATTTTAATCAATCTACCAATACAGACTTTTAATATTGAATAAACACTCAATGACATGAACTCCTGACCTAAAACGTATCTCGCCTTTTATGTCATATCGATGGTCCCAATCTTTAAGCATTATTTTGTCCAGTGATCCAGAAAATTTGCTTTTAGGAACTTCGCGACGTGGCAGAAAATATATAATCGAAAATAATCTCCCCAGACTAATCGAGCTGGATAAGGAGCTGTAAGAGCAGCAATTTTCGGGGTACTTCGTTTTTAAGACTTTCAATGATGATGATAAGATTTATACAGGTTGGCATCCTGACATCGACGCGAAGAGCTATAATCAAGAATTCAGCACATTACTCTAGGCGTAGAAAGCTTTCATTGGTAAACTTAAAAAAATCCGCTATGTCATAGAAAAGTGCAATCAATACTTACGCTGTCAAAATGTATGGAACAGGTTGTATTCTTCTAAATAATCAACGAAAAATTTCAATGCAGGGGTGTTCAGAATCATGTACTGAATCTATGGTTGCGCGTCTATATCCTTGCCACCCTGTATTACAAACCTTCAAATAATATAGGGGTTTCGAAAGGCAAACAAGCAGTAGGCCCGCCCTCATGATGGTAAATGGTCAATTGTATCTATCACATAGTTAATTTATATGTCATGGTTTCATTAATCTATTTTAATTCTTTTACCTATTGTGGTTTAAGTAATTTTATTTTTAGGTGCATCGTCTTCACATATGTATGCAAAATATTGTAATGTATGCAAAATATTGTAAGACGTTTTAAAAGAGTAACGGTGGAGTTTCTTGCCCATTCCTCTCCATACGAAAACAACCTTTTGGAAGGGGCGACTAGAATCAATTTAATTTTAATTTAATTTTTGACGTTCAAAAGTGCCTTTTATGTGCATATTTGAAATAAATGATTTGACTTTGACTTGCACATTTGCAATCCAAGAGGCATTGCAGTTGCGTTGTCCACACTACAGATAAAGTTGCTTAATCAGCCTATAATGTTCCCACTGGCCACCTCTCTGTGAGGGGGAGTGGGCCGTAATATACCACGCGGGCCCAGTGCGGGTTGGTAGATGTCACAGGTCATCGAATTTTTGGTTTTGGATATGCCGGTTTCCTCACGATGTTTTCCGTTACCGTTTTGAGAGCAGTGGTGATGAAATAGTTTACACAAAGTAAAGTCTGCCTGTCCGGATTTGAATCAACGACTACTCAAGACTCAAGATTAGACAAACTTCGAATGTCCCCTATTGCCTGTAATTGATTATACCTACATACTCGTACATACCATTAAAACCGGGACATAGCATCGCTGCATAGCGCAGTGGCAAAATTATGTATGGTGGTACTAATTCCCCAGACAATTATGTAAGTTACTGTTTCACTGTAATAAAAAGCCAACATTCGTAAAATAATAATAATATGTACAAGTATGTAAATAGGAGGGGAAATAATCAAACGGCAGCAAAAAAATTGTCCGCATCATCGCTGTCAACAGAATGCCCAAAAGGCTGGCAGTATTGCCACGTTGTATGGCAATGCTGATTCGTTGGCCAAAGAATATTAATAAATATTTTGAAGACGGGTTTGAATGATACATTAGTACTTTTTTTTACGAAATGTATGTGTATTTTCGGTTTAAATTTAACATTAACGTATTTCAAAAAAATATATATATCTATATCATGTATCTTTTTTTCTACTTTATTTCTACCTTGTATACTATATAGTCCATACTAAGAATACTATTTGATTTTGACCAGCACATTATTTCGTATACCATCTGCAATAAAAATAAAGTAAGGTCTTTCAAAAAAATTACGACTACTAAATCGTTATATTTGCATAGTTTTTAGTGCCTACATAATTTACATACATTGCGGTTTAAAAATAAGCACGAATGACGTCACAAATCTATAATTCCCACATCCCAGACACAGGAGAGCCGAACGTGTCGAAACGTAAACTGACAGACGGATGGACATTGCCTTTCCTCCTAAATGTCCCGCCGATTTCAATTTTAGTACGGCTTGCTAAAAATAGTATCTACTGGGTCATAACAATGAATGATGCATTACGTACATCGCTGGTTTATCCTACTAATATTATAAACGTGAAAGTTTGTATGGATGTATGGATGTTTGTTACTCTTTCACGCAAAAACTACTGAACGGATTTGGATGAATTTTGGCACACAGATGGTTTATAACCAGGATTAACATATAGGATACTTTTTATCCCGATATTCCCACGGGATCGAAACTTATGCGGGTGAAACCGCGGGGCGCAGCTAGTATATGATAAATCTGTTTGTTGAAGCTTTAAGCGTTCCCACTTTTTTTTTTGTTTTTAATTTTGTTTGTCTAACTTTATTACTTTCTGGATAACTGCTAAGGCCGTTTGTCCACCACCACCGTCAACGGGACGTCAACGAAAACGTGATGACGCCGCAAGTCTTTCACCCGAACGCTGGTATCCCGGCTCTGAATTTTCGTGTAGTTCGGTGCGACCGGCGACCGCTAGAACTCAGCCCGAGATCGTAACGGGCCGATGTTCCAGCTATACAAAATACGTTAGATCTTGTTCCCACATTGCCGTCAGTTGCACCGGCGCCGTTCACCCGGCTTTTGTTTTGTCTATAATAACATATTGGATCACCAGATTCAGTCGTGGTGGACAAACGATCCCCGTCACCAGGATGTCACGTTCGGTTCGAATAATTTCGTCTATTGTCAACGTCCCGTTCACAGTGGCGGCGGACAAACGGCCTAAGGGTGAGAGATTTTGGCATTTTTATCTCAATATACAAAATAAATGCTGTTGTGTCTCTTAAATAACTGTAAAACTGTGCTCAATCCTTATTTACTATCAGGTGCTCTTCCACAAAATAAATAAACATACGAAAATTCCACAAATTTTCTTCAATATTCAATATGTTTGACATAAGCCTCAACTTCGATTTTCGTACCAGACATTCTATTAACCGTATCACGCCAATTTTGGCAGCTCCCAATACGTGTGACACAATATTACGGCGGTAACCTTCACCTCTGTACTTGATACTAAGTGCCACCTCACACGAGACGACTTCGGTTGACGATAAGAGTAACGTCTAGTTCAGACGCGTGTCTTCAACGTAATCTGTTTGAGTTCCGTAGTGAATGTGGTGGAGTAAGTCAAGTTTTGTGTGTCTTTGTATTTTTTTTGTGATGGACCTTTATTCAAAATATATTTTTTTCCACAATAATTGGCCCTGGATTTTTTACTTTAATCACATAAAACACACAGGTTATAACTTTGAAATATGATAAATTGTAATCCCAGGCTCTGTGATCTTTATTTTTATGTCGATTTGTTCCAATTTTAAATCATTTTTGAATAATCAAATTTGACAATTGACGTTATTCCTATTAACCTCAATTTTCGTCCTTGATTTTTTAATTACAATTTTATTATGTTTTTCGCCCCCCCAGCTATATGGACGGACGACCTAAAGAAGGTTGCTGGGACGGACTGGATGCGGAAGGTGGAGAACAGGGGGTTGTGGCGCAGCCTGGGAGAGGCCTATGCCCAGCAGTGGACTGCGATAGGCTGAGTTGATTGGTTGATTGATTCAAACAATAATTTTTCGGAAAATTTTTGAGATATAAAGTCGAAAACTTCCGATTCTGCAAGCGTTCTCTGACAGTCGTTTCTGCTTTGGACTGATCACCGACAGGACGTTTCGTTTTTGAGAGATTCGTCGATAGAACGTTTCACCAATGGATGTTTCGCTGACGTCAATATATAACGTAATAACGAAATACGTATGCGTTACTAACACCCTTTAGCGAGTGATGGTGTAGGAATTTTACCTGAGCCGGTTTATTTACACTTTCATCAAAAAGTTTTGGAACAGGGTATATGCACGTAATTAGATTGTTTTATCACAGCATAAGCTAGTCGTATTTTTAACCGACGAAAAAAACGAAGGAGGTCCTCAAGTCGACGCGTATATTTTTTTTTATGTATGACCACGCATAACTTTTTACAGAGTAGCCCGATTTTGATAATTCTTTATTTATTGGAAAGGGGCCCCAAAGTTGGTCCCATATAAATTTGAACAGCATGGGCTAAGGAAGGAACACGGGTGGGTTTTAGTCAGTAAGAGTCTGACACTCACTTCCGCTCCACCCAGAGTGGGAGGGGTCATTAAATGATTTCCCATACTCAAAAAAAAAAAAGGATGGGAAAATAGGGGAGATTTATTGTTCACTCACAGATTTGAATGCTGAGTTGTGTATTATTACTCTACTCACTGCCACATATGCCTGCCCTTTGGCTATTTTTTGTGGCTATAATCTATTAATTGTTTATTAATAGATTATAGCCACAAAAAATTATAAAATAAAAACTTTTAACAAAAAAATTAAACCGCCGAAAAAACTGAAAGGCAAAAAATAATAAACCCTTTTTATTTAACTTTAATAACTAAGTTCTGTCGAGTAAGAGTCGGCGCCGTTTAAATTTAAGGCGATTTAGTGATCTTTGTTTATTGATTGCTTGGCGCCGACTCAAAATTACTTAGGTATACCTACTTACATTAGTTCGGGTACTCTCAGCGGTACGGAATTTAATTTAGATAAGTTATAAACCAAATAACTACTGCTACATTGCTAATGAACAAATCACTTACATTCTAGATACTTAAAAACTGTTACTAACTTAAACACAGACTGTGCCAACGAGTAACAATTGAAATCCGATGCATAAAAATATCATTCGTGCATATTGAACAAGCAATACACATATCAAAAACGGATATACACAAACTGAACTTACTTTACACTCTCCACTTTGTTTCCATCAAGGAAAATATTGGAAAAATATTTACCTTGACTTTATCGTGTTAAAATGTTCGCGGAGGAATCTCATTTACTCGGAACGCTTGTGTAAACTTATTTGATTCTTGTTACGGTGGCAAAGTCAATTTTAAGACGTTGCCTTTTGGTGATAGGCTGTGTATTGAGTTAAAGCGGCATTCAGCGGCATATAGCGCTATAGCGCTGTTATTGCATCGTGTACGCCTTGTAGAATGTCATGCTTGTCGAAATTACTTGACTCGATTTTCGATCGTGTTATTTTTGGATGTGAGAAAATGAGCTTTGTTATTTTTATCGTGAAAGTAAGTCAAGGTCAGGGTTACTTTTGTACTTGCGTTGGTCGTAACTGGTTTTCTTGCTCCGAAGATGCTTATAATTTTCAGCATTATTAGTAACTACAAATTCTCGAGTAGGTAAAGAGTATTGTTTATTTTTAGCTGTGTCCCTACTACAATAAACTGAGTTTTTTTTAAAGAAGTAGGTACACATGTTTTGAGTGCCCATCCACTTGACTACTTATACATATTAAATCATAATTTAACAAAGTGTTGTGCCGATCCTTTTCCAAAAGAGAAATTATACACAAAGTCATAACAGACGGTTCATTTATTTATTTATAGTTAATTAAAATGGTAATTAACATATTTCATTAATTAACATGGAGACGATCATTAAGTTGACAATCATTTATTATGTTGCATATAATTTAATTTAAAACTAACATGGTAGTTCCATGTTAGTTAGTCGTGATCATGTATTAGCACTTGCTTGTATTAAAATAATCGTTTGTTTACAATCCTCCACTCATAGATGGCGTCAAAATCCCTTTGTAGGAGTTTGCAATCCTCGTCCGTTCGGATTGGCCGTCGCCATTTGGCAAACTTAACATTAGTTATGAGGTCATTGATCATGATCAGGAACAGAGGCGGCCCCAACACGGATCCCTGACTTACGCCTGAGCATATAGGTCTTGGTTCGTATAGGTTTGTAAGTTTTGGTTCATACAACATCGAAGCTCAGAAGCATGCAGCACTAAATATTGTATAACAACCACCAACAACTTGAACATAATTTCTATACCTACATTTCAATCCGTGACCTCCATTCATTCCTCATTATGGCGTCATGCTATTCGATATACAACGACTTAACATTGAATTGAATGACCTGTGTTCACGCTCCACAAACAATAATTCCCAATTAAATCAAGATAAAACTGCCTTTTAATTTGAACAAAAATATTTTTACTTAGTATTTAGCTGTTTTTATCGCGACAACAATAAGGGCGCGGACACACGAAGCGGTTTGAACGCAAACTAATTTGGGCGACGCATTTGCAGAACGCTTGGTCGCTTCCGCTCGGCTAACCTTTTGTTCTGAGCCTACATGAAACTGAATTGTTGCTTCGGTGTTGGACATTCTCATTCACTTTTGAACAATTGCTGTCCATGGAGAATCTAAAGCGTGTCGGCTAGTATTCGACGCTGTGGTTTTCGAAATACGAGAACGGAGAAAGGAGATAAAATATAAGTGTAATTCTGCAAATTCCGTATGTAATTTGCAGCTTTTATAGGTATTATGTCATACATGCGTGTGCCAAGATGTATTTCTCTTGCGTATTATTTGAGATCTATTTAACTTTGAATTGTAGTAGGAATGTCATGTTTTTAGGGTTCCGTAGTCAACAAGGAACCCTTATAGTTTCGTCATGTCCGTCTGTCTGTCTGTCCGCGATTTAGCTCAAAAACTATTGGTACTAGAAAGTTGTAATTTGGCATGAGTATACACGATAATGACGCCGACAAAGTGGTAAAATAAAATCTTGTATAAAACAATTATTTTGGGTACCTCCCCTACATGTAAAGTGGGGATGATAAATTTTTTTTCTGCCTTCCCATAGTGTGGGATATCGTTGGATAGCTCTTTAAAAAATAATTTTAGGGGCTTGTTAAGACCGTTTTTTGATTAAGTAAACCGTTCGTGACTTATCAAGCTTTAAAGTACCAATTTTCGTTAGAGTGTTAGTGTGTCCCCCCCCCTCTACCAACTAAATGGTTGTAGTTATAAATTCAAATGTCACGGCAGTAGTACCTATGTATATACATAACGAAGTTTAAAGGAAAACTATCACACTTAAGTGGGCTTTACAAGTTTACGAGTAATAGTCGACCAATATTGTATTTGACTCGAAAATTTCAAACAACTCCATAGAAAGGTCGATAGATGGTGCTAAGCGTGAGTTCTATCGTAGTCCACTATTATTTGTTAGTAGTTAGTATTAGTCGAGTAGCTGTGTCGTAGTTGTGTCGTCGTCGTTGTGTTGTAGTTTGAGCATGGTACGAAACTATCAGTCAGCGAATACGACCCGCACTTGGCTGTTATAAAAACTACGGAACCGTACACAGCGCGTGGCTCGACCCGCACTTGACCGGTTTTTAAATATGACAAGTATATTCTGTTTCTCAATCGCGGCTGAATTCCACAAATATATTGAGCCTGTAATTTTCCCACTCCTGGGACACAGGCTTCTTGTAGCTGAAAGGGAGTAGGCCTTAATACAGCACGCGAGCCCAGTGCGGGGTGGTAGATGTCACATGTCTCCGAATTTTCCGATGTAGAACATGCTGGTTTCCTCACGATATTTTCCTCCGCCGTTTTGAGAGCAGCGGTGATGAAATAATTTACAAAAAGTAAAACGCCTGACTGGGTTCGAAACTGCGACCTCCAACTCGTAAGTCGGGCTGTTACCACTGAGACATCATTACTCTCTCTCTCTCTAATTCTGCAGTACTCAGCTTAATTCATATCATGTTATACCTACGGTATGGCAAGATGTATTTCCCTTGCATATTATTTGAGATCCATTTAATCTTGAATAATGTTGTAAGAATAAAATGTGACAACCTTAAGAAGCCATGTGAACAAAGCACAATATTTCTAATGCGTTTCAAACGCCACGTACAGCAGAAGCCTGCTGCGTTTCACACGCGAACTTATCGGTCCGAAACAGCACGCGAACTTTCATAATCAATAGCTTTGACTTTTACGTAATTATCATCTGCCTAGCCTTTTTCCAACTATGTTGAGGTCGACTTTCAGTCCAACTAGACGTAACTAAATACCAGTATTTTACATGGAGCGACTGCCTGTCAAACCTTCTCAACCCAGTTACTGGGTACCTAATACTATACCCGTTGGTAGGACTGTGTGCCAGACTTTCGGGCGTTCGACTACTACCAAAGATCTACAAATGACTGCCAGGACCAACGGTTTAACGTGCTTTCCGAGGTATGGAGAGGTCTCTATACGTTTCGTCACCCATCCACGGACCAACCTTGGCAAGCGTAGCTTCGATCTACCTGTGCGGCTGATATTATTTACCCACGAGTTTCCTTCGACTTTTACGTAATAATCTTTGTAGAAGTAAAGCAATTAAGATCAAATTAGACACTAATTATTTTTCATTAGCAGATGGCACCTGTGATTAAAATTATGAGACTTTGTTCGATCGTCAGGGAGAAATGTTATTAAGATGTAGGTAATTGGGAAATTGGTGTAAGCTTTAATGTAACATGATTGTCTTGTTAACTTTGATGTGTTTTACTTTGAGTTAGTAAAGTGATTTAATTATATTACGTGCGCCCAAACACGTTACGTAGGCTCAAACACGTTACGTAGATAATAAAAGATGGATTAAACTTATATTTTTATGTGTAAAAGTGTTTGTTAAAATCAGTTTGTTTTGAAAATAAGTTAAAAAAAATACTGTTTCATACTTTTTGACTGTAGTGCACATTTATATGAAATGGCCTTATATGGAAACACTGGACGAGAACGATAGTGTTGCCGTCAAACCGTGCCCAGAAGTACTGTGTTATTGTGAATTATGAATTATTACTATTATTATCGTCTCTGACATGTTTTTGAATTTATTAATTAATTGACAGAGGTACTAACACTAGTTTGTAAGTTGTTTATGTCATTACTAACATAAGTGGATTGTACTGATCTGACAAATAAATTATTATTATAATATTATTGTAGTCGTCTTTGACATATCTCGGGACCCTGGGGTCCCGAACCTTTGAAAGGGTACTAGGGGCCAAAGCCTTATTATTATTATATGAAACAGCTGATTCGGTTTTGATAGCGAAGAAAAATGTTTAATGTGATTTCAGTTTGTACGTCGACGTCCCTTCCGCCATGTATATCATTCATATTTTAAACCATTTAATCCTATTAGGGTCTGCAATTTAAAACTCTATCAATTGTATTATACAACCCGGAGACGAAAATACGACAATTAATGAAAAGACTAGCTAATAAACACACATGGATGTTTTGAAACTACCAAATCCTAACCTCGAAATCGAAAACGTGATTTTTTTAAACAAACTCAATAGTAGTGATGGGCCGGCTAAGGGTTTCTTCAATCTTTGACTAGCTATAGTGCCTCAACTACCAAACAGCCAGAACTACCTGTAGGCAATACAAATATTTGTTCCGTATTTGTAGTTGTCTTTGACATATCTAGTATTTGGATACTAGCAGTGCCCCGCGGTTTCACGCGCATAGGTTTCGATCCCGTGGGAATATCGGGATAAAAAGTATCATATATGTGTTAATCATTGTGTGACGACACTGTTGTCGCGGTGGCTGAGTGAGCGACTGCTGCGCTGCGTGTTGCGGGTTCGATTCCCGCACGGAACAAATATTTGTATTGCCTACAGGTAGTTCTGGCTGTTTGTGTATGTGAGTTTAAATGTTTTTAAACGCACCCACGATATAGGAGTAATTCCTAGTGTGGGGCAACGTTTAACAAAAAAACCTGGTTACAAAGTATCTGTGTGCCAAATTTCATCCAAATCCGTTAAGTAGTTTTTGCGTGAAAGAGTATCTAACAAACATCCATCCATCCATACAAACTTTCGCATTTGTTAGATTATTCGTTATATACTAGAAGTATATATATCTATATACTACCCAAATAACAAGCTTTGAATATCAAAATGGTTACTAGTTAGTTATTTACTGTGTATGAAGGTTATTATTGAATATAGTTTGTAGGGAAAGGGTTTTATGAAGTAAAGCACAGATAGACAAGTCTAAGCATTTATTTGAATTTAGGCTTGTCAGTAATTAATCAGAAAACTAGTCGTCCGTTCGTAAAACTAGGTCATCATGGAGAAGAAGGACAAGAAACTCCATGGAAACAGTATTTAAGTATTCTATCAATACATTTCTTACGTTGTCATAAATTATCGTTATTTCTAAAAACAATTCATTCTATCTCTTGGACAACGGTCCAAGAGAATTCAAAATAAAAGTAACATAATAACAATAGTTAGGAATATTGGCCATAATATGATTTACAGAACAACATAGCCATAATAAGCAATAATAAAGTATAATATCAAATTACTTAACTTACGTGACACCTGGTCGATCTATTCCACATAATAACGGCACTAGAACCAACCAACTGAACATCTACCAAGCAACTGACTCGATAACGTTGTTACAATCCTTTTTATACACTACCAACGTCTTTTACGTCAAACATCTACCGCCATTTTGACACAATCACAGATCATCATATATTTTGGCTTAATATCTTCTCACACAATTAGTAATAAACAAATCTTATATAGTGAAACCGTTTTAAAACATTATAAGGTAATTAATCAATTTAATAAGAGTTGATTCTTAATTCTTAGACATCAAAAAGTATATCAACATAAACTGACAGTATTGTGCCAATCATTTGAAACAACCTATTATATTAAAATAGCAATATAAAATCTAAGATATACTACAAGTATAATCAAATATTAATTAATCATTTATAGTAATAACATATATTATGTGTTTTTTACAAGTTAAGACTGTTGTTTTTAGTAAACACAATATCTAGTCAAATTAGGTACTTCTGAAATGTGACGGCTGTCACTATCCAATAAACAATATTCTAATATTATAATTATATCAAAATGAAATATCTAACACGGCCATACTGACATGTACTTCGTTCTCGAAGTACCTATGAATCTACAGTCTCACAAAAACACAACGGCGTTTCATATTGACCAATTCAACAGGAAGTTATACATTTTTTCTTATTCTAGTTGCTCAGAGCCAACTTGTTTACCAATGTATCTAAGAGTACTTAAAACATTTATCAAATAATAAATTGTTTATCTGTTTATTTTACGGTTACTACTATAAAATTGGGATAGCAACAATTTGGTAAATCTAAATAAATCATATTCAGCAGCTTTTGAATCCAAACAATAGCCAGCGATCATGAAAATAATTCAAATACCTCATTGCTCGGTCATTCTGACCATATTATTGAAAACTATTCAACAAACATTTTCTGATCTAACATGACCAATCTGACAAGTACTTCGCTCTCTAAGTACAATAGATGATACCCTTTTTCTACATTAGTAATTTACTTTTGTTTTTCCTTACTTTTGTTTAGCCTTACTTTTGCTTTTTTGTCTTACTTTTGTTTTACCTTTTGTTTTGCCAAGTGCTTAGACATGTCAAGTCCCCTCCACCCGCTGCTAGTGGGATAGACTTGGACGAAGCAAATGACTGACCAGCGGAAACAAGTTTTATATTTGTATTTTAGTTTTGTTTTGCCAAGTGCCTAGACGTGTCAAGTCCCCTCCACCCGCTGCTAGTGGTATAGACTTGCACCAAGCAAATGACCAACCAGCGGAAACAAATTTTATCGGTTACCTCGTCATGCAAGTCCCATCCACCAGCAGCCGGTGAGATAGACAAGCACCAAGTAAACGATTGCCCAGCGGATTTTTACCTTCTCTTTCTTTCTCTTTTTTTTTAATAAAGTACTTCATAATGTGTCTTATCTCAAAATTAAATTATCCTACTCCAGAAAATAATAAATTTATAAGCAAATATAGCTTAACATCAGGAATCACTAAATTCCACTTTTGAGTATTATACTACTCTTTTATGTTATTGTATTCTCAAATTATATTTTAATTTAAAGCAATTGGTTCAACGATTATCACATGTTCGTTCTTTAGAAGCCAAGCGTGAACTAAATGTTTAATAATAATTGTCTAAAAGTATTTTGCAATATGTAAACTTTCAATGTAATCATCTTATCCAATTGCATTTCAATTTAATGTAAAAGAGCCTCTAAAGGCCTTACCGACTTCAGATACTTCTTACTGCCGGAAAGCTTCTCGATATTCTTACAGCAGATTGAGGTTCCGTCTTTCCAAAGCTCATACAGTAATAAGCAGCTCCGCAGCTTCAACGTCAGAGGCGGCAGTGTGATGTCATCATTATGGAGTGAGTGGAGTCAGTGACCCACTAACAAACGGCTTCCAAAAGATCTCCAAAACTCCAACATCAATCATGAAAATAGCAAAATAAAAAAATGCATTAGCAAGTGGTTTTATTAGCCTGTGAACAATCCCACTTCTGATGTTAGATTATTCGTTATATACTAGAAGTATATATATCTATATACTACCCAAATAACAAGCTTTGAATATCAAAATGGTTACTAGTTAGTTATTTACTGTGTATGAAGGTTATTATTGAATATAGTTTGTAGGGAAAGGGTTTTATGAAGTAAAGCACAGATAGACAAGTCTAAGCATTTATTTGAATTTAGGCTTGTCAGTAATTAATCAGAAAACTAGTCGTCCGTTCGTAAAACTAGGTCATCATGGAGAAGAAGGACAAGAAACTCCATGGAAACAGTATTTAAGTATTCTATCAATACATTTCTTACGTTGTCATAAATTATCGTTATTTCTAAAAACAATTCATTCTATCTCTTGGACAACGGTCCAAGAGAATTCAAAATAAAAGTAACATAATAACAATAGTTAGGAATATTGGCCATACTATGATTTACAGAACAACATAGCCATAATAAGCAATAATAAAGTATAATATCAAATTACTTAACTTACGTGACACCTGGTCGATCTATTCCACATAATAACGGCACTAGAACCAACCAACTGAACATCTACCAAGCAACTGACTCGATAACGTTGTTACAATCCTTTTTATACACTACCAACGTCTTTTACGTCAAACATCTACCGCCATTTTGACACAATCACAGATCATCATATATTTTGGCTTAATATCTTCTCACACAATTAGTAATAAACAAATCTTATATAGTGAAACCGTTTTAAAACATTATAAGGTAATTAATCAATTTAATAAGAGTTGATTCTTAATTCTTAGACATCAAAAAGTATATCAACATAAACTGACAGTATTGTGCCAATCATTTGAAACAACCTATTATATTAAAATAGCAATATAAAATCTAAGATATACTACAAGTATAATCAAATATTAATTAATCATTTATAGTAATAACATATATGTGTTTTTTACAAGTTAAGACTGTTGTTTTTAGTAAACACAATATCTAGTCAAATTAGGTACTTCTGAAATGTGACGGATGTCACTATCCAATAAACAATATTCTAATATTATAATTATATCAAAATGAAATATCTAACACATTCATAATATTAGTAGGATATTTTTTGAGCAGACTGGGAACGTCGTTTGAAGATAAGTATAGGAAGTTTAATTTACTGGCGTATTTTCATCTCCACCTTGTATATGCTGCATAAGGATACTATAAAAAAAAAACGTAGGTACCTATGTCATAATGTTTTTTGTCAGCAGTCCTCATGTCTGCTAATAACAACAAGCTACGCTTACCACCCTAACTGCGAAGTATGGTAATTATTGCAGCGAATATCCCTTAACACCGTTAATTTCAGGGGTTAAGGAGAAGCTTATGTTCAGCAGTTTACATTATTACAATGGTGTTGATAATCAGTGTTAATCCACCCTTAATTCCACTAGCCTGGCGACCGCGACAGATGTAACTCGATCGTTATTATCAAACTCAATGAGCCATATACCACGACATTATACTAAATGGATTACCCGTATAAATGTGTGGCAACTGAAGTGTGGGAGTTGTGTAAAAGGGCGTTCAAAATTAGATACCTGTTCAGTATGCTGTGTGGTTGTCTTAGATTGGGCCAATTATGTGTGAAAATATTAATGTCGTAAGTGCTTATACCCACGAGTGACTCACGTCGACGAGTGTCGACAACATGCCGCTCGTGTGTTTAAGCACCGTACTCAAATACACGAGCGGGACGTTCTTGACGGCAGCCGCTGACGCTAGACAAGTGACAATCGCTTTTGAAAGCGATTTTCACTTGTCTAGCGTATTTCTACAATGACTTTCAATAGGATCAACATAATATGTAGGTAAGCTTTTTGGTAGATTTTGTGTGATCGGTGTGGACTGTTGTGCTTATATCGGGCGATCGTGCAATCCATATCGGGCGTGTCAACTGAACTTAATCTAGCTAAAATGCGTGGATCGGCACTGGAGCGGATGGCAGGATGTGTGTGACGTGACGTGTTTCCTAAAATGGATTTTGCGAAAGAATCTCCAATCCACGATCATGGAGCGGTAAATTTGGATCATCCGGTATGGACCTAGATAATGGCCACACCAGAGCACATGTTCGTAACCTATATGCGTAAGGCACAAAAACAGTTACCGTAGCCGAAATCGGCATGTGATGTATTATTATTATTATTATTGAAAAAAAATGGAACACTAACCTTCAAAAGCAATAAAACTTCTTCACAAAATCACTTTTCCGCCTTCTTCGCTCACAAACTTCAACAGTAAAATAGTTCGTCCAAACAACGGCATGAAAAATGAGAAAAGCTATACAAAATCGTGATTATTAAGCGAAAGTGCAAACAAAACGTTTAAACATTCCACTAATGACTCCGTGGATGAATGATGACTGACGGACAAAAGACTGTGACGAAATACAAAATGGCTGAACAGGTCGCTCTTGGTTCGGTAGATTTCTATTTGGAATCAGAGAGAGACAGCATAGAATTCTCGGTCACGGGTCACGCTATCAGAAATGTTACAGCTAATATCATTTGGATCATCTGTTTGCTTTAATGCAGTGCAATGAATGCAGTCCATTGCTCATTGTTTTGTGCTTCCCGCATCCAGCTCATTTCCTGCGGCCTTCACATGGTCATCGGCCCACCTTGTGGGAGACCTTCCAGCGCTACGTCTAATGGCTGAAATGAATGGATCGATGCAGTAATTTCTGCTTCAGAAATAAATTAAATATTTTGGTGGGCGCGACTTTACGCTTGCCCCGAAGAAACCTAATCACTCGAGACTTAAAGACTCCTAGGATATAAACCAACAAATTGTAAATTTTACTCCCCATAGGTAAATTGTCGACTATCGCGGTACCATGTGAAAACCATCCTCTATGGCAGTGGATAAGATCATATATCCATATCCATTAAGAATATTACACAGTGTGCAAGTTGCAATACATAACAGAAACATCACTAAACAAGAAGAAGCCTGCTCGTAGAACGTCGACATAAGTAGTGGTCCCTCCCGGCGGGCCTACTAGGAAACGTTTCATTGTTCAGCAGCAGAACTGGGCATGTGCCGCGAGCCCGTGACTTACCTTAATAAAATAAACATTCCAGACAAAGTTTTGAAGACTACGGTTTTGATGTGACCGAATAAACTAACTTGCATCTTAAATTGAATTAATAGCGTTTCCGGATTTATGTGCGAAACGAGTATTTACATATCCGAATTCACTGACTTTTAAAGGAGAATGCCCAGGCACAGTACTCTTGATAACTGTCTCGTGTCTCAAAAAGTTGAAGAGCATCAACTATCTAAAATTAAAATATATTTTTTAAATAAGACTTAATTAATATTTATAATGGGATAGTATTTTGAACAATAATTAGTACTTTTAACTTTCTGACTATAAGGTACGCCATTTTTTACTATAGCCTGTCAAAACTAGGGGTGTCCATTTTTTCTATTTCGTGTACTGTGCCTAACTACCTACCCGCCTACAAAAATACATAATAATATCGATTCTGTATTGATTGTTCGATTTATCTATCTTTTCATTGAAAATGAGACGAGACAATAGTGTGCGGTGAGGTAGATATTTGGTTGGTATGGTTATTAGCTTTGGTTTTATTTATTGTTGATATTGAAATCGGAATCGTTGAATAAAAACAATAAAGATTTTAACCTGTAAATCGCATTATGGTTTTTATTTTTTTTAATGTTGCTAATCGATATGTTTGCCTTTCTTCCTATAATAAGCATAAAGAAGCTTAAACACAAAATAAGTAGGTTCTCAACGCAACAACAGAGTTCTAAATCACATGTAACTTGCTGGTATTTGTAAGTGCCGGTAGTTGTCAACCGTGGGAAAGGCGCCTAGTTGTATTCGTGAAATACCACTGGGTGATTTGTGGAAATCGATTAAAAGTCGAATGTTTTAGAATCATTTACCAGCACGGGTACAACCTTGATTGACATTTATTGCCCGTCTGTCATACACATTGTCAAGTTAACCAGTATGTTTTTTTCTGCTGGTTTTGGTACGTTGTGCGTCGAATTTGAGCCTTTTAGTTCCTCCGTTACTCCTGCTAACCCATTGAAAATAAACATACTTCCAACCCGCTGCACCGTGTGTGTTGTATATTACTAAAAACAGGACTTTTTGTGTTGTAATACATTAAACATGGCGAGTGCGACTGTGGAGCGATGTCTCAACTGCTGTTTGAGATTAACTCCACTTATGCGCAGACTCATGTTGTCGGAGATTCCAAATAATATCATGAACATTTTACGTGTCTGGATCTCACCAACGCCGGTAAGAATGATTAATATTGTCGTTTTGATATTATTTACTTAGGAACTGCGCTTTTTATAATGTGTACCATATGAAAATCTTAGAGGACAATAAGTGCAATCCATGTCTGTATGTTAGTTCCTCATCTCATTAGTTGGGTTATGGATTTTAATAACTTAGATAGGTACCTGCTATTGTGTCGGTAATAACATAACTTATTAACTAGGATTGTATATTTCTATCAGTTTAGTTTATTCTGAGATACATAAAGCTAAAAAAACATGAATAGAAGACGTGCTGTATTTACAGCTATAGATGGTAATGTACCACAATTAAGAAACTTCCCAAAACTAGGGCTAGTGGAGCTTAAAAGATTTGTTTTAGGCTCGTACCAATTGAAACAAGCCAGATCCTACTATGGCGAGCATATAAGACAAAATGGTATATACCATATAGAAGTATCGGAAGCGTTTGAAGAGGAATTACCTTTAATATTGGGAACTAATAATTATTTAGTTAGAGGAAGAATCAAATCGAGGCATGTGTCTAGTAGAACTTATTACGCTTATATTTTAAATAAAGACGAAAATGTAAGAGATACATTAGGCGCTATAGTAGGATATTATTGTTCTTGCCTTGTAGGAAAAAGAACCGTAGGTTATTGTGTGCATGTAATGTGCATAGTGTGGTATTTGAGCTGGGCACGTTACAACAATGTTAGTGTTCCAGCTCCATTTTTGAATAATATATTTTTGGAAGATTAAAATAAAGGTACCTATACGGAATAATCATTCTTTCATTTATTGTACCTAGTGTAGCTGTTTTCCATTCCTTCCTACGTACATAGACCATTTCATGAAACCTACTACAATCTTTTATTTGAGTAGGATCTAGATATAACACTGAGCGATTGACTATCAAGTAATGATTCTTCCATACTTTGCATTATTTTGAATGAAACGCGGGAATAAGAATTTGAAGCACGAAGATGCTCCAAATCTAAATCAAGACTTGGTGAGGTGGTCACAGGCCACCAGTAACTGGCCACCTAAAATAGCTAAACCGCTACATATTTTACACAAATGTACTTCAAAGGCACAGAGCTCACTCGTAAACCCATTCGGATCCCTTCAAATAGCTTTTTTCAATTAATTTTGTGGTCGAACATAACCTCAAAATAATATTTTAATTTTTCAAAATATCTCGGTAATGCCATTGTAGTTTGTGTTGAACTTTTTGAGGATGTATTTAGACATGTCATCGAGTATTTTAAAGATGATTTGATGAAGACACAACAATGTTAAATTCAGTACATTTGTCCATAGTGCCGTGGGCAATCTCCTTTATACTTTTACATTATGGTATTCGTGCTGAGGCTGTGTGCTGAGCCTACTGATTTTTTTTATCATATGGAACGATTTCAAACACAATGTAAATTGTTTGTGAAGAAATAAATAAAAGATTAGATTGAAATTCGACTCATATAAAAAAGGTATTTTTCAGATTTTTCTTTCAATACTTAGCAAATACGTCAAAAAGCTGCTTCGAAAACACTCAACAAATAAAAACTGTTACACAGCAGTTACCTAGATAATTTATGTTGTGTAAATCAATCACAGTAGGAATCGTACCTACCTAAATCCAAAATGAGATCCAGCGGCAAGTCATTCACGGTATAAATCGTTCGTAGCTTTTATCCACTATTGAAAATCATGCAGATGATCGACCAAAATATTCAAGCAAAAACACAATGCCACATACCCCATTCCAAAGTAAAACAGAGTGTTTCATTTCATACCAGCGTTGTGGATTTAATTCATTGCTCGCGGACAACGGGAGCTTTGTTTCTAACTATTGCTCTTGTTGCTTGTTGCTCAGCGTGCTCGTTGCTTCAGTTGCTCGATGTTCAAGCTCGCATTGAATTCTTATTCCACAGTTAAGTAATTGCTGAATATTTATCTAACGTCTTGAAGGTAGACTGTAATGTTTTGTAAATATATCTTTATGGCTGTGATTTAGATAATGGTTTGAGTCTTATAATATATACCTGTTGGAAATATTAAGTGGTGCTATTATTTTGATAGTTGTTGCCGCATTATTATTATTATAAGGGTAGCAATAAAACGAGTGACTGTAAATTACAATTTTAAGTGTCAAAATTAATTAATTTGGGTTATATAATTACTAAGTGAGCGACTGACTGTAAGTGACGAAAAATCAACAGAATAGTATCTTACAAACATTAATTTGAGTTACTTAAAATACAAAATGAGCAGCTTCATAATATTTGAGCGACTTAATATTTGTTTAGCAAAATGTTTCTGGCACTCGCCGGCCGCTGCCGCGGCACCGCTCGCTTCGCTCGCTCGGCTCGTTCATTTTTAGCCGTTTCATTTCGGTTAATGTGCACATTAGCCGGCTAAAGATGGAATATCACGACACAAACTGTATTTCCAGTCGCTCACTTAGTAATGTAGTCGCTCAGATAAAATTTTAATATATGAAATGGATTTATCACAATCCACTTTTTGTAAGCTTGTTCTGGATTTTATTATTAATCAATATTCGTCGTTAGTTTAGTTAATTTTTCGCTTACTCAAATTCATACCGCTCAAGTTATTAATACAGTATGTCATCATCAGTCGCGAAGCTTTTTTTTAATCGCTCGTTTTATAATTCCCCTTATTATAATATTGTTCTTTATAACGTAAAAGGTCGCGGTTTAGCTCGTTTCCTCGATGTCACGCATTCCCATGCCGAAGTATACCAGCGATACATCGCGGACTGCTTGGGGGTTTACCTCGATGCATGGCATGAGTGTGCGTGTTTATTAGCATGCATTTGTTTTACATGGAGGTGACATCGAGGTAGCGAGCTAAACCGTGACCGCGAGTTATCTCAGTGAGGCATCTTCGGCTAAAGGTGGATTTTACCAAAGTCAGACAATATGTTTTATTTGAGGAATAAAATTTACGATTTTCGATCTACATGCATAATGACCTGACCAATATTATGTCTGGACTTTAAAAGAGACTGTGACCTCTGAGTTTGTTTCGGTCTTTCTTCTGAGACTAGTCAGATAGGAAACGCCGACGTCATCTAGTTTTTAAAATATGATTGACGTGTAAAAGTGTTTGTATGTACAAAACTACTTACAAAATAAAATAATTTACCATTTACGTCTATCAGTTCTAGTATGGCAAAACTGTCAAAAATAGTAAATTTATTCTCAGGATATGACTTATTCTAGGTATAAAAGTTTGGCGAAATTCGCCCTTAGTGTTGAGACTCTAGTTTGATCACTCGTTTATCAGTGAAACCTTTAAAGAAAATTCAAACAACAGACAGGAAATTAAATAAAGCCGTCTGTTGCGAGTTTTTAATTAAGTTCTCTTTCAGGAAATGGAATATTTACATTAACAACATGTATGTACAACGTAAAAAAAGGATTTTTTTTTAGATCACGGTTATTTTTCAGCTGCGTGTTAATTAAACGGAGTATTTTCTGAGTAGGATCTCATATTTATCTGCATAGTTTTTGTGGGACTGAAATATACATATATATATATTTGTGTATGTATCGACATGTAAAATCGATAAAATAAAAAAACAAAAGTGATTTACTTTTTTTTTGAGATTCAACAACCGCTGTTTGTGTTATTACTTGAAGTATGTGTTGAGAAAATCTGTTTTCTTTCATTTTATCGTGTTGAGATATCGATATCATCACCTATGTGAAGTTTACACAGTAAAAAGCTGATTTTTAATCTGATTTTTCAAGTGACTACACTAAATGCGATCTGTGACCAACAAAAAAAATCGTCAATTTTTTTTTTTGTGTTATCATGTTTATACGAGTATATCGATACCCATCACATCTGCGGAGTTTAACTAGCTAAGTCAAATTGAACCTGTATTCTGAAAAGTTTAATAAGAGTCAGTTAGTCAATGTAGCTTCAGTTTTTACATTTCTTCCTAGCGTGTCGATAGCAATCTAAATGGACTCTGCCCAGAATTCGGCCACTTGTTTGGCGCCATCACCAGCGTCCATCAGTTCCTGTAACGTGCAGCTTTTACAGGACACGATATTAAGTGTCCCATCGTTTGGGAACACACATCACATTTACACTCCAAGGCGGAGTCGTCTATGAATTTCCACCTGAACAGGTTATCCTTGCTTCGGCCAACCTGGGTCCGGAGTATATTTAAAGACTTCCAGGTTACCCAAGGCAACTCATGTCCATTTTTTACACTGTGGCTCAACGATGTTCACAATATTTTTCTACCAAATAAACCGCAGTGTTAAAAAGTAAACCATTAATGTGGTTGGATGGCCGATGTAAAAGCGGTTTCGAATTTGGCGTTCGTTATTTTTGGCATCCACTTTTATAGCGGCCAGTTCGACGAAAACTTGTGTGGTTTAATAAAACATAGTGCGTTGACTATTTACCTTCGTGTGCCTGGAACTGTAAATGGCGGGAGGCCTTTCAAATAATTCAGGAAGGTAGTAGGTAACTAGGCGAGTTTATGTTGAAAAGAGTTAGAGGACAAAGAACTTTACATCAAAAGAAATACCGAAAAGAAACATTTATGACATCACGCCTCTATTCCTCGAAGGGGTATTCAGAGTAGTCTACTTCTACACTTCAAAGGTGAAAGTGATTACTTACTTATTTTCTTTTACTTATCTCTTTCTACGCTGCATCGGTTGACATTGTCACGTCAACGGCGACTGTCGCCAAAAACCAGCGCTGTGGCTCTATCCCGCATAGTGCATTATTATGGCCGTTTATTAGGTTTTTTTTACATTAATTTTTTACTTCATGCGTCACGTTTCAACTCAGCCTATCGCAGTCCACTGCTGGACATAGGCCTCTTCCAGACTACGCCACAACACCCTGTCCTCCGCTCTAGCTGGGGGCGTCCCACACTATGCTTGCCGATACGCGGTCTCCACTCCAGCCGATCGATTCGTTAAAAATCTCACCGTGAAAACTTAGCTGAAGTGAGCGTGGAGTGAGCTGTTATTCCCAGCTAATGCTAGGGAGTGACACTATTGACAGCTCACTCTAAGCTCACTTCACCTAACTGTTCACGGTGAGATGGTTACAGAATTGCACTGCAGGATTCGTCTGTTTCACCGGTCATCGGTCCTTCGACAGACATAGCAAGGTCACCACCACTTTGCCACTTTAGTTTGCTTACTCTGCAAGCTATGTCGGTAACTCCGGTTCACGTTTAGTGCAAATAAATGTGCTTAATTTATTTTTTATTTAAATAAAATTTTCGTGTTGCATAATGCCCAACTAGAGTGTACGCAAAACTTGACATCTGTAGGTACGTAGGTACCTACAGATGTCAGATGTCAGATGTGATGATAGACGTAGGTCTATTCACTTAGGCATAACGTATCCTCAATGCTTCAGTCCCGAGTCACGTCTCTGTAAATCTCTTGGGGACTGTACAGCAATGTTCTGTCAAACATCAGGCTATGTCGATACGTCTATCGCGTCGACCTGAAAATGTTGAATCGAGAACATTTCCCCAATGAGTTACAGAATAGTCCTCTGAGTATTGTCAATAGAGGATCGTGAGCTTGCATTTTGTATACTCCGGGCTCGATCTTAATCCTACTAATATTATAAACGTGAAAGTTTGTATGGATGGATGGACGGTTGGATGGTTGGATGGATGGATGGATGTTTGTTACTCTTTCACGCAAAAACTACAGAACAGATTTGGATGTTTGGCACACAGATGGTTTATAACCAGGATTAACATATAGGATACTTTTATCCCGATATTCTCAAGGGGCGCGGGGCGCAGCTAGTAATCTTATTTAAATAAAACAAAGTCGGGTTAGTTACACCAATTATAACTCAAGAACGGCTAGACCGATTTTGTGATCTAAGATTTGTTGGATTTTTCTCCGCTCCGAATAGCAGAATAACTATAACACAACTATAAAACATGGCAGAAGAATATATGTACGTTTATTTGCAACATAACGCAGGAGAAGTAAACAAACACAAAAATAACAAGTTGGGGAAAATATGCGTCACATCCACGCAAAACGGCCATCGCTCAGCATTTTGCTACGACCCTATGAAAATATAAGGATACATTGACTTTTAAATTGTTTTAGGGCTGTCAATGCAATATATTTCGACTTTATTAAAATATACCTATTGCATTTCAAACCTACTTAACTGTACTGCAGCACGATACTGTAACCATATCATCGTGAAAACTTAGATGAAGTGAGCGTCGAGAGAGCAGTCATTCCAAACTATATGCTAGGTATTGACACTATAATTGACAGCTCACTCTAAGCTCACTTCACCTAACTTTTCACGGTGAGATTTTTACAGAATCGATCGGCTGGTAACTAACCTGCACTACAAACGTGTGTAGATGCAGAAGCAAATTATATACAAAGCTTAAACGCACTGAATAATTATTGAATTACTAAGTTTTTTTTGTTTTGAAGATTTAGAAAATAATAATCTAGAGTATTGGAAATACTAATCTATCACTCTAATAATAAAGCTGAAGAGTTTGTTTGTTTGTTTGAACGCGCAAATATCTGGAACTACCGGTCGGATTTGACTAATTCTTGAGAAAGGTTATAGTTCGAGTCGCATTAAATACTTTTTCTTTCTTTATATGCTTTTTAACATCACGCTACGATCCTTAGGAGCCGAGCAAAAAATAAAAATGACAGAAAAAAATGCTAAGCGAAAACGTTAAGCGAAAATGCGTGGGTCGGCGATGTGATGCGAGGGGGTGGCTCGGGGGCCAACATTTCACGCGGACCAGGTCGCGGGCAGAAGCTAGTCTTATTTATAAGTTTCTTAAAGTTAAGAGATATCTATTTAAACGTTAATAATGTATAGTTACACAGACGCTAATCATTACTTAATTTCTGTCTCTGTGTCTTGTCTTGTGTTGTGTCTTGTGGTGTCTGTGGGTTTCTGTTTCTGTTCTGTAATTCCGTTTGAAAAAAAACAGAAAAACAGAACAGAAACAGACTTTACTGTTACTGTCAGCTTGCATCATCCCACTGCTGGGCAAAGGCCGCTCCCCATCACTTCCAGCTCTTTCGATCTAGGGCCAAAGTAGACCACTGGTCGTTTGTTTTGTCCAGCTCGTCCCGCCATCTTCCACGGGGTCTGCCACGACGCCTTCTAGCTGTATCAGGGCTCCACGTGTTGGTTATTTTGGCCCACAGCTTATTAACTGTAACTTGTAAGCAATGTTTATAAGTAAGGGGATTAATGCTAAAGGAATTATCACGTGTCAAATCAATCATTGATGAAAGGAGTAAAATTGCACATTCTATAATACAAAGGTTTTTCTTTAACAATAAAAAAAAACTAATTTCCTGAAAGCAAACCGCGGATATTACCTTTTATTCTTTCTTCATTTCGATTTAAGAGTCCAGGTAATACAAATGCACCGCTGAATAAAAATCTATTGAAAACTGACTATTCTTTTACTTTACTTACTTACGTCTTGCTTCTATGTCTTAATTCAATCTTTTATAACACAATAGCCTATTACATGGGACTTAAACAGAACTGGCGAAATGTGCGTTTACTACAGGTATACCTACCTCTGCCCAATCCTTCGGAAAAACAAAGCGTGATGTTATGTCATTTATAACGTAAGGGATAAAAAGCAATTTTACTCAACATCGAATATTCTTCTAACAACTCATGTTACGGCTAGGGAAGCAACAAGCGTCATTAGTGTGTTGGGTCTGAGCCAACAATTCGAAGCCGGGACACAGCACTTTGTTGAAGTGCGAACCCTAGTAGCGGTCAATTAAAATAGAACATAGTATAGATGCCGATACTGGCTATAATCGTCTGGCATACAATTTGTCTTCGCTGTGGTCAGCATAGACACGAACCCTCTTTTTGCATTAAGGTTTAAAAAGAAAAAAATACATAGGCTCCTAAATGTGAACATGGCAGTCTCCAAGATCTTTACAGTGATTGGATTCGATCCCTTTGAATGGTAAAGGGTTTCTTACGATTTGTATTTGGCGGGAGTTCGTTTGCTTAGACTATAAAATAAAGCCACAAAACGAAACCTCAAGTAAGTTTTCCAGTCTTTCCCAACAGTGGGACACAGTATATACGCATATACTGTGTCCCACTGCTGGGAAAGGTATCCCCTTTTTCCTTCCAAACCATCTAGGTAGTTATTTACGCACAAGCCGTACGTAAATATCTACCTAGATAAAATTATAATCTGTCAATAATATTAGCTAAAGATAAAATTAGACATTAAATTATACCTCAAAATTTGAATCGCGACATATTCGCCAAAAATGTAAACAAATATGAGTTTATAGAAAAATAACTTTAATTCCTACACAATAAAGTTCAGTTTACGCTACAACTTCAAACAATTATATAAGTTTTTCAATAGTCACTCTGATATCAACTTAATTACCATTAAAATAAAGTTGATATTTGTTTAACTTGTAATAACGTCAATTTGAAACATAAATAAAATTTGAATTTACATTCATCACACAGAACTCCAGACATACTGACATGATCATCTTCCATTCGTCAGCCAACATACCATAGTCAGGTCTACTCCCTAACCACGACATCCGAACTTTCGGCCGAAGTTACAGGAGGTTCCTACTCCGTATAATCTAGTAATATACATTAGGAGTCCTAACTAAGAATGATAGCCACACAATTTGACAGCTGTCCGTACTCGCAATATGTACAGACGCTAGCACATCAAGCTACCACAATCTGTCAAATTTCTTTAATAAATCAACTTTATCGCTAAAGCATTGAGGTTCAAGGTTGATTTGGAAAATTTAACAGTTTCGGGTAGCTTGATGTACTAATGTCTGTACTAGCCCGTTCGAAAAAAATAATTTGTCACTTGTTTTGACGAACTACTGTCTGACAGGCCCGAATCTTCGTAGATGGACTTTGAAAGTAGACCCACAGGGTTAGCGTCCAAGGGAGCGTTAAGCGTGGAGAAAGTGAAGTGAAGAGAGACATGTAGTTGCTGCAGCCTTCCTATTCCTTCCATTTTACATCAATTTTCATCCACTAGCTGAAAAATGAATTTCATTTTCAACTTCCATAAAGCCAATCTCAAAGGCAAACAAAGCGATTGTCATCACTATCGACAGTGGCTCAAGACAAAGTTATAAATCGCCCACGTAGGTTATTTGCAATTTAATGGCCGAATTACCATAATCGATGTCCGGTTGCAAGCGAGAGCGGTTCCGCATGTTTCAATAATAATGCTTTTAGCGTTCCGTGTGGTTTTAGTTATTATGAAAACCGATCGCATGTTGACGCGAGCACGCGATTATGAACGTGGTTTAGCGGTTTTTAGTTACATTTTGGATTTAATTGATGTTTTAGTGGATAGTGGTTCGTTCTATTAGTGTTACTTTAATTAATTTTCAGTAGGATATTGTGGTGAGGTTTACTTTAGTTAAAGGTCGGGTGTTTAGTACTCAAAACCGCGAGTGTGACCACGTGGTCAAACTAATCATGTGTGAGTAGGTATAGTAGCGCATGGCGTTCTGTAATTAGTTTCTATTTAATTCAATTGGAAAAAGGTGTGAGTTTATGTATTTACTTATAATAGTCATAAATTCTTGTTTTTTCTATTAATTTGGATTCCCAGATAATTATACATAGCATAAGAATAATCAGCCTATAATGTTGCCACTGCCGGGACACAGGCCTCCTCTCTATGTGAGGGAGGGGGCCGTAAACTACCACTTGGGCCAAGGGTCCAGGTAGACCACGGCGAAGGTGGTGCAACGATGTGGTAATATTTGCAGGGCCATCATGGCCAGAGATCACACAAGACAGGAAGGTTTGGAAGAAAAAAGGGAAGGCGTTTGCCCAGCAGTCGGACACAATGTAGGAGAACAAAAAAAAAGACAAGCCGGTTTCCTCACGACGACGTTTTCATTCACCGTTTTGTGAGTAGTGAGGTACACTGCCTAAATTTGAATCGCGACATATTCGCCAAAACTGTAAACGAATATGAGTTTATGGAAAAATAACTTTAATTCCTACACAATAAAGTTCGGTTTACGCTACAACTTCAAACATTTTTATAACTTTTTCAATGGTTCACTCTGAAATCAACTATAATTACCATTAAAATAAAGTTGATATTTGAAATAACGAAAATTTGAAACATAAATAAAATTTGAATATATGTACATAATATGGGTATTCTTTGGGAAGGCCTATAAAGAACGTGGGAGGTAGTTTTTTAGTCCGATTTTTTCATATTTATTTAGCCTTCCTCATATTTTAGTTATCCTTTCCGTAGCACTTCCGTAGTACCTTACCGGACGTCAACCATTAAGAAATCTCAGGGGACTACGACCGATCTATATCACTGCTATTAGATATCTTGGATTCTAGGTACCTACCTATATTTATGTACTGGAGCGGTATCCAATAATGTCCTCTATAGATAGATGTCTGTTTTTGATTAAGCATTGATTACCACTGCGGTTTAGTGGAAAAGAACTTGGAGGAAATGAAAGTAAGTACTAATTAACAAAAGGCATATCATTCGTTGGATGCGAGAAGCACAGAACCTATGTCCTGCAGTTCACGTCTTTCGGCTGAAATGATGATGACGATGATATCATTCGTTCCATGTATGTTATTGGAATCTAGCTGCATTCGGTTAGAATGGAAGCCGACCACAGCATAGTTGGGAAAGGCAGATGATAATGAATCATCAAAAGATTGTTTTTTGAAGTGAAAACTTCTTTGGCGGCGTTGTGCACTTTTTTGTGATGGGTAAAAAAGTTAAACTCGCGGCAGGACACGTGTCCATTCGTGCACATTCCAAAATATCAAAAATGCACAACATTAATATTCAAGTTTTCACTTCTGCCGTCATTCCCGGAGTGCAACCCGTTTTTTTTTTCTTTTAGTTTGGAAACCATCAAGGTTGATACAAAAATATGCCGAAATGTGTCATCGCACAAGCATATTTGTTTACCAGCTTTAGTATTACCGTATTTCATAATCATCATAGTCACGTTTCCACTGCTGTACCAAGGGCCTCTTCGAGAGAGTGTCCGCGCGGGTTCAGTGCGGTTTGGTAGATGTTACAGGTCTTCGATTGTTTGGTTCTAGGACATGCCGGTTTCCGTATTCAAAGCAAATAAATTACTTTTACCTACCCGCACTGGGCCCGCGTGGTAGATTTCAGCCCACTCTCTTCTCGAAGTGAGGAGACCTGTGCCCCAGCAGTGGAAACATTATAGACTGATTATGCGTAAAAGACTTTGACTTTTGAAATCATAGTAAAATCCATATACAATGTGGAGAAAACAATACGAAAATAAATGAAATCACTGGCAATCCAAATGCATAACAGTATTTTGGCACTATTGAATAACTCCTAGCATCGAAATTAAATCAAATCAAATCATTTATTTCTTTGCAAACATGGTTAAAGTACATAGGTGTTTTTTTTTTTCAAACAAAATTCGCCATATTTTACCGTCACACGGGCATGCAAAGGTTTACACTAATTCCAATCCAAATAAAAAATCACATTCAGATTCAGATAAAAAAGTGTTTTTTTTTCAAACAAACTAAATAGTAGTGATGGGCCGACTATGGGTTTTGCCAATCTTTGACTAGCTATAGTGACTAAACTATTGGATATATTTGATAAAATTTTTGTTTGCAGACTGGGACAGATGGTATTAGATATACGCAGTTTAATTTATTGTCGTATTGTCGTCTCCACCTTGTATGTGTGTATAAACGTACTCAAGAGGAGGACAAGCTTTATCCGATTTCTAACTAGCCTGTATTGTCCCTCTGTAGGACAAAGGCATCCTTCTCCCTTTTCCACACAATTCTGTCTTTTGCGAGAGCCAGTCCCTACGGTAGGAGTCAAGCTCCCGTTATCCGTTTTAGCTTTGATAAAAGTTGCTGTCGTCTATGGTACCAAAGCTTTTGGAACTAGATTTTTTTTAGACATTCCGTAGATCCAGCCAGGGTGGCAGGTTGTTCGAAAGAGTTATCGTGGCCCCTGGCACAGGCAACTGAAGGAACACGGGTGGGTTTTAGTCAGTAAAAGTCTGACACGCCCCGCTCCGTCCAGAGCAGGAGAAGTTATTTGACGATTTCCCACCCAAAAAACAGACATTCCATATTTAAAGTGTTTTAGGTTTCTGCATGGCAAACTCTCAGTTTTATGATTATCACACATACACACATAACATTAACTGGCCACACATTCCAAATCTAATTAGTGCGGATGTCATTAATTTGCCTGTGCATAATTTAATTATACTAGATACGGGAAATTGAATCAAAATTAACAATTTATTATGGGCTGTTTGGCTTGGCTTTTAGAGATAATGTGATTATGAGCTTAAATGGAGACGTAACAGGAGTACCGGAATGAGTGAGGGAAATGTACAAATACAAAATGGGGAAAAATTGGACGAAAATTTCGCATATTTTTTTTAAAATTAAAATTCATATTTATTTCAGATACCTTGATCAATACAGTCCTAATTTAAATTAGAAATAAAAATAAAATAAATTAACATCAGAAATAAATTAACATTAGAATCAGTAGGTATTAAAAATAAAATAAATTAACATCAAAATCTAAATCCATTAAAATAAAAAATAAAGTAGTAGCATAATCAGCATCTAGTTTTCTTTATCAATTCTTGGACTGAAATCATTCTGAAGTAGTTTGATTATTTTTGCAAATCAGCAAATCGAAGTGGCAATAGGCTGAATCGGTTTTTTAAAGCGGTTTTATCCATTTCACATGAAAAATTAAAGCAGCTCCCAACCCCTGGGGGTCCCCTACCCCCGAGCTGCTTTTATTTTTCATCTGCGATTCTCTTTCCAAGACTTCTTAACTCCTGCAGAATTTAAGAGGACTGTGACATTTTTGTGTTTTTGGCGCATCTCGGGAAGGCACAGTGTCAACAATAAACTGATTATGCCATAAAAAGTAAGTAACTGAGCTTTCAGTTATTTACTTTTTATGGGCAGGAAAACTAGAACTGAACAGAAGATAAATTGGGTTCTAAAATACTCTGCAGTGAGCGTCTATGAGCGTCTATGTACAGTCAACAGCAAAAGTAGATGATCAAAATCAGAAATTCAATACTAATTAACGGAGTTCGCGTCAGAACTGTGTGGCGTCGAAGTGATTCAAAAGTATGACACTGAGTCTGACATACTTTTGAATCACTTCGACGCCACACAGTTCTGACGCAAACTCCGTTCATTAGTATTAAATTTCTGATTTTGATCATCTACTTTTGCTGTTGACTGTACCTACATCAAGAAATTATTAAAAACTCTTAACGAGGAAATGAGGTGTTCAACCCACACACTGTGAACCACAAAAGCCCCAACAAATCCCCATATTGGTTCCCCATACACACACATACACATATGCACTCAATGAATTCCTAATCACCCACATTCTTCCACAGCCGATAAAATAATTGATATCGAAATGAAAACCTATACGAACAGCCCGCATAAATTATAAGGATGGCATCATGCTGCTGAAGCGTCCACTTGCAATAACAGAATGGGAACGACGACGATGCGCTAATTGCAACGACGGCACATGATATCACGTCAACTTTTTACGCCTTCGAACAACCCTATAAAGTGGAAGTAAGGTTTCAAATCGCATAGAGGAACTGCATCATAAACTTTGTTGACTTATATCGGACAAAGTTATTGAAGAATGTTTTGCGATTAGATTGGGCTGTATGTCGCTAAGTTAAGGACTAGTGTTGCGTGAATGGTTGGTATAAGAAAGTGGTAGTTGTATCGAACGAGGCTCGATTACCGTGGTGCAGCCTAGCTCCCAACATTAGTTGTATAAAAACAGCTGCTAATAGTATAATGAAGGCAATAAAATATTCGAAATATTAGTTTTTCTACCAGGGGAATAATGTTAGCGGAATATGACCGAACAAAGAATCATTTTGACATCTAATTAGCCTATTAGCATTTAGATTTATCATCCGCCTACGAGGTTTTGGGCTCCAATCCGGACAAGTGTGACTTTTTCGATTCATTTATGAACTTTCTAAGTTTATCTTGAACATTACTGACATCGGTGAAAGAAACACATCGCCAGGAACCTGTCGTGCTATTCTTTAAAAATCTCACCGTGATAACTTGGGTGAAGTGAGCGTAAAGTGAGCTGTCATTAGTGACAATCCCTAGCATTAGTTGGAATGACAGCTCACTTCACCTACCTTCTCACGGTGAGTTTCTAACAGAATTGTCCGGCTGGAGTTATCTATACTGCTATACTAATACATGAGGTAGAGGTTTGTTTGTTTGTATTTAGAGGGTAATCTGCAAAATTACCAGTCGGATTAAAAAAAATAGCCTATGACATTTCTCAAGAATTGGGCTGTCAAATGCCCAATTCTTGAGAAATGTTAATATAGGCTATTTAACATCACGCGACTACCCTTAGGAGCCGAGCAAAAGGAGAAAAGATAGAAAGAACGCTAAGCGAAAACGAAGTAGTAGCACGGGCGAGCTATGGGATTAACTCAAACCATTTACAGGTATTTATGAATTGTCAAAATTAAATAGTCGGTCAGCTAGTCAGAAAGTTGAAGCTAGTTGCCCATTCCAAAACGTAGATATCTATGGAGAAGAACGGGCAAGAAACTCCACGGACACTCTTTTAAATCAAGATATTATTACAAAATCCTGGGTACATTATTCTTATTGCTTCTATATGTGAGAACAATGTAAAAAAGAAACCGTTTAAAATATAAAATTAAAAATAAGCCCTGGCAGTTAAGAGATGACCAGTCTCAACCGACAGCGCCCGTTTACGAACATGACGCGTGGATCAGCACCACCCAGCTCAACCATTTTGTAGGGGACCGAATGATCCAACACACGTGCCACCACCAGCGAGACATTAGAGTGAGCATGACATACTCTCAGCCGCCAAGGCACATTCAAGTCAATGAAAGACGTACCCAGTAAATGGTAGCTTTATAGCAAGTACATAGTGCTCACACGTGTGCTATGCAATTATACAATACTAAGAAATTGAGTTTATACAATGCAAATAAAGTTTTCTCCAATGTTCAGCAGCTCCAACAATGTTTCTGAATGCTAATTAGTTTATGCGCCCCTGTGGAGCAGGACCAGCATTGAGTCAACCATTTTTGTCAGCGATGTAATGCCCTAACTTATAATATGCTTGGCTACATAGTGTGCGTTTAATAAAATATTTAAATTTCGTTTCATTCAGTTGGAGTATGTTGGGGGGAATTTTATTGTAACATTTTAAATTTTATTTTTCTGATACACTTTCTTTTTAGGGCCAGCATCGCATCTCTTTTTCTTGAGCATTGGTGGCCAAGTGGTAACAAACGCGACCGAGTTGTAGGTCGTAGGTTCGAACCCAGACAGGCGCTTAACTTTGTGTAAATTATTTCATCACCACTGCTCCCAAAACGGTGAAAAACATCGTGAGGAAACCGGCATGTCCTAGAACCAAGAATTCGAAGATAGGTGACATCTGCCAACCCGCACTGGGCCCGCTTGGTGGATTACGGCCCACTCCCTCTCACCGAGAGGAGGCCTGTATCCCAGCAGTGGGAACATTAGGTATAGGCTGATTATATATCGCATCTTTTTTCTTCCATACAGCTTGGTCTGTCAGCAAGTAGCTTAGTGTCATCCACACCTTCTCTAGCATATTAGGGACTGCCAAACTGTTGCAGTTTTTAAAAGAAGAGTGATAGAACACTATCTGTCCTCTTCATCATAGTTGTGTATATATTTATTATTTTGAGTATGATATAATTATTATCATTCTAGTAATATCTATTTTAGAAGTATTTATGTATGTTTATTTGTATGTATGTTAGTATATTCTCGTAATTTTTGTTGAGTTTTTAAGTGAATTGGTTTTTTTTTAAACTATGTATTATTTTTTGTCTCCTTTGCTCTATCACACGCTGTCTACATCTCTGTATCTATTGTCCTATCTCAGGTATGCTGGAAGAGATTTCTTATGAAATAAGCATCACCTCTGTACCTATTTTTTCTGTTCTGGTTTTCATTGTCTGTTTATATATGTGTGTAAATAAATGGTAAAATAAAATAAAATATTTTTGGAGTATTTATCAAACTCTGTTTTTAAGATTGGTGTTGTCTGTGTTCCGAGTTGCTCTTTCATACGTGGGATTCGATACGGGTTATTTCTTTACGGTATTAGTAAAAGTTATTTCAAACAATTAAGCCATTGTAAAAAACTGCACAAACTGATTTTATTTATTGAATTGCCATTTTTTTCCCAGAAAACTGAAAGCAATATAAAATGTTATTATACTTAGCATCCAATTTTCCTGCAAGTAAGTGCAAGATTGTGCCTTAAAAGTGCCATAAAACTTCCATCATTATGAAACTCTTTATTAAAATCAGCTTGGCTAAAATTTATTTTCTAACGTGGATATCGTAGTTCCCCCGACCCACCCCGTCGCATCGCATCGCTTGCCCGCGCTATAACCTCGTTTTCTTTTCCTTCTTAGCGATGTTCAATAGCCCATATACATACATATATAATATGTATATAATATCGAGAATAATAGTCCTCAAGAAATCAAATGCGTAAAGAATTTTCCAAATGCGACTGGTAGTTCCAGAGATTAACGCGTTCAAACAAACAAACGAAAAAACCCTCCAGCTTTCTTATTAGTATAGATTATGCAAGATTAATCAACGATCTACGAGAGAGGTTGTTTTGAAATTCATCTGTTGGTTGAAGAAGCCGAAGCATTGTCGTGCATTTAGGGTTGCCCATTTTTCTGGAACTTTTTGACGATTTATAATTTAATGTGACGAAGTTTTTTTCATTCAATTAAATTTTAGTCTTCATCTCACTACATACCTCCATTTCGAAGTCTTATATCATAACATTATGTTAATGCTTCCCCTCTCATTTACTTTTATTTGTCATTAATGTCTCACTGCTGGGCAAAGCCCTCCCTACTCTCCTTCCACCTCTCTTTGTGTAGAGCTGCCAAGAACCAGTCATTGTTAAAAGAGTCCAGCTCATCCCACCATCTCCGTCTGGGCCAGCCGCAATGTCGTTTGCCATTAAGCGGGACCTACTGGGTCATTAGTTTGGCCCATTGATCGTCTGGCATGCGGCAGATGTATCCCGCCCACTTCCATATAAGCGTGGCAGCTTTCTGAGTGACATCAGTTATTGTAGTGATGGAACGGGTTGTTGTATTCTAACCCGGTCCACAATAATAAATAAACAATAATAAATAATTTAAGAAATAAATGATTTTTACAATGCTAATAAAATAATAAATAAATGTATAAATTTAATTCTAACCCGGTCCACAATAATAAATAAACATAATAAATAAATGATTTTTACAATGCCACTAAATAAATAAATGTATATAATTCAAAGAACAATAATTTTATAATTCTTAAATTCAATTCTTTAATAAAACAGTATATACTTGCTAATTAGTTAACTAATAATGAAATGTACACATTTACATTTCCACATTAAACACCCAGTGTTCTCCCTCCTCTCTCCTACTTGATCTATGCTGTGCCTGACAGGGTTCATAATTGTGACTGTTATATTATCTTAGATGTAGGTAATAACCCGATGTGTGTAACCCGTAAGTCTGACAACCAGTCTTACCAAGGGGTATCGTATGACCCAGTAACTGGAGGTCAGATAGGCAGTCGCTTCATGTAAAATACTGGTATTCAGCTGCATCCGGTTGGGAAAAGGCTAGGCAGAATACGAGTATCTTAGATGTAATCTTTACATAATTTTGTTTGTAACTTGCATTTCATTTACAAACACACATTACTTTAATTAAGTTTTCTGTACACAAGAAAATGTATCTTTAACAAAGGTGTGCTTATGAGCTTGAGTCACAGCGCAGTTACGATACAGAAGTCTATGCATTAAGTATTGTCTTCAAATCGTGCCTTGAAATAACGTTGTAGAAAGAAGAAAGAAAGAAAGAAAGAAATCATTTATTTGCTGATAATGCAGGTATACATATAAGCTGGAATATTTATTAAGTGTCCCGATACATTTTACCTTACGGCATGCAAAATATTAGTTTTGAATTAAATAGTACTATAGATACAGATATCGATACGATTATTATTAGCCATAGTCAAATTTAATAGGTAGTTACAGATCAGACTAAAACAAAAAATAATAATAATAACAATCAAAATAATCAATGAATTCAATATAAATCTCTCGCAAATCATACAATGAAGAATATATGTCATAAAGACAAAAATAATAATAATGATAATAATAATATAAATGTCACTTTTAAAGAGCTTAATGTCAAAATAATCCGAACCATTACGACAATCACAATAATAATTACTACTAGTTATAATTTTTACATAATCTGGTAATGTCAAAATCTGTTTGTCAAATTACAATATAGCAACAACCATAAAAATTAATAAATAAATAACTATGTCAAAATTAAAATTGCAAAGACGACGCACATTTATCAATAACATTTTCTATATAGTTTTGTCATTTAAAAAGTCTTTAATTGTGTAATAGCATTTCTCCAACAATAGTTTTGTTAATTGTTTTTTAAACATTTTTATGGGAAGGCCTTTTAAATTTTCAGGTAATTTATTATACACAAGCGGTCCCATGGAGAGGATGCTATTTTTTAATAAGGCTGTTTTATGACTCCCTGTGCACAATTGGTTTTTATACTGGGATCTCATTGGTGCTGTGCGTTGACTTATGTCAATCATCGAGGTAAATAGGTGTTTATTTAATTTAACGAATAGGGCAACTTCTAGTATATATAAACAAAGTAATGTCAGAATGTTTAGGGATATAAATACAGGTTGACAACTTTCAGTAAACTTAAGCCCTGTCATTGATCTAATACATCGTTTTTGAGCCCTAAATATTCTTTCCCTCTCACTGCAGTTGCCCCAAAATATGACATCATATCTTAATAATGAAGCAACTAATCCATGATAGGCTATAACTAATGTATTTATGTTTAGTTTATTTGAGAGGTTATAGAGTACATATGAAGATTTACTAAGTTTTTGGCATACATTTTCAGCATGAGATTTCCAAGTCAATTTATCGTCAATCTGAACACCTAAGAATTTAGTCACTGAAGTAGAGTCTACGATTTGGCCATTATATTCAGCGATTACTTTTTTTGGCTGTAACCTCTGGTGAAAATGCACGACTTTAGTTTATTGTAAATTTATGACTAGATTATTTACAAAAAACTAAAGTCATGCATTTTCACCAGAGGTTACAGCCAAAAAAAGTAATCGCATGTAATGTTGTTCCTGTACCTATTGCGTTTTTGATTATTGTATTAATAATGACTAGCTGCGCCCCACGGCTTCACCCGCATAAGTTTCGATCCCGTGGGAATATCGGGATTAAAAGTATCCTATATGTTAATCCTGGTTATAAACCATCTGTGTGCCAAATTTCATCCAAATCCGTTCAGAAGTATTTGCGTGAAAGAGTAACAAACATCCATCTATCCATACAAACTTTCACGTTTATAATATTAGTAGGATTTTGACATAATTAATGGTGATCTTGACATTATTATTAGTGATTTTTACATTATTATTAATTATTTTGACATTTTAATTACTAAAACAAGTGGTTAATATGGGTATGTAATTACTAACAAATTGGATTCTTTGATCTGGATAAATAAAAAATGATTTTATTATTATTATGTGTTGGTATACATTTTTATATCTCGGCACTGATCTGCTAAGGTAATGTTCACAGCAATATGAGAATTGCTGTACTCTTTAGTTTTTAATTTTACGGACTGATTTCTCAATAAACTGATTAATTTTGTCTGAGGAATAAATTTTGTAGTTTCACAGTTTTTGTATAGAAAAAAATGTCAAACTGTCATTTTATCCGCCATAGGTTTTTGTCGACGGAAGAGTAGACAAAACGTATCATTTCATCATTCTGCCTCATCCCAATTTATTTGGGGTCGGTGCAACATGTCTTTTTCTTCCATACTTTTCTATTAGTCGACATCTCAGTATTCACCGCCTTTCTAACCATTTATCATCATTCAAACAGTCCATCCATCGTTTTTTTGGTCTTCCCCTACTCTTATAGCCATCGACATTCATAGGTATTCAAACTTTCCTCACGACATTTTCCTCATTCCTCCGTATTAAATCACACAATTTTTCAGTTACTGGTGCCACTTTCAGACTTCCTCTTATGTACTCATTATTTATTCTATCCGTTCGTGTAATAATGGAAAAGAATGATATATTAATATATAATTTAAAAAATATATATTAATATATAATTTTTCCGTCGACAATACCCGTTTCTATGGTGATCATGCCACGCGTGCAAATAAACGTTACATGACTATTGAAAAATCAGCCCTAAATCAAGTAGGTAAGTATTGTTTTTTGATACACTTTCTATGATTCCAAACCTGGTAATACCATATATTCTTTTTGATAGCGTGTCGATAGTAATCTAAATGGTGTCAGCCCAAAATATCATCAGTATTGGATCATGTCGTACAAAAATAAATAATAAAAGTACTACCAGATTTTTCTAGCTGTTTCAAGATAGAACCGACTAAAAAAAATGGAAAGTCAACCACGTAAAAATAAATAAAATGACCTGCTAATCCTCTAATAAGCCCTTTTTAATCCAGTTACCAAATTCTTTAGATGAACTTACGAACGAAACTAATTAGTTTATTCACCCTCTGAAAAATGGCGACGCCACTTTTCTAAAGAGGTTGGATTCGTGTGTAGTGGTGTACTCAAATAATGGAGCTGCCAGTAAATATTTTCTGAAACACATGTAATTAACATGTGTTTGCACCCTACTGCCCTCCACCTCCATCATTCCCTACCCCGTCACATGTTCATTTCGTGAACAATAGGGCGTATCGTATAATTTACTACAACCGTCCCTACCCGACCGTGAGTACATCGGCCACAATGGTAGTATCTGTGGTTTGAGACCAAAGGTGTCCTGTTATAGTCACAAATGCTTTGAACATACATCAGCAGTGACAATGTAGTATTGTGTTGGCTGATTTGATTTTAGGTATATACTTAACTGTGAACATGTCATTTTCAGGGTGGTGATCACCATCCTACCCATACTACACAACACCATTTACTACACTACATATTATATATGTAGTGTAGTAAAGATAGCCGATGCAGCTAATAAATGGAAATGTTTTTTATCCATTAAACAAACTAACATATTTCGCAATTAGCCCACATTTTTCAGCAAGATACAGTTTATTTACACAGCCATGTAAAATAAAGTAAAGTACTTTTGGCCGGCTTTTTTTTTCATAATATCTTTCGACGCCCAGTTGGCCGCGTAATAGGGCCTCATTACGTTCTTTTTGCTTTCCTGATGTTTTTCACAATCGTGCGCATCAAAAGAGGGTTGTGTAGACCCGGCTGATATATTATGTTTGCTGTTTTCATAATAAGAAGTTTATTTAGTAGAAAATTGCCTCGACGAAACTGCCGAAACTGTTTCGTCTTGATGGTCCAGAATTTTCATGAGTGGTTTTTACACACACAAACCGTAGGTACACGATGGGAAAAGCGACATAGGAAATTGAAAATCGCAAGGTGGGAAGCGGCAAAGTGATTTTTCCAATTCGCATGTTTCCTTTTTAAGTTAAAATTGGAAAACACCATTATTGGTTTTTGCCCGCGGTTTCACCCACCTGGATGTCGGAAAATATCTGACGGGAACGTGCTACCGAGATTAAAAGTAACCCTATGTGTTAACCCAGGCTATAAAAAAATCTGTGTGCCAAATTTCATCCAAATCCGGTGAGAAGTTTTTGTGCCAATCCTGATCATACATCCAGACAAATGGACGAAGATTCTTAAAACTTTTTTCATCTAACTATTTTTTGTCCTCAGTTTTATTTGGGGTCGGCGCAACATGTTTTTTTCTTCCATACTTTTCTCTATTAGTGTTCATCTCGGTAGTAGTAATTTATAATGTATTAGGTATGTAGATAATTTTAAGTTTATAAAATACAGAGCTAATGCTTTTTACCAAGAGCAGTGGTGGCCCAGTGGTAACGGCCCCGTTAGTTGTAGGTCGTAGGTTCGAACCCCGACAGGCGCTTTACTTTGTGTAAATAATTTCATCACCACGGCTCTCAAAAACGGCGAGGAAAAGATCGTAAGGAAACCGGCATGTTCTGGGACCAACAATTCTAAGACATGTGACATCTACTAACCCGCACTGGGCACGCGTTGTGGATTACGGCCCACTCTCTCTAACTGAGAGGAGGCCTGTGTCCCAGCAGTGGGAACATTGTAGGCTGATTGTGTTTTACAAGCCATTTAATAACAGAAGAAACCTTGATATGTTATGAAACTAATGCAGAACGGGAACTGTAGTAAGTCAATTTAGAACGTTATTTACAGTAAATTGGATCGTTAAGCAACAACAGCGTTTCCAGGATACTGCAGCGATATTGGTCACGTTTAATCGTGCAAATTGGTCAGTGCAGTTTGACGGGCCGATTGACGTTGACGCTTTTGGGGCTGTCTGTACCATACCAAAGGGTATACGATTGCTGAGCGATAGCCGTTTTGCGTGGATATGACGTATGTTTTCCCCAACCCTTTCTTATTTGTGTTTGTGTTTTATGTCCTTTTTTGCGTCATGTTTACCGCAAATAAACGTATTTTCTTTCTTTCATTAAGCTAAGGATAGAGCAATTTAAGAGTTATTTTGTTACAATATGGGTGATTTTTGCATGTGAAGGCCAATTTGCGAAATAACGTTCAAGTTCAAGTTGCAATCTCATCTCAAGAACAGTCAAAGTCAAAAACTTGTCAAAATTCGATTTTCTCGAATACCATCAATATTCGCCTATGCTTTATGGGGTCCATAATTGTTGCAAATGGGTCACACTATCACGTACTGACAGGAATACATCAAAATACAAGCCAAACTGTATAAGATTAATGCGTGGCCGCCATTTTGAAACCAAAAAACAAAATGGTAGACAGGTATGCCACGAACCTTCAAAGCCGTTTTGGTAAATTAGAGATTTAATGACAGATTGAGACTGAGGTTAGAATGCGAAAGTTCTTAAAAACACGGAAATTTATCTCATAAAGTGTATAATCGTATACAATATAGGAATAATCGAACTTAGAAATAATACAGAATTTATATAACTCTTTGCCGGAAGAAAACCGAGAGCAATCCCAAACCAAAAAATATCAAACCCGGTTCCGAACCAGAGCGGGGTAATTGCATAACACACTATCTGCAGTTCGATTCTGTAACCATCTCACCGTGAAAACTTAGGTGAAGTGAGCGTGGAGTGAGCTGTCATTCCAACTAATGCTAGGGATTGACACTATTGACAGCTCACTCCAAGCTCACTTCACCTAACTTTTCACGGTGAGATTTTTACAGAATCAATCGGCAGTAGCAATGGCTTCCATTTTGATAGTTCAACAAATATTCATTGCGTTATTTACATTGTTGAGCAGACAAATTTTTCAAACATATGAAGCAGTGGATTAGCAACATCCTTCTAAATGATTCGGATTGAGATTGATAGTGTGTTACCCAATTAGGGTGCAGTTCAAAATCACGCATTTACAATACAGTTTTAGCGCGTACAGTCCGCCCAATCTCTTTTATACGAGCTATTATTTCCGTTTTTTACCAATTCCTTTTTTACTTGCAAAAACACAAGTCACAATCGCACAGCATATTACGAACATTATCCCGCCTGTACAACAATACACGTTGTTGTCACAGAGCGCGTTGAGCCGCTTTGTTCTAGTGCGTAGTCATAATCTAAGACTTATGTCTATAACTATGGATGTACTATGGATGTGGGCCTAGCTCGAACGCGCGGAGGAAACTTAAAGTAATTTAGTAAGAACAGAAAGAAAGAAGCAAGAAAAAGCATTTTTTAATGCTTTTGCCGGCCAAGTGCGAGACGGACTCGCGCACCGCAATTATAATTTACGATTTATGACGTATTCAAAAAACTACTTACTAGATCTCGTTCAAGCCAATTTTTGGTGGAAGTTTACATGGTCATGTACATCATATATTTTTTTTTTGTTTCATCATTATCTTATTTTAGAAGTTACAGGGGGGACACACAAACACATTTTACCACTTTGGAAGCGTCTCTCGCGCAAACTATTCAGTTTAGAAAAAAAATATTTTAAAAACCTCAATATCATTTTCGAAGACCTATCCTTAAATACCCCACACGTATGGGATTGAAAAAAAAATTTTTTGAGTTTCAATTCTAAGTATGGGGAAACCCCAAAATTTATTGTTTTTTTTTCTATTTTTGTGTGAAAATCTTAATGCGGTTCCCAGAATACATCTACTTACCAAGTTTCAACAATAAAGTTCTCATAGTTTCCGATAAAAGTGGCTGTGACATATGGACGGACAGACACAGACAGACATGACGAATCCATAAGGGTTCCGTTTTTTGCCATTTGGCTACGGAACCCTAAAAAGACATGAAATACTCACTTACAAAGTAGCTAAAAGCCTCGTACTAAATAATAAGTAAGTCAATCATTTCAATTTTTTTTATTGAAATTATCTTTTCGCACATTTTTACTTCAATTTAAGACTGTATTCATATCTAGTTATGCTAATTACGCTCGGGTCATGGGGCTCGAGTGCGCGTCTCCTTTTGAAAACAATTTTCTCGCCTGCTGATCGACACTTCACGTGACCAGAGGGCTGGGCCGTTCTTTGGCCAAAGAATTATCAAAATCAAAAGTCATTCAAATTAGGCTGAGAATCAGCACTTTTCGAACGTCAAAATTACAAAAGACAATCCCCCAAAAACGCCCGCCCTTCACCACTTCCTAGTGCTATCGCTGGGAAGAAGAAGTGGCGCAACAAACTCCCCAATAGCACAGTTGTCTGTTCAGTTAGAAAATACTTGATTGTATACAATAATATACATATTAGCTTTGCAATTCAATGTGGCAATGCTGCCCTTCTTCTAGGCACGTTTCCGGATGACAGCGATGCGGATGGATACCTAAATATCCTAAATATCCTTTTGCTTTTGTTTTTATTTATGTACTTAGTTAGTTATTTCTTTTAATATTTGTTAAGAGGTTATGAAAATAAAAGTCATTAAACCAAAATGCTATAGGATAATAGTATTTTTGATAAAAAAATCGTTCGAATTTACGTAACGTTTACGTCGCGCGTTCGTGTTAGGGTCTCTGGTTTGCGTTTATCTCGCAGCAAAGCTGGTCTTACACGCAGCGTAAGACCAGCTTTGCTGCGTTGTCTGATGGTTACGCCGTTTAGAGCCTGTACTAGGTTTAGGTAGGTATGAAAAAATATGGTCTGGTTTTTCTAAACACGCCTTTACAGTGTAAATAAAATTCTACCTTTGTTGGTACATACGCCAGCACAGCAAGCTACTACAATCTGTCAAAGTTCTTTAATAGAGTTTCAACTTTATCGCTAAAGCATTAAGGTACAAGGTTGATTGGGAAAATTTGACAGATTCGCTTCACCTGCAGCAGGTCAAGCTACCCGAAACTGTCAAAAAAGGCGTCTACACATGATAAATAATGTGATTTCTGTAAGTCGGCTTATAAAACACTTTTACACGTCAATATATTTTAAAAACTAGGTGAGGTTGGCGTTTGCTATCTGATTGCTCTGAGAATAAAGGCCGAAACCAACTCGGGGGTCATAGTCTCTTTTAAAGTCCAGACATAATCTTGGTCAGTTCGTGCCGAATGAAGACCATGTAGATTGGTGTCTGTAATGGTCTTATGAGGAAAGAACCTCAGAGATTGAGTGGACCTGTCCAGTCAGTACACGCATTTGTCAGTAATCTTGCAGCCCAAATTAAGGAACTCAACATATCTATGTATATCCAGATTTTATATCTAGGTTATAGAGTAAAATATTACATCTACCTTCTGTGCAATTTGAACTAAGGAGCTATCAAAGTAAAAAGCGGCGGGAAAGGGTTACCGCTGCCCTGGAACAGAAAGGGCTAAGGAAGGAACACGGGTGGGTTTTAGTCAGTAAGAGTATGACACTCCTTTCCGCTCCACCCAGAGCGGGAGGGGTCATTTGATGATTTCCCATCCAAAAAAAAAAAGCTATCAAAGTATATACGAATTTTCACGAAATTTTTGTATGGTATCGTTGTTCATATGTGCACCCTTTTTTTTTGTTTTTTTTTTTTAAATTAAATGTTTGCGTTTCTTACTAACATAGTTTCTTAAGTCGTGTAATACTAACAAAACTATGGATCTTGTGGGTCTGAAATAAAATATTTTTATTTTATTTTATTTTATTTTATTTTTTTATAAAGTTTTTCATTTTGCTTTATTTAAACAGTATGCAAGTGATCTGTACCTACGTCTACGTATTCAAAAGGTTGAAGTGTCTCATGGCAAGGATAGAAAAAGAGTTTCAGTTGAAAATTATGTGACTACGTTAGTAACAACCCTACACCAAGACAACAAGTCTGTATATAATCAGCCTGTAATGTTCCCACTGGGACACAGGTCACAGGGCTCTCGGTGAGAGGGAGTGGGCCGTAATCCACCACGCGGGTCCAGTGCGGGTTGACAGATGTCACGTGTCTTCGAAATTTTGGTTCTAGGACACGCCGGTTTCCTCAAGATTTTTTCCTTCACCATTTTGAGAGCAGTAGTGATAAAATAATTTACACAGAGTGCCTGCTTGCATCCTGATTGAGTAGCACGTAGCACACTATCACAATCTGAATCATTTTGAAGAATATTGCTAATCCATTAATTTATATGTTCGAAAAATTTGTCAGCTCAACAACGTAAATAACGCAATGAATATTGTAAATGCATGATTTTGAACTGCACCCTAATTGCGTAACACATTAACAATCTCAATCTGAATCATTTTGAAGGATGTTGCTAATCCACTGCTTCATATGTTCGAAAAATTTGTCAGCTCAACATTGTAAATAACGCAATGAATGTTGTTAATCTATCAAAATGAAAGCCATTGCTTATTGCATTGCTTTTCTGTTAGTGTGTTACGGTATTACCCCTCTAGGTTCGAACAAAGAGTTCATTGTAAACCAAATAACAAGGTGTTTAAATTGAATTAAATACACAGAATATTACTTAACGAGATATAGCAGTTGACAATACAATACCACTGAACAAATTGAAGCGAGCCAGTCATTTATAATGCCTTCTCCTTCTATGTATTGTTTGAGTTGACAGCTATTACTGGTCAAGTTATGAGCGGAAAGCGGAACGAGCTCCAAAATGAATACGTGTACGTTTTATTTGACGAGTGACGAACGTACAATGATAAGAAGTCATTACAACTTGGTTTTTTTGAACTTAGGTAACCCTGTATTTAATTCAGCATGTAAGGATCTGATTTAAAAGAGCAATTTTAATGGGTTTTCCCAAAAATCTGTTTTAAATTAAATAATTATCTACGAATTATCGGATATGACAAAAGAATGATAAAAATATTCTCTGACATAAACAAAATGTGACACATTATGTAACTAACGGTATACAGGGTGGCAGGGACATCAACGCGCAAACTGTAACCATGAATTCAGTACATGATTCTAGACCTCCGAACGTAAATTTTCGTCGGTCATCAAAAAAAAAAATGTAGAAATAGCTGTTTTATAGAAAGTGGCAATTCCTGCGCGGTTAACATGTTTTTAAAACAGCATTTTCTTTGTGTTTAATAATCATCATCAGTCATGGTATCATGTAGGTTCATATAAATTACCAAATCGTTCCTACCTTACACCACACACGTCACCGTCAACACTATTGTGGTCGCGTTATGACGACTATCTCGGCCTGTTTTGTACGAGGTTCTAAACGATCTCCACCGCTAACGATGTAGGTTGGTTCTCATTTTCCGCACAAGTCTTTAAATACAACAAAATTTTACCACATAGATTTAAAATGATTTATAGAGATGTGATGGTATTCGAAATCCAGCAGTGCGATTCTGTATCCATCTCACCAAGAAAACTTAGGTGAAGTGAGCGTGGAGTGAGCTGTCTGTTATCTGTTGCTGTGTGATTCAACAGCAACAGATCCCGCTTTACAAATGCAGTGAACAATAATCCTATTCTTTTTTCATTTAAATTTTAGTTATCACGTGAATGTTTTTCGACTAGTGCACGCTGTTTTATTGATATAGTGTGATATAGTTTTATGACAGTTGCACGCACATACTACTAAACACCGGCGGCGGCGCGTGAGTGAGTGGTAGCCCGGAAAGTTCTCATTTTGTAAATATTATGTTTATACAAAAATTTTGAACTAATCTAATATCGCGACATATTCGCCAAAACTGTTATATGATTTTATGGAAAAATAACTTTAATTCCTACGCAATAAAGTTCAGTTTACGCTACAACTTCAAACATTTTTATAACTTTTTCAATAGTGCTAGTCACTCTGAAATCAACTTAATTACCATTAGAATAAAGTTGATATTTATTTAACTTGAAATAACGTTTGAATATAGGTATTGTTTTTTATTTCTTATTGTGCTATTTATATCTCATCGCATACTGCACCGGTTGACGTCATCACGCCAACGACTGCTGTCATGTTATCCACAATTACACGTATTTTCTTCCTTTTTTTACATCTACTCGATATATATACCTTACTCCAAATCATACTACGCTATCACAACCTTCAAATGTCATAATGTCATCGACTACGCAAGAATTCCCATCATAATTCTAACCTATTACGGCTAATACAATTTAACGCCCACCAATCAAGCGCTGACTACATTCCGTAACTCCCTCAGTCAACCAATAAATGAGCTTTTAATCCACCCTAATTGTCATCAAAATGAATCTGACCTTAGAAACGGGCCTTCGTTTATTTTCGTCTTCGGTATAATGGTATTTGTCACGACACTGTCACCTCCCGAGACAAATTATACCAACTTTATACGTTTCTTTTTCATTTGTTTCCACTGATTACTTGCGCGGTGGTTTTGTAATAGGATCAGGGTCACTGATAATCTGATCCACCTTGATTTCTTTGGGAGTTTCCTTTGGGACTTTTTGGGTTAGTAATTTGTCACCAGTGTATCTCTTTTGCAGTACCTATATGTTTACTAGAGTAATTATATTAATATTCATTTGGATTCGGTTTGAAGCTTAATTTTCTTTATACTGCCTTCTCTACATTACTCTTTTTTTATTACACTGTGAAACATCATTCGGAATCGTTACATCATCGTCATTTAGTAAATGTTCTATAGGCAGTACATACTCTGTACAGAGATTTGCTGATGCTGGGGAGTTTGTTGCGCCATTTCTTCTTCCCAGCGCAGTGATAGCCCTAGGAAGTGGTGAAGGGCGGGTGGTTTTGGGGGACTGTCTTTTGTAATTTTGACGTTCGAAAAGTGCTGATTCTTTCTAATTTGAATAAATGACTTTTGCTTTTGATTTATCATTGAGCACACAATTAAGTTGTGGATGAAATCCAAGTTGCGCGGTAAGAAGCGGTAGGTAATTGACAATAGCGTATCGCGGCAACAAATAAGGTTTCATGTTAGTTGAATAGAATGACCGCAAAAATAAAAGTAAATCTGCAGATTTAATTAAATTAAACAATAAATGCCCGGCTCAGTGGAATAATGTTTAGGTACCTATTCTTTAAATATTAAAAAAAAAACGCGTAAATATTACAAGCCAAACAAAAAATTTGTGTATTGATACTCAACTTTTTTGGCTTGTAATATGTACGCCTAACTGAGCGGCAAAAACTTGAGCGGCTTTAACGGTCTCCTACGTTTGGGCAGCTTAAGATCTTTACCAAAACTTAAGGAAATATGGGAACCATTTGATTACTTTAATTTCAAATAAAAATAAAACATTATTACTTACCTTGGTGGAATTTTTGATAGAATTTATTATCATTTCCTGTAAGACCGAGGAGAATTCATTACTGGGAAATGGCGTTTCCAAATTCGCGATAATGGTTTTGACGATTCCACAAAAATGTTAACCTGTTAATAAACGTTATGCTTTTCTTAGCAAATGTTTTCAGTTCATTTTTTATATGCGTCTGCTCCTATTATCCAATGTTGAATGAAAAAAACAGATATTAATAATATTAATGTGCAATTTGTGAGATTTATTTATTCGAGTTCCGCGTAAGATAGTATTTACATAATATACAGTCACGAGCAAAAGTATGTATACACTCGGCTTTATTCAAAAGCGATTTACTCCTTTATTTTTTAATGAAAGTATGTTCTTATGAACATAGCATTTTTGAACCTATAGATTTATGTAATGTGTCGTGTTTCAACGTTGCATTCGTTATTTCACGACAAAAACCCAAATGAAAGTTGCCAAGTGTTGACATATTGGTGCTCGTGACTGTACCTACAGGGTGACGTGACAGTGCATCGCATAAAGCCTATAAATCACGTACTTAATAGTAATGAAGGCCGTGTGGTAGTGCCGAATTCTGGGAACATTTCAAAAATATTATGTAAATTGGGTTATGTCGTATTCCATAAATTTTCACCTAGACTGTACGACGTGCTTAAAATTATTGCAAATGGGTTACACTTTCACGTCCTGGAAGGAATATGACAAATTACAAGTCACCGTGTATGTAAAGGTAAGCTAATAGCATTTCTTGTGGATGAAATGTATAAATAAATAATGTATAAATGTATCTACTAAAAACACCACACGGTATTTAATAGTACCTTAAACGTTGTAGATTTATCCATATTGTCTGAAATTGCTAAACTCGTAATCTTTTAACTTGTTTACATTCAGAAAAGGCTTCAAAACAGCTTGTAATTTCCTTCGTTCAATTTTTATTGCCTTTCCAAACGGCAAATCTCTAATACCATTGGGAAAACTCTGCAATTTCGATCACACATTGATGCGCCGAGAACGTTGTACACGTTTTAAACGCTTAAAGGAGATTTGTGACTGAGCTTTCGACAATAGTGTTTCATTTTATTCTCATGTTTTAGGTACATTTATACTATCTACTATCTTTGGATTGGATTTATTTTTCGGGTACGTGTCTGAATCGGGTTATGTGATTTTGGTTTGTTGATTTGTACAATTCGTTAGTCATTTTATTTAGTACCTAGTGTAAATAGTTAGTTGTGTTATGTATTGTAAGTATATAACCATTTTAATTTAAATGAAATACCTATTAATCAATTTCGAAATAAAAACAAAGCACAAAAAAAACTAAGTCCGAATCAGAAAAATCTCAGACAAAGTGCTTTTTGTCTGAGATTTTAAGTCAGGATACCTAAATATTTGGACAAACACTGAACGATTTTCTGTTTAATTTTTATTAATTAAAAATACTAAACTTTTGTGATGTCAAAATTTTCTTTCGAGGGTTTTTTTTCTTTTTTTAATTATTATTAAAACCATTTTAATTATTACTAAACATTTTCCAAGGGCTCGTGGCTACATAATAACAGCCGCGCGGGTTGGCTACGATTACCGCTGTCAGTTCGTGTTTGTGGCTTAGTAGGCGACTCGGCCGCTGAGTCTCGCCCGATCCGGCCGAGACAGGAATTTCATTATTATTAATATTTTTGAGTGGTGTTTCGGACTATACTTTTGTTCAAGCAAATTTTGTACAGTCAGTGTGGCCATCCATTGCATATCGAGAACCATTGGGAGGGACGTAGAACCGTTGGTTGCTTATCATTCGCAGATATTTGACCCTCGTTACGGGTAATCAAAAGCCCAAAAGTCTGACAACCAGTCATTGTCACCCAGTAACTGTGTTGTGGCGGTCTGATAGGCAGCCGCTCCATGTAAAATACTGGTATTCAGCTGCATCCTGTTAGACTGGAAGCCGACCCCAACATAGTTGGGGAAACGCTATGTAGATTGACTAAACCTAACTTATTTATTTACTAGCTGCGCCCCGCGGTTTCACCCGCATAAGTTTCGATCCCGTGGGAATATCGGGATAAAAAATATCCTATATGTTAATCCTGGTTATAAACCATATGTGTGCCAAATTTCATCCAAATCCGTTCAGTAGTTTTTGCGTGAAAGAGTAACAAACATCCATACATCCATACAAACTTTCACGTTTATAATATTAGTAGGATTTATTTATTCAAATCTTACCTACAACTACCAAGTCTAGTCCAGTTGGTAAATACAAGTTTACTAAAGGTTAATGAAATAAAATAACGTCATGAAATTACTATTTTTATTCATTACAATTTTCATTTTCCGACATAAAATGAACAGACAGTATACAAAGCGTATGTACAATTTTATATAGTAGTTATTGACACTGTTCTAAGGCGAGAACACTAGATTTATATTATTTTACTAAACACATACTGCCCATGATCATTTTTAATACTTTTAGTTAAAATATTATTTACACGTCTTCTACAGAATACGATGTTAATTATTTTTAGAATGAGTATTTCAAACAATAATTACAATAATGATTTTTGTCACTCTGAGTAGGCACAATATATAAAACAAATAATAAATAAGTACATCATTTAAAATAACAATAAGTACATATTTTATTTTGATATTTATTATTTCAAGAATGTAAAAAAATTAATATTACAACCATGGGCGACAAAATGGATTAAAATGAATTTGTTTCACGCAGTAAAAAATGAAGACTTAGGTAGATATTGAATTTTCTACAGTAAAATACATTTTCTAAGATATATTATTATCGGGGCATGACATTACACGTTTACATTTTTTATTTTATTTCTATAAATGCATTTGAAAAACGGATTGCTTGTATCATAATTCTATTTTTCATTTTTTTATAATTATATCAACTAATTTTATTTCACTTTTGTCTTTCATTTTATTTTGCAATAACTTATGAAACACTCACAAACGATGTTATAAATTACAGATTATTTAAAGCGACTATACATTCATAATAATAACATGGGCAACTATAAAATTCTGTTATTTGAAAATGCTTCAAATTTCGCTGGTTAATTCGAAAACTTTCTGATATGTGTTTACATACCTAATGAGTATTATAAAAATAATCAGTCCAAAAGAATTGAAATATTAACTTATCCGTGGTTAACATTCTTTTTCAAATTTTTTTAACTACGCAAAAATCATCATACTCAAAATCTGAAGCATTTCCGTAAAATTACTTAACAAATAAACTATATATAATCCAGTTTACATTGGAAAACTATGACAGTTATTACGGATACTCCAAAAACTAGTTTGTTAATACCTAAAACGGTTTAGGCCCGCATTGTTAGTGATAGTTCTATACAAATATTATTTTAATTGACTATTTCAAACGCTAGAAAACTTTAGCAGGGCTCACGGCTGAAAGCTTTGAAGCGTAATCTCATTTAGTATGTGACCATGAGTAAGTTAGTCTTGCTCTATAATTTTATCTGAATTTATGATTTATTTTTGCATTCATACCGTACGATTCGAAACTAAGATTATTTGATTTTATATAATTAAATTATTTCCATTAAAATCTAATATTAACCTAAAAGTACCAACTCATTGTCACACACAATACTATCGTGGTTTTATTAAATACTTATTTAATTATTAAACAATTTTTATTCATATAAATCTACAAACATTTATTTTACCACAATGTCTTCGACATCCCTTGAAGCAATTTCTATTACTCTAAACTAACATTATAATAATTAACTATAACATTAATTAGAAATATGAAGAGACTTTTAACTAACATTTATATACACGATCTAACAATTTATTGTCAGTTCTGAACGTTCAAAGAAATAAAAAAATTACGATATACCTATTCCTATATACATTTATTAAAGATTTGCTTTTATAAAGCTGAAATCGCTATACATTTAGTACAAGTATTCTACACGATTCCATGTCTATACATTGAAAGCATTCAACAGAGTCATTAATATTGGTATTGTCTTCTTTTTGATCATCCTTTTGAATGAAAATTGTGCGTAAAACATTTGCCATGGGACACTCGGTCGGGTTCTCCTGTTTACGCATTACGGTGACCGATATACATGGACTAGGTGATGTGGAAGTCGCCCCGGAGGAGTCTCGTGAAAGTCTTCTTGAACTGTTGGTTGGCCAGCGCGTAGCAAAACGGATTGATGGGACTGTTCGCGTAACATAGGAAGTACGAGAACATGTACAAGTGCTTGTTAATGCACGGCGGGTCCGTACAGAATCCCTCCACCAGAGCCAATATGTGATATGGAGTCCAACAAACAACAAACGCACCCAATATGAACGATATAGTTCTAAAAGCTTTCCTAGCTCTGTTTTCTGATTTGGATTTCTGCCGACCGATGCTCGGAAACAGGCCGTCCCGCTTTGAACGTTTAACTTTTAATTTTTTTCCTATGTTTTTTACGAACTCTTTCTTAGAGTCGCCGCGACCTGACCCAGTTACTACAGTACTTGATACATCACTATTCTCAACCGCAGGACTTATTGCGGGATTTAGTTTCAATGGAGACGTTTTCGCCTCAGCCGACTTGGGAGGTGGAGGTTCATTGTTATTGGAAGACGACGATACGAGAGTAATAACAGGCTTGGAGCGCTCCCCTGTAGTTAAACTCACCTCGGTATTCACTTTAATTGGGGGAGGCGGGGAGAAATTCGTTTTTGGTTGTGTAACTTGAGCTTCGGCGGTCGCTCGTATTAAAGCTGCTTGTAATAAAGACTTGTTAGTTTCGTTACCTGAATTTAATGTTGGTGGAGATGAGGGTTCAGTCGCAGTTGCAAAAGTGACAGAAGAGGGCGGACTCTCGTACGTAGGTGACGGCACATTGACGGAACTTTCATCCATATACCTCAAGTCTGCTCCGTCCATACCTACAAGCATGTCGTATGACGTACCGTCACCTTTAACGAGCCTTACAGTTCTAGTGCGTGATGATTCTGAATGTGATGGCGGACTTTCTGAAACTGGAGGACTACACCTGAATTCAGATGGGGGTGGAATAATTCTTTGAGCAATTGTTGTCGCTACCTCTCTTTGTTCGGACGGTGTTGTTATACCAGACGATAAGGGAGACATAATACTAGCGGTAGACAGTGGCACATTTGGTACAGAAATATTGTCGTGACTCTGTGACGTGTCTGGGTTATCAGTATCAAGCAAACTCTTTTCTGATATCTGCGATAATGACGTCTTTGGCTTTTCACACTCGTGTTTCAATACTGGTGACTGTTTCAAATCAGTTTTAATCATCATCCCTCCGTTTAGACGCATGTTATTTAACAGTTGTATAGCACCTGTTTGCATCACTAAATTCGCAACTGACGGCCGTTTCTTAACATTCGTCTGTGTAGTACTTTCTTCATCGGAGTCAAACGCAGGACTGCTTGACCTTTCCGCTTCTACCTGATCCTCCTTCTTATCTCCATCTGACTCAGCTGTAGTGGAAGTACCAGTGGCAGTAGCACTACTTTTATGTGCCGAAGATTTTTGACTCGAATTGGAATCACTGGACCCGCCTAGATTTAGCAACGGCGCTGCGAGTGATCCTTTAGATGTTGAATCTTTTCGCATAGCCTCTGATACTTTTATTTGATCCTCACTGGATATAGTTGCTTTTGATAAGGCGGCCATTCCAGCTGCTCGGCCAGCCATTCCTGTCATCACACCAGCACTTAAGGCAACCATCGACTGCATCTTCCTTTGTTTCGCTTCACTCTTCTTTTGCATATCATACGCTGTCTTGAAAATTCCAGCATAAAGTACAATCAAAACGAACAGCGTCGTCCAATAATAGCCTATGATTAAAGCTGTGTTAAATATTGGGTCCTTCAGAAACTGTACAGCACATTCGCCTTCTTGTAAGTCTCTGTACCCAACAAAATGTTCCCATCCGAATATTGTCGTAAAGAATAGTAAAGCTGGTATGATCCATGTTACTGTTACCATCCATATTACTCTGTTTTTCGTTCGCCAGGCTCTATATCTCGCCGCTATTTTTACGCTGCAGAATCTATCTACAGTAATGAGTAGGACTGTATATTGTGAGACGAGACATACTGTATAGTCGACTGATAGCCAAAGGTCGCATAGTAGGGGCCCTAAATGCCAATAGCCCTTTAGAACGTAGTCGGTATAGAATGGAAGCGACAGAGTACCTGTAGACAATGGAAAATAATTTTCTATTAGGCACTTTCGTCATTATCAGACACTGAAATGTGGGTCAAGCTTCTCAGATTTCGAATACCTTTTACTTAGAAGTAATTTATCAAAGCTTATAACAATGCTCCATTTAAAAGTTTCTTAGAATCAACAGAAAATAATTAATCAAATGAATGGTTAATTTAATTTGGTTTCGAAACAGGGCCAGGTTTCCCTTAAAATCAGAGTTAACTTTATTTATACGTCTGTCTAATGTTTATGTTATTGTCGTATTTTATAAGTTTACTTTTAGACTTATTTTGTTTTCAGAAATATTATAATAGGGTTCATAAAATGAGACTCTCCAACTGGGCTCCTCGTATTTTTCTTCAAACATTGCACATATATCTAGTTATAATTTACTCTGTAGAAAAGCTTAGCAATAATAGAAATACTACGTCATAAAAACAATACTGCAGTTAAGATGAAGAATTCAAACTACAATTTCAAAAACAAAACCTAGACTTTTTAATCGCTTTGAATAACTAAAAGGTACTGGAAACGCAGTGGAAACATGATAAATGCACAAAATACTTTCTTTATTCCGACTGAGTTTATGGTTGTTTTGTGCCAGCGTTTTTTTTTTTTGTTATAGAACGCCGGGATAAAATATTAAGCTTTTGTACAAAGTGTTTTTATGCAACCTAGAAGCGAGCTATATTAATGTTAATTATTTTAATACGATATAGATAGACGTTTATGACGTGTTAAGTCTAGCACAAATCACCACAATAGGTTTCTAAATAACCTTCAAATATAGGTAGCTAGCGAACCATGATATACAAATTTTATTAAAAGTGTTTGTCAATAATTATCTATGCCTCTTCAATCTTTAAATAACTTTAATTTGAGGAAAAAAAACGCAGTTTGACAGCTTTTGTACAGAAAATATTATCAGATATTTTTTTTATTCCTATGATAAAAGTGTTATTTGACGATTGAATAATCGGCCGTAAAACTAATATTATTCTTACCAATCAATAGATCAGTGGCAGCTAGTGAGGCGATGAAGTAGTTGCTGGGCTGGCGAATGGTCCTGTCGACCAGGAAGGCGAGGAGCACAAGGACGTTGCCGCTGACAGTCAGTAAGATGACAAGCACGAGGCACGTGGCAAAGATGGCCGCCAACCACAGCGGGAACGGCGGCAGGACTGGTTGCTAGACAAAGAATGTTGAGGTTAATAAAGACAAACATAATATAATATAATGAATGCTGGTAACTGTCTACAATATGTTAAACAAAAAGTTTATATAGTTCAAGTTTATTTTGAACATCGGGGAAAGAAAACACCGTGTAGGAAAGTCTGAAATCGCTAACCCGTCTTGAGGAAGTGTGGCGATCAATGCTCATGCCTCCTCTGTATGCGAAGAGGAGGCTTCTGCCCTGCAGTGGGACAGTAATAGACTGGTATTATTAAATCACTATGACAGAAATGTTATAAAGAAGAAGAGTTTTATTTGTGTCTTCTGCTATAGTTACGTTGTTAGTAGCTGTATGGCTTGTTCGGCAAATTATTGTAATACAAATTCTCTTCCTTACTGGTTACTATCCGAATACTTACTTTTTAGAATGTTTGGTTTTATCAAAAAGACAATTAAACGTAAGCACTGTTAGAATTCAGTGTTTTCAAGTGTTACTAATTTTGTGCAGCAAAGACCTCACAATTACCAAAGAGTTGCACTCGTAATAGCCAAAGCGCACATTTTCGCTATTGCAACACCAAAGCACGGCTACATTTTCAAAATGGCAACACATTCACATTCTGCTAATAACGGCAATGCCATTAGCTTCAATGCGTCTGGATTGTGCAATCAGGTCAATAAAAGTCTCAGTAAAAGATTCGCTAAACGTTATTCGTAATTATCTTGTAATTTAAAAAACCAACTATCCGTTTCCCAAGAAATAGGTTTAGTTACATTAGATCTCGGTTCTAGAGCAAAGTGATCGAGTTCTTACTTTGTTTTATGAATACTAATTAGTTTCAGTACTTAAAGTGTTAAGTAACAAGTGCCCAAGATATTGAACTTTTTTAAATTAATGAATCACACAACGCCTGACACACAAACGATGACTGATGATGACTTCACAAAGTAAATAATTGCTTCATATATCATAATCTGCCAATAACGTTCCCACTGCTGGGACACAAGCCTCCTCTACGTGAGAGGGGATGGGCCGTTATACACCACGCGAGCCCAGTGGGGATTGGTGGATGTCACATGTCTTCGAAATTTTGGTTCTAAGACATGCCGATTTCTTCACGATGTTCTCCTTCACCGTTTTTGAGAGCAATGGTGCTGAAATAAATTACACAAAGTAAACCACCTGTCTCGGTTCGAACCCACGACCGTCGAAGTTGGGGACGTTATCACTGTGCCACCATAGCTCTCAATATAGACTCCTGTCAAATATTATACTTTAAGAAGTCCTAAGCAAATATATCTGATGAATAAAACATTGGAAGGTATTTATTTAGTACCTTCTCTTCTACATTTCCTTCCAAAATTAACTTATAGTAAACAGTGTATGAGGCTTAAATTCCGTCTTTCATCTATGACAAAATTTATATTGAAATATAGTTTTTCGGTGGTATGAGAGAAAAGGTGTAAAGTTCACCTATCCTCCTTAAAAAAGGGAAGTTCCTTTGACCTAGTTGCGCGGTAAACTCTGTTTGCGCGATGCAGGATTTTATGTGACGTTCGTTTGATGCGTAGTTCGCATGTGGCGATGTCGATCCACATACATCCACCACAAACAAAACATCAAAATAAGCAACAGTTAATCAACACCTTCCTAACATCAACAACAAAAGCGACAACCCTAAAATCACCAATCACACACACTTTTAAGTGGAAGTGAGTTAGGTACTTAACATTACACACTTAACATAAGTGTACAGTACACACTGTTCACACATTCCTACATACGGCCGTGACACAATACCGATGCCGATATCGTACAATCGATTAACTGTCTGCACCGTTAAACATTGAGTCGCACCTTTGTTACCCCTTCTATTTTAAAAGGGGTGAGCAGAAATAGAAGACCTCTTTTTTCAAGGTTTTTTAAGCCCGTTGGATTTGTTTTGCACACGCACAAGCAAATGCTTTGGCTGTATTATCATTTGTGCCAAATGCTGCTGATCATCTGGGTAAGTAATAGATGATATAACAACAAAATCTCTAATATTAACAACATATAACAACGGAACCTATAATTTTATTTAATATAGCGATTATATAATGAACGATTGATATAATTTTAAAATAACTAATTTTTATAAGCTTATCATACATTAAATATAACATCGTTTGACATAACATACATTAAATATAAAATCGTTTGACATACCACTCAAAAGATATAAAAATTATTTGGTCTAGTAACCTAAGTAGATATTAAACATAACTAGTAACTGATTACCACCTGTGCTAAGATAGGTCGACGGAGACCCGCTTCGCGGGGCTCCTATTTCTGGGTGGTTTAAAAAAAATCGGGGTACTCTGAGTCGGGGTGTTAACCATAATGACGTTTTTTATATAATTATATTAAACGTTAGACCCAAAGATTTTCGATTAAATAAACAATATACATACTAAACGTTAGACCAAATGATTTTCGATTACATAAACGTTACGAGTATATCAAACAACGTTATACTAATTAAGTTTTAGAATAAATAAATGTTATATGTAAAGAAATCATATCAACAATTGGTATATCTCACGTTGATTATATCTTATGAACGATAATAAAATTAAATTAGACCAAATGAGTTTATACGTTATGAGACGCACCCGATCATCTAATCAACCTGAAAATTGTTTTTGAAGAATTTTGCGTACAGAAAAGACAAAAACACAGACAAAAGACGAAAATTTTACAAGAAGACACAAACTGATACCTTGATTAGACTTAAAAATAAGTTCCTTAATTGTCCATTGTTATGTTTTGATGTATATTGATATCCAAGATATACAAGTATATATATATCCTATATGGCATTGTCGCTAAGTATATTATCTATATCATGACGTGTTAAGAGATTTCTTTCACTGGCAAGTCCTTCTCTAGTTATATGTCTCATATATTTGCATCCCAGTAATGCATGATAATGTTCTTCATTACTTCCAATCACTTTTCCACTAAATCATTGTTCGAAATAATAACATCCGGAAGCCGCCATCATCGAAGTTTTTCTCATGATCAAAGAATCCATTGTGTTTGTCCGATTCAATAAAATACAATAACGAAAGCTGCCTATTCATTAACAGTTCAAGTTCATATCTGAAGAGGCCGATATTAGTGCAATTAAACTTAGTGAATGGGCAACGAAGATTGGGAAAAGCTGATCCTTTTTTATCTAACGAACTTAAGAGTATGAAAGAATAATGAAGCTCTTAATATCAGTTTGGATACTTAGTGAAGTTTGGAAATTTAAATTAATTATAAGATATACATAGATTTGATAACAACAAGTCTAATGAAATGCTCAAGTTAGAAGAGGCTCTTTTTCAAAATAATGCTAAGGAATTTTTGTGTAATGGGTATTAAAGTATTGTAAAAATACTCGTCTACAAGCGCTGTTTTTTGTATAAAACATAGTACGCTTGCTTTGAATTACTACCAAGGCTCCACATTCAGTCTGATACAGAGGCGGGAACCGCCGAGTGTAGCGTGTGCGAATACAAGCTAATTGATATTAAATCGTCGTTCATTTGTACTCCATTATATGCATTTACTATTGCTCTGTTTAAATCCGTGTAGAACAGTAATCGATTCAGACACATTCTCTATTCATTCGAGTTCTTTGAAACGTGTATGTCAGAATGAGTAGCAAAAAAAAATAAGCATGGAATAAAAGTAGGAAAATTGTGCAAAAATTCCCACAGTCTGAACAAATGTTTGTAGGTAAGTCAGTTAACATTTTTACCAGTTCATATTAAAGTCGATAAAGAAACAACTAACTTTGGTCATTAGTGGTTTGCACAAGTTTTGTATCGCTAAAATACTCCTAAACTCCAAGCTCATTGAAAGTTCGTTTAATATTTGTTCGACTTTTTATCGAATTGTATCGAATTGTGGATAACGAAGTTAATGAATGAGTCTGTATAATCGATGCAGAGAAGTTGGTCGACTGAATAGACAGCTGTGAATAAAGTATGGCAGTTGAATATAATATGCGGTACCTATTTTAGTATATTAAAAACCTAGTAGACAGTCTGACTAGGACTGCCGTGGTGTTAAGAATTTGGTCCAGTATATGTTTTTTTTTCAAGCTATGCGCCAAATGACAGGAGTTTCTCGGAGTAATTTTCTTAATGAGCAGTACCTACCTAATTTATGAGCCGATTGATAACAGAATGTAAAAATCCTAATGAATTAATAATTATATTGCTAATAATTAATTAATTCACGGATGCTTTTACTGGGCCCTAAATGGACCCAATGTAGATCTACTAGCGTTCGTAGCCTGGCTGTGTTTCGGTGACCTCTTTGGTGAAACCGAAGGATTTGTCTGTGTAATTATGGATGAAGTTATGATGACGAACAATTACCGGAGATTTATTGTGAAAGACGGCATGGTTGACATCTGTCGGGCATGCCACCGGCCGGGGGAATCAATCAGGCATATTATCTCCGGGTGTTCTCGTCTAGCTAACGGAGAGTACTTGCATAGACACAACCTTGTAGCCAGGATAATCCACCCGCAGCTTGCTCTGAAATACAGCCTTGTGGAATCGCAGGTGCCCGACCCAGTTCTCGAAAATAGATATATCACATTGTACTGGGTTCGATCCATCATCACTGAGAGGACTATTGTTGCCAATAAGCCTGATATAGTGGTGGTAGATCGAGCAGAGCGGCACGGTAATGATTGTTGACATAACCGTCCCGCATGATGAGAACCTCGTGAAAGCCGAGAAAGATAAACAAATCAAGTATCTTGACTTGGCTCACAAGGTTGTCGACAGGTGGGATGTGGACTCAGCGATCATTGTGCCGATAGTCGTGACAGCTATTGGCTTAATAGCCAAGACCTCGACCAACACCTCAGGAGGCTCTCGTTGGACAGTTAGATCCCATGCTTGATTCAGAAAGCGGTACTTCTGGACACGGCTCGCATTGTCAGGAGGTTCCTCTCTCTGGAGCAGTGACCACCGGTAGCTTGAACCCTGTTCCCGATACCAGTGGGCTACTATTTTTTATATTTTAAATGTTTTTTTTATTTTTTTGTTTATAAAAATATTTAAAAATGTAATTAATATGTACTTCGATGAAATAAAGGAAAAAATAATGTTAATACTGATGTACATTATCTCAACAAGCTACACTAGACATTGATGCCAATTTATCTTAAAAATGATTTAGGATAGATCTTTCAATCGCTAAATATTATCATACCTATATAAAATATTGTGTGTTAATTCTTCAGATTAATGTTATCTATGACTGTTGTAAAAGCAACCCTAAATCATAAAAAAACGCAAAATTATGATAGGAACAGCGAACAATCGTCGTAACTAAGTCAATTTAGCAAAATACAAAGAAGAAACTCACCAATTCACCGCTAACAGTAAGAAGGTTCTCAAAGGTGTTGTTGAAGTAATAAATGTCAGTGTAGTTGGTGCCATTGGCTACAAGGTACTCGCCGTGGCATTCCTGGTACCCTCCAGCGGTAGTTAAACACGTCCTTTGTCTCATCTTCTGAAGTTTCCTGTTGACAAAGTTGGGTTTTGTAATGTCTGCTTAATCAGCTACTGTTGCGACCTTTTTTATATATGTTTATGGTTTTTTACTCTTTTACATGTGGTAGAAAAATAAATGTCAGTTGTGTCAGCGACTCGTAATTTTATTGACCTATTTTAAATACAGTCCACATTTTTGCCTACAGCTACATCAATGAGTGAGAAATAAAAGAATTTCTACGAAATGATTTGATGCCGAAGGGGCTTTTCGGTAAATAGTAACAGACGCACGGGTCGATATTTAAGGTTAAGCAACGCTTGCTGAGGACGGTCCGTGTATGGGTAACCAATTATATGACAAGACCCTCCGTGACCCTCCGTGCCTCGGAAAGCACGTTAAGCCATTGGTCTCGGCTGTCATTTGTAGATCTTTCAGTCGTTACGAGTAGTCAGAAACCCGAAATTCTGACAACTAGTCTTATCAAGCGGTATCGTATTACCCAGTAACTGGGTTGTGGGGGTCAGATAGATAGTCACTCCATGTAAAGTACTTGTATTCAGCTGCATCCGGATAGACTGGAAGCCGACCTCAACATAGTTGGGAAAAGACTAGACTTTTCGCATATACGAGTATCATGAAATTTTACACGTAATTTACGTTTTTTTCGTTCCTTCTCTGTATGAGAAGTTATCATTATTTTATACCTAAAATCTGTGGGACATATTATTGTCCGTTTTTATCGAACGTATATATGACCTGCGTATCTGGCGGATCACCGGACCACTCGGAATACCACCTCGATAATAAACGTCAAACGTAAAATAAATAAATAATTGATTAATTTTATCTAGGAGGGTTTACTGTAAAATAGTAATAATTATTATATTATTAATTTAAATATTTGGTGACCCAGACCGACAAAAAAATGGAAAACTTCGACGATGGTCATGATCGGCATTTGCAACTACTATCGAAACACATAGAAAGCTCACACTCGACATTGCTGAACTACGGAAGCATAACAACAATAATTATCGTCGACCTCCTTACCGTCCAAACAATTTTCGCACAAGATCTCGTTCCCGTTCAAGAACTGGGCCTGAGAATAATTAATTTGCCTAAGTAAATAGAAGATAATAATGATATTGTATCTGTTGAAACAATACTTTTTTAACCTAAAACAATTTTCATAACTAAATTAAGTGAAGCGAAATTCAACCCAATTAGTTAGTAGTTTATCTCTGTTGTTAACGTTGAAAGTTATCATCAATCAACGACTAAATTCATTTGTCGACAATAAAATATAGGCAAACAATTTTACAAAAATAGGATTTTTGGACGAGTATTGTTACAAGCTTTGTTATGTATCAATTTTTATGGTGAGGAAATACGATTTTATTTATATTCGTAAAATATTGTAGTACCTACCTATATTTTGTTATATAACGCAGGTTATTTATTTACCCTCACACTGGAACGCCATACAGCAATTACACCAAATAGAGCAAAAAATAAGTAAGTTTGTACGTTTATATCAAAACTATTGTTACTAAGTCAATTAAAAGTGCAATATATTTTAAAACCACTGCTAAACATTGCAGTCGTTTTAGAATGGCACACGATCGAAATTAACCCAACGAAAGTCCAAGAATATCCCCTTTAGGAACCCCTCAGAAAACATTTTCAAAGGCTTCAAAAATGGGAAGTAATGAAGCACTGCAATCAAGGAAACGCAATCTCGACGAATGGAGCGATACCGTCGCTCGGGTAGATCGCTTACGCTTTATTAAATTGTAGACTCATCAGTTTTGGTCCGCATTATGTGACCGTAAAGCTGGAAGGACTGTTATATACCCACAAGACAATTGCGATGGACCCCTAGTCGTTTGTATGAGCTTTACGACACGTTCAGAAAAATGTGGATCGTCCCTCAGAAATAATGATGACTCCATATGTAGAATGATGTCTCTTTTATTGGCTTGCAGCTGGATCTTGATCATGACATTTTTTTGACGTGCGTTAAAATAGCTACCACACACAATAGTTAAATCAAATGGACGCTGGGTTCACCTTGCAGGGTATTCATTTAGTTTACTGGCTAATATTCCTACCACGAGAGGGAGGGGCTTGTGGTAATAACAGCTGCATGGTTCGTCGTACAGTTGTTACGGGTCTTTAGAAGCCCGAAAGTCTGACAATCAGTCTTATCCAGTAATTGGGTAGTGGAGGTCAGATAGGCAGTCGCTCTATGCAAAATACTGGTATTCAGCTGCATCCAGTTAGACTACAGCAGTAGCACCTTGCACCTTGGTTGCGGTTAGACTGTGGGCTGCTGAGGCAGATAATGATGACTTTCACCACGACATGAGCTATTTCGATAATTATAGTTTCTGCCGATACGACAGCAAAAGAAGCGATGGTTTAATCATAATATCCCTTGCAAACAAATGAAGGTAGAAATATTCAGGAACAACAGGGTACAACCAATAGCAAAAGCTTTCTCATACTTCGCTTTTCCCTCGCGTTTTAGTTTGAAGGAGCAACGAAAACATTCCGTCCATTTTCACCAGAGAGTCTTCTGCAAATATGCATATTTTTGTGCGAATCTTTTAAGTAGTTTTCAGTAAAAGTCCATTAAATCCTCTTTAGAGGTTATGTTTTGATTTCGAGAGGGAAAATAAAACAACGACGAAAATGTTCTGGTTTATCTCAGAAGTAAGAAAAATTAGAATGGAAAACAAAATCCAAAATGTTTAAAAGGAAAAGGCAGATAAATATAATTTTGGTCCCTTTTCCTCGTTCATATTTTTGTTCTAAAATCAACAAATAATGACTTTTTCTTTGTGGATTCAAATCGGAATAATGTTTAGGTCCAGGTTCAGAGTCAACAGCTGCCGTCCTTTATAAAGAAAGTCTTGTGCCCGAGGGTACGTATTATGTTCCGGCTCTCGAGGAAGGCACGTGACTGACTCCAAAATAGACATTGCTACACAACGTGAAATTATGACAAAGACAAAATATTTATGATACAACTAGCCTAATGCCTGCGGTTTTATTCGCACTTAATGAGACTTATAATTTATCAACGTGCTATATTAAAGTATCCTTTGTGTTGATCTAGGATATGGTCTATCTTCACCTTTACCACCTTTATTTATCTCAATCCGTTTGACTGTTTGTACATGATAGAGTAACAAACTTCTTCTCAAAGGTAAAGGTAAGATTGAACCCTTTTCGTTTTGTTTCAAAAGGCATAATCAATTTTTTGTCCCCAAAAAGGATAAAAGTTAAAGAAACTGCAATGAAGTAATATTAAATTATAGGCAAGGGGCCAATGCATGAAAACACTGCAAGAGCAATATAAATAACAACATTTTACCAGTCTGACCTTTTATTCATGAATATACTATAGTTTCAAGTTCGCGAGCACATTTTCTTTTGCAGGACCCACTATAATGTTATATAATTCATATTAAACTGAATTTAGTGCAGCTTACCCACACGAGATCGTAAAATCAAGTATTCAGAGACTGTAATAGGACATAGAAGGACCATTTGCCTGTTTTTATAGGGTTTATAGTACGATATTTTTATGTTTACGAGCTGTTTAGATTAAACACATTCTCAACTATGAATACGTTATGTGTGGCTTATTGTCGCTTGTTTATTCTTTGTTGCCTAGTTTGTTTGTAGTTGGTCCTTCCTCGCTATGCTGTGTAATTTGCATTTTAGGAAAATGCTTGCTATGTTAGAACTTTATTGCTGTGCACATTTTTATTATCTTGGAAGCTTTTGTAACTGTAAGGAGGCTCCATTTAGGAACATTGTTATTATTACTTTGGCGTTCCAGAAATAAATAATCTAACTTTTGGATTTCATTAAGCATATTGATTGAGGTTATTACAAGTAGAACTAGGGACTGGCCGTTGGCTTAAAAGCACACGATCGCTATACCAAACCAATTAAGTTTCTGAGCTCACAATACGAAACCCCAATTCTTTGATCGATTTTATAAAAAAAAAAAACGAAGGAACCGTTTATAATTGTATTCGATTCTATTGACGTTCACGTGCAGACGAGCCGCGTGTAGATTTCATGAGCAGGTTTCGTCTAGCTCCGGAAACGTTCGGCCAATCCCGAAACATACACGTGACTGGAACTGTACACAATAGCTTTAGTGAACGACGAATATAACTACAACTGCTATGAATTCTTCATTATGTTTCCAGTGATATTAGAAATGCGAATGCTTGGATGTTGGTTCTCCGATTGTGACGTTGGTTGAATAGATTTGGTGGAAACTTGGCTTATGGACAGAGTATTGAATAGTATATGTACATATAGGATCTGTATTCGTTCCAGTAAAAGATTTGGTAGGGAAGACATATCTACGAGATAAAGATTGATTATACGGCTCATCTGACGAGTTCTGGAAATAAAATACTCCATTGTCTCACAGTTGGTGCCTGAAGACGCGCTTCTTCACCGAGGCAGGCCTAGGAAACGCAGGCGTGACGATTTGACTCGTTACTAACCGATTGGACGGAGAAGGCACAGCACAAGGAAATGTGGAAGAATATGGGGAAGGCCTTTGGCCAGCAGTGAGACACTAAAAAAAATGTCTCAAGACTCAAAACGTGTTTTGGTCAGGGCAATGCCGAAAAACAACCATGGAGAAAAGTTAGCACTATGTATTGTAATTAAAAGACACGGGTGTGCTACAAACTGGCTTCAATCGGATTCGGGAACTGCGGGGTAATTGCGTAACACACTAGCAATAGCAATAGCTTTCATTTTGACAGTTCAACAACATTCATTGCGTTATTTTCGTTGTTGAGTAGACAATTTTTTCGAACATAATTAAGAAGATTAGCGATATCCTTCAAAATGATTCAGATTGTGATTGATAGTGTTACACTATTACGATGCTGGGTTAAAATAATCAAAGATTCGACTGGTAATTAAACGGATGGACGTGAATTGAATCAGATTAGAAAAAGAATTCTTACCATTGCGTAATAAAGCTGGTACCTATGGTATAGATCGGCGTGGACCGGTTGACGTCAAGGCTGGTCTCCGTAGAATTCATGCTGATATTGAAGGCTGGAATTATTGTCTGAGTTGAGTGGCCTGGTACCGCTACCGGACCTCAGTGCGTCTGCAACAAAACTGTATTTAAAACTTAGGATGATGTGGCTTTGTAAATTTATTCTGTTTTTGAATGGACTATGAGAAGATTAAATAGAAATGTTGAGATAGTAAAACTACTTTGTCTTCAGTAATTTCATATTGCATTTTGCCTTATAAAGACAGTCTTTGAGGAAGAAATATTAAGATACGTTTATATTTCTACCGGTTTAAAAAACTATTTTACTTGTCTATGATTTTTCAGAATGAGGGATGGAGTGTTTGTTCTAAATGAAATTAAACAATTTTTTTTCCATCAAAAAATAAACTCTATTTAACTACTTATTAACTTTTCGAACTTTTGCATCTTAAATTCATGAATTATAACGTTCTTTACATCGCCCTTTGTAAAGTTTCTATATTTATGTCTGTAATTTATAATGGTGTACATATTAAAGAGTCTGTTCTATTCCACATCTTTACCTCATCGTCACCAAGTTTTTAACGAAATCACGGTCACTTGAACCATTTTCGACCATTTTCGTCCCTTTATGATCTCCAACATTCTAATTCCATGCATCCCTCACCCTCAACTAGAACACCCTTGACACGCAAAATAATGCAAACATAAGCATAGAATGCATGTCTCATTGAATAGCTATTATGTACCTCTCTCACTGTCGTGCTATTCAAATCTCACCGTTATAGATAAGGAATGTGCCAAACGGGGAACGGGTGTCGTCCGGCCGCCGAGACGGCCCGGAACGGCAGCGTCGTCCATGCGATCACGGCTTTATTTCATCTGTAAAGGAAACGCTTCAGTTTGATCAGTGGACCGTGGATGTAGGTGGGAATTATGTTTGTTTCGTCTCAGTACCTACTTTTTATTGGAATTTTGTGGGTCAGTGAGTTTTCAGTGGAACATTTTTGTCAGTTAAATATTTTGGTAGATGTTGCTTGGGAAAGAGGATTAAAGATTTTTAAATGGAACCTGGCATACCTATTATTGTCCGCCATTTTTTTTTTCAAAATGGCGGCCACGCATTTTTCCTATATTTATGTATAAATCAATAGCTAATATCAATGCAAACAGAAAACAAAACAGGACCTAATCCCGTTAAGCGTCACGTTTCCGAGATATTAACGTTCAATGCTGATCACGTGACATCCATATTTTTTTGAACTTGCGTACATCATGTTGTACCAAGGACCTTCTTAGCCTAAATTTTTGGCTGGTGATTAAGAAAATGGTGACAAATAAAGGCCACCTTTACCGGCGGTACCTATAGTATCTCAAGGTAAGGGAACAGGCAAACGTAACTCAGCCATTTTATGCCACTCAAAGTGAGTCTCTGAAACTACGTCACGTTCAATTTTGTACAAAATTGCGGATAGAGCTCTAGGTAACATGCCACTACAATGGCGACATTAATTTAACATACGGGTAGGACTACTGGCCAGTAAAAATAAAAACAATAACAAAATGAATTAATTCGAAACTTGAAAACCGCCGCTCGCCGATATAATTAGGGCTCTCTCACTTTGCTTCAATGCCTCTTTGCATGTTCTTCGTTTTAATTTCATTGATGCGATGTTAAGATCCGTGACCCCGGCAAATGACCCCTACGCTACAGTTCCGTAAGTACAGGTTGCTCCAAGATGCTATTTTAGAAAATTGAATAGAAATAAACAATAACTTTTAATGAAATAAATATCCATAAAACGCGAAACCATATACGTGGGTTAATGTCGCCATTAAAACGGCACGCTGTATTCTTGTTTTTATTTTTAGAATCATTTTGAGTGACGCTGTTCCTAGAGCGTATTTGAACTCAAACTCCTGCATATAGATAGGTACAAAAATACCTACTCAATCGTGAATACTACGTTTATATTGAATACCGAAGTGGATCTTCTACAATGTTTATCCCTCATATGTCTCCAGCGTACCTAAGTGTAATACATGCGTACATAAACATGTGTAGCGACCACCCAATGGTTCACTGGCTCGCCTACTCAGCTGGAAATGGACTATCTCAAGGACTATCAGCTAGAAGATATAATATATGTAGGTCGTGTACATCGGTTGGTACACTTCCGATGTCGGTACACTGGCGTGGGTACATTGTGTGTGTTATTATGGCCTAGTGTGTATTTTATGTCATGAATGTAAGTATCTTGACGATTTGCGTCAGAGGTTTTCCTATTTTTTGGTTGCCTGCTTTGGTCAAATACTGGATGGGTTTATTTCAGGTATTATTTCTTTTGTAACTGTTGTGAAATAATGTAAAAGAATGGGTAATTTACCTACTTACTGAATCATGAAACACTGATAATAGTATGAACTGTCAGTTGAAAATTATTTAAGTAGTGTTATCTGTACAGGGTCAAATTAAAGTAGCTAGAGAAACTCTGCAGACGTGATGTCTATCGATAGGTGTCTAAACGTAATATAATAAACTAGAAAATCTTTTTTCTTTTGTCTCACGTCTGTGAAGCTTACACAAAATACATTTTTTTTCAAATTGATATTTCTAGTGACCACACTAACTGCAGTCAATGACCCCACAAAAAAAAAACAAATAAATATATTTTTTGTTTTATCATTTTTATCATATCGATACCCATCAACGGAGTTTAGCTAGCTGTACGGTGCAACCGCACATTCTGAAATTCAGCAGTTGACGCCACACGTATTCATTTCAACTCATAATAATTAGTTCAGTTCGCGTTGGAATATCAAGTCAGCCAGGCGTTCTCGTTCCAGCCAACAAGGGCCGCGACACTCACTTCATTCCCACACCATCAGTCCATTAAGCTCATTTTACCTTTAAGTACCTATGGGACAATACAGTAGTGGTTTAATACAATTACCTTCTTTTATTCCATTCATCTCTTATCTAAAAGTAATGTCATTACAGTGTCACAAGAGACGGTATTCAAGCACCTCTCAAGTTTAGATAAAAACAAAGGTGCTGGTTGCGACGGAATTCCTGCTATATTTTGGTCATCTTGCGCAAAGAGTTTATCGCACCCCATTGCCCTACTGTTTCAGCTTTCATTAAAGAATTGTGTGTTTCCCTCTCTGTGGAAAAAGGCGTACGTCATACCTATTCATAAGAAGGGTTCCAAATCCAAAATTGATAATTACCGCCCCATCTCTATGTTAAACTGTATTGCCAAGGTTTTTGAACAGATTGTCGTTACTAATATTTACCCAGTTCTTAGTCTCAGCATTCCGGAATCTCAGCACGGATTCATGCAAAGACGTTCCACAGTTTCAAATTTGGCTTGTTTTACAGACTATGTGGTGGGTGAAATGGAAAATGGTGGTCAGGTTGACGTGGTCTACACTGATTTCGAAAAAGCTTTCGACCGTGTGGATCACATTATCCTGTTACGCAAGCTGTACGCGTTAGGAATTCATGGTGATTTGCTCAGGTGGATTGAATCGTACCTAACTAATCGATCTCAAGCTGTTGTACTGGGCGGGTTCAAATCTGACTTCGTATCCATCCCTTCTGGTGTGCCCCAGGGATCGCACCTTGGCCCTCTCTTCTACAACGCCTATATTTTTGACATCACTCACCACATTAAGCACTCACATCACATACTCTACGCTGATGACTAAAAAATTTACACATCCATCAACTCTTTATCTGACTGTGTCTTGCTTCAAGAAGATCTCAACTATTTATTTGACTACTACACTAAAAATAATATCACGATTAGCATAAAAAAATGTCAAAGTATATCCTTTACTCGTAAAAAGAATCCTATCATTTATCAATACAGTTTCAACGGCGTTGCAATCGAGAGGGTCAAGTTGGTGCGGGACTTGGGTATACTATTAGACTCGGAGATGTCCATGCGACAGCACATCGATGCGATATGCAGCAGGTCATTTCGCAATCTAGGTTTTGTTATAAGATCTTGCCTGCCTTTCAAGAGTTTGTTAAGCTTAAAAGTAGTTTATTTTGCTTTCGTCCGCAGTATATTGGAATACGGTTGTCAGATATGGTCTCCCTGTTATGCAATACATAAAAATAGTCTTGAACGCATTCAGAAGAAGTTTATTGATCACCTTAATTTCAAATTTCATCACTGCTCAGTTGATTACATAGAGAATTGTCGGGTGTACAATCTTTTAACTTTGCAGGAGAGGCGTATTCTCATGGATATGGGGTTACTATATGATATATTACGGGGACGGACAGATTGCCCCATGCTTTTAAAGAATATTAAGTTTAACGTTCCAAGAAAACGCACTAGGCACACTACGAGTACATTATTTTGCATTCCATTTCACTCCAGTAATTATGGTAAAAACAGTGTAATTCCACGTTTACTTGACTCTTATAATAAACACTTTAACGGTGTGGACTTATTCATTGGCTCTAAGAATGATTTTAAAAAACGAGTTCTGCTTGACTTGTTATCAAAATAGGCTATTTATATATCTCATCAAATTATACTAAATGGCTGGTTATTTATTGGTATAATTAGGATATATTTTTATTTCTATATATATTTTATTTTTCATCATATATACATATATATATATATATACATTTGCTTATGGTATTCTGTAATTATATTTATTTATTATATGACACATTTTATATCTTAAATATACTTATCTCTTCAAAAGTTGCCCAATCATCTTTAATGTTGATAGGTTAATCTTAATGAGTCTAAATAGCATATCCATCCACTCTGTGTATCTGCCGTGGATAACTATTATTGGCTAGTCATGTAATCCTAGATAAGTACCTAGTTAAGTTTTTAGCTGTTGTTATCCCTAAAAATAAATAAATAAAAAATAAAAATAAATAATGTCTAGCAAGGGATCATACACTAGCCAATTAAAAATAAGCCTGTATATTGGTCATCTGGGGGGTATTGTCACTGCTGGGATGATGAACAAGCTTCAGTATTCCAATACTCATATTTTTTCAAACTCACTGAACAAGAACCAATTTCTAAAATACTTCAGGCGCGGTCTGAGGGGGGGGGGGGAGGTGGTGGGGGTCATGACCCTCCCCAAAATCATTCAAGCTGTCGAGAGTCTGCATGATTTACTTGCATTACTAACTTATTACTTGGTGACCTCCCCCAAAACCGCGCCTGAGTCACACGAACTACAATAAACAAAATTTTCCCTTGTATTGTTATCTTTTATAATAAAAAATAAAAAAATATTCAGCCATCACTTACACCCCAGATGGCGATACTGGATTAAGGAAACAAACAACCTAAACGAAAGAAATAACTTTCCCTGCTTCATAAGCAGCATCATAATCCTAACGCCCTTATTATTTATACGCTCATCAAACCGAGCCCTTTATTGCAACACTCTAGTGACCTTATAACGATACCCATTTACCACATGACGAAGGGCAGCTGTTTCAAATATAACTGGCAACCGATATCAAAGAATGTTATCTTAGGGTATATTTTGTGTAAGCTGTTACATTTCAGGGTGATAGATTTACGTCACAATAATACGACTAAGCGAAAAACTGCCTTTGGGAAACTTTATATTTTTGTATATGGTGGCTAGGACATCGACATGCGACTTGTAACCATGAATTCAGCACATGATTCTAGGACCCTTAGCGTACCCAGACATTTTTAGACGGTTATCAAAAAAACAGCTCTTTCATAGAAAAGTGCAATACGTACGTCAAAATGTATGGAACAATTTTTTTTTTAATAATCGATGAAAAATTTCGACGCAGGAGCGTTCAGAATCATGAACTGAGTCCATGTTAACAGTTTGTTCGTCTATGTCCCGGACACCCTGTATATTTTCACCTGAAAATATTCCATCGTATATTTCACTGTTCCCTACACAGTAAAAGGTGTACTGGAGCGAGCCAGGGTGAAATAAAAGGGGTTTGAAGGTCAGTGCCGATGGTAATGCATTATTACTATAATATGCGCGCCGCTGGATTTTGTGAGAATAATTTTAGGTAATTGACCTTTGAGGAGTTTGTGTTAAAAGTCTAGAATATTCAGTGAATAATGCTATTAAAAATGCAGGCAAGGCAGTTTGATTTTTAGTGGGACAATAAGAGTTGAATAATAAACAAAGTAAATGCTGGCACTTACCACTTTTTTCCTGTTCGTGTCTGCACGAACAGGAAGAAAAGCGGTAAGTGAAGGCACGCTCAAAATAAATACAATTTAGCTTTCTTTTGTCACACATTTAAAATATGGAAGTTAAAAGAGTATGAAATGAAAACAATAAAGAAAACAAACCTGAATGCACAATTATATTCAGAATAACTAAGTCAAAAGAAGAGAGAAACTAAAGAAGTCTATTATTTAAGTACTCTGAGAATATCATAAAGTACTAGAAGAAAGGAAAGAAAGTATAAATCAAAAGCTAACATGAATACCTGACTCCACATCACAATGGAAAATCAAACTATTCACAACTATCCACGACGAACAACGTCGTCTAGATAGCCTCATTCACACTGTTATCTGACAGGAACCGACCTCGTTAGCAAATAATTAATCATTAAGAACCCGGGACTCAAAGAAAATTTAATGAACCTCCTTGATACCTGAATGAAAAATCTGTGAAATGACAACGATTATGAAATATGAATTATCCCTTTGGGATTCTTTGATAAATTATTGACAATAAAAGAGGAGGAGAGTGGAGCTGTGAATTCCAAGAAACGGAATTTAATATTGAAGTTCCAATTACGGCCTGGCTATTTTTGCTAGTGATTAATGGTCTGGGGTGGAAGTTTAGAAGAGTTTGGGTTTCTAGTGGATTTGTTTTGTTGTCTGTGTCTTTGTTAGAGTTATGATTTTAGGAATCTATTGAAAAAAGTTGATATATTGCTTTTTGGATAAGAAATATGAATATTATGACGAGACGTATACGATTCCCCTTGGAAAACGTTTATATTATCTTCAAAGTCATTTTTGAAGTTGAAATTAATGTTGTTACATAAGAAATGTTATCTGCTGCTGCATCTATTTTCCTATTACTATACACATCGCTATCTATTAAGTTTCCACCACACTCAAAATGTGCAATTCCCATTCACCGTATACCTTACGGAGCGTACTGGAATAGAAAAATCAATTGCTTCAAAATTGCATTTCCTAAACCCACGAGATTAAATCTAATACTCAGAATATCCTTGCAATATATGCCGCAACGTCTGAAACTTGCATCGTTTGGGATAACTTAAACATTTGCAAGCCTTGTGCATAATATTACTATTTCTGACTCACATCGGGCTAAATTGTTTTTGGTATGATCAATAATGTATTTACATATCCCTTCTTAGAATGTTGCCTACTTTCCATCTTTTTATCGTACTAGTGATTGATCTATCAGCTGTTTTTGAAGTTGATCTGTCTGTTGGTTTTTGATATACTCGTTCTATACACTTTACAGTAATAGCACCAGAATAAAATAAATAAAAAATTTGTTTATTTATCTCCACAAATTACATTCTTATACATATTAAGTTGACAAGTATTTCGACAAAATTTTGTAATATGTGGGAGATCTGGAGTCTAAACTAAGCCTAGGCTTGTATTTTAGAACTCCAGGCCCCCCATTATATCACATAGTAAAGGTTGTCAACGTGGTACAATTACAAATGATTGATGGTGAGTGCGAGTGTATGTTTGTGTGGGGGTGTGTGTGTGTGGGTTTGAGGGTGTGTATACCTGCATTTGTTGTACATACAATATTTACATATAAAATAATTAGTTATGTAAATGTGCATAGAAAAATTAAATATTATATTATACGTAGAAAACTACCAAGCACTTGTCTCACCATCTCCGAGTAGCTTCTTGCTGGTAAAAAGACACTGGGACAAACCCCTAGAATAAAATAAATAAAATAAAAATAATAATATTTGTAATACCTAAATATACCCTGTTACTCTACTATCTCAAGAACTTTTTCCATTTCAGCGTAGCTTCGATTTAGTAACCATTTGATGATTTTGTTTTTGCATTCAATTTTACGACAGCTCGCTGTGTTAATGATCTTATTTATTTTATTGAATAATTCGCCTCCTCGGAATGGGAAAAATCTTTGCGCAAAGGACTTATTGACAGCAGTTGACTCACATACTGCATAGTTTAAGAGACAAGAGGTATATATACATAGTAATAACACATATACTTTTTATCCCAATATTCCCACGGGATTGAGACTTAAGCGGGTGAAACCGCGCGGCGCTGCTAGTCTAACATAAAATTCTGGGAACCGCAAATCTTTTTTGCTTTCGATTTATTATCAGGAATGAAATAAAACATTTTTTATTATTATATTTTCGAATAAATCCTCAGTTCGTGGTATTCTGACTATAATGTACGTGATGTGATTAATGTAAGATTAATTTCGAAATGTATCGAGTGGATTGTGATGTGGTTTTGATCATCATTCGGAACGTGTTTCAAGGACGGTTTTGGTGTATTATTAATAATATGACACGTGCGATGTGGGTTTCCGGCTTAAATAATATATTAAGTAGAATATATGATAATTGTGATATTATTGAGTTTATACGACAAAGGACCAAAGTAAACTGATGTGATTCTGCCGAATGAAATAATAATGTGGATAAGCTTTGTTTTTAAGAGAGAAGAGATTAACAGCTGTTTGTTAAACACTGACGTTTCCTAGCTTCTTTAGAAACACCTGAAATGAGACAGATACATTTAAAATTAAATGACTTCTGGTTCATATTTTACACGATTAAAATGTAATTATAAAAAAGCCATGCAGAAATAAATATTAAGCTAGTAAGTTTAAATACAACAAAATAGTTACCTACTTAGGATTTTTTTAAATCTCGTCGTTGGTATATTTTTATACTAAGATAAGTAAATCACCGAAGCATAAACTCGTGGTAAAATAAAAATATAAAATGAATCTAAAGATTTTTTTACTTTTGACGAACTGGCAGGCAGCACTCAGGAAAATTACATTCCATTGATATAAAAAAGAAACACTTTATGGAAGTCTGCGGGCAGATGGAACCCGAAATGTTGACATTAAAATCTTAGTTCAAAATGAACCTAACAAGTTTCAGAATCAAGCCAACGATTTTGAATTACAAATTCAATTTGTAATTAGATACTGTTTGTACGTGTTTTTTGGGTTCTGCAAGATTCAGATGGGTTTTAATTAATTTTGTAACTTTTCTGCGAGACCAACTCCAAAGGAGTGAAAAAAACAACCCGTTTCATACATTTTTATAAAGTTAGGTTCTATTGAAATTTTGTATGAAACCGCACATACTCGTATGTGTTTGTTTCTGCTTCATCCAAAGTAAGACTGGTAGAAAATGCTTATGACAATAAGTCCTCCTATGTACGGTCACCAAAGGAGATAAGTAACCAGGGCCGTCGGATATAGTTGAAGTTTTGTAAGAAACCGATGGATGTTTTTATATAAAATTTAATTTAATTAATAGAAAACAAACAGTTCATTTATCAAATTAAATTTCATTCGAAAAAATCCATCGGTTTCTTGCTAAACTTGAACTATATCCGACGACCCTGGTTACTTATCTCCTTTGGCGACTGTACCTACATTTGTGTCCTTGTTTTTTTTTCAATATTTTTGAGTTTGGTCTCATAGGAAAACTTGAGTATGTACTTTCCTCCTGGAAACTTATAGATACGTACTTCTTTAATTTTACACTCAAACAAAAAGTGAATGTATTTGCACTCAGTATTCAAAGAAAAGTGAATGTCTTTGCACTCAGTATTCAAAGAAAAGTGAATGTCTTTGCACTAAGTATTAAAAGAAAAAGTGAATGTTTGCACTCAGTATTCTACTGTATGTACTGTGTGTTCTCAGCATTCTTCATGGAGTAGAATACTGAGTGCAAAGACATTCACTTTTTCTTTGGGTATAATATTAAAGTAGTGCCTATCTATAAGTTTCCAAAGCCATCACAGCTTTTAATAACATGACATTTACAAGTGTGCCGGAAATGAAAATTCAAAACTTCTCACACAGATGGGCTCTCAAAGTTTAGTAACAACACTGCTGATATTAATAATAAGATACTTCGCTTATTTTAATGAAAAGGGAGTAAACCACTGGAACAAACTACATTGAAACGTGGTTAGCATGCAAATTGGCTCGTGGATTCGAAATTAATAGAAATAGATAATGGGTACAGATTATGTCTAGGTATTCTTACACCGTGGCTAAGCTGCCAGCCTTTTGGGCACTGTTCCTGTTGACAGCGATGCGGACGAATTTTTTGATGCCCTATGATTATTTTGCTTATTTTTTCACATGTTCATATTTATTTTAAATGGTAGCTTATATAATATAAATATTTTGGTATTGTTATTATTCTACATGAAGGAATAACATGACTCGAAAACAATTATCTCTGTGCAAATCCAAATAAAACGCTAACAGACTTAAAATAATAATAAGAATATGTACAAGTATATAAAAAGGAGGGGAAATAATCAAAGGGCATAAAAAAATTCGTCCACATCGCTGTCAATAGGAAACGTGCTTAAGCTGGCAGCATTGCCATACAACGTGGCAATGCTGCCAGCCTAAGCACGTTTCTTTGGCCAAAACTAGGCCAGCCCTCTGGTTACGTGAAGAGTCGACCAACCGCTCGGTGATGTCTCGAAATACTAAGTGGGCACACAGACCACATATATAATAATATAGTTTTATTTGTTTGAGATTTCGTTTGTCCCTGATTTTTGTATCGACATAACATACCACAACGGCAGAGGTGTATCAAGTTTTTCTAACTGAATAGACAGTTGTGCTGCTGGGGAGTTTGTTGCGCCAGTTCTCCTTTCCAGCGAGAGCACTAGAAACAGGTGAAGGGCGGGCGATTTGGAGGACTATCTTGTATAATTTTGACGTTCGAAAATAAAAAATGCAAAAAAAATTTGGTGGGTCAATGACCTATATGGCCACGCTAAAGCTACTCGGGTATAGGAGACCATACCCGAGTTGCTTTAGTGTGGCAATATTATTGTTACGGTAGCACGGTTGAGACAACCGTGTTAACGTAATGTTGAAGCGTACCTAACTAATATTAAAAAAAACATCCCAGGATTACGTACTTACAAAGGTTTTTGTACCAGTAATTGAGTTTTTATGACTTATCCTCTTGTCTCCTAAATAATAAAAAACGATAAAAAATATCCTTTTGTTCCTTTACCTAAAAAAGGATACTTAAAAAAAAGTTGTTAAAACATTCTTCCGATCTGTTATGAATAGCAAAATGATTACGTATTGTTAAAACTTTCTTTTGTTTTAGTTCAGCGTTCAAAAGACTGAAGGATAATGAAGCCTTAGACTTTGTAAGATTTAATTTACTTAAGTAAAGATTCAGTTACCATGCCAACGAATTGAGGTGACGGTGTATGTATAGGCTGTAATCCACCAATCCGCATTGGGCCCGCGTGGCCAACTGCTTCTCACGGAGAGGTCAGTGCCCCAGTAGTAGGAATGTAATACAGGCTGATAATAAATCAGATTCACTTTCAGAACTTCGCCTTTCTTTTCGAAGTAGGGCATCGAAGTAGTTCATGGGATCCACATTTCGTCATGTTAAATCCCATGTGTGTGGCGAGCCTATTGCAATTAACTGGGCATGAATTCAGAATTTCGTAATGAAAAGTTGCAATATTTTAGGGGCCATATTTTCACTTTTTTTTGATCACTACTGCACTTGTAATGTTATTCTGTAATAACTTATACGTGAAAATTTAGGTGAAGTGAGTTTTAATTGAGCTGTCAATTCCTAGATTCCCTAACGTCAGGTAGGATGCGAGTTCACTTCAAGCTCAATACACCTACATATTCATGGTGAGGTTTTTGAAGAATAGACAGACGTACATATGATAGATGTGTGTTATCCCTAATAACTAACAGGAATATTTAAAAAAAAATAGATTACGCTGAGTCTGCGTGTGTGTGTGTGTGTGCAATTTTACACCAGGGAAGCAGCTTGGCTTGGCTGACCAAAAAATTGGCTATAGTGTGCAAGAGCGATGAAGTCTAATACATAAATTAAAAATTCTCATTGGCTCATGCATCCATTTAAATAATAATGCGCGAGAGCATACGTGGGCATAATATGCAGCTTTTGTCATGGGAAGTCTCATAAATATTCACCACGCGGTATTATGAAACAGATAAAATTATCACGAAAATTAATGAGAACTAAAATACTTAAATACTAACGTTGTTATAACCACAAACTTACTGAAATAGCTGTGTTGTATACTGCGGAGGAGGAAATGTTTTATTCTTGCTTAGAATATTATATTAAAACGTACTTACAGGCAACCTTGTAGGTGTAGGGAAGTAGTTCTTCCCTGAGGCATGACGTTATTAATTTACGGAGTGTTATTTATGTCTTGCTAAAAATAGCTAGAGAATGATTTGCTTAAAATAAAGGAAATATACAAGATAGACATCGACGCGCAAACTATAACCATGAATTTGACACATGATTCTAGACTCCTTAGATATGAAATATTTCAACGGACATAAAAGAAACAGCTGTTTCATAGAAAGAAAAGTGCAATACCTGAGCGGTCAAAATGTATTGAACAGTAATTTTTGTTTTTTATAAACGAAAAATTTCAATCATGAAGTAATCATGGTCTGCATCCATAGTAACCAGTCGCGATGTCCTTAGTACTCTGTATAGGTAACATTTTCGGGATAATCCTATTTTCCTACATTTCACGGCAATAAAGTAAATATGTAATTCTAGGTAATAAGGAAATCTCCAAACGGCTGGTTGACACTTCCCGTGACCCAAGGGCTGGCTTTTACCTTGGAGGCTAAGCATTGCCATATAACGTGGCAATGCCGCCAGTCTCTTGGGTACATTACCAGTCGACAGCGATGCGGATGAATTTTTCGACGTCATATTTTAGTTGTTGTTAATACACTGCCGAGCAATGAAAAAGTTCCACCCACAAAATGCGGACAAACACCTTAATATCTCCTAGACATAGAACCTAGCTTCATAAATTAAAAACGTACGTTTTTTGTTGGTAATATTCTGATGCGCTGTTAAATGTACTTCAATATTGCAGACGGCGTCATTAAGCTAGCCTTTCCCGTTTAGGAGTAATTTGGTGCTATGTCACTGGAGCTTTTTCATTGCTCGCGAGTGTAGTTTTAGTTAAGTTCGGATATCATATTATTTTTATTTATTAATTAAGTGGTTATTCACGTTTATTTCATTTTAATTATGAATAAAATGATGAGTTCTCCGGTAGGAGAAGAATCTCCTAGGGTAAAGATTAGATAAGAGTGTACGACTAAACGCCGACACTACGCCAACAGACTGAACACCGACCAGACTTTACTTCGACGGGACTCTTCGCCGACAGGAAATACTGATGAATTTGTCGAAACAGCGGAACTTTAGCAAGACCACAAAAGTTAATACCCAAGCATTACCGATTTATAGCAGCCCAAATAAAAATCGGATTTTGGACCATCGAAAAACGAAGATAGAGAGGTACAGGGAACACGTAAGCAAGAGAGATTTCCAATTTATATTTTTTATCTAGAATTTAGTAGAGTCTGTAGTGTAGTTTGATTGTAAAGATTGTAATTGATATCATCATCATCATCTGCCTAGCCTTTTCCCAACTATGTTACGGTCGGCTTCCAGTCTAACCGGATGCAGCTGAATACCAGTATTTTACATGGAGCGACTGCCTATCTGACCTCCACAACCTAGTTACTGGGTGACGAGTTGATGCTCTTGTCATTTGTTGTTGTTGTATACCAACCATTTTTGTCGTCCCATGTAAACGTATTCACAGATAAAATTGCTTTCAGAATTCTTATAATAAAGATATTCATTACTAAATGCGGGGATGAGCTGCGGGGTGATTGAGCTGCACACTATCAATCAATAGCAATGGGTTTCATTTTGACAGTTCAGCAACATTCATTGCGTTATTTACGTGGTTCAGTAGTCACATTTTTCGAACATATGAAGCAATAGATTATAGGTAAATATCGTTCAAAATGATTCAGATTAAGATTGATAGTGTGTTACGCAATCAGGGTGCTGGATGAGACTCGCACAGACCAGGGAAGCATGGCACCAAAGACCACCTACTCAGCGGCGGTGAGTGGAACAAGGCTGATGATGATCATGACTCATTACTAGAAGCCGCAATTGGTAATTAAAACAAATGCCCAAACAGTACCAATTTATAGCAGCTGAAATAAAAATCGGATGGTGTTCCATCGAAAAACAAAGATACGTACGCAAGAGAGAATTCCAATTTATGTTTGGACGTAAAACGCAAACTTGTGGGTGACAGGTGTTGGGTCGTAATGAAACTGTATAGGGTGGGCACAGTCTGTCGCGCAGATTTGGAATAAGGGCTTTTGTTATTGTTTTAAGTAGTTATTAGTGTAGATTATACAGGTTGGCATCGACGCGCAACCTGTTACCATATATTTAGTACAGACGCCAGCAAGTCAAGCTACCCGCAACTCTCAAATTTTCCCAAACAACCTTGAACTTTAAAGCTTTATCGATAAAGTTGAAAGTCTATTAAAGAAATTTGACAGATTGTAGTAGCTTGATGTGCTGGCGTCTGTACATGATTTTGGTCGCCACTGAGTTGAAATTATTCGACGGTTATTTAAAAAACATATATTTTGACCGCAGTAGGTATGTTATTGCACTTTTCTGTGATAGAGCAGATTTTTTTTTTTTTTGATAACTGACGTAAAATTTCTACGCTAGAATCATGTACTGAATCCATGGTTACCTACATTGTTTGCGCGTCTATGTCCCTGCCACGCTGTTTAAGTAGAGATTATTAGTGAGGAGGACAGTCACAGAATCAAAAAGGATTAGCAGATCGGCTATGGGTTTTGTCAAAATAAACTTAGGTTGTATCATGATGCTATTTCATTTTTATTTATTAATAGGGTACCGATTACAATTTTCAAGCTAACACTAAAATAACCAAATTATATCCTAAATTAACTAAAACTATTTACAAACTAAAATATAGCGTCGAAAAATTCATCCGCATCGCTGTCGACTGGTAATGTGCCCAAGACACTGGCGGCATTGCCACGTTGTATGGCAATGCTTAGCCTCTGGCTAAGATAAAAGCCAGCCCTTGGGTCATGGGAAGTGTCAACCAGTCGTTTCGAAATTTCCTTAAAAAGACCATGAACACTCAGACCCCACGGCAATTTAGGTAACTAGGTAGGATATTCACGATTGATGTAAATCTATTAGTAAGTAATTGCATTGTAACTCTTATCTCTGTAAGGAACGGTATGCTATATAGAATGCTTACCGGGAGTTTTATCAAAGTCACGCCAATCATTCTAGGGATCTGGTGAATTGAGAATGTGGTAAACTGCTCATGAGCCATAATTTCATGCCAAAGGATACCGCACAGCAAATAGACATCGCGGGCTGCTTGGGGGTTTACCTCGACGCCTGGCATGAGCGTGCGTGTCTATTAGCATGCATTTGTTTTACATGGAGTGGAGGTGACATCGAGGTACCGAGCTGAACCTCGACGGCGCGGTATCGTAGAGAGGCATCTCCGGCATGTAATTACCCTAATTCATACATTATAACAAAGGGATTTAAGAGATGAGGTACATGATAATGATTTCGTAATGGTTCTACATCCTTCAAAATTGATCGTGAATGCGCTGCTTTAGATGGAGTTGCTGGTTACGGTTAAGAGAATTATGGAGATACTAGCAGCGCCCCTCGGTTTTACCCGTATATGTTTCGATCCCGTGGGAATATCGATTAAAAGTATCATATGTGTTAATGCTGGTTATAAGCTATCTGTTTGCAAAATTTCATCCAAATCCGTTCTGCCGTTTTGGCGTGATTGAGTAACAAATACCCAAACTTTCACATTTATAATATTAGTAGGATTCGTAGAATAACAATAATATTTACCGATAAAGTCATCTTGTAACAAAACTCTGTATGTTATACTAGATAATTAGAATGATGTTCGATAATGATATCATCGATATACTTCTGTGATATTTGGATTAGGATTATTTTCCGTGTTGTAGCACCGTTATTTTTTGTTAAAACGAATTGTTCTCAATCTCAAAATATATAGTGAAGTGCCTTCATTGATGTACAGGGACTATGAAGCTTACCAGAATAATGACAATATTCTGGTTTTAAAACGACCCAATTATCGGCTGACCTTCAAAGAACCTTCAATAATTGAAACCTTCTCGTCATGTCGCTGCTCAGTCATCCAACATAACCCTACATATAAAATCTACAGGAAAAGGAGGGGTTCCCTATTTTTAGCCCAGAACGACATCACTAGGGTCGCATACCCATTTAAGCATAAAATATTTTACGCACGTGGCAACACCATCCAATTAATTCGTATTTCGAACTAAATCATTGGTGTTACGGGCAACTCAATATATTGTTGAGTCTAAATTAATGGGGACCGCTTAATTTCCGATAGTCCATTGTTAATATTTATTGGAGTCAACATGTTTTAATTATTTCGTTGCTGTTTTGTTACCTAATTCTGTGCGTCGTCGTAGAGAGTCTGATATTAATTTTTGATAACGTTATCGTTTTTTCTTGTTTGACTTTAGTGGGTAGTACCTAGACTTCGTAGTTAGGGTTAAAAAGATTATTGTAATCGATATGTGAATTGAAATTCCTGACGAATTGACGTCCTTGTCATTTACATGTGTTCTGTACCAACCATTTTTTGTCGTTCCTTGTAAAACGTAAAATTGGTTCACAGATTAAATTGGTTTCAAAATTCTTGTAAGAAAGCTGATGAGGAAAGTTTTGAGCATGAATGTCGATGGCTATAAGAGCAGGGAAAGACCAAAGAAACGATGGATGGACTGTGTGAATGATGATATGGTTAGAAAGGGGGTGACTACCGAGATGACGACTAATAGATAAGTATGGAAGAAAGGACACGTTGCGTCGACCCCAAATAAATTGGGATAAGGGCAGGAGAGTGATGCCTTATTACCAAACGAGGGAAAGACCTGGACAAGACTCGCACATACCAGGGAAATATGGCACAAAAGGCCAGATACTTAGCGGTGGGTGATGATGATGATGATGACTCATTACCAAAAGTAGTGAATGTTAAATAAAACAAACCGTTTAAGTAATATGATCCGCATAAACACAAGAACAAAACTCAAATAAAAAACAAAAGAAGAACAAATCTAAACCGATGTCTTTGAGATTGAATTAGCCATAAGAAGTCTAGTCTCCCAGCCTGGTCTCGGTAATACAGTCTCATCTATCAAGATTATGTTTCAGTCAGTGAATCGGGTCGCCTGCAGGCCAACTTAGCCGCAAGCTTCAAGTTATCGCTGTTGCCTGTTTGTTGTGACGTGTAACTGAAAAATAGATAAATAACAGGTACCTAAATGGTAAATGCATATCCTGAGAGCTGTGGCGGAGAGCTAATCCGAATATTAGGCATTTTGTGCGGAGATTGATTAGGTAGGAAACATAGTTTCCTGGTTGGTCATGCTTTGTTTTAATTATAGGTACTCCACGTTCAACCGCCCAGGGGTAGCGATGTTGCCCATGGACAACATTTTGGCGTTGAACATAGTCGGGGGTACAGTTTGTGGTGGTTGAACATGGACTAAACCCTATTTTTATATCAATGTTACTAACTCTATAATCTAGGCTGCTTGTAATACTAACAAAATATGGATCACTGTTGTCCGAAATAAAAGAATTTAAATTTAAATACACTTAAGTATATCTTTTTTTTTTCAGGAATATTAAAATGGGTGCCATTCGTGAGAAAGTCAGCGTGTTCTAGAACCAACTATTCGAGGACATGTGACATACACTAACCTGCTGGACCTGCTTGGCGGATTCTGGCCCGCTCACAGACAAAAGACCTAAAAATATTACTTGTTTATATTTTAGGGTTCCGTACCCAAAGGGTAAAAACGGGACCCTATTACTAAGACTTCGCTGTCCGTCCGTCCGTCCGTCCGTCTGTCTGTCACCAGGCTGTACCTATCTTAAGAACCGCGATAGCTAGACAGTTGAAATTTTCACAAATTATGTATTTCTGTTGCCGCTATACCAACAAATACTAAAAAATAAATATTTAAGTGGGGCTCCCATACAACAAACGCAATTTTATTGCCCTTTTTTGCTCGATATCAATAATGGCAACAGGTAGGCACTTGAAACAATCACAAAATACTCAGTTGTGTAACAAACGATAATTATGTTACAATGTTCTTGTGCAACAATCTGCGCAAGCGCCACCCCGCGAGTAATATATTTGTATACATATAGCGGGCGCATGTTGCCTTTTCGAACTGTTAAGGCATTAAATAATTTGGCAGTGTCGGAAAAATGTTAAGGTGCTAGTTCTAAATGCTTCTAACATTTAGTCGTTGGTTGTATCGGAATGCAACCTCAACTATTGTCTATGCGACTACTACAAAGAAAAAGTGAGGTGATCTTAATATTTATAACATGTCATTTGAGAAAAATATGAACGCTTGTAAAAATATTATAGCGACACAAACGTTACGCTATTATTAATTACCCTGTTAACTACCCAACGGGTTGTACACGAGTCTAAACAATTACATAATCTCCGAATTTTTTTATATTTTATTTGTATACCTTAAACACAAGACCCCAGGGCGCGCACTATAGTAAATAGGATCGTTTAATTTAAAAAAATATATACTTAAATAAAACAAAATATAAAACCACTTTTATTTTCAAGAATAACTTAAAAACTTATCTCCCCTTCTGCAGCACATTCATTTTTTTTTCTAAAATAAACTGGCACTTATCTAGTTTTACACTCTATTCAACAATATTTGCATAAAAAGTGATCTCGGCAAACCATTTCAGCTCTCGGTGAAAAAATTTAAAACTACTGAGTTGACTTTAAAAATATTTTAAATTCAGTTTTCAGAAACCGTTTGAGCTGCGTTATGCAGTAAAACAAAGATTTTATAAAAACATTTTCTTTGAATGCTTTGCTTTTGAATTCACTTTGAATCTGCTTCTGAAATATTATTTCTGGCTTGTGTGAGAATTTATGTCTGATATCAAAGGAATACCATCATAATTATTACAAAAGGAGATCTAACTGTAATACTGATTGTTTGTTCTAGCCTAAAGCATTAAGCAAAAATCAAAATATTTTATTTCACATAAACCTACATGGGCACTTATGAAACGTCAAAAGCTAGATGCACGGTTCCAATTGGCCGTTTCCTATGGAGAAGAGCCGGCAATAAACTCCACGGTTACTCTTTTAAAAAATATTGGCTTTTACAATGTTTTCAAATTACAGTAGGTATGGGAGGATAGCGTAGGCCTCACAACAGGTACCAAATATTTGATAAAATAAAAAATGGTCTACAGATCTAAAGTCTACAAAGTCAAGCCAAGCCAGTTTTTGCAATCCGAACTTTATATAAAAAATTACAAGCAATTAGCTCTTGACTAAATTGTCAGTTATGTATAAAGAACTGCATTTGTATTTAGGTTTTAAATTCAAAAAATGGCTCGTTGTTATTATCCGCGTCAACAGTTTGGAAAATACCTTATTTTGTAATAAGACCAATATGGTTTATCCAATCTTTCAGAGTAGGTACTTTTAAACCGCCAGTTATAATGCTGTATTATAAAAGCTGTATCAAAATAATTGTCTGGCTTTTTCGCAATTAATCCTGCTACGGACTCACTATGAGTACAATTTTTCCTATGCTTTATGTTTGTGTGGTTTTAAATAAAGAAGTATAAAAGTAAATTGAAGAGAATTGCCTGAATTGCTCTGGATTGGTGGATATGGCTTCTGGTGAAACTCCAGTGAATGATAATATAAATGTTTGCATGCCGAATGGTGAAATATGGCTGAGATTCAATGGATCATTACAACTATTATTTACTAGCTTCTGCCCGCGGCTTCGCCCGCGTGGATGCCGGAAGTTATCCCACGGGAACGTGCTACCAGGATGCCATCTATCTCTTTGCCAAATCAGAAGTTCAGTGGTTTAGGCATGAAAATGTAACATACAGTTTCAAGTTCAAATCCTCCCCTAAGAACAGAATTACCCCTTTTGCCCCGCCAGGGGTCAATTTTCGACAACTTTAATCGGACCCATTCATTTTCTTCCACACAAACTTCAACACCCCTATATCCCCCTTTGAGGGGTAGTTTGAAAAACTTATAATGATAAACTTTATTACTTACTTAGGCAAGTATTGTTGCCAAGTTTCAAGTTTATTTACTAAATTAATAAGATTTTTCATATAAACTGTATCCCCGTTTTTCCCCCCTACAGGGGTGGAATTTTGAAAAATCATTTGGGATGTGTTCATAACTTGACTCAAAGATTATTTATACTAATTTTCGAGTTAATCAAGCCACGCTGTAAAATTCTCCCCTGTAAAATTGACTACCCCTTTTCAGGCCGTCAGGGGTAGATTTTCGAAAAACCCTGATACACATTATTCTTTCCTTTCAATTTTAGGTATAAATACCGAGTTTCGTTTAAATCGGACCGCGCGCTAAAATTCTTCCATACAAACTTTGAAACCCCCCAATCCCCTTTTAGGGGGTAGTTTATAAAATCAAAAAATGCCCAACTTCATAATTTACTTAGATAAGTATTCGTGCCAAGTTTCAAGTTTATTAACTCAAGCAATAAGATTTTTCATACAAACAAAATCCCCCCATTTCACCCTCTTAGGGGTGGAATTTCGAAAAACCCCTTCTTAGTGGATACCTACTCTTCACGAAGAATACACCCTCCAAATTTCATGTCTCTAGGACCAGCGGTTTAGGCTGTGCGTTGATGTCTCAGTCAGTCAGTCAGTCAGGACTTTGAATTTTATATATATAGAAGATTATCGATATTTGCAAAATAAATGTCTAATCATCATCAGCAGCCTACAGCACTGAGACTGCTGCACATAGACGTCTCCAATTGCACGCCATGTAGCTCGATTCTCGGCAACTCTTTCCCAGCTACTACCCTGCAATGATCGACCGCGATCGATCGTCGCTCCAACTAGCTTAAGCGCGTTATAACTTACGTTTAAAAAAAATCTTTATTGTAAAAAAAAGCCAGTAAAATATATTGGCGACGCACTAATTTAAAACGGATACGGATTTCTAAAAACCACAGCCTTTCTTAAGAATTCCTTTAAATAAAAATCCGCCATCCTGATTGGCTGTTCAATAGCTAACTAACTAATTACAATCCCACGACATTACAGCTGACTGTGCTGTAATGTCGTGGGACTTCAGCCAGTATCCAGGCTTTAATGGAATAAGTTGGTAGTTAGCCCCACCTTCACGGAACTGTGGATACGTTGCCAGGGGTAATTATATTTTAGGTCCGGTGAAGCAGAGCGTGTCTATGCATATAGAGTTGACTAGATGAGCAAGTATGGGAATAAATGTATTTTAGTCTGCTGTAAAAGTATTTTTATTACATGCACGGGTCGGTTGATCAGGTTAAGCTACGCTTGCGCGTCTTCACATACCAAGACCCCTCTGCGCCTCGGAAAGCACGTTAAGCCGTTGGACCCGGCTGTCATTCGTGGAACTTTGACAGTTACGGGTTGTCAGTAGTCCGAAAATCTGACTACCAGTCTTACCAAGAGATATCGTATTACCTAGTTACTGGTTTGTGGAGGTCAGATAGGCAGTCGCTCCGTGTAAAACACTAGTATTCAGCTGCATCCGGTTAGACTGGAAGCCGACCCGAACATAGTTGGGAAAAGGCAGGCAGATGATGGATGATGATGTACAGTGCTCTAAGTTTATAGTGCTGTATTCCTTAGTCTGAACATCGGCATTGTCAACCACACTGCAGCAAAACAAAAAAATATTGTCATCATTTTGTCACATGTGTCGGTGATCGTATTCGGGATGTCTACTCCCTTAGCACCAAGAAGATGCGGAAGTTCCTACTCGGTATCACTTGTGGACATAAGATTAGTCCGGGTGCCCATCCGAAAAATTTACTATGACACTTGTTTTGACACTTTTTTTACTTACGGACGGGCCCGTATCAAACTTAAATAAAACATAATACTTAAGTTAAAAAGCTTTTTATAGACCTCAAAAATCAATCATTTTGATAAGGCATTAGGAACCAAATAAAAAACTGTAGTTCTGAATACTAATAATTAGGTATTTCTAGTTAATCAAAGTTTCAGTGCTGAAAACCCACTTGATACTAGGTGCGCTACGGTCTAGTTAATGCATAAGTATGGTAAACTTTGAAGTTTATGAAGCTGTGCTTCTGATTTATTTAATTCTACAGTAAAACTTATTTTACTGCAATGCGAGATTGATTTGAAGCTAAATAGTATAAAGATTGGATCGGAACATAGAGAGTATTTTATAATAATAATAATATAATATAATATCCGTGGACATTTCACACAGCACCATTTGTCCCAAGCTAAGCAACCTAATGCTTGTGTTATGGTAACAAGATGGCTGATAAACTACTTATATACAATTATTTTTTTTTGTAAATACATACATGTTATAGATAGAAAAACACCCAGACTCGGAACAAATACATGTAGGTCATACAAATATTTGTTCCGTGCGGGAATCGAACCCGCGACACGCAGCGCAGCAGTCAATCGCTTAACCACTGCGCCAACCGAAGAAATACAGACGTACAAATATTTCTCTAATAGTTGGTTCGGTTGTGGGTGGTTGCGCATGTGTGTGTTGTGTCTGCAAACACATCTTTACACTGAAAATATTTCTTGCCGGCTGTATGTGTGCAATTTTGTACTAATTCCATTTTCTAACTACTATTTTCCCTGATGTTACAGTGTGTACCTTATTGGTGTAGTAGGTTAATCCATTTTAGTTGGTTTGACTGTAAAACGAAAGTGTGACTGCAGCTTATGTAGTTATAATTATTTTTGAGATAAAAAATTACCTATGTTAAAATGGATTCTGAACAAACTACTTTCATAATGTGCAATAATACAGTGTTACACAATGTAGATGGGATAGTAATGCTGTGTCCTATTCCGAAATCAATCAAATAAAGGTAAAACGTTTCTTTAATCAAGAAATGTTCGATAAAAAATCAGTTACAAACGCAACCGATGGCTATGAAATATAAGGGTTGGTGTACAAAGTTAAGCGCACACTAAATCTAGAACATGTCCTACTATTTCACGATCGGACGCCGGACGGCAGTTTCACAAATATTTTATGAGCTATCCCTTATAAGCCGCATTATTGGCTATGAGAGTTTGTAGTTTTCGAGTATTTTGATTTCGTTTGGGATTAAAGCTTGCTTTGTTTGCGGTTTCTATATTTATTTAATTATGTTGGAGTGTAACGGTTTGAAAGCTTTCAATGTTTTTTTTTAATGTCAACCAGGTATATTTCACAGATTAGGACATCTACACTACCCTCTGTAGCCTTAAAATTTATTGAGTTATGTAGATTCAAATATCTTAATATTCACATTTTAGCTTTTTCATCAGATTTTGTTAATAGAATAATATAAAAAGATTTTTTTATTAAGTGTCCAGGGTGGCAGGGACGTCGACGCCCAATTAGTTCAGTTCATAATTCTGAACCGGAGGGGTGTTGTAATTTTCCATCGGTTATTAAAAAAAGATGATCTATACATTTTTATCGCGCGTATTGCGTTTTTCTATGAAACAGCTGATTCAAATTTAATAACATCTGAACAATTTCTACGCTGGTGGTTTCAAAATCATGTGCTAATCTGGTAGCGCGTTGTTGTCAGTCATCCTCTACACTTACAAACACAAAATGTATTTGTTACAGTTTAACAGAAAATAATGACTCATTACAGACTTGTAACAACCTGTCTACAACAGATACTGCACATCACTACGAGCTGCCGTAGCGGGCCTGCGACTGACATCACGGGGTGGTATCTGATGAGAGCGACATGTCGTGACGTCATCGAGTGGGCACAATCTGATGAGATGTGACGAAACGGATATTGCATCACGATGCGCTCCGCTAATGGGTACACGCTTTTGAACGTGAACGCAGTTTTATAGATGTGGCAGGAAGATAAATTGAACACTGTAAACGTATGTACAGTCGGCAAAAGAGATAAGTAACCAGGGCATCGGATATAGTTGAAGTTTAGTAAGAAACCGTTGGATATTATTTAATGAAATTTAATTTGATAAATAAACTATTTGTTTTCTATTAATGAAATTAAATTTCATTCGAAAACATCTATCAGTTTCTTGCCAAACTTCAACTATATCCGACGGCCCTGGTTACTTATCTCCTTTGGTTACCGTACATTCTTGAAAAAATAGAAAATTATGTAGGTACTGTAAAGCTTGTCTGCAAAAGTCAACCTTATGTAGTGCCTGGCAGTAAAATAACTCTGATTGCATTCGATCAGTCAAACGAATTTAGAATGAGCTTTCAAATTATTGCATTAGGTTTTTGTTTAGAAAAAACAGTGATGGTGTTCATGTGAGCACGTTCGCTTGAAATAAACGCTGTAAATATAACTTTGTATAATTTTTACCCCCTCACACGCCATACACACATCACAGCACTTGTTTGAATTCTAAATCAGCTTTAGATCTAGACTTTAAGTATCATCTAAGTAAATTTTTGGTTATCAACGTTTTCCGACATGAAAATGACTAGGTATTATGTATACCAAGGTATGTGGGTAGACCCTGGAAATATTCTAAATGCCTATCTATTATTTATTGTCATGTAACTTGTTTCAGTCAAGATTACTTTATAACTTTTTAGGGTTCGTACCCAAAGGGTGCCAACGGAACACTATTACTAAGCCTCCTCTGTCCGTCCGTCCGTCTGTCTGTCAGCGGGCTGTACCTATCTCATGAAACTTAATAGGCAGATAGTCGAAATTTTCACAGAATGTGTATTGCTGTTATAAAAAAAATAAAATTAAGTTAAATTCAAGGAAAAAAGGCGAAAAAAAGTGTAGTGTTAAACATTGTACGGTGGTAAAGAACCCTACGTGTGCGCGTCCGCTTTGCCGGCCGGTTTTTTTCTTAGACTTTAATTGAAATACTAATTTTATTATAAACTAAAATCTGCTGTTCTGCTTGAATCAAAAAGAGCGCTTTTTGATTCAAGCAGACCAGCAGATTTTAGTTAGTTAGTAATTTAGATTTTAGTTTAGTGTAAGTTTACGTTCTACAATAGAGCGCTAAACTTACACTAAACTAAAATCTGAATTAGAATTCTATGTATTCAACATTTTAAAAGTTTTACATAAGAGTGAAGTTCCAAAGGAAGGAGCCAATTCCGTTCTTCAAGTAATGAGACCAGCACCTCTTCAGTACTTAAATCTTTAAACGTAGCTTGAGGGCACAAACATCACTTGAGCTTTTTCAAAGGTTTGATAGAAATGAGTTCTTATTTACTTGAGAATAAGTCTCGCAATGCATTAAAAAATTCTATTAAAGTTTGAAAGCTATGGAGATGTTCAAATTTAGTTTTAGTCATGGTCGAATAATGACTATAGAAAAATTCAAACTTGATGAGTTTGTTTAGAATGAAAAGGTTTCGCTTTTAATTGATCAATGTATAGGTACAGATGACCATGTGAAGGCCGCGGGAATCCGCTAGATGCGGGAAGGAACCGGTCGAAGTGGCGATGCTTGAGGGAGGCCTATGTTCTGCAGTTGTCTGCAGTGGACGTCTCTCGGCTCAAATGATGGTGATAAATCTATACAGATATTGGTAAAATGGCAGTAATTAAAATAGGTCGTGCCATATCACTACTTTGTTTTACAAAAAAGGTATCGTAACAAACAGGGTGGCAGGGACATCGACGCGCAAACTGTAACCATTGAATTCAGCACATGATTCTAGTGTCGAAAGTTTTCGTCGGTAATAAAAACAAATCTGCAATACCTATACGGTATCATAGAAAAATGCAATACCTATTTTAGTTTTTTTTTTTAAATAACCGACGATAAATTTCTTCGCAGGGGGTTCAGAATTATGAACTGAATCCACGGTAACCGGTTGTGAGTCAATATCCCTGCCATTGCCATCCCGTATTTCATAATTAAAGAAAGAAGAAAACGTTAAGAAACAACATGGCTTTTTCCTCAAAACATTGATATCCGAAGCTCTTAAAAATTACAATTTCGAGGGAAAATCAAGATTTTAATTACAGAGTGTAATATCTACGACGCGATTCGTTTCTGAATGGCCAGTGAATTCGAAACGATTTAAAAAAGTGTTCGAACTCCCCCAGTCACGTTTAAAAAATCGAACACCAGAACGTGATTTATCGTCTAATATCGCTGAAACTACGGCCAGTACCAATTGTGTATTGGCAACACTGGTGACCAAAGTTGCTGTGTAAATAAAAGCAATTTTTCATTAATTTTGTAGAGGAGTTATGATTAGTTAAGCATTTGGTAATTTTACGGAGATTTAATGAAAAATGTACCTAACCCTTACAGTACCTCAAACATCTAAGAATTTTTGAGGTAGGGCAGTACTGTTGTAGCTACAGGAAAACGGTGTTAGGACACTATCTTCAAGTTTATGAGGTAATTTGATCTGTATTCACAGATTTTGAAAAAAAAAAAAAGTTCTAAGAAAGTTTTCCTGAAAATTACCCACTTTCTTGAAAGTGGGTAATTTTCAGGAAAACTTTTTTTGATACCATTCGACTCTGTTTCTTATAAGGATCGTAAAGCTCTATTGGCCAACTGGAGTTTCAGTACTAGCAAAGTCAAAAATCGCCAAAAAGTTTTTCCATACTTCTTGTACGACTTACTTTTTCATGATAACCGCTACAATAGTCAGAAAACCTATTAAACTTTTTCCAAATAAAGTCTAAACGTTCTCAATTATTTGAGGTATTTTTTTCCCAGAATGTCAGAAATAACGAGCACTAGACTATATATCTAAATTCTGTTCTCAAAGCAATTGAAATTATAACTCGTATTCGTTCCACGTTTAATTATTTTTTTTTTTTGTTAATTTTCAGATTTTCAGCCAGTCTTTTTTGTGGGCAAGCATACAAAGGTACATCCAGGTACACCATCTCGCACTGGGCCCGCGCGGCCCACTCTCTCACGAAGAGAGGAGGCCTGTGCCCCAGCAGTGGAAACATTATAGGCTGATTATGTACACAAAAGTAAGTTGAATTTGACACTCTAAAGTAGCTTCTAATAACATAGCATTTCTTTTGAAGAACCAAGAAATACGACTACAATTCCAGAATTCTCAACTCTGTGTGTGTGTAGTATGAAATTCGCGTTAACATTCACTAATTTGCATAAACAGTGTAACAGGTTGCTGGCTCATTGTCTATGAATGCTGGGATGCATGCATTTCCCTTAGTCATGTTTATTTCGTTTTATGTTCGGTTGCGACCAGCTGTGTTCGTATTTTTTTTTGAACAAGATAATATTTACATAATATATGCTAACAGACTTAAAATACTATTATGTACGTATACGTATATATGTATATTATGTATGTAAAATAAAACAAGGGTACCTAAACAATAATAGGAAGTAATAGTAGTGTAGCGTTGGTACTCTTTGGTGAGTCACCATAGAGTAGTGGGTGACTTGACATGTCATAAAAACGTCAGTGGCTTTTCTCTTCTCCTTAAAAAAAATGTTTTCCTTAATTAATTACATCGATTCAATTCATATTCCTTGTACAGACATTCACCTTCTATCATAAATTGTATATCGTGTTTCTTATACATGTGGACTTCATTATACTAAAGATATAAAACCTTATCATCCATCATTTGTGTCCCATACTTTCCCACTTCAGTAGTATCTACATAATAATTTACTTACTATACTTCCGATTGAAATGATTCTTAATCATATTCGTTTATTTGCATTCCACAAGATATAACAAGATGTTCACAAAAGGTTTAGAGGTAAGAGCCATTAGACCCTGTCAAGGCACAGCAAAATTTTTTTTTTGATACATATCTATTAAAAATCTAAAACGCACAAAAAAATTAAAATGAAAAACTAAAATTAAAAAATAACTATATATAATACAGAAAACTAAATAATTGCGTGCGCATAAAAAGTTAATAACAATAACATAAATAATTATATTATTGGTCAGTAGGTAGCTATTTTATGTAACCTATAATAATTGTAACCAAAACCAACCACCACTAAACTAACAAACCAATGCATTCTATTCTAACCTATTTGTAAGTTATGTATAATTAGTAAGGTGGTATGATTCGCACATGGAACTTTGTACAGCTTGTAAGTAGGAAGTAATTATTCCGAGTCGTACCTATTTGTAAGAAAATGGCGGGATGAGCTGGACAAAACAAAACACGAATGGTTCATACTAGCCTTGCGTCGAAAGAGCTCGAAGTCATGGGAAGAGGCTTTTACCCAGCTGTGGTAAGCATAAGCTGACGGTAACCAGTAATCTAAAGTGTATGTGTGAAGACTCATAACTAAACACAGCACCAGAAGATAAATTGGATAACGCGGGATACATTCAGAGTTTAAGTTGATTCAACGTTTTGGAAGTAAACAGTTTTTTCTGCAAGTGAGCTTGCATGCATACTGTTCATTTTACTTTTGTTGCATTGATTCAGTTTGCCTGCTTTCCCCGAAGGATTAGATAGATTTTTTCTTAACAATACATATACATTTCGCCAGACATATTTAGGTCCCATGTAATGAGTCTTTGCTATCAGCCGGACACGAATCCGGACTCCAACTGTACAGTAACCAAGAAATTCCTATTGGAAAAACACTTTAAAATTTCTAATAATCCCATCATCATTTTTCATTGTCAGTAAAAAGAACTTGTATGTATGTTAAAAAGCCACACAATCCCCTGAGATAAACAAACTGTACGTACTGAACCAGTAGTATGAGTAGGTACTTCTATTCCATTTCCATTAAGCTGTCTGCACCGAATGCTATTCATCATGCGAATCCAGACATCCTTCCCGTGTCAAACAGACTGCGAGATGTAGGGACCTGTGTTAGTCTAGAGATACAGTCAGATAAATTACTTTTTCATGAAGGCTCCAGCTTAATAAACTTTTGATTGTACATTGAAACAGTAGCTAAATTATTTAGTAGTTTTAAAAGAAGTTAAATGAGGAAAATGTCGTGAGGAAAGTTTTGAGAATGAATGTCGATGTCTATAAGATTAGAGGAAGACCAAAGAAACGAGGGATGGACTGTGTGAGTGATGTTGTGGTTAGAAAGGGAGTGACTACCAACATGACGAGTAATAGAGATGTATGGAAAAAAAGACATGTTGCGCCGACCCCAAATAAATCGGGATAAAGGCAGGAGATTGATGATGATGAGAAATAACTGATAAAGATCTGTATTTTTGTTGTGTGTGTGTAATTATGCGTCATAATTGTGAGACCTATCTAAAAGTTACACATTTCTTACAAATCAGCTGTTGTATATAAAAATAAAATATTTTTTAATTTATTTAATTAAAGTTCACCAACAGCTGTTGTTACAGATATTATACATATATGTAGTTACATATAAGTAACTGTGTCTTAAATCTAACTGCACAACCAATTACAGGCAAACACCATAATGCAAAATGCTCTTTGTAATTATAAATTCAATTTTAAAGACTCAATGTATGTACAGTCACGAGCACCAATATGTCAACACTTGGCAACTTTTAAATGCGATGTTTTCGTGAAATAACGAATGCAACGTTGAAATACGACACATTTCATAAACCTATGGGTTCGAAAATGCTATGTTCGTAACAGCATAATATTTCATTCAAAAACAAAGGAGTAAATCGCTTTTGAATATAGCCGAATGTATACATACTTTTGCTCGTGACTGTACTTAAATTCTAGATTACTATATTAAATTATTATATTATTAATGGCGTCTGACAAACGTCGATATTGAGTCTGCGTGGACGTCAACCAGCGGGCTAACTGCGTAACACACTATCAGTAGCAAAGGGTGTCGTGTTGACAGTTCAACAAAATTCATTGCGTTATTTATGTTGTTTAGCAGACACATTTTTCAAACATATGAAGCAATGGATTAGGAATATCTTTCAAAATGATTAAGATTTAGATTGATAATGTGTTACGTAGTTAGGGTGCGGGTAACTGTTTTCGTTTATGAGTTTGCACATGCGGGCGCACAATCTAGTAAGAAAGATGCGGGGCTTTTAGACCTTTTCTTGCTTCATAATCAGCTTATAATGTTCCCACTGCTGGGACACAGGCCTCCTCTCAGTGAGAGGGAGAAGGCTGAAATCCGCCACGTGGGCCCGGTGCGAGTCAGATATCACATGTTTTAAAATTTTTGATTCTAGGACATGCCGGTTTTCTCACGATGTTTTCTTTTACCGTTTTGAAAGCAGTGGTGATGAAATTAATATACACAAAGTAAAGCGCCTGTCCGGGTTCGAACCTAAGACCTTGTCTTGCTTGAGAGGTAATTTATTGATCTTGCATGCAGATGAAATATTAGTGACGTTTTATCAATAAGTAACTTGTAAGGTACATCAACATTTCATAACTGCTACATATGAACAGTATATATTCATATTTGCTTTGGTGCCGTTTGCATACAATGCGTCAACACAGAGCATTATGTTAGCCAAGCAATGTACACACTTTATATATTGATTCGTTGTTATACAACGTGTTTTTTTTATATCCCATAACTCCAGGGGGTAATTTTATTGTATTCATCATTATGAACAACTTTTACTATGGGACCAAACCTGAAAGCGTGAAAAAAAAATCTGCTGCTCCCTACGTTTATGTTCGTATAACTCGTCAAAATGTAGGGAACACCAGATTTTTGTTTCGCGATTTCAGGTTTGGTCCCATAGTAAAAGTTGTTCATAATGATGAGTACAATGATCCCCTAGAAAAAAAACACGTTGTATAATGCAAAACATAGAAAATGTATGTCATGTAAGGGGTGAATAGAGGTATAGAACATAAAACAAACAAAAAAAAAATCTGTCAGTCAATCACCCAAGTCTATCGCAGTCCACTGCTGGACATAGACCTCTCCCACACTGTGCCACAACACCCAGTCCTCCGCCATCAGCATCCAGTCTGTCCCAGCTACTTTCTAAAGGTCGTCGGTCCATCTAGCTGGGGCGCTTCCCACACTATGCTTGCCGATACGCGGTCTCCACTCCAGGATTCATCTGCTCTATCAGCGATTGGCCCTTCGACAAACATCGCCATCCCACTGCCACTTCAGTTTGCTTACTCTGCAGGCTATGTCGGTAACTCCGGTTCCTTCCGGATAATTTATTTCTGATTTATCCTTAAAATAAACCGAGCATAGCCCGCAAAAATTGAAGTATAGAGGTACTAATACACAGCAACTAAGGAAATTAAGAATTCAAACCTTCACCCTATAGATTTAATCTTCGTTGAGTAAGGGCCTTAGTTAAGTGGTTTCATTTCCTATATTTTGTAATGAGCTGATGATTCTGACGAGGCAATTTTTTTTAAATTATTGCTTAGAGACATTTGACTCTCAAAACGTTTGAGGAAAGCAGGAAAGCATCGTGTGGAAATCGGCATGTCCTAGAACTAAAAAATAAAAGACGCGTAGCATCCACCAACCTGCACTGGGCTCGCGTGATGGTTTATAACCCAGTCACAGAGGGCCTGTGTGCCAGCAGAGAGAAAGTATTAACACACATAGACTTAACATCACACCTGTAATCCCCGAAGGGTTAGGCAGAAGTGTCATATATCATGTAAAAAAACCAAGCGAGCTAGCTAGCTAAAGCTTTCGTATAATATTAAATTATTCAAATCAAACCCTCTAAAAAACACTCAAGCCCATATGTTACGGTAGGGTTTACCAAAGCATTTCAAGAAGCCCATACCCAAGCCATAAGAGCTTACCCAAGTGTTACCCACCTTTCGATGAAGCGCCAACACCCAGCAGCTAACGTATAGTCCCGTACATAATGACATAAAGCTCGTCTTTGAGAACATAAGCCTACTCGAGTGTTCTCAAACTCATATCCGGATATTGAAGTGAATGTGTTAAGTCTATTGTGTGGCGGTGACTTCAAAGTGAGTTCTTAGTTCTCCGTACAGTTTTATACAGGTGTTCATTCAAAGTTTATGTTTATTTATTATTTAGTTTCGGAGTATATATTTCTTTATTAATAAGTTTTATTCATACGCATTTTGCAGCTTTTGCTTTTTTTTTATGTAATTTGTAATTTTGTAATTTTTTTATGTAATTTTAATAATGTAATTTACTATCACACTTGTTGGTAGAAAATGCCTCAGGCTTTAAGTCCGCCTTTGTACGGTATTTTCTTTACTTGTGCATAAAGTTTTAATAAATAAATAATATTTACTTAATATGTTATGTCAGCTTATATGTATATTATGTCATGATAATCATAATCAGCCTATAATGTTCCCACTGCTGGGACACAGGCCACCTCTCAGAGAGAGGGATATAATCTACCACGCGGGCCCAGTGCGGGTTGGTAGATATCACATGTCTTCCAATTTTTGGTTCTAGGACTTGCCGGTTTCCTCACGCTGTTTTCCTTCACCGTTTTGAAAGTAGTGGTATTGAAATAAATTACACAATCGGTACACAAAATCTGGTAATAACTAGTAAAATACGATTACCATAAATCTATTGTCAATTCATTGGAAAGCCAAAGTGTTCAAAGGTCATGTTCATTCACGGATTGATATAGAAGAGAGGTATGCAGTCCAATATCGTTTAGATATTCTGTCAACGCAACCCTTAAAGGATGAATTATTCTCAAGTGGAAAAGGAAAGCTTAGCCGTAAGTCGACTGGAGTCAGCCATGAATATCAAAATGTTATTCAAAGACATATTTACAAAATATAAATTTTGTATTTTATTATTTTTTTATTATTTTTATAGTTTTATTTGGTTGCTTCGTTGATTGCGTGAATGCAAGCAATGCGTCTTTATAAGTACGAAATCCGCAATACTGGCCTCAGTTACGTGCGTTTTCGCATCACCTTCGGACATAAGATTCGTTTTGAGGCTCGAACTAAGAATGAATGACAACGCGATTTGATAGCTATCTTTACTCCCGATGTGTTTTTGGCCATCCGAAAAAGTTAATATATCGGGAGTAGGATTCATTCCAAAATATTGAACTACTTACGGATGTTTGTTGACGGACTTAAAGAGTAAGCCCTGAGCTTGGAGATTTAATGTATCTGGTTAATGGCAATACACTTGGACCATTATATGGGACAACATAACTAACAAAATGTGGATAGAACGAAAGGGTAGGAAAAGGGTGCACTCCCATGTTATAGTAGGTATAACCTGGAGCCTTAGTCTGAAACATGGCAATGGTCTCGTCATTGTCAGTTTTTGACAGATTACAAATCTGTCAAAAATGTATCATGGAGAGTCACTGAAACGTTTGTAAAGTAGAAGACTTGGCCCCCTGTTCTATAACACCTCTGCATACGCACCTACACTGCACCTACGGACGATACAGCGTGAATGTATGCTATGGTCACAATCTAATGTTCCAAAAAACCAGTGTGTTTGAAAAGACTGGTTTGTTCGACACCGGATTCCTTTGCAGTGGGCCGCTATTAATTAAAAAGTACAATAAAAAAAAACTCATTTGTGCTCAAAGAGAAAGGCATGGCTTGAAGCAGCCTCTTTGCGAATGAGTATTCATACTATTTTTTCGTGTGAATAAATGATTTGGTCAAAGTACGTGCTTGAAATTCAATTGTTTTCGTGATTTGAATATTTTCATTTTGTCTTTTGCTTTATTAAATTTGGGTATTAAATGTGGGTTTTGTAATTATAATATAATTTCCTACTTATATTATGAGGAGGAAATTGTGTAGGGAAAATGTGTTTTTTTATGATGCTAAGATGTCTACTGTAATTACGGGTAGGTAAATTATACGTTTCAAAGCTTTTTCTTCACATAAAGTAAATTAACTTCATCCTTAAAACTTGAGTTTTATACAAAAAAATAAGAGTACTTTATTGTTCGACTTATAATTATAATTACTTAACTTAAAACTAATACTATCTTAAACTAAAAGAATAAAATGATCAAATTATGTTAAAATTCTGTGTTCTTTTAGTCGACGAAAACTACGTAATAAAAACTTGAAACTTTAGAATAAAAAGTACTTTGCTATTAGGATTGTAGTTTTCACTGAAACTTTCAGACACTTACACCCAAGAGGGTAAAAAACCCATTTCATAACAGTTTCAGAACATAACTACGTAAAACTTCAACTTAGAACTTTAGCTACGTATCCCACGACGTTTTCAAGCTTTCATATTATAATAAGACTGAAGATATTTAAGAAGTATATTTTTACAAAATCATCGTATTTTATGGATTAATAATTCAAAAACACTCTCCATATTAAAAACTGGACTCGTTTATCAAAACCTCAATCAAACAAATCTACTTTCAATATTTAAAAATCGAACTTACCGATAAGAACTAACTCCAAAAACATTCATAGTTAAACACTGGCTGACTCTAACACTGAATATAAAAACAAAAACTCTCTATCCATTTGAAAATGGAATGCGAAGTTTGAAAATTATTCACTGTTGAAACTGACGAATAGAAAGTGGGTTAGTTGAGTGAACGACGCGCAGCGATACGCGAGCGGAAAGGCTGAGGCGCGCAAGATAACTGGCTACGAGGCGTAGCGGTGCTACGGTGCTACGGTGCTACGACGCAACAGGCAACGTTGATTGTCCGTTTATACGGCACGGACGAAATTTTAATGGACACTTCGGATACAGAATGCATGATTTTTTAATTTAATATGAGGTATTACGAAAGATTATATCAAGTTTCAATCAATCAAAACTATAGTTTTCATGTTTTGTTGCATTAGTCTTCGACATTATGTATATAGTGGTAAAACCAATCACGTAACGTAATGTTTTCAATTTAAGAACAAGTTTTTTTAAATGAAGTTTTTAAGTTTCTAAAAACATTAAGATTCTATTAAAAATTACGGCTTAAATCAATACTACACATAAACCTAGAATGTTTTTTTAAGACAGGCCGTAAATAAATACGGCTAAATTATTTTACGTGCAATGAACTGATTTTTAAGTACGACGACCTAGTTTCGCTTGCTGTTATGATGACGTTCTTGGGTAATGGCTTTTAGATTTCGGTTACGTCATTGCTCTTTAGACAGAGATGCCAAATACAACTACAGGACAAAATTCTTGTTTTTTTTTAATGTCGAAATTATGTTTTTATTTATTTTTGCAATAAGTTAATTTTTTACAAATCCATAATATATAGTACAAGCTGACGCTAAAATATATATTATGTACAAGTTTATAAAAATAAAAAAGGAAGTGTTCATTGGGACCAAAAACTCGCTCTCAATGGGAAAAGTGCCCAAAAGGCTGGCAGTGTTGCCACGTTGGTTGGCAATGCTGATTTTTTGGGCTTAGCCCTGTGGCCACGTGAAGAGTTATAAGTAATATTTATGTAGATAGTAAATATTTTACAGACCCATTCGGTACCATCATCTGCCTAGCCTATTCTCAACTATATTGGGGTTAACTTCCAGTCTAACCGAATGCAGCTTAATACCAGTGTTTTACATGGAGCGACTTTATGATTTAAATCACTATTTCTTGTATGATGTATTTCCTCTAGGATGCGAGTAAAACCGCGGGCAAGGGCTAGCTAAAATTAATATTATCCAAATAATATTACTAAAATTAATATTACCCAAATAATATTACTAAAATTAATATTCTGTAGTGCATGTTGCAGTCACAAGTGTTAATTAAATACTTCCGGATAGTGGGCACCACCGCAGGCAACCTTGTATCATATTTAATGTAACCGCTATTTTATTATATATTATGGTACTATATTAAATATAATGCCTTTCATGTTTCACCACTATAAAGCTGATTTCACTATACAATAGATAGGTTGACTGCATTATTAAACTTCTAGTTTTAAAGTATTCAAAATTAGGAATTATTTTGCTTCTGTCTATATTCATATAACTCTACTGTTGGTCTCGTGGTCGCAAGTGCGACTGCTAGTTGTGGGGTCCTGGGTTCGATGCTCAGGTCGAGCAAAGTGTTATTAGGTGTTTCCATTAGGAATTTCTTAGTAATAGCCCGGAGTTTGGAAGTTGATGAAGACGTTGGTCGTGTGCCTGATCTCTCTCCGATCGTGTCGGAGGGGAGAGAGAGAGAGCACTTGTGTCTCCGTTGACATTGGCTGCCATGGCCAAAATAAGGTCTGGAAGACTATTATTATTATATTCATATAATTCTTCTCCCCTTGTGCAAGTGTGCATACAAGGGGCAGATGAAACTAACGTTTTTATTTATAAACTTGACGGTGCAGCAAGTGGCGCTGTCCAGTTTTGTTACGAAGTTACTAAGAATCACCGAACAGGTCGGATATGAGTGACACTGGCTGGTGACAGTCACTCTAGCAAATGTCCTCGTCATCTATGGTTGCATTGCGGCTGTCTCCTAATAACAAAGATGAAGTCAGATGAGCCGCTGTCGTACCACGTCTACGACGAACTGCTTTATTTTGGCACAATCCTGATGATATTGAAGCTGCTGAACCACTAATACGATGACCTTTTCTAGTAAAGACTATCCTGCGCCACACTAGAATCGTCGAACTTTTTGTTAAGGGCGTACCGCAAAAAGCAGATGAACATATGAACATACATACAATAGGCTATTTGCCTCTGCCGTAGTCGGGTAAAAACAGCGTCGAATTTTGAATAAAAAATGTATTTTGCGGGCAACATGGAAGAAATTATACGGTTTATTGTTGACCCGTAATTTCACTAAAGTGCTAGTCAAAATAGTATTCGAATGGGGAAAAATTAAAGCCTCAAAATAAGGAACACAAACAGTAGCATTTAATTGCAATTTCGTTTTCTAGTTAAAAGCCTCTAATTTCCTTCAATCTGTTGATATTAGGGGTCCATAGGCATTCCAATTCGGGAGATAAGTGGGAGTATAGATTCTATTGATAAACTGAGATGATAGAGGCCGATCAACTCTTTTGAAGAGTTCGCAGTTTAGTGTCTGATGTTTTTCTTAATGCATGAACTCATACAACTCATAATTTAAGATAGTTATTGAAATATAATAACATGTTTATTTCTGTAAGTAGATATTTTAAGACACATTTACACGTCAATATTTTGTTGGTATTTTAAAACTACATGGCGCCGATTGATTCAGAGTAAACATTCACCGAACACGTAAAACATCTTCTAAAACAAAAGTGAAATAAAATTCAGCCCTAAGAGTAATAATGGGATACACCCAATTCTGCATTGCTAAAAAGTCACAAGAACAGTGTGACTATGATAGTAAAAACTTGTCCAAAGCTTGCAGGTTCATGTCAATATTCCATGGAAAATCTCCAAAAGCATGGTATGATAAAGTAGATTACCTAATGTACTGAGTTTAATAAATTAAGTGTACCCATAATTTGTAGATCGGTTTTACCGTAATAAAGAACAGTCTTATCGCGATCTACAATTTATGGGGTAAATAACCAGCTGATAAGGGGACAATTTCTGGCTATATTCAGAATTGGCTACAACAGGTACGCTCGACAACATATCAAGCTATACATTCCCAGTATAAGCTGACTTCACACGAAAACCTATACAATGCGAGGCCAGGTAAACTGGAAATCTATAGCTTGGTATGTCGTTTCATCTGCTTATATTCTCTCATGAAAATACCGCTTGTGTGCTAATAAGGAAACGCGATCACTTCAGTCTTTATTAATTTACTAGTAGCACCCCGCGGTTTCACCCGCATTAGTTTCGATCCCGTAAGAATATCGGATTATAAAGTATTCTATTTGTTAATGCTGGTTATAAACTATCCGTGTGCCAAATTCCATTTAAATCCGTTCAGTAGTTTTTTCATGAAAGAGTAACAAACATCCATCCATCAATCGTCACAAACTTTCGCGTTTATAATATTAGTAGGAAGTAGGATGCACCACGCAACAGCAGCTTGGGATAGGCTTTTGTCCAGTGGTAGAAGTATTGGCTGAGTTGATTGATTAAACCGCACTACCACAATGTACCATCAAATGTGACATTATTCATCTCATCTCATTATAATTTATCTTGGCCCTAATTTACTATGACCACTTAATGATTCCTTGCTTCGAAACCACGTCCATTTCTTAGTTAATCACGAAATCAGAAGAACAATTCTCGTAATTTAACACGTTCAAAATCCAGTCACAGTCTCTTCTCAGCGGCAAACAAATGTCAAAAACTTATCAAAATATATGGAAATTAAAGGTATTTTAGACAGATTGAGACTGAGATCAGACTGTGAACGTTCTTATAATTACGAGAATTGCCACTCTGTTATTATCGTATTCTCTATGATACAATGGCGTGGTTTGAACTGTCAAAATACATATTGTCCGAACGGTTGACGTTTCGATTCCTTGCCGTTAACAAGACACGATATATTGACGTGGTTTGCAAGCTTTCGCGGGGAATGATACAGAATGTTCTAACAGACAGCTGTGCTGGTGGGGAGTTTGTTGCGATACTTCTTCCGAGCGATAGCACTAGGTAGTGGTGAAAGGCGGGCGTTTTTGAGGGACTGTCTTTTGTAATTTTGACGTTCGAAAAGTGCTGATTCTCAGCCTAATTTGAATAAATGACTTTTGATTTTGAATTGGGGCCCTGAATAGATACAGGTGAGTACTACACTATTTTGTGATTAACAGTCCAAAATAGAAACAAATTTTTATAGAATTGAAACTAGAGTTTTACAAGCTACTTGTCTTTTTCTAAAGGTTTATAATTAGGACATAATTCATTTCGTACCTAAAAACGAAGGTTTAGTCCATGTTCAACCACCACAATCTTTACCCCAGTAAAAAATGCTCGACATTTTATTTCCCATAAGAAAATAGTAGGTACTTCTTTTTCTAGCCAGCACTTTAATTTTTGGGTATAAAATGTTCGACACTTGAACTTTTTTACGTTTTTTGCAATTCGTCTTCAAGAGTTCACCTTATTCATAATAAAATCGCATCCAAGCAGTAACCACAGCTCGTTGGCTCGCTCCTTAATATTTGAGCACCGGCCCACCATGAGCGGTTCGTGCTCCGACTGCAAGTTGAATGACGGCCGAGTTAACTTGAATGCCAAACGTCCGGAGGATGGATTACTATTAAATGTGATGTACAAAGTCTTTGAGTTGAGGGTTAAAAGTAAATTGAATTAAAATGAAGACTTGCGAAAATACCTGATTAATGTCGTGGTAGAATAAACTATATAAACTAATAATTCAAACTGGTATTCATCTGCAACCGGTTAGACCGGAAGCCGACCCCAACATAGTTGGGAAAAGGCTAGGCACATGGTAGTGGTACAATAAACACAGAAATAGTTTTTTGAAACTTTATATTTTGTCATTTATTGATTAGGTGAAAAGAAACTATTATTATTAGGTACTAGTGTATATCTAACGAGTCTAATAGATGAAAAAAAATGGTTTTCCATGAACCATGGACCATGGACATGGACATGGGAAAGATGATCATGGTGGTGGTGGGTTAGTATTACGCTTTTAAGCTATACTAGAACAATGGTGGCCTAGTGGTAACTGTCGCGGCTTACGAGTTGTAGGTCGGTTCGAACCCAGACCAGGCGCTTTACTGTGTGTAAAATATTTCATCAACACTGCTCTCAAAACGGCGAAGGAAAACATCGTAAGAAACCAGCATGTCCTAGGGCCAAAAATGCGAAGACATCTGCCATTCACCGCGTGGTGGATTACAGCTCTCTCTAGAAATGAGCAGGCCTGTCCTAGCAGTGCATAGTGGGAACATAATAATAAAAAAGAAAAAAGATAAAGTGATAATAATAAAGTGGAAGAGTCTGTTAGAACGTCCTAATCTCTGGAAATACCGGTCGCATTTAAAAAAAATCGTTTTGCATTTGTTAGCTCAATTCTTAAGCTCTATTAAACATCACGCTAGGGCCCTTAGGAGTCGAGCAGAAAGAAAAAAGTAAAAAAATAACGCTAAGCAAAAACGAAGTAAAAGCGCGGGCATGTGATGCGATGCGACGCGGTGAGATGGTGGAAGTGGAACAAGAAATTACACGCGGATGAAATCGTGGAAAGAAGCTAGTAGGTTGTAAAAAGAACTTCTGAATACTTATAACTACGATAATGACACTTATATTTTTACTGACATCAAAGTGAAAACTCCACATATTCCCTTTGAGAGGCTGCGCATAATATCACTATTATTTCTGACCCACATTGTCAGGAATATTCTTTAAGTGTCATTGTGTTTTTAGTAGCTGGCGAATTTTATATTAATGCGTTAAAAAGTGTTATTTTAGGAGCAGTTTATTTGACAATTTAATGGAAATGATTTACTTGGCTCATAAAATAATAATGGGTATTAAACTTAGAGTTTGAGTGCCCCAGCTAGATGGACCTTGGGAAGGTGGCTGGGGCAGACTGGATGCGAAAGACGGAGAACTAATGATAAAAATAATTAAAAAATAAAACAATTGGAATAACCACCGACGGGCGCCATGGCCCACGCACAATGGTCCACTTGTAGGACTAAGTGCGGAAACCAAACCCGTAACATAAAATAATGATAAAGCAAATTGAGTTGCCTCTATATTAAAATCACAACTGTCATCTTTTGACAATTGTATAGCTTATCATAGAATAGGATAATTAACCCATAATGTCCCCACTGCTGGGACACAGGCCTCCTCTCGGTGAGAGGGAGTGAATGGGCCGTAATCCACCACGCGGGCCCAGTTCGGGATGGTACATGACACATGTCTTCGAATTTTTGGTTCTGGTACATGCCGGTTTCGTCACTATGTTTTCCTTCACCGTTTTGAGAGCAGTGATAATTGTATGAAATGGCTAAAATACGCCTATTTGACGTAAGATGTCAAATTGCGAACAATTATTTTCCCTGGCTGCAACTTTGTTTTTTTATTAAGCCTCACCAGACTAATAAACTGCAGGGTATATAATACACTACGTGGTACGCACACAAAGGTAGTCATCGTACTCACCAACTTATCTCCAGCGTACCCATGGGGCCTCCTACAGGAAAAGAAAGATTCGAGACAAATGATCCCATTCCTCACCATTGTTGACACTGAGTAAGCTATAAAAGCTAATAACATGAAAGTGGTATCCCACCTGAACATTGAACACGAATCTTGGTGCGGTGTCGACCCTCGTCTTGCAATGGCAATACGAGTAACATCAGATGGTCCGCGTCTTGAATATCAACTACGGTATGATAGGAAATAAGTGCGGTCGTTAAGAGCGTTTACAACGTACGGCATTTCATACAAACTTTCAAGTCCTTGTTTTTCGAAATGAATAAACCGATTTTACTGAAACTTCCTACGCATAAGCAGGATATATACCTAGGTCTAAAAAGTTAATTGAGAACATTTTCGAAAAATAATGTAACAGCTAAATTCGACCGATTTTAAATTTTCCATAGAAACAGAGATTTCCAATGATCTTTTTTTAAATAAGACGTTTCGAAAATGTTCTTTACTAACATTTTAGACCTATGTATGTCTCCTGCTTATGCGTATGAAGTTTAATTAAAATCGGTTCATGTATTTCGAAAAACAAGGACTTGAATGTTTGTATGAAATGCCGTACGTTGTAAACGCTCTTAACGACGAGGAATGCAGGATGGTTTGATAAACTTAGGTCTCTGTCAGTAAAATATTCGCAACCTATTCTATAATTACTTCAAATCTCACTCAAGTGAAGAATGACAATAGAATTTAAGTTATTTTACCACTCTAAAATTAGTAAACGATAAATGATTTTATTTCTGTAAGTATGTTTGTACCAACACTTTTACTCGTCAATCATATTTTAAAAACTAGATGAGGTCGGTGATTCTTGTCTGACTACTCTGAGAATAAAGGCCGAAACAAACTCGGAGATTGTATGTAGATTGAGTGGACCTATCTAGTCAGAGCACGCATTTGTCATTAATCGTGCAGCTCAACTCAAAATTTAAGGAGCCCAACGATTCGACGAATAATACCAAAGAAAGGACATTTGGTTAGGCTACATAAATTACTCAAACTGCCAGACCATGATTAAGATTAAAACTAACTGAGAAAAATGAACAATGAACCACATTCATAATAATTAAAATTATTTATCTATTTATTTTATTTTACCATTTATGTACACACATAAACAGACAATGAAAAACAGAACAGAAAAAATAGGTACAGAGGTGATGCTTATTTCATAAGAAATCTCTTCCAGCATACGTGAGGTAGGACAATAGTTATAGAGATGTACACAGCGTGTGATAGAGCAAAGGAGACAAAAAAATAATACATAGAATCAAATAACAATTCACTTACAAACTAAATAAAAATTAAGAGACTGTTCTAACATACATACAAATAAACATACATAAATATTTCTAAAATAAATATTACTAGAATGACAATAATTATATCATACTCAAAATAATAAATATGTATTTATTATTTTGAGTATGATATAATTATATATGATACAACTATGATGAAATGGACAGATAGTGTTCTTTCACTCTTCTTTTAAAAACTGCAACAGTTTGGCAGTCCCTAATGTCAGGCGGTAGTGAATTCCACAATCGCACCGCGTGCACTGTGAAGGAGTAGAAGTAGAAAATTACTTATTACTTTACAAAGTAAATATTCATGTCATTGTATATGTAAAATTCATTAATGTCAATGTGTATATAAGGTGGAGAAGACAATACAACAATAAATTAAACTGCGTACATCTAATGACGTTCCCAGTCTGCATACGAGAAAATTCAATCAAATAGTAGCATCAAATAGTTTAGTCATTATATAGCTAGTCAAAAATTGGCAAAACCGAGTCGACCCATCACTATTATTTAGTTTGTTTGAAAAAAACACTTTTTTTAATTTCGAACCTAGGATTTATTTGATAGTTTCAAAATACTCCTAGCCACTAATATTGACATTTATTGTCGTATTGTTGTCTCCACATTGTATACAAAATCCGGAAATAATATTGATCATTTGAGGACCATAGGTTGGTGTCTGAAATAGTCTTTTGAGAAAAAAACCATAATTATGTACAGGTTTGAATGGACCTGTCCAGTCAGTGCACGCATTTGTCATTTTTTTTTTTTTTTAGTCGTTGCCCCACACTAGGAATTAATCCTGTATCGTGGGTGCGTTCACAAACATTAAATGTTTGTAACCACTGCGCCAACCGTGCCGACCGAATTGACCGAATTGATCGTGTAGCTCAGAACTTAAGGAGGTAGCTAAGTGTCATATTAATAATCATAAAATAAACAGAGTATACTGTGGTACTTCCAATATTTTCCTGCAACAAAGTACTTTTCGTAAATAACTAAAATATACGCTATCATTACTATGTAACTGGTATGTAATGATTATAGTTAGAACATAAAATAATTGTTGCAAATCATGAGCGCGCAATAACGTGACATTTATGGACATAGACAAAAGGTTCAAATTACTATATAGAAAAGCGTGTGTTGTGTTCGAAAAATAATAACTACACAATTTTATATCTGTTGTAAAAGTAAACATGTTATTAATTATCTTATTGTTTTAAAAACGTGCAACTAGATTTCTACTTTGTTAATACAACTTTGAAGGTACCATCGCTCTGCAGTCTGCATCTAGTAATGTCTGAAAACAAACGTCTTCCTGATTTTCTTTTGTTATATTCTTGTGAAGTGATGTGACATTCTTAGAAGATTAAAGTTTTGGTGAGTGCCTGAATATTGTTTGAAACAGTTACACTACTCAGGGTGAATTTCACCAAAGTTTTATACCTAGAATAAGTATTATCCTAAGAATATTTTTTTAATTTTTGACAGTTTATCCATGTTAGACATGTCAGAGGTCAATTTTATTCCGCGGATAAAAGATATCTGACATTGGTAAAATCAGCCCTCAGTAGGATACAGTAAGTCACCATCTGCCTGCCCTTGTGCCATGTTACTTGTGGTCGGCGCAACACGTTTTCTTCTTTCATTCTTCCGTGTCAACCGTCATCACTCCCATCATTCACTCCCTTCTCTATCATATCATTCTTCACAAAATCCATCCTCCAGGGATAGTAGGATACAGTAGGTGCACAGTCAAATTCTTTGGTAATAACTTTTATACTAGTCAGGTTATATAAGCGACTGAAACATTGGCTGTTGCTTTAAGAGTTGCAGCTTCATTGCACATGCAGGAGTTGAAATGTGTATTTAACATTTTTGTTTTTAATTTTTCGCACGATGAACGAGAAGTTCTCAGTGTCCTAATTTTTTTTAAGACGTAGCATAATTATTATTAATTTTTGGTTATAGGACATCACGATGTTGCCTCAAGACGTTTTCCTTCACCGTTTTGAGAACAGTGATGATTAAATCAAATACATTAAGTAAAGTCACGGCGGCACGGTTGGCGCAGTGGTTAAGCGATTGACTGCTGCGCTGCGTGTCGCGGGTTCGATTCCCGCACGGAACAAATATTTGTATGACCTACAATTAGTTGTTCCGGGTCTGGTTGTTTGTGTATGTGAGTTTATATGTCTGTAAACGCACCCACGACACAGGAGAAATTCCTAGTGTGGGGCAACGTTTTTAAAAAAAGAAAGAAAGTGCCTGTCTGGGTTCGAACCTACGGACACGAGTCACGGCCGTTACCACTGGGCCACCATTGCTCTGATTTGAAGACTTAAGTTTGATTATTAACTTAGGACCAAATTAACAATCAGAAACGTAACATAATCGAATAACGAGTTCGTTGTAGAAAATACATAAAATAATCCATCGTGGAGGCTGTTTGTGCAGTTTGTGTACTGTTTACTTGTCTCGGTGAAGCGCGACGAGGAAATTAAGTGCTCTCCTGCAAATTGTAAGACTGCTTTGACTTATAATTATGAATTTATAACTGAAGCGACGCCACGGTGAGTTTTAGGTAATGGAGACCAGTCGATACCATGGATGTAGAAGCCGAGGTAACCACGTTTGGGCTGATTATTTTCAATCATCTTCTAACTTTACAAGAGAGAAATTTGAAATTTGATATTCCAACAAATATTTAATGGCCTGAAATTTGTAATGTAATTTGAAATTTGTATTGTTAAAGTAATTTGTTATAATATTATTGTTGACATGCATGTAAACTCACTTTATGTACCTACATTTTATTGTACGCCCTAAGGGCAGGACATAGCTGTTCGCAAAACACTAAATTAACACCAGCTGTATTATGTACACTATCCTATGATCCACAATAAAGACGAATTGAATTGAATTGAGAAATGTCAACTTTTTTTAAAGATTCCTTTGAACATAAAATCACGCCTGTAACTCTCAAAGGGTTAGGCGAGGAGTACTTACCCATAGTCTACCCACATTTCGCCAGTTGTGTTTATGTTCATGGAGGCAAGGCTATTGCTATCAACCGGGCACAAATCCAGATACCGGGCTGAGAAATTCCTGATAAAAATCGCAATAAGACTTTGTCCGACCTAGGAATCGAACCCAGGACCTCATGCACAGCTGTAGCGCTTGCGATTACTAGACCAACGAGGCAGACGAGATATTTGGTATAGCCAACATTAATTACAAAAAAGAATAACTAGTATATACCAGTATAGAATAGGTACTAGTATATACCAGTATAGAATACTAGTATATACTAGTATAGAATACTGGTATACAGTGTGACAGGGAAACTCGACGTATTCCTTGAAAGGGGTTATACTAGAGGTCATTAGCAACAAATTAAGTCCAGTGAACTAGGGGTCAACTTGTCACCCTGTATACTAGTTATTCTTTTTTGCATCCCGGCTATAAGTTTATGATCATTATCTTTCATATGCATTGTTTTGATAACCATAACCGATTGCGTATTGGCAGGCGTCACCCCCAGCTAGATAGACTGCCGACCTTAAAGAGGTGGCTGGGACAGACTGGATGCCGAAGACGGAGGCCAGAGTGTTATGGCGCAGCCTGGGATATGCCTTTGTTTAGCAGTGGACTACGATAGGCTGAGTTGATTGATTGTTGATTGAGAATAGTTATTTTAGTATAACATAATAATAGTCCCAAGAGCCATCACGCCTTCGGAGTGCTAAACGTCAAGGCATTGCGCCTTCTAAAACATCTTTAGTGAGAAAAAAAAAACATCAAATCCTTCATACGAGTACATTTTATACTGTGCCAGCTAGACTTGCTACTCGTATAACAAGACCACGGTCAACAATATGGATCGTTGTAATACGTGTGATTAATTATGCTTTGCAGTCCAATATTATCTACTATCGATTTTTCCACAATAATAAAATAATAAATACTATAATCGGATCGGATAATTAAGATACGAGTAAGTTCGGCGTAATCCCGATTATTTGATACTTGTATAAAATATAGATTGGATTGTCTTTTGGTTAATAAAGGCTATGATTATATATTTTTTGAATTGGGTATTATTGTAGAAACGAAACCTCCTGAGCTCTGGTTTGTAAGAGGGTTTCTGTCGTTGCAGCACCAGGGTCCTATTTATTAAACCAACAGGTGATAAACTAACATTCCAAAAATTTTACAATTTTCCTTCACACATATTCAACGTTACGAGTATGCTTAGATGGTTTGGTACTTCCAGCCTAGCCTTTTCCCAACTATGTATCCAGTCTAACCAGTTAAAGCTGAATACCAGTATTTTACATGGAGCGAATGCCTATCTGATCTCCACAACCCAGATGAGTACTTGTGAAGGCTACTCTTACCAAACAACTACTATGTTATGTACCGTGTAATAATCAGCCTATGAAGTTCCCACTGCTGGGCCAAACGACTCTTTTCTGTAAGAGGGAGTGGGCCGTAATCCACCAAGCAGGCCCAGTGCGCGCTGATAGATGTCACAGTTCTTCGAATTTTAGGTGCCAGTGCATGCCGGCAATTTACTCAAAATGTTTTCCTTCACCGTTTTGAGAGCAGTGGTGATGAAATAATTTACACAAAGTGAAGCACCTGTCTGGGTACAACTCGTAAGTGGAGTACCTAATAATTTGTAAGTATTTTATAATTACTAGTAAAAAATCGAAGAAGCATCACCACGGTACACAATACGTATCAAATTCAAGACTTATTACTCGTGGCAGATTACTTTTATTAATCAATTGTAACGATAATGATTGTGCTATGTTCTATAGATATTGTGGGTCATTTATTTAGTTTCAGTTCAGTGGTGTTCGCGTAAATACATAGGTGAGTCTGTTTTTTGTTAATAAATAGGTTAGAGGTATAAGTAGATTAACTTATATTCGAGACAGACCGCGGCAGACCCCGTAGAAGATGACGGGACGAGCTGGAAAACAAACGACTGATCTCCTTTAGTCCTGGATTGAAAGAGCTGGGAGGCATGCCCAGCAGTGATATAGGCCAACCGTAGGTAACAGCTACTTATATTTGCTTATCGATCTGGTATTATGATAATTATTAAAGGAGACCCACGTCTCCTTTAATAATTAGGGACCTATCCACACATATTAAATGATGAATATGTGTGGATAGGTCCCGTTTTTAGGGGTTTATTTCTATGGCGGCTTAAGAGGTTTGATCCTCTAATCAAGCTAAATGTAGCAAAATCATATTCAGCCTATAATGTTCCCACTGCTGGTACACTGGCCTCCTTTCGGTGAGAGGGAGCGGACCGTAATCCACCACGCGGGCCCAGTGCGGGTTGGTAGATGTCGCATGTCTTGAATTTTTGATTCTAGGACATGCCGGTTTCCCCACCATGTTTTCTTTTACCGTTTTGAAAGCAGCGGTGATAAAAATAGTTTACACAAAGTAAATCGCCTGTCTGGGTTCGAACCTACGACCTTGTCTTGCCTGAGAGGTTATTTATAAAACTTGCACGCAAATGCAATTATAGTGACGTTTTATCAGTCGGTCGGTCGGTGTAGATCGTGGATCGAACCTAGGCAGACGTTTTACTTTGTGTAAATAATTTCATGAATGTTAGATCCAAAAATTCGAAGACATGTGTCCTCTACCAACCAGCACTGGGCCCGTGTGGTGGATTACGTTTCACTCCCTCTCACCGAGAGGAGGCCTGTGTCCCAGCAGTGGGAACATTATAGCTGATTGTGATGACGTCTCGTTTTGCGACTATACCGTTATTATAGACAATGTTAACTCCATTCTTTGAACAATACTTGTAGGTAGGTATACCTACAAGTATTGTTATATTATATCGGATATTATATCGGATCGCCAGAAAAATCAACAGTACACTAATTAAATGATATAATTAGATTTCTATCAGATAAAGTAACCTGATAGGAATATATATCATTTAATTAGTGCACTTCTTCTTAATCTTTGTTATTGTAAATTAGGGTAGGGAATATCGATTAAAATATTTAAGGTACCTAGTTTAATTTATGCCAGTCATCCTTAGTAGGTATATTTTACACTAGCAGCGCCCCGCGGTTTCACCCGTATAAGTTTCGATCCCGTGGTACTAACGAGATAAAAAGTATTCTATGTGTTAATCGTCGTGAGGAAACGGCACGTCCTAGAACCTAGAATTCGAAGACATGTGACATCTACCAACCCGCACTGGGCTCGCGTGGTGGATTGCGGCCCACCCCGCTCACTGAGAGTTTGCCTGTGTCTCAGCAGTGGGAATATTTTAGGCTGATTATGCTTGACAGCTCACGTATAGAAATCACATTCGTTCGACACATCGATTGTTACGGAAATACCGCCATTCTGTTCCGATACCCGAGTGTTTAGTAAGATACCAGAGGGAATTCCCATACTTTTATGAACGTTCGAATTCAAGTGTCAAAAAATCCTCTAGTTTATCTAAATGTTTGTCAATTTCTTGGCATTGATTGTCGTTGAGATAGATGGCAACTTGAATTTGATCGTTTTTTCAGTACAAGAATTGGCCTTCAAGACACACATAGGCTACATACAAACTTAAGAAAGTAAGGATTGGTACCCCCATATTCACACCAAGGAGGTTTTCTAGAATAAGTTGTAAAGACTAGCTGTTGTACTTATACAAAACCTGTCCAAAAAGGTAAAAAGGTGAGAACAATGTCTGAAACAACAATATAAATGTATGATACATGTTTTTATACAAGTGAAATGAACTGTCATCGGAGATTGGCATTATTGACAGCTCACTTCAAACTCACTTCATATATGTTTTCACGGTGAGATTACAGAATAGCACTTCTTGGGTGGGGTAACAATATGTCACTTGCAACATAGTAAGTCAATAGTTCACTCCAACATCAATAGATGGCATTACTTATCATATATTTACACTGGATAAATCCGCGCGAACCAGTGAGCACAGGTAGAGAGGAATTTGTCAGCGCTTATCGGCGACAACGTTCGCGCTTCTTCTACTTAGTGTCACTGGCACGATTGAATTTTATATCTTGATGGCCCAAAATTTGGCCACGAGCTTCCACGGCGTCGTCAGTGGCAGCGCAGAGGTCACTTTGACTCGCGTTGATTTTGCAAGAAGTATAAAAACTGGTTGCGCCGACCAGCGCTTGTCAGTGCCGATAAACGCTGGCATATCGGCGCCGGTTACCGGCTTTCTACGTGAATACACCCTTAGAATTTTATAGAAATGATCTACTAAGTAGCATCAGCACATAAAGCTACTACAATCTGTCAAATTTCTTTAATAGATTTTCAACTTTATCTTTAAAGCATTAAAGGTTCAAGGTTGATTGGGAAAATTTGACAGTTTCGGGTAGCATGACCTGCTGGCACAGCTGCTGGCGTCTGTACTAAATACATGGTAACAGGTTGTGCCTCGATGCCAACCTGTATAGTCTGTGCAAGCAGGAACTCGTTCATTTACGAGTTTGAGGTTTATCACAATTTGATAACAAGATGCTATCGGGTTGATAGAACAGCATGCAACAAGAGGATGTGAGCCACGAGTTAAACCCTTTATCATCATCATCATCAGCCTATAGCAGTCCAATGCTGGACATAGGGCTCTCCTATTGCACGCCATTCAACTTGATTTACGGCAAATCTCACACTTTATATTCGCTGAAAACTATTTACTTTGGAATAACTCATCATCTTCGAGTGCAGTCCACAACTCCAGCAGTGCGATTCTGTAACCATCTCACCGTGAAAACTTAGGTGAAGTGAGCGTGGAGTGACCTGTCATTCCAACTAATGCTAGGGATTGACACTATTGACAGCTCACTCTAAGCTCACTTCACCTAACTTTTCACGGTGAGATTTTTACAGAATCGATCGGCAGATGTGGAAGACTTACATCACTTAACAGATGGACTGTGTTCGATATGAGTCTCATAGAAGTTACCTATCTATTTGGGGTCTTGAGGTTGAACCAACCTGATATGGGCACAATCCATAAAAGTATGTCTCAATCAAATGGTAATAATGCGAAGAGTACGTTCAGGGTCATAACAGCAAATGGCTTAATAGCCAACAGACTCCACCAACACTTGAGGAGGCTCTGGTTGGGCAGCTGGATCAAGGGCTTGATTCAGAAAGCGGTACTTCTGGACACGGCTCGCATTATTAGGAGTATCCTCTCTCTGGAGCTCTGACCTAGTAGATTTAACCCTGTTCCCGATATACGGTGTACAACTATTTTTTATATTTTTAAAGGTTTTTTTATAAAAATATTTTTAAATGCAATGTATAAATATTTAAATGGAATAAAGTAGATAACAGTGATTACATCGTAACGTCGTAAAGGAATCATAACTGAATGTCTGTTGCCAGTGTAGCTGACCTCATGACCAAGAGCGCTAATTAAGTTTGAAACAAGTTAGGAAGTCCCCAACGACCATACGTGAGTAACGCCATGTATACTCCTCAACGTCATAATACCTATCAGAATAGCTTCAACACATTTAGACTAAATTCTTCAAATGATTGGGTAACTCCGTCTTTCGCCATGTCATGTGGATTGTTAAATAATCTTATCAATAGTTAAGATAAGTATTCGTTATCAACGTAGGTATGCGCCCTCTATCCGCATATCATAATAATCTTTGACAAAAGTACGTATGAAGATAAAGAAGATAAACAAAAAATCTATTGAAAATTATTGTTTTCAGAATTATAAATTATCACGGTGAGATTTTTACAGAATCAGGCTTTCAGGATTTCCCATACCAAATCAATTTCTGTTTCATTGAATAAGCATAAACAGCCTATAAAGGGTGGCAGGGACACCGACGCGAAAAAAAAAATATTGCTGTTCCATACGTTTTGACCGCGTAGGTACCTATTGCACTTTTCTATGAAACTGAAGATTTTTTTTTTGATAACCTACGAAAAATTTCGACGCTATGGGGTCTAAACTCATGTGCTGAATCTATGGTTACAGTTTGCACGTCGATGTCCCTGTCACCCTGTTTAAAACGTTCCTACTGCTGAGCCACAGGCCTCCTCTCTGTGTTAATCCAAATCTCATTGACGGCAGATATCCAAGCAATTGGGCAGCAAACAAATTATATTAGCACTCCGCCTCATATTTAATGAAATTTTATGCCTGTTTTTTTTTGAGACTCAAACCAAGGAAAAAAGTCAAATCATGATATACTTCACAGCCTTCTTTATTCGTGTCACTGGCAAGACTGTGAATTGACTGAATTTTAAATGTTATTTTCCCAAAACTTTGCCACTTCCACGGCGTTGTCGACGGCAGCGCAGAGGTCACTTTGACAGCAAAGAAAAATGTACCATTTTTTTAATTTCGAAAACCCACGTTGCTCCACTAGGTACAGGGAAAAGGTTTTGCTATCTCCGGTCAATCTGGCAAGAATGAGTCCAGATCTTCATGCTAGCGTTTCCTAAACCTGCCTTGCCGACGCCGGTTTCAACATCTGTCCTGATGCATCCTATAAGTATGACTGGTCCAGTCTCACTTCAGCCTCGCTGATTTATCGCTATTATCGGTGATGCCTCTATTAGAGCGTATTATTGCGTTGCGAATTCGATCGATCAGTTTAATTTTAGACGTCCATCGCTCCTTGAAAAATCTTAAGTTTGGACTTCTGATCTTCGAAGATAGAAGAAGATAGCTTCGCCAAAAAAACTCCGCTGTACTGACCACCGTAATATATATATGTCCAAAATAATGAATTATTATCGTTAAGAACATGTTTACGATAAACTAATGCTTTCAATCAACCTAATTCCAATAGATGATATTATATCGATAGTGCCTACACATTTTGCTTAGTAGATTAAATTTCAGATCCGTTCATCATCATCATCATCTGCCTAGCCTTTTCCCAACTATGTTGGGGTCGGCTTCCAGTCTAACCGGATGCAGCTGAATACCAGTATTTTACATGAAGCGACTGCCTGTCTGACCTCCAGACAGGCAGTCGCTAAAAAATTCAGATTTCAAATCCGTTATGAGTTAAATTAATTATAATTATTCATCTATTTTATACAAGGTGATGTTGATTATACATAACAAAACTGGTAGAAAGAATTGAATAAATTAGTATTTCTATATTTAGGGCTGATTTTTCAATCATCTGATAACTTTATTCGAGGATTTTTTTTAAATTTTGACAGTTATCTTATTCAAAAACTGCCAAACGTCAATTTCATTACTTGAATAAAAGTTTTCTGGCGATGAAACAATCAGCCCTTAATTTATTAGCCGCGCTTCTATCCGTGTAGCCTTTTTTGTGAATATCTATTGATTAAATATTAATTTCTGGACCTGGCAATTCCTATATTTTTTTTTTACTCCTTTGAATTGTTCTACTCCTGGACAAAGGCCTGCCCAATTCCATTTACTTCTCTATATGTTTTGCTTCTTTTTGCCAACTTATGAGGAAACTATCCTATAATCAACGAGAAAATAGGCTTACACCTCTAAGCAGATGTGCAGTGTCGTCAACATCAGATGCCAACACTGAGGGAATTTAACATCACTTTATTTTCTCTTCGGAGTGCTACACACGAATTTTAATGTTCGGGTCGCACATTCGATTAATTAGTAGGTATATTTTGCTGAACAACAAAGCCGACTAAAAGCAATTACTATACATACTCGGCTTTAATAAAATTCAGCTTGTGCCGATCGGCAAACTTCGTTCGGCATCTATCCTCGCTTAATCACGTGCCAGCATAATTCGCTCGGCTGCGTTTCCTAAACATACAAATATTTACAGACAGGGAGAGCAGTAGTGACCCAGTGGTAATGGCCCTGACTTACGAGTTGTAGGTCGTGGGTTCGAACCCAGGTAGGTGCTTTATGTTGTGTAAATAATTTCATCACCACTACTTTCAAAACGATGAAAAAAATTTTTTGAAAACATGCGATATCTAGCAACCTGCATTGGGCCCGCGTGGTGGATTACAGGCTACAGCCCATTCCCTCTCACAGAAAGGAGGCATGTGACCCAGCAGTGGGAACGTTATATGCTGATTATGCTATATCTACAAATATACATGTATTCGATTTGGCTGCCCGGCTGTGCATGCCGAGCCGAACAAGTGTGTAGCACCCTGATCTAAATGTTGTAGTCATTCTATCTTAACTCCTATAGTGACATCTATTACCTAGGTACGAAAGTTAGGCAAATTTCAAGTCACGTGGTTTAGTTCTACATTCTGAGAGTACTAACAACTTGAGGAGAGGATGGCAGCATCATCTATGCAGATTCGGAGCGGTGCATTCCTTCCCTAGAGGCGTGACTGCGTTACAAACTCACAAACACACTTTTGAAATAATAATGCGGTGCAGATTTAGGTAGACTTGGTTTCTAGATACTTCTTTGTGACATATTTTTATGAAGCACTTGTGAACTGCCGATCGATTCTGTTAAAATCTTACCGTGACAAGTTAGGTGAAGTGAGCTTAGAGTGAGCTGTCAATCCTTAGCATTAGTTGGAATGATAGCTCACTCCACGCCCACTCCACGCTCACTTCACCTAAATTTTCACGGTGTGATGGTTACAGAATCTCACTGCTGTACCGGGTTCGCTTGCCTGATTAAATAAATACTATACTCCACCGGTTGACGTCATCAAGTTAAGCGTTGTTGCTCAAAACCATACCATAACAATAGGGTCGTAGCTGAGCGATTGGCGTTCTGCGTGGATGTGATGCATATTTTACCCCAACTTACTCTTTTTATATTCTTACCGCGGTAGGTCCATAGATGGGTGGCCATATTTACATTCGATGATCCCTCTATGCCTCGGAAAGTACGTTAGGCCGTTGGTCCTGTTATTCGTGCATCTTTGACAGTCATAATGGGTTGTCAGAAGCCCGAATCTCTGATAACTAGTCTTATTAAGGGGTATCGGATTACCCAGTAACTGGGTTGTGAAGGTCAGGTAGGCTGTCGCTCAATGTAAAATACTGGTACTCAGCTGCATCCGGTTAGACTAGAAGCCGACCCCAACATAGTTGCGAAAAGGCAAGCAGATGATGGTAAGATAAATAGAGAAATAGTTGCCAAAATAATGAATATATTTCAATAGTCTTTTCAAGACTACCCTTTTATAGTTAAAAAAAAATGTAAATAAATGAATGAAAACGTTCTAATGTGTGTGTGTGTGTGGTGTAATAATAATAGTAAATGTATAATTATTTAAACAACTCCCTGCTGCTTGTACCTATAGTAAAAAAAATAATGATTATCCTTTACGAAACATTAGTGCGTGATGTTGTGTGTAGTACGTACTTATTAGTCGCGTGCTAATCAATATTGCACTATAATCATGATATCTAATCTTACCTAAATATTTAAAGTGATTAAAAAAAACATGTCGATTACACAGTTTTTGTTTATCATTACCAATTAGTCATGAACAATCGCTACTGAAATATGTAAATTAATAATAAAGTTGTACCTACTTAAACTAATTCTTATAAAAATATAAAATATTTATTGGTCCAGTAAGCAGGTTCACAGGTTAACAGCAAGATAAAACGACATGAGTAGCTTAAAATATTACCTACAGCTAGGTTACAATATAGTATTTGCTAGTGAGCCCCAAACTAGACAGTTAGTCTGTATCTTGGGACTCGGAGTACGAATTCCTTCCTTATGACTTGCCAACTACCCCATTCATCATAAACATTGTTTAAAGTTAAGTAGTGATTAGCGACTGTTTAACCATACATTTTTGACGTTTAAACGTCAGTTAATTGTAATCATTGCTTATAAATAAACCCCATAATTGTTTATTAGTAACAACAAGTCAAGAGTAAGGGCCCCGACTTACAAGTTGTAGATCATGGATTCAAACCCAGGCAGTCGCTTTACTTTGAGTAATTTATTCATCACCACTGCCCTTATTAAAAAAAGGCGAAGGAAAACATCGTGAGAAAACCAGCATGACCTAGAATCATTCGAAGACTGTGACATCCATCGCGCACTGAGCCTGCGTGGTGGATTACGGCCCACTCCCTCTCACAGAGAGGAGGCCTGTGTCCCAGAAGTGGGAACGTTATAGGCTTATATAATAAATAATAATAATAATAAATAATTTTATTTCGGACAACTGTGAGATCCATAAATTGTTAGTAAACAGATTTGCACTTAAAATACTATTGTTAGTAACTTAAAACTAAAAACGAATGAAAGCGAAGACTAGAAACTAAGGAACAGGTCTTCGCACAAATTGCCTTATTATGGCGGAGGAGGTGTCAGTCGCCACAGCCCTCAGGATGCTATTGCGACTGCCTCTTATTCTGCTCAGGAGTGAGGCCGTTTTTTTGCGGATGATGGCATGAAACCCATCTGTATGGGTTACCGCGAACATTTCTGAGGCACTGCAAAAACGAGGTAGTCGCAACAGCATCCTAAAAACATTATTGTACTGGACGCGCAGAACATCCAGCGACCTTTTCGAGCAGTTGACCCAAAGACTACCGGTGTAAAAACTCTGACAATAGGCTTTAAAAAGGGTAATCATTACTTGGTCTGAACACCGAGCAAATCTTCGTGCCAACATTACCCCTGACCGCTAGAGCTCTGCGCTCCCTCTCAATGTCACCATAAAAACTACATAACCTCGTTTAAGTAATCCTTTCATATTTCAAAAGAGGTAATAGTGTATCGTTTCAAGGCACTAGTTAGGCATTACCAAACTCTGCGTTTGAATCACATCCGGTAATCATTTAGAGAGCCAAAGGATATTTGATAAAAGTTTATCTAGCATTCCTTTGTACTTCGTCACGTAATAACTATCTAATTTAATTATATATTTCTTCTTTTTCCAGAAATGTATTTGCTAACACTGCTAACAGTCATCGGGGCGGCATTTGCCGTACCCATAGCTGAGCCTTCAACCGAGCTTCTGACCGCACTGACTGAGCAAGAACGGGCAGCAGCATACGTTCTCCCCAGAGATACAATTCCAACGTTCTATGACGTCAGACTCACCCTTAACCCAGACAATGAAGAATACTTCACTGGAGCCGTTGACATTAGGATCATGCCCCTAGTCACTACCAACCAAATAGTCCTCCATGCTATGGAAATGCAAATAAAACCCGAAGATATAGAAGTCTTCAGCGACCGAGTACCGTCATCCAACTTGTACGAAAGCCATACATTGGCCCCTAACGATACTCATTTGTTCAGGATTACCTTGAACCAAACGATGACCATACTGCAGCCACACACTATTCGAATCAAGCATTACGTTGGGCAGTACGCTGAGAATATGTTCGGTATTTACGTGTCAACGTACGCGAGTGACGGGACAACACAGTGAGTATTTTTTTATGGAGTTATTTTAATTAAGTGAAAGTATTTAGATTGGAAGTCATGAATATTCTAATTAAATCGAGCTGGCGTATACCCCGTACTTACTTATAAGTCCAGACTTGCATTCCGTACCGTAGGTATCGTTTTGGACCTGGGGGTCTACTCCGAAGTGCAAAGTTCGAATGTTCGGATCGGACCGACACATGACCGAACCGAATATTATTGAAAAATGCGAAAAAAGTTCGGATCGGCGCAGTTAGGTCGGGACCATAATCAATATTCGAAAGAGTGTAGGAGTGTAGGATCAGGACCGACCGAACCAAATAGTAACTTCGTAGCAGGAAACGGCCGAACATTCGGCTGATACTACTTTGGAAGGTTTAATATTAAAAAAATGATCTCTAAACACGGCTGGCTACGGGAAATTAGTTTGGTAGTTTGTTAATATATGATACATTTTCACGATTACTCGTGAGTAGCATGTATAACATAAGGTACGTCATTTTGAAAATATAAATCATCATGATTTGATGGTATATAAGAAGCCTCGATTTCCAAATCCAAATAAACTTTTTTCTTTCTTTCTTTCTTTCTATTACCGAAGAGTAGAAATATTTGTAAGAAATACAAAAATTGTTGTTTTTGGCTGCATAATATATAATTAGTATATATCTTGGTTATAGGTGGGCAAGCCAAATCCTAGTGTCCAGAAACGTTGACCAAAAAGTAACTTGCTCCAACGGTCGCAGAAGTTTTTGAAATTCTCAAAAAGAAGTCAACGCTAGCAAATATAACAAAAGTTTGTGTCAGGCGACATCTCATACATAATGCATTCACATTTCTGCAAAGTCTCTGTTTCTGCAAATAATACTGGGTTTAGCAGACATTTCATATTACTTCAAAGAAATTGCCAAAAAATTTGAAGACAAAAAACCTCAACAAATTAAAAATATCCTAAAAATCTATTTTACTGTGGGGAAGTATGGAATGGAGGATGTCAACGTGTAGGTTCTCAGCCTATGTCTAGCCTATTATAAGTGAGGAACTCTAACATAAGCTTATAGCGCACATAATCTTATTTTAATTAGATTGAGCGCTATTTTGATATATAAAAATGTTATGAAAAATTGCACGAAATAAATAGTTCGATTTTTTTTTTTTTGTATATTATACTAGAATTAAGTACACAACAATTTTTGAACACGAACATTGCACATGGGACCTTTTTTAATGTGTCAACTCCATGAATCTTCAACTAGCATCCCAGTAAATATTGGTTGATGTTACTGAAAAAGACATAACGTACGCCTTGAGTTATTAATAGGACTACTGAAATTTTGAACTCTTGTAAAACACCCGGTTTCTGATTTTTATCTTCTGGTGATGTATTCAATGTAGCCCGCGAAAATTTTTTTTTTAAGTATTTGCATATAAATTTTCATTTTTGCGGACCTTCAAGAACCTTAAAATTTGTAAATTATTTAATCACCACTGCTCTCAAAACGGTGAAGGAAAACATCGTGAGGAAACCGGCACTTCCTAGAACCAAAAAATCGAAGACATGTGACATCTACCAACTCGCACTGGGCCCGCGTGATAGATTACGGTCAACTCCCTCTAACAGAAAGGAGGCCAGTGTCCCAGCAGTGGGAACATTATAGGCTGATTATGTAAGAACCTTAAACAATGCTATAGTAGTGTGGGGCAACGTTTAAAAAAAAAAAAAAAGTTTTTGACGAAATCCCAACTTTAAAGTTCTTAATTTGGAAACCGGGTGTAAGGCTCATTTAATATAATTGTAATTAAGCTACTACCTATTGTTATCTTACCTCAAAGACGAAACGAAAATATTTCTAGAAGCTTCTCACCAATTTATCACTTTTCAGCAAACTCATAACATCGCAACTGCAGCCTACATTCGCTCGCCGTGCCTTCCCCTGCTATGATGAACCCTCTCTCAAGGCCATCTTCAGGACTACCATATACTCCCCACCAGCGTACACCGTGGTCGAGAGCAACATGCCTAAAAGGACAGATTTGCTCAAGTAAGATTTCATCTATAGTTAAGTATAACTTTGGGATCGCCAACCCGTCTTGAGCAAGAATAGTGATCAATGCGCATACCTTCTCTGTATAAGAAGTCTTCGCCCTGCAGTAGGACACTAACAGACTGCTGTTCGTGTCCTACTGCAGGGTAAAAAAAGATTGTATAAAAAGGACAAGGAATTGATTGTATGCGGTCGAGTCAATATTATACAGCACTTAACTTAATCAGCACAGCTGGGTGGCAAAATCAAATAATGCCGGATCGAATGGGACAATCTGAACAAGTATGTAGCACGCCTACTACCTATAATTTTATATATTTAAAAGTATTAGTACGTTAAAAATAAAATGGTTATGTTTCTCTATAAAATTCCAGCGTGTGCCCCAATTATTTTATTTGATAACCATGCCAATCTATGTCAACAACGTTAAGCCCGGATTTTTTCATTAAAAACTGCAACGGTCTGAAAAATATTAATAAGAGGAGTACTGACGAATATCTCTAAGAATAACATTATATCAAGACTGGTTTCTCGAAGGGTTTAGCAGAGGTGACCTAATAATAGTACACCCACATTGCACCAGCTATGTTAATTCCACCGTCACCTTCAAGGCACAAATCTCGACTCCGAGCTTTACTGTTACTGAGGAATTCCTAATGAAAAACGTAATAACTCTTTGCCCAACTCGGGAATCGAACCCAGAACCTCGCGCTCAGCGGTAGCGCTTGTGGCAACTAAACCAACTAGGCAGACTTCTAACAACTCTCTTATTTTTATAGACCGGAAGTACCTGGCTACAACAAGCATGAATTTCAAGACACATTGGTGATGTCCACATATCTTCTGGCATACCTGGTATCGAACTTGGCACACATCGACAACCAAATGGAGTCTGATTACAAGGGCCTGTATCGCGTACCCTTCAAGGTATACTCCAGACCTGGTACCCAGGAAACGGCATGGTTTGCCCTGGAATTTGGGCAAAGGAATATGGCAGCGTTGGAGGAATTCACTGAGTTTGAATACGAGTTCCCGAAGTTGGATAAGGCTGCTGTTCCTGACTTCGCTGCTGGTGCTATGGAGAACTGGGGTTTGGTTATTTACAGGTATGTTCTTCTGTCTTTACAAGCCGTGTGCCTGATGGGATTTCCCATCGGTAAAAATCCTTTTCTGAGATATGCAGTATGACGTTATCTTAAAGCGCGCGGTTTGAGTGATACACTTTATTGACCATATCATTTTAATCTCAGGTTTAAGAAATTTTTTACTTCGCTTATGTTTTAACTATTTACTACTTACTCTTCCTCGATTTTGTTAAGATTGAAAAGAGGATCACTGAATCCACATGCACGTAAAATGGCTAACTTCCATACAAACTTTCATTCCCAATTTAACCTATATACGAGGTGAATTCAACCAAAAAACCTTTCTTAGTACCCCACCTCGTTATGGAAGGAACTCTCGTACAAAAAGACAATGACCAAAAGTCTTACCAAAAAGTTTCATGTACCTATCAAGATCAAAATACACTCGAGAGCAATGAATCCGGGTCACTTGAAGAATCCTAAAAATCTCGGAAACTAAAAATGCTAGGTTAATGCAATAAATTGTATTTAATAGACAATGTAATACTCCTTAAATGAAGTTATTAAAACTTCTTAGTTATTGTAAAGTTATATCATAAAAAAATCAAATTTGAAAAAGGGCCACTTTCGAAGATGGAACTACGAAATTACAGCATTTGGTTTTGCTTTTGTTTGTAATCTGTCATTTATGTGGGTACATAAACCATGTTGATAGTGCTCTATATTCATTATTCAAGCTGAAATTATGTCGCTTACGCCTGAAGAATGCACCAGAATACTTACAATGCTGGAAACCGGCCGGAGTCAGCGCGATACAGCCAGGACTGTCGGTGTGTCGCTGTCAACAGTACAAAGAGTTCTCCGACGTTACGAAGAAACTGGTTCTAACCTACGCAGACCAGGAACGGGCAGAACCAGGTGTACCACAGCACGAGAAGACCGATACTTGGTGAACACCATGCTTCGAAATCGCTTTCTCACAGGAACTGAACTCACAAATCAGTTTCGACGCCTCGGAGGAAGTAACCCAAGTGCATGGACAGTAAGACGTCGGCTTGCTGAATCTAACTTAAAACCCCTTAGACCTGCAAACGGCCCTAAACTGGAGCGTGGGCATCGTATTTCAAGACTAAGATATGCCCAGAGCCACGTAAATTGGAGTATTGAAGATTGGTCAAAAGTTATGTTCTCCGACGAATCAGAATTTATGCTCTACAAGCACGATGGAAGACACAGAGTGTATCGAAGACCAGGGGAAAGATTCAAGCAAGCATGCATCGAAGAAAAAGTAGCCTACGGTGGTGGGTCTGTACTTGTGTGGGCCGGAATTTCTTCTGAAAGTCGCACAGAGCTGGTGATCATAGAAAACGGCTCTTTAACTAGCGTAAGATATGTGGAAGAAATCCTCAATGATCACGTTGGTCCATTTATGGTCAATTTAGGTGAGGATGCTATATTTATGCATGACAATGCCCGACCTCATACAGGTAGGATTGTGAATGACTACCTTCAAGAGATGAACATTACTCGTATGGAGTGGCCAGCGCGCAGCCCGGATATCAACCCGATCGAGCATGCTTGGGACGAGCTAGGCAGATGCGTAAAACAACGAAACCCTCCCCCAATCACGCTTCGTGAGCTCAAAATTGCTCTCACAGAGGAATGGGAGAATATTCCCCAAAATCGTATAAGGAACTTGGCGTACAGCATGCCAAACCGCGTAAACGCAGTAATGGAAGCACGAGGAGGCAATACGAAGTATTAAAATTCAAGAAAATCGTAATAAAGTTCAAAAATTTCATGTTTCCTATTTTTGTTTTAAGGAGAGATCAGCAGTTTTTTTCTTTATGTAATTTTGTGTTAATAAAATGTATGGTGACTCATATTTTTTTTACTTTCATTTAAGGAGTATTACATTGTCTATTAAATACAATTTATTGCATTAACCTATCATTTTTAGTTTCCGAGATTTTTAACATTCTTTAAGTGACCCGGATTCATTGCTCTCGAGTGTACTATAGTAATTATTTTTTTACATCATTACGCATCGGGGATTTGATTTTTGATCACGGAATTCAATTTAAAGTAAAAAAAGTGTTGATATTGTTGTATTCCCCTTACATGACGTTCCGTTTCAAATGATATGATTAATATTACCTTGAATTTTGAAAGTGTCATGATTACGTCTTTCCAAAAACATGTAAAAAATTATACTTTTCCGATTCTACATTAATTAAAAATAACTAGAATAAAATAGAATAGAATTTTGATTTAAATGATTATCAGTTGTCTAAAGCATTATTGGCCGTTCGTGTATGACATGTCGAACAAAATAAAGTACCTGGTTTTCAGGTTATCTCGATTTTTTTGAAAATCTCCGAAACCCGGGTTTTGGTTTACAAAAAGAACTTCCCTGTCCCCATACAACTCATTTTGATAATGCCCCACGTCCAAGCGTTTTTTTAATTGTTACGCTAAATAATATCAATATAATATCGCGAAATTTTCTTTTATCATTGTAAACAAGTTTTTAGGACCAGGATATCAAATAGTTTTTACGTTATTACTTATTTATTGTTTTTATATTTTCATAACGTTATCCGAAATTAATCATATCAAATTTTCCAAACAACCAATTTTGAACTATAAACTTGAGATATTACAGTTTATATTCGTTTGAGTGATTCATCGGTTCTATAAGAACAGCAATAAAATAAGTGTTAATGTACTTACAGAGCAGAAGTTATAAATATTTTATTATAAGCCATAAATACTCCAATTTATGGCTCCTTATCGTATGTCAATAGTCATCGTAAAGTGTGCCTGTTGTTACAAATCTTGTGGCGTTTAGTTGAAAAACGACGTTTATCAGAATCAAATGGTCTGGTTATGGACCATATAACCAGTTTTTTTTTTTATATTTTAATGCAAGCTGCATAACTTTCATAATCAACATACTTATCCAATTTAATAGAGTAATGGGTAACCCATACCACATATTACTGATCCTAAATACCTAAGTCTAATAAAAGCATCATCAGGCTATAATGTTCCCACTGCTGGGACACAGGCCTCCACTCTGTGAGCGGCAGTGGGCCGTAATCCACCACGCAAGCTCAGTGCGGGTTGGTAGAAGTCACATGTCTTGGAATTTTTCGTTCCAGGACATGCGGGTTTCCTCACGATGTTTTCCTTCACCGTTTTGAGAGCAGTGGTGATGAAATGATTTACACAAAGCAAAGTGCTTGCCTGAGTCCGAACTTACGACCTACAACTCGTAAGCCGCGACCGTTTCCACTTGGCCACCACTTCTTACTCTCAGGCTGATACCGTCTTATTACAAAACGAAATCTAACTTTAGTTCTAGCCTAAATCTTTGTATTTCGAACTTTATTTCGATTTAGGCAAAGATCTTAATACTAAAATGACAACTTAGCACCCAACTAAGCTGTTATTTTTGTTTAAAAAACTAGATTTCTATAACAGTTAGGTTCTTAATTCAATAACTGGCTCGGTGGTTTAAACCTGATCTTAAGAAAAGCCTTGTTTTGTAATAAGGGATAATGTTTTTCCTACGTTACCGTAGGATTGGCGTACCCTTATCTTGATTGTTATAACTAAACAACTTCCCGTCATTCTCAAAGTGTTGACATTTAAAACGACTCTAATACCCCTGTAGTACCCACTAACTTGAAACGGGACAAGTAATAAACAGGCAATAAAGTTACTTATTCCATAAATACAGAGTAGTGATCCAGTTAAGTGTTCCATAAGCCGCTCAGAGAACGAATCTGCAAGGCAGATGTGAATTGTATTGAATTATGACGCTGCATTGTTGCCAAGGGAGTATTATCATGAGATTGAAATATAACCTATATTAGATGGAAATATAGAAATAAACTAGAGATGGTGAATAGGTTGAGAATTTAATAATAGTTCTACTTATAAGATAACGTGGAAACATTCGTAAAGCTATTCCAAATTCGCTAAAAAAATCTTTGTATTGACGTTGTCGCTTAATCAGGTGAGTATAATTAAGTCCAAGAACTTTCACCTCAATATCAAAACATACACTTTATAAAATATTATATCTATATAATAAATAAAAACATAAATATCTAATCATGCACAACCCATAATAGTCTTCTTTGAATTCACACACGGGTAGATCAAAAGTGTGACCAAATCTCTCTGCCCAATTTAATTAGGGCTGCGCAGCATGTCTTCTTCATCCTTAAATCACTACTAGTCATCATCTCAGTAGTCATTCCGTTTTTAGTTTCTAATCTCCTTTCTTGGAATCTTTCACATAGTCCATCCATCGTTGGCAATCGCCACTCGCCACTCGTGGATTCTGCATATTTCAATGCACCACAAACTTTTTCGCTAAGAACAATACAATTGACACATGACTCTCTATTACCTTCCAGAGAAGTGGCTCTCCTGGTCACAGAAGGAGTGACAACAACAGCGACCAAGCAGAATGTTGGCAGGATCATCTGCCACGAAAACGTTCACCAGTGGTTCGGTAACGAAGTGGGACCTCTCTCCTGGACTTACACCTGGTTGAATGAAGGTTTCGCCAACTTCTTCGAGAATTTCGCTACTGATTTGGTAATTTGTTAATTTTGTTTTCTTTTTTATTAGATTTTTTTTCCTTTTCCCAAATGTTTGGAGCGATTGGTTTTAATGTTAACATTTGTAATTCTTGGACGATATCTAATGATTTCTTTAGATTGGTTCGGATTAAAAACTGACAGATAATTTGTAATATTTCGTTTTTTTAATTCGTGGCTAGAAATTGCCAAAGGGTTTGTCCAGTAGTGGGACACAAAGGAGTTTAGATTTTTTTTTAAATAAGGTTTTATGGCTCATATAGCTATTCCTCGTAATGAAAGGCATTAAAAAGCTTATGTATTCTGACATATTGTTCTAAATTCCAGGTGCGCCCGGATTGGCGTCTGATGGACCAGTTCGTGCTGGCTCTTCAGAACGTGTTCCAATCCGACGCCGTCCTTAGTGTGAATGCTATGACCCATGCAGTGTATACGCCTTCCGAGATCCTTAGTACTTTCAACGCGGTGGCTTATCAGAAATGTAAGTTTTATCATGCAATAGTTTACTGGTTCTTCCCCAAAAATCTTCCAGAGTAAATAATAGACAGGGAGTTTTATTTGCATAATAGTAAGCCTTCCACAGACAGGCGTGACGCGACCGTGCGATGCGATTCTGGTAGAACAATTTCCATGGAGTTTTCATAGAAATTGTCCTAATGGATTCGCGTCGCGCCTGGCTGCTTTAATACGTAAGCTGATCTACCATCTACTTGTAGTTGTAATAATGATATTTCTGTTAACGGCGTTTACCTATAGGGGGATAAGCCGTTTAATTTTTTAAGAGGGATACTCTGCCTGACCTAATCAAGTGAATCAGTCGTTTGAAGGTCGGTCGGTTTCCGAATAAGCTCCGGCTATTTATTCATCCGGCTAATTTGAAAATTTTATACAAAATCTGTTTTATTTTGTTATTCGGATGGCAGACCATGGCCTATGTCTGCCATTCTTCACATTGTGAAAAAAGGCCCTTACATAAATAATGTCTGTGTCAAAAATGAGAACTGCTAAAATATTATTGACCAATACTTTGTAATAGCTTTTAGACTAATGTAAATGTAATTATCATTATATTGACTGAATGATAAATAAATAGGTATCTAACTTTGCGTTAAACTATCTTATTTGCAATAATGACGTCACTGCTACGTACTATATGACTGGGCATTCTAAACATACACGATAATGTTCTTAATCCTACTTCCTTATATTAATATACATATAATCCTTTCCTACTAATTTTATAAACGTGATAGTTTGTATGGATGGATGGATGGATGTTTGTTACTCTTTCACACAAAAACTACTAAACGGATTTGGATGAAATTTGGCGCACACATAGTTTATTACCAGGATTAACACATAGGATACTTTTTATCTCGATATTCCCACGGGATCGAGACTTATGCGCATGAAACCTGGGGGTGCTGCTAGTACTTTACATATTTTTACTATCAACACAGTTCTTACTTTACTTTTTGTTTCATTGCACACTAGAAAGTGGTTTTCCTCTTTCCTATTTTTTCTACGTGCGAGATAAATCATGTGTCAAATCTCGAGTGACAAAGAATTTTGTTTCGATTATTATTGGAATCGCTTGGGCCACGAAACGAGCGTTTACGACAACAAGACACGCTCTTGTCCAAGGGTTGAAAAATCATTCAATGACATGAATTGAATGACATGAATTTCGGCTTTTGGTGATGAAATCGTTAAATAGATGGAATAATGCTTTATTGAAAATAGTCTTGTGTTCAATTTGACTGCTGAAATATTTCTCATGAAGTCCTTGACAATTAGCCGAAAAGTTCATTTTCAGCCTTTTAATTTTCCATCTGACATCACAATGCAAATATAAAATCTCCTGCACTTCACATTCAGCGACTCAAGGTTTGAGTTGCTTTTATTTTACAAGCAATTCAATTGTTGAATCTTTTGTTCATATAATTAATTCAGCTCTTACTATAATTACGTTTGACATAAATATCTAAGTTGTAATCTGTGGAGAATATAGTAGTATATTTGTTAAGTTTATTGTTAGGTTTTTCATATTCATTCCATATTGTAAAAAACTAGCTTCAAAAAGCCTAAAACTAGGTACAAAAATATGGGCACAACAAAAGGATAAAATTAAGATTACAAAAAGCAACATTAAAGCTACTGACACTACTACATTAAAGTAACTAGTCTAAAAAAATATAGATATTTAAATTAAAAAAAAATTAAGGACATAAATAGTTGGTATACTATTACATGATATTTTAAAAATGTAATATATTGATTCATATGTATATTTATTTCTGTTTAATTTTAATATACAAGATACTGGTTGTTTTTTCTCTAACAAAATAAAATAAAATAATAATCTTTCTGAAGCATAACATCCGCATATCGCTGACTGCATGGCTCCAAAATGATATATTTTCGCGAAACGTTCTCTCTTGTTATCAGAATTGAGAAACTGTATGATACAGCTCTTATCACTTCTATCACCAAACAGTTATCTCACCGAATGACATGTGAAACAACTTTTGTAAGTCAGTCAGTTACTTGTTACAATACTATTTGATCTAGTATCGAGAATTGTTGATATTGTTATCATAGTAGAAGGTTGGAAGAAACGTGTCATAGAAGAACTAGTACTCATGACTGTGACGTCATAGAGCGGACTAAAATTGACAAATTCATCAACTAGCCAATCGGAGTCCACGAAAGCTCCCCCCGCTGACCCCATAGATCCCGGTAAAACCTGACCCTGATAAATCTATTGGAAAATATAAAATGGTTGTCTTTAACACGATTTTAGCGGTAAGACCACCCACTGTGTCACCCTTGTAAAATTTCTACATTTATATCATAGCATAGCATTTATGCATATATAATATAGACTAGATAGACTCAAAGACCAGCTCATCCAGCTTTAGGGCACACTAGCAACAAAGAATTGGATCAAAGATTACGATCTTTGTAACAGTAACCGGTTTTTCAATGGAGTTAACACTTCCACATACATACCATAGATAGATAAACAGCGCAGTCGAATCTGGTACACAGTAACGAATGCTTACTTTACTGCCTTCAAACAAGTACTCTTCTCTAATACTATCGAGTTACCTACATGGCATCTCATTTCGCTGACGTCATGAGTATGTTGACATATCCAATATCAACATGCCAACCAGATTATTTCCACGAGATGATTGCCGCGAGGTACGCAATAACGATTTGCGATCCAAAATGGCGTCGGTAAATAAATTATATAGAGAGCAGTCGTGGCCCAGTGGAAACTGGTTACGTATTGTTGGTCGTAGGTTTGAAGCCAGACAGGCGCTTTACTTGGCGTAAATAATTTCACCACCACTACTCTCAAAAACGGCGAAGGAAAACACCGTGAGGAAACCGGCATGTCACAGAACCAAAAATTCGAAGATATGTGACTTCTAACAACCCGCATTGGGCCCGCGTAGTAGATTATAGCTCACGCCCTTTCGAAAAAAGGAGCCCTGTGCCGCAACAGTGGGAACATTATAGGCTGATTATCTGTAGGGTATATTCTGTAAGTTAGCCAAATATGTAGAAACATTCATTGTACCCACCATATTTTATGCAAAGTTAAGACATTTTATGCTAATATATAAAAATCTATCCACCCTCAGGGTATTTCGTTCAACTCACGGCAACAGTTCATAGTCAGCTCTTGGTTACTCTAAAACCCGCCGAGCAAAGCCCTAAACAGGCACGTGAGAGACGTAAACAATAATTATCTCTGAATGCTAAATAAAATGTAGTACCAAATAAAACACTATGACCCTTTCCGACTTTGGAATAAGAAGTCACTTGATACCCTGTCTCTTTCACCTTAATTTGTAATGTTAATTACCGAACATAAGCACCTTTGTATACAATCAAGTATTTTTTTAAATTGAACAGACAGCTGTGCTGCTGGGGAGTTTGTTGCGCCACTTCTTCTTCCCAGCGATAGCACTAGGAAGTGGTGAAGGGCGGGCGTTTTTGGGGGACTGTCTTTTGTAATTTTGACGTTCAAAAAGTGCTGATTCTCAGCCTAATTTGAATAAATGACTTTTGATTTTGATTTTGATTCATTATTTGTATCTGTTGTCCTGCAGCTGGTTCAGTGATCCGTATGATGCAACACTTCCTCACTCCTGAAGTATTCCGCCAAGGGCTGGTCATCTACATTAGAAACAAGTAAGTTAAATCGTGTGGGTCAGAATGGCGTCCAAGGACGCAAGACGCAAGACGGGATTTCGGTTGTCCGGCGGCGAGATGGGCAGACGACAATCTTGCCATCGCGGGCATAACCAGCAGTGGGCTCAGGAGTGGCTGAAGTCAGTTTGTGGATGATGAGGATATGTATTTAAATCCTTATGGACACAATTTATACAAATATTGAGTACTCTGACAATTGAAAGTAATAATCTTAAACTTAAATAGAATTCTCCATCAGCCTCTCCAGACACACGACATTTTAATTTAATTTTTTTTTTACACTAGATTTTGCCTGCGACTTTGCCCGCGTGAAATTTCTTGTTCCCCCGACCCAACCCGCCGTCGCATCGCATCGCATGCCAACGCTATTACTTCGTTTTCGCTTAGCGTTATCGGCTCCACAGAGTCGTAACGTGATGTTATATATTATAGCCTACAGCATTCTTCGAGAATTGGGTTATCAAATGAGAGAAATTATCACAAACTCTTCAGCTTTATTATTAGTATTGGTATAGATCGATAAACCTACATGGGATTTAATATCGATCCTTACTCTTTATCGGTTACTTTCATCCAGCTGCTACCAGCAACCCTGCAAAAATCGTCCCCTGCGGCAGCTGCAGCTTCCACCTAATATCTAATAAATCACTTGTTCTTCCAGCACCCGTGACGCAGCATCACCCCTAGACCTGTACGCTGCCCTCCAGCAGGCTTTGGACGCGTCTGAACACAGCATCCCCTACACCTTGAATACTGTGATGCAACGCTGGGTCAACCAGGGTGGTTTCCCAGTCCTCACTGTTACCAGGAGTTCTGCTACCAGCCAGTCTATTGTTGTTGAACAGGTAAGGATGTAGTGTTGTTGTCTTCTAAAAGCAAGATATGTTGTGCTTTTAGAAGTGATGCCTGTCTGTCCGTCTTCTACAGAGTGTACCTCGGGGAGTGTGCTCAAGAGCTACATGAGCTCATCCCGCCTTCACCTTTTTACCATCGAGAGTCCAGACGCACTGCGGGATACCACCCCTATTTGGTTAATATACCCTATATACGCACTAAGCGCTTCTCATCATCTTTTCTGATGCGCACAGCAAAGGAGTGGAATTGTCTGCCTGCGTCTGCATTCCCGAGTTCATACAAACCTAATCTCTTCAGGGCGAGAATGAATAGGCTTCTTCTGGGCAAGCTCGTTCCACCGTAGATCTCATCCCTGCCTCTGGGCTAGATTGAGGTCAAGAGTGAGCCCATTGTCAATAAAAAAATAAAAAACATCGATTTCATTTCTATAAACCTGTAATAGTGTTTTGAAGAATTTTTAATTAAAATTGCTTATTATGAGTTTTACATCCGGATCCTAAAACTCAAATAATTTGGAAAACCTAACAAAGAGTTTGAGAATGCCTATCATTTTTTCCGTTAGCCAAACACAGCAGCTATCATGAGTTCTACAGTCTGTGTTTTTGTGATGCCTTTCAGAAACGGATGTTACTGTGTTTTTAGGCTACCGTACCTAAAGGGTCCCAACGGAACCCTATTGTTGAGCCTCTACTCTCCGTCCGTCCGTCTGTCTGTCAGCGGGCTGTATCTCATGAACCGTGTTAGGTATACATATAGTTGCAATTTTCACAGTGTTTATTTATATAGTCCTACTCACAAATGGCCGGTTTTTACTCAATACATCTTTTTCCTCAAAACAGTATTTACAATCCTCCAAGATTTTTCAATACATTTGTTTTCTAAAGATTCAATGCCCTACGACTAACTATTTTTTCAGAAAAGCCTTTTGCTAAGAAATAAGTTATTCTAGAACAGACACCTAGGTATGCAGTTCTCGTACTTATTCGTAATAAAGCATAAGTAAGTAGTTCTCTGGAGAGCCGAGAGTGGATCTGTGCCGAGCTGATTATGCAGGCTTTGTTTCCTCCAGGCTTATTACGAATAACGAGTTAGGTGCCGTTGCAGTAGGTACTTTTGGTTCATTTCAAGATTTCATTTATATAGGTGTAATTTATTTTCGGATTCGTTTGTGTGCAAGCTTTATGAATTAAATCCTCAAAATATCTTATTACGAGCGGCGCCCCGCGGTTTTACCCGCATAAGTGTCGATACCGTAGGAATGTCGGGATAAAAGTATCCTATGTGTTATTCTGATGTATAAGCTATATTACTGTAAGGTTTCATCAAAATCCGTAAAGTAGTTATTGCGTGAAAGAGTAACAAACACCCATCCATCCATCCTCGCAAACTTTCGCGTTTATAATATAAGTAGGTTAGTAAGATTATTTGGCTTCTAATTCTATCTAGTCGTGTTTTGGCCAAAGAATTAGCATTGCCATTCAACTTAGCACTGCTGTCAGTCTTCTGGGTATGTTTCCGGATGACAGCGATGCGGACGAGTACTTCGATGCCTAAAGGTTATAGCACATTACACCGGCACCGCAACTGCACAGCTGCAGCACGGCGTCGCCTCGAATTTAGGCTACGTAGGTACTTGTAAGCTCACAGTCCGCGCGGTGGTCGCGAGGTGCAAGCTTGCTGTCACCGCGAACTAAATATTGTTATATGGCATATATGGCGGTGGTGCGCGGGCGACGCGCGACGGCGCAGTGACGTTGTTTCGCTGGCGACTCGGAGTCGGCGCGTAATAAGCATGCGGTCGACGCGCTGTAAGCACATGATCCGCTCGCTTGCAGCACGCGGGCTGCGAGTCGAGTTGTATGGTAGCGGCAAATGCGCTGACTGCCCGCCGTTGGCTTTTTCATATTGATGTTATGAAATATATTTTACTACACACAATTTAATGCTCTAAATTGAATGACAAGTTAAATGCTGGTTTGGAGCGGTGCTGTTGCGGTGCCGGTATAATGTGCCATGACCTTTATTGTCCTTTTGTTTTGGTACTTATTTGTATATTTAGTTAGACATCTATGTTAAGTTGATTTTATTCTTTTATGCCATGTATTTACACATTTTCATTAAATGTGAGAAAACACTGACAATGAGGGTGCAGAAAAAATATTCTTTCTGAACAGTAAACTTACCTGAGTGTTCTCTGGTTATAAAGAAAACAACATATACGTAGCCAAAGTTAGCGTAAGGCCCTTTAAAAGTACAAGAGAGAACTGGTTGCAAACGTTCTAGTTAATTAAGAACAAGGAATACTTACTGCTTTATCAAATCACACCTTGAAGACTTGTTGACAGCTGTTGTTGAATAAAGTTATGATAATGCATGCAACGCTGCTCCGCAATGCATGCAATTTCTTTAGCTTTCTATGATGAAGAAAATTATGATGTACACAACAATTTTCAACACAATGAGAAATTTCTAAGTTGTATAGAGATTTTGGGTACGGAAGCCACACTGAACGTTATTTCACTCGACGCTCCCTATCGTACCTTTGATATTCTACACTACAGCTAAAATGTGGTAGCACCTAACGATGCGAGGTCAAAACTATTTAATTATGTACTCGAAGGCGGTACTAACTTCAAAATGTCTAGTCTGTGGTAATATTTTGACATTATAGTCTTAACTACTCAGTAAGCTGCTACAAGACCGTTCACAGATATTTTTCCTCCGATTTTGCGTCACTGTCCAAATCACAGTGAGCTTTATTCTCATGCACTTAGGGTTTCTGTTGGATGGTCGCCATTGACCAGTCTGTCAAAATCATTGTGATCTTTATTCTCGTCACAATAAGGTTGCTGTAATGTTGCTGCAGTCAGTAGTAAAATAACTATGAACGGACTGTAAGCGATATTTATGGAACAAAAGTGAAAACTGATAACCACAGCTTTCCCGGTAACTTGGAATTTATTTGGCATTAGATTTGCTATTGAAATGTCCAAATGTGCTGGTTGTAAGCTGTGTTCAAGTTATTTCCAATTTTTCGTCTTTCTCGTAATAGTTGAATTATGTGTTTTTTGGTTTAATAGTAAGTCATCCTGGATTTACTATAACGTTTGCCTACAACCAATTTTGTTGGTAACGTTTGAAAAAAAAGACTTATTAAGGGGTATCGTATTACCCAGTAACGTGGAGGTCAGATAGGCAGTCGCTCCATGTAAAAATATTGGTATTCAGCTGCATCCCGTTAGACAGGAAGCCGACCCTAACATAGTTGGGAAAAGGCAGGCAGATGATGATGATGATGATGCAGCAGTAGAAATCACATATCTACGCCATATTTGCAAAAATCTTTTCACAAATCTTAACCTCTATTTTTGTCCCCAGGTCCGTTACCTCACAGACAATACCCTGCGCTCCAACGACCGATGGCACGTTCCCATCAACTGGGTCCTGTCCACCAACCCTGACTTCTCCGACACCAGTCCTCAAGATTGGGTGCCACCAACCTTCCCCGCCAGGTCTTATGATATCCCCGGATTAGCGGCCGCTGACTGGTACATCATCAATAAACAGCAGACTGGTAAGTAAAAGAAGTTAGGTAAGACAACAGCCGATCTATTTTGTAAAAATCTCACCGTAAACACTGAGGTGGAGTGAGCTGTTAATAGTGCTGTAGAAGTATATCTATAACGCCACATGAGAACTACGCGTCATACTGACGTCACGCACAAATCTGCATCGCGCAAGCAGAGTTTACCGCGCAATTAGCATATGTACAACAGCCCGACATGATTCATCGGGCAGTTGCCCGCCAGAAATAACACCCGTCTGGTCGGAGGATCCTCCCTTTTCTATGGAGGATGAGTGAACTTTACACCCTGTTCCTCATACCTCCATAGTGCCAACCGATAGCAGCAGGTGGAAAGACAGTTATTAAAATTGAAGTGTCTGTTTGTAATGTCAAAATAGCAGTTTTTTACTAAATGCAATAAATAAAAATAATAATAATACAATGAAAGTTTATACGGTACTTATAAGATATATTTTTTAATTTTTTGTCCGACGTATCTGCGAAACGGGTGAACCGATTTTGACGGGACTTTCACTGGCAGACAGACTTTTACTTTTATTTTAGAAAACACATGTTCCGGGAAAAAAAATTAAAGCCCATGAAATTTCCGACATCCACGCGGGAGAAGCTGCGGGCAGAAGCTAGTCTTTGTATAACAATCTCAGGCTCTCTGCAATCCGTGTGTTCTTCAAGTCATGATAAGAGTCCATCATAAATATTTCTCGCGTTTCTCCTTCCTCAGGTTACTACAGAGTGAATTACGACACCGAGAACTGGGCTGCCTTAGCTAATGTTCTCAACAACACCCACGAGGATATTCACGTGCTGAACCGAGCTCAGATCCTGGATGATGCCTTCAACTTGGCCAGGAATGGACGCTTGGTGAGAAGACTAGATTTTTTATGGAAATATTCTTTGTTAACTTGTCTTTTTTGCACCAATCGACATCGATTGTGATACCTTTTGAATAGGATTATTTTTAATAAAAAACTTTATGACATTAATTGGCTAAGCCTAGCCTAAGCTAAGATTGGCATGCATGAAAGGTATATAAAGTAAAGTAAAGGTAGTATACACGCAATTTATCAAATCAAAATTCAATTCAAATTTTAAGAATGTCTGATCTCAGTATCAATCGGTCAAAAATACCTCTAACTGCCATTTATTATCATAGATTACGCACATATCTGTTAGGGTTAATGGAGGAGAATCAAAGGAAACGCCATTATAAGGATTTATATAATACGTTTATTATCCTTTTATATTTATATATTGGAATTTATATTATCATTAACATTTCGGCAAGTTTTTGACATTTGTTTGTCGCCCAGTCTCATTTTGCACGTTTTAAATTACGAAAATTGGCCTTCAGGAATACAAAACATTAATTGATTCAATATTATAACTTATAAAAGCAGTACTTTTAGAATAAGTGGAAGTCTTTTCACCTGGATCTAAAAAAGCTGGAAATCATGGGAGAGGCATTTGCCCAACAGTTGGATATCGCAGGCTAACAGTACAGTACAATACATAATTATTTTGAAACAAGTAGAAAACTGCGACCCAGTTTCAATAAACCACAGCAAATACGAAAAAAGTTCATTAAAATATTGCATTCTCCTTTTAAACATTACGCCGAGTGCACACAAAAGGTATTTCAATTCGCCATGATAATTGGAGTGGAATAAAACAGGATTGCGGCTTGCAATATTAACTGCTGGCCTGAATAGAATAGTAAGGAGATTCTGCTTCAGCCCGCTGGAACTTGTGCTATACAAATTGTACGAGCCTGAGAGCATTGACCAAGTTTTTATGAGAAACTATGCCTTCGCTAATGGTTTTGTTCTTCTAGCCTCAAAGTTGGTGTAGAGGTTTTTAAATATTCTTGGCTCATTAACTGGTGCGGTTTTCATAATGTGTAAGAAACTAAGAACATTCTCTGCGATTCTAATCTAGATTCTCTTTTGTTTTGTTTAATGCCTTCAATTATAAGGATCGGTGGTAAGTATTTTGAGTTTTGTATTGATATGATAAGTCAACTAGCGGGGTAATTGCGTTTGCGTACCTACACACACACACTTTTTGCAAATTGAAGAGTTTTTCAAGAAAATTTCTAAATGCGTCAGTTTGTGATTGAAAGTGTGTTACGCAGGGTGCAGTTCATTTTTATGAAATTACTCTGCATCCTAATTACGTAACACACTATCAATCAGAATCTGAATCATTTTTAAGGATATTGCTAATCCATTGCTTCATGTGTTCGAAAAAATGTTCTGCTCAACAACGTAAATAACGCAATGAATGTTGTTGAACTGTCAAAATGAATGCCATTGCTACTGATAGTGTGTGACGCAATCACCCCGCTGGTATATTTGCCTGACACTGAGCTGGACTCACATTTGGTGGACACTGAGCTGGACTCACATTTGGTGGACACTGAGCTGGACTCACATTTGGTGGACACTGAGCTGGACTCACATTTGGTGGACACTGAGCTGGACTCACATTTGGTGGACACTGAGCTGGACTCACATTTGGTGGACACTGAGCTGGACTCACATTTGGTGGACACTGAGCTGGACTCACATTTGATGCAACCTTGAGTTGTACACCGCACTTTGTATGTTCATTATTTAAAAATTGTGTATCATAGCCAATAGTGTCATCACAATATGCCTTGTTTTCTACTTTTTTTTATTTCTGTGGGACCTTGCTATTATTTCCTAACATACATGCAATTAGTTATTATCTAATCGTGCTTTTGTGTTCTATGCTGTCTTTTGTCTGCACCAAATAAACAATATATCTATCTATCAATCTAACGTGATTTACATCACACATTGTCCTTCTCTCAAATCAATCCTTAGTAACCAGACAATTCGAAAAATCCAGCATTTGCGTTCCATATCATGTTTGTAAATATCCAATATCCATACAGATTCTTACTAACGGGCCGAAGAACTCGTTGCATATTCCCAATAGATGCTTCTATGCAAATACAAGATGCACTGAGTTATTCAATATAGCTTTGAGGATTCCGAATAACATGTGAGATGAACGAGGACATAATATCTAGCTAATACGAATGGATCTCTGCGAACGTATTTCCCTGTGCTTTGTAAGAACATCGGATGGAATTGAAATTAAAAGAGAAAAAATGTTTTTTTTTTTAAATTGCCTTTTGAATTGGGTCTCAATGCATACAAGGATAGAGGTTATGATAGAAATCAAGTTTTTTTTTCTCTTGTTCATCAATAGGATGGACCCTAATCTTGTTACAATCTAGCCTTATAAATAGAGTAATAGGTAATTTAATTATATAAACTATTCCATTGTCTTTACTAAGAATGTGTCCAATAGCACTTTTTTTATTGTCTCTATTAAGGGTTTAGTCCATGTTCAATCCCTAAATGTGTCGTTTTGTCTTCAATAAATGTAGATTAAAATGAAATGTAACTAAGGAGTATTTTTTTCAATTTTTATATGTGTAGCGTGCATAAATACATAGCACTTACGCAAGATTTAAAAGCAATGTTCTCTTAATTTTTAGAAATTTATTTAAATTTGATAGTTTTACGAATATGGTATTCTCGAAACCAACTAGGTATTATGAAATAGGTTTTTTCTCAAAGTTGTTATTTCACGAGAAAATCGCTTTTGAATATTGCGTAATTGTAACGTATTCAAAATTAAAAAAAAACAGTTTTATAGTTTTACATTTTATTTTAATCTATAGGTATCGAAGGTCCTTAATAAATTGTAATGACTACTTGATTTATCATTATGTATAATGTTATATATTTCTATTTCCAGAGTTACGAGTACGCCTTCAGAGTGTCAATTTACCTGGAGAAGGAGAAGGACTACATTCCCTGGGGAGCCGTCAACCCTGCGTTTACATACCTCGATTCCGTACTCAGTGCTTCTTCTGAATACAACCTATTCCAGGTAAATGACAGTTACTTTTTATATCATTCAGATGTCGTATGTCGGAGCAGCAATACGTAAAAACCACCGCTCAATGGATCCCAAATAGGAGCAAACGACTACGCGGCAGGCCCAGAAAGAGATGGCGGCATGAGCTGGACTCTTTCTTAAAGGATTAGCACACAATCGCAGTAGAGCGGGAAAAGTGGAAAGAGGAAAGGGGGCCTCCCTTTCCTCTTTTTCCTGCAGTGGGATGATACAGGCTTATAATAATAATATAATAAAAAGGTGTGCCAAACCTGTAAGCCTAATTTGGTAACGTGAACTAGTAGTATGAGCAGGGACGAATTTTGAATTTCTGACCCAATACCCGACGGTCTTTTCATTAGTAGACCAACTCTATATTTTGTGAGAAGACAAATTTCTACAGATACGTTCTAAAACTGGCTGAACATCTTTCGGTAAATATTAAAACCTTTTTCTATTTTACAGAAATACGTTCTACACCTGTCCTCGTCACTATACGAAGAACTTGGCTTCGATCCAGGAACTGATGAGGAACATGTGACTCCTTACCACAGGAACATCATTTTGGACCTGAACTGCCGTCACGGCAATCCTGATTGCATCGAAAAGGCTCAGGAGAAGCTTGAAAGCTTCAGGAATAACCAGAGTAAGTATTTTTAATAATTATTTCCACTATTTTTGGCAGAAGTTGGTTTTTCAAACACTGTTTCATTCTAAACCACTTATTTAATAATGTTTGGCTAGTATTTCAGTATGAGGGGCAATTGCGTAACACACTAATAGTACAAATGGCTTTCATTTTGACAGTTCAACAACATTCATTGCGTTATTTAAGTTGTGAGCATACAAATTTTTCGAACATATGAAGCTATGGATTAGCAATATCCTTCGAAATTATTGAGATTGGATTAATAATGTGTTACGTAATGTGTCATACTGCTTGAATAGTAAAAGATTTGTCAAAGAAACTGGTAGAATGCATCGGCATCTCTAGTCTCAGGCTTTCCGATGACCTCAGATATCTATTATGTGTGTCATGAAGGAACTTGAAACGTTTATTAAGATAAGAGGGGGTTTAAAACTTATATTTAGCTTCTATCCTTTTCTTAATGAAATAGAAAGAAAAGGATTCACTGAACTTAAATTTAGTTTAGTTTGTGAACAAGGGAATCGGCGCCAATGTATATTCTTCGTAGAGTAGAGATATCAAGTGGTCATGCTACGCGTGCTGAAAAAGGTTTTTCACATTTTGTTGAAGATAAGCATCATAAATCACACGGACTTTTTAAGTGGCTCTAAAACCGACAAATCTCTTTCGACGTTTTGGGGATTCCCTTTGATTACGAACTCATGATTGTATTTTTGTAACCCTACTAACATAGTCTATAAGTTTCAATTATTACTAACCATTATGGATCATTGTAATTTGACATTAAATTAAAGTCTAAACATCTGCAAATTCCTACATAGCTCAGCGCCTGAATCCTGACATCCAAACCCTGGTCTACTGCTCCGGTCTCCGAGGAGGTAGCGTGGAGAACTTCAACTTCCTCTGGGAGATGTACCTGGCCAGCCAAGACTCTAGCGAACAATCCATCCTGCTGAACGCTCTTGGATGCACTTCCAATGAGGAGAGGCGTTCTTTGTAAGTTGAGTTTTGCTTTTTACGAACGCCAGCACATCAAGCCACTACAATCTGTCAAACTTCTTTAATAGATTTTCAACTTTATCGCTAAAGCATTGGGTTCAAGGTTGATTGGGATAATTTTACAGTTTCGGGTAGCTTGATGTGCTGGCGTCTATACTATTGGCACTCATCATCTGCCTAGCCTTTTCCCAACTATGTTGGGGTCGGCTTCCAGTCTAACCGGATGCAGCTGAATACCAGTATTTTACATGAAGCGACTGCCTATCTGACCTCCACAACCCAGTTACTGGGTAATACGATACCCCTTGGTAAGACTGGTTGTCAGACTTTACTTTACTTTGTCTATACTATTGGCACTATTTGTGGAAATACCCGAGATATTCATTTATTCAAATTGAACTTTAGTATAAAGGCAGAGGGTATATATTGCATTGGTCAAGTAATACGAATGTTTGGGCAAAGACACCAAGTGAAGTTAGTGCCAGCATAAGCTTTAATTTTAGTAACACGAGTAGTATGAATACATTATGGTTTGGTTTGTTGGTATATTCTGTGAAACCGTGGAGATGAATAACGTCATTAGCGATCATATTGATTCATACTCTTTCCATATTGATTTTTCATTGAAGGCCAGACCAGCTTTAGGTAGTTTTACATGCGTTTGGGCTGTTCCATGTAAAAAGTAATTTCAACCATGGCAACAAATCTCTGCGCAGACCAACCTTTGGCGCGGGAGATGTTATAGTGCCCAAGTATGTACGCAGACATAGGTGCACTCTCTTTTCCCTCACTCTCATTGTCCGATGGGATGGCAATCCAACATGACCGGAGAGGTATCAGCCGCAGGGCCAAAGGCTTAACGTGCTTTCCGAGGCACGGGGGTATCACACCGCCCACTTCCAAACTGCAGGCTGTTACTACAAAAATCCGGGAATCGAACCCGGGACCCGCACGCCCAGCAGTCGCGCTTGCGACTACAAGACTAGCGGGGCAGTCAATTCCATTCAGGGCGATTCCATATACAATATGAGTACTCTTCAACTAACCTAACCTAACAAATGGCTAAATGAAATCGAGCTAAAGGAGCCGATATCATTTACAGAAAAAAAACTGGAACCTGTCTACAATTTATCATGTAGATACTGAAAGATTACGACCAATAGTAGATAAGGGAGTTTACACATAAGATACATCGGAAAGTTTACCATCGGTAGCATGAAGGTATATTGAGCAATACTACTCGAGCTTATCTTTAGAGGAAATCTGATAGTAAAGTTAAGATTATGTGTAGTGTTTCGTAAACCGATACAATACAATACAGGAAAAGTTTTTAACCACTGCGCAAATTGTAACCATGAATTCAGCATATTATGATTCTAGACTACGATTCTAGACCCTAGTGTAGACATTTTTCATTGGTTGGTTGGTTTTTCATTGGTTGGCAGTTTCATGTTATCGCTTCTCCTCGTATTATTTGACATTATGTGTATGTTTATATTGTGTATGTCTAATTTTGTAATTGAGTATGTATAAAGTGTATTATTTTTATTTGATTATTATAATTTTTGTTTCTTGATTTATTTAAATGTTTTATTTTTATTTTTATTTGTTAAGGACTATGGACATTGTCTGAAATAAATTAATTGAATTGAATAAAAAAAACTGATACATTTCGTCCGCGTAGGTATTACACATTTTTTTATAACTGATGAAAAAATTCTACTCTAGGTAGAAATAGTAGTAGTAGAATCATATGCTGAATTCATGGTTGCAGTTTGTGCACTGGTTAAAAAAATTTCCTGTATGTAACATAATTAACCCAAGAACTCATACATCCCAATTAGAGTAGGTATTGACTTTAAAATATAATGCAATGAGCAAAACTAAAATTTTTAAAGCTATTTTTCGTGTTGACCATTACTTTATGCATTTAAATTCAGTCTTATCGCCTTGAAATAAGATTGAATTTTCTTTGGTTCAATCGGCGGTCAGTATGGCAAAACAAACTTACATTAAAAGTTACTGAAATCGATTTAGTAGTCAATTATGAACAAACTACTTTGAGGACTTGCGTTTATTCTGATATTATATTGTATAATCAAATCATTCACCTTAAATACCACATTTAATAGCGTTGTGAAGGAACAGGCATGTCCTACAACCCACAACCCGCACTGGGTCCGCGTGGTAGATTATAGCCCACTCCCTATCGAAGAGAGGAGGCCTGTGTCCCAGCAGCGGGAACATTGTAGGCTGGTTATTCTATAACATTCCTCGTTAGTCTAAGTTTGCAGGGTCCATCGCTAAAACCAACACAAATAATTCATTTTAATTCAGACACACATTTGATCCATGGGGGCCTAGACAAGTGACAATCGTTTTCAAAACGTATTCCTACAAAGACTTTCAACAGGGGGCAATTCTCGTAATTTTAAGAACGTTCACAGTCTGATCTCAGTCTCAATCTGTCATAAATACTTCTAGTTTCGCTACATTTTGACAAGCCTTTGACATTTGTTTGTCGCCGAGATGAGACTGCGACTAGATTTTGAATGTTTTAAATTACGAGAATTGGCCTTCGGGATTGACATAATAAGCATGTCGGTAGCTTATGTCAATACAATATACCTGATTATGTTTGACTCTTCCACCATCGGTGTCCATGATAGGTAGAATGTCACTTTGTCTAGGCGCTCTGACATCTACTTCCAGTTATTTATTGTACTGATCTAATAATCACATTTTTCTATCCACCAGCTACATGAATCAGGTTATCAGCGACGATTCTCCAGTGAGGGAGCAGGACCGACATACTATCTTGGTCTCAGTCACCAACGCAGGCCCCAACAGCACGGAGGCAGCTCTAGACTTTGTCATTGAACACTTTGCTGAAATCCAACCAAGGTAATGTTTACTCGTATGTAATAAAGTCTAAAGTTGAATACTTTGGGAAATAATTAGTTCGGGAAGAACTTCAACGACACCCTTTTAGTATTGCAGAAAGTGAAATTTTAGAAACCATAAAATAGATTCTAGGAAGTGTTTTACAGTATTTTACCTATATGTATATGTAAAAACTTCATTGAAACTAAATTGTACCTATCATATCGTCTCCAACTCAAATAAAAATCATAGGTACAATTCAGTATTGAAGAAACTTGGGTTATAAGCAATACGTCGAAAGAAGTGTAGGTCATCACCAGAATCATCAGAATCAAACTTAAATCTTTTTTACAGAGTGCAAGGTCTGACCGGCACAACCAACATCTTGAATGCATTCTCCAGGAGGCTTACAAGCCAAGCACAATACGAAAAGGTACGTAGAAAGAAAGAATATACATTTATTTAGCACAAACTAAAAGACACACCATGCACCAGATACATACATCAGATAAAAAACTGGCCAAGTGCGAGTCGGACTAAAGCACCGAGGGTACCGTACAATTTAAAATTATTAAAAATATTTTTATTATATGATGTAACTAAAAATTTACGGTTTTCCCAATTTTTCCTTTATCTGTGCTATAAGACCGGTCCAGGAAGAGGTGGACAGGCGAGACAATCTAGAGGCGTACCGCAAGGGTTGGATCGAGGTGGCTTTAGAAAAGGATGCCTGGAAGGATTTGGGAGAGGCTTTTGCTCAGAAGTGGGACAGTGTGGACTAACTTAAAATAAGTACCTACTAACACATAAACTGCCAGGCAAAACAATGTTGAAAGTTAAATCTCCACTAGCGTCAGCGGCAGCTAACGGGCTAAGAATGAATGTCAATGTGATAAGATGAATGAGTCGTGTAGAAGATTTGATGATGAACAACTGGAATGTCGCAAAACAAGAACTGTAAGCTTAGATAACGATGATAGAGCTAAATGAATCATCAACACGAGGAACAAGGAGAATGGAAGAAAAAAGTCATACTTAAGATTCGTATCTAAATATATAATAGAAATGCGGGCTGATAGGCCAATCATTTAAGACATCGTATATCACGGGATTTTTTAATCTACGGTGACTTGCCTAAAGCCATGTCTTCTGCGCGTGTTTTTTTGAGACATTGCACAAAAACCTTCACATAAACATTTGTTTTCATACACAATCTGTCTCCTGCGTATTTAAATATTTTTTAGATTAGTGTCAACTATTCACAAGACAATATAACCTCAAAACCTGTGTCAGTTGGAATTAGCTTTCAAAATGCTAAATGCTAGATGTGCGCGGTAAGCGTGGCGGTTGAAAATGAAACAAAGCCCTCTTCAGCCGCGCGGGGAATGTTTTCCATGCAGCTCGGTAAACAAAAACATCGTCTTTTCATACAAAAATATGTATGGCTTCTTTGTTAAAACAAACGTTTTTGTGTAATGTTTCGAAAAAACACGCGCAGGAGACATGGCTTAATATAATTGTTTCTCTCAAAATCTTATGTAACCCGCCGTCGCTCGAGTATATTATAGTTTACATGTAGGTACTTGAATTTTTATTTCAATTTTCCACAGATCGACGAATTGTTTGACCGTCACCAAAGCATAATGACGGCTGGTGAGTTGGCGTCAATCAGTGGCATCAGAGAGAACATCGCAGCCTCCATTACATGGAGTACTCAAAACGCCAATATTGTGGAGTCTTGGCTTAAAACCAACTACGGAACAAGCAGTGCTCCTGCTCTCGTATCTAGCTTGATTGTCCTAATTTCCGTTGTCGTCACAATTTTCAATTATTAATAAGTTTATATTGGCCATCATCGTTTTGTTTAGCTTCTTTAATTTCGGAGAGTTCTTTATAGAAACTGACTAGATTAATATTTTTCCCAGCTTTATTTTTTTGTTTATGTTAAAAAGCCATTGCCTTTTGTCTGGGGACAATGGCTGCTTGTGAATACATAAGTATTTAGGCTTGAACTTAACGTAACTTTTGTTATTTGTGGGGACACAAGGGGGTTTATTCATAAACGATAACTAAAGTTAAGTAACGTTTAAACGTCAAAAATGTATGGTTAAACCGTCGCTAATCACTGCTTTACTTTAAGCAACGTTTATGAATAAGGGGGAAGGACTTCATGCTATCATACGTATATAATTCACACTAGTCAATTTTCAGAATAAAATAATTATGAAAAAACAGTTTTTAAAATATTTTGAATGTGGATGCTAACTTATAGGTATTTAAGTACAATAAGTTTAATTTTGGAAACCTTTATAAGATTATATTCAGAGGGTCAATACTCGTAATTTTAGGAACGATCACAGTCTGATCTCAGTCTCTATCGGTCAAAAATACCTCTAATTCCCCAACATTTTTTTGTCACCAAGATGAGATTGCTACTAGATTTTGAACGTTTTCGATTTCGAGAATTGACCTTCAGATATTGTTCTCGCAAAATCTTAATGATATTTCCTCGAGCTTAAACGGATGGAACTAAGGTTGCTATTAAAATAAGTGTTTTTAAAACTAAATAAGTAGATAACTACTATAAGATATATTTAAATTAACATACATAATTATTTCTTAAAGTTTTTTTACTATTGACATCAATGATTATTACAATAAAAATATTTTGGTAAAATTATGTTTTTTTGTTAATCCAACTCTTAAGTTATTTCATAGTTACCCGATTTTTAAAGTCTATTAATGGTAAGGTTTTTACACTTTAACACATTATGCTCAATAATATAGGATCAATTTCTTTTCGGCTCTAGACAAAAGAAGTGGATCGATTACTCATACACACATGCATCATACATCAGATCCTTCTCAAACACATCATAGGTAAGTCCATTCTATCGAAGCACTTGAAATCTTCAAACAGCTCTGACTCATCTCGGAGCTCTGTAATCTAAAACTACATTGCTCAAGTAAGCTAATCCAAAATGGATGGTCACTATGATATGACGTTTTGTACACTTGAGGTACGAATTATTGTAACGATAATGAAAATCTTTTTACTTTAATGTCCATCAGGTATAGTCGAAAGTTTTGAAAGTCTGACAACTAGTCTTACCAAGGGGTATCGTGTTACCCAGTAACGTGGGATGTGGCGGTCAGATAGGCAGTCGCTCTATGTAAAATACTGGTATTCAACTGCATACGGTTAGACTGGAAGCCGACCCCAATTTAGTTGGGAAATAGCAAGCCACATTAATGGAATTCTGTACCTATGTCTTCCCACAAAACATAATACTCATTGGCATTTAATGGTAGCTCCACTTTGATACAGTATTAAATACACATTGTTGACAATAAAATGCAATTGAGACATAGCCCTCCCCCAAACACCCACTTCGACCGGTTCCGTGCTTGAAATGTGTGCCGGACGGGCGTGATCGCTGGACACGAAGGGTACGGGAGGTTTAAACCTAACCAGAGGTATCCCGGTATGAGGTCAGGTCTCTCCCAGTCCACAGCAGCGCTGACGTCCTGCACCTATAAGTTCCGGATTTCTTCACGGGTTCGGAGTCTGCGGCTACGTACTGAAGTCTTCATGTGCTTCGAGGAGTTTGAAATAATAACACCAAGTTCACATAATCTTCAAAATACTCAGGAAGCGATACTGGTGCTCTTGAGGGGTTCACGTTCACGTATTTTAGCCTCAAGTTCCTTGCCGATGACTACAAATTAGCGGCTCAGATGCGCGCGCTTAGGTCGGTCGAAACTTTACCTCGACGAGGACCGCGAATCTCTGCCTGATTTAGCTTTATTTTTCCAATTTTTTCACTATGTTTACATGCTTTCTTAAAGCTAAAGTCCCTAGCTCAGATACTCTATCCGGTCATGTTATACATCACTGGATTTCTCTTAAAATTCCCTATCTATTGACACTACAGGGGTGACTGTGTGTCTTTCAGCTGAAGCACTATTTCAGTGTAAAGGGAAAAAAGGGTGACAGTTTTAAACAAATCTATTTTCCAGGTGAAATTTCTCTGAAACCACTGAATCGATTCTCAAACTATAAGGTGATACCTTAAGTAGGTATTTCAAATGAATGAAAGCTGATATTTTAAAACCTATGTCGAGACTTTTCAGGGCATGAAGCGCCTCTGAGCGTCTGTCGGCAAAAACATACTTTTGCTATTTGTTGACTTGTACTTGTGATCATCAAATAAGTGGACTTCCCAATTGACTATTTGTCCAGGTTAGGTCCAGGACTAGGTCTCGGTCTAGGCTACCTGGACGTATCAAAAAACTATATGCAGCCAACCAACATAGGCACAAGCCTACTATGTGAAATGACAAACGGTTCAAACTTTATCACCTATCTAGTACAATCTTTACAATACTAGGCTAAATTTAAACGTAAGGTATCTAAAAACAATATAAAAACACTATATTTAAACACTTAATTACTATATTAATTACTTAAATACTAGGGTACGTAGGCACAAGTAGTGCTACGCCGGCTACCCACACATTTTGATATTGGCATATCGAGTTAGGATAATTACATTAACAAATACTATAACTTATTAAGTTTGTTGCTGACGCTTCTTCGTGAACAAAATTAATACAATACATCTTATAAAGGCTGACTGTACTATAGGACCGTACGACTAAGTTGTAAAAACCTTTATTAGTACCACAATATTATCTCCAAATAATCAGTGTTTAAATAAGGATAAAAAGCTCGTATATTAAGCTACATTCTGATGTCCGATAAGTATAGCCCAAATCGTTCGAATCGTGAAGTTAAAATTTAATGCAGTAACTATATAAAAATAATCAACTTTCCAGCTTTTAGACAAGTCAGAAGGCAAAAAGTGCTGTTGATAAAAATAGTCGCTCAATTTTCAAGCATTGTGAATATTTTATCTTGGGGTTTTTCTATGCACAACGTAAGAATCAATTTGCCATAACTTTTGTTTAAGAAAAATCTGATCAGTTATTTATAGATCATCGTAGTAAACGCATTTGCGTAAATTCGATGAAAAATTACCATCTAAAGTGTAATAAAAATGGGTCTATTGCGTTTCGTGTTTCTAATTAAAATAGTTTTAGTTTTAAGTAAGCCAGTTGATATTAATAATATTGATCAAATTGAAGAACTCACTGCAGTTGCTATAGATACACCAGAAGCAGAAAACTTAAAAGTGGGTAATTTAACAGAGAGAAATGCTACAGTTTTTGTGAATCAAATTCGTCCTGGAATGTCTATTAATTCATATGCTGTAGAAATAGAAGCTGATGTTCATGGAGACTCATTTAGTGGAAAAGTAACAATCTTGGTGTCCATAACTGATGCCACAACCAAAGAAGACCCGGTCAAGTTCTATTTGGCTAATTTGGATGTAAGCTCTGTGATGTTCTCCATGCTTGGAGGATCCAATCTCCATGAAGCTAATTTCAATGTTGATGAAGATGATGGTACTATAGAGATAGACCCTGGATTAACTGCCTTATCTTACACGCTTATAATTGAATATACGGGGTCTTTGGGAGTGGCTGGCAAAGGGTTGTACGCAGGACATTATGGGGACAAGTGAGTATTTTTTATTTATTTACATATAGGCTGATTTCATGTGTATACAGTAATTATTCTTGAAAATAGTTCCGGTCGAATGTTATTGGAATTGTGTTAGTTTTTACGCTATGTTGCGGTAAAGTTTGGGGACACTATCAAAAAATTTACTGTTTTATACATTTTTTTTTATATCCTACAAAAAAATTCTAAGCTAGGTCTTGTGCCTGCCAGCCTGTATATTATGATTAATTATAAAAAAAAGTTTATTGCTACACCAGTGAGGATCCAACATTACATTGGCCCAAAACTACGCAAGGGGCACCAATATGATTTACTTTTTAATCAAATATTTTAGAAACATATTAAGTACAAAATTAAAAATGTTTGCTTCACATTCATTGATATACTAAAAACCCTTCAAATACAAAATACGAATAATAAAAAAAAAAAAAACGTAAGAGTAAAAAAATAAATTACAAACAAAGCGAAAATAATAATAACAAAACTAGAATAAACACTATTATGTGAATGAGTGTGAGATCTTTTGAGGGTGTGTGTTTGAGTGCATTTATGCGAGAGTGTGTATGTAAGACAGAACATGAGAGTTCTATGCAAAAAATATTTTACCACCTTTGACGGCACGGTTGGCGCAGTGGTTAAGCGATTGACTGCTGCGCTGCGTGTCGCGGGTTCGATTCCGCACGGAACAAATATTTGTATGACCTACATGTATTTGTTCCGAGTCTGGGTGTTTTTCTATCTATAATATGTGTGTATTTACAAAAAAAAAAAATTGTATATAAGTAGTTTATCAGCCATCTTGTTACCATAAGACAAGCATTAGGTTGCTTAGCTTGGGACAAATGGTGCTGTGTGAAATGTCCAGGGATATTATATATTATTATTACCTTTACTGCTTTAGTCACATGACAAGTTTAGTAGCCAGGATGTTAGTATCTACCACAATTACTTACAGGATACATTTTTAACCAGTGCGCACACTGTAATCACGAATTCACCATATGATTCTAGACGTAGCGTAGAGTTTTTTAGTAGGTAATAAAAAAATCACTTGTTTCATAGAAAAGTATGTCAAAATGGTGACGGTTTACGACTTATGATTACTAGTTTTTATTTGGGAGTCTGACTTCTACGCTTTAATAATAAATAGGCCTGGTTCAGGAGTGTTTAAAAGATAAGAAACAGATCATCTAAATATCAAAACCAGTCCAATTCAGTATGTGACTATTTTATCCCAAAAATTTCTGACCTTTCATGTAAATGTAAGCCTATTTTTCGGTCAAACGTTCATCTGGCAATCTTTATTTCGGTCAAACGATCATTCGGAAAACGTTTTTCGGACTAGTGATTTGCGGGCAAACGTGACGCCCTCCTGCCTATTCTGTAAAAATCTCACCGAGAAAACTTAGGTGAAGTGAGCTTGAAATAAGTTGTCATTTCACCTGATGACACTACTGAATGCTCATTCAAGATCACTTCAACTAAGTTTTCACGGAGATATTCTTACAGAATAGATCACAGCTGATCCTGCGAGCTTTACTTCGGTCTAGTTGACTCGCCGTTAAACTTCACTGCGGTTACTTGTTCTTGTTCTGGTTATTTCTACATTTATATATATGCATAATAAGAAGTATTCTATCTACACTCGAGAGCAATGAATCCGGGTCACTTAAAGAATGTTAAAAATCTCGGAAACTAAAAATGATAGGTTAATGCAATAAATTGTATTTAATAGACAATGTAATACTCCTTAAATGAAAGTAAAAAAAATATGAGTCACCATACATTTTATTAACACAAAATTACATAAAGAAAAAAACTGCTGATCTCTCCTTAAAACAAAAATAGGAAACATGAAATTTTTGAACTTTATTACGATTTTCTTGAATTTTAATACTTCGTATTGCCTCCTCGTGCTTCCATTACTGCGTTTACGCGGTTTGGCATGCTGTACACCAAGTTCCTTATACGATTTTGGGGAATATTCTCCCATTCCTCTGTGAGAGCAATTTTGAGCTCACGAAGCGTGATTGGGGGAGGGTTTCGTTGTTTTACGCATCTGCCTAGCTCGTCCCAAGCATGCTCGATCGGGTTGATATCCGGGCTGCGCGCTGGCCACTCCATACGAGTAATGTTCATCTCTTGAAGGTAGTCATTCACAATCCTACCTGTATGAGGTCGGGCATTGTCATGCATAAATATAGCATCCTCACCTAAATTGACCATAAATGGACCAACGTGATCATTGAGGATTTCTTCCACATATCTTACGCTAGTTAAAGAGCCGTTTTCTATGATCACCAGCTCTGTGCGACTTTCAGAAGAAATTCCGGCCCACACAAGTACAGACCCACCACCGTAGGCTACTTTTTCTTCGATGCATGCTTGCTTGAATCTTTCCCCTGGTCTTCGATACACTCTGTGTCTTCCATCGTGCTTGTAGAGCATAAATTTTGATTCGTCGGAGAACATAACTTTTGACCAATCTTCAATACTCCAATTTACGTGGCTCTGGGCATATCTTAGTCTTGAAATACGATGCCCACGCTCCAGTTTAGGGCCGTTTGCAGGTCTAAGGGGTTTTAAGTTAGATTCAGCAAGCCGACGTCTTACTGTCCATGCACTTGGGTTACTTCCTCCGAGGCGTCGAAACTGATTTGTGAGTTCAGTTCCTGTGAGAAAGCGATTTCGAAGCATGGTGTTCACCAAGTATCGGTCTTCTCGTGCTGTGGTACACCTGGTTCTGCCCGTTCCTGGTCTGCGTAGGTTAGAACCAGTTTCTTCGTAACGTCGGAGAACTCTTTGTACTGTTGACAGCGACACACCGACAGTCCTGGCTGTATCGCGCTGACTCCGGCCGGTTTCCAGCATTGTAAGTATTCTGGTGCATTCTTCAGGCGCAAGCGACATAATTTCAGCTTGAATAATGAATATAGAGCACTATCAACATGGTTTATGTACCCACATAAATAACAGATTACAAACAAAAGCAAAACCAAATGCTGTAATTTCGTAGTTCCATCTTCGAAAGTGGCCCTTTTTCAAATTTGATTTTTTTATGATATAACTTTACAATAACTAAGAAGTTTTAATAACTTCATTTAAGGAGTATTACATTGTCTATTAAATACAATTTATTGCATTAACCTAGCATTTTTAGTTTCCGAGATTTTTAGGATTCTTCAAGTGACCCGGATTCATTGCTCTCGAGTGTATTTATCTACTGAGTTAAGCTGCACGATTTCAGTCAAATGCGTGTACTGACTGGACAGGTCCACTCAATCTGTGTGTTTCTTTCCTCAAAAGACCATTTCAGACACCAATCTACATGGTCACATTATCTGACCTAGATTATGTCTGGACTTTAAAAGAGACTGTGACCTCTGAGTTTGTTTCAGCCTTTCTTATCTAATAAAATAATCAAATAAAAAAATAAATCAAATATGAAACACGTCGGTGTTTCCTATGACTTTTAGACTAATTGACTACTAGTTTAAAAATATGATTAAAGTGTAAAAGTGTTTGTACAAACCTACTTACAGAAATACAGGGTTAATTTTCAAAGACCAGCCAATTTGAAGGGGCTTAGTAGCCGACTCGGCTGCTGAGTCTCGCCCGATCCGGTCAAGACAGGAATTTCATGAAGGGTGTGGTACAGACTATCAGACTGAACAATTTTCTCCATGGGACCAACACCGTAATCGCAAATAAAAATTCAGCCGTCCCATACGTTTAGGTCGAGTAGGTATTGAAGGTTTCTATGGGACATTTGATAAATTTTTCGCGATTACGATATTGGTCCCATAGAGAAAGTTGTTCAGTTGGATGGTCTGTACCACACCCTTAAATTTGGCTGGTCTTTGAAAATTAGCCCTGTATAAGCCCTAGCTGACTCCCTAATTAATTATGGTCTCAGTAGCTATGGGAGACATTTAAACTCTGCGATAATACATTTTGAACATTAAAAAAATAAAACATTTATTATTTTTGTTGGGTTGTTCTTAATACCGCGTCAATGTGAGCTGACAGGCCTGCCCCGTGGCTCGTCAGTGTTGTTTTAATAAAAATTGCGTGCCTCATAAAGCATTAAACCTTTAACCAACTGTTTGGTTCGCTCGTTTATCATAACAGACCCAAATAAAATATCGGTAATCTTGACCGCGGATTAAACCCCCTCATCGATCAGCCGTGGCTTTAAGCCAGACGGGAGCATTCTTTGAATTTTGCCTGGTTGTGTTTGGGTTAGAAACACCGTACTTTACCTGTTTTTATATATTTATGGATCACAATCACGTCATTAAAAGATAGTTAAATAAATAACACAAATAAATTACTTAGGTCATTTTCTTTTAATACAAATTCTCTCAAATTCAATTCAGATTTGACATACTTAGTTTTGTTGTATGGAAATGACAGTTTAATATAAATAATAATAAAATTTAACATAGGCAGTTTTCTGCGCATCGGCACTTTGCACTATCTTTATATCTTACGATAAGTATAAAAACTTCCAACAAAACTGAAATACCATCTTCAATTTTATCTTTTGAAAACTAGTTGAGACATTATCGGCATCATCTCATATCTCTAGAGCTGTTTTCCGATTAAAATTTTACGTACATCTTTTTTACCGTTCCATTTCTTCGAAGACTGTACAGCGACACGACGCATGGCAGTGTGGGGAGTGAAGTGACCGGCCATTAATACCCCATTAAAAATGGTTCGGACGAGGTTCAAGTGGAAGTGTATCTTCTTTTCATCCATAATTCTTTTTAATGTGTTCACAAAATCACTACCGATAAACACGCAACTATACTCCCTAACTAACGCAGACACCAGTTTTAAAAATTCGGAGACTCCCGTTGTGATCGAACCTATAGAAGGGTTTCCCATAACGGATAGTGAAACGACAGTTGACAACAAAAATGTGACTGCTGAAAACAAAAATGTGACTGCTGAAAACAAAAATCGGACTGCTGAAAACAAAAATGTGACTTTTGTGGAAGTGCCAGTGAATGCAACTCGTGACTTTATGTTCAGACAAAATGTTAGACCCGGTCAAGAAGTACGGACTTATGCATTGGAAATAACAGTGAACGGAGATTCTTTCGACGGGCGTGCTGTTCTTGATGTTGTCTTAACCCCGGATACGAGGGAAGATGATATAGTCCTACACATTGATGGCCTAGATATCTCATCAGTGCAAGTAGGAGTGTTTTCAGAAGCAAACGCCGTTGATGTTGGCTTTGATGTGGACGGTCAGCAATTGAAAATCTTCCCAGCGGCTGTGGCTTTATCATATTTTGTTATCATAGAATATACTGGACATTTCACGAGCAATGGACTTGGATTCCACTTGGGACAATACGATCAAGAGTAATAACTTATTAATATACTATTATATTTATTCCATTTTGGGCTGATTTTTTCAATCGTCTGTTAATTTTTTTTATGTAGAATAGGTAAATGTGTTTGCTTCCATCAGGAATTTTTCGGTAGCCGTCCCGAGTCTGGTTACGAGTCCAGTTGATGACCATAGGCCATTTGGTATTAAAACAAAAGTGGCGCTATGGGTGTACTATACTATACTTCTATATGCTGGAAAGCACGGAATATGCGCTTTTATCGTTTCTAACGTGACGATATTGTCGTGGTCATCCAAGTCTACGTCCATAAAATGTATGGAAATACGTGCACGTTATAACGTTATCGTGGACGGAAATTTTAAAGCGTATTCATGTATTTCCGTGCATGATGCTAGGGACGTTCACGATAATATTACCATATTAGAAAATTGTAAAAGCGCACATTCGCTGCGGCGGTAGCGACTGATATGTCTTTACTTATAACATTCTAACATTCGTGTCAGAATTTAGCGCAACTGGTCGCAATTGACTGTCACAGAAATTATTAAGCTAAGCGCGCACCACGAAATTTAATCAATGCAGAAAATAATTGCCAATCTGTGAACAATACCAATATACTTACTAGAGTCCGCGCAATGCGGTAAATAATTGTTTGAAAAATTATTTTATCGTTCGCGATTTTGTTTTCGCGTGAAAATGCGATTAAAAAAATCGCATCGCTGTAGCGCTTAGTCTTGAAATTATCACGGGCCCTCAGTTCCGATAAGTAAACATTGAACGCTTGGTTTTTGTGAAAAAGGGTCGATAGTTGCATCTCTAGCATCATCATCCATTGCCGAGACATCTCCGTACTCTGTGGGGTGTACAGTCACGAGCACACACAAAAATCGCAATTGAAAGTTGCCAAGTGTTGACATATTGATGTCAACACTTGGCAACTTTCAATTACGATTTTTTCGTGAAATATCGAATGCAACGTTGAAATACGACACATTAGATAAACCTATGGGTTCGAAAATGCTATGTTCGTAACAACATAAAATTTCATTAAAAAATAAAGGAGTAAATCGCTTTTGAATAAAGCTTAGTGTATACATAATTTTGCTCGTGACTGTACTTTAGTTACACCTCTGCCTGTTTTAATAAGTAAAAGCTATAATCATATTTATTCCTCACTAGCTTTTGCCCGCGATTTCGTCCGCGTGAAGCAACTTTCTTACATTTTCTTTCCGTAAGAACCATCCACGTACTTCAAGGAATATTCTAAAAAAAGAATTAGCGAAATCGGTTCAGCTGTTCTCGAGATTTGCGCTTAGCAACACATTCAGCGATTCATTTTTATATTATAGATATAATTTTTATCTGGCGATTTAAATATCAGACCCCAGGCTGATTTTTCAATCGACTGATCATTTTTATTCGTGGAATAAAATTGACGTTTGGCAGATTTTGTATGGAAGAACTATCAAAAGTTCAAAATTATTCCTCCGATAAAATTATCTAGTGTTGGAAAAATCGGTCCTTCTACACCTATTATTGTAAACTTATTTTTTCAATGGAAGAGGAGTAAATAAACAGCTTTAATTCTCTTTTATGAGACTAGTTGTGCAACCAGTCCCGTATCATTTCACAAATGAGTGACAAAAAATTTAAATTCTAATAATAATAATTTTGTTGGATGACCTATGGAGTCATCACATCATGCAAAATTTTTACATACATTTCGTTTCCACGAGATCGTAAAAAGCGCAATTTAATTTCAATCATAATATTTTATTAAACTCTTTCAATAGAATATCTGGTAAATTCTAAATAAATGAATGCACATACGATGCTGTTACAAATGTCGAAAAAAGAATCCTAGAATTTAGCCATTGACGGGTAAATTGACGATTGTTCTTCTTTAATTTATTTATTTTTAGACTTTTACCAATAAAATATTTATGGATAATACTATTACATTAATCGGGTTGTTTCAAGCAAACATTTTATAGCATTTTGATAAACTTTGGCGTTCCAAACCACTGACTAACCGTAACAGTCGTGATCAGTAGAAGATTCTAGAGTCAAACCGTCTTATAGTAACACGAGTAAAAACTAGCTAGAACATTTTAGCTAGTTTGTATATTTCGAGCCTAATTCCGATGAAGGTTCTATTCACTATACAAAACTAACAAAAAAATATAGGCTTGGGGTTTTATTCAGTTTCAGCTTTTTTTATAATGACTATGGTATTCTACACCCACATCTTGTTTTATAATAAGACCGCAAAAGTCTACTGAGGTTTAGGTTTTCAAGAAATATGTTCAAATACGTCTTAGAGAACTTCACCTAAACTCTTTTTGTTTTTATTTTTAGCACTTACTTATCAATGAATCTGCATCCGACGTACGCAAGACGGGTGTTCCCCTGCATGGACGAGCCTACGGAGTCGTCAATTATAAGCTTCAAGTTCAACGACCTGGATTACACACACATAATAGCAAATTCTCAGTTAGAAGAAAACAGCGAGTGAGTACTTCTTACTTCAAAACTATAATGCACTAGTACTTACCTGAGAGGTTATTTAGTAAGGTTTCTCATAATATGACTTTCTTAACCATTATTGTTAAATATATAATAATATTTGTATGTCACTTGTGGAGGCAACTACATCACCACATGCGAACTACGCATCACACTGACGTGACGCAAAATTCTGCATCGCGCAAGCAGTTTTCACTGCGCATCTCATCATCATCTGCCTAGCCTTTTCCCAACTATGTTGGGGTCGGCTTCCAGTCTCACCGGATGCAGCTGAATACCAGTATTTTACATGAAGCGACTGCCTATCTGACCTCCACAACCCAGTTACTGGGTAATACGATACCCCTTGGTAAGACTGGTTGTCAGACTTTTGGGCTACTGACGACCCGTAACGACTGTCAAAGATCCACGAATGACAGCCGGGACCAACGGCTTAACGTGCTTTCCGAGGCACGGGTTTCACTGCGCATCTATAACATAATATATACAACATCCCAACATCAATCATCGGGCAGTTGCCCACTAAACACAACACCCGTCTGGTCAGAGGTCTTCTGTTTTCTATGGAGGATGAGTTAACATTATACCCTGTTCCTCGTACCTCTATACACTTATTGTGAAGAGAAATACCCACATTGTAAATTTTGTGGCACCTGCTTTGTTTATATTAAATTTGTTAATTCCAGGAATGAATTCCGTCCATTGATCGGGCCGCCACATCTTTGGGGAATGATAGCTCACAACTTTATCAATATCAACATACCAATTACAAACGTTTTACTATACGGAAGAGCAGGCATCAACAACCAGGATAATATAGCTTCACTAGCTATTAACTCCTTCTACACCAACTTGAATGAATGGACTAACAAGGAGTACACTGAAATCGTTCTGCATCAAGATGGTAGAATGCATATCATTGCACTTCCAGACGTGTCAACAGATTGGCACTCACTTTCTACAGTTGGAATTTGGTGAGTCTTTAGAGCATTTTGTTTTTTCATTTATATTACGAAAATAATAATATGGTTGGTACGAGTATTACAGTTATTTAGTTAATAATAATAATAATAATAATAAATCCCTGGACATTTCACACAGCACCATTTGTCCCAAGCTAAGCAACCTAATGCTTGTGTTATGGTAACAAGATGGCTGATAAACTACTTATATACAATTTTTTTTTGTAAATACATACATATTATAGATAGAAAAACACCCAGACTCGGAACAAATACATGTAGGTCATACAAATATTTGTTCCGTGCGGGAATCGAACCCGCGACACGCAGCGCAGCAGTCAATCGCTTAACCACGGCGCCAACCGTGCCGTCATACAAGTGTCACTTGTCAGGTTCGGTGCCTTCCATTAACGGGGGTTGTTGAGACTCTGTGTTTTGTCATGGCCGGGAAAAAGATTGCTCGCATACATTTTGGGTACTCAGTCTTGGTTCTCAGTATCCCGGAGCATGCTCTGACGTACGTGCATACAGAGCCTAAGCCTGATAGACCGTGACCCTGAACTTTGCGGATAAATTGTTACCTTATCATTCCACTTGAGAATTTGGAACTGTAAAAGGAATTCATATTAATTTTAGCGTAGACTTTAAAGGTACGTTCAGACAGTGCGCATACCTCTCACTATCTCGCCGCAAATGATTTTTTTTTATATCAGATGCCTAACTAAGTCTGAAACATGCACCACAAGCGTGGCTTACCATTCGAAGCTCATGCTTCACACTATCTAGACTTACCATTATAAAAATACTAGCTGTTCCACGCGACTTATGTATGAGTATGGATGTTCTCAGGGAGCCCTACGTGTTCATGGAAAACGTGAACTCAGTGAAGCAGAGGAGTATAGCACTCCCGAAGATAGCAGAAGCAATGGCCAAGCAATGGTTTGGATTTGTGATCTACCCTCAGAACTGGCGTTACGAATGGGTCGTGTCAGGCCTCGCTTCGTATGCTGGCTGGGAAATGGTGAAATTGGTAGGTTCTGGAAGTCACTACATTAATAAACGTTACTTAGCAGATCACGTGCTTGGACTAAGCTTTATTCCTGTCACTCCCGTACACCTGCCAAACTACAAGTGCAAGATAGAGAAATAAACATATTTATATTTAAAATCTAAGATGGCAGCTGCAAAGATTTTCGTCATTTAGAAAAGACAATGCTCATGGATGTATGTATGGCATCCCGAACCATGCTGCATCAAAGTAAAACTTTGTTTTTTATAGACTACACGTATCATATTATTAACTCCTACAAACGTTTTTTTTTGTAAACAACACCAGGGTTTAGGAGATTTTCGGAAAAAATCGAAATAACCTGAAAACTTGGTACTTTATTTTGTTTGACATGTCATTCACGAACGGCCATTATTGCTCTAAAAAAAATGATAATCGTTTAAATAAAAATTCTATTCTATTTTATTCTAGTTATTTTTAATTAATGTAGAATCGGCAAAGTACGTACGTACGTAAGTTTTTTACGTGTTTTTTGAAAGATGTGATCAAGGTTATATATTAATCATATCATTTGAAACGGAACGTCCTGTAAAGGTAATGAAACAATATCAACACTTTTTTACTTTTAATTGTTCAAAAATCAAATCCCCGACGCGTAATGCGTAGTAAAAAAATATAAAATAATTACTATAATATTTTGATTTTGATGAATGAGACTTTTTGGTACGAATTTTGGTCAATGTCTTTTTCGCAGCCACCTTGGATTTACATTTTGAACTTCGTTTGCCCAAACATTTAAAATTACACATATATTACATACATATATTATATACATAATCCTACTAATATTATAAATGCGAAAGTTTGTATGTATGGATGTATGGATGTTTGTTACTCTTTCACGCAAAAACTACTGAACAGATTTTGACGAAATTTAGCACACAGATAGTTTATAACCAGGATTAACATATAGGATACTTTTTATCCCGACATTCCCACGGGATCGAAACTTATGCGGGTGAAACCGCGGGGCGCAGCTAGTTATATTATATTTGGCTCCTCGCAGGTCAACCTAGAAAGTTGTCGGCTACTTAACCAGGCTTGCCTGTGGGTGCCTTAATAAATTTAGGCCTCCCGCCAGGGCTTAGGAACTAAGCGACTACACACTAAAGCCTCACTGGGGGAGGACAGCAAGGGACAGGCTGGATCAGATTAATCTGTCCTCCATTGCTCGGTTCACCGTCTTATAAAGGGTGAATTGTGGAAGGGTCCGGCCCTTCCACAACTCGCCTGATTCAATGAGTGAGGCGACGATGTCGCTAAACGTTACTTTCCATTTTACGATATAATAACTTGCTCACGCCGACATAAGTATGATACTATTATACCTTTTATAGTTCCAAGGCGACGGTATGGGAACAGACACCACAATGCTCGACGTCAATACGTTATTCGTGACTGAAGTGATACAAGAGAGCTTACTCCGTGATTCCTACGTAACTTCTGGAGTATTAGAGCCAGATGATGATCTATTCGATGAAAATAATATTAGAGAACATATCGGTGTGAATGGAATTCTGAAGTATAAGGCTCCAGCGTTAATGAGGATGTTGAGGACTGTGCTTGGTGGTGACGATACTGACTACATTCAGATGGCAGCGAGCGCATTTGTGAATAGAAGGTAAGTTTAGACTTTAAGCCTTTTTAATTGAAAGACTTTAGGTTCCTGATTTATTTATAGACAAAAAATAATTTATTTTTTGTTTGCTTGAAAGAAAATGATTTAAGTGATAAGATGCATCAAAGTACAAAGAATGAAAGAAAACTATTTAAAATATATCAAGTTTTTTTAAAATAGTTCTTTCTAAAAGCTATAATTTCAAAAAAAAATCATTTAACGTCAGAATCAAAAATAATTCCGAAGCATTCTTTTCAAATCTGTCCACAATAGCTGATAACAACTGATAATAGAGTCTGAGTGCCAGATTCATCATAGCCTTATCATCGTTTTATCGATCATCGAAAATGTGAATTTTCAGTATAAAAGTTTAAATAATATTGTGTACTTACATAACCTTGCGTAAACCATCAGAGAGTGTCTCATCCAGGCACAAGTTACCGTGGCCTACAGCTAGGAACACCTTATATAGACTTCGTACGCAAGTAGGCCGCAGCAAGGACAATCTCCACAAGAGGGGGTACATGGAAGGCTCAGACCTCCAGTGTGTATGCGGTGTCTCTCCACAGACAATGGCTCACAAATTAAAAATCTATTTTAATTTTTTCGTGCTATTTTTGCTATCGAGACACTAAGAAGAAGATAACCTTGTAGGCAGAAGTGATAAGCAATAAGTGCTCCTTTAACTCTGCTTGCGAGATGCAGGATTTGCGTGACGTCAGTATGACGCGTTGTTCGTATGTGGCGTGATACCGCTACACTGAGTAATGCTCAGTCACTCTTATCCAGCTCCCTCACCTAGCCTGTGGGGCTTCTTACCCCAAGTTTGTTGATTCTTTTTCCTATCGAACTTTACACAGCCAATTTCTTAAATAACTTTTTCTTTCCCAGGTCGCTCGAAGGGGTAACCTCGTTAACCTTTGTAGATGCTGTGAACAGCGAATGGCTTGAAACAGACAATAACGACATGGTTGGTGACTTCAAGGATTATATAGAACCGTGGATTAAACACAACGGATACCCACTGATACGAGTTACACGTGTACGAGGCTCTGGAGTGTTGCTTACTCAGGTAACTTTTACAAACAAAATTCTACAGTAGTGCTTGCTTACTAGTACAGTGAGGCAGGCAGAATTAGCCCCGTTCATACGGACAATATTTTATCGCGCACTGGATTTTTATTTCTCGGCGTTGATCCGAGGGTTGAAAATCGAACAGATTTTCAATTCTCGGCGCTAAGTAGGGAGTTAAAATCCTATGAGCTATAAAAAATTACCACGTTACAAAATCGCCCGCGGGTACGAGGGCTTAGGGTAAAAAACAAAGACGAAACTCACCGACCGATTTTTGGTGCGATTTTGACATCTGTCAAAATCGAAGCGTAAATTTGCGCTGATATTTATCACTATCCTAATATTATTTTAGTAATGCAGTGACTTATTAGCCTTAACTGACCCATAATTAATCTATTTTTGTTGTATTTTGTAGGAGAGCTTCGGTTTCTCCAATAAACCATTCCACCCGATCCGAGTACCAATCACTTACACCACCAGCATTGACCAAAACTTTGATGTGGAAAGAATATATCCGGTCGATATGTTCGAGCAATCTCTAAATTTAGCCTTTGCTCTCGGTGACGACGACTGGGTTCTTTTCAATATCCAGGGCCAAGGTAAGCTTAAAAAATCAATATTTCACACAACTGGGGCAGTATTTTTAAGTACAAAAATACCATTGTTCAGTTGCGAAAATGGAATGGAATACTATTCATTCTGTCGACTTAGATTTTTTTATTAATTTGTATTAGTAACAATGACTCGACTTATCCTGGCTTCATTTCACTCTCGCACTGGAGCACTGCTAGCTCTAATATTTTTCAATAGGTCTCGGCTCCTGGTTGTTTTTTTAATCAAAAGTATTACATACTTATGGATTTTTAGCAAATAGAAGTAAGTACTATAACAATTTATTTATAGAATTTAAACCACATTAAATGACAAACAAAAACAAATTAACAATGTCAAGAGGTCATTCCAAAGAAAGTAAAATTTTCTGTTTTCAAAATACGCAATTATTGACTCGTTATAATCGGCCTATAAAGTTCCCACTGCTGGGACACAGGCCTCCTCTGTGAGAGGGATTGGTCCGTAATCCACCACGCGGGCCCGGTGCGGGTTGGTGGACGTCACGTCTTTGAATTTTTGGTTCTAGGACATGCCGGTTTCCTCACGATGTTTTCCTTCACCGTTTTGATAATTATTGACAAATTTAACCGAAAAATCTAAAACTAAACCTAAACTAAATCAACTCATATTATACACAATGCACACACACACACACAAACACACCCCCACACACGCACTCAAAACCCACTCGCACACATCACACAAGTGCGCTACTTTTTGTATTTTCATTTTTCTTTCATTTATTTTTTTTGAATTTTGTTTTCTCTTATATTTTCAATTGCATACACTGTTTAATTTTAAGAGGAAGTGCGGAGTCACCTAACACAAGCATCTCATTGCTTAAAAGTTGACCTCCAAATCGTGTTTGCTATAACTCAAATTGTAATTGAAATAAACATTTTTTTTTTATTGACTGTCAACTGTTAACTCTGATTTTGCATCACTGTCAAAGTCATAGTGATCTTTGTTTTCATATAATAAGGTTGTTGATTGGTTGCTGCTGTCAGACGAAAAATAAATGTAAGAGTAGGTACTGTAGTGATTACTGTTTTTCTTTGCTGTATTCAGGATACTATCGCGTCACCTACGAGCTTGAACTTTGGGACTTAATCATCCAAGCTCTTGAAGACCCAGAGACGAGGGAAGAAATCCATCCACTCAATCGTGCTACTGTAAGTAATTATACCGTGTTTTTCAAATCTTTGTAAAATATATTATTTATATTTTCCAATAATAACAATATAATATAATAATATTAAATAATATATATACGTACGCTAACTGCAGTACCTTAACAAACATTCTTGCTTTCTTTTATAAATACAGAACTTTTCAATGATTCCAATACCTAAGTAGGAAAATAACCCGTGGCCCTACCGTTTAACAAATAACATTTTGATAGGTAGTATGTTTTAATAATCCCTTTTTGTCCACAGCTCATAGACGATGCTCTTAACTTAGCTAGAGCAGGAAGATTAGACTATGACATCGCATTCAGATTGGTTCTAACCATGGAACATGAAACTGAATACGCGCCTTGGAAAGCCTTTGTAAGAAATATGGACTTCTTGAGGAAACGCTTGGTACCCTATGTTAATAATGACGAAGATTTAGATCAAGACATTTATTTGGTAAGTGAATAGAGCTAAATCTTGACATAATTTACTATGTCAAGGAGATGACAAAAAGTTTCATTTAAAAATTATACAAAAGCCCATCATCCACAACGCTACTCCCAATTAACGTGTTACAAACTCATCATTATTCTATTGCCCTTTTCTCGATTTATTTGGGGTCGGTGTGTTACAAACTCAATCAATCATAAAACTAGCGTATACATCCCACCATTGAAATACTAGTGATGTGATATTCTGGCTACTCATTGGTGATTTGAGTTTGCAACATGTTACTTTTGAATAGCGTGTTGGACGATGTACAGACGCCAGCAGGTCAAGCTACCCGAAACTGTCAACTTTTCTCAATCAATTTTGAACCTTAATTCTTTAGCGTTAAAGTTGAAAATCTATTAAAGAAATTTGACAGATTGTAGTAGCTTGATGTGCTGGCGTCTGTACCAAAGAGTTATTATTTCTTCTTCAGAGAATGGTCCGAAGAACAATACATGCTTTTGAAGAAGAAATAGGATTCTATCCAGATGTGGCTACAATTGAGCCAACGATGCAATCGTTAACCCGAAGCCTCGTGATGGACCACGCCTGCAAAGCCAACTACCAGCCTTGTATAGCAGCTGCCGTGGACTGGTTCTACGATCCTAACAACAATGAAGAAGTGTGAGTACTGTATTTCAAAAAACAGTGCTTATAAGTTTTTTTCATAACGCATCTAAAAGTGCACGAAACAAATATTTCGCAATAGAGATATAAGAGGTACAGAAATCCTTATAAAAGCTGCAAAATAAACAGGCATTTTAGTGTATTTTTCTTCTTAAAACCGAGACTATTTAAAGCATTGTTTGATGTACTTAAAAACGATTTACTATGCTAATTGAATACATTTAATAAATAAGAAATTAAATTAAACCAAATCTTGACTAATAAAAAATAATTATTTATTATGTTTAAATCTGTATTTTGTGTATTATTTATTTATTTATAATTAAGCTATTGCCTGAAGCATGAAGTGGTCTTGATACAAACGTGCCTTTAAATGGATCAAAAAGGTTTACAGCGCCAATCACAAAACCGCAGTTTTGTAATTTGCGCTGTAAACCTTTTTTAAAGACACAATATCAATAAGCTTTTAAGGATAAGTAACTCAATGAAATTTAACTTCAGAATTTTAACATAAAGATGGCAACCAGTTACATAACATAATCAAACGATAGCTACAAATTACTTCTTTTAATTTCAGTAATCCCAACATCCCTCATGACATCAGACCAGCTGTATACTGTACGATGGTGAGGGAAGGTGACGAAGAAGTCATAGAAGCATTGAATGAGAGGCTGGAGATAGAACCGACCCATTACGAGAGACTCGTCATTCTAGAGTCCTTGGCCTGTTCGCAAGACGAAGGCTTTATAAATGAGTGAGTAGTTATTATATGTACATATTATATCAGTATAGGACTTCTTAGTTGGTCCCGTCGCTCTTTATATTGGTCTTTAGAAACTAATAGTATAATGCGCACCGAAAAATTAGTTTGGCGTTCCACTAGGAACTATCTTAGGCACAGATTTTATTAATAACTAGCTGCGCCCCACGGTTTCACCCGCATAAGTTTCGATCCCGTGGGAATATCGGGATAAAAAGTATCCTATATGTTAATCCTGGTTATAAACCATCTGTGTGCCAAATTTCATCCAAATCCAATCAGTAGTTTTTGCGTGAAAGAGTAACAAACATCCATCCATAGAAACTTTCACGTTTATAATATACTAGCTGCGCCCCGCGGTATCACCCGCATATGTTTCGATCTCCCGGGGGAATCTCGGGATAAAAAGTATCCTATATGTTGATCCCGGTTATAAACCATCTATGTGTCTTTCATCCAAATCCATTCAGTAGTTTTTGCGTGAAAGAGTAACAAATATCCATCCATCCATACAACTTTTGCGTTTATAATATACTAGCTGCGCCCCGCGGTGTCACCCACATACGTTTCGATCTCCCGGGGGAATCTCGAGATAAAAAGTATCCTATGTGTTAATCCTGATTATAAACCATCTGTGTGCCAAATTTCATCCAAATCCGTTTAGTAGTTTTGCCGTGAAAGAGTAACATCCATCCATCCATGCAAACTTTCGCGTTTATAATATTAGTAGGAAGTAGGAATCACCAACATTTAAATGGAACTATTATTTCTTGCAGGTTACTCGATCAAACAATAGCAGATGATAGCCCTTACTATATTGAGGAACGAGTGAAGATCTTTACTGCAGTAGCAGAAAGCAGTCACGAGAATGCAAACTTAGCTCGCGCCTTCTTGAGGGCGAGAACTTCAGAAATCAGGAACATGTAAGTATATTTTCGTCTTCCCGGCCCTTCGGTTGCCCAGTGTTTATTTGAAGGTTGACGTATATAGTATTAAGGATATTAATTAAGGGGTATCGCATTACCCAGTAACTGGGTTGTGAAGGTCAGATAGGCAGTCGTTCCATGTAAAATACTGGTACTCAGCTGCATCAGGTTAGACTGAAAGCTGACAATATAATTGGAAAAAGTGGCAGATGATAATATATGTAGTATTATAGCTTCTCCAATATACTTACTATAAAATATATTTATTCAGGTACGGTGGTCCCGAGAAACTTGAGGAGGTGTTTTTCATCGTGGCTGATAATATGGTTGACGCAGACCTCGGTGAACAAGTGAGTATTGAGATCAAAAACCACAAAATTAATGATGATAGAAAATAAGCGATTCCATTACTAGCTTAAAGGTGGCGAAACATTAAAATAAATTCACTGATACACTCTAGTCAGTCCTATTCGACCATCAATGATTCCTTCCTTGAAAGAAGAATTTAATATTATCTGTTTAAAATGTTTTTTGCACTGTTGTCCCTGTTAACCACGGCTAATTAGCTTAAATGCGTTTCATAGGAATAGTTTTACGACAGATAGTGCAACGTAAGGACATTGAATTCGAGACTTCAACTGAAGGGCGGGCGTTTTTGGGGGACTGTCTTTTGTAATTTTGACGTTCAAAAAGTGCTGATTCTCAGCCTAATTTGAATAAATGACTTTTGATTTTGATTTTGATTTTGACTGCCTTTGCATTAGATATTGAGCTAATTCTAAACGTTTTTCCACAGTTCATAATCTGGGTGGGGAGTCAGAACAACAATTTAGATGACTCTGAAATGGCAGCTAACCGAGCTGTAGAACAAATTATTGAGAATTTAGTCTGGGATGAAAGGGACAAGGAGTATGTATATGAATGGATAGACGAGAACCATGCACCGACCCTAATGCTGTCGGTTATGGCGTTCTGTGTATCAATAATGGTAGCGGTGTTCAATCATTAAAAGTAAAAGAATTTGAAGATTGAGGATCTGTTTTTGAAAATATTATTATTGATTCAGTTAAGAGTGGTTTTGATTCTGATAAAGAAAAAAAAAACACAAACACAAAAACAAAGAGAAACATAGAGTTTTAACTTTTCTTTATTTATTTAAAATAAATAAATAAAGAAATGATGTTTATGATTATCAAAACACAATAAGTGGTTGACAAAAGAGATAAAATTATACTACTGGTTTTTTAAGCTAGTTGAACCAGAACAACGAGTGGCAACCGTCTTAATTAAGTCCAGAAACAGATTGATGATCTTCAAAAATATAATCTAAGATAGTTATTATTATAATTAATTCGTCAATTTATATTCAAATGTATGACTCTATGTTATTAAACGATAAGTGTAGTTTATAGACATTTATATATTAATAGGTAGGTGTTAGAAGAATAAATACTTAAATAAAAATAACTCTACAATACAAGCTAAAATAAGTAAAAGCAAATATTATTCAAAATAAGTTACAAAATATTTGAATGTTATACTAATTTAATATAATAAGATAAGGTGATCGAGAAAGGAACTCGATAGTATCATAACTGATATTATTCGCAGTTTCCAAATGGCTTACAGAATGCAACAGCTTTATTGATTTAAAAAAATACGTCTTATTATTATTTAATACGATTGTATTATTACATAATTTAGTTTATATTCCAAAAAGCCTTAATAAAAGATCACATCTTGCTACATATTTTGTAATAAGAATGTATGACCAATGTTAATTAAATTCGTTTTTTAGTAATTTAATATTATTTAAGTTTAATTATACCAGAATTGCACAAAGTGACCTAGTTTAAGGGTAGATGTAAGCAAAATCGTTTAGAATAGAGTTTATAATAACTAATCATATTAAATTCTGTAATCAGAATTACATAATAAAATATTTTAATATTAGACAACAGCGGCCCTCTAATTCACAATATTCACAAACAAAATAAGCTGAAGCTCATTTTGTTTTGTTTGACATCTTGGTGTATAAAAGCATGACAAGTACAGACGCCAGCACATCAAGCTACCCGAAACTGTCAAATTTTCCCAATCAACCTTGAACTTTAATGCTTTAGCGATAATGCTGAAAATCTATTAAAGAAATTTCACAGATTGTAGTAGCTTGATATGCTGGCGTCTGTAGAGTCAGTACTCTGTATAACTCTTTCATTCTTTATGTTTGTAAGGTGGGTCAGGCAATGCTGAGTACTAACCGTACACGAGTATAAATTATAATTTATCGTGTTAAATCCCTGCTAGAGGCAAACACGTTATTTTATTTCTAGGCTTTCCATTCAAAAGTTTGGTCTTATTTGTCCAATTGTAAATGGTTTATTTTAGCTTTTTGGAGGAGGTAGTGTAAGGGTATATTAGATTCGTATTTAATATTTTAATTGATAGGGGTAGAGTTTTTTTACTGCATTTTCACTCATATTTTAATCTTATAGTTTGTAAGATAATACTAATTATGTTTAAGTAAACAATCTAAATCTGGGGCAAACGCGTCCTCTTGCTTCAAATTTAGTATTGATAGGTTTAAAATATTAAGTAAATAAAATGTTCGTTAAATATACAAAACTTATATAGGTACATAAGGTAGTATATCATATTAACATAATATTATCATATTAACATTAGTTTTTATTTTAAAATCCCTTATAATGGTATTGTTTGTAATATGTACAGTGCAAAAAAAAATAATATAAAAACTTAAATAAATTGGTTAAGAATGAAACACTTGTTTATTTATCGTCTTCCTAAAACTATTATTATGACTAACATAAACTAAAGCTAAACTGTTTAATTATTGTTATTAAAAATTGCTCGTACGCAACGTGTTTAGCGATAAAAAAAATCAGTAATTATTTTGGTACTGCTAGTAATATTAGTACAATATTGATCTGCTTTTTGACCTATAGGTAATATGCGCTGTGCTGGCGACTTTTACGTAGATTTCCACATCACAGCATCACGATAACACAGGGAAGTAAAATATATGAAGAAGCTTTTAAACTGTCTACGATAACGTTATAATTTGTGCACGTGTTTTCGTATATTTTTTTCATAATAATATCGTCACGTTAGAAATTATAAAAGCGCACATTGGATATTAAGAACAATGTCAAAGAAATAAATAAGGAATACCATGACTCAGTGGTTCCATAATCAACCTATAATATTCCCAATGCTGGGCACAGGCCTCTTCTCAGCGAGAGGGATTGGGCCGTAATCCACCACGCGGGCCCAGTGCGGGTTGGTAAATGTCACAATGTCTTCAAAGTTTTGGTTCTAGGACTTGCCGTGACTCAGTGGTTGTTCTGATATAATAAAGATTCAAAACCATTTAATTAGCCACACTCAACAGGAAAAAATCAATCAAAATCACACAATCATAGGATTATACTTTCCTTTTTCATCTTTTTGTGACACGCCTAAAGATAGGTATTAGTCATAAGCGCAACGATTAAAAAGTTAAGCTAAACATAGTCGTTGCGACGATGCTTGGGATAAGCCTATGTCCGATACTGGATGACATTAAAATGATGAAGTTTTAACTCGCTTCAATATCTATCTAATAAATAAAATAGAAATGTGTGTGTTGCAAATTAAACTCTCGAAATTCTTTCTTCTCTCCGAAAACACGAATCCATTGCTTTTTACGGACTTGTAACAAAAGTAATAATAAATAAATCGAAAAGTCATTTTCTGCATATTATACAGGTCACCGACAGGTGGTATTATATATTATTCCTTTATAGTTCAGTTTATAGTCAGAAGTAGTATTAATTTAGCCCATGGTCTCCAGTCCATAAATTATATCTACATACGCAAGAAATCACGTCAAATAGTTGTATCGTTGTTAAAAAGGACAAACCAACAAACACAGTTCCGAATTTATATTAATAAATCAGATTAGGTATTATGAAGAAAAAAATACCCTTATCACATAATTATTTATCGCATATTGACAGTTGACATCATATATGATCGATATGAAATTAGTAACTAGTACATAATTATAAGCTATATCTACCGAAACGGTTCCTAATTACTTCTATTTTAAGACCAAACAGCGATACTACGCATGGGTGTGTGGGAGTGAAGTATTTAGTATTTATTAAAATTCAATAAAAATGTTTCAAATTAAGTTCAAGTGGAAGTGCATCTTCTTTTCATCCGTAATCCTATTTAACGTAGTAACAAAATCGTTACCGACAACCGATATTAAAACCGTGGAAGTCCCCGTTGTGAACAAACTTATAGAAGAACATAAACTGACTGCTGCAGAAGAAGCAGTGAATGCAACTCATGATGCTTTCTTCAGCCGAACTGTAAGACCTGGTCAATATGTACGGCAATATGAATTGGAAATAACTGTCAACGGGTATTCATTCGATGGGCGTGCTGTTCTTGATGTTAACTTAAGCCCGGAGACGCGGGAAGATGATATAGTCCTACACATTGATGGCCTAGAGATCAGATCAGTGAAAATAGGAATGTTTTCAGCTGCAAACACCTTTGAAGCTGACTTCGCTGTTTACGATGGAGAACTGCATATCTCCCCAGTGTTTGTCACTTTATTCTATATAGTGATTATAGAGTACAGTGGTCTAGCAGCGATCGGTGGACTTGGGCTCCACTTGGGACGATACAATGAAGAGTAATATTTTTTTTTTGCTATTATATTACTATTGAATTTGGTGCCACCTTTTTAATCGTATAAAACTCCGTTTCTTTCATCTGCGTATTATATGGATTGGACAGTTTTTTTTATAGAAAATAATTATGTCAAACCGCTATATTTAATTTCCAGACAAAAGTTATCGATTGAAAAGTGGGCCTCGGCTATTTGGCCGACTTTTAAAAAAACTGACCGATAACTTTTCTTAGTTTAAAATATGAATAATCACGTTACTTAAATTCGTAGCACCTACGTGGCAATGAATCTTCATCCGACGTACGCAAGACGTGTTTTCCCCTGTATGGACGATCCTGCAAAGATGTCGGTAATGAGTTTCAAGTTCAACAACCTGGATTACAGACATATAGTGTCAAATTCTTTGTTGGAGAACAACAGCGAGTAAGTACTTCAAAACAATCACTATAAGTTGAGTATAACACAGCATAGTAATCCTATAATATTCCCACTCCTAGGAAACAGGCCTCCTCACACACAGGTAACCCAACCCGCGGGCCCAGTGCGAGTTGGTACATGTGACATGTCTTCGAATGTTTGTTTCTAGAACATTCCTTCCGGTTTCCTCACGATGCTTTCCTTCACCGTTTTGAGAGCAGTGGTGATTAAATAAATCACACAAAGTATAAGTATCGCCTGCCTGGGTTTGAACCCATGACCTACAACTTTCAAGTCGGGGCCTCTACCACTGGGCCACCATTGCTCATATAAAGTAGAGAAAAGGAGATATTTCTTAAAAAGAGTAGTAACTTATTCAGAATCGCAAAAAAAAACGATTTTTGGCTGTCTATTTAACTTATTTCAAACTTATTTGTAAACGTTATTTTGTTCTCGATTAATATTAAAGTTTCTTTTAAGCTAAGGTAATAAGCCTAATATTGTAATCATTATCATCTTCCATTCATTCATCTTCTATAATTTCTCATGTCTTGCATTAGCTATAAAAAATTTGCTTACAGAATGACCTTGTTTCCTCCGCATCCATACCATTCAGCATATATGAATATGGTTTACACTATATTGTTGTTGATTTATTATTTCAGGAATCAATTCCGTCCATTGATCGGGCCGCCACATCTTTGGGGAATGATAGCTCACAACTTTGTCAATATCAACATTACAACTCCAAAAGTTTTACTATACGCAAGAGCAGGTATCGCAAACCAGGACAACATAGCTTCATTAGCTATTAACTCCTTCTACACAAACTTGAATGAATGGACTAACAAGCAATACACAGAAATCGTTCTTAATCAAGATGGTAGAATGAATATCGTGGCGCTTCCAGACGTATCAACGGACTGGAATGCTCTTTCCACAGTTGGCATTTGGTAAGTCTTAGTACCTAGTTATTACACAAAGTGTATAAATGATATGGTAGAATTTAGCATTGCCAAGTTTGTCAAAGTATATCAGTCTTCCGAAATGTATCATATATCTTTTTTTATTGCCTGATACTCTTAACCTCGTTATCTTTTCAAATGGATACGAAATTATAATTTTGACTCACCCTAGCATATAACACCTCTTTTAGGTGTGCAATTGCACAGTTGATTACCAGACATATTGTATAATATTGGCAATTTGAGGTATCCTTAATCATGTCGGTCAAAATTGCTCACATTATGTCACATCAGGGAACCCTACGTGTTCATAGCACGAAGACACGCTATGAAGCAGAGGAGTATAGCGCTGCCGAAACTAGCAGAAGCAATGGCCAAACAATGGTTTGGGTATGCGATCTTCCCAGAAAACTGGAGGTACGAATGGGTAGTGTCGGGCCTTGCTTCGTATGCAGGCTGGGAAATGATGAGAAGGGTAGGTTCTAATAATGATATAGCTGGGTTACAAGATAATTTATTAATTCTTCGGTTGAAACTGGTTACACGTATTACTTTTTATTATTATTTTCTCAGTTCTCCGGCGTGGGCTTTCTCAGAAGTCAGCTAGACGTCAATACCTTATTCGTTACTGATGTTATACAAGAAAGCTTATTCCGTGATTCGTACTGGAGGTCAGGAGGATTAGAGCCAGAAGAAGATCTGTTCAATGAAGATGCAATTAGAGACCATATCGGTGTGAATGGAATTCTGAAGTATAAGGCTCCAGCGTTAATGAGGATGATGAGGATTGTGCTTGGTGATGCACGTACTGACTTTATCCAGTTGGCAGCAAGGGCACTTGTAAATGCAAGGCAAGTCTCAAAGATCTAATTCATATTTTAGGCGATTTTTGTCATCTTCCTTTGTTTGATTGAAAGAAATTGCTACAAACAATAAAGTATAATCAATTCCCCATTCATCATTTAAAAAAATATGTAAAAACAAAAACAAACCATTCAATGTGTAATATTTTAAGAAAAGCGATTTGGGGTCCAGATGTTTCTATTAGGGTTTGAAACTCGTCTGATGACGAATCACAGAATATTTGGCTGGTGAAGGGCGGTCGTTTTGGGGGACTGTCTTTTGTAATGTTGACGTTCGAAAAGTGCTGATTCTCAGCCTAATTTGAAAAAATTACGTTTGATTTTGTCTAGAAGCAATACACGTCATTCTGACGTGGCCAGTTCAGCTTTCACCTACCAATTAATTCCTTAAACCGTGTGTTCTTCCCCAGATCGGTAGGAACAGTGAACTCGTTAACCTTCATCGATGCTGTCAACAGCGAATGGCTATCACACAATAACGATATGGTTAGGGACTTCAAAGAGTTCTTGGAACCGTGGATTAACGCTAATGGATACCCGTTACTACATGTAATGCAGATGTCCAGACATTTTGTGTTGGTTTACCAGGTAAATTGATATCATTTTGAATAACTAGCTGTTCCATTTGTAATTTAATGTATTCAAATATAACTAAAGACTAGCTCAACCAGAATGAACGCGTATCATAACCACTTCTATCTCTTATCTACAAAATATGTATATTATGATGTGATTTCTTCCTCATTTTTGGCATCGCATCCGTCATTTTGTTTATTCGTGTTTTTAGTAATCATGCTACGCGTGCCGTGAGTGCTTATGTTCAAGCATAAAGCAACGATATTTCTGAAACTGATGCATATTTTAATAAGTTTACCTTTATTTTGTAGGAGAGTTTCGGTATGCCCAATAGCGTGCGGTACCAAGTGCCACTCACTTACACTACCAGCAGGGAACGTAACTTTAGTGCAGAAAATATATATCCTAAAACGATGTTCGACACGTCAGGTGTAGTTTTGTTGCCAATTCGTCTCGACGAAGATTGGATCCTTTTCAATATTCAGGGTCAAGGTAAGATAAAAAAAATTACCCAAGGGTCAAACTCAAACTCAAAATCATTTATTTCAATTAAACAATTTACCGGCACTTTTGAATTGTCAAAATTAAATAGTCGGTCAGTTAGTCAGAATGTTGAAGCGAGTCACCCATTCCAAAACATAATCTCTATGGAGAAGAAACTCATTGGGTATTACAGTCATTATTAAATTATTGCGAATAGAGTAATATATTGCTCCCATATATTTTTCGGAAGGAAAATAACGCGCTCACACGGGCAATTTTTGGAAATTTCTATACAATCTATTTATAATATCTATCTTAAATTACCCATGTTACTGAGACGTCATGCGCGTACAAAAAAAGATCTTGAAATCATTTTTTATCTACATTAGGTATCTATATTAATCGTTATTAATTTTATAAAGAGGTAAAATTTGTTTGTTTGTTTGTATGTAGGGGGTAATCTCCGGAGTTAATGATCCAATTCTAAAAAGGTTTTCACTGGTAGAAAGCTGCATTATGTGTAAGTGCTATAAATTATGTTTACATAATGCATTTTAGCTGAGCTATCACCACTTTTGTCTAGCAAGTCGAAAAGAAATACCTCTTAAAACAGAATTAACAGTCAACAGTCAAAACCTGCCCCAACAGTCTTATATAACTAAAACCAATGTATGGCAATCTGATCCGCCTTAAATAGTTCTACAAAAAAGTCCGCGACACCATATTTCTATCTTTTATCTTTTAATATCACTTTTATGTTTTAAAAAAGTTTTTTTTCACATACTTACGTTTGAATGAAAATATAATTTTTAATTATGAATTCTTATCAAAAGAAATTATTTTGTGACCAGAAGGATATTATAGAGATAAGATTTGCCCTTTGCAGTATGTCAATTGGTCATATAGTTTCGGAGATAGTATAAAATTACTAAAAACTCAAAATGCCGCTAAAACATTCACGAATACAACTTACATTCATCGCCTGCACATACTTTGTACAGACGTTTTATCCATTCACCCATAGATGGCGTTGTGCAAATACGTCATTTTTTTAAATTGCGGGGATAAAGACTTTCCGCTGATGGATGACCCTCTCGATTTATCTAAACTGAAGAGTTTGTTTGTTAGTTTGTTTGATTGAACGCGCTAATCTCAGGAACTACTGATTTGAATTGAAAAAATATTTTTGTGTTGGATAGTCCATATAGCGAGAAAGGCTTTAGGCTATCTAAAGAAAGAAAAAAGAAAGAAAAATGCGTTTATTGGCATTACACAAAATTAATACACCGTAAGACTATAGAAACAGTAAACAAATATTATAATGCCAAAACTCCAAAAGGGCCTCAGCTCAGCATAATGTCAGATGACAACACAAGGTGTACCACCTGACGCTGATTTTCAGCTGCAATCCACTATATAAACTAATACGATAAGAATAGTTGGTCACCCTAGTTTAACGCAAGACAATGTTTATGTTCCTTCTCCAGAATTAGCTTACTGCCAGGTCTTAGAACCCAGCAATGCATAAATGTGTAAGCTGTCACGCCCTTTATGCCTGGAGGCTTTTATTTGGCTAGTAAGTTTTTTTATTTACATTTTAATTAATTATTTTTTAGCTTGAGTACGTATAGTTTTTATTATATTTGTTGGTATATTGGCGTGGCTAGCTGACATAATATTATGGCAAATAATTAAATTTTATGTTCTGGCTTTGTAATGTTAATTACCGAACATAAGCACCTAGTATTGTATACAAGCAAGTATTTTTTTAAATTGAACAGACAGCTGTGCTGCTGGGGAGTTTGTTGCGCCACTTCTTCTTCCCAGCGATAGCACTAGGAAGTGGTGAAGGGCGGGCGTTTTTGGGGGACTGTCTTTTGTAATTTTGACGTTCAAAAAGTGCTGATTCTCAGCCTAATTTGAATAAATGACTTTTGATTTTTGATTTTTTTTGATAATAGGAGCGCAGCATCAATGGAAAATGTTGCAAAAATGGGAAAAATTATTCCTTTTTGAGAACTGCAAAAATCATGTATGATGGAATTGTTTCACTTTAAAAATTCAAAAAAAAAGTCCGCGACAGAATATGTTTAACTTTTAAGATTGACTCGCTATATCCTTTTTTATGATAATCAAATTTGTTCGAAATTAATGCATTATTTGCGAAGGTGTTTTATCAACATGATATTAATCCTTATCCAAATAAATACATTATTCATCACAAGTATTTAATTGTGAACAAAATTTCCCTTGACATCACTTGATTGCAATCAACATCTTGAGATAAACAAAATCTATATCTACTTAATTTGTTTGTTTGAACGCGCTAATCTCTGGAACTACCAGCCGGATTTGAAAAATTATTTTTACATTTGATAGCCCAATTATTTAGGAAGGCTATAGGCTATTTAACATCACGCTAGAACTCTTAGGGGCCGTGCATATAGAAAAAAAAAAGTCAGAAAACGAAGTAGGAGTAGGAGTAGAAAAAGAACGACAGGGTGGATCGGGGTATCAAGAAGTTTCACGCGGACTAAGTTGCGGGCAGAAGCTAGTGCATTATAATAGTTATTGTACACATTTCATACACTTGGCTACGTACTGACTTATTCATTCGAAAAGTATACACAAACCATGTGAAGAACTTTCCCCATATGTATGTTTTCAAATGATGAAATTAACTTTGATCCCGTTAACTACTCTGTATACTATTATCAGGATACTATCGCGTCAACTACGGGCTTGAAATTTGGGATAGAATTATTAAAGCTCTTGAAGAACCAGGTACGAGGGCACAGATTCATCCACTTAATCGTGCTACGGTAAGTAACGAAAAAATCCCTTATGCTCTAACGTAGGGCTAGTCATGTACAAAGTGCATGTATGCACGTGTATTACTAAGTGCACAAGCATTCTTTGCTAACGAACTAAGCTTTCTAAAACATCAAGACGACAAAATGGGTAGTAAAGAATCCTACACTGTTTGGTCATAATATTTATTACGTCAACTGCATTTTGTGTGGCTTGAGTGAATGTTCATTCATTAAGTTTTCTATATTTTCGACCGTATTACTTAACTGGAAAATACAAAAAAATTTAATAAGAGTATCAACATTGCCAAGTAAATGTTTGTGAATGAATAAAATATTATAACGATCACATTTTGTTCACAGCTCGTAGACGATGCTCTTAACATAGCTAAAACAGAAACGATAGATTATGATATCGCATTCAGATTGGTCCTAACCATGGAACATGAAACCGAATACGCTCCGTGGAAAGCCTTTGTAAGAAATATGAACTTCTTGAGGAAACGCTTGGTAGCTTATGTTGAAGCCGACGAAGATTTAGATCAAGATATTTATTTGGTAAGTAAAATTCTTCAAATCCTGCCGCGAGATAAAAAGTAGGAAATTAAAAACAATAGTACCGGCAAAAATGGCAAGCATTAGAAGAAGCTTTGTGTCTGTGATGGCAATGCATCTGCGATGCTGCTGGTATTGCAGAAGTCCACAGAAGGTGACACTTACCATCATATTTCATTAGAATGAGTAAAATTACATTAAAAAATAACATTATCTTCTTGCTGCAGAGAATTATTAAAAAAACAATCCGAGCTTTTGAAGAAAATATAGGATTCTACCCTGGTCTGCTTAGCCTCGAGTCAGCGATGCAAACGATGACTCGAGGCTTGGTGATGGAGCACGCTTGCAGAGCCAACTACCAGCCTTGCATAGCGGCTGCCAAGAAGTGGTTCTACAATCCTAACAACCATGAAGAAGTGTGAGTCTTGTATTCAAAAAAGCATTGCTTATAAGTTTTTACATAACGCTAAATGTACGACAGTAGAAGTGCACGAAACAAATATTCCGCTGAAGAAATGAAAGACCTACAAAAACCCTTATAAAAGCTGCAAAATAAACAGGCATTTTAGTGTCTTTTTCTTCTTCAAAACAAAAAATTTAATAATTTTCAGACTTTATCTAGACTTAGCAGGTCATACCAAATTAAACGCTAGCATGAAAACAATCAGACTTCCATTTTTACCATTTAATGGTTCAAAACCTTTAATTATATATTCCAGCAATCCCAATATCCCTCATGAGATCAGACCAGCTGTGTACTGTACCATGGTGAGGGAAGGCGACGAAAAAATTATAGAAGCATTGAATGCAAGAATGGACATCGAACCGACCCTGTATGAGAGAATAGTCATTTTAGAATCCTTAGCTTGCTCGCAAGACGAAACCTTTATAAACGGGTAAGTACTTGTATATTTGAGTAGGATTACTTAGTCCTAACAAAGTTTTTTATTCTCACCATGTAGATTATTGATCTTCAGCACAAAAACAGCAGCTACAAAGTACACCTAGAAATTAGTTTGGCATGCCGCTAGGAACCATCTTAGGTCCAATCATAATTCGAAGGTAATGTTATCGTTGGTTTCACGACACTTAGGACACCTTTAAGGATTTTTTAACGTACTTTGAAAGCAGACTTTTGTATTTTGCCAATATTGAAATTGAACTATTATTTCTTACAGGTTACTTGATCAAACTATAGCAGAAGATAGCCCTTACAGTGTTGAGGAACGAGTGAAGATCTTCGCTGCAGTGGCAGGAAGCAGTTACGTGAATGCAGACTTAGCGCTCTTCTTCATGAGAAGCAGAACTGCAGAAATAAGGCAAATGTACGTATATTTTCGTATCCATATAAGTAAAGTAAACACCACCAGCGATTCCGTCACCTACTACAAAATGAGACTGCTTATAGCGTGCCAGTAATACTTGGGTGGTTTAAAATGCATTACACTTAAAAAGTAAAAAACAGTCAGCTAGCATGGCCATAGCTTGTCCGCCTAGGGTGAATTTACGGACTGATATTAAAGCTACATCATATCAATATTTAATTTTTATTTCAGGTACGGTGGTCCTGAGAAACTAGAAGAGGTGATTTTCATTCTTGCTGATAATATGGCTGACGAACGCCAAAGTCACGATGTAAGTATCGAAACAAAAATTACATTATGAATATGGCTGCATGTAGCAGATAGCATCTAGTAGATCTCAAGAAGCAAAAAAAGAAAGTAAATCTCTGAATAAGATCCTTTTTATTTGACGATCGACTGTCGGGGTACGTTGCGAGCTGTCGGTGTTTTCGTGGAGAAACAAATGTTTATGTTGAACACTATTTTTGTGACTCACTCTCAAACTTCTTAGTGTTAAATGTTAGTGAAATGTTGATGCAATGCTAACTTATGTTTGAATACACTCGGCTAACGTGGTAGACAAAAGTGCCCTGAATCTAATATAAAATAATAACAAATTAAATTAGATCAACGCGTCGCGCCGATATTGCACATTAAGGTCGATCAATCTGCCTCGCCTTTTCCCAATTATGATGGGGTTGGCTTCCAGTCTTATCGGATGCAGCTGGATACCAGTATTTTAAATGGATTGACTGCATATCTGACCTCCACAACCCAGTAACTAGGAAACACTGGAAGTCAGACTAGGCAAGACTGGAAGTCAGACTTTCGGGCTTCTGACTACCCGTACCGACTGTCAAAGATCTACGAATGTCAACCGGGACCAACGCTTAACGTGCTTTCCGAGACACGGAGGACTCTCGATATATTATGGATGGTCACCCATCCACACACCAACCTCGGCAAGTTTTTTCTAAACTTGAAGATTGACCCGTGCGGCTGTTATTGCTGACCAAGGTGTTCGGTGAAAACACCAAAAATTTACATTGTGATTTCTTTTTTTTTATAAAAAAACTTTGCCCCACACTAGGAATTACTCCTGTATCGTGGGTGCGTTTACAAACATTTAAACTCACATACACAAACAGCCAGACCCGGAACAACTACCTGTAGGCAATACAAATATTTTTTCCGTGCGGGAATTGAACCCGCGACACGCAGCGCAGCAGTTGATCGATCAGCCACCGCGACAACCGAATTTGACATCCCATTAATATTCTTGATCATATAATTATTCTTTATATCCTGTGATAATCTTTGTACAAAAAAAGATTGAGCTTGAGTTAGTTGTAAAGCTAAAATGTGGTTGGAGGGAAACAATACTAGGTTACCAAATGCAAGCCATGACATTATTCAACTTATTTTGCGGACGATCCGCGCCTCTTGTTATAATTGGACGTCAACGCAGCGGCCTCAGTCCGCGCTTTAGCCGTTTAGCTATTACCACGTCTATATGTTTTATTCCACAGTTTTCAATCTGGGTGCTAAGTTTGAACAGCAATTTAGACAGCTCTATATTAGCGGCTGAGCGAGCTCTCGACCAAGTTTCTCAGCAGTTACGCTGGGATGTGACCTGGAAGAACTATGTATATAGATGGATAGCCGAAAATGTACTTTAATGCTGTGAATTCTGGTATTCTGTATCTTAAATGGTGGCGGTGTAAAATAAAAGTAAAAACAATTAGATCTAATATGCTTTTTTGGGGGTATTATTATTTATTTATTATTTTTAAAAAACGTTGCCCTACACTAGGAATTAATCCTGTATCGTGGGTGCGTTCACAAACATTTAAACTCACATACACAAACAGCCAGACCTGGAACAACTACCTGTAGGCAATACAAATATTTGTTCCGTGCGGGAATCGAACCCGCGACACGCAGCGCAGCAGTCAATCGCTTAACCACTGCGCCAACCGTGCCGACAAATTGTGTATTGTCGTCATATTGGGGAATTTGTTCCGTTATTATTTCATCGGAAAGATTTTGTAACTTTTAACAGTCTTCAAGACAATATTAGAGCAGTCCACGACTTACAAGTTGCAGGTTGTGGGTTTGAACCCAGACAGGCGCTTTACTTTGTGTAAATAATTTCATCACCACTGCTCTCAAAATGGTGAAGGAAAACATCGTGAGGAAACCGGCAAGTCCCAGAACCAAATATTCGAAGACATGTGACATCTACCAACCCGCACTGGGCCCCTCGTGGTATATTACAGCTCCTCTTCACAGAGGGGAGGCCTGTGTCCCAGCAGTGTGTCATTATAGGCTGATTATGTTATATTGTAATCAATTTATGTCAAGTTTTTTTTTTATAATATTATAATATGTTCAAGTTTTAATTTTTGTTTTATTTGATTTTATATCCTTTAGTACAATTATGGTAGAAGTATTCAATGACTTAGAATCAAGCCCTCTGTACACACAAGTTTTTGTTTGAAAAACTACGGTTTAACCCGTTGGATGCCGTAATTACAGACACAATTAAAAAGCCATTGTGTCTCGCGTGGATCTACGTTCGCATATGAAGGGTTAATCGCCGTGTGTAGGCACAGTCGTCAGTGTTGAATACTGTGTTGTCTACCCAAGTGGGTCTAAAGGACTTTGAAGATTCGTGGCATACCTACTGCCACGCCATTTTGTTCTTTTTTTCAAAATGGCGGCCACACATGGAAGCTATATAAGGTTCCATTAAAATGGTGGTCAAACTTTTAGAAATCATTCAGATCACCAAAATAAGGACAATGGTAAAACAATATGTAAGGAAAACGCATTAGATACTTACAATTAAAATAATCAGCTAACAAAAATACACTTATAAAAATTCTCTATGTTAAATATAGAATGATGTAAGGATGTAACATAACTGACTGTGTACCTACTTACGAGCATGCGCGCAGCGGGGCGCGAGTGCAAGTACCTACCCATAATGGATGGATGTGTTTATTCTAGAGTGCCAGGTATTTATTATTTTAGGTCAAAATAAAATCATTTTAATCAGTGTTTTTTTCTTTGACATGATTTTTTATTATTTGACATTATATACCTATAATTTATATTAGTGGATGTAATGGTAATGATAATTATCATTAAGTTAGTAGGTTTTTATATTTCATTATTTTATTTATCTGTTTGATAGATTTTTTTATGGTTTGTGAATGTGAGAACGTTGTAGGCCTTGTAAACTGTAGATTTTCTTAAGTAGGGAGGTCAGCTCAAAGCGGCCACCTTAACTTTAAATTAAGAAAAAACCTATAAAACGATTCATTTTTGAAAATAATTTTATACTAATAGGTAGAGAATTTATTTAATTTTTGTAATTTGCAATTTAAATTTCGCGCAAATTTAAATATAAGCCTTAGATTTGTAGATTACAAAAACTTGTCAAAAAACCGCTTTGCCCGAGGGGTCGCCCAAAGCGGCCATGGTGGTAAGGGCATAGAGGCCACCCCAAAAATTCTTCGCAAATGTTTATTTTTTGTTGAAATATATCGTGCTAGACAAAATAAAAAAATAAATATATATATTAAAACCATTATTAAACATATTTTTAATAAAATAATCAACATTTTCTACCCGTTTTAATCACAATCAGTCTTAAAAGTAATTTGACTTAAATTTAATGTTATAATTAGGTATTTAGTTTGAAAACTTCTGAACTAATAGGAACTTTGAATCAGATTTAGTTTTTGTTAATATTTATTAATTTTATTAATCAACAGTCGGTAATCTTACTTTAAGTCTTCCAACAGTCTTAAAATATTGAAATAATTAATCCTCTAAAACTTAATAATCTTTCATAAAAAAAACCATTAAAATAAAATAAAACTTTTTGTATCAATATTTTCTGCTTTATCCTAATTAATAATCACAATCGGTCTTAAAAGTAATTTAACTTAACTTTGTAAAATTTAGTTAACATTTTAGGAACTACTGCTACCTATTAGGTTGATACTTGACATTTTTATTAATCACAGTTAGGTACTTCTATTACTTAAGTCTTTCAACAGTCTTTATCTTTTATCAAAAATAATCCTCTTTTTTTAATAAAACAATTAAAATTAAATTATAACAACAGAGATCAGATTTCTTGACAGTTAATCACAGTAGTAAGCTCCAGTTCCGGAATATGTCGTACACGATTCATGAGCCCATAACTGGCTGTCATCACAGCGAATCCAGTCCTCTACGGGTGGATCTTCATATGGCTCCATGCAAATCAAACAAAAATAATTTTAATTTTAACTTCATCCCAAGACGCCTGGGTAGTTTTACGTTTGTAATTGTTGACCATCTAAACAAAATAACTGAGCATATCAATCGAATCATATTATTAAGGGCAAAGCGGTCACCTGGCCACTTTGCCCGAGCCGCTTTGCCCTTATCGCCCATTTTGTTATAAAAATTAACTACTCCCACATTATTTATCAAATTTTGGAGCTAATACTAAAGAAACAAAGCCAAATAGACAAGTAACAATACACGTGTAATGCAAGCATTTAAACTTAATCAGGTTTGACCAAAACAGGTTAAACTTACCTTGTATTATTTTAACAAAAGACGCGAAAACGTATTTTTCGTCACTAAGCGCCACCCGCTCGCTCCCACCGCTACCGAATGACTTATCGGTACGGGGCGGGACGTGTATTACGCGCGCAGAAAGGCAACGTCGCGCTATCACTTCAAATATCCGAAAAATGAATCGTGGCCGCTTTGCCTTCTATGGCCGCTTTGAGCTGACTTCCCCTAGGTACTTAAGAAAATCTACAGTTTTACAGTTACAACACTGGTACTTGTTGACAGGCCTACACTGTCCTCCCATACCTATTTTCAGTGGAATTTGAAAACATTGTAAAAGCCAATTATTTTTAAAAGAGTAACCGTGGAGTTTCTTGCCGGCTCTTCTCCTTAGGAAACGACCAATTGGAACCGTGTAGCTCATAAGTGCCCATTTAGGTTTCAATCAACTCAGCCTATCGCAGTCCACAGCTGGACATAGGCCTCTCCCAGTCTGCGCAACAACACCTTGTCCTCCGCCTTCCGCATCCAGTCTGTCGCCGCCACCTTCTTAAGGTGGTCCGTCCATCTAGCTGGGGGGCGTCCCACACTACACTTGCCGATACGCGGTCTCCACTCCAGGACTCGTCTGCTCCACCGGCCATCGGTCCTTCGACAAACATGGCCAGCCGACTATCACTTCCTTACTCTGCAAGCTATGTCGGTAACTCCGGTTCTTTTCCAGATAACCATGTAGGTTTACCTATGTGAAATAAAATATTTAGCTTTTGTATGAATCACTATGAAAGCTTGTTAAAGGTTTTTTCTATAGCGCGGTTTATACGCCGTGCCGTAAAGAAAACGTGTCGTGTACAAAACGCCTCATTTAAGTTTTCGTTACTGGTAGAAAACAACAAAAATAAAACAACTTACTTAAAGATACAAAACATGTAATCTAATTAATATTAATCAAGTTATTTAGACATTATTATTTTATTAGGATAAATTAGGATTTTTAAATTAAGCACATTACAATTTTATGACATTATGGTAATAATAATATGTACAAATTGCATAAATAATATGAAAGCTTAAATAAATGGATTGAAAATGAAAAATGCTTTTTTCCGGTTTTTTAAATATTATGACTAGAATTACTAAACAGATATATGGTTATTATTGATTTTAATTTACAAAAAATATAATTCCTGCGTTTTCATGTTTGTTTTCTGTATAGAGTGATTGCAGATCTGTCACAAAATAAAAGATGGAATGTGACTTTAAAAAAACAAACATCAGCTTACTTTTTCACGATTGATCAAAAGTTATTTATAATATACAGGCTAGATTTTCAGATTTAAAAAAAAATTAAAGTCGGCAAGTAAATGGGCCATTTTTACAAAAACCGTTTTTTAATAAGATTTCAAAAACTCAATCGGACGAACTGGGGTTTGATAACGACAAACCAAAAATCGCAAAAATACTTTTCCCATACATTTCGTAAGAAATGAGACTTACGTTTTTCTCAAAAATCTATCCTTTATATAAGCTAAGCTAAGCTTCATTTTAGTTTTTAAGACAAATGAAATAGTTGGACCACATTGAATTTTAAGTTTAGGATTTAGTTTTTGACTGCAATATTCTTGTCGAGATTCAAAAAAATAAATCGAGAAAGTACTCACTAGACATTTTAAAATTATTTTGCAGAAATCAGTTTGAAAGTTCAGAAATCATCCAAAAGCAGTATTATAAGGCAGGAACAGTCTTGAAAAACATAATTAAAAAAAAGTATTTAACAATCTTAAATTAATTAGCCTATTATATAAATAACTAATAAAAACTTAATTAAACACAAATTATTATTTCATTTTAATAAATTGGCAGCTCAAAGTGTTTACTTTTAATATTTTAATGATTTACCTCGTGAAGATATTGATAAAAATTGCAATAAATATAATCATAATTGAATATTCTACTGACGATGCTCCATCCGTGTGCAATATTTCGGTGACACCTTCAGTTGCCTGTAAAAGAACAGAAAAAATAATTGTCACCTTGAACTACATAATTATTACTACGACGGTCATAATTATCTCAATGGTACTTTCTATCTAAATGGATCCTTTGGCATGTGGCCAAAACCTAAAGCCGCCATTTTGATTTTTCAATACCTAACTAACTTAACGTAACTTAACTTTGGCGCCCAAGTTGTCACCTTCAAAGACTGCCAAAGATCCACAAATGACAGCCAGGACCAACAGCATAACATGCTTTCCGAGGCACGGAGGGGTCTTGGTATATGTATGTATTTACAAAAAAAAAAATTGTATATAAGTAGTTTATCAGCCATCTTGTTACCATAACACAAGCATTAGGTTGCTTAGCTTGGGACAAATGGTGCTGTGTGAAATGTCCAGGGATTTATTATTATTATTATATAAAGACGGTCACCCTTCCACGGACCCATCGCGGCAAACGTAGCTTAACCTGATCGATCGACCCGAGCCGCTGTTATTACTTAGCCACAAGCCCTCTGCAAGAAGAAGGTCTAATGCAGTCTTCTGCATAAATCCAACATATTCTTCTGGCCTTGTCCCATTTTACTTGGGGTCGACGCAACACATTTTCTTTTTCCACTGTCTCCTGTCAACCGTCACGCTATCATTGACGCCGTTTTTGGGGTTCCGTACCCAAAAGGTGCCAACGGAACCCTATTACTACACCTCTGCTGTCCGCCCGCCTGTCTGTCAGCGGGCTGTATCTCATGACCCGTAATAGCTAGATGGTTGAAATTTTTTCACAGTGTGTATTTCTGTTGCCGCTATAACAACAAATACTAAAAATAAAATAAAGTAAAATATTAAGAGCGTTTACAACGTATGGCATTTCATACAAACTTTCAAGTCTTTTCATACAAAATGCATGAACCGATTTTAATGAAACTTCATACGCATAAGCAGGGTACATAGGTCTAAAAAGTTATTTGAGAACATTTTCGAAAAAGAGTGTTACAACTAAATTGCACCGATTTTAAGCTTTCCATAGAAACAGACATTTCCAATATTTTTTTTAAAATAAGACATTTCGAAAATGTTCTTAACTAACTTTTTAGACCTATGTATTGTATCCTGCTTATGCGTATGAAGTTTCATTAAAATCGGTTCATGCATTTCGAAAAACAAGGACTTGAAAGTCTGTATGAAATGCCGTACGTTGTAAACGCTCTTAAAGGGGGTCTTCATACAAGAAACGTGTTTTTTGCGGCGTTTTTTGCCTTGTGGTACGGAACCCTTAGTGTGCGAGTCACGATTCACAGCTTTCATTATCCTTCACAAAATCCATCCATATTTTCTTTGTTTTTCCTGTCCCTCTCCATCCATCAACATTATTATCACCACTTCAATATAAATCCATCAAATCATAAAAATATACTATGAACAGTAGATTCTATCTTACCTTTTCAGTAGTAGACATTATAATAGGCATTGGTCTCGGTTCTCCTAGTGGGATCTTGCCGAAAAATCTGTTTCTCGCGCGTCTGGAAGAGTAAAGGCAATGAATATATATATTAAAAGAAGAATGTCATATGTTTTCAAGTTGGCACTCAAACATCTACACGTCAACAGACGATCCACAAAACTTGATTAAGGAGAAAATATTCAAAAACTTTTTCAAATCGAAGAAAATTTTGACAACTTTATTATGCTTAAAGTGCCGTGGAATCCAAAATTAATTTTCTAATTTATTTGGTTAGCGCCTCTATTGAGAGGTATCGTGTTACCCAGCAACTGGTACTAAACTTCTGCTATTCAGCTGCATCCAGTTAGACTGGAAGCCAACACAAACAGTGTCACTGGGAAAAATCTCGGGAAATGATAATGACGAATGCCTATCTAGAGGTAGGGAAATATGTAATAGACATAATCCCTTACATCTAGAGGTAGGGAAATATACACTATTAATACGTGTCTCTTACATTTTCTGATCAGCGGTCCACTTGTCGTCCTGTTCGATGGGGTTCAGTTTGCGCGAGTACGTGTTGCTGAACGTCTCGTTGGCCAACACGAAGAAGTACGACATGCGACAATCGGGGAACAGGCTGCAAACGAGCAAGGTAATATTTGAGTATACAGTGTGGCGATTAGGTTATCACATGAATTGAAACCACGTATTCTACATAACGTATATTAAACATGCACAATTAAAAGAATGAATAACAGTTAACATTTTAGTCGTGGGACCTTTTTTTCCTTTCAGTATTTACCTAACAACATTAAACTTAATTTGTGTTTACTTAGTAACAATAACATAAAGTTTGTGTTGAATTCTTGATACCATTGCCTCACGCGTGTCTAGTGACTTATTATCAAGGATGGTTTATTTCATGACAATTTTTACGCTAATTATTTTATTTGTTTTTATTTTTCTATTTTTAGTCAAATTTAAATTTTATTATTTTAACAGACTTAACAACTTGTAATGACCGCTGTACTATTTAATGTGATAACCTAATCGCCACTCTGTATACAAAAAGAGATTCATTAAGAATTATTGTAGAAGCCATAATATAATTATATTCGAGCTGAAATAGGAGCTAAAGAAAAAGTAAATATAAAAATTAAAGTAAGAAACCACAGAATCAGTCTATGACGCTTCCACTGCTGGGACTGCGGCCTCCTCTCGGTGAGAGGGAGTGGGCCGTAACCCATCACGCGGGCCCAGCGCAGTTTGGTAGATTTCACATGTCTTCGAATTTTTGTTCTAGGACAACTAAACAAAGCAGTATATCTCGAAGTCTGGTGGTAATGACACTCCTTTTACACACCACACAAAGCACCACTCCACTTCCAGCATAACTGATTAAATGAGGGTTTGCCTACTCCATCGATAAATACATTGTTGAGTTGTGGGGTATAATAGATGTATCGAAAGAACTCCCTGCTGGTGTCTGTGTATCCCGACAACCAAGCTAGGAGTCTGTAATTCTCGAGTGAAGTTACTTATATTAATAATAAAGCTGAAGAGGAATCTCATCTAATCTCTAGAACTACCAGTTGGATTTGGAAAATTATTTTTGCATTTAAAACTTCCATTTTTGAGGAAGGCTATTTAACATCACGCCAGAACAAAAAGAGAAAAAAGTGTTGCGATGGGACGGGGTGGGTCGGGGCTCAACAAATTTCCCGCAGACGAAGTCGCGGGTAGAAACGAAGGCAAAAGTGAACTGTCATCAACCGTACTATCAGGTGAAGTAGTAGTTAAACGCAACCCTATTTTATAGCAAAAGTACATTGTGTAAAGACCACACTATACACCACTACACCTGAATACTGATGATTTATAGAGAGTAAGCATAATTTGATAAACCGTAAAGTAGCTCACGTATGTTTCCCTCTCCGATCCTCCACATAGACCCGCCTCACATGCGCCTGCGCAGCCTCGTGGTGCAGCTCGCACGCCAGCTGCACCACGTGGCTGCGGAACTGTCGCGTGAGGTGCTGACTGTCCTTACTCTTCGTCAGCTGCGAGTAGATCGGGGATACTTTCTTGTTCATGAAGCTCTGGAATTGTTGAAGAATTTATGTTAATTCCAATTCTAATATGTTTTGGAATAAGGAAAATTGTCATAAAGAAAGTTTGGAATACGAATATGCTCACATTCATAATTAAATTTTACTGGCCATCCGGCTCAAAGAGTAGTGTAATATGGTAGTTGGGGAAGACCAAAGAAACAATGGCATGAACTGTGAAAGATGATGTAGCAAGAAAGGGGGTGACTACCTAGTGAAAGGACGACTGACTCAGAACTATGGAAGAAAGAAAATGAAGATGCTTATTTATTTTGTTTTATAAAAACAGGGTTATTGGAAAAACACCAACAACCTCTTAAGAGGTCATTGTTCTCGTCATTATGAACCACTTTTACTATGGGACCAAACCTGAAATCGCGAAAAAAAAATCAGGTGTTCCCTACATTTATGTTCGGTAACTTGTCAAAATATAGGGAACAGCTGATTTTTTTTTCGCTATTATATTGTTTGTCCTACATCCTATAAGCATGTAAATCAATTTGCCAGCGGCATATTAGCATAGTCACCCTAGAACGTTCTCTGTGAGAGAGAGTGGGCCATAGTCCACCACGCGGACTCTGTGTGGGTTGGCAGATGTCACAGTCATGTCTTCAAGTTATTGGTTTTAGGACATGCCGATTTCCTCACGATATTTTCCTTTACTGTTTTGAGAGCAGTGGTGATGAAATAATTTACATAAAGTAAAGCGCCTGTCGGGGTTCGAACCTACGACCTACAGCTCGAAAGTCGCGGTCGTTGCCACTGCTCCACCACGGCTCCCATTTGCCAACGGAGTTTGGCCTAAAGCCTCCGTTTATCACTAGGCGATAGACTTTTTCAATTTTTAACTGCACATACATTTTTAAATATAGTTTCAAAGGGAACATTTACTGAAAGTTACATAAGACAGGTAGCATTTGAGAAGTTTTTTACTATAGTCCCATTTAATATGTTTATTGGGTCATCCTCCTACGCTTATCCCATTTTTTTTATTTTTTATTTTATTTATGGTTAGCAGAGAACGTTTTTTCTTTCTTACATCTCTATCAGCAATAGGCTCTAGGCGCTAAGCAAGACACCTTTCAGTTTATACGTAGCCTTTGGGAGTATCTACTAGTTTTCTAGCCATATCAACTTTCATTTTATGACAATGCTGGCATTCATACAGATCTAAAACGTCTTACCTCCCATTCCCAATACATATGCCTAGTCATATTACAATGAGCTTCTTCAGTGATCAGCATTTCATATCCAGACATGGCCGACTCCCATACTATAGGACTGCGTTCCTTGTCTAGATAGTCTAGTATTTCCATAGCGAGCTGGACATCTAGGTCACGCGCCACGAACAGAGCAAATACATCGTTCACAATCTGGAATACGTCAAAGTGTATAATTATAATTTTGTGAAGGTCATGTTTAAGAAAAAACGAATCTTGAATTTGGATTTGCAAACATTATAATAATCTTCTTCTGGCTACAATAATAAACAGTGGGTTAGTATGGTATACAGGGTCAGATTAAATTAGCTAGCGAAACTCCGCAGATGTGATGATTATCGATATCTAAATACGATAAAACAAAACATATTCACATTCGATGTTTTTTATTTGGGGTCAACGACCGCGGTTGTTCGTTTAGCTAATTGAAGTATGTGTTCAGAAAATCTGTGTTTTTTTGTTTTATCGTGTTCAGATAGCGATAGCCATTACGTCTGTGGATTTTAAATAAAAAGCCGTTCTTATAAAGGTACTAATCATTTGGGCGTAAAAATGATTGAATTGTGAAAACTTCCATACAAAAACCAAACTAGATTTAATTTGCTAAGTTATACCCCCACTTTAAACATGTACTTTTTTTATTAGCTATGGGAGTAAAAATTAACAGGTCAATATAACATCGATGTTTATACCGGCCGTAATGCATATTAGGACTCTGGTACGGGATATACAGCGGCCGTAACGCACGGACGAGCAAATTCTGTCAGAACCTTACCGCGTTGAACGTGTTAAAAACAAGTTCCTTTTATTTTTCCCAGTACAAAAATATACAACACTATGTACTACTTATCGTAAACTAGAGACAATAATTTGTCTATTCCACCCTATTTTATTTCTGTACAGCGTGGGTATAGTTTCCATACAATGATGCCCAATGATCTTTATATTGAAAATATACTACCTACGGTCGTTGACCCCAAAAAATAATATCATCAAATCTTATTTTTTTTGTTTTATCGTGTGATAATTATCACATAACACGTCTGTTAGGAGTTTTGTTAAGTAATTTCATTTGACCCTGTATTCAAAAGGTTAAAGCTGAGACCGATGTTTATCATCTTAATGAAACTTACTTGTGCTCTGTTTAATTCATCAATTGTTGTCATGTTCTCCTTCAAAGTCTTTGCTATGAGTCTCCAAGTAACTGGATCGTAGTTGACTCGATAGTATCCTGAAAAATATAATAATTCCATTAAGGATTGTAGTATCCAGAGTTCTCCTTTATATGAAACGATCCCGTGGGAATATCGGGATAAAACGTATCCTATGCGTTAATCCTGATTATAAACTATCTATGTGCCAAATGTCATCCAAATCCGTTCTGTAGTTTTTGCGTCAAAGAGTAACAAACATCCATCCATCCAGACAACTTTCGCGTTTATAATATTAGTAGGATTCTCTTTCATATGAGATCGTAATTTAGTCCTCATTTCATCAATGAATACAAGGAACTGAGAATCTTTGGATATAATAAAACTTATACAGGATGACAGAGACATCGACGCGCAAACCAAAACTATGAATTGGGCTCATCATTCTAGACCCCTAGCCACACTTCATAGACACGTAGACATACTTCATTGGTTATCTATCAAGAAAAATCAGCCGTTTCATAGAAAAGTGCAAATACCTCCGCGGTCAAAGTGTATGAAACAGCAATATTTTTTTTTATAGCCTTCGAAAGATATCAACGCATGTTCAGAATCATGTACAGAATCCACGGTTGCGTTTTACCACCCTACAGATGCCACCCTGTAGACAGTGTTACAAAAGTTACTCTCTTTTTAAAAAGAACAACTACCTGTCCTTCTATAAAAAGAACAACTACCTGTCCTCAATTCGTAATTTTATCTGTGACATTAACTCCACCAAGATATATAAGATATTACCGGAATTACCGGCAGCTCTTAAAAAGTATGCATTACATCGTTTACTACAGAATGCATTGTATCGTGAATAAATCAGCACAGTTTTACGAGCGTGGGTATGACAGGAATAGATTCATTGCTGAGCCAAGGACTTGTCAAGTTCAGCCGTTTTATTATTAGTACTTTAGAGTAGCCAAAGCGGTTCAATTAATGTTTCGCAATTTGTGGTATGTTAGAGATAGTTTCTTTTGAAGTCTGAAAGAGTTAAGATACTTTTGTAGTTTGTGGTAGAGCAGAGCAATATTTTCTTTACCTCATAAACTTAGGCCTTTTTTATTGCTGAATGAGCCTGCTTTTGGCTCGATAATGCCTGATGAAAAGCGATGGAAGAGGTATATTATGGAACAAGCGTGCCCAGAAGATGTTTGTTCACTCTTGCTTTGAAGGCAGACGATCTTTGGGTTAAATGTGGAAGGGACGCCGGCAGAGAGCCTTTTTTTAAGGATTTTGTGTTTTAAGACTGATTTTTCAATCGACATATAATTTTTATTCGTGCAATGAAATTGACGTCTGACCGTATTTGTCAAAAATTCAAAATCATTCCGGTAAAATTATCTGGCGTTGGAAAAATCAACCCTTAGTTCAATTAAATTATGTCAATTAACTGACCAAAAACTTAGAACAGAATGTCAGGAATTGGGATACTGCACAAGATCTATTATTGTATGAAATTCGTTATTTCCTTTCTCCTAATGAATTCATTCATTATATTATTATTATTCATTTTTTCATTCCTAGTGAGTTTTATCTGCAGGAAACCAATCCTGTCTCTGTAGGCATCAGTTTTCAGTCAAACAGGGAGAAGTTAAAACTTTTAGGAAACATATCACATCGAAGCTCCCAACCACAATGACACAAAGCCCATGTGCATTTAATGCGGTCCCTGTGATTGAACTCGTCTAGAAGGCATCATCATCCTCACACACATGCCATACCACACCTGAGTGCTATTCTGTAAAAATCTCACCGCACCGTGAGAACTTATGTGAAGTAAGCGTGAAGTGAGCTGTCATTCCGTAATGCTAGGGATGAACACTATTGACTGCTCACTTCAAGCTTACTTCACCTATGATTTCACGGTGACATTTTTACAGAATAGATCGGCTGAATCACCTCTCCAATCTCTGCTCTGGAATTCATACTCCGGGCCCCAAAATACAGACTTACTGTCTAGTTTGGGACTCGCTGGCAAAAAATACTTTGTAACCTAGCTGTATGTAATATTTTAAGCAACGCATGTCGTCACTATTTGTGTTAGTTACATTATTTTTAAATTACGGAGTGACGCGCGAATTACTTGTGGTAACTAACCCCTTTTTTCATAAGCGTTGCTTAAAGTTAAGTAGTGATTAGCGACTGTTTTTTTTTTGTTTTGTTTTTTATTGTTTCATTTTTGACTTTTAAACGACTCTTAACTTTAATAATATCATCGTTTATAATTAAGCCCCATAGTGTACAAACATGCTATAAATGTGTGCGTGAAGACGAGTAGCGTCAGCACATAGCACACACGCACACAGACACACACTTTCGACTTCGCTATGGTTTCGGACGGAACTGAAAGTTGCGCTTACACACACATCCACGGTGTGTGTGTGTTTGCTTACTCTTTTACTTGGACAATAAACTTTTTTTTATTTCTATTCATGCCATGTTTGTCCACTCACCTGAACCTTTCCTATTCAGTATAATCCACCCATCATTCAAATTCTCCCCGAAGGTGTACGTCTGTGCCCCGATGGTGAACCGCGGCTGGTAGCAGTTGTAACAGTTCTGGTTCTTCTGAACCATGTACGATATGGGGATCAGGTAGTCGGTGTCTAAGCGGTTATCGCGAGTGAAGCTGAACTGCCTCTGGAAGAGAATATGGGAATAGTTGGATGATATATTTTACTTCTATACATATAAATACATAAAGATTCCTCCTTCCGATTAGTTCTTGGCAGCTCTGGACAGAGAGAGGTGGAAAGGGTATAGCGAGGCCTTTGCCCAGCAGTGGGACATTAATGGCTAACAAAAAATATATTTTACTTTATGCGAAAAATTTAATTTTAGCGCCGGCTGTCGCTGAAAACCAGCGCTGGGGCTCTGTCTCGTATAGGGTCTTAGCATTATGCTGAGCGATGGCCGTTTTGCGTGAATGTGACGCATGTTTACCCCCCACTTTTTTTTTTGTGTGTGTTTGTTCTTTTTTTTATGTGTCATGTTTGCCGCAAATAAATGTATTTTCTTTCTTTCTTTAAATTAGTAGGTATACCTATTTATTTTCCTTTCTTTACATGAATTATTGCTCAAATACAACGGTACAAAATTTTATTATTGTGTTGATCAAATTAGAAATTGGCACATTCTTGGCAGAAATCTAGTACCTACCTACTATGTTATTTCGATTTAGTAAAACTACATTGAAAGGTAAATCTTCTGACGGTTTCAAGATAGCTTTTGACTGTTCTTCTGACTTTTGTGTATACCTACATGACCTACATGACCCATACATAATTACTTTAAAGTACCAGAGAATATAACTCTCTCAGAGAATCATAATTTCTTAATCAAGTAGGTAAAAAAAGATGTATTAAACAAAAAGGAGAATGTTTTCATTGATATTTCTACGTTTCACTATATTGTTTTAATTTGTAGTGGCTTTTCCGACAGATTTTTTAGAAGATGGGTGTCTTTTTTTTCTCAAAAACCATTTTCTCTTTACATTATTGTTTTTACGAACCTGCTTCAATTGAACAGCATTAGGGACCCGATCTCTCAACACCTGGACGTTGATCACGGGATAACCTCGCCGTCTGAACCAGGAGCCAAGGATCCTAGATGCAGTGGAACCATTGAAGAACTGGTGGAGACAATCGATCGTGTCCTGATCTAGTGTCGTCGTAAAGTCTTGCAGGGATATGTATTTCCCTCTCCTGTAATTTTAAAAGTATTATGTGCATATGTATATCAGCCTAAAATGTGTACCCACTGCTGGGACACAGCAGTGCAATTCTGTAACCCTCTCACCTTGAAAACTTAGGTGAAGTGAGCGTGGAGTGAGCTGTCATTCCAACTAATGCTTTGACAGCTCATTCTAAGCTCACTTCACCTAAAGTTTCACGGTGAGATTTTTACAGAATCGATTGGCTGGTCTCCTTTATTCGAGAGGGCTGTAATCTACCACGCGCGCCCAGTGCGGGTAACATGTTTTCGAAGTTTTGGTTCTAGGACATGCCGGTTTCCTCACGATGTTTTCCCACGCCGTTTTTAGAGCCGTGGTGATGAAATTATTTACACAAAGTAAAAGCAAAAAGAATTTATTGTGTAATGTGGTATTTTTCTCAAATCAACGATGGATGAATAAAGCTATAACTATCAAGGTATTGACCAAGGTTGGCTCCTCTACGTCGTCGTCTAGAGTGTCTAAATATATTTTTAGTAATTTGCACGGCGGTGGCGCCAACTCGAGAAAGACTGCAACCGAATATTAAAAAAACTGTGCAGTTTGTTTTGAATCTAGTGAAATATTATGGGTAAATTACAGACAGAAAATAATTTCTTTATCCTAAATTACAGTGCGGACTCCAAGAGAATGCGTTCTGTTGGTTGTGTTGTGGTGAATATGTTCGAAATAAAATATGCTCAACAACGTAAATAACGGATTAGTCCATGTTCAACCCCCATAATCTTTACCCCCGATGTTTCATTTCATGGAACATTGAATTTCAATACATTGATCATCTTTTCTTTGTCCATATTCAACCCATTGTTGCTAGGTATAATGACATTAAAGTTCGCGGTAGTGTATATATTCTTTGGTAATACTGAGAGCAGAAGTGTATTTTTAACCGACTTCTAAAAAAAGGAGAAGGTTCTCAATTTTTGTCAAAAAATTTCAAAAATTTTTCAAATTGGTTGGCAAGCGATGGAGTTCTGTGCGATCAAATATAAAAAAAAAAATACAAAGTGAAAAATAACTTTAATTTCGGAAGTCGGTGGCGAAAAACCAAAGACACCGACTTCCGAAATTAAAGTTATTTTTCACTTGGTAGTGTTTTTATGGAAGTCGGTTGTTATTTTTTTTGTAAAAAAGTTTTATTTTTCAATTTTTTGTTGTGATATTTTTTTGGATTTTTGTTGATTTTTCAAAAACCGTTTGTCCGATTTGATAAAATTTTTATGGGACCATTTGGGAAGCATACCTTTTCCAACAAAAAAAAAAAATCGGTTGTTTTTTTTTTGTAAAAAAGTTTTTTTTACAATTAATCTTTTACGGGATTAGTACCTAGCTGTTGGGTAAAAAAAAAACACAATGAATTGTTGAACTGTCAAAATGAAAGCCATTCCTACTGTTAGTGTGTTACGCAACTACCCCGCTGGTTACGCAACTACCCCGCTGGTTACGCAACTACCCCGCTAGTTACTAAGCTGTCCAGGCAGAGACAATGGTGGTGGCGGAAAGTTTATCACTAATCCTATCTGACGTAAACCCAGATGGTACAATTTTAATACTGACAAACTGTCAGTCCCTGTCTCTGTCTGAACAACACATTGGAATAGTGGAGACAACTCACCTGGACTTAATATAATGCACCAGCGACAGATGAAACTTTTCAGAATCCACCCAGTTCTCCAACATCCACAATATAGCTCCAGTCTTCATCGTTACCAGTTCCTTATACCTTGGCGGTATCTCTATAGCCAGCGAAGAGTTGAAGGTTTCCAATGCTGGAGTGGTTCGATGCCAGTCTACCGCCATCGCTCTGTGCTTCATACGGAGACCATAACCAGCTATAAGTCGTCTGTGTGGTGTTTGGATACCGTAATTGTACTGAAAAAGGTAAAAAATAGGTTGGATTTTTGTAATGTTCTATACATTATAGTTTAAGAATAATAGCAATAGAATAATAGCGAATATAGGCAGGTATTGTTATTAAAATTAGTCGAAAGATGGCAAAAGATAGCGACACATGTCATAGAAGCCTTTGATATATTCAGTACCTAGTGAGTTGGTTTGATTTGACAAAAATATTCAAAATAACAATGTCTAACAACTTCTCCTTGCTAATCTAGTATCAAAAATAAATGATAAATTATCGTATGATTTGTATATAAGCACGTCATAATATTATTGCGAGCTATAAGTATTTACCAAGGGCAGAGTTCTGGGCCATATATTTTGATAGAAATATACAATTTCAAGGCAACAGTGCTAGTCTTATTTTTAAGATAAGTCTAAATATTGTCTGAAGCAGTGACTCAGTCATAAAGCGTCACGGTAGACCACGTAGAAGATAGTTGGAAGAGCTAGACAACACTAAATTAAGCAGTGGCCAAATTTAAACTGGATTGAAATATACTGGAAGTCATGAGGAAAACGGCCTTAGACTGGCAGTCAGATGATGCAGAAAAACAATAACCACACATTAGAAGGAGTAGTGCCAATGAGCCGGCCATATTAGCCGTAGAACCGATGACCGTTGGGGTAGACGTGTACTCGAGTGGAGACCGCGAATCGGTAAAAGTAAGGTGTGACGCCCTCGGGCTAGGTGGAGCGGCGAACTTCGCAGGATGGCTGGTAGCAGCTGGATGAGAGTTGCCGAAAAACGAGTTGAATGGCGTGCAATAAGAGAGGCAGCAGTGCCAGCAGTCCACAGCAGCAGTGTCCAGCAGTGGACTGCTATAGACTGATGATGAACAATAACCAGTAAGTCTTATACATTATATCGATACACTAACTTCTAATCCTCCAAATGTTTGCTAAGTAGACACAGTAAGAAAAAATCACTCATATGTGGGCCATGTGGCAAGAAGAAAATTCATCCTGGAATTTAATCATCGACGTCATCATTACTATGAATCAATGAATCATTAGAATGGATGTGGATTACTACTTCATGGAGCATTGGACAAAACTCCATGTACGAGTACTGCGGACCTGATCCGATATTCAATTAGAAAAAAAGAAAGAAAGAAAGAAAAAGTATTTATTGCAACTCGTACAGGATCATCTATATAGTCTATTGTATTGTTTGTAAAAGTTTACTTACATAGTTTTTTAAGTCATTGTCACTAACATTATATGGATTATGTGTACTTGTATGTATAGTACGAAATAAAGACTTTTATTATTATTATTACTCACCTGGGTCAAGAAGTAATAAGCCAAGTAGGTAGCCATGCCTTCCTTGAACCACTCCTCCTTCCACCTCGTCCTGACCATCTCCCCAGGGTTGCCAAGCCATATCCTGCTGAGCTGCTGTGCCAGTTCAAAGGTTTGGTATTCTATCTGGTTGATGCTCGTGAATTGGTCGATGTTCACTAATCGGTAGGCTCTGTAAATTTTGGAATCAGTGGCTAGAGATGAAGGAATGAGGTTGTGAGAAATGTCCAATTGATTTCATTTAAGAGTCAATTTGAATGTATGTAAATTGCTAACATTATTAATATTTTTTTACTTGATAGTACTAAAATAACAAGAGCAACATTTAAAAAAAAATAAGTGTGTTTTTATAAGCTGTTTAAATTGTAATTGACTCAGAAGACTGTACATTAAGTTCAATCATGAATCAACTGTGATGAACATCCGGAAAGTTAATGTATTGTAGAAAATTTTAATGATTAATTTCTAAACATTTCCGCAAAGCATTTTTTTCAAAAAAAGATCTGCTATAACTAATTTTGTCAGAGTCAACACATTTTTAACATGTTATGAAAACCATTATTTACAACAACTAAAAACACTCTCACCTATATTTAAATTGGCAACCAGATAGAAATACATTTTCTCATTCATGTCGAATATTCTATCAGTAGTGTTACTTGCCAATCGAAAATCAATTGATATAAATTAAATAAAAACAAAGCGATCCAGAATTACCAACGACGCGAATTCCAATATTCTCATAAATATTAAAGCTACAATAACAGAGGAACAGAACAGACGGTACATTGTTATAACAGCTGATATAATCCGCTCTTATTCATCAGCTGACCTTGGAGAATATACTCAGCTCCTAACTTTAGAATATGGGTCAAGTTTTGCGACTGTTGCTTGTATGCACGACAATATATCGAGTTATATATGTCCAGCATAAGCTGACATCTGGTTGTACGGAAAGATTATATGTATATGCGAGGTCAGCTTATACTAGAATTGTGTTGGATATGCCGTCGTGCGGAAGCGAGATATTCGTTGAAACGTCGACGTCAAACGATTTTCCCGAATGATGTGTTTGCTGTTTGTCTAGTAACGTCGGTCTGTTTTGTAAATATTGTGACAATCTCGTGGGCATTGTGCTGGAGCTTACCGATAATAGTGTAAGAGGTATCTCCTTGGTAAACTAAGGAAATACTTCGTACCTATAATACACGAGTATATAAGTTATAGTTTCTGGTAGTTCTCGAAATGAAAGGCTAAATCTTATCTTCCAAATATTTTTAGTTAGCTATGTATATCGAATTTTGTGATCGTATTTCGTGTATTCTTCACCTAATAATAACATCTTTACAACATAAAACATTTATTACGAATTACCTAAAGTTATCACATAATCAGCCTATAATGTTCCCACTGCTGGGACACAGGCCTCCTCTCGTCGAAGGCTGTTAGATAACGCGGGGCCAGTGCAGGTTGGTAGATATCACATGTCGTCGCATTTTTGGTTCTAGGACATGCCGGTTTCCTTACGGTGTTTTCCTTTACCGTTTTGAGAGCAGTGGTGATAATGTCTACAAAGTAAAACGCCTGTCTGGGTTCGAACCTACAACAGCTCGTAAGTTTTGACCGTTACCACAGCGCCACAACTGCTCACACTGGGCCACCACTGTTCACTTAGGACATAAAGTTCTACACGACTTAAATTAAATGCTTTTATACAAAATTTCCTGAGATCAGTAACTAAGACAATGTTATTAGTACATAGTCTACAAAATTAGCACCAGGATTCTTATTCTCTGAATCACTTACCCATTAGTAAGTAGATTCCAACTTCCAATTTCATATCCACTAATTATGGCCGGCACTGCTACCAAGTTGATTGGACCTTGTACTAGCGGTTGGTTATCCTTTGAATATTCATGTATTAGATTAATAATCGTTATTCCGAAGTTTTGAATGAATTTGTAGTCATGTAACTCGTCGATGGGTGCCCATAGGATGAGTGTGTCATTTGTATGTTGGGCTTGCACACGGTTGCTCGCGTATTTCGAGTAGTGAAACCCAACTTGGTGGAGACCAACTTGTGGTGAGGGCATGTATTCTACTACGATATAGTCCTTTTGGACACTGGAAAAAAAGAAGGCACAGTTATTAGAATAAAATTAAAATTCAGTCAAAAACAAAATATTTTATTTTTACATAAACCTACAAGGGCACTTATGTAACGTCAGAAGCTAGGTGCACAGTAATTCCAATTGGTCGTTTCCTATGGAGAAGAGCTGGCAAGAAACTGGCCACTGGCTGGCTAGCTTTGACGGCACGGTTGGCGCAGTGGTTAAGCGATTGAATGCTGCGCTGCGTGTCTCGGGTTCGATTCCCGCACGGAACAAATATTTGTATGACCTACAATTAGTTGTTCTGGGTCTGGCTGTTTGTGTATGTGAGTTTATATGTCGAACTCGCGTACCGAGGGTTCCGTACAATTTAAAATTATTTAAAATATTTTCATTATATGATGTACCTACCTAAAAATTTACTGTTTTCGCTATTTTTCCTTTAACTGTGCTATAAGACGTTGCTTCGTACCAAATTTCAAGATTCTGAGTTCACGGGAAGTACCCTGCAGGTTTTGATTCCTGGTGGTTTTGGTTTTTGTCGCATTCCATCGCCATGCGCATGCCATTCCACCGCATTCCATCGCCTGCCCAGGGCAGGCGATGCGACGGAATGCGGGGTGGGTCAAGAAATTTCACGCGGACGAAGTCGCAGGCCGAAGCTAGTAATTTTTACATATGGGGGCTTGTGGCTAAGTACTAACAGCCGCACGGGTCGATCGATCAGGTTAAGCTACCCTTGCCGCGGACGATCCGTGGATGGGTGACCATCTTTACATACCAAGTCCCCTTCGTGTTTCGGAAAGCACGTTAAGCCGTTGGTCCCAGCTGGTCCCGGCTGTCATTCGTAGATCTTTGACAGTCGTTACGGGTCATCAGAAGCCCGAAAGTCTGACAACCAGTCTTTACCAAGGGCTATCGTATTAACCAGTACCTGGGTTGTGGAGGTCAGATAAGCAGTCGCTCCGTGTAAAATACTGGTATTCAGCTGCATTCGGTTAGACTGGATGCTGACCCCAACATATTTGGGAAAAGGCTAGGCAGATGATGGTGACTAGCTACTATTATTTTTGTTTTGGCAAGAATTTATTAGCGTCATGATACCAACCGAAATACGTCTTCTGATGGACTTAGGATTTCCTCAAGCATCCAAAAATGCATGAATAGTACTTACCTACAAGTCAAAGGGAACAAACGGCTATAAAACATGAATATTTTAGTTCTTAAGGTGTGAACAATGCGATGATGTAATTTAAAGAGAATATGGAGTCTATAGGTCAGCTTAGGAGTTTTATTGATGTACATGTTATTCCCTGACTTGAGCAGGCCACCTCATTGTTGTAAGCAGTGACTAAGGGATTTACCTAACTACAGTAACATCATCGTAAGAGACATTTATTTCGGAAGTCAGTGTGTTTGGTTTCGTATTTACATTTTAGACCATCGTCTTTCGAAATTAAACTTATTTATTACTTTGTAGTGTCTTTTTTGGAAGTCGGTTGTTTTTTTTTTGTATTTAATAAACTTTTTATTTTTCTGTTTTTACTTGTGGTACCTACCGCACACAAATTCGTAAACCTTCACTTGCTACGTAAATAACAGTGACAGGAAATTATTATAACATCATAAACATACAAGAAGTGGAAAAAATACATATTATTGAAGCTAACTCAAAAACCACTTATCAGAACTTGGCCAAAATATGGGAACCTTTTCAAACAAAAGAAGAATTTTTCAAATCGGTTTATAAATGACGGAGTGTCTCCTTTTTTTGAAATCAGTTCAAAAAGGTTATTGGTAATTTAAGGTTTAAAATTCAAATTCATAGAATTTGAACAATTAAATAGTTTTTCAAATTTGCAGTCCAAACAAAGGTTAGCTTAGAAAATGTAATACAGAGCCGGTTTCTTGTTCCGTGGTTAAACTCAACCAATTGTTAAAAATAGTAACTAATAGTAAAATTTTTGCAAAATTTGTTTTTTGACCAATTTTTAGTTTATCATAACAATTGGTTGAGTTTAACTTCGGATAAAAAAATCGGCCCTGAGTATTCATGAATTGAATACAAGACTGATGTTAAGTTTTTTTTGCGCTCTGTGCTTCAAGGAAAAAATCATTGACCTTTGCAAAATAATATTTATCGTGCAGCCTTACAATAAGGATTAGTTTATATTCTCTGACTAAAAAGAATCTAATCCTGCTTGGTAGGTAGTTACATTGTTATGACTACCAAATGAAGACTATAAAAAGTATAATATACTAGTTTCTGCCGCGTCCTCGCCTGCGTGAAATTTCGGCCTCCGACCCGTCGCATCGCATTGCATCGCTCGCCCGTGCCTTTTTGGGGTTCCGTAGTCAACAAGGAACCCTTATATTAGAGCATGGTACGAAACTATCAGTCAGCGAATACGACCCGCACTTGGCTGTTATAAAAACTACGGAACCCTACACTGCGCGAGGCTCGACACGCACTTGACCGGTTTTTTCCCTTTTGCTCGGCTCCTTAGGGTCGTAGTGTAATGTTATATAACCTTCCTCAAGAATTGGGCTCATCATCTGCCTAGCCTTTTCCCAACTATGTTGGGGTCCGCTTCCAGTCTTACCGGATGCAGCTGAATACCAGTATTTTACATGGAGTGACTGCCCATCTGATCTCCACAACCCAGTTACTGGGTAACACGATACCCCTTGGTAAGACTGGTTGTCAGACTTTCGGGCTACTGACTACCCGTAACGACTGTCAAAGACCCACGAATGACAGCCGGGACCAACGGCTTAACTTGCTTTCCGAGGCACGGAGGGGTCTCGATATGTAAAGATGGTCACCCATCAACAGATCAACCGTGGCAAGCGCAGCTTAACCTGATCGATCGACCTGTGACGCTGTCATTAGGTATTCAGCCACGGGCCCCTCTCACGGGTCCTCAAGAATTAGGCTACCAAATGCAAAAAGATTTTTTTTTAATCCGACTTGCAGTTCTGGAGATGTCCCCCTTCATACAAACAAACCTCTAAATGTTAGTAAAGATTAAGTATTTGTTTATTCACACAAAAAGGATACTGATTACTTTGAAACAATGGAGCGTTGCGTGCGTGATCGGATGTAACGTGGGCAATGGGCATACGCGATTGGATAATAAATTGCTCCATTATCGTCTAAAGACTGTCTGGCATTCTTGTTAGAGAAGTAGGTGGTCTCTTTGTGGGTGCTGCTACCCTGGTATCCGTATTTTTCTTGATTGGATAAACTGTAAGAAGAAAATCTATAGTATTTTGATATTTAAGTATGTATGTATATACCACTGTGCTCAACCTGTGTCTATGTATGTGTCTACTTTGTCTATTTTGGATAAATAAACCTTATTTATTTATTTCAAAGACTATAGAGGTGAACAAAGCCCATATCTTTGAAACCTACCTATACAGACAATAAGCAAAGAAAAGTTTAGGAAAATGTTTACGAAAATTATTTATTGTAAAAATAGTTTAGGCTACACCAACAGACGAACCTACTCATCACATACAACATAATCAGCCTTTAATGTTCCCACTGCTGGGACACAGGCCTCCTCTCTGTGAGGGACTGGTCCATTATCCACCACGGGGGCCCAGTTGGTGGATGTCACGTGTCTTCGAATTTTTGGTTGGTAAAAAGTCAAAAATTTGAAGACATGCAACTTATCCCATACCATAATTAAAATTTTAAAAAACCCCCGACACAAAATAATAATAAAAATAGTATGAATGTACAAAGCCTAAAACAATTTCAAAAAAACTTTTGAAGAAATAGCCACAAATAGAACAAAAAAGGTATAAACGAGAAACCCTATAAAAAGAAAAAAATAGCCTTGAAATTATGACCCTACGTACTTACGTAGGGTTTTTACGTATGAAATTTTTTGAATAAATGTTGTCCCGTCGGAGGACCGCTTAAACTGTAACAGAACGTTAGGCTAATAATTAGAGCGGTCCCCCGACAGGTCTAGGCCGGCAGGCATACCAAGTTTTTTATCCCAGTCCAGCTGTATTCGGTTAGACTGGAAGCCGATCCCAACCTAGTAGGAAAAATACCAGGCAAATTGATTGAGCACATTGGTGTCGATTAAATTATGAACTTACTCATGGGCAGGTACGTTAAAATTTATTTTCTCAATCAATCGTGTGCGCAACATACGTTACCGGTCACGACGCTCGTCTCGACCACAATAATTGACACAATTCTCAGTGACTAGAGTTGGAGCGGTCGCCTTATAGGGTAAAACGTCTCGGCACCCACGGTGTTACTGTGAGCGGGCTATGATTTAATATTTACTTTAGATTACGGGGTTTATTTATAAACATTGCTTAAAGTTAAGTAATGATTAGCAAATTATTAGCATACATTTCTGACGGGCAAACGTCTCTTACCTTAAAGCAACGTTTATAAACAAAGGCGTATTAGTTATATTTTACGGTGGGCTACTCTTCTTGAAGCACAAAAAAGTTTCACTTCTTAACAAAACAAAAAAAAAAATGAGCTCCAAAGCCAGCTCCAGCTTTTCTGACCAAAAATCATGATTGGTTCCACGGAATTTGAATGTTCCAATTAAGACCTAATTTCACCAATTATTAAACTAAATTCTTCCTATCTTACTCGGGCTCGTCTCTAAGTAGGTAATTACAGCCGGTCGATCCATCTGGTTAAGCTATGCTTGCCACGGTCGATCCGTGGATGGGTGACCATCTTTACCTACCGAAACCCCTCCGTGTCTCGGAAAGCACGTTAAGCCGTTGGTCCTGGCTGTCATTCTTGGATTTTTGACAGTCGTTACGGGTGGTCAGAAGCCCGATAGTCTGACAACCAGTCTTACCAAGGGGTATTGTGTTACCCATTAAACTGGGTTGTGGAGGTCAGATAGGCATTCGCTACATGTAAAATACTGGTATTCAGCTGCATCCGGTTAGACTGGAAGCCGACCCCAACATAGATGCGAAAAGTCTAGGCAGATTGATTCTTCCTATCTTACCGTGTCAATATAGACGAAATTACAACATTTCATAACCACCTAAAATCGCTAACAGTAAGACATGTCTTTATAGGTTTAAAGCTCAATCACCCGGCAAAAAGTGGAAAGTTGAAAATATTTTCTATTTCCGATTAGCCACCACCCAAGTTAGAAGCGAAGAGAAAGCACGATATCTTTTGGAAAACTGGATAACTATTCTTTAAGTAAAAACGGTTATTTATGTGGGAAGAAATTGCAATAAGCCACCGTGTTTTCTTTACGTTTAGTGAGAAGAACTGGAAGACCAATTGCTGTAATAAAAAACGTTCAGAATCTAGTCACAATCTCATCTCAACACAATCAATGTGTAAATTAGAGGTATTTTTGAGCGAGAATCGCCCCTCCGAACTTTCACTGTGAAAAACAAGAAAAATCGAATGCTACGGGAAAGTAATTTTAAACTTCCCCGTAGCTGTCGCTTTTTCTTGTTATTAACTTAATATGTAAACTGTTGTGAGAAATGTCGTACATACCTACGTCAGTAACAGTGACCACAAACTGATTGCTATGTAAGGTAAAGTCAATTCAAATTTATGTTATTACAAGTTAAAAACAATAACAACTTTATTTTAATTGTAAATACGTTGATTTCAGAGTGACTAGCACTATTGAAAAAGTTATAAAAATATTTGAAGTTGTAGCGTAAACTGAACTTTATTGTGTAGGAATTAAAGTAGGTAATTTTTCCATAAAATCAAATTTGTTTACATTTTTGGCAAATAAATCGCGGCATATAAAGCTTGTGTTTACAACAGTCAACATCATTTTCCTAAAAAAAACTATCGATCAACATCATACCAAATTAACTTCTAATCTATGTATAACGGTGTTACTAACTACACAACACCTTTCTGTTTACAAAATCAATTAATAACTGCCAAACATCGACATCAGTATGTTAGGGTCAAATATTGACATTGTATGGGTATCGTGGAATCGTCTATGTTTGTTGCCACACATGTTGCCATTTAGGTACGAACTTGTCCCTTCATTAAAGGTAAGGTATGTATGTGTGTATGATGACCTAAATAAATAGTGCAGCTGTATTATATAGATAGCACCATCTGGGCTTAAGGTCGAGAGTCGCTCCCCAAATCCGGAAGTTATTATTGCGTATCGCTGTACAGACAATTTTCTGGTCGACAAGACACATTATAGTCTGCTAATCGTAGATTTTCTGGATCAAAGAGTGTCTTTGGAAGTAATTATGGAAAATAGAGTGTCTTTAAAGGTTTTTAGAAAATCGCAATATGGGGGAAGCAATGCGTAGGCCAAAATTGTGTAACATATTTATTGGGCTTTTTAGTTGTGTAGAAATTATAATTGGTGTACCCAGATGTTTTTGCGAAACAACAGTCATCGTCATCTGCCCAGCCTTTTCCCAACTATGTTAGTGTGATGTAGTATGTAGTTGATGTATGTATGCTTGTGTGCGTGCTTATAATAATGTTTAATTGACCAAATATACTCAGTATTCAATCAGCATTACAGATGTTTCATTTTGTCTAAGTCCCGTCCTTATATGGCGACCGTGACCGACCCGAACCTGCAATCTTCGGTCCGGTCGGGTTCCTGTTGAACCGTATTTTACATGGAGCGGCTGCCTATCTGACTTCCACAACCCAGTTACTGGGTAATACGATACCTAGTTGTCAGATTTTCGGGCTTCAGACGACGCGTAACGACTGTCAAAGATCCACGAATGACAGCCCGGACTAACGGTTTAACGTGTTTCTGAGGCACGGAGGGGTCTTGGTATGTATATATGGTCACCCATCCACGGACCAAGCGCGGCAAGCGTTACTTAACCTGCTCGATCCACCCGTTCAAAACAACAGTCTAAAACAAAATATTTTCCATATTGTTATGATGTGTTAAATAAACACATCATATTAATAAAATCTCTATTGCCTCTGTTTCTTGCCCGTTCTTATCCATAGGAACTACTGTGAACTACGCTTTGGAATGGGCAACTAGCTTCATTTTTCTGCCTGACTGACCCTTGACAGTCAAAAGTGCCTACAATTGGTTTAATATTGAAATAAATACTTTGAATTCTGAGTATCAGCTTACTTATCTCTCCTCTGTTCTTCAGCGATGACAAGACTGGTATTGGTGAACTGTGTATCCTTCAGATTCCTCAGGATGTACACTTTGAACTTGAACACTGCTTCAAACCTCGGGTTTTCGAAACACGGGAAGAAGTACTTCGCTCTGTTCGGAGATAATCGCGTTGTGAACAGGTAACTGAAACAGAAACAGGATATAGGTTATTACGATGAACTTATGAATAACATGAGGTTTTAGATAAGTTGGTCACCAAGAAACTTTTTTTGGGGATCAACGATCGTTTGTAGTGTTTTTACTTGAAGTATGAGTTTATTAAATCTGTTTTCATTTGTCCTATCGTATTTAGATATCAATACCCAACACGTTTGTGAAGTTTACACACGGTAAAATTGTTTTTTAAACTGATATTTCAAGTGACTACATTATCTGCAGTCAGCAAGTAACCCACCAAAAAAGAAACATTAAATATATTTCTTAATAACTAAAAGACTAATGTACATGACAATTACGGCGTACATAGCATTGATTTTTTTATTTTTTGCTGTACGAGTATCATGTTTAGATATCGATTAACGTCTGCAAAGTTTCGTTAGCTATTTTAATCTGACCCTGTATAAACAGATAAGACAGTAAGAAAATGGGATTTTTAAAAAGAAAAAATAATTGTTAACTGATACATCAAAATCAGTATTGCCTTTGATGTTGTATCAGTTAACAATATTCGTTTTTCTTTAAGTGTAAAGTGTACAGCCTATCTTGCTAAATGATAGGTACCTATTTATTGCAATAAGTAGGTTTAAACAAACACTACTACACGTCAATCATATTTAAAACACTTTAATTGTTATCATTATAATTGCATATTATAATTTTGCTAAAACTTGTACTCTTCATTTCTCATTTTGTCACAGTAGATCTGTTTAGTGGCTTGATAGTTGCCGCATAAAAACATTAACAAGGCGTAAACCTATTCATACACAGGCTGACATCCTTAGATAGTTATGAATCTAGCTTAGTCACCACAAACAAAGTCAAACAGGTCAAGATTTACCTAGAAACCATGAGCTCAAAATCCTTGACGAATCCAACGTTATTAGATTTTCCTGTGTACCTATATTACCTACGGAAAAACACAACCCGTTGACCTATTCCTGCTAGGAGGTTTATTCAATTTTTTGTTCATTCCCATTCTTGACTGGTATTTGACTCATTATTTTATATAATATTTATTTGTAATTTAAAATTTGGGAATCATGGCAATAATCTCGCCCCTTTATTACAAGGGACTTAACTGAAAAATAATAACTTAAATAAAAAAATAAAATAATAAAAACTTTATTGCTCAAAAGATTACAGAGATTTTACATTGGTCCCAAACTAGGCAAGCCTGTATCTTGGGCACCAATATGGAGGGTTTACCATTTAAACAATTATTTTAAAAACATGTTCGAATCAATAAAAGTAAAAGTAATTATGTTTGCTTCAAATTACAAAAAAAAACTAAATAATAACTTCCGAAATGTGTGACTTAAAGTAGAAGTCTGTCTATCCCTTCCCTTCCCTTTAAAAGAGGCGAGATGTTATTATTATTATTAATTCATTTATTTCAGACAATGTCCATAGTCCTAAACGATTACAAAAATACAACACTAAAAATTAAAAATATGATATTATGTAAATTATGTAATACATAATTATACAAAGATATGGGTGGTCTACAGATTACCTTTATTACTTGTAGTGGGCGGTGTTGTGAGGTCTCACGTACTTACACATTAAAATAGGAAAATACGTAGTTAGCAACACCCACCACCGCTAGATTAACCTTTATTATCAAACCGTGATTACCAATGATAGTGGGTCGGTTTGCTGTTTATAACGGCTGTAAAATGTAAAAAGCGAGAGTCACTTGTATTTCCCATATTTTTTTTTGTACTGGACCATACCTGGAAACCTACTGGTTACGGAGATATTGAAGGTTAGAATTCCAACTTTTACGAAAACATGTTTTCAATATTATTTATTTATATAAAGTTGTGTTAACACCAATATAAATAAAAAGTTCGTATGAAGTACGTGTTTAGTTTATGGGTGCATATCCATCTTCTTAGCGTGTCGATGGCGAAAACATAGTTTTTTTTTTTCTTAAATTAGTTTGGCCCAAAATTCAGCAACGCGGATAGCATTCGCCGACACAGCCATTAGGTTCTCACGTGTGCAGGTGACGGGACATGCGGTGCAAGATGGGAGGTGAGCCATTGTCTGTGGAGAGACACCGCATACACACCGGAGGTGTGTATGCCATGAACCCCCACTTGTGGAAGTTGTCCTTGCTGCCGCCTACGGCGGCTTGCTAATAGTCCTGGGAATTTTTAGAGGCGCGATGCCAGTCAGTGGATATAGCATTCGCAGCGGGGTCGGTTTTAAGCAACCAGTAATAATCCAGCATGTCTCATTCAGAGCTGTATCCACGAGCTGTATCCACTAACTTAGCGTGGGCTGATCGGCTCCATACTAGACAGACTAGTGGACAGGCATATTTGCCTGCGGAGAAACAAAGCGCCTTTCCAGTTGTTTGCAGGACTTGAGCAGATGCCCCCTATCTGGTGGTTGTGAGGCGATGGAGTAGTGGTGGTTTCTGGTATGCACTTTCTGTTTGACATTTTCCCAGTTTCTCCGGAAGTTGAGGGAACCCATAATCACAATGTTTATGTGTTTAAACAAACAGCTTTTCACACCAAAAATAAAAGTCATTTCCTAGCAATTATTTCTGCACAATGTTACATAGTTTGTTGTACAGAATGTGTAGTTGACGGTTATGTGATGGGTCAATTTACACCCTGTCTTCTTCAGAATTATATTGGAATTAGTAAACAGTTCTGAATGGTCACCATAAGAGATAAGTAACCAGGTTTAGTGTGAAACCGATGGATGTTTTCGAATAAAATTTAATTTGATAAATGAATTGTTTGTTCTTTAGTAATTTTATTTCATTTTATTCGAAAGCATCCATCGGTTTCTTACTAAACTTTGGTTTGGTGACCGCACCTACCACGAACGAATAAATAACATTCTTGTATTGAACCGATGTGTACAAAACTCATTTGTCATCATGTTTTAGAGTATTTATGTTAGTATGTAGTTATTACCATTGACTGGGACCGCTGTAGATAACAATATGTATTTTTAACTCTATTTGCAAAATCCAGGTAGTTTTTCCCATATTAAAAAGATGTTGCCTCCTTGTATGTCACAGTTTATGTACTTAGTATCTAAGAAACTAACCATGCAAGACACTAACTTGCTCATGATATGAACCAAGGTCGTGTGTGGTCCGGAAGTGTCTGTGTGGGTACGCAGCAGTGTGCGTTGAAAACACGGCAAAAAATAAAAGGCCTAGTTATGTCAAGTTTGAAACATATTATAATTAAATGCCGATTCTTTTGGTCTTAATTTTTGGAACGAAGTTCTTTTACGGAGCCTGCGGTAGGAGTAAAATGGGAGAAATCGTCACGTAACGAGAAAGCGTTATTCCCCCTCTATGCGTCTCTTCATTTATGTAATAGAAAGAGACAGAGAGAGATAGTTTACATGGTTTTCGAGCATGGATGGCGGCAATTTTTTTTTTAATGTTTCGTTATGGGTGTCGTTTTTATGGTTTCCGAGGATGCTGAAACTTCGTTCCCGCCGGGGGTCCTCCGACCCCGCACATTTTTTTTATGTGTCTATTATGAATGGAAGCAGTCACGATTTTACGAAGTGGTTTATAAAATTATTTAAGCCTGTATCTTCTTGACTCGTTCTTTATTAGTAATAAAAAAGGAAGTTCAGGTGACATTTATAAATATTTCAACCTATAAGTTATTAACTTTTTGTGATTCACATTGGTTAAAATGCACTACGCAAGCAAACGCCCTTCAAGATTTTTATGACCTAAGCTAAACCATTCTTACTCAGAAAACCAATAAGGAAAAATTACAATTGCTATTCATTTCCTTTTTTACAATTCCTTTTCAACGTTTTATTATTCTTTAACGACCGATTAAACACTCAATGAAACACTGCACATGATCAACAATTAGCATTCACGTTGCGTTGGCTTCGTGGTTGGCTTACAAGCAGACGTTTTAGCTATTGTCAGATGTTTTAACGCTGCCTGTAACACAGTGTATGTCCCATTTGGTATGACTAACGAACCGAGACGTTGGGCAGACAATTTATTTGGCTAATTAAGCGACTAAAGTACACACATGTTTGGTTTTAAGTGGAACATAGGTACGGATTCATTGATTTATTTGTACACTGGTTGATTGATTTTGAACGATGAAGTGACTTAAAGGGAATTTAAGTCCAGTCCAGTCCAGTTAAGTGGGAGGCATTTTTTTTTGTCGTAAATATTATGTAAATGAGATACTGGCAGATGCCTTACCAGCTGATGGCGTGTCTGTGGACTGAACTTCTAAAATAAATTGAATTTAGTCAGTCACTACAATAAATAGAGCAAAGGTGGCCCAGTGGTAACGGCCAAGACTAACGAACGGTCGTAGGTTCGAATCCAGTCAGGCGCTTCACTTTATGTAAATTATTTCGTCGTGAAGCAAAACATCGTGAGGAAACCGGCATGTCCTAGAACCAAAAATTCTAAGACACTGCACGCACTGGGCCCGCTTGGATTTCGCTCTACTCCTACCCTCATCGAGAGGAGGCCTGTGTCCCAGAAGTGAGAAGTTTATAGACTGACTATACTTTAATACATTATTTGGAATAATTGGTGCAGCTTTCGTTATCAAAATATATATAGATTGAAGAAGCCTAAAGAAGATTAAAGTAAGATAAGATTTGTATTAATTGTAATTTTAGCTTAAAGGTGAAGTTTATTTGCAGATACGCCCATTTTATAGTTACAGAAGTTTATAGTTGCTACTACTACTGTTTGCTACTTTGTTTCTATTCTAAAAGTTTTATTGCATTTCAGTTGATCAAAAAATCTTTAATATCTCCTCAATCATCCTCATCGTCTACCTAGCCTTTTCCCAACTATGTTGGGGTCGGCTTCCAGTCTAACCGGATGCAGCTGAGTACCAGTAGGTACTTTACATAGAGCGACTGCCTATCTGACCTCCAAAACCCAGTTACTGGGTAATACGAGAAATTGAGACCCGTACGTAAAGATTGTCAAAGATCTACGAATGACAGCCGAGACCAACGGCTTAATGTGCTTTCCGAGGCACGGAGGGGTCTCGATATGTAAAGATGGTCACCCATCAACAGATCAACCGTGGCAAGCGCAGCTTAACCTGATCGATCGACCTGTGACGCTGTCATTAGGTATTTAGCCACGGGCCCCTCTCACGGGTCCTCAAGAATTAGGCTACCAAATGCAAAAAGATTTTTTTTTAATCCGACTTGCAGTTCTGGAGATGTCCCCCTTCATACAAACAAACCTCTAAATGTTAGTAAAGATTAAGTATTTGTTTTTGGAAATGAAATATCTAATGAAATCTAATATCTCCTCAATACCTACGTTAATTAAACCACACCGATCACTAATTCCTTTACACCTACGCGAATTTTCTCAAACAATAGCACGAAAATCCATTCAGAAACTAAAACTATAAACTTAACGTACTAAACGCTACACTAACAGACAATAAAAACACTTAATATTTATGGTTTTTTACCATAATCATTGATACCAGACTGCACGTGGGATAGAAGGTCGGACGTATATGGTTCTCGGCCTTATAGCCATGTTGAGTTTGAATAAAAACTAGTAAATGCTAATAGATACTGGGTAAGTATTCACGTAGGTGGTAGAGTATCTAGTCTGATTGCTGGTTATCATACAGTAATAAATTATCAGCTTATAATGTTCCCACTGCTGGGACACAGGCCTCCTCTCAGTGAGAGGGAGTAGGCCATAATCCACCACGCGGGCCCAGTGCGGATTGGTAGACCAGAGGTCACATGCCATTGTTTAGTTCGACATGCCGGTTTCCTCACGATATTTTCCTTCGCCGTTTTGAGAGCAGTGGCGATGAAATCCTTTACACAAAGTAAAGCGTATGCTTGGCTTCGAACCCAAGACCTACGATTCGTAAGTCGAAGCCGTTACCACTGCGCCACCACTGCTCCCTTATCTCTACTATCCCTCCCCAGTTATCACACAGTTAGGAATTAAAGATACATTTTTTAGAAATCATAACTGCTTCGTTGGTCAAGTGGTCTCCAGCGCTGCTGCTAAGTATGAGATCCTTTAATCCATCCAAAGGTTGTCTGTAAAAGATCGCTTTTAGCGATAAGACCGCCCATTGTGTCACGCTATCTAAAATCTGTAATTTCTATGGAGTTTGCTGCAGTGCCTCCGGAATGTTTGCAGAAGCCCACACGGACGGCTTCAAGGCCATAATTCGCAAAAAAACGGCTTCTTTGCTGCAGCGTCTGCGGGGTGCTAAAAATAGCATTCTCAAAGTCATTGCTGCTCGATTTGACTGCCCCATTCAAAAACATTCGGTGAGGGTAGTGAACGGTTTTGTATAATAGGCTACTTATAGATAAGTCCTAACAATACTAACATAATTGTAAGCTAATATTATTGCTAATATATACTAACAAGATGTTAATTATCTGAAATAAATTATTCTATTCTATAATAAAGAGTATCTGTCTGTCTATCTATCCTGGATTCGATTCCCGGGCAAAGTATCATTTGGTTTTTCCATCTAGAATTTTCCAGTAATAGCCAAGAGTCCGGATTCGTGTCCGATTGACGGCAATAGACCCGCCTATTACATGAGATTTAACCACAACTGGCGAACTGTGGGTACTATTATTAAAGGTAGGTACTTACATCACTCCTTAACCCCTCGGAGAATCAAGGCGTGATACTCTATACTCAATTCTGTATTGCATTCCATATGTACGATAATAATAATTTATTTACTTAATCAACATAATATTTAGGTACATTATACAAGGTGTCGTTTTGCTTCCTCGTCAAATTCAAGGAGGGCAACTATGCTGATTCTTGACACGAATCAATAATAAAATAAGTAGGTATATTTTCTAATTTTCGGAAATCGGCATGTGTGGGACACGCATTTTAAAACGCGGCCTGTGTGAGACCGGACTGTAACTGCCCTTTCACACACACAAAAACGCGGCCGCTTATACGATACCATAACGCGATTCTGTTCTTTGAAAGTGGTGTATTCTGAAATACTGTCAAACTTAAATAACTAAAAAAACAAGTACTTATGTATTCATTATTTACCAGGGATCGTTATTTTATTTGATTATTTATGTCTTTCATAACGGCCTCCTGAAATTTGACTAGGATGCAAAACAACAGCTTGTATAAGCTAACATTTAAAATAATAATATGTACATGTGAAAAAATAAGCAAAAGAATTAAACGGCATCAAAAAATTCGTCCACATCGCTGTCAACAGGAACAGTGCCCAAAAGGCTGGCAGCATTGCCACGTTGTATAGCGATGCTAATTCTTTGGCCAAGAAACAGGCCAGCTCTCTGGTCACGTGAAGAGTCGACTAACCGCTTGGCGATATCTCGAACAACCAAGTGGGCACTTGGACCCCATGGCCCTAGTGATATTATTTGTTGTTCTTGTTTGTTATGTAATAATCATTATTATTCGTTTTTATTGTATTAATATTTGTTTATTCCTTCATACATGACATATAAATAAAAGCATTGTCTTTTTCCGTATGTTTAAGATTATTTTTCAATCCAGCTCTTTCAGGATTACTTGACAATAACCATTGATTAATTGTGAGCCTGAAGGGCCCATTAGGTATCATAATTAAAGCTTTCAACCAATAGAATATTGACTTGATAAACACCATTTAATTAAATTATATAAGTTATTATTTATTTATTTAACTGCCCTTAACATCACAACGGGCCCTATCAGAATACCAGCGCTGTGACATTTGAGATAGGAGCCTTTTTGCCTTGTATAGGACTATTGTATAGGAATTTTATTTTTGACTGTGTTTTGTTTAGTTTATGACCTTCCTGTATGAGTCGCAATAAATACTTTTTCTTTCTTTCTTTCATATCGCGATCGATACACTTATATAAACTTCACTCGTCATTTCAAGCCCTTGATCTCTTTATCAAGGATAAACAAACAAATGACTAAAGATATATCGTAATCGTTGCTTTATTGTACGTATTTAAAGTCAATTAAAGTGTGAAAACAATGCAATGCGAAGTGATACTCTCCGTAAACTGACGACACCGTTCTGTCGATGACATAATGTAATAATTACCTTTGGTTCAATTTAATTGAATGAACTGATTCAATGCATCCAAGGTTGCGCTAAATAAAATTAGCAATGGTTGACGTCATCAAGAATGCGCTCTTGAAAATATTGGCGAAATACTTGGAAAAATGTGTTGAACTGTTGATTTTAGGTAGGTATGTTTCATGTAAAGAATGCGGGCTTTTTCTGTATTCTGCTCCGATCTGAATAACATAAGCTGTTGCTGTCAGAGATACATGTGAGATCTTCTTAGATAAAATGCAATGCTACCAGCAGTGCAATTCTCTAACCATCTCACCGTGAAAACCTACGTGAAGTGAGCGTGGAGTGAGCTGTCATTCCAACTAATGCTAAGTGATTGACACTATTGATAGGTCACTCTAAACTCACTTCACCAACTTTTCACGGTGAGATTTTTACAGAATCGATCGGCTGGCTACCAGTTAGCTAGAAATTTCGCTTACCTATACATATGTATATCATCCACTCAATAATGTTGTCACGTTATTACAGAGTATACGTCAAAAAAGTTAACAGTCAAAACGTAAACTTTAAAGCGACTACACTATATTCAACAAAAAAAGGTCGAAATCTATGTGGACATTCTTAAATAATCAGTCTATAATGTTCCCACTGCTTGGACACAGTCCTCCTGTCTGTGAGAGGGAGTGGGCTGTAATCCACCTCACGGGCCCAGTGCAACCCGCACTGTAAAGTGTAAACATATCTGGTAAAACATATTTTCGATTTTTTGGTTCTAGGACATGCCGGTTTCCTAACGATGTTTTCCTTCACTGTTTTGAGAGCAGTGGTGATAAAATAAAGTGGTGAAAATTCTTGAACAACCGGATTTCAGTTTTTAATTTTATTCGTAAACAAACCACTTACAAGCAACAGACGAAATAAACAAGCGGACAAACGAATACAAAACACACGTAAATAAACATTGGCACAAACAATTTACTATTCAAGTCTATTTTGTGACAAATTCACTAATTACTCATAGTCGTATTTCAAGAACTAAGAACACTATATTTTCATTCGCCATTGACCTGACTAGCAGTGCAATTCAGCAATGTGATTCTGTAACCATATCACCGTGAAAACATAGGTGAAGTGAGCGTGGAGTGAGCTGTCATTCCAAATAATGCTAGGGATTGACACTATTGACAGCTCACTCTAAGCTCACTTCACCTAAATTTTCACGATGAGATTTGTACAAAATCGATTGGCTGAAGTTTTAAGAACATAGTAGGTACATGCACAATATTTAATGACAAACAATGTGTCATAAAGAGAGCTCTGTTTATAATTATTTAGTTTATTTATAACCGTTTTTTTTATATAGACTCCCTCGTTGGTCTAGTTTTCGCAAGGGCTACTACAGAGCATGAGGTCCTGGGTTTCATTCCCAGTTCGTGCAAAGTGTTATTGGGTTTTTTACCGGGAATTTCTCAGTCGCAACCTGGAGCTTAGAATTGTACCCGGTTGATAGCAATAGGCTTGCCAGTATTACATAGGACTTAAAACATAACTGGCGAAATGTGGGTGTACTATATGTATACCTCTGCCCAACTCTTAGGGGGAACAACGCGTGATGTTATGTTATAGCCGTGTTGTAACAATTTCTAGAATTATTACAAAATATTTTTGGGTTGCTCCGCAAGCCAAGATGATAGAAAATCATTTGAAATACAGTCACAGTAAAAATACGTTCTTTACGTTATTAATAGACATTAATAACGTAAAGAACGTATTTTATTCTCGTTTTCGTTTTCTCGTTCTCGTTTTTTACGTATTTTATTTTATTCGTATTTTTGTATAGAATCTGCCAATAGAGTTATAGTGAAGTCATCACGTTACATGTCACAGAATGACACTCAGTTGATAGTTATATTGTGACACATTTTGCTACATGACGCGCTGGCAGAATAGCCGACATCGGCTCAGTTGCCAAAGAAGGAAAAAAAGTATATTAAATAAAATGCCCAGTTCATTAAAACAGTTTTAACTTGATGTCAACCAGACATTGGTCAAAGGTTTTTGCTATTTTGACCTTTATTTTCAACTGGTAAATATTGTTTTTCTATACAATAGTTTGCCAATGTCGTAGGTATCTTCAACAGATAAGTCTTGACTTGATTAAGGAAACAATTTAAAAACTCGACTGTTCATCTGTCCCGATATAAAACAGCGATGCAAAAGCATACAGTGAATGAGCACATTTTTTACGATGACCTGAGTGACCTTAGTAACCCAGTCCCAGAGCGACTTTGAAGGTAACTACTTATTACGACGCATATTCTTCAGCCATGAAAATGGAAATAAACTAAATTCAAACGCAAAAATAAATATGCATACTAAACCGTTCAGTCAGTCTGCCAAAACGATATACCTAAGTCATTAGCATTTTTTGCGTAGCAACAGCGCAAATTGTAGCATAATACAATTTGTTTGGCATCCTCGTATTAGCACTCTAAATGATATGCGAGTCTAACAAGCCGTTCCACAGACAATAGATTAAAAGGTTACCACATTATGTAAGGTTATAAAAATTTAACACGCTCTTTCTCATCATCACTAGTAATTTTTTTTTTTGTAAATAGTTAACATTCCTGCTTACGATTCGGGATCCCTTGATCATAATTAAAAAAATATAATATAACAAGGTTAGATATACGAATATCACAAAAAAACAGTGTTTTTTTATTTCTTATTTGACGTATTCAGAGCCGATGTTGACTATTCCATTCATATTCTTTGAAGCCATAAAAAGTCATCATTTACTTGTGACCTTTCATGGACAAGCCAGTGCTGATCTGGATCGAAAACTTTTTGCGTGGGTTGCAGGAATTGGTGCTCAGAAAAACCACGCTTTGCCTTATATGTTGTTTACATTCATCTTCATCATCATCTACAGGCCTACTTCACCAACTGCGGGGCATAGGCCCAGGCGCGGTCCGAGGGGGCACGACACCCCCAAAATCATTCAACCTGTCGAGAGTCTGCATAATTTACTTGTCTTACTACCTTAAGTTACTATCTTACTACTCGGTGACCCCCCCCCCCTCCTCCCAAATCTTGGGCTGCGACCGCGCCTGCATAGGCCTCTCTTTTCTTGTACCAATCTCTCCACGCTCTTGTACCAGCCACGTCCAGGTTTTTTCCACGATGGCAACAATATCGTAAGCCCATTTCCCCGCTGGACCGACCTCTTACTTCCAGTCTTTGGATGCCACTCTGCCACATCCTTACTCCACCTGTCGTCACTGCGCCTTGACAGGTGTGTTACTCAACTCCATTTGAGTTCCATAATACTCTTTCTGATATCAAAGACCATCGTACGTCTTAGTATTTCGACGTTTGGATAATTATGTTTATATTACGTATGTCTTATTTCGGCGCGAGATAATGCGACGACAAAATTATGTATCACAAACATTTGATTGTGTTTTGTTTTGTGACACAACTCGGGTGGAATAATAAAGAAAAACAAAATTTTACAACTGGCTGCATGCAACGAAATTGTTTAAAAACATTGCCAGAATCATAGAATCCAAACAGTTTGCACAAAATCGTCCCCACCTCCCACTATGAAATAAAATAAAGATGCTGGTATTAAACTAACAGCTGATGTCCCTAAGATGACCCACTGACGAGTGTGGGTTTTTCGCAATAGTTTAACGAGCCAGGAGTTGAACTCACGATCTCATGAAATTACTCAATAAGTAAATTGTTTATAATCTATTCACGGTTTATCCCCAATCATTTAAAAACAGCCTGCTTTTGCAAAACTAAAACCTTGCTAATCATTAAGGAAACGACATGACATTGCTATTAGGATGCGGCCATAACAGGTGATATTTAAATCGTAGACGTTTGTAAATATTATAGGTGCGAAAGTAACTCTGTCTGCTTGTATCTCTGTTACCTATACACGCCTAAACCACTGAACCGATCGTTATGAAATTTGAAAAATGACATGGGCTACTTTTAATTACAAATATTCTATTCTATATTATATCCAAGATATTAAAATTGAAGAAATACAAAATACACGTAGACGACGTCACCGGCAACAGCTAGTATCTAATAAAAATACCTATGCAACAGAATAAACTCTGATGTGTAGGAGGTCAAAACGGAGGAATGAGGAAAATGTCGTGAGGAAAGTTTTGAGTATGAATGTCGATGGCTATAAGAGTAGGGGACGACCAAAGAAACGATGGATGGACTGTGTGAATGATGATATGGTTAGAAAGGGGGTGATTGTCGAGATGGCGGCTAATAGAGGAGTATGGAAGAAAAAGACATGTTGCGCCGACCCCAAATAATTTGGGATAAGGGCAGGAGAATGATGTGTAGGAGGTCAAATAGTGTTCCCTTATTTGTTACTGAAAGAATTACTTTTTATGTGTTTTTATAAAAACACATAACATAATCTAAGTGGTAATAAGTATTTCGTGTTTGGAAAAGTGTGTATCGTTGTCCGTTTTCTTTGTATTCAATTTTCATTGACGGCACGGCTGGCGCGCTGCGTGTCGCGGGTTCTATTCCCGCACGGAACCAATATTTGTATGACCTACAAGTAGTTGTTCCGGGTCTGGCTGTTTGTGTATGTGAGTTTAAATGTTTGTAAACGCACCCACGATACAGGAGAAATTCCTAGTGTGGGGCAAAAAAAAAAAAACAATACTATTTTACAAATTAAAGGTCTACTTACTTGTAATGTTTACTCTGTTCATCGTAATATTTCACCAAAAACACTCCGGCACTGTCTTCTTTTATATATCTTCTGAACGAAATTTTGATGAAATAAAACTGTCTGTTAATCGCATTATACATATGCAATGGTTCCTTCAAATAAATATTTAATTTACTTGTTAAACCATTAAATTCAAACGGCCTTGCAGTATTGATAATATCCCGGGGTCCATCGAAAACTTTGATTGAACCACTTTCCAATTCCAAATCTTTTGCATCCAAGCTTATCACATTCACATTTGGCGCGTTCGCTATTACAGTTATTGTTAACTCACAATCATAATAAGAACGGTCCGCGTGTACATAAGGATAAATATTAAGCTCATACTGCACTGGATACACTGTGTAATTTAAACATTCTTCGTCCACAATAATATTCCCTCTTGTCAACGAAAACAAACAGAAAATAAAAAACGCGCGAAAAATTTTTGTACCCGTCATTTTACTTTTTTAGGCAAAGGCATCAACTCTCATGTTAGAATTAAGGTGGTTTATTTTTAATTTTGGTCACAATTTCATTGTTCGTTTTTCGAATTTCCCGCCAAAGAGAGCGTTATAATACGTCTGAACGCGACGCGCGCGTAAATGCTTGTAGTGTTGTTCCTCTCCACTCCATAGATCGAAACTTGGCGCCAGTCTTGCCAAACCAGCAAGACTTGAGCTACCGCGTCCCCTGAGTTTCTTCTATCACCCACACCTTTGAGGGGAATTTAATATAATGTCAAAGACCATGTTATATTGGACTGCATTATATTTGTTTTTGTGCATAATATGTCTCACCTTCAAGCGTTCATTCGGTACGGTTTCTTTGAAGTATACTTATTTTGGAGTATGATAGCATTGTTTACTTTCCAAAATTGATATTCGTGTAAAAAGCGTCATGTGCACCACAACTCACTATGAAATTCATGTTATTTCTCATATATTGACCTAGATATTTAGAAATTACTAATCATTTTCCTAATAGAAATATAATATGTACCTACATAGTTAGGACGTATACTCGCGTATTAGGATTCTCACAACCTTAATACGGCACTGTTAGGTTATGGTGTAGATTAATTTTACTAACCTAAGAGTTTATTTATAAACGTTGTTTAATAAAGTTAAGTAATGATTTGACGAATGAACCATACATTTCCATACGTCTCTTAACTTAAAGCAACGTTTATAATTAAAGGGGATAGTTGTTAGGAAATATTGTTACTTATTTTAGTCTATATATTTTTTTTATTAAATTTAAATAAATAAATAACATACTTTTGACGTGTTTCAAGTTTCAGCTCCTGACACAAATACACTGTTGCTGTTGTGGTAGACGATGATGCACTCTTGCTTAGAAGTGACATCGTTGGTAATAAATTCAATAATTAAAAATAATTAATGAATTTTTGATACAGCACTCCAATCGCGTAACACACCTACAATCATAATCCTCGGTACTTTTAAGGAAATTCATAATCCATTACTTTATAATTAATTATGTTGGAAATTATATTAAATGAATTTGTTTATTCGGTAAATTGGATACCGGAACCCCTATTACCTGTCATACTTAAAAAAAAGCTAAATGGAGAGCTCAGAAGAGAGAAGAAATGGCGAAACAAACTCAGGAGTCAAAAATTCCTCGCGTCGGAACAAATCTCCATACGAAAGAATGTCCAAATAAATCAACAACCAATTTACAAAGCAACAGGAAATCAAAATCTCGTATCCCGATGTCCACTACCCACGTCCCAATTCATGCAACACCTAACAATGGTCTAACGGTAACACGAGACAATTGATCTGGAAGACTGGAAGCGACACGTGGGCGGCGCACTTAGCAACTACTCCATACAGACAGATTACCGGCCCACGGGTACTTCGATGTGTTACTCGTACGACTAATGCCGTGTTTGTTAGAAAAAAGTTTGGTTATTGTTTGGTTGAAGATTTTGTCCTTGACCTTCACAGAACTTTGAGGTTGAAGTGTCTTATTCAACAAACTGAACTTAAAAAAGTTTTTTCTTGAACCGTTTTCTGACTGGTTAGATAAAAAGTGACCTATCAATCTAATTCATAATCCACTTTCTTTAAAAACAATAGTAGGTACCTACTTTTTATCCCGATATTCCCACGGGATCGAAACTTAGGCGGGGGAAACCGTGGGGCGCAGCTAGTACTTTATACTTTTTAAAGTTTACAGAAGCTATATTAGAAGTTATATTATTACTGTAAAATTTCATCAAAATCCATTCAGTAGTTTTTCCGTGAATGAGTAACAAACATCCATCCATCCATCTTCACAAACTTTCGCGTTTATATTAGTAGGATACAGTACACATATATTTTATACATTAAGGTTTTTGGCAACATAAACTCATTAAAGTATTATGCACCAAAATCATCGACCACATAATTTAGAGAACTATAACCACTTAAGTAGGTACTTACACAGGTAAAAAGTAACAATAAAAAAAATATACAACGGGTATAGGCCAAATATTAGATATACTAATATTCTTATTATATTATTAGAGCAGTGGTAGTCCAGGTGGCAACGGCCCCGACTTACGAGTTGTAGGTCGTGGGTTCGAGCTACCAACCCGCACTGGGCCTGCGCGGTGGATTACGGCCCACTCCCTCTCATAGAGAGGAGGCCTGTGTCCCAGCAGTAGGAACGTTATAGGCTGATAATGCATTATTTTTAAAAGTTGTATTTGATTAATCCTGTGTTATAAATATTATGTTATTTAATATCCAGTTGCACAAATCTCAGTTCCCTTGAATCTGAACCACTATTTTGTTCTTACAAATATATTTTTCAATTTAATTGTGCATTCCATATCAAACTCGAAGCTACAGTAAACTAAGCGTGAAGCCGCTGCACCAATCGGCTCGTTATAAAAGATTAATTTGGAAAACTTAAAATAAACTAGAATTTATTTCAAGATCTTATTATAAAAATCCTATTTTATTCCTATTTTATAATCCCAACTTCATACGCCCATCACTCTTACTATATTTAGGCACACACATATGTTACGTAAGGAGGTCACGATTTAAGATTTATTACTTGACATTCCCTGACCGCTTTTGAATCTAATAAGGATTATATACAAGCTAATTTTGGTTAAAAGAAATAAATTTAGTTGTTAATGTGGCCCATTTACGAGCAGGTTGACTTGTATTCTCTCATAAAATACAGAATAGATGATTTTGGGAGCTTGGGGTTTATAAAACCTACGTTTTTCCAAAAAAAAGCGAGATTTTTTTGTTCTTGTGGGAAGTGCGCAAGCGTGCGCAGCATACAAGTGTCAGATAAGATTGAGATAGATAAGAATTTCTCACAAAAACACTAAAACTATAAAAAGACATTCAATATGCCAAAAATAGAGAAAAAGCCTTCGTCAATATCATCACCGGCATCGTCGTGTGGTACCTACTTGTAATTCCAAAAAAAGTATACAAATGAGCATGTATGCACTACCGCAGATCATATTTTTTATCACCACACACCATCATTAAAGAAAAACATGCTGACCGAAAACAAATTAAAAGCTTTTATAAAAGGTACCTATACGTAGTAGATTTTTATTTTAACATTATTTTGCAAAGTATGTACATATAATTCTATAGCTAAGTACCTATTTCCATAATTAATATATATTTTATCGTACATTTTAGTGGAGAAAAATCTCTTCTTTGGACTTAATACTAATTATAGTAAGTACACTTACAGAATACTGAACAATTCCTTATTATTCTAAATATATACTGAAAATAAACTCATTTTACGACAAGTAACAGTCATATTTGAAAATTACAAAGATTTAATAAAAATTTAATTAATAATAGAACTAAAAAATAAGAATAATTTATTGGTCCATTGTTACAAAAAAAAAATTAAAATATATATTATGCTTAGGTACTGTATTGTATGCTTACTGTAACTAGAATAATATATAACATAGTTATTTGAACAGTGGTCCCCAAACTAGGCAGTGCCCTATATCTTGGAGGCCTGAGTTGCGAAATAACAAGGAGGTTATCATTACTAACTAACCTCATCCGTTGTATACAAAAATAATACTGAATTAAAAATAAAAATATCCATGAAATCAAAACTTTGTAAAAAGCAGGACGGCAAAACCAAGCATAATCATGATAATAGATGGCACGGTTGAAGCTGAATATGAACCTGATGTCTTGATAGACTTCAAGATATCCGCCTTGTGGCTATTAGCCCAGGACGTGGAGGCTCTGGATTGTACCAGCGTAGTCCTGGCAGCAGTCTTCGAAGCCTCGGTGCACTCAGTGCAGGATGACAGGAACGATTCAAACTGATGAAAAAGTTAGAGCATTAACTTGGATCATAGGGGAGATACGGATAAGACGGGGACACGGGGTAAGACGGGGCCCCCCACACATAGACGAAACTAGATATCACACTAACGCATCGTAGTGGCCAACGGGACGCCACTCGCGAGCGGCCATTAGTCCGACGTCGGCAGCGAGTGAGAGCGCGTGCGTTTATTCAGTGCAGGTCAAAACTTGTTCACCGATTTCATCGATCTATGATTTAAGTCCTGAATAACTTGTTATTAAACCGTAAGTATTAGTGCCCGATTATCGTATATTTTGTAACGCATTCGTGATTGTATTAATTATCGTGTGGCGTAAGTCTAAATGCTTGAACTTTGGTGTGTTTTTTTTTACTAATATTTTTGCTGTTTTATGGAGGTGAAGGCAAGACGGGGCAAACTTTGCGAGGCATGATGGGGCATTACCCCATCTTGCCTCTTTCAACAGGTTTATGGTATTATGCTTGTCGTGATATTGCAACCACTTTTTGTTTTTCAGGTAACAGTGGTACAATGGTACGAAATTATAAAAAAAAGACAAATAGGGGAGAGTGGTCTAAAGAAGCTATGAAAAAAGCAGTAGAAGATGTGTTGGCAAAAAAATCAAGATTTCGAAAAGCAGCTTCAACTTATGGTGTTCCGCAAACCACTTTAGAGCGTTATGTCAATAAAGTAAAACAAGGTAAGGAAGTAACCTTCAGCGAGCCATTAGGGCCTATAAAAAAAGTATTTAGCGTTGAAGAAGAGGCAGAAATAGCGGGATATTTAAAACATATGGAAGAACGGCTATTCGGTTTAACTACTCTTGATCTCAGACGGATGGCATATGAGTTGGCTGTTAGAAATAATAAAAAACATAACTTTAACAATGAAAAAAAAATGGCAGGTAACGCCTGGCTCAGAGGTTTCTTAGATCGCCAGCCAAATTTATCTATTCGTAAGCCAGAAGCTACGTCCGCAGCTCGTGCAATGGGATTTAATAGAGTTGCTGTTGGAAAGTTTTACCAGTTACTCGGCGACATCTATGATCAACATAAATTAACACCGGACAAGATATTTAACTGCGATGAAACCGGCATATCTGTTGTTTCGAAAACTAAAAGCAAAATAATAGCTGTGAAGGGAAGAAAACAAGTCGGCTCATTGTCATCAGCAGAACGAGGCCAGACTGTCACAGTGGAAATTTGCTTTAATGCAGCTGGAAACTATATGCCACCACTCATGATATTTCCACGACAGCGCATGAAAGCTGAACTATTAGATCATGCTCCACCGGGGACAACAGCTGCCTGCAATCCACGAGGATGGATAACCACGGAAATATTTACGATCTGGTTCAAGCAATTTATTCAATTTTCAGGAGCTTCTCTTGACAATAAAGTGCTGCTACTTCTTGACGGTCATGTAAGTCATACCCAAAATTTAGAAGTTATAGACATAGCTCGTCAAAACGGAGTAATTATACTTTGCTTTCCTCCACACTGTACCCACAGGCTGCAGCCTGCAGATGTTACATTTATGAGGCCTTTGAGCACTTATTACGACTATGCTGCTACCAACTGGTTACGATCGCACCCAGGCCGAGTGCTGACCATGTTTCAAATAAGCGAAATATTTGGACAAGCATATCTTCAGGCAGCCACTATGAACACGGCATTGAATGGTTTCAGGAAGTGTGGTATATGGCCATTCAATCAGGACAATTTTACTGATGTCGATTTTTTGCCTGCTGAAACAACCAACCGTCCAGTTAATGAAGACACTCCAGCTACATCTGATGCCATCAATTAACCATTTTCGGACCTTTCTACCGAGCGACATGCTGTTATTGAGGACAGTCCATCCACAACTAATGGTACTCCTGCAGAACCAGCACAGACTAATGGAAGGAATGTTCAACTTGACAGCAATTCTCGACCTATTTGTTTGCAAACACGTTCTGAGATCAGTCTAATATCTTCACAAGATTACTGCACGCCTACTAAGCCTGCAACTCCTAGTTCTTCTATTTCACCTCAAGCCCAGCTAATAACCCCACTTGCTGTTGAACCTGAAACTGAACCAGAGCCTGGACCTTCATCTTTACATGCAGCACAAACTAGATCTCCTGTTCGAGCAGTTTGCCGTGATCTCACGTCTAGTTTTAGTAATGCCTCTCCTAGTGATATCATACCCATACCAGCAGTTCAGTCTTATGAAAAAAGAAAACAATACCGAAGGGGTAAAACCGCCATCATCACTTCCACTCCGTATAAAAAAGAAGTAGAAGAAAGAAAAAGACCTGCGAAACTAGTAGTTGATAATACTACTACTACTAAAACTAAGAAGGCCAAAGGTAAAGGTAAAGGCAAAGGAAACAAGGGGGTAACTGGAAAAGAATCACAAGAAGATACAATTTGTTTATATTGCAATGATGAAAACAATTCTTATTTAAAATCGTCGGAAAACTGGGTAGGGTGTCAGCGGTGTGGACGATGGGCCCACACAGCTTGTGCTGGAGTCGACGACGAAGATATGGAGGATGTCTTAATATGTATTTTGTGTGAAGATAAGTAGTCCCCATCTTACCGTCTGTCCCTATCTTGCCCCTTTTTTAGTATCCCGTCTTACCTCATATGTGGGGTAAGATGGTGTATTTTCGATTTTTGATAATTATATTTTTTTAATTTTTGTATGATTAGTTACCAAGTCCAAAGCTGTGCCAAATAAAGCGTTATTAAGTAATTAATGATTGATTAATAAATAACAGTAATATTATTATAAATACCCTGTTTTTTACTATTTTACCTTAGCGTCCCCGTCTTACCCGCATTTCCCCTACTATTTTAAACTTTTAAATAATCGCGTAAGAGTTAGTTTGGTGGTATCTAAGATTAGGTTATTAGGACTAGGTTGTAGTCGCTCCATGTAAAATACTGGTACTCAGGTGCATCCAGTTAGACTGGAAACCGACCCTAACATAGGTGCGAAAGTGCTAGGCAGATGATGATGATGGTAGGTCATAAGATCACTAAGACTCCTCTGGTCAAAATAAGCAAGAAACTCATGTATATCAAATAAGGGACAAATCATGACAATACTACATCAATCATGTAATATAAGCTGAGGAGAGCCAACCAAAGTTGTTATAAAAAAACCGGCCAAGTGCGAGTCGGACTCGCGTCCGAAGGATTCCGTACCATTATCTATAAAAATTACGTCTGATGTATGGGAGCCCCCCTTAAATATTTATTTTATTTTAATTTTATTATTAAAGTAAAAATACAACTAAACGAATATTTTGTGAATATTTCAAGTGCCTACCTGTTGCCATTATTGATATCGAGCAAAAAAGGGCAAAAAAATCGCGTTTGTTGTATGGGTAGTATTTGTTGTTGTTGCAACAGAAATAGGTACATATGTAATTTGTGAAAATTTCAACTTTCTAGCTATGGCGGTTCTTGAGATATAGGCTGTTGACAGATAGACGGACAGTCAGACTGATAGACGGACGGACAGACAGCCAAGTCTTAGTAATAGGGTTCCGTTTTTACCCTTGGGGTACGAAACCCTAAAAAGCATTCATCATGATTTGAAAACTGTATGTCGAAGACAAATCTTAGTAAAGTATAACAATGTGTACGATATTTAAACACTAAAATACTCGTACATACACTATCTGGCGCTGTTGTTTATCCAAACATTAATTATTGTCAGTTAAATTAGCAAGGTTGAACGAATTACCTTGTGCTAAAACAACGAAACGAAGTCTAGTTGCAGTCATAAAATTTAATATTGTTAGTCATAATAATATTTACTACAACACTAATTCCACATTATAATTAGATTATGCATCAGCTAATATATTTATATATGTAGCAACTGTTACTGGTACAAACTACACCCTCTTGTCTAGATAACATTGCGCCTTGTTTCCCCTAAGTGTTAGGCAGAGGTGTTCCTATAGTACACCCATTCATCAACCGGGCACAAAGTCTAGACTCTGAGCTGCAGCTGAGAAATTCCAGACATATTTATTTGTATTTAGGTACAGACGCCAGCAGGTCAAGCTACCCGAAACTGTCAAATTTTCCCAATCAACCTTGAACCTTAATGCTTTAGCGATAAAGTTGAAAATCTATTAAAGAAATTTGACAGATTGTAGTAGCTTGATGTGCTGGCGTCTGTTACCTGTCATTAAAATAGAGAAGTCACCATGGTACAGTAGAGTAGTGAACACGACAACGCGACGCATCAAGCTATACATTTCCAGTTTTAACTGACCTCGCCTTGTATAGGCTTTTCGTACTATGGGAAGTCAGCTTATACTGGACATATAGCTTGTTATGTCGTCGTGCGTACTTCTGTTATCTCTTATACCAAAATTGACTTTCTTTATTTGAAAGTCGTTACTTACCATCAATGACTAACACGACTGGATGAATAAAGAGGAAACGGACGAAAGCCATGAAACTATTCCTAGGGCAGCAGCTGATCGTGTATTTTTAAAGGAGGTAATTATAAAATCGCGATATTACGTCATCAGGAATCTCAGTGTTTCCTCCTTGGCTGACTGCCAAACTCAATGGGATGACTATGAAGACTTTCACTCACAATCCATCCATCGAAACGATATCGTATTTAGGTCAGACCATTCGTTTATAATGGGAAACCCATTACAATGAATGTTGTGACTGATATTCAAAGTACGGACTTTCGTTTATACAAATGTGGGAACGGATGTGAAGCATTTTTATATATAGATATATACGAAATCCTTAATGGAAATGCATTAAATGCTGCGGAAAAAAATATTTTGTTGAAAAAAGATCACGAAAAGGTATATGGTAAACTTTTTAACAAAGAATATTACTAAACACGACTAAACAATGAACGGTGATCTTTGATGGAAGGTCATGCACCTGCCTATTGGTGATTGTTTTTTGTTTTTAGTACCAGGCAGGAGGAGTTATGTTAGTGATTGGTCCGAATGATCACCAAAATTTTACTGCATACAAGAAGTTTAGTTCTCTTGTTATTCGTAACAAGAGAACTTCTTGTATGCAGTAAAATTTAACCTACTTAGTGGATCCTCATGACGGAAACTTGACAGAGGTTGTTGCAAATTTTCAGCCAGACAGAAACCCACCAACATCAAACCATTTAGGACAATTTAGTGAAAACAAACGATAATTAGCGAGTACCAATTGGGTGAAATTGACACATCCCTCTGCCAACATGACGGCGTCAGGTAATGAGTGTGTTTAGCCCTCCAATGTAGTGTTTGATAAACAGTCATTTGGGTCACCGGGCCCTCAATTAGGGACGGACAGACTAAAAGGTTACTCTTGTGTTTACATTCTAAAGCGATTTGGCGATTAGGGGCTCGCGGAATATTTTTGCAGGGGTTACAGGGGACCGGATTTACTGGATCATTTGTAAGATTGAAAAAGAAACAATATATAATTAAAATTATAATTACGTGATTGGGTCAATGGTCCTATGATGAAGTTATTGAGAATCCTCCTATATTCAGGTGAGTGATATTGCCTGGTTATTTAATCCAGCGATATTGTTGCTCTGGTGCTACACTTTGCTATAATCATATCCAAAGGTTGCGGTGGAATCGTGAAAGATTTAAATGATTTCATCAATCTCTAGACGCTCTATTTTCAGGTAACGTAAAGTATTGGGTTTTCTATTAGATTATTAGTAATTAGAGGTAGGTACCTACTATTAATAATACAATCAAGTACCTACTTGATTGTATTATTAATAGTGGACGGGTCCTCCCGTATTCCGTGAAGCTAAATGGCGTCATTGGAATGAGTAAGCACCTCACTCTAAATGAACACTACAATTTTTTTTTTCGAGAAATAGTGACTGCTTTCATTAACTTGAAATGTAGTTACCTCATTGAAGTCACTTTCTGTGCGCAGAACTGATGCGACTGTGCTTAAAATGGTGTCCATTGATGGGTATCTGCGAAATGAATAATTATATAGCTTTATGAAAACAAAGAAGAAGAGCAAAAGAGTGCTGTCGATTAGTATAATAATAACAAAATAGTAAGAACAACAAACTAAGATTTCAACTGTTTCAACAGTGAAACTGGAACATCGATTAGTTTGGTGATTGATGTCTGTCAAAATATACCGTACATAGCAAGCATTGCACCACTTTTAACACCACGAAAAACAGTGTGTTTGACTTGACTAAACTCGCTCTTTTGTTTCTTGGCGAGTTTCTATATTCCTTTGTTTTTTCTATCATAGTTCTATTTGGATTTGTTCCTCATTCACCTGACAGGTTCGACCCACAGAAGAAAGTCCTTTTTCGCTCCTTAAACTTTATTGTAAAAAAAAATACTCACATAGTACTCCATAATGTGTAATTCGATTTCAAGGCATCCATAACGATGTGTAGGTTACCGTAAGTTCTCAGGACACTTGTCAACGGTACCGTCTGATCTTGGGTTCTTATCGGAGTGTCGGCCATTGCAACTGATGCCAGATATCTGAAACATAGGTACGTGAGGAACTGTGTAGATGTGCTTAAAAAACATGCTAAATAGATACTAAAGTCGCAATCAAACCAAAATTATTACAAATGCTTGAATAAGTTTTCGAGCTTAACATTACACTGGTATACAGTGGTTTTGTTGCCCTGGATATAAGACTGATTTTGGATATATTTATGCTCACAATTCATGAAACTATCAATGATTTTGTAAGAATTGCTCTTAATTTTGTTAAAATTATGACTGATAAAATCAATTTTTATGAACGAAAAGCTGATTATTGTTCAAATTTTGAGATTTGTGAAAATCATAAAAATAAGAGCACAGTCAGTGCTTTCATAAATATATTCTTGATCTGGATACTTGAAAACATGAGAATTTTCACAGAAATCCAGGGCAACAAAAAAAAAATCTTTTTTTGTAGAGCTGTGTTATCACTCTTAAAAAACGTCTCACTTGCGGAGTTTCTTCACTGATTATTTTGTTAAATTGAAGTTCCGATATTTGCAAACTAATTGCCTACCATTCAATGTCGAGTTTACTTAGAAACACTTTCCATTACGACGTTCATACCTCTTCAACATCTGCTCATTCGAAGTGCAACCCAGGGCATCTTCAATGACCCAGACTTCGTTGGCCACGTTGGTGCTCAGCATGCGGTTCCATAAGAAGTCGTAGTCTTCCTCGTTGCCATGACGAAGTCCAGTGCAGTATACCACAGGACGCAAGCTTGGTGTTACCCTGGTAAAGAAATCAAAGATTTTAGCAGGAGTGTTATGTTTTTTTGATCGCAAATGTCAGATATGACTTTTTTTTTTTTTTGAATTTCTGATGATTATGATATAATGCCGTTTACCGACGGCAACAGTAAATAATGAAACCTACAACTTATTAGCAAAAAAAAAACTAGGATTGGTGAACTGTTGAAAAGCAAATAACACTAGGGTTGGTGAACTGTTAAATTAGTCCACCATTGACAGCACACTGGTCGCATTGGCTAAAAGATCAGTATAAAATAATAATTATTTATTTACTCAGATATCTATAGCCCCAATACATAGAATTGTTGAATTATCAGTTAGTTTTTAATAACGATAAGTGAATTAGTTCTTTTGGTGGGATTTCACGCAAGTGGGCTATCTAACTTACAGGCTATAATTTTCAGGATACACGATGGGACCTTACATTTGTATAGTAAAAGGTATCTTTACAAATTAGCCTGATAATGTTAAACCATGGCATGGCATGAATCTCTACTTTCATTTTGTACTCACTCAGTGCCATTCTGTCTCAAAGCCTTGAATAAAGCAACAGTCTTCTCGACGCATCCACTGTGTTCTAGCTTACACGCGAACTCCAAAAGCTGCATGCGGTTCCTCAAATCTTCGAAACTGTCTGTGGCTCTCACTTCATAACCCAAGCTAGAAATTCCATAGTCTAAGTGACGCAGTATGAAGTCCTAAAATTATAATAATGTTATGTTCTTAAATATAGTCTCTTGAGAAGGGTTAGTTTGGACGAATCTGAAACTATTAGAGGTAGAGACTTGTTCTAACGAACCATGTATTTTACAGTTAATAAAAATGGCATTCAAAGATTTTTGATTTAAAAGAGTGTCCATGGAGTTTCTTGCCCGTTCTTCTCCATAGGAAGCCAAGGAGTTGGTCAGTCAGAAAGATTCCTTAGGACTACGCTTAGGAATCTTTCTGACTGACCAACTCCTTGACTGTTCAAAAGTGCCTGTAAATGGTTTAATAGAAGTAATTGTTTTGAGTTTGAGTTTTCATGTTTTGTCTAATGCTAAGGTAAATATGTACAACTTGCCCACAATCATTACAGAAGAATTGGTGGAAAGATAATTATTTAGCAAGGGTGTAAGAGTCAAACTATCATAACATATGGATAATCACGTTTTATCTTCAATACTCAATATATTTATTGCATCCACGTGTGAATGTAGGTGGTAGGTCTTAAGTAGGAGAGAGGAAGAGGGCTTTTAAAAACATGAACTTAATTTAAAATTTATCAATTAAATGTTCATTGATATTATTTATTTATCTCCGATGCAACTTACCTCGACGGAAGGCAAAGCTTCGGTATCTCCAAGATACAAGTGCCACACTCTACTGAAGCCCCGTAATGCTGCGTACCACACGGAGTACTCAGTCTCTCCCTGTAGGGAGTCTAAGGCACTGTAAAGAGTGGCGAAGGGTACTTCATCCGAGTACACGAATGCAAAGAGATCGTTTATAATCTGGAAATAAGAGTATTTTTTAGGTTTCTTTAATTATGTCTGAAGCTGTAAACTTAAGTATTTTTAGTAAAAATCAAAGTATACAATTTCGAGGTTTGCATTTGGCATTACTTTACACCGTATTTATTAATAAGAGGGTAGCTTTTATAAGTTAATGAGAGGCTTGCACAGATCTTATCACGCTCATCGATCGGTTGGCTCATTTCGAAGATTTGACAAATTCTTGTTAAATGTAATAAACAAAAAAAATAATTAAATGAAATGTAGTAGCATTTAACTTATTTGTTTTTGTTTACAAAAATGTTGGTTCTTACAAAAAAATTGATTTAATTGTTCTTGCTTACAGCATTTGTGGTTCTTACAAAAAAAATTGTAAATAAGCTAGCTGTAGTAAAAAAAAAAGTTTTGTTTTTCAATATGTACCTACGCAAGTCTAGCGATTGGATTAAATTTAGGAGACCCTTTTTTATACACATCCTTTAACATATTAATCTTAAGTCATGTAGATCTTACGATTAGTAAATCCCTTTATTAATAAACGTGAAGTAAATTAACAACTAGTAACTTGAGATCAACCATAATTTTTTTGAGGCATAACTTTGCCATAAAACTTCGCATTTATTATTAAGGGAGCCAGATATTACAGAACACCGATTTTACCATAACCATGCGAAGTACGCAAAGTAATTTGCCTCTGCCCTAAATGTTTATTTATTTATATAATTATACTTTATTGTACACAGAAAATAACACAAAAACCAATACAGTTTTTAAAACAAAACATACAATAGGCGGACCTATCACTTTCGGCGATCTACGTCATATTTACTGTAAACAGCTATTATGTTTTCAATAGTACAGTTCTTATACAAATACCTTGGCACGATTCAAAGGATGAATGACTTTACTGTCGTTTCCTTTCAGAGCTGATGTAATCACAGTCCATAAGTCGTCGCCATAGTTCACTCTGTATAAACCTGTAAAAAAATAACATTTTGAATTGTGGTGAAAAAAAAAACTGTAGTAAAGAACAATGTATGTATACCTACTAGGGGACAAAATATATGTTATAAAAATTAAAAGCTTAAGAAAAATTAGTATATGTTTTACCTATGAAAACAATTTTATATATAAAATATATTTTTAAGCAAATTTAAAGTTAGGTGTAAAACCACGTCCTAAATCAACGCAATTGGTCGCGCGAGTATGCTGTATGCGATCGTCGCGTTCATTAAGCGTTACAAAGGGCGCCTTCCAGTTTCCCGAACTAGGAAAACTGGTAGGCGCCCATTTTTGGTTCATTCAGGGTAATAGTGCTATTTCGCTATGCACATGCTGTTAATGCACCTAGAGTTGCTAATTATTGTGTTACAATCTTTTAATTAATAATAATTATAATTAATTAAATAATCACTTAGTTAATTCATTATAATAATAAATTGTTAATCGAATAAAGTGATTAATAAGTAAAACTACCAACTTTCTACTTTAAAATGTCCGATCCTGATCTAACTCCTACCTCCTCCGCCCCCCCCGCCCCCCCTCCTCCTAATTATACCAAATAGACAGAAACATCAATCACAAAATGGCATAATATGACGTGAATTTGGTTTAAAAAAAAAAACCCCTTTCTGGAGACTTACCTGTTTCCTGAACGTTGAAAATGGCCCAGCTATGGTCTTGACTAATATTAGCGATTTTGAATTGAAAAACTTTTTCATCCATGATGAAAACTGGCTTGGTGTTTTCAAAGTCTGGGGAGGCTTGCGTGGTGTACGTTATCGGTATCTTGTACGTTTCATTTGATGAGAGAGAGCCATTCACGTAGTAGCGTTTCTGAAAAAATAAACAAAATATAAGATAAACAATATTAGCCTATCTATGGCTGATTTTTCCATCGCCAGATAACTTTTATTCGAGGAATAAAATTGACGTTTGACAGTTTTTGTATGAAATAACTCCTCCACCTCGAATAAAGTTATCAGATGATTGTAAAATCAGCCCTTAGTGGGATAAATTAACTATGAAGGAGACGTTACTCAGCAGTAGCTCTTCCTCATACTTTCCCGGTTTTCTGTTTTTTGACGATATTTTTGCTCAACTATGACCTGCAGTGCGATTCTGTAACCATCTCACCGTGAAAACTTAGGTGAAGTGAGCGTGGAGTGAGCTGTTATTCCAACTAATGCTAGGGATAGACACTATTGACAGCTCACTGTAAGCTTTTTTACCGATTTTTACAGAATCGATCGGCTGAATTCTTTAACTAACTTCTGGCTGCCTGTCTAATAGTTTAACCATGAGAAGAGAAGACGAAGAACTAACTCATAAATGTGAAATATTTCAATATTGACTTCTTCAGGCAGATTCACAAGACTCATGTGTGGTGGCAATTAGTAAGAATAGTGTGCACGCCTTTTTACAAAATAAAAATAAAATTATTTCAATAGGAGCCTAGTGAGATTCTGCTTTTATTGGAGATTGAGATTGGCTTTATATTGATTTCTTGAAAAAAAAAAACTGAATATTGTTGAACTAAAATAAAATAGTACTTGAAAGATTATGTGAGGAATGATAAGAAAGCCTTCAAAGCAAGATTGAATTGATTGAGGTATCTTCTGGGCACGCTCGTTACATCATAGACCTCATACATCGCCTTCCATCAGGCGTGACATGATTGAGATCAGAAGCAGGCCTATTCAGCGATAAAAAAGAAAAGGGAGTGAATGATAGCGTGACGGTTGGCAGGGGAGAATCGAAGACGAAAATATGTTGCGCCGACCCCAAGTTGCATGGAACAAGGGTAGGAAGATGATGCTGATAATATGAATAGTACTTACCTGTGTCCGGAGTTACCGACATAGCTTGTAGAGTAAGCAAACTGACGGCACGGTTGGCGCAGTGGTTAAGCGATTGACTCTGCGTGTCACGGGTTCGATTCCCGCACGGAACAAATATTTGTATGACCAACAAGTAGTTGTTCCGGGTCTGGCTGTTTGTGTATGTGAGTTTAGATGTTTGTGAACGCACCCACAATACAGGAGAAATTCCTAGTGTGGGACAACGTTATTTAAAAAAAAAAAAAACTGACGTGGCAATGGGCTGGCCATGTCTGTCGAAGGACTGATGGCCGGTGGAGCAGACCAGTCCTGGAGTGGAGACCGCGTATCGGCAAGCGTAGTGTGGGACGCCCCCAAGCTAGATGAACAGACGACCTAAAGAAGGTGGCTGGGGTAGACTGGATGCGGAAGGCGGAGAACAGGGTGTTGTGGCGGAGTCTGGGAGAGGCCTATGTCCAGCAGTGGACTGCGATAGGCTGAGTTGGTTGATTGATTGACTTACCTGTGTCAAAGTAACAACATCAGTCTCATAATCAATGTACACTGTCAATACAGGATGGCCGGCCTGGGTGATCCATGAGCCCATGACGTCATCGATGGTAGAATAAGGGTAGGATGAGAGTGAGTTGTAAGCGCGAATTCCTTCGTTAAGACCGTGGTACAGCTTGTCTGGGTAGCCGGAACTGAATGAGCTGTAAGAGATAATCAAAGTGCTCATCAATAAATCTTTTCAATAAATATGTACCGAGCAATTACGAAATAGGTAGTGATTATTGATGTGTATTCAGCAGTATAAGGACGAGCTGGTTCACATGTGTACCACAAGCGGTACAAATTTGTACCAGCTCGTCCCTGAGAGGTAGTAGGATACGTAATCAATATTTTCCTTTTTTCTTTGACATTAATTTCGACAGTAAATAGAACGTCTACTACCTGCCTACTAGTCTTTTTCATATGATCAAAACCAAACATTCACAGTAAGAAGAGGCTATACGGAATTAAGGATTGAAAGCTGTTTTGGCACACACCAAAAGAAACACATCATTTACTTGTAGTCAAAGCCCATTAATATCAACCTTATATATATGGACATAAACCCTAATTAAAAACAAACATGCAACTTACTTATTCGTCAAATAGTAGTTCAATCCGTATTTGAACGCGTCATCCTGAATCAAATGATGCATCATTCTGATCACGGACCCGGCTTTCTGATAAGTAATGGTTCCAAAATGGCCGCTGATTTCGGCGGGAGAGTTGACGTTGTTGTTCGTGATTGGTGGAGAAGTGGGACTGTTGTCGGCATCGTAGGCACTGTATACTGATCCAATAACCAGCTGGTTAGTTGAGCTCACGTCTGGATCCACCTGTTGTATGTATTTGCTGTGATTAATGTCATGTTTACGGTTAAGGCCATACAATTGTTTTCTTATGTTGGTTTCGATATCGACAAAGCGTAGAAATGATTGATCATTATTTTGAGTCATGATAAATTACCAAATGTGATTCATTTATGTTATATTAGTAGACAATCCGACACCAATCATACTACTTAAAGATAACAAAAATGGTAGACAAGGAGATACTTAGAAACGGAAGGACCAATCCACGATTCACTGATTTTAATGATGAATTGGTCTCTAAATAAACAAATAACCAGAGACACTTAATACATACAAGGGCAGTGATATAATCCTGGAAGTAGTTAGCAAAGCCTTCGTTCAACCAGGTGTTGCTCCACCAATGACAGGTCACGAGGTTTCCGAACCACATGTGCGTGGTTTCATGGGCCACAATCTGTGCAACCCTGTACTTGAAGTAAGGCGTGGACTCCTCGGGAACGTATAGCAATAAAGCCTCCCTGAAATATTTCTGAATGAATAATATTTTTCTTGTAACAAAATGAAGAGCAAGAGTATTATTTGTGAGCTTTTAAGGAAGACAGAAGGTATCAGTTACGCCCATCATATTAAGCTCAAGAGTAATATCTTTAACACTTGCCGTAAGTACTGCATCAGACTTGAAATTTAGGTATTAATGTAAATATTTTTTCTTGTAACAAAATGAAGAGCAAGAGTATTCTTGACAAACTGCTTGTAAGGAAGACAAAAAGTATTGGTTGCGCCAGTCATCAAGCGTAATTTCAAGTACAAGAATAATTACGTTTACTGATGCCATAAAGCAAGACTTGGATTTTAGGTAAATGTAAGTGTTGCAACCTCTTAACAACGTGATGAAATGACAAAGACGGGTTAATTTTAGGTTCATAATGACTCAGCAATGCTCTAGAAACCATTTCGTACCTGTATTTAATAAGGCCCCAGTTTTCCATAGCTCCGGCTCTAAAATCAGGCAACGCGACATGATCCAACCTCAAATGGCTATTAGTCGAGTAGTAGTTGATACCAAAGTATGTGCCTAAAGCATCTACAACCTTCTCGCCAAATTGGAAGGCGTATTCACTCTGATTTTTCGCATCTGGTCGCGTGTAGACCCCAAACTCTTGGGACCCGTTCTGGCTAAAGGCTGCAGCTTCGAACTCTGACACCAGGAATGCAACTAGGTAAGTTGCCATCCTCGGCGTTTTGAAGAAGACCTCTCTGATATAGCCATTGGCCCTAGAATATATAATATAGTTCTAATGATTATATTCTTTCTAAATTTAAACAGTTGTCTCCTACTCAAACAAAATAAAGATTGCTCACTGTATTTTCTTTAACTTGGAGTGCGATTCTGTAACCATATCACCGTGAAAACTTAGGTGAAGTGAGCGTGGAGTGAGCTCTCATTCCAACTAATGCTAGGGATTGACACTATTGACAGCTCACTCTAAGCTCACTTCACCTTACTTTTCACGGTGAGATTTTTACAGAATCGATCGGCTGTAACTGTTTTATGTCCCTAATTAATAAAATAAATTGAATAAGAAAGGAAACCATTCCCTGATAACTGTCGGACTGAGTTTGTAACTGTCAGACCAAAGCAAATACTTCTACTATAATAACTGCTATAATATTAGTATCAACGATTATGTCAATGGCTATACTCGATACTGACCAACATTTCAACTGTCAGATAAGCGACATCCATCTCAGCACAGAATGCTTTGTAGTGGAACAGTCACATGGTTGCGATAAGGCGAACTACACTTCACGTGCTCCCTCTCGCATACTGTATTGCTAGTGGCTTTCGCAATCACCCCGGGAAGGAAATAATGTATTTGTCTAGTAACTTACAAAGGTTCTGTCCGTTCCACTTCAGTATTGGATAACGATGGCTGAAAGTTAGCAGGGCGGTCGATTCCAATTACGAATGTCGCTTTCAGTTCAGGCTCGTCGAAGCAAGGGAACACTTTTCTTGCGTGTGTCGGTTCCATTTGAGTAGCACCAAGCCATCTGGAATACACATCATGATTAGCACCTGGTCATAGTCTTTTTTTTTCTACGCTCTCCTTGGAGATTGTAGATTTCAGAAAAACGAACGTTTTGCTAGGTCTGTTTTTTTCAAAAGACATTTACAATGCACTACATAATATCGCAAGTAATGTTATAATACCCATGTACTATCAATGGGTCCTAACAAACATTACAAAATTCGTTCTCTGCTATGGGCGAGAGCCTTTAGACGCAAATCTAGACTACAAGGAACAAGACACTGCATATCCCGGGGATCGAACCTAGGACATCGTCATGTAGTCGTCCTTGTAACCATTAGAGCAACGAGGTAGTTATTTAACTAACATAATATTATAAAAACACAATGTTTCACAGCATTCTTTGGTATTGTTTGTCGAATCGTTGAGCTCCTCAAGTTCGGAGTTAAGCTGCACGATTTCTGACAAATGCGTGCACTGACTGACAGGTCCATTCAGACATTTCAGACACCAATCTATATGGTCTTCACATGATCTGACCAAGATTATGTATGGACTTTAAAAGAGACTGTGACCTCTGAGTTTGTTTCGGCCTATCTTCTTACAATAGTCAGATAGGAAACGCCGAACACATCTAGTTAAAAATATATGACTGTCATGTAAAAGTGTTTGTACAAACCTACTTACAGAAAATAAATCATTTATCATTTATGTAAAACTCAAATGCTTCAATTTTATGAACTGAAATGATGAATCCACAATTTTCTAATCTAAGACATTCTGCAAAAGTAAATACACATGTTTAGTAGGTATAAACCTTTATCTTCAGACTTTTAATACCAGCTAATGTTTATCGTCACTGAAACTGCCTATCCTGGCAGAAGATGAAGTGTTATTCTGATAAGAGATCTCAACATTATCAAATATGTTTGCCTTGGCATAGATGAGGTAATGTTACCTACTGAGATTTTTTTTCATACTTCTGTTTTTATTGCTTAAAGAATAGAGGTGGTATTTTTATAAAGGCCAAGTAAGTCTGAGGCTTTGTTCCGTCTGGTAAGATTCATTATGACTTGAATCGTTATGAAGAAAAATGTGTGAAATTGAAAGTCTTCGTATTTAGTTAATGCCTATTTCTAAGCCAAAAGGAATTGAACTATTAAATTAAATGCTGCACTCTTTTTCCTCTCTCCGGTTAACTTAGGCCCATCGTCCACGATGCTACATGTTCACGATGCACGATGCTGCGTGTTCTAAATAATCACTGAGTAGTCAGAGGGGCAATTCTGGTAATTTTAAGAACGCTCACAATCTGATCTTAGTCTCAATCTGTCAAAAATAACATTAATTTTCCTAGATTTTTATTTAACAAGTTTTTGACATTAATTCATCATCATCATCTGCCTAGCCTTTTCCCAACTATGTTGGGGTCAGCTTCCAGACATTGATTATCGCTGAGATAACATTGCGACCAGATTTTGAACGTTTTTAATTACGGGCCGTCAGCACTATTTTAGGTATTTCGATGGCAGTCTATACACGACGAGTCTTACTAACGCTTTACTAACTAGTATGCAAGTGATTTTTTTTATTGTGTTGTTCTTTTTTATGCGTCATGTTTGCCGCAAATAAATGTATTTTCTTTCTTTTTTTTTCTTTTGATTGGTTTCGTCGTGTTCGGACCGACGCCCTAAGCCGAGGTCTGTATCCCACAGGAGGTTAACGTGTAGTCGCTTAGTTTTTTAAGTTTTGTAAGCCCCTGGCTGCAGGCCTTAATTTATTGAGGCAACCGCAGGCAAGTCCGGTTAAGCAGACGACAAACTCCTAGGTTGAACTGTGAGATGACATTCCCAAAAAAAAAGTGTTGGGACCGCCAATTCTAGTGCTGTGACATTTTGACAACGCATTGCCGATTGTTTATAACACGTTACTTTTGAGAACTGGCGTGCACCTTAGCGTGCACGATATTAATCCAACTGTTCCACATCGTCAAATTAATTTATTATCCTCATGATAATGTTCAAGTGTTTTACATTAGAACTACCTGCACGAGCCAAGTGCTCCAAGAGGGTACTTTTAAGTAGATTTACAAGATTATTATAGTAAAGAGTATTTACTACATCAACATCTAACATAATATATGAAAGTATAGACACCAGCACATCAAGCTACTACAATGTGTCAAATTTCTTTATTAGATTTTCAACTTAATCGCTAATCCACTAAGGTTCAAGGTTGATTGGGAAAATTTGACAGTTTCGGGTAGCTTGACCTGCTGGCATCTGTACTATCATTTGGTTATTGATGTTCATCATTTTGTAAATACAAAAATAATTGTCTCTATCTCTAACAAAAAAAAAAACCTTAACAAACCAAATTTTTGACGTAATAAAATAAAACAAAAAAAATATGTTTCTACTGTTTTTTCGCTAACATTTATATTTAAACGAAAAATCAAGCAAAACAAATAAAAATGGAGTAAGAATAGTACTTACTTTTTGACTCCATTCTGGAAATAATGATTCCTGTAGAATCCATTCAAATCAGTTCTTATCGATCCTTTGTACTTGATCTGCAAAACATACTCCGAGCCGGTTTCCAAATTGCTCACTAAGTTGATGTAAGCAAAAGTATAGTTTGTATTGAATTCTAGACCATTTGTAGCAGTAAGTGCAATAGTATTCCCTGTAGTGTAGACTGCAACTGCTACTACTACTACTGCTACTATCAGAACTGAAGGTAAGATCTTGCGAGTGAAGTTTGATCTGATTTGTGATAGCAGTAGTCGTGAACTGTATGCTGACAGTCCCGTCAAAAGTGAACTGGTTAGCATCACCAGTGTCGAAGTATGGAGTTATCAATATCTGGTACTCTGATGGTACTATTGGGGTGTTCAGTCGATAATTGGGATCAGTAGCGAAGGCATCGTTTGATAGACTTAAGCATGTTACTGCTAAAACCAGCAGATTTTGAAACATGTCTGCAAAAAAAATATTTGTAATGATTTAATTTAGGACCAGCAAAGGGGGAGTAACATTAGTATTTCTTCTTTAAGATAGAGGTAAGAACATAATAGTAGACATCCTGTGTACTACGTTGGAGTATAGGATAGGTGCAACAATCCTTTCGCGAGTTATGTTATAGTAACATTATTTATAATACTAATGAAAAATCCAATGTCAGTTTGCCTAACGAGATCAACCCCAGGATTCTATACCGGGTGGCAGGGACATCGACGCGCAAACTGTAACCATTGATTCAACACATGTGCTTAGACCTCATAGCGTAGGAATTTTTCGTCGGTTATTAAAAAAAAATATTGCTGTTCCATACGTTTTGACCACGTAGGTATTGCACTTTTCTATGAAACAGAAGATTTATTTTTTTGACAACCGACGAAAAATTTCTACGCTATGGGGTCTAAACTCATCTGCTGAATCCATGGTTACAGTTTGCGCGTTGATGTCCCTGCCACCCTGTATGCTTGCGGCTACTGTACTCATAAGACTATTAAAAGTCGGAAATATTCAAACCGTCACTTACTCAATACTTGGGTAGAGTTACAGATGAAAAAACAAGTAGCGATCACTCTTAAAAGTGACAGAAAGTGTTTCTATAGATTAGTGACGAGCAATTGGTGATAACTAAATGATAATAATACTCCAATTCCCCGAGTAAGTAAGGGCTCGACCATTTACCGGTACAATCCTAAGTAAGACGCACTAGTTTTAAAAGGATTCACCTGGTCAGGGGCCAGTGTAACTTTTACAAGTAAAAAATGCCAGTGATTTAAACTTGAATTCAATGGTCTTAAATCGCAGACAGAGCAGTGGTGGCCCAGTGGTAACGGCTGCGACTTACGAGTTGTAGGTCGTAGGTTCGAACCCAGACAGGCGCTTTACTTTGTGTACATTATTTCATCACCACTGCTCTCAAAACGGTGAAGGAAAAAATCGTGAGGAAACCGGCATGTCCTAGAACCAAAAATTTGAAGAGAAACATGATGACATCTAACAACCCCCACTGGGCCCGCGTGGCCTGTGTCCCAGCAGTGGGAACGTTATAGGCTGATCATGAAATCGCAGACACTCTGAATGAAAACTGATATTTGTCCTGTGGGACATGTGGGACAATACGTAGCATAATCAGCATTATAGTGTTCCCATTGCTGGGACACAGGCCTCCTCTGAGAGGGAGTGGGCCGTAGTCCACCACGCGGGCCCAGTGCGGGTTGGTAGATGTCACATGTCTTCGAATTTTTGTTTCTAGGACATGCCGGTTTCCTCACGATGTTTTCCTTCACCGGACAATACGTGCTCGTGTAATATGTACTTTATCAGCCTCCGTCCTTATCTCAATTTATTTTCGGTCGGCACAGAATATCTCGGTATTCCGAAAGAAAATCACGCTATCCTTGCCAAGTTGCTTTTAATTTCAATTTTTATATTAATGTTATTATTTTTTTATTTCAATTATTGTTTTTATTTTTAACTTTTTGCTCATGTTTATTACCGATCTTACTTACGTTAGTCTGTTTTAGTTTATATTAGTATTAGTTTAGCTTAATATACTTTTTAAGACAGCAAGATATATAATCAATGCTATGTACGCCGTAATTTTCATTTACATTAGTCCTTTAGTTATTAAGGTTATTCTAGCATAAGTTTAATGTAAATGATGTGACTGTGCTCTTATTAAATAAATAAATAAATCTCTCTTTTTCCATACATCTCAGTCAGCCGTCATCTCAGTAGTTACGTCCTTTCTATCCATATCCTCTTACACAATCCAACCATCGTTTCTTTGGTCTCCTTCTATCCTTACCATAATTATAATCGTATAGGTAAGCTTTTGCCGGCGCCGGCGGCTTGGCCAGCGTGGAGATCCTAAGTATCCCATGTTAACACATAGGATACTTTTTATCTACCAGGGGGTCTACTCCGAAGTAGTATCGGCCGAATGTTCTGCCGTTTCCTGCTACGAAGTTACTATTTGGTTCGGTCGGTCCCGATCCTACATTCTTTCGAATATTGACTATGGTCGCGAACCAACTGAGCCAATCCGAACTTTTTTCGCATTTTTCAATAATATTCGGTTCGGCCATGTGTCGGTCCGATCCAAACATTCGCACTTTGCACTTCGGAGTAGACCCCCTGGTTATAAACTATCCGTGTGCCAAATGTCATCCAAATCAATTGAGTAACAAGCATCCAAACATACAAACTTTCACATTTATAATACTCTATATAAATATATACAGGAAAAAGTTTTAACCGGCCGGCCAATTCTCGTAATTTAAAACGATCAAAATCTAGTCGCAGTCTCATCTCGGCAACAAACAAATGTCAAAAACATGTTAAAATGTAGGGAAATTTGGCGTATTTTTGACAGATTGAGACTGAGATCAGACTGTGAACGTTCTTAAATTTACCAGAATTGCCCCCCAGTGCACAAACTATAACCATTTATTCAGCATATGAGTCTTTTTATCTAATCTAACTGCAGGGCAAAGGCTTCCCTTAATTAATAAGGCAAGGATTCTCTTTTTTCCACACAATTCTGTCCCTTGCGAGTCAGGACTGCCGGCTAGTCCCTTCGGTAGGAGCCAAGCTCGTCCCGCCATCTTCATCCAGTATTTTTATGACCAACGACAAATTTCTACACTAAGAGTTCTAGAATAATATGCGGAATCAATGGTTACAGATTGCTCACTGGCAAAAAAAAATCTTGTATATATTATATATACATATATATATAGTTATAGGATGAATTACAAAATATGTAAAAGATATAAATTAAATGAACTAACCTGCCGTGTTCACGAGTATCTGTGCAAACTGTGAAACAGATATTTGTAAGTCGTTACTCTGCGACTGATAAGCGTCATCTTAAGTGTAGTGTTTGCTATCACTCATGATAGTGCACCACTCGTCTTTTTTACTAGTCATGTTTTATGGGTTTTACCGTTCAAGTAAGTAGTGTAATTAGTTTAAAAAAAATTAGTAAGTAAGAGTAGTCATAATATTATTATTTATAAGTGTTCAGAGATAACATCACTTACAAAAGATACCGCAACTACTGCAACTGTATAATTAAAAAAGTAAAACGGAAACACGATCGTGATCAGCTAACTAAAGTTCGTAATTGTCCAAAAAAACTATGGGAATCTATAAACACTATCACTCAAAGAAAACCCAGAAAAACCCCCACCACAGAACTACTAGAACTTAAGAGTACCCCGCTAGAGTCCGTTGATACAGTAAACAAATATTTTTCTAATATAGGTAAAATCCTAGCGAATAAAATAATTTCTAACCCCACCAATTGGCACAAAATTAGTCATGACACTCTTAATGAACCTCCTCTCTCGTCTTTTGTACTTTTAAGCACTGACCAATGCGAAGTACATAGTGTTTTAATGTCCCTAAAAACCGATAGTGCACCGGGCTGGGATGGAATAACTGTCAGCTTTCTAAAGACTGCTCACGCTCTCGTTGTTCCAATAATAGCTCACCTAGCGAACCTTTGCTTTGAATCCGCAACCTACCCAAATGCTTTAAAATTAGCCTTGATTACACCTGTTCACAAGAGCGGGGACAGAACTGATCCATCGAATTACAGGCCAATTTCTGTGTTACCATCAATATCTAAAATACTTGAAAGATTAATCAATTCTCGCCTCTTATCTTACCTCAATAACAACAACCTACTTTCATCCTCGCAGTATGGTTTTAGACAGAAAAAATCTACAGAAGATGCAGTGCTGGCACTTGCCTCCACTGTTACCAGTCAAGTGGACAATGGAGGCAAGTGTCTTGCTGTCTTCTTGGACCTTCAAAAGGCCTTCGATACGGTATCTGTCCCCACTCTACTTAACAAATTAGAATCAAATGGAATAAGAGGCATACCACTTGCCCTGCTCAGAGACTATTTAAGTGAACGAAAACAGAAAATAAAGATCGGCAGCACCGTTAGCTCTGAAGAGACCGTTAATTTCGGAGTCGGTCAAGGTAGTGTCCTCGGGCCGACACTTTTTCTGGTCTATATAAATAGTCTATGTAGCATGCAAATTGAAGATGGTCACATTTTTTCCTACGCAGATGACACCGCTATAGTCTTTACTAGCAAAACCTGGAACGATGTCCAGGCAAGTGCCGAACGCGGTCTTATAAAAATAGCAGCTTGGCTAGAACGCAACCTATTAACTTTAAACACCTCCAAAACCAACTTTATCTGTTTTTCAAAGTATAATATAACTCAACCATCTTCCGAATTTAAAATTAAAATCCACAAGTGTCAATATCCACCCAACCTAAATTGCTCTTGCACAGAAATAAACAGAATTGAATCTACCAAATATCTAGGTATTATGATTGATAAAAGGCTATCTTGGCACACGCACACTGAATTAATAATGAAACGTGTGCGTAAATTAATTTGGACATTTAAAACACTTCGTTACGTGACCTCCAAAAGCCTTTTGTTACAGATATACGTTTCACTAGCTCAGTCCGTACTGGCATACTGCCTACCGGTCTGGGGAGGCGCAACAAAAGTAAAATTTCTGGACCTTGAAAGAGCACAGAGATCATTACTGAAGGTCATGCTTTTCAAACCATTTCGATTTCCAACCGAGAGCCTTTACCAGGAATCTGATGTTCTGACCGTTAGAAAGCTTTACATACTAAATATCATCCTAACTAAACATAAATCGCTACCTTATAAGCCTCATCAGGTACAAGGCAGACGTAAGCAAATGGTTGCTCCCACTGTTCCATCAAAGTCAGCATTCGCAAGAATACAATATTCAAGCCAATCATCTTATTTGTATAATGCTCTAAACAATGAGCTAGACATCTATTCTCTAACTTACCGCGAGTGTAAAAGCACTCTGACTAAATGGCTAAAGTCAAAGACTTATGACGAGGTGGAAAATATGTTACAGACGAGGAGAATGTAATTATAACCTACAGTTAGCAAAATAGTGTTACGCAGTTAATGGAAAATGATGTACTACATCATTTTCCGATCCCAAGACCTGTCGTAGGGTTAACGCGTAACACTACACACCCGCAACTCCCACAAACTCACGCACACACCCCCACACCCCCACACCACAACACATCCACACACTAACACATACACACACCCCCACACAATTCAGACCCTGTCACACATCCCCAATCGATAGCGCACTTAAATGTTAATTTCTGGCATATTACTTTATTTTTGTTATTATAGCTTATTGTAAGATTACCTTACTTATGAAATTCCTTAAATAACTAGTAATGTAACTTGGGAAGGGCGGAGCACCCTAACACAAGTAAATTAATTACTTAAAAGGTGGCTCCTCATTGTAACTAGCGTAATGTTATTTAAGCTGATAATAAACATATTTGAATTTGAATTTGAATTTGAATTTGAGATAAGTACTCGTTCCAAAGATGCAAGTGCAAAACTCTGTTAATTACTCTTGTCCTGATATTTATGTGTGTTATTTCGGCTAGCAAAGTTGCTATTTATTTTTTTGTTGTGAATGTACAGGGCTTTTGTTAAATTATAAGGAACATCAGTGCACACTTGAGTAGTATCCTAATAAGATTTTGTTCATTTAACGTTTAACCCTTCGTAACGAGGATCCACGCGAGACACCATGGCTTTTTAATTGTTTCTGTCACTTTAGCATTCAAACGGTTAAGGGCAAATTATATTCACTGACTGAGGAACGGTTGTCCGTTCATTAGTCAAGGTCGTCCTTAAGACAGGGGCTGGGACAATCTAGATGCGGAATGCGGAGGACAGGGTGTTGTGGTGCAGCCTGGGAGAGGCCTATGTCCAGCAGTGGACTGCGATAGGCTGAGTTGATTGACTGATGAACAATATAAGATGACGAACAAACATATTATAAATATATACATTACCTACAATTTTAACACGCTTTTATTAGGTCGACCTGTATGTAACTAACTATGTATTGGAATCTAAGGTAACTAATTTAACCATCTTCCAAGGGCTGTAGCGTAATGAAAATTGGCAGCTGTATGTAATAGTTCTGATGACAATACAATAATATGGTACTGTTGAACTGATCTGATGATGGAGCCGGAAGATATGAACTGGAACTTCATGATGGAAAATCGTATCATAGCTGTTTTGGATTTCTTAGAAAAGTTTTGTAATGAACTTTGATCACGATTAGGTTTCAAGGTCTGATGATGAAGCCGGAAGATAGGCACTGGCATCGTGCATTTATAAAAGCGTGTTTTTCTAGTGCTTTTTAAACTATTAATTTATTATTAGGTACTATAACCAGACCATTACTCTGTCTAAATTGAATCGACATATATTATGTATACATCTTGACATGAGATTAGAGCATAAATATTTGTATTTCTATAGATAAGATTAGAGCGATAACATTGTATAAAGCGTTTAATATATTGATATTATTTAACGGTGGATATCTATCTATCTATCGAGTGTAGATATTGAAAACTGTCCAAAATAGGTGAAGGCTTAAACTTACAGCGCAATATTTGATTTGACGCAACCGATTGTATGTATTCTTTAAATTATTTTCATGCCAATAGTATAAAGTACTTTGAATAAAGTGATTCCCGAAATGCCAATAATTCCACTTCCTACTATAATATTATAAACGTGAAAGTTTGTATGGATGGATGGATATTGATTACTCTTTCACTCAAAAACGGATTTGGATTACATACATTTGGCACACAGATGGTTTATAACTAAGGATTAACATATGGGACACTTTTTATCCCGATATTCCCACGGGATCGAAACTTATTCGGATGAAACCGCGGGGCGCAGCCAGTCTGATATAATCATAGGGTCCTATGAAATCAAATAATAAAGCCAGTGCATGTATAGCAGGCAAAAATGTAGACACTATAAAAAATCCTACAAGGCTTTTTAAAATAAACCAGCCTATTATTGTCTCACTGCAGGGCAAAGGAGTCCTACTCTAAAACTTTTAAAAATATCTGCAAGGTAGCTAAAGCAACTATTAGCAACAAGGTCAAATCGGCAGATAATAAAACAAAGACGGTTTGGAAAATTATCAATTACGAAACTAACCGGAATTAAAGACATAATAATGATTTCACAATAGAGACTTCGCGTGGTCCCATAAGCACCAACAAAGAAGTTGCTCAAGAATTTGTAAATTTCTTTACCAGTATCCCACATACAACCACTGAAATATTAAATTCCTCGCTTTTGCGTTCTATTGATTTATTAAGAGCAAACGTCTCATACTGCCAGATTAAATTTAAATTAAAGCATAAACCCCACAATTGTAATAATAGCTATCAAGCAAATCAAGATCAAACTAACCGAAGATCTATGGGGAATGTCTATCAAAGTTTATACCTCCATTATTGAGACTATAGCGCCGTACTTAGCATATTTAATTTGTGTGTGGATCAAGGAGTCTTCCCGGATCTAATGAAATACAGCAAGGTTTCCATTTTTCAAATCGGATTACAGTAATGTTACCAATAATTGTAGACCCGTATCCGTGTTACCGGTTTTCAGCAAGGTGTTTGAAAAGGTGATGCTGAACCAAATGCTCAATCATTTTAACACCAATAAAATATTACACGACCAACAGTATGGTTTCACCAAGGGACGTTGCACGTCTGATGCACGCCGGCCACCTTATTGGGTGGGAAGAGTCCCAAGACGCCATAGGATTTTTTTTGTGACCTCTCCAAGGCTGTTGATTGCGTCGACTACGAACATTACTTTTAAAACTTGAGCATTACGGACTTGGAAAACGTTTAGTTTAGTAAAATCTTATTTAAATGATAGACAACAGCAAGTTCAAATAAATGGTGTCAATTCTCTCGGTTTAAAAGTAAAAATGGGTATACCACAAGGCTCGATATTAGGTCCTTTCATCTTTTTAGTATATATGTATTAATGATCTACCACATTTGTTAAAAACCCAACCACAGATGGTGTTACGTGCATCAAACCTTGAAGACGTAAATAACGCCCTACTGCAGATCCAAAATTGGTTCACTGCTAATAATTTAGTATTATATGGGAAAAAAAACGAAGTGCATAAGATTTTCTTTACCAAATGCCAAAAGTAGTCATTGTGAGATAGAATTGAATCAAGAGAAAATAGAATTCGCCGATAAAACTCTTTTCCTGGGGAACACGCTCGACTCAAGGCTTCAATGGGGTCATCATATAACATCCCTTGCAGGACGACTAAGTTCAGCAGCGTATGCTGTGAGAAAAATCTGTCAATTTACTGATTTTGATACCGTGAGACTAGTCTATTTTAGTTACTTTCATAGTATAATGTCGTACGGTATTTTACTATGGGGACGGGCTACAGACATTGAGTCTATTTTATTCTGCAGAAAAGAGCCATCAGAGCCATATATAGCCTCCGCAGGCGTGACTCTCCAAGGGAACTGTTTATAGATATTAACGTCATGACTGTGCCTTGTCAATATGTCTATGAAAATATTATGTACGTAAGGAAAAATCTTCATCATCATCTTTTTTGTAAAAGAGGTGAAAGACACAATTATTTATTTAAATTTTAAATGTGAATCTGAGCTACCGCTATAAAAATAAAACAAATTATATTTACATTTTTGTCTATTTTTGCTTAATCTTTATAGCTTATGAATCCATTTTCTTGCTATGCAATTTATTAATATATTTTATCGTAAAGAAATATATTATGTATGAATGTATCTATTAATCTTGTTATTTGCTAAGAAATTAATGGCAGGCGCATTCCTATAAAACATTTACACGTTACTAAAAATCAGTAAGTATTTATCTAAAATTGTAGATGTTATTTTGATATACAAAAAATATACATTTTTATTATGACCTGTGTATAATCACCGTGAAATAACCGTTATTTTAAAGTGGTTCTGCTGGAGAGAATGCTCTGTAGCATGACCACTTTGAATTGATATTTTTCAAGAAACTAACAATATACAATTTTTGATATTAAGCTATAAAAATATAGACATTATCTACATTTTAACCTGTAATTTTTACATAATATAGTCAAAGTGGTTCTGCTGCGGAGCATGACACCAAAATTCAAATGTGGTTCCTCAATGGGAACGCAAATGGAAAAGACATATGAATTGAAAAATCCACATTGGTACTTGCACGGTCCGCAACCTCGTGCATGACCGGGTAGGCCGTAACCACTGGGCCATCAGGACTGTAGGCGCACTGCTGAAAATTCCATAAATACAAAGGATTTTAAAATCAAACCAAACAATGACAATTCAGCAGAAATTTTATTTATTAATTTTTAATCATATATACTAAATTAATTACCCTTTAACTTATCTCTAAATAGCATACCTATAAAATAGTTTGTGCCAAAGCGGTGACAGAACTCCCGAGAGAATAACGACCTTACATTACGCACTGTTTCGACTACCGAGCAGGGTATGCCTCAACAACATTCATTGCGTTATGTATGTTGATGAGCAGACAAACTTTCAAACATATGCAGCAATGAATTAGCAATATCTTTCAAAGTGATTCAGATTGTGATTGGAAGTGTGCTACCCAATTAGGGTGCTGTTCGTTCTTTATTATGCTACGGCTACATTGTCGCGTTGAAACGAGCAACACTTCGCACACTCTTTGTTACACAGCGAGACGTTGAGCGGTGTGCGAGAGAGAGCGCGCGAAATTTTGTTCGTAGTTTATTACCGTATCTACATTCACTAATCACATTATTTCAACAGCATAGCGAGTGCTGTCCACAGCAAAAGCATGGTTGTTGGCATGAAGATTGCTGCTGAATTAGGATCTACTGTAGTAGTCACTTCTGTAGTCGATGCTGAAGTTGGTTCTGAAGTCGATTCTGTAATAGGTTCTAAAGTCGATTCTGAAGTTGGTTCTGAAGTCGATTCTGTAATAGGTTCTGAAGTCGATTCTGAAGTTGGTTCTGAAGTCGATTCTGTAATAGGTTCTGAAGTCGATTCTGAAGTTGGTTCTGAAGTAGATTCTGTAATAGGTTCTGAAGTCGATTCTGGAGTTGCTTCTGAAGTTGATTCTGTAATAGGTTCTGAAGTTGATTCTGAAGTCGATTCTGTAATAGGTTCTGAAGTCGATGTTGAAGTTGATACTGAAGTCGATGTTGGAGTTGATTCTGAAGTCGATGTTGGAGTTGATTCTGAAGTCGATGTTGTAGTTGATTCTGAAGTCGATTGTGATGTTTCTCCGTCCTGATTATCAGCGGCCGTTATGATCAGTTCAGCATTATCACTACCCCACTGCATAGAAGCCCTGGACGATCGAATGGCACTGATACCGACCGAAAATTCAGGAATAGTATCCTGGTTAGCGTTGAGCCATGACTCCATCTAGAAACAGAGACGATCCTTTGTTAATACTCTTTGTAAATAAATAAAAAATGTAGGGACATACGCAAAATTACATGGCCATGGCCATTTTTTTGAAATCTTAGTGTTGATTTGTGGGCTTTTCCAATTCAACATTCACATTTCTAAATGCAAGAAAATCTCTGCAGGGAATGTCTGACAGTTTTTGTAAAAGCAATTTGTGAGCTGATGTGCCATGTAACTGGAGAAACCTCGACCCCTGTTGTCCACGTTTCATCAAAGTGGGTCGAAACCACTTTAATGTAACGTGTACTGAAGTTTTGGAAATAAAATAATAATGGCACGTAAGTGATTTTAATGCAATCTAATAATAGTCTGTGGACTCAGCAATCATTGTGCCGATAGTCGTGACAGCCAATGGGTTAATAGCCAAAAGCCTCGACCAACACCTGAGGAGGCTCTCGTTGGGCAGCTGGATCAAGGGCTTGATTCAGAAAGCGGTACTTCTGGACACGGCTCGCATTGTCAGGAGGTTCCTCTCTCTGGAGCCCTGACCGCCGGTGGCTTGGACCCTGTTCCCGATACCGGTGGGCTACTATTTTTTATGTTTTTTAATGTTTTTATATTATATTATTTAAAAATATAATTTATATGTATTTATATTGAAATAAGGGAGATAATCCTATTATCCAACTAATATTATAAACGCGAAAGTTTGTATGGATGGATGGATGTTTTTTACTCTTTCACGCAAAAACTACTGAACAAATTTGGATGAAATTTGGTATACAGATAGCTTATAAACAGGAATAACACATAGAATACAATTTATCCTGATATTCCCACGGGATTTACACGTATGCGGGTGAAACCGCGGGGCGCTGCTAGTAATCTATAGCTGATTAATTGATTGCATTGATTGATATATTAGTAAATTGTTATTTAAGTAAAGTTCATTTTAATTGTATTTTGAACTAATAAAATCATATACTACATATAATCAAGTACTGTTAACAAACGTATTATACGTACGTTTCGTAGGAGGAGAGTTTGTTTTACAAGTTTTCGTGTTTGTTCATATTCCAAATGTACATATAATTTGTTTACTTACTTCCGTCAGGCCATCTGCGTCCAAATAACCAGCAATGTTGGAGAGAACGTTGTTGAACCACGCTGGGAGAACGACACTGCAAACGTCAAATAAATCTTTATACTCCATGGTAAAAACACCAAGTCATATGGACAAAATTAAAAATATAATTTAGTATCCAGCATTGTACTTTGAGAAAGCTATCACTACTATTATAATTATGTATAAAAGCATAATTATCATCTGTACCTCCATTCATATATTTTTAAATCTTCACTTTTCTCTTCGACAATATTGGGCTATCATATAATTTTGTTTGAAAAACTGTGATATCCTGAATACGGTAAGTATGTATCACCATATTCCTATACTCAAATTTTATTCACGTTTCAAATTGACGTTATTTCAAGTTAAGCAAATATCAACTTTATTTCTATTGACATTAAGTTGATTTCAGAGTGACTAGCACTATTGAAAAAGTTATAAAAATGTTTGAAGTTGTAGCGTAAACTGAACTTTATTGTGTAGGTAAGTTATTTTTCCATAAACTCATATTTGTTTACATTTTTGGCGAATATGTCGCGAATGCAGATAAGGTATACCTAAGTCATATTTTACTATAACCGTTAGCCTGCATCATCCCACTACTGAGCAAAGGCCTCTCTACATGACTTTCACGTCTTTCGTTCCAGGGCTAATGTGGACCACTGATCGTTTCTTTTGTCCAGCTCGTCCCACCATCTTCTACGGGTTCTGCCGCGACACCCTCTGGGTTAATGGTGACTTTAGCTCACAGCTCATTGGGTATACGGCAAACATGGTCAGCCCCGTCCCACTTTAGCTTAGCGACTTTTTGAGCAACTTCAGTAATCTGTGTTTCGGAGCGCAGTGCGGTGTTGTTTATTTAATGAATAATTATACAAATGAAAGTGTCTTACGCAGTTCTGATGGCGGCAATGTTATTCCTGAGGAACGGCAGGGCGAACTTAGCGTTGGAACGGTCTCCCATATAGAAGAAGATGAAAGCGTTGACTCGGTCTTGAGCCTTCACGAACGCGTCATTCAAGATGTTCTGCAGATACCTGATATCATACAAAAAATAATTAATAGATAGTAGTTCTAAAGTACAAATTTACAGTTCAAGAAGACATCGACTACCGTCAAGCTTTTAAAAACGCTTAAATAAAAGCTTGTAAAAACGCTAAACCCTACGGGTAAACACGACCTACACTATACATTTTGATCGTGCAGGCATTGCACTTATAAATGAAACACCTGTTTCTTTTTGTAATAACCGTCATGATTCTAGACCCCTAGCTAGCTAGACTTGCTTTGAAATTTTTCGTCGGTTATTAGCATAAATTATCGTGACAAAATTTTACTTGGATTCAGTAGAATCGAAGGTAAAAGTTTGATAACGATACGATAATTTCACCGTGTATTCACAGGTTTCATCTTATTTTCGTAAATCATGTGGGCCTTTTAAACCTGTAGATCTTTTTCAGTTCCAATAATATCGTAATCATCATCTTTCATGCTGCTACAAGGATCTTTTGGCACTGGAATGACGTTGTCAGAGGGTTGTTTTGTGAAATATCCGTTGAAATGTATTTAAAAAACAAGATGGCGGCGTTAGTTCTGATTTTGTCAAATAAACCTTGTAGAGCAATTTATGTCAAAATCACAAAGAAGACACTCACTGTTCCCTAGCTGCATCATTGGTGGTGCATCCCAAGGCTCTAAGCATAGCAAACTCATCTGCCTGATTGTTGGAACTCTGACGACGATCATTAAGGAAGTTCCATTCTGCCTGACCACCGGCACGGAGACCCTCGCAGAACACGTGACGTCTCAAATTGGGATTGACGCTGAAAAAAGGATAAGGATTGGTAAATGGCTAAATTCCGTGTAGAACAGAAAATGCAGGGAAATTCAGAACAAAATTCATATAATATGTATTATGTTCCAGTTTTATATTGTATTGTGCTGCAATAAGGAAGACAGAGTAGGTATGTAAAAGAGGCGAACGGTGAAAACTATCGAGTTATTACTACAGCTTTTTTTTGGTACCTAATGGTAGAACTAAATAAAAATAATGAAGGCCGTTATAAATACAACGGTATCATGATGTTGATTCGGAAGTAATCACTCAAAGAAGACAACAGTAATAGCTTTAAAGTCTTCACTCAGAAACCTAAGACAATTAATAACTGCAAAACTAAAAAGATTTTTAATTGTTTTTTTTTTCATCATAATTTAAAAGGCTTAGTCATAAAACATTAACCTTTTTAATTGTTATATAATATACATATGTGTCATGAACCCTTAAAACACGGTGAGACTTTACTTCAAGATTTATAAAACTTGTACAACAAATTGATGTTTGCTATGGGCCTGGCCAATTTCCTCTTGACTTTATTAAGCCGTTACTCTACATGATTAGACTTTTATCATAAAAGTGATGTACACATTGTAAATAGCGGTCAGTCACGCGATATTGATGCTCGTATGTGCTTTGTTAATGTATTTTCATCGTCTTCTCTAATAGAATATCCATTCGCAAAAATATTGATGCTTGCATTTCTTTAATCTATCTATCTATGCTAATAATAAAGCTGATGTGTTGGTTTGAACGCGTTAATGTCTGAAACTACCGGTCCGATTTGGACAATTATTTTTGCATTTAATAGCCCAATTCTTGAAAAAGGCTATAGCCTATTTAACACCACGCTAGGTTCCTTAGGAGTCAGCTCTGAAGGGACGTAAGTTCCCTTTTTTTTCTTTTTACTCGGGCAAAAAGGAAAAAGTCAGAAAGAAAGAGCGCGGGCAGACGATACGATGCGACGGGTTGGGTCGGGGAAACAAGGAATTTTACGAAGACAAAGTCGCGGGCAGAAAAGCTAGTGTTTTAATTAAATCAATTTTAATATTATTTATGTTTATCTTCTGGATGCGGAATGCGGAGGACAGGGTGTTGTGGCGCAGCCTGGGAGAGGCCTATGTCCAGCAGTGGACTGCGATAGGCTGAGTTGATTGGTTGTTTAAATATATAATGAACATTTCATAGATATTGATATATTTATGCTAAATAAAAATGCGTTTCGAAGTAAAGTTATTAATGTACTGACCACCTTGGATATATCTTGTGGTAACTGATTAGTTTGTTAGTTGGTAACAATATGAAATGTTTCCTTGTTTCCTTGATTAATAATAACTAGTTTAGCAATTAGTCCTCATCATAGCACACCTCTTTGTTAATAATATGTGGAAAATGTTGTTGTTATTACATTGATTTTGTTTTATATACCTTACTGATAAGTGTTAAATGTAATGTAATACTTATCGTTTTTTTTTCCAAAAAAAATAAAATAAAAAATGTTTATCTTTCGATCTTCCTTTCGAGGATGTCTCAAAGTTTTTGGGAAAAACAATATTTTGATGGAAATCTAATCCAGCATCATAAGGAAGCCTTGTTCCAACCACCAAAAAAATAATTCTTCAATACTTTGGAGCCTAAAACTATGCTTAAAAATTATTCTAAAATAAATCCTTACGTATTGGCGTTATTGGTCATGAAAGCTTGGAACTTTGCTACGGCATTGTCCACACATCCTCTATGCCCGATGTTGCAAGCGAAGGAGAGTAGGTGGAATCTGTGCATGGTCCTAGTGAGAGGTTCATTGGCAACCACGTCGTAACCAACGTCAGCGATCACAGCGTGAAGGTACTCGTAGAGTATTGCCTAGAAAATAAATAAAATTAGTGCAACTATAGAATATGTGGGCGTGTAACAGCATCTATGACGAAAGAACTATGCATCATACTGACGTCACGTAAAATCCTGCATCACGTAAGCAGAGTCTACCACGCAACTAGCATAATATATAATATAATATAATAATATAATATAATATCCCTGGACATTTCACACAGCACCATTTGTCCCAAGCTAAGCAACCTAATGCTTGTGTTATGGTAACAAGATGGCTGATAAACTATTTATAACCAATTTTTTTTTTTTTTTGTAAATACATACATATTATAGATAGAAAAACACCCAGACTCGGAACAAATACATGTAGTACAACGACATCAATCGTCGGGCAGTTGAAGTCCACCAGACACAACTCACGTCTGGTCGGAGGATCCTCCCTTTTCTATGTAGAATGAGTGAACTTTACACCCTGTTCCTCAAAAATTGGAAACCATGATTTAAATTGCGACTTCCAAAACGAGAAGAAGATTTTTTCAAGTGTTCTTCTTATTTTGGTCACCAGTCGGCTTGCCGAGCGTGATCATAACTGTTTGTTTCGGACTTACTTCTCAGAGTAGTCAGTTAGGAAAAACCGAAATCATCTAGTTTTACAACGATATTTTATTTTGAGGTGTAAAAGTGATTTTTTGTACCAATTTATAGAAATAAATATCAATTATTAATATGGCTCATGGGATAAAACAGTGGCGTGGTTGCGATAATAAAATTATAAATTACTAGAATAGAAACTTCAAACTCATACTAAGATTATTGTTGTCACGTACGTACGTACCTACTACATAATATATATTCCTGAGTTTCCAAACCAGCATGATAATAGAACGGGTAATTATTTTCTTGAAACAGTACTATGTACGGGTGAAATTATTTGTTACCGTCGAACGTTGACTTATATCAATTGGCCATGTTATAGCCTTTTCATACAACTGTCAAAGAATAGCAGTTTTGATTTGAATATACGGACAATTTAAGATGGTAGTAAATTTACTAGACAATTAATTTACAACTAAACTTTTTTTCCGATCACTATTTAGTTTGGGTGCTGAAGACGCAGACGCTCTATTTTCTTCTTTATAATCAATAGTATACTAACATCAAAGACCGCCAATGTTTCGGGAAGGTGCAGGAATTTGTTTCTTATCCAGTTGAAGCCACTTATGGCTGGGTACCAGGAGTAGAAGCTTGTGTCCTTCTTCAAGAATTCAAGAACACGGAATCCGAGTGCATACGACATCTGCTCAGAACGCATGAGCGCGAACACGTCGTTGACGATCTGTAATCAAAATAATAATTTGTTTGGTTATAATAAAAGAAAAATATTAACAAAATTAAGTAAAAACCGCCTTCAAAATGACCAGACTTTCAGAAGTACCTTTGACTTTGTGTTTTGTTAAGTACTAGCTTTTGCCTGTGGTTTCGCCTGCCTGGAGGTTAGAAATTATCCTCAGGGACATTACCGGGATAAAAAAGTATCCTTTGTTCTAACTCAGGTCATGGTCTATCCGTGTCATCATTCTCCTGCCCTTATCCCAAATTATTTTATTTAAATCCAAAGGTTACAGACAGACAGACGGAGTTACTTTCGCATATAATAAAAGCGTCATTATATAGCATGGATTTTTAGGCACAGACTTCTGAAATTGTAACCAATTTTAGTAAGCGCTGATTTTTCCAACGCTAAATCATTTTTTCGGAGGAATAGTTTTGATTTTTTGACAGTTCTTCCATACAAAAACTGTCAGACGTCAAATTTATTCCACGAATAAAAATTATCTGTCGATGAAAAATCAGCCCATAATCTATAAAAAAATATGTGGTTTCATACCTGTGCTCTGTTCAAATGATGGATGGTGGTATGATCTGTATTAAGAGCATTCGCGAGCAGTCGCCAGTTATTTTCGTCGTAGTTGACACGGTAGATACCTAGAAAAAAAACACGAGTTATTATCGGATCATATCACGCTTTTATTTCACGAAGGATACGGCAGAGTTCTATACCTTCTATATTATTATATTGCTCCAGTTATATTCTTAGTCTAATGTTACACAAGGCGAGCCTATTGCCACTCTCCGGGCTATTTATACTGTGAATTTTCTGATTGAAAAACCAATACCCCAGGATCCTCAAGTGACACCTACTATTATTTTTCACACATACTCAAATTGTTTGCCGGCCATTACATACACCGTGTTCCGGACGATATACATAAACTTCGACCTGATGTTCAGACCATGGAAATAAGCACTTTTCATTATGGACACATTAGTGAATTCTTATTTTTTATTTTACAAACTAAATACCTTGACGTAAATCACTCGATACGCAAACCTCTTTATCTCTTTATCCGAAGCATTTGATAAATATATAATTTTAATTGCACTAAGCGGCAACATAGGCCAAATTAAGACCGTTTCTTACTGCATAGCTCAATTAAATTTCATTAAATGAAATTACAAATATCGTTGTAACGAAGCCTTTTTAAGTACTACTTCCTTTGTTAGATTTGATTTGTAAAAGCTATAGAAGCGTTTGCCAAAGTTTATGGATAACGTGAAGAACTCGATGTATAATAGGCCTCTTGACCGTTTTCGGTCATGGCGGTCATTTTCAGCGAAGACTAGCCATGGTCGCTGGAAATATTATAGTGCACCAGGTTGTGCGCAAACACAGGTGCTCTCTCTCCTACGTCACTGGCATATTCCGATGGGACAGTTATCTGACATGGCCGGTCAGTATACCACTATACCAACGAGGCCGTTTGTTACTATAAAAAATCTTACCTTTCTGTTGAACGTTGAATATGACCCATCCATTTACTGATGCGTTATCGATGGAGTCAGTCTTTGTGGTCATGACTTTGGAAGGCAGTAGGTTTTGCCAGTTAGGGTTGCTTTGAGTTGTGTAGGTCAGGGGCAGAGGCCAAACTTGCTCGGTCGGTGTGTCGGTTGCACTGATGAAGAATCGTTTCTGATGGTAAAAGAACATGAAATAAATACGCATGTTCAAGCATAATAAAATATGTAATACACAAAACTGTTAATTTGTTTCCTATTATTTATTTATTTATTTATATTATATCAATTGCTATACTATTATTATTGCTTTGTTATTGCTATTGTTATTATGTATATAATCCAATATAATTATGTTCAAAAGAATATACATATTCAATACTGCACTGCTTTCAGCATTTTTAAGTCAAAAGATTTTTTTTTTCGGTTGTTGCAATTAGTTTTGGCGTACAGTGATTATTTTTTTAAACTGAGCTGAACTTCGGTTGCTGAGTGAACACCTGAACGAAATGATTACCTGTTCGAGATCAATGCGACCAGTTTCTGAGTTGACGGTAACTTTGAGGACTGGGTATCCTTCCTCTTCTACCCAGTATTTCATGAAGTTGTAAATATCGAAGGTGGGGGAAGTTACAGCATCTTCCGACACTGCTTCGGCAAAGGCACTGTAGAGGTCTGCTGGAAAAGCATGCTCGTAAGATCTGAAAATAGAAATAATTTTTAAAAACTACAGTTTACCAATATCAATTGGCAAAGGGAATTGCACAATATCAAAAAGCTCATAATAAATTTAGGTTAATTTCGAGGAAGCTCATTCCAAAGAAGAAGTAAGACAGAGCCATAGGGCTATATGACCTGTTCAATAGCTGCTCTGGTTCTGAACATGGTGGATGGTATTTACGAGCGACCATATTTTCATTTCTAAAATTATTTTATGCCATTTCTTCCCATTATAAGGGGTGATCTTTTGTCGTCAGACTGATGATACTCTGATTATATTTGTACAGTGTTTGTTTTTATTTGAATAAATGATTTTTCGGTCAAAATTACTTTCATCTTTTGAAAATCAAGATAATTAATTACTTTTCCACCAAGAAGTTGTGCAAAGCCTTCTTAAAAGTATTTTCAGTGACTAAATGCTTCAGCATAAGAAGTAGCGAAGCTCCCTTGGAGTAGCTGATACCACTGAAGTGTCCAGTGACTTCGGTGGGGCTGTTGACAGAGTGCTGAAGAGCTCTGGTGGTCGTTCCAGAGTCGGCAGATAAGGCACTCTGTAGGTACATAATAGTGAACTGATCTGCCAACTCTAATTCCGGGTAGACCTGGGAATAAATATATTGAACGATTAGCATCAGCAAGTAAAATAGAAATATAGGTAGGTATATATATATTTTTAACTTTACATTGTGAATTGTGAAGTTGTCCTGTAGGAAAGCTCAGTAATAAACGGGTTTGATTTTCACATTATTGTGGCCAGTATGATTTCCTAACCGACTGGCGATTTATTAAAAATCTTTGTACACTTTACGTTTACGAAGATGCGTCGGGCGTAAGTTCGACCGCGTCTATTTTTTTTTTCGCTCAGTTGATTGTGTAAAGTAGAATGTTTTTTTTAAATCTATTTGGCGTTCTGGCGTTACGCGACGTATCTTCCGTCAGATGTGTGACCACCCTTATGTTCAAAATACTTTCAATGCAAGTGTCATGGCGATTGGCTGCCTTACATAGGTACTATAAAAGATACTTACACCATCCATAGCGAAATATTCGAAGTAGCTAGCGAAACCCTCGTTGATCCAGACATTGTCCCACCATCTGCAGGTGATCAGGTTACCGAACCACTTGTGAGCGAGCTCGTGAGCAGTTATCGTACCAATGGATAACTTGTCGATAGCATTGGTTTCACCCTCTTGATACAAGAGGCGGAGCTCCCTAAAATAAAACAAAATTGTTGAGTACTGGGTTTAACTAAAAAGTGGTATACTAAAGTTACACCTCTGTCAAACCCTTCCGGGAAAACACGTGCTGTTATATTTCATGCTACTTTAAGGTACCAAACAACACTTGAATATAAAGAATAGCGCCATCTAGTATTATTTTGGCACTACGTCTACACGACGACCTACTGACCAAAGAGTTCACCATTTGCGTTAAAATACAGTTTTTTTGTTGTTCTTTATCTAGATAAGACCAAAAAAAAAAATACCTGTAAGTCACTAATCCCCAGTTCTCAGTGGCACCTGAAGCCCAATAAGGTGACGCGATCTGATCATTCTTGATATTCTTCTCCATTTCATAGTACTCGATACCAAAGTACTCACTGAGCCAGGCTGTTAGAGGAGGTCCAACTTCTAAAGCATAGGCTCCTTGACCACGTGCGTTGGGTCTGGCCAGAATTCTGTATGGCTTTAGTAAATCGTTGTTATCAGCAATCACTTCGAAGCCTTCGCTGATGTGGAAGGTGACCAAGTAAGCTGACATTTTCGGGGTTACCTCGAACGTCTCCTTGTAGCGACCGTTATCGGTACTGAAATAATAATTGACATTTTAATTTTTGTAGATGTAGGTATTTATTTAAATACCTATTTTAGTTCATAGTGTTTTGTTCTCCGATTTATTATTAGGTCTTGACTCTTGTGTGTCGACGGTTTTACCGTAAAGTATTCTTATCCATTATCATCTACGTAGTTTACCACTTTCATTATCTTTAGAATATTATTTTTTTAATCTAATATTCTCAAAAATCCCGGATGTGTTCTTTATCATACCTAAACTTGAGATTAATCTATTGATTGCTATTAAATTGGAACTAATTCTCAGTGGCGGTATTTTTTATGATAAAGTAATATGAAGATACTAAAAACAAAACGACTGTTGTTTTAGTAGGCAGCTGGCTGACTCACATTTAGGCGGGCTGGGCCATATTGCAAAAATTCTCCTACTTCGTAAATTTTGTATGAGCTATCGTACACTGGGCCGGCCATATTAACCATAGAACCGATCACCATTGGAGTAGACGTGTTCTTGAGTGGAGACCGCGAATCGGCAAACGAAAGGTAGGACGGCCACAGGCAAGGTGTTGCGACGATCTTTGCGTGGTGGCTGGTAGCAGCTGGATGAGGGTTGCCGAAAATTGAGTTGAATGGCGTGCAGTAGGAGGGGCCTATATCCAGCGGTGGACTGCTATAAGATGATGATGATCGTACTCTACAGGCGGGCTACACTAAACTTTGCAGTGCGCTGCGGCCTGATGCAGCTGCAATGTGCGCTAACCTTTATTTGAATTAAATACGAGACGAACAGACAGAAAGAGTTACTTACGCATTTATATTAGTAGTATGAATTAATATCCATCCGTCATGTAAGGTATGAATGGTTAGAGAATGGATATATCTTCTTCAGTAAAAACAATACTCACAGAATTCCCTCAGCCAACGGCATGTTAGAGTAGGTTTCAGTAAAGGTCGGTGGTCTGTTGATGATGATTCTGAAGGTAGACTTGAAGCCAGGCTCATCAAAGCTGGGGAATGCCTGCCTCGAGTTAGTGGGCTGCAGATGAGTGGCCGCGTACCAGCTGCGAAAATAATAATAATAAAATCATGTCATTCGATAAAAGCTTCATTTTCATCGCTGTTTTGATTTTATGTGACCCTCAAAAAATTACAACGACCGAGTAGAATTTCAGCTACTTCCCTTTTCACCACTTTCCCGGTAGAAAAGTGTAGATTTATTTTAGTAGTATTTTTATATCCATACATTCAGTCTCGTTTCGGTGAAGATTAATTCGAGTTTGAGGATCAAAATAGTTACGAAACGACACTTTTGTTTCGGTATTGTATTGTAATAGTAACGACCCTGACTTCCGAGTTGTGGGTCGTGGGTTCGAATCTTGGCAGACGCTCTACTTTGTGTACAGACGCCAGTACTACAATCTGTCAAATTTCTTTAATAGATTTTTAAATTTATTGCTAAAGCATTAAGGTTCAAGGTAGATTGGGAAAATTTGACAGTTTCGGGTAGCTTGGCCTGCTGGCGTCTATATATAATTTCATCACCACTCTCATAACGGTGAAGGACAACATCGTGAGTACACCAGCATGTCATGTGTGCAAGAACCAAAAATTCGAAGACATGTGACATCTACCAACCCGCACTAGGCCCGCGTGGAAGATTATAGCACACTCTCTTTCGAAGAGAGGATGCCTGTGTCCCAGCAGTGGGAACATTATAGGCTGATTATTGTATTGGCGAATCGAGAACTAGGCATTTTATTATCATGCAGTGAGACTAAAAACAAAATATTGTCCTTACCGCACTTGACCGCTATCGTCCGTATAGCTTCCTCGAAACACACCTCTGGAAAGAGGCGTCTCATTGATGTTACCGACATAGTGCACAGTCAGTGAATACTGACCCCCGTTGTCCAAGGTTGCTCCATCAGGCAAGTTGACTTTCAAGAAATGGTACTCTCTAATGCGTTCGAATGGATTTGTGGCATGCAGTGGAATAAGTTCGCCAGATGATGTCCTTAGAGTTATCCATACAATGCTTCTAACGTTTTCGTGAATGATTAGCGCATTGAGGCCAGTTGTCTTTACCTGTGAAATAATGAATATGTTATTTTTATTTTTATTTTGATCCTTACGTCTACCACATTACCTACTACAATTTGGTATTTATTTATTTTTAATCCCAAAGCTTGGCATGACTTTAGATAGATTAGGATATTTTTTGCAATTACTACAAAAACTTCAGCAAAAAAATATACTAATCTATTTTATGTTCTTAATCGTTGAAAAATGGTACAATCTTAATAAATTGTCCAGCACCCTAATGCGTGCATAACACACTTTCAACCACAATGTAGCGGTATCTACAACGCCACATGCGAACAACGCGTCATACTGACGTCACGCAAATCCTGCATCTCGCAAGCAGAGTTTACCGCACAATTATCATATATACAAACTTCCCAACATCAATCGTTGGGCAGTTGCCCGCCAGACACAACACCCGTCTGGTCGGAGGATCTTCCCTTTTCTATGGAGTATGAGTGAACTTTACGTCCTGTTCCTCATACCTCCATAAGAATATGAATAATTTTGAAGGATATTGCTAATCCACTGCTTCATAAATTATGTTTAAAAAAACCGGTGAAGTGCGTATCGGGCCACGCGCAGTGTAGGGTTCCGTAGTTTTTATAACAGGCAAGTGCGGGTTTTATTCGCTAACTGATAGTTTCGTACCATGCTCTAACTAAAAGCCAAACATGACTACCTACCTAATTTGACTTCCTATACAAAGCCTTGCCTGATCCGACAAATTTGCACGGAAAGTTTTTTTTTTTTGAGATTTGGAGATTACTTGTTTGGTCGACTATTACTCGTAAACTTGTAAAGCCCACTTAAGTGTGATAGTTTTCCTTTAAACTTCGTTATATATAGATAGGTCCTACTGCCGTGACATTTGAATTAGAAATTCAAATGTCTTCAAATTCAAACTACCACCGTTTAGTTGGTAGAGGGGGGGACACTTGGTTCTAACGAAAATTGGTACTTTAAAGCTTGATAAGTCACGAATGGTTTAATTAATCAAAAAACGGTCTTCACAAATCCCTAACATCTTTGAAAGACCTATCCAACGATATCCCACACTATGGGAAGGACGAAAAAAAATGATCATCCCCACTTTACATGTAGGGGAGGTACCCTAAATAATTGTTTTTTTTATATTTTATTTTACCACTTTTTTGGCGTCATTAACGTGCATACTCATGCCAAATTATAACTTTCTAGTACTAATAGTTTTTGAGCTAAACCGCGGACAGACAGACAGACAGACAGGGCGAAACTACATATAAGGGTTCCTTGTTGACTACGGTACCCTAAAAAATGTCTGCTCAACAACATAAAGAACCCAATGAATTTCGTTAAACTGTAAAAATTAAAGCCATTGCTACCGATAGACTAAACAGTCTAAAGTAAGTAACACTTACCTCAACAGTAATTGTGACAATGCCATCAAAAGTAAACATTCGGTTGCTGTCAGCATCTGTGAAGTAGGGTGTGATTTCTAAATCATAGTGTATGGGGTCCAGGTCTTCGGGGAGTCGGTAGGCATCAGATGCGGCAGTGTTACGGAACTCTGCTTCTTCGACGTCCAATGGCAAAGGAATGTCAGCCTTAACGGCAGCGACAAGCGCCAAGAGTAGGAGGCTGATGTAACGCATGGTGCTGAAATTTAATGATTGATTAATACAAATAATTATTATCAATGCAACTATGAAAACAATTTATGCTACTGTCGAAGAAAAAATATTAAGTTCCATTTTTTTTTGTTTGATAAATGGTAAGGACAAACGTAGTTATATGACATCTAACTTAAAATATTTCGATTAATTTAGGCCTTACGCAAAACAAAACAAGATTAAAGAATTTGAATAATATGTATCGCCTGTGTCACTTTCACCTCTATTTCAATTGACTTACGTGGCACATAAGATAAAATTGCATTTTTTTTTAATTTGTTTGGTTACTACATAATTATATTTTTGTTTCCTATCAGAACACTTCGCATCTCAAGTTTTTAGCGACTGCATTTTTTATGGCATTAAAAAAAACATAATAAAATTCTCGGGAAAACGTACCTTCTCAACAGTTACACCATGCGAAATGAATTCGAATTCGGTATTTTTTGGTGTTTATAATCAGTTATAATAATATTATTTAAATTATTTTTATCAGGATTATGGTAGATACCAATATCAGTCGCAAGCCTTGATAAACATTTTTGATCTAACACGTTTTATCTTTCGATTTAGATAAAACTATAGCAAGACAACTAAAAACATGCCCCTCGCGATCTGTTTCAAAACCTTTAAACATCCGCAGGAGAACCAAGGTAACCGACATAGCACGAAGAATTGCCAAACTTAAGTGGCAGTGGGCAGGGCACATTACATTGCTCGCAGAACAGATGGCCAATTGGGCCGAAAGGTTCTGGAGTGGCGAACGCGTACCGGAAGACGTAGCGTTGGAAGGCCTCCCACAAGGTGGACCGACGACCTTGTGAAGGCCGCAGGAACCCGTTGGATGCGAGAAGCACAGAACCGGTCGAAGTGGAGGTGCTTGGGGGAGGCCTTTGTCCAGCAGTGGACGTCTTTCGGCTAAAATGATGATGATGGTGAAACATCAAAGAAATAAAATGGTGTAAGTTTACATAATGCCATACAAACATCTCAGACCGTAGGTATACATCCAAACGTACATTGGCGACGTAAAATTAGATACGTCAAATATTTTGACCTGGGACTCAGTTATCATATACACGAGCGGCAGACTAGAGGATACTACAGCAGTCGACACTTGTTGGCGGCAGCTGTAGACGCGTCGACGGCACGTCTGTGGCACTCATATAAATAAGCACGAAGTCAATCAGTTACTTCAGTGTTTGTTTACCTACGGTAACTTACAGCAACTAAGTACAAAATATCGACTAGCAAAACTATAAGACCAAAACATGCGAGGGCTAAAAGCGAAGTTGTTAAGTTATAGCAGAACAGGCAAAGAAAACCTTTAGACAGTACTATATCCTATTAATTGATCAATTAATAAAGATCTTATCAATGTGTTACTCATTGGCTTTATAACGAAAGGCTTAGAATTCGGGACTTTAATTTAGTTTTTTTGAATAATATTTTAATCAACATACGTGTCAAGTTGTATGTTGATTAAAATATGATTCACGCCCGCATCAAATATGGCTTTACAGAATTTTAATCATTAGAATCAGCAATACAACTCCTTAAGTTAGAATTGGACTCAAATGTCATGACTTCATGAAATAGTCAATAAATAGAGTAATAATGTATTTATGATTATAATTCTATAAATAAATACAAGGTGTCGTTTTGCATTCTCGTCAAATTCAAGAAGGTAACTATGCTACTGATTTTCTAATTTTCGGAAATCGGCAGGGGGTCGGAAAAATCGGAGGTGCGCGAATTTAATATACTCTCTATCTCTGCCATATTTGTATTGAATTGCTCATAAACGTAAATATTTTTTAGCCAACTATTCTTTATAAATGATACTTTGCAGATTTGACTGCCGCTTCCCATAAGCCACCATGATTTGGACTATAAGCGGGAATAAAATGAAATTGAATACCTTTTAGTGAGGCATAGCTATGAATCGCATCTTGAAAGGTTTTACTATTATGTAGCTTATAAAGCTCGTCAATGTATTTTAGCTCCTTTAAAATAAGTTGCATTATCAAAGTATAAATCTGATGGGAGTCCGCGGCGAGCTATGAACCGCTTTAAAGCCGCCAGAAAGGTTTCAGTTGTCATGTCAGTGGTTACTTTGATATGTATAGCCTTGGTGGAAATAAAATGGCCAAATACCATTTGGATATAATGCTTTGGCGTATAGTGGATTGCTTGACGTCCACAGTAGTCAATTCTGACCTTTTCAAAAGCCCTAGAAGGCGTGATTCTGTCCTTAGGCAAGGACCCCATTAGTGAGTAGCTGTTTTAGAATTATATCGGTGACATACCAAACATTTATGAATAACACTTTTTATTTCTCGAACCGAGTTAATAATGTAATATTTTTGAAACAAACTACTCATCACAAGCTTCAAGCCTCCATGTAACAAATTCTAATGTTAATTTCTTATTATTAACTGAGTAAGATAGCATTTCTTTGGAAGAATAGCTGGAAACTTCTTTGCGAAGGGCAGATCTGCATTTCTTTAGCGTCCAACCACTCTATACACACACACACACATATATTGTTTTTGTCAATAAAAGGATTTAAGGATTTTAAAGTTGATTTAATTTCCTTATTCTATAACTCACCTGAAAAGCATTGAAGTATTGAACACCTCTTATTAAAGCCTGAATGGCATCTCTGATTTCTTGAGCAGAGAGGTTAAATTTAATTTACTCGATTACCCATATAAGCAGGTAACTTAATGTTATTAGAAGAATTTAACCATCCTAATACAATTTTAGAATCGCAAAATAAATGAAGTAAATTAGAAATTTTATGTACAAGTTTAGCTAGCAATAATGAGCCATTTAATTCTAGCTTCGGCACAGTTGATCTTGAATGCAAGGGAGCGAAACGCGATTCTGAACATAACAAGTATACGTGATATTTTCCGTTTCCTTTTACATTTACTTTAGTATCTACAATAGCCATAAGCAGTCATCGATGCATCACAATACTCAATTAGCTCAGTTTCATCTGATTCGAATAATTGCAAGTGACGATTTACCTTAATATCAGACAAAATCAAAATCAAAAGTCATTTATTCAAATTAGGCTGAGAATCAGCACTTTTTGAACGTCAAAATTACAAAAGACAGTCCCACAAAAACGCCCGCCCTTCACCACCAGACATAGTAGAAATCTCTACATGAAATATTGTTGCAATGTTTTTGCTAATTAGACAGGAAGTGGCTGATCCCATGCAGTCTAGGTTACATTGCCAGATTTGTTGCAATAACTTGGCTCTAACTATCAGAGGGCCAGCGAAACCCAGAGGATAAAACAGCCTAATGACTGCGCTCAATGCTGATCGCTTTGTAGAAAGAGACAAGGGGATCTTTTGGTGAAGACATTGCGTTACCACTGAGTTTCAATACGTCTTCCATGGGCTCGACCATACCAACCAACCAAGACCAAGTGTCTTTGTTATGAAACACTCCTGGTCCAAGTCTCTCTGTTCAAAAGTTAATTTATCTACAGGTACAACACACTCAACAATGAACTCGTATCATTTGAACACCATTTATGCAAATCATATTTTTTTTAACATCTATATATCTTTATTTAACACCTATTTTTAAAGGTAATTTAACCTCAAAACGATTATTATTTGAAGTAACTGATTCGTGATATATTTTTTCGCAATATTCTGGCTCTGGTATTGTTACAGAGTAAAGCTCTGAGACCTTTTCAGTCTCCCAAAACTTACTGACCAGAGACCAGGAGTGTGCTCTACAGCTGCATGAATAGCAACGGATTTATGAGTGAAAGTTGGAAAGAAGTGAAATGACGTATCCAAACCGAGTATTGAGCAGTATTGGATCCTCTGGACTTTCCTCAATTTCGCCATCCTTTATCACTTGAAAGAAAACGTCAGCAGCTACTAGCAGTGTTATTTCACCTGGAATATGGAATTCAGCAAGTGTTACACGTTTAGGTATCATGACATGAATCTTGATAAGTTTATAGATCTTTGTGGCAACTTCCCTGTGACATTATCTACATTATTATCATTACAATATAACAAAGGGTGGATATTTTTCATTAAACTAAGTAGTTTGACTATCCGGAACAGAATTCCTCGTGGTCAAATCAGTTCGACCATTAAATTTGACCACGAGGAAGGAACGAGAAAACGGTATAAGGAGTGTCCTTATTTTTTTGAGAAATTTTGATCCACCATTCTCAGTTTTTAAAAAAAATGTAGTCAACGTCAGAAAGAAACTAGTTCATTTTCACAAAAACTTTTTTGATGCCAATTAATCTTGTTTCTTATAAGGATCAACAAACTCTATTGGACTAATCGAGGTTTGAGTACTAGAAAAGTCAGAAATCCGCAGAGCTTACGCTTTCAACGACCCCTAACGTATTGCGTTCAGAAAAAACGTTTGTTAAAACTATGAAATCTGCCACTGGACACCCTGTATTTTTTGCCAGTCAGTTGGTAGCCGCGGTGTTGGGCTTTGTGAACAAAACCTCATTATATATTTATGGTGAAAGTGTCAAGATGACTCTTTGTATCTATCAACTGTTATGTCATAACCGACTGCAAGTATGTGTCCGTACAATTAATTATATTCTTATTTGACTCTTACAAAGTTTATTAATTCCACACCTAAATAACACGCGGTACCGGTATAAGCGGCTTAAAACCAAAATACCAGCATTTTTTTACAGGAATCTGTCAGATACATTAAAATAGGTAGGTACTATTTTTATAGTAACAGCAAGAAACAAAAGAGACTTAGTATTATTAACTAAAGTTGAGTTACACGGGCTGAATGTTCAATTTAAATTTAACCGGACATGTTGTATAACGAAAAAAAAAACTATGATAAAACATCGTATAATTTTAATATTGTCAATAAATACATTAAAACAACAAAACTTAAACCTAAACAATCACACGACCAGTAAGATTAGAGCCATAGTAACAATCATGGCAAACGAAGTCGCAGCCATGGTCGCGCTTCCTCTGGCTGCTTTAATGAGGAGTTCGGAATTTGCCGTGCCCCAAGCTATGTTAGCACGAGCAGAGGTGATAGCGCTGAGTACAGAAGAGTATTGAGGTATGCCCGATTGTGATGAGCTAAGCCAAGCCGCGTACTGTAAGAAAAAAAGAAAGAAAAAAATGTTATTACACGAAGTGAAGTATGCATGACAAAAAATAGAGATATAAAAAAACAAGTGTAGGTATAAATCCCGTGTAGTAGAGGGCGAGCCCATTGCCATCAACTGAGCAAATGTAGAGTCCGGGCTGCTACTGATATAAAAACCCAGTAGGTAACACTTTACCCAACCTAGTAATTGAACCCAGAACCTCAAGATCAGCAGCCGCCCTTAGGAAAAATATTCCTTTAAGGTACCGACTGCACACGACAGCAGCAGGCGACGTGACGTGCAATACATAGAAACAAGAGGTCTACTCCGAAGTGCAAAGTGCGAATGTTCGGATCGGACCGACACATGGCCAAACCGAATATTATTGAAAAATGCGAAAAAAGTTCGGATCGGCTCAGTTGGGTCGGGACCATAGTCAATATTGACGGCACGGTTGGCGCAGTGGTTAAGCGATTGACTGCTGCGCTGCGTGTCGCGGGTTCGATTCCTGCACGGAACAAATATTTGTATGACCTACAATTATTAGTTTTTCCGGGTCTGGCTGTTTGTGTATGTGAGTTTATATGTCTGTAAATGCACCCACGACACAGGAGAAATTCCTATTGTGGGGCAAAGTTTAATAAAAAATAAAAAAAATATTCGATAGAGACTAGGAGTGTAGGATCGGGACCGACTGAACCAAATAGTAACCACGTAGCAGGAAACGGCTGAACATTCGGCCGTTTCCTGCTACGAATACTACTTCGGAGTAGACCCCCTGTAGTGTCGCGGCGACATATCGCCTGCTGCAGCTGCCTGGCAGTCGGCTACGGACTTTATCGTTCTTCTTCAAAAGAATCTATTTTGAAATGCGGAACTTTGGTCTGCTCAAAAGTATAATGGAAATGGATGTTTATATCCTAATTTTCCTTTTCGTGTCAAATGTTTTGACCTCGGCTTCATTCTTTCATTCAACAGGTTATGTTTAATTAAGTATAATTATGTATATAGTTTGTATATTATAATAGACCTTTGTCTTTATAATCTGTTAGAACAAAAAATAAGTATTGTAGAATACCCATAATATTGAGTCATTTATATGCATAAGCTTACGGATCTATGATAAGATAATTTAGTAATATCCTGATTGCCTTTATAGATAAGGATACTGCAGGAGGATATCAATGATGTCATAAATGTACTGTGACTTACTGAATAATAAAAATATCAATAGATAATTATTATTTATCTTATCTAAAGTGTTTGTCTACCTAATATAAGACTAATTTACTACAATATACTTATAGTAATGAAGTCAAAACTGTACATGGAATATTAAAAAAAAAATGCTACGAGTGTGGAAACAGTCTGGTGCCGAAAGTATAGTTTTTAGAATTTTTGTCTGTTTGTCTGGATGTATGATTTGGATTGGCACAAAAAAGGTAGGATTGGCAAACAGATAGTTTATAACTTCAATAAACACGGGTAAAAGGTTAGGGGAAACCGACCTATACAGTAATAATATCATAACTAGGAAACACGAAAATAAACGGGAATTTAGGAACAGTCATTTATATTGAGAAACCAATTAATAGATATAAGGACAGATCACCTTAGGTGATTGCTAAAAATTGCTTAATCATGGTGCTCACAACCCCGCTCACTTAGAATTTTTTTCACGTTCTGTGGTATTTTTATGGTAGGTGGGACGCCCTCAGGCTAAGTGGAGCGACAACCGCCGCAGGATGGCTGAGAGTTGCCTAGAATTGAGTTGAATGGCGTGCAATTAGGAGAGGCCTATGGCCTGTGTAATTTTGGAAAGAAAGAAAACAACTCAGAAAGGTTTCTGCCGCCAAGCAGAGTGGTTGCTGTGTTTCTGTTTGAGTGGGGATGGGTGCCAGCATAAATGAGCCATTCCAGCTTTGTCTCTTGGATAGCAACGCGTCTCCGTGGCCTCTCTAACAGATGTCCATCGACGGCAGTAACCTATTACCATCAGATATGAACTTCTACATTTATATCTGTAATTATGGTGTACATATAAATTACGAAGTTTGCAGGGCCAACATTGCCCCACACTAGGAATTTCTCCTGTCCTGTATCGTGGGTGCGTTTACAAACATTTAAACTCACATACAAAAAAACAGCCAGACCCGGAACAACTACTTCTAGGCCATACAAATATTTGTTCCGTGCGGGAATCGAACCCGCGATACGTAGCGCAGCAGTCAATCGCATAACCACTGCGCCAACCGTGCCGTGAACTGGACGTCTTACGGCTGTAATAATGATGAAATTTAAGACATGAAACTATTACACTTACTTCATCCAATCCAGCCTCGTCCAAGTACGAAGCTACGTTAGACAGTGCGCTGTGCACTGGTCTGGCAGGGGAGTCTTCAACGTACCTGAATTAAAAGTAAAATAACTTTGAAACTTGAATGAAAAACGGAAATCAACACGTAAATTAACATCACACCTGTATTTCCCGAATGGGCAGAAGTGTACCCATAGTACACTTATTGTGCCAGTAACTTAAATCTACTAATTACTAGCTGCGCCCCGCGGTTTCACCCGCATAATAAGTTTCGATCCCGTGGGAATATTGGGATAAAAAGTATTTTATATGTTAATCCTGGTTATAAACCATCTGTTCAGTAGTTTTGGCGTGAAAGAGTAACAAACATCCATCCATACATCCGTACAAACTTTCGCGTTTACCTATAATATTAGTCGGAATAGGATTTTTATTAGGGATAGAGTATATTGCTATTAATCTTATAATTAAGTATTGACTCAGACTTCGATACTTACTCTTTTCTGATTTTATCGACGTGGGTTTTAACAAACTCCAGGACGGTTTTAACGTTCTCTTGGTTGCCGAGCAGGGCATAGTTGAAAGAGTTGAGTTTGTCGTGCGACCTCACTTCTTTTGTTAGAGTCAGCTGCAAGTATCTGGAATAAAATAAAAATAATGCAATGTTAATTAACAGCAGATTAAAAAATGTTATCCAGTAATCATTTTTAACCGACTTCAAACAAAACACTACAATATGGTACTAAACTAAACACACCGACTTCCGAAATTAAAGTAATTGTTTTACTTTGTTGTGTCTAATTTTGAAGACAGTTAATTTTTTTAAATTTATTTTCAAGTGGAACATTTTTCTATTTAGAATCAATAAGGCCGCGTTCACAGCTATCGTATAGTCGACCGTTATCTGTGAGAATGTATAGGAAACAAGGGTCAGTCAGTCGGCGGCTGACGTTGTTTTCTCATACATTTTGAACTTGTTGATTTTATAAGGGCCGAGGACTGTGGGTCCCAGGTTTGTCATGGGTTCCCATTGTTTTTTTTTAATTATGCCACTCTTTTTTTAGAAAAGCATCTGGTAAAAAACATCATCTTTCACCTGGTCTCCCTCGTTTTGGGCACACTTAAATAGTCACCGTGATCCAGTTCGCGATAGACATACACGGCCTACAAGCGATAACAAGTTACCTGGTCAACAATTCGGGATCTTTTGCAGCGCCCATTCCTCGTAACATTTCAAGTTGGTCATTGGCGTAGTTTGACTCCCTGAATCGGTTTAGCAAATAGTCAAAGTCTTTCACGTCACCCTCTCTCATAGCTGTAACGTAGACGTTGCGACGCACGCGAGCATTGATTCTGTAATAAATAGTTGTTGAAATTGATAGACAGTCTGACATGCATTTCTTTTTTTTAAATTACAATATGACGATAAAACATCTGAAGGCCAATTTTCGTTATTAAAGACGTTCAAAATCTAGTCGCAATCTCATCTCAGCGACAATCAATGTCAAAAATGTAGGGAAATTTGAGGTATTGTTGATAGATTGAGACAGAGATCAGACTGTGAACGTTCTTAAAATTACGAGAATTACCCCACAGATAAATATTAGTACGTTAGACTTGAGAATACCTTAACCATACTTAAAAAGTTATGATATTATACGATGGAAATGAAGACGTCAAAATCTGAAGCGTCACCGAACCAGCTCAGGCTACAAACTGGCACGCGAGATGCAGGACACGACTGCGCATATCGATTGTTTAATGATTAAGAACGCGACTATTCGCGCACCTCACAACCCCTCTATACAGTTGTCACAATCGGCGCGAGCAAAGGGGATTGAAGACTTTTTATGGAGCGTGGCATACCTAATGTCGCGTTATTTTGTTTTTTTTTCAAAATGGCGGCCACCCATGATACCTATTTGTATAAATCGATAGCAGACATCAATGCAAACGGAAAATGTAATAGGATCTCGTAAAGATAAAAGACCTTCATAACCCTTTCGTCCCGTATCTCACGCGGCATTAGCCTCAACCAAAAGAGATCAATATTTTCGTAAGGTGACCGTACATAATTTTACTAAAACACTCACGGCACTTGATTGTCTCTCAAGTCAACGAAACGATCCCAGGAATCTTGGTTACACTTCTGATGGCCAAGAGTGCATGCGAAGTGTAGAATAGCCTGTCTTGCCATGCTAGTGGTAGGGGTCTCATTGGCAGTAGGCTCGAATCCTAGGGTAGTGATGGCGTGCTCCATCAGACCCAAGATGATTTTCTGGAATCGAGGAGTATTTGTGAAGAGTTGAATGCAGAAGAAGATACAATAGACGTTATAAAGGAATTAAAAAAGATAAAATGATTTGGGTTTCATGTAATAAAAAAGTGATGGTAGTAAATAAGTGATGTAGTAATGGAGTAAGTAAGGGAACCAAAACTTCGAACACATGTGACATCTACCAACCCGCATGGATTACGGCCCACTCCCTCTCACCGAGAGGAATCCTGTGCCCCAGCAATGGAAAAGTTATAGTCTGGTTATAGATTATGGGAGTAAAGGAACTTTTCGAGGTTACGAATCATATTATGGCCCAAACAAGTACAGCTGCGCTTAATGATTTAACAATGCTGTCCAGTTAAACTAGTATTGTAGCTTGCAGACTCCCTGTTTTTTTTTTACCACGGCCTGGTCTATACTTGAATAAGTTGTGACGAGACCAGAAAAAAGAAGCAAGAAATTTAGAAAATCTAAAGTCATGGAAAATATTTGTTTATCAAAACGACAGTTTTTACACAACTGTCAAAGAAAGATAGTTATGATTTGAATATACGAATAATTTAAGTTGTTAGTCAATTTGATAAACAATAACTTCCAAGACTTTACAGCCAAACCAACGCGCGTGCGTTTTGCAGCCAGTGGCTGCAAAACGTGGCTGTAAAATCTCACTCACATCAAACTCAGCTTGGTGCTCAGGCAAGTGCCTCAGTCTGTTCCTGAACCAGGTGAAGCCACTGATAGCTGGGTCCCAAACGTGGAAGTTGGTCTCTTTGGCCAGGAACCTCAGGATGTCGAATCCGGTGACCAATTCCATTCTTTCAGACCTCATCAGAGCAAACACATCGTCAACGACCTACAACAATTTGACAACATTTCAAAATTTATAAGCCACACAAATATAGAGGCATGAGGAACAGGGTGTAAAGTTCACTCATCCTCCATAGAAAAGGGAGGATCCTCCGACCAGACGGGTGTGTAAGTCTACGAACTATTTACTTAGTAACAATAACATAAAGTTTGTGTTGAATTCTTGATACCATTCCCTCACGCGTGAGACTTATTATCAGGGATGGTTTATTTCATGACAATTTTTAGGCTAATTATTTTATTTGTTTTTTTTTTCTAGTTTTAGTAAAAATTTAATTATTTTAACAGACTTTTAACAACTTGTAATGACCGCTGTACTATTTAATGTGATAACCTAGCCACCCTGTATAGTGGCTATAATTTAGCGCGGGTTCCATTCGAACATTCAAGCAAGTTTAGAACGGGGTGTCAAATTATTTTATGAGGATTTTTGTTAAGGAAAAGTCAGTTCCAGTTTAGTCGGGAATATGTAAAGTTGTTCAATATAAACGTGAAGGAATCGTATAGTTGTTTGATTACTCCGGTACCTAGAAGGGCTCATCTACCCTTCACAGTACTTACCTGTGCTCTGTTTAAATGGTGAATTGATTCTGGATCATTGTGTAGGGCTTCACTAATCAAAGTCCAACTTCTAGGATCGTAATTTACTCTGTAGTGTCCTGAAACAAAATTATCATTTTAAATTTATTATTATTATTATTACCAATCAGGCCCAGGATAAGATGGCGGGACGAGCTTTACGCCTACAAACAGGATTGGACCATATTCAAATATTATTTATTTGCATTCCATAATGTTGTAGAGGTGTTAGAATGGCTTAAGAGCGTTTACAACGTACGGCATTTCATACAAACTTACAAGTCCTTGTTTTTCGAAATGCATGAACCGATTTTAATGAAACTTCCTACGCCTATGCAGGATATATAGGTCTAAAAATTTAATTGAGAACATTTTCGAAAAATAGTGTTACAGCTAAATTCGACCGTTTTTAAATTTTCCAAAGAAACAGAGATTTCCAATTATCTTTTTATAAATAAGATATTTCGAAAATGTTCTTAACTAACTTTTTAGAACTATGTATCCTGCTTATGCGTATGAAGTTTCATTAAAATCGGTTCATGCATTTCAAAAAACAAGGACTTGTAAGTTTGTATGAAATGCCGTACGTTATAAACGCTCTTAAAGCCCCTGTAGGGCACAGCAAAATGTATATATTTCTTAAAATAAAACTAAATTTAGGACACAGATTAACAATAAGCAATTTTAAAAATATGTTATTAACATTAAATAAGTAAATATAAGATTTTATTTTATTGAGATCAGTCTGTTATAGGTTGGGGTACAAAATAATTATCTAGCTCAAGACAGGGGAGTGGAAAGGAGAAAGGGAGGCGTCCCTTTTATCCTTTCCACTTCTCTCTCTGTGAGCATGAAAATGACCGAAGCACATCAATTTTCTGGTGAACCTGTATGGTTGGAATACTTCGCCGGAAGAGTTCCTTCAAAAAGAAGTCTATTAAGTACGTAGTTAGTACTAAGAAATACTTATAAACCACAAACCTTGTTGTAGGTTGTTGAATATCACCCACTCTTCCCCAGAATTCTTTGTGATTGTCTCACTTGGTCGAGTCATCATACGAACGGGTTTCAAATTGGTAAAGTTTCGGTTACTCTTCGTCGAGAACGTAATGGGGATGGGGTATATCGTTGGATCGGGGTCTCTGTTGGGGCTCAGGAAGAAACGTTCCTAAAAGTTTTAGACATTATTAGTCAAACGTTGGTTCAGATAAATGGCAGTTTATGTACAGTCACCATAGGAGAAAAGGTACCAGGATCGCCGGATATAGTTGAAGTTAATTAAGAAACCGATGGATGTTTTCGAATAAATGTTATTTTAATTAATAGGAAACAAACAGTTAATTCATTAAATTAAATTTTATTCAAAAACATGCATCGGTTTTTTACTAAACTTCAACTATATCCGACGACCCTGGTTACTTATCTCTTTTGGTGACTGTACATCTTGTCGTAATAAACCCAGAGGGTTTTTGAGCAAGCATATACATGGCGAAAAGTTGATAGCTGGGTAGGTGTGGTGATGATAAGAGAATGACTAGCCTAGAGACTAGTCATTCTCTCATCATGCTAGATCATGAACAGGCGTCGTGAACGTAACGTAAAATCAAATGAGTTTTAACCGATTATACAACTATCCGGTAAATGTTGATTTATTGTGACGAGCACAATTAGTATCCGCCATTAATTCCAAAACAAATAGTCTTAAGTCGTTCTAATTTACGTGACGTTTAATCCGCGCGTTGGTGCTAGACTCGCGTCTCGTAGCTAAGACCTTACTGCGCTGCGTTTGTTTTCCGTGTATACGATACACGGAAAACAAACGCAGCGCAGTACTGTTGAAGCGACAGTTTTATGAAGCTGTACAACATATGGAGTGTTGTCATGTTACTGTCCGGAAAAGTTAGTGTGTTAAAGTGGGATTAAAGAATGGGAGGAACGCACTAACTTTAAGCAGCGTTCTTTGAGCACGCTCAAGTTTCAAAATTATTGTTTTACGCGCACTGCCCCAGGAAGTTATACAATAGATCAATAGTGACTGACATAAGGCGTAGTAAACAGTTTTTAGTACCTTAGGACTACCTATACATCTGAGATTTTTTTTAAATATATATTAATTTCCGAACCCTTGAAGAAACCGGGTATATATGGGGAGCAAAATTCAGTCTGCTATCTACTTAATGGTGCTTAATGACGCCAAGGTACTTAATGGTGCTCGTTTACGGTTAACCTAATGGACAGGGTAGGTATAACCTTTTTTTTGGAATGTATTAAATATATTATACGGTATATAAAATAAATATTATTATATTTACTTCTTATATTCACTAACAGGCAACGCCCAGTCTAAACAGCTGGCTCTAGAAGCTTGAAGTTTTGTACAGAGTTCCTTATAGAAAGGAGGCTCTTGGGAAGGATTTTAAAATTAACCTTTATGGGTGGGGGGATGAAAGTTTGTGTGAAAGATAGTTATTTTCTCACTCAATTCAATTAATGTGAGTTGTCATTGGTCCCTGGCCCTGACATCAAGCAATAGACAAAAGTGTCATCATTTTTCTTTCTTATTTCTCTCAGAATCTTTTATAGCACACGGCTTGTTATTAAATAAAACTCTTGTTATTAAAAAAAACATACATAAACTCAAGTTTTCTTCCCATGGGGAAAACTGCAAAATGCCACCTGATACGATCTATAATAATAATAATTTATTTAATCAAATAACAATGCTAACAATAAACAGTAGTACCTAATCTGTAGGTACACTTGACATATGCTAGTTAACAAATCAGGTAGACGTTGCAACCAGCACCCTTACTAAGTTATAAAATAACTTGTATTAAGGGTAGTGGTACAAACCCATACATAATTCAGTTTCCCAAAACAAAAAAAAATGCAGGGGAACAAGTGTGTGTGTGTGTGTTTGTTAAGGTGTGTGCGTGTTTGTATGTGTGAGTGTGCGTGTGTTATGGTGAGTGTGTGTTTGTTTGTTATGGTGATGGTGTGTTGTGTCCATACATACTCCTCTTGCCTATTTTGCGTTCAAACATCAGAGGGACAATTCTCGTAATTTTAAGAACGTTTAGTCTGATCTCAGTCTCAATCTGTCAAAAATTTCTCTAATTTCCCTACATTTTGACAAGTTTTTGACATTTGTTTGTCGCCGAGATGAGACTGCGACTAGATTTTGACCGTTTTAAATTACGAGAATTGGCCTTCTGGTTATACACGGTTCATTAAATTTATATGACTTTTTATGCGAATGTAATTATTTAGTTTTCATGTATAATATACAATACAATATTATTTTGATTTTAGTTTCTACGATTTAGATTTTTTACCTTAAAGTAGTAGCTATGTATCAAGCAATAATTTTTGCTGTATCCTGCTCTACAACTGCTCTTAGTTCTTAAGCCTTTTGTTAACATCTTGCTATACCTTTCGAACACAATACGTTCACAATATTATGTCCCCTAGGGCATCCTACGTTTCCACTTACTGCCTTGTCACAATTTGTTAGTCGCTTTTCATTCATCCTCTCAACATGACCAAAACACCCAAGCATACTCTTTTAAAGTCAAACTCAAGTCATTTATTTCAAATAGGCACCTAAAAGTCACTTTTGAACGTCAAAAATTACAATAAAGTAGAATTGATTCTAGTCGTTAATTTTTTTTTCACTATGTGCTGATTTTCCCATCGCCCAGATACCTTTTATTCGTGGAATAAAACCAACGTTTGACAGTTCGTGTGTGAAATAACTGTCAGAATTTCAAAATTATTCCTCGAATAAAGTTATCAGATAATTGAAAAATCTGCCCTAAAACTAATGGAAAAAAATTTAGTCATAGCCAAGCTAAGTACAAACCTGCGTAAGCGTCATTTCTCCAGTAGAATGAGAGATTGTAACATCCAAAATAGGATATCCTGGGTCATTGACCCAAACATTGTAGTATTCCGCAAAGCTGAAACCAGGGTAATCAGCCAAGCTGTCGTCTTCTTCAATAGCTTTAGTCATGGCTTGCAACAGGTCGTACTGATCGGTGGGCTCGTAGAGACTGCAAAAAAATAGGAATAGTCTGTTAGTATAGTCTTATTTTTCTTTTTGAATGATAACTGGTACATTTTGAAGTAGTTGTACCTCGTGGGAGTCGTCCGTGGACACGTTATTAGCAGCGTCAGGTTTTATTACGTCCTCAAAAGTGCGGGTGTATAATTTGTAATCTATAGATAGCTTTAGCCCAGATTGAGACTGAGATCAGACTGTGAACGGTCTTAAAATTACGAGAATTGCCCCTTTTTTTTTGGATGGGAAATCTTCAAATGACCCCTCCCGCTCTGGGTGGAGCGGAAGGGAGTGTCAGACTCTTACTGACTAAAACCCACCCGTGTTCCTTCCTTAGCCCTTTCTGTTCCAGGGCAGTGGTAACCCTTTCGGACGATCCCGCCGCAGAATTGCCCCTCTGATCTCAAAAATACTTCTAATTTCCCTACATTTTGACAAGTTTCTGACATTTGTTTGTCACCGAGATGAGACTGCGACTAGATTTTGAACATTTTAAATTACGAGAATTGGCCTTCTGGTATTTCATAAAAAAGTGCAATACCTACGCGGTCAAAATGTATGGAAAAGCTATTTTTTTTTTTAATAACCGACGAAAAATGTTAACGCAAAGGGGTTCAGAATCATGTACTAAATCCATGACAGCCGGTTTCTCGTCAATGTCCTTGTCAACCTGAATACTTCCACAAAAGTTAAATAATATAAAACGATCTCATTTTGAAAGTTACCTAATATCATACTCACTTGTCCATTAGGAAGTATTTACAAGACTTTTGGAAGGTGTCCAAGCCAATAATGTTAGCAGTCATTCTGAGGAATGAAGCGGCTTTCGAGTAGCTGACAGTTCCAAAGTGACCAGTAACTTGAGCTGGAGTGTTGACGTCGTGGTTCATAGGAACAGTGCTGCCACCAGAGTCGAAAGCTAAGGACGTCTGCAGGTACCGACTGTTAAAGTGGTCCGGAAACTCGTACTCAGGGAACATCTGGAAGTCAAAAAATGTGAGTAAAATTCTTCAAAAAAGTTCTTATAAAATAAGGTATGAGTTTCGTGGTTCTGCGCCATTTCCTAATGAATGTTCTCGAAATTGAACAAATTAACACTCCTAACCTTAGACAATTTACATTCCAATGCGACTAGTAGTGGTACGTACCTATCTAGTAGTCAGTAGTAGTCTAAGTTGATATTTGTGTGACAATATGCAGAAAAAGATCCTACCTAAAAATATTTTGGTTGCAATGGAATTTGAACTTTATGATATATGACATTGAGTTTGTGGTTCTATAACATGATCTATGTTTTTAATCAGGGACATAGCTCACCGCATTAGTAGCAATATAACCAAAGTAGCTGGCATAGCCTTCATTGATCCAGGTGTTACTCCACCAGTAGCAGGTTATCAGGTTGCCGAACCACTTGTGAGCAAGCTCATGAGACACCAGAGTTGCTGCGTAGTGCTCGATTGACATGATTGTCTCGTCTTTATTAATGATCATGTAAAGTTCCCTGAAAAAGAAAACAAACACAGTAATACGAGTATAAGTAGTGCAGAGAGAGAGAGAGCAGTGGTGACCCAGTGGTAACGACCGCGACTTATAAATTGTGGGCCGTGGTTCGAACCCAGGCGCTTTACATTGTGTAAACAACTACATTACCACTGTTTTAAAAAAACGGCGAAGGAAAACATCGTGAGGAAACTGGCATACTGTCCTAGAACCAAAAATTCGAAGACTTGTAACATCTACCATCCTGCACTGGTCCCGCGTGTTGGATTACGGCTGTTGTTTTCTCGATATTTACTAGTTTTGCTGACGTTTACCGGCAAACTTAGAGCTGGTTCACATTAGGTCGGACCGACAGTTTGCCGTTCACCGACTGCCGGGTGTTGCTGTTCACACTAGACGCCGCCGACCCGACCATACTTGCTAGTACGCCAATATTATGTCCGACCCGACAGAAATCGTGGCTGGACGTACGGTAATTGTGTCGGCTCCGACAGTTTGGTCGGGTCGCCCTAATGTGAACGGCGCTATTGACATACATACGCCAATATGGATCCGACACGTTTGTCGGGCCGGCAAAACTATCGGTCCGACCTAATGTGAACCAGCTCTTAGCGTGAACGGGTTGTAAGTATAACATAATTGTTATTGACTAACCTGTAGCTAACCATGCCCCAGTTCTCAGTACCAGCTGAAGCCCAGTCAGGAGACGAAATGTGATCATTCAACAAATTAGGATGCAAAGATGCGTAGGGAATCCCGAAGTAATTGTCAAAGAACTCTGTCATCTTGACTGCAAGTTCCAAAGTGTGGTTGGCGAGACCAGCCGTGTTGGATCTGCCAATGATCCTGATTGGAGGCTTGAAGGTCCTATCTTGAGCAAGCACTGTGAATGTCTCACTCACGAGGAACGTTACGAGGTATGATGACATTTTGGGGGTCGCCTTAAAGTCAGTGCGGATGCGATTGTTCAGCAACCTGAAAAATAATGAAACCTTCATTAAAAGAAGAATAAAAACAGACACTTTTATATATCACCTCCAAATATACCAATCTGACAAATAATTTTAAAAATGAATAATTTAACTAATAATTCTTATCAGGATACGGTAATGCCCTTGTAATAAAGGTTCTGTTACAAACAGTAAGTTAAAAAATAATACATACTGTCCCTCAAAATCAACGACAGTGTTCGAGAATGTCCCAGTATACGCAGCTGGCTTGCTTATGTGCAGCTTGAAGACGGCCTTGAAGAGGGGCTCGTCCCAGCAGGGGAACGCTTGTCTGGCATTGTAAGGCTGGAAATGGGTTGTGGCGTAGATCCTGTAAACAGTTTAAAAACATGTCTACATTGAATTAAAAAATATCTTGTTATTGTGCTGGATATATATGTATTATGATATCATTATATATTAACATGTTTTTACATATCTCGGGATCATAGGGTCCCGTCCTTTGGAAGGCGTACGAGGGGCCGAAGCCAACTCGCAGAGGCCCCTTAGGAAATTTTAATGCAATGCGGCACCAACCGACGATTATCCCTGTATGCACTATGCAAGTGCACCCAAGGACAACCCCCGGTTGGTGTAGGACTATTGTAAGACATGGAAAAATAAAAAGTTGGACTATGGGTTTGGGTGGTTATAATGGATTGGTTACCTTGAACTATAGAAGAACACTTATGTCCCCTGCCTGACCAATGTTATACATATTAATTAATTATATATTGTTAATATGATATTTTACTATGCACTAGGTGCTAAGACTAAAACAAAAAGAGAGAGAATGGTTTAGAGTTTCGAAAAAAAATGTGTGCTATAATGTAATTATAAAACGCCAATTTATCATAATGGAGGTCTCTCCAGAGTCTTTCAAATGCACATAAAGAAAAAGATCGTCGTAACACATTGCAAATGTTCATCAAACTTTCAATATCTAGATTGATAACACTGATTCAAAAACATCAAGCACATACCTATCTTTGCCTTCATCATCAGTGTACCACCCTCGCCAAATTCCTCTCTTCATGGGACCTTCATTCATGGTGCTGGAGTATTCAATACTCAGTGTATAATTAATATTAGCTGTCAATGGGTCTACAAGATTGACTCTCAAGAAATGGTACAAGACTTCAGTTTCATATGGCTTCTCGTCATTTAGGGAAACCAAAGCCCCTGTGCCATCTACCACAGTAACTGATTTTATTTCATCCATATTCGAGTGCAGAACTATTTGTTGTACGTTTTCTTCTTTAGCCTGTAAGTAAACAATATCATCAGAATCGAATATAGCATGTAGCATAATCAGCTTATAATGTTCCCACTGCTGGGACACCGGCCTCCACTCTTCGAGTGGAAGTGGGCTATAATCTATTCGATTCAGTGCGGGTTGGTAGAACTCACATGTTTTCAATGTTTTTTTATTCTAGGACATACCGGTTTCCTTACGATGTTTTCCTTCACCGTTTTGAGATCAGTTGTGGTGCAATAATTTAGACAAAGTAAAGCGTCTGTCTGGGTTCGAACCCACGACCTAAAACTCGTAAGTCGAAGCCTACCACTGGGCTACCACTGCTGCTCCGAATAACATACTTGGTGTTATTAAGATTGAATAGAATCAACATTTAGTAGTAAGCGACTTTATTATCCATTAAACGTTATGAATTTCAAAAAAATCTATATTTTCTAAAAATATACTAGGCTATGCACAATTTTTGTTACTATAAGCACAACAAAAATCACTCCTATTGCTATGACATAAAGGCGCTTTCATTGTCAAATAGTTACATTGAGGTGCATTATTACAGCCCACTTAATGTGTATATAGTTCTTATCAGAACCCTAATTGCGTAACACGCTATCATTCGTAATCTGAATAATTTTGACGAATATTGCTAATCCATTGCTTCATATGTTAGAAAAATTGGTCTGCTGAACAACGTAAATAACGCAATGACTGTTGTGCATTGGTATCATTTTGACATCAGCAGCGCGATTCTGTAACCAACTCACCGTGAAAACTTAGGTGAAGTGAGCTGTCATTCCAATTAATGCTAGGGATTGACACTATTGACAGCTCACAAGCTCACTTCACCTAACTTTTCACGGTGAGATTTTTACAGAATCGATCGGCTGATATCAGTTTGATATTGTATTACGCAATTGCCTCGCAGTTATCTCACGTACCTGAATAACAATGTAGACCCTGCCATCATAACTGAAGGGTCTTTCAGTATTCTCATCGAAGTAGAGATCGAGATAAATATCATAATCCAAAGGGACCACGTTTGTGGGTAATCTGTAAAGTATATCCGCATTCGCATCCCTCGTCACGGGAACATCGTCACTGGCAAAGTCCTGGAATTCCTTGTACCAGGATATAGGGTGGTCGGCTGCAGCGAACGCCAGGAGCACAAGGCTCAAGGCAGCTAATAATATTTTGGACATTTCTGCAAAGAGAAAGAGGGTTACCTAAATCATAAAAGTAAAAATGGGTATCATTGGCAATAATTTAATGAATCTACTGCTGCAGTAAGCAGCAGCATAAGCATAATCAGCATAAATATTGTTCCCACTGCTGGGACATATGCCTCCTCTCTGTGAGGAGTGGGCCGTAATCTACCACGCGAACCAGTGCGTCTTGGTAGATGTGACATTTTTTCGATTTTTTGATCCTAGGACATGCCGGTTTCCACAAGATGTTTTCCGTTTTGAGAGATGAAAATATTTACACAAAGTCTACGCCTGCCTGGGTTCGAACCTACGACCTACAACTCGTAAGTCTGGTCCGTTACCACTGGGCCACCACTGCGCTTTTAAAGCTCATCTCTGGTAAGCAGCAGATGACTCCACAATAGAAAAAAAAATATAATAAAACAAAATATATTCAAACTAACCTGATATCAAGAATGTCCTTTATACAATGCCGATTACGATAAACTGATTGGTCCGCCGAAATCGATGAAGTCAATAGAAAAGTTAATGATATCATCAGTCACTGATAATGATATAATCCGCATATCGGTACAAAGTCGCGTTAAGTGCAGCTTGATAAGTTTGCAATAAGTTATAGTTAATACTATAACTAAGCCCTACGATAAATTCTTCTTGATAGCTCATAGTATTAGCAGGAAAATATGTGCAATTCCTCAACACAGCCTATCGCAGTCCATTGCTGGACATAAGCCTCTCCCAGGCTGCGCCACAACACCCTGTCCTCCGCCTTCCGCATCCAGTCTGTCCCAGCCACCTTCTTAAGGTCGTCGGTCCATCTAGCTGGGGGGCGTCCCACACGCTTGCCGATACGCGGTCTCCACTCGAGGACTCGTCTGCTCCACCGGCCATCGGTTGTGCATTTCTTTTTCCCTATAATTGGTTTAAACCATGTATGAACGTAAACGAAACAAAAGGTGTATTTAAGGATCGTAGTAGGTGGCGTGGGAAACAGCCGTGAGTTTATCATCTGCCTAACCTTTTTCCCAACTATATTGGGGGATGCAGCTGAATACCAGTATTTTACATAGAGCGACTGCCTATCTGACCTCCACAACCCATTAACTGGGTAATACGATGCCCTTTGGTAAGACTGGTTGTCAGACTTTCGGGCTACTGACGACCCGTAACGACTGTCAAAGATCCACGAATGACAGCCAGGGCGGAGGGGTCTTGGTATGTGAAGATGGTCACCCATCCACGGATAAACCGCGGCATGCTTAGCTTAACCTGATCGATCGACCCGTGCGGCTGTTATTACTTAGCCACAAGCCCCTCAAATGTAATAAAATAAACTTTTTGAAAATGAAATTCTTTCAATATCCCAATGATTTGTCTCTTGACGTTTTTGTATCAAAAAAAGTTGTTAAAGACTTATCGCTAACGCGGGTACTCGTTTAATAATCAAAACAATTGTTGGTGGGTTTTATTTTCTGATAAACACTTGGTTTATCTTAATCATAATTATATATCTTTTTATTACCTACTAGCGACCCGCCCATGCTTGCAAGGGTTAAATCTACTTTATGCGGCAATATGTACTAAAATGTAATGTAAATGTAATGTCTGTGTATGTGTGTGGGTTAAAGTATGAAATTGCCGACTTGTACTGAAAAATTGAAATTCGTTTTTTTTTTTATTTAAATTTATTTAATCAAAATAATTACCATTATTATCTATACATTGCTGCCATCTAATAGGTCATTTATGCCTTTGCGATAGAACTCTCGTGATCTAGATTCGACAAACTGTGTGAAAGCATTTTGTACTGCCTCCTGAGAAGAAAACTTTTTATCACGTAGAAAATTGTCCAAATCACGAAAAAAATGGTAGTCCGTTGGAGCAAGGTCTGGCGAATACGAAGGTGAAGAATGGTTTCTAATTGCAGTTCCTGTAGAGTTAAAACAGTTTCTCGTGCTGTACGAGGTCTCGCGTTATCATGGAGCAATAATGGTGAAGATCGATTCATGAGTCGGGGCTGTTTCACTGCTAGTTTTGCTATCATTGTTCGGATTTTGGCACAGTAGACATCTGCCGTTATTGCTTGACCAAATCGGAGAAAGCTATAGTGAATAACACCATGCTGAGATCACCAAACAGTTAACATTACCTTTTTATTGGTAAGCTTTGCTTTAAGACACTGTTGCGGCGTCGGACCTGGGTCAGCCATTGCATTTTTCGCTTACGGTTATCGTAAAGAATCCACTTTTCATCACATGTCACAATTCGATCCAATATTCCTTCATTTCTGTATCGATTCAACAAGGCAACACAAGTTTCAATTTCAACATGCGTTTCTTTCTGCAGATCAGTCAAATCATGAGGCACCCATTTCTCATATTTTTTTTATTTTATTGATTTGACGCAAATGAGTCAATATTGTTGGTAAGGTAACGTTAAACCATGCTGCTAATTCCTGGGTAGTTTGGCTCGGATCGGCTTCCACCATCTCTTTCAATTCATTGTTATTCACCTGTGTGGGCGGTCTTCCACGTGGTTCGTTCTTCAAATCAAAGTTTCCATCACGAAAGCGTTTAAACCAAAATCGCACGGTGCGTTCATTAGCAGTCCCTTCTCCAAACGCAACATTGATATTGACATTTGACACTTTTTCACCTATTCTCTAATGGGTAAGTAGCTAAATCTGCCATCATTTTCAAGCAAATTGCTAATCCATTGCTTCATAAGTTCGAAAAATTTGTCTGCTCAACACGTAAATAACGCAATGAATGTTGTTGAACTGTCAAAATGAAACCGATTCCGATTAATCGTGTGTTACGCAATTAGGGTGCTGTTTTAATGTTCTTTTTTTATTGTCTTCATCATTTTGTGCGTGTCCTAGATAAAATAATTTATGTTTATTTGCTATCTTTCTTTTAGACAGTCTACTTAGCATTTTTATCTAGCTTCTGCCTAATCGTATATACGTTACTAATCACAAAAGTAGATAATTGATATAAATTAGTAATTTATATACATTAATCGCGGTTGATCAAACAATCTTCAATTAACCTTGAAATTTACGTTTACGGATTACAAGTCAACGTCATCGGCGTTTTATTTACAGTAAAGATAAGTAACAAAATTTGCAGAAGTTGAGTTCCGCAAGCAATTCTTACTTATATAGTAGTAGTATAGAATTTAATCCCACTTTTTTATATATTTGACAGAGCTAATCTATATCTATATCTATACTTATAATAAGAATGTAAAAAAGTTGTGTCTGTACATTGAATATATTTAAAAAAGAATAATTGAGGGGGGTTAAGAAACAGTAATAGAACACGAATCTAATAAAAAAAGTCTGTCTGTTTGTCTGTTTATCTGTTTGTCTGTTTATCTGTTTGTCTGTTTGTCTGTTTATACACGCTAATCTCCGGAACTACTGGACGGATTTGAATGAAACTTTTTTTGTTATCTAGCTACTAAACCTGGGCAACATATAGGCTATAATTGATTTTGAAAACCGGAACACCTGATGCAGAACCGCAACAGACCAGCTAAACTATAAGAGTTACAAAAATGGCGCCTTAAAAAAAAAATTGCGTCTGATGAGCATTTTCTGCTGCGAGAATAAAATTGAAGATCCGGAACACCTGATGTGGAACTCTTAGAGCACAGCTAAACTATAATATATATAGGTTTGACATCTTAGCAAAAGTTATTCGGTCTGATGAGCATTTTCTACTGCGAGAATAAATCTCGAAGATTGGAACATCTGATGTGGAACTCTAAGAGCACAGCTAAACCATAACATATATAGGAATGACACATTAGCAAAAGTTGTTCAGTCTGATGAGTATTTTCTGCTGGGAGAATAAAATTCGAAGATTGAAACATCTGATGTGGAACTTGGAGAGCACAGCTAAACTATGGCATATATACAGACATGGCATTTTAACAAAATTAGTTTGGTCTGAGTATGAGTATTTTCCGCCGAGATAATAAAAATCAAGGATCTATTTCACATTTGATGTGAAAATCACTTTATACAGATGAGATTGACGCCTCATTAAAACATTCGTATCTATGGCCTCACATACAAAAACTAAGATTAACAATAAAAATGAGAATAAGCCCAGCTTGGTGGTAATTCACATGCCCAAGAGTTTTCAGAAATATTATTAAAAGTTGGAGAAGGTCTCCTTCCTGCTCAGGTCTGGTGACTGTTCCTGATATACTTGGAAAAGTTGTTGCCTCCGAAGAGGAACTTATACAATCAGTATTTGGGGACATTCAGAGCATAAGAAACCAGGAAAATTCGTGGTTATGTGAACGCGTTGTATCGACCCCAAAAGACGAACAAGCTGCATCAACAATGAAAAAAAATTGGGGGAAATTATTGGAGATGTCGTTTACACTTCTTTTGATAACGTAGTCAATCAGGACGACGCCACCAATTACCCAGTTGAGTTCCTCAATTCACTCACAGCGAGTGGTCTTCCTGCTCATAAAATAAGACTCAAAGTTGGTGTTCCGATAATGCTGATGCGAAATTTGACACCGCCGAAACTGTGTAATGGAACCCGACTTATAGTCGAGGTTTTACAACGCAATATTATTGTAGCTGTAATCCTCATTGGGAGTGGTGCCGGTGACACTGTGTTCTTACCACGCATACCACTCATCGCCAACAATTTCCCCTTTCAATTTAACGCACATAGTTTCCTGTGACTACATGCTTTGCCATGACAATAAACAAGTCACAGGGATAGACACTGAAAGCTGCTGGGGCTGATTTGAGAACCGGCTGTTTTCTGATGGCCATCTTTATGTTGCTTACTCAAGGGTTAGCAACGCTTCCGGGCTTTATATTCTGGCACCCGACGGAAAAACCAAAAATATAGTTTATAAAGATTTTTTTTAGAATAGTAATGTTAACTAATTGATATTAATTTCGCTTCATAATTTCGGAATCAAAATAATTCTACCTTTATATTTTAATGAAGTTATAACCTACCCAGTCTACAACACTCAATCTAAGTTATACCTAACTTAATCGAAATCCTCCATCGGTTTTGATTGATTTATTGTCTGACATATCGACACACAGTTGCCGAAATTCCTATCGGAACGAGAAAGGGACTGGATCCGCGTACGAAGTCGCGGGCAGAAGCTAGTAGCTTATAAAAATGCTAAGTAGCACACAACGAACCCTTCAGAAATTCATTAGGACTATCGTCATTACTGCGATATAGTGCGTGGCTTTACATTGTAATTGTGATTCGTCTAGCAACGATAATTGCGTAATTGCGATGGCCCTTTTGCGTGAATGTGACGCATGTTTACACCCCACTTTTTTTTTGTTTGTTCTTTTTTATGCGTCATGTTTGAAATAAATAAATGTATTTTCTTTCTTCTTTCTTTCTTTCTAACACACTATCAGTAGCGATGGGTTTCATTTTGACAGTTCAACAACATTCATTGCGTTATTTACGTTGTTGAGCAGATACATTTTTCGAACATATGAAGCAATGGATTAGCAATATCCTTCAAAATGATTCAGATTGATAGTGTGTTACGCAATTTGGGTGCAGAACACAAAATGTTCAGAATTCGTAATTATATGTGATCCACTTGTTGTACTAGTCTGTATTGTATGGCAATAAATTATTATTGCAAGCCATAAGAATATCATCTTCAACCAAGCCATTCAATTGTTTTCTCTGTATTAGGTTTAAGTATTAAGGTTTATACATTTGAATAAATACCTGAAAATCAAATTATTTTTTATTTACAAAAATAAATATAAATTGTATACTTGCAGGTAATATAATTTTATTACAATTACTAACATATAAAACTTTAAAAACTATTTTCTAGATTGTACGTCAAGACACAATTTTCTTAAATTTAACTAAGCTTAAATTATTTAATTTCTACTTAAAATTAAATAAGTTAACGGAACAGTTGTAGGAGCATCGCTGCAATGAGAAGGACTGAAGAAGCAAGGATGGTAGAGGAACCGCCCCTGGTTACAACGAAGTTGAAGATTTCAACAGCGGCGTCGTTACCCCAGTTCAAGTTACCCACGGCTGTGTCTATTACTGCCTGACCAGCGGCGAAAGAAGAACTTGGCAACTGCGCTTGGGTGCCATACAGCCACGTCCGGAACTGAAATAGAAAAAAATAACTATATAGTGACTTGCTCCTGCCCGCGACTTTGTTCGCATGAAATGTCTTGTTCCCCCGACCTACCCCGTCGCATCGCATCGCCCTTCGTATTCGCATAGCGTCCTTTATGACTTGCTTTCTTTTGCTCGGGTCCTAGCGTTATGTTAAATAACTTATAGCCTTTCTCAAGAATTTGTGTAACACACTCACAGTATAGGATACTGTCCCCACTGCTGGGACACACGCCTCCTCTCTGAGAGAGAGAGTGGGCTGTAATACACCACGCGAGCCCAGTGCGCGTTGGTAGATGTCACCATGCCTTACAAGGATCTGTGCCCTTTTGTATAGGGCTATCTTTTGCTCTTTAAACATAGCTTCATCACGGATTAAAGAGATTCGTGCGTTCAAACAAACAAACAAACCCTTCAGCTTTATTATTAGTACAGAATAATATGGAAACCACTTATGTACGGGTTGTAATTGTTAACTCCGTACACCGATTTGTCATGAAGGATTGTAAGTTTAGTTAGTATAGGGAAACCCGTTCCACTCAGATGCACTAAGAAGTTATGTTTATTTAAGTTAAGAGTAAGTTACAGTACTAGAGTGGAAGGCGATTATTTCTCTCAGTTGTTGATAGTTGCACAGTTATAAGTTCACTATATTTAAATTCGCATCGTTGGCCGGTTACCGAGTAAGCAGAAAAATGTACGGCGATGAGACCGAACATCTTAAAAATTCAAAACTATGAAGTTATGATATTTTTCTAATGACACATACAAGGAATTCTATTTTTCCTGTGTCTGTGTTAAATGGTAAAACTTCACGAAAGAAAGCAGAACTCATAAACAACACTTACCGTAGCAATGTTCTGGAAGTCAGTCAAATGTGCGCCGAGGGCGTTGATGCAAAGGTTGAGGCGAGCTTCACCACCATATCTGTCAAAAACAATTATATAAAGTACATAACCGACGATCTTCGCAGGATGGCTGGTAGCATAAGAGTGGCCGCTAGTGCCGTGCTATAGGAGAGGCCTATGTCCAGGAAAAGACTGCAATTTAGGCTGACGATGATTTTTTTTTCTCTTTATTTATTTATGGACATTTATAGTCGCAATGCGTATGTCAGTCCCATCGTACCCTTAATACACATTTTTCATATTTGGGCCATGAACCTAAACAGACTCTTCGCATCATCGCTCTGAGGATGATGAAAGCACATAAATCTCGTAACTCATTTTTTTTTTTTACTTTTATTGCCAATTTCACCTATGAAACAACGCGTTCAGCACATCTCAGAAAAAAGCTCAGCTCATCTCAAAAAAAAAAAAAAAAGATAAAGAAAAAAAAAAAAAAAAGAGAGATAAATAAATAAATAATAAATAAACTAAATATTAGTTTAGTCCTGTCAAATTAAGATACTCGATAGACCGTGATTAAAAACATGGCCACTAAAAATACGCCAATTTATGTCAAGCGCTGACTAATTTGACAGGACTAAACTTATATTTATCTTCTGTCCTTTTCTTAATGAAATAGAAAGAAAAAGATGCACTGAACTTAAAATTATTTTATTTCGTGAACAAGGGAATCGGCGCCACTGACAGCTCTTGAACGCGGTTTAGAAGTGCTGATCACTTTCAGTTCCGTTGGTGGAATCCGTATTTAAACAATAGTATTGAAAAAAATACAAAAAGAATTAATAATAATAATAATAATGATTTTTATTTCGGACCAAAAATCCATAGAGTGTTAGTAACATAATATTAAAACCACTAATATCTAGTGTTAATGTTCACTTTTTTTTAAATAAAGGTGGTAATAAAAATTTACAATACTTACGTGGATATAAGCGCCTGTAAGTTAGTACTGAGGAAGCTAAGGACGACTGGTATGTTCTCCCGGTTGCCTTGCAGGGCAAACGAGAATGCATTGGTACGGTCATGGATACGGATTTTATCATTGTACATACTCTGCTGCAGGTAGCTGTAATGAACACACATTATTAAAATAATAGTTGTTTTACATAGCTGAAATTTTGAATCTCCGTTGATTGTCGCAAAGTTCCAATTCCATTGCAACCAAAAAAGTTTGAGGACCTTTTTATTGCACATAGTCTTATAATAAATTATCTTAGGGTTGATTTTACCAAAGTCAGATATCTTTTATCCGTGGAATAAAATTGACCTCAGTTATAGTATGAAAAATCTGTCAAAAATGCAAAATTTATTCTCAGGATAAGACTTATTCTTGGTATAAAAGTTTGGTGAAATTACATCTTTGACTCATAATGTTATAGTACTGTTGAAGCGAGTAAGTGTCAATGAATGTAAATTATCGGAGATTCTCAATCATGAATCGAATCTGGCATGTATTTAATCTAATGATTTCCATTTTCCGCCTCTAAAAATATTAGGTATTGAAAAATATTAATAATATGATGACACTTTTTGTGAACATCAAATACATCTAAAACGATTTTTGGAACAAAGTTCTTTAAACTGGTAGAAATCGTCAGGTAACGAAAAAGCGTTATGCCCCCTCCAAGCGACGTTCACAATAGTAATAGAAAAAGACGGAGACAGATAGTTTTCATGGTTTTCGAGGGTACTGAAGTCAATAATGAGGTTAACATGAAAATCCAAGAAGGCGGCCGCCAAAATTTGTTTGACGCGCAGTTAAATATTTATTTTTGAATTAAAGTTTAAATCCAGTCACATCATCAACTAATAATTATGAACCAATAAACTTACTGTTGAAGAGAGGCCTGATCTCTGGTGCAAGCGAGGGCGCGGAGCATGACCACCATATCAGCAGTGTTCTCCGAGGCATTGTACCTTGCGAACAAGAATTCGTAGTCGGTGGCGTTGCCCTCACGAAGTCCCACGCAGTAAACGTGACGACGAAGATTAACTGGGACCCTAGAAAAAGAATCATATTATTAATAGCTTAATTACATAACATCACGCCTATTATCCCCAAAGAGTTAGGCAGAGATGTATCTGCCGATCGATTCTGTAAAAATCTCACCGTGAAAAGTTAGCTGAAGTGAGCTTAGAGTGAGCTGTCAATAGTGTCAATCCCTAGCATTAGTTGGAATGACAGCTCACTCCACGCTCACTTCACCTAAGTTTTCACGGTGAGATGCTTACAGAATCGCACTGCTGTAGTACTCGCACACCCAAATTTTGCCAGTTATATTTTTAAGTCCCATGTAAAATAGGAGGTGAGCCCATTGCTATCAATTCCAGACTCCGGGTTGCTACTGAAAAATTCCTGATGGAAACACCCAACTATTCAAACTAGGCTGAGGAACAGCACTTTTCGAACATCATAATAAAATAATACCATCAAATAAAGTTAACCTTAGAAACTGCTTGTGTTAGATTTCAATTGTATTAAGACGTCAGGTCGTAGTTCTTGTAATACCATGTGATATGCCCTATGCAATTCATCATAAATATATATACACCGTTTTCCAGACGATATACATAAACTGCGACCATTTTCAGACCATGGGAATAAGCATTTTTCATTCTTATTTGTTATTTTTTGTTATTTTCATCCAAACTATACTACTATACCTTGACGTAAATCACCCAATACGCATACCTCTTTATCTCTTTATCCGAAGCATTTGATAGATTTATCATTTTAATTGCACCAAGCGGCCAGATAGGCCAAATTAAGACCCTTGCTTACTGCGTAGCTCAATTAAATTTCATTAAATTAAATTACATATCTTTGTAACGAAGCCTTTTTAAGTACTCTTTTAGATTTGATTTATTTTATCTTTTGAGCTATAGAAGCGTTTGCCAAAGTTTAGAGCCGCGCAGCCAGCTTCGCCGTAGGCAACAGTGGACGAAAATGCTAAATTTTATACAAAGTGAAGCTAATTAAACGTAAAGCTAAGCCAAGCGCTGCTGTGGAGTGGCGCTCAAAGTCGCTCAAAGTTGGCGTCAAATGGAAAGAGGACACGATCACTAAACTTACACAATAGATGTATTCTGTCTGTGCGCTCTCCATTTCGCCAAGCTATCGTCAATACAGCCAGTGTGGTTGAGGTTGCATGCGACATTCATGATCTGCATTCTGTTGAGGATTGTGGACGTAGAGTCGGTGGCGCGTTCATTGTAGCCGAGGTTGCTGATGACGTTACTGAGGAGTCCACGCATGTAACTCTGCAAAACGAGTAACAAACATTTAAAATAGTTTTGTACTTATTTATTTGGTTAAACTTTTCGCACAAAAAAGTACAAAGGCGGACTTATTATTGACGTTTCAGATTGGTATTAGATTTTAGACGCATGAGACACAGGGTGGAAAGTTCCTCAACCTCCATTGAAAAGGGAAGAATCTCCGTCCTGACAGGTGTTGTCTCTGGTAGGTTACTTGCCCAATGCTCGTTGACGGGCTGTTGTATACGCTGATTTCACGGTAAACTTTGCTTCCGAGATGCAGGATTTGTGTGACGTCAGTTCGTAGTAGTTCGTATATGGTGGTATAGCTATCGTGCTATTGCCACAGGTTGTAGTATAAACAGTTTTAATGTCATGTTTTTTTTTTACTAGCCTACGCTGTCCCGCTCCTGGCCAAAGGCCTCCCTCCACTCCTTCCATCTTATGTTATGTTATTATATATAGAAAAACTCCTTTTTTGCGATAAAACATATTGATACTGTGATACGTACAGCGAAGGCTTCGTGAGCTCTAGGAATGTGCTCAAGGCGGCGCAGGATCCAGTCGAGCTGGGTGAGAGCGCCGTTCCAAACGTAGTAGTCTGTCTCGCTCCTCAAGAAGTCAAGTACGTCAAATGCGAGGGTCCTGTTGAGGTTTTTGGAACGCACGAAGTACAAGACATCGTTGACGATCTAGCAACAGATGAAGAACATATTTTAGAAGTCATGCAAGGTTAAACAAAACTGGTTTCTTGATAGCGAAAGATGACCTTATTTATGTGTACTCGAATAAGCTATTTTGTATACAGGCCGACCTTTGCTACTACTTTTCGGGTTCTGTACTTCCAAATAAAAAACGGAACCCTTTAGGATCACTCGTGTGTCTGTCTGTCTGTCACAGCCAAATTTACATCTAATGGACCATTTAAGTTGAAATTTGGAACACGTATGAATTTCTGAGACCCAAACACGGATTAAAATTATAAAAAAATATTATTTATTTACGTGTGTAACATAATTAATACATCAATGATTTTTTTTTTATAATTTTAGTCCGTCCTTACTGTTATAGTCGCGTAAAAATAATAACTGCAGTACTTCTCGAACCTTACGTACTAGTGTAGGTACAGTGGAACAAGCTATTTGGTGTACAGTCCATAACTTCACGCCTTGTTGTAAATCATTAATGTCTAAAATACGTGAATATAAATACCTGAGCTCTGTTCAGTTTGTGAATGTTATTCCTGTTGTTACTCTTCAGATAAGTTGAAATTAGCCCCCAGTTATTGGTATCGTAATTGACACGGTACAAACCTAGAATAAAAATAATGTTTATGTTAATCGTAAATACAAGGTGGCGAGACCTCGACGCGCAAACTGTAAACATGAAGTCAACACATGATTCTAGACACTAGGGGTCGTAGAAATATTTCCTCGATTATCAAATAAAATATCAGCTATCGGTGTCCTGTCACCCGTATGTCTACGCTAAAGCTTTCATTGTGTTTGTTTCAACATTTTTCTTGAGTAAAGTCATATCGTTTATTTCAAATATGTAGGTACACAAAAGGCACATTTGAACGTTATTTTTTACAATTTTTTTTTATTGAATTTACAAAAGGTAGGTTCGTATGGAGAAGAATGGGCAAGAAACTCCACCGTTACTCTTCTTTACTCATAATTACTATTATAGTGTTTCAGGATAGTTTATAATACATTACTTTGCTGTGCCAACTAAATGTTCTTCTTTCTTTTAAGACGTTGCAAGAAATTTTAATGATAAGGTGTTTAATCTTTATACATACCAGACTGAGCAATGTTGAAAAGTACAAAGTTGTCTCCTGAGGTGCTTTGTAGGGTAGTAGACTGTACGGTGAGGACATGCCTAGGTCTGGTGTTGTTGAAGTCAAGCTGACCCGCTTGGGTCCAAGTAAGAGGAATCTGCCACGTCTGGGGCGGCACAGTAGTATTTCCAGAGAGCAGATAACGGCTCTGTAACCAGAATAATAATAGAATAAATGATCGAACAAATGTGAAAATACTTTATATTTTTTACTTTGTTTTATGTAGAACTAGCAGCGCCTCGCGGTTTCACCTGCATAAATGGTGATCCGGTGGGAGTATCGGGATAAAAAGTATCCTATGTGATGTTTTCATTTATAAGCTATATTACTGTAAAGTGTCAGAGAATACGTAACAAACATCCATCCATCCTTACAAACTTCCGCGTTTATAATATTAGTAGGAAGGAAGGAGGATTAGTAGGATAACAATAAAAACCTATTAAAATATTATTTCTTATGGAAATTAGACCTCTAGTTTTCTTTAATTTGAAGGGTACAATACAGAGACTCTGACAAAATCACGCCAAAGTGCACTGTCTTGTCAAATCGAAGCGAAAGTTTTCGCAAAATGTTATTTCTATGTCTCCCTACAATATAAAAAGACCATTCAAAATAACTAAAACGACTTAACAATTTAAAGCTATAAATGAAACTAACCTGAGAGACAGTCATACCACCGGTAGCTGCGTCTCTGTTGACGGACACGACAGGGGAGCCCGCGTTCTGGACCCAGCTGTCGAACAGTACTTCGATATCCACGTTTTCGAAATCACGGCTGTATGTGAAATCCTCAGAAACCGCCATTTTGAAGGCTTCATACATGTCTTTAGGAGTGCCGAGGCCGTAAGCGCTGGAGAAAATAAGTTACACTAAATTATCGAACATTGTTATTGGTCGTAAGCACCATTAACCTTTTAGTGTACTAATTTAAAAGAATAGATTGTTAAGTAAATTAAAATTGAAACATAATACTAGCGGTTATCTGATATTAAGGCTGTGTACATAACACACATTCATAGTATTTTATCGGTTCATCTCTTAAAGTTGGAAGTCATCATAATTTTATTGATTAGATTATTTAAGAATGTAGACGTCACTGGTCAAACAAAACTGACTCACATTTGCCTCTTCATGTATACGATGCCGTAGGTTTTAAGTACTTGAACTTACTTGTCTCTTAAGTAATATCTAAGGGCATTCCTGAAGGTCCTTGGGCCGACGAAGTGCTCCAACATTCTAAGGACGGAAGCTCCCTTGGCATAGCTGGTGGTACTGAAGTGAGCACTGATGGAGGGGTTGCTGGAGACTCCAACCCAGTTCATGGGCTGTGCGCCCGCGCCAGCGTCATGGTTGAGAGCGCTGTGTACGTAGTCAACCACGAATTGGTCATCTAATTCTAAGCTGGGATCAGCCTGTCATCAAATAAAGAGTGTCAAAGCCAAATAATTCATCCCAATGAGATCATTAATAGGCACTTTTAAAAGCCAAAACAGATTTTTCTATTAAATTGAATTGCCTATCCAAAAGTTAGATGTGACACTGTCATCTATGGATGATAGAAATATACAAGAAAATTATAAAACTTACCCAGTGAGCACCGAAATATTCGAAGAAGCTAGCGAAGGACTCATTAAGCCACAGGTTACTCCACCAGAAGCAAGTGACTAGGTTACCGAACCATTTGTGTCCAAGCTCGTGGGCCATGATAGTAGCAATAAAGATCTTGCTATTCAAATTGGTGTTTTCTGGGTCATACAAGAGGTACGCCTCCCTAAAATGAAACGACGATAAATATTTTGTGATATTGTAGCGAAAATAAGACAAATGAAAAAAACATTTATATCGTTGCATCTAGAGTGAGCACCTCAAAATTTCCAATTAGACCGTTGTATAATTCTACTTAAACATACCTATAGTTAACCATTCCCCAGTTTTCCATAGCACCGGAGGGGAAGTCAGGAAGAGCGATATGATCGTTCTTCATCAAGTTACCCTGCCCCATCTCGTGATACTGGATACCTAAGTAATCGTCCAATTCGTTGGTGATCTGAAGACCGATTTCGGCAGCATACTGATGCTGGGCGGTGACGCCTTGACGGGAGATGATCTTGAAGGGTTTGGCAGCAGTGCTGGTTGATTCAGTAGCGACGAAATCACTCACGTGGAAAGCGACCAGGTAAGCAGAGATGATTGGAGTAGGGTAGAAAGTTTCGCGAACACGGTCGCCTATTCTGTTGAAGTTTATAAAATAAGATTAGAACATGCCACAATTTCATGCAGGATGTTATTGACAATAATTTTAATACACAAGGAATTTGCGTGTGCTGTTACTTCATAATTATTAACAAAATCTACCTGGTAGAAATGCCTTAGGTATTAAGTCCGTCTTTGTATATATTTTTTTGTATATTGTGCATAATAATAACATACTTAATTAGTTTACAGCTTTTCATTTCATGAATACATTTTTAATTAGCTGCAAATATATTGGTAGGTAACATTTTCAAGTTTTTGGAATATGGTATCTCTATTACCTCTCCTGTATACGGATGCTACAATTTTTTTTATTACTTTCCTATTAACAGTAACCTACTCTATTCAACTTCAAATGGAAAACGTTTCAATTTTCATTCAAGTGTTATGACTGGCATCCTTGGGGTTTATTCATAAACATTGCTTAAAGTTACGTAATGATTAGCAACTGTTTAAGCATACTTTTTTGATGTTTAAATATCTCTTAACTTTAAGCAAAGTTTATGATTATAGGGGTTAATTGCTATTATATTAATATTAATGCTATATCATATTAATCATATACTAAAATAATCATCCCACAAAATTTTAGTGAGACAACCGCAATTTAAAGAAATACAGAAATAACACACTCACTGTTCAACGCTTCTGATGGCCATGTTGGAATATGACTGGCCCAGGCCGCGATCACGAGTGATAGAGATTGTGAAGCGGGACTTGAATTGGGGCTCATCGAAGCACGGGAAAGCTTTTCTGGCGTGGAACGGCTGGAACTGAGTGGTGGCGTACAGTCTGGTATAAAAACAAAAGTAAAATCAATCAATTTGTCAATGGTATGGTGTAGATGGTGGATGGTGGTGGATGGTGTGGTGGTGGCGGTGCTTGACTGCTTTCTCTTCTATTTCAAAATTCGAGGTTCATATAGCTTGTTTGTAATTTATCAACAACAAGCACTTTGCCAGCTACTTCATCCACCCATGAATGCTCTCGAACATTTTCGAAATGTCTTTTTAAAAAAAAGATAATTGGAAATCTCTGTTTCTATGGAAAATTTAAAATCGGTCGAATTTAGCTGTAACACTATTTTTTGAAAATATTCTCAATTAACTTGTTAGACCTATATATCCTTCTTATGCGTAGGGAGTTTCATTAAAATCGGTTCATGCATTTCAAAAAACAAGGTTTGAAAGTTTGTATGAAATGCCGTACGTTGTAAACGCTCTAAACGGATAACTTAATGCAGGACAACTGCTCGGTAATATGGAAAAACAAAAATGCTGCGCCGACCGCAAATAAATATATAAAAGGGTAAGAGCATGATGACTTGCTCAGTAATTTTTAAATATTGTGACATCAAATCTAACCTGAGTTGACCGTTAACGTAGTAGTAACCCCTGTAGAAGCCTCGGTCGAGCGGGTTAGTGTTAATCCTTCCGTTGTAACGGACGGTGATGGTGTAGTTGCCCCGACTAATAGGTGCAGCGAAGTTGATGTGTATGAGCTCTAAGTACGAGTCAGTGGTGATAGGATCGGGGAATTGAAGACCCACATGCTGATTGTTAGCGTTGTTGATAACATTTACACCTGTGATTGAAACCACATTTTGGTGGAAAACAATCTTCTGGAGGTCGTCTTCCTGTACCTGTAGAGAAAATAAAATTGATAATTAATCAGTTCAATCGTTTATATTACGGATTTAAAAAGACACTTAACCAAGCCGAGAGTCACTTGTACAGTCACGAGCACCAATATGTCAACACTTGGCAACTTTCAATTGCGATTTTTTCGTTAAATAACGAATGCAACGTTCAAATACTACACATTATATAAACCTATTGGTTCAAAAATGCTATGTTCGTAACAAAATAAAGGAGTAAATCGCTTTTGAATAAAGCCGAGTGTATACATACTTTTGCTCGTGACTGTATTCCCCACCATTGTAATCATTTTTTTTTGTACTGGACCTTATCTGGGAACTTTCCGGTTACGGAGATATTGAAGGTCAAAGTTCCAACTTTTACTTACGTTTTTTTACGAAAACAAGTTTTTAATGTTATAACACAATTTAGATACCCCCACGATCCCTGCACCGTTGCATGCATAAGCATAATGTTTTGCGTGTGCTACATTGCGCACTACTTTTTACATCCTATATTCTTGTTTTCTCTTGATCTTGACCGCAACAGGTGGAAATCATTCTACTCTTAGACACTAACTGTTAAGTGGTAAACTTCAACTATACCCGACGCCCCTGGTTACTTATCTCCTTTAGTGACTGTACATTAAGTACCTACGAAATTTCGTTAATAGTAATCAATTGAAATATAAAATACTTATGTATCATGAATTTAGATATAAACGCCTTCATAAGCGTTATAAAAATATTACTTAGTCACGAATAATTTGTTAGTTTTGATATACAATAAAATCGATAATTACGAAGGGACTCGTTTATCGTCGGATAACGACAATCGGCAGTGTTGTAAAAATTTGATAAAAAAGTACAAGGAAATATTACATTTAGTTGCAGTAGATGCTTTAGAATGATGACAACGTGACGCGAATGATAAAAAGGCAATCACTATTAGACAAAAATACATAGGTACTTCATCGTCATCATCATTATAACCGAGACTTCTTTCCCAAGCGTCATCAATAGTGACTCATGAATAATAATAAAAACCGGCCAAGTGCGAGTTGGACTCGCGCACGAAGGGTTCCGTACCATTATCTATAAAAATTACGTCTGTTGTATGGGAGCCCCCCTTAAATATTTATTTTATTTTAATTTTATTTTATTATTAAAGTAAAAATACATTTGAGTATTTTGTGAATATTTTAAGTGCCTACCTGTTGCCATTATTGATATCGAGCAAAAAAGGGCAAAAAAATCGCGTTTATTGTATGGGAGCCCCCCTTAAATATTTATTTTATTTTGTTGTTATAGCGGCAACAGAAACACATCATTTGTGAAAATTTCAACTGTCTAGCTATCGCGGTTCTTGACATACAGCCTGGTGACAGACAGACGGGCGGACGGACAGCGAAGTAATAGGGTCCCGTTTTTACCCTTGGAATACGGAACCCTAAAAATGCTAGGTTTTGTTCTCTCAACTATCAAAGTCCGTTTCGAGTACATATATTTCACGGGGTATCAAAGGGGTGATACTTATAATACTTAGTCATAATAAAAGCTTTTTAATTCTGAACATTTTTGCGTTTTGGTATTTTTTTCCAGTAGCAGTTTATAGAATAACTTGTTCAGTATGCCTCTTGGCCGCCTCAAACAACTTCTACAGATTCCTAATCTCTATATGAATTAAAGCTCACAGTAGTCCAAATTGGACAAGAGTTGCGAGAGATAGCATTTTTACAATCAATCAACTCAGCCTATCGCAGTCCACTGCTGGACGCTGGCGCAGCCTGGAAAAGGCCTTTCGCCTCTTCCAAGCTGCGCCATAACACCCTATCCTCCGCCTTCCGCGTCCAGTCCATCCCAGCCACCTTCTTAAGGCCGCCCGTCCATCTAGCTGGGGTGCGTCCCACACTACGCTACGTTCTAGGACATGCCGGTTTGCTCACGATGTATTCCTTGACCGTTTTTAGATCAGTGATGTTGAAATAATTTACACAAGTGTTTACACAAGAGTAAAGCGCCGATCAGGGTTCGCTGCTACGACCTCTTAAGTCGCGGATGGGCCACCACTGCTCCAAGCACACTATGCTCCATTCGGTATAATATTTGACATTAAAACAAACCTTTTTTACAGTCCGTTCAACCGACTTTAACTTCTATTCCGTAGGCATAAGGATGGCATTAAAAGCAAAAAAGTAGTTACAATACCAACCATTTACTGCAGCTGCCATTTGTCATGCCACCAACGCAATAGAAGTCAAAATCGGTTGAAAGGACTGTAAAAAAGGTTTGTTTAAATGTTTCTTATTCCGAATGGAGAACAGGTAATTCAAAATATACTTACATAGACGTTCATCTTAACAATTCCAGTGAATAAGGCCGTGTTCAGGTTCACGTCAAGGTCGACATCAATGTCAGTAGGCTGCACAACGTCACTCAGGCGGTATTTTTCCAGGTCTACCTCAGAGTCGGTGTTAAGAAACTCCAAGTTAGACCTGAAGTCCTCCTGTGGGATGGCGGTGACCGACCCCAGGAGAAAACAGAGGACGGTAGGAAGCAACATGTTGGTACCTACAGGAAAAAATAGTCATATACCAGCTGCTCGAAGGTGACGAAATATTTTTATAGCACTGTGTGACCTAAACCACATTTAAGACATGCTTTTCTGTGATTTAAGTAGTCCTTTTTTACTCAGAAAATCGTGACAAAAGTGCGGGTTTAGGTCACACGAGCTATAAAATAGTATACGACACGTGTTACTTAAGAAGTCTATTATGCACGGCGTTTAGCACCACGCTATGCAATAATGGACTATTTAAGTCACACATATTGTAGGTAATGTCCTATAAAATATTGTAAGAGTTTTGTAAGTGACGCTCTTGTTAGTAATACCACCAAACTTGCCTATTTTAGTTGTTTAATCTATAGGTATCTATAATCATAATAATGTAAAACATAAATGCATCAAAATCCTTCAATGATAAAATTCCGAATTTGGTACTTGAGGAAAAAAAACAAATTTTATCACGTCAATGCATAGCAATATATTTGCGTATCACGCCTAATCATTGGCTGGGCTAAGTACTTTATCAATTATTGTATAAAAATCCGACTTACCCATTGCTGACCCGGACGGTACCAAACGAGCGACTAGAGAGGCATAGTTAAAATATTATATATTTATCAATACTTATTTACTTATCTATAAGTACCTACCATTAATATATTCGATGATCAGAGTTTAATCAAAAGTACGTCTGAAATCCATAGCTATCGTATAATCTAGAGATAAGATATTTTTTTGTATTTCGTATATAACTCTGATATTTATTATTCACTGCGGGTCACTCATTTGAGGAATACAGTTGTATTTTTATGTATATCCGTAAGCAAGATATGAGCTTTCAAAAAACCATATGCACCACAGCAATTCAACGTTTCACCACAATTATCTAGTTACAAGCTGGTTATTACATACATACATTATCACCCTATAGCGTCTCTGTAGGAGGAAGTGGGCCAAAATCCACCACGCAGGCCCAGTGTGGGTTGGCACATGTCACAATTTAATTTTTGCTTCTAGGACATTCCGGTTTAAATATACTGAGGAATATTTTCCTTCACCGTTTTGAGAACAGTGGTGATGAAATTAAAGACTTCATAAAACAAGTCAGCAATTCACTGAATTAATTGAGGAATGAAAATAGAAAAGAAATATTTCAGTGTCACAAGAACACGTGCATATTAAAAAGATAAGTAACTTGAATATACCTACTGCAGCATTAGCAAATGCTACATTAAATTTTATGATAATCGACCTTCTTTTAAAATAAATTCAACCTCATTTTTTGTACTTGGCTAAGCCAGAAACCTTTTCTTCGATTTTTTTAAAATGAATTAACGAATTAATGACATATTTATTTGCAAGAATATAGAAAAAAAGAAATAAAAGAAAGAATAGAAGAAAATGGAGGAGAATAGAATGGAGAAAAAAAATGAAAAGAGAAAGAAACGGAAGCATTTTAGAAGTAAACCGTCCGTTTCTTTTTTAAGGTTCCGTACCTTGAAAAGAAAAAACGGAAACCTTATAGGATCTTTGTTGTCCGTCCGTCTGTCTGTCAAGACCCTTTTTCTCAGGAACGCGTGGAAGTATCAAGCTGGAATTTATATCAAATACTCAGGTCTACTGACCCTTGGAGCTGTGAAAAAATCAAACTTCTAAGCCAACGCAATCTAAAGATACAGCCGTTTAAATCAAAAGATACAGCCGTTTATGCCGCAAATTTCGACACTCGCAAGGGAATCAAAACCTACAGGGTAGTTCCCGTGAACTCAAAATCTTGAAATTTGGTACGAAGCAACGTACGTCTTATAGCACAGATAAAGGAAAAATTGCGAAAACCGTAAATTTTTAGTTACATCATATAATAAAAATATTTTTAATTACGTAACCCTTGGTGCGCGAGTCCGACTCGCACTTGGCCGGTTTTTTTTATGATCATGATGAATGTATGGTGGATGGAGGATAGAATAAAATATGGAATTTTCAGGTGTCATGGCATTTTTTCCTATGAAACTTTGTGATTCTAAACAAATACGTGACACGGCGGGTGATATATTAATTTTTTTGAACGCTTAACCAAATCAAAACTACCAATTGTTAATGAATTGTTTAAACGTCTATTATATGAGAATGTATGGTGAATTACAGGATTAGAGAGCAGCGTTCTACAAAATCCATTTAATCACAATACCTATCAATAACTCCTCCACTCTCCAATAACAAGCTATGCAGCGCAAACACGCGGCGACTCAGTCTTTGAACTAAATTGATTTTATTTCTTTTCAGGGTTAAAGGTTGAGTTTTCGGTCCACGGTTCCGACTGCGATCATACTCAGTGAGCCGGTACAATCTTCCAATCAGTTAACGACGTAGAAGATCCTAACTCCTGATAGCGAGACGTCGTCATTGTGGAGCCCTTAGACTGGATGTTGCAGATAGTAGTTTTTTTCTTTAGTAGTCATAGTATTTTTTTTTAATATTCCCATTCTGCTGAATGTCAACTCTAAATCTGTGGATCATTTAAATATCGTAGTTTTAGCAACGAATTGACATGGTGCCGTCATTACCAATAGAAACGGACATTTATTTAGGCTACGCGTTGGCTAGGATTCGTTTGCAAACGTATCGTATTTCGAAAGCGTATTAACTATATCACATAAAAAAAATATATGGTACATTCACCAAAGACATTTCTGTTTCCTTTTTATGATCGAATACAACCCGTCGTGATCCTTTTTTTAAACCTAGTTTTGTTGTGAGTGTATTGTATTTTATTTGTTCTAAGATTGTGTTTCATTTTTTTATAAGTATCAAAATTATACGTATTCATAGCGAAGAAGTTGTTTCTCCTTTTTTATTGCGCCACACTACTTAGTAAAACAAAACAGAAGCTATAAAACTGAATTCATTATTAAATATCACGGTTATCGGTTGCATAACCGTGGTGAATTCTATTTTCCATATTAATTTCAAAGTCAAATATAAATACTGTTATATATGCGAGTATTGTCATCATATAACTCATTAAAATTCTCCTGACCTTAATCCCAATTTATTTGTGAAACTTCTCTGTTAATCACCACCATGGCAGTCACCCCCTTTATAACCACATCATCATTCAAACAGTCCATCCATCGTTATTTGGTCTTGGGTCATTGGTCTTCCCACAATCTTATAATCACCGGCATTTTATAATTATCTACTGAAAACTTTCCTCACGACATTTTCCTCATTCTTCCGTAGCTATGACTACCGATTTCCACACTACTTATCAGTTACAGATGCCATTTCCAGACATCCTCTTATGTATGTACTCATTTATTATTCTATCCATTTGTATAACTTAGCATTTTCATTTCAGCTGCATGCGATTTTCGGTCATTCAATTATCATCATCTAAATCAGCTATGTTTCATTCAGTCACATTTCAGCGACAAGACGTCCACTGCTCGACGTAGGCGGTCTATTAAGCATCATGAAAACATAATGCACTTCCAAACGAATCACCACAATTTTCACCAATTAAGTATGAGTAGGTATGCATACAGCCGACAAAGTGGACACACACTTTACTTACGTACATACAACCAGTAAGTAAGTAAAGTATGTGTCCACTTTATCGGCTTTGCACCAGGCGTAGTTGAGTATGAACTCAAACTCAAATCATTTATTCAACTAAACCAATTACAGGCACTTTTGAATTGTCAAAGGGTCGGTCAGTCAGAAAGATGAAGCTAGTTGCCCATTCCAAAGCGTAGGTACCTATGGAGAAGAACGGGCAAGAAACTCCATGGACACTCTTTTAAATCATAAAATTCTTACAAAATATTTGATTACATCATTCGTGTTGAAATTAACCATGTGAGAACGATGTAGAAAAGACGTGCACGTTAAAAGCGTCCGTTATAGAAAACATAAAAACAATTCAGAAATTAAAAATTACAATAAGCCGTGGCAGCTAAGAGATGACCAGTCCCTACTGACGGCGCCCGTTCACGAACATGACGTATGGATCAGCACCATTCAGCTCAACCATTTTGAAGGGAACTTAATGATCCAACACACACGCCACCACCAGCGAGACATTAGAGTGAGCATGACATACTCTCAGCCGCCAGGGCACATTTAAGTCAATGAAAGACGTACCCAGTAAATGGTAGCTTTATAGAAAGTACATAGTGCTCACACGTGTGCTATGCAATTATACAATACTAAACAATTGAGTTTATACAATGCAAATATAGTTTTCTTCCAATGTTCCGCAGCTCCAGCAATGTTTCCGAATGCTAATTAGTTTAAGCGCCCCTGTGGAGCTGGACCAGCATTGAGCCAAGCATTTTTGTCAGCGATGTAATCCCCTAACTTATAATATGCTTGGCTACATAGTGTGCGTTTAATACAAGATTTAAATTTCGTTTCATGCAGTTGGAGTATGGGCGGAGGAATTTTATTGTAACATTTTAAACAGTACCCCATGAAGGTTGAGTCTACTTTAGCCAGTCTGAAACCTGTTTGAACTAATTGGTCCCTATTTCTAGTCCTATAGTTGTGTTTTTCACCTCTTTTGTTGAACAGATTTAAATTTTTTCTTACGTACATGATGTTTTCATAGATGTATTGACAAGGTACCGTCATGATGTTAATATCTTTAAACAGTTCCCTTAAAGAATCGCGCCTGCGGAGGCCATATATTGCTCTGATGGCTCTTTTCTGCAGAATAAAAATGGACTCGATATCTGCAGCCCGTCCCCATAGTAAAATACCGTAAGACATGATACTATGAAAGTAACTAAAATAGACTAGCCTCGCGGTATCTACATCAGTAACTTGACGGATTTTTCTTACAGCGTAAGCTGCTGAACTTAGCCTTCCTGCAAGAGATGTTAAATGAGGACCCCATTGCAGCTTTGAGTCGAGCGTGATCCCCAGGAAAACAGTTTTATCGACGAATTCTAGTTTCTCTTTGTTCAATACTATGTCACAATCACTACTTTTAACATTTGGTAAAGCAAATCTTATGCATTTAGTTTTTTTCCCATTTAATACCAAATTATTAGCAGTGAACCAATTTAGTACCTGCTGTAGGGCGTTATTTACGTCGTCAATATTTGGTGCACGTCTATTTATCTTAAAAATTAAGGAAGTATCGTCAGCAAATAACACCATTTGTGGTTGGTTCTTTATTAAATGGGGTAGATCATTAATATATACTAAAAAGAGGAAAGGACCTAAAATCGAGCCTTGAGGAACACCCATTTTTACTTTTAAAGCAAGAGAATTGACACCATTTATTTGAACTTTTTGCTGTCTATCATTTAAATAAGATTTGACTAAACTGAGCGCAAGTTGACCTAGTCCGTAGTGCTCCAGTTTAAAAAGTAAGGTTTCGTGATTGACGCAGTCAAATGCCTTGGAGAGGTCACAAAAGATTCCTATGGCATCTTGGGCCTCCTCCCACGCTGTAAATATGTGCTTTAATAAGGTGACACCGGCGTCAGTCGTACAACGTCCTTTGGTGAAACCATATTGCTGATCATGTAAGATTTTGTTGGTGTTAAAATGATTAAGCATTTGATTGAGCATTACCTTTTCGTACACCTTGCTGAATACGGGCAACACGGATACGGGTCTATAATTGTTGGTGTCTTTGCTGTCCCCAGATTTAAAAAGCGGTATAACCTTACTGTATTTCATTAAATCCGGGAAGACTCCTTGATCTACACACAAATTAAATATCAAAGCTAAGTATGGTGCTATAGTCTCGATTATGGATGTACAAACTTTGATAGACATTCCCCATAAATCTTCGGTCAATTTGATTTTGATTTGCCGAAAAGCTTTTATAACTGTCATAGGGTTTATGTGTTTAAATTGAAATTCAATCGAGCATCCTGGAACGTTAGCTCTTAATAGATCAATTGAGACAACAGGTGAGGAATTTAAAGCTTCCGTCGTTTTACATGGTATATTTGTAAAGAAATTTACAAATTCCTGAGCTACTTCTAATGAGTATACATATACTCATACTCAACTACGCCTGGTGCAAAGTCATACAAAGTTATCGTTTTACGTTACGTCTATTCTTTATCTTTATAAACTATGATGATTGGATCCATTATTGTTATCATATTCTTAATTGATATCAAATAAAGCTGCAAGACTTATCATTTCATATTTGTACTTAATACACATGTGAATATTAACACTTTGAGAAAGACTGATTCATTTAGTACTTTCGATTTTTTTGTAAAATTGGCTATAAAACTAAAATAAAAGTTTAATTTTAGTAACAAGGCTCTTATACAGATACATAAAAGGATACAGACAGGGTAACAAGCTCGGACAAAAAGGAACACTCACAAGGTAGCAATATGTATGCTGTAGCATTGCCGGATAGAAGAGCAATCCTGTCCGTTGAATAATTTGACTTCTGGAAATGTTTGTATGGAAAAACTGTCAAAATTTTAAAATGTATTCGTAGGACAAAACCTACCCTACGTATAAAAGTTTTGACGAATTTGCGATTAGATGATGATAATGTCGTGTAGCGACAAGAAAAACTTAATAATAAAGCCAGAGGTGATGAAATTACAGAAAGGGAGGTAGAAAATAATTAAAGTTATATATTTACAAACAATTAAAAGATGAAGATGGACTGAAGAGTGGCGTGTAGTATATGGAGGTGGGGTGTATGGATGACGATGCGTGATAGGTGGGTTGAGGAGGCTGAGGCAGAGATCCAGTTGGCGTGGCAGTGGGAGTTGAGGAGGTAGACGCGAGGTATGTGCTGGTAACAGGTGCAGGTACAGATGCAGGTCCAGGTGCAGGTACAGGTACAGGTGCAGGTGCAGGTGCAGGTACAGGTACAGGTGCAGGTGCAGGTGCAGGTATAGGTACAGGTGCAGGTGTAGGTACAGATACAGGTACAGATGCAGATGAGGGCAGGTGCTGGTGCGTGTGCGGCACGGAGGGCACCTGTAGGAGGGCCCACGCAGCAGGACAGGACGCAGCACGGCAGCAGGAGAGAGAGGCACGGCGGGGACGCTATGAGCCCGCCAGGTGAGGCGGCCCTCGGATGAGGTGCGGCCCGATAGGTTCAGGAGTGTCATCTCAGACGGCCCTCGAATGAGGCGCGGCCCAATAGGTATAGGAGGCGTAGGGAGGGCCCGTCTGGTACCGGAGCGGAGAGGTACAATGGGTGTTCCCGGGATAGGCGGCCATGGAGTATCAGGCCTTATTTAGTGTGTTCGCTTTAGAGGCGAAACTGGAACTGAACCTTGCATTGCGTGGATCTATAATATCAGCTCGTAGAATAATATAGAATTTGAGATATGATAATGGCCAGGGTTAGTTTTTTGCTAAGTATGCATGTATATTTAGCTAAAAAGATGCAGGCCGGTAAGGATTTGAAAGGAAAGTTGCCATGGCGACGTATTAAACGTCGTTATCAAAGCTGTCATAATAAAATATATTATTAATAAAATACAATAAATTCTATAGTTATTTTGTATTAGAAGTATAGTGTTTATAGGAAAAATTATATCAATCAATGTGGGCGAAATTACCAACCCATGGCTGTCACTAAATCGTTGTAGTCTTATGTTAAAGTTGGGACTGTGTCTGTGTACTAATTGTGGATAAAACGTTTCGTGAGGAATAATCAGATCAGCGCCTAACGGTAAATGAATGCTTATTCTGACCTGGAGGAATGAATGAAAATAACTGTGAGTATGTACATTATGTTACAATATTCCTACTCAAATAACGTATATTTAGGTGTACCTATCAATAATAACAACACGACTTGTATTGTTAAGGAGATAACACCCTACATTTCATAATCAGTTTATCATGAAGGTAATATAATTATCGACACTACCTACTACGATACTAGTAACCTTAATAACATTATCTTAATCGTCTTCATGTTGATACGCTTATCTACAATATTCACCTTTGGTGAATTTAAGTAAAAGTGCAAAAGTCCCCATTCGGTTTCATTTGCTCTAGATAGATGTTGGCCATTGCTGTCCCACTGCTGTGCAAAGGCCTGCTCCAAATCCATCCAGGAACTCTTTTCTCACGCCACCACGAACCAGCCCTCGCGGTGCGCGTTAAGGTCATCTCGCCATCTCTTTTTGGACCGGTCTCCGCGGACCCGACCACCTACTTTCATGTATTATCAATTAAATGACGTAAATACGTCATTCGTTATCTTGCCAGCGCGTTTGAAATCGGTCCCAGGTTAGTTTGACCAACAAGAAAATTTCTTGAAAAAGTGTCACATAAATAATCAAAAACCAAACCAGATCAAAATAAATAATCAAAAACCAAACAATTACAAAAAATCGACTCTAATAGACAGCTTTATTAAAACATATAAAAATTATTATCTTTAATTAACAAATATTCTTACAAAAATAAATTATGTATATTACTCATACTATTAACAATAGTTTATAAAATTAGGCCATATTAATGACAAGTGTCACTATTAAGGTGACGACGCTGAGAGTAGCAATATTCGCTGATCCAGTTACGGGGGTTGTTGTTGGCTCGGCTGTTGTCGAAGCAGCTGTTGATGTAGTAGTAGGAGCTTCTGTAGTAGGGGCAGTGGTCTCTGGTGTTGTCACAGGAGCAGCTGTTGTTGTGGTTGTAGGTTCTGTTGTTGTGGTTGTAGGTTCTGCTGTTGTGGTTGTAGGTTCTGCTGTTGTGGTTGCAGGTTCTAATATATCATCGAATCCCTCATCGAAGTATTTATTGAATTCGTCCACCCTTTTTCTATAAAACCTGAGATTACGATCAGAATTCTCGATACCAGTTTTAGCGGCAGCGACGGCTGAAGCACCGATGGATTCTTCGTTTGCAGTCAGCCAAACTCCCATCTAGAAATTGAGGAAAGTTAATAAAAAATATCCAGATATTGTAAAAATTAAAAAGGTCTTAAAGACATCTTGAGGAGATATTTATAGGTCAATCTAAAATCCAAATGGTATATTAAATATATATTATTTAAGAATCCACATATAGTAGCAAAAAAATTACCGCAGTGATCTCTGCGTCAGTCAATAGACGGTTTGTGATCGAGGTCAGCATGGTGTTGAGAACGCCGGGTCTGTAATTAAAAATTATTGCAATCAATAAGCATAGTTGTAATATTAATTAATTATAATCACGATCTAAATATTATTAATGTCGATGATAGAATATGCTTTGTTGTTCACGAAACTTGAAGCACATTTTTTACAAATACATATTTCTTAATTATAAGGTACAATACCGATCTTGTTGTTGATTGTAACATCTACCAGAGAAAACCACTAGAGCTTAATAAAATAAATATAATATTTAAAAAATTCCGAAATATGTTCATTATGTAAAAAGACTTTTGCTCTAGTTTATCTAACTGCGCTTCATTGAGATTTTAATAACCAGGTATAATCAAATATAGGAAGTAGAAGGGATTAGGTGAGTGCCGTTTTAGTGGCAAACAGTTTTCCAAATCTGATCACTTCCTACAAGAGCCAAAGTAAAATTAAGAAGTAGTAGCACAGCATTTTACTTACGTTGCAATGACTCTCTGGAGATTACCCTGCAGCCATTGGAAGGCCCTCATAGTGTTGTATTCGTTGCTAGTGACAGCTGAACTAATAGCGGTGCTAAAGTCTTGAGCTCTAACAATAGTGTTATCGCTAGATCCAGAAACAATACTAGTGAGGAATCTGTTCAAGCTGGGCTGGTCTTGAGTGCAGCCTGCCGCTGTAATCATCACGACCTGCTCGTTAGCCAAGTTTGTTTCGAGGTATCGGTTCCAGAAGAAGTCAAAATCTTGAGAAGATCCGTAGCGGAGACCATTGCAATATACCCAAGGACGCATGTTAGGTGGAATGCTATTGTAAAAGAAACAGAGTATATTAGATTTCAATATATAACGCATTGCAAGTACTTTATTACTTTTAGGTACGGTCAGAGACAAAAGTCGATTACCACTGCTACTTATTTTTTTATTTGAAACATTGTATTTCAGCATTTCATAAAATAGCTAAGAGTTCTTTTAATAATACCTATTTAGCTCAATAATGGTCTGTAGGTACTTCGAAGTATTTTCCGTTTCTTTGTGTAGAAAACCTGTTGCACTTACCGTCCACCATTCCTCCAGGCCTGGAAGCTTGTTTGGGCCGCATTGATGCAACCCTGGTCTCCAACGTTGCAGAGGAAAGTCATTACATGCATGCGCAGGAGATCATCCATGAAAGTACCACCATTTTCTGGCTCGTTGTAGCCCAGGCGGGCAACAACCGCCGTGCTCAAGTCAAGGATTACAGTCTAAAAATATATTTTTAAATACAAATTTTATTTATACATGTCATGTATTCATCAATTCGTACAATATCAATGATATCATAATATTATCACATTTTAAAATCGTATAAGAAGCGTGTACTTTGCTACGTCACAAATAAAATGAGCTTACCCTCAGTCTGCTTAGAGCTAAACTGTCGTGAGCCAATCTTCTAAGAGCGTAGTTGAATCCAGTTATGGCAGCAAACCAAGGAGCGTACTGGTCTTCGAATTTCAGGAAGGACAGGATGTTAAAGGCTTGGGTATAGGTCATACGGTTAGATCTGGCTAGCAGGAATACGTCATCGACGATCTAAAACAAACCAAAATCGTATCTATAAACCCGTATCAATTTAAAACACATAAAGAAAAATTCTAGTCGACACACACACATGTCCGTCAGGCCATTCGGTCACCCCTGAAGATTTATAATTATCCAATCATATTCTTAATATTATAATAGCCACTCCGGACTGCAAATTATAAATTCTGTATCTTTAGAACTGAATTTTTCAATGCCAAAATATCTTTTAACGAGGATTAATTGGATTTTTTTATACGTAAGTACCTGCGCGCGATTGAGTTCGTGTATTCTCTCCCTGTCACTACCCCTAAGAGCCTGAGTGATAAGAGCCCAAGTGATATCATCGTAGGTCACCCTGTAGAAACCTAAAAAAAAATACCAGAATAAAAACTAGAACTTTTAAATCATTGAGTAAGTTTTCATTTAGTCAAAAATAAGAATGAATACTGCTTATATAAAAATAAATTACCAGACTGTTGCTTGTTGAAAATAACCCATAACTGCCTTCCAGCGTGTCCTCTTTCGAAGGTCTCTTCCTTAGTTCTCATGATCACATCAGGCTTAAGGTCCCCGAAATCAGAAGATTCGTCACTAGTCCAAGTAATGGGAATGATCCATAGATCAGTGCTCACATCTTGCTGATCCTCAGCATCATCGCGGAAGAAACGGGACTAAAAAGTTAAATTTATTTTGTAAGCAGTTTATAAATGAAACCAATATAATGCTAGAAACTCAATAGATCGAAAATCAACACAAAACTGGGGAAACTAACGCCTCAACTGCTGTGGTTTATTGACCGTTGATGACTTGTTGTTGTGCATCGTTGATTTTCGTTCCCGAAACCGGGTCATATACTGTCTTATCTTAATTAATGAGATATGTACAATTGCCACACTTAGTTGATTGGTAAATTTGCGTAAGGCAACTAAGTCCAGCTGTGAACTCGTTCGTTGCATACAGTTTAAATAAATTATTACTAATGGCTCTCTTGGGAGTCGGCGAGTCTCGTGAAACCTACTTGTTGAACAGTCATCATTCCAGTTGCGTGATTTACGGTGACATTCAACAGAGGATGTCCAGGTTTCTCGGACCAAGAACGAAAGTACTGGTCGATGGTAACCGTATAATTACTCAGAGCACGGTCTTCGTTGGCGGCAGCGTCCAAAGCACGGAACAAGTCTGAAGGCTCAGCAGTAGAAAATTTTCTGGGGAAATAAAATTAATTATAAATATAACTAAAGCAAAAATTCCATTGAAGAAAACAAGTTTGAGATGAGAAAGTCTATGCATATGTTTAGAATCTCAAAGCAATTGGCTTTTCCCATACCAGAGGACCGACCACACTGGGAGGGAAGCGCGAAACCTTGCGCTTTCAATGGGCCTCTCCCAGTTGGTAAGTCAAGTGACTAGGGTGCCTGATGTAATTGGTCATACCGCCAATGGTATGGACCTTCTGCTGACCATCTATCCGGACAGATGTGTTGTAATAGTTTCCTCACCATTAGGAACTTCAGATCACTCTCTGGTGAAGTCTGTGTCGTCCTTCTCCCCACCTGACTGCGACTCACGCGGTGAACAGCAAATGTGGTGATACAAGTCAGCAGATTGTGATGAGATGCGTCACTTTTTTGCGTCTTATCCTTGGCAGCAGGTCTGCTTCTCCTCTGAAAATCCGTCGAACTGTGCGGATGCTATATCCGATGTGGTGCGTCAAGCTATGGAGTATTTCATCCGCTATAGTGACGTACCCATCGGTGTTTCAGCTCACCCTGCTCAAGCTGAACAGCGTAAGCACTCGGCGTTTCTCAACTGGGTTGACGCTAGTGACCGCAAAGCTCCGGATCTGACCTCAAAGAAGAGAGCCTTCAACCATGCTGCCAAGTCCTACAAAAAGGCGCTAAAGAAGGCTCGCTTCGACCACATTGCCCATATTGGCAAAAAGCTCTCTGCGCAGCCGTCCGGTAGCAGATCTTTCTGGTCCCTTGCCAAATCGGTCGAAGCAATCTTCTGTCAGCACACACTGCCTCCGCTGGTTAAACCAGATGGAACACTGGCTCATACGGCGGGAGAGAAAGCAGGTCTCTTTGCATCTCTCTTTGCCCACAATTTACGTCTTGATACTGGCAGTGCTACCCCCCCGAATTGCCTCACTGCGACACGTCGATGCACGAGGTTCGCATTAGGAACAAGGAGGTTCTGAGAGCACTCTGTCGTCTGGACGTGAATAAAGCTAGTGGACTAGATGGTATGCCAGTGTTCTCAAGGCTTGTGCGCCTGAGTTGTCTCCTGTATTAACACGCTTGTATCACCTCTCATTTGGGACTGGTATAGTACCCAAGTCCTGGAAGTTTGCGAACGTACAGCCCGTGCCCAAAAAAGGCAGTCGTGCCGATCCTAGCAACTACCTATCGGTCGATTTCAGTAACCTCCATACTCTGCAAGATTATGGAGCGTGTGTTGAACTCGCGCCTCATGGCATACCTGGAAGGTAACGATCTCCTCAGTGACCGACAGTACGGGTTTCGCCGCAATCGGTCAATTGGGGACCTACTAGTGTATGCCACTTACTTGTGGGGCGAGGCCCTCGAGAGGAATGGTGAAAAGATTGCCGTCTCCCTAGACGTCTCGAAGGCCTTCGACAGGGTATATCACGCTAGCCTTATGAGTAAGCTTCCAGTGTACGGCATTTCCCCTGGTCTGACGCACTGGCTGGGTAAAAGACTTCCTGCATGAACAGTCTCTCCGAATTATTGTCGACGGATGCTCATCGGAGCCCATGACGACTAATGCCGGTGTTCCTTAGGGGTCTGTTCTCTCTGCAACTCTCTTCCTGCTGCATATCAACGATCTGCTGATGCCCAGAATCTGTGGGTATGCAGATGACGTACGAATGACGCACTTCAGGCAGTCTCCAGGTGGGACGAAGCCAACCTTGTGGGATTCAACGCCGCCAAAACACAAGCGAGTCTGTTCACCGCCAAAAGGAGCCCGTTCACCTTGGCTCTTTTTTTCTCTTGGCGCTTTTCAGAATGTATCCTTGGAGTGCACCGACCGCCTTCAGCTCTTGGGAGTTGAAATTACCTCAAACCTAAACTTTGGGCGGTTCATTGAGTCCAAAGCCAAGATGGCTGCTAGGAAACTTGGCGTTCTTGCAAAGGTCCGGCGGTACTTTACACCGGGACAGCTTCTAATGTTATACAAATCGCAGGTCCGATCGTGTCTCCACACACGGCTGCAGTACTCCTACTGCAGCCACATATGGGCTGGTGTTGCGAAATGCCATCTAGCAGCTTTGGACTCGGTGGAGAGGCGTGCGAAGATGCTAAATTGGTGATCCAGATTTGGTTAAGACCAATCTACAAAGCCTCTTTCAGTATTCTATAGGATGCATTCTGGATAGTGTGCGCGGAAATTACATGACTTAATTCCGCCATCACCGTTCCATCATCGGACAACCCGTCGTACGGCAAGTCTCCACCCTTACGATGTTGACACCGCTACGATCCGGACGAAGCGTTTCGCCTCGTCGTTTATACCGCGTACATTGAAGGACTGGAACAATTTGCCTGCAGCGGTCTTCCCGTCCGATTATAATTTAAGTGTCTTCAAGGCTAGAGTGAATAGTCTCTATAAATTAGTGCGCTTTACCATTAACGATTGCATCACTGCTTTCCATCAGGCGGGATCGCAGACAAGCACTAGTTTATATCATTGAAAAAAAGCAATCGATAAAAGTTAGATCATAGAATAAAAATGTCAGTAAATAAATAATATTATTACTTTTCATCCAAATATTTCCTCAGACCCTTCACATAAGTACTGTTGCCGAGCAAGTGCTGTGTCATTCTTAGGATACTGGCTCCTTTCCCGTACGTGATTTGTGAAAAGTGAGCACTGACTCCTTGTGGGTCTGCCACGCTGGGGTCAGTGAGTGAATGAGCAGAGGTAGCGGCGTCCGAGAGCAAGGATACTTGCACCTGCTCCGTGACGAAACGAGTAGTGAAGCCCATCTCTGGTGAAACCTGGTGATTAGATAAGATTTCGAGATATTAAAACAAAAAAGAAAATACATTAATTAAAGAAAGAAAAATAAACATCCTATGCATTCAATCACCTATTATTTTATGTAGGTAGATAGAATAGAATATTTTTTATTATGTACACCATAAGTATTACAGAACAAAAACAAAACACAACAAACCAATATGGGTACATGTACAAATTATTCATAGAAAATTTGTGAAGTTTTCGTATTACAAAAAAAGGACAAACAAGACTTTGACTCCTTGGAATCAATATATCATTCTTTGCGAACCAAAAAGGAAGGTTATACTATTTTTGTACAATTATTACCGAGGAAAAAGATAATAAAATAATACAAAATCTTTCTACGGTCTTTGAACATTTTTCCCCAGTGAAATAAAAATAAAGGTTCCGTTTTCCTTCAAAGGTCGAAACCCTCGTATATATCTTACTATAGCAGTCAAGTAGTACTGGTAGAATCTGGCAAATCCTTCATTTAGCCAGAGGTTATCCCACCAGGCACAAGTGACGAGGTTTCCAAACCACATGTGAGCAATTTCATGAGAAATAATATTGGCTATACGTTGTTTGTAGAAATTGTTGGTATTTTCAGGGTCGTAGAGAATGAGAGCCTCCCTGCGAACAATAATTAAATGGAAATGTCAGCAAGGGGAATTTACATTTTTATTTATTCTAAATTTTTTTTTTTGGAAAAAATATAATCGTATTAATTTTACCTATAGGTCAACAGCCCCCAGTTTTCCATAGCACCGGCTGAGAAATCTGGGATTGCAGCTTGCTTCATGTTCATATGTTCAGCCATTGTGTAGTAAGGGAAATTTGTATACCGCTCCATAACATCCAGAAGAGGCACACCAATAGCCAAGGAGTATGCTCCGGAATTACCAATATTCTCCCGAGCGTAAATGTGGAAAGGTCTTGAGTCATCGTTGTTTGTAGCTACTTGTTTGTAGCCGGACACGATGAAAGCCAGCAAGTACGTAGAAGTAATAGGTGTTGTATGGAAATTCTCCCTTATTTTTCCATTTCTGAAATTATTTTCGGTCGTTTCACTTGTGAATTGGAGACAAAAGTTCTCATGTGCGAAGGCAATAAAGAAGTAGGTATATTAAACTGTATTTTTACAATGACAACGATTAAGTGTACTTGCTAATGCTTACATGATTTCGGAGCTTTTGATCGGCATGTTCGATATGGTGGGGCTGAAACCTTCAATGTCTCTGGTTATAGATATATCGAAGGTGGCTTTGAACTGAGGTTCGTCGTAGCACGGGAAGGCTTGCCGAGCATGACCGGGCTGGAACTGTGTGGTAGCCATCCACCTAAAAAAAATTTTACATGTCAAACTTCTATTAATTCTAGGAAGGACAATGCTCATGGATGTATGGAATCCCGTACAGTCAGGAGCACCAATATGTCAACACTTGGCAACTTTCAATAGCGATTTTTTCTTGAAATAACGAATGCAACGTTGAAATACGACACATTAGATAAACATATGGTTTCGAAAATGCTATGTTCGTAACAACTTAAAATTTCATTAAAAAACAAAGGAGTAAATCGGTTTTGAATAAAGCCGAGTGTATACATACTTTTGCTCGTGACTGTACCATGCTAAGTCAAAATTTGTTTTTGGGGTTCCGTAGCCAAATAGCTAAACTGGAACCCTTATGGATTCGTCATGTCTGTCTGTCTGTCCGTCCTTCCGTATGTCACAGCCACTTTTTTCCGAAACTATAAGAACTATACTGTTGAAACTTGGTTCTGTGAATTAAGATTTTCACACAAAAATAGAAAAAAAAACAATACATTTTGGGGGTTCCCCATACTTAGAACTGAAACTAAAAAAAAATGTTTTCATCAAATCCATACGTGTGGGGTATCTATGGATAGGTCTTCAAAAATGATATTGAGGTTTCTAATATAATTTTTTTCTAAAATGAATAGTTTGCGCGAGAGACACTTCCAAAGTGCTGAAATGTGCCCCCCCCCCCCCCTGTAACTTCAATAAGGGAATGATAAAACTAAAAAAATATATGATGTATGTACATTACCGTGTAAACTTCCACCGAAAATTGGTTTGAACGAGATCTAGTAGGTATTTTTTTTAATACGTCATTAATCGTAAATTGTAATTGTACGGTACCCTCGGTGCGCGAGTCCGACTCGCACTTGGCCGGTTTTTTTATAGACTACACTTATCTATATTAAGTCCTACCAAAATTATTTTTGTAAACAAAACCGAGTTTCGGAGAATAATAACCTGAAAACTAGGTACTTTATTTTGGTTGACATGACATGTCACGAACGGCCATTATTGCCGTTTAAATAATAATTCGATTCTATTTTATTATAGTTATTTTTAATTAATGTAGAATCGGCAAACAATAATTTTTTACATGTTTTTTCAAAGACGTGATCATGACAGTTTCAAAATTCAAGGTTATATTAATCATGTCATTTGAAACGGAACGTCCTTTGAACGGAGTAATCTTAACAACTATACACACAACACAATATATATATACATACCTATATATACAAAATCAAGGGAGAGCCCTTGATTTTGTATATATATATTAAAGTAATAGTATGTATGTGTATATAACCTATTTATGTAGATAGTTTTAAGAGTGGTTTTTTTTATCATTGTACCTCTCAACCAAAGCACCTACCATCTAGTCTCTTCACCACCCTTGGTTGACTGGTAGAGAATGCCTAAGGCATTAAGTCCGCCCTTGAACCATTTTTTTGCGAAAAGTTTAAATAACTATTAAACGTTATGAAAAGGGATTAAAACAATAACAAAACATTTTTAATTTAAATTAAATTACCTGCTCAAAAATCAAATCTTCGACGCGTAACGTCGTAAAAAATTATGAAAATAATTACTATAATATTTTGATCTTGACGCATGAGACGTTTTGGTACGACTTTTGGTCATTGTATTTTAGTTAATGATTCGCGATCAAATTCATATTTTCATAATTACTAGTTTTCCTTTCTATAAATTCATACAAATAATATGTAAGATCAACTGTGTCTCGAGAGCCGTTTAATTCATTATTGTTGAAGAATCAGCCTACAGCTACCGAAAATTTTACATCGACATGAGTTTTTAAGTAGTAATGAAATATATTTGAACTAAACATACTGGTCCCTTACCTTCTTGTATCGGTGTCGTCCATATACCAACTCCTGTAAAAACCTCTCATGTTTGTTTGCAGGTAGCCTTTGAACGTAATTTTGACGATGTATTGTTGGTTCAGTACCAAAAATGGGTTGGTATTGATACCAAAAGTGCTGTATTCGTCGCATATGAAGTCCTGATTTGGTATAACAATGTCAATATCACTGGCATTGGAAGACGCGACGTGCACACTTTCTATGGTTAAATTATTGCAGTGAAGTCGAATTTCGTTCAAGTTGGCTACTTGTGGTTCAATCGTGATGGTCACATCACCGTCAAACGTAAATTGATTTGTATCATTCGCCAGGTATGGTGTCAGGTGAACTTGGTAGCTAATCGGGAGTGTGTTTCTAGACAGCCGGTAACCGCCATTCCTCATCAAGTTCCTGAATTCAATCCATTCTTCGTCTGTCTCGTCGATGGGACCAAAGGATAAAGTGCCCTGCAGTAGGGCTACCCCCAGAAGGAGGTTGAACCAGCGACTCGCCTAAAAAAATGGAAAAATATATAAATAAGAACACAGCTTGGCTATAAAAGCTTTTTTACAAAAAAAAAAACAACCGTCTTCCAAAAAAGACACTACAAAGTGAAAAATAACTATAATTTCTGAATTCGGTGGCAAACTACGATAATGCGAACCCAACGTCACCGACTTCCGAAAAATTAAAGTTATTTTTCACTTTGTAGTGTCTGTTTTGGAAGTCGGTTGTTTTTTTTAAAAAAAAGGTTTTTTTTTCAATTTTAAGTTGTACTTACTCCACACAAATTCGTAAACACTACTTGCTATGTAAATATCAGTGACGGAAAGTTATTATAAAATCATGAATATAAACTAAGTGGCAAAAATAAGTATTAATGAAGCTAAATCAAAACCTACCCAAGCAAAGTTAATAAAATTTATATGGGACCAGCCCCTGAAGCATACCCTATCCATTAAAAAAAGATTTTTCGAAATCGATTTACAATAATAATTGCCGGAGATATCGCGTAACATAAAAAAAATACAGTCGAATTGAGAACCACCTCCTTTTTGAAGTCGGTTAATTATGTAAAGATACGGCATTTACAGCCACAATACATCCCTGGACAATTCCACTAAGCCACCACTGAAAACTTATAGGAAAGCAAACGACGCAATTTCGTTTACTTGAATTTTTACCAGTAATTTTACTTTGAAATCCAAACTTCTGAACTGATTTTGACAAAATTGAAATGGGACCAATCTGAAAGTACATTGTTTTTTAATAAAAAAAGAATTTTGCAAATCGGCTTATAAATAACGGAGTGCTGAGGTAACAAACGAAAAAAAAAACAACCGAATTGACAAATTGAGAACCTCCTCCTTTTTTTGAAGTCGGTTAAAACTACGAATTATAGAACATGTCACTGTTAATTAATATTTATTTTGTTTTACTTATTTGTTAGTAACTTAGTACATAAAAAAACATACCATTGTCGAGCTGGTTTGAAACAAGAATAACCGCCGCTAATACTAATTTATCTTTCTCTATATAAACTAGTATATCTTATCCAAAAATTACAATTCAATTAATCATTTGATAATAACTATTTAGATAGCGAGAGTCATACCTATATGTTTCGAAAAAGCTGATGCCTCGATTTTTATTGGTAAGTGCGGTTTGTGATATTATATTATACATAGCTTCTGTCCGCGAGTTCGACCGCGTGAAATTTCTTGTCCCTCCGACCCCACCCCATCACATCGCCCGCCCGGGATGCAACTTCGGTTTCACTCAGCGATCGTTTTGATTTTTTTACTTAAATAGCCCTTCCTCCTCCCTTCCCTCCTTCCTCGAGAATTGGGCTATATAATTACAAAATGTATTACATACCTAAACGTACCTAACTGACGAAATATGGATGTTACTACAAGTACGGCTCTGCCTAACCCTGGCGCGATGTGGTGTAAATTGTATCTAAAAGTACAACACAATAAAATCTATAGGAAATTGTCAGAATCAGAATCACATTATATTTATTTGCTAACAATGTAGGTACAGGTTTGAGATGGTGCAGAATACATTTCCGCTACATTCTACCTTACGACGTGCAAAAAAAAATATTTATTTATATTTATTAACAACATTTATATGACTTAGAGGCCCTGCAATCACTGAACTAACAAATATAACAACACTGGTAGTAATCTCATCGTAACCATAACTCTTGTATTTTTCAGTGATTTGATTGCTATTAATATGTAATAATTTGGTACGATCGGTGACACCAGCATTAAATTGAAGTTGTTAATTATGTCAGAAATTCCGTCAGGTGTGTCACTCATTACATTTTGTACCGTCAACAAAGAAGTCATTAAACGCTGTGTAGTACCTCCACCGGATTTAAGATAGTGGCATAAATCGTACTCATTAGAGAAGGTATCTTAATAACTAATAATCAATAAGAATATAATAATTAATATTAATTATCTTATTATTATTATAAGAATTATTATATTTATTTATTATCTTATCTGCTAGAGGAAGAATTTTGTTTTTGTTGTTACTATTTAAAATACATATTTTATTTCGTGTTTTACGTTTTTTGTGATATAGTTTCAAAATAAAAATAAAAAATCGAAATATTGTGGGAGTACAGAAGATCACCTAGTTTAAAAAATAAACTATCACTAAAAGCCTATTCACAAAGACTAAAAAGAGTGATAAACTTGACACAAAAATCACAAAATAGTTACTTCATAAAAAATGCAGAAAATAAAACTAAAGCAACTTGGAAATTAATTAATAGATGCAAAATAAATTTCCCCCCAGAACCTATTCAAAATATAGTTGTTCGAAATGAGCAAATAAATGACCCTAAAGTAATAGCTTCAGTATTTAATGATTATTTTATAGATTCTGTTCAACCTAATGTGAATAATAACTGCACTGGTGCTGTATCCTCTGTAAATTACTATCACAAATCGCTATTTATGACACCAACAGATCCCTTAGAAATATTCCAAATTATTAATTCTTTAAAGAACACGAATAGTGCGGGTTATGATAGTATAACTTCTATCATTTTAAAATCTGTATCACATAAAATTGCGCCTGTGTTTAGTTTTATAGTAAATTTATGCATAGAACATGGCCATTTTCCAAATGCGTTAAAAACTACTTTAATTAAGCCTTTGCACAAAAAAGGTGAAAAAGTTACAGTTTCAAACTACCGTCCAATTGCTCTCATACCAGTAGTATCTAAAGTTTTTGAAAAAGTTATTTATAAATCATTATACTCATTTCTTGAATTAAATAATCTATTTGCAAAGCAACAATATGGTTTTCGAAAAAATAGAAATATTAATAAGGCAATATATGAACTATTTACTGTAATTGTAAGTAATGTAGATAAAAAAAATCCTATTGCAACAGTACTCATGGATATGTCCAAAGCGTTTGACCATGTCAGTCATGAAATATTATTAGGTAAATTAGAGCGATATGGCATTAGAGGGAATATTTTAAATCTACTTAAAACTTATCTCAGTGACCGGAAGCAAATTACTGTTTTAAAAAGAATATGCTCTAAGTCTAAAGTAGAGGTAACTTATATGTCATCACCTAGATATACATCATGTGGGGTACCGCAAGGAAGTGTCCTTGGCCCTTTGTTGTTTCTCATTTATATCAATGATCTGCCAAAATGCACAAAATTTCAAACAGTTTTATTCGCTGATGATAGTACACTCATTATACCATGCAAACATATTGAGACTTACCAAAATGATATAAACAACTCCATCCATTGCATAATAGATTGGTTAGTAATGAATGAATTAAAAATAAACATAGAAAAAACAAAGCTTATGACTTTTAACCAAAAAACCATTACCCCTAATTTAAATATAACATATGCTAATCAAAGAATAGCTGAAACGATCAATGCCAGATTTTTAGGCCTTCAGCTCGATAGTCACTTGACCTGGAAATGTCATGTAGAGATCGTCTGTAAAAAATTACACCAATACTCATATGCACTCTATAATCTTGCAAAAATGGCAAACGAGTCTATAGTTCTCATATCGTACAAAGCATATGTGACATCTACGTTACGTTTTGGAATTATATTTTGGGGAAATTCCACAGACAGGTTAACTGTTTTCAAAGCTCAAAAGAGATGTGTGCGTTCTGTATTTAAACTTAAACCTACTGACAGCTGCATCCCATATTTAAAAAAATTTAAACTCCTATCGTTTCCTCACTAAAATGAAAAACAATCGATCATGTGGCGAAGATGGCTGTTGAGACCGCTCGCGCTCCACTCAACATCGCCGCGCGCTGGCGGCAGTGAACGAGGGGTGCGGGGACAGCGGGGAGCCAGCCGGCTGACGGCCGAGCGCGGGCCCCCGCGCCACACCGCCACGACAGTCAGCTGTTGCTCTCCTCCGTGCACGGCTGCGCTTGCGCGTCTTAGTCGCTCTTGTTTTATATTGTAACCGACCGTTGTAATTTTGTATCTTTGTCATATTTGTTATATCTTCAATATACTTGTTATACAGTCCGCTGCAATTTCATTTTGCTCCACCACGACCTATCGTCGCGATCATTGGTCCTTCTACCGTTAACGTTTTGAACCGAACAAAGAAAAAACGGCAATTTTCAAAATTTAAAATCAACGGTTCGTCGGTTCGAGAACAAAGGACTTCATCTTCGAGCTCAAGTTCACAAGAGGTCTTCGTTTTCTACGTGTCATCGCCTGCATTTGGTCATCGTGAACGTCGGTACGGCAACAGCCGTCTTCATCGAGTTCAAACCAACGGGCGGCGCAAGAAAAGATCGTCGGAACTTGGGGCAAGAAGACTTTGAAGAAAACTTTACGTCAACATTCGTCAACTAGCATCGGAAAGGTTCCAGAATCTACACGTCGGAGCCGCAGCCGTCAGATCATCATCAGAGGTTGACAGCATAAAACCGTGAGAACGTTCCAATTCCTTTGTTTCCAACATTTGCCCAATCATCTTGCTTAATCACAACGTAAGTTTAGACAACTTTAGTTGCATTTCAAATACCTAAGTAGTAATTTCATCAATCCACTATCTTCAGCCTATCAACTTGTTTAAACAGTTTTTTTTTGTTTTTTATACAGTAGGTACCTACACAGGTTTAAATAAGCCAAATAGCAGTGAGTTCGATATTTTTTATTCATTAGATATTTTTATTCAATCACTGCTAAAAATTATGACATTTTTATTCAGTCACCGTCTTATTATCATTCTTATTCTTAATCGTATATTCGTATTCGTTACTAATTCCAGTTAATATATTTTGCATTATTCCATCTAATTGAATTGAATTTAATTTGTTTTTGTGTGGAGAAAACATTGCATCATTCGCCTTGCGTTACTCAGCAGAATCGATAGGAAACGCCTAGCGCTTTTGTAATAGCAATCTCATATCGTGCTGCTTATTGCTCCCGTGCTTAATTCGCAACTTATTGCTAATCGTTTACCGTCAGTAATTTTCACTTAACATTATTACAATAGTATCTTTTATTCTTTTACCCTCTCTTTTTTTTTTTGTTTTTTTTTTCTTTTTCTTACTGCAACTGTTAAATTGTCTTTGTCATGGCTGACATTAAAAGTTTAATTAAGAAGCGAGCTTCAATTAAAGCCAAGCTTACGCAGTTTAATTCTTATTTAAATGTTTCTAAGTCTTGCGAAAAGTTGAGTGAGGTACAAGTCATCGAAATCGAATACCGACTTAATATATTTGAAAGCCTTTATGAGAAATATGATGTATTACAGGATGAATTGGAGGCGTTGGTAGATGACCCCAGCGAGCAATATGCGGAACGCGAAGAGTTTGAAAAGCTGTACTACGGCTTGGTGGCTTCCGCACGCCAGCTGATCGCCGGCGCAAGAAAGCTTCTTAGGGGGGACTCCGCAAGCGAGGTGGATTCTTGTATTACTAGTACACACAAACACAATTCAATTCGTTTACCCAAAATTGACTTACCCAAGTTTTCAGGTAGCTATCATGATTGGCTGGAGTTTAGAGATACCTTTGTTTCTATAGTACACAACAACACATCCTTGGATAAAATAAATAAGTTACACTATCTGCGTGCTTCCTTAAAGGGTAGTGCCTCTCTTGTTGTTGATAACCTTGACTTCAGATCAGAAAACTACGACGCTGCTTGGAAGTTACTCTGTGAGAGGTATGACAACAAAAGATTGCTTGTCAACAATCATGTGCAAGCACTCTTTAACGTTCAGCCTATAGATAGAGAATCAAGTAAGTCACTACGTTACATAATTGACGCAACAAATAAAAATCTTAGGGCTTTGGCAACCCTTGGTCAACCCGTTCAAAACGCTTTCGTTGATGTGCTTATCATTTACATAATGACCAGTAAGCTCGACCACGTTACAAATCGTCAATGGGAAGAGCACAGAAACACTTTTTTCCGAACCTCCTACGTTATCTGCGTTCACTGGCTTCATCAGTAGCAGAGCTGACTTACTGGAGACACTTGAGGAGTCTAAGCCTATGGCAACAGCTAAAAATGAGCACGCTACACCTGCGACGAAATCTAAGAGCAGTGCTATGGTACCTGACAAGTCATTAAAACCATTGTCATGTCCCATGTGTCGTCAGGATCATTTTATTTTTGCATGCGACCAGTTTAAAAGTCTCTCGGTACAGGCTCGTATTACAAAGGCTCAGGGTTCAAAAGTGTGCATGAATTGTCTTCGTCCAGGTCATGATGTCTCCAAATGCAAATTAGGTCATTGTAAATATTGTCGTCAAAAACACAACACTTTATTACATGTCGATAATGATAATATTCTTCCTAGTGCACACAACACTGCATTATCAGCTAGTCAATCGTTTACATCTCGAGTAATTTTACTTTCCACAGCGCTCGTGAGGGTGACCGGGGCTGACGGTAACCACCATACAGCACGAGTCTTGCTGGACAGTGGAAGTACAACAAATTTCATCTCGGAGGACTTTGTTCGTAAGCTGCATATTCCTACCTACATTACCAAGTCCAAGGTAACAGGTATAAACTATCAAGTTTCTAGTTGTACTCAGGGGTGCTCAGTGTCATTAAAATCAATTGATGATAGTGAGTACGAACTGAACATTGACTGCCTCGTATTGCCGAAAGTGTCAGCATCAGTTCCTAATACTTTTGTTGATACTAGCAATATTCGTATACCTACGAACGTGCGTCTTGCTGACCCCACTTATTATGTTCCGTCTTCAATCGACGTCCTAGTTGGTGCGGAAGTCTTTTGGGGTATCATAGGCACTGGCCGTATCGCATTAGGTACTCATAAGCCCACTTTGCTTGAGTCAAAATTAGGTTGGCTCATTTCGGGTGCATATCATCAGTCTGACTCCTCTTCACATGTTTGTATGCACAATAATAACTTACAAGTAGATTTAGATCGGTTTTGGGAGTTAGATTCTGTGTCGTCTATACATAAACACTCTGGTGAAGAGAGATCATGTGAGCAACACTTCATAGATACCACATATCGTAATTCTGATGGGCGATTTGTGGTAAGTATTCCCTTCAAAGAGTCACTTGACGTGTTGGGTGATTCATACATGATGGCTAAGCAGCGATTTCTATCTCTTGAACGTCGTTTGGGTAGAGATCCTCACCTTAAAAGCCTATATATTGACTTTATTAATGAGTACATAGAGCTGGGGCACATGTCTGAATCTACTAGGCACCCACTCGACTCAACATGTTCAAACTATCTACCACATCATGGTGTTTTGAAGGAGTCAAGAACCACCACCAAATTAAGGGTGGTTTTTGACGCTTCCGCCAGAACCACATCAGGTAGGTCCTTTAACGAAATACAGATGGTTGGTCCCCCTATCCAAGATGATTTGTTGTCTATATTGCTTCGATTCCGTCAACATAAAATTGTCATAAGTGCGGACATTGAAAAAATGTATCGACAAACTCTTGTTCACGACAATAATCGTCCTTTACAAAAAATCCTTTGGAGGGCAGAACCAACTCATCCGTTAAAGGAGTATACGCTTAATACCGTAACATATGGCACGGCATCAGCACCCTTTTTAGCTACCAGGTGTTTACTTCAACTAGCTGAAGAGTGCTCAGATTCTTCAACAAAGTTTTCGATAGCACGTGACTTCTATGTGGATGATTACTTGTCCGGTGGATCATCTGTTTCAGAAACTTTGGAAAAAAGCCGCCGTGTTGACGATGTCCTTCGGTCAGCAAAGTACAACCTTCGGAAATGGCGATCCAACTCCAGACAGGTGCTGCAGGCGCTTAGCGGTGAACACGACGTTTCTGATGTTGTGGACCTGAGTGACAACGAGCAGTCGAAGACTCTGGGGCTCCTATGGAAGAGTTTAAGTGACGCGTTTTCATTCTCTATTAATTTAAACTCCACTGACAAGGCTACTAAGCGTCATATCTTGTCAACCATAGCACAAATCTTTGATCCCATTGGCCTTGTCGTTCCATGCATAGTGGAAGCCAAAGTTATCATGCAGCATCTGTGGCTGGCCAAATGTTCTTGGGATGAGCTTGTTCCCGCACATATTCAGTATGCCTGGAATGACTTTCAAAATAGCCTGCACCTTTTAAATGAGTTCAAGATACCTCGGTGGGTGTTATGTGAATCTGCGTCCCGTCTACAGCTGCATATATTCACTGACGCTTCCGAAAAAGCTTATGGGGCGTGTGTTTATGTTCGCAGTGTTTCGAGTGACGGCGAGGTTACCGTACATCTCCTTACCGCTAAAAGCAAGGTAGCTCCAATCAAATCCACAACCATACCGCGGCTCGAGCTGTGTGGTGCGTTGTTGGGTTCACGGTTGTACTCAAAGGTTCGTCAGTCAATTACATTACATTTTGATGAAGTCCATTGTTGGTGTGATTCCACCATCGTCTTAGGATGGTTATCTACTTCACCAACCCAACTAAAGACATTCGTTCGTCATCGTGTGTCTGAGATTCAGGAAACTATAGGAGGAAAGGCTTGGCACTATGTTCCGTCAGCTGAAAACCCCGCAGACCTCGCTTCGCGTGGACTTAGAACTGACAGGCTGCTGTCGTCTACATTGTGGTGGTCAGGACCACAATTTCTTAGCAAAGATATGTCTTCATGGCCTCAATTCCCTGAATCAAATCAAAATACTTCTGGGTTACCAGAGACAGTCTCTTCTTATCATGTTTCTAATCACATTGTTGAAAGTCCTATTACTGCGTTATTTTCAAAATTTTCAAACTTTAGCACATTACAGCGTGTGACGGCATATGTCATGCGATTCATATTTAAATGCAATAAGAAGTCATTTGAGTCTGGTTCACTAACTTCTACTGAACTTAACAATTCTTTAAACTTGTTATTAAGGTTTAGTCAAATGGAATCTTTCTCGGAAGAGTATCACTTACTTAAATCAGGTAAACAGTTACCAGCAAAGAACAAGCTATTATCTTTGTCACCTTTCTTTGATACTCTTTCTAATTTAATTCGTGTTGGAGGAAGATTAAACAATTCATTTTATGATTATAACATTAAGCATCCAATTCTATTGTCTAGTTCTCATATAATTTGCATTCTCTTGTTCAACATGTTTCATGTACGCCTTTTGCATGCTGGGCCACAGCTTTTATTAGCCACTGTTCGTCATCACTACTATCCTATTGGGGGTAGAAACTTGGCTAAAAAGATCACGCATCAATGCGTAAAGTGTTGCAGAGTCAAGGCCAACACAATTCAGCCTATCATGGGTAACCTCCCAGAGCAGCGTCTACATTTGGAGTTTCCTTTTTTAGACACAGGGGTGGACTACGCCGGTCCCATCATGATAGCTGACCGGAAAGGTAGGGGATGTAGGCTCATCAAATGCTTCATTTGTGTGTTTGTGTGTCTAGCCACGAGAGCCATCCACCTCGAGCTTGTGTCGGACCTTACAAAAGAAGCTTTCTTAGCTGCACTAAACCGCTTTATTGCCCGACGGGGAAAACCCCGTAACATCTTTTCCGACAACGGTACCACCTTTGTCGGTGCTTTCAATGAGTTGGCCAGGCTGCTTTCGCAAAACTTAAACTTCAACAACATCGACCCTGGCATAAACTTTTCATTTATACCTGCGTATACCCCACACTTCGGAGGCCTATGGGAGTCTGCAGTTAAATCCACCAAGCATCATCTACGACGCATTTTGGGTTTAACAAACCTTACCTTTGAGGAAATGGCTACCTGTTTAATTCAAGTTGAGGCTATCTTAAACTCAAGGCCCTTAACTCCACTGTCCAACGACCCTTCCGACCTCACTCCTTTAACCCCGGCACACTTCCTTATTGGTCGTTCTCTAATCATGCTGCCTCATCCACAGATCCAGAACGCCAACGTCAACAGTCTCCAAAGATTTCGCCGTATTGAATATTTGAAGCAACATTTCTGGGCTCGCTTCTCACATGAATATGTTTTGTGGCTACAGGAGAGAACAAAATGGTGCCGGTCGTCTGGCGAACTCAAGGAAGGAACACTGGTCATCATAAAGGACAAAACCTTACCTCCTCTTATGTGGCTTTTAGGACGCATCACACACGTTCTCCCAGGCAGAGATGGCGTCGCGAGAGTCGCCGACATTCTCACGAGAAAGGGTGTCATCCGGCGCGCCTTCAACACCATCTGCCCGCTGCCGGTTTCTTCTGTTGAAGACTCTTCAACGGGGGGAGTATGTTGAGACCGCTCGCGCTCCACTCAACATCGCCGCGCGCTGGCGGCAGTGAACGAGGGGTGCGGGGACAGCGGGGAGCCAGCCGGCTGACGGCCGAGCGCGGGCCCCCGCGCCACACCGCCACGACAGTCAGCTGTTGCTCTCCTCCGTGCACGGCTGCGCTTGCGCGTCTTAGTCGCTCTTGTTTTATATTGTAACCGACCGTTGTAATTTTGTATCTTTGTCATATTTGTTATATCTTCAATATACTTGTTATACAGTCCGCTGCAATTTCATTTTGCTCCACCACGACCTATCGTCGCGATCAATGGCGTTAGCACAGAAACACTGAAAATAGGCGAACCTATTCTCCTTCCATACATCACCCGGTTCTTTAACAGCATTCTGCATTCAGGTAATTTTCCTAAAGATTTTTGTCACTCTAATATTATTCTGCTCCACAAAAAGGGTGATAAATCCGATATTAATAATTACAGGCCCATCAGTTTAATATCACATATCTACAAAATGTTCATAAAAATAATTGAAAATCGCATATCTGGCGAACTAGATAAACACCAACCCCCCGAGCAAGCAGGCTTCCGGCCTGGCCTTTCTACGACAGATCATCTGCATGCAGTCAATCAACTCATAGAAAAACACCAGGAATATAAAATCCCATTATACCTCGCTTTTGTTGATTATTCCAAAGCTTTCGACAGCATTTCACACACATCCATTTTTGACGCCTTAAGCAACCAAAACATTGATCCCACCTATATAAATCTGTTACGCAACATTTACAAAAACAGTACAGCCGCAATAAAACTTGAAACCACCGGTCCAAAATTTAAAATAGAGAAAGGAGTCAAACAGGGCGACCCGCTATCTCCTAAACTGTTCACCAGTACCCTTGAAGAAATCTTCAGGAAGTTGGCAGCCGAATGGAGGGAAAGAGGCATTGTCCTTGGCGAAGCGAGACTGACAAATCTACGTTTCGCCGACGACATTGTTCTCTTTTCATCCTCAGCCACTGAACTTGAACGGATGCTCCAAGAACTTAGCAATGCAAGCCTTGAAGTTGGACTAAAGATGAATATGTCAAAGACCAAAGTTATGTGTAACGAAACAACACCTAGAAGCATAAAAGTAGACGGGGAGATAATACAACATGTCCAGGAATACCTTTACTTGGGCCAAGTAGTCTCTTTCCAGGCGAGACAAGATAAAGAAATCACAAGACGAACGGAAAACGCCTGGAAGAGCTACTGGTCCTTGAAGAATCTGTTTAAAGGTGAGTTGCCTATGGCACTGAAACGCAAGCTCATGGACATGTGTATTCTTCCCGTCTTAACCTACAGTGCCCAAACTTGGTCTTTGACTAACATCCAGAAGTCCAAACTCAAGGTCTGCCAACGAGCAATGGAGCGCAGTATACTAGGCGTTAAGTTAACGGATCGTGTTCGAAACACAATACTGCGCTCCAAAACAAAGATAGCTGACGTGGCTCAAAAGGCTGCCCAACTGAAGTGGGACTGGGCAGGACATGTTTGCCGTATGCCGGACAAACTGTGGGCCAAAATAGCACAGAATTGGTGCCCTGAGACAGCGAGGCGAGGTCGCGGCAGACCACGTAGGAGATGGCGGGACGAGCTGGATAGGTTCCGTCAAAACTGGAAGGAGGACGCGCGGGCTCGCGGAAGATGGAAGGAGTGGAGGGAGGCCTTTGCCCAGGAGTGGGACAGCGTAGGCTAACATAAAAAAAAAAAAAAAAAAAAAAAATCGTTTCCTTGTATGTACATTTTTGAAACAGCAGTATTTGTCAAATCCAACTTTCATATATTTAAACCACTGAAGTCTAAACGTCGGAACAGAGAGATATGTACCATTCCACACAAAACTACATTATTTTCGAAAAGTCTTCTTGGAATGGCACCTAAAATATATAATAAGCTTCCTATTGAAATCAAAGATTTAAATGAAATACTTGATTTCAAAAAAGCTTTATTGAAACTATTATATAAGAAGGTATATTACTCTGTTAATGAGTACCTAGATGACAGATTTTAAATTATTAAATTCATTCCATAAACGTTATTAGTTCCAGCTCTTTTTTTTTTATTTTTTTTTTTTTTTAATATAACATTTCTTTTTTAGTAATCACTATAAGTATTAAATATTATTAAATAATTGCCTAATGGTTTAAATGTTACAAATTATTGACTACTATATCAATTAGATTATTAGATACTATTAAATTATTGACTGTTTTAAATGATTGATTGTTATTATTATTTATTATGATTGACTAATATATTAATACTAAATTATTGACTACTGTAATGTTTTGCAAAAGTCTTTAAATTATTGTATGCCTAAAGGCGGGTCATAGATGTAGGTACTTCACTGTATAAACTGTAACACCATATTTTTACCTGTGTACCACAATAAACTATTTGAATTTGAATTTGAATCAAAATCAAAACTCATTTATTCAAATTAGGCTGAGAATCAGCACTTTTTGAACGTCAAAATTACAAAAGACAGTCCCCCAAAAACGCCCGCCCTTCACCACTTCCTAGTGCTATCGCTGGGAAGAAGAAGTGGCGCAACAAACTCCCCAGCAGCACAGCTGTCTGTTCAATTAAAAAAAATACTTGATTGTATACAAATGTCCCAGCTACCTTCTTTAGGTAGTCCATCCATTTAGCTGGGGGGTGTCCCTTACTACGCTTGCCGATACGCGGTTTCCAGTCCAGAACTCGTCTACTCCACAGGCCATCGTCGGCTCAAACGTGGCCCATGTTAGTGTTTAGCTTTATAAAACCTATCCTCAGCTGAGTCGAGTCTCTCGGATACCAAGATCCGCTACAGGCGGGGCGGGCTGCGCTACATTACAAGAATCCCCATAGATCACTTTCGTAATTTTTTTAGGAACCGTCGCACAATACATGTGGCGAGCCGGCCGCATCTCGAATTTTTGTATCAAATGCGATGTGCTGCGACCCGACGCGGCTATACTATTATGCGTTTGCTTTTAAGAACATTTATGCACGGCAAAATACGCTGTTTACTCCTTTTATTGCATATAATTATTTTCTCGGCAAAATATCGCTGACGATGGGTGCCTCATCTTGTAGATATAATACCATTATATCAATCAATGACAAACAATAAAAATTATCTTTATCAATTACGGATCTGTAAATCTTTCGTGAACTAAAATAATATTTAAGTACCTATTTTACTACATTTTGCCTAATTATACGACTGGTCATTCTAAAATCATCATCATGCAGCCATAGTAAATCAAAGACATGAGATCTATCAACTCAACCAGCACTGGGCCAGTGCGGTGGATTACGGTCAATTCCCTCTCACAGAGAGGAGGCCTGTGTCCCAGCAGTGGGAACGTTATAAACTAAATATAATAGTAGGTGATAATAGTAAGAAAATAAATAAATTATGCTTTCAACCATGAGATCAAAGGGGTGGCAGATACATTATAAGTTATAATTAACTTTACAAGCACTACAACAAAATGTTGAAGAAACTTCTAGGCCTAACCAATTATAGTATAACCTAATAAAAAGTTGCAGCACTTTGTATATCTACTCATATTTAGTAATCAATAGGCACTAAAATATGTTACTTAAATACCTATAAAATACTTGGATGCTTTTATGTTCCGATTAAAAGTATAAATCGATAATTATCTTATCATAAGTGTGGTGGAGTAATCAGTAGGTAATATAATCATTATAACAGTGGTAATCTATAATCCTACATTCATAAAAAAACATCCCTATCTTAGTTTACCATTTTCCTGTAACAGTATCGAGATAAAAATTAAATACACAAAACATGTATAAAAATATATTTTAATAATTTACAAAAGCCTATGTACAATTCAGACGAAAAATTATAAGGCTATAACGATTACCTATCTAAACTAAATCCATATTTATAATAAAAATAAATCATTTTCATTCATCACAAATACGTATTTAACATTCTTATTGTAACATTTCTTTCAACATGTGCAGTTTTCTTGCACTTCAAATCGAACGACTTTTTAAAACGAAATTTATCTTACTTGTTGACTATGTTCAGGATTCGACAAAAAACCCTTGATCCCTAAGGTTAAGCCCCATTTACACGATGCCAGTTTCTTGCCTATGGCGTACAATGAAATTGAAGCAACAAATGACTTTCTTCGTCTAAACACTGTATAAACGGTGCAACTTTTATTGTTGCTTCAAGTTATAGCATGCCATGGTTAATTAAATCACACCGTGTACATCAGGCTTTAGAGATTGGTGCTCATAGAATAATGTGAGCGAAAGCAGCAAGCGCCAACATGAAGAGAGACGCAAAAGTAGTGACTGCTGAATCGGGGAGTGCAGGAGTAGTTGGCTCGGTCAAGCCTGGTGCAGTAACGGTTGGTGGTGCCGCCGTGGGGGCCGCGGTACTGGTGGTGGTAAGCTCCTGTTCCGGGTTCAGGAAATAATTGTTCAAGTCGTCAACGATAGTGGTGGCAAATCTGATACTCTCAAGAGTGCTCACGGAACCCTGGTATACGGAGCTGTAGGAAGCATTCAATTGAGCTCGTGTTTCGTTTGCCCATATTTGGAACTGTGGGGAAAAGGAAAATATGATTTAATAAAAATATATAACGCAAGTCTCTATTAAAAACAACCATAATATAACATTACATTACGCCTGTATTTCCCGAAGGAATAGGTTGTGAACAGACATGTACAGTCACGAGCAAAAGTATGTATATACTCGGCTTTATTCAAAAGCGATTTACTCCTTTATTTTTGAATAAAATTTTATGTTGTTACGAAAATACCATTTTCGAACTCATATGTTTATGTAATGTATCGTATTACCACGTTGCATTTGTTATTTCACGAAATAATCGCAATTGAAAGTTGCCAAGTGTTGACATATTGGTGCTCGTGATTGTACAGAATACCCACATTTTTCGAATAACGTCAAAATCCTATGGAACATGCGGCGAGCTTGTTCTCATTAACTGAGCACAAGTCTATGTAGATTCCTGAGAAAATCTCGAAAACACTTTGCCTGTACTGAGAATTGAACCCAGTCGCTGTACTTATTACATAAGATTTTTTTTTAAATATGGTGTATGGGTTGGTGGTAAGTTGATTGGTGGGTGGTTGGTTTGTTGGGTGGTATTGGTACTGATTGTTTGTAAAGTATCTTACAGTAAGAACTTCTGCTTCGGTCCTCAGCCTAGACGAGACGTAGGACAGTGGTGTCACTGGGGTTCCAAAGCTAGAAAATAAATAATCCATTAATAAATCCATATTTATCGTTTAATTATAATGAGGTAAAGTTGTTTTTAAGGCGTAATCTCTGGAAATACTAATAAATTAAAAAAAACCCTTCTACTTATGGAAAGCCACACTAATCCTACGTGAAAAAGGATATTTTTTGTGCCATAAAAAGGCACAGGTACAGAAGACTCAAGTTTGGCAATTTTTTTTTCTTTTAATGCAGTCCATAGCTACTCATAATTTTTTCCCCAAATGCATATTTTTAATGACAACGTTTTTTTTATTCCAAAAAGTTTTCATCGTTTTACTTTTTTTAACTATAGAGTGTACTTACGCAAGGGTAACAGCGGGCAGATTCTGCTGAATGTAACTGAAAGCCTTCTGGGTATTTTCCTCGTTGCCTGAAACAGCAGTGTTGAAGGCGGTTGTGTAGTCTTGACGACGGATTACGTTGTTAGGCTGGACAATGGCCTCCATGAACCTGAAAACGAATAACCGAGTAAAGAATACGATAGTCAAATTGGGTCAGATTATAAGCATAACATAGCATCACGCCTATCATCCCCGAAGGGTTACGCAGAGGTGCACCTATTGTGCGCCCATATTTCGCCAATAAGTCTGTCATTAACCCGGCACAAATCTGAACTCCGGACTGTTACTGACAAATTCCTAACGGAAAAATCCAGCCATCATCATTAGGTTTTTCTTTCAGGAATTTCGTAGTCCAACCTGGAAATCCAACCCAGAACCATATGCTCAGCAACTACTAGACCAATAAAGTAACCTTTAATAGTCAAATCATAAATTTTATGTTGAATAAACAAAGGATAAAAAGATAAATACATTCCTCTTTTGTTCGAAATTTCAAATGATATTCTTCAGTAGTTTACGGTTAGGCTAAAGAAACCAGTCAGGGCCGTCCAAAAGCGCGTTGGTTTGACGATAAGAATAAGAATAATTTATTTTCCGGGTCAGCTAGTAAAGTAATAAATAAATGCGATTCGTCAAAACGATTCATGATTTTTAGACGGTTCCGTATTTTCTGCACGTATTCTGGCACGTTTCGTGCGCATAGTGATTACAGTAAAATAAACTACGACAGTAAAATAATGAAGATTTGTGGACTTACGTTCTAAGAGAGGCGTCATCCCTGGTGCAGCCAAGAGTTTGGAGGAGCACAATCTTTTCTGTGTAGACGTTTTCTATCAGGAACCTGTTCCATAAGAATTGGAAGTCGTCCGCGGTGCCTAGTCGTAGAGCATTGCAGTATACCCAGTTGCGGTTGTCAACTGGAACCCTGTTTAGCGAGATTTATGTGATTTTAGAAAATTTACTTTAACGCTTGATCGCGACGATAGGTCGTGGTGGAGCAAAATGAAATTAGCGGACTGTATAACAAGTATAAGATATAAAATTACAACGGTCGGTTAAAGTATGAAACAAGAGCTACTACGACGCGCAAGCGCAGCTGAGCACGAAGGAGAGCAACAGCTGACTTTCGTGGCGGTGTGACGCGGGGGCCCGCGCTCGGCCGTCAGCCCGCTGGCTCCCCGCTGTCCCTGCACCCCTCGTTCACTGCCGCCAGAGCGCGGCGATGTTGAGTGGAGCGCGAGCGGTCTCAACAACGCTTATACATAAAGTTCAGTTTCTTTTTCAGTATCATTCGACGATAAACTTAACATAAGTACCTGTAGTATGTAGATGCGTTTTTATTTCATTTGAATTTTGATTGAACAATGACTTCAATAGTCTACACATTTTACAATTCGTGCCAGAAAAGTTTTTTTATTTTTCATTAGTATTTTTCAGACATTTCCAAAAAAAATACAATGCGTTGACAAGCATTGGAACGCATGAAGCATGCATCAAAATTGTATGGACGGACTGCTGGGTGTTATAATGTTCAATTGGTACTATACAAGGTTAAAATAAATTATCTATTGAAACTCCACAAAAATTATGGGTATCGAAAAAAAATGAGATTTTTTTGACAGATTTCCGGTAGGTACCGCTTCTTTAAATTACATCTTTGTAACTGCGCAAAAGTTTACCATGTGTTATGTATTTATTTGATTTATTTCGTAAATTAAAAAAAAGGATTATTTTAGTTAAGTCCTTTTTTTTACTATATTCGGGAAACTTACAGCTAATAATATAAACATGCATGTGTTCTTAATCTTAAGCAATATGCATTTGTAGGCCATTTCCAAGTTTCCACTGAAAAACACTTGAAACAAAAAAAAACCGGCCAAGTGCGAGTCAGACTCGCGCACCGAGGGTTCCGTACAAACCTGTAGGTATATAAGTAAAAGTTATGGTATTTTTATTGCTAAATATGTGATGTAACTAAAAATTTAAGATTTTCGGAATTTTTCCTATATGTGTACTTTATAACGTTGCTTCATGCCAAATTTCAAGATTCCAGGTCGTCTGGAAGTATCCTTTAGGTTTTGATTCCCTTGCGAGTAGTTGCGAGTTTCAAAATATGCGGCTTTAATTGCTGTATCTTTTGATTGCGTTGACGTAGAAGTTTGATTTTGTTACAGCTTAAAGATATTATAGACTTGAGTATTTGTTAAGAATTTCAATATAATACCACTACGCGTTCATGAGTAAAGGGGTAATAAGTTTAAAATTATTAAAAATATTTTTATTATATGATGTAACTAAAAATTTATGCTTTTCGGAATTTTTCCTATATGTGTACTTTATAACGTTGCTTCATGCCAAATTTCAAGATTCCAGGTCGTCTGGAAGTATCCTTTAGGTTTTGATTCCCTTGCGAGTAGTTGCGAGTTTCAAAATATGCGGCTTTAATTGCTGTATCTTTTGATTGCGTTGACGTAGAAGTTTGATTTTGTTACAGCTTAAAGATATTATAGACTTGAGTATTTTTTAAGAATTTCAATATAATACCACTACGCGTTCATGAGTAAAGGGGTAATAAGTTTAAAATTATTAAAAATATTTTTATTATATGATGTAACTAAAAATTTATGCTTTTCGCAATTTTTCCTTTATCTGTGTTATAAGACGTTGCTTCGTACCAAATTTCAAGATTCTGAGTTCACGGGAAGTACCCTGTAGTTTTTGATTCCCTTGCGAGTGTCGAAAATTTGCGGCATAAACGGGAGTATCTTTTGATCGCGTTGACTTAGAAGTTTGATTTTTTCACAGCTCCAAGAGACCATAGACTTGAGTATTTGATATGAATTTCAGCTTGATACCTCCACGCGTTCCTGAGAAAAAAGGTCTTGACAGACAGACAGACAGACAGACAGACAGACGGACAACAAAGTGATCCTATAAGGGTTCCGTTTTTACCTTTTGAGGTACGGAACCCTAAAAACCAACACAAAAGGTCGGTACAAAATACCTATGACATACAACAAAATAACACGATCGATTATACAAACTAAAACTCATTCATACGCAAACAATTACTTTTCCGTAAAATATCTTTTCACCAACAAATGCTTAAGCCGATTATACTCACTCTCCTTCACCGTTTCGCAGTTTATCAAACTGTGTGCGGGCAGCAGTGAGGCAGGCATCGACGCCGAGGTTACACCGCACCGGTGCCAGTTGGTAACGCAAGTACGAATCCATGAAAGTATCAGTAGTGCGAGGTTCATAGGTGAGCTTGTTCATCACCTCCTCTGACCAATTAATAATTATTTTCTGTTGAAGAAGAAACGATTTAAAACCTATTCACCAAAAACATTTTTAAATAACTAGAAACGAAATCTTTCAAAGTTATTTCAGTCCATCGTCAAACTCAGTAGTGAAACCAAGACAAATAACGTTCATAAAACAATCTTATTTTGTTCAAAATACTAACGTTAAGCTCAGCCAGGTATCGAGTTCCTTCTAGTCTGGCCCTGAGCCAGTTAAAACCGGTTATGGCAGCAACCCACGGAGTGTACTCAGTCTCAGACTTAAGGAAAGAGAGAATGTTCATGGCTCGTTCATAGCGCATTATGCCGGAGCGAGCAAATTGGAAAACATCGTTGACAATCTGGAAATAGTTCAATATAAATGAATTATTTGGAACTAAGTTCTTTAACTTAGCTTGCGGTAGGAGTAAACTGGTAGTAATCGTCACGTAACAAAAAAGCGTTATGCCCCTCCATGTGGCTTTTTATTATATATAATAGAAAGAGACAGAGAGAGATAGTTTTCATGGTTTTCGAGGGTGCGGAAGCGAATAGTGAGGTCAAAAAGAAAATAAAAGATGTCGGCTGCAATTTTTTTCAAATTTTTCATCATGTGCGTCGTTTTCATGTTTTTCGAGGGTGAGTGAGTGAGTGGGCAGTGATTTTTTTTTCGTAATTTTGAAATTATCGCAGCCGCCATCTTGGATTTTCATTTTGAACTTCGTTCCTGCCGGGGGTCCTCCGACCCCGCACTTTTTTTGTTTGTAAACCAGTGCATTTTTTTTATTTAGTGATCCGATCGTACTTGCGAGATGCAATAGATTTTTATTGTGATCAAAATAACACAGCAGCTACTACCAAATTGAAAAGCAATAACAATTCAAGCTTACTGTGAACACACTTTAAAAGCAGCACATGAATTGATTTTTTGCGCCATTGGTGTAATTGCTGTATGGCGTTCCAGTGTGAGGATAAATAAATAAATAAAATACCCTCAAACTGTTGTAAACAGCAAAAGATATCAAAATTTCTCAACCATGTTTGAAATTGTTTACCTGGGCTCGGTTGTATTCATGAATTAATTTCCTATCATCGCCTTTTAGGGCCCTAATGATTAAGTCCCAGGTGTAGTCATCGTAGTTAACTCTATAGAAACCTGCAACCAATGAAAATAACATCTTCTATTCCAGTTATAAAGATAAGAACGAAAGATATAAAAAGAGTGAAAAATTGTTTATTCTGCACAAACAAAACGCACAAAAAAAGACATAAAATATACACATACAACGTAGTCAAAAGCCTCGTACGCAAGCATATAAAAAGTTGACAATTGTGTCCATTGCTTAATGTGAGAGCAAAGAGAACACACATTAATTGAAATAATTATGTACGTATAATAGCTATTATGAAAAGCCTTGTCCAACATCTGATGCTTTGAAGGCTTTCATTGGACTCTCAATTTCTAAAATATAGGGTGACTGGTAATTAGTGACACAATACTTGACACATGATTGAAAAAACTTTCCCAAAGTAACGATTGTTTTAAATTTACCAAGTGCTTTCTAACAAGAACAACACACAATCATCAGCTGCCTAGCCTTATTTTACATGGAGCGACTGCCTATTTGACCTCTACAACGAAGAACAGTACACCATCAGCTGTAATATAATTTAACTAAGCCCTTTTTACAAACAAAACTATTACACTCTTTTACCAGGCTTTATTCTTTTTCATTAATTTAACAACCATTCGGACCGCGCGCGCGGTTCTAGTGGCGGATCATACTCTTGGTAAATTTAAAAAAAAATCGTTTCTTTGGGAATTTTGTTAGTTAAGTTGAGGACAATCATGCATTTAAGTAACAGTAACAAATTACCAGTTATCGTACAATTATGATCTTATTATTTTCATCGTGATAAAAATTCAACAAAGAATGACTTACCAGTTTGTTGAATGTTGAAGATAGTCCAGTGGTCACCATGTGCGTTGCGATCAATGACGGTCACCGCCTTAGTGAGCACATGAGACGGCTTCGTATTCGTGAAATCGATGTTAGGTGCAGAAGTAAAGGTGATGGGGATGACGTATTTTGTGGCTTGGGAAGAATAACCGGTATTGATGTTAAAACGACGCTGCAAGGAATAGTTGATATTAGTACTGAAAATATTCACGATCGAAAGGAGACTAAATTATCTCATTTAAAATATATATATATACTAGGGGACCCGGCAGACGTCATCCAACCCGAAAAAGCAACGCCAACTACCGGGTCCAATTGTGTATACAAACCTTGTCCTGACAATAACAAACACAAAAAAAAGAATTATCCAATTTGGTGCAGTCGATCGGAAGTTATGCGCGCACATACATTTCGGTGATTCATTTTTATTTATACAGATATACTACTACTACTCTTGAAAAATGTGTACCTGGTAGATGGTCATCTGTCCAGTGCTGTGGTTTATTTGGACATTAAGCACGGGGTGTCCAGGTTGTTCTGTCCAGCTATTGAAATAGTCCACGAAATTGAAGTTGGCTCCATAAGCAGTGAAAGCACCGGCTGATCGACCAGCTACGTCCAGGGCATTGAACAGGTCAATAGGTTTGGCAGTACCGAAATGCCTGCGAATATTTATACCAAGTCTTATTCCTGTTTTAAATCATCATTTTGTTTTAATTATTATCAATAGCCACAGCAAATATTACTATGTTATACAACACTTGAGCTTAGTTATAATATTTAGGTTAAACCGAAACCTTACTTGATTCTCAGATAATTCCTGAGTCCTTCTCTATGAACAGTGGAGCCAAGAAGATGCTCAGTCATTCTGATGACAGCAGCTCCCTTGTTGTAAGTGAGGGTCGAGAACATCGCGCTGACAGCAGCAGGGCTGCCAACACCAGGATTAGTCAGAGGATGAGGGTTGTTGGATGAGTCACTAAGTAGTGCTGTATGCATTTGCTCGGGGATGAAACGACTACCAAGACCCATTTCTTTCTCAACCTGAAACCCAAAAACACCTACAACATTCAGAACTTTCCTATACGCCAAATTATTTTACCAAAATATCAAATATACCACTTGAAGTGAAGTATTTTGTCTTAAATCGTTACATGTTTTAACAAAAATCTTATGAATACATTTAATTTATTAGAGGACACATCACGTACCGCGTTAGTCAAGAAGTACTGGTAGTATCTAGCAAAGCCTTCGTTCAGCCAGAGCACATCCCACCAGTCATTGGTGACAAGGTTACCGAACCACATATGTGCAATCTCGTGGGAAAGAATGTAAGCGATGAGCTGCTTGAAGTAGCTGTTCGTCTGATTTTCATCATACAACAAATAAGCTTCTCTGAAAAAGAAAATGGTACTACTATAACTTTGAATCGATTTTGTTAACCAGAAATAATCTCGTAATATTTTATGGACAATAAATTAAATTACAGCACTCTTTATTTTATAAGCTTAGTCAAGACAACCCCACCTATAAGTTAGCAATCCCCAGTTCTCCATAGCGCCGGCTCCAAAATCAGGGATAGCGGCTTGAGTCATCTTAAGGTTGAGGTTTTGTGAAAAGAAATCATATTGTGTGTGATCGCTCATCCAAGCTAAAAGGGCCTGTCCGACTTTCTGGGCATAGTCTCCTTGATCAGTGGAGATCGCACCATACCTTGCAATAACTTCGTGCATCACATTACCGGTTACAGGTTCCCGAACAGCGTCATAATCAGCGACGATTAAAGCGAGCAGATATGTGGACATTACTGGGGTAGTATGGTAAATATCGTCAAAGTAACCACTGTAAAACAAACAAACGTCAGTGTAAATAAAAAATGACAAAAGACTAAAAATCAAAAGAAAACCATATTAGTATGTTAACTTACGGGAAGGTGTCTGGGGAGACTACGCTGCTCCGAAGCCTAGTGCAAAACCAACTCTTGTAGTCTGAAGAGCGTCTGATGGTTACATCGAAGGTAGCCTTAAAGCTGGGTTCATCATAACACGGGAATGCGTAGCGAGCAGCGGTAGCTTGGAACTGTGTAGTGGCCATCCACCTACAAATCAAATACTTATGAACTTTTACCATCTTAGGAACATTATATTAATTACTGATTCTAGATCCATTTTAAAAGAAAATAATCTTTGATAGCATTAAAACTTTGTTTAATTATGTAACTCTTTACCTTATTGCTGTGTCATTTCCAAAGTTTCTGTACCAACTATGGTAAATACCGTACATATCATTCCGCATATTTGCATTAAATTCAATACTTAAAACGTAGTTAACAGGCATTAGCTCATTGTACAACAGGACGCCATCAGTGACCGCGACCCTTAAAAATTGGTATTCGGGCTGAAGGGATGAAGTTATAGGAATGTTCGTAGTTCCCAAACTAAGACGTACATTTGTCACTGCTACATGGTCACTGTGGATGACGATCTCGCTAACATTAGCTTGTGTTGCACGAAGAGTTATATGGACTGAACCAGAATAACGAAGTGCTGAGAGGTCGATGTTCCAAAGCACTCTGTAGTTTGACGGAGCGGTGGTGGTTGGTAGTCTGTACTGTGCAGCAGCGCCTGTACTCAGCTCTATTTTATCGAAGGCATCGACATCCTCAAACACCTCGCCTTCGAAGCGTTCCTCTCTGAAGATGGTATTTCTCGTCACTTGCACTGGTGCAATATCAGATATTGCAGTTGCACAGACGCAAGCCAAGGATAAAACTACAAGTTTTATCGCCACCATCTGAGAGAAAATTGTAATATTAGTAAGAGTATAATTTCTGAGCTTGGTGTGAGAGATAAAAACTTATATCGACGGAATTTTTTCAATAATAACTATATTGCATAGTATGATTGGTTGTTTGACATTAAATAACGGACGGATATTCAAGTTAGTTATATTTTGATTATTGATGTTTTGGTTTTTGAAGTTGAGTATCCCACCCGGTCTACATTACCCATGAATTAGCATCAATATTGAAGGACGACCGATTAAAATTTCACAAATTAAATTTCATCGATTTTTTTTTCTTGTTGGTTACATCCAATAGCCATGTGCAACACACCGTTGAATATCTCTTTTTAAACTGAATAGAAGTAACTATAGCGCCTAATTCCTTTTCCGTTCCGAGTTACATTATACCAAATAGTTGTGTAAATTTTAGCAATGCATAAGTTTTTATTTTATATTTTTCATTTCATTTTTGAGCCAGTGTACCACACAGGTACATACCGTAATACTTTTATTTTAATAATTATTATTAACGTCGGGTCAGTGGGTCATCTTAGGGGCAACGCGCTCAAAATAATCATTCAATTAATATGTCAGACAATAAAAGTAAACCAAGCAAAAGAAAACGCACCAAAGGATACTATAACTAGTATTAAAATGAATAATAGAACTATAACTGACCCTTGTGAAATTTCCAATGTTTTTAATAATTATTTCGTCGATAAAATTGTACCTAACCATGATTGAAACAAAATGCAGTATAACTCATATGTGTCTACTAAACTAATCTCTATGATTTTGAAACTATAGGTAGGATACCTATGCCTTCACTGTACATATTTGAAGTAGCTATCTTCGTGAAACAAAATCCTCAACTGTTTGTGTTAGCATCTGAAGCTTTTAATCGTACTCAAAGAGATGAAAGTCGTCTCTGTGTTCGCAAAACGAATACTGTCTAAGGTTCAGTTCGACGCTTCGCGCACACTTTAAAAGAGTGATTCAAAATATACTTTATTTTCTACACGAAAAGGTACACATTGTATAGTGAGAGTTCAGAATACGTTGCGCCGCGCGCCGTGCAGCTCTCTCTTTTAAAGTGTGCGCGCAGCGTCGCGTCAAGTCGCGTCTCGGTGTGAACTGACCCTTAATTTATAAGAGTATTTTTCATATGGCACCTGTCATTTATGATTAACACCAATAATCAATGTTCATGCAATGTAATCGACAGAGTAGATGAAATAAGATACTTAGGAGTTATTATAGACCAACACCTTTCATTCAAACCACACATTAGGGAACTTGTTAAACGCGTTCGGAAGCAAATCTACATAATGAAAATGATACGGGACAGTGCATCGGTGGATGTAAAAAAACTCGTCTATATAGCTTTATGTCAGTCGCTAATACAATATTGCATTGTAATCTGGGGAGGAGCGTCAAAATCTCATCTATTAATCCTCGAAAGAGCACAACGCGCAGTGCTCAAAACTCTGTTACATAAACCATACCGTTTTCCTACAGAAATTCTGTTCGCAGAAGCTTCCCTGCTGAGTGTAAGAAAATTATATATGCTGAACGTAACAATGAATACCCACATTAAAACTTCGAAAAGGAGTGATTTGAGTAGTTTACAGGCCAAACGCAAATTCAGAGTTCCAAATCCCCCAGTAAAATCCGCATACGCACAAAGACTCCCAAATTTTCTACATGTACACGTCTATAACGCGGTGATCAAACAGTGCAATATAAGAAACTGCACTCGCAAACAAATAAAAAATACACTCACATCCTGGTTACTAAACATGTCATATGACGAAGCAGAAAAGATAATTACAGTGGTTAAATAGTTTTTTCACAGATACAATTTATTGGTTTGTCTCACATACACCTACTCTACTATTACTCTCGCTTAAACATCCTCAAACTCACCATCACATGATCACACACTCTCACACTCATTCACAACACATGATCACACACACTCGCACTCATTCACAACAACATGATCACACACATAAACTCACACTCATTCACATAAAAATAGCGTTTTTTCTCTCTAGTTTTATTACTATTATTTTATTTTCATTCTTTGATTTGATTGTTATGTTTGCTTTAATTTTGATTCTTAAATTTTATTTAGTTTTTTTGTTGTGTTTTGAAGCAAACATATTATATTTTTATTGATTCGAACATGTTTTTAAAATAAATGTTTCAAATGGTAAACCCTCCTTATTGGTGCCCAAGATACAGGCTTGCCTAGTTTGGGGCCAATGTAAAAACTCTGTAATTTTTTTGAGCAATAAAGTTTTTTATTATTATTATTATATTATTATGATAAATTGCCAAGAGAGCTAAAAAATGTACATGTTAATTTATTGAAGCAAAAATTAAAAACGATGTTATGTCAAAAATGTTATTAAAGAGTCTCAGATTTTTTAACAGACAAATTTTGACAATATGTATTATTGAACTTTTTTATTACTAGACATTTTGAATAAGTATTACCTATCTAAAAAAAAATGTTTTATATAATTCTAGTTTGACATTATGACATATCTCTACAATAATTATCTGACTGAAGCATTCATTGTAACATACATTTTTAGATTTCTTAATTATTTTTTATTGTTGGCATTTTCTTTTTATTTTTTTATTTTTTTTGCTGAATTCACTTTAAATTAATTATAACTTATTCATATTTGTACGTCGTCATCGGTAAAACATAGTGTACAGTTTTACAAATAAAAAAACTTTGACTTTGACTTTATTAATTATTACAAAAACATAGTTATCGAAATACCTTTACCTAAATGATTTTATTACTTTTACTTTATTTCATGCTTAGGCTTGCCTAGCAATATGATATAATTATACAAACCAGAGATAATTAATGTGTATGAAGCCTATAGTTGTATGTATGTATTACGTTTAAAGTGACGAGTACCTCATTTTGTGGTTATATTGCTATTAAAAACCGGGTCGTACAGGTGCCAGCAGGTCAAGCTACCCGAAACTGACAAATTTTCCCAATCAATCTTGAACCTTAAAGCTTTAGCGATAAAGTTGAAATCTATTATAGTTTGACAGATTGTAGTAGCTTGATGTGCAGGCTGGCCTGTACCTACATTTAAACCAATTTTGACTCACCTTGCTAAATAAGTTTTAGTAAACATCTTATCTTGTGAAAATATGACGTCATCAACTTCATCAATATCATCACCATCATTATCAATAAAAAAATGGGTCACTTATTTCGTGGATACTTTTTTAAATTATTTACTGATACGTCACCAATTCCAATTCTTGGAGACTTAAAAAAGTTATTGGCCGTGGATTAATTTATAGAGTGCTTAAATAAGGGGCCGCTTTGTACCTTTGGTTTGAAGCAACTGATAACATTTGAATTACAAGAATTTTCACTTACAGTAAGTTGAAAGACACATAATCAGACTAAGTACCTACTTCGCAGCTTGTTTTTTGGTGTTAAATAGATCTCCAGCTTTACGTAATCATAACACTAAACACACCCAGTAAAAGAAAGAGGTAAGTAAAAGATTTGAGTAAATGTTGGAATTATTTGAAACTAGTTATTGCATAAAATTATACTGTCACACTAACCTACGATCTAGCTCATCAAGTCACGGGCTTGAATCATAAACTATTATCATCTCTAAGTGTGTTATCTTTGACCTTACCATTATCGTGTCATTCTAGACATTAAATATAGCAACTAATACAAATACGCAACCAAAAACAGCCCTTTTTTTTCCTCAATCATTTAAGTACCTACCTACTGTGTCGTAATTTTACTACATTATACAGGGTGGTAGGGACATCGACGCGCAAACTGTAACCATGAATTCAGCACATGAGCTTAGACCCCATAGCGTCGAAATTTTTCGTCGGTTATTAAAAAAAAAATTGTTGTTCCATACATTTTGACCGCGTAGGTATTGCACTTTTCTATGAAACAAGTTTTTTTTTGATAATCTGCGAAAAATTTCGACGCTATGGGGTCTAAACTCATGTGCTGAATTCATGGTTACAGTTTGCGCGACGATGTCCCTGCCACCCTGTTTATGTATATCTAAGAAATTGTCTTACCTTGGATACCAGCGACCACTGAAGCGGGCAGTAAACCCGCAACTGGATTATTGTAATCAAATTATTGAAATATACACATTAATGCGTAATCACCAACGATATAGTATCAAGAATTATCAATAATATCAATATCATAATACGGAGATAATTTTTCGAGAATAATCGCCATATATTTTATGTGAGCCGATTAGTGCCAGTTTCAATCCGGTATTTTAATGAAACTATTAGGTACACAAAGTTATCTCTATCATTTAATGTGTCATACATTCCGAAATGTAATGACAAGTTTTTTTTTTTTTGTGGGACTCCTAATTTTCTTGCTCTTACTCTCAATTCATGTGTGGGCAGCGAGCAAGTATTAATTCTTTTCCACACTTTGTAATTTTCCGTCATCTCAGTTAGTAGTCACCCCCTTTCTAGTTATATCATCTTCCACACTGTCCAAGCATAGTTTTTTGGTCTTCCCAAACTCTTATAGCCCTCCACATTCACACTCAAAATTGTCCTCACGACTTAATCCTCATTCCGTCTGATAACCGTCCGTCAGATAACCGTCTCTGTGGCTTTGTTGTCGCGTTTTTGTGTTTTTTTCTTTTATTAAGACAAGTTTTATCTGTGTGTTTGATTCGAAAGAGCATGGTACTTAGTTGAGAGTATGTCACGTTCACTCAAATGTTTCGATGATGCTCACGCGTTGAATCATTAGGTTCCCTTCAAAATGGTTGACCTGGATGATGCAGATCTACGCGTCGTGTTCATGAACGGGCGCCGTCAGTCGAGACTGGTCATCTCTCAACTGGCAGGGCTTATCTTTAATCTTATATTTTGAATTGTTTTCTTACATTTCTTTTACATTAGAAGCTACAAAAATTTTGTTGCCAGGAGTTTGTCATAGCTTGATTTAAAAGAGTGCTCTTGGAGTTTCTTGCCCGTTCTTCTTCATACATCTGACTAACTGACCACTTTAAAAACATTAACTTTATTCTGATAAGAAGCAAATGAGCTTCCGCCAAAGTAACATTAGAGATATTTAACTTAGGAACCTTACATTAAACTACTAATATTTATCTTCTGTCCTTTTCTTAATAAAATGGAAAGAAGAAGATGCACTGAACTTAAATTTAGTTTAGTTTGTGAACAAGGGAATCTGCGCCAATATCTGTTAAGGCTATGACTAATTCAAAGCTTTCTGATTCTGAAATCTTTTTAACTATAAAATCGTTTTCAAACCGCCTAAGCCCAGGTTCACACAGGCGCGTTTTTCCTGCAGCAATTTTATTTCGCGCACTGGATTTTCAACGCACAGCTTAGCACCGAGAGTTGAAAGTCCAATAGAGTTTTATTGACGCGCTGGGATGCGGTCTGTTGGATTCTCAATGCTCGGCTCAACACCGAGAGTTGAAAGTTTTTACGTCCTTGCGAACGTGGACTAAAGTGTCTTAGGCCCGGCGCATATTGGCGGCACGGCACGGCAGGGGATCCTTCGGCATCCCTACTTGTAAGCGCACACTGGCGTGGCATCCTTAAGTATGCCGCGACGTCCTTAAGCATACCTAAGCGTCCTTAGGCATGTCGAGGCGTCCTTAGACATCGTGCTCGCGCCTAGCTATTTTCACAACACTCGTATCTCTTCTTCAGAACGGTCTTAACGCAAGCTTGTTGTAAGTGTGTGTATAATGGTAGATTGGAACCGAGTGCTCATAGCAGTTCTTGCTGAAGAAGAAGAGACTCCCCGCACTGTCGCGGGGCCGCGGGGTTCTGGCGGACGCTGTCTTGCCGCGGTATCCCGAAGACTGCCACTGCGTTCCGAGGGATGCCGAAGCGTTCCGAAGACTGCCGGCACGGCATGCCTAAGCATACCGCGGTATTGTTTTTGTACTTACGACCGTTAACACTGAAATTTCAACTTTATTTTCATACTATTTCTATTTCATGAAACTTATATTTTTATTCGTCGCCTAAAAATACCTTGCCATGCCGTGCCGCCAATGGGCGCCGGGCCTCACAGCGATATGTCATGCATTACATCAGGGGTTCTGAACATTGGGTCCATTATAGTAGCCCAGTAGGTAGTCACGTTTATTGCGGCGTCAGAGGCGTTGGGTGCAGGGTAAAAGGACATTTGGGACACTCTAGTAGATAGGACACAGTTTGTTCAGGAGCACCGGACTTGCATTGGATGTTGGAAGAATCGATAATGCCCCTTTTCGCCAGATTATGTTTGCAGTGGCCTACTTGTGTGAGGAGTCTATAAAATAAGACAAATAATGCTCTTTTCTTTCTTCATCTTCATCAGCCTACATCAGCCCATTGTTGGTCATAGGTATCTGACGGCACGGTTGGCGCAGTGGTTAAGCGATTGACTGCTGCGCTGCGTGTCGCGGGTTCGATTCCCGCACGGAACAAATATTTGTATGACCTACATGTATTTGTTCCGAGTCTGGGTGTTTTTCTATCTATAACATGTATGTATTTACAAAAATAAAATTGTATATAAGTAGTTTATCAGCCATCTTGTTACCATAACACAAGCATTAGGTTGCTTAGCTTGGGACAAATGGTGCTGTGTGAAATGTGGTGTGGTGTGTGTGTGGATATTATTATTATCTCCGATTACACGCCATTTAGCTCGATTCTCGGCCACTCTCATCCAGCTGCTACCGCCACCCTGCGAAGATCGTCGCTCAACCTAGCCTGAGGGCGTCGGCGTTTGCCGATTCACGGTCTCCACTCAAGAACACGTCTTCCGTCGATTTTTTTTTTCTTTCTGATACAATTAAATATAGGTACGAAGTTTACTCGCTAAGCCGTTGATCCGGCTGTCATTCGTGGATCTTTGACAGGCATTGCGGGTCGTCTGAAGTCCGGAAGTCTGACAACTAGTCTTACCAAGGGGTATCGTTACCCAGTAACTGGGTTGTGGAAGTCAGATAGGCAGTCGCTCCATGTAAAATACTGGTATTCAGCTGCATCCGGTTAGACTGGAAGCCGAACCCAACATTGTTAGGATAGGGCTAGGTAGATGATGTTAATGTTAATTAGCTTTTCAAAATTCGGGCATAATCCGTCTAATAATGCATTCGCGACATATTCGCCAAAAACGTAAACAAGTATGAGTTTATGGAAAAATAGCTTTAATTCCAAACAATAAAGTTCAGTTTACGCTACAACTTCAAACATTTTTATAACTTTTTCAATAGTGCTAGTCACTCTGAAATCAATTTAATCGACATTAACATAAAGTTGATATTTGTTTAACTTGAAATAACATCAATTTAAAACATAAATAAAATTTGAATATAGTTTAAGGCATAACCAGGAAAAACACAAGGAAACAGGAGGAGGGGAGGGGGTAGGGTCTTAAGGAAACTGCACTCAATAAAAAAGGCCTTGACTTTTCTGTTATTATTTTATTAAACTTGCCTAAATGCTTATCATTTCATTTGGCTGATCAGTTACAATTTTGTGTAGATAAGTATGACTTACTAACTGATATAGTACATAAAGATAATTTCGTATCGGTTTAATAAATATTTATTTTAATTGGCTAATGAATATTCTGTAGATTAATTGTTTCTGAGTGCGACAGGCTTGGAAGCAAAAGGTTTTCTAATTATAGTTGACATGACAGTAATGACTTTTAACTCCTATTATTGTAGTATCACTAGCTGCGCCCCGCGGTTTCACCCGCATAAGTTTCGATCCTGTGAAAATATGGGGATAAAAAGTATCCTATGCGTTAATCCTGGTTATAAACTATTTGTGTGCAAAATTTCATCCAAATTTTTGCAGTTTTTGCGTGAAAGAGTAACAAACATCCATCCATCCATACAAACTTTCACGTTTATAATATTAGTAGGATTTGTGATTTTAGTTGCATCTTGTTTTAAGAATGAAGCAAGGAAATTTTCCTGCCCACTCTGTTAGAGTATCAATCAAACAACTTAGCCTGTGGTAGTCCACTGCTGAAGAAGGCTTCTCTCGAGCTGCGTCACAAGCATCCACTCTGTCCCAGCCACCTTTTGACGTAATTCTATGATAATTATGCTATATTTATGGAGGTGCTGGTGTAATTATAAATTTTAAAAACATTTTAGTTGCATCTCTACTCAAACCACATGCGATGCCTCTGGTATTGTAGACGTCTGGTGGAGGCGGTGGTAATCATTACCTCTCTGAATGACCTCTCTGTTTGCCACCCAATGATGTAAACGAAAACAAGAAGTATTAGACCAACGTGGTGATTGCGTAACAATGCAATGCAATATTGACTAGCAATGGGTTTCATTTTGATGGTTCAACAACATTCATTGCGTTATTTACGTTGTTGAGCCGACCAATTTTTGTAACATATGAAGCAATGGATTAGCTATAGGTATTCTTCCATTTTATCGCGGCGATTTTCTTTCGTGCACTGGATTTTCAACTGTCCGTATTATGCCGATCACTGAGATTCAACAGAGCCTTTCCCAGCACGGCAAGAAAATACACTGTTGAATTTTGAGCTCTCGGCGCTAAGCAGAGCGTTGAAAATCCGGGAGGACACCGGCATGTCTTAGAACCAAAAAATCTAAGACTTGTGACATCTACCAACCCGCATTGGGTCTGGGTGGTGGATTATGGCCCACTCCCTGTCACAAAGAGGAGGCCTGTGTCCCAGCAGTGGGAAAATTGCGGGCTGAATATGCTGTAAAGATTTTTAATCATTGTGATATTACTGTAAAATAAGAAAAATAAAACACCACTTTTATAAACCACATATTTTTATAAACTTTAATTTACGAAAGTTGTTATAAGAAATAGAGCTAAATAGTACAAAGTTTAGGTTTTATTTACATACAATTAACTATCTAAGATAAGTTAATACAATAGTTTTCTTTAAAATATTAATTTAGATTATAAATTATTGTAAAGGATGTCGCGAGAATTATAAAAAAATATAGGGGTTTTTTGACAACTCTGACAGCTCACATTTTTATTGACGGTGCTCTGCCAGTACACATAAAATGAATGCAAAACATTGCAATTTCAGAAAAAAGGCAAGCTAAAGCCCACTGTTTTTATTTGATATTGATTTCTCTTAGCATTCAAGAATAAATAAGTCAATTAAATCATTTAACATATGGTTCAAGACCCGCAAGCGTTGAAAAAACGATGTGTGCCGTATGTACAAACGATACCTGTGTGTAAACGATATGTGCAGTATGTACGAAACAATACGTGTGTGTAAACGATTCGTTTGTACTTTTCGCACGTGTATTGTGATAATGGTAGGATTAAACTAAAATAATATACGTTTGGTAGGTATCTATCCCGAAACCTTATCTCTGAAAAGCTGGCATAATAGAAGTGATATGAAAGTTCTGTCTCTCTTGTCTGATGGATAGATGTTTCAGCATGCAAGTGAGCCGATAATTATCAAAGGGAATGGAGCTAATACCACTTTTCACTATCACTAGGCGACATCTAAATGAATGCCAAAATAAAAACGAGCTGTTGGATTTTCAATCCTCGACCCAGCACTGGAAGTTTAAAATCCACCAGCGCGCCTAAGTGAAAACGCGTAGAAGTGTTATACAGTGTCTTTTTCAACGAAAAACATAAGACGGGCTATCAGTAGACAAAAACAAAAACAAAACGAAGCGATTGATAAAATTAATTAATGCAACTTGCTGATTAAATTGTAATCAGCAACTGAACTAAGCTGATTTAATAAATCAAAGATCAGAAAATTTAAAATGAGACATGAAAATTTTTAAATTATAATCAGTTTCAATAAGAATAATATGTACGAACGGAGCAATTTATAAAGCTTGTGTATTAGCGTCGTCTGACGTCTTTGTGAAAAGAGGTTTTTTTAAAGCCTTTGTAAAGTAAAAGATAACCCTGAAAGCTCTCGGCATTTATATGACTCGAGCTTCTTTGTAGAGTCAAGCTCACCAAAAGATGAGCTTAAGCCATTTAAATCAAGCTCTGTTGCCGTGTAGTAAATCATGAATACAATAAGAAAGAGCACACTTTAGGCCGATTAAATTATTCGATTGAGATTTAGGGTTCGACCTTTTTTTCCGTTCCACCCAGACCATGGAGCTTAAATAAAATTTACTTATGGCCACTAGTCACCAGCACGTTGTGTATTATTGTTGTAATTGAGTGTATTTTTATGCAAAATTATAAAATAATTCAATTAGGCCTTCTGATAATCTAAGATAGCATTCTTTCCTATAGCCTAATCGTGGCGACGTCGTAAGATCTGCAAGCCACAAGTACAATACACAAGGTTATAGAGGTAAAAGGAACAGGGTGTAAATTTCACTCATCTTCCATGGAAAAAGGAGGATCCTCCGACTAGATGGGTGTCGTCTCTGGTGGGCAACTGCCCGACGATTGATGTCGGGCTGTTGTACATGCTAGTCGCGCGGTATACTCCACTGGCGCGATGCAGGATATTACGTAATACTCGTAGATGCGTCGTTCGCATGTGAAGATGTAGACCACACAGTTTTATATTGTACTTGTGAGTTGCAGTCTTTAGATTAAAAAAAAATTCTCAGTTCATATTTTGCAGTCTACTAATCCTATATCCGAGTGTCTCTCAGAGCCAAATAAACACAGATCAGATCTATTGCATCTTTTTTTCTTATTAATACCTAAAGTTAAATATTTCATTATAATATTGACTTTATTCGAATATGGCTGCAATCACTAGTTTTTCATAGGTGTCAGTTTTGCATAACAGCATAAGGTCATATTTCCACTGGTTTATTATCCACATAATATACAATGTGGAGACAACAATACGACAATAAATGAAAACATTAGGATTATTTTGGAACTGTCTATTAAATCGGAACACCAAAATAACAAAAGTGTTTTTTTCAAAAAAACTAAATAGTAGTGATGGACCGACTATGGATTTTTCCAATCTTTGACTAAACTATTGGACATATTTTATTGATTTTTTTTATGCAGACTGGGAACGTCATTAGATATACGCAGTTCAATTTACTGTCGTCTCCACCTTGTTTAGATACGATATGCACGTTCCGTTGAAGAAACTTCTTTATTGCAAGTATATAAAATTATACAAAAACAAAATATTTTGATTTGAACACAATGCTATACTTTAGGTACATAGATTTGACTATCCTTAACAAAATGTACTGATAATTATTTAGAAACGGCACCTTAGCACTGCATTGCATATGTCAAAAAGAGATCACGCTATACGTCATGTATGCGTTAGAAAGAGACCTTCCTCTGACTTAAGTGCCATTGATTGTATAATGTTCCTGTAGGAAACTCTAATGCCCGATTCCTAAATCCAATAACGATTCGTTTTACCTACCAATCGTAAAATTAAAAGGAGATTCTGGAGGCAACTTTAAAACGCCTAAAATTTCTTTTCGCGCACTGGATTTTCAATGCACTGCTTAGCGCCGAGAGTTGAAAATTCAGCAGTGTGTTTTTTTGACCCACTGGGATGCGGTCTGTTGGATTCTCATCGCTCGGCTTAACACCAAGAGTTGAAATTCCAATACGCGATATTTTACGTCCGTGCGATGGGCTAAACGTATGAAAGGTTTCATTAACCTACCTTAGGTAACTATGCTTCGATATGGCGAAAATGCAAGAAGGTTTGAACCCCTACCAGCCGCTGTAGATCATTAAGAATCGGGCATATTACTGTACATTACTGCTGTCATGATCTTGACTATTTCAATCTAGATTAACCTTAAGTCTACTTTAACTATCTGTTTGGTCTGCCGCCCTCAACCAGTCGACAATGGTGTGATAGTTCCGATCCCTCCATTGCACATTGGAAGAGATGGTCTCCAACACTTGCTGAACCGGTCGACCCAAGTCACTGCAGGATTCTGTGACGAATCGTTTCAGCTGTGGGGAAGAATGAAATGTTATTTGTAGATTCAACAAATGAAGTTGGTATAAAGAAAACATATCTGGGCACTGTAAATATAAAACACATTATTTGCTCTGCCTGAATGGAGGGCGTTGTTGGTAAACATTTTGAAATTGTCATAGAAAATTTATTGAAAAATCAAGATGGCGGTATTAGCTCCAAATTTGGCCACGCCCCAAATGATTATTTTAACTTTATAGATACACATGGCATATAACGGATACTCGTTTAAATCCCCACTAAGAAATTTCAGCGAGTGATTATTTCCAAAAGCTTTAAATGAAATGCAACACTTAAATAAAAACCTAAGTAAAAGATCACTGATGCAATAATATTTAAGCGGCCATTTAGATGTTTCCTTGCAAAAACCAGGAATTAGGTGACGAAAATGAGAATTCGTTTCCTTTTACAACACGGGACACCAACAGTTGTTAAAAGTTGCCTAGGTAGCCTTTGTGAAAGAAACCATGGAATATTGTATCCTAATGAAAGAAGAAGAAAGAAAATACGGTAAACATGATGCATTAAAATACACAAAAAAAATATATAACAAGTTGGGGGAAAACATGCGTCACATCCACCCACAACGGCCATCTCTCAGCATAATGCTTTATTTGCTAATACCAATTTACATATAACTCAATTGGATGACACACTTTTGCTATACGGATATAATATGAAGAAAAACTAAGCTCATTTATTTGTCATTGGCATGACACATCGATCATAATACGATTAATTGTATTCCACTGATCTGCAATCTGAAGGTCAATTTTCGTAATTCAAAACTATCAAAATCTAGTCGCAGTCTCATCTCGGGGACAAACAAATGTCAAAAACTTGTCAAAATGTCCCTACATTTTGACAAGTTTTTGACATTTGTTTAATTAAGTTAGACGTATTTTTGACAGATTGAGACTGAGATCAGAGGCCCCTCTGATCTCAGTCTCAATCTGTCAAAAAATACTTCTAATTTTCCTACATTTTGACATTACGAGAATTGGCCTTCTGACTGTGAACGTTCTTAAAATTACGAGAATTATTGCCCCTCAATTTTGTTGACGTGATTTGCAAGACATGATAAAACAAATGAATGATTCATAATGAAGCTACCGGAACGGTGAGTTATATCTGATTAAACAAATACACATCGCAATTCTATCACGATGATGAATTCGGTGTTGTAAAATGTAAATGAAGGCACAAGGATTCTTCCAAGATATACAGAGTGGTTATTAGATACTGCAGCAGTTATGACAAGCATCTCCATATAAAGTGTAACCTTCCATGGTCCACCTGGAAGTCTCTGAACCGTCTTCGGACACAAGTGGGACGATTTAAGTCCAACCTGGTAGTATCTACCTATAGTGGTTCTATCTTTACGGAACTTCAGTAGGTTGTGATTGTGAAGCTATGTCACCAACCATGCCTCACCTCATATCCTGCCCTCTGTGTCCGAAAACATGCAATCAAAGTGACCTCTGGGCTGCCACTGAGAACGTCGTGGACGTGGCAAAGTTTTGGGTAAACCAGATTTAAAATACAGTCGTGCAGCCACACGAGGAAGAAGAAAAGTCAGTTATTTATTAAAATGAACGATTTAACTAAAAATAGAAAACTGTTTTTTTTTAACAAACCAAATAGCGTAAAAATTGGCAAAAATAAACCAACCTTGATAATAACGCACTAGACACGCGCGGGGCGATGGTATCAACAATTCAACACAAACTTTATAGTATTGTTACCTAAATAATCACACATTTTGTTTAATGTTGTTATACTAAAACGAAAAAAGATCCCACGGATAGATAATTGATAATTGTTATTAATTGATGTGATAACCTAATCGCCACACTTTATAGATACTTAGATAAAATAAAAACATATTGAGGCTAAGCGCGCGCCACGAAATTTAATCGTTGTGGAAAATAATCGCCAATCTGTGAACAGTACCAATATAATAGAGTTCGCGCACTGCGGTAAAAAAATTAAGCCCTGGCTGGAGGGTTTGATTTATCGGGGCATCCACGGGCAAGCCCGCCTAAGCAGAAGACAACCTCATACGTTGAACTGCGAGACGAAATACAAAAAAAAAATGCGTCAAAAAATAGCTTGGACTCCAAGCTATTTTTTGACGCATTTTTTTTTCTCTATTTATTAACAAGAGAACCTTTGAATGAATGGTATGTGTATCGAACGAGCTAAAACTGTAATTAGTAAGTTAGAAAAATTTGTAAAAAGTGGGTGATTTTGCATAACTTACCTCCTCGTATTCATGCTCCTGATTCAACCGTCTGGTCACGAGCTTAACAATCAAGTTGATAGTAGAAAGTGAGCCAACACTGAAACAAAGTTGTAAATATAATAAAAAGAGAGTAAATGTTTTTAAATAAGAAAAGTTGAAAATGTAACGTATTACCCAGTATACTGGGTAATACGTTACGTGTTGTCGTCACGTAAAAATAACGCTGAGCGATAGTGGAGAGGACTAACGTACTAGGCTACTGTTTTATAATATACGTGTAATTGTTTTATTGTAGAATCATAATAGGTTACCAATTTGATCGATAAATCGCTCAGTGCGCAGGCAAACAAGTTTAAAAAAAAAAAAAAAAAAACATAATGCCAGCGTTCTTTTTACGTGACGGGACCTGTAACTGGGTTGTGGAGGTCAGGTAGGCAGTCGCTCCATGTATAATACAAATTCAGCTGCACAGCTGAATTTGTTCTATATACTATTTGTAGACTGGAACCGACCTGGAACTGGACCGGTTAGACTGGAAGCCAACCCCAACTTAGGTGGGAAAAGGCTAGGTAGATGATGAATAACTATTTCCTATAGTAGGTACATACATACTGTAAGACGTGAAATAATATTTTGGTTTAGCAATAAATAAATGATAATGATAGCTCACAAGTCATGACAATGCATAATGATCAATATCAAAATTAAATACGCCAACCTATCAGATAGGCAACAGAATTTATGACCCGATCTGATAATAAAACATAGGTATTATTTCTGACATACATGTATACATGTATGATTAAGCTATAATGCCAATTGCACATGATCTGACCAAGATTAGGTACGTTTGGACTTTTAAAAGACCTTTGAGTTTGTTTCGCAATTTTTTCTCAGGGGTAGTCAGATAAGAGGGAGGGAGAGGCTTGTGATTAACTAATAACAGCCGCACGGGTCGATCGATCAGATTAAGCTAAGCTTGCCGCGGTTGGTCGTGGATGGGTGACCGTCTTTACATACGCCCCCTCCGTGACTCGTAAAGCACGTTAAGCCGTTGTTCCTGGCTGTCATTTGTGGATCTTTGACAGTCGTTACGGGTCGTCAGAGGCCCGAAAATCTGACAACCAGTCTTACGAAGGGGTATCGTATTGCCCAGTAACTGGGTTGTGGAGGTCAGATAGGCAGTCGCTCCATGTAAAATACTGGTATTCAGCTGCATCCGGTTAGACTGGAAGCCGACCCCAAGATAGTTGGGAAAAGGCTAGGCAGATGATATGGGTAGTCAGATTAGAAATGTCGACTCCTTATAGCTCATTTTTTTTGTAATATGACGTCTAAAAGTAATTCGGATATCCTATTTAGAGAATAAACAATTTCATTTTATTTCATTACAGTTCTACAGATGCTAAGCACTTTGGAAGGGATGAAAATCGTGCTAGAAATAGCACGATATTAGCAAAAGTAGGCGTGTAGTCATAGCACTGCTAGTTTTAGTTTGCTAATATTCTTTATGAGAAGTTAAATCCGCAGCAGGGTAAGCAAGTAACGATGACTGCTGATGACGTCATTAGAATTCTGAATGCAGCTGTACCAAAGACTATTGCTAAGAATGAAGGTCTTCCAACTTCAAAATATACTTACAATGATCGAAGTCTCTGCCAATTGGCCCTGATGTAGTTGAACGCGATTGGCTGACCTATAGCAGTGCCTGCAACTGCAGAGAACACTCGTACGATGTCCTGCTTCCTGATGCCACTGTCGTTGCGCAGTGACATCTCTAAGTACCTGAGGAGTTTGGAAACAAACAACAATAAAGAAACGGTAATTAGGTAAGTTGATTTCAGAGTGACTAGCACTATTGAAAAAGTTATATTTTTTTTTTAAGTTGTAGCGTAAACTGAACTTTAATGTGTAGGTACTAAAGTTATTTTTCCAAAAATGTAAACGAATATGTAATTCGTTTACATTTTTAGCAATTAAATCGCCAACCACTGCGGAAAATACAGTCGTGATGTTACGTTAAGTTACTGTTGAACGCTCAATCAACTCAGGCTATCACAGTCATTAAACATATGTATGTACCTATGCAGCAACGAAGGTGATCTGGTACATCCAAGCACAGAAAGCAGTCGATGTCGTTCGGAAGGCGCTGTTGCCACTCTGAACCTCTCCCATGCGAAGGTCCATTCCCTGACGCCGCCAGCTCGCACTCCCACACAGTAAACTATGCCGCGGAGGTCTACGTGAATCCTGAAACGAAGCAAGTCTTGTTATAACCAGCTTTTACCCTGCACCCTAATTGCGTAACGAACTACAGTGCTACCTTAATATAACGTACCTCAATGTAACGACTTCCTCGATTTAACTAATTCTTCGTAATCCCCTTGAATTGTCAGTCAATGTAAAATATACCTTTACATTGCGAAGATTTTTTGCGAACAACCTCTTTATAACGAATTTTCAACTATCAAAAAAAAGTGTAAGCCTCTAATTAACGAATTTTGTCAACCCAAAACCTTTATATAACGTTCCCAATAGTGTGTGATTCACTCTTAATAATAACAAACCTCAATTTAACGAATTACTTGATATAACGAATATGTACTTGTTCCCTTTCGATTTGTTATATCGATGTTGCACTGTATCATCAATCACAATCTGAATAATTTTGAAGGATGTTGCTAATTTATTGCTTCATATGTTTGAACAATTTGGCTGCTCAACAACGTAAAAATCACGCAATGAATGTTATTGAATTGTCAAAATGAAAGCCTTTGTTACAATTAGCCCGCTGGTTTTGCTACCAAAATGGACATGGTTCTCTAACGCCCACTAGTGAGGGCCAATACTGATGATTAACCGATTTGGGGGCATTCAAATAGCCCTCATGTGTAGTTACATATGGGAGCTATTTGAATTCATTGATTTATCTTTATAATAATTATGTATAAAATGATGAGTAGGTACCTCGTGAAAGCCGAGAAAGATAAACAAATCAAGTATCTTGACTTGGTTTCGAGGTTGTCGATATGTGGGATGTGAACTCAGCGATCATTGTGCCGATAGTCGTGACAGCCAATGGCTTTATAGCCAAGAGCTTTGCCCAACACCTGAGGAGGCTCTCGTGCGGCAGCTGGATCAAGGGCTTGATTCAGAAAGCGGTACTTCTCGAGACGGCTCGCATTGTCAGGAGGTTCCTCTCTCTGGAACCCTGACCGCTGGTAGCTTGGAGCCTGTTCCCGATACCGATGGGCTACTATTTTTTTATATTTTTTATATTTTTATTTTTTTTTATACTTTTTATATTCTAATATTTAAAAATATAATTTATATGTTCACATTGAAATAAAGGAGATAATAATGTAAAAATACGAAATAGAATACAGAGAAAGTTCATATTGACCCTTGTTAATAAAACGTAGCCTAAATCAAGTGGTTTCGAGTTTCAATTTCGCCATAACTTACTCTGGTTTTATTATTATTTACTTGAAATTTTATAAATAGTAGTATATTTATGAAATTTTAAGTACCTACATAAAATTTACTCAACCAATAAATACAAAAGTAGGTGTTTTATAAGATAAAGCTATCTCAATGACAACCTTGAAATACGAGTACATGCCCTTGATATCATACTTACTCATTACTTGAATCAGGGTTCGGCGTCAGCATCCAGTTGGTGTACATCCTGACAGCATTCTCCAGGCAGTCAGGGTGTTCGAAGTGACAGGCTGAAGCCAGCAGGTCCACTCGGTACTGTGACGTGATGACGCTTTCGTTCGGTGACACCTTCCATCCGATTTCCTTTACGGCATCGTTTAGAAGACGAAGGACGTAATGCTGGAAGAAGTAGAAATCCATAAAGCTTTGGGATCCTTGGTTTGATTGTGAAAAGTGTTATTTAGTTTTTTCAATTAGAAATTTACTCTGTATCAGCCCGGAGTCTGGATTAATGGCAATGGACTCACCCCCTAGTACCTATAAGGGACTATAAACATAATAGTGGAAGCACAACAACACAACGAAATGAGGTTGTACCTAATTATACACTTCTGCCTAACCCTTCGAAGAATACAACATGGTAAGTGTGAATACAGCGCCGCGCGTCAACGTCAGAGGCAACTGCACTCATCGACGCATGTCGTCCGTGTGTATGAGCCCTAAGACGCATTCCGGGATCTGATAATCCCAGAGATCTTTCTTTCTAACTAACGTAACCTTCAAGGTCTATCTATCCGCACACAGGGCCGTGCCCGCCACGTGACCATGACCGTGACACACACACCCAGGCACTGAAGCTCGTCACCGGCCCGGGCACGGTCTTTTGTGAACGAGTTCATGTGAAATTTATATTTCGATATTTTTTGTCACGTGCTCATTCAGGGGCTCAAAAAAATATCGGTGTGTATACATTTTATATGAACTCGTTCACACACGTCCGTGTCCGTTACGGTGACGGAGCTACAGTGCCTGCCCTGTGTGTGCCACGGCCCTGTCACGCCCCGGACACGGCCCTGATGTGTGCCATACATTTAACCTACCCTTTGGACCTAAACGTTTATCTCTGGACGACCGATTACAATCTTTGACTGACTCATTATGTTTTTGTTATTATCACAATCGGATTAAAATATTATCAATTTGCTTCTGATGATACTGATCGCTCTAGTCATTCATTACGAATTTTTATATTTAATTTTGCAACAATAAGCGCCATCTGTTGAGTGAAGGCATTAGACTGAAAAGTAAAAAGCTAATGGGGACTACTGGAACTTGTGTAATTTAATTCATATGCGTGTGTTTTAATGTAAAAATAATATTTATAATTGCCAATAAATTTCATTTAACTGAAGAGGTATAATAGACCTCTTCAGCTTTCCAATAGCGTCGACTGCTTGAAACTTGAACACTCCATTTTAAGCTAGCAAATACCAGCTGTGCGATTCTGTAACCATCTCACCGTGAAAACTTAGGTGAAGTGAGCGTGGAGTGAGCTGTCATTCCAAATAATGCTAGGGATTGACACTACTGATAACTCACATCAAGCTCACTTCACTTGAGTTTTCACGGTGAGATTTTTACAGAATCGACCGGCTGAAGGCCAATTCTCGTAATTTAAAACGTTCAAAATCTAGTCGCAGTCTCATCTCAGCGACCAACAAATGTCAAAAATTTGTCAAAATTTAGGGAAATTAGAGGTTTTTTGACAGATTGAGACTGAGATCAGACTGTGAACGTTCTTAAAATTACGAGAATTGCCCCTCAGATTCTCAAGTTACGCTAGTGCAATAATTTTGCCGTGGAGGTAGAGAGAATATACCTACTAATCGAATCTAATCTAACTAACCCGTATCGTCCCACTGCAAGACAAAGGCATCCCTCTCCCTTTTCCACACAATTCTGTCAATATGCCTACCGTGCACCAAAAATGTAACATATAGTATTTTCATCTCACATAGTGACACGCGTTTTGCTTGAGGTTACCAAGTGTGCCAACACGCCAGCACAACCGCGATGTTGTGTGTGTGGGCGTGTATGTGTTAATGTACTGACGCTACTTGTCTTCACTCACACATTTACAGCGTGTTTGTACACTTTTTTTTTTTTTTGAGGATGGGAAATCATCAAATGACCCCTTCCGCTCTGGGTGGAGCGGAAGGGAGTGTCAGACTCTTACTGACTAAAACCCACCCGTGTTCCTTCCTTAGCCCTTTCTGTTCCAGGGCAGCGGCAACCCTTTCGGACGATCCCGCCGCCCAGGCAGGCTTCGGCCCTATCGGGCCCCGTCCTCTGCTGACTTCTCTTTGAGGCGCGCGTGGAACACAACGCGCCGTCCGGCACGGGCCTGGTCCTGATCGGACGGCGAGCTACCCATTACTCACCGCCCGCAGGCCCGCGCCTACGGTGGCCGGGAGTCGTCACGCGGCTGACCAGCCGCCGCGGGAGACGCTCCGGGCGTCGGGCCCGGAGCGTCTCCCGCGGCGGCTGGGTACGTCGAGTGAAGCACGCGTCACTTCGTGAAATAAAAATGCTGTCGGTGCCTAAGGTATACTGAAATGAGCAACATTAGAACACTGCAAAAATTTAGACCTTACGGTCAAAATTCCAGAAAGAACTTTGTAATTACACAATTAAAAGCAATAAATAAAAACACGCATTTGTTTGCGCACGATTTTACAATCAAAACAATTACAAACGTATTAATCAAAAGTAATCTCTCTTTGATTAAATTCCAGGACGGTGTATCAAAGTTATTGAGCATTAAGATCAGATTGTAGCATGTATGTTTCATAATGAGTAAGCATTTTAATATTTTAATCAATGTAGATAAATGCATAAATGATTAAGCTTCGATAAAATTTAAATTGCAATCAATGACATCTATGTCATGATCATCAGTAGAAGCCTAGGATCTAGATTTGTGCCCAGAATCCCAGATGAGCAAATAGGCTTGCCTCATAATGAGTGGATGTAGGTACCTACCTACTAGGGCATGCAAAGATCGGGTTGTTTATAAAAACAGTTTTATTTTGTTTACAAAACCGGTGAAACCGGTTAATCGTTTATTTTTTCAATTTTTATTAAAGAAATGAGAAATATGTGTAAAAATTACTGTATGTTATTATTGTATTTTTTACGTTTATCTCCCTTATTTTTTATAATAATTATGATTTGTTTGGACTGAAATAAGCTACAAAATCGGCACCAAATAACGTGAGAATACCAAAAAGCTTGTGAAAATTTCGCGGTTTTTCGAGTGCTGCAAAGTTAGCACAGGTCTTTCGAAGCTTCAATCTTGGATATACCTACGCTACTGGTAGTGATCCTAACAAGATATAAAAAAATCAGAACTAGCCGTTAGTTTGCGATTTTAGCTTTTTTTTGTGTTTTATATGACTGGCCTACATTCATTCTTATAGATATATGTAGATTATAAATTCAATTATAGTTACATAGCTAAACCAAATTACTATTTTTTACTTTGATAGAATGACCGTAAGGATACAAGTGCATCAAGGGCAGGCGCGGTACGAGGCAATCGCAGATGGTTTATAATTATCCAGGATTATATATAGGATACTTTTTATCCCGATATTCCCACGGGATCAAAACTTATGCGGGTGAAACCACGGGGCGCAGCTAGTTCCTACATAATAATAAAACAAGATAACAAAAGTGAAAACGCATAAGCAAGCCGTTAATATTCTTTTAGTCCTAATTCTTTTATGAACTAGATTTTTTTGAAGATAATTTTAAGCATGGGCTAATAACAGAAATATTTCGACTCATATCATATCATGCAAGGAATTTTCCTATTCAATAAAGAGATTTAATCGCTACCATTAGGTACTTACATTAGGTTTAAGCCGGTAAAATCCTCAGGCATTAGGCAACTGTTTGACTAATGCCTGACGAATTTACCGGCTTAAATTTGCTACCAGTAACAGAAGGCCAATTCGCATAATTAAAAACGTTCAAAATCTAGTTGCAATCTCATCTCAGCAACAATCAATATCAAAAACTTGTCAAAAATGTACGGAAATTAGAGGTATTTTTGACTGATTGAGAATGAGATCAGTGAGATCAGACTGTGAACGTTCTTAAAATTACGAGTATTACCTCCCCTCTGGTTTTATATGAAATTCATAGCCCTTCCTCTCTAGCGAAGTCTGTCGCTAGAGAGGAAGGGCTATGAATTTTATTTGCTGTAAATGTAAGATTTACATGTGAGATAGTTTAAACCTTGAATGCCTAAACTAACAATAATTACCTACAAGTACTCAACCGATTGCAACTAGGACCCTTGGATTTGTCCTTCTTACCCTAGGAAGGAAAACTAGTTGTAAAAAAGGGTAAATCCAATATTACATAGCGAACAGTAATATGAATGAATGTCACCTACGAATGACGTACCTACTGCTAGCGCCATCTCTTGAATGTTAACAGTTCCATTTAAGTAAACTGAATATAAAACTTTAAACAAATAAAAACTAGATCTTTTAAAGAACAACACCGAATAATGATGCAGTGAGAAAATCTTTTATGGTATCAAAAGAATCCATAGCCGTCTCTGCTGTGCCCCTATGGGTTCCAATTTAAATAAGTAAGAACGTTACGTTAAGTCACAAAAAAAGTCTTGAGCATTATTCGAGAGACGATATGGGTGGTCAGAAAGGGGTGAATATTGAGAAGATGGCTTGCTTGATAAATTTAGAAGTGTGCAGAAGTATCCACGTACATAATAAGCCTATAATGTTCCCACTGCTGGGACACAAGCCTCCTCTCGGTGAGAGGGAGTGAGCCGTAATCCACCACGCGGGCCCAGTGCGGGTTGGCAGATATCACATCATATCTTTGAATTTTTTATTCTAGGACATGCCGGTTTCCTCACGGTGTTTTTCTTCAAAGTTTTGAGAGCAGTGCAAGAGTATGATATTTACAAATTATTGTGTGCCTATCTGTTTATATTTTAATACCTGAAACCTAACCATCATTAACGTATTAATTGTTTACCTACTACTATAACTGGATATCTTCCATCAGCATTGTAATTCTAACCGAGTTATCATTATCCATAACTGATATGACCTAATATATAAAAGTACTTTAATCTTTATTGAACACATTATAACTATCCAGGTTTCTTATAACAGATAGAAATTAATCTAACACTAATTTGATAACATTATCGTGAGATTAGGTCATTGACGTAAGTAGATAATTATGGGAGTCGAAGTGCATTTGCACTAACGTTAGGCTTCCGATCTGGTGGAACTTCTTCGTTCTGACCTCCGCGGCGGGCTGACACTATTGTCTCAGCCTGTCAAGATATTTGACACATTGTCACATGATACTAGACTTGCCAAAAGGCTCTGACAAGGCCACGTTGTGTTGTAACATATATGGTGAAAATGCAAAACTTTCAGTAATCTGACCCACCCCGACCACATTCTGGCCCCAAATATCTACAGAAGGGATCCTCTATGGGTAGCTAAAAAGTATTCAACTAAAGTGTGGTGTAGCTATTCATGTCACGTTTAGCTACCAATGCATTTATTTTAGTAACAAAATCGTGTAAAGAATCTTAAAGTTGTGTTTGACTACCAAAACTAATTTAGATTTATGATTATTAGATAAGATCATTTACAAACTTCTAACGCCATCTGTTGACAGTTATTCTGTTATGTTTTTTAAGTTTATGTTGAATTCATCAACTGCTAACGACATCTGTTATTTTATATGCGATATTATAATTATTTCACTGTAAATGAAGAATATGTTAAATTTCAAGCTATTGAACTACTTTGAGTATGTACCCTCGCATCAGGGCGCTTTCGAAGTAGAAATATCAGGAGCTTTAATTATCAAAAATATTTTTAAGCTACTCACCCCATATTCCAAATAATGTGCTCCTTTCGACAGCATCGTGTCAATATACCCTAAAGCCGACAACCCAGCTTTCCAGGGAACATAGCTTCTTTCATGAGAAAGGTAGCTTGTAACATCTAAAGCAGTTCTATAATCCAGCCGACCAGTGAGGGCCAGATTCATAGCATCATCCACCATTTGAGCTCTGTTGATGATGTGGATCTCTTGAAAACGGGACGGGTCCTTGAGGATCTTGATAAGAAGTTTCCAGTTTTGTAAGTCGTAATTGACGCGGTAGAATCCTGGAAAGTTATTTGAGTAAGTGTAAGTTTTTAAAGATTACGATGGAAAAGAAAAACAATGGGATGTGTGTGTCTAGTTTAGAATACTTTGCTGAAATCTCTATAGATAGTAATTGTGAATTGTCTTTTTCCTTATGGTGTTTTCTTGATGGGTTCTGGCTATCAGGCCGCAAGCAAGTTTTTATTTCGTACTCTAAGATAGACGTTAATTATAAACTCAAACTCTAATCATTTATTTCAATTAAACCATTTACAGGCACTTTTGAATTGTCAAAATGAAATAGTCAGTCAGTTAGTCAGAAAGTTGAAGCTAGTCGCCCATAAAAATATAAATGAGACTTAAACTTAACTGGCGAAATGTTATGTAATACCTGTCTGTTGCACATTAGCAATGAACCATTCATCAAGTTTCATAGTAATATTGTTGACTGTCAAAGACTTTTCCCCTTTCAGCCATAACTTCGGTTGGGTAGTCTCGAAGTCTTTCTCCGAAGCAGTCGTGTACGACACCGGGATCCACCATATGGGCGACTTTTGGGTTTCAAACGTATCGTTGATTAGGACGAACCGTTCCTGCAATATAAAATATTGAACTTAGTTTTTGTTGGACATTTAAAAACGTTATTAGGTTTAAGTTTCATAGAAAATCGAGATATATAGAAATATTCAAATATAAAGACTATAATTATCACCAGAAGCCTTAAAATGCTCCAAGTTTAAATCTTAAAAATGATGAAGGACGTGTAGAGTGTAGAACCGTGTAGATCACACCTAAGATCCATCCTTAAATCTCATTCTCATAAAACGAGCTACTTATACCTTCTCTGACCATGCTGTAAGATTGTGGAACTCATTTCCGCCTAGCATTCGTGATTTAAAAATTATTTCTCTATTTAAATGTCGATCAATTGATTATGTCATATTCCTATTAATTTTATGTGTATATAAATAATAAAATAAATAAACTAAAGACGGATAAGTTTATACGAAAGAATATTTTAATTATTTTCGTCAACTTGATGGGGGGCGGGTAATACACATATGCTATCTTCATCTGAAATTACTGGCATGACGCGTGATTATTAAATCAAAAGTAATTTTCGACGTGACTTCGATCACGTGAATCTATTTAATAGTATTAGATAGTAATCTTAATTAACAATAGCCATTTAGATATAGAATTAATGACCTAGATAAATAATCTGATAAATTATATGTTTCATGGACGTTTCTTTGAATAATGAAACTCAATCAGCTATTAAGTAGGTAGATGAATAAATTTTATTTTATGGAGTTATTTTAATTTTATTTTAAACTGTGCAGGAAACTTACAGCTATCGTAAACAGTGTTCTAAAACAGTATGCAATTGAAGGCCATTTACATGTTTCCACTGATAAACACTTACAACAAAAAAGGTTGGTACAAAATCCCTTTATCATAAATTAGGAAATAAAATTACACGATCGACTAATACCTACTAAAAATCATTTAGACGCGAACAATTACTTTTCCGTAAAGAAAATTACCTAAACCAAAATTCACCAACAAATTTATTGCAAATGCTTAAGCTGAGAAACACTGTTATTGAAAATGTCCAAATCCTGTTCACTATATCCTGTCCATTAGGTTAACCGTTTTTTGACAGCTGTCTTAGAACGTACATATTATTCCAGATTACGTAAAACTAAACTTTAAAATGCGTAATAAAATAAATATATAAACTGTGTTATCTTATTGAATTATCTTATAGGCTTCTTGCTTACTTTATAATAACACTACTGCAATCACTTGTTACATCTGTCAAAAAACTAACCTAAAGGACAGGGTATAGTATAGTGTAGGGTATAGTAGTATAATGAGAAAGGCGTGGAAAATAAAATATGAAGTGTTTCTATTAACGAGGGAGGACTTTATGTGCAGCGGTGGATTTTGTTAGGCTGGATCTATCGGAACTTTTATCGATTAATATGTACTTAACACTAATTTCGTCAGTCGGAGAGTGCTTACTTTCTACTAGCCACATTTCTGACGAATCTTTTAATAACCACGCGAAAGTACTATTATTGTTTTAAAAACACTATACGTATAAAAATGTGAAACTATCATCAAGATACACATATCTATAGATCTTGCATAACATAAACGTGGTGTACAAGGTGTCAGGAACACGCAAAGTGAAACCATGAATTCAGCACATGATTCTAGACCCGCAAGCGTAGAAATGCTATGAAACTTTAAAAAAAAATCAGCAATCATAGAAAAGTGCAATATCTATGTGATCAAAATGTATGGCAAACGCAATTTTTTTTTAATAACCGACAACCAATTTTAACGTTGGCATTTCAGAATCGAGTACTGAATTACTGATTCCATGGTAACAGATTGTGCGTCAATGTGACGATGTCCCTGCCCACGTGTATAAGTATATTACATATTTAATAGGAATTAAGAAATCAAATCGTGGATTACCGCCTAATAATCACTTAAACTAGGTCTATCTTTTTAAATATGTAAAAAGATAGATATAGTCTAAGTGAATACGTGGGAGATTAGATAATTGAGTCTGTAAAATATGAGTATTAATATTATCGCGATCGTTAAAGTGTTTATGATTATCGATTAATAAAAATAATCGTTAGACACGACGCACGGGGACAATATAAGCGTTTTATAACCCAGTGTCGCGTGGCATTCACATCAGTAAAGAAATCTGAAATCAATAGATGTTTATAGTAGCGACATCTATCGAACGATATGATGATAAAAATTATCGTTAAACACGACTCACGAGGAATAGTAATCATTATATAATCCAGTGTCGTATGGCATTCATATCAGTTAACAAAAAACTTAAATCAGCAGATGTTCATAGTAACGACATCTATCGGACGTTGCGATAGTAAATTTGCCTCTTATTATGTTTTAAAGTTCGTTGCGTTTAATGCTAGGTGGCGTTAGTGGAGCTTCATTTTGGTATATATTATTCAATGTTCTATGCGCTAGTAGATTCAGAATCTATAATCAATGAATTACGTTTCCGTACGTGTCCTTATGGATAGGTGAGGCGCCAACGAAAAGTTTTGCTGAATGTAATATATTGTTTTCAAGAAGATATTGTGTTCACATTTTCGCGACGTACAAAAGAGCAAACGCCTCTTTTGACATTTTTAAACTGATTCTAAATTCGCTTGAGTGCCTGCAGCCTGCAAGATGAGGTCCCCTTTTGCATACTTTTCTACCTATACTTCTAAAAATATTGCTTCGCTTTGACATTACAGACGACTATTAAGTACTCTTAATAGTCGTCTGAATTGCATGAAATCAACAAACCTGTTTAAAATACACAGTCCCATTCTCATAATTCCTCGTCACAGTCAGGACTGGGAACCCAGTCTGCAAGGTCCAAGAATCCATGACTACTGCCACATCAGCATCGAAATCTCCTTTCCTCCTAGCTGCACTGGTTAGGGCACTCCATAGGTCCCTTTGTTCGGCATTGCCGTACATTTTGGAGTTCAGGTAGTCCGTTACTCCATCGTTGAAGACATCGCTTTTTAGGACGTGGTTCAACATGCGGAGGAGGGCTGATCCTGGGTGGAGAAATTGGGTGAAGCGTTAGTGTTTTCCTACCTTTTTCTCGGGAAGTAAATGTAAGAAAAGTTGGTTTCAAATGTGATCAAGTGTCATGAAATACCGCAGCCCAAGAATTTTACATAAACTGGTAGGTTGAACCGATGACCATTGGGGTAGACGTGTTCTTGAGTTGAGACCGCGAATCGGTAAACGCCCTCAGGCTAGGTGGAACGACGATCTTCGCAGGATAGCTGGTAGCAGTTGGATGAGAGTTGGCGTCAATCGAGTTGAATGGCGTGCAATAGGAGAGGCCCAGCAATGGACTGCTATTGGCTGATTAGGATGGTAGGTCGACACCTACCAGTTTATGTAAAATTATATTCATTCATTGTTATATTCTAGAGGTTAAGTATTCTGTAGGTTCTCAACGTGGGCGATAAGGCCCCAATCGTGGGCGTTTGAGTCTTTCGGGGGGGCAGTAGAAGACCCTGAGAAAATTATATAACCTATCATAAGACTTTACAATATTCGGATTCGCGACAGATGGTAAATAAAAAAATTTAGGGGCTCTAGAAAAAAAATCTCAAAGCAGGATGGGTGAAATACGGGAACCTATGTTCTAGAGTCACAAAGGCATTTTCAAGTTCTATTGTCTTATAGCAGATGCTTTACAATCATGCATATATTAAAGTAACAGCCAATGCAAATCCACTGTGACTTTTATTATTCTAAGCGAGCAAACATCGTGATAATAAAATGGTTCGGGCGTGTGAACGTATTACCACAAATTATTGTTGTTCGACATTTATCTGTGCTAAAAGAAAGAAAGAAAATACATTTATTTAACACAGACTAAAGGCTGATTTTTCAATCATCTGATAACTTTATTCGAGGAATAATTTTGAAATTTTAACAGTTATTTCAAACAAAAACTGTTAAACGTCAATTTTATTCCTCGAATAAAAGTTATCTGGCGATCGAAAAATCAGCCCTAAAAGACACACAATACACCAGATACATCAGATAAAAACAAAAAAAAATTAAGATCAGATAAAAAGTGTAACGACCGATGTAAGAAATTAGCAGGAAAGTGTGCTTCACGGCTGCGCCAAAAAGGCCCAGTTCAGCAAGAATACCAGACAACTAGTGTCTGACGCTGGTTTTCAACTGGACTTGATGTGTGAGATGACGAATGCAAAACCAACATACACATAGAGCTTGGAAAACTTCCTTTACCTTTTCCATAGGAGATCTTGTCAAATATAGCGTCAGCTTCTTCTGAGGCGCTCACTTCTACAGACAGCTGATGTGAGGAATTGAGAGCATCTAGTTGGAACACGTTGTGGACGATGTCCAGAACGCAGAGCTCGGTTATATTCCAGGATTTCTCCACCTTGAGTAAATACAATTTTTGAATTAATTATTTGAATAGCAATTACAGAATCAAGGAAAATAATTTTACTTTAACTGTTCGCGAATTAAAAAAAAAGAACATCTCCTTAATCGAATAAGTGGTTTTAGAGAAATATATAAAATGCTAGATTGCTTATCAATTATTCTAAATCAATAAATGAAGCAGATAGCATTATTATCCAAGACAACGTGTAGATTTAATTCTAATTCAAATTATCCAGATATTTCCTACGAGACCTTGCCGACCAATAAAATAAGGCGAGGTAATCGTCGCGCCGGTAACCATACTGCGGGACGCCCCCAAGCTAGATGGACCGACGACCTTAAGAAGGTGGCTTGGACAGATTGGCTGCAGAAGGCTGAGGTCAGGAGTTGATTGAACCGTCGCGCTTTTTGGCGAGGATGAGGATGTTTTTTTTTTTAAATTACCGATGCATCTCACTATAATCCTGCACTGAATCTTCCAAAATTCATACGATACCGTCCTATTACTGAAACTCATATTCGATACATCAAACGTAGTATACTCACAGCATTTACAGCAACATACTCCACATACGTAGCAAAGCCCTCATTGAGCCACAGATCCCTCCACCAGATAGGAGTCACGAGGTTGCCGAACCATTGGTGTGCAATCTCATGGGCCACCACAGTTGCCACGTGGACTTTATCGGTACTTGCTGATACTCCTTCTTCGTACAGCATTGATATTTCCCTGGAACATTTGGTTTAAGATGTAAGGTTGAATGTTGGTTGGGTGTGTTGGTTGGATCTTTGGTGGCTATAAGAGTAGGGGAAGACCAAAGAAACGATGGATGGACTGTGTGAATGATGATATGGTTAGAAAGGGGGTGACTATCGAGATGGCGGCTAATAGAGGAGTATGGAAGAAAAATACATGTTGCGCCGACCCCAAATAAATTGGGCAGGAGAATGATGATGAGATGAATACTGCCAAGAGAAACAAGTGTTCGTAGAGCTACTCGAAAACTGAAGAGATTCCCAAACGTGTTTGCGTGTCCAATTATTTGTTCGGCAAAATTCTATGTAACGAAAGTTCAGAGCAAAACAGAAATACAAACGCAGCTTTATCCGGATATAATTTGTACTAAATACGCTTTAAAAAAACTGCTGTTCCATACATTTTGACCGTCGATGGCATTGTACGACGATATTTTTTGTGCCGGGGGTTTGGAATCATTTGCTAAATTTATGGTAACAGTTTGCCAGTCGATGTCCACGGCTTACACGGCTTACACCCTGTATTTTTGAGCTCTAATATTGTTGTCATTTGACCCCCTATTTCTTATATATAAAAATACTTTATATTAATACGCAACATTTGGAAATGATCCCACGCAAATTAATGAACATTCACGTTTCATTATTTTACCACAAAACCGTCCACAAATTAGTCCATTCATTTAACAAGAATAAAAGGAAACAAATTCGCCAACACTCAAAACTTCGGTGCCAAAATCTCCGGTCGCCAACACAATAAGTGCAAACGCCCTGCGACCCTCTCCCCAAATCAAAGGGATGATAGATGGTCGGTCCCCAGCCGATAATGAAGTGTTACGATTCATTCATCCATCAAAAGACTCACCCCTGTACCAGATTTAACGGAGCTGATGTTATTTACCGGTTCGGGTTTAGTTTCATTATTGTTATTGGGGAGCTTGTCTTTTGGTTAGATCGATTTTGTTCTAGCGGGGAAATAACAGCAGACTTTACGTTAGTTTTTTTTCTGTAGTAATATTTGGTTTATTATTTAAATAGGATAAAAATATACACTGGATAAATTTCTTATACTAAGGGGTGATTTTTCCATCGCCAGATAAATTTTATTGGAGGAATAAAATCGACGTTTGACAGTTTTTGTTTGAAATAACTGTCTTTCAAAATTATTCCTGGAATAAAGTTATTAGATGATTGAAAAATCAGCCCTAAATGTGTTCTTCACGTTATCCATAAATGATAAATTATTTATTTTCTGTAAGTATGTTTGTACCCGCTGCCCTGGAACAGAAAGGGCTAAGGAAGGAACACGGGTGGGTTTTAGTCAGTAAGAGTCTGACACTCCCTTCCGCTCCACCCAGAGCGGGAGGGGTCATTTGATGATTTCCCATCCAAAAAAAAAAAAAAAAAAATTCTTATGGTTGTACAAACTCTTTTAAACGTCAATCATATTTTTTTAAACTAGATGAGTTCGGCGTTTCCTATCTGACTACTCTGACAAGAAAGGCCGAAACCAACTCATTAACTTTGACAAACGCTTCTATAGCTTTTACAAATCAAATCTAACAAAGGACGTAGTACTAAAAATGGTTCGTTACAAAGATATTTGCACTTTCATTAAATGAAATTTAATTGAGCTAAGTAATTGAGTAAGAAAGGGTCTTAATTTGGCCTATGTTGCCGCTAAGTGCAATTAAAATGATAAATCGAAGCATTTGCAATGCTTCGGATAAAGAGATAAAGAGGCATGCATATCGGGTGATTTACGTCAAGGTATTTAGTTTGTATGAAAATTAACAAAAAATAAGAATTCATGAATGTGTCCATAATGAAAAACGCTTATTTCGGTGGTCTGAACATCTGTTCGAAGATTATGTATATCGTCCGAAACACGGTGTATATACTTTTTTATAGTGCGATAGTTTATTTATTGAATTACGTAATATTCTCATAGTTTTGGTAAGTGTACTGCCAGAGGCATTTATTTAGCAATCATGAGTACACAAAAAACATGAAACAGTGAAATCTATTGCCAGAGGACGGCATTTATTATACTATAATTGGCACACAGAAAAAAATTAAACGAATTAATTGTACCTAGGCTTTCATTATTTGCAAATAGAAACTTTAACCAATATTAGAAGAATATTGGTTAAATTTCTTTAGCCAATTTCAAAATAGGCTTCCTACTAATTGACTTCCTATTAAAGTACTCGTATCTAACATCAAAGCTCTTACTTAAACAAGGTGTAACAGAATTTACAGAATAAACGCCAGTTCTGACAGTAATTCGTTCATAGTTGACTACGGAATCGATTTCAGGAACGTTTTATATAGGTACTTAGGTTTTTTTTTAATTATATATTTTGCCATACTGGGCGCCGATTAAGCCAAACAAAATTAAATCTTATTGCAAGGCAATAAGACTCAATTTTAAATGCAACCCGATTTTCTTGATAATAATAGTTAGCTTCCCGATACCGGTGGGCTACTATTTTTATATTTTTAAATGTTTTTTTTTATCTTTTTGTTAATAAAAATATTTAAAAATGTTTTTTATAAGAACTTAGATAAAATAAAGGACATAATAGTTAGCTTTAAAAAAATAAGTTTTGGTCATTGTATTATGCTTTTAACTCAATAATCTAATTAGGGTGCATGAGGTCTTGCGTTAATTATGCTACATATTGTAGAACCTCTATGTATATTCATCAAATCTTAGAATAAGAAGTCAGACGTTTAAATTCATCCAGCTTCATGTGAAAAGATGACACTACTAGTACTATGATTTAAATTTCTTGACATGAGTGGTTTGATTTAGTATTTGAATTTTGAATATTATGAATGATGTTTTATTTTGATTTTTATTTCAGTATTAACTAACTTATTTTTGAGACTTTTATTACTAACAAGTCATCATCATCTGCCTAGCCTTTTCCCAACTACGTCAGGGTCAGCTTCCTGTCTAACCGGATGCAGCTGAATACCAGAATTTTACATAGAGTGACTGCCTATCTGACCACCACAACCCAGTGTCGGGGTAATACGATACCCCTTGGTAAGACTGGTAGTCGGACTTTCGGGCTTCTGACTACCCGTAACGACTGTCAAAGATCCACGAATGACCAGCCGATCGATTCTGTAAAAATCTCACCGTGAAAAGTTAGGTGAAGTGAGCTTAGTGTGAGCTGTCAATAGTGTCAATCCCTGGCATTAGTTGGAATGACAGTTCACTCCACGCTCACTTCACCTAAGTTTTCACGGTGAGATGGTTACAGAATCGCACTGCAGTATGGACATATAATTAGTCTGAAATAAATGGATTTAATTTAATAATTTCCTTACCTAAAAGTAAGCAATCCCCAATTCTCCATGGCACCATTTTTGAAATCCGGCAACGCGATCATATCTATCTTTGGCAACGGAAACTTTATCTTGTAATACTCCTCCAAATACTTCAGTATCTTCGGACCTATCTCGAGAGCGAATGCAGCTGACTTGACAGCCTCGCTTCTTGCCCAGACAGAGAACTTATCGTTTGTCATGTTCTTGAAGTCTGTTACAGTGAATGCAACTAAGTATGTTGACATCGGTAGGGACTCTGCATAGTGATCCCATGTGTAGTCTGGTAGAGTTTCGCTGTAAAGAAAACGTTTGATTCAAAAGAAAGGAAGAGGAGAAATAATTAAGTAACCTAAAACATAATAACAACAAAACAACCTTGAAAGTTTAATTTCATTTTTTCATCAGAAGGCCAATTCTTGTAATTTTGAACGTGTTAACCCTAACACGTTCAAAATTACGAGAATTGGCCTTTGCGGCGCAGCGTCGCGTCGCGTCGCGTCTCGGTGTGAACTGACCCTTACGTTCAAAATCTTGTCGCAGTCTCATCTCGGCGACAAACAAATGACAAATGCTTGTCAAAATGTAGGGAATTTAGAGGTATTTTTGACAGATTGAGACTGAGATCGGACTGTGAACGTTCTTAAAATTACGAGAATTGCCCTTCAGGACTTTCTCAGCAGGCCTGAGCCCGAATTTGTGTCCGGTTGATTTGAATAGGCTCGCCTTTATTACATGGGAAATATCGATAAACTGTAGGTAGGTCACACCTCTGTCTTCGAGGAATACAGGCGTGATGTTATGTATATTTGCAATGAAATTGGTAATTTTAGATAATATGGAAAACTTCAATGAAATTGAAGGCAACCTCATCGCACGAGATAACTTTTTAGGCTATTTAAATTATAGCTGCTCTTGTAATGCCATTCTTGCTTTTCCAGTGTCCGATCGGGCTAAACAATTGTACAAGTTAGTTATAAGATAGATCGTAGTCAACAATTTTGTGTTTTTCTGCACTAGGCGATGTGGTCGCTAACCGACAAAGCCCTTTAGGCCTTTACCTAAATAAAAATGTATGCCTGTATACAGAATTCGAAGCAATAAACTTCAAAAAACACAGTTTTCTTCTTTGATCTGTACTTACTGCTTACTCTTTCTAACAATGTTCATGTTAGAAAGAGACGACATGTTGTTAGGTCTTGCGATGCTGATGGTGAACTTCGCCTTCAAAGCTGGTTCGTCCCAGCAGGGAAACGCACGGCGGGCGTCCATAGCCTGGAACTGGGTGACTGCTATCCATCTGCCGATCAACCAATCAAAGAGGTCTTAAACACACAGGCTATTAATTTGTAAACACTTGGGAATGTTCTAGAACGTAGAACTCGAATTTAAAGCTTGCTGTTGGATTTGCACTTTTTGTGCTGAGCCGAGCTTTGAAAATTCAACGGCGCGCTTTTATTTAGGAATTCTTATAAGAGTCGCTTAGTGTTAGTGAAACGGTCATAAAAGTCGAAAGTGTAGACTAACAAGAAATCGTTTTGATTTAAGTAATAATATGTAAGTAACTGACGTAGGTCGTGGGTTCGAAGCCAAGCAGGCGTTTTACTTTGTGTAATTTATCTTATCACCACTGCTCTCAAAACGGTGAAGGAAAACATCGTAAAAACCGAACAACCAAAAATTCGCCGTGTGACATCCACTAACCCGCACTGGGTCCGCGTGGTGGATTATGGCCCACTCTCTCTCACAGAGAGGAGACCTGTGTCCCAGCTGTGGTAACATTAACGGCTTATTATGCTATGCTTAAGTAATAATCAAACTTGTTGGGAATCGAATCTAACACAGCACCTTGCGCGCGGCCTGCACGCGCAGGCAGCGTGATCAGCGCGTCATCGGCACGTTGAGGCGCGGCGCGGCGACGACACGGCTCGGCCCGATGACCACTCGCTTCAACGGACTCGACCGCGACGGACAATACTCTTAAATTATTAATTGTTTGTCCAAGTTTATATTTGTAGATCAGACAGCATTAAACCATTGCCTTGTTATACAGTCCTCTTTTATTGCTCCCCGCGCTAACATTGTCCGTTGAAGCGAGTGGTCATCGAGCCGAGCCGTGTCGTCGCCGCGCCGCGCATCAGCATGCCGATGACGCGCTGATCACGCTGCCTGCGCGTGTAGGCCGCGTGCAAGGTGTTGTGTTGGGTTCGATTCCCAACAAACTAATAGTATCTAGTCAACAGACAGTATCTACAAGTGATATTGCAGAAAACGCCACCAGCACCCTAATTGCATAACACACTTTCAATCACAAACTGAATCATTTTGAAGGATATTGCTTATCCATTGCTTCATAAATGTTCGAAAAATTTGTCTGCTCTACAACGTAAATAACGCAATGAATGTTGTTGAACTGTCAAGACGAAAGCCATTGCTATTGTTAGTGTGTTACGCAGTTACCCCGCAGGCTGAAAGACACTTTATACCTACCTATGCCTGAAAAAAAAAAAAACATAAGGTGTCTACATTTTGTGCCAAATGAAGTCTGAAATAACCCTAACTGAAGTATCACTGTCATTATTCGTTGTCGCGCACGAAAATAAAGGTCTATTTCCTTCGCCTTGAATCTACTGATTCAGAATACCGCTGGGACATTATCTGTCTATTATTACCAGCCACGAGCGGAACGGAATATCTCATATTTAGGATACATGATATCCTCCTTAGAGCTACCCTTGCGAATTCACTTCTATTCTGGCATAGCGTGGAACGTTTTAATTTTCCGGAATGTGGTACGCTGTCTTTTGAAGAATAGAATTTGGTTTCTGTTAAAAATCATTAAAACCGCTCCAGGAAGCGTCTCCGCTTAAGAAACGCTTTCAAAAACGTCTACTTATTGACGACAAAGTAAATTAGTTTTTAATAGTTTGTAGATATAGATATTTAGTGTAGAACGCGGGGCAGTGACAATAGCATCCTAAAAACAGTTGTGGAGAGTCCTTACTCCCCTATTCTGAGGGACTATGTTGGGATAATGGTCAGGTAGCTCATTCCTCACTGTGTCGTTCTCTGCACATTCTGCCTCAGACACCTACTTTGTTGTTTGTTTCTTGGTTGCTTTTCCTAACACTAGTTATAAGATATTTTACTAACAAAATGAACTGTATTGTTGTCTGATTCTGATACCTACATAAATAAAGGGTTTTGCCAGGCAAGTGCCAATATGTTTTTTCAACCAACATGTTATACTTTTTAAGTTTGCTTTTGACATCACTGATATCGGTGTAGGAGGTAGCGAGATAATTGCGTAACACACTTAACAGCAACAATAGCTGTCACTTTGACAGTTCAACAATTCATTGCTTTATTTACATTGTTGAGCAGACAAATTTTTAGAACATGTGAAGCAATGGATTAGCAATATCCTTCAAAATTAATCAGATTGTGATTGAAAGTATGATGCAATGAAGGTAACTAATACTTTAAACTTATAATAAAATGAATATAAGTCGGAAATCGCTAAACAGCCTTGAGCAACCGTGGTAATCAATACAAATACATTATCTGTGTAAGAAGAAGCCATTGTCCTGCTGTGGGACAAAGTCAGCTGGTATTACTCGTATTATTATCATTTATTCATAAACAATTTTTGATGGCCCTCCGAAGTAGATTCCAAACTAATCATTGCACAATTACCAATGACCATGCCATTCAAAATTCGCTAACAATACGCGAGGAAAGCAATTAGGACCTCCATTGTACCAGAGGAACATATTAAAGTATATTTTTATAGCTGTTAATCCATCGTTCGTATTCAATACGGCGCGCGTATTCATGTGACCAGCCGAGATGTCTCCGAGAACGTGCCGCCTACTTAATAGACGACTGTTTTACATTACAGGATATTATTTTGTTTAAGCAAGTTTTGTTTTGGCTAAGTAATAACAGCCGCAGCACGGATCGATCAGGTTAAGCTACCCTTGCCGCGGTTGGTCCGTGGATGGATGACCATCTTTACATATTAGGACCCCTCCGAGACGGAAAGTACGTTGAGGCGATGGTCCCGGCTGTCATTCGTGGATCTTTGACAGTCGTTACGGGTCGTCAGAAACCCGAAAGTCTGACAGGCGGTTTTACCAAGGGGTATCGTATTACCCAGTAACTGGTTTGTGGTGATCAGATGGGCAGTTGTACCATGTAAAATACTGGTACTCAGCTGCATCCGGTTAGACTGGAAGCTGGCCCCAACATAGTTGAAAAAGGGCAGAAAACATTTTCTTAAAATTCATGACATTATTAGTAGGTACAGGTATTTTCTAGAAAAAACTTTAATTTGGACTAAGTATCATTGAGGTATTAAGAGGGTGCTCACAGGTCCACTAGCGCCACTACTATAAAAAAATATTATCTCGTGACTGAGAAGGAATTATGAAAATCTGTTCAATCAGCGACCTCGGTAAATGTGTCTAAAATTTTCTAATACCTTTTATGAAATTTCATATTGAGACACGAAGCAACAAAATTCGATCTAAAGAAAAGCGGCCACATTCCTATAATATGTCGTATTTAGTTGCTTCGTGTCTCAATATGAAACTTAATAAAAGGTATTAGAAAATTCTAGACACACTTACCGAGGTCGCTGATTGAGCAGATTTTCATAATTCCTTCTCAGTCACGAGATAATATTTTTTTAAAGGAGTGGCGCTAGTGGACCGTTGTACGGGCTCTTAAGAACTTAATACTTTTATCTAAGGATTCTTTTATGTCTACCCGTGTACTGATAAACGAAAAATGCTTATCACTCTAAACAAGTGCATGCAGTCATTAATTTATTCTGCAATAATCTCAATCACCAGAGTATAATACCTACCTAACTCGTTATCCAAAGTGGTTGTAGGACTGAACTTGACAGTTGGACCTACTACTTTAATAACTATCATTATAGTCATATGCTATGACGTAAATAAATTACCATATCCATACCAAGGTGAATAAAAGTGACTGGCAAAACTAGGTTAAAACGAATACGAAAATATACGAAAACATGCATAATCAGCCTATAATGTTCCCACTGCTGGGACACAGGCCTCCTCTCTGTGAGAGGAAGTGGGCTGTAATCCACCACACGGGCCCAGTGCGGGTTAGTAGATGTCACATGTCTTCAAATTGTTGGTTCTAGGACATACCGGTTTCCTCACGATGTTTTCCTTCACCGTTTTGAGAGCAGTGGTTATGAAATTATTTACGCAAAGTAAAGGGCCTGACTGGGTTCAAACCCACGAGCTACGGACTCGTAAATCAAAGCCGTTACCACTGGGCCACCACTGCTCTCAAAGAAGAAGTTAAGAAGAATAATTCCTAATTACTCCCAACTGCTTTTATTTTTCTATTCTACACCACTACAATCCAAGTGGTAAAGCAATCTTCAAAACCATAATTTGGAGAATAAGAGAAAAAGTTCTTTGGTATTTAAATGCTTCAAGTATCCTTGGTTACTATAAGATACTTAAGTATTATTCGAATCAGTTTTAGTGTCGATACCTTCAATAATTTGAGGTTGAAATCTTCGAATTAAAAGTGTCCGTTATACAAATAGTTAGTTTCCTGGAGTGGAGATCGCGTATCGGCAAGTGTAGTGTAGGATGCCAGCCAGATGGACTGACACCCTCAAAAAGTTGGCTGAGACAGACTGGATACGGCAAGCGGAGAACAAAGTGTCGTGGGGCTGCATGGGAGAGGCCTATGTCCAGCAGTGGACTGCGATAGGCTGAGTTGATTGATTGAATATACCAATGATAGTTGATTGATTCGAGGCTTTGGCATTGAAAGCTCTCTGTAAAATTGCTCCACACGGAGTAACCATCCATAAAAACGTTACACACATATACATATAAAAAATGGCACCTACATTACATTCGTATCATGATTCAATCAACTGGAAGGGACATAAATATAAGGTAACAAGTACACACGTATAAAAATATATATCCATCACCGTTGCCAGGCACTTTGCCAATTCAAATAAATACCTTTAGTACCTAACCTTGTGCTCTAATAATCATTACAATTTATATTTTCCACTCGTTCTATATAGTTCAAAGAATAGAACGAAAACATGGTAGAAAGAGTAGAAACATCAATATTTTTGCATCTATGTAAATGTGTTATGCGATATATTGAATACCTATGTTTGTGCTATTTTATGTATAATCAGCTAATAATTTTCCCACTGCTGGGACACAGGCCTCCTATCTGAGGGAGGGAGTGGGCCGTAATACACAGGCGCATTGCGGGTTGGTAGAGGTAGCAAGTCTTCGAATTTTTGGTTCTGGGACATGCCTGTTTCCTTACGATGTTTTCCTTCACCGTTTTGAGAGCAGTGGTGATGAAACAATTTTCACATAGTAAAGCTCCTGTCAGGGTTTGAGCCTAAGACCTACAACTCGTTAGTCGCGGCCGTTACCACTAGGCAAATACTGCTCACTCTATTGCCACTATTGCTATTTTATATAATCATTAATATTGCTTTATCCTAATCTAGTTAGGTTTCCAAAGGAAAAATAGTGTTGAACAACGCAATAATCTTGGTTAAAGTTTATTCAAACGTGTCAGTACTTACTTTTTAACGCCTTTCTCTTCATATGAACTTCTGTAGAATCCATGTAGATTATCGTTCAACAATCCAGTGTATTTGATGGACAGAATGTACTGCTTCCCAACCAATAACGTGGTCCCTAAAGTTAGAATGTGGAAATTTCTCTGCACGTCTTCCAGCTTTCTGACAATGTATATCAAATGATCATCATCCTTCTCATGTATTTTAACCTCGTGTATCGTGAGTTCTACACCGTGAAAGGTAACTTCTTTGGTTTCTTCGCGCACTGCTAGAAATATAGTGACTTCTCCATCAAAAGTGAAATTGCCTTCATAAATGTATGGCGTAATATTGAGGAAGTATCTCTCTGGTTTCAATTGACTTGGCAGCCAGAGATTCGTCACGTTTGGGACTGAGGAGTGAGTCGTAGTTTCTAAAGGTATGACTGATCTACTGCTTTCTGTCGTCAACGGTAACACTAAGAGTTTTGATTGGTCACAGTGGCAGAGTTCATATTTCGTAACGTTCGCTAATTGGTCTACTTTTGGGCAGGCTGCGTAGTTGTAGACTAGGAGGGAGGCTGTGACGAGGGCTAGCACGAAGATCACGAGGATGATGATGGCGAGACACTTAGAGAGGTAGACGCCTCGCTTGGTCTTTGTGGAGTAGTCAGCTTGTGTACCGTCCATTATGTTGAGTGGCTCATGGGCTTGGGTCATGACGTCACCGTTTACTCGACCTGTGATAAATAAAAACTCGTTATTTGATGCAACAATACAAAAGGTCATATGGTTTACGATATTAAATCAAGAGGAGTATTTAATGACAAGTTTTATAAACTAGATTATTTTGTTTAGAATGTTAATTAACACACTATTAATAATCACTGAAAAGCAAATTGACCCTTTTTTTATTTCTGAATGGGCCGTGCTTTACCTCGATCACGCCTGATAGAAAGCGATGTATGAGGTTTAAGATGGAACAAGCGTGCTCAGAAGATGCCTGTTCCCTCTTGCTTTGAAGTCAGACGGGTCCCTTTGATGCAATAATACATTGCATTCATCTAACATCAAACTCATTTACCACGTCCGAAGCAAAAGAGAAGTTAAAATTGCAAACAAAAAGTATTGCAAAACTAAAAATTGGACCATTGATTTGGAGTCACGAGCCACAGAGCAGCCGCACGCAACTCCAATGAATGTTTGCGGAGAGTGCGGCTAAAAGCAATTTCGACGAAAACAAACTCATCAAAATGTCGGTTTGTTTGTTTCTGAACTAAACCGCTTGTTACCGAGTGTAGTTGTTTACCTAGGCCTACAGGCAGATGATTAGGGAGAGGCATAAACAACGTTTTTTTAAAGTGAACGGTTGATTTAAAGATGCTAAAATTGTGTATAGCTTTCACAAAGCTTAGCATGTTATTCTACACATAAGGCTAGATTTATTGCACATTAGGTTTATTCATAAACGATGATTAGAATTAAGCGACATTTTAAATGTGGTTAAACAGTCGCTAATCACTACTTAACTTTAACCAACGTTTTTGAATAAAGTGGTATATCTTGTAGTAAAGGGTTTTTCAATAAGGAGAAGGTATAAGGTATCTTTGACTGCCGATGTCGGTCATATTGTATTGTCAATTGGCGTGCATTTTTACAGATCAGTCACTAAGTGCTCGGCATTTATTAAGATGAGTCGGTATACAGTCAAACAGTGCATTGAAATAACTAAAGTGTGCTATAAAAACGGCAATTCAATCCGTCAAACGAAATTTATTGAAAGAGAAATGCAGCGCACTCAACCATCGCATCGCATCGCATCATTGTCAATTCAAGTCCTAGAACCAAATATTGGAAGACTTGTGATATCTACCAACCCGCACGTGGTGTATGTGTATTACAGCCCACTCCTTCTCACCGACAGGAAGTCTGTGTCCCAGCAGTGGGAACATTATAGGCTGATTATGTAATCCTTCAGAGAACATTTATGTGTATTCACCGGATTACAACGTTATCCTGAATTACTGACACTTGTAATAGTTGCATTTCCCTGCCTATCCTGGTGCATGCATAGCTGCTATCTACAGTTACACGTGTTTGACGTTCACGTGGTCTTCTCCTCAGAGATGGAAATTATCTTCATGATATCAATTGGCTCGTCGAGCCCACAAAGGTCTTCCCATTGTTGAGCATCGTAACCAATTTGCAGCAGCGCTAGTATAGGTACTGTTGTAGTAGAGTATTGCGTCATAATGGATAATGGAGTGAGTACCTATTGACAGTGCGTCTTTATTTATTATAAAATAGGAACTCCTTCAAAAGCAAAATATTTTATTTCACATAAACCTACATGGGCACTTATGAATCGTCAGAAGCTAGATGCACGGTTCCAATTGGTCGTTTTCTATGGAGAAGAGCCGGCAAGAAGCTCCACGGTTACTCTTTTAAAAATAATTGGCTTTTACAATGTTTTCAAATTACGGTAGGTATGGGAGGACAGCGTAGGCCTGTCAACAAGTACCTACCAGGTATTTGATAGCATAAGAAATGGTCTACAGATCTAAAGTATGCAAGGCCTACAAAGTCCTCACATTTACAAATTAAAGAAGCATCTATCAAAAGGATAGATAAAATATAAAAACCTATTAAAACCAAGTGACATGGCTGCCATTACAACCACTAATAGAGAGTTGAAATTACAATTATACAGTCAATTATAAAAAGAAAAAAAAAAAAAAGGAAAAAGAGGAAGAAATTAAAAGGAGGAGGAAATTATAAAAAGATTATGTCAAAGAAGTATGTAGAAAATAAACAAACACGTATTTGAGAGCAGTTAATAAATATTTGCGTAGTTAAGCCGTTAATGAGGTGCCAGGGAAGCCACATTTGCAGAAGGAATTATTGCCAAACTCCAGACTCCATGCTGCACTGGGCCTGTTTGGTGCAGCCACGAGGGAAACAATAGTGTTTTTATAAATAAACTGTTTCTGTATTTTTTGTGTTCTTGTATTGTATGCTTTAATCAGAGCGGTAATTACGTAAAACACACAGTAGCAACGGGTTTCATTGTGACAGTTCAACAACATTCATTGCTTTGTTTACGTTGTTGAGCAGACATTTTTCGAACATAATATGAAGGAATGGATTAGCAATATCCTTCAAAATGATTCAGATTGAGATTAATAGTGTGTTACGCAATTAGGGTGCAGAAATTATAATAAAATTAATATTATAAAAAAAATACTATATGTATAACCTGCAAGTATTTAAGGGTCAAGTCAAAGCACATTGCTGTCAGTATCATCGCTCACCATCAGATGAGGTAGAGTTGGAAAACGAGCCGAAAAAAAAGTCATAATATCTAGGCTGCCGTCAGCGCGAAAAGTATTTGAATTGCAGCTAAACAACTTCAAGAAATCTATTGAACTTGCCTCTAGCGACTTTAATAGATTTCTGCTGGAGGCAGTCTGAAGTTGGTAAGAGTCGCAAGTCCACTTGCGTTAACTTTTTAAACGGGACAAGTTGGTGAAAGCCAAATTGCTCAATTAAACTTACTTACTGGATTTAACACTATTGAAAATCGAATATTGAACCACTTTTTTTATCGGTTACCTACAAAATGTCCCGGTACTAACGCACACCACCAAACACCCCATTAGAATATTAATTTATAATCATAATACATTCACGGAATTTTAATAAGGGTCCAGCGTAGTAGGCACTTTGTTCCATTTTGTTTTTTTTTATTATTGTACAGTGTGACTTACTTGTAATTTACTTCGTTTTAATTATTTTTTATAAAAAATTACCTATAAAATAAAATGTCAGAAATCGATTCAGCAAACGATTCTAAACAAATTACTTGCATAATGTGCATTAATTCAGTTACACATTGTATAAGGATGTATTTGATTAGAAGAAGATTCTAAGTCATCATCTGCCTAGCCTTTTCCCAACTATGTTGGGGTCGGCTTCCTGTCTAACCGGATGCAGCTGAATACCAGTATTTTACATGGAGCGACTGCCTATCTGACCTCCACAACCCAGTTACTGGTTAATACGATACCCCGTAACAAGACTGGTTGTCAAACCTTCGGGCTTCTCAAAGAAGTAGATTCTAAGTATAGTGAGCAAACTAGAATAGATAATTGTATTTAGGTCGTCTAATGCGTACATACCCTGTTGATACTATATTAGCAATCTGGCTAGTTAAGTGATGATGTGGAGAATTTACAGAAGGTACATTCTGAAAATCTATGGGACAGTAAAAATCCCCGAATAGGCAATGGTGATAGGATCTCTGGATTATTATTTTTGTAATAACTAACGACAAAGGTGGCTGGGACAGACTGGATGCGGAAGGCGGAGGACAGGGTGTTGTGGCACAACCTGAGAGAGGACCATGTGCAACAGTGGACTGCGATCTATGTAAACTAGACTTGAAACAAAATGTCTGAACTTTATCAAAATTAGAACTACAAGTTATTCAGTCTTAGAGACAATTGCAACCGTAGACACCAATGGGCGTTAGTTGTAGACGCGTTGACGGCTGCAGTTATCTCTTCCGTTGACATGTGCAGCTCGGTCAGATGTAGACCGTATTTCATTTGGTAATGGATTCATTTAGTATGTCAAAACTTTTCATAGGATATTGAGAATGGACCACCCACTTCATTCGTGGATGTCCTAAGGGGATATTACACTACCAAACTTCAATACTACCTACTGAATACAAATGTGATGGTCCCATGGAGAAAGGTGTTTAGTTCCATGGTCTGTATAGGGTCATAATATGTTTTATCCTATATAAATTTTAAGAAAATATATAATACCGGAACTCATAGATATATATGACTCATAGACCTATGAAAATGTTTTAAACAGATAATATGGAGATTAAAATAATACTCTAATAATGGTTGGATCTTCTGTTCTATATCTGTTTATCGACCAGCACCACTCCTTAACGCATTATAATGTGCCATGAACAGGTGAGGCTACGTTTATAAACACTAATTTATAAGCTGATGACATAAATTTAATATGTCCAACGTCCTTTTGCTATACTTAATTTAGTATTCAAAGGGCAACGGTTTGTTGGTCAGTATAGGAGTACATAGTGATTCACTGTCGTGGGTCAGAACAGAGAAGTCTAAAACTATTTAAAGTAGACAATTTAGGTATTATATTACCTTTTATAAAAAGTGACTTTTCGAGTCTGTCGGTGTTACCACGTTGTTTTCCTAGACTACTCAAAGGATCACCAACATTTGAATAATTTATTCCAGAAGGTTTAATATTATTTATTTATTAAAACTTTATGCACATGTAAAAAAATACAATGGCGGACTTAATGCCTGAGGCATTTTCTACCAGTCAACCTTAGGGTGATACAGACACAAAACAAACTACTACTACTATTAATCTTACATGTAATAATAAAATATAGATGGTTTGTCAAGTCGTAAAAACTATGTGAGGCAAGGCTAGTTGCTTTAAAATAAGTCGTCTATACCTCTATATACTTCCAAAACGTTGGAACTTTGGAGAAGGACTTCAACTGTTTTGCTTCATTTGTTTTACAAAATTTTGAAGAGCATGGGAACTTCCGTTGATTTTAAATGAAGAAAAAAAGGGCATAAAATATTTGCAAAAATCGAATTAGTTATAATATTTCTACCACAATATTCAGAGCTGGACTAAGATCAATATGTTCCACATAGAACTCGCGTAACACAAATAAATATGTTATAAGACGACGGAGTACAGACTGTACTCCGTGTATAAGACCCTTCTTTACTATAGACCCCTAACACTAACATAAATACGCGGATAAAAGGACCACTTCGAAAGAGCTCCAGCGGCAAGCGATGACCACATGTCATGTTTTCCTAGATTAAGATATAGCACGATCTGGTCAACACGATTGTTCAGTGAAGAGCTCTTCAAGATCTAACTAAAAGAACGAAAGACAGAAATAGCATTCAGACTATTTACATACCACATTCCGACATAGCTTGCAGAGTAAGCAAACTGAAGTGGCAGTGGGCTGACCATGTTGGTCAAAGGACCGATGGCCGGTGGAACAGACGAGTCCTGGGGGTCTACTCCGAAGCACAAAGTGCGAATGTTCGGATCAGACCGACACATGGCCGAACCGAATATTATTGAAAAATGCGAAAGAAGTTCAGATCGGCTCAGTTGGGTCGGGACCATAGTCAATATTCGAAAGAGTGTAGGAGTGTAGGATCGGAACCGACCGATCAAATAGTAACTTCGTAGCAGGAAACGGCTGAACATTCGGCCCCCCTGGAGTGGAGACTGCGTATCGGTAAGCGTAGTGTGGGACGCCCCCCAGCTAGATGGACGGACGACCTAAAGAAGGTGGCTGGGACAGACTGGATGCGGAAGTTGGAGGATAGGGTGTTGTAGCGCAGCCTATGGCCTAATGTCCAGCAGTGGACTGCAATAGGCTGAGTTAATTGATCTTCATACCAACTAGGCACAAAAGAATACTTGGTTACGTATTTAAATAAAATCCATGTCCGTCCTAATATTATAAATTCGAAAGAAACTCTCAATCAGTATATATTTCCCGCCTGAACCACTTAACCGATCGTTACGAAATTTGACTAAAAGGTAGCCCGGGGCATGGAGCTTTTCATACACAGGTACCATCGGATACACAAGTATCCGATGGTAACTTAACTTTTGTAACTAAGCTTTTGTGTGTTTTGTGTAACCGACTTTGAAATATAATTTTATAACTTCATTTCAAAGTCGGTTAAACATTACTAGTATACTACTGAATAATCTTTGTTGACCAAGCGCGTATTATAATTTGAAAGCTCGGCAGTTTAGAAAACGGATCTCTTTATAATCCTTTTATTTATAACTAAAGCCAGAATAGATAACCGGATTAGGGATTCCCACCCCTCTTTTCTCGCTTAAATTTTGACACTTCATAAATCATTTCAACGGTTACTAAACAATCAAGAGCCGGTCCTTCTGGTTTCCATTCAATTATATGAATAACCTAGCTTTAGCCCGCGGCTTCGCCCGCGTGGAAGTCGGAAATTAGCCCACGGGAACGTGGTACCGGGATAAAACTTAGCCTACGTCCTTCCCCAGGATGCTACCTATCTCCTTGCCAAATTACATCGAAATCTGTAAGGTGGATTAAGAGTGAAAAGGTAACATACAGTCAGAGTTCTCTTACGAAATTCACATACCTACACCCTCCAAATTTCATGTCTCTAAGACCAGCGGCTTAGGCTGTGCGTTGATATATCAGTCAGTCAGGACTTTGAATTCGTATTTCTACAACAACGTTCAATAGGATTGACATTAGTTTTTCAGTAGCTTATGTTAACCCAGTACATTTTTGACATTTCTATCATTGATAGAATTATCACTGATAGAATGAATGACACTTCTTCTAGGCCTTCAGGTCAAAATAACAATTGATTCTTCAGTAGATTTCACAATATACTTCGGTGAGAGCGACAATATGAAGCTGGAGAACGATGTACTAATTTCACGTAACCTGACTTGCCACTCCCATTAATTCGACAATAAAAGCTTTGAGCTAATCGAAAGGCTCTCACAGCTCCATTCATTCCTCCGCTAACATTGTATAATGGGATGGGGAGACTTAAGAAAATCTTAAAGGTTTGTCTTGTTTGACAAACGGGGTTTATCTACAATATACCTTTTGTACCTACAAAAGAATCTTTTGGCGCTCGAACAACGTTAACAGGGAAGCGTTGTTGCCAAACATTTATGCAATTCTTTTGTGAAATATAATGAAAAAGCAAGATGGCGACGTTAGTTCCAATTTTGGCCACGCGGAAAGCCTTGTAGCGCTACGAATTCTCTACCGCTTGACACTACACAGAGACGACTGTTCTATCTAAAAACAAAAGAATATCAAGTATCTGGCACACTGAAACTCATAGCCATATAACAAAAAAGTATTTAAACATCAATGAGATAAAATAGGGGGACTCATGCTAATAACACTAAGCGGTTGTAAAATGAAGAAGCGGCTCAATCAGGCACCCTCATTTCTAGCGACACACAATCAACATTGTTCGGGCTCTGATTGAAATCTGTACAAGTAATCAGTATAAACTTTCTGTGGGGTGCAAGTGGAAAGACGAACCAGTTTTTGAAGAGTTTATTGTTAGATGCAAATTGAAATCTTAACGGTGTGTGACGGGACATCAAGGAATCATAGAAACTGGCAATCATTGTAAACATAATAAAAAATGTAGTTTTTCGTCATTGAAAATTGTTAAATGAAGGACACCAAACTGAGCTTTTTCAAAAGCAGTAACCCAAGACCCGCAATATATTTTTAAAGATTTTAAAATTATTTTTATGGACTCTCTCCGCTTGGCTGATGAAGCTATGGCAGAAAAACTATGATTTTCAAACAATCCCAAAGAAAGAGATTACAAGTTAGGCTGGATTTAGTGCCGCTGATATCGGTTGCGTACCGTCGGTCACGCGTACCAAGATGCTGACGATAAATGGACGTGTGTAGTGTAGCACCGACGGTCAGCTAGTGCGAGTCCATATAAATCGGCACGGGACCGATGTCAGCGTTGACCATCGGTCGAGCACAGAATTCAGCCTCAGTCACATTTTTATGCTGTTGCTATTTATACCTTTTAGATATAGTCCTTACTACAATTACATGCCAAAAAAACCGTCGGCGATCCCTGTCAAGAACGAAGTTCCTTACGCAATACTCACACGCACACACACTTGTAAGTATATTATAATAGAAACAGAGAGAGGGAGAGACAATGTGTGAATGTAATACGCGTTTTTAATGCACAGCCATCTAGTATAACTTTTTGGAAGCTCTCATGTTGACCTCACTATTGATTTCAGCACCCTCGAAAACCATGAAAACTCACTCCAAAAATTCGCATGGAGGGGGGCACGCTATTTCGTGACGTGAAGATATCTATTTACGAGACGTTTACTCCTCTGTAAGCTGTGTTAAAGAACTTTGTTCCAAAATATGGCGTTGATTTAAGAACCTTCTCTCTCAAACTATCACCGCGCGTCTTCACCTTCCACATTAAAATCGCTCTCCGCTCATACCATCAATCACACCCAAGATAACCCTACCAGCGTCGCATAGCTATGCAACTTAATACCGCAGTGATGAAACTAACAGATCCCAACGAACGGGTTAAAGTTTAACTGAAAGTTTTAACTCAACGAGTTTTAACTGTCGTAATATTTGTATTAATTAAAGTTAGTTGAAAAGCGTCCGGGTCGGGATTTATAAACAGTCGTTTTGATAGAAATGTTTATCTTTGGTCCTCCAAACGATATTGAAATTGTACTTTAGGTTATGAATGAGATATCATTAACAAAAGCGTCTTCCTAATGACGGCACGGTTGGCGCAGTGGTTAAGCGATTGACTGCTGCGCTGCGTGTCGCCGGTTCGATTCCCGCACGGAACAAATATTTGTATGACCTACAATTAGTTGTTCCGGGTCTGACTGTTTGTGTATGTGAGTTAATATGTCTGTAAACGCACCCACGACACATGAGAAATTCCAAGTGTGGGGCAAAGTTTAAAAAAAAAAAAAAATTGAAGAATCTTTTAAAAGAAAAATTCCAATCCTAGAGAATAATGAATTCACGAAAGAACAAAATATGCCTGCACCCTAATTGTAATTGTAAATAATGTATTATTTTATAATAATATATAATTACTTTTATAGATAATAATGATCCTCTCTCTACAATTATGTGTTTAATTCGAGTAGCTTAGAGCTTAGCTAAGAGGGCAATATCATCAAAATTAATAACAAAACTGCATAGAATTGATAATTGTTTGATTGATGTAGCCATGTGCTTTATTAATTTATAACATTCGTAAACATTTATTCATGTTCTAAAAGCTTGATCACAGTTCAAAACAAGGCATTATTATTATAATTGAATGGAATTCTGAGTTTTAAAACCAGTGGCAAACTAAATTATCAAATTACTTCCTTTTTGGAAACCGCTTAAAAACTCTCATACATACTAAATTAAATACCACAAACTGCTATCTTAAAACCAACCACCACCCACCCAGCACTCACTTGCCACCATCCATTTGGCCAGACAAACACACGTCGCCAAGCTTTCTAGGCCAGTGCGGTCCCTTGACATAAAACCCCGCTTTCTTCAGTAAATTCAGGCTGTATTCAAGCTTTAGATTGTACAAAGGCAGACAGCTACATGCTCATTAAGGTTTCAGTGGGGAAACTCGTACGTGCTTGTGGAGATTACTTAGTACAGTGAGCAAAGGAGATACGTATGCGGGCCAACTTTGTATGCTTTTAGCAGAGTGCGTGTGGTGAATGACTTAACCTGGTTTTTGGAAGCCTGTTTAATTTGTAATGATGGGAAATATAATGACGCCCTATATGGTTTGTATTGTTTGTACAGTTCAAAGAGAGGAAGGCTGTGACCCAGCGTGTGTGGGAACATTTTATGCTGATTTTATGTAATCATTCCAGTAAGTTGGATATTGATTTCTCTAATTGATCAGATTTTTTTTTTCTTGGGGGAATTCTGGGTTAGTTGGGAAAACGGTGCTTTTAAATATTCAGGAATACTTAAAAATGCATAGGTTACTTTATCGAGGTTCACATTTTGAGGATTACCCGATCTCGTTAGCTCCTCTTTAAGAATTTGAAGAAACAGAGACACACACAAAAAAAGACACACTCTTTTGTATTCTATCTACAAAATCACTTAACGATAAACTTCCCTGTATGAAAGAGTTGTATTTGTTACATGCAAACACTGATGTTATAAGATGCCTGCATACCTAACTCTTCTGCCGTGGGTACACACGCTGTTTGCGCAGACGTCATCTTGTGCAGTGTGTCAGGATTAGAACTAGATTGATGTGAAAGGAACATGGTGGTAGGCAAGGAGCCTTTTTAGGTCACAGTAATATTAAAGTTAAGCTACGCTTGCCGCGGTCGATTCATGGATGGGTGACCATCCTTTACATATCGTGACACTCCGTGTCTCGGATAGCTTGCTAAGCCGTTGATCCCAGCTGTCAATCGTAAATCTTTGACAGTCGTTGCGAGTAGTCAGATGCCCAAAAGTTTGACAACCAGTCTTACCAAGGGGTATCGTGTTGTCCAGCAAATGGGTTGTGAAGGTCAGATAGGCAGTCATGTAATGTAAAATACTGGTATTCCGCCGCATCCAGTTAGACTGGAAGCCGACCCCAAGATATTTGGGAAAAGAGTAGGCAGATTGATTGCAGGTGAGATTGTGTAATGCTTTGTGAGGTATTAATCTTAATATGAAAGCACCTTCCGTCGAATCTTAGATTAAACCGTTTATCAGATTTTCGGGCTTTTGTCAACCTGTACGGCTATAAACTAGAATATGTAGTATATTTGATATGTTCAACGATATCAAATATACTACGCAAGATATAAGCAGCTAGCTATTATTATTTAAATGCTTGACGTCCACCAAGAGACCGACAGTTACAAGCGTATTGTTATCACGTAATTACTACCATTGTAATTAACGTGTCGGGTGACTGAATTAGAATAATCTAATATCGCGACATATTCGCCAAAAATGTAAACAAATATGAGTTTATGGAAAAATAACTTTAATTCCTACACAATAAAGTTCAGCTATCGCTACAACTTATTTTTATAACTTTTTCAATAGTTCTAGTCACTCTGAAATCAAACATAATTAACATTAAAATAAAGTTGATATTTGTTTAACTTGAAATAACGTCAATTTAAATCATAAATAAAATTTGAATATAGGTAAAGACATTCGGGAACCCCAGTGCAGTCAGACCATGAGATGACCAAGTGTACTTTAACTTTTGCTGTCTAAACATCACTTCATGATGCCTAGGCGTGAATGCAGCGGAATCTACTTCGATGTTTTAGGTTCTGTGAAATAATGGACTCTCTTAGTAATTCTCTCTTTAGTGAGTTTTGAATGTCATGATGGCCCAGTGGTTAAGGCTTCGCCTTTCATGGAAGAGGTTGTGGGTTCAAATACCGGCAAGTACGCAATGTACAATGTGACTTTTTCAATTCATATGGATTTCCTGAGTTTATCTTGGACATTACTGCATCGGTGCAGAAAAAACATCGTCGTCGGTCTGGCTGTCATTCGTGGATCTTTGGCAGTCGTTATTACGGTTCGTCAGAAGCCCGAAAGTCTGACAACCAGTCTTACCAAGGGGTATAGTATTACCCAGTTACTGGGTTGTCGAGGCTTAGGCGAGGTTACCTCGACAACCCAGTAACTGAGTAATACTATACTGCCCTGCTAAGCCGAAAGGCGCTATCTCTGAGATACGCCCTTTTAGTTTTTTTTATACCATTCAATAGCTAGAATAATTTCGCATCTAATGGTATAAGCCAAATAGCGATATCTAATTTAAAACATTAAAATAAACCACTAAGAAGTTTTTTTATATCTCAATTTTTCCTTAAATTACTAAGAGATTTGACGGCATGTCGTTTTTATGAAGCCAAATAGCCTTATATTGACATAGGCTAGAAACGCTTAAAAAATGTTAATAAAAACTTAATTAAATTTTTAAGCCAATAAGCGGTAAGTTCATCTTTCTAAAAAGTTCCGGAGTTAGCGCTTTTGCGCTAAGTAAATGTGGATATTATTAGTTCGCTAAGGTTTGAGATACGGCTATACCTAAGTATACTGCCCTGATAAGCCGAAAAGCGCTAACTCAATCAGAGTAAGTTTTGAGAAAAACGACTTTTTGTGAATGAATTTTTCCCACCTTCAAACGGGGGTTAAAACTAATATTTTTAAAACTGTTAAAATTTATATAAACGTATTTTTGACACTAAATATAACTGACATACCTAAATTATCCATAAATGGCACCATTATACCTATTTTGTGAGATACCGCTATTTTGATTAAAAAGAAAGGCTTCAAAAATTGAGATACTGCTTTTATTCTTATTCTGCTCATAGAAAGTTCCATACAAAATGATTTTTTTTTCATATTTGATGAAAATACCGAATAAATTTGTAATAAAACTTCATTTAATATTTTTTTAACAACTTTATTAAATGCAGCAGCCAATTGCAAAAAAAAGTTAAAGCAATTTATTTGCTTTCTATGAAATAAAATTAATCAAAAGTTGGCAGTCCCCGCCAAAAATACATTCTATTAGCAGGTATTAAACTGGAAAGAGATTTTAAAATATTATTTTTTTTGTTTGAGATATTCCTGCTGGTACTGTTTTTTTAGTTGGGGATGGAAGTTTGTCTAATTTTAAGAACTTTGTACCTATAATGCTAGCCGTAATGGGTTCATTATCGAAACCAGTTCTGTACCTAATGTCAAAACTGCCTCTGTTAACTTCCACTCCAACAATGTCACTAATGTAAGGTCGTGGTGACAACCGGGAAAGTTTGTATTGGGTCGTATAGTCTTGCCACTCATAAAAATCATCTGTTGTCATTTTTTTGATATGTACATTTTTTCCAGAACTGTTTACAGCTTCGCAAAAGTCATCAAAGTCATATATTTTATTTTTCATTCGCTTCATCGCCAATTCCACTCTATGGTGAAAAGAGTCTGCAGACATAAATGTGTGTCCGGCTTCGAAGTATTTAACAATAATCTTTTCTGCATTGATCTGATCCGAATTTATAATATAGATTAAAAACGAAAAAACGGCCAGTTTTTATTTTGAGCAGAACAATTATCCACCCAAAGTACAATATTTTTCATATCCCGATAGAACATTAAAAAATGATAATACGCACTTATGATCTCATCTTTAGATCGTCCAGACAATGCTTCATGCCAAAGTACAGGATAGATACTGGATTCTTTTGAACCTTTCCTAGCTCCAATAGGCACGAAACTTTCATTATAAACAACAATCCTGTGAGTGAAAACAGTCGACTTAAACATATCGATTCTCGGTAGCATTATGACTTTTTGTAAGTCTGCGGAGTACACAATGGTATCAGCGTTGGTTAAGTTGGAATCAGATTGATATTGTTCTCTTGATCTCTTGGCTCTTTCTATATGACTTGCCCACCTGGTACAGCACTCACAGTCTTCCTTGAGGTTGTCTTTATCATGCGTTTTATCGTGCAAATTGAATTCTTCACACAGTTCACATTCTTCGTGGCCCAATTTTACGAACGAAATATTCAAATCTTGCAGAACTTTTCGGTACTTGTCGTAAGAGCATGTGATTGAGGAATGTAAGTGAGTGTAATCCTTATTACTAAAGATATTAAAGTCAATTTTAATTACCTACTATAATACCCCTATAGACAGTCGCTCCATGTAAAATACTGGTATTCAGCAGCATCCGGTTAGACTGGAAGCCGACCCCAACATAGTATGGAAAAGGCTATATACATACCTATACATAGGTTGATGAAGTGTAGGCCATAGTATAGATGTAGTACAGACATGCAGTTGGTTCATGTCTATATAAGTCTAATGTATATTGTAAACAGTATACATTTTATGTACTGGTATACCATACATACATGGGTTTTATTTTCCATTAGCATCAATATGTCGCAATTGATTGATCACCGACAAATTGACATTATGATGGAAAATGGTCGCAAAATGTGGTGGCGCCTATTACGAGGATAATTTTATTATAATAATTTTCCTTTACTGTTATACTTTTGCCTGCGGCTTCACCCGCGTGATGTCGGAAAATATCTCACGGATACGCAGTACGGGGTTAAAATTACTCTATGTGTGTTTACCCAGGTGTGTTTACTATCTGTGTGCCTGAAGACATCATTCAAGTGTCAAACATTTTGTACCCAAAAAATAAAGTAAAAAATTCGCTATGCACGCAATTCCTCGATTCTACGTAAACAATGGAAGGTACAAAGCCTCTATAGTACCTACTGCACAGCTCCGAATATTGTGTTCTTTGAAAAGAAGCTTAATTGAAATAAGTGATTAAGTAAACAAAAAGTTCTTGCCTCCATTTAAAAGTAGAGAGCTACTTCCTGAAGGAAAATTCTTTTCTTCGCTAGTTGAGATTTTCTTTTAATTAATTCTTCCGTTTTATGGCACGCGCTGAGAATTACTTCCGTCGCCAGGATATTAAGAAAGACGATGAATACATACATCGACAGTTTTTTAATTAAATTCTCAGATAGGTTTTTCTTTCAAATTGATTTAATACCCCGTGGAAATGGAAAGATAGAAATTTTCTTGTCACGAAATTATTTTTCTCGGAAATCATTTTTTGGAGAAATCAGCTGGAACTATCGCAATCCTTAAAGGACTTTGAAACGTCAAATGCAAACAAACATTGGGCATATCCCGTTAGATTGCAAAATGCAATGTTTGTGCCCATAGCTATAGGAAAATTTCTATGTTTGTACCAATTAATCACCAAGTTTCACACACACAATCACCACGCTATGCTGCGAAGACACTCTACCGTACATCTAGATCTTGCTTAACTAAAAAGACGCAAAGGCACTCCCGTGTGCGATATAATCCCATGCCGTTCCAAGTTTGCAAGCCGACAGTATGCGGCAACTAGCTCTCGACTGTATAATAGAATTCATAAACTTATACCCATTTACTCCCTAACTAAACACGAAGTCAAAACCAAACTTACAGATTGGTTGCAGAAGTTAACGTATGTTGAAACCGAGAATCTAATAACAATTGTCTCTTAAATGAACTAATGCTGTATTTAAATTAAGGCAACAGCGCCTTAATTTAAATACAGCATTAGTAGTTGGCTTAATTTATGTTGTGTCTATAAGTACCTGCACGACACTTGTTACCTATTGTATGTCATACCTGGAAGAACCTTGGCTCCTAAAACACAGGCTTTTGGCCTAGTTTAGGAGGCATCAGTTCGCCCTTTAATGTGACTATATTGTACAGTATTGTACAGTATATTTTTAATCCTGTGTACTTATGTATGTTTTCCAAGTGTACAAATAAATTTATTTATTATTATTATATTATAATTATTTTTTTATTATTAGGGTTTTGACCCCTGAACGACCCTTAACAGGGGTCAAAGTATGAAGTATGGCAATGATTTTGATGAACAAAGGAAAAATACAAGAAAGAACCTCTTAACCAAATATTTAAATCATTAGATTCGGCGTAACGACTGTCAAAGATCCACGAATGACAGCCGGGACCAACGGCTTAACGTGATTTCCGAGGCACGGGGGGGGGGGTCTTGGTATGTGAAGATGGTCACCCATCTACGGAACAACCGCAACAAGCGCAGCTTAACCTAATCGATCGACCCGTGCGGCTGTTATTACTTAGCTACATGAACATGTAAAACTCTTTATCACCTCCCCATACTACAAGGTTAAAACATTCGCAAAGAGAATATTCCGTGACATTGACCCACGTGACAACATCAAAGATTATCTGTTCAAACACCAGCTCTCAATAACATGTATGGGAAACGAAAATATTGAAACAGTACTAACATGTCCTGTATTTGATCATTCAAGTGACACACTACAAATTGTATGTTAGGACTAGTTCAGATTGGTGTGAAGCTTAGATAAATATAACTTTATGTAATGTAACTGTTGTGTCTGCAACTTCACCGTTTTCGCTTCACTTCACTAAAAATGTCATGTTCTGAACTCTATAGTAGGGACCAAGAATACCTAAGTCCTTAATTTATCGGACCGTGGGGTCCTATTGCTCATGGCTTGTTTAATGAAATCTCTAAACGGCTGATTGACACTTCCCGTGACCCAAGGGCTGGTTTTTACCTTGGCCAGAGGATAAGTATTGCCATACAACGTGGCAATGCAGTCTCTTGGGTACACTATCAGTCGAAAGCGATGCGGGGGAATATTTCGACGCCATATTTTAGTTTGTTAATAGTTTGAGTTAGGTTAGGATATTATATTTTTATTTTAATAGTTTGTTAGTTTATACAGCATTAGAAGATTTTCCAGCCAGTGTATATATTTTAGTCCTTATAAACCTAAACTTTACAACTTACTTTAGATCATAGTGAAGCATTCAATATTTTAGAACTCACTGCTTACTATTACAATCATTATCAACGCTACAATTAACCGTCGAATGAGACTGCCGTAATTACTACGTTTCCCAGACAGGTTGGTAATTGAATTTGTTAATGAAGCAGCACCAGCAGCCTATCTTCTTGATAATTAAGTTAAGTAATAATAAGAGGTACAAATTGTTCGCCGTGTCTGGGAGTTGAACTGTCGCTCGAACACAGGCTCCTGTCCCTCGCACACTCTCTGAGCTCAACTCTCTTGGACGCTAAGCCTGGCTGTGATAATTATGTTCGCGGATGAATGGAAGAAGATCTTGTGAGGATGTCTGGAGTATTGTGAGATGAGCGTATGACTGTCGTGTAATGAAACATTTTATTTTATACTCTACAATCTATCTTTAACTAATGCAATGTCCGTGTTATGTGAAAGCAAAACAAATCTATACAAATAAATAAAATTGAAGTGTCTGTTTGTAATGTCAAAATAAAAGCATATTTTTACTAAATGCATATGAAAGTATATACGGTATTTATATTAAAAAAAAAACATTTTTTTAATTTTTGTCTGTCTGTTTGTTCTGGCTAATCTCTGAAACAGCTGGACCGATTTTGACTGACAGATAGCTGATTTTTTAAGTAGATGTTGTTGTTGTTGATGTTGTGGCTACTTTTAATTCAGAAAAAGAATTAGGGGTTTCGTGTAAAAAAGTTGCAACCTATGACATCCAATTTGTTTTGTGCACGCGAACGAAGTCGCGGGCAAAGCTAGTAAATAAACAAATGGTAACACGCCATGGCCAGGAGAAATAAATTGATAAAAGTACTAGATGAAACTGACCATCATCTTCAGTACACACCTTTACCCCGTTTACCTTCACCGAGACCTAACAGATTATGGCCGGCCCTACATTTGATTATTTCATTTTTATCTTGCTTTTATCGTCTAGACTTTATTAGCACACTATCTAGGAATATCAGTCATGGCCTCCTTCATATTGTACGTTGATAAGCTAGGTCGTTATGCCAGCCAATATATTATGTGTTGTAATTCTAGATAAATAAGGCACAGGACGGGTGATAATATTTTCCTTTACATAATAGTGAGGATAATAGTGGGGTATCCGATTACCCAGTAACAGGGTTGTGGAGGTCAGATAGGCAGTCGCTCCATGTAAAATACTGATATTCAGCTGCATCCGGTTAGACTGGAATCCGACCCCAACGTAGTTGGGAAAAGGCTATGATGATGATGAATGAGGAAAATAATAATAATTGGCAATTGATTGTGTATTTTATACTAAATATGCTTAGGTACAGTGACACCGTTACTAAAGTAACGTGTACGTTTACGTTTTGGGTAAAATCAAAAATCAATCAAAATATTTTATTTCACATAAATCTACATGGGCACTTATGAAACTGTTCTAATTGGTCGTTTTCTATGAAGAAGAGCCGGCAAGAAAGTAAACGGAGGTAATTCGACAGAAGGAATAATGCAGGCATATCAATATAATCCTACTAATATTATAAACGTGAAAGTTTGTATGGATGGATGGATGGATGTTTGTTACTCTTTGACACAAAAACGAATACACGGATTTGGAAGAAACAGATATTATTATTATACTTTTTAAACTACGCGTAAGTATAGCACATATAAGTAGGATATAATATATAGTATGCTAGCTGCGCCCCGCGGTTTCACTCGCATAAGTTTCGATCACGTGGGAATATCGGGATAAAAAGTATCCTATATGTTAATCCTGGTTATAAACTATCTGTGTACCAAATTTCATCCAAATCCGTTAAGTACTTTTTACGTGAAAGAGTAACAAACATCCATCCATCCATACAAACTTTCACGTTTATAATATAAGTAGGAATTAACTAACAGTACAGTGACTCCGACCAAATTGTTCAGAAGTTGTCATTGCTGGACATGCATAAACTAGAGCCTTTATCCAAGAGGGTAGGCGACAATACAAAATACCAATCGCTACGATCGATCCTTACATACTCTTTTTGCGTCGTCCATGTCCATACACGTGCTGTTTGCGAATAATACACACCAAACCTTTTTGAAGGACATCACAAAATAGAACAGCATTGCTACTAGACTCTTGTCACAAAACAAATTCAAATCCCAGCATCTTTTCTTAATAAAACCGGACGTAACATCCGAGCTTATGCAAAACAGCAATCTTGTCAATTGGTGTCCACTGTCCTGCCAGACCCAGACAACTCATTGAATCGCAAATGACTAGCGCGGATAGATCGGAGACAACCTGTGGAGTCACCTTTAGAGGATATAATGGACTTTGTGATGAACAATTTATGAATTTGGCACGAACAGATGAAGGTATTGTGACCCTTTGGGTTATTTTGAATATGAAATTATGTATTAAATTGACTTCAATTTCTTATTTGAAAGAGCCTGTGAATAAGTAATAAGCCGCACGGGTCGATCGATCAGGTTAAGCTACGCTTGCCGCGGTTGGTCCGTGGATGGATGATCATCTCTACATATAAAGACTATTCAATACCCCTTGTGCCTCGGAAAGCACGCTAAGCCATTCGTCATTCGTGGATCTTTGGCAGTAGTTACGGGTCGTCAGTAGCCCGAAAGTATGACAACTAGTCTTACCAAGGGGTATCGTATTACCTAGTAACTTGGTTGTGAATATTAGATAGGCAGTCGATTCATGTAAAATACTGGTATTCAGCTGCATTCAGTGAGACTGGAAGCCGACCCCAACATAGTTGGGAAAAGGTGACCCAGGTTGATTTTTGACTGTGAAATTCGCACACGAGTCGCTACAGTATGCTGAGCGATAACCGTTTTTTAGTAATTTGTGGTTTTGCGCAATTTCTTTTATTTATATTTTTTGTACTTTGTTTTAAATTTCATACCTTATATTAAGAGCAAATAAACTTTTATCTTTTCTTTCAATTTACAAACATTTTTCTTTCAAACTACCATGAAAAAAAATATATTTTGTGTTTTCGTTATTTTTTTCGGGGCATTATTTTTGTTCCTACCCATTTTTCAGCCGTTACTACAATATTGAGTATGACACTGCCTACTTAAGCGTCAGAGAAATTACCACTATGAATCATACTATCATCATCATCATTTCATCATTTTCCTGCCCTTATCCCATGTTGCTTGGGGTCGGCGCAACACGTTTTCTTCTTCCATTCTCCCCTGTCAACTGTCACGCTATCATTCACTCCCTTCTCTTTCATATCATTCCTCACACAATCCATCCATCTTTTCTTCGGCCTTCCTCTCCCTCTCCATCCATCAACATGTATATTCATCACTCTTTTAGTCACATGCGTTTCGTCCCTTCTCATCATATATACCACTATGAATCATACTAGTTAAGAAAAATAATATGTCAAACGTGTTTGCCTGCGCAACAATTTTTTACAAGCAAAGTAGATCATAATGATAGGTCAGGGAAAATGGCAGCCAACCCAAGTCTTAACGAAGTAAAACAAGTATCTGTTAACACACAAGCATAGATATTTAAACCTACGAGTTAACAAACGCAAGTGTCAGTAACAAAGTTAACTGCATGTCGATTTAGAATTCAACTGCGTTTTGAGGATGAATGTGAAATATAAATGGGTGGGTTCAGGGTGTAAAAAGACCCATCAAATAGCCATTGTCGACGCATTCTGTACATCAAACTAAGTAACATTGAGCAAAAACATTGCTGGGAAACCACTTTATTTTTGGTGTGAAAAATCACTATTTACGGCAGCGAGCAATGCAACGGTATCCAGTGGAGTTGTAGGGGTATTTAATGATAAGTTACGACATTTTAACTTGATTTCGTGAAAAAAGTAAAATCTTTGACCTTCATTATCTCCTTAGGGCTCCCGGGTATGGTCCAGTACAAAAAACAAATGACTCTCGGCCTTGCTAAGCATGTTTTATACGAGCACCTTGCGTAACACACTTTCAATTACAACTTGAATCGTTTTGAACGATATTGCTAACCCATTGCTTCATATGTTTGAAATAATTGTCTGCTCAACAGCGTAAATAACGCAATAAATGTTGTTGAACTGTCAAAATTAAAGTCATTGCTCCTACTGTCAGTGTGTTACGAAATTACCCCGCCGTTGTTATTAATCCCAGATTTCAATGTTAGAGCTACATAATACACCCAGATACACGAACATATCTAGTACATAAATTTCATTAAGCTCCGACCTTAGCCAGTGACTCACTCGCTACATTGGCTTCTTATAAACACACATACACATAACATAAGAATAACATCCGACCAATAAAGAAAACGTATTCGATTGATTGATTTATCTTAAACATAACCACAAAACTTCCTTTTCGTTCGGTACTAAAAAAGTTTACTGAAATAAACGCGTTGTTTGAACTGAAAATATGTAAATATTTGACCTTGTGTTTCTGTTTCTAATTTTATCTGTGGACTTATAGTGAAAACCACAGATAAAATTACTTAAACATTGGGCTTATCACGAACGCATCATTTTTCAATTGGAAATACTCATTTCGAACAAAATATTTATTTCGTTTGAAGAATTTCTTAATATCTATAGATGATACCAACTAATAGTGGCTGTCGCATAAAAAACCAAAATCGAGTAGAATCGAACACGTTTAAATTAATTAGTGCGTTCATGCAAGTCCTACGGGTAAAAACTTCTCACGCCTAAGAAGGCAAGTCCCTGCCTAACCTTATATGCAATACAACCCATAGTAGTAAAATCCACAATACCTCCTAAAATAAATTATTGCAAATTTTAACACCCATTAATGTCATCATACTTTTACACCAGTCGTACTATTATGTCATAACTTAATACAAATAACAAACAAACAATATGATCTCAAACAATATGAGGTAACTATGTAAGAAAACAATTGAAGATTAATCATGGTCCCATCCTACCTATTGATGTAAGTAAAACATTTATATCCTCAAAAAGACCAACATGGTTCCTGGCAACAAAATAAACAACCCATTTTTAACCCCAAGCGGCTTACGTATCCATTACTACGAATTTATCTTGAACAACCAACATTTCTTTTGTAAATGAAATAACATCAATCCTATGAAAAACCCGAGTTCCCTCAGGCTTATAAAACCCGGAATTGTGTCGGCAATTGTTTTTTGTCGAGAAACTATTTTTGTAAATCCCATAAGGGAAAGTTCTTAGGAACCAAATACATCGAAATTGTATGAAAATAAAACAGATATAAGTATGAAAATAATACAATATACAGATTTTATGTAGTCCCTAGCGTGATTTATTTAAATGAGAACTATTGATCCATAGAGATGTTACAAAGAGGAATATTTCACTCTTGATCCCAAGGGGAGCGCGGGTAGTGATGTAAAAATCAAACGTTTTGCTCCATTTGTTATTGAAGAGTTCGGTGGACGAATATTGTAAAATAAAATACTGGTACATGATTGAACGATGTTGATAAAAAATAAAATATCCAAAATATTTTTGATATTCCAATTAAGGTAGAGATTTTATTTAAATGAAAATGCTTTGTTGCAGTCTTATTTGTCATCTATTGATATGAATGCTGAAAAATACAATTCAAATAGAGTAAAAAAGTGGGAAAATTAAATAATGGTCATTAGGGAAAGTTCTGGAAAATATTCAAATGTGGCCAATTCACTCGAATTTTCATACAAAATGCTGACAGATTCGAAAGATTCCCAAACGAGTGTTCGAAAAGTAGGTGTATATTTTTTTGTCAATTGCCCAACGCTAAACGTGAGATAGAATCATAATGTTCTCACCTTGACACGAGATTCATCTTAGATACCAAGCTTCATCGATATTCCGTTGTTCTTGTTAAATGTTTGGGAGATACAAACAAAATAAGACCTTCTGATCCTCCAAGGATTAGGCGAACGCGTACCAAAGTGGTTTGAATACAGATCAATGATAATTTAAGCAAGGTCTTTGGAAATAATGGGTAGGCTTATCCTTGTTTATATGCCAGAGAGTTGATGGAAAATTTTGTTTTATTTTGGGCTTTCTCAGAAATTTAATATGGGCCTGAATTATTTAAAGTGGTCTCCAGAATAAAAATTACATTACATACATTTTGTTCAAGCTGAGTATTTTAAGCAATATAATGTAAGCTTGAAGTCCCTGCTTGCTTGCTTGCTGCTTGCTTGCTTGCTTGTTGTTGCTTGCTTGCGGCTTGTTTAGCTCCCTTCAGCTTACAGCAGTCCATTGCTGGACATTGAGAGGTCTGTACAATTGCACGTCATTCAGCTCGATTCTCGGCACCTCTCATCTAGCTACTACCAGCCACCCTGCGAAGATCGTCACTCCACGTAGCTTGAGGGTAGCTGAGCCTGCCTTACGTTTGTCGATTCGCTGTCTCCACTCAAGAGCACATCTCCCCAACGGTCACCGGTTCTACGGCCAATATGGCCGGCCCATTGCCACTTCAGGTTGCTTATTCTGTCAACAACTTTGGCTTTAGATGCCTCGACAAAAATTACGAACTTCCATACAAACTTTCATCCGCTATTAAACCCTTTTAGGGATTAATTTTCAAAAATCTTCTTTTATATATTTTTGGAACTCTTGATCAATACTTTACTCTCTAGACCCAGCAGTTGGGCTGTGCGTAGTCCGTCATTGAATTTAACATTGTTATTAATTATAAGATGCCGATCACACAGGTAGGTAATTTCATACCGAAAATCATATAGATATTATAATCCCTTGCTGCATTTAAATCTACCATCTGCCTAACCAAAACAAAAAACAAACACAAAGTGCGTCACACTCAATTTTCTACTAACTCTAATAAGCAGATACGATAAAACATCGCCCATATATTACGCATCGATAAGATAAACCCTGAATAAAGCTAATACAGTTCGGAGGGGTGCATCCCCTTGCATTCCCATCCCTATTGTTACTCAAACGTGATTGTAACAAAGGGTACATCTCTATGGGTAACAAAACAGGCCGTTGCACACAGAGGGTTGAATGAAACGTACGGTTTTTGTGACAGTGTGTATGGCCCGATAATACGGCGGACATATTGGGGTATTATAAAATTATTTTCAAGTTTTTAATGGATAATGGATTTTATTGATGCATTGAATATATTTTGAATTGTTATTGAATAGTGTAACGCATAAAGTTGCATGTATTTTTAAACAATATGAGGGTATATGAATTTCAATATTACCAAATAATTGATTCCATAGTCAGCTTGAATGTATTGAATATATCTGTTTTAATAATACGAACTGGTAATAAAATAGTAGGTATCAATAAATTGTGTAGTATAAAGTTTATTAATAAGTAATCTAATATTATTATTAATAAATTGCAACTGCAGCGGCAGGTGGCTATTACACAACCCTTTTACACTAGTTGTTACCCCTTCCCCACTCGACATTTTATAATACACTAGAGAACAACCAGCTGCTACATTTCGCGGTACCCATTCCGCAAACTAGAATAAACTCTGATCAATAAAAACGATAGCACGATAAACAGAATAAAACTAAACAAGACGTACGTTAAACAAACGTTCCATTTTTATAACCGCAGGCAAAACTTGGGAATAAGCTTCACCGCAAACTGTCGAACGTTCTTGACGAGCTTTAGCTGTTCTTATAAACTTTGTTATAGTAAGCACTGTTGCAAATGCTGAATAATTGTACAAATTGACATGCCTTTGTTTTGTAAGGCCTATGACAATATCAATAATGAATCAGTGATACAATAACTGTAATAAAACAAAACAAGACGTGCGCTAAACAAAACAAACGTTACATTTTATAACCGCACACAAAACTTTGGCATAAGCGTTACCGCAAACTGTCAAACTTTCCTGACAGAGGGATGGAAGCTTAAGCAGTTCTTATAAACTTTGTTATCGTAGGCGCTGTTGCGAATGCCCGATTGTACGGTGACGTGCCCTTGGATCCCTGGGGTCGTAAAGCTCCCCACGTCGACATCTAAATTGACTTAAGTTGAAGAGCAAAGTTGCGTTGCTACATTCTAAACTAAACTTTATAGTCCTTATGAGACTTATTTCACGTGCAACTTCTCTCATAGTAAAATTTGCATCATTTAACTAATTTGCTTTAACAGGGAATAGAACTTATGCTAGATTCAACTGTGAGTTATTTATCTTTTTTTCTGTAAGGGCCGCTCTTCATCTCGATCACGTCTGATGGAAAGCGATGGATAAGGTCTATGATGGAACGAGCGTACCCAGAAGATGCCTGACCACTCTTGCTTTGAAGGCAGACGGCTTAAATGTAGAAGGGAACATGGAGGCCGGCAGAGAGTTCCATACTTTGGCTGGGCGCATAGTAAACGTGGAGGAGAAGCGCTGAGTACAACTGGTCGGGATATCAACCAAGTATGGATGGATGTACTCGTATATTATATCTCTTACAGAAAAATATAATTCTGAGTTGTATCTAGAATATACAAGGTGGAGACGTCAATAAGACTAAACTAAACTATATTATATTACTTAGTTCGTTTGAAAATATATATTTTTTTTTATTTCGATGTTTGGAGTTATCGGTTCCAATATACTCTTATGCGTTAATATGGCCAGTGTTTTCATGTATTGTCGTCGTATCCTTTAAGAAGAGGATATAATAAAATAAATTTAGTACCTAGTCGGTTTTTTAAATAAAATATCTGTTCTATCTCACATAAAGTAATATGTGTACTTACATAGTTTAATGTAAGCGCCCCCGAAAAGTTCAGGGTTGACCCTGACCCTTATCAAATAAGTAATAGTTTAGAAAAGGGTACAGAATTTCCTGCCGACCGGAAAATTCCATTATATCTTCTCCTATTTACTATAAATCGATAACATAAACTCTTTATTTATCCTTAGGTACAGTCAGAGAAAATAGTTGTTTATTTGCCATTAAAAACAACTTTAAAAAAATGACAGTTGTGATTTGAATATTCGGACAATTTAAGTTGGTACCTAGTCAATTTGAATACTAAATAAACTATTAAAATAAAAATATAATACGAGTATCCTAACCTTACTAAAACTATTAACAAACTAAAAAGTTCATCGATATAATCCTACGCATCGCTTTCGGCAGTTAATGTACCCAAGAGACTGGCGGAATTACCACGTTGTATGGCAATGTAAGCACTGCCATCATCATTCAGCCGAAAGACGTCTACTGCTGGACATAAGCCTCCCGCAAACTCTTCCACTTCGACTGGTTTTGTGCTTCTCACATCCAACAGGTACGTTCCGGTACACGGTCGCCAATCCAGAACCTTACGGCGATCTGTTCTGCGAGCAATATGCCTGCCCACTGCCACTTAAGTTTGGCAATTCTTCCGGCTATATCCCTTACCCCCCTTATCCCTTTCTTACCTTGGCACTGTCATAGAACGTGGTAACGGCCTCTGGCCAAGGTAAAAACCAGACCTTGGGTCACGGGAAGTGTCTACCAGCCGTTTGGAGATTTTGTTAAACAAACCATGAGCCTTCCACACAACCATTACGCATAATTAATCTCCCTGACTCTACTACAACTTGACAAGACCCTTGTGTTTTATTTAGAACTACGAAGTCATCGATGGATATATGCACGTTTTCAAAGTATATTGCTTCTGTTTATCATACAAAGTGCTAAACAAACGCAGGTGCGAGAACTGTGGGAAAATTACTTTGTATCAAACTAGATGTAGAAAGTTATATTGCGTTGCGAGCTAACTATAAACTGTCAAACTTTCTTGATAATAATAAAACAACGACGTATCATGCAATGTTGCAGGAGTGTTTTAAACATTAACCGACTTCAAAAGGAATGTATTTAGTGATTGATGTGAAAGTATTATTCGTCTTTAGGGTTCCGTACACAAAGGGCCATGGGGCACATGCCTGTAGCTTGCACAAAATTATGCAAGTAACTTCCATTATGATATTCAGCAATCAGAAGTTGTTATTATTATTGGGTATTTATTTTAGTTTTTCATTAATCACAATACAACACACACGTAGCTTTTCAATATAATCACATTTCATTCATTCTCTCAATTTATTATACCGGACATAAACTTCCCTATGTGTTTGTCATTCCAGCGTATGGCACTCGTGGCTTGCACCTGAAAAACATCGTCAGGTTGTACACCTTTTGTTTTCATCTGGCATTATGCTGAGCTGGCATTATAATCTTTGTTTTTGGTATGTTATACTTTGAATGCGTATTTATGTTGCTGTAATGCCAAAAACGCATTTTTCTTTCTTTGTTTCTTATGGCACACGGTATGCCAGCTACTTGCATAGTTTTTGTGCAAGTTACAGCCATGTGTATTTCGGGCTTATTACTAAGGCTCCGCTGTTCGTCAGTCCGTCCGTCTGTTGGTCACAGAGTTATCTTTTGAACAGTAATAGATAGTCACTTGAAATTTTCACAGAGTGTGTACTGCTATGACCGCTATAACAAGAAATAATTACAAATTTAAGGGGTCCCCATACAAGAAACGTGTTATAATAATCACGTATTTATAAAACTCAAACTCAAAAGTTATTTCAATTAAACCATTTGCAGGCACTTTTGAATTGTCAAAATTAAATAGTCGGTCAGTTAGTCAGAAAGTTGAAGCTAGTCGCCCATTCTAAAAACGTAGATCTCTATGGAGAAGAACGGACACTCTTTTAAATCAAAATATTATTACAAAATCCTGGGTACATTATTCTTATTTATGTAATATTAATTATTGCAAGGTAGTACAGTGAGCGAGTCCGACTCGTACTTGGTTGCTTTTTAGTTATTACATTGCATGACGTATGTCTTATAGAGACTTATTTATCTATGTTGCCTCAATTGATTCACTACGGACTAAATACTATATCACTCCTAATATTTTCCACAGTTTTCCCTCAAACGAGTTGGTGTTTATATTAAAACATCGTATTTAGTGTTTGTATCTACGAGAATAATAATAGTTATAATGAATGCATAAATGCTAGACAAAAGCAGATACGTTTTCCTTATACAAAATTGCGTCTGCCTTGTACCTAAATAATAGTATGTGGCTAGAAAAATAAAGTGACGAGACGATCGTTAGAGAACATGTAATTGAATGGTTTCCCAAAAAGCTCCTAATAAAATATTACATTGCGGTTTCTGACACCCTGTTTTAATGTCTGCTGCCATGGGCCTTCTACACACGTACATTTATACGAAAATATTCCCAAGGGAATAATGCTGAACAAAATATAAAACATTATTCCCTTGGGAATATTTTCGTATGAAATGAACTAGTTAGATAATAGTCGCGGTTACAGTCGTATTTCACTTCTTATAGATCTGCCTGCATTATAACCCCGGCGTATATTATTATCTAGAACATGGTCTATTCTGAGTTATTTATCCAAATGTGATGTGTTTGCGGATGAACAGGTTTATGTCTGGTGTTCTGTGAGAAAAAGTATGCAAGAGGGAGTCCACTGTTCCATGTTAAATTATATTATATTATTATCAACGTAATTATTGTCTCTATGTTAATTAATCTAATTGGTGTTATACCGTTTTAATTAACGGTAACTTCATTAATTAATTAATTTTTAATAAATAAGAGAAAATCCAAATCCATTCGGTCGTTTTTGAGTGATTGAGTAACAGACAGTTTTACAAACTTGAACATTTGTACTTAGTAAGATTGTTATTATTACTAACATTGATTGTCTTTAATCTATATTAAGATAATCATGCTATGTATATATACATTGTTAGTAAATACAGCCGTTTGAAGTCAATACATTTACCGTGTTTTTCTTCTATGTCTTAACACTCATTGCTTTGTATGTATATCCAATAAAAAATCTCATAAATCAGTGTCAATGTTACAACCGTGAAATGTACACAAAAATATACAATGTCTATGAACATGCAACAGATGAAGAAATGTACAAAAGACTGGAAAATTATGAGTACAAAACTCATAATTTTCCATTCTTCTTCAAAACAAGGTTATTTGGAACACAAGATAGTTATTATGGTAAAAATGAAACGTTTACTATACGATGTTAAACACAACGTTAAAGATGACTACAATAAAAAATTGGAGATGATAAACAAAGCTTTAAAAAAACTGTCTTACTGATCAAGTTTTTTTTTAATTATCATTCAACAAACAAAAAACACACACACACCTCTTTACATTATTTTAAACGAACAACAAGCCCCTCAAAATCATGAAAGAAAATCTCACTCACCATCTCCGAATTTTGTTTACAACACATACATATCAAACGACCATCTTGCAACAGAACAATTGATGAATAAAAAAAATATCCTTTACCTAGCTGTGACGTATATTCCATTGTGTAGGTTTAATTGGTCGTCAGCCCGTCCATGGCGACGTTTCGAAAGGCGGGAAGGCTGGTGGGGAGTGACACACGCGTGGTAACGCTTCGGTGGTCGCACCGAGACTGCGGGCCCGCCCAGCCTCCTTGCGGGATGGGGCTTGGGGCAGATATTTGCCCTTACGTATAGGGTGACCATTGTGTTGTAGAATTTTCGAAAGGATAGGATTAGGGTTGAGTAGTTTGTTTGAATTCGGTTAGTAAATTGTTTCTTGTTATTCTGGCTAACTATTATATTTTGTCAAGTCAACTAAAATTAGGTGTAGGGTTAGACTCCAAGATTGAATTAATGTATTGCTGATTTTTTGGATAAGTTAGTCCTAGTGTTCAAGATCACCTTTTCCAAATCTATAGTCATCATCCCGCATTGTCCAGGCAACTGTCCATTCCAAGGTTGCCTGGAAGAGATCGAAGAAAGAAATAAGGCCACCCCTTGTATGTTTTGTAGTGTTAGATTTATTTTTGTTTTGTATTTATTTGGTGTAAGTACAATAAAGTACCTATACATAAATAAATAATGTATATACATTTATTGTTACATTATTATAAGCATTTATAAACATTTAAAATAATAATATAACATGTGAAAAAATAAGCAAAAGAATCATTAAAAATAATGTATTGTTTAGATGACAGTAAAATTACATTTCATAATTTAAGACACAGGTAGGTACGTAAAACATGTCATCTCAAAAGTGACGAATTGACTTTTATTACTCCTACAGGAAAACCAAAGTCTTGTTAATCATAGAGTCATAGTTTTAACAATAAATAAAAAAATAGCCTCCACGAGAAAAAATATACAGGATGGCAGGGTCATCGACGCGCAACTATTGTTACCATGGATTCAGTAAGACATGATTCTGAACCAATTTTTTTTTTAGATTTTATCTGGTCTATACATTCTGACCGCGTAGGTATAATGCACTTTTCTATGATACAACTATTTTGTGTTTTGATAACCGACGGAAAATTTCTACGCTAGAATCGTGTGCTGAATTGTGGCTGGTGTGTGTAGTTTAGTTTTATGATATTTCTGTACGAGTCGCAATAAATACTTTTTCTTTCTTTCTTTCTTTCTTAATTCATGGTTACAGTTTGCGCGTCGATGTCCCTGTCATTATACCTATCAGCACCGGTACCGCTTTGACTTCTAACTAGAAAAATTACCACAACAAGAACTATAATTATATTCAAAACACTAGAGAATAATAAGAAGAATACAATAAACTAACAAAAATCCAGCAACCCATATAGGGTCACTGGATTCCAGACAAAAATCCAGTGACCCTATATGGGTTGCTGGATTTTTGTACAAACAACACACAATCAAGACCGTCCGGAAAACCACAGAACGCACAGAGCTCCTACTCATAATGTAATCAACCGTCAGTTTTGTGTTTACACAAATTGGTGCTGTTTCCCGCGAGTCCGTCTCTCATTAACATTCGAAGCTTTCGTATTGCTCATTAAGGTTCCCTTTGGAGTTGGTGAAAACGTTTTTGTTAAATCGACTGTTTTATTCGTAATATTCCGTGTCGATTTTCGACACTTCTGGCCGTAATTGTGTTGGGATTTGCCGGCGTGTCGCACTGGGCAGTCGTACCAATCGAATTAATGTTTTTTTTACAGAGTGCGGTTTAAATGAGGGCCTTTTGGCTAAGTAATAACAGTCGCACGGTTCGATCGATCACGTTAAGCTACGCTTGCCGCCGTTTGTCCATGGATGGGTGACCCTGGCTTCACATACCAAAATCCCTCCGTGACTCGGAAGACACGTTAATTCCCAAAACACCGTTGGTCCCGGTTATCACTCGTGGATCTTTGAAAATCGTTACGGGTAGTCATAAACCCGGATTTTTTACATCCAGTCTTACCAAGGAGTATCGTATTGCCCAGTCATTGGGTTGTGGAGGTCAGATAGGCAGTCGCTCTATGTAAAATACTGGTATTCAGCTGCATCCGGTTATACTGGAAGCCGACCCCAACATAGTTGGGAAAAGGCTCGGCAGATGATGATGATGGTTTAAATCCTCTTATTTGTTGATGTGTGTTTGTAGTTTTGAATATGATATTTTAGCCGGTTACAACTATCAGCTCAGCAGTTGTAGGTCGTGGGTTCGAATTCTGACAGGCGCTTTACTTTGTGTAAATTATTCCATCGCCACTGCTCTCAAAACGGTGAAGGAAAACATCGTGAGGAAACCGGCATGTTCTAGAACTAAAAATTCGAAGACATGTGACATCTACCAACCCGCACTGGGACCGCGTGGTAGATTACAGCTCACTCCCTCTCACCGAGAGGAGGCCTGTGTCCCAGCATCAGCAGTGGGAACATTATAGGCTGATTATGAAGTATCAGCTCTGTGTGGGGACTGCATTAACGATGCAGTTTAAAATTGACCAGTAGGTACACCTGAGACTCATTTCGAATGACTCATGGATTTTCGCTTAGGCTATGTTATGTGGTGCTTATGTTGCAAAGGGATCACACTATCAGCCGATCTATTCTGTTAAAAAAATCACGGTGAAATACTAGGTGAAGTGAACTGTCATTCCACCTAATACTAGGACAAGACAGACACTATTGCCCGCTCACTCAAAGACCACTTCACCCTAAGTTATCACGGTGAGATTTTTACAGAATAGCTCTACTGGTCCTTCGTCGAACCCTCATCACTATACAAAACAAAAGGTATTAATGTCACGCGAACGAAGTCGCTGGCAGCAGCTAGTATAGTATAAAAAAATTCACACTTGCATGCCAATCCAGCACCCTAATTGCGTAACACACTATCAATTACAATCTGATTTTTTTTGGTGGATAACGCTAATCCATTGACTAATATGTTCGAAAAAAAATCTGATCAACAACGTAAATAACGCGATGAATAAAAAAAAAAAAAAATCTCTGGACATTTCATACAGCACCATTTGGCCCAAGCTAAGCAACCTAATGCTTGTGTTATGGTAACAAGATGGCTGATAAACTACTTATGTACATTTTTTTTTTTTTTGAATGAATGAATTTTCTTGAACTGTCAAAATCAAAGCCATTGCTACTGTTAGTACCTATAGGTATGTACCTATAGGCGTGTTTCACTACGTTACGTATAGGTATTCTAGTCTCCAAGCAACACACAACATCGACATTAATTATACCTACATAGTACCTAAACGTATTACTATATTGTATAGTGTAATCGTTGAACGCGTGTGAAGATGCTGACAGCCGCGAGCTGCTTGACAGGTGCCATTAATTAGCACCTATTAGAGTAAGATAATTGAATCCTTGGTGGCTAATACAAATACAACGTGAAAGTAGTACTTACAGCGTCAGAAATAGAATAGAAGACGGCACGGTTGGCGCAGTGGTTAAGCGATTGACTGCTGCGCTGCGTGTCGCGGGTTCGATTCCCGCACGGAACAAATATTTGTATGACCTACATGTATTTGTTCCGAGTCTGGGTGTTTTTCTATCTATAATATGTATGTATTTACAAAAAAAAAATTGTATATAAGTAGTTTAGCAGCCATCTTGTTACCATAACACAAGCATTAGGTTGCTTAGCTTGGAACAAATGGTGCTGTGTGAAATGTCCAGGGATATTATTATAAATAGAAAGAATTTCAGTGTACCTAGTTAAATTATTATACTTAATTAGATTGATTTTCGTTTTTTCTTTGCGGTTTTACAGTTCCGTCCTTTTTTTTTTTTTAAACGTTGCCCCACACTAGGAATTAATCCTGTATCGTGACAAAAACAGCCAGACCCTGTAGGCAATACAAATATTTGTTCCGTGCGGGAATCGAACCCGCGACACGCAGCGCAGCAGTCAATCGCTTAACCACTGCGTCAGTCCTTTTTCTTTATCATGAATATCTTGAAATAAATAAGCACCTATTATCTGCCCGAGAATAACCCAAGAATAATAAGCATAAGTACAACATGGTACTACATTAAGGTCTTATAAATAGAATTATGATCTTACATATGTTTCGCCATGTCATGACCCCCCCCCCCCCCCCCCCCCAAAACATTCAAGCGTTCGAGAGTCTGCATGATTTACTTGCCTTACTAACTTACTACTTGCTGACCCCCCCAAAATCTTGGGCTGCGACCGATGTTGCTCAGCTTTTGCTTCCCTATGAAACAGTGATGCGCAACTTGTGTTTCACACTGTCTAATATCTATGGTCTAGGGACACTTCGGGTTTAGGCACAGAATAATTAATAGTACTAACGTAGTTTTGGGCTGATTTTTCCAATGCCAGATAATTTTATCGAAGACATAATTTTGAATTTTTGACAGTTCTTCCATACGCAAACTGACGACGAGCCTGAGGTGTCAATTTTATTCCACGAATAAAAATGATTAATTGTCGATTCAAAAATCAGCCCTTGTTATCGTAACTTTAAAGTTACTGGCCATATAAAAAATATTAAAACGTCAATTTGTTCCTGGCACTTTCAATTTCTCTTATCTATTCTAAATTCAAATAAAAAAAATATTTAACCACCAAAAAAAGAAGTAAGTTTGTACGGTTTTTGTACATTTTTAACTTTTTTTTAATTTCTTCTATAAAGATTTTTATTAAGTAATTTTGTTAAATTTCCTAATAGAGTATAAAATACTACGCATTTTGATATAAGTATATATATAATATATATATAGAAACGCCTCTCCCCATAACTTCCAGCTCTTTCAATCCAGCACTAGAGTGAACCACTGGCCGTTTGTTTTATCCATCTCGCCCCACCATGATATGTTCTTCCTTTTCAATTATGAATGAATATCTAAAATATCTCTAGATTGTGTTTGATGAGTGTATTAGACGAGGCTTTACAAATCAAGTTCAGGTAAAGTATTATGACGCTGCTATTTGTTAGCTTTGCTTGAGGTGACCTGATTCGTACTCTAAGGGATTCCTCCATTAATTACGGCGGCAAGAGCTAAAGTGCTTTTTCAAGTCTAAGTACCTTTCCTTCCAGACGGCTACCGGGAATCTGACGGCAAAGTGTGAAAGCTTTCACACGTACCGTGACTATTAACCCGACTTACACCGTCCGACCGTACGCTTCGCTACTGGAGGCGAGGATGAACGCGCGACATAAACGTAACGTAGACTTATTGCTTAAAGTGGCCTTTTTAGGCCCCCTGGACCTTTTTGCTTGGACGCCCACATCTGACCACCGTAAGGACTATTCCTGCATGCAGCGCATTTTATTAGTCGACCTAAAAAGGATCCTCTTTTGTTTTACTTACGGACGCAGCTGTGGTCATCATGTGCACGGGATTTTGTTTTCAAAATGGTCAGATGTAGGTTTTGGCGACAGTACAGACGCCAGCTATACAGACAACATTGAAGTGTCCGCCTATAATGTCAAAATGACAGCTTTTTACTAAATGCTTATGAAAGTAAATACGGCGCTTAAAAATAATGGCCTTACTGGCTGTCTGTTTGCCCCAGCTAATTTCCGAGCTGGCTGGACTGATTTTGATGAAACTTGGTTTGGGGATACTTCGAACCCTGGGGAAGGACATAGGCGTTGTATTGACATTCTACGCGGGCGAAAACTAGTGCTAAAATAAAATAGGTAAGTACCTAAAAATGTACCTAGTTTTTTTGTTTTAATCGGTCTCCTTCAAAAGACATTGATTTTCGCATGCCTCAGAGAATTTTGTCACCTACTTTGCAAGTTATTTGCTAAGCCCAGTCTTTGGCTTATTATATCACTGGTACTGTGTAGTAATGTTAGAAGAACAATATTTGTGTCTATAATTTACTTAGTCAAAATATTAACCAGGATAAAAATCGTTTGAACTATTTAATGTGAGATTTGTGGTTGTAGGTAAGCATTATTGGGGGGATACAGTTGGGCTATTTCTTAGTTAGCAAACGAACTATTATTGCAAGGTTTAATTAAAATTCTAATTGCATTACATACTCTTTCATTTTCTTAAAAGCCAGCCTTACAGCCTATTCTGAAAACTTAAAATCTGTTTACGTTTTCAGAAAGAATCAAAGAATTGAAAACAACGACATCTATTGGCAAATGTAAGAACAGTTTAAACTGTTGTTGCAACTTCTAACATAAACGGTTCTATTTCCGACCACAAGATGGCAGTAATCGACTGTTTCAGTTTCAAGTTCCTCATTGCGACTGTGTATTGTAAGATAGGCAGAGTGATTGGTAGTAGTACCTGCATATCCTCACACAGTTCATAATTATTATTGTGATACATAAACCTATTTGCTATGAATGTCAATGTTTGACCACAGACTGGTGATCCTGGACATGAATCCATTACCCTGTGGGGTAATTGCGTAACTCATACAATGGCAACCGCTGCGCTGCGCTGTGCTGCTGGGAAGTTTGTTGCGCCACTTCTTCACAGCGAAAGTATTAGGAACTGGTGCAGGAAGGGAGTTTTGGGGGACTGTGTAATGTAATTTTGAAGTTCGAAAAATGCTGATTCTCAGCCTAATTTGAATAAAACACTTTTTTGATAAGCAGTTAAACTCAACCAATTGTTAAAAATAGTAACTAGGTAATGGTTAAATTTTTGAAAAATGTATTTTTTTATCAATTTTAAGTTTATCTAATGATATAATATCATTGCTAACAGTCAAATAACTAAGTACTAGTTAAAAAAATAACCATTAGCTAAACTAAAAATTGATCAAAAATACATTTTGCAAAAATTTAACCATTAGTTACTATTTTTGACAATTGGTTGAGTTTAGCTACGGATCAAAACACCGGCCCTTAGACAATAAAATTGAGCCACGTTCATTGCGTTATTTACATTGTTAAGCAGACTAGTTTTCAATCCTATGAAGCAATGAATTAGGAATTTCCTTAAAAACCCTCGGATTGTCATTGAAAGTGTGTAAAGCATTTAGGGTGCTGGACTGCCACGAGTCAAGTTTATAAGTTTCTCCACATGTGTTACACACACACACACACACAGTACACTTGAATGAAACCAGGATTTCACAATGGTCGCTGCCATTGGTAGATCCCGGTTAAGCAAATTGATATCGGGCTATACCTATTGATAAATTGGTTGAAGCAAGATAAAAGCAAATGTGAAACTTTGATATTGTTGAGTCAACATTCAGCCTTTAGCTGTCCACCTGGACATGTGCCTCTTCAATGGCACGCCACTGAGCTCGATCCTTAGTGTCCGTTCACACAGACCGGCTCAGAGAGGAGAGTACATTTTCGTCTTGTTTAAAAAAGACTTTTGGTTCATTGAAATAAGGTTGATTTTTTTATGTCACTGCGCGTTAGGTCGGCTTTTAAGCATTCTCATTTAAAAAAGAAGCTCTGCTTAGCGCCGAGAGTTGAAAATCCAACGGAGTGTTTTTTCGACGCGCTGGGATGCGCTCTGTCGGATTCTCAATGTTCGGCTCAACACCGAGAGTTCACAATCCAGTGCGCGATAAGATCCCGATATTTTTACATCCGTGCTACGTACAGTTAGCCTGGCCTAGCTTCAGAATGACTAGCAATATTGAAAAAGGGAGGGGCTTGTGGCTAAGTAATAATAGCCGCACGGCAACTAAATGGCGTACGGAGATTAGGTACCAATTAAGACTGGCGCAGATTCGGGCGACCCACACCGCATTGGCAAAATCGCATTGTATGAACCATCGCACAGTACAGGCGGGCAGCATAGCGTTTTTAGGGTTCCGTACCCAAAGGGTACAAACGGGGCCCTATTACTAAAATTCCACTGTCCGTCTGTCTGTCTGTCACCAGGCTGTATCTCATGAACCGTGATAGCTAGACAGTTGAAATTTTCACAGATGATGTATATTATAACAATGTTTTCGGAATGTTGTTAAGGCTACCGTGGCGCTGCAGTGCCTCCGGAATGTTTGCAGAAGCCCACTCGGACGGCTTCAAGGCCATAATTCGCAAAAAATCGGCTTCTTTGCTGCAGCGTCTGCGGGGTGCTAAAAATAGCATTCTGAAAGTCATTGCTGCTCGATTTGACTGCCCCATTCAAAAACACTGGGTGAGGGTAGTGAATGGTTTTGTATAATAGGCTACTTATAGATACCTAAGTACTAACAATACCTACTAACATAATTGTAAGCTAATATTGTTGCTAATATACAGGGTGGAACAACAAACTATTATGGAATACATATACTAACAAGATATGGATTTTAATTATCCGAAATAAATTATTATATTCTATTCTATATTTCTGTTGCCACTTTATCAAAAAACAGAATAAAATAAATATTTAAGTAGAGCTCCCATACAACAGACGTGATCTTTTTGCCGTTTTTTGCTCGATATTAATAACGGCAACAGGTAGACGCTTGAAATATTCACAGAATATTTAGTTGACACCGGGACAGGTGAACCTGAAAAAAAGGTTATGATATAGTGTCTAATGTTGTATAGATAATGGTACGGAACCCTTCGTGCGCGAGTCCGACTCGCACTTGGCCGGTTTTTTATGTATTGGAATGCGATGTACTGCGGCCATGTGGCTTTAATGTGCGCTGAATTTACAAGTACTATAGCTTACCTGTTACTATCGCCAAAATCTATGTATATCTGACCACCGTAAGGACTATTCCTGCTTGCAGCGCATATTATTAGTCGACCTAAAAAGGATCCTCTTTTGTTTTACTCACGGACGCAGCTGTGGTCATCATGTGCACGGGATTTTGTTTTCAAAATGGTAAGGCGATAGTACCTAGCATCCTGTGAAGCTTACACTACACCTGTACTACCTACATCTTTGTTTTTTTAGTTAACCAACCACGATTTACAGATATAAATTTTACAAGGGGTGACACAATGGGCTGTCTTATAGCTGAGAGCGGTCTTTTAAGGACAGCCTTTGGACGGATTAAGGGAGAAGGAGACTGGAGAGACAATACTGAAGGTAGTTTGTGGTGTACACACGGCTACACATCAAGCTATACATAACCAGTATAAGCTGACTTCTGATTGTACGAAAAACCTATACAATGCAAGGTCAGCTAAAACTGGAAATGTATAGCTTGATGTGTAGCCGTGTGTACCATTTACATGTACATACAATAAATACATACATACCTAAAACATAGTCAGTCTTATTTATAATTTTTTTATCAATTGCTAAGCACTGATACTAAGGCTGAAATTAGTCTTATTTATACAATTTTAATCTATTGCAAGCAACTGATTAGCAAAATTCTTACTCATAATAGCTGTCTAACGCTATCAACAAAAATATATAATGACTAGATTCTGCCCGCGACTTTGTCCCCGTGAATTTTCTTGTTACTCCGACCCACCGCGTCGCGTCGCATCGCATCGCCTGCCCCCGGTAGTACTTTCTTTTTCTCTCTGCTCTGCTCCTAAGGGTCCTGGCGTGACGTTAGAGCCTGCCTATAAGCCTTCTTGAAGAATTGGGCTAACAAATGTCAAAAAAAAAATTTCAACTGAGACTGGTACCTACTTCCAGATATTAGCATATTCAAACAAACAAACGCTTCAGCTTCATTATTAGTATATAGATTTCCGCCAATCCTTTCCTGTGAAAATCAGTGACTAAACATCAGTAAAGTATTTTTTTTCGGTTTATCTGTGACACATTTTAGTATCAGAAAAATGATTATGATGATATATGTTTTAATCTACTTCAAAAAAAAAGGAGATTATGTATTCGGGGATTTTTTTTTTGTAGCGTGTTTTCAAAAACGGCCATACTGACATGTACTTCGTTCTCGAAGTATCTATGAATATAAAGTCTCATAAAAACAACAACGTTTCATATTGCCCAATTTAACAGGAAGTTATGGGGTAGGGAAACGGTCATGGTGAGGTAGTTCTCGGACGGCCAAAGCGGTAGGTAAAGGTCATGCTGACGGTGTAAGTGAGGGTCGATCGGTTCGTTGGGGGGTGGCCCTATGAACCTTCCACGCCAACCCGATCGAGCGCCCGATGTCGCACTGTAAACCAGCCTTGCGCCCCTATATCTCTCTGGTAGTTCGAACTTTTTAGTATCAAGACGTTCCCAGGTGCGGGCTCCATGGAGGGTGGGAGCCAGAGAGATGAAATTTAAAAACCAATTTAACATGGACAATCAAAGGCCAGTTAAAAAACCAAACACCGGAGTGGAGGCGAAAGCCAATGAGACTCCAAAGGAAGGTGCTTGCACCTCCCTTGCCCCTGGTGGCCTTGCGGCTAATGCTGCGGGTACCAGCGTGGGTATCGGTCCGGCTGTGGCGAGAACCACAGCTAAGACCAATATAATATAAAAAAGTCCCAAAACAAACAAAGGACGTCGGCGCTGACTGGGACCAGTACTGACCCTTCTAAAACTCAGGGGAAGACCAAGGCGACGACTAATACCACTGCCGGTCAGACCCTCTCCACACAGACCCTGCCACTGGCAAACACCGGCACTGGGGATCCCCACAAACACCCTCCTCCTATGGCTTCTCAAGCCTCCTCCCATCAGGGGGCCGTCACCGGTCAAACGGAGACGGTCGGCTGCACTGAGGACGCGTTCTCACGCGCCTGGCAAGTGCAGAAACGCAAGGGCAAGGGTAAAGGCACTCAAATAGCCCGATGCCCCTGCACTGACCCGTCAGGTCCACAAGCTGACTCAACAAAAGACAAGCATAGGGCGAGAGAGACGAGGAAGGAGCGACGGCAAGAACGCAGGCTGCTGGGCAAAGGCAGTCGTCAAAAACAGGTCCCTGCCGCTAGCTCGGCCAAACTGATGAGCAGCCAGCTGAACTTCACCGCCGGTGAACGCTCGCAGGCAGAGGCCAGCACGAGCCGACCAACGCCCAGTCGACCGCCAACCGGCGTTCCGATGAAACCGGCAACAGGTACCGTCGAAACACCGGGACCAGAGTGGAAGGGTCAGGCCGCGGCCAAGCGAGCTCTCAACGAGACTGTCACCGTAACTAAGACGTACCTGATATAGTACAAAATCTATCTCAAGTGGTACAGCTTGAGACTGGTATTTGTCCATCTTTCAGTAGTCATGATTCAGTTATGTTCTCAGATAGTATAGGAAGAGGTTTAGGTAAATTAATTAGTGACAACCTGAGTTTTTTGATATTTACTTAATTTATAGCAAGAAGATACCTTGTTGTTGTTAGGTATAAGAATATTATTACTGGTACCTTCTGTCTTGTCTTACAAACTAGTTTAAATGATTATTCGGAGTTAATCCCAAGACTTCAATGTCATCACCAGGCAGTGATGAGCTCATAGTGCATGAGGGAAATGGAACCTCCTTCGTACAATTTGTATAAATATTTATAGCATTTGAGCTACACTTACTTAGGTCAACCACCTTATTATTAGTATTATTACTAACTGTTATGGTGTTAATAATACAAGACTTCGACATACTACTTATGTCTGAGTTTATGTAAAAAGCTAATAGCCTTGCTATTATGTGTCTAAAACTAACAGGCAGATACACAGTATCCCTAGTCGACTTTAAAGTTTCCACAAAACTGTTGGTGTCAAAATATACAAGTTTGTCACTGTAGTGACTAGCTAAAAAGTGCATATGCTTATTAACACGTTGACTGCCAACCTACGAGTATACTCGTAGTACTAGATCTGGGCCCCACTGCCAACTACGAGTATTCTCGTAGTTGATTGTATGCGATTTCTAACGAATTCTAGACAACTGGCAGTGAAAGGAGGGCGGGGTTACATTATTTGGCATTTGAAGTAAAACATTATTTAATCAGAAAAAAAAGTTTAAGAGAAATTTTTTTGGGTACATCACTGTGAAATCAATAAGGAGTGATACATTTTAAAACAATTTTCTCCGCATAAGGCAGGTTTTTCAGGACATACCGGACAGTAATAAATTGTTTCTTTGCGTTTTTTTTTTCTTTTGTGCAGACACGACACGGTTTCTTCGGTCTCTGTTTTTTTTTGTGTGAGTGGTAGAAGCTCTAAATAATGTAGTACTTGTAATCCTTCTCGTTTTTTCTGCTCGTGATGACTATACTTTGCAAATGTTTAGCCTAAAAGATGTTTTATGACTTCACCTTTGAACGAAAGGGCATCCAATTTCTTTTCCGGAGGAAGGTTGGCTTGTTGGTTGTAGATCATGCAGGCGTTGTGAATGTAGATTTCAAAAATGTGTATCGCTAGTTTTTTGTACCAAAACAACGTCTTTCTAAGAGCTGAGTAATATGACAGCATTTGGTCTGAAAGATCGATCCCGGACATTCCCTTGTTGTAGCATTAGGTTTCATCGAAACCTTACCGTTTTTGTTTGACACAGGAACCAGAATAGGTTTATGCATATTAGAAATACACAAAACTCCCCTCTTATCCTTCCAGTTACACACATAAACCTCATCAGTTCTCTTTGTAATCGTTTGACCTTTTTTCAGTTTGGTGCTCAACAGAGTTTTAGGGTTACCTTTGCGATTTTATTGCCAAATTATCTACGACTATACTCGTAGATTGGCAATAGGTAATAAAAATCCTATCTCATTGCCATACTACGAGTTTACTCGTAGTTTGAACTAGGTTCCACTGCCAACTACGAGTATACTCGTACCTACCATTTTGTATGGTGGCAATGGGCATAAAAAAAAGTTACTACGAGTATACTCGTATGGCAGCCAACGTGTTAAGCATATGAATATAATTGTTTTGTCTATATGTCAATTTTTTAAAATATGGAAAAGCACACAATATTATTTTTCTACAATTTAACCATATTTGAGTAATAGTGACATATTCTCGAGGCCAGACACTTTGCCGTGTACATGGACCACAAGCCGATCAGTTTTGCATTCCACGAGAGGAAGAAAAACTGCTCGCTCAGGCAATTCCGGTACCTAGACCTCTTTGCCCAGTTCACCACCGACATAAGGCACATTTCCAGCAAGGACAATGTCGTAGCCGATCACTTAATTCGCGTGGAAGCGCTACAGGTACCGGTCAGCTTCGACACTCTCGCGGAATCGCTAACTGTGGATCCGGAGCTGTCCAACCTACTCCAAGAAGGATCATCATTGGTTTTGGAGAAGGTGCAGGTCCCAGGAGAGCGTGCATCTGTGTATAAATATCCTATCCTACTAATATTATAAATGTGAAAGTTTGTTTGGATGGATGGATGGATGGATAGATGGATGGATGGATGGATGGATGTTTGTTACTCTTTCACGCAGAAACTCTACGATCATGATACGTAAATAAATGAAACGTTAATAAACATTATACGCGGGCTTGACCAGAATAATTTAATGATTAGGTAATATACCAAAGAAATGGATTTGGATGAAAATTTTCTTTTTATCCCGATATTCCCACGGGATCGAAACTCATGCGGGTGAAACCGCGGAGCGCAGCTAGTAATATCATAAACCGCACCTACCGATAACAATCATAAAAACATTAATTGGCATCGAATCAGTTTCAGCTTTTTCGAAACATATATGTTGGTACTCGTATAACCCTCGCTATCTAAATAATTATATCTAATGCCTATTGAATTGTAATTTTTGGATAAGATACTCAAGTTTATATAGATAAAGATAAATTATTATTGCGGTTATTCCTCTTTCGAACCAGCTCGACAATGGTATGTTTTTTTTTAATGTATTATCAAATAAATAAAAAAATATAAAAATTGAGTAATAGTGACATATTCTATAATAGGAATTTTTGTTAGGTTTACCTACATACGAAATATGTATTATAGTTATATTTAATTGTTACAACGCAATCGTTTTGTTAAAAGTGTTTTGTTCCATTTTTGTTGTTGGTAGTGTGTTCAGTTTTTTTTAAAAGCGACAAAACTTTGCCGACGGTGACGTTCTGAAACGGACGTAACAATATCGCGGCGGGATTATAGGGCACTGGATTTTTAACGCATTGCTTAGCGCCGAGAGTTGAAAACCCAACAGTGTGTTTTATTGAAGCGCTGGGATGCGCTGTGTTGGATTCCCAATGCTCAACTTAACACCGCCAGCTTTGTCTTTCTTTGCTGAAAATCCAGTGCGGGATATAATCCTGCCGCGATATTTTTGTTCCGCGCAATCGTCGGCTTAACCCATTGAATGCCGTAATTACAGACACAATTAAAAAGCCATTGTGTATCGCGTGGATCTACATTCTATATGAAGGGTTAAAGGGCGATAAACATATTTTTTTATAATAGGAATAAACCTAAAAGAAGGAATAACAACTTGCAGTTTATCTACTTACGTCAAATCTTTTATTTTTGTCTGGAACTCTCGGATGTATAAATTCGTAGTTTTTAACCGACTTCAAAAAAATGAGGAGGTTCTCCATTCGGTTGCTTTTTTATGTTTGTTACCTCAAGAAATCAGGGCTGTTGACGATAGGTTCGTCCGAAGTCACAGCATTTTTGCTGAGCAACAACCTGTTCTTACACAGATACAATTCCTGACAATTTAAAAATTGTAATAGTAAACCCAATTCATAAAAAGAACAGATGATAATATGTCGAACTACAGGCCGATAGCTTAAATTCCTGTTTTTTTTCTAAAATAATAGAAAAAGTCATATATGTATGAAGCAATATCATCTTTCCTGGCTAAATTTAATATACTTTGTCATGAGCAATACGGGTTCAGGAAAAATAGGAATATAAACATTTTTGACACGGCAATTTTTGATCTGTTGAATATCATTATGTCAAATGTTGATACTAAAACGCTTATATGTGCTATATATACAGATATGTCGAAAGTAAAAAACTAAGATAATGCATTTTTACCAAACACTCCGTATTAATTATAATAGTCAAAATGTGGACAGAGTAGATGTTACAAAATTTCTAGGAATTTTAATTGACAGTAAACTGACATGGAAGACCCAGGCAGAAGCAATCTGTAAAAAACTTAGCGCATCAGCATATTATGCACTTTACAATCTTAAAAAAAAAGTTAATATCAAAACAGTATTACTAGCATGTCATAGTCTTGTCGTTTCCATTTTATGGTTTGCTATTATATTATATTGGGGCAATTGTACTGAAAGAGAGAGTATTTTTAGGCCCAAAAACGCGGCCTACGAGCAATATTTGGTTTGAAAGTTACTGACAGCTGTGTTCTAATTTTTTAAAGTCATAATTTATTGACATTTCCGTGCCTACCTATACATTTTGGAAATTGCTCTTTTTGTTAAATGTAATCGACATCTATTTGTAACTTTATCGGAAAGCAGATACCGAGATGTAACTTTGCGATCTCAATACCAAAACTTGTTAGGCACTGGAGGATATAAGACTGCTTTGTTAAGGAAAAGTGTTTTTGGTATGGCACCGGCTATTTTTAACCACATTCCTAATTCCTTAAAAGAGGAACCAGTAACAACTTTCAAAAATAAAATAACTATATTTCTATTGAATAAATGTTACTACTCCGAATCGGATTTTCTAGCTGAAAAATTTTAGTTGTGTCAATGTCTGTATGTTTGACGATGAACTGCATCAATGTTTGCATGCCAAAATGGTAGAATGTATTTATATAGCCACACTGCAATTGGCATTTTTGTTTTTGTTCGGATTGTATTTTTTTTTCTTTTTCTTCTGTTAGGATTGTTATTGTTTTGCGGTGATCAGTTGACATTAATTGACATTGACAATAAAAATATATTATATTGATATAATATATATTATATTTAATATGGTCTATATTATATTTATTCAAATTAGGCTGAGAATCAGCACTTTTTGAACGTCAAAATTACCCTAGTTCAACTGTTATATTATTATATGGGGATAGCTTAAATGTAAGAAAAAAGGACATAATTGAATGTGTCCATTTGATGTTGCATCTTAATGAGACTAATAATTGTAAATTTATTTTTTGTGCCTTGCCTTATTCCCATTATTTAACTGATGAGCAAAATAAGCATATTTATAATTTAAATATGTTCATTTATAATAGGACTTGTCGTCACAGTGATGCTATTTTATATTTTGATTGTAATCAATTCATTACTGATTACAAACTGACAAATTATACTATGTATTTGCCACCTAGTTGTAGGAGACAAATTGCTAATCTTTTAGCATACAATATACACAGTGACACTGGTACTTGTAGTGTACCATCGATTACTGTTAGTACTGATACTAATACTACTTTTGATACGCCTTGTAGTTTAAACTATTAGGTGCGACAACGGGTCAGCCACATATGTTGAATGTTGTACATCAAAATATGCAGGGTCTGTCCGGCAAAGAGCTAGAATTAAGTTTATTTATGGAGAACTATGATGTTCAGGTGTTATGTTTGACTGAACACTGGTTGAAGGAACATGAAGTAGTGTTTATAAATGATGAAAACTTTACCGTACAGAGTGCATTTGTGAGAAAAAGTGCTATTCGCGGTGGCTCTTTAGTTCTTGTTTCAAACAAGTTGAAATGTAAACAACGTTTAGATTTAGTTAATCTTTCAATCGAGCGCACTATAGAGTTGTCTTGTGTTGAACTTGAGCGATATGTTATAATTTGCGTTTATCGACCCCCCTCTGGGGATTTTATTAGTTTCGAATCGGTAATGGAAGATACTCTCAATAGGTTAAAATCAAATAACAAAAGTATTATTTTATGTGGAGATTTCAATATTAATATTTTAGATGTTACTGTATTAGACTTCTCAATAAAGATTGAGAAGTCTAATACTTAATGGAGTAACAAGAAAAATATAAGACCTCAAAAGTGAGGTCTTATAATTTAATTAACTTGTTTTTTGAACCTACTAGGATCACAGCTTCTTCGTCAACTTGTCTTGATAATATATTTAGTGATTGTGATGCCAAAAATAAATTAGTGTTAACTGACTTAACGTCCGACCACTGTGGTTTATTAGCTAGCTTCCCCATGCCATTACATAAAAAGCCACATAAACTTGAATGCAGGCCTTATACAGCTAGTCGTTGCAAAATGTTTAAAAATAATATAGCTCATAGAATTACACCATCGATAGTAGAATACGAGAATCCTAATGAAATTTATGGAGCCCTTTTTGATGTTGTGCAAAAAGAGTACCAATCCACTTTCAAGACCAAAACTATCAACATTAATGGATCCTCTGTTGGCTTTAACCAATGGGCTACTCCCGGTATTTATAAAAGTAGAGCGAGACTATACGAGTTATATGGTTTGAAAAAATACAGGTTTGATACTCCCTTCCTAGAGTATGTCAAAACTTATTCAAAATTATTCAAAAAGATTAGTGCTTTTGCTAAATCAAAATTTTTAGGCGATACAATAAAAAATTCTACTAATAAAGTAAAAACCACTTGGAAAATTATTAATAATGAAACGGGAAAATCGGTTAAACAAGAAAAACTACTTGAGATTATGGTCGACAACAAATTAGTTAATAAAGCAGCTGACGTAGCTGAGGCATTTAATGAGTTTTTTGCCAACATACCGATAACTACGACTCGCTCCTTAAATTCGTCCTCGTCTAAAGCTGAAAACCTTTTGCACAGTAGTGTACCTAAATGTAGTCCCTTTTTTAGTTTCGAACATGTAACCCCGCGTGATGTAGTTAATGTTTTTAATACACTTAAGTCTAAAAACACCGGTGATTATTGGGGCATCTCCACTAAACTTATAAGTAATATAATAGACATCGTAGCCCCCTATCTAGCTGTTACTTTTAATAAGTGTGTTGATTTAGGAACTTTTCCTGACCTCATGAAGAGTAGTAAAGTCATACCATTATTTAAATCAGGTAATAAGAATGACGTTGGCAATTTCAGGCCTATTTCTATCTTACCTGCATTTAGCAAAATATTTGAAAAGTTAATACTCAAGCAGCTGCTAAGACATTTTAATTTAAATAGCCTCCTCCATAATGAGCAATATGGCTTTACAAAAGGTCGTTCAACTACAGATGCGGGTGTTGCTCTGTTGAGACACATATTTGACGCATGGGAGAAATCACAGAATGCTATTGGAGTTTTCTGTGATCTCTCCAAAGCCTTTGATTGCGTGCACCATGACACGCTTTTGCGTAAATTACGTCATTACGGTGTCCAAAACGAAGCTCTCAACGTAATTATTGCGTATTTACATAATAGGGTCCAATGTGTAGATGTTAATGGTGTGAAGTCATCCGGGCTACCAGTTCAGTTAGGTGTTCCGCAAGGCTCAATACTGGGTCCATTCTTGTTCTTAGTTTACATTAATGATTTACCATTCCATTTGACGGGCATCTGTGATGTTGTACTGTTTGCAGATGATACCTCTCTTATTTTTAAAGTAGACAGGAATAGACAAGATTTTGACGACGTAAACAGTGCACTCTCAATAGTTACAGATTGGTTTACGTCAAATAACTTAGTTCTCAATGCCAAGAAAACCAAATGTGTAAAGTTCGCCTTACCGAACGTTAGAAACCTAGGACCCAACATCGTCTTAGATAAAGAGGTGCTTGAAGCTGTAGGCTCGGCAATTTTTCTAGGACTAACAGTAGATGCCAAACTTCAGTGGGGACCTCATATATCAAGTCTAGCAGGAAGGCTCAGTTCGGCTGCCTACGCCGTCAGGAAAGTAAGACAATACACTGACGTTGATACAGCTCGTTTAGTCTATTTTAGTTATTTTCACAGCGTTATGTCCTACGGTATTCTGCTGTGGGGCAAAGCCGCTGATATACAAAATATATTTGTCCTTCAAAAGCGAGCTGTTCGAGCAATTTACCAGCTAGGTGCCAGAGTTTCTCTAAGAGATTTCTTTAAAGATATTGGTATTCTCACGGTTGCATCACAATTCATCCTTGCCAACATTTTATATATTAGGCAAAATTTACACTTGTACACTAAAAATAGTGATATTCACAGTGTTAACACTAGAAATAAGGACAAACTACGTGCCCCCTTTCACCGGCTTCATAAGGTTCATAACTCATTTGTTGGGCTTGGTATAACCTTTTATAACAAGATACCCTCTTCTTTTCTAGACTTGCCTTTTAATGCGTTTAAAGCTCAACTAAAATCCAACCTTTGTTCAAAGGCATACTATTCCATCAACGACTACTTAGACGATAAGAATAGTTGGTCACCCTAGTTTAACGCAAGACAATGTTTATGTTCCTTCTCCAGAATTAGCTTACTGCCAGGTCTTAGAACCCAGCAATGCATAAATGTGTAAGCTGTCACGCCCTTTATGCCTGGAGGTTTTTATTTGGGTAGTAAGTTTTTTTTTTTATTTACATTTTAATTAATTATTTTTTAGCTTGAGTACGTATAGTTTTATTATATTTGTTGGTATATTGGCGTGGCTAGCTGACATATTATGGCAAATAATTTAATTTTATGTTCTGTTTTGTAATGTTAATTACCGAACATCTAGGTAACCTAGTATTGTATCCAATCACGTATTTTCTTTTTAATTGAACAGACAGCTGTGCTGCTGGGGAGTTTGTTGCGCCACTTCTTCTTCCCAGCGATAGCACTAGGAAGTGGTGAAGGGCGGGCGTTTTTGGGGGACTGTCTTTTGTAATTTTGACGTTCAAAAAGTGCTGATTCTCAGCCTAATTTGAATAAATGACTTTTGATTGATTGATTTTGATTTGATTGATTGATTATATTTAGCATTGTTAATGTCAATTAATGTGAGTTGTCATTGGTCCCTGGCCCTGACATCAAGCAATAGACAAAAGTGTCAACATTTTTATGCTTGGGTACGAGTCTTTTGACTATGTGTATCTTACCTATGTCTTTTTTTTCTATTATTATTATTATTTTATTTGTAATTGTGCGTTTTGTTTGTGCAGAATTACATATTTTTCTTTCTTTATTTATTTATTTATAAGCCAATTTGCAAAATTCTTTTTTTTATTTGAAACTATAAATACTTTCAGATTACCAAATACTGAACCGATTTTGATAATTTTTTTTTGGTCGGTGACGTTGAGTTCGCATTTTCGTAGTTAGCCACTGACTTCCGAAATTAAATGTATTTTTCACTTTGTAGTGTATTTTTTGGAAGACTGTTGTTTTTTTTTTTTGTAAAAAAGTTTTTATAGCTAAGCCGAGTTCTTCTTTATATATTTTTCCACTTTTCTAGGCCAGTCGCTGGTTAAACCTCCTTCTGGGGGTAGCCCTACTGCAGGGCGCTTTACCCTTTAGTCCCATCTACGAGACAGACAAAGAATGGATCGAATACAGGAACTTGATGAAGAATGGTGATTACCGGCTGTCTAGAAACACACGCCCGATTAGCTACCAAGTTCACCTGACGCCATACCTGGCGAATGGTACAAATCAATTTACGTTTGACGGTGATGTGACCATCACGATTGAACCACAAGTAGCCAACATCAACCAAATTCAACTTCACTGCGATAATTTAACCATAGAAAGTGTGCACGTCGCGTCTTCCTTTGCCAGTGATTTTGACATTGTTACACCAGGTCAGGACTTCATATGCAACGAAAACAGCACTTTCCGTATCAATACCAACCCATTTTTGGTACTGAACCAACAATACATCGTCAGAATTACGTTCAAAGGTTACCTGCAAACAAACATGAGAGGTTTTTACAGGAGTTGGTATATTGACGATACTGGTACAAGAAGGTAAGGGACCAGCACTTTTACTTCGAATATATTTCATTACTATTTCATGTACTGTACAGGACCTAAAACATTGCTACTTACTATAAATGCATGCTAAGGTGTAAAAATTTGAGGAAAATTCAAGTCAATGTAAAATTTTCGGTAGCTGTAGGCTGATTCTTCAACACTAATACCTAAATTAAACGGCTCTCGAGAGACAGTTGATGATACACAATTATTTGTATGAATTTATAGAAAGGATTTTTTTTATGAATAAACAAATAGTAATTAATTAATTATTAATATTAAGTTATTATAATAATATGAATTTGATCGTGAATCATTGACTAAAGTTTATAAGCTTTCGCTCAGCGCAGCGGAGCTAATTATATGGGATAAAAAAACTTTAATCAGCTTATCTCCAAAAATATGTTTTCTCCTTATATCAGACTTCTTAGAATTAAGCGAAATTTAACATGTAAACATTTTTTTAGGTGGATGGCTACCACACAGTTCCACCCAGGTCATGCTCGGCAAGCCTTCCCGTGCTACGACGAACCTCAGTTCAAAGCAACCTTCGATATATCTATAACCAGAGACATTGAAGGTTTCAGCCCCACCATATCGAACATGCCGATCAAAAGCTCCGATACCATGTAAGCATTAGCAATTACACTTAATCGTTGTCATTGTAAAAATAATATTGCCTTGGCAAATGAGAACTTTCGTCTCCAATTCACAAGTGAAACAACCGAAATTAATTTCAGAAATGGAAAAATAAGGGAGAATTTCCATACAACACCTATTACTTCTACGTACTTGCTGGCTTTCATCGTGTCCGGCTACAAACAAGTAGCTACAAACAACGATAATTTAAGACCTTTCCACATTTACGCTCGGGAGAATATTGGTAATTCCGGAGCATACTCCTTGGCTATTGGTGTGCCTCTGCTGGATGTTATGGAGCGGTATACAAATATCTCTTACTACACAATGGCTGAACATATGAACATGAAGAAAGCTGCCATCCCAGATTTCACAGCCGGTGCTATGGAAAACTGGGGGCTGTTGACATACAGGTAAAATTAATACGATTATATTTATATCAAAGAAAACTAAATTAAATAAAAATGTAAATTCCCTTGCTGACATTTCCATTTAATTATTGTTCGCAGGGAGGCTCTAATTCTCTACGACCCTGAAAATACCAACAATTTCTATAAACAACGTATAGCCAATATTATTTCTCATGAAATTTCTCACATGTGGTTTGGAAACCTCGTCACTTGTGCCTGGTGGGATAATCTCTGGCTAAATGAAGGATTCGCCAGATTCTACGAGTACTACTTGACTGCTCTAGTAAGATATATACTAGGGTTCCGACCTTAGCAGGACAACGGAACCTTTATTTTTATTCCACCGGGGGAAAATGTTCAAAGACCGCTGAAAGATTTTGTATTATTTTATTATCTTTTCCAACGTAATAATTAAAAACAAAAATTATAACTTTCTTTATTGCTCCGCAAATAATTGATTCCAAGGATTTCAAGTCTTGCTTGTCCTTGATACGAAAACTTGACAAATTTTCGATGAACAATTTGTGCCTGTACCCGTCTTTGTCTATTGTGTTTTGTTCTGTAATATTTATGGTGTACACCTACATAATAAAAAATATTATTATAAAAAATAAAAAAACAAAAATAAAAAATATATTATAGGTAGGTACCTATATATATTATTTATTATATTTTTTTTTTTTTTGTTTTTTATATAATTTATAAAAAATATTCTATTCTATTCTATATTATTCTATAAATATTACAATACATAAAATAAGAGGTGCTTGAATGCATACGAGTAGGATGTTTATTTTTCTTTCCATAAATGTATTTCCTTTTTTGTTTTAATATCTCAAAATCTTATCTAATCACCAGGTTTCACCAGAGATGGGCTACCCTACTCGTTTCATCACCGAGCAGGTGCAAGTAGCCTTGCTCTCGGACGCCGCTACCTCTGCTCATTCACTCACTGACCCCAGCGTGGCGAACCCACAACAAGTCTTTGATCACTTTTCACAAATCACGTACGGGAAAGGAGCCAGCATCCTAAGAATGACACAGCACTTGCTCGGCAACAGCACTTATGTGAAGGGTCTGAGGAGATATTTGGTTACAAAGTAATAATATATATACGTACATTTACTGAAATTTTTATTCTATGGTCGAACTTTTATCGATTGCTTTGAGATTCTAAAAACATCGATACCCTTTCTCATTTAAAACTTTTTCTTGAATGGAGCTTTTGCTTTAGTTACAACTTACAAACGCTTATAATTATTTTTATTTCCCCAGCCAATTTTCTACTGCTGAGCCTTCAGATTTGTTCCGTGCTTTGGACGCTGCTGCCGAAGAAGACGGTGCTCTGAGTGAATATGGTGTTACCATCGACCAGTACTTTCGTTCTTGGTCTGAGAAACCTGGACATCCTCTGTTGAATGTCACCGTAAATCACGCAACTGGAATGATGACTGTTCAACAAGTAGGTTTCACGAGACTCGACGACTCCCAAGAGAGCCATTAGTAATAATTTATTTAAACTTTATGCAACGAACGAGTTCACAGCTGGACTTGGTTGCCTCACGCAAACTTACCAGTCAACTAAGTGTGGCCATATGGCAATTGTACATATCTCATTAATTAAGATTAGATAGTATAAGACCCGGTTTCGGGAACGAAAATCAACGATGCGTCAAAATTAGACGGAAGTCAAGTGAATTCAGTCAATCAACCACAGTAGTTGAGGCGTTAGTTTCCTCATTTTTGTGTTGATTTTCGATCTATTGAGTTTCTAGCATTATATTGGTTTCATTTATAAACAGCTTACCAAATAAATTTTACTTTTTAGTCTCGTTTCTTCCGCGATGATGCTGATGGTCTGCACGATGTGAGCACTGATCTATGGATCATTCCCATTACTTGGACTGGTGACGAATCTTCTGACTTCGGGGACCTTAAGCCTTCTGTGATCATGAGAACTGAACAACTGAGCATCGAAAGAGGACACGCTGGAAGGCAGTTATGGGTTATTTTCAACAAGCAACAGTCTGGTAATTTATTTTTATATACTTAAGCAGTATTTATTCTTATTTTTGACTTGAAAACTTACTCAATGATTTAAAAGTTCTGTTTTTATACTGGTAATTTTTTTTAAGGTTTCTACAGGGTGACCTACGATGATATCACTTGGGCTCTTATTACTCGGGCTCTTAGGGGTAGTGACAGGGAGAGAATACACGAATACAATCGCGCGCAGGTACGTTAATTTAAAAAAAAATCAATTATTCCTCCTTAAAAGATATTTGGGCATTGAAAAATTCAGTTCTAAAGATAGAGAATTTATCCTTTGCAGCCCGGAGCGGCTATTAATATATTATGAATATCATTGGATATAAATCTTTAGGGGTGACCGAAGGGCCCCGACGGACATGTGTTGACGATGCGACGTCAACTAGAATGTTTCGTTATGTGTTTTAAATTGATGCGGGTTTATATAGATATTACCTATTTTGTTTTATTTCTAGATCGTCGATGATGTATTCCTGCTAGCCAGATCTAACCGTATGACCTATACCCAAGCCTTTAACATCCTCTCCTTCCTGAGATTCGAAGACCAGTACGCTCCTTGGCTTGCTGCCATAGCTGGATTCAACTACGCTCTTAGAACATTGGCTCACGACAGTTTAGCTCTATACAGACTGAAGGTAAACTCATTTTATTTGTGACGTAGCAAAGTAAAAGCTTCTTATACGATTTTAAAATGATATTGCACGAATTGATGAATACATGTTTATATAAAATTTGTATTTAAAAATATATTTTTAGACTGAAATCCTTGACTTGAGCACGGCGGTTGTTGCCCGCCTGGGCTACAACGAGCCAGAAAATGGCGGTACTTTCATGGATGATCTCCTGCGCATGCATGTAATGACTTTCCTCTGCAACGTTGGACACCCGGGTTGTATCAATGCGGCCTTGACAAGCTTCCAGACCTGGAGGAATGGTGGACGGTAAGTGCAACAGGTTTTCCACACAAAGAAACGGAAAAATTACTTGGAAGTACCAACAGACCACGACGAATGTCAATCATCAATTCAAATTTACTTTGTAACGTCATAATTATTGAGCTAAATAGGTATTATTAAAAGAACTCTTAGCTATTTTATGAAATGCTGAAATACAATGTTACAAATTAAAAAAAATATATAGTTTAGTGTGTGTGTAGTGTGAAAGTAGCAGTGGTAATCGACTTTTGTCTCTGACCGTACCTAAAAATAATAACGTACTTGCTATGCGTATCATGACACCTAATACTCTGTTTCTTTTACAATAGCATTCCACCTAACATGCGTCCGTGGGTATATTGCAATGGTCTCCGCTACGGATCTACTCAAGATTTCGCCTTCTTCTGGAACCGATACCTCGAAACAAACTTGGCTAACGAGCAGGTCGTGATGATTACAGCGGCAGGCTGCACTCAAGACCAGCCCAGCTTGAACAGATTCCTCACTAGTATTGTTTCTGGATCTAACGATAACACTATTATTAGAGCTCAAGACTATACCACCGCTATTAGTTCAGCTGTCACTAGCAACGAATACAACACTATGAGGGTCTTCCAATGGCTCCAGGCTAATCTCCAGAGAGTCATTGCAACGTAAGTAAAATGCTGTGCTACTACTTCTTAATTTTACTTTGGCTCTTGTGGAAGTGGTCAGATTTGAAAAATTGTTTGCCTCTTAAACGGCACTCACCTAATCCCTTCTACTTCCAATATTTGATTATACCAGTTATTATAATCTCACTGAAGCACAGTTAGATAAGTTAGAGCAAAAGTCTTTTTACATAATTACCATATTTCGGAATTTATTATATTACTAGCTGCGCCCCGCGGTTTCACCCGCATAAGTTTCGATCCCGTGGGAATATCGGGATAAAAGTATCCTATATATTAATCCTAGTTATAGGCCAATCTGTGTGCCAAATTTCATCTAAATCCGTTCAGTAGATTTTACGTGAAAGAGTAACAAACATCCATCCATTCATCAATACAAACTCTCACGTTTATAACATTAGTAGGATTTATTTCATTAAGCTCTAGTGGTTTTCTCTGGTAGATGTCACAATCAACAACAAGATCGGTATTGTACCTTAAAACTAAAAAATATTTGTACAAAATTGATATTTTGATCGTCATTATAATTATTTAATATTACAATTTTATTATACTTATTGATTGCAATAATTTTTAATTACAGACCCGGCGTTCTCAACACGATGCTGACTTCGATCACAAACCGTCTATTGACTGACGAAGACATCACTGAGGTAATTATTTTGCTACTATATGTGGAATCTTAAATATATGTAATTATGTATATCCTATTTACAATTTGGATTTTAGATTGACCTATTATATATCTCCTCAACATGTTTTTAAGACCTTTTTTTTAATTTTTACAATATCTGGATATTTTTTATTAACTCTCCTTAATTTCTAGACGAGACTTTGGCTGACTGAAAACGAAGCATCCATCGGTTCTTCAGCTGTCGCTGCCGCTAACACTGGTATCGAGAATTCTGGTCGTAATCTCAGGTTTTATAGAGAAAGGGTGGACGAATTCAATAAATACTTCGATGAGGGATTCGATGATATATTAGAACCTACAACTACAACACCAGAACCTACAACTACAACCACCACCCCAGAACCTACAACCACAACACCAGAACCTACAACTACAACCACCACCCCAGAACCTACAACCACAACACCAGAACCTACAACTACAACCACCACCCCAGAACCTACAACCACAACACCAGAACCTACAACTACAACCACCACCCCAGAACCTACAACCACAACACCAGAACCTACAACTACAACCACCACCCCAGAATCTACAACCACAACACCAGAACCTACAACTACAACCACCACCCCAGAACCTACAACCACAACACCAGAACCTACAACTACAACCACCACCCCAGAACCTACAACCACAACACCAGAACCTACAACTACAACCACCACCCCAGAACCTACAACCACAACACCAGAACCTACAACTACAACCACCACCCCAGAACCTACAACCACAACACCAGAACCTACAACTACAACCACCACCCCAGAACCTACAACCACAACACCAGAACCTACAACTACAACCACCACCCCAGAACCTACAACCACAACACCAGAACCTACAACTACAACCACCACCCCAGAACCTACAACCACAACACCAGAACCTACAACTACAACCACCACCCCAGAACCTACAACCACAACACCAGAACCTACAACTACAACCACCACCCCAGAACCTACAACCACAACACCAGAACCTACAACCACAACTACAACCACAACAGCAGAACCTACAACCACAACAACAGAACCTACAACCACAACAGCAGAACCTACAACCACAACAACAGAACCTACAACCACAACAACAGAACCTACAACCACAACACCAGAACCTACAACCACAACACCAGAACCTACAACCACAACTACAACCACAACAGCAGAACCTACAACCACAACAACAGAACCTACAACCACAACAGCAGAACCTACAACCACAACAACAGAACCTACAACCACAACAACAGAACCTACAACCACAACACCAGAACCTACAACCACAACAACAGAACCTACAACCACAACAACAGAACCTACAACCACAACAGCCGAGCCAACAACAACCCCCGATCCTGATTCAGCGAACATTGCTACTCTCAGTGTCGTCACCTTAATAGTGACACTTGTTATTAATATGGCCTAATTTTATAAACTATTTTTATAATATGAGTACCTAATAATTATAGTGTATTTTTGTAAGAATATTTTTTAATTAAAGATAATATTTTTTATGTGTTTTTAAAAAGCTTTTTATTTGACTCGATTTTTTTGTAATTGTTTGATGTTTGATTATTTGATGATCTGGGGTATACATATATGTGACCCTTTTTCATGAAATTTTCCGAGTGACGTCATTACATTTAATTGTTAATAAATAAAAGAACATGGACGGCGCCACCGAGGCCGGCCCAGAAAGAGATGCGAGATGATCTGGGCGCGTACCTTGAGGGCTGGCTCGAGGTGGCGCGGGAAAAGAAGAAAGAAAGAAACGGAAGCCTCTAGAAGTAAACCTACCAACATCTATCTAGAGCAAATGACGAAACTGAACGAGGACTTTTTTTTTATATCATCATCTAATGGCGAATTCTGACAACCAGTCTTACCAAGGGGTATCGTATTACCCAGTAACTGGGTTGTGGAGGTCAGATAGGCAGTCGCTTCATGTAAAATACTGGTATTCAGCTGCATCCGGTTAGACTGGAAGCCGACCCCAACATAGTTGGGAAAAGGCTAGGCAGATGATGATCTAATGGCGAATTCGTGGAAACTTTTATACCAACGGTAGGTTAGGTTAGGTAGGTAGGTAGGTTGTCCTGCGAATACATTTTAACGTTTTGACAGTTTTTCCGTACAAAAATTGCCAGAAGTCAAGTTTATTCCACAGATAAAGGATATCTGACTTTGATAAAATCAGCCCTAAGTTGTATTTATCTTCTTTTCTATAACATAACATCGAGCCTTGTTTCCATAAAGGGTCAGCTAAAGGCGAACCTATGGTACGGCCACATTTCGTATAAAGGCCCAAGAATTGTGACTCAAAATCCAGACTGCAAGCTGCTACTGAGAAATTCTGGATGAACAAACCCAATAACATTTTGACGGCACGGTTGGCGCAGTGGTTAAGCGATTGACTGCTGCGCTGCGTGTCGCGGGTTCGATTCCCGCACGGAACAAATATTTGTATGACCTACAATTAGTTGTTCCGGGTCTGGCTGTTTGTGTATGTGAGTTTATGTCTGTAAACGCACCCACGACACAGGAGAAATTCCTAGTGTGGGGCAACGTTTTTAAAAAAAAAAAAAAAACATTTTGTCCGACCTGGGAATCGAACCCACAGGACCAACGAGGCATTCTTTTACATGAACGTTGTTTAAAATCAAGAGACGTTTTAATGTTAAAAAGTCATGGTTTAGCAGAAGTTAATCATTTCTTTCTTTCTTTATTTTTTTAAAAACGTTGCCCCATACTAGGAATTACTCCTGTATTGTGGGTGCGTTCACAAACATTTAAACTCACATACACAAATAGCCAGACCCGGAACAACTACTTGTAGGCCATACAAATATTTATTCCGTGCGGGAATCGAACCCGCGACACGCAGCGTAGCAGTCAATCGCTTAACCACTGCGCCAACCGTGCCGTCATTACCTTAACTTTTTGCAGCTTTTATAAACTAACCCCATGTTAATACAATTAGCAAAATCTTTATAATATATTCGAATTGGTTTTATTACCCCGTAGTATGTGCGAAAAGTGGAGTATTCTCCTCGGGGATAAAGGTGTCTTCGTTTTGGGCAAGCTCTATCCCTCGTTGCACTCAGGATGGGCTTGTAAGAGTTCAGCTGATTCATATTTTGCTCCCACTTCCCCGCGCTATGTATCACTCTATCCAGCTCACACTGTCAAACTGATTCAGTTAGGGTAAACTGGAATGGTGGTGATGTACGTAGGCTTGATAATAAATGATTAAATTATGATTAAAGTATTATTATACCAAGTATTCGTCAACGTCGTCTGTATAGAATAAAATGGAAATATTTTGAGAGTTTAGCTAGTTAATTTATAATGTACTAATTAATAATATAGCTAATTTACCAAGGTATCCTACGTACAGCTGTCCAACAAAATAGGCGCTTCGGAATCATCGTCTGTCTTGTAAAATACGAACGCGCGATGATGAGATATAATATAGAGTTGTTACAACCCTGTGGTTGTAACAACTCTCAAATTGGTCGATCAGTTGAGAACTCTCAAATTGGTTGTCAAATAGACATGTACTTCTATAAGTTTAGTAATAATCTATTTTGTATTACTATGGTTAGAAAGTACAGGCCCATTTCAATTCTTAGTAACGTATCTATAAAAATAGTTATCAAGCATCGTCAAGTGCAACCGGAGAAGGTATGTACGACATCACACTACGAAAATAACTAAAGCATACTAAGTGGATTGTCTTTAAATCAGTTATATCACGTATTTTTCTAACGGCGTATTCTGCATAGACAATTTATCTATATGGCTTTGAAGCTTCGCATTCGAAATTATGCCTAAGAATACGGTAGTATCTTCGGGATTCAAACTTCACTCTTTATGTCCTGTCTATCATGAGATATCGATAAGAAGTAGGTTATTAACATTAAACCAATTAACTACTTTTACGAGAGCGCCATTTACATTGTCAGTAATCATCTGCTGACGTTTGCGTTTAAATAAAAGTGAAATGTCATCTGCAAACAACGCTGTATCATGATTGTCCTTTATGAGGTAAGGCAAGTCATTAGTCATTAATATAAGAAACAAAAAAGGGACAAGAATTGCGTGCCAAGTTTCAAGTTTAATAACTCAAGGAATAAGATTTTTCATACAAACAAAATCCCCCCTTTTTACCCCCTGAAAGGTCGACTTTCCAAAAATCCCTTCTTAGTGCTCCCCTACATTACAAAAGGAAGTCGTGTGCAAAATTTCACATTCCTAGTCCCAGTAGTTTCGGCTGTGCGTTGATATGTCAGTCAGTCAGTTTCTCCTTTTATATATATATATGTATATATATACATATAGTATATACAAAATCAAAAGTCATTTATTCAAATTAGGCTGAGAGTCAGCACTTTTTGAACGTCAAAATTACAAAAGACAATCCCCCAAAAACGCCCGCCCTTCACCACTTCCTAGTGCTATCGCTGGGAAGAAGAAGTGGCGCAACAAACTCCCCAGCAGCACAGCTGTCTATTCAATTAAAAAAAAATACTTTATTGTATACAATACTAGGTACCTATGTTCGGTAATCAACATTACAAGACCAGAACATAAAATTAAATTATTTGCCATATGCCAGCTAGCCACGCCAATATACTCGTAACAACAAATATAATAAAAAACTATACGTACTCAAGCTAAAAAATAATTAATTAAAATGTAAATAAAAAAAAACTTACTACCCAAATAAAAACCTCCAGGCATAAAGGGCGTGACAGCTTACATATTTATGCATTGCTGTGTTCTGTTCACATAGCTGTCACATACAATATACATATAAAAATAATCATGAAACAAGTGCATAGAAACAAAAAAATGGTGTTTAAAGGGGAAGATAGTGTTTTTTACCATAACTCTAAAAAACCGGTCAAGTGCGTGTCGGGCCACGGGCAGTGTAGGGTTCCGTAGTTTTTATAACAGCAAAGTGCGGGTCGTATTCGCTGACTGATAGTTTCGTACTATGCTCTAACTACAACACAACGACGACGACACAACTACTCGACTAATAGTAACTAGTAATAACTAATAGTCGACTAGGATACAACTGACGCTTAGCGCCATCTATCGACATTTCTATGGAGTTATTCGAAATTTTCGAGTCAAATACAATTGGTCGACTATTACTCGTAAACTTGTAAAACCCACTTAAGTGTGATAGTTTTCCTTTAAACTTCGTTATATACAGGGTGGCAGGGAAACGCTTCCGAAAACGAAGACAGGTGATAGGGCTACTGATTCTCGATACGATACCATCAAAAAATTAGAAAAAAAAATGAACAATTTTACCTATTTTTTTTAGCATTTTTCGTACACTATGCTGTGAGAACAGTTAAATTAAACCATTATTTGCTATTAAACACATTTTTTTTCTTTACAACTCTAACAAGCAATGTATTCGTAAATAAATATCATCTGACGCTTGCGCGTGACCTCAAGTTCAAAGTGCGCGCGCGCTCGCCGACAGCTGTGCGGCTGACGACCCCAAGTCCACGTGACGCGCCATGCGACGCGCCGCCAAAATAAATAGGAAGAAACATTACAGAGGCGTCAACAGTTTTAAATTGAAGCAATGTGTCGTGTATTTAATAAGTTTTGTATGTAAGTCGATAATCGATAGTGAATGAAATAAAGTAAAAGATCGCGTGTACAGTTTGAAGCAACTAGCGCGCGTGATTCAATTGAATTTGAACTTTATGTCAATGCAATTAGAGTGACACGACGCGCGCTCATTTATTACAATAACTGTATCCTTCATTTAGTAAGTAAACTCAATCAATTTAAAGTGGATAATCAAATTAATTTAATCTAATAAACCCGTCAAATCTTATTTTAAAGTTAGAAAATGAAAACAGTTTGTACCTAATAAAGCATAAGTATCTACAATTTCCTAACAATTAAAATTAATTGTTTTCTGATTTCATAATTATTCTTTTAACATTTTCTCCTCTGTAATTTGACTAATTTGTTGATCTTTGCACATCAAAAGACACCGCTATCTGACTCCTCGTCGCCGCGCCGACGGCAGCGCGCGGCGGTGCCTTTTGTCGGCCGGCATCGCATGCAGGCGGCATGTTTGATCTTCATAGTACTTCTTCACTATTCTAGTTACTTAGTTAGTTAGTTCCTTTCCGACTCGGTTCGTGAGCGAACGTGCGTTAATCGATCGATAGCCATTGAATCGTATTATTACTGTTTTGTTAGTTTTGTGTTTAGTTATTATTGTTACGTTTTTAGTGCTGTTTTATTGTTTTTTAGTAATATTTTTTTGTTGTTTTTAACAATGCCTGAGACATACGTGTACAGTGCTCGTGAATACGGCAACATGTTGATGTGTTTAGGAGAAGCCCGTGGCGCGCGTCTCACTGAGCTTTTTGATGACTGCTGGATCGGAAAGCTAGGGCCGCACGCCTGGCCAGCTCGTTCACCCGACTTAACACATTTGGACTTCTTTTTGTGGGGGTATGTGAAAGAAAGAGTGTTTGATCGGGAATGTGACAGTGCTGATTGAATGCGGGGCAGAATAGTGAGCGTGTTTAATAAACTACGTGCAGAAGTGTTGAGATTCCTACACTAATGCCTCGTGTTCACGGCTCGACACAGGGACGGGCCTAGTTATGTATTGAAATGTATGGAGCGCAGTTCGAGCCAAACCTCATAAGATCGCAAAAACAGGTACGTAAAATGCCTCTGTCAACTTTAATGTTTAAAAGTGGGCTACGAATGCGATTAAAATTCAAAATTTTGTGAAGTGTTGAAGGGGTAGGGATTTTGAAAGTGGTGCCGTGTTTGTAAATTTCGTATAAATCCCGTAACGGCCGTACGGAGCGCTCGGCGCACGCGACGCGAGAAGCGCGGTGGCGCGACGTTGCATTGCGTGTCAGTGACCTCACGTTTTGTACGGTTTCCATTGCGTGTTTGCGAAATATGAAGTCTTGAAAATAATCAATTTCAGGCGAAAGGTTAGTGGTATCCGTTTGCATAAAGGTTGTATATAATCTACGTTCTGGCTTCGGAAGCGTTCTCCTAACACCCTGTATATAGGTACTACTGCCGTGACATTTGAATTTCTAACTACAACCGTTTAGTTGATAGAGGGGGGGGACACTTGACTCTAACGAAAATTGGTACTTTAAAGCTTGTTAGGTCACGAACGGTTTACTTAATCAAAAAGCGGTCTTCCCAAACCCTTAATATTTTTGGACCTATCCAACGATATCCCACACTATGGGAAGGACGAAAAAAAAATTATCATCCCCACTTTACATGTAGGGGAGGTATCCTAAATAATTATTTTTGTCAAAATTTTATTTTACCTCTTTTTCGGCGTCATTCACGTATATTCTCATGCCAAATTACAACTTTCTAGTACAGTCACGAGCAAAAGTATGTATACACTTGGCTTTATTCAAAAGCGATTTACTTCTTTATTTTTTAATGAAATTTTATGTTGTTACGAATACGGCATTTCCGAACCCATTGGTTTATGTAATGTGTCGTATTTCAACGTTGCATTCGTTATTTCACGAAAATATCGCAATTGAAAGTAGCGTAGTGTTAACATATTGATGCCTGTGACTGTACCAAACGTTTTTGAGCTAAACCTCGGACAGACAGACAGACAGACGGACATGGTGAAACTATAAGGGTTCCGTGTTGACCACGGAACCCTAAAAATGGACAAAGGTTTGAGAACACTTTATGGACATGGGCAAGGCATTCCACAACCGTACTGCTTGAACTGTAAAAGTACTTTCGTAGAACAACCCCAGTTCACTGCACAAGCTGTTACCATATGAAAGGGTATTTCCCCCTTTTGAGTTCACTGTTAAAGTGTCACAGTGAGGCGGTTAAACTAATTATAAAACACAACAGAACTGCCGCTGGCATCGCTGACCCGACCCATATTCTGTCCATGACCAATGTAAGTAGACCTTCCCTACGTCCCCTAGTCTTAAACTAAAAGGGAGTGTGAAGATAACTTTAGTTTAATAGTAGAGGTCAGGGTATGTTAGTTTTGTTGTGTGACGTCTGTCTCACTCTGGTTTATTCCTGACGCGACCGCAGACTACGGTCCATGTTTTGATTTCGTATTTATTTTTACACGATTGTTACACAATCGATGCGCCACAACACACAACGGTATAATGGTTGCGGTTGGCAATCTTGAGGTGTGGAGTTTGATAGCTAGAGTAAGGGAATACTCAGGAAAACAGCTCGAGAATTGATGTTAAGCGAGACCAGTAATACATCGTAGCCAATTCTTAGGCTCCGTCGTATTCTCATAGTAGGCCTCGTTGTAGCCACATCGTTGATCGTAGGCCTCGACATGGGCCACGTTGTAGCAAGTGGCTACGCCAAGACCTACGATGTGGCTACGATATGCACATCGTAGGCTATATCGTAGACCACGTTGTAGGCTACGTCTTAGGCCACGTTGTAGGCTTTTATAAAAAGCGTTATGATATTCTTTCTTTAAATCTATGAGAAGACCAAATCGCAGTAGTTAATGTTGGTGATAAAAACATGTGCATGTACCTACCTACTTGATTTATTTACGTAATAATTTATATTATCTATTATTTCTATAGTAGCAAATGCAACAGACCATTCACCTGTTATCTACGAACGTGATTAAGTAAGTGTTACGACTTAGCTAAGATAAAATTGTTATTACTCAAGCAAGAGTCTATCGGGCATACACTTCACTTTAAGTAGTGAAGTAATTGTATTATTATTGTAACTTGTCAAATAGGACACTTCTATTGCTAACACATCGACAATGTTTTTGTCACACCACACATGTTATGGGCGCGAAGGGATTTCCCATGACTTTATGGAAACTTTATGAAAATGACTTTATAACATCCATTAAAACTTTCGTCATAAATGATAAAAGATGTTATTTCTGTAAGAAGGTTTGTACAAAACACTTTTACACGTCAATCATATTTTTAAAACTAGATGAGGGCGTTTCCTGTCTGACTACAATGAGAAGAAAGGACGAAACAAACTCGGAGGTCACAGTCTCTTTCAAAGTCCAGACATAGTCTTGATCAGATCATGTGAAGACCATGTAGATTTGTGTCCGAAATGGTCTTTTGATGAAAGAACAACACAGATTGAGTAGACCTATCCAGTCAATGTACGCATTTGTAAGTAATCATGCAGCTCAACTAGGAACTTCATTATTTCATATAATTTCAAAATGTTCACTTTTGTTTTTCTAAGAAGGAACTTTTGTGCAAAGCTTTTGTGCCAGTCCTTTAGGCTGGGCTTGTCTGTCAGAAAATAAATGAATTTAAGATTTTTATTAACTAGAAGATTACTTCTAAGATTTAATTACAGCAATATATTAGCTGAATAAGTGCCTAATCAAATTCAATTTTAATTCCCCATTGAGTCTGAGATGATCAACTAAAAATGCAAATGCTTGTTTGCTTTGACAGCAAAAAGGTAGCCCGTTACACAGAACTGATTTATAGTGACTCGATAACAGTGACATCACGAGGTGCCATTCTCCGGTACTGAGGGGAGCGAACCAGTCTCAACTCGGGTTAAAAGGTCACGACCGATGACCAGTAGACACTCCATCCACCTGCTCTAAAAATATCACTGTTACTCTTTAAATAAATTATAATTATAAATAGCATGACTGATAAAGTTCTTACCAAGTATAGTGATACTCAATAACTGGGTTGCGGAGGTCAGATAGGCCCATGTCCGAGTTTACCGGAAGCCGACCTTTTCCTAATCATAGTTGGGAAAAGGCTGGACTGCAGAAGATGATGATGTAGGATGACTGCTAAAATTCTACATCTTTGTAATGGGTATAGACAAGCAGTCTGAATGTAGTTTAAACGAAGTAATAAATGATAAATGATTTTTATCCCGTAGGTTTGTACAAACACTTTTACACGTCAATCACACTTTTACACGTCAATAACACTTTTACACGTCAATAAGTAACCGCTGAGTACATCATAAAAAATAATTATCTCTGCCTCTCCTCGCAGCATATACACGTTCGAATTAAATTAGCTAGCAAAACTTTGCAAATATGATGTATATTGATACCTAAACATAATAAAACCAAAAGAAGAAAGAAGTAAAAGTTGAGTAGAAAGTTGAAGTATTTTTAGGAGTTCAAACACCGCTGGTAGTTATTATCAAGTACTCAAGTGTGAGCTGATAAAATCTGTTTTCTTTTGTTTTATCGTAATTAAATATCGATACTAAGCACGTCTGTGATATGTTGTGTGTTTTCATTGTTTTGTTGGTATATTGACGTGTGCTAGCTGACATAATTATCTTATGTATCTACTTCCTACTAATTCATATTATAAACGTGAAAGTTTGTATGGATGGATTGATGGATGTTTGTTACTCTTTCACGCGAAAACTACTAAACGGATTTGGATGAAATTTGGCACACAGATGGTTTATAACCAGGATTAATATATAGGATACTTTTTATCCCGATGTTCCCACGGGATCAAAACTTATGCGGGTGAAACCGCGGGGCGCAGCTAGTGGCACATAATTTAATCTAATGTTTTGTGTGTCGGTATGTTAATTACTGTAGATACAACACTGTACAGTGCACTGTGTGTGTGTCTGTATTACTGTTCATTCTGTATAGAATGAAGTTCTTCTAACTGAACAGACATCTGTACTGTTGGCGAATTTGTTGCACCAATTCTTCTTCCCAGCTGAAGCACTAGGAAGTGGTGAAGGGCGGACGTTCTGGGGGACTGTCTTATGTCATTCAAGAAGTACTGATTCTCAGCCAAGTTTCAATCAATGGTTTTTGATTTTGACTTTTTTTTTTGTTTACTTTTTATTGGATTTTTTTAATTTTTTTATAAATTGGTTTTCTTACGATGTTTTCTCTCATTCATCATATTCTCATGGCTATACCTAGGTAAAATCTTTTTCGATGGACAACGCAAAGCCTTACCTAACCTAACATTTAGGATCACGCCACCATCACGCAACCAAATATATTATCTACTCAAAAACAATCAAAGCCCTTATCAACGTGTGCTGATAAGCAGATAATTCAGTACCTATCCATAAACAAAACCAAGATATATTTTTTGATAGTTGTAACATTTTCGTTGGGTCATTTCAGGGGTATCCCCACCCTCAAATACCATTTACCTTGACTTTCAGATTGCGATTCGTGATTACGCTTGATTAGCATGTCGATAAACAATCTTGTTAAGCTTTTTGGACGATTATAATAATGTATGGTCATGCAAGCGTCTGGTATGCCCGTAAAATATTATATTCGATTTTATTCCGTAAAAACTGCGTCTTTCTGTACCTTACTGATTAGTCCGCGGCTGGTTGCTGTGCATATACCTACTAAAGATTTTATAGTGCATATTAGTTAAACCATCATCCATACTACTTACATATATATACAATTATATAGAATATAAAAAATGCGAAAGTAACTGCGTCTGTCTGTCTGTTACATTTCAGCTTTAGTGGCTGAACAGATTTTGATATAATTTGGCACACAGGGAGGCCATGACCCGGGTAAGGATATAGGATATTTTTTAATTCAGTAGTATGTTCCTGTTGGATAATTTCCGACCTCCATGTAGGCGTAGCTATGGGCAAAAGCTAGTTCCTTATGTAAGTCGTCAGACCCCCTAAAGTCTATTAACTTGTATATTGAAATTGAAAATATTTATTTCAGACCAAGCACTGAGTAATTGATACAAGTCCATATTATGTTAGTAAGTAGATCCTTATAGCTATATGTTAGTAACATTTAAAATAATTATTATTATGGACATGCATGAGCGACCAATGCCTCAAGATTTGGCTGTCCACTCTGTCCGACACCACGCTCAGAAGCGTGTTGGTGCTACCCCTTACCCGAGACCACAGGGAGGCCGTTCTTTTGCGAAGAACCGCCTGGAAGCCGTCCGTGCTGAGATCGGCGAACATGCCGGAGGCACTAACTGTATACAATATGTAAAGGGTATTTCAGTAAGCGCTTCCTACCTTTAAATTTAAATAAAACAATGTGTGTGTGAGACATCATCGAATTTTTTTATTTGTTTGGAAGGTCTATCGATGCTATTATTTGTGGAATATGACAACGTTCAAATGCCCGCTGCGCCTTCGCTGGGTGGCGCGCATCTGAAATGTCTAATTTTCCAGCAAAAAAAAAATCAGGCATAAATCAGGCTGAATTTGAGCGATGGCATGGGTTATGTTGGCTGTGAGGGCCGCTGTGTTTTGTGGCTTATTCGCATAGACCTGCGACTTAAGTAAACCCCTCTCATGTGGATTGGTATCAACACCAATGGACTCAAATTTATCCACCACACTACGAATAGTCCTCTCGGTAGGACGATTATGGCGACCGTAAAATGGGCGAAGCGCGCGGAGCGCTGCCTGAATAGAACACCCATTTCGATAAAACAATTTTATCATTTGCACGTGTTTTTGAACCCTATATGCGTCCATGGTGATTTGGCAAAACATACTGAATAAATGACAGCCAATTTGACAGATGTAGCTTCAACAATATGGTCGCAATCAACTGTCAAAGTTCGGAAGTCCCTATTGAAAGACCCTTTATAACCTCAAACATATTTTCTTAGGTTTATTTTCGGTATAAAAAAATCAATATCCTACTTTTAATAGGAAATATAGACTTGATTTCGTCAAAATGAAATTACAATCCGAATCATTTTGAAGGATATAGCTAATCCATTGCTTCATATGTTCGAAAAATTCGTCAGCTCACCAACGTAAATAACGCAATGAATGTTGTTGAACTGTCAAACTGGAAGCCATTGCTACTAATAGTTGTTACGCAATTACCCCGCTGCTCTATAAAGGGGTAGCATGTAGCAATCATCAAGCACGTGTTAGGACTATAAAGGATGTATGTAGGTACAGTTCGCACCTGTTATTATTCTTATGATTCCCTTAGCAATTTACGTTCAAAGTGACCCATTGTTATAAGCCGTAGGAAATGCGTCGTAGACCACATGAAGGAGTACTTAAGATACGCATCTTGACAAAAACAATAATCAAACGATCTGATAATTAAGTTACTTATAGTATAGAGCAGTGGTAGCCGAATAGCAACGGCCACGACTAACAAGTTATAGGTCGTAGGTTTGAACAGTGAATTAGAATTGTGTAATGCTATGTATGACACAGACACTCAGCACCTTCAGGATGAACTGTTTGTTAGGGAATACGCTCTAAAGGATATCTTTAGTAAATATGAGGCTTCTCAACAAGACCTGAGTAAGCGCATGCAGGAGGCTAATGAGTTGGCAGACCTGGTCAAGTATAATGCGGAGAGGTATGAGTCTTTGACAAATAACCTCTCTTTTAGCTGTACCTGTTCCCAGGGACCCCAACTTATTACACCCACACCCTCAGTAGCTCAACCAGTAGGTAGCTGTATTAGTGATGATAGCAATAGTACAAATAATTTGATTAATACTACTTATATTTTTTCTGATAAATTTGGTCAAGGTTTTGGTAGCTTGTTAAATAAGTGTTCGCAACAATATGCAATTAATCATTGTTTACCCGGTGCCAGTATTAGCCAATTAATTAATAATATCAAATTGACAAAAATAAACCCCAGTTCAACTGTTATATTATTATATGGGGATAGCTTAAATGTAAGGAAAAAGGACTTAATTGAATGTGTCCATTTGATGTTGCATCTTAATGAGACTAATAATTGTAAATTTATTTTTTGTGCCTTGCCTTATTCCCATTATTTAACTGATGAGCAAAATAAGCATATTTATAATTTAAATATGTTCATTTATAATAGGACTTGTCGTCACAGTGATGCTATTTTATATTTTGATTGTAATCAATTCATTACTGGTTACAAACTGACAAATTATACTATGTATTTGCCACCTAGTTGTAGGAGACAAATTGCTAATCTTTTAGCGTACAATATACTCAGTGACACTGGTACTTGTAGTGTACCATCGATTACTGTTAGTACTGATACTAATACTACTTTTGATACGCCTTGTAGTTTAAACTATTAGGTGCGACAACGGGTCAGCCACATATGTTGAATGTTGTACATCAAAATATGCAGGGTCTGTCCGGCAAAGAGCTAGAATTAAGTTTATTTATGGAGAACTATGAGGTTCAGGTGTTATGTTTGACTGAACACTGGTTGAAGGAACATGAAGTAGTGTTTATAAATGATGAAAACTTTACCGTACAGAGTGCATTTGTGAGAAAAAGTGCTATTCGCGGTGGCTCTTTAGTTCTTGTTTCAAACAAGTTGAAATGTAAACAACGTTTAGATTTAGTTAATCTTTCAATCGAGCGCACTATAGAGTTGTCTTGTGTTGAACTTGAGCGATATGTTATAATTTGCGTTTATCGACCCCCCTCTGGGGATTTTATTAGTTTCGAATCGGTAATGGAAGATACTCTCAATAGGTTAAAATCAAATAACAAAAGTATTATTTTATGTGGAGATTTCAATATTAATATTTTAGATGTTACTCCATTAAGTATTAGACTTCTCAATCTTTTGAGGTCTTATAATTTAATTAACTTGTTTTTTGAACCTACTAGGATCACAGCTTCTTCGTCAACTTGTCTTGATAATATATTTAGTGATTGTGATGCCAAAAATAAATTAGTGTTAACTGACTTAACGTCCGACCACTGTGGTTTATTAGCTAGCTTCCCCATGCCATTACATAAAAAGCCACATAAACTTGAATGCAGGCCTTATACAGCTAGTCGTTGCAAAATGTTTAAAAATAATATAGCACATAGAATTACACCATCGATAATAGACCACGAGAATCCTAATGAAATTTATGGTGCCCTTTTTGATGTTGTGCAAAAAGAATACCAATCCACTTTCAAGACCAAAACTATTAACATTAATGGATCCTCTGTTGGCTTTAACCAATGGGCTACTCCCGGTATTTATAAAAGTAGAGCGAGACTATACGAGTTATATGGTTTGAAAAAATACAGGTTTGATACTCCCTTCCTAGAGTATGTCAAAACTTATTCAAAATTATTCAAAAAGATTAGTGCTTTTGCTAAATCAAAATTTTTAGGCGATACGATAAAAAATTCTACTAATAAAGTAAAAACCACTTGGAAAATTATTAATAATGAAACGGGAAAATCGGTTAAACAAGAAAAACTACTTGAGATTATGGTCGACAACAAATTAGTTAACAAAGCAGCTGACGTAGCTGAGGCATTTAATGAGTTTTTTGCCAACATACCGATAACTACGACTCGCTCCTTAAATTCGTCCTCGTCTAAAGCTGAAAACCTTTTGCACAGTAGTGTACCTAAATGTAGTCCCTTATTTAGTTTCGAACATGTAACCCCGCGTGATGTAGTTAATGTTTTTAATACACTTAAGTCTAAAAACACCGGTGATTATTGGGGCATCTCCACTAAACTTATAAGTAATATAATAGACATCGTAGCCCCCTATCTAGCTGTTACTTTTAATAAATGTGTTGATTTAGGAACTTTTCCTGACCTCATGAAGAGTAGTAAAGTCATACCATTATTTAAATCAGGTAATAAGAATGACGTTGGCAATTTCAGGCCTATTTCTATCTTACCTGCATTTAGCAAAATATTTGAAAAGTTAATACTCAAGCAGCTGCTAAGACATTTTAATTTAAATAGCCTCCTCCATAATGAGCAATATGGCTTTACAAAAGGTCGTTCAACTACAGATGCGGGTGTTGCTCTGTTGAGACACATATTTGACGCATGGGAGAAATCACAGAATGCTATTGGAGTTTTCTGTGATCTCTCCAAAGCCTTTGATTGCGTGCACCATGACACGCTTTTGCGTAAATTACGTCATTACGGTGTCCAAAACGAAGCTCTCAACGTAATTATTTCGTATTTACATAATAGGGTCCAATGTGTAGATGTTAATGGTGTGAAATCATCCGGGCTACCAGTTCAGTTAGGTGTTCCGCAAGGCTCAATACTGGGTCCATTCTTGTTCTTAGTTTACATTAATGATTTACCATTCCATTTGACGGGCATCTGTGATGTTGTACTGTTTGCAGATGATACCTCTCTTATTTTTAAAGTAGACAGGAATAGACAAGATTTTGACGACGTAAACAGTGCACTCTCAATAGTTACAGATTGGTTTACGTCAAATAACTTAGTTCTCAATGCCAAGAAAACCAAATGTGTAAAGTTCGCCTTACCGAATGTTAGAAACCTAGGACCCAACATCGTCTTAGATAAAGAGGTGCTTGAAACTGTAGGCTCGGCAATTTTTCTAGGACTAACAGTAGATGCCAAACTTCAGTGGGGACCTCATATATCAAGTCTAGCAGGAAGGCTCAGTTCGGCTGCCTACGCCGTCAGGAAAGTAAGACAATATACTGACGTTGATACAGCTCGTTTAGTCTATTTTAGTTATTTTCACAGCGTTATGTCCTACGGTATTCTGCTGTGGGGCAAAGCCGCTGATATACAAAATATATTTGTCCTTCAAAAGCGAGCTGTTCGAGCAATTTACCAGCTAGGTGCCAGAGTTTCTCTAAGAGATTTCTTTAAAGATATTGGTATTCTCACGGTTGCATCACAATTCATCCTTGCCAACATTTTATATATTAGGCAAAATATACACTTGTACACTAAAAATAGTGATATTCACAGTGTTAACACTAGAAATAAGGACAAACTACGTGCCCCCTTTCACCGGCTTCATAAGGTTCATAACTCATTTGTTGGGCTTGGTATAACCTTTTATAACAAGATACCCTCTTCTTTTCTAGACTTGCCTTTTAATGCGTTTAAAGCTCAACTAAAATCCAACCTTTGTTCAAAGGCATACTATTCTATCAACGACTACTTAGACGATAAGAATAGTTGGTCACCCTAGTTTAACGCAAGACAATGTTTATGTTCCTTCTCCAGAATTAGCTTACTGCAGAACCCAGCAATGCATAAATGTGTAAGCTGTCACGCCCTTTATGCCTGGAGGCTTTTATTTGGGTAGTAAGTTTTTTCATTTACATTTTAATTAATTATGTTTTAGCTTGAGTACGTATAGTTTTTATTATATTTGTTGGTATATTGGCGTGGCTAGCTGACATATTATGGCAAATAATTAAATTTTATGTTCTGGTTTTGTAATGTTAATTACCGAACATAAGTACCTAGTATTGTATAAATTCAAGTATTTTTTTAAATTGAACAGACAGCTGTGCTGCTGGGGAGTTTGTTGCGCCACTTCTTCTTCCCAGCAATAGCACTAGGAAGTGGTGAAGGGCGGGCGTTTTTGGGGGACTGTCTTTTGTAATTTTGACGTTCAAAAAGTGCTGACTCTCAGCCTAATTTGAATAAATGACTTTTGATTTTGATTTTGATTTTGAACCCAGACAGGCGCTTTACTTTGTGTAAATTATTTCATCACCACTGCTCTCAAAACGGTGATGGAAAGTAGTGGTAGAGCTCTTTGTGATGAGGCTAGAGGAAGTACTACCATCGTATCTATTTCTACTTCAGATAGAAAGAATGAAAAATCAAAAATTGTTGTTGTTGAAATGAGGAGCTGTGGTGGCCCAGTGGTAACGGCCCGGACATACCAGGGGCAGATGTCCAGCTGAACTAACCACAGTCATCTAATGAGAGATCATAAATTACACCTCGTAATTAATAATTAATCCCAACAAAAACCTTTCATGTAGAGTAGGCGAGCGAGAGAGGCGAGTGAGCGGCCCAATAGCAAGCAGCTCAGATTCAAAACTTTACCTGTGAATCGCGTACTTACTGATAGATGTTTACGGCTAAAATAGTTAAGTGCAAAATATTTTTCATGTACCTACATTTTTACTTAGATTTGTTTAGTAGTGATTAAGCAGTGTTGTTTTAGCGAATGTGAGTACCAATACAAACCATCTCTGGTTTAATGGTACAAACAAACATGAACCTGTATTAGGACTATTATTATGATTAAATAAAAAATAAAAAAAGGTTGCTAAGACTTATGTAAATAACGCTTTCACTATTAAAAAGTTATCAGAAGGCCAATTCTCGTAATTTAAAACGTTCAAAATCTAGTCGCAGTCTCATCTCGGCGACAAACAAATGTCAAAAACTTGAAAAATTAGAAGTATTTTTGACAGATTGAGACTGAGATTAGACCGTGAACGTTCTTAAAATTACGAGAATTACCCCTCAGTTGTAATCTCAAATCAAAGATCATACAAAACGGTCCAGTCGTTTTTGAGTTATAAATGGTGTAACTAACTAACTAGATGACAGATCTTTATTATATAAGTACGTTCAATATCAATAAATACACATAAACCTTCCAGAACAAATTGTCTAGAACTGGTGGTGAAAATCGCATCAAGCAACGCGGTCACACAGTCACTTGAAAAGCGGCTTTAATATTTTATAATAAGTATGTATAGATATGTAATAATAATTTTTAACACATTTTTTCACCACTTATTGACATAAATTTTGGCCAAACATTTATAATAAAAAAAAAGATCAGTAGAAGAACCCATGATGATCATGATAAGTGAATTGTATTTCTTTTGAGAAATAAATGTCTTAAACCATATTATCGTATATACATATAAGGATACGTGTATGTATTTATTGTATATGTACATGGTACACCACATCTACCTGCAGAATTGACTCTCCTTCTCCCTTTAAATATATACAACTAAAAAAAATTAAATAAAAAAAAAACATTAAAAGATCACTTTTAGCGATAAGACCGCCCATTGTATGTAAAATATCTACATTTATATCTGTAACTCGTATGGTACACAATAAATAATAGTCTATTCTATTCTACAATTATTATATTCTATAAGATTGTGCGCAAAACGCACAACCACTCAAAAATAGTTGATGCACTGCGTGCATTCAAAAACAGCAATATCCACAGTTTGTAACCTATCCACCCTATTCAACGTTGTGAACGAAACCATAGCGAGATGTAGGAATTGACTCTAAAAGAACAACGCCATCTATCGAAGAGTACAGCAGTAAGGGAATTTTACCGTTCTTCTACTAATGCTTTTTTTTTTATAAATGTTTGATCTAAATACGTTAATAAGTGGTGAAAAAAAGCGTTAAAAATTATTATTACATATCTATACACACTTAATATAAATTAAAGCCGCTTTTCAAGTGTCTTTGTGACCGCGTTGCTTGATGCGGTTTTCACCACCAGTTCTAGAGAAATTATTCTGGAAGGTTTATGTGTATTTATTGATATTGAAGGTACATATACATAGAATAAAGATCTGTCATCTATATAAATAAAACAACGTTGGGTTAGGTTAGACGACTGGACCGCTTTGTATGATTTTTTATTTGAAATTCACAAAAAAAAAAATATGAAGATAATTCATTTTCTCATACATTTTGTATTCATTGATTCTGAGGTGGTACGAAGTTCGCCGGGTCAGTATTAAATAAATACTGTATCCTGCATCCTATTGCACACGCACATCCGGTTTTTGGACGAAAATCAACGTTCAACTCAACTCAACTCAGCCTATCGCAGTCCACTGCTGGACATAGGCATCTCCCAGGCTGCGCTGCGTCACAACACCCTGTCCTCCGCCTTCCGCATCCAGTCCGTCCCAGCAACCTTCTTAAGGTCGTCCGTCCATCTAGCTGGAGGGCGTCTCACACTACGCTTGCCGATACACGGTCTCCACTCCAGGACTCGTCTGCTCCACCGGCCATCGGTCCTTCGACAAACATGGACACTGGAAGGAATAAAGTTATCCGGAAAAGAACCGGAGTTACGGACATAGCTTGCAGAGTAAGCAAACTGAAGTGGCAGTGGGCTGGCCGTATAACGGTCTGGGTTCAAACCCACGACTTAAGTCGTGGGTTTGAACCCAGACACGCGATTTACCTACTTTGTGTAAATAATTTCATCACCACTGATCTCAAAACGGTGACGGAAAACATCGTGAGGAAACCGGCATGTCCTAGAACCGAATCAAAAATTTGAAGACATGTGACATTTAGGTACCAACCCACACCGGGCCCGCGTGATGAATTACGGCCCACTCCCTCTCACCGAGAGGAGGCCTGTTTTGTAGCAGTGGGAACATTATAGATAGGCTGGTTATGATAATTATGTATGTAAAAAGGAGTAGTACGGGTAATAAAAAAAGTCGATAAACACTTCAGTTAAAAATAAACAACATTATAAACATACGGTCGAAGCTAGCTAATATCGCTACCTAATAGCTTATAAAAATGGTACGGTTGTAACCTTATTTCTTATACATATCTGTGGTTGTAGCATTATGGGCTGATTTTTTCAACGCCAGATAATTTTATCGGAAAAATAATTTTGAATTTTTGACAGTTCTTCCATACAAAAACTGTCAGACGTCAATTTTATTCCACGAATATAAGTTATCTGGCGTTGGATAAGTCAGCCCTAAGATAATGCAATTTCTTAGCTTATTATGTTCTTCTTCTAGAAATGTTGATAAGTAGTGTATAAATTATTTGGGTCTATTTAGATCACAAGTAAAAGTACCGTGTGCTACTTCTGTGGTTGACCATCTTCTGGCCAGCCTTTTCCCAACTATGTTGGGGTCGGCTTCCAGTCTAACTGGATGCAGCTGAATACCAGTATTTTATATGGAGTGACTGCCTATCTGACCTCCACAACCCAGTTACTTGGTAATACAATACCCCTTGGTAAGACTGATGGTTAGACTCTCGGGCTTCTGACTACCCGTAACGACTGTCAAGGATCCACGAATGCCAGCCGGGATCAACGGCTTAACGTGCTTTTCGAGGCACGGAAGGGTCTCGGTACGTAAAGATGGACCCATCTACTGACCGACCGCGGCAAGCGTAGCTTAACCTGATCGATCGACCTGTGCAGCTGTTATTATTTAGTCACGGGCCCCTCACTTCTGTTACTGACCGTACGATAAAATATAACATGAACGCCCGAATCTGACAAAAGACAAGAGTCAGAGACAAAAGTTTCTGACTTTGGTCTCCCAAAGTCAGAAACTTTTGTCTCTGACTCTCTAGAAGTCAATGACAATGAGATAAGTAATAATTACAATGCAAAATGCACTTGAACCGAGTTGAACTTGACCGTATCTTATAATATGTCATTATTTTCAGCCAAACTACAATTATTGAACATCCGATCTTTTCTGAGGAAAAACTTCACTTTTATTTTCTACTAGCTTTTGCCCGCGGCTTCGCTCGCGTTAAGAAGTATAGTTTGACAAAGTTTCATACAAACTGTCATCCCCTATTTTATCCCCTTGGGGGTAGAATTGATCAAAATCCTTTCTTAGCGGATGCCTACGTTATAACATCTACCTGCATGCCAAATTTCAGCCCGATCTGTCCAGTGGTTTGGGCTGTGCGTTGATAGATCACTATCGTTTCCCATTAGTGTAGCTAGGGATTTTGTCTAGGGGGGGGGGGGGGGGGCAGATGTCCAGCTGAACTAACCACAGTCATCTAATGAGAGATCGTAAATTACACCTCGAATAAATAAAAAATCCCACCAAAAACAATCGCTAAGACTTAAATAACGCTTTCACTATTAAAAAGTTATCAGATCTAATGTAGAATCAAGCCTACAGTCTAGAAACCTGACATGATCCCCAGCTACGCCCATGCGTTTCTCCCTTAGTGGAAGACAATGTAATAAGTAGATATTAAATGTACAGACGCCAGCACATCAAGCTACTACAATCTGTAAAATTTCTTTAATAGATTTTCAACTTTATCGCTAAAGCATTAAGGTTCAAGGTTAATTGGGAAAATTTGACAGTTTCGGGTAGCTTGACCTGCTGGCGTCTGTACTTAGAGCAAATTGCTCTTGAACTTGACCATATGTTATGTCATTCCTTACAGCCCAGACTACAAAATATAACGGCCATTCTTTTGCAGACAAAAGCATCACAGTTGTTTTTTTGCTAAATTCATTTGTTTTGCCAGTAACGGCTCGAAATAGGTCATCCACGGATGATAATGAGTATCATGAGATCACCGGACGCACATTCTCCTATTTTATATTAGTTAAATTGACGGCACACGGTTGCCACTTGCTCCGTGGAACTGACGGACGTAGGGATGTGACATGCTCATTGCGATTACGGATAAGAAAATAAAATATACGATGTATTAACTTAATGTTTATTTTCAAACAAGATATTTAAGTACTTCATTTACAAGCTCATCATCAGCCTATAGCAGTCCTCTGTTGGACATAGGCCTCTCCTATGGCACGCCATTCAACCCGATTTTCGGAAACTCTCATCCAGCTTGTGCCAGCCATACTGCGAAGATCGTCGCTCCACCTAGCCTGAGGGCGTCCCATTTATAAGCTAACAGCCTTAAATTAATAATAAAAAGTTCATGTATAAAGAGATCGCGGGATGAGCCGGACTCCCTTCTTAAAGGACTGGCCCACCACAATCGCAGGAGACCTGAAAATGTTGTAAGAGGGAAAGTAGGCCTTTGCCCTGCAGTTGAACAACACAGACTTATAATAATAATAATAAAATTGTATAAAAGGGGGGGTGAGATAATTTGATTTGTCAATTGTAGTGATATGTTGTTAAAACATGTGGCTAAACTGTTTATAATTATTATTATAATGATTTTCCTATTCGCACGATAACTTTATGCAGAGTTGTAGTAGTAGGGATGTAGTAAAAGGTGATTAATTAGTGTTACTTCTCAGTTTTAATTCACCTAAAAACAACATCACAAATATGGCAAAATGCAACAGAGTTCATCTGCTCTGATAATCAAATGAAATAAGGAAACTTTAAGTTAAGAGGTATTAAATAGGCCGTTAGCCAGTAACATTTTTTGTGTGTTTTCTTTTGTAAGATAAACATGAAATATCACTTTTCTATCTATTACTATTCCAAAAAATTTAATTCTTATTCAACCAAAATAATAGATATCCGACAAAATCCTCTATTTCCCAGCCCTACAAAGGTAGGTATACAATCAAACGCTGCAGTAGTCGCGACACGACCGAGCGCACCGCTCGTCCGGCCGGCAACGCGCCAAGTTACGTGATGTACCGAACTATATACGAACACACAACAATATAACAAAAAATAACACCCCCAGTGAACTAAAGTGACAAAAATACTAGTTCAGTGATAAACCGTCACCGGTAAGTCCCATCACTAGACGTGAAAATTATATTTATTAAAACGAAATACTTAATTCTGCTAACGATGTTATTTTATCAATAACACTAAACAGACACGATGACCTTTCGAAACTTTAGTGTTGATTTATTTAATAGGGCAACACAATAATGGTAGCAAAAATAACTAACAAAATTCAAGACCACCTTATTAGTTAGTGTTTAACGGTATGCGTCCGTATCAATGGGCATTAGAATTTTTGATAACTCAGGAGTACTATTTGGATGGAGTCCAAATGTAAAAATACAATGCCTAACGTCTCGTTGCAAGTCTGCCTGGGAATTGGGCCTGACTGCCTGAGCTAATTCTTCCCTCCGGGGACGACCGGCCGTCACAACTGCTCGAGTGCTGAACTATCGCCGTCCGCTGACACGATTTGAGATGACACTGGAAGTTAGATCGCGCTAAAATAGTTTTGTTCGTCACTTGTTTGGCTTGTCGTGTATTTTGTCAGGATTCACGGCATTTATTTTGCAGGTTATTTAAACTGCAATAGGTTACAAAAAAAGTATCTACCAAGTCAAAAGGCAGCTTGTATGAAAACATTTAAAAACAAACGACAAACAACTCCAACTGGAACCTTGGGAATTCCGTTTTAGAAATGTTTCCATTTAATTACTTTAATAACTTTTCTAATTATTTCCAGCCAGCATTGCAAACAATTTTCTTTTTTTTAGTTTAGCTTATTCTCTATTTGAATTAGTTTGAGTGGGGACAGTTTTTTATTTCACTACCACTACTCTCAAAGAGGTGAAGGAAAACTTCGTGAGGAAACCGGCAAGTCTTAAAACCAAACATTCGAAGACATGTGACATCTGCGTGGTGGATTACGGCCCACTCCCTCTCACCGAGAGGAGGCCTGTGTGAACCGGCAGTGGGAACATTATAAGCTGATTACGAAGGACAGTTACACACCCATTAGATTGTTTGATTGCGATTTATATTTGGCGTCAAACAAATCATACAAGTGAATATCCAAACTATATAATACCGCAAACAACTACACAGCCGATTGGTCCAAGATCACGGCAGAAGATCATTCTCAGTAATGTATGGCCTGATCGCTGCCAAACTCGAAAGATTAGGTACCTACTAAAACTTACGCTTGGAGTCACATCGGTTCGCGTGCGATTGTTTTGGCAAACAGCTGGCTCTATTAGAAGTATATCTACTATAACTGAATTATAGAATTAATAACTAGCTTCGGTTAAATTTTTAGAGTAAAATTATTACTGTATTTTAATTTCAGTAGTTTCAAATTCTGAAGTCGGGAGGTATTAAAAGTTTTATGGTAAAAATTGGTGCAAAAGTCTGTTTGGTTTTCTTGGTTGTAGACCTTTTCTGTATAACTGCAAACCAAATTGCATACGAAGGTAATGAATTTGTATTCTAAAAGTCATGCTTTATTTATACCTACATATTCGTATTTCTATACAGGAAAAACCTATGAAAACATTTATAGTTAGGTACCTTCTAATTTAGTAGCGTTGAAAAAACCACCAATACGCAAAAACATAAATAACTGTTCATAACCAAATATACAGGAATGTACGTGAATACAGAAACAATGATAAAAAAAAAGTTTATTCAAACATGATAACGTAACATGTTATCAAATATCAACTCCTTACCCCTCCTCCTCCCTACTCCTCCTCCTCCTGACCTTTAATATTTAAACAAATGACTGTCGGTAGCAGTAATGACAAATTAAGAATCTACCATGACGTCCATAGCGATGCTATTTAGCATGCTATAAAAGTAACAGTGAGATAAAAAGCATGCTTTATTCCAACACGGTTATTTTAGTAAGCTACCTGCTTGCATGCTAAATAAGCGAGACTGACTGTCCAGCACGCTCATTGCGCTACGCAATGCACGCAATGATATTGATTATGATGAAACGCACGCATGGATATTGCTTGTCCATTGCTTTATGTGTTCAAAAATGTGTCTGCTCAACTACGTAAATAACGCAATGAATGTTGTTAAACTGTCAAAATGAAAACCATTGCTATTACTATCGTTGTGAAAAAATAAAAGGCCCGTTTTGACATTTGAGAATGCGTTCTTGACACCTGACAGTTTTAAACAAACGAATACGTGTTTTGCGAATTTTATCTTTATTAACTACTAGCTTCTGCCAGCGACTTCGCCCGCGTGAAATTTCTTGTACCCCCGACCCACCCCGAAACAAAATTTGTATTCGTTTGTATGCGAGTGTAGAAAAGTGTTGTTTTTAGACTTTTTCAGTCAATTTTTTTTTTCTCTGCGTAAGAACCATCCTCGTACTTCAAGGAATATTCTAAGAAAAGAATTAACGAAATCGGTTCAGTTGTTCTCGAGATTTGCGCTTAGCAACACATTCAGCGATTCATTTTTATATTTGAGACTAGAACTGTCAATGTCAAAACGGACCTTTTATTTTGACAACTTTACTAGTGCGGTACGCAATTACCCCACAGCCATTGCCAAGCTGATTATGTTCACTGGAGATTAAAAAGACAGGTTAAGATTACTGTTCTCCTGATACAACCAGAAGTTTATACGACATCAGTAAAAGCATGATAGGTAGAAGGGAGTGAATGATAGCGTGACGGTTGACAGGAGAGAATGGAAGATGGAACCATGTGCAAAACCGACACCAAGTAATATGGGACAAGGGCAGGAAGAGATAGAAAGGCAGTATTTTTTTCCGGGAACTACAATGCATATAATCAGCCTATAATGTTCCCACTGCTGGGACACAGGCCTCCTTTCTTCAATAGAAAATGGGCCATAATCCACCACCTGGGCTCAGTGCGGGTTGGTGGATGTCACATGTCTTCGAAATTTTGGTTCTAGGACATGCCGGTTTCCTCACAATGTTTACCTTCGCCGTTTTGGGAGCAGTGGTGATGAAATAATTTGCAGTGAAGCACCTGTCTGGGTTCGAACCTACGACCCTCGTAAGTCGCAGCCGTTACCACTGGGCCACTACTGCTCCCTCTGGATCTACAATGAAATAACTGGAATATTTACATTCAATTGTAAAATATGCCGTGTAGACAGGTATGAACTTCTACGAAAAATAATTTTAATTAAACGACTGGAAAAAAATGCAATCGTATAGCGATTTTTTCTGTGCGACCTACTAACCCAATTACAGTACAAAAAAAAACCATAGCAGACAATAAACTACTGTTTCACTGCAGTTCATATGCAGTGTGCTTATTTTCTTTTAGAACACAAAACCATATAACATTGTGCCCACGCTTGGTCAATGTTCATTCGCGATCATGGACGCGTTTGTGATATTTTCCAATCAAAAATTGGTGTCAAAGATTTTAGTACTTTTACATAAGGTCCTTTATACTTTACTTGGTGTGGTTTATTTCATGACCACTGCTCTCAAAGACGGTGAAGGAAAACATCGTGAGTAAATGGTGTCCTGGAGCCAAAATATGAAAGACTAGCTGCGCCCCGCGGTTTCATCCGCATAAGTTTCGATCCCGTGAGAAAATCGGGATAAAAATGATTCTGTGTGTTAATCCTGGTTATAAACTACATATCTGTATGCCAATTTTCATCCAAATCCGTTTGGTCGTTTTTGCGTGAAAGAGTAACAAACATCCATCCAACCAACCATACATACTTTCGCGTTTATAAATATGAGTAGGGCATGTGACATCCACCAGTCCGCACCGGACCCGCATAGTATTACGACACACTCCCTTTCAGAGAGAGGAATCATGTGGGAACTTATACAGGTTAAACTCGGTCCTCTCAAAAGGCACAAGAAAACTCAATACATAAAATGCTATGCAACGTCTCTTCGGTTATTTGCAACATCAATAGCATGAATTGTAAGCAAAACACAAGTTTCATGCGCCCTCAGTTACAACGAACACAATACAATTGGTACGCCCAATAAAAAAGTTAATTTAAAAACTGCATTTTGTCTTTATCATATGTGACGTCATTTCGCGCAGGTTTCAGATTACGTATAATATTCATAATCGTGATTGTGGCTGTCGTAATATTTACGTTGATGTCGTCATTTTTGCCACACTGTTTTTTTTCGGCTTATTTTGATTCTGGCTTTTGTAACACCTAATGCTATGTATGTATGTGTGTATGTATGTGTGCTATGTTCTATGAAGGTTATTCGGCCAAACCATCTAGTGCCTTTTTCTAATTATACAGGGTGGTCGACATCGACCCACAAACAGTAACCATGATTTAACCACATGATTTGTAAACCCCTTAGTTACTGTTTTTTTTTACCGCGCTACCTCGATGTCACTCACCTCCATGTAAAACAAATGCATGCTAATAGACATGAACGCACGTGCCAAGCATCGAGGTAAGCCCCCAAGCAGTCCGCGATTTATCGCAGTGAGGTATCCTTCGGCATGTACGTGCGTGTCTGTTCGCATGCATTTGTTTTACATGGAGGTGAGTGACATCGAGGTAGCGAGCTAAACCGCGATCGCGAGGTATCGCAGTTAGGCATCTTCGGCATTTAATTACCCAAGATGTCCTTTCAACTAAGCACTGAATGACTCAATACACGATATATTTTCCTCACGCCACGTTTACAACGTACGGCATTTCATACAAACTTTCAAGTCCTTGTTTTTCGAAATGCATGCACCGATTTTAATGAAACTTCATATGCATAAGCAGGATACATAGGTCTACGAAGTTATTAAAGAACATTTTCGAAATGTCTTATTTAAAAAAAGATAATTGGAAATCTCTGTTTTTATGGATTATTTTTTTTCGAAAATATTCTTAACTTGAAAGTTTGTATGAAATGCCGTACGTTGTAAACGCTCTTAACCTTTTGCACTGAATTTTTAAGAGACTAATAAATTACTTCAATGGATGCCTTTAGAATGTCATCGACATAGCTATTGACACAACTTCGATAGTTTGAGTGCCAAACATAAATTTCAATGAAAGAGACGTGACAAATTGCTTCTAATATATTATTCTTCATGATAATCGATACCTAGTAAGTCATGTAAACAAAATGATTCAAATTATTTTCGTAGTCGTCATGGAAATATATTATCTATGGTAGTAATATTTTATTCTACGAATCTGAAGGCCTAGACAAGTGGCAATTTTGCTTTCAAAGCGTTTTGTATTCCTAGAATGACTGTCAACAGAATTGACATGAGCTTTTCGATAACTTATATGTCAGTTTTAGGCATTTTTGACATTTCCATAATCGCTATAGCTGGTACAATGTCAGTTTGTCCAGATCCTCTAGTCCAGGTCCAGCACCCTAACTGCGTGAAACACTATCAATCAGAATCTGAATCATTTTGAAGAATATTGCTAATCCATTGCTTCATATTTCCAATTTTTTTTTTTTAAACGTTTCCCACACTAGGAATTTCTCCTGTATCGTGAGTGCGTTCACAAACATTTAAACTCACATACACAAACAGCCAGACCCGGAACAACTACTTGTAGGTCATACAAATATTTGTTCCGTGCGGGAATCGAACCCGCGACACGCAGCGCAGCAGTCAATCGCTTAACCACTGCGCCAACCGTGCCGTCAATTGTCAGCACAACAACGTCAATATTAAAGCGATTCCTACTGTTAGTGTGGTACACAATTATCGGCGGAATTCACCCTGTACACACGGCCACACATCAAGCTATACATTTCCAGTTTTAGCTGACCTCGCATTGTATAGGTTTTTCGTACAATCAGAAGTCAGCTTATACTGGTTATGTATAGCTTGATGTGTAGCCGTGTGTACATCCATCGCACTTTTAACAAACATGTACAGCTAACCTTGCCATCTGGCTAATCTTTAATTCTAGGTATTCCTTATTATTAGGTAGGTATTTTTGTATAGGTTTGACTATACATATGTATAGAGCTGCCGATAAGAAATAAGTTTAGTAGTCAGCTAACGGAATCATCCTACTAATATTATAAAGGCGAAAGTTTGTGAGGATGGATGGATGTTTGTTACTCTTTCACACAAAAACTACTGAATGGATTTTGATGAAACTTTACGTTTAAGTTTCATTTTGTGTTTAAGATATATTTTATCCCAATATTCTCACGGGATCGACACTTATGCTGGTAAAACCGCAGGGCGCTGCTAGTAAGGACCATAAGGCAAAGAATCGCTATTTATAATCTAATAAGTATGTATCGTCCATTCGATTCGCGCCATCTTCCGCAATATTTTTATTTTAATAGCAATTGTTTTAGATACTTCAAGTAAAAGGTTTTTTATTTACCTAAGGAATACTTTTGCTTCCAACTTCTCCGAATAATATTTTCATTCCTCCAAGAAACATAGTTATTGATAATCTGGAGGGTTAAGAATCTGGTGAATTGAGAATGTGGTGAACTGCTCATGAGCCGTTTTTTGTTCGCTACGTTCCAACCTTTTACCACTTCACTTGCTAATTAATTGAGTTATGTCGCCTATTCAGTCAACTAATGTCAATCACCCTGCCCCCAGGTCATTGCATGCACAAGCTCGGCACCTACTTGATTAACATAACATTTTCCATAGCGCCTAGTAAGAAAATAAAATAGTATGTAAAATCTAACGCTCGCGTTTCGTAATCCGAATAACTTAAACAAACGATAACCTTTAGATAATTCTAGCTTTCTTCTGGCAACTTATTTTTCATGTTTTCTGTTAAAGTTTCGCTCCACCCGAGAATTTCTTCAAAACAGTGGGTGCGTTTACAGATATAAATCTCACACGTACAAACAGTATCTGTAGACCAAATAATTATCCCACCTGTGACCTAAATTAACGACCTTTTTCACAAGATCTGTTGCTACTGAATTATTATCTCAAACGCGGAACGGAAGAGATTGTAAGATCTATTCATAGTCAACTACAAAACCTGGATACACAGATTACACATCTATAGTCATAAAAATAAAACCTACATCCGATCCGACGGCACGCAGAGCGTAACCAATCGTAAGTCTACGTAACGTATCGTACAAGACGTAGGTACTATTTCTGTACAAACATTTGCCTACAATCACACAAGTGAGTACTGTGGATTCCATACACATACGATTCCATATCTACACTCATACGGCCCGTTCACACGGCAGCTATCCGTTATTTTTACTGGACCATTAATTTCTTGATGCAAATGCTACGGATGGTAGACGCATCGATAATTGCCATGCGGTTAGTGATAACGGCTGCGACTTCCGAGGGTAGGTTATAGGTTTGAACCCAGGCAGGTGCTTTACTTTGTGTTAATTATTTCATCACCACTGCTCTCAAAACGGTGTAGGAAAACATCGTGAGGAAACCGCCATGTCCTAGAACCAAAACTTCGAAGACATGTGACATCTACCAACCCGCACTGGGCCCGCGTGGTGTATTACGGCCCACTCCCTCTCATAGAGAAGTCCTGTGTCCCAGCAGTGGGAACATTTTAGGCTGATTATGCATGCGGTATTTGTAAACAGTCTTTGACTTTGAATGCTCGAATCCTTTACCAATAAAACAAGAAAAGGGTAGATTTCTTATTATTCTAGTACAGTCAACAGCAAAAGTAGATGATCAAAATCAGAAATTTAATACTAATGAACGGAGTTTGCGTCAGAACTGTGTGACGTCGAAGTGATTCAAAAGTATGTCAGACTCAGTGTCATACTTTTGAATCACTTCGACGCCACACAGTTCTGACGCGAACTCCGTTAATTAGTATTGAATTTCTGATTTTGATCATCTACTTTTGCTGTTGACTGTACTGGAGAAAACTCTCCTGTATACTCTATCCAACGTCTTCATTCACTCCGACCATCTCCCAGCGAAACCTTCATCGTAAACTGTCTCCTAGTTTTTAATGTAAATACCTACAGTCACCAAAAGAGACAAGATGGAGGTTTTCGAATGAACTGTTTGTTTTCTATTAATTAAATAAAATTTTATTCGAAAACATCCATCGGTTTCTTACTAAACTTCAACTACGAATATCCGACGACACTGGTTTCTGTCTCCCTTGGTGACTGTACCTAATAGTTACATACTTAGGTACTACTGATACCTAACATCAAATTCAAACGCATTTATTGAATTTACTTTTGAATAGTCAAGGAGTCAGTCATTCAGAAAGTTGAAGCTAGTTCATTCATGTTCCTATGGAGAAGAACGGGCAAGAAACTCCATGGACCATTTTGATAGACAACAACAACACAAACTCTAAAAGAGCCCTTCTAGGGTTTATGATAAAACAAATGGTATTTAGGTAAAAAGAGAACACTCGTCTTTAACAAGGGACACTTCCAACTTTAAGTGTTTACGTGTAAACACGTTACCGGTATCTTGATAAACTCGAGTACCAATAAAACTTTGTTTTATTTGATCGACATCGCTACAGACATCATAATTATCGATTTACGTCATACGCTACAGTGAATCTGCCTTTCATCCCCGAACCCTATAAACGAAACCAATACAAAAATGTACAGCGCACACAGCGTTAATGAGGAAAAGTGTTATTTGTATGGGACTCTAGACAATAAATTGCCAGATGGAATAAAAAATGATACAATTAAAAACTTTAAAAAGAACACTAATTTCTTTTTAATAGAAAGATGTTATTATTCGATTGATGACTTTTTAATGGACAAAACTTTTTAATCAGCAATGTGTAAACGACCGGAATAACTCGTAATAAATATCATTAATTGATATTATTTTGAAAATATGGACCTAATGTGCGTTTATGTTTAATTTTATTTTAATATATGAACAATTGTAATAATTCTAACTGTGACATTTTAATTTATAATTTTAATTTAATTTTTAGATACTAAGCTTCTTAACAATTTTTATAAATTTTGCGTGCCTATTACCAGGCAGAATGCACATGGCTCACTCCTATCTACTCCATCTGTATTTTAATATAACCTACATTCGTTGCAAATAAAATGATTTTATTGATTGATTGATTGAAATTTACCTGCAGCATAAGCATATAATCAGCCCATAATGTTCCCACTGCTGGGACACAGGCCTCCTTTCTTCGAGAAAAAATGGGCCATAATACATCACGTGGGCTCACGCGGGTTGGTGGATGTCACGTCTTTTTTGGTTCTTGGACATGCCAGATTCCTCACGATGTTTTCCTTCACCGTTTTGAGAGTTGGTGATGAAATTATTTACATAAAGTAAAGCGCCTCCCTGGGTTTGAAATCACGACTACACCGGTAAGCCTTAAGTAGGCAGAGATAATTTACCACTCAAAGGTAAAAAAGAACAAAAAAGATAAAGAAGATTCTCTATTCTTAGTTATGCTTATTTTCTGGTGTACAATTTATTTTATATCAATAAATAAGTAAAAACATTAAAAAAAATACTTCCAGACCGAATTTCGGCCATGACAGCCAAGATATCATAGTGCACAAGTTTGTGTGCAGAAACAGGTGCACTATTTCATATCTCTCATGACTATGAGAGATAGGAAACAGTGCACCTCTCCGGTCGTGTCGGATTGCCGTCTCATCAGACTTGATGAGACGGCAATCTGACACGACCGGAGAGAGATCAGGCGCAGGACCAAGGAGCATCACAACTCCAACTTCCAAACTCCTGGCTATTACTAAGAAATTCCTAATGGAATCCAGTAGAAGTTTCTTCCATTGTCGTGGTTGCAAGCGCAACTGCTGAGCGTGGGATTTGCTTCCCAGTTCGGGCAAACAAAGTACACACACACGTTGAAAATATCACTGTCAGGCTTACCCTCTCGGCCTGTCATGGTGTCTGTCTTTATTTAGAACTCGTCCTTGACTTTTTGCTCACCTACACAGTCATAATTTCAGTGCCACGGTACAGTAAGGGTAGATTTAAAATGTTAATTAGAAACGTGGCCTTGAAATTAAAATATCTACGTTTAGAATCCATGCGTGTTGAGAAGCAAAGCTGAAATAATTCAAGTACTTTAAAAAATGTATTGTAGAATTTGTAGACCAAACGTGATTTCAAGTGGTGCTTTGGCATTCATTCTAATGCTTGCCGGAGCACGCATGTGTAGTCATCGAATAGAATCGATTGGAACTGCTAAATGGGGAATAAGATCAAATTCATTTAGGTACAATAAGAAATTCAAAAGTAATTTATTAAATATCCTAAAATATTTACATAATTTAAAAGTCAACAGTCTTAAAATAATAATAATAACATGTACAAATATATAAAAAAGGAAAGAATCATAGAGCATGAATAAATTCGTCCGATTGTCAACAGGAAAGATAAGAAATCTACAATCTATAACACTAGTGTTTTAACCCCAAACGGCTCGAACATATAACTCCCAATCAGTTTGGAATATTTTTGCTGTTTGAGGTTTTCTGCACCAGCAGCAGCCGCTCCAGCACAGCCCATCGTGCTAGAAAGATGGGATGGCGCAAGGGTGTCGACACATGTTGTATCCCACACCAAAGGTCTGCCTAACTTCCAGGGCATTATGGTCATTCCGTCTGGTCTCTTCCCACCGTCGCATGCCAGGCCGTTGGGTTCTAAAATAGCTGGTACGGATGATGTCATTAATGCTGGCGTGCCGTACTATCCGACCTGCGCTCCTACTGCAGGATAGGCCATGGTGTCCGACGCAGTCGACAGCTTCACCGCACTGACGGCGATGCGGAGCCCCACAAGGAGCGCCCAAACGCAGACAGGTAGCGAGCCGGAAGGTGGTGTCACCCAGCATAGTGCCTATATTGGATGACGGGAGTGCTTGAAGCCAGAGCCCCGGCTCCCACTCACCCACAGCCAGCCATCTTACCATCAAAATATAGGTACAATATCAGTCTAAGAAGAAAACAAATCAGTGAGTACAATCACAGCACAGGTGTAAGGGGACTTGATCGTGTATTTACTACGGACAGTTCTTACCCAAAGTATTCACACAGTGGTTAAAGACTATGATACATATTAGCATTTCGTATCGCCTTTTTGTAGAAGAACGTATTTAAATCTATCTGAGAGAACAGACTGGTTGTAACACAGGCTTGTAAACACAACCACAAAAACGTGACATCTCAAATAAAAATGTAATATTTCTGAGACAAGTACATAGTACATTGGACTCGGAGTGCTATAATAATAAAGATGCCGCAAGGCCACCACTGCATTATGTCTGGATGGCGGAGTGTCGGCATCCAAGTGCGTGGGTCGCAGTCTAGTCAGTAACGAGCATCAACTAGATGCACGCTGAAACTCTATACCTACGTGTGATAAAGCGCTAAGGACCACCACAGCAAATAATGATGTATTGCAGGTTATAGACTCTCTACTACATATAATAGTCGATTAATGCACGCACACATTCACAGTGCATGCTCATACGAAAACGTGTGTTCACGTGTCGTGCAATTCCCTGCACAATTCTGTTAGATTCCGTGTTAGTATCCCTGTGGGTGGGAGAAAAATCCTTGTAAGATTTCGTGATTAAAATGGGGGTGTGAAAGCTATGTCCAGATTCATAGTTCTACTTCAAAAAAAACCACAAAAGAACTCTTCTTGATCGAAGGCCGAACTACATGTTTGTATGTGTTGATCCATTTCGAAGCAATTTTACAACAATTTTAAATGTAAAAGAAACATAAAAAATTTAATTAATTAGTTAGAGAAATTAATGGTTCAATAAATTTACTGTCAACTTAAATTGACCGTATATTCAAATCACAACTGTCATTAAAATGCCTACAACATGGGAAAATGGCGTAAAGTATCAATTTGCTTAACAAGTTTCAAATTAAATTCAATTATTCATCAACCAACCGCCTACTACGGATTTAGTTTTTTTTTTTATTAGCATTTTTTCGCACGTTTTCTCTTAACACATTCCATTGGCAGAATGGTCGACATTGGCAACATTGCCATAAAGCAAAAAGCCATTAAAAAAATTGAATGAATTTCCTTGTCAAGCGACATTCTAAAAGTTAGTGAAAAAACTGAGTAATTATTGTACTAATGAACAAAAATGTATGTGATAAAATGATCACTATCTTTAAAAGTGTTTGCCTCAATTGTCTTTGTATAAGACCATTTAATTGGATATACCATCTGGGAACGCAAAAAATAAATTCAACAAACAACATAATTCTCGACAAGTGGTAGGAGTCAATTGGAGATCAGGACTTCACTAATGAAGACCTCGTTTTGTTATTATTTCCAGTCCATTCGATTCAATTGTTTTGTTAAAATCTTTTATTTCTTTGACATGGATAGATTATAAATTATCGAAAATGACTACGTTATATTATATATAATTATATGTATATCAGTATTATATTTATATATATATTTCTTATTATTTATATATTATATCAATATGGTATAGTTCACAATTTATCGACAGTTTACAATCTCACGAGACAGATTATAAACTGACAGTGTTCGCAATCTTACGGTGTCATATCCATCACACCTTACTTTAAAGAACTATGGCGACAACAGCCTCATGATAATCATCATTTCACTGCTCTTATCCTAATTTATTTGTGGTCGGCGCAACATCTTTTTTTCTCCTTAGTTCTCTATTTTTTCGTCATCTCTATAGTCATCCCCTTTCTAGCCATATCATCTTTCACATAGGGGATACCGTGATCAACTCCATCCAAAAGTCTTCCTCTAATCTTATACCCATGATAATGCCAATATCAATAATCATGTAATAGACGGCACGGTTGGCGCAGTGGTTAAGCGATTGACTGCTGCGCTGCGTGTCGCGGGTTCGATTCCCGCACGGAACAAATATTTGTATGACCTACATGTATTTGTTCCGAGTCTGGGTGTTTTTCTATCTATAATATGTATGTATTTACAAAAAAAAAATTGTATATAAGTAGTTTATCAGCCATCTTGTTACCATAACACAAGCATTAGGTTGCTTAGCTTGGGACAAATGGTGCTGTGTGAAATGTCCAGGGATTTATTATTATGTAATATGCAGGGGAAATGCAAACGACGAAAGTCTCAGTTAGATGCATGCAATCGGAGATGAAACAAAATATATATTTAATCATATCGATGATTAAATGTATATTTTGTTTCATCTCCGATGCTGGACTAAAGCCTCCCCCAAGCATCGGCTTGGGGGAGGCTTTAGTCCAGCAATGGAAATCTTTCGGCTGAAATGATGTTGATGATGATGATAAATCCTAACCAGACAAAGCAACCGAAGGAAACTTATTACAACCAGAAGGACGTGTTACCTCAAACTCAAACTCAAAACATTTATTTCAATTAAACCATTTACAGGCACTTTTGAATGGTCAAAATGAAATAGTCGGACAGTTAGTCATAAAGTTAAAGCTAGTTGCCCATTCCAAAACGTAGATCTCTATGGAGAAGAACACAAATATCTACATATACAATATATTACCTCTTTCACAAATAAGATTTCATGTCCGACTATGTCTAGCATGGCTTCCACAAGATTATTTTTACCAGTTCGCACCGGTTGAACTTCAGAAGTGAGGTGACATTACAAACTATGATCATGAAGATTTATGTATCCTTGATGGAAACTGAAAAAGTTCTTGATAATACTGCCTACGACAGTGAAGGATAACGCCGTCAGGATACATTTCCTGGAACCAAAAAAATCACAAACGAAGAAGAGGAAGATCACAAATTAAACTAAACACAAACATAGAAACAAAAAACAAAAGAGTCTTTTTCTTTTGTGTTTGTTTCTATGAGTCATTCTCACATGAGAATATTAAACATTAAAATCTGAGATTGAGAAATTAATCAAAAGCTACGTTTTGCTCTTATTATTTCAAGAACACAAGTTTATAGCTGCGGGTTAATTCGAAACACACTAACAATAACAATGGCTATGGCTTCCATTTTGACAATTCAACAACATTCATTGCGTTATTTACGTGGTTGAGCAGATTTTTTTCCATCTTAAGAAGCAATGGAATAGCAATATCCTTCAATATGATTTATATTGTGATTGATAGTGTGTTACTCAATTAGGGTGTTGGTCTAGCAACAATTTCTTAAAACAATTAAATAAATATTTATCAATAACATCGAATAGATCAAGTTCAATTCTGTTCAATAAACAATGACGTAGAAGGTTTCCATGTAAGTTTAGCTCTAATAGTTCAAAGATTAATTACAATTAAACGACGGTCGTTTGTACCATTTACCTCGACCGTCAGACTAAGCCTAGAATATTCTATGCCTTAATATTTCAGAAAAGGAAGGTGCCTATTTTAGTTCATGGTATGTAGGTACTCGTAGGATAAGAGCATGATGATGGTATGTAGGTACTCATTTAATTATAGACCAATATGGGCACCAGTTTTACCAGTGTCACTAAAATGTATAAAATAAAAATAAATAATTAAAAAACAATAAAAACAGCCAAAAAACGAACTAAAAAGTAAATAAATAAAAAAAACAAGTTGTATTCCCTGACTAAACAGATAAATAAAATTGTCATTGCAGTCGGGGGACCTCTTAGATTAAAAAGTTTTCCACAGAATGGTCCCGCGACTGCATTACTTTTTAGTTCGTTTTTTGGCAGGGCGGTCGTGTTTTTATTTTTTTTTTAATTATTATTTTTATTTTATACATTTTAGTGACACTGGTAAAACTGGTGCCCATAAATTATATATATTTGAAATGTGCTCATCAAGGCCTTCAATTTGATACCCTTATTGTAATAATTGAACAAAAAAGTTTGTTTTCACTTTTCAAAATGGAGCCATACTGCCGCCATATTGAATTTTTTCAAAAAAATATATAGCCAGTGTCGCTCGGGATGATGTAAGGATATGCAATACATCCAAATCTGTTCAGGTATTTAAAAGTTATGGTGGAATAAAGAAACTCACATACATACATACATCAACCCTGAATACATTACACTTCCTTTTGGGCAGTCGTGTAATAAGTTAGTATGCTGTATTGTTTGACGGAGATGGCCGGATGACCAGCCGGTCGATTCTGTGAAAATATCACCGTGAAAACTCAAGTGAAGTGAGCTTGTCAGTAGCGTCAATCCCTAGCATTATTTGGAATGACAGCTCACTCCGCGCTCACTTCACTTGAGTTTTCACGGTGAGATGGTTACAGAATCGCACTGCTGAACTCCTTTTATAAAGCTTGGTCCTTGGTGGCTCTAGAGAGGTGGAAAGAGCGCAGCGAGACCTTTGCCCAGCAGAGAGACATTAGCGGTTAACAAAAAAACCGGCCAAGTGCGAGTCGGACTCACGCACCGAGGTGTCCGTACAATTTAAAATTATTCAAAATATTTTTATTATATGATGTAACTAAAAATTTACGGTTTTCGCATTTTTTCCTTTATCTGTGCTATACGACGTTACTTCGTACCAAATTTCAAGATTCTGAGTTCACGGGAAGCACCCTGTAGGTTTGATTCCCTCTTTGATTTCATCGGTTATAAAAAAAAATCTATTCCATACATTTTCACCACGTCGGTATTGCACTTTTGTATGAAACAGCTGAACAACAATAAAAGGGGGGGGTAAGAGGGGGATCTCATGCTGAATTCATGGTTACAGTTTACGCGTCAATGTCTCGGCCACCCAAACAACCAGAAAACAATTACAACTAAGAATAATCTATTTTGTAAGGAAACCTTTAAACGGTAAATACCTACTTAAGGCTTTACTGGTGGGACAAAAGGCATTAAGTCCACCCACATGCAGCTAATGCTACATCAATAAACTTTAAGTGAATACAAAATTAACTTAATTAGCCTAAGCTGGGTTTGCTTACACACAGTTTGACATTCCAATGAACTACATAAGTAGTTCATTGGACTTTAGTGTTGCCATATTTAGAAAATATGGTTTACAGTTTTTTTCTTCGTAGGATTCGAATCTATTACCACAGATTTCAAGTTCCAACCGCTTAGCATCAATCAAAAGGGTTAAAAGTAAAAAAACGTCATAGTCAGGTTTAATAAATGATCCAAAACTATACTTATAACTCTTTTTTAAACGACATGGTTTACAAAAGAGCGACCATGAAACGTCCAGCCCCTAAGCCAATCAAGCAGGCACTTGCCATGAATTTTTAAAAAGGAACGTTTGCCATCTGACCTTCAAAACACAAATAGACGAAGGCATAAAGATGTTTTTTTTCTAAGCAGCACAAGTGGCAACAGCTGCAGCAAAGTATTCGTATTACCCAGTATAGAGGTAAGAGGGCCAATTCTCGTAATTTTAAGAACGTTCGCAGTCTGAACTCAGTCTCAATCTGTCAAAAATACCTCTAATTTCCCTACATTTTTGACAAGTTTTTGACGTTGGTTGTTGCTGAAATGAGATTGCGACTAGATTTCGAACGTTTTTAATTAAAAGAATTGGCCTTCAGGTAGGAACACGCAGCGACGCGACGCGGCGGTGACGGGTTTACATAGGACGACCATGTAAAATACTGGTATTCAGCTGCATCTGGATCGACTGGGTGTCGACCCCAACATATTTGGGAAAAGGCTAGGTACATGATGGCGATAATGACGGGGAACTCAGTGAAACTGCTTTTTTTTCCTTATCAATCTTAGCATCAGGGTTAGTGATATCTAATTTATTCACATTACAATCTAGCTAATAAGTCATTTAAATAGCGCAAGTACTAGGAAGTGGAGAAGGCCGGGCATTTTGAGGGACTGTTTTTGTAATTTTGACGTTCGAAAAGTTCTGATTATCAGCCTAATTTGAATAAATGACTTTTGATTTTGATTTAAAATACAACTTAAACTGCTAAAATCGTCCAGCAACATCTTTTTTTTCGGGGAAGACACTTTCTGTTTTCACTCACACTGCTTACTTACTTAAAACTTGTTTATATAACAACACTTTGTTATACAACGGTGACTGTCTACCAAGTATCCAATACATTGTTTTGTATCTAATACTTGCTGAATAGCGTATATGTTGTTGTACCAAGGCGTCTGTATAGTTGGTTTAAGAGAAGAAGGTGTTAACAAATCAAATACTCCTTGAATATGACGACGTAAACCAGCACAAACTCAGGTCATGTATGAATGTATGATTACAGTATCCTGCATCCGTCAAATCAAGATCCTAGCCATATAAGCTGACTATTTAAAGTTGGCCCCTCGTCTAAGTATAGAAGTATGAAGATGTGGGGCAGTTAACGTTGGTCGTGTTACCAGGCAGATTAGAGGCAATGTAATAGGCGGGAAGTGATACGTTGCCAGGTCAAGAGGGAGCACTGATGGCCATCATTGTAATAGTTGTTATTACGCAAATTGGACATGTTTTTTAGTTAGTGGATTGGTAACTATGAAGTGATAGATGTATAATATAGTAACCTACTGCAAAAAATGTTGTTTTTAGCAACGGAAACTAATACTGCTGGAATGAGAACGGCTCAGATTCTCAGAAGAACTGTTACCATTTCAGTATCGTTTCATCTATCTATAACTAATGGTAGGTGAGACTTGAGACCGCATCATGTTTTTTTTTTGCGGACCTTTCATAAATTGATCAACACGCTGGCCAAAACGGGTTGGCGATTTCAGACTTATTCATTATAAGAGCCTTCTCTGTATGAGAAGAGGCTTTTGCTCAGCAATGGGACAAAAATGATATTGTTATTATTTAAATGTCGTTGACATATCTCGGGACCAGGGTCCCGTACCTTTGAAAGGCGTACGACGACGGGCGGAAGCCAACTTGCAGAGCCCCCTTAGACAATTTTAAGTGTTGAGGCACCAACCGACGATTATACCTGTATACACTATGCAATTGCACTCATACATAATCAACATATGATGTTCCCACTGCTGGGACGCACGCCTCATTTCTGTAAGAGGGAGCACCCAACCACTTGTTACTATTTAATAAACTCACTTACCAAAAACAATAAACGTACGGTGGTATAAACACCAAATGTTATAAAAGGAACATTTATCTGAGTATAACAAAATACCAACGATCTGAAAAACCCAGCTATTCATGCATGATAGGTACTCGTAGATATTCCAAAATGTAAAAATGAATATTCTTTTTCGCTATTCAATTGTTTTTTCCTCCGCAGATAATCAGTCACCATGGGGTCGATGTTCAGGAGTGAGGAGATGGTGCTCTGCCAGCTGTTCGTGCAGCCTGAGGCAGCGTACATCTCCATGTACGAGCTCGGGGAAGCTGGGATAGCACAGTTTAGAGATGTAAGTTTTTAATCATTATCTTATTCTCTAATTATAATATAATATAATAAATAATATCCCTGGACATTTCACACAGCACCATTTGTCCCAAGCTAAGCAACCTAATGCTTGTGTTATGGTAACAAGATGGCTGATAAACTACTTATATACATTTTTTTTTTTGTAAATACATACATAATATTATAGATAGAAAAACACCCAGACTCGGAACAAATACATGTAAGTCATACAAATATTTGTTCCGTGCGGGAATCGAACCCGCGACACGCAACGCAGCAGTCAATCGCTTAACCACTGCGCCAACCGTGCCGCCAATTATCATTATCTTATTTCTAATCTTTATTTTTATCTTCCTGCCCTTGTCCCATGTAACTTGGGGTCGGCGCAATACGTTTTGTTCTTCCATTCTCTCCTGTCAACTGTCACGCTATCATTCCTCACAGAATCAGCAACATTCCAGGTGAAAATGAGATGTAAATCTTAGCTATTATAGTTTCTAGCGAATGCGTAATTATTAACCCCCATATTAATAAACTACGGAGTAAAATATCATCAGTATGAACTTCAGTTTAACTACAAATTTTTCAAGATTCAGGGATTTCGGGTTTATTAATAAAGGTACAGGAGTATAGTTAGACTAACGACCGGTTGCCGATATTTATTTTCTTTGTTTTTTAAAGTATCAAGTACATTTCATATTTTATCATTCTTATAGCATGTAAAAATAAGAAGCGCAATAAAGGCTTTTTTATTTTATTCACGTTAAGAGTAGTTACATTGATGTTATCTTTATCTGCTGCATTTGAGTTCAATACACAGAGTAAAAATTTGGTGACTCAATCTATCGCTTCATTGCCTAGGGCCCTTGTAAAAAGCCTGGGGAAAAACCAGGTAGAACCAACAAGATGCACGGTCAGAATCATAATTTTTTGCTGCAAAACTGCATTGTGTTTTCCTGTATGGTTAGACATGTGAGACTTTCCAACTTCGCTATTATTTTATCGCAGTATCTATCACAATACTGTTGCAAGCCTTCACAGAGGGCATAAAAAAAGAAAAAAAAATGGTTACTTTTTTTTAATTGTCTATTTTAGTATATTTTATACTTATAATTGCATTAATTACACCCCTATTTTATGTCCAGGCAGATCATTGTATATTCCAAGGTTGCCTGGAAGAGATCGCATAGGCCGCCCGATGTAAATTTTGTGTTCGATCTATTTTTTGTTATGTATTTTTGTGGTATACAATAAAGTATAAATAAATAAATATTACGCATCTGAACACTAAATCAAACCAAATGTCAGGCTGTAAGATAGTTTGGATACTCTGAAGATGGGATACTGCACATCAAAAACTTTGCATAAATCAATCATACTTAATATTTTGAAAATTAGTTAAACACTTGCTGAATAACCGGTATTTAATTTAAATAAATAAAATACGTATAATTCTTTGCCCGCATTGTCCTGGCACAGTGCCAAGGTTTGATCTACAATTTGACAACTTTATTTTTCTAGTGCACACCTGCCTGTCTGATGAAGTTTAATCTTTCATTTAACTGTTAACACAATAATAAACATGAAAGATTAATTTTGTTGAAATAATTTATTTTTGGCTACTCTATTTTTTCTAACTGCGAAAACTCCACAAAAACGTAATCATATAAAATTTGGTGTTTATTAAAGAGGATAAAAATAAATACACTGGATAAACTTCTTATACAAAATTAACTAACAAACTATTGAAAAAAATATGATAACCTACTCTATTAAAAATTATAATTATAATCACGTCAAACGTTTCATAATAAATTCCCCCATAAGCTCTCTTCACTTTTTGACTGCCTTTTCATAGTTGTAGACTATTTGCCTGATCGAAAACTTTTTTTTTTTCAATCAAATTGAAACGCTGAAAGTGTCAATCAGACCCTAATGTTCCGGCCCCAACGACTTTTATGCATATCGTCACAAAAAAACATATTTATATGTCTTCAAAACTCACAGTTACCTATGTGTGAGATCGAATCTCTGCCGGTCACAAGGCAATCACCTTCCATTTTTTTATTATTTCTTCCGCACCCGTCCTTCACACTTTTAACTAAACAGTGTTTGTGTGTCTAAAAGTATCTAAAGATGTTTATAGTAGCACATACATCTGCTGCTGAGTGTAGATTAACTGGAACAGAAGGAAAACAATGAAAATGTGTTTTGGTATATTATCAAAACAAATATTAGTGCTTATCAAAACTTCGAAGTGACAGGCCTTGTGTTCTTAGCAAAAGCCTCATCGATTAGTGAACCTTGTAAAGGGGGAACCACAGTGAAAATCTAGTATAAAATGACTATTTTATACCAGTTTTTCACTGCTGTTCCCTCTGTTTCTGTTGGACAACTCGGTCTGGGGGACTCCCCAGAAGGAATTTCGGACATGGCGACCAATCTCAACAGAGACTAGCCTTCGGCGCGGGAGATATCATATTGCAGAAGTGTGTGCGCAGACACAGGTGCACTCTCGCTTCCCCCACTCTCATAGTCCGATAGCACGGCAATCCGACACGACCGGAGAGAGATCAGGCGCAGTTCTATGGCTTAACGTGCTTTTCGAGGCACGGGGGTATCACACCGCCAACTTTCAAACTCCGGGCTGTTACTGAGAAACTCCCAATGGAAAAACCGAATAACACTTTGCCCGAGCCGGGAATCGTACCCAGAGGACCCCGTGCTCAGCAGTCGCACTTGCAACTACGAGACCAGCGGGGCAGTTCAATATGACCATGTAATAGTACCTACCTATAGCTTCCGCAGTGTGATAAATAATTTATACCTAATGTCCCTGAATGTGCCCTTAGGGACATGTCTGATACACCAGTACGCTCCCAGGTTACTCCGTTTAAAACCTAGGACACACATGTCACTGCAGTAATGTGACTCGATATTACCATATAGGGGCTATTATATAGTCTCTACTATTATAGTAAAGACCTGAGTTTAGCCTGTCATCAAGCTAATTCTCGTAGGTGTTATTAAAGCTACTAACGTGTGTAGGCCACCCGTATTATCTGTGTAAACCCTTAGTCGCCTATACACCCTATATAGGCGACTAAGGGTTTATTCATTGTATAGTATTTCATTGACGATACTCAGCTGGCCCTTGGCCTTTTGCTGAGGGTTGGCCGTTTTGCGTGGATATGACGCATATTTTCCCCCAACTTGTTCTATTTTGTGTTTTTGTACTTTCTCTACGTCGTCATGTTTACCACATGTAAACGTATTTTCTTTCCTTTTCTTTCTTGAGCAGTATAGCCAGATGCCTTTCTGCGACCAGTGCGATTCTGTAACCATCTCACCGTGCAAAAATTAGGTGAAGCGAGCGTGGAGTGAGCTGTCATTCCAACAAATGCTAGGGATTGACACTATTGACAGCTCACTTCACCTAACTTTTCACGGTGAGATTTTTACAGAATCGATCGGCAGCTGATTTTTACCAAATACGAACTATTCTAAGGTAGTTAAGCTTATTCATGCGCAATAGAAGAATTTTGAGTAGAAAATAGATGCATACGAGTGCTATTTTTTATATTCATCATTTTCATACTCTTCAAAATTGAGTATGGGGTTAGGAAAATTAAGCCTTTATCAAACTGTCTGCCTACTTAGGCTTTCGGCTGCAGCACCCTCGAAAACCATGAAAACTATCTCTTTCTCTGACTCTCTCTATGTTATAATCAGTCGTATAACGCTTTTCCGTTACGTGATGATTTCTCCAAGTTTACTCCTACCGTTAAAGAACTTCATTCCAAAAAAAAACCATGACATAGGAACTTCTGTGTTTACATCTTCATCAAATAATTATTATTATAATAACTGCTTTCCCGTTGAGAGGAAACGTCCTTATCGCCCATTGTTATCAATATCTGTATTTACTTTAAACAAATCACATAAATGATAACCGGACTCCAAAGTATTGAGTTGTTTGTCCTACATAATAAATAACATCATCAAATACAAACAATATGCACTAATTACAAATAATATACATAATCAGCCTATAATGTTCCCACTTCTGGGACACAGGCCTCCTCTCTGTGAGGGGGAGTGGGCCATAATCCACCACGCGGGCCCAGTGCGGGTTGATGGATGTCACATGTCTTCGAATTTGTGGTTCTAGGACATGCCGGTGTCCTCACGATGTTTTCCTTCACCATTTTGAGAGCAGTGGTGATGAAATAATTTACACAAAGTAAAGTGCGCCTGGCTGGGTTCAAACTCACGACCTACAACTTGTAAGTCGGGTCCATTACCACTAGGCCACCATTGCTCCCATGAAATAATATCCAAATAATGTCATCAAATACAAATAATGTCATCAAATACAAATAATGTCATCAAATACAAATAATGTCATCAAATACAAATAATTTCATAAAATACAAATAATGTCAACAAATACAAATAATGTCATCAAATACAAATAATTTCATAAAATACAAATAATGTCAACAAATACAAATAATGTCATCAAATAAGTAAAAATAATTTCATCAAATACAAATAATTTCATCAAATACAAATAATGTCATCAAATACAAATATTATCATCAAATATGTGTAAGATTTCTCCGGAATTTTTAAAAGTTCTAATCGTGAACTCGGTTCATAGGTCGATAATGTCTGATAATTTTTAAGATTTGTGAAGTTTCGTGCTTATTATTATAGAAAAGTATATGCCACAATTATTCTGTAATAATTACTGCCAGAAATTCAGCATCCCAGCCCAAGATATCTATTGTCATACTTTGTTTATATTAATGATGCAAAAATAGATAAAACCGGAGAGACCCTTCTTCAATAACTGAAGGGCTAAAAAAGAGTAATATGACGTCAAGACGCCACACGTTCCGTGTTGACGTCGTAAGTGGCGAAATGTAATGGTACTATAGGTACAGACGCCAGCACATCAAGCTACTACAATCGGTCAAATTTCTTTAATACATTTTCAACTTTATCGCTAAAGCATTAGGTTCAAAGTTGATTGGGAAAATTTGACAGTTTCGGGTAGCTTGATGTGCTGGCATCAACTCAGCCTATCGCAGTCCGCTGCTGGGCATACGCCTCTCCCAGGCTGCGCCACAACACCCTGTCCTCCACCTTCCGCATCCAGTCTGTACCAGCCACCCTCTTTAGATCGTACTATAGATACACACCTGCCTAACCCTTCAGGGATTACAGGCGTGATACTATGTTATGTTATTTATTTATTTATATATCAATTGCTTGCTGCACTTACAGTAGACACCAAAGCGCGCAACCAGCCAACAACATCATAACATTTAACTAAAAAACTTCATACAGACATTAAACATAGATTTACTGCTATATATAAATATGTCAACTTCCGGCTCCTGAGCAATCAGGGCGTTATAAAGTCAGAATAAAGGCAGCACCCTGTCTTTCTGACATCATAATTCTCCTCATTATTGACAGGCCTGTCCAGCATGACTGTTCAATTTCCCAAGACATGCAGGAGTTTCGAGCCATGCACTGCGTTATCCATAGTAACGACCTAAATCGATCGGACAAGAATAACTGCACCTTCGGCTATGATTGACGTAAATGATTAAGGGATTGTACCTAACAGGTATACATGCTACTTCCTCCATTAGCTGATAATATCATAGTTCTGGCTTCACTCATTCATTCACATATTCTCATTCACTCTGACGTATTGTCAGGGCTATATTTAGGAACAAATAATCGGAGATAATATATTATGCCAGAGTTGCGTATGAATACGAAATACCATTTCAAAGGCCAGGACTTCCAATTGAAAACTGATGAACTATTTAAATAACTTAGTCCTACTGCATTTTAAACGTGCAAGTGTTTTGAAGATGCTGTTCCCAATTCTTTTGTGAAGAGATAAATATATGTATATACTTAAACTTGGATGCGACAGAAAAATCATGATGATCATCGTCAGCCTTGATAATAGTTATGCAGTTTAAACCATTCTTACTTGTTTTGAAAGACATTTAATACCAGCCTGTTACTGGCCCACTGCAGGGCAGATGCCTCTTCTCATACAAAGAAGGCATGAATCACCACGCTTGCCCAAGACAGGTTCACGATTTCCAACTTATATTATTATAAGTCAAAGTTTCCTCACAAGGTTTTTCTCATCGATGTCAGTGTTGTCTAAGATAAACTCGGAAAGTGCATATGAATTGAAAAAGTCATAATAAAATACAATAAATTATGTGGAATTTAGTTGAATTAAAACTTCCAGACAGTTTAGACAAAATTCCAATGCCTCTTCAAAACCACGTTGGACTTTAATATTGGCAAAGATACAAGAATCCCACCATTAACCAATAACGATCGGTAAGCCATGAGGAATTTGGCAAAATTGCCTCTTTCATTTATTTACATATAAAAACTAAACTCATTCAGGGACACCTCAAACCACTTTCCCAAATTATTTTCCATTCCGCTTCACTGTTTCACCTCGCGGTTTAGACGTCACGAAACCGAATTAATATTCGTTATTTTAGGTCACCGTCTACCTATAACATAGAGAAGGACAGCAGATACTTCCTTCGCTTCAACCCTGGATAATATTTCGGTCGACGTGTCCACCCCCCTGATTTCGCGTGCCACGTCAACCATTATGCACGAATCGAGGGAGTGTCTGTGTTTTTCGTGACCTGTGCCGTGTGACAGATTGTTTAGAAGGCCTAAATACTTCGTTTCGTTTAATATGCTGAAATGATTTGATGAGTTCATGTTAAAATTTCAACTGCCTATGGAACAAATAAGCACGAAACGGAAAAATTTAAAGCTATGAGGAGGAGGAGAACGCAACGGAAACGGCTTTGGGTGATGATGATGATGGGCAAAATGAAGGACAGTTATGTAAGATACAGCCAAGAGACAGAAGAAGGATAAGAACTTGCCAGTCTGCCAGTACTTTCAAAATCTATCATATCATGCTAGTGACATGATAGACTTTTTCTACTAAAGAATAGCGTCCTAACTATGGCTGTTGTTCTAAGCATAATCAATCTATAATGTTCCCACTGCTGGGACACAGGCCTCCTCTCTTCGAGAGGGAGTGAACTGTAATCTACCACGCGGACCCAGTGCGGGTTGGTAGATGTCACATGTTGGCGAATTTTTGGTTCTAGGTTTTGTTTCACCGTTGTGAGAGCTAGCAGTGGTGATGAAATTATTTACACATAGTAAAGCGGCTGTCTGGGTTCGAACCCACCACCTACAACTCGTAAGTCGAAGCCTATACAACTGGGCCCCCAGTGGTCTTAGCATTATTATATCTACATTGAACGACAACTAGAATTGCTAAAAAATGCCGAATCTGGGAGTCTACTCCGAAGTGCAAAGTGCGAATGTTCGGAGCGGACCGACACATGGCCGAACCGAATATTATTGAATAATGCGAAAAAAGTTCGGATCGGCTCAGTTGGGTCGGGACCATAGTCAATATTCGAAAGAGTGTAGGAGTGTAGGATCGGGACCGACCGAACCAAATAGTAACTTCGTAGCAGGAAACGGCCGGACATTCGGCCGATACTACTTCGGAGTAGACTCCGTGTTGTTCGATACCCTTGCGTTGTTCGCCCACACCTATACACTTCCTTGTTATTGGAAATGAGACTTCTGTCTTTGTAAGCTCGTCAACACACTATCGATTGCACCCGGCTCGGCTGGTGTTTAATTCAGTCATTCCCGCTGATTTATAAATGGCTTTCGTGAAGGCTGGCTCGTTAACGATTGATCGTTTCACGAAGGTGAAGGTCTTGCTAGTTGGCATTGTAGCAATTAATTTTGATTAGGTTTCCTTTATTATTGAGCTTCTTGCCCTTGAAGGTACTGGGTGAGCCATAGACATTAAAAAGTCAAAGCACAGGGTTCAGATTCTTAGTAAAAACCCGCGTGAACAACTCACGAGGAAAATCTACTGTAGCGGTATCTACAATGCCACATGCGAACAATGCGTCATACTGACGTCACGCAATTCCTGCATCTCGCAAGCAGTGTTAACCGCGCAATTAGCATAGATACAATTTCCCAACATCAATCGTTGGGCAATTGCCCGCCAGACACAACACCCGTCTGGTCGGAGGATCCTCCTTTTTCAATGGAGGATGAGTGAACTTTACACCGTGTTCCTCATACCTCCAAACTAGTCTAGAAGGTAAAATAAACTTTCTGGTCTCGCATTGTATATAGTTTTCCGAAGAATGAGAACTCAGCTTATACTCGAAATGTATAGCTTGATATGTAGCCGTGCGTACAAGTGTACAATATTGACAGCGGCAAAACCCCACAGTTTACAAGCCACCTCTGACTTACATAACTGTAACGCACTCTCGTATCAAAATAAACTCACCCTTAATCGATAAAAATAATGAAAATATGATGGCTATGGGAACATTCCAGGGTATTTTAATGTTATTAATTGACAAACTTGCCGATGACCCACACCTTATAAAAGGGTTACAGCCCACCTGGAAATCCCTTAACTCACTGAGGGCGAATTTTATCAACGAAACTAGACATGATCAGCACATCTAAACCACGTTCAAGAGCTGTCAGTGTCATTATTGCTACGGAATATTGACACTGACAGCTCTTAAACTCAGTTTAGATGTCCTGATTGCGTTCAGTTTCAATGGTGACATTAGCTCTTAGAAGCGAGGTGGGCCGCTGCAGGTACAACTTAGTCAGATCGGAATACTCCGATAAGTCACAGTACCATATCACAGAGGATACCTCACCTCTTCTCGTACTCCCTGTGCGAATAACACCTGCACTATAGAAGATCTTTGTGAGGCCAATGCTAAAGCTGTCAAACTGATCGAATTCTGGTTGAATCGAAATAATCGCTAATCTCTGGAACTATCCAAAGATTAGCGCGTTCAAATAAAAAAGCAAACATACTCTTCAGCTTCATTATTATAGTATTAGTATAGCAGTATATAGTATAGATATTTAAAGATATAAATCGACACGACGAAGAAAACCATCTATAGGTATTCTGCATAGATGGTATTTACCTTTATACATAATAGCCTCCCAACCGATTTCGGTCACGGTAGCAAATCGCAATGGAGATTAAGAAAGAGAGAAAGAAAAAAGTTTATTTGAACACAGTTCGTGAAACACAAAATACAAAATTAATAAAATTATAAAAATAGATTAGTCAGGAGATATTATAGTGCACATGTATGTGCGTAAACGCAAGTGCACTTTCTGTTCCTTTACTCTCATAGTTCGATGGGACGGCAATCCGACACGACCGAGGAGAGATCAGGCGCAGGACCAACGGCTTTAAGTGCTTTCCGAGGCACGGTGGGATTAAACCGCCAACTTCCAAACTCCGGACTGTTACTAAGAAATTCCTAATGGAAAACCCAATAACACTTTTTCCGGGAATCGAACCCAGGACGCCACACTCAGCAGTCCTTGTCCAGTCCCGCTTGCAACCACAAGACCAACGGGGCAGTTCAGTATTTACCTTTATTTATTTATTTTATTGAAACGGTTTAAAACCAATTACAATAATTAAAGATACAATATTACCTGTTTATTATTATAATTACCTTTAGTTTACCTGTAACACAAGTGTAGCTTGGTTGGTGAAATAAACTTTTCTGTTAGAACCTCCTGTAACGTTTTCATTACCGCTAATGTCACTTTTATTTTATGACTGGCCGCCATACTTATTTATCGTCTTGAGGGTCGAATGGCGAATCCTCTAGCACGAGCGCCATCATATTTTATGCCTTAAGTGCGACGATATACAGAGTGGCGATTAGGTTATCACATTAAACAATACAGCGGTGATTACAAGCTGTTATCAGTCTGTTAAAATAATAAAATAAACAATTTTTACTAAAAACAGATAACGAAATAAACCCCCCTTGATAATAAGGCACTAGACACGCGCGGGGCGATGGTATCAACTATTCAACACAAACGTTTAATCTTGTTAAATACTAAACCGAAAAAAAGGTCCCAAAGCTAGAATGTTAATGATATTCATTACTAGCTGCGCCACGCGGTTTCACCCGCATAAGCTTCGATTCCGTGGGAATATCGGGATAAAAAGTTTTAGTAATCCAAATTTAATCAAAATTGGTCCAGCTGTTTGAGCGTGAAGAAGTAACAAACATACAAACACACACACACACACTCACTCACAAATTGTCGCCTTTATAATATTAGTATGATTTTAATTGTGTATGTTTAAAATACGTAATGTAGAATACGTGGTTTGTAACCTCATCGCCACATTGTTACTACGTGAATGTACACTTGCTGCCAGAAAAACCGAAATCCATAAACACTAATACGAGTGTTTCTCTAAAATCAACTTCGCATAGGGAAAAGTACTACACGAGGACCATAGAAGCAATAACTCGCCATAAGTTCGTTTACCTACATTACAACATATTTGAAGCCCTTATCACGGTAAGGAATATCCTGACCGACTAGCAATCAATAAATTATCATTGTTTGAATTATAATGTGGAGGACTGCCTCGTTCGCAAGCGCTACTGCTGAGCGTGAGGTCCAGAAGACCAATTCTCGTAATTTAAACCGTTCAAAATCTAGTCGCAGTGTCATCTCGGCGATAAACAAATGTCAAAAACTCGTCAAAATGTAGGGAAATTTGAGGTATTTTTGACAGATTGAGACTGAGATCAGGCTGTGAACGTTCTTAAATTACGAGAATTGCCCCTCTGACTGTGAACGTACTTAAAATTACGAGAATTGCCCCTCTGTTTGTATAGAAAACACAATCTGACCTCTTTTTTTTAATATATAAATGGCATCTCAAAGGGCAACCAAAGAGATAGTCGGCTGCTTAACCGGGCTTATCTGTGGGTGCCTCAATTAATTAAGGCCTCCAGGCAGGGCTTAAAATCTCAAAAACTAAGCGACTACTAGCTAAGGGCACCCCCTGTAGGGTACGGACCTTGGGTTAGGGCGTCGCTGGGGGAAGGCACCAAGGGACAGCCTGGAGCGGATTAAACGTGCTCTCGCGCGCTGTAGACGATAGATGTAGTAGATAGACTGTTTGGTATGGCTGCCCCTCAATATTTTTCTTTTTGTTACTTTTTTTTTATCTATTTTGGTTTTGTAACTTTTTTTTATATAATTTGTTTTTTTTTTAATTTTTTATTGTGTTTAGTTTAGTTTAGTTTTATGATCTTCCTGTACGAGTCGCAATAAATACTTTTTCTTTCTTTCTTTCTCACTAATCAACGGAGCGCGGTGCAGTGTGATGAATAGTGATAATCGCCTAAGATTCCTATTGATGCGTTTCTTAAGAAAAAATCGGTAGTGTGTATGTATGCTAGGTGGTATATGCCAGGGGATATACCGAACAGCCGAGCTAGTCTGTAACAATCTCACCGTGAAAACTTAGGTGAAGTGAGCTTGCAATGAGCTGTCAAAAGTGGCAATCCCTGTGAAACGATAATTCACTTCACCTATGTTTTCACGGTGAGATGGTTACAGAATCGAACGGCAGGTTTAGGTACAGTTCTTAACAGAATGCACTCAACTTTATCAGTCACTCGTGTACTCTTGTACCTACGCAAGTGCTTACTAGTCGTGATCTCGTGAGTTCACCTCATTCTTCTCAAGTATCTGGTGAATTGACTCACGTTTCACGTGTTAGGAAAAAACTATATGGTGTTGATTTATACAGATCAGATTTTTATTAAATGTACAGACGCCAGCACATCAAGCTACTACAATCTGTCAAATTTCTTTAGTAAATTTTCATCTTTATCGCTAAAGTTATTAGGTTCAAGATTGAATGGGAAAATTTGATAGTTTCGGGTAGCTTGACCTGCTGACGTCTGTACCTTATTTCCAAACCTACTTCCCTTATCTTTACTGTTTGAGCGTAGAGTATTTATAATCGGACTCAATAGTCGATTTATTTATAGAACTTACAATGCCAACAGCTCTTAAATAAATATTTTATGAGGTGTCGTATCAACTTCAACTTTAACTCTACTACTCTACTCTCTAATGGATTTATAATTTTGTCTTGCACCAACGACAACCCCATTTTATGTCCAGGCAAATCACTGTCCATCCCAAGGTTGCCTGGAAGAGATCGCAGGAAGGGATTCCTATAGACCAAATTATCATAAGTTCATAGAATGAAACAATCTTCTATTGCTCTCTCACTTAATGTCATGAATATGATAAGCGTTTATACTTAAAAGTAAAGTTTTCGTGAATCCATCTTTATAAGTCAATCAATCTGCAGAGCCTTTTCGAAACTATATGTTGGGGTAAGCTTCCAGTCTAAACGGATGCAACTGAATACGAAAATTTTACATGGAGCAACTGCCTATCTGACCTCCACAACCCAGCTACTGGTTAACACGATACCCTTTGGTAAGAGGTTGACATGCTTAAAGTAATCTACTGTAATAAATAGTAAAAGAGATGTAACTTGGGTAAACATTTAACTTTGTGTTTTTTTCTTACCAACCGTTGTATCGCAATCAAAGGGTCACACATAACACGCGGGTCACCGGTTAAGATAATACTCAATACGTGGATGCTGATAATTTTATAAAAGTACTAATATTGTGTAATAAAACTTACATAAATACTTCACGTCATCATACTATCACTTCCCTCTCACCGAGAGGAGGCCTGCGTCCCAGCAGTGGGAACGTTATACGCTGATTATGATCATACTATATGTTCCATATTCACAACTAGGTGCTGAGCAATATGTTACCTAAGCGTACACGCAATACGAGTAAAAGGGCAGTTCTCGTAATTTAAAACTTTCAAAATCTAGTCGCAGTCTCATCTCAGCGACAATCAGTGTCAAAAATGTAGGGAAATTAGTGGTATTTTTGACAGATTGAGACTAAGAGCAGACTGTGAACGTTCTTAAAATTACGAGAATTGCCCCTCAGATCATAACGTAACCGTAATGTTCTCTACATTACCATATACCTATGAATTTAAAAACCAAATCACGTAGTTCTATGTGGTTCTCGAATTGAAAATGCACTAATCAGATACACAGAGAGACGTCTTGTTTACATACATACATATATTGACATAATCTACATTCGTCATCATCAGTCTAACCGGATGCAGCTGAATACCAGTATTTTACATGGAGGGACTGCCTATCTTTCCTCCACAACCCAGCTACTGGGTAATATGATACCCTTCGCGGTAAGACTGGTTGTCAGACTTTCGGGCTTCTGACTACCCGTAACGACTGTCAAAGATCCACGAATAACAGCCGGCACCATCGGCTTAACGTGCTTTCCGAGCCACGGAATGTGAAGATGGTCCATCCACATCCACAACCCATCCCTGACCAACTGCGGCAAGCATAGCTCAACCTGATCGATCGACCTGTGCGGTTAGCCACGGGCCCCTTACATCTAATATATAAAATTCTAATATTCTAATAATTCCTCCGAAACGGCTGCACCGATTTGTATGAAATTTTGTATGCATATCGGGTAGGTCTGAATATCGGCCAACATCTATTCTTCATACAAAAAAAAATATTTCCTAGAAATAATGTATATGGCATAACAACGTTTGCCGGGTCAGCTATCCATGTTATTCGTTATATGTATAACTCAACGTCTTTTTTTTTTCTTGCTTCCTCACAGATCTTTCTAGAATTATAGCACTGAATTAGGCCTCATTACCATCATCATTGACAACCTTGCGCAACCCACTGCTTAATAGAGGCATCCACCCTTTTATAGGTATTATGCTGCCCTGACCCTAACTAGACCCTAGTAGACCCTAGTCTTACTCACGATCCTTTATAGATCATCCATCCATCTGGTTCTGGCTAGTGTTTATTCCACTGTTTTTTTGCCATTGACTTTGTCCACTCTACGAGTATATTCCCTTCGTTGGAATTTTGGAAAACCCGGCCGCATTCCTTGTTATAAAGGGCAAACATCTTCAGCTTCCTTGATTCAAGGGTATGGGCTTGGCGTGGATGAGTCAGTGAGTCAGGAATTTTGGCATTGGACCAGCCATATTAGCCGTAAAACCGATGACCGTTGGGTTACGAGACGTGTTGTTGAGTGGAGACCGCCCTCAGGCTACGTGAAGCGATGAGCTTCACAGGGTGGCTGGTAGCAGGTGGATGAGAGTTGCCGAGAATCGGAATCGAGCTGAATGGCGTGCAAGTGAAGAGGCCTATGTCCAGCAGTGGACTGCTGTAGGCTGATGATGATGGACCTATTAATTGATTTGGTGAAGGACTGGACATAACTCATAGATGTGTAAGAAAGAAAGAAAGAAAAAGTATTTATTGCGACTCGTACAGAAATATCATAAAACTAAACTAAACACGCACGCTAAGCACACACAGACACGCACACGTAAGCTATCTTTAAAAACTTAATCCCATATAAGACCCAGTCTCACAATCCCACATACTTCTGACCCATCCAATTGTGTCCACTTATACAAAGAATTATTGTTTTTAATTGAAACGACAGTGACTACTTCATTTTACATCGCACTTTGTAAAGTGTTATCATGAGACACCTTGTTCACTATATTAAAGTCATATGATGTACTTAACATAACATCATGATGGCTTTGTAAGTATAATTTATGCAATACCTAAATATGGCAGTTGTGTTCTTGAACGTTAATGTAAAAACCGTTGGAAAATTATTCTAGATTGATGATTATAAGATGATTATACATACTCGTAGGTTTCCTATGTCATCCTAAGCAATCAAACCCAGCGGCCTTATTCTCCATGACAAAATAATAATAAGGCTTCGGCTCATTTTTTTATTTAAAATAAAACCCAAGTGGAAACCTACGAATATGTATAATCATCTTATTATCATCAATCTAGGGTACGCCATCCAAAGGTCCGGGTCCCCTGGGTCCGAGATATGTAAAAGACATACGAGATAATAATAATAATAAAAACGTTTATTTTCTCCACCACATATCTAATGAAACAAACAAACAATGAACGAAACCGCGCGAAATGAACGCGAGATTTGCGGGATTAGCTAAGGAATTGACGAAAAAAAAAAGTTTACCCTATTTTATTCTCCATGGCATGTTTAATACCTGGAGAACATATTGACATGTTTATATTAGCGGAGCTGTTATTCCATACTGTCTTCTTTGAGCACCACTTGCAGTTAAAATTCTATTAAGACGATAACATAAACATTGCATGCACTTTCGTTTTCACTAGACATTCTACTGTATCATCTCACTTTCTTGATACATCAAATTTGTACATAAAATCTATATAAAACGCGAGATTATAATCAATTACAAAGTTTACGCTCCGGAGAAAGTTTATCACTAACATTTTAACAACGTTCGCTTTATAATTATCAATTACCTATAGTGATAAGAAAACAAAATGGCCGCTAATAGTAATGTCTTTTATTATGCTAACAGGGGTGCACTGGGGAAACAATACATGTGTTATAATGAAACTTGGAATAACTTTAAACATTACCTTTGTTGGATGCGGCCTTGACGAAGGAATACTGCACTCTGTTTAAAATAACACGTAATTAATTAACTACCACAGAACAGAAAAAAACAGTAGTAGCTACCAGTGCAGGTGGCTACCATATTGAAGAAAAGTTTATTAAATACTTACAAGTCTAATAGGTTATTGCCTCCAAAAGTTAAAGACTCATTACCATCAAAACAGGCGTGATGTTATGTTTTGCAAATCATTGAAGAGATTTTTTCAGTTGATCTACAAATGTTATATAACTAACTAATGTCCTTTTCCAACTATGTTAGGGTTGGCTTACAGTCTAACAGACTACAGACTGCCTATCTGACCTGCACAATCCAGTTACGGAGCAATACGATACCCGTTGGTAAGACTGGTTGTCAGACTTTCGGGCTTCTGACGACCGTTAACGACTGTCAAAGATCCACGAATGACAGCCGGGACCAACGGCTTAACGTATATATAGGTATATTAAAAAGGCAGAACTAGTGCCCAGAAAGTTTATTGCGCAATACTCAATGAATGGTCGAGCACAACGATCTCGTGAAATGGGAAGTGGTCCATTGTGTGATGAATAGCGATAGTTCACATTGAGACCTGAATGAATTTGTCGACCAGTGCGTATTCGCGCCATCATAATAAGGATTTTAACTCAAAAGATGGCTAGAGTTTACTTGATTTCTGTAAACAAAAAGTTTTCGTAAAGACACATGGTATTAATAATATTTCCGCAAGAGAACACCATAGTTAATTTTTGAATTTTTATATATTTTTGACCAAAACCAGCAGTGCGATTCTCTTAACATCTCACCGTGAAAACTTAGGTGAAGTGAGCGTGGAGTGAGCTGTCATTCTAACTAATGCTAGGGATTGACACCATTGACAGCCGGTTTATTCTGAAAAATATCACTCATCACACAGAGTGAGCTCTCAGTGTCAACACACCATGCTAGATGCTTGGGGTTGAAATTATTGACAGCTCACTTCACTTAAGTTTTCACGGTAAGATTTTTACAGAATAGCTCCGCAGCTAGCTCTAAGCTCACTTCACGTCACTTTTCACGGTGAGATTTTTACAGAATCGATCGGCTTCTCGAAATTTGAGACTTTTTTAAATAATTTTGTACTTCGAAGGGACTTTTATAATACATGCTATTCGCCACTAGTTAATCAACTCAGCCTATCGCAATCCACTTTTGGAACAAAAGTGTGGCGCACCACAACACCTGTCCTCCGCCTTCCGCATCCAGTCTGTCCCAGCAACCTTCTTTAGGTCGTCGGTCCATCTAGCTGGGGGGCGTCCCACACTACGCTTGCTCCACAGGCTATCGGTCAAAATGGCCAGCCCACTGCCACTTCAGTTTGCTTACTGCCGCCGCGTTCGCCGCCACACGCCACTAGTAAACTGCAAAAATATTTTTTTATTTATTTTATCAGAAATGGCCGTTAAAACACCATTTGATAAGAGGAAGAGCGTTCCTAACTATATCAAACTCGAAAATATATATCTATATTTTATTTATAGGTATTATAGCCTCTTCGGCACATGATACCGACATAAAGAAAAAGCTATAAAACAGGAGGAGCCAACCATAACGTTTACGTCCGCGTTACTCGACAGGGCGCGGCCTCCAATAAAATGCAGATAAATTGTAATTGATCGCCGATATTCGGTTATATTGCGATGTTCGGGAACCTTGACGTTAGGACGGTTATTGTTAACTCAATAACTACTTTATAGGTATATTGATATCTATGATCCCTTAAAGGTAATAAAAGGCTCATCTGAAATGTCTATTCTGAAAAAATCTCACCATGAAAACTAAAGTAAAGTGCGCTTAAAGTGAGCTGTAATTCCACCTGGTGCTAGGGATTGACTTCATTGACAGCTTCACCTAAGTTTTGACAGTGAGATTTTTACAGAACAGACTTAGACCATACAAATGTGCTTCTGAACCCAATCGTCTATTCCCCATTGAGCTCTCAATATAGCAAAAATGCAGTAGAATGCAAATTTATTTGTAGTGCTGTAAAGTGATCTAACTTTAGCAAATCCATTCGATTCTCTATTTAGAAATCAACACAATTTGCTGAAATCGGCGTTGATGTTTTGGATTAAAAAATCGATAACAATCGGACTCAAAGGTAGGGTCGCTGAGGCAACTACGGTAAATGCCTATCTATCAAAGTCTTAATAATGATTTTACTGAAAAAGGTAACACACGGTGAGGTAGAACTTGTAAGCATCATGAAAGACATCTGTCAAAGAGTGAAACAGGACCGGTAAAAAATGCAGGCATCACCCAGACTGCAAACATACACTGCCTAACCCATGTAAAGCAATGAATGTACGCAATTCCTGCCAATAAAATAAAATCATGATCAAATTGTAACGACATTTCATACAACAGTCTTTATTAACCCCGTGAATAAATAGGCACATCTAAACTTCTATACTATAATAAAGAGGTATTGTTTGTATGTGGGGTAAATACTTCGGAACTACTTGATCTAATTCCGAAACTGTTTCACTAACATGAAGTTACAGTATTGTCGAGTATCATAGGATATATTTTATGTTAAAACGAGATAGGTACATCATGCGAACGAAGTCAGGGTCAGAAACTAGACACGAATAAAATGAAACTAGTCGTTAAAACTAATTGAAGAGTGCTTAGTATGGAACCCTTAGTGGTAACTAATAACTTCTAATTATACGAAAACCTTGAAATCTACATGTTGGGCCTTGAAAAGGACAGAGCTCTGGACTTTCACTCTGCAATTTTCTTAATTAATGCGTTTATTTTTGCATTTAGAGTAGCGAAAAGATTCTAGAGCAATTTTTATCTTTGTCATTAGCCATATGGAGTTGGTTTGACTTTAGAATATGAAATATTAAGTATCTCACATAACATAATCACGATATGTACATATTTATAAACGTTGATTAAAGTTAAGAGACGCTTAAACGTCAAAAATGTATTGTTAAGCAGTCGCTAATCATTACTTAACTTTAAGCAATGTTCATAAATAAAGGGGAAAATGTTTCCAATTCTGGGAGTCCCAGTATTGGAAACATTGTCTCCTATATTTTTTTTTTATTATTAAACTTACACACACTATCTTTACAGGGTGACCCCAACACAATAGTGGTTTGCAAATACACACCAAATAAAATGAAAAATCAACTTACGCCTAATACATAAAAATCTAAATTTTAAAAATACAAAGCACTTTATACAATACATAAGAATCAAAACTTAAAAAATACAAAACTTTTTTTTTATCCCCATTAGACCTGAGTCCCAGCCTGGCTCTCAGGTTTTCTCTCTATGAGACGGAGTGGGCGTAATCCACCACGCGGGCCCAGTTCGAGTAGAATATCATGTCTTTGAATTTTTGTTTCTAAGATATACCAGTTTCCTCACGATGTTTTGAGTTCCCTAGTTATTTTGTATTCACTCGCCGCGCCGTCAGAAAATATTTGTGATTTTCCTGGGAACTGACCAAAAATAAAAAATAATAATGGCGTTATTTATTTCCCTAATAAAACGACTGCCTTTCATTTCTTTTAATTCTTTTTTTTTTCTCCCACAGTTAAACCCCCACGTCAACGACTTCCAGCGTCGTTACGTCAGCGAGGTTAGGCGCTGCAGTGAAATGGAACGCAAACTGCGGTGGGTGGCCGGTGAGCTGCCTGAACCACCTCCCCCACCGAAACCAGACCGCTGCAGCTTGAGCCCCAGGGAGATCAACATATTAGAGGTAGGTACTTCTGATGTCCATATACAGTATCAGCCTAGTTCTTCCACTGTTTACAAGAAACCAAGGCGTCCTAAAAGAAATTAAGGACACTTTCGGCCTTATTACAAAACAAAGTTTATCTTTAGACCCTGGGGGTCTACTCCGAAGTAGTATTAGCTGAATGTTCGGCCGTTTCCTGCTACGAAGTTACTATTTGGTTCGGTCGGTCCCGATCCTACACTCCTACACTCTTTTGGAATATTGACTATGGTCCCGACCCAACTGAGCCGATCCGAACTTTTTTCGCATTTTTCAATAATATTCGGTTCGGCCATGTGTCGGTCCGATCCGGACATCCGCTCTTTGCACTTCGGAGTAGACCCCCAGGTTTAAACGATCGAGGTATTTTTAAATTTCAAAATATATTCCGACAAAATTAAAGTGTTTATTACAAAAACTGACGTTAAACCCGAGTCCTAAGTTGTCAATTTTGCATTAAGAAAGTGAAAAATTGAAAGTGATGAGAGTGATTGAAAGTTAATTGAGAACATTTTTGAAAAATAGTGTTACAGCTAAAATAGACCGATTTTAAATTTTCCATAGAAACAGAAATTTCCAATTATCTTTTTTTAAATAAGACATTTCGAAAATGTTTTAGACCTATGTATCCTGCTTATGCGTATGAAGTTTCGTTAAAATCGGTTCATGCATTTCGAAAAACAAGGACTTGAAAGTTTGTATGAAATGCGAAAAAAGCGCGCACGCACGCACGCACGCTCTTAAAGTCAGAACTTGATTTTTAATAAGACGGCTGAAGTTTAAATTCAAAGTAGTTTTTTTGCAGTAATACGGTACAAAAGTTGGTAGGTAGATTCATTGTTTCCCCAGAGATGTTGATGTAACAGGCGTTGCACAGAGGGGACTCTGGATTGGTCTTTTGAGAGGTAACGGTGCCCCTTCCATGTGCAGATGGTGACCACCGGGGGGTTTTAGTGAGGTAAAAATCCCACACTCCCTGGTTTTATCCCCAAAGACCAGGCGCCTTTTGAAGGATTCCCCCCGAAAAAGGTAGATTAATTGTTAGAATCGGCTAGCTATTGATGCTATGGTGGGTCTATGAGCGTTTGTTGCAGAGTATGTAGAACCATCCCAGCTCCTTGATGTACCTAGCACAACCTCCATAATTGGTAACTAAATGAGCCAAATATCAGATTCATCATCCTTGGATAGTCCCCTAGTCTCGTTACAGAAAACGGCGAGAAAATTGTTCAACATCATAATCAAACTAAGATCTATTATGAAACTTTATTCAATTTTACAGTGAATAGTGTTACACTGTGCCTTGAGTTTTCACAGTTCATAAATAGCAACCAAAAAAAATTAAAAGAATAACGTTCTGCATTTAAATTTCTTTAGATCGAAGCAACTTTTTTATTCTTAGTTCAAGTTCAGTAGTGAAGTTTGTAGTAGCTTCATAAAAAGGACCATCACTAAGCTAATATCGCGACATATTCGCCAAAGATGTAAACAAATATGAGTTTATGGGAAAATAACTTTAATTCCTACAAAATAAAGTTCAATTTACGCTACAACTTCAAAAATCTTTATAACTTTTTCAATAGTGCTAGTCACTCTGAAATCAACTTAAATACCATTAAAATAAAGTTGATATTTCTTTAATCTGAAATAACGTCAATTTGAAATTTAAATAAAATTTGAAATTGGTAAATAGTGACAGTAATAATATTTTACAATTTCCCATATAACACACTAGCTTCTGCCAGCGAGTTCGTTCGCGTGAATTTTTTGCTTTTTGCCACCGCGTCGCATCGCATCGCCCACCTGCGGTATTACTTGGTTTTCACTTAGCCTTTTTTCTGAATTTTCAGCTCCTAAGGGTCCTCGCGTGTTGTTATAGCATAAAGCCTTCCTCAAGAATTGGCCACTAAAATGCAAAAATATTTTTTTAAATCTGACTGGGAGTTCCAGCGATTAGCGCGTTCAAACAAACAAACAAAACACAAACAAACTCTTCACCTTTCTAATCCTAATACAAAATGTACTAAAACAATAACGCATCCGATATCGCAATAAGGCATCCGATATTATCAACCGATAATAACGCGCCTGCGTGGGAGAGCCTCTACACATATCCGTCAACGAGACATCACGTTCGGTTCGAATAATCTCGATCCCCGTTTACAAACGCTGTTAGCCCCAGCAGTCGAAAAAATTATAAGTAGGTATACATATGTAAAATAGAGTTAGTTAGTTACTATTTACCGATACGATCCGCTTTTAACCAATGAAGACGACGACAGACATATGAAGAAGCATTGTTGATAGCTTCTCAGAGAGGAATACTAAATAACTGCTGAAAAAAAACATGCTAGTGTCATTAAGAGTAAGATTAATAGTGATGTGCGACGTAAGAACAACACTATTAATCCAGAATACGCAAGACGCACACCAGCATCTGTTTAATAATTATTGCCAGACCAGACACCATAATAGTACTACTATAAATACGATGTTCAGATGTATGTATATTTGTTACTCAATAGCGCCGTAACGGCTGAACAGCTTCTCATGAAATTTAGCACAGAGGTGGGATGTTGAAAGTTTTTCGGCTTGTGAAACAAAACAGTAAGAAATTAATGGGTTTGTGGGTGGAACTAATGCAGTGGTTGGGCAAGTGGTGTTTATGGGTCAAGGGTTTGATCCCCACGATAGTCAAAATTAGAAATACTTACGAGTATAGACTGCAAATAAAGGTTTAGGCTTAGATCCCATGCAACTTGGAGTCTAATCGTATTATGATTTGTGCCTATAAAAACACAATGTAAATTACTATTGTACGTACGGCTAGACATCAAGCTATACACTACCAGTATAACCTGACTTCTGATTGTACGAAAAACCTATACAATGCAAGGTCAGTTAAAACTGGAAATTGTAGCTTTATGTGTCACAGTGTGTATGACGTTATTTTTTATACCATTTCAAATAAAACTCAGTAACTTACTATTATATTTAATACTAGTAGCAGCCCGCGGTTTCACCCGCATAAGTGTCGATCCCGTGGGAATATCGGGATAAAAAGTATCCTAAGTATTATTTCAATGTATAAGTTATTATATAATACTGTAAATTTTCATCAAAATCCACTCAGTAGTTTTTGCGTGAAAGAGTAACAAACACCCATCCATCCATCCTCGCAAACTTTCACGTTTATAATATTATAGTAAGATAAACTTACTTGTTATATTCTGCCATTTCCCGAAGAACCGGACTCCATCGACACACACCTATTAATAAAAACATTTACCCCGTAATTACACAACATAACTAGTAATGACATGTTTAGTCGCAATATAACAAATAACTCTATTAATCCCCACACATCTGTGAAACAATTATTAGCAAGGTTACACCAATTAGATCCCTCTACCAGCGCCGGCGCAGGATATATTTGTGGCGCGGATCACAGGACCGAGTTATTGTAATTTATGAGTTGCCATGACATCATGTTGTACTTGTCTGAGGATGTCGTAATAGGTGGTTAAGGATGGATGGATGAATGGATGGCAGGATCCGACTGTATGGTAATGACTTTATGCTATGTAGAGGTGTTAAAATGGGTGGTCAGTACTGTTGTTAGTCACTCGTGCTGAGAATTTGAGGTATTCCTCACAGAGCATGGCCTTTTGGTATTTTAAAGAGATTGCTTCAAATTCGCTTCGGGGTCAAGTTAGCCGGAATAGCTTATGTAACAATAAAATTAAGGAAAGGAATTTGGCTGTAGATTTTAGATCGATGGTTTTAGAATAGAATAGAATTTTTCTTTATTAAAGTAACCAAGACTCAACAATTATGGGGTTTATTCATAAACGATGACTAAAGTTAAGTAACGTTTAAACGTCAAAAATGTATGGTTAAACAGTCGCAAATCACTGCTTAACTTTAAGAAACGTTTATGAATAGCGGGGATTGTTAGTAAAACTTACGACTATGTTAGTAAGCACAGACACTAAACAAAAACAAAGACGACAATACAATAAATGATGGTTGGTCACCGTTGCCACATCCCATGAGAGACAGCACTTCCACCCACGTATACACACTCCAGCGACTCGCAACCATACTTAAGACACTGTTGAAGCCGCCCCACACCCTACGCACCAAGGGAAGCGCGCCTTTAGTTAGTTTTGTTTTAGTTTATACTAGTTTCGGCCTTTTGTTTTTGGATGGGAAATCATCAAATGACCTCTCACACTCTGGGCTGAGCGGAAGGGAGTGTCAGACTTTTACTGACTAAAACCCACCCGTGTTCCTTCAGTTGCCTGTGCCAGGGGCCACGGTATCTCTTTCGAACAACCCGCGGCCCCGGCAAGCATCGGCCCTAGCGGACCTCGTCAGTTCGTGCTGACAATCATCTCTTTGAGGCGCGCGTGGAACACAACGTGCCGTACTAGCTTCGGCCTGCGACTTCGTTCGCGTAAAATTTCGGCCCCCGACCCACAGCATCGCATTCTATCGCCCGCCCGTACTATTATTGCCTCGTTTTTGCTTGGCTGCTAGGGTCGTACCGTCATGTTGAATATATGCAATATATATATGCAAAAATTTTCAAATCCGAATAATAAAGTGGCATTAACAATCATTGTCAGAGGTTTACACTGCCGTCAACCTATGACTAAAAATAATTATAACAATATATATAATATAATAATTAAATATAATTATATATATTATTTATTAAATATATTTATTATATTATTTTAATTTATTATTATATTATAATTAATAATAATAATTATGTCGCATTGTCTTTAATAGCAAGCAAAAATTCCTCCATCGATCAATGCATTGCAATAACTTATAGTGGTCATCAATATCAAGATTTTACTATTTGCTACGAGTTCCATGAAATTCATTTGTGCGACCATTACTATTTAATGGCCTCTACAAATGTGCCAACAGTTATCAGCATCATATTCCACGGAACCATTTTGTTTTACAACTTATTCTGAAAGCAGATGGAAACATTCAGATTTCCATTAATATTCCAACAGTATATTGTGGAAATATTAGAAGTCGAATAGCAAATTGTATGCAATTTGGCAGCACATTTGACCATTGGCTTCATGATATTAGTTTGCGATCGTCCTTTGTCTGGTTGCTAGGCAAAGAACAGGCAAGGTCCCATGAAAACCTCAAGGGATTTGAAGGACCAGTAGACTAGATCTTGACTAGACTTCAAAAGAGACTGTGACCTCTGAGTTTGTTTCGGCCTTTCTTCTCAGAGTAGTCAGATAGGAAACCCCGACCTCATATTTTGGGTTAAAAATATGATTGACGAGTAAAAGTGTTTAATTACAAACCCACAGGAATAAAATAATTTATCACTTATAAATTCAATGGCCAATAATTTTGTCAACAAGAAATAAAAAATCAAATTCAGCTATTTTCAACGCTTTCTCGAACAGCATAACAGATTCTTATCAGGCAATCTTTATGTTCCAGGAAAGGATCGACTTCATCGAAGGAGAAATTCAGGAGATAACACGCAACGCACGAAACCTGAAAAGCGACTACCTTTCCCTAATAGAGCTGAAGACACTAATAGAGAAAATGCAGACCTTCTTCCAAGACCACAGCGCACAGCGGAAGATATCGGCATCAGTACAAATATACAACAACGATGCGGTGTTGGGACATCTTGGGTTCATCGCTGGAGTGGTGACGACAGCCAGGGTACCAGCATTTGAGAAGATGCTGTGGAGAATATCCCATGGAAATATATTCTTTAAGCAAGCGCAGATTGATGAACCTTTGAAGGATCCTATTACGGTAAGGTATTTTTTCCTTTTTCTTGAATATTTTTCTATATATTATGTATACAGCGTGGCAGGGACATCGACGCGCAAACTGTAGGTACTACTTTATTACAAATATCCTGGATAAAAGTAGCCTACGTCTTTCTCCGTGTCCCAGGCTACCTACCGTCTTTCATAATGTTAGGTTCAGAGGTTTAGGCGTGAAAAGGTAACAGACAGACAGAGTTACTTTCACATAATAATATTAGTATGGATAGTCGTTGTTGAGATATCAGCCAGTTAGTAAAGTTGTAGCAGGGTAACTGCCCAGAGTACGATAGACATAGATTTAGGATCGGTCGGCTGTAACTTGTGCTACGTTATCACTATTGTTGAGCCTCTAACCTTGACTCTTTAATTTTTCGTCATTGGATTCTAAGTAATAAGCCTCATGTACCCTCAATAATAATTAAGAAAGGAATTTCACCTTCACACATTAAATACACATTACGTTATTAGCCGACAAATTGTTTGAAAATTCAGGTCGATATAAAAATATACTTATATTATTCGGACAATATGAATTTAGTAGTTGAAACACTTTTAAACCATTTAAAGTTTTACGTTTCCTTCTATATAGTGTCAACCACCCAAATATTCTATTCAAACATGATAACTAACAGCCGTATTGATTCTTTTCGGTTTTGACGTGCTGTGAAAAGGTCGGGAGTTCAAATCAAGTTCACGGCTAACCCCCGAACTTCATGGCAAGCCCACGTATTTAGTCGTATATTTAGCTTAGCACCTATGACAGCCGTAACATATAAAAATGATACCTATGAGTAGGTAGGTTACATATTTTCTGCTCCGTAGCTACGTCATATTGCGTACAAAAACGTCACAGGTACAAAATGGGCTGTTAGTAGTAGACTTTATTATTTTACAATTCGTGACGTAGCTTGTGGTAATATTAGATAGTATTTTATTGAGTGTACCATTCATGAAGTAATATTTTTTCTTGGTTGAGACATGCGTTTCCTCTCTCCTCTTCACATGCCCACACCAAACAAAATGATTTCCTTTTTTTTTATGTCACTAGCGCCACTTTCAAACTATTATCAGTATTATCATCATCATCATTTCAACCGAAAAACGTCCACTGCAGAACATAGGCCTCCCCCAAGCACCACCACTTCGACCGGTTCTGCGCTTCCCAGCGAATTCCTTCGGCCTTCACCATGTGATCGGTCCGCCTTGTGGAAGGCCTTCCAGACGTAGAACGTCTTCCAGTACGCGGTCTCCTCTCCAAAAGCTATTAGCAGTATATTTATAACTATATCTAGTAAATTATTTAGTTTCATATATATAGCTATTTCTGCCAGTATAAGGAACACAATACTGCGCACCAAAACCAAGATAACGAACGTAACCCAGAAAGCGGCTAAACATAAGAGCGACTGAACCGGACATATTTGCCGCATGTTAGATGACAATTGGGCTAAGAGAACCACCGATTGGGTCCCACTAAGCTCACGATGCCATCGCGGCAGGCTTAGACGAAGATGGTGGGACTGGGCACTCGCAAAAGACAGAATTGTGTGGAAACGGGAGAGGGAGGCCTCTGCCCTGCAGTCGGACAATACAGGGGGTCTACTCCTAAGTAGTATCGGCTGAATGATCGCCCGTTTCCTGCTACGAAGTTACTATTTGGTTCGGTCGGTCCCGATCCTACTACACTCTTTCGAATATTGACTATGGTCCCGACCCAAATGAGCCGATCCGAACTTTTTTCGCATTTTTCAAAAATATTCGGTTCGGCCATGTGTCGGTCCGATCCGAACATTCGCACTATGGACTTCGGAGTAGACCCCCAGGCTAGTTAGATTAGATTAGATTAGCAGCACACAGACTAAATAATATCACAAAATCGAAGGCAAAGCTGGCAAAATTTATAGAGATGCCGTTAACAAAATATATTGCCTGCCAATATCGTTGGAATAAAATAGCAAATTATCTATTTCTGTCTATAACGGCTCGCTGCGGTACCTCGGAACATTATGGCACGAATGGCAAGTAAATCTTGCGCTTTATCTTTTGTTATAGTGTTCTTTAATCTAATAATAATGGACATTGTTGCTGGGGGGTGTTAGAAAGTTCGTGTTGAGTGAGTGTATATCTTTGGTAGTTGACACTGGTTGAAGATTGAATAACTGACCCTGAAGGCTAATCTAAGGATAAACATATCTCTCATTGGCTGAATTTCTCAGAGTGAAGTGCTGATACCAGATTATCTCGTTAGTCTAAAGGTCGCATGTGCAATAGCTGAACGTGGTCCAGTGATCGAACCACCGAGGAAAAATATTATATAGGTTTTTCCAATTGGAAAGTTGTAGCAGCAGGTTTGTGTCTAAATTACGAAATACCTATGCTCGGCTATGTACTTACACATTATGTCAGAGGACCTGCACCTTAATTGCATCTTTCTGAAGGATTTTACTAATCCATTGCTTCATATGTTCAAAAAAACTGTCTGCTCAACAACGTAAATAACACAATGAATGTTGTTGAACTGTCAAAATAAAAGCAATTCCTACTGTTATTGTGTTACGCACTGAATCAACGAAAACATTTACTTACCACTGGGTTTACCTGTGGTAAGGAAATGTATAAGACGCATGAGAGTATTATTCTGCGTCAGCATAGTGCCAACATCTCTATCCCAGCTTTTGCGATTCATCGAAAAAATAATTTTAATAAAAGCCCTCACCAATTACTGACCAAAGAACTCCACATCACCACACGTGGATGTAAACCTAAAAGCTCCGGCCATAATGGCGTTGACCTATCTAAATCAAAATTATTCGTTTAATAACATGTATGAAGGCTTCATAAAATGTTCGCTGGCCTCACGTGAGCTGAACACGCAAGCCACATGTTACAAAGAATAGTTTTCAGTAGGCACCTATAACATACTTTGGGCGATGGAAAGTAATCATTAGGGAAAGTTTAATCACTGTTTTTAAAATGATATTTGTGATAATTATATGTCGCTTACATGGTGTTTGAAAGGTCAACTTTGAAAATAAGGATATACTGTTGGAAGCCGATTAAATCTACTCACGAAAAGACTATTATGCTACAGACGATGGGATATCAGTAGATCTTGAAATACCCGTCGGTCTATTCTGTAAAAAAATCACCGTGCTAAATTAAAGTGAAGTGGGTTGTCAATAGTGTAATTTCCTAGCATCAGGCGGAATGACAGCTCACTTCACCTAAGTTTTCACGATGAGATTATTACAGTTACAGTGTGTCTTGAGGTGCTTTTTAGAAATGCCTATAGCTAGTATTAAAATGCTATCTGCATTGACTGATTCATTCATTATGTCCATCCTTTCCACTACATTGTCCTTTGTTGTGATATTGAAACTCTTTTCTTATCTGCGATTTACAAAAGCGGACTGCGCATTAGACAGTTACAGAAACACAAACCCGTCCGATTCTAATTCCAATTCTATCTTTCTAATTATAACAACTTAACAGTATAATTACCAAGCTTTAAACCAACAAATCTAGTCGCATCAAGGCTGCAATAAAACGCCCCAGTATTTTATATGGGAGCCCACAAGTGGCCGGTCGTTAACCCCTGGTTCATATTGATTTTTCTAGACGTTGTTACCCATTACAAAGCTTTTATAAGCGTTCTGGGAAAACGCTAGAATATGGAACGCGTCAAAACGTCGTTAGGAATAAATCTCTGTCGTTCACAAAATGGGGCAGTGACCTTGTCTTCTTGAAAGGTTTGGAAAACTGATTGATTTACATGTTTTTCGATTTGTTTTGACTTTAGTCTGTTCGTTTCGGTTTACTTTCATGAATGTTTAGGTACACTTGCGTAGAAAATAGTCAACCTTTTTAGCAGAAAGGGAAGCGTCGTGTCTGGTGATATAGATCAGATATAGTGTTTAAGTTTAAAAAATATTCTTATAAGCATTAAAGTGGATAATGTACGGCTTGGTAGATAGGAGATAGGAGCAGTGGTGACCCAGCGGTGTCGATCCCGGCTTACGCTTTACTTTGTGTAAATAATTTCATCACCACTGCTCTCAAAACCGGAATGGAAAACATCGGGAGTAAACAAGAAATTGTCAAAAAGTCCTAGAACCAATTCGGCCAAAGCCATGTGACATCTACAGTGACTTTAGTGAGTAAGTCGTTGTGTGTGTGTGCCATATAAATAAATACATAAATAAATCTACCAACCCACACTGGGCCCGCGTGGTAGATTACAGCCAACTCTCTCTCAAAGAGAGGAGGCCTGTATCGCAGTGGGAACATTATAGGTTGATGATGGTAGATCGATACATACTAAAAAAAAAAATAAGTACTGGTATTCAGCTGCATCCGGTTAGACTGGAAGCCGACCCCAACATAGTTAGGAAAAGGCTAGGCAGATGATGAATGGTAGATCGATTCATAAAAGAAGTTTATTGCTATTAAAAAAAGAAGGACACTGGCCATCCTTTTCATGTACCTTACAGGCCATGTCATAGGCAATTTTTTTTCAAAGCCAAACAAAAACGGACCTAAATAACTGAGTCCACACCCAAGGGAGCTGCTTTGGTGGTTCCTTCCCTAAAAAGCGTGGAAATTATAGTAAACACTCACGCAATTTAAAGAATTGTTTTAGTTGATCATGATAAAACATGTCCACCGCCATGGCCGCCCATTGTATGTTTTGTAGTGTTAAATGTATTTTTTTAACAAACTTCAAAAATGAGGACGTGTTAATTCGTTCGTATATTTGTTTTTGTATGTATTTTACGTGATATCTCAAGCAACTAGAATATTAACATACGAATTCGGTTAGGGGGTAGGTAAAACAAAAAGTGAAAAATAAAAAGATTTTTACATAACAAAAAAAAACAGTCATCCAAAAGAAACACTACTAAGTTTTTTTTTTTGTAAAAAATCTTTTACAAAAAACAAAATAAACAACAAAAAAGTTTTTTTGTAAACATATGTATGTATGTAAACATAACAAAAAAGTTTTTTTGTAAACATAATATTATGTAGGTATGTAAACATAACAAAAAAGTTTTTTTGTTATTTTTTTTTCAACTACTAATACTTTATTGTGCACCAAACATACATATACGTTATATCAAGGTCAACATAACATGACTGTCCCGATTATAATACCCATACATGCTCCTACAAAGACGTACTTCCGTTCACCCTTATTGCGACATTTAGGTCAGTTCATAATGGCAAGCCTTATGGGTTTTACGTATTATCATAGCATAGATCTAACTACGACTTATAGACTTATAACGAAGACTGTTTAACACATCAACAGCTTATAATAAAGGATTACAGCTATACATATGTATAAGAATTCTGTAAAACACTGTTACACTTTTTTTTTTTTGAGGATGGGAGGTCATCAAATGACCCCTCTCGCTCTGGGTGGAGCGGAAGGGAGTGTCAAACTCTTACTGACTAAAACCCACCCGTGTTCCTTCCTTAGCCCTTTCTGTTCCAGGGCAGCGGTAACCCTTTCGGACGATCCCGCCGCAAACACTGTTACACTTAGGGCTGATTTTTCAATAGACAGATTACTTTTATCTAAAGAATAAATCTGACAGTCTGACATATACTCTAAACAAAAGCTGTCCGCCATATTTATTCCTCAAATAAAACATACAGATAATAAAACAATTGCACACCAAAAGGCACCTGTGGATGATGACGTAAAAAGTTCATAAGAAATATTGTAAAGATGACGCAGAGGTCGTTAAAAACAAAAAGTATAAGTACTTAATTTAAACAGAGAAATTAATGATGATTATGGTGCAACCCTTTTCGACTGAGTATTTGAATATTATTTCAATGATCGATGATTAATATGTGAACATAACAACGATCAAAAAAAATTTTTTTTTTATAAAACAGATCGTAAAATAATAAACCTCTTACAGCCACTGTGCTGAAATTTAAATAGCCAAACCCTTGTCACTTCTCCGTTAGTCAAATGACGATAAAATCATAACCCTCGTAAATCTTCTTAGTAACGTTCAGCAGTAACCGCCTACCTAAGTAATAATGATTGATAAATATGAACATCCATTCTCATTATAACGCTCAAAGATAAATATTTTTTTAAACACATGAATTCTTCGCCATCAATACTTCCGTTACTAATAAAGAGATTTCACAGATTTGTAAAAAAAAAACTTGATACTAAATAATCTTAAAAACGTTCGTTTGTACCGGAAGCTATGATTGTAAACGTAAATAATGTTTCTACACTGACAGGAATATTAAAGAAAACATACAGTTTTTTTTTTTCGTACTTTCTTCATTTCTGCAGCCAGTCTGTCTTGTAATTTGCTGTTGATTAAATGTTTTTTTTTTTTCGCATTTGGTCCAAATGCCAAAAAACGATTGTGTAACTATTTTTCATAAGTATATCCAGCACACCGGACACAGTTACTAACGTTGCTGAAAACAAAAGTTTATGGCCTGTTTTAATATCGTCACAAAAGAAAAAGAATTCTTGAAGCAACTTATTTCTGACTATGCTCACGTTGATGTGAGTCTTTGCCAGATTGGTATATAAGCAGTCAATCGTTTTAAATCCCAAATAATTCCTATCCAACCTGTACCTTGCTGCCCTGTCCCAGCGACACCCAAAGCGCACCCCCGTACCCCACAGGACATGCCTGTAGCGTGTAGTCGCTTAGTTTTTTAAGCCCTGGCTGGAGGCCTTAATTTATTGAGGCATCCACAGGCAAGCCCGGATAAGCAGACCACCACCTCATAGGTTGAACTGCGAGATACCATACATAAGAAAAAAGTAACCCAAGGCACCTGGCCCCCGGCCGCCGGCGATTAATAAGAAGCGAGTAGAACTAGCAGCCAAATCGATTTGACGAGCAACGAGCAGCGAGTGCGCGTTGGCGACAAGCGATTAACTCGCTAATATGCGTACGCACAATCTTTTGTAGCACGAACAAATCCTTGATAGCTAGTCGCTACCTTATCGGCGGTGGGACGGGTGCTCGAGATGAGGAAAGTTGGAAGTAAGCAGATATTGAGTCACAATTGGAAAATATGTCAAAATTAAATCTCCTTCCCAATGCTCTTCCATATTTCTTCATAGTATTGTGTCTTAAAACCCTTCTCTCCCTTTCCAGGGTCACGAGCTCCAGAAGACAGTGTTCGTGGTATTCTTCCACGGCGAACAGATCAAGCTGCGTGTGAAGAAGGTCTGCTTTGGGTTCAAGGCCACGCTGTACCCATGCCCTCCAACGTACAAGGACCAACTGGACATGCTGGCTGGAGTGGGTTCCAGAATCAAGGATTTGGAAATGGTGCGTAATATAGAAAGTTAATGGGAGTAATGCAGTAGCTGGTATAATGTTTAGCAGAACAGTAGAAGTGTTCCATATTAATTGTTAACATGTTTCTAGAATGCTATAGTTACAATAATGAGTATGAGTCTTATATGTAGACACATCAGAACGAGATCATTGCAAATGCATTCAAGTCATGCAATAAGTAACACTCTATACTCTATGATTAGAATAAGATACCAACTTGCCAAACTTGGAACGAAGACGGTTTCAACTTTTACCAGTTGATATTAAATTACTGTTTATCTGTTTGTTCTTTCAGGTATTGGAACAAACCGAGAACCACCGTCGCCTGGTTCTCACCAACATCGCCCGCGACATCAGCACCTGGATGGTAGCCGTGCGCAAGGAAAAGGCCATCTACCACACGCTCAACATGTTCAGTATGGACATCGTCAAGAAGTGCCTCATCGCAGAGTGCTGGGTGCCAAGGAGAGACCTCACTGCGGTGCAAAAGGCGCTGGAGAATGGAGTGGTAAGAACTGATACTCAATTGTTTTTGCTTTGTGAGGAGCTAGTGCAAATATACTATTCAGCAGTGCGATTCTGTAACCATCTCACCGTGAAAACTTAGGTGAAGTGAGCGTGGAATGAGCTGTCATTCCAACTAATGCTAGGGATTGACACTATTGACAGCTCACTCTAAGCTCACTTCACCTAACTTTTCACGGTGAGATTTTTACAGAATCGATCGGCTGTTGTCTTCTAAAGAACCCCGATAGCTTGGTGATTTGAATAGCAGCATTATAATATTATCTTCTGCCTATTTGTTTAAGGCCAGCTCTGTTAGGGTCCTATTCCTATCCATATTATCCATATCCATATTATTATAAAACATTACTTCAAAAATATGCCTTGTCAGCACTGTGATATATTTTTTCCTGGCGTAGTTCGGACAAGGCTAACCGTGGTAGAAACAAAACCTTTAAAGAACGTCTGTTATGGCATAGGAGTTTAAGGGATACAATAGATTAAATAGTCGTCTTTCTCTTTTACAGAAAGCAAGTGGCAGCCCGATTCCCTCGATCCTACACTACGTACCAACAAACGAGATCCCTCCGACATTCAACAAAACCAACAAGTTCACCAGGGGTTTCCAGAACCTCATTGATTCCTATGGAATCGCCAGCTACAGAGAAGTCAATCCAGGTAAACATCAAAGAAATATAATAATATTCCAAGTTGAACTGCAGTGCGATTCTGTAACCATCTCACCGTGAAAACTTAGGTGAAGTGAGCGTGGAATGAGCTGTCATTCCAACTAATGCTAGGAATTGACACTATTGACAGCTCACTCTAAGCTCACTTCACCTAACTTTTCACGGTGAGATTTTTACAGAATCGATCGTCTGTTGTTGAACTCAAACATGCATGAATCGTATACACAACATTCAGAACCTGAACAAAAGCAAGATTAAATATTATATTCAAGACATTCAAAAATATACCGAATATTTATATAGTAAAATTAAATGAGATATCGAAGGTCCACAGACGTGATGGCCAACGATATCTAAACATGAAACATAACAAAAAAATAAAATGATTTTATGATTATTTTTTTTGTATATGGCTGTTCCAGACTAGCAAGGCTTGTAACTTGTACTGTTCTAAAATCATACCTACATACCTTTAAATTAGTTTACCAATTAACAAATCTTTTAATCTTTCCAGCATTATACACGATCATAACATTCCCGTTCCTCTTCGCCGTGATGTTCGGGGACGTCGGCCATGGGCTCATCATGACAGCTTTCGCAGCAATCCTAGTCATTTACGAGAAAAAATTCGCTAAAGCTAAAACAGACAACGAAATATGGAACATTTTCTTTGGCGGACGATATATTATACTCCTCATGGGAATATTTTCGATATACACTGGTTTAATATACAACGACATGTTTTCGAAATCTTTGAATATCTTTGGGAGTAGTTGGCGGAATGTGTATGAAGAAGGTGTTCTACAGAATCATACTATGTTAGAATTGGATCCCAAAACTGCTTATATACAGACGCCTTATCCATTTGGACTGGACCCTGCTTGGCAGGTGAGAACCTAATTCTACCTATAAATTTACCTATGACTTACTTATTTATAAACCACCAACACATACACAGCATTAACCCACAGTTTTTGATATAATTATAGAACCCGCATGGGTTTGAATGGTTCATTAAGTTTTTCTGTTGAATAATTACATTCAACAAGTACATTAAAAAGAAAACTTTCTGACTATAATTAAACTTAACGTTCCTCAATGTCATAAAATTAAGCAATTTTGCCTTTTTTCCAAGCCTTTAGAAAAAAAACCATTCTTCAAAGAAAATCCGTGAAATACAAGTATAAAAATGTCTATTGATGTATTGAAATGGGTTGATGAAAAGAGATAATAGATAGGAAGTTTTCAATTTCAACCTAACTAACAATAAATTTCCTTCTTTCCAGTTTGCCTCAAACAACATAATATTCCTCAACTCGTTCAAGATGAAATTGTCGATAATATTCGGCGTGATACATATGGCGTTCGGTGTAACTATGAGTGTGGTAAACTTCAAGTAATTACTGTATTCATAGAAACTAGAATGTTTAGTACGTTTCCAATTGAAGGTGATGACGTTATAATAAACGTTGTTTTTGTTCCACAGCTTCTTCAAAAAGCGGGAGATGATATTTCTTCAGTACTTACCGCAGATCTTGTTTCTGTTGCTCCTGTTTTGGTACCTATGTTTGCTAATGTTTTTGAAATGGATGATGTATTCGGCTATTGCAACAGGTAAATACTGCGATTAATGATATGTTATAATATTTACTTACTTACACACGCGTGAGGACCTAATGTCTGTGTCAGGGAATGGTGTTAGCGTTGCTAAGTATTGGGCCGAACAAAAAAGTAACTTCTTTCCGAACAATATATGCCAACAACTCGCTCAGAAGAAGAAGGATGAAGCTTTGAGGGTGCCCAAGTACTCTCAAGGAATATATTCACATCTACTGAACATTTTAACACAGTGAGACATTATTAGTGACTTAATAAGCTTTAAATATCAGAAACCATTTAAACCAACCAGCCAACAACGAATTATTAAATGTAATTTTCATTTGTCATATGATTTTGAAGGAAGCCCATTGATGTTTGAGCTTCTTCTACATAGATTACAGCTACCTTAACAAACCACCATCATCATCGTCATCTTTTGTACCTACCACATTTACTCAAATAAACGATTTTGATTTGATTTGAAACTTATGAAATTACACTGACCACTATTCCTCTTTCAGATCCTGCTCTAGGCACGTCCTGCGCCCCCTCAGTGCTGATCATCTTCATCAACATGATGCTTATGAAGGGTTCTGAGGATAAGCCGCCATGCCGTGCAATGATGTACGCTGGTCAGGATCAAGTGCAGAAGACGTTCCTAGCGGTCGGCTTCTTGTGCATACCTATCATGCTGTTCGGGAAGCCATTGTATAAGATGGCGATGGCTAAGAAGCGGAAGGTAAGATTTTTAAAATGTACCTAATTAAATAGGGGTAGGTTGGGTTGACTACCTATACGAAGTTTCAAATATCTGCGTCGATATAAAAAAATTGGTGTGCAACTTATAAGCACTGATGCCAGGACAAGAGTGATGCAAAAATGGGACGAATGGTGTAAACCTCTCTGTTTAGAAGCTGCAAGAGGTAGGAAAGCAGATAATGATGATGTCTCTGTTCTTGTTAATACTCGTTTGAGTGATGAAGTCCTTAAGCCGCTAAGATGATGAGCTAATCGGGTTAATTAAAACTAAAAAAAAACTCCGAAATTTGGGCAGACCAATTTCTTTTACGACAACCAAGCCTATTAACAGTTTTTACACTTCAGAAATTCAATTGTAATTCTTTAACTTCTTAATAGAACTAGAAAGAATAAACAGGCTGTATTGCCCTCGTTTTTCCTTATTTGATTCTGTCTTTATGGCCTGATATCTCCAACCTTTTTGTCCACTTCCAGCAATACCAACAAGGAGTAGAAAGCGGAGACGTGGAAGAGAAGGAAGGCCACGACGGTGGCATGGCCGAGGAGCTGATCACTCAATGTATCCACACTATCGAGTACGTGCTCGGAGCGGTCTCGCACACCGCCTCGTACTTGCGACTGTGGGCGCTGTCGCTCGCTCATGCGCGTGAGTTTACATATCTTTTATCTTTCTCTTTTACAGATAGGCATAAAATATACCTATGGAAATGGTAATAACGCAAAGTGCAGTAATAGCATGAATACAAATCCTTCATTTAATTAATTTAAACTCTTTCTTCTGTGAAATTTGTCAGGATTCTCTCTTTGATATGGAAAATCAGAACCTGAATCTTCTATAGGATGACTATAGGGATATTATGAAACATGTTTTTGTGGGCAATTGGGGAAAACTTTAATAATGATTTGAGGACCCAGAGACCGTAATTATAACATGTTATGTTGATCACTACTCATGCGTACAAGAAGTGTACGCATGAGTAGTGAATCGCACTTCTTAATACACTTCGTTTTGAGAGCTGATCCAAAGCAGAATACTATTCCAAAATCTATAAAATCGCATTCTTTTTCTCCATCAGAGCTATCAGCAGTACTCTGGCAGCGCGTCCTCATCATGGGCATGGGAAGACCGGGTGTGAACTCCATCAAGCTGTACATCATTTTCGCCGTGTGGTCGTTTTTCACGCTGGCCATCCTAGTACTCATGGAGGGTCTATCTGCTTTCCTGCATACGCTGCGGTTGCATTGGTATGCTATGTTTTTTTAAACAATCCTGTATTCTGTTAAAGTTTAACCGTCAAAACTTAGGTGAAGTGAGCTTGAAGAGGGCTGTCCACAGTGTGAACTCCTAACATCATTTGGATAGCTCTGACTGCATGTTATTCACCCTAAGCCATAATACATATGAGTAATATCACAAAATCACTCGTGTTTGCCGGTTTTTTGATCCGTAGTTAAACTCAACCAATTGTTTTTAATTTTTGCAAAATGTGTTTTTTGACCCACGCTTTACTTCGTCTTTTGACCCGCGCTATTACTTCGTTTTTTGACACGCGCTGTTGCTTCGTTTTTTGACCCGCGCTATTAGTTCGTTTTTTGCCCAGCGCTATTACTTGGTTTTTTGACGCGCCCTATTACATCGTTTTTTGACCCGCGCTATAAGTTCGTTTTTTGAACCGCGCTATAAATTCGTTTTTTGACCCGCGCTGTTACTTCGTTTTTTGACCCGCGCTGTTACTTCGTTTTTGCTCAGCGTTCTTTCTGACTTGGAAATCAGATTTTGATATAATAATACTTAATTGGCAAGACCTTCGCTAATGCTTATATTTTTTTGTTGAAGAAATCTATTTCCAGATTGTTTTTTTTTATTTCTACCTATTTATGTATTTGTGTAACTAGATTTAAAAGTTTTTTTTATCATTGTTCCTCTCAACCAAAGCACCTGCTATCTAATCTCTTCACCACTCTTGGTTGACTGTTAGAGAATGCCTAAGTCCGCCTTTGTACCTTTTTGTGCGAAAAGTTTAAATAAATAATAAATAACTTTCTTGTCCAGAAAGATACAAAACTTCAAGATTAAATCCTTACTTCCTCATTGCAGGGTGGAATTCATGAGCAAGTTCTACGAAGGTCAAGGGTATGCCTTCGCCCCATTCTGCTTCACGGACATCCTGGAGAATGAAGATGATGAGCGCAAGGCTGCAGCGGAAAACAACGGCTGCCCGCCCGAGTGACCACAAGACTAATTAGGATAAGTAGCCAAACATACCACCTGCGAAGGTGTTCGGCTATGCTGGTGATGCTGGAATTAGGTGAACTGTCAGTCGCGTAGAACCTAGTGTGCCTTGAAATACTGTATGGACAAGTGGAATTATGTAAACCGATTGAAGTAGAGTGCTACAAGGATCTTTTGGCGCCTGAATGGGGGGTGCTGTTGGTAAACATTTGTGAAATTTTCACATAAAAAAAAAGAATAAATACGGCGGTTTTTTTAGTGACAAAAAAACGGCGGTTTTTTTATTGAAAAAATACGGCTGCGTTAGTACCGAATACTGCCACGCGCCAAAAGATCCTTGTAGGTACAGCTATACAAGTTGCTGATATCTTGTTCCAAGCTGAATAGGTGATATTATGTCAGTTTCAACATCAATTTTATCGTGACTGTCTTGATTTCTAGATTGCCGGATTATTTCTTGTGATCCTTTTAAGAAATGCTGGCTTCAACAAAGTGTAAGACAAATTTGTGCCTTAGTACAGACACTAGTGAGCCTTCTTGAACTAGTCGAGATAGAGATATTTTTAAAACTATGGACTATTTAAAGCAAATTATAGATCGTTACTCGACAAAATTAAATGTTTTGTATCTTTCAACGTGACTGGCGTCATCATCTATTTTCAGCCTAAAATTAGCTCTCGGATATCATTTACGTACAAACGAAATTTTTAGAATTACCTAGATATTAGAATTTTGTAGTGTTCTGAATTTGTTGCTAGATTTTTCAGAAATTGTAAGTAGAGTAGGTGACATTTTATAAATTAATGACAGAAAGTAATGAGAACAACCTGTATTTGACGACAATATTACAGAGTTTTAGTTATTTACACGAAATTGAATCCTTGTGACGTAGTAACACAAAATGTGGGTGATCCCATACACACGACAAGGAATTTAATATCTTCGACAAAGTGTTGTCTTTAAATACAGTAGTGTTATTGTACAAATGAATGGAATCACTGGCATGTCCGAAATTACTTAGTTTCGGAGTCTTTTAGTACAAAATCGGAACAAAAGACATCGATTTATGAGTCATGTGACGTACGACATGAATGCAGTTGTGATAGTATTCACATTATTTTATGAATCACACAATACAATGTTCTTTTAATATTTAACTTTAGATTAAGCGAAATGATATATTTTTGTTTGTTTTAAGTGAATTTATTGGACCGTTTTACACGCACTCCCTCTGTGATAAACGAATTACTAAGCGGCCGACGAGAAATTAATGCATTCTTGACACCTGTCAGTTACATAGGTACAAACGAATACGTGTTTTCCGGATTTGATCTGTACTACTACAATCGCATTGACAGGTGTCAGGAACTCATTATCTCGACGACTGGACTGTAATAAGCGAATTAAATCTCAACTGTAGGACAGTTGAGATTTAATTTATTACAGTCCAATAACAAGTTTTAAAATTCAGCTTCAAGAAAAAAAAATTAATCGGCCGCATACCGGGAATTAAAGAAAAATAGCTCAACACCTACAAAGTAGTTCAAGGTAAAAGATCATCGTACGTTGAGACGCGGTAGTCCAAAATAAATGTCACACCAGACCACAGTGCGAGCACGTGTAGACGACAATTATATCTTTATTTTTAGCCAAAGATACGTTTTCTTATTAAATTATATCGCATGTTTGTTGAGCAATTGTTTCTCGTGTAAATATTATTATAGTGCCTTCAAAACTAGCGAACTATTAAGTATTCACTCTTTAAATATTATAAGGAATGTTCCATCTTTGTAATTTTTAGTAAAACAATCGCATGAATAGTGATATTTTAATAATGTTTAGTGGAGATGTGTAAACTAGTATTAACCGTTCGCATTAAGCTTACCGCTGACTGTCAGCAAAAATAATAAATATCGAGAAAACTGAAAAATATTGATGTACCGAATAAGTAATAACCACACACGCTTGCGATGAAGTTGCTCACGGTACTGAGAGGGCGACTGAGCGGTGCGGGACGCGGGAGGACGCGCATTCCACCGGCAAACTTAGCACGAACGGGATATACCTACAACTGCGCGATTAATCAAATTAATCGATTTCAGAAACGAATTTGAATCGAGTTTCATCACAGTCAGCTAGTTGGTACATCTCTAAATTAGTCACTTTGTTAATTCAGACTAAAATCTGATCTAATTTTGAATATAATTTTTAAATCATTAACAATAAACAATTTGACTTTCGTTCAAAGTCAAACTGTTTAATGTAACAACAAAATATTTATTTTAATAATCATATTATTATAGTTGAATATTATATTTTTCTTGTTAGTTATTTTTTATTATTTTGTTACTAACTTTAACGGACCAATTTGTGGCCTTAACATATTATGAGACATATCAAGATATGAGTGAAATCAAACTCTACTGTATCAAACTTCGTATAAGAGCTTTATTAATATCCTTTATCTACACGTAAACCAACGGCACGGTACAGCTACATTATACACTGAAATATTTACGCAGACAGACAGACAAATTTAAAAACTACACAATTTTTGCGCCATTCCTCAATAAACAGATTTTGACCATTCTTGTTATTTTATTACAAAACACACCCTAGATAAATTCCTTGTGAAAAATCACGAAAACAAAAAAGCAAAAGAAAAGCCATGAAAGATTAATCTAAATCTACTAAAAATGTCACGAAAATTACATTCTTCTACTTAGTTAGCAAATAATAAACAAAGCGAATAACGAAAGCAAACGCTTAATTAAATGTTGCAATTATACTGCGATAGATACAATTTAAACCAATAAATTAAAAAGGAAATAGTTTATTGTAAATAATATTGAGAATAATATTACATAGGTATGTGTGTATTATGTTTTCGTAGTAGTCGAGAAAATAAATACCTACATACAATCTTTGATTGGCTATAGTTCATCAAAAGGTAACATAATTTCTACATCGTGTAGATCTTCATTGATTCTTTTACATTTTTTTAAAACTATCCGTTTAAAGTGCATCTTATTTAGAAATCTTTATAATTATGTAAACTTTACTCTGTTGAATTAATATGGCTATATTATTTACGCCAATGACGTCATAGATCTGCGCGCGGTAAACTTTGCTTGCGCGATGCAGAAATTTGTGTGACGTCAGTGTGATGAGTAGTTCACATGTCGCATCATAGACATCGCCACAATTGTAGAACTCTTTTACATGGTGGTGATGCTTAACTGTACTCTATAGAAGCCACATTAATTCATCAAAGCTATGTCCAAGCTCGGAGTAGAAAACAAATGGAATATTCAATTGTTTTAGTTCCTCAAGTTCCATTTGTATCTTACTCCGAACTTATATATCACCTCTTTTACCCGACACTACTTAAAAAACAACGCAGACAATATTATTCAATGTCCACACTGCACCAAACCACAAAAGCTTTAAAGTTCCATGCGAGTCAAATCACGACTCGAACACCATTATAATTTACACTTATAATTTTTTAAAAGTCCACTGAATTCAGTCCAAATATTGCATAGATATCTACGCAAGTGACGTGACGCATCTGAATTAGGCTGACGCACTCTCCGCACGCAAAATGTCATACCCTTATCGTAAGTAAATGCAGTTACAACGTACAGCCGGCCAGTCAAGCTACTTGAAACTGCAAATTTTCCCAATCAAACTTGAACCTTAATGTTTTAGTGATAAAGTTGAAAATCTATTAAAGAAATTTGACAGATTGCAGTTGCTTGACGTGCTGGCGTCTGTACATCAAAATACGTATCAGTTGTACTTTTCGAGTCAGATGAAATAATAAAAAGAGGTGTATTTTTTTATTCAATTATATGTGGCCAAGAATATATCGTGAAAATGGTAAACTCGCTCTTTGCACTAGGTTATTTCGCGTAGTTGAAGGGTTACCAAGATTTCGAGTGGAAAAAATGTTGCATAATAAATAAATAATACTAATAAAAATAATATTAAATAATAAATCTACACGTTGCTATATTTTCTTATTAAAAATACCGAAGTGTATAAAAAAACTAAAAGCGAAACATTTTTGCCTTGCGAATATCTGAAGGATTAAATTGAAGTTAGCACGTTAAGAATTTATCAACTGCTGTAAGGTCTGACTGGTGACAAAAGTCCCTCAGATATGCATTCACAATGTCGAGACCCCGCGTGACACACTGAGTACGACGGATTTTGAAGGAATTAATCCATTGCTTCATATGTTTGAAAAATTCCTCTGCCCGACAGCGTAAATTACGCAATGGATTTTTTTAATGTTATTAAATTGTCAAAATTAAAGGCAGTGTCATCGTTAGTTGTTACACAATTACCCTGAAGGTGTGTAAACAACAAAACGGGTAGTGATCTGCGGATTCCAAAGTCGTCAGCCTACAGCCTGATTTACACGGCACGATTTAATTGTCTGTGGCATACCGTACAGCCTTTGTACACGGCACGGATTCTTTACGATACGGCGTGTTAACCGCGCCGTAGAAAAAATCGTGTCACCTTGTATATGACACGGTTCTGTGGTATACAGCGAAGGCGCCGTACAGCAGTGCTGCCGTGTTGTCAACAAACGTCCATTGTGATCCATACAACACTGATGAACGTAGCACACGGCGAACAAACCGTAGTTTTTCACAGCAAGAAAAGCGTGTATGTACAAAGTGCCTTTAAAAGTTGATCCGTCTAAACAGTGTCTATTTGATTCGGATTATCAGTTGCTACAATTTGTTTGCACGCCACAGGTAAGTAACTTGCATCGTGTAATAATGGGGTCTCACAGAATTATCTACGTCACTGTGCAGATGTGTTTAGTCGTTGCGCAGTTTCTGCAGCAGGGCTCGGAGAGCCCAGGCGCGGCGCTAGGAGGATCCGTGTTTGGTCATCCAGGTGTTGTAACGGGTCACGTCCTGGTCAGATACTGTCCGTCTGGAACCAAAGTTTATGGATAAAGCCTCAAAAATTTGACTGTAAACCAACACTAAATTGTTGCAAACCCCGCGTTTACACCCATATAGAGGGTTGCAGGGACATCGACGTGAAACATGTTACCATGGAGTCAGTACAGTCACGAGCAAAAGTATGTAAATACTCGGCTTTATTCAAAAGCGAGTTACTCCTTTATTTTTAGTTGAAATTTTATGTTGTTACGATCATAGCATTTTTGAACCCATAGGTTTATGTAATGTGTCGTATTTCAACGTTCCATTCGTTATTTCACGAAAAAATTGCAGTTGAAAGTCGCCAAGTGTTGACATACTGGTGTTCGTGACTGTACATGATTTTGAACCTGCGTTAAAATTTTCCGTCGGTTATTTAAAAAAAAAACTGTCACATACATTTTCCGAGCGTAGTTATTTCACTTTTCTATGAAGCTGCTAAGTATGTTTTTGATGACCGACGAAAATTTTCTACGTTAGGAGATCTAGAATCATGTGCTGAATTCATGGGTAGGTACAGTTTACGCGTCGATGACCCTGCCACCCTATATACTTATACGTATAAGTTGTGATACTTGTTTTCAACACGCCTTTTAAACTACTCGTCAAAAACATGTCGAGTAAAAAACATGAGTCATAGATGAGCGTTTAAAAAAAAGCGATTCAGTTTCGTAAAAGCGCGCTATTGGATTTTCAACCCTCGTGTCGGCTCCAAAAGTTTAAAATCCAACGTGCCTTATTCTTCTCTTTTTTTTTACTTACCTGGTCTTCTCGATGGCAAGGTTCAAGTCTTCGTTAGAAACCGGAGCTTCCAATTCGGTTCGCTTCAGCTGTCGTATCTCGTCTGGGGTCTTGCCGGCTATTTTGCGCCGCATTGTCATCATTGCTGCGTCCCTGAAAAATTAATACAAGTTTCATAAATAGTGGCCATCATCAACCATTTGGCCACAACTCGCCAGGTTATACTCGCCGTCTGACGGCACGGTTGGCGCAGTGGTTAAGCGATTGACTGCGCGCTGCGTGTCGCGGGTTCGATTCCCGCACGGAACAAATATTTGTATGACCTACATGTATTTGTTCCGAGTCTGGGTGTTTTTCTATCTATAATATGCATGTATTTACAAAAAAAAAATTGTATATAAGTAGTTTATCAGCCATCTTGTTACCATAACACAAGCATTAGGTTGCTTAGCTTGGGACAAAATGGTGCTGTGTGAAATGTCCAGGGATATTATTATTATTATTCCACACGATTTTCTGGATGGATTCTGGGATCATTGAAACTTGATGCTTCCAAAGATTTAGACACAAGTGACTTTAGCATCTTATGAGTGATTTGTATGTTAAATCACCTGACAGTCTAATAAATTCCAGTTATTATTATTATCATCAAATGCTTACGACCTCCGTTAAGTAGGTAAATAAATGTCTTCGTTTGCATAAAACGTGATAAATACAAAGGAAGTTACAGATAGGTACCTTAGTGCAGGACAAATTCCAGCATAATAAAATAGCATGAAAAATAATTATTGAAAATTTAGGTTTGAATTTAGTGCTCATACACACGAGCGGCACGCGTCAACGTCAGAGGAAACTTGCCGCTCGTGTGTACGAGCAGTTGACGTGAAATTTTTAAATCTTATTAAAATGAACGCCATAAGTACAGTCACGAGCACTAATATGTCAACACTTGGAAACTTACAATAGTGTTTTTTGCGTGAAATAACGAAAACATTGAAATACGACACATTGGATAACCTACGGCTTCGAAAATATTAAGTTCGTAGCAACATAAAATTTCAGTCAAAAATAAAGGAGTAAATCGCTTTTGAATAAAGCTAAGTGTATACATACTTATGCTCGTGAATGTACAACAACCAACTATGCTCGTGACTGTACAACAACTAACTACATGTATTTGTTCCGAGTCTGGGTGATTTTCTATTTATAATATGTATGCATTTACAAAAAAAAAAAAAAATTGTATATCCTAAGTAGTTTATCAGCCATCTTTTTACCATAACACAAGCATTAGGTTGCTTAGCTTGGGACTAATGGTGCTGTGTGAAATGTCCAAGGATATAAAAAAAAAAAAACTTATGTGTACCGACATATTAAACAAATAAATAATACTAATGTTGGGTGTATCCGACAAAACATCTCGTGACTATAACTCACCTATACAAAGTCTCAAAGTCTGTCATTCGTGAATCTTTGACAGTCGTTACGGGTCGTCAGAAACTCTAAAGTCTGACAACCAGTGTTACCAAGGGGTATCGTATTACCCAGTCACTGGATTGTGGAGGTCAGATAAGCAGTTGCTCCATGTAAAATACTAGTATTCAGCTGCATCCGGTTAGACTGGGAGCCGACCTCAACATAGTTGGAAAAAGGTTAAGCAGATGATGATGAACTCACCTACAAAGATTACTGATATCCGAGCCACTGTACCCTGTTAGTTGTGCAGCTACTTCCTTTAGATGGACTGTATCAGCCAGCGCCACATCCCGCAGACACAGCTTCAGGAGGCTCATTCTTGTTGTCTCTGAGATATTAACAGTTCATTTATTATATGCAAAAACGAACGCACATGACATACATTGCACTTATGCTAGAAACAATACTAATAACTAAAGGACTAATGCACATGAGAATTAATTAAATAAATTAAAGAAAAAAATAATTATTTAAATGAGAGACTATGTACGTCACATAGTCTTCCCCACATTATATTACTGCCTTGAAATTGAATTAATATACTAACCTAAAACAGATCAGGGCCCTAATTCTGTAACACACTATCAATCTCAATCTGAATCATTTTGGAGGATATTGCTGATTAATCCATTGCTTCATATTAAGTCCGAAAAATTTGTCTGCTCAACAACGTAAAAACCGCAATAAATATTGTTGAATTGACAAAATGAAACAGCAAGCCTCAGCCGCGGTGGTGAGCGTGAAACACATCTGCGACGATAAGCTCGCATGGGACCGCCGGAGCCCCGCAGCGCCGGTACCGTGACAGAAACCATGCCTGCTGCATGCTTGCTTGCATGCTGCATGTATGGTGTATGCTTGTTTGCATGCCTGCTGCATGCATGGTGTATGCTTGTTTGCAGGGAAATAAAAACCACATATGTTTATCATATCGGACTAAATAGGTTTTATGTCTTTTGAGTGGTATATCAAACGATTTTATATTCAATGTATTTTATGCTTATAAAAATTAGTTACTTTAAAATTATATCAATCGTTTATTATATTAACTGATCATTTTAACAAATAAAATTATAGATTCAGTTGTTATAAATCTTTTAAATATTAGAGATTTTGTAATAATATCATATATTACTTACCCCATTGCTACTGATAGAGTGTTACACAATTACACCACAGAGTAATTATTAAGTTGGTTTGAAAACAAAATAAATTATCGCGTTTTTTCTAAATCTACCATGATTTAGAAAAAACGCGATAATTTATTTTGATTCCTTGTCGTTGAATATGTCTAATTCTGGCATGTTTAAGACTCTATTGTGTATTCATTGCTCATGCTTGTAACGGGATGCTGTAACCCTATGTAGTTTGGTTTTAACAAAAGGGGTATCGAAATCCTTTTTAATTTTTCAACAGTCAATGTATTCACGGCGTGCGTTATCGTTATCGTCATCTTATAACCCAAAAGACTTCCACTGTTAAACATAGACCTCTTTGAAGCATCGCTCATAACATGATAAACTTTTGAATTTATGTACTTTGTTATATATTTTCAAAATTAAATAGTCTGATTCAAATGATACAGTCATAAATAATAATCATCAAAATCCGTTAACACTGGGCCACCACTGCTGTAACATTCTCAAGATGTAACAGCGAGTGCCACCGTATTAAGGCCAATCAGTCGATTGGCCTGTCCAAAAAAAAACTAAAACAAACAAATAAAGCCTAGTTTTACCATCAGGCAAACCGACGTAGATCCTCTTTTCGAATCGTCTTCTGAAGGCCTCATCGATGTCCCAAGGGTGATTCGTCGCCGCTAATACCATTATGATCTTATCTCGATGACTGAAAACAAAAGAATATCATCCTCATCATGAATTAAAATTTCCATGTCTTTCATACATGGCAATAAATAAAATCCTCCAGACCGAATTTCGGCCATGGCGACCACAGAACAAATAAACCTCTTTTATCTGTTCTGTGATGGCGAATAATCACAGCGGGGACTAGCCATCGAAGTGCGAGATATTATAGTGCACAAGTGTGTGCGCAGACACAGGGGCACTCACTGTTCCCTCGCTTGATCGCGAATGCGGACAGCAATCTGCCACGACCGGAGAGAGGTCAGACCAATATGACGTAATTGGAGACAACTGCTAAGGAATATCTGTATTTCAAATGCAAATCTAAATCTATTTGATTCACCCATATTGCCATATAGAGTCTCACCACTCCGAAAGGAACCAACCCACACTATTACAGATGTTTGGCAGTAAAATACGCACTCGATGTTGTAACTAAGTACAATAATGTTTGTAATTAACAAGCAGAATTGGACCATGCGTTTGAAGAAGTGACTAATCTTATCAAGATAATTGGGTTATTTATCTAACTTGGTTTACTTTCCTTTGTTCATTTGCTTATAAAAAAGTTAGTTCGGTGGAGAAAATCTCTTACTGTCGCCAAGTAGCAATGTTATCCAGACAAGCTGACAAGGTTCAAGAGAAAAAATTCTCTTATTCCGGAGTTACAGCGATCCAAAGACCCAAAAGCCGTGTTTTATCTGATAAACCATTAGCATGTTCCCAACCTATAATAAGACTTACAAAGGAGCACCTAGTCCGTCCATCTGTATGAGCAGCTCTGCCTTGAATCTGCGGGAGGCCTCATGTTCAGAGTCGGCGCCACGGACAGCGCATAGAGAATCAACTTCGTCTAGGAAAATCGTGCTCGGGGCGTAGAATGCGGCCTGCAATTTAATTGAACGCATTATGAAGTCAGTTTATGAGAGGTCCTTGGAAAAATATCTCTCACTTATGAGACTAAAGATTAGAAAATTCCATTGTCTAATATCCTTGCATGGCCTCGACACCATTTGACCGATTACCATAAAAGTTGGCATATATATATGTATTTATTTTTGGGTGACGGGACATCGACACGCAACTATAAAAATACAAATCTACCGTTTCATAGAAAAACGCGACACCTGGGTGGTCAAAATGAATTGAACAGGTTTTTTTTTTTAATAACCGTCGTTCATAAACATGTACTGCATTTATGGTAACAGGCTTCGCTTCGATGCCACCCTGTATACAGATTTCTTATTCCAACCTCCACACGGGCGAAGCCACAGGCTTGTCATCCTTTTTGACAAGATGCGACTCCGATGGTAACATATCCAGTTATCTTAGCTTGTTAGATGAATTTAAATAATACATTGTGGGGCTCTTACCATATCGAACAACAGTCGCACAAGTTTCTCGGAGTCTCCTCTGTACTTGGACGTGAGGGTGGCAGACGATACGTTGAAGAACGTGGTGCGACACTCAGTCGCGACGGCCCGGGCCAGCAACGTCTTACCGGTGCCTGGGGGACCCGTCAGGAGTACACCCTTCCATGGTCGACGGATGCCCTGTGATGTTATAGAAATGTTATGAATATTTTGAAGACTAGACTAGTTGCATTATGTAAATAAACTTTCATACATACTCCTAAATAAGGTTCAACCAATTCTGGTTGTCAGCGTAAATGATACTCAAGCTATTCCAGCATACAAAACTGAAGACTAAAACTTTTGAAGACTTGTTTGTGTTGCACAACGTAACAAAATTACTCCCTTTGTTTCTTGAATAACCCAACAAACAAACTCATTAATCAACATTATTTTAAACACCTTCAAAAATCCAGGCCGAATTTCTAGCCCAGTATTCAGCTGGACATAGCGTGCGATGGTCACGTTGAGGTGGTTCAAGGCCTGAATCAGCGTATAGTACAGACTGTATTATTGATATTATGCGCGACACTGGACGCGCGAAGTCACGCAAAACCCGGGTAAGTCGCGAGCCGCAGCGTTTTAATAGGAATTGCTAATTACGCAACTATTAACGCTTGTGTTTGTTTTTGTAAAAACAGACTAACAAATGGAGGGATTTTACTTAGCAGTTTCAAGTTTTATTAATATTACTTATTAACTAATAGTCTAGAATTAGATTGTAATGTAAATAAATCACCAATGTGTTAACAAGAAAAAAAAATAGGGGGGCGGGTGTTAGTCGCAAGCTTTGAATTCAATTTGAGGGTGAGAAGTATGAATGATCTTGGTTTATGAGTCGTTGTTGAGGTCCTGGGTTTGATTCACAGGTCTGGTAAAATGTTATTGGGTTTATCCATCAGGAATTTCTACTTAAAAGGATTTGGCCGGTTACTGGCAATAATCTCGTCCCCATTTACATGGGACTTAAACATAACCGACAAAATATCGGTGTACTACAGGTGCACCTCTGCGCAACCCTTCGGGGATTACAGAGGAGCAAGCGAATAATGTGACTGTGACAGATGAATAGCACACTATTCGTCTGTCACAGTCACATTATTCGGCTCGAACTGCGATCTGATAAGAGTCCATTCCCAACATCCAATACAATACTTAACTCTATAAAATTTCTACAAACCACCCCCACCTCTTCACATTTTACGGCCAACTATAATTTGATTACCCGACACGAACCCAAAGAACAAACTTTACAAGAACGGGTAAACAAATGAGCAGTGACCGTTAGCCGGCTCACGCAAATCGTCAATTTAAACTAGGCTACACCAAGATTGGGTAGGTGATTTACATCGATAACAAAAGTCCTCGGAATATCCTAATTCTTCCCAGTTACTGAATAACGTTTCTTGCTTTAAAAGGGATTTTTATAAACGACTTGATGACACGGTGAACTTCTTACCACGTGAGAACAATATAAAATTAAGTTTTATTTCCATGTTTCAGCAATTTCTTTGGGTTTGTCTTAATTTTCTTTTTTTCCTAAACCACCCCCAAAAAACTATTCAAATTCGTCGAGCCATTTTCGAGTTTTTGCGAGAATAACGCACGAAAATTGATTTTGCAATTGATTGCCCAATTATAGTAATTGTTCAACAGCTGTTATTAGTAGCTAAGTTTAGACTATAGATTTACGCCTTTTGAGTTACATATTAGAGACTATTGTTTTCCGTGGTTAATAACGGTTATATTGAACAATTGATTACCAATAAAAGCACTGCCAAATATTGCGTTTGTAAACTAGCATTTCATCTACAATTAACAAAACATTTTCTTTAATGATATTAAGATGCTTCTTACCTTAAAGTAATCAGGCATTACCAGCGGCAGAACCATCGCCTCCTGCAGAACGGACTTCGCATCATCAAGTCCTATGACATCCTTCCAGCGAACATCAGGGTTCCTCTGCAAAATATCTCTTTCCAAAGTCTCCACCAAATGCAGTTCGTATCCTGTCGCATCGAACACCTTCTCATCCTTCTCAAATATCGTGACGTCAGCACCTTCGTTGGGCACATCTTTTCTTCTGAGTCTTGGTTTTATAGGAATAAGAGGTCGAGTCTTTCCCGTTCTAGAGAGTCTGTCGACCGATCTGGTGACCTGCATTCTTCCACTGCCCAGGGAAGCCTTCCTGCCTATTGCTGGTAATATGTTATCGCGACGCCGTAGCGTGCCCGCCCATTTCTCTGTGGTGGGGTCTGGGTTCTTCTGTTGATCGGGAGGCTTATCAGCCATATGCACTACCTGTGATGGTTTGACAACTGAAACAAGATTTTCGTTAATAGATGAAAACTATACTACGCACAAAATTATCCTCTATTTTCTAAAATTAGTGTCTGTTCTACGGTTATATTCGCGGCTTTTCGGCTACTTTTTAGTGCATCTTAGCGTAGCGAATGGGCTTTGTGAATCCAAAGAAAGTAAGGACAGAAGTGCCTGAAGCACTGTCAGTATGGGTAAAATATAATTATGACAATACAATGTTTTCCTTTCATTCAGAAATCAACAAAGGTATTGATGATATTTTATCTGCTTCTACAAAAACTTTGGGGTAAAATTGCGTAACACACATAAAATTACAATTGATCGCAATTCCTTTCATTCAGTCCAGTTCCAGTCCAGCCACGTTCATTGCGTCATTTACGTTGTTGATCAGAATAATTTTTCAAACCTATGAAGCAACGGATTAAGAATTTCCTTCAAAACCCTTAGACTGTGATTTAAAGTGTGTTGCGGAATTAGGGTACTGATCTATCGAAACCCAAATCCATTTAAGAACTGAATGCTCACTTTGTGTGGGTGGATGCCGTGTCCCCGTAGCGGTATGGGTGCTGCCAGAATTACCCTTAGCTCTCTCCCTCCTCGTTTCGCTTTGCTCCGCCCTTAGTCCGTCGCGAGGTGCTGGGGGATCTGAGTCGTCCTTCTTACCCCCGTTCCGACTGCTACTTGACATCCGCGCGAACCCGAACGGTTGGAGGCTTTCCACCATCATTCGATCCATCATCCTGGCCATTTGGTGGAAGCCGGATGACGGACTGCGAAAGAAAATAATATGGTAAAGATTAGAATACATATTAGGTACCAGATTACATAAACTGCAGACCATGAAGCCTTCAAAATTGGGCAAAAGCAATACAGTTCAGACCACCACCAGGTTAGCAGGATTTTAAAATCCAAGTGGTCTTCAAACATAATCGTAACCACCATGACACCAGCTAAGGCATGCCTTGTGAAACTTGTGACAGAAAGGGCTGTTTTGTTGATGTGAAAAAACTGAGTCTGGCCGCCATCGAGAAGGGACTTAACCATTATAGTTGCGTATTTAGTGATACAGGAACTGCCTCAGATTTTTAGAAAATAATTCATTTTTTCCAGTAATGTTGTTGAGGAAAAAACATCACTAGGAATTTGGCCAATATTGATTGAATAATCTTCTTGTGTAACCTTCAGCCTCACAGTACCAATTCCATCATAACCACAATACAGTTTAAAACAATTCCTTAAAATGATTGAAGACGACTCTGGGATAAAAATAAACCTGACAGTGGGAACTGATTAAATGACTGTGACATTGAGCTGATCGTCAATTGACGCTAAGGCCAACACACATGACCTGCATGCATTGTTTATATCTCGGCCTTTGTTAATGAATTTTAGGGCCACACACCTCAAAAAAAAACCCATATCCTGTAGTTTTCTGTATGTCCGTCAAGATAGTTTTCATTAGCTATCCAAATATTATAAATGCAAAAGTAACTCTCAAAAGAAATGTAAATGTCTAATCATTTTTTTAGTTTATTTAATTATAATAAGATATTTTTCTCTTTATTTAATGACTTAAATCTATTAACTTTTCACGGCGTAACGGCTAAAGGTATTTGAATGAAATGTGTTGAAGACAAAACGTAGCACAGCCCGCCACTGCGACTACGGGAGCGGGGCAGCAGCGTGCGGGGAGCGGGGGACGGGTTGCCGATCGCTGATGGCCTGCACTGCCCTTCACTACCAAAATTACAACGGTCCGAGAGGCGCGCGTCCTTATGTCAATTATACGAACCATACCTATCGATACAGTCCGCTATTTTATTTATAACACCTCTGAGAATCGCCAACATATGGTCCTTCGAGCCTGATAGGTCGCTGGTTCAATGCGGCTCGAAGGACCACATGACACACGGATGGACACGGATAGACTATGACCTGGGTTGACTAATATTCTATATCTTAACATACAATATATATTTTTGTATCTCTGTTGTACGTTCCCGTGGATTAATTTACTACCTCCAAGCGGGCGAAGCCGCGGCCAAAAGCTAGTAAGCCTATAATCGTCCCAATGCAGGGCAATGGCCTGTAATGCAGAAACGTAACAAGCATTAATTACCATGCTTGGTCACTGCGTGTTCACGATTTCAGGACATTTCGTTTTTACAATGTTTTCCCTATCCGTAAGTCATTAGTGCCTAAGTTCACCAAATACCAGCGAGGTAATTGTGTAACACACTAAATGAAAGCTATTGCTTGCTTTCATTTTGACAGTTCAACGACATTCATTGCGTTATTTACGTTGCTAAGCAGACAATTTTTTTTAACATATTATGAAGCAATGGATTAGCAATATCCTTCAAAATGATTCAGATTGTGATACGCAGTTAGGGTGCTGGGAACTGATTCGCTTTGGCAAACATGTCAATTATTGTCTTGAATTTTGTCGTGGTAGGAGCAATAGCTTCTCAGCAAGACGTCAATTGCAATCTATTTAAAATTAATATTATATAAGCCGCCGCTCTGGGTTTCTGACGTCAGTTTCATGATTGCAAGGAAACTAACTATACACAAACCAACACACGTGCCCAGTTTATATATATTATTGTATAGGGGTCATGGTCAACCCAATGCATATCTACGGGCAATAGAAAAGCTTCATTTCCGTCCACATGATGTGCATAACGAATAAAAATTGTCTAAAAATGAAAAATTTAAGTTTTTTCACTTAGCGTTTTTGAAGTTTTTGTTTTTTTTTCTAACTTACGCCAATTCATATACCACTAGCTGCTATGTAAACAACAGTGATAACATCACGAAGATACACAAAGTGGATTAAATATGTATTATCAAAGCTAACTCAAAACCTACCCAAGCAATGTTTATAAAATGTATACACCCTATTTTCTATTTTCGATTGATTTACAATACTACAAAAAAAATACAGTCGAATTGAGAACCTCCTCCTTTTAGAAGTCGGTAAAAAAAATTTACAACTAGGCGTGTTGCTAGACACAGTTAAAGCACCCCCTAACAGAATTTGTGCAAAGTATATTTGACAAGCAATTGCTTTTTGAAAGTGTCGATAAGGGAAAGCTTGTTTCTTCATCCAATTCCTGCCTTAAAACACAACGTTCGGAACCTTTACAAAACAAAGTCGACCTGATTTTATAACAATTTACCAAGGCACGTTGCTTGGGTTAAATAGTTATCGCGTAAGCTATAAATTGACAAGTAATGTCGTAGTAAGTAAGACGGGCTACAATTTAGTCCAACTAAGTTAATTTATATAAAAAAATAAATTAACTTAGTTGGACTAAATTGTAGCCAGTCTTTTAATGGCTTTATTGCCTTAGTATACGAGAGAACGTCTCATATTAATTGATGGGTTGGATTTCGTTGACAGAAGAATGCTTCTTCATCATCATCATCGTGGCAATTATTCCATTTTTTTTTGCAGTCGGTGAATGAGGAATTAGAAGAATGCTTCTTCATTTTCTTAAAATAAACTTGAAGCAATAACTGACTTGAATCGTCTAAGCACTGTTTAGACGGAGCAACTTTCATTGTTGCTTCAACTTATTGCATGAAACGATTGGCACGTTGCGATTCAAATGCCCCATTTAGGGCCGGCGCCCACTGGCGGCACGGCACGGCAAGGGATTTTTATGCGACGAATAGAAATATAACTTAAATGTATGACAATTAAATTGAAATTTCAATGATGATGCCAAAGGACGTCGCGGTATGCCTAAGGATACCGCGGCATCATTGTTGCCGATGAAATTTCAATTTTATTGTCATACTTGTAAGTTATATTTTCTGTTAGTCGCATAAAAATCCCTTGCCATACCGTGCCGCCAGTGGGCGCCGGCCCTTAGATCGCACCGTGTAAATCGGACTATTTTGCTAATTAGTCAATAATGTCAGTCGCTACATGCCCGATGTCTTGGAGATGGACCACATTTATTGTGTAATTTTATTATGATAATACTGCCATGTCGATTGTTTTCTAACCTACTTCAACGTTTTCAAGAACATTCAAGAGATGAAGTCACACTCTGACGTTAAAAGAGCTCAACTTTCTCGACCTACATTAATGAAGCTTACATGGCTCAATCTAGAATGAGCTAACCTAAAAACATGAAAACAAACCGTAACAATGTCTAATGAAAGACAATATCACGTACCCAAATGGATCCGTTTGAAAGTACTGTCGCAGGCCCCCAACATTTGGAACCAAGAAGTCTCCGAATCCGAAATCCATTTTTCTTCTCAGAGATCTAAGGGCATATTTTGCTAAGTACATATGTAAGAATATTCAAAGTAACATTGAGGTCACTCTGAGGTCACAAAAACATAATTTTCACGGGTATTCTAATTGTAAAAGTGTGTCATTACTTGTGTTGAACCGGCTTGTAGGAAAATCGTGTGCTATTTGACAGGTTTGTTATTGGACTGTTTCCATAACAACCATTTGCGGAAACCATAGTTGACCGCAAGATTCGATGCGTTCAACACACAAACTTGACTTTGCCGCCCTCGAAAATTGTGTTCAAGGAAATTGAACCCTATGTCGTGCAGATAAAGAATTCAAAGGCACACAAATATATTTTTGAATGACAAATATTTATTTGTTCGAGGTCCTTGACTGGTCTACTTTTGGTGAACCTCGTTTAATCTTTGTGTGAGTAATGACCACAAAAGTGAAGGTACTATAATTACCAGAATATAATGATGGTGGTGGCTCGTGGTGGCTATTTTGAACTTTGCGCTTAATGTGTCAAAGGTTAGAATTAAGGATTAGAAACGTCGAGAAAAATTGGAAGGACGAGATTGAGAGTACGGGTTGCTGAAACCAACTGAAGATGAATTCCAGTACCACAACCTACAACCACGCATAAGATTTGCTGAGTATGTGCTTTTTTAAAACAAATATAAGCTGCTCATGATCTAGGAAAAATGGGATTTAGTTCGCATGGCCTATATTTTAGCAAACTTCTCTTTATTTGTGTAACAGTTTAGCTCGCACTGGGCGAATGTTTGTGCCTATAGCCTGGCACACAAATACATAGTTGTTCCAGCTCCCCCACCGTATTCTAAGTCAAGTGAGTCACGGGAGTTTGTTGCACGATTGGTGCACGCATAGTCACTCCTAACATAAACATACATATTATATTCTTAGTTGAATCAGTTAACAGAAATACTAACAATATGCAGGATTGCAACAATCGTTCCCTAATGCAAGCAAAGTCAAGAACAAAACCTAGTGCACCACCCCACACGAAAAGTCTATTCAATATTTCGAGCGCCACTTCAAAGCCTTATATTCTACCCTGCCTACAATGTTACAACGTTGCAAGGTAACTGACCTTTCTGTTTACCCCGGGGTAAACTTGACAGCTTTGTACTAGATGTGTGCCAAAGTTCATTGACTAGATATCGGGGGTCAACTGCCGGCCGAAGTCATTAGGAATGCAATCGATGTGAAGACGTATCGGCGACTTGTGATTGGGGACATCGGATATTTGTAGCATAACATCATGCCTGTATTGCGGGAGGCATAGGCAGAGGTGTGTGTTTAAGTCCTATAAGATATGTTCATGTATATAACGAGATATAAACTTTTAGAGCCAAGGGAACGTACCACCGCGGTAATACTATGTATTAATCCAGGTTATAAATTATGTATGTGGCAAATTTCATCCAAATCCTGTTAGTAGGATATTACTAACAGCGTACCAAAAAGTCACTTGTAAAAATTTAACTACTGAATAGTTTGGTATAAAGATAGTTTTAATCTAGATAAAATGCAGAAAACGATGGTCTAATTTAATTTAATAAGGATACGTTGATCATTACCCCAAACACTCGCTTAATTTAAATATATGTTTAAAAATCATTTTCTAGCAATTTATTTTAAGTTAATCTTGGAAGTTATAGCGTTGCTACAGTTTAATAGATTTTTTTAAGAGGAATATTTCCGTAATACATTGTTTTCGTATAACTCTATTCGTTTACGCGACGCTCGCCAGTAAAGGCCCCCGTGGACATGATTTTTTACGACATATTCAACAAGCATCGTCCTAATATTTCAGCCAATTTAACAGAACCTTACCGATTTATCACTTAAAATCCGTTAGGTAGCGTTTGAGTTTATCGCGGTCAGACCCCCGGACAGACGCGAGTGATGGTATAGCGTAATCAGCCGATAACGTTGGGAACGTTATCGGCTGATTACGCTATACCATACCGCTGCTGGGACACAGATCTCCTCTCTGGGAGAGCGAGTCGACCACACATATATATTATGATATAGGGAGAGTTATTTGAATGTCAAATTAAAACGTTTAAAAAAAAAAAAAACAATTTGTCCAGCCTCCATTCGGCTTCATTTCTTGTAGCGTCCTTCTTATGACCTCAGGGACCGCATCAGGGACCTCAGGGGTGGCCTTGTTCACGTTCACGATGATCTGGACCAGAGGAGAGGCACCAGCGGGAATTTAGCCGATGGCAACGGGGGAAGAAGGTTATAAGGTTCTCACTGCGGACACAGGGAATGGGCCGTAATACACCACGTGGGCTCAGTGCGAGTCCAGAGGTCCTTATGACTATTCGTCCTCAATTTTATTTGTTTAAGATTTTCCTCACGCTCTTGAGTATCAATCTAATTTCTATTACATAGAAATTACCCACAATATGATCCTATATCGCATACAATGGATTAAAGTTACCGAAAATCAAGTTGAATGGCGTGCAATAGGAGGGTCATATGTCCAGCCGTGGCCTGCTGTAGGCTCATGATGATGTTCATGATCCTACATCACAACTCAAAGTGCTTGTATCTTCGTGACTGAATCCCAAAATAATTCTTTAAATGAATAAACAAGCAAATCCTGAATTTGATTATAACAGAGACGTGTCACTTAACAAGTGTCAAGAGCAATTGGATAATAAACTCAATAATTTAAACACAAAATGCGCCTACGCACCAATTTACTGAGCATCACAAGTTGTAGCATCCTTTCTTACACTGCTACACTAATATGACCTTTGGTACTACAAGATACGTTCTATGTTTGCATGATAACTTTTGAGATGTAGTGTGAACTTTAGGCATGCGTGGGCTTTCCCGAAGAGTGTGCAAAATGACGAATTGCCGGCCATTAAACTTTAATGTTAAATGAAGTACGTTTTCATTTAGGTGATGGTCGTTTACATTGAAAAAGTTCGCGTGAAAATGATACTATTTAAGTGGTCTTGTATGTCTTAATTAAATATTTTACAGCTGGAAGGTGTGGGGGTGAAAAATACATGCGAATAATTTTCAGTGATACATTATGAGTGTGAGTCACCTGGATGAGTGTTAAAGTGCATAATTGGTGAAATAGGGTTATTTTTAGACGGTGAAACATCTTAATAATTTGTCGCTAAAAAACTACATTTCTTTGTCTGACCAAATTAATTTATCTAATTAATTCTGTTGCGATAAGCAGCTTGGGAAACTTTTGTTACGAAAAAGAAAGGGGGAGGGTCTCAAGTCGACGCGTATTATATAATAAATTTTTGCGCATTACTTTTTACAGAGTAGGTAGTCCAATTTTGATGATTCTTTTTTATCCATCTAAGCAAAACTTTTTCCTGTATATTATATTAACTTCCCTGTAGTTATGCCGAATTTTATCAAGCTCTATACTTGTAAGATGGCATTATCAATAGAAGACACCTAGAACTATCTCATGAACAGCTGTAGTGCTATTCTGTAAACATCTCACCGTGAAAACTTAGGTGAATTGAGCGTGAGTATCAGGTGGAATGACAGCAGTGCGATTTTGTAACTATCTCACCGTGAAAACTTAGGTGAAGTGAGCGTGGAGTGAGCTGTCATTCCAACTAATGCTAGGGATTGACACTATTGACAGCTCACTCTAACCTCACTTCACCTAACTTTTCACGATGAGATTTTTACAGAATCGATTGGCAGGTCACTTCAAGCTCACTTCACCTAAGTTTTCACGGTAGAATTTTTATAGAATAGACCGGGCTAGTTCCTGTTTTCATCTACCACTCTCATTATCAAAATATTCATAGAATGGCGTATTTTACAACGTAAAGTTAACCACAGAGCTTACTTACTAAGAACTATCAGACAATGCATACAACAAACAAAAGACAACACCATTCTTCAATTAAAACAAAGTATCTACTAACAACTGAACAGGCGATCGCACACATTTACAGGACTATTTAATTACTTAACAGGTACCCTCCCTATCCTCGGGCAAAGCTATCGGTCTAGACATCAGCTCTTCCATTAGTCTGCATATGTAACTAGGTAGGAGTTAGACATTACTCATGCAATTTGACAGGTTGACCAGTCCGATTAGTGTGGAGCTCCACCAAAAACGAAGCTATATAGGCTAGGCAGAAGCTACGATATTTTCATGACTGCCAAATCTGCTGAAAGCATATAAGCAAGATATAAAAAATATCATCCTCAGAAGATATTACTACGAGCCTTCATACATTTTAAATGATGTTGCTTATTCATCTCATCCCCTTGGCAAAATCCTTATCACTTTTACCTCAGCTGGTCGCAGAACCTATGAATCTAATTTTGCTTCTAATACTACCGAGTATTAGAAGCAAAATCCTATAAACAAAAACGAATCGTTTTGCTTACCAATGGTAGCATTTTTATTGCCAAACTGGACATATAAATAGATTCGTAAGCTAATTTTACCTGTGATAGCTACTTCCATTTGGGAGGGTCTACTATGCAAAGCTATGAGGTACTTGCTTCATTATTGGTAAAGATAAAATAGTCTTAATTTTAACCTGGTATATTATAGGAATCGGCCGTAAGAGAAGATACTTACAGTACGTAATAAAAAGTACAAGAAACCTGGCTCATAAACGTAGCTTTGGGCCACCCCTTAATTACTAAAGAGGATTCAAGATCTAGCGATATCAAAGAACAACGTGTATAAAAAGGAATACATTAGGTCTTCAAAATGAAAAGTCATTTATTAAAATTAGGCTGAGAATCAGCACATTTCGAACGTCAAAATTACATAAGACAGTCTCCCAAAACGTTATTTCGCTAGGAAGAACGTTTTCACTTCCTAGTACTTTCGCTAGAAAGAAGAAGTGGCGCAACAAACTCCCAAGCATTACAGCTGTCTAGTCAGTTAGTTTTTCAAGTTTTAGTTCAACCATCCTAGCCTTCAGTTAAATCCGCTTCGGCATCCTTTTCTGGAAAGGCACCCTAACTTCCTCTTTAATTTTAGTACCTCGCCACACGTCACCTTAGCCCTCAACCCTCATTTATCATGGAGTACAATCTCGTGTGAATTAATAACAGAACAACTGCCTAAAAACGAGGCTCACCTTGAGACCAAAAACATATTTTTTAGTACTTTCTTAGTTGTGTAATAATGGCACAGGAATGAGTTATGGTTGAAGATAATCTGTTGTTTATTTCTTTATTGTAGTACTCAGTGGTCTGAACTGGAATCATTTTAATAGTAGCATAACAGTCACTAGCATAAATATTAATTTCAAATCATCATCTGCCTAGCCTTTTCCCAACTATGTTGGGGTCGGCTTCCATTCTAACCGGCCAATTCTCGTAATTTAAAACGTTCAAAATCTAGTCGCAGTCTCATCTCAGCGACAATCAATGTCAAAAACTTGTCAAAAATGTAAGGAAATTAGTGGTATTTTTGACAGATTGAGACTGAGATCAGACTGTGAACGTTCTTAAAATACGAGAATTGCCCCTCAGATCTCCAAAACCCAGTTTTGTTTCAGTTTCACGATACCCGCTTGGCAAGACTGTTAGTCAGATTTTCGGGCTTCTGACGACGACTGTCAATGATCTAACTACTAATTACAGCAGGGACCAACGACTTAGCGTGCTTTCTGAGGCACGGAGGGGCAGACTCTCGATATGTGATGGATGGTCACCCATCCACGGACCGACCTCGACAAGTGTTGCTTAACTTTGAAGATGAACCCATGCGACTGTTATTATTTAGCCAGCCCTTTCCTCCTAAAGTATTGATATAAACTGTATGCTGTTACGAACATAGTGTTTCAGAAACCATACTATTATGAGTTAGATTTTATCTAAAAGTGGCAATCGCAACTTCACAAGAAAATCGCTTTTGAATTTTGCGTAAGTGTAAGGATTTTATGCTCGTTACTGTACAGATGCCTGCAGGTCAAGCTACCCACTAACTGTCAAATTTTCCCAATCAACCCTGAACCTTAATACTTAAGCGATAAAGTTGAAAATCTATTAAAGAAATTTGACAGCTTGTAGAAGCTTGATGTGCAGGCGTCTGTACAATTAGTTCGTAAGGAAATAATGAGCTACATACATACATACAGTATGATTGCGGTTTGCGTAACCTGACTTTTCTGTCGAGTGCTGTTTACTTTTTCTTATAACTTTAAGTGCTTAGTTATGTTAATAACAGAGGTATCATGATCACCTTGGTTAATTTAATTGTGGCTATTTTCTTATGGTTATTTAATTACGATGTGTTTTGTTACAACTTATATGAAAACAAAATCTATTTAAAGTTGAATACAAAGACGTTTTTGATTATTAGTTTATTATTTTCTTTATTTTATGCGATAATTTCCAGTAAAATTTGAAATGATTTATTAATATAAACCAACTTATATTAACAGTTTGCACCACACATACAAGTTATTTGTCAATATTAGTAATTACACATGTCATACAATCATAAAATTAAGTTAAACCACATATGTATGTGGTTTAACTTAATTTGGACTGGACAAAATTTGATGAAATTAAACAAAATTGGTCAAAATTAGAAAAAAATTGATAGAATTTGGATAAATTGAAATAGAATTATTAAGAACAAGAAACACATTTTTTCACATGCAAATAATTATTAGTTTCAAGTAGATGTTATTTCAAGTTAAACCAAAATCAACTTTATTTTAATAGTATGTAATTAAGTTGATTTCAGAGAGACTAGCACTATTAAAAAAGTAATAAAAATGTTTCAAGTTGTAGAATGTACAAGAAACTGTTTTATTTAATTTATCTACTCCTAGGAGATTGTACTGGGAGTGGCAATGGACTCCGTGATTATGCGGCATCATACATGGGAAGAGCCGACAAGACGTACTTACAAATACCATGGCTACCTACTTACTTCCTTACCTAAAACCCTTCAGAAATACAGACAGAAAGACAGTAATTTCATGCTAACAACGTTTTAATGCATTACGATGAATCGTAAAACAAAACAAATTAAATTAAATTTTATTCAAAAACATCTATCGGTTTCTTACTAGACTTCGACTACATAATCTGAAAGTGTGTCGACGCTTCATACTTTTTAAATTACATATTTTTTCCATGAAGTGTCTCGCACGAACCATAATAATGAGAAAACGGCCAGTAAGGGCAAAATTCATAGATTTCTGACTTCACTAAGTATGCGTTCTATACGAATATGAACCTTATTCTTTTGCAAAATAATGTTCATATTCGTATAAGCAAATGTAAGCAAGCGTTTCATTCAAACATGAACATTAATACTATATGAATAATGGTCACATTCGTATGCGAAGCAAAGTAAGTAGTCAATGTGCGGTGTGTGTCTTGCCCTAGGTAATAGTTGGTTTCTTTATCGCGAGCAAGATCAGGCCGCACTCAAAGGAGGTCACTGGGTGTACTGGTCAGTAATTATACTTAAAAAAAATATTTCTGAATGTGTGTGGTGTATGGCATAATGACCAGTAATGCTAGGAAAGGGTATTAAGTAATATTACTGGCTAAAGAACTTAAAAACAAAGAGACCATAATTGACGATATTCTGAAAAACGATCGGGTGATCGTAGCTAACTTTACGATAGGAACACGATAGAAAGAAAAGAAAGAAAGAAAGAAAATACATTTATTTGCGGCAAACATGAGGCATAAAAAAAAGAACAAACACACTCATTATTCGATAGAACATCGAATAATGAGTGTAACAAAAAAGTATATATGAGGATACTTCGATTAGGCCTACGCTGTCCTCCCATACCTACCTAATTTGAAAACATTGTAAAAGCCAATTATTTTTAAAAGAGTAATCGTGGAGTTTCTTGCCGGCTCTTCTCCTTAGGAAACGACCAATTGGAACCGTGCACCTAGCTTCTGACGTTTCATAAGTGCCCATGTTGGTTTGAAATAAAATATTTTGATTTGATTGAGTCTAGCAACATCCTGAAAAGTTAGCTACTTATCCAGTAATTGGTTGGTGGAAGTCAGAAGTATTATTGTTTATTTTTATTTTTTTTATAAATTTGTTTGGCCCACGAGGCCGATCACAACATGAACTCACTGTATATTGTAACCTGTGTATCACAAATAAACTGTTTGATTTTGATTCAGATAGGCAGTATCTCCATCTAAAATACTAATGGATGGATGGATGGATTTCCCGGATGCAGCTAAATATAGCTGCATCCGGGAAAAGTCAAGCCGATGATGATGATACTGAACAGTCAGCCAGCTCAGTAATAGTAGCTGACTAGCTAAACTTTTAAATAGGACATGAGCTATAATTCGTGTAGTTATCTAGCGTAGACTTCCAAAAACTGTAGTGCTACCCTGTCAAGAGTATCTTTGTTGGTTTGTCGCCATCATCATCATCGGTAACCTTGTTTCACCCTGCTGAGTATAGGCCTTCTCCTTTTTGTCCCATGCTTCCCTGGTCTCTGCGAGTCTCAACCCGCGACCCGCGTCTTACCCGCGATCTTCTGAAAGCTTACCCATCTGACTGTTGGTCTGCCAACGCTCCTTCTACCTACCCTTCAGCCATTGTAAACACGTGTAAATTAAACTTGCTTTTATATAAGTAAAAAAAAGCCATTCTGGTAAGAACTTGGTACTACTAAGTATTTATAAGTTTGTAGTAAATGTATTAATTTGTAAAAGGACCTAAATAAATTTGTATTTCTTTATTTTATTCTTAATGTTTTATTATTATTAAAAGCCTGTGATGTCCCGCTGCAGGGCAAAAGCCTCCCTACTCTCTTTCCACTTCTCTCTATTTAAAGCTGCTGAGGATCAGTTCTTGTTAAAGGAGACCAGCTCATCCCGCCATCTCCGTCTGGGCCTGCCGCGATGTACGAAGTATGTACTTAATGTACGAAGTAAAAACGGATATAACAGTCACTTCTACCAGCAGGATCCTTCCTTCCTTCATATAGACATTTCCGCAGCAAGAAGTCAGCAAGTAGGTGCAAACGTGTCATCAATCACTTTATTATTAGCAATAAACATTAACGAGTTTACAACGACGTACATTACTCCCTAACGTATTTTTAACTTCGCTAGTATACTCGTAAGAACAGGAATATCTCAGCTGAAATCTCGTATTGTAAATGCACTTGAAGCCACATGTTAACATAATCTGTGAGTGCCTTGCCTGCCAGTCATATCACACGACTAAGCTCAGTTGAACGGTTTTAACGAGACTATAATGAAATTATAGCCAAGGTTTCCCTCGATACTTAAATCCTTTGTTCAATGCGTGGGAAGATAATGCAACTAGTGATGGATACAAAGCATAACATTATTGATCACTGGTATTTAGAATTTGAAAAAGTGTTTAGCTAATTCATGGAGGGATGAATGATGATGAGACTCAGTTTTGTAGGTTCAGTTTTTTATTATTATTATAAGTACTAGCTGCGCCCCGCGATTTCACCCGCATAAGTTTCGATCCTGTGGGAATATCGGGATAAAAGTATCCTATATATTAATCCTGGTTGTAAACCATCTGTGTGCCAAATTTCATCCAAATCCGTTCAGTAGTTTTTGCGTGAAAGAGTAATAAACATCCATCCATCCGTCCGTGCACACTTTCACGTTTATAATATTAGTAGTATAGGAAGTAGGATTTCAAACTAATGCTCGGCTCCTATAACAAAAACGAATCGTTTTCCTTACCAATGGTAGCATTTTTTATTGCCAAACTGGACATATAAATAGATTCGTAAGCTAACTTTACCTGTGAAAGCTACCTCCATATGGGATGGTCTACTATGCAAAGCTCGGTGGTCTTCGCTTCATTATTGGTAAATATACAAGAGTCTTAATTTTGAGTTGGTAGACGTCACATGTCTTCGATTTTTTGGTTTTAGGACATGCCGGTTTCCTCACGATTTATTCCTTCACCATTATTGTACCCTTAAAGATTAGCTTTCAAAAAAGCTCGATCGTTTGCGTGTACTGCGCTTCTATTAGATTACGCTGTATCCGTATAGTATTGCTATAGATCGCCCATTGTTTACAATGTCACACACGCTACAGGGCCAGCCATTTTTCATGCCTTTGCCATCGTGTGGTGGTTAAATTATACCGCTGTGTAATTGATAGTATTTGTTCGTCAAGTTTACAGGAATCGTGAGTCATTCTGAAAACGTATTAGTACTAGAATATCATAATGGATAATATGTCATGTATGTGATCAAAAGTAGAGAATGCCCACACTTGGTAACTTTCATTTTGTCACCATCTTTTGATGTCGTCATCATTTTGACGTCACGGTTGGTGCAGTGGCTGAGCGATTATTTGCAGCTCTGCGTATCGTGGGTTTGATTCACGAACGGACAAATGTTGCATTCACAATATAAGTGAAACTAAAAGACAGCGTGTATGGCTTTTAAATGTCCTGAACAATGACCTAGGAGTCTTTAAGTTTCGACAAAATATTGCAAATCGAGGTTACCTTCTACGCGAGAGGGCACCATCGTCGCCTACACTATCCCTAACATGATAAATGATAAATGATAAATGATAAATGATTTTATTTTGTAAGTAGGTTTGTACAAACACTTTTACACGTCAATCATGTTTTAAAACTAGATGAGGTCGGCGTTTCCTATCTGACTACTCTGAGAAGAAAGGCCGAAACAAACTCAGAGGTCACAGTCTCTTTTAAAGTCCAGACATAATCTTGGTCAGATCATATGAAGACCATGCAGGTCGATGTCTGAGATGGTCTTTTGAGGAAAGAACCACACAGATTGAGAGGACCTGTCCAGTCAGTGCACGCATTTGTCAGAAATCAGTGCAGCTCAACTCAAAACTTAAGGAGCTCGACGATTCGACGAACAATACCAAAGAAAGGACATTTGGGTAGGCCGCATTAATTACTCAAACTGCCAGACCATGACAAAACTAAGAGAACAGAGAGAAAAATAAAATATAATAAAAATAAAGTGACCCACATAGTATTCACATTCACAATAATTAAAATAATAGAATACTTTACAAAGTAAGCAAATGTCACAGTACTTATATATAGAATTCATTGATGTCAAAGTGTATATAAAAAAGAAAAACAACAACAAAACAGAAAAATAAGAACACTACATAGGTAAAAAATTGGAAGCATCTCAATCCCAAGCCTTTTTGTCCTCGATATAATCCTTAACGGTATAAAAGGCTTTCTGGCACAACTTACGTTTAATGAATGATTTGAATTTATTAAGGCTTAGATCTTGAACGGGGCTTGGAACTTTATTGTAAAAGCGTATACATTGGCATCTGAACGAGCCACCTATTTTCTTGAGCCTTGTTATAGGTACAACAAATTTGTGTTTGTTCCTAGTATTTATATCATGGATATCACTGTATTTTTTAAACAATTTTATGTTTCTATGGGCATATAAAAGATTTTCATAAATATATTGAGAAGGCACAGTCATAACATTAATCTCTTTAAATTTGTCTCTGAGCGAGTGTCTCGGACTTAATTTATAAATTGATCGAACAGCTCGCTTCTGCAAAACAAAGATAGTCTGAATATCGGCGGCATTTCCCCACAATAGAATACCGTACGACATTACACTATGAAAATAGCTAAAGTACACTAAGCGGGCTGTCTCTATATCAGTTAAATTACGAATTTTTCTAACAGCGTATGCTGCGGAACTTAGCTTTTTTGACAATTTATCTATATGTGGACCCCACTGAAGCTTAGCATCCAAAGTTATGCCCAAGAATACTGTGCTGTCTTCAGGATTCAATTCTTCGCCCTTTATCAACACATTCGTTTTCACCTGCCTAACGTGAGGTAGCGTAAACTTAATGCATTTAGTTTTTTTCTCGTTTAAAAGTAAATTATTAACATTGAACCAGTGGACTACTTTAGAGATCGCGCTATTTACATCGTCAGTAACCAGCTGCTGACGTTTAAGTTTAAATAAAAGTGAAGTGTCATCGGCAAACAACACTATATCATGATTATCCTTTATGAGGTACGGCAAGTCATTTATATAAATAAGAAACAAGAAAGGACCAAGAATTGAGCCCTGTGGGACTCCCATTGTTACTATAGATCCGGGAGATCTTTTTCCATTAACGACAACGCTCTGAATCCTGTTACTCAAGTATGAAGTAAGAAGATTCAGAGCATTGTTCCGAATTCCGTAGTGGCGGAGTTTCCTGATTAACGTTTCGTGAAGAACGCAATCGAATGCCTTGGACAAATCACAAAAGATGCCCAAGGCATCGCATTTATTTTCCCATGCATTATAAATATGTCCTAAAAGTTCAACACCGGCATCAGTAGTTGAACGACCCCTTGTAAAACCGAACTGTTTGCCATGTAATAATTTGTGTTTATTAAAAAATCTTTGCATTTGTTCTAAAATTAATTTCTCAAAAATTTTACTAAAGGTAGGTAGTACAGAAATAGGTCTATAATTTGTGGGGTCTGATGTACTACCCGATTTAAACAAAGGTATTATTTTACTATTTTTCATGAGATCAGGAAACTCCCCACTGTCTATACAACTATTAAAGATAACAGCTAGAGCAGGTGCCACAATGTCAATAATAGACTTAGCAACTTCTACAGAATTACCCCACAAATCTGCAGTCTTTTTAACATTTAAAGTGTGAAAGGTTTTAATTATATCTCTACAGGTAATATGTTCAAAATGAAATTCCGAATCGCAACCATTAACATTTTCCTTAAGCAAAGACTCAGCAACAGAAGGTGATGAGTTTAGGGATTTAGTAGTTGAAACGGGAATATCCGAAAAGAAATTTTCAAATGCCTTGGCGACTTGTGAGTCAGATTTTATTATGTTGTCATTAATAGACAGGCTGTAGTCAGTATCTCGATTGCTAGATCTCCCCGCTTCACTATTAATAATAGTCCAGGTCGTTTTAATTACATTACTGCTGTTTTTAATCTTTGAACCCAAATAACGTGACTTGGCCATATAACAAACTTTTTTAAATAATTTTGAATAATTTCTAACATACAAATTAAATTCATCAGTGTTAACATAAGACCTTTCATTGTACAGTTCATAAAGCCGTGTTCTACTTTTATGAATACCAATGGTAGCCCAATCACTGAAAGATGCGTTACTATTAACCGAGATAGTCTTGGGTATGAAGGTGGAATCAAATTGTTTACAGTATATATTAAAAAAAATATCATAAAGATTATTAGGATCAGCATGAGTTGACAAAACTGGTAATTTATCAATGAGTTTAACTTTAAAAGCCTCCAAGCGACTCGCAGTTTTGGGGTTAACAGTGATATCCTTTTTAGCCACTTTTTTGTTTTGGTTTTGAATAGTAATCCTTTGCCCGCAATGATCAGAATCTAGTAAATTTATAATTTCTTTGTGGCTTGGTATAATATCTGTATAAATATTATCTAGGCATGTGGCACTAGTAGGTGTTATTCTTGTGGGCTCCAAAAATAGGTTTACAAGATTGTAGGACTGAAACAGGCTTAAAATTTTACTACAAGAACCTGAGTTTTCTAACAAATTGACATTAAAATCACCACAAATGATAACGGACTTGCTTGAATTACAAATCCTGTGTAACACTTCATCCATTACCTTTTCAAAGCAGTCATACAATCCTGAAGGGGGTCTGTACACACTTAATACAACCAAGTGCTCCAATTCTATACAGGCAATTTCAACTGTACGCTCAACAGATAGGCTCACAATATCGTTACGATCTTTAAATTTGAGCTGGTTACTTACTAAAATTAAAGAGCCACCATGTATAGCATTTATTCTGCTGAACGAACTACCAACCTGGTGATTACTAAAATTGAACAAGAACTGGTGACTTTTCAGCCAATGTTCTGTTAAACAAAGAATATCAATACTATTAAAATTCATAAATAATTCTACTTCTAAATCTTTGTTCATAAATCCTTGAATATTTTGATGCACCAGGTTGATACTATTTACTGATTCTAAACTTTTTATTGAGTTGTTTTTGCAATTCTGAACATTATAGCTAGAGATTGCCTCTATTGTCTTAATTTCTAATTTAAATTATTGGCAATGTCAGTAATTGTGACCAAATTATTTATACTGTCATTGCATTGCTCAAAAGAAGCAAGTTGTTTAGCCAAATTTTTGGCTGTGATAGAAAAAAAATATGATAGCGACATAGCTATCTGTCTCTTATAATATTTAGGAAGATAGTACATAACAATGTTATGTCTATCTTTTGTCAAATATAAATTATTACTAACATAATTGTTAGTATCAATCAAATGGAACATGTTATCATTAAATGTCAAATTATGCATTGTCATATTCAATTCAAACCTTAACCTATTTTCTTCCTGTGGCAAACTGTTACTGTAAGGGAATGTAAACAACACAACTTTTCTTAAACTAAGTTTGCATAATGTTCTATGATACTCAAGCAGTTCTCCTTTGTTTACATTTCCTCTATTACCCATAAAAATTAATAATGTTGTATCCTGGGTAAAGTTACATTTAGTAATTTCTTTCATAATATGAAACAAAGAACAACCAGGCATACAGTAATTTAATATTGAGTGTCCCGGATACTCATGTGTCAATAAGTGACCTAAGTCTTTACCTATCTCATCACAAAATAACACAATATCATCCTTTAGACTTTGTTTACAAGGTTTATTGGAGCTATTAGTAGTAGGAATTATCAAATCAACACAGGGCTGCAGTAAGGAGGTGTTGCATGTTGTCAATGAATGATCCGGCGTAAGATCAATGGATGGTGTCAGACAATGCTCACAGTTAGTTTTTTGTGAGTTTACCAGTTCATTCATTGCCAACACATATTCCCTCATTAGGTCTTCAGAGGTATTATACTTATTAGTCATTGAACTAAGTTTCTCCTGTAGATGGTCAAGTTCTGATTGCATGGCATCTGTGTCAATGTTGTACCTCCTAGTACTCTGCTCCAAGTTATAGGAATACATGTCTAATTGTTTGAGCAAATTCAACCTTTCTCTATTCAATTTAACATTTTTGATAAAGAACCTTTGTCTTTTTATCATTTTTTGAGTTTTAACCATGATGTGAGATACAAGTCAAAGGCGAGTTACTATAAATCAAAAGTTAAATGAAATGAAATGAAATAATTTATTTGCTATGAATGTAGGTACAAAAGTATGGTGTTAAGTAAGAGAAGGATGTAGTACATTCTACCGTGAGGCATGCAAAAAAAAATTATAGTAGAATTAATCATGAAATAATCTTAAAAAATCAAATATTTAACGAGTATCAAATTATAAAATAGTTAATAATTAGTCAAAAATGCAATGGTATTTGAAAATTAAAATCGCAAGGAAAATCATTGTATTATAATAATATTGAGTTGTCATTAAAAGCTTACTCAAAGTACTTACCAACCAAGATCCCAAGCAGAATGGAAAGCAGGATGAGCAGACATAGCCCCCAGTGGTACTCCAAACCCGAACTCAAACTTGACATCTTCAGGTCTTCGAGCCCACGAGGCTCTTGCCGTGGACTCTCGAGGTTCTGAGCCAGCCTTCGAGTCATTCGTCATTGTATTTTGGAAAAACAGCTTGAGGCCGTAGAGGTCCGATAGGACCCGAAATTCGGATGTGTTTTGTTTTTCTTTTTTGTAGTTCGTAGAGGTCCGACGGATCCCCAAATTGGAAAGTGATTTTTTTTGTGAAGAAATTAGACGGTGTTTTGTTATTTATATTACGGCTGCGTTTGAAGAAATGGAGTTTATTTGGTTTATGGAAGATTCATATTTTTTTTATTGTTTGTAAAATGGTAAGTATATTGTTTACAAACCGTACGTAAATCTATGTAAAACAACAATATTATTATTACAAACACGACTACAAAAACATTCAACACACCTGAATACTTTTCATTCAGCACAAAAACATTCACCGCGTAAAAAACGCAGCTACATGAAACCGCTACGTAAACTCGTAGACGTGCTACGCGGCTACGCGCCTACGACGGACTACGACCACTTCGGGAGGTGACCACGACTCGACTGCGGCCGATGACCGGCGATCGAGACCGTCGCTCATTTACCATTAAGTTTTCATTAATGCTCCAAATCCTTTGTTGTGACGTATACAGTAACGTGGAATTTTACTCTGACCTAGTCTTATTGGAACATCATTAAAGGATTTCTAGAATTTATTTATAAGTTTCGTTGGTTGGTCCTAGTTTCAATGATAGGTAACTGATATAACATTGGAAAATTTTGTAGAATTGCTGGTAGGGCAGTTTTGTAATTACGGTAACAAAAGTTCGAATTATTCAACCCTTATTAATATTATGACTGGATTTATGTTTTACCCTATTGCGTTGAAATGTTTCATCGGTTAAAAACATAGCTTTTCCATACATTTTGACTTTGTTTGTTGGGTTACAACAGATTTTTTTCGAAAAAAAACAATAATGCAATTTTTTATAATGCATTTTTTTTTTTTTTTTTTTTTAATTTCGTCACCCCCGGTTCAGAATTATGTACTGAATCAATATGTTGTGCATCGATGTCCCTGCCACCCTGTTTATGTATCTGGATATTATTTATGCTTCGAAGTACTTTTAGTCTACCTGCCAGTGTTGTTTGCAATAAGCGTGTCAAACTACGGCCACAATTCAAGGAACCCAAATGCGAGGGTTAACGCGACGTCACTCCTGTATGTTCAATGGACGCGCTAAATAAATAAAACGCAAACCGAACACTAAATCAAAAACTTTATGAACAAGAGAATCGAAAGAGTTACATAAATACATCTAAAATACACCTAAACAATTACAAACAAGAAGTAAAAACTAATACAATAATAATAGACGGGATGGACACATGACTTGATAAACTTGAACTAGAAGAATCATCAGACTTTGGAAGTATTGTACCTTCATACTGTTTCAAATACGGCATATATTTTAGTACCATGTTATACATTGGACCTCTTTCAAATGATTTGTTTCTTTCTACCTCCGCGCTGTGGAGTGCTTCGAGCAGTGGCTTGTCGAATGAGGTTGATTCTGAATCTTCTGAGGGATCTCTTAATTCTCTTCGAACCTATAGAAACAGTTATTTTTTCATAGCTACATTTTAATTATTTTTATGAACAAATACTGGTCCTGGAAAGTTTTAATTAGAGAGAAGTGGAGATAGATAATAACCCCCAACGCCGTATCTCTACGTTGATGTCGTGGTGGGGTTTGCGCGCTCTGAACTCTAGTTCTGTGCCGGAAGAGTTTACTTTGCCGGAACAGGTATAGGGTGAGGAGCCAGTTCAAAAGAGATACATAAACCCGCAGGGCATGGGGCATGGGGCGCATGGGGCAGTAGCCACCTCACGGACCCTATCTCTCGGGGGTAGTCTTGTTCCTCACCACTGGCTTGCCTTTATTGGCCGGCTGAAGTGAACACTGACGAGGAACAGAGCTCCCACATCTTTCTTGCTTTTATTGACCGACTTGAGTGGAGATTCGCAATAGAAAACGTGCTCGAGGAAAGAAAGTTTTCCAGTAAGTGCTCGTAGGGATCTTGATCATCTTCCGGGCTCTGGGATTGTTCTGAAAGCTGTGGAATACCTCTCCACTCCTCAAACACCTCAGGACATGTTGCGCCCTTATCGTTACGTCACTATGTGCTAGCGACAGTTTCTGGGGGCCCATCATTGACTGTGCAAGTCACCCCCTGCCATTTAATATGTGTATTTTATATAAAAAATTGGTCACGCAACGGCCATAGTCTCCCATAGTCCTAGATTTACTATAGCTACCCAAACCCATAATCAAATATATTTATTTCCATATCTTACAATAGCCGTACACCAACCGGGGGTTGTCCTTGAGTGCACTTGCATAGTGCGTACAGGGATAACCGTCGGTTAGTGCCTCCTTTCATTAAAAGCGTCTAACGGGCCTCTAAGAGTTGGCTTCGGCGCCTTGTACGCCTTCTAAAGGTCGCCTTCCATATGTCAGACATTTAAAAAATAATAATAACTACCAAACAACGAAGAATACCTGTCTCATATCTACTTCAAGATTTTCTGTGCGTGCCATTGATACTCGCGCGAAAAGAAAATTTCAAAGCTAAGAGAATGTGTCCAAGATTATTCGGAACATACAAAGAGATATAACTTCTACAGATGATTTTTAAAACTATCTAATGTAAGTGTCATACCTTGCCCCCTTTTGGTGCCATATCATTTTCTATACGGTCCAAGGCCTCTTGTAGTTCGCGAACTGTTTCAGCTGTGGACAAGACAACGGTTAATCAGTAAACCAATTCAATTTTTAAACCATATCGGAGGCATCTGATTCTTAGCATTTTTTTTTTAAATCCACAATATTTAACTATAATAACAGTTCGCATATAATCACAGCACTTCAAAGTTTCTCTTGTCAATCAAAGGGCTTTTACATGACTTGTGTGAGCATAAATGATCGTTAAAATATATTATGTCCAACTTTAATAAAAAATAAATCCAAAGTTATAATCGTAGTTTCCTCCATCCAGCAAAATAACTTACGATCCGAAAGATATTCATCAATATTATCCTTCACCGAGGCATTCGTAAATTCCAGTGTACTACCGGTAATGGCAGCAACATTACTATCATTCAGACTTATTACCCCAGACTGGGCTAAACCGTTGTCAATAAAGGTATTTAATGGTCCTCCGTATAGCATACTTGAGTTTTGATATAATCTTGTCACAACATCTCTTAAAACATCTTGATTGAATAAAACTGCAACACGTTTTATTTCAAGATCAGTAAATATACCATTAGTCTTCAAATCCACATTTTTTTATAAATTGTATACACACTATTGACTACCCCTGAAACATCTGAAGTATTTGCTGTATCTATTGAAGTCGATACAGTATTATCGTCGACTGGCTCTACGAATTCGTATTCTACATAGAAATCCTTTTCTCTCTTTGATATTTCTTCAATAGGCGTGTTATCTGCAAATATACGATCTCATTTAAGTATTTGTAGAAGTAGGTATTCTATTATTCTTGCAAAAGTCAACTTACTTTCTGTCTTTTCATCTAAACCTGTTAAATCTTCCATGTTGTATGATCTTGGTCTTCCAATGAAACTTACTTTCTTTTTTGGTGCTTTTGTAACAAATGGTAGCGCGGTTGGTGGTAATGCTTCGGGAGGGGCTGTAGTATAACTGATTGCGCTGATATTCGATTGTGGCATTATACCTTCGATAACTTCTACAACATCTCTTCTTTGCATAGAATTAAAATATGTTTTTTGTGTTGTTATAGTATTCGCCATCGTTGCTATAGTCAGCTTAGTTAGGTAAATCTCGTCTAGACTACCTATATAGTTCAGAGTCTCATTTTTTTCTATTTCCAAGACCGTGTCTAATAGTAGATGTTCTTCTAACGTCATCGTGGGGTCGACGACTGTTATCTCTTTCGGGGTCCATTCTGAAATTATGACGTCTGTGTAATTCTAGACTTACTCAAATTTACCGCATGTCAAAATTGGGTGCATATTTCTTGGTTGCAGAATTTCATTTCCACGTGGTCATCTTTTATTGAGTCAACACAGATGTGGAAAGTTTTGAGTTCTAAACTTCTTCCTTGGCTTCTGTACACTTGGATCAAAGTTTTTTACAAAAACACAAACGGATACTAACGATAATCACACAGCGCTTGCATCACCGTATCTTGCTGTGAGCGCGATGGGCAGGATACAGCCGGAGCCGCTGCGGTCCAGAGCGGGCGGGCCGGTGGGGGCCCGAGGGGCGCTATGTTGCATACGAGGCGCTCCACACTTCGAAGGCGACCTTGCCATGGTATCTGATAACGATACGAAAGTAAATTGATCAATCAGGGTACAGCATTCAATATAGTTCTTTTGAAGACTCTGGGCTTCTTCTGCCGAGGAGAATAAAGTGGGAAGATGATGGTGATTTAATTAGTCAAACACGAGTCTATCAACAATAATAAAAGTAAACACTGCCTATTAATAACAGTTTCTACCAAAAGGGTACCCTGGCTTTTATTAGAACAGGAAACATGAAGCTAAAAATTAAAGACTAGCTTGTGGACGAGAGGCGAACCAAAACATTTTCATACAAATTCAAAGTGACAGGCTTACCATGAACCGACTGCGGCCACAGCCAACCATATAACTCTGCGCCCACATTATTTGTGCAAAGTCACCGTAGAAACTGCCTTTATGACTTGGTCTGCAAAAAAAGAACTGTGGTAGTGCAACCTGACCAATTATAAAAGGTACATATTATGGAAAACAAAACACCTATTGAAACCTGACAAGGTTATAACGCTAGTTTTGCCCCGTAGGTACTGCTACTACTTTCAAATTAAAAAAGGAAGACGCAGAAAGACGTCCAGCCGCAGTGGACGAGACCGGTCCCATGCTTCTCGCATCCAACGCATTCCCGTGATCTTCACCAGGTTATTGATCTACCTTTTGGGAGACCTACCAACGCTGGGCTATCTGGTACACGGTCGCCACTTAACCTTTCAATGTTCAGGTTTCTACGATAAAAAAATAACGTCGTGCAAGCAGGTAAGTACGAGCAGATGAGCCCTGGAATAGAAAACGCTTATGGGCAAGCGCAGGGGGTGGGACGCCCCCCAACTTAATGGACCGACGTCCTTAAAACGGTGTCTGGGATAAACTGGATGCGGAAAAAGAAAGATGGCAGGGTGTTACGGTTGGGCGAGACCTTAGAGACCTATGTCCAGCATTGGACTGCTACTGGCAAAGTTGAAGTAGGTACGTAAATAGGAATACTCACGGCACATAGAAGGTGATATTTCCCTTATACGACATACTCTGCATGTACCAGATGTCGACCATGGACTCAACGCGGAGGCCGGGCGCCTCCCCCACCACTGAGGCGACGCACTGGCCCACTGATAGAGAATCTGGTAGAGGAGTTCCAGTAACAATAATGAGAAGGCATGAGCATCAATCACCACGCTCACCCAAGGCGGATTGGTGACTTATATCATTTTAAGTCCAGGTTTACAGTGCTCAGCCGTTAATATGGCTTTATATAGAATTGGCTCTGGCATTGTATTAAAGATGCCATTTTAATACAATGCAAAAGCCGTTTAAAAAAAAACGACGTGGCATTTTTCTCACACAATCAACGCACTGTCCAAAACCGCTGTGTAGAAGCAGGAATGTTTGCATAAGAGTTTTATAAATAACGAAAGTGAGCACTACGAAAGGATTTTTGTCAAGCCCAGAAGCCCGGGTTAAATAGGGGATGAAAGTTTGTATACAAATTCGTCATTTTTGTCGATGAGAAATCCCGTCGGGGCACGACTTGCATTTCAATTAAGCTACAGTGCACAAAGATAGTGGACGTCTGTCGTGTCGGCTGCTCAATACGATAACATCATACCTATGTACATATTAGAGCTATCACAGTGTTAAACTTTTGCAAAAAATACAATAATTTGTCAACATATACGTACAAAGATTGCGGCATGCGTCGTGCTCTTCAATTGTCCGCGGTGGCCGACACTGGTCTGCCCACCGCTGGGCCTCACGAGCTAACTCCTCAACCCAACGCTGTGGGAGAAAAGTCTCTTTAAACACAAACGTAATTGATGACTTCATACCTTAGTACCTAAATTCGTAGTAAGGAACATGCTAGGTCCAGTATGCAATAGCTTTATTTCTACCAGGATGATGCAAAAAAGTAGCAGCTCCAGGGCCTTTACATAAAACAAAAAGAGTTACACAGCCTTGTTACCCATGTGGTTTTATTTAGACTCCCTTCCGCAGGAGCTCACTGATAACGAGGCATGAGGATGAAAAAGTAACTTAAAGGCCGGCCGCAGGCTACACCACACTCAATCTTACTTGCACAAGCAAGCATATATGTGGTATGTAGGTGTAGGCGTGCTACACACTCGTTCGGTTCACAAGTGTTTTTGAAAGAAAAATATAAGTTTTAAGTTTTTTAGTATTTAAATTCCCTGGGGATCCTGACCCTCAAAAATCTTCACACCTAACATTCGGCTCTGAATAGTAACCGAATCATAACACAATTTCAGAATGTTATCTACTGTATTCAGTTTCAGTAAAACCTACCAATTTCAGCATGTCTCCAGCGGTGGGAAATCCTCTCATTTTGCCAGCAGCCGCTTCGTTCCGGCGCCTGTTGAGTCGCGCTATTACTCGAGCCTTCTCTTCTAAAGTGAGGGGTACGCTTATGTAGCCCACGCAATCGTGACTAGGACCTTCCTAGGGTGGTTTTAAAAATACTTGAAAGATAAGTTTGTATAAGAAATTAATGTAAGGTACCTATTAATAATATAGGCGCTTTACTTTGTGTAAATTATTTCATCACCACTCTAAACGGTGAAGGAAAACATCGTGAGCAAACCGGCATGTCCTAGAACCAAAAAATTCGAAAACATGTGACATCTACCAACCCGCACTGGGCCCGCGTGGTGGATTAAGGCCCACTCCCTCTCACAGAGTGGAGGTCTGTGTTCCAGCAGTGGGAACATTATAGGCTGATTATGATCAGCATCAAGAAGTTTGGAAGTGCTGAAGACGAGAACCGGTCAGTATGCAGTAAAATAATCTAATCCAACTAGCCTTTAGTGTCCCACTGCAGAGCAAAGGACTGCCTCTCCCTTTTCCAGCAGCATGCAGTATTAAAGATACGTAAATAAGGTAGTTTTAAGTAGGTAGGCATTGCTGTCGCACCTTCTGTATAGGCGTTAGAGTTAAAAGTTATGTAGGTTTGAATTTATGTAAGCGATGTAAGCCATTTCTACTGTTAGTGTGTTACGTAATTACTCCGCAGTTCATTGTTACATACAGCTTAACTGCGGAAGTAATAAGATGCAGAAAAGTTATAGAAGAGTACCTACAGGGAACTGGCAGAACGTATGGGCGTTAGTATTGCCACACATTCTGGAGCCGCAGTAGTTGACCGAGCTACTGGCGACAAGCGCTATTGCACTGGCTAACAATACTGCTATGCATTGCATTTTAGCACTACTAACAATTAATTTTGGGCATTTTGTATTGTGCATGTCGTCTGTACAATTTTGACAAGTTGTTGTAGTTGTGAAATCTGAGTTGTGAAATATTGGGGTTTGTAATTTCTGGCTGAGGTAGAAGAGTGGATCAAGGAGTTTGTTGAACCAAAAAGGTTGCTCTGACGAAGAGGTTCTTCTTTGAGAATATTACAGGGTCTTGATTTCCTATTTTTTGTGTAGTCATGTACCTACTTACTCATACTTAGTACCATATTTTATTTGTGTTAAATTTTACTTCGGTCTTGCCTTGCACTAAGTAAGTGATTTATCTATCTATTTGGGTTTCCGGTTTTCATTATGACCGTACAATGTCTTCGTAAGACAGGGCGTGTTCTGAAAAGGGTACTCTGTGAACTCGACAAATGGATGTGCGAATAACACTTATGCGACCAAACTGTACTCACCATAGTTTGAATGCACGCTTGTGCGACAAGCAATACGACGTCAGAGGCACCCCAAGGTTTGGTTTGGTTAGGTTCCTTTAAACCCTGCAGACAGAAATAGGGGCTCCGCGAAGCGGGGCTCCGTCGAGTAAATCTTAATATTATTGCTTTTCGCACAAGCGTGCATTCGAACTATGGTGAATCGCAGTACAGTTTTGTTTTGTTTTTAAATGCATGAATGCTATATTTTTCTCGTCCCAAACAGCCGACCGATTCTGTAAAAATCTCACCGTGAAAAGTTAAGTGAAGTGAGCTGTCAATAGTGTCAATCCCTAGCATTAGTTTTAGTTTCAATGGCAGCTCACTCCACGCTCACTTCACCTAAGTTTTCACGGTGATATGGTTACAGAATCGCACTGACACCGAGTCAAGTCGACAGGAACCCGGAAAGCCATAACCCTGTGTGACCCTATATGAAGGATTTTCAGGTTTAAATAACACAAAAAATATATAATAGGTATCCATTTAATGAAAATACATTAAAACAAAACCAAATATACAACCAACATCTAAATCCAGGTATATGATTTGTAATATATAAATATAACACAACTCCGTGTCTATACATTTTACCTTAAATTAATAAATAATAATTAATTGTGATTACAACAATTTTCGTTCGTTGTTTACGTACGTAGGTAGCAAATGTACTATAGAAATTATGAATTCAAATAATTTACTTTTGATTATTAAGCCGACCTGACAATAAGATAATTGAGGGGCAATTCTCGTAATTTTAAGAACTTTCAGTCTGATCTCAGTCTCGAATCTGTCAAAAATACCTGTAATTTCCCTACATTTTGACAAGTTTTTGACATTTGTTTGACGCCGAGATAAAACTGCGACTAGATTTTGAACGTTTTAAATACTTAAATACGAGAATTGGCCTTCTGGATGAAATGCCACCTACCCAATTACTCACCGCCTCTTCCCTGCGATTAAAATATTTGTGAATAACGACTAATAAAGAAAGAAAGAAATGCAGATAAAGTTTATATTCTGCACAAACAAAACGTACATTACAAAAAAAAAGATATAAAATACACACATACAAAGATGCCAAAAGCCTTGTATTCAACAAATAGAAGTTTAAAAAGTTTGACAATGTGTTTCAACAAATAGAAGTTTAAAAAGTTTGACAGTGTGTTGGCAGGGCAGTGAGTAACAGGGTGTAAAGTTCACTCATCTTCCATAGAAAAGGGAGTAACAGGGTGTAAAGTTCACTCATCTTCCATAGAAAATGGAGGATCCTCTGAACAGACGGGTGTAGTGTGGGCTACTGTCCGACGATTGATGCCGGGACGTTGTCTAAATGATAGTTGCGTGATGCAGGATTTTGCGTGACGTCAGTGTGACCCGTAGTTCGTATGTGGCGATGTAAATGCCGCCAGAGTCACACCAAGACCAACGCGACGACAAAAGTAATTAGATAGTTAACTAATTAACTTGGTCGAGTCAACACGCACAAGATTTTTGACTAATAAATTCAGCAGATGAAGGATGGAAAGAAATACAACGAGGTATCAACATGATATCAGTTACATAAGGAATGCTTCAGCTTTTCAAATGTTCACTTCGAGACTTTGATAAGCATTATCACAATTATAATATTCAAAGCATGTTCACCAATATTCATAATTATTCATTTCTATAAATCAAATTAATAAAAACATCATACAAAAAATATAAGAAATCGTCGACTAAAAAGTGTTTTTACAGTTTCATTTCAAAATGGCAACCATTTACTTTAGACTAGATGGAAATTAATGCAAAAAAATATCTCACCATTGCTGTACCATTCATAATAGATATTGAAATACAATATTGTTATCTGCCACCAGATATAAATAAATACTGAGAAAAATTGAGGAAAATGGCGTGCTGAGATCGTACAGATGTTGGATTTCGCGAACGCGCGTCAATCACTACAATTTATACCTTATTATAATTACATAAGAGTCACATGATGCGCGCTCGTGCATTGATAATCTATACTAATCAGTTCGGAACATTCTTCGGAATGCATTTTAAATGCATACCATTGACAATCTTCCCGAAAACAAACAGCTTACAAAGGGAGTAAATGAGAAAAATGAAGGACAACTCGATACTAGATAGTTGTTCCGGGTCTGGCTGTGTATGTATGTGAGTTTAAATGTTCGTAAACGCACCCACGATACAGGAGTAATTCCCAGTGTGGGGTAATGTTATTAAAAAAAAAAAAAAAAAACAATGCCGTAGAGTGCTTGAAACTGTTAAGATTTACATAATTATAGGTAATTCTGTACCGCACAGGCTTTGTGTTCTCAGGCTCTGAGTTTGTTTCGTTTTTCTGAGATAACGAAATAGGAAACTTTGCAATATGAATAGAAAACCTCCTCCCATTTTGAAGATGGTTCAAAAAGTCTTATTAATGACTTGTAGTATAAAATTACCAACAGTGATTGATTTCATAACAACTTAAACGAATTTTCCCTTCGTTTCGCTCAGCACGCCATTAAAACATTTTGTGTAAAGAGTATCACTTACAACATTTAATATGGCCGCACATTACAACTATGCACCCGTATTCCGTAACTCACTCACAATCACAATCCTCCTTCAAATCCTTTATTTTGAAGGGAATACAAAACCCATCGCTTCATTGTGTTAGAGCGATTCTGCAAAAGTTAAACAATATCGGCCTTATTACAAAAAGAAGACCGCGTTTCCTCGATCTTTAGATACCTTTGAGTTAGTACTTGGAAGCAGAATGTATTCTGATGAAGTTACAGTTCTTAATACAAAAAAACAGACGTTAAAACCGAGACTGAGTTATTAATTTTATATTAAGAACTCTACGTCAGTCGGAATAAAGTTCTAAATACCATACAGGCTCGATGTTTTCAGCTTGGTCTCATTAAAGTACTCGTTTTGTAATGGAAAAAGATCCTTGTCGCTATATTGTTAAGTTGTAATATTGTGATTTGCGAGTGTATTATGTAATTAGGCGCCTGTACTCTTGGCTTGCGTAATTTGGTCTTCTTCCTTGGGTAGGTAGTACATCGAATCTATGAAGTACTTCGTGATATCCGATACTAGACTCCGGTCCGATATTTCTTGAGCTACGCCGTATATCGCCATCTGTGGAAATAAAGATTCGAGATTATTTAATATAGAATGCTTCTATAGTTTAAAATAATTTATAGATGTAAAGTGTTGACGCCTTGTAAGTCAAAGACCCTGAAATTTTGCATGCTATGTTTTATCTTAGCTAAACATGTTTGTTCCATTATTGTTTGTTGTTTGTTTGTTATTTAACAACATTGTATACCACTATAGTAATTTTGGATGGAGAGACTAGTCAGATAAATTGTGATTGATTGAGCTATTTAACTAATAGTGACCAAAAAGGCCTCTTTGGGGGATTCATAAAGATTCATAAAAGTGTGACATCGTGTGACAAAGGTGTTCCATACATTTTAACCGCGTAGGTATCGTACTTTTGTATGAAATAACTTTTTTTTTAATATCCTAAGGAAAGTGTCAACTCTGGGGGCTCTAGACATGAGTCTAAACTGTTACCATGAATTTAGCACATGAGTGCGTGAGTGCTAAATTCATAGCATCGTGTATAGAAAGTAAATATTTACCTTGCCCTCCACAGGCGCGTTGCAGTCCTTGAAGCACGCTTTGGCAGTTTCGCGCAAGTCGGTCAAGAACCTGTCGGCCACGCCCGCCTGCGTGTGCGCGTGTGTCACGCAAATATGAATCCTAGAGAAAGACAGTATATTATCAGCTAAGAAGCTATGTATGGAAGTTGAGCCCGCGTGGTGAATTTTGGCCCACTCCCTCTCACAGAAAGAGGAAGCCTGTGTCCCAGCAGTGGGAACATTATAGGCTGATTATGCTACTCGATTAATTGTAAGTGGCACTACAAGTACAAATTGGTATCCACAGGTACATTTTCTAATCCATTTGTTTACATTTTAATCACATTCTTTTGGAACAAAACATAGCTTGGACTTACCCGGACGGGAACTGCAAAGCGTTTAGACTCCACCCCTTCTTGTGCAGTAACTCCGCCATCTTGAATATGTCAAAGTGTGTGGAACCAAACGCGACCACTGACGTCACCGGCTTACCGAATACAAACAGACCGGGGATCTTGCGCACCCTGGAAATATACAATTTATATGTTAGAAAAGTCTCCACACAATGGATGCCGACGCCGCACCGGCCCAGAAAGAGATGGCAAGATGACCTGGACCGCAAGGGCTGGTTCGAGGTGGCGCATGAAAACAGTTCCTGGAAGGATTTGGGGGAGGCCTATGCCCAGCACTGGGACAGTATAGGCTACCAAAAAAGTTATTACCCGTGACTTCGTCTGCGTTTATATTTTTTTAATATTCAAGATGAAAAGTGTCCTTCTCCGAGTCCCAGGCTACCGGAACCCAATAAAATTAGGGATCGCTGTATGTTTTAGCTATATCTACGAGAAAAAAACAGTTGAAATACGCTTTACGAGGAAAAACATATACTTACTCATTTTCAATATATCTGGCAGTCTTGATAACTTCGTCGGTCATCTGCACGTATCGCTTCTTGCCGACAAACATCATGGTTGCCCAGCAAGCCGCTATTAAACCACCCGCGCGGCTGCCTGCGAATTAAATACAAACTATATTAGAAATTCTATTGAAGCAATCTTGAAGAAGGCTTGACTCATTTTGAGTGACGAAATTCACGCTGGAGAAGAGTTTTTGAGCTGAATCACTTGCAAAGGCACTGATAGAATGGACTTTATCTGTGCATTTAGGGCCTGTTTCAGTCTCTTGACAGGAATTAATTAAAAACGGGCTTACTAAATTATAAAAATCTGCCAGATAAATTAAAGGGAACTTATCTGGAGGTTTTGAAAACAGTCATTAGAGTGTGCTAGCCCTTATGATCTTTTGACTGCTTCATTCCACATTAGTTCATGTTCTTACTGAATGTCAACGGTGTTAGTTTACACAATACACGCTTATAACCGAGAGCATCCGATACACGACACTGGCATTGCCCTAGTGAAACAGTGGCGCTACACTCAAGTTTCTAACTGTGACTCATATAACAAGAATGAATGAATACGAAACTCCCGTTAGGAAATTCTGAGTGCATTATACTTACAGCTTTCAAAAGAAAAGTATGCGCTTCGGGTATCATCGTCTATCTTCGGAAATACGAACATGGGACGATGCGATCTAATATAGAGCTATTATAACCGTGGAAGTTCTTTCATATTTTGTATTACAGTGTTTACAAAGTTATTGATTAACAACTCTATGCAGTTCCAAATTAATTCAAAACTTTTCAGTGAGTAGGTAACTCGACAGAGAGAAAACTTCATACAAACGCGCAATGATAGGTGCACCACTACAATAAAAAACTTAGAAGTATTACTTCTGTGGCGCGACGTTCGTGCTAATTCGGAAACACGAAGATTATCGAAGCGCATACATTTCTTTGGAAAGCTGTTAATTGTCCACCGTTTTGGGGCCTATTGTGCCTTACTGTATCAGACCCAAATGTAACCGTCGCTGGTGTCTGCCTAAAAATCAGAATCTAAATCTATCTATTACTAATAATATAGTTGAAGTGTTTGTTTGAACGCGCTAATCTCTGGTTTTGAAAAAATGTTTTTTGCTTTTTTAGCTCAATTCCATAGCCCAGCCCATTGGAACATTTGAAGCCGAACCAAAAGAAAAAATCAGAAATAGAACTAATAGCGCGGGCTGGCGAAGCGATGCGACGGGGAGGGTCGGGGTACAAAAAATTTCACGCTGATGAAATCGCGGGTAGAAGCTATAAGTGGCCTTATAGCGCTCGTCGCTTTCATCACTCAGCCGAATGGCCAGCACTGCAGGGGGTCTACCCCGAAGGGCCATATCGCTGCTTAAGTTCTAACACCACGTAAGTCAAAAATATTAACTTTACAGGTGAGTGACAAAATGGCATAATTTTACATACATCATGATACATCATCATGACGATCATGTTTCATATTTAATAGATAAAATTTGAAGTGTACACAAATTATAAAATAGTATTGTCATGGTATCTTATGTAGGTAAAATTATGCAGTTTTTTCACTCTACTGTAGAGTTGTTATTTTTGACTTACGTGGTGTTAGAACTTAAGCGACGATATGCGACGATAAAATACATACCATTGACAGTGGGCGACCCGTACACACCGCCGGGCCATTCTGTCGTGACCGTGTACTGATGATGTCTGTATTCTTGCTTCCTGTACAGGATTACTGACGTGCCCTTAGGTGCGAAGCCGTACTGAAAGAGTCAGGAAGGTTATATGATAATATTGTTTAAAATGATCGACTGATTTTACAGTACTGGCAGATACAGGCAGCACACACAGGGGAGCAAAATACTCGAGCAGCTTTTTATTATAATTTTTTTATTGTAAATTAAATTGATAATGTGTTATTCCTCATTGATGTGACTCGTAAATTAACAAACGAATGAGAACTTATGATATAAATATACAATCAGTTTTGTATACCGGCTGACTTTTTTACAATATGTACAAAAACAAGGTACAGACGCCAGCACATCAAGCTACCCGAAACTGTCAAATTTTCCCAATCAAATTTGAACCTAATGCTTTAGCGATAAAGTTGAAAATCTATTAAAGAAATTTGACAGATTATACTAGCTTGATGTGCTGGCGTCTGTACTAGAGGTGAACGGAGTAGAAGAAGCCTATAGCACATTTTTCGTTTTTAATTACAAAAATCTCTTTTTTTTTACATTCAATCCATTAATTGAAGCCGGCAGATGGCTTTACTCAAAGGATTGTCGCTACGAATTCATTGATAATTTAAGCGCGTAGAGAAATGCGTTTATGTATAGAGATTTTTTTTTTTAATAAAGAAATTTCTGTGCCATAGGCTTCTACTCTGTTTACCTTTTATCCAGTTTTGGTCCAGACGGTAAAAACAAGTCAGCCGGTATAATATATTATGCTACTCTTATAATTACAACTCACTTTATGCGTATCAGCAGACATGCTAGCGACTCCGGGCAGTCGGAAGTCAAAGACGGGTATATGATGACCGGCATCAGTCATGAAAGCTGCAATGAACCCTCCAAGACACGCGTCCACGTGCAGAGGTATGTCGTACTCTACCGCCACGTTCGAGAGGGCGATTATATCGTCCATTGTGCCGTACGGGTAGTTCGGGGCTGAGCCCACGATCTGTAAGGAAGGAAGGACAATAGTTGGTTAGATGTAATGTAGAGGAAAATAGATTAAAAAACTTCGACGCGCAAAAACATACCACTTATACAGTAGTTGACGAAAAAAAAACAAAATACATGACCATACATAGGCAGAATCACCGCTGCACCACCCCATGAGAGATGGCACAGCAGCGATCCACGAACAAATCGTCTAGCTTGTCTGAAATCTGTCTGTGTTATTATGTGGAACTAGCCCGCACCCTACCGCCAGGGATGCACACCGCTTGCGCAATATGGTGAAAAAACAATCCACTCGCGCCTTACAAATTCATATACAACTACTTGCTAGATATGTAAATGACAGTGACAGGAAGTTATTATAACATCATCAACATACAATAGGTGAAAAAAAAAGTGTGCGTCTCGGGATGCGCGACAGAAGTAATAACTTAAACTAATCTAAGTTGATAGCGCTGTCGGTTAGAGTGAGAGAGGAAGAGCCTGCCTACCGCTGCCGTATACGTGAGAGAAAGGGAAGCCAGACAGACCGGCGCCGTAACGCGTTACGTTACGAAGCGGTTTACCCTAACCTAGCTAACTCAAAAATCACTCGGAACTTGAATAAAACTTATATGGGACCACCTCGGGAACCCTTACTAACAAGAATGATTAAAAGCGGTTCATAAATGATGAATTTCTGAGGTAACAAACATAAAAAATACAACCGTATTGAGAACCTCCTCCTTATTAGAAGTCGGTGAAAAAACGAAGAGTGCCCCGCCCTGCAGTCGAACAGAATACAGGTTAGGAAGATAGAATTAAAAGTACTTACCAAACAAGTCCTCCTGCCAATCGCCTTCCTTACTTTCTCAACATCGACCGTCATCGTATCTTTATTCACAGGTATTGTCTTAACAGACAGCCCGAGGTACTGAGCCGCCTTGTCAAACGCTGAGTGAACAGTTGATGGCACTATAATTTGAGGGTTCGATATGCCCTTACTGTAGGCGAGGTCTCTGAAGGCTTTGCAGGCCATTATTATTGATTCTGTGCCTCCTGTTGTTACCTGGAATAGGAAAATTTGGATTACATACAATAAATATGTATGGAAGCGAAACTACTGCTCAAAACGGACTCATAAAATAACGGCGCGATGGCAAAGGATTGATTTTGAATCTTATTTTCATACTCTTAGCACTAACATTTTATTGAATTCGTCCCATTAGGGAACTTGAACATACTACAGGAAGGTGCGGTAGGTATGGCGCGGAAGGCTTCGGCATGCCGGCCCATACTTACAGACCATGCCACGTCCAGCAAGTCGCGCTGTTAGTGCGTTTCGGCGCAACAGAGTCGGGGTAGTATTATCGCTTGCAGGATGTTACGCGCTCCACCCACAAAATGACAGCCTTATTTTGGCTAGAGCGCGTTTGCTTGTATACGAACGAAGTATCTATCATTTATTTTTACTACAGTACATATATCCATCTCGCTCGTAATTCTATCCCCGTTCTTTTGCAATGTTTTTTCAAACTCAAATCATTTATTTCAATTAAACCATTTACAGGCACTACTCAACATTCTAACTTGATATAGAATGACATTCATAAACGAACTACTTACGTCACAACTAATTAACATTTATAATCCTTTGAGTCAACAAGTGTTTTTAGTTGCTTTTAGTGGAACAATTATCTCTCTTATCGTCTCGGATGATTATAATTTGTTTGGAAGGTCATGAACGGTATTTGTGTACGTAGAAACATTTTAGCGTAGCTTAGCGTACTAATTGCCCAGGTTACTAATCTAATCTAACTGGCCTGTATTGTTCCCCTGTAGTGCAAAGGTCTCACTCCCCCTTTCCACACAATTCTGTCGTTTGCAATTGTTTCGATAGGACTCCTACCATAGGAGTCAAGCTCGTCTCGCTGGCCTACCGCGATGTCGTCTTGTGTTTAATGGGGACCGGTTAACAATCCATTGGATAATCATACTTTTCCTAATATAATAATATTATAAATGTGAAAGTTTGTATGGATGGATGGATGGATGTTTGTTACTCTTTCACGCAAAAACTACTGAACGGATTTGGATGAAATTTGGCACACAGATGGTTTATATCCAGGATTAACATATAGGATACTTTTATCCCGATATTTCCACGGGATCGAAACTTATGCGGGTGAAACCGCGGGGCGCAGCTAGTATTATCATAAATTCGAAAGTAACTCTGTCAGTGGTACCTTTTCACGCCTAAACCACTGAACGGATTTCGATAAAATTTGGCAATGTGATAGATGCCATCTTGGGGAAGGATATACTTATGCTACTTTTTGTCCCGATAGACGTTCCCGTCGGACAATTTCCGACATCGACGCGGGCGAAGCCGCTGGCCTCACCTCAGTACACCTTAGTTTACTGAATGTCCTATGATTCGTGTTTTTTTATGAATATTTACTTGCTACTCAATCGTTTACGACCTATAAAATAAAATCGAATATAAAGTCTCACGAAAAAGGTTTGTAAGTTATTTATGGTTTTTAGTTGTTTTTTTTATTTTTAGTTAAAAATAACTTAACACTCATGTCTACTTTCCTTTAAATTAAGCCTTTCAAAGGTCAGTCAGTTGTCTCTTTATTAAGTTATTTTTATATAGAGGTACGTTTTGCCTTTTTATAGTGAAGGTCGGCTTACGGTCAAAGCTATCAAAATAAATTATACTTATTTGTTCCATTTTTTCATAAAAAACTAATGTTTTGATTTACATATTTTTTATAATGGACTTTGTTACTGCAGGAAAACAACCACGACATATCATAATATTATTACAAGTTGATATAAGATTAGAACATTTGAACAAGCATTCTAACTGGCGCAATTAGCCTTAAACCTCGGGGCGTTTGATACACCAAATTATACACTATACGCAGTACCAACATACATACATAAATACACGCCTTCATCGAATGAGGGTAGGCAGAAACAGCAGAATGCCATCTGCTACGAAGTATTACATTTTTTTGTAACAAATAAATAAAATTGAAGTGTCTCTCTGAATGATGTAACCAATACTTTGTAACCGTATTATTTTGATTTCAAAGAGTGTCCATGGAGTTTCTTGCCCGTTCTTCTCCATAGGTACCTACTACGCTTTGGAATGGGCAACTAGCTTCATCTTTCTGACTGACCGACCCCTTGACAATTCAAAAGTGCCTTTTTAACTTATTAAATAACAAATAAAAAAACAATTTTTAATTTTTTTGTATTTTTGTTCCGGATAATCTCCGACAGGCTGGACCTATTTTGACGGGACTTTCACTGGCAGATAGCTGATATTATAACTAAGGCTAGTAAAATAAAGGCTAAGTTATTTTAGAAAAACAATTAGGGTTCCCCGCAAAAAAAATAAAAACCAATGAAATTTGCAAAGCTAGTATTTTACTAAAGTTACCGATAACAATCCACAAAGAAAAGGTTCAAACTTACCGTCCCACAGCAATCCTCATCTCCATGGAACAGGTTGATGGCCATCCTCACGACTTCGGCTTCCATCTTATTAATGCCAGGGAACACATCTGCATGCAACGGGTTGGTATAAGCGGTGAGGCTGTATGCGTCACAGGCCACCTTGCTGATCTCCTGGTTCACATGGTATACTGCGCCTGACACCGACCCTCCCTGCCAGTCGTAGGCACCTGGGTACAAGTTAAATATTTTAGACCAAGAATGAACAACAACGTAAATAACGCAATTAATGTTGTTGAACTGTCAAAATGAAACCTATCGCTACTCAATACTCATAGTGAGTTATGCAATTACCCCGCTAAAAATGTTATTGCGTTACGTTAAGTTTTTCACAGTGCGCGAAATAAACGGAATCTTTAAACAATGTGTTAATGGCACATAGAGTTCAATTTTATCATAATTGCTGAATTATCAAGTGTAACAAGCGTGTCATAATTATAATCTGAGTTATTGTGTGCTTAGTTATGTTCTTAACAAGTATTTTAATAATAATAATAATAATATCCCTGGACATTTCACACAGCACCATTTTGTCCCAAGCTAAGCAACCTAATGCTTGTGTTATGGTAACAAGATGGCTGATAAACTACTTATATACATTTTTTTTTTTTGTAAATACATACATATTATAGATAGAAAAACACCCAGACTCGGAACAAATACATGTAGGTCATACATATATTTGTTCCGTGCGGGAATCGAACCCGCGACACGCAGCGCAGCAGTCAATCGCTTAACCAACTGCGCCAACCGTGCCGTCAAATTATATTATTTATCTCGCTTATTTGGTTAATTCATTCAACTATGTATTATTTTTGACTGAAAACTGAAGACACGGACTACCCCTATTGAATTTATTGTATTCCTGTTCATTCACAGGTTGTCTGGTAGTATTAGTAATACGACTACCGCTTTACGCACGGCTACACATCAAGCTATAATAACCAGTATAACCTGACTTCTGATTGTACGAAAAACCTATACAATGCGAGGTCAGCTAAAACTGGAAAATTATAGCTTGATGTGTGCCGTGTGTACCCTTGATATTAACCTATTGACCGCCCCAGTCGGATTAATACGACAATTTTTGTTCGTGCCCGTGCCGCCTCAGCCGTATTTATACGACTGAGAACCTATGTTCGTTTTTTGTGTTAACAGTGCACGACACTATTCATTCTAAATTTGAATCGCGACATATTCCCCAAAAATGTAAACAAATATGAGTTTATGGAAAAATAACTTTAATTCCAACACAGCAAAGTTCAGTTTACGCTACAACTTCAAACATTTTTATAGCTTTTTCAATAGTGCTAGTCACTCTGAAATCAACTTAATCTTGATTAAAATAAAGTTGATTTTTGTTTACCTTGAAATAACGTCAATTTGAAACAAATAAAATTTGAATTTATTATTTATTTATTTGTCGATTCATCAGTTGGATGCTGGGAACACGGAAATTGATATTAAACCAAGCGGTCAAAACGTTAAAGGTTTTGTATAGATGCCCTAGCAATTGCTTTTGACCACTTTCGACAATTCCCAGTCAATTAAAAACTGTTACATAGACAAATAGACCTTGTCGTTTTATGAAGTGCAAGGGACATTCAATCTTAGGGTGGAAAGACATTAAGTGCGAGGGACATTCAATCTTAGGGTGGAAAGACATTAAGTGCAAGGGACATTCAATCTTAGGGTGGAAAGACATTAAGTGCAAGGGACATTCAATCTTAGGGTGGAAAGACATTAAGTGCAAGGGACATTCAATCTTAGGGTGGAAAGACTTTAAGAGGTCGACTATACAAATGAGCTTAGTTAAAATTTTGGTGTGCAACAAAGCATATCCTGTACATCTATCCTACTAATATTATAAATGCAAAAGTTTGTAAGGATGGATGGATGGATGGATGGATGATTGTTACTCTTTCACGCAAAAAATACTGAAGGGATTTGGATGAAATTTGGCACAGAGATAGTTTATAACCAGGAATAACACATAGGATTATTTTTATCCCGATATTCCCACGGGATCGAAACTTATGCGGATGAAACCGTGGGGCGCAGCTAGTCAGATATACTTTCAAGTAAGTTTCAAGCATGAATATTCCAATAGTAGACAAATCTTACCTAAAGCCACATGATCCCTGACTTCTTCAATGACTTGTTCAGGGTCAAGGCCTATCTCCGGCAGTTCTCTCCTCACTGTGACACCTGCTAATCTTTTTGTGACATCCTTCCTGAAGTCACTGTTGATTTCTGCCATCTTTTCTGCAATCTTACGCCTAACTATGGGCACTGAACGGAGCCATCTGTAGAATTCTTTGCGGAGGCGAGTTGTTACACCTGGTGGAAAAAAAGAAAACATTTTTTTATTATTTTCAAATTATCGTTGGATCATTAAATTATAAATTAATTTAATGTTAAATCACAAAGTTACTAATACTAAATAAGACAGTGGTGTTCCAGTTCACTGGTTTTTACTCATGAATGAAATGCAAGACTTTTTAAAATTACGTTTAAATAATAATAATATCCCTGGACATTTCACACAGCACCATTTGTCCCAAGTTAAGCAACCTAATGCTTGTGTTATGGTAACAAGATGGCTGAAAATACATACATATTATAGATAGAAAAACACCCAGACTCGGAACAAATACATGTAGGTCATACAAATATTTGTTCCGTGCGGGAATTGAACCCACGACACGCAGCGCAGCAGTCAATCGCTTAACCACTGCGTGGCTTAACACGGAGTTCGCGTCAGAACTGTGTGGCGGCGAAGTGATTCAAAAGTATGACACTGAGTCTGACATACTTTTGAATCACTTCGACGCCACACAGTTCTGACGCAAACTCCGTTCATTAGTATTAAATTTCTGATTTTGATCATCTACTTTTGCTGTTGACTGTACAACTCGTACGTCGGGCCTGTACCACTGGGCCACCACAAAAATTAAACAGCTCAAAAAAAAAAAGTAACAATTGTAATCTAATCTAATATAATCTAATATCGCGACATATTCGCCAAAAATGTAAACAAATATGTGTTTATATGGAAAAATAACTAATTTCTACACAATAAAGTTCAGTTTACGCTATAACTTCAAACATTTTTATAACTATTTCAATAGTTCTAGTTACTCTGAAATCAACTTAATTTCCATTAAAATAAAGTTGATATTTGTTTAACTTAAAATAACTCAATTTGAAACTATAAAATTGGAATATACATACTTTAGAAAACTATGCCATACGGCATACATTTATTTTAGAATCAATATTTTTATTTCGTATCTCTAATTAATGCAGATAATTTTATAAAACACTTACACTCTTGTGCATTATACAAGCTATGTGCCCACACTAAAGCGAGCACCGATGATGCAGTCATGGTGACTATCTGCCATGCCTCCTTCCCCTCGAACAGCCTGTTGATGGCCTTCAGTGGCTGCGGTCGCTCACTCATGGCTAGAATATGAACAGCATTTTAGAATGATTATGCAGTGTACAACAGTTTCTATGACAGCCTTCTATAACCTGCGGAACACGCTAACAGTAGCAATAGCTTTCATTTTGACAGTTCAATACCATACGCAAAATACGCGTAGGTATAGAGGTATGAGGAACAGGGTGTAAAGTTCACTCATCCTCCATAGAAAAGGGAGGATCCTCCGACCAGACGTGGTTGTGTCTGGTGGGCTATTTCCCAACGATTGATGTTGGGAAATTGTATCTATGCTAATTGCGCGGTAAACTCTGCTTGCGAGATGCAGGATTTGCGTGACGTCAGTATGACGCGTTGTTCGCATGTGGCGTTGTAGATACCGCTACACGCGCATTGACGAGGAGTTGCGGACACCAGCACGCATTACCTATTACCTACTGACAGTTCAACAACATTCATTACGTTATTTACGTTGCCGAACAGACAAATTTTTCGTCGTAATTTTGATATTGGTGCAAAATCAGGGGTAAAATAACTGTAATGAGAATTGACTGGTTAAATAATCACCATATAATTTTTATTTAAAACTATATGACTACACAGTGGATGCTTGGTATCCTGTCCAAATATCAATAGTTCATACAAAAAATCCATACGAAAAAGGATGTTCAGTTTTTTCCCAATAGGCTAGTTTCCTAAACTCCGTCAGTTAGATTATCGAAAAATATTGAACCCGTATTTTTTCTTTTGTCAATTATATATATTGGGGTTTATTCATAAACGATGACTAAAGTTAAGTAACGTTTAAACGTCAAAAATGTATGGTTAAACAGTCGCTAATCACTGCTTAACTTTAAGCAACGTTTATGAATAAAGGGGAAAATGATGAAGATATCGCTCGTTAAAGTTCCGCGTGACGTCACTTGCTTGCGACGCTTTTGCAAGCAAGTGACGTCACGACCCCCCACTCCCAAATTTTGACGCGCTTTATGTTTGTCAGTTTTTGTTTGATTGACAAAAGAAAAAATACGTGTCTATTAATTTTCGATAATCTAACTGACGGACTAAATATAATTATTATTTTTTTACCCAGGAAACTACCCTATTTGAAACTTTTCCATTTTTTTTTTCATAAAACCTAGTTCAAACTATAATACGATTATTTTGAAACAAAAAAAAAATAATAGCCAAATCAGTCCAGCCGTTTTCAAGTGATGCTAGATTATCTGTAACTTTTGTTGCTGATTGTAAAGAATATTCTACTCTATTCTATTGTGTCATTGTACCTTGCACGTTTACATAATCATTATGAAATCAAAACAGATTTGTTTGTCTTTGTTTAGCCATCGCATTCGCGGTTTTATGGTCGTTTTTTTTATTATTTTTTGGAATTGATACATAAGCTTATTATAGGAGAAGAGCCAGGGTAGCCCGCGAAATTCAAATTTCTTCTTTTGACTTTACAGAATTATAATCATTAAAATCATCTATTCAATCTCATTTAATCCTATTGATTGATATTTCATAGTCGTGATTTTAATATTCATATAATCCTATTGAATATAGGATTATATGAATATTAAAATCATCAATACAACCTTCATATACATATAAATCCCATTGATTGATATTTCATTAAATAGTCATTCAATAGGATTAATTAATGAACTTAGTGGTTTGTACTGATGATTTCAATTATTATAATTATTTAAATACATACTTGTTATGCTCGCGACTAATTGCGTCATAGAACCTAACACTGACCTGCAGATTGCAAAACATACAAGAAAATTTGAATTTATTGGGCCACCTAGCGCATCCCCCTTAGGGATAACAATCACAATTATTGTTAACGTCATTAGAACCATTTCATTATTTTTTTTCTTCTTTAAAGTATCACAGTTGTTGAAACTTTATTCACACAATCTAGTCTGTTAGTTAATCTATACTCATGTAATAATACTGAAGTTTGTTCGTTTTTTGTACTTTTACTACCAGTGGGAGCAGAAATTTTTTTTGCATTTTATAGCCCAATTCTGAGGTAGGGTACTTGACATGCAATACGACCCTTATGAGCCGAGCAAAAAGATAAACGGGCCACAGACATAGGATATGTTTTATGTTGAAACAAGAAATTTCACGCTGATAAAGTTGCGGGCAGAAGCTAGAAACTACTAGTACTAATATAACATAAACTGCTACAGGCGCGGTCGCAGCCCAAGATTTTAGGGGGTCACCAAGTAGTAACTTAGTGTAATAAGTTAGTAAGGCAAGTAAATCATGCAGACTCTCGACAGCTTGAATGATTTTGGGAGGGGTCATGACCCCCCACCCTTGGACCGCGCCTGAACTGCTAAATAGTTTAGAACCATTGCAACATGTACAATGGTTGTTTATTAATAAGATTACCTACACCAATTTTATCTACAGCACTATTATTTATTTCATCCCAATCAGTGTTTGATTTCTGGAATCTTAATGTAATTATCATGTGAGTTTGTGTATGTTAAAATTAATAGTTACAATAAAATTGTCATTGACTTAGCCTAATTAGAAAGATAGGTAATTAGAGAGCAAAGAACAGTTCTACTTTTGGATTGGAAACTGCCTTAGCACAGGTAAGAAAAACCTTGTCTTTGTGTAAATAAAACCTGAACTACGTATTATTTGAGCACGAACGATGAAGATACACAAAGTAGATACAATTACAGGCTGAATTATTGCGCAAGCGAATAAATAAATGCTAACAAACGCCGGTAATCTCGTAATTTATTTCACAGTAATAAATTGTGTTTTAATATGCACGTACATTTCATACAATATAACTATTCTTATTTAGTTACTTACCGAATACAGCTGGGTAGAAACTATCACAGTATTTTCTGTTTCTCGAGCTTATCTCAATCAATTTTGACAATTCATAATCTTGATAACGACACACTGATAACGATTATTCAAACGAGGATTATTTCGTAAATGAGATAACAATGATGCTTAGCAGCAGAAAACTGTAATTGAAAAGACACTAATTCAAACAAAAGCGTGTGTGTTTAATCAAATAAACAACACTCAATTGAACTTTGAAATCGACTCGACCATACATGATACACTACATCGCACCTCTATTGGTTTTAGTGTTGTACTGCGTTGGGATCGATTAATTAAAATACGAAATCAAACTAAATTACTAATTGACACTGCACTGACAGATTGTGAAATTCTTTAGATGTATGTATAGTGGTATTGTCCGTACAGCGAAATATGAGTTTTGCATTGGCGTGAGCGCAGAGTGTGCATTCGATTTGAAGCGTACCTACCTGACACTTTTCTATTGATGTTTAATTTGTTTCAGCGTCCCAATCACACGAGCGCAAAGCTAATGTACAGACGCCAGCACATCAAGTTAATACAATCTGTGAAATTTCCTTAATATATTTTCTACTTTATCACTGCTGGCGTCTGTACCTACGTCACTGAAAAATGGTTTCGATAAAATTCATAGTTTTGCCCCTTTATTTCTCCATGACAGTCAAGAGACGATCCCCAAATTTGTAAGTTTTTGATAGGTGGGTCGCGGTCCAGTAAACTTTGGGAACTACAGGTCTGTACCACACTCTTAAAAATATGACCACACCAGACCTTTTTTATACCTACATGCTTTATAGAAGAAATTTCGTTGTTGAAAACTACAAATTAATTGTTTAAAAGAAACTAATTGGCATACCCTAAAACCAGTGACAATGAGTTTAGTACCTATTGATACAACCTTGCTGGCACTCACAAATGACAGAATTGTGTGGATAAGGGAGAGGGAGGCCTTTGCCCTGCAGTGGGACAATATAGGTTAGTTAGATTAGATCAAACCTTAAATCGACTTATACCTTGGAAAACAAACGACAATTTGCCGACTCAAACTGTGTAATACACCTCACTACTCACTACCAAAAATAAATTTTGACATTGACAATCAGATGTCAACAGTGTTGTGTTCCAGTTTTACCGACTTGTTTTTTTTTGTAGGTATATCTAACAATTTTTCTTCTTCTAGAATTTTGAAGAATACAATAAAAAGCTTAATCATTTATTCATGATATTATGATCACTGAACGAAATGCATAATTATCATTTTTTTAAACTGTTTCTTAGTATCACGACATAAAAAAACAAAAAATAAAATATTACTGCATGCTTAAAATGTAACAAAGTCTAGGTCTGAACCGCAATTCGATTTAACCGAGAGAGAACAGCTGTTGATATTATGAGTCATCAACCTCCAGTTTCCTGTATTCCAAACACAGCCAAAATGTCGAAAGCTAAAAAAGTAATCGAAGAAGCGAAGGAAAATAATAATCCTGAAATAGATTTGGTGGACAAAGGACTTTCTAGCCTCGATGAAATACCTGGATTGTGTAAGTTAATTGCTTTAAACCTGTTTACCCATAAAAGGGCGTAGTGTAACCAGTACAGGGAACTCGTTTTGATGTATTGCACTCTGTACTTATTATTTATGCACCTTAAGTTGATAAACATCTTATTTTCCCTTATTGCTGCGTATAAATCTACCTAGAAATCGTAATATTCGATCATAACGTTGATCAAGGTTGTATGTCTATCAGATTCAGAATTAATAAGTACTTTTGTTTTTAAATTTCAAGAACATTGCATGATAGACCGCCTACAGATCTAAAAATAGAACAATGTTCTCAACATTTAATTGAGCATTTTAGATTATTAATTCGGTTTTTCACCCGTTATTGAAGATTTACTGAAGGTAATTTTAACTATGACATCATTCCTACAATATTATGAGGGGTTTCCTTCCCTGTGGATTCTTTAGTAAACTGATAGAAGAATGTTTTTAATTTGTTCATTAATGCTAACATAATTATGTATGAATATACTGCCTTGTGACAACAGCAACCCTTAGATAAAACTGAAAAAAAAACTGAAAATACTCCCATTTGACCACATTCATATTATTATGGGTGACTTAGTTTTATTTTTTTTTTCCTTGTCATGTTTTCTAGAACTAAGCACTAGTGTTGTAAGTGTTATTTCTGCACAATTATTAAAATTTTATTGATGTTTAATTTTTGTTTTTGCATGCTGTGTCTATTGTACACAATGCTTGTATTTTAAGAATAAACAGTGTAACAATTGTAGATAGGCCAATTAATAAAGAATCTAATACTCTTTGTTGTACCTTGTATTGTTCTCTTTATTGTCTTTGTATTTTCTCATTGTTGTTAAATAAAATAAATGAAAACACTTAGAACCTGGATGAGGCTGGCAGCACAGGATTGTGGGGATTGGCACAAGAAGAATTTATTAATGTCAGGCTGTGGTGGATGATGATGATGATATTCATATTCAAATATATTTTTTTTTCATTCCACAATGTTAACATGGCCACAGATCGCACAAGACAGGAAGCTTGGAAGGAAAAAACATTTTTTTTTAGGCGAGGCCTTCGCCCGCAGTTGGGCAAAGGCCTCGCCTAAAAAAAAAAGTTAAAACGCAAAAATTTTTTTTAACAAGATTTACGAATTTTGCTCTTGAGATCCTGGTGTCTTACCTGTACTATCAATAGCCTGACAATGAACTATATTTTTAATCATAAACATTGCCTCTTTCAGTCACTCTCACCAACATCACCCGTCTCACTCTCAGCCACAACAAGATACAAGTGGTTCCTGCTGCACTTGCAAACCTCACTAACTTGGAGATACTGAATCTTGCCAACAACCACGTGACAGAGCTTCCCGTTAGTCTATCCTCCTTGCCGAAGCTCCGTATCCTCAATGTCTCTCTTAATAGACTGTATGGGCTGCCAAGAGGTTTCGGATCTTTCCCGGTTTTGGAAATCTTGGACTTGACATATAACAATCTCAATGAAAAGAATCTGCCTGGGAACTTCTTTACTATGGGTATGTATTTTTCATTATTATTTTTATTGATTTTGGGTGGATAGCATACAAATTTTTCGATACTGCATCTGTGCAAACTCCATTAGTCATTATGTAGTGCCAATTAATGTTATCTTACATTTTATATTTATTTCATTTTATGCATTAAATAGAATAGGATGGAAATTGCTACCAACAAATGCTTATTATGGTTCTATATATTTTTTTAACCGTTAATGTCTCACCGCTGGGCAAAGGCCTCCCTACTCTCTTTCCACCTCTCTCTGGCCAGAGCTGCCAAGGAGCAATCTTTATCAAAGGAGTTTAGCTGATCCCGCCATCTCCGTCTGGGCCTGCCGCGATGTCGTTTGCCATTAACCGGAACACACTGGGTCTGAAGTTTGGCCCACTGATCGTCTGACATGCCGCAGATGTGTCCAGCCCAATTCCATTTAAGCATGGCAGCTTTCCGAGTGCTCTATAACTGTTTTCAAAAGCTGTGCATAATAAAAGCAAAATTGCTTAGTGCACTCACAGAGACAGTGTCACGGTAGCCCGCGAAATTCAAACTTTCTTCTTTCCTGACCCTGGCCTGCAAATTGCAAATAAAACGTAAGAAAATTTGAATTTCGGGCTACCTTAGCGCACCCCCCGCCCCCTACCTACCCCCGCATTAGCTGACTCTACTAATGACAATTGACAATGTCATTTCAGACAGTCTCCGTGCCTTATATCTGGGTGACAATGACTTTGAATACCTGCCTGGCGAAATTGGTACCCTGAAGAACTTACAAATTGTAAGTATTGTTATTGTGTATTTTTTCCTTGTATGTATTTTTTTTTTGTATTATTACTTGTAACCACAAGCACCTAAGCTGGAATGAGGATATAATAGAATAAAACTTTTGTTACATTAAAAGTTATTTTCTGTAATTTTGTTTTGATGTACCACATTATCTATAAAACCTACAGACAGTGCCTCCTCTTACGTATGCTGTACTCAATGTATAAATAAACTGTTAATCCTCAGCATAACAAGGACAATAGGTACATTTACCTACTATTCTTACAAAACCATGGATTAGTGGCAAACTTGAATGTTGATAGATGAGCTATCCATCTTCCTTCTAAAGACAAAAATAAGGTCAAATCTTAAATATGCACTCCGGTGCCTTTCTGTTATCCCAATTTATTTGGGGTCATCGCAGCATTTCTTCTTCAATACTTTTCTATTAGTCATCATTTCTGTAGTCACCCCCTTTCTATCCACACCATCTTTCACACAGTCCATCCATCGTTACTTGGTCTTCGCCTACTCTTATAGTCATCCACACTCATGCTCAAAACTTTTCTGACGACATTTTCCTCATTCCGTATCACATAGCCATACCATGACAAACTTTTCCACACAACTTTTCAAATCACCGATGTCACTTTCAGAAGACTTCGTCTTATATATTATTATGTACATAGTAATTTATTCTTATCTCCTATAACATTACTAATTATGGTATAATTTTTCCAGCTATCGATGCGCGAGAACGATCTGATCGAGGTGCCTCGTGAACTGGGCCAGTTGGCTCGGCTGAGGGAACTGCATCTGCAAGGCAACAGGCTTGTCGTACTGCCGCCTGAGATCGGTAAGTTTTAAGTGTAAGGAAGACATATTTAGGATATACAAATAAGGATATAAGCTTCAGTTTGGGAGTATATGAAGACCGACGACCTTCAAAAGGTGGCTGGGACAGACTGGATGCGGAAGGTGGAAGACAGGGTATTGTGGCGCAGTTTGGAAGAGCCCTATGGCCGGCAGTGGACTGCGACACAGCGCGAGTAGCTTCGATGCGATTAACAAACTGGATTTCGGCGGGGATAACACTACCTACTGCAGACCATATTATAAAATAAAAATATATGAATAAAATGAATGAATGAAGAACTTGCGCATAAAATCGCTGAGGTCCAATTATTACCTACTCATCCAGTCACAATACCTAGTCACCTTTACTTGGCATTTTGTTAAAAATAGGCTACCTTACTTATTCTACTTGTGTCTTATGAGGCGTACGTCGTGCAGAAACATCTGGCTTAGGTCAGGTAGAACAGAAAAAATTCCCTTTATAAAAAAAAACGGGTTGCACTTCGGGAGTGCCGGCAGAAGCGAAAACTTGAATATTAACGTTGTGCATTTTTGATATTTTGGAATGCGGTCTACTCTCCCTTCGTCTTACGAATTGATCAGGTCACGTGTCCTGATGCGAGTTTAACATTTTTTACCCATCCCAACAAAAGTGCACAACGCCGCTAAAGAAGTTTTCACTTCAAAAACGTTATTCAATTTACAGGATCCCTGGACCTGGCAAGCAACAAGTCAGTATTGAGACTGGAGGGCAACTTCTGGGTGCCGCCCATTGAGGACCAGCTGAAGTTGGGACCATCACACGTACTGGACTATCTGCGCTCCGAGACTTATAAAGTGTAAGTATTAAACAACGGTTAAGGTTTTAATTATCTTGTATTCTCCGAAGGGGTACATGGAGAGCCTCCCCAAGGTTATGTTTAAGAAGCATGTAGTAGGGTCGAAACTATTGACATTAACTTAAGAATTCCATCCTAATTTATTTATTTATTAATTAAGGTATACTGTAGACCAACAGCTTCTATGTATAATATATCTTAAGTACTATACTATACTCCACACAATGGGTGCCTGAAGATGGCTGGCGCCGCCGACGCCGGCCCCGAAAGAGATTGCGATATGATCTGGACGCGTACCGCGAGGGCTGGTTCGAGGTGGCGCGGGAAAAGAGTTCCTGGAAGGACTTGGGGGAGGCGTTTGCCCAGCAGTGGTATAAAGGCTAAAAAAAAAGAAAGTACTATAGTTCATAAAATAGCCTTACACGGCTAATCTCAGAAATAAGTTATCACGCATAATAATAACAAAACTAGAGGCTAGAATTTAAAAATTATGGCAAAATACTCCTTAAAATTAAGATTAGTAAAATAAAAAGACGAACAACATTGCGATTTTGCCCACTTACTTAAGGACAAGAATATATATATATATATATCTGCCTAGCCTTTTCCCAACTATGTTGGGGTCGGCTTCCAGTCTAACCGGATGCAGCTGAATACCAGTATTTTACATGGAGCGACTGCCTATCTGACCTCCACAACCCAATTACTAGGTAATACGATACCCCTTGGTAAGACTGTTTTCCAGATTTTCGGGCTTCTGACGACCCATAACGACTGTCAAAGATCCACGAATGACAGCCGGGACCAACGGCTTAACGTGCTTTCCGTGGCACGGAGAGGTCTTGGTATGTAAAGATGATCACCCATCCACGGAACAACCACGGCAAGCGCAGCTTAACCGGATTAATCGACTCTTGCGGCTGTTATTACTTAACCTAAGGACTAAGAATAAACAATATAAATAGAAATGAGACACATAGCCTCGGATACACTACTTTGGGGACGTTTTGTCCCGCAACATGACGCGCAACACTCAATCTACGTGTCGCTGCAACGTTGCAAAGTGTCCCGCTCCCGCAACATTTTGTGTGACGCGAGACATGTTGCTTGTTCACGTTGCTTGTTCCGAGCGAGCGCACGCGTCCCGCGTCAGTGTCGCGCCATTTGTAGACCTGCAAAATGTTCTGCGACATTCTCTCTCGAGACATTCACGTAGTTGTCGAACGCCATGTTCCGCCATTTGTCCCCCTATTGTCCCTTTTGTATTCGAGGCTTATTAGGTAATAAATTTGCTACATATTTGGGAAAAGGCTAGGCTAGATTATGATGAAATAGTACCGCAACACGCGGCACCCTCTAGCGTCGAGTAAACGGATGCTCGGCGGAAAGGGAGTGAGTGAGAGCGGCGCACGGGCAGCGCTGATTGGTCGTCGCCGAAGAACTTTCAAAAACGTTCGATTCCTTCGTTCCATGGATCAACAGTTCCAACCTATGTAACTACCTATTATAATAAACGCCTAAAACCATAACAAATAAAAGGAAGTTCATCGAAGAAGCCAGACCCTCAAATCGCCAAAACTCCATCTTACCAGTATTTTTTATCTCATTCACAGTCTCTACAGCCGCCACATGTCTGCGAAGCCGCCGCCACCGCCGCAGACGCTCGACAAAAGCAAGAAAGCGAGCAGAGCTGCCTAACTTGACACTAATTATATTAACGTGCCATTATTATTTATTATTAATAACATATTATTAATGCTTGAAAGAAAATTGTGACGCATGATTGCAGCGCGACAATTTTTTGTCGCGTGCGTTTTTAGCACGTATGAAATATTTCCTGACGAACGTGTTGATCAAAGAAATCTCAAACTGTCAGCCTGTTTCTCGAACGAAAATTATCGCATTTTTATTATTATTATTATTTAATATATTGCGCTTCTGGGGAAAGAGCTCTCATTTTTCCTTACAAACCTCCATATCTTGTGCGATCTTTGGCCATGTTGGCCTTGCAAACGTCATCAGATCGTCACACCACCTTCGTCGTGGTCTATCTCGACGGCTATGTCCTCAGGCATCCAGTGAGTGACAATATTTGCTCATCTCTCGGGATGCATTCGCAAGACGTGTTCGGCCCACAGCTTCGATTGGCTGTTGATACAACCAATCACAGAAGATAACGCGCGCTTGAAAATATGTCACATAATTTTGCGATTATTTTCGTTCGAGAAACTGGCCCTATGTGTTACTCGTATAACTGCCGCCGAATTGTTTAATTCAAAATAATTTTACAATGACACTGTTTTCCACTACAGAATGTTAAATAAAACTTAGTAATTAAGTGCACTTAGATACATTTAAAAATAATATTTTTTTACACTAATTGTTGCTAATTTATTAAAGTATTGTATGTTGTGGTTGTATTAATGTATAAGAGATGAAATACAATATTCGTATTAAATTATTTACTAACTAGACTGGTTTTTATTTACTGTAGTGAACGCAACCTCTTCATTTTCCCTATAATACTTGCATCTCCGTTACGTGCCTTTTGATCTTTACACTGAGGGCCTCTAAGACCCTTGCCGACTCGTAGTCACACCAGATTATCACACCAGTATGACAAACAGGATTTTTTTTCTCGTTTGTCACACCACTGATTTTTCCACATCATGTATACGATAATTGCTAGTGTAGGTACCGTACAGTACCTACATATTCTAATAAAGTCGATCTGCTTGATCGGCGTTTGAGAACTTTCGTTCTTTGCCGACTATTTAGATTTTTCTACTTTTAGTTATATTTCTGCTGACTTTTACATAATAAGGTGCAAAGTGTTTTCATTTCTTAGTTTAGGGAGCGAGCGAAACGAGCTCGATTCTAGCACCCAGTCTGGGACAAGTCATGTTTTCTTTTTAAAGACCTTTAATACGGTGCTAACAGGAACTACGAGGCACTTATTCAGAGGCCAATAAAAATGACAGCCCTGCTGCGTGAAATTAATTTTAAGTTTACTAAAATAAAATTAAGGCAGTGTGGAAGTTGAACCCTTCAGTCGATAGATGGCGTTACGAGACAAATTAGAAGTCGCTATGGTTTCGTTCACACGACTAGTATAAGAGGAGGCTATTGACTTGCCCGAATGTGGTATATAATAATATAATATATAATATTACACGTTTCGCTGAACGATTTTGGTCACACTTATACAGTTCTGCTTCTATCAGCCGCGTGAATGTGATTTTGTATTGTTTTACAAAAATGGATGTCGAAAAACTAATCAAATGTGTTCGTGCTCACGTATGTTTGTACGATTTGGGCCATAGGCAATATAAAACTTATCTTCATGGGATAAAATTTCCCGGCATAGTATGATACTCCCCATAATTACGACGTTGTAGATTTATTTCATGCACCCATTTCCGTTCACGTTGTTTTTTCTTAGCTAGCGCAAATATGAGCAAGGGAGTTTCCACGCCTAAATCTCTCAACATCTTTTTGATGAATGAATCGCGTCGCGATACGGTCGGCGTGCGGGGGCGCGGCGGGACGGCACGTGGTCGCGCCCGCAGTGTGACCGCTGCCGCCGCGCCCGCCACGCCACGCCGACTGTGTGCAGAAACCATAAGAGCGTTTACAACGTACGGCATTTCATACAAACTTTCAAGTCCTTGTTTTTCGAAATGCATGAACCGATTTTAATGAAACTTCATACGCATAAGCAGGATACAATACATAGGTCTAAAAAGTTAGTTAAGAACATTTTCGAAATGTCAAAAAAGATAATTAGAAATCTCTGTTTCTATGGAAAATTTAAAATCGGTCGAATTTAGCTGTAACACTATTTTTCGAAAATGTTCTCAATTAACTTTTTAGACCTACCTATATATCCTGCTTATGCTTAGGAAGTATCATTAAAATCGTTTCATCCATTTCGAAAAACAAGGACTTGAAAGTTTGTATGAAATGCCGTACGTTATAAACGGTCTTAAGGGCAGGAGAATGATGATGATGATGTTAATCTATACAATGTAGTAATTAATGGTACAGACGGCAGCACATCCAGCTACTACAATCTGTCAAATTTCATGAATAGATTTTCAACTTTGTCGCTCAAGCATTAGGTTCAAGATTGATTGGGAAAATTTGACAGTTTCGGGTACCTAGCTTGATGCCTAATCGGTCTTTCCTCTTACCTTACAAAATAAAATAAGTTTCACAAAAAAGATTTATGTCCAGTTTCAAGATAACGAACACTATCGAATACTTAAACTCCGGCTAAAATACTTAACTGCCTTAGATACTGCACCCTAATTGCGTAACACACAATCAATCTCAATCTGAATCATTTTGAAGGATATTGCTAATCCATTGATGTTCAAAAAATGTGTCATGTCAATGTCATGCTCAACAACGTAAATAATGCAATAAATGTTGTTGAACTGTCAAAATGAAACCGATTCCGATTGATCGTGTGTTACGCAATTAGGGTGCTGATCATAATTCGAGCGTGGAACCTAATGTAGAAATACGCTTGTACGATGAGACTACCTACATACAGAAAGCACAGCCATTAGAAATCTCTATTCCTAGACAGCACGTTTCGCCGAAAACTTTGTTGTTAGAAAACATTGTTTGTAGACATCTCGGTACATAGGAAGCACTGTTGACAGAGATCTCTGTTCAAATAGCACTTCTTGTCGTAAACTTTTTCATAGAAACCACTGTTTCCAGATACCTTGGTTCACAGAAAGCGCCTCTGGAGAAGAAACTATTAATATTATTATACTTATTACTAAATTTCGCTTTTCTGATTCTGGCAGATATCCATAAAACTGTAAGTAGTGGCATTCAACCTTACAGCGTTTGTCCACCGCCACCGGCAACGGGACTTCAAAGAGAAACGAGATTATTCGAACCGAACGTGACGTCTCGTTGACCAACGTTCGGTGAACACGCGGCCATAGTAAATGTGTATAATATCTCTACTTCGGCGCCGTCATCTCGTTCTTGTTGACGTCCGTTGACGTGGCGGTGGACAAACGGTCTTAGGGTGATAAAGCAAATAACAACGTCGACTATGATAGAATATCGTAGGAGTTTTTTTTTTCTCAGGGTCAGAGTTCTTTTTTATTCGCGGGGTAATTGTGTAACACACTAACACTAGCAATTGCTTTCATTTCGACAGATCAACAACATTCATTGAATTATATACGTTGCTGAGCAGACAAATTTTTCGAACGTATGAAGCAATGGATTAGCAATATCCTTCAAAATTATTCCGATTGTGATTGATAGTGTGTTACGCATTTAGAGTGTAGGCGTCTTAAATATGGCAATGGTCAGACGCCTGCACCAATAGTGAAGTGGGGCTACCTTGACGGAACGGCAGTAGGGTGTGATTGTGGAGCTATGTCACAAATCATGCTCCACGTCCTATCCTGCCCTCTGTGTTCCAAAATATGCAGTCACAGTGACCTCTGCGCTGCTACCGACAACTCCGTGGAGGTGGCAGTTTTGGGCCAACAAGATCTATCTATACAGTCGTGCCAGGGACACGAAGAATAGTGAACTTGGCATAAAACTAATTATATTAATATAATTAAAAACAAATCTGAAAACGAAAAGACCTTACAGAAGTATTAAATCTTTATTAAAAACACTTTATACATAGATTGAGAATGGTATTAGAAAATAAAGAGAAGATTAAAAATATAATTAAAATGACAAACATGACACCATTTAATCGAGATTAAGGAGTGTCCAACGTTGTTTTAATAAGAAGAGGTATCCTTTCGAAGAGGGCTCTTTTTGCAACGTACGATTGTACGGTGCAAAAAGAGAAACTTCAAAATTAGGCATATGTCAGCGTTATATTTTATTAAATAGCAAGAAATGTCGACAATTCTGCCAGGTAGGGCCCTATATATAACACAAAACGTTACAATTACAAATTACAATTTTGGCAAATCTTAGAAAACTCTAAGCAACACAACTGTAATGAGAATCTTCCGAATATGTAAATTGTAGTGACAATTCTACAATTTAGCGTAACACAAAAAATTACATAGGACATGTTTTTTCCGGAGAACCATAAAAATTCGCAGCTGAGAAGATTGTAAATTTTCACTCTACCATATTTGTAATTTCTGTGTAACGCAATTTTTACTACAAGTTAACAATTATGTAGAATTGTAGACTTGTAAAGTTTTGTAGTAAAAGGCCCAACAGTGAAATAGAAATATATGAATACAAAATTATTAATTTTCGAACAAATTAGTGACTCATAAAAATGAAACATCCTCACCTACCTACCTCTCCTTGTTATAATTCAATTAGAAATCTTTAAAAACTAGTCTCAGTCACATTCAGATCTCAATCATCGTCATAATCTGTGTCGTCATCATCATCACTCGATATCTCCATGTTTCTCGTCGAGTTAACCATAGCCATCGGTTTCCGAGTCCGCTCGAGAGAGAACGCGTACGATTCGTAATCCAACACTTCGTCATCACTCAAATGGGAGTTGCCTTCGACGAAACTTGCGAATCTGGAATAATAACGGATGTTCTATTATAGCCTGGCAGGCTGACAGCTGTAAGCGCGACCCTCGCGCAGAATTACTTTTTTCTAAGCTACTTTTCAGTATGCGCTTCGGGAATAATCGTCTATCTTCGGCGAACGCCCGATGATGAGAACCATGGAACCATGAAAGTACTTGCTTTTTTATTACCATGTTTACAAAGTTATACAAGTTGTAAGTTTAAGTAACAACTTTATAGCCGTTTTGCGTGGACGTGACGCATATTTTTCCCCACCTTGTTCTTTTTTTGTGTTCTTTTTCTGCGTCATGTTTACCGTAAATAAATGTATTCATTCTTTTCTTCTTTCTATGCAATTCCAAAAACTTTTCAAAACTTTTGAGTGACGAGACCACAGTTATATGTAAGTGTAACTCGACAGAGAAAAAACTTCATACAAACGCGCAATAATAGGTGCACCACTACAAAGCGCGGTAGGGTAGTACAAAATTTAGAAGCATTACCTCTGTGGGTCGTTGGTCGTGCTTATTCGGAAACACGAAGATTACCGAGGTACATTCCGTTTTTGGTTAACCTGTATTTTAGTTCACGAGAGGGCCGCGCTTACTTTGCTTGGGCTATACACGGTGAAAAGCATCCAAACAAGTTGAATTGGGCCGAAAAAGTTTGATGAATGTGGGATCAATGATGAGCTAAAGCTTTGTATTGGCGACCTTCGCCAAATGTGCAGTGACCCTTGATGGGTTTTCAGAAAGGGCTGTTCCGGATAAAACTACAACAATACAGTTATGGGGCGAACATTGGGGCGAAAGCAGCATTTCGGTATTCCAATTAAAACCTGAAGACGCAAACTCCACCAGGAAACTATCACAAAGCGTTGGAGGAGTCGGGAATCCGCTGGACACGGGAAGCATAGTACCGGTCGGTCGGAGGTAATGCTTGGGATGGGAATTGTCTATGTCTGGATGTCGATGTCTTAGGCTAAATGATGATGATGATAACATGAATGATGATGATGATGAAGATGACATGCCAGAAAGAAAGAAAAAGATGAATAGGTTTATCACACGACAAGATCCTCACCTCTTGGAGTCGTTCAGCTTGAGCATAATCTTCCACTGCGCACAGTCAGGGCTTGAGCAGTACTGTCTAAGATTTTCCAGCGCCATCTTGGTTTCCCGAGCGCCTTCCTCGTAGTACTCTTCGCTGGTTAGCAGTCTTTGTTTTGGCGGGAACTTGCGACGCCTATAAATAAAAGAAAAATGTATGAAGATTGGTAGAATTGTTCTGGTGGCAGAATTTTTTGGTATGCAGGCAAGTAGCGACATCTGCGCAACGAAAAGTTATTGTGGGAACTATTAGTGGAATATGCTGCCAAATCTTAATGTTCTAACAAAATGTTTAAAACTACTAACTGATGTGATAATAAAATCATAGTTAATTTACTTGAATGCCTGGATAAGCAGTAAAATTGTAAAATGAATCCAATAATATGCGCCACAATTTATTATAGACAACAAACAAAAAGTAAACAACACAAGTAAAATAAAGAAACAAGTAAAGTAAACAAGTTATTGCGGCGTGTGGCCAAAATTGGAACTAACATCGCCATCTTGCTTTTAATACATCTAAGTGAGATTTCACAAAACAATTACGTCATTGATGTCCCTGTCAATGACATTCAGGTGCCGACAGTTGGTGTATCTGTAAAAAGCTCACCGTGTAAACGTAGGTGAAGTGAGCTTGAAGTGGGCTGCGATTCCACCTGATGCTAGGGATTAACACTATTGACAGCTCACTTCACCAAACTTTTCACAGTGAGGTTTTAACAGAATCGATCGGCAGATCCTTGTAGCACTCTATTCCTTTGTCAGTTTTTATTTTATTTCGAAAATATTTCCAATCGTGTCTCTGTCTAGCCTTGCTAGCCAGGCGTAATAAAACAGTTCAACTTACCAATATCCAGCCATCCTGTTGAGAAGTGACTGTGGGAAGTATTTAGCGACCAGTGACGCCACGATGACGGCAGCAGACGCCTCTTGATACTCGCTGCTAAAGAATATCATCAGAACGCCTACAATCTGAAATTATAACATAAATGTTATACGACGATAAAGGCTGGTAATTAAAAAGAAATTTTATTTAAAACTTGCTTCTAGATATGACAATCTGCAGTCAGGGAAATCAATTTTTATGCGGCAGCGACTGTTATTCTTTGACAGTTGTATAAAATTGCTACAACAGGACAAAATAACGTAGGGTAGGGTGTTAATTTGCTTAAAGGCTTAAACAATAATTTCCCTGACTGTGCAATACTCAAGGGAGATTGAAGCATAAAAAACACAGAATTCGCACGTTCGTGCAATTGCTTTTTGGAAATATGAGCTAACTTTGGGATGTCGAAAAATATCCCACGGGAACGTAATACCGGGATTAAAAGTACCCTATGTGTTAATCCAGGTTATAAACTTTCTATGTCCCAAATTTCGTCCCAATCCGTTCAGCCGTTTTTGCGCCAATCCGGAACATACATCCAGACAAACACACAAAAATTCTAAAAACTATGTTTTCGGCATCAGACTCGTTCCCACACCTCGTAGCAATTACTTTTTGTAAACATTTAATGTAGTTTTGACTTTAAGCGCTTATTACACTATCCAATTTAAGCAATGCTAACTAGGAACACTCTAACAGAACAGTTCAGTTAGAACTTTTCTTACTGCGATTACATCTGCCGATTTCCTAGTTAGCATTGCTTAAAATTGGATAGTGTAATAAGCCCTTTATTACTATTTTATTATATTATTATGTATACGATATGTGTACTGAGTAACGTAAAAAAACTATATGGTAAAGCTCACTTCGCGGCCAAGCATATTTTGACAAACCTTTCTCAATTGAATAAGTATTTGTAAAACTTCTTACCAGCACCCTAATTGAGTAACACTCTGTAATCACAATCTAAAAAAAATTGAAGGAATCAAGGAGACTAATTCATTGCTTCATATGCTGGAAACATTTGTCTGCTCAAAAACGTAAATAACGCAATGAATGATGTTGAACTGTCAAAATGGAAGTCATTCCTATCCTACTGTTCGTGTGTTACTTAATTACCCTGCAGGACTATGTAAGGATCTCAGCAGGTGCCGTTCTGTAGTTTTTCTAATGCGTGAGTTTATGTATGTTTGTATTCTCACCTGCAACGTCCACATGACCAAATTCTTGCTTCTTTGATTCTTGGGTGGTCCTATTCTGTAGCAGACGACGAAGCTAGCGAAGCTTACTATCATTGTGTACCAGAACATGTATGTTTGGTAAGTCAGCACGAGAGTACGAATGTTCTCCCATATTTGCTGGAATAGGTACACTCCGACGGTCCAGCCGCCGATTAGGATGCCATATGTCAGTGTTTTCTGAAAGAAATCCATTTTCAATTATCTTTATTCACTAGACTCGTTACGTTTCATTATTTTGGGTAATCACCTAGGCAGATAATAGTATTATTTATTTATTTATACTTTACTGTACACCAGAAAATACAAAACAAAAAAAAATACATTTAACACTGCAAAACATACAATGGGCGGCCTTATAGTTTATAGTACCTATATCTTGACTAACTGCATAATGTGTACACCCTGGGAAATCCGCATGCTTTTTAGTTTTTTAGTGCTAGGATATGTAACCCTAACAAATGTGCTGACTTAAAGGATAATTAATAGCAGGCCACAATATTTTTTCCTAGCTGGTATTGTCCTACTGCTGAGCGAAGGGCTTCCCAAACTCTTTCTAGGTCACAATAATTAATTTTGAATAGTTAAACAAGTATTTCATGTGTACTAACCCTGGGTAGTAGCTTACTGACGTAGAACACGAAAACCATGAAGGAAGCGAACACACCAACGAATATGCCACAGAGGTAGAAGAACAACGGATTGGCACACAATGCGCGTGACGAGAATATCAGGAATATGCCCGCGAACATTAATATGACGCGCCATAAGTCCACCCCTGGGAAGTAAAAGACGGTTTTACAGGTTCTATGGTAAGACAATGCAGAAATGCTAATACAGTAAGCTTTGAAAAGAGCAATCCTTTTAAGAAGGATGCTATGATGTAGATAGTTTTTTCAAATCTTGTAGTGTTCTAAACTAATTATCTAATACTATTTAACATTGGTTAAAGTTATAATGACATTAAGGGCCGGTTTTTTGATCTGTAGTTAAATTCAACCAATTGTTAAAAATAGTAACTAATGGTTAAATTTATGCAAAATTTTTTGATCAATTTTTAGTTTATCTAATGATACAATGTCATTGGTAATGGTCAAATAATTCACTATTAGTAAAAAAAATAACCATTAGTGACCATTGGATAAAGTAACAATTGATCAAAAAACATATTTTGCAAAAATTTAACCATTAGTTACTATTTTTTAACAATTGGTTGAGTTTAACTAAGGATCAAAACCAGGCCCTTAGACCTATACCCATAAAAATAACCCTGAACAAGCAATTATAAATAATAAAGAAAAGGAATAAACAAAGAAAAAATATTTATTGGGACTTGTACAGGAATATCACTAATAAACTAAACACACTCATAGAAAAAGAAAAATGAAACAACAAAACACCAAACTAATAAATAATGGCTTGTCTGCATTGTGACAAGATGTTTGTTTGCCTGCATTAACAGTTTTGCCATGTGTACAAAGTTATACCCCTTTGAAATGAAAATACTGGCTTGATAGAATGTATAAATTCATTCATTCATCATGCACCTCCCACCCTTTTGTGGAATATAGGAACACAAAGTGTTCTGCAATTTTTTTTTTATTTTTCGTATATTGAAATACAAATACTTACTCAGGACCTGCAACTCAATAGTGTGCCTTTCTTTTGTGTTAACCGCCATGCAAGTAGGAGTAAAAAGGCTGATGGACACAGATTTCTGTGGTTTCTTCTGGAATGGGTTGACCACAGAGGACCAGCCATAGCTATCTTCTGTGTAATCCTTATACACTTCATCAGGACTGTCTCCAAAGTACTGACAGAACTGGTCATTCCTTATTTTAATATTGAACTGAAATATTAATGTAGGTATTAGTGTCCAAGTCTCAGGGTAATTGCATGCACACTACCTCTTATCCAGAGATTTTTTTTTATTTTAGTCAGTTTTTCCATACTACAACTTTCAGACGTTAATTTAATTCCACAGATAAAAAATATCTGACTTTGGTAAAATCAGCCCTAAGTAGCAAAAGGTCCAACTAACAAGTAACTATTAACTGTTCCTATAATCTGGATCCACACAAGGCACAAAGGCTTTTTTTTTTAATTACGGCATTCAACCGATTAAAGAAACATAACATGACCAAATTAATTCAATAGGTACTTACTTTCACTGTTTGCCACAAAGCAAACAAGTTCTTGGAAGTTCCAGTGTAGCAGTAAATGTCTGTACTTTTTGTAGTAGAGGGCAGATCTCTCTCTATTGTTGTGGGGCCCCCTAGCCAGTGGACTAAAAGAAAAATGGCAGATGCATCAACCTTTTTTTTGTAAGATTCTTTTGAATTCAGATTGTTGGCTTTGAAATTGTAATTTTAGTGTACATTGACATTCAAATGAATTATGTGAATTCTAAAACCTTCTTGAAGGTCTTTTCACAGCTCACCTTGAGGTTATGGTTATATAAAGTTGAATTATTGAAATTCTATAATAACTCAAGCTAACATGACCCCATTTTGGACCAAACAAATATGCAGTCAGGAGTTATACCACACGTTATCAAAGACGGGAACTTTAATCTTGTAGGACTTCATGTCTATTATACACAAATACAGAACAAACAAACATTTCCTAATGTTATACAACGTGGGGCTATCGCCGTTGATATAAAGCTAATAATTATTATATAATTTTGGACTTAAATAGTTCAGAAAATAAGTTACTTCTTACCATCATACGGTAATGCCTGTGAACGAGTAATTAACACAACAATAAACAATAATAACAACAAGTAGCGTCCACAGGCGCCCATGTTTGTCTCGGGTTTTACATGAGAATCTCATAAAACCATCAACTCATGATTATAGCGCTAGGTCTCTAGACCAGAACTTAGCATTATTTTATTTTTAGCACAAGAAATTCCGCGTTTATCGACGAAAAATCGCGAGTTTGGTGAGATAATCTAATAATAGTCCGCGACTTGCAACGGTTTGCACCACTGACATTTATTTGACAACAGACAATGTGAGTGTGACGTGTGACTGTGACAATGACAGATTTTTTTGGCCTCAGTGGAGTTAGTGGGGGAGGCGTTGACACTTTACTTTAGGGAGGTGCAGCTACTGTTGAAGCAATTTAGTCGATTTTACTTCATGTTAAAATTTAATCGATTTTTATTAAATTGTCGATCCACCCGGTTTATCACTCTCACGGCAAATGCAAACAGACAACGCTTCCCATAAAGCAATCATATTTTCCTGCCAATATTATAAAATGTACGAGTCTACGTTTGTGGGTTTGAATGGAATTTGGCACATGGGTAGACCATGATCGGGACTAGCGGGATTGCGTGATAAAATATCAGTAGATTCAGTAGTAATGGCTTTAATTTTTACAGTTGAACATTCATTGCGTTATTTACATTATTGAGCAGACAATTTTTTCGAACATACGGAGCAATGGATTAGCAATATCCTCTAAAATGATATTTCTTTATTTATTTATCATTTATACAGAAGATTACAGGATTATTTATATTAAATAGCAAACAAAAACCACTTAATTCAAATTGAGATTGATAGTGTGCTAAGCAAGTAGGGTGTAGGTCATAGGATACTTTTATGGTCATATTAAAAAACTACGCTCGAGACTCAAACATTACTTAGAACTAGTTTAGGTACAAGTCGTTTGATTGGTTGAAACTAGCTTTAAGAAATTCTCGAGTCTAGAGCCAGGTTCTGGAATACGAGCCCCAATTCTGTTAGCACGATCGCGTTGGACAATTTTAAATAAATAAAAACAAAACGAAATAACCTCAACGAAGCCGCGGCAAAAAGTAGTTGCTAAAATAAATAAGGAGTTTATTTATTTTGGAAACTAGTTTTTTGCTTCGAGTTGATTGCGCGATTTTACGCCGTAATTTAGATCCCTATTTCAATTATTGCAGAACGAAAGCGGCTCTAGAAGGTACGCTCGTTTTTCTTCGTAGTAGAGCACGTTACGACACACAGTTTAGCAAGTGCTCTTCCTCCTCCTAGGTAGGTATATGGGCCATTGATTAATCAAGACAGGTTCCTTAAACGAGGTAGAAATAAAACATGGTATAACTCTCATCATGATTTTATTTGGTAAAGCATATACATTAATGGAGTGGTCATGTATTATCAGAGTAACACAATAAGGCACTTGCACGTTCTTATAACCTTGTACTTTAAAAAACTTGTACATATAAAAATAACCTGAACATTTACCACAATCAAAGTAAAAAAATACAGGAATGTTTGCCTAAATACTGTTCAGAAAAAACTTAATTAATAAAAGTAATCGTAATGCTATTCAAATAATACAAAAGCTACCATTCACCAGTCTTGGGACAGGAATGTTCAAATAAATATATTTTCTCCATTTTAAAATACTGACCTAATTTTTAATAACTGAATTACGAATCACAGTTTACTCACAAAATAAGAATAAATTAATATTTCATGTTTAAATTATATTATATACTGATTTCGATGTGGAGTCCATTAAAATAGTTTTACAGTGTTATCAAATACATTTATGCTACAGAATAATTAGAGAAATTATTTTTGTCTACATTAAATCAAAAATATATTATGTCACTTTTTCTTATTCACTTATTTCGGTTGTATAGATCCTAGTTTTGTTTAAGATTATAATATGAACGGAAAATAACTGATCGGTTAAAATTAAATGTCAACTAAAAAGTCGATTAAATCGACTAAGGGAATAGTCGATTGAATCGACTAACTACTTACAATCGAGTAATAATGGAAGAAAAAGGACTATTTCAAGATGAATATTAACATTGGCTTAAGCCAATACTGCTATCATGGGAACCACTATGCAGCTTTTTAACGAAAGATGCACATAGTTTTCTTACATATCAATAGGTATAATTTAAAAGATGTTCATTGCTACATAGTCACAAGATTTTCTAGTTACACTTATGATTATGGAACAGCAAAGTCAGAGACAATATATAATTTCAAGACTTATTTTTAAGGCACGGAGTTATAAGTTATCACGTTTTTCATAATATTCCATTTGTTTTCATTAATTTTATAAATAGTGAATTTATTTCATATAATATTGTAAATAGTAATACTTGATAATAAGTCTGACTTTGCGATAAAAGTATGGTCAATTTGCCCAATAAATTATCTTAGTGACCTTCAATAATTATATTGCACTAATATACATCTAGGAACCTGTGGAGGCACGTTGAAAGCACTAAATTATTCCTCTATCCAATATTCTATCATATGTGTGTATTTTTAAAATTCAAATTCCTATGTTTTTGGAATACTTTGCGATTTTACGACGACGTATCTAAATTTTCTATGTCCTCGATGGAATGTGAAATCTGAAATGAGGAGAAAAAAACATTATTAACACAGACCAATGAAAAATAATTGAGACGAGGGTCTCAAAAAAATCCGTAGCTCATGATACTTAGGTAATGAACGAGAAATGATTTATGAAATTATAATATTTGCTTCTTATGCTAGTGCAAAGGGGAAAGCTGTTTTTCATCAATCTTCTTGATATTACCCATTTAACTTTAAACAACACTCTTGGGATATTTAAAGGGATTATGCTTCTTACTTTGATGAGGAGATCGAATGTAACAATTCACTAAATATTTGGCTTGAGAAGGTGGCCATTTCGACATTTGAAAAGTCCTAAAAAACAAAATGGCGGACATTTACAAAAAGTACAAATGATCTACTTTAAAAAAAAATTGTCTATGATTGGGTCATTCTATTTAGTAAGTGATCTTCCTGTGCGAAACCAAATAAATACTTTTACTTCTCTTCTTAATTTAATGCTTAAAATGGTAGTATATAGTTACGTACGTGTCTAACGCTTGCGTGCGTCGTGCGCGACGTACGTGGGACCTCCATGTCGCGCCCACTCGCGCTCGAACTCATGCTCTAGTATCTCTGCGCCACGCTTGCGAGTGAGGCCGGTTTCTTCTAGACTTAGCTCGCACATTTGCATGTCATCCACTCCTGAGGATTACAAAATATTTTATTAATAACATTTGAAACAAAGGTGTAAGATATGTCTTGCTGTTGTAGCGGTATCTACAAACGCCACATGCGAACAACGCGTCATACTGACGTCACGCAAAATCCTGCATCTCGGTCAGAGTTTACCGTGCAATTAGCATAGATACAATTTCCCAATATCAATCATTGGGCAATTGCCCGCCAGACATAACACCCGTCTGGTCGGAGGATCCTCCCTTTTCAATGGAGGATGAGTGAACTTTACACCCTGTTCCTCATACCTCCAAACTGTTAAGAATGAAATGAGTAGCACATTTTTATTTAATGTGTTCAAGTGATTCATTCGGCTTGATGTGGGAGAAGCGGTGACGGACGCCTTGGATCTACATAACAGAGAAGTCATCATCAATAATAATAGAGAAGTCATCATCATCTGCCTAGCCTTTTCTCAACTATGTTGGGGTCGGCTTCCAGTCTATCCGGATGCAGCTGAATACCAGTATTTTACATAGAGCGACTGCCTATCTGACCTCCACAACCCAATTACTGGGTAATATGATACCCCTTGGTAAGACCGGTTGTCAGATTTTCGGGCTTCTGACGACCCGTAACGACTGTCAAAGATCCACGAATGACAGCCGGGACCAACGGCTTCACGTGCTTTCCGAGGCACGGAGAGGTCTTGGTATGTAAAGATGGTCACCCGTCCACGGACCAACCGCGGCAAGCGCAGCTTAACCTGATTGGTCGACCCGTGCGGCTGTTATTACTTAGCCACAAGCCCCTCAGCTAATAATAGAGAAGTATGGAAGAAAAAGACATGATGTGTTAACTACAAATAAATTGTGGTAAGGCATGAGTCACCAGACTGCAGCAGCACGGGCGTCTTGTCGGGATGCAGCTCCATCTGTCGCGCCACGTACTGGCCGTCGAAGTGCGCGTACCACCAGCCGCGCCGCTCGGGCTCTGCGCCCGCCGCGCCCGCGCGCACGAAGGGGATGCGGAAGTAGCGGTGCCGCGCGCCCAGGATGTCGCCCTTCTGCGGCACGCGCGGGGTCTTGGCTGCGGGAGGCAACTACTCATTATAAAAAGAAGCTTGACGCAGCCGAGAGGCACTTATACTTCCAGTCATTGTGTACTGGATCATACTTTCTTAGCCTGTTCTAAAATCCATGAGTAATTTTAAGAAATAATTGTAGCATACATGATCACTAAGTACTAAATGTACGTAAATGATGTAATGTGTAAATGTGTTCGTGAACTTCAGTTGCGGCTAGGGCCAGTCATCCGTTCGGATTTGTCCGGAAATGTCTGATGTCCGGCTTCTTGGCCCTCTCCGTCCAAACTTTGTCCGACCTCGACATTTGTGTAGTTTTTTTAAAAAGTAAATACAGTTAATAAGTAGTGAAAAAGGAAAGATTAAAAAGTGAAATGATTTTTTTGCCAAATGTCAGGACTTTTTAAACGAAATGTTTTCCCTAGTTGCGATTTATTAGAACGATAACTTTGTTAGAAGTAGAAACACTGATTAAGTATTATTGTATAAGTATAAAGTAACATACCAGCATCCATGATGGACTGTGGCGCCCTCTCCTGGTCGTTCATGGTAGTCTTGCGCGCGTTCTTTGCCTTCCACGCGTGGTACACCTTCAGGCGACGGTGGAACTCGTGACGGCAAGCCTGACGTTTACATTTATATAATTTTACTCTACACTTTTATAAAATAATATTTTTTTTTAATTTTTTTTTAATACAAAACTGTCTTAAAAGTTTAAATGACGTCAGAAAAACGCTGAAAGGACAAAAAGTTGTTGCATTCTATCCACTGGTAGAATCAAGTAAGTCAAAGTTTTATTAAACCAGGTTAATGAAGATAAAATTAAATGTACAAAGTAGACAACGCTCATAACATTTTACTCTTACCTCCAAAAGTTCAATATCACAAGAAGTATTGATAGTATCACGGAGTTCCGAGTACTTCCATTTAGACAGGTCGTACTTTTGTTTGCCTTGCATAGCTTGCTGCATCCTTACCCGTTCAGACCTGTCGTCCACGTAACAAAACGTTAATGGATAGCGAAAATTGAAAGATTTCATGTTATATTGTTAAACTACATGCTACTTAGTTTTATCATGCTACGTGCGGTGTGTTAATTATTATAGTGGTACATAAATTACTGGAGTTTATATTACAGTTGATAATGTGCATGCAATTATTATTATTATTTTTATAAAGAAATGGGCTTGCTCTTGTACTCGATCTCGTCTGGTGGAAAGCGAAGGATGAGGTCTATGATGGAACGAGCAAGCCCAGAAGACTATTTGACTCTTTCAAAATCATGTGCTGGAGACTTTCGAGATAAAAAAATCTTGGGATTGGGGGCTAACAAGATAAGTTCTGCCGATGTATTCTGCAAAAACCTCAACGTGAAAACTAAGATGAAGTGAGCTGTCATTCTACCCTGATGACACTTCTGACAGCTCACTTCAAACTCATTTCACCTAAGTTTTCACGGCGAGATTTGTACAGAATAGACTGGCTGGTCGTATTTGTTAATACAGTGTCGTCAAATGCCACATTTTATTCAAATAGCACATATCTGAAGTTAACAACACTTCACTTTAACCGTATGATTGTAAAAGCGTCAGCACTAAACTGTTAAAAACACTAAAATAATACAAATTAAGCTTTATTCCATAACCGCTAAAAGTCTTTTATACTGACGCGTATAAATGTCTGTCAATTTTTTTGTACAGATTATCCAACACGCGTGCATCGTCGTTTTCTTCAAACCTCATTTTGTGACATTTATTCCCCATAATTCACAGAAAAACCCTTAGTTTATGAAACACAGCTCAAATAAGTCTACAAACTAAATAGTACATTAAATAGTAGTTGAATTAATATAACAAATCACTAAGATATAGTTAACAACACTAAGACTGCGTGCAGAAAGTTCAAGTAAAGCAGATAGCCGATGTTAGTAGTTAGTTCGTTATCAGTAAAAGTGGTCCTCTTTCAATTATAAGTGTTTATGAGTACATACTAGCACTCTATTGGGTTGTGGCCATGGCTATTATAAGTACCTACTTCTTACAGCCGTCTAAACACAGGATATTCAACTCTATAACACGGCCACTACACTAACCACACTTATTCAGCTCTGTTCAGCTTTTGTCCATAAAACAACGATTTTGTATGGAATGCGTACGCATCACAATCCAGTGCGTGATAAAATCCCGCCGCGATATTTTTACGTCAGTGCGGTCGTCGGCTAAGAGATCGTCAGGTTTTTATATTTTTCCCCTTCAAACTGACTGGTTGCCTCGTTGGTAGTTGTTAAAAGCGCCACTGCTAAGTTTGACGTCCTGAAGGCAAATTCTCGTAATTTCAAACGTTCAAAATCTAGTCGCAATCTCATCTCAGCGACAAACAAATGTCAAAAACTTGTCAAAACGTAGGAAAATTAGAAGTATTTTTTGACAGATTGAGACTGAGATCAGACTATGAACGGTCTTAAAATTACGAGAATTGCCCCTCTGTGTTTAATTTCCCGATCAGGCAAAGCGCCAGTTATCCGGAATATCTCAGTTGGATTTCAGAGTCCGGATTTATGCCCGCTTGATAGCAGTAGGTTCACCCCGTCTTACATGGAACTAAAAGTTAACTGGCGAAATTTGTGTATACTTGCCTACACTTCTGCCTGTCACTTAATAAAGGTGTTCCCAATGTTCCCTTCCCTAACATTTATATTCCCTTTAGAAAAACAATGGCCGTCGTAATCAGCATTCCCGTAGAGGAATAAGAAAATAAATTTCAAAGAGACCAATACATCTACATTTATAGAAATGGACTGCGATTTGATACCATCCAAATACATAATTGAAAGAGGGCCAAATTCGGAGCGTGCGAAAGAGAAATTCGTTAGTTCTGTCTCACTCAGTACCTGTTCAATTTATTCTCTCCATTCATTGACTCCATGGTAGGGAAACTGTGCGAACATATCACAATATTACTTATACGCTAGTTGAAGTCGGACATCCGGAAAAGGTAACACGTTTTAGTAGTGTTTAGTTTATATAATTTTTTTTTTAATTTTAACTATATCTTTGAAATAGTAAATTAGAAATTTTCAAAAATTTTCACTAATTTGTAACGACAATTGAATTTCCAATTTACTATTTCAAAGATATCGTTATTGATAACCTTGTATATTTTACAACAATTTTTGTAGTGATAGAAAAAAAACTACTATAATTTGTTTGCGTCAATAGAATTACTCAGTATTTGCTAAAACTTTGCAATAAATATTACTAAAACATGTTATCCATTCAAATCGTAGTGTAAAGCTATATACAAGAAGAAACTTCGCAGACCGGTGCTCTCGATGTCGTATTGTACAGTGAGAATACTGTTTATAATTAAAGTTTATAGATAATAACATTTTTATAAAGTACACGTTCAAATTGCCTAAAGGAACATACTCTATTCAAAAATTTAGAAAAAAAATAATATCAGATAATAATTAATAATTATGGGGTTTATTCATAAACGATGACTAAAGTTAAGTAACGCTTAAACGTCAAAAATGTATGGTTAAACAGTCGCTAATCACTGCTTAACTTTAAGCAACTTTTATGAATAAAGGGGAATATGTTTACTTAATTACTTGATTGTCCGACCTTTGGTCAGATGCCAACCTTTGATTCACCATAGCTCAATACAATGAAAGTACATATATATTGATCTACAGTGAGCCAACAACAAATTAATTATAGATATAATATTCTATGGGCTGTTCTTCAGAACAATACCCAAACATTGCATAGATCAAATCTTATGCTGGCACTTTTCTTGGGAGTATTTATAAAAAAATATTCGCATTATAATGCAAATAAACCCAACCGTGACGGAAATAAAGTTAATTTTGTTTTAAAGAAAATAACGCAAATGTTTGCGCCAATACGCCAAGTGAAGTGCCAACATTACAGATTATTATGAAATCTGTTAGATTTGAGTCAAGATCAATATTCGAGTACAGTCCTATCATAGTTATTTCACCTCTGACGGCAGCAACACAAAAGCAACCTTATTGTAACAATAATAAAGATCACTATGATTTTGACAGTGATACAAAAACAGAGGTAAATAACTGTGAAAGATTGTAACATTCAATCGGTCTAAGTAGCAATACTGCCTATACTAAAAAGTTATGAGGTACATACCTGCGTAACTGAGGCGGAGAACCTTCCACGTGTCCATTGGTCTCCTTAGCCAGTCGCACTGCCATTTCATGGTCTCGTCGCTCTTGTTCTAACCTATTAATATAGAGGGAAATACTTTTGTTATTCTTTTTTCTAGTTATAAATAAAGAAATATAAGTCTGCCTCTCTACATATGTGAAGATGTACATAAACAATAATCATCATGAGGAATGTTGTCAATGTTCATTCATTATATTTAATAAATATGCAGTGTTTGTAGAGAAAGTAATCATTGTGTTAGACAGGATTGATAATATTAACAGCTAGAATATGTTGACAATTCTGTTGACACAATCCCTTTATACAATTTAAAGTTATTCAACTTTTTTTTTGTCCTACCATCACACATCCTGTCAACTATGAAATCAAATCATTTATTTTTTTGCAAAAGACACATAGATGTTTAATGTTTATAACCAAGTTCTCCACATTTTACCGTCCAATGGGTATGCAAATAGTATATATGTCGCAGTAAGATAGATGAAGCCGTAATATAGTTATATCCCTAGGGATATAATTATATACCGTAACATAGTTATACGAAAGCGATTCTTTACTATCTCACTAGGAATATAGTTATAAAACCGTCGAAGTTTAGTGATATACTTATATTACTAGATTAAGTTCAGTGTTATAAATATATTAGGGTTTGTCTCAAAAAAGTCATATTGTATCATGTTGTCATCATATTGTAGTACTAAAGTAATATATATATATAGTAAGTAATGTTAAAGCTTATTTATTCTCAAACATTTTTGAAAATTTCAAAAGTGTGCCACTTTTTTGAGACATAGCCATTACTTGATTAAGCTTAGTGAAATAGAAATAGTTGAGATCTTGGTTTCTTTAAAAGTATTTTTTAATATTTGTTCAGACAAGAAGAGGAATCATGACATCTAGAATTACATAGCACTGAATGCTTCTTACAGGCACATCTTTTAGTAGAACACTGTATATTCGATTTTTTACAGGAACATTTTAAATAACCTTGGCCACTAAAGCGCGACAATTTTTGGCATATTTCTCTCAGTGACAAGTTTTCATTCGGTATGGGATCATTCAAAGTAATGTTTGAAAGCTGTATTGCATTTCTGGGTAACCAATCTTTCAGGATACCAACTGAAGTTCCAATTTTATGACTTTCATTTCGCTTTTCTAAAACTTTTACTAATACATTTTTTTGACCCAATGGTCCACGACGCACACTCCGAAAGCTATTTCACTAAACTTAATCTAGTAATATAAGTATATCACTAAACTTGGACCGTTTTATAACTATATTCCTAGTGAGATAGTAAAGAATCGCTTTCGTATAACTATGTTACGGTATATAATTATATCCCTAGGGATATAACTATATTACGGCTTCATCTATCTTACTGCGACATATATATAAGTCAGACGGAGTAAAAGTATGTCAAACCATAATAATAATAATATGTCAACCTCGTGAAAGCCGAGAAAGATAAACAAATCAAGTATCTTGACTTGGCTCACGAGGTTGTCGACATGTGGGTCTCTCAGCGATCATTGTGCCGATAGTCGTGACAGGAAATGGCTTAATAGCCAAGAGCCTCGACCAACACCTGAGGAGGCTCTCGTTGGGCAGCTGGATCAAGGGCTTGATTCAGAAAGCGGTACTTCTGGACACGGCTCGCATCGTCAGGAGGTTCCTCTCTCTGGAGCCCTGACCGCCGGTAGCTTGGACCCTGTTCCCGATACCGGTGGGCTACTATTTTTTATATTTTTAAATGTTTTTTATACTTTTTATATTCTAATATTTAAAAATATAACTCATAATATATGTTTTTACATGCAAATAAAGGAGATACTATGTCAATCAGAGTATTAATACATATTATTATGTCAATCAGCAAGTGAATCATCATTAAGAAAGCTGTCAATAGTAGGGCGGCGGGATCGTCCGAAAGGGCTACCGCTGCCCTGGAACAGAAAGTGCTAAGGAAGGAACACGGGTGGGTTTTAGTCAGTAAGAGTCTGAAACTCCCTTCCGCTCCACCCAGAGCGGGAGGGGGGTCATTTGACGATTTCCCATCCTCAAAAAAAAAAGCTGTCAATAGTGTAATAATAGCATTTAGTAAGTAAAATTTCCTCGCACTTAATTGTAATACAGTCAATTTTTTCATAATATTCGGTAATTTGTTATAAATAGGAGGAGTAATACCAAAAAAACTTTTTTTGCATAAGTGCAGTTTTACATACCTGTAACAGTCTACAGGCCATAAATTGAACATAAAGCAATGTAGGTATACCTCTCTCTGTTCTCCTGGTCAGCTTTAGCAGCTTCTTCCATTTGTTTCTGCATCTTGAGTGCGGCGATACGATCCTGTTCCTCTAACCGTAGTCTTTCTGCCTCTTCGACTTTGCGACGCGACTCCATTTCTGCTTTACTGCAGGTAAGTATTATAACGACACGTTATTTATGTCAGGAAAAATAATGTAAATTAGAAGGATTTTAAAATTGAAAAATACTAGTTTTGCTCATGAATTCCTTTTTATTTGCAGCTTGCCTGCTTTTATTCTGCTTTTTATTTGTTGCAAAAATTTTGAACAAATTGCAATATTAGAATAGTTGTATTTTCGATTCAGAAATCGTTCAAATTTACGTTACGTTTACGTCGCGCGTTCGTGCTGTGGCCTCAAGTCAATAATTCTGTTTATTTTAAAAGATAGAGATACCTCTACATAACCTATTAGCTAGCACAGAACATGCATGAAGGACAAGTACTTACACGTAACGTAATATTAACAAAATATTCCAATTGTTGTATGGTAAACTAGCATATTATTACAAAAAAAAAAAACAAACAACTTTTTATCAAATTATACACAATGATTTTTTTGCCAGTTTTAATATCAAGTTACGTTAAATAGGTCAGCAACATCCACTGTTCTATTTCGACACTCTACCAACCGGCCCTGTGGCGCAATGGATAACGCGTCTGACTACGGATCAGAAGATTCCAGGTTCGAATCCTGGCAGGGTCGCAAATATCTTTTTGTTCTTTTTCTAGCATTTTACGATTAGGAATGATTTTCTAAAAACTTTTTTTTTTAAATAATAAAGAATATAATTATTAGAATTTTTAGTTCATCCAGGTTCGACTCCTGGCAGGGTCGCAAATACATTTTTGATCTGGGAATGATTTTCTAGAAACATATTATGTATTATTTTCTTTTAATAAATAAATATAAAATTATTCGATTTTTGTGTTCCTCTGTAAAGTAGCAACCCAGAAACAAATACTTCTTAATTGTTTGTAACATAGTTGTCATATTTTTAACCTTCAAAAAGGAATATTTTAGTATTGTTAGATGCATAATGTAAGATTAATAAAATTCACCAATTAATTTTATATTGCCGTCTGGACTAGCGCTCAGAGTCTTGGTTTCGATCATTATACGGAACTTCATTTTATTTGATTTTATTGATGAGTATTGTTTATTTATTTTACTTCGGCCAGTGTTATTTACGGGTTGTACTCACAGTTCGCTTAGCACTGGGAGAGGGTAGAAAATGTAAAAAAAAACAAACTTACAGTCTACGATGTTCCTCCTCTTGTTTTATCCTGTCCTGTTCACGTTTCTTAGCCTCTTCAGCAGCCCGCATTTCAGCTTCCATCTTACGCAACCTTTCTTGTTCATCTCTGAAATCAATTGTTATGTTTGATACGAGACCAAGTAGTACTAAAGTTTTGTGTACTGTTCACTTACTTACTGTATTTGTGAAAATGAACTAGAATCGTGCGACATTCAATTTAATAGGTACTTCTAGTGTAAATAGTTAGATGTAATAATATAGTGTATCACTGTATGTTAATTTTTCAAATTAAATTTGATAATAATTATGCAGTGGACATTTAATTCTTACATCCATTCGAGAATTTAATTTGAATTTAACCTTTGATATAACGACTATTTGATATGTAAGACTTATTACTGGGGGTTTAGCGACAGTTTATTCCACACTGGATGGATGAAATGGCGGCAGGTTACGGGAACAATCTGCGACTCCCGCATTCCCCTTAAACTTAAGGGGAAGATATACAAAACCATGGTTAGACCTGCTGTCTTGTATGGATCAGAATGTTGGGCCACAAAAGGGATGAATGAAAGGCAATTGCATGCAGCTGAGATGAGAATGTGAAAAGTTGTGTGGAAACCGGTTGTCATGGTATGGGCATGTATTACGGAAGAATGAGGAAAATGTCGTGAGGAAAGTTTTGAGTATGAATGTCGATGGCTATATGAGTAGGGGACGACCAAAGAAACGATGGATGGACTGTGTGAATGATGATATGGTTAGAAAGGGGGTGACTGTCGAGATGGCGGCTAATAGAGGAGTATGGAAGAAAAAGACATGTTGCGCCGACCCCAAATAATTTGGGATAAGGGCAGGAGAATGATGATGGCGTTCCACCAATTATGTACATTAGTTAAGGAAAAAAGACACAAAATGTATACATTTATCTCACAGAACTCGACATGATAGTCATCCATTCGTCCACAAACACGTCACAGAATAAATGAACTCACCTATTCTTCTGGTCAACCATTAGCTTTTGTAGTGTAGACATTTGTGTTTCGACGTCTTTGGTCAACTTTGTGTAGAGCTGGTCGATTTCCGCGCGTGTTATATTTTGATTGGACTGCAAATTAAAGTAATTAATTAAATACAATAAGCGGTAGAAAGCAACTATTTCCTAATGGCCCATTACTATGCGAGTTTTTTATCAACACATAGAGTTTTTTATTTAAGTTACATAGAGTTTTGGAAGTTACAAATACTAAACGGACCAAATTGAACAAGACATTTGCTCATGTTTTATTTCGATGACTACAACTTAGTTTGCATCTAATCTAACTTGCCAGTATTGTCGCACGGCAGGGCGAAGGTTTCCCTCTCCCTTTTCCACCCAATAGGCTAGTTTTCTAAAAAAAACTAATTAGTCCGTCAGTTAGATTATCAAAAAATATTGAACCTGTATTTTTTCTTTTGTCAATTATGTAAAAAATGATGAAGATATCGCCCGTTAAAGTCCCGCGTGACGTCACTTGCTTGCGACACTTTTTAGCATGGCGTGACGTCACGACCGATGTGCTGAATTCATGGTTAACAGTTTGTGCGCCGAAGTCCCTTACACCGTTATAGTTCACGCTGATACTTAAGTCAAAAAATCTTACCTTTATAGTAGCACAAGCATTCCTAATAGAACTCCTCAAGTTCTCGATATTCCTCTGCGCACTGTCCTTCTCTTTCTTCAACTGTGACGTCACGGACTCCATATCCTTGAGGTTGTGTTGCAACGCGTTGATCTTGGCGATGCCTTGGTACCGAGGGCGGTGCTTGCGACGTACTAAGTGACCGCGAATGGTCTTTTGTAAGAGGATTAGACATTCTCGGCGGTAGACTATCTTGTTCTTTACTGTGAAGAAAACATTGTTTTGGATTAGTAATGATTAGGGAATGAATTCCTGGGTGGGGTTGAAGACTTAATGCCAACGAAGGTACACACGGCTACACGTCAAGCTATACAAAACCAGTTTGTCTTGGCCTCACTTTGTATGATATTTCCTCACAATGAACGGTCAGCCAATACTGGTTTTGCATAGCTTGATGTGTAGCCGTGTGTACGAGTACTAAAGTGAAAATTATCATGGAACCTATAGCCGAGGTTTATGATAAATCGTCAGTAACACCATTTTGTATAGTCATAAAAGTTTTTTACGCGCATAAAACGCGTATACTAGGGGTCCAATTTGCACGTATTTCGCGCGTGAAACGGCGACGGATGTATTGGCTTTCAGTATCACGGCTACGTGCGAGTTTACACGCGTTAAACGCCTTACTTTGATAGGCAAATAGTGTCGAAATCCTAATACATTATACGTAAACTACTCACATTTAATAATGGACAGCACAGCGAAGATGGACTTCCTCCAGCGGGACTTGACGAGCCAGGACAGCACGGCGTCCACGATGGACTTCAAGTTGTCCGGGTCCGACTTCATCATAGTGTCGAACTCGGAGTACTTGCCGGGGCGGAAGAACACTCGCGTCACGCCGAACTTGTAGTCTTTGTCGGAGAGACCGAGACTGTGGACTATGGCCTGGAAAATGGAATAATATAATAGGTAAGAATTTAAGGCTTGCTAATTTAGTTTTATCAGAATGCCAATTCTCGTAATTTAAAACGTTTAAAATCTAGTCGCAGTCTCAATTCAGCGACAAACAAATGTCAAAAACTTGTCAAAATGTATTTTTTGACAGATTGAGACTGAGATCAGACTGTGAACGGTCTTAAAATTACGAGAATTACCCCTCAGTTATCCAGTATCAAGACGACCTCCAAAGAAATTTGTTGACACGGTTGGCGCAGTGGCTGAGCGATCAACTGATGCGCGGCGAGTCGCGGGTTCGATTCCCGCACGGAACAAATATTTGTATTGCCTACAGGTAGTTGTTCCGGGTCTACCTGTTTGTGTATGTGAGTTTAAATGTTTGTGAAGGCAAACACGATACATAACAGGAGTAATTCCTAGTGTGGGGCAACGTTTTTTTAAAAAAAAAAAAAAAAGTTAGTCCTCCGTGTACTGTATGTAGTCAAATTGCAAAACAAAATGCATAATATTCCGTAGGTATTATTCAGAAGGTAGGTAGGGTTTAGAAACATACATCAACATAGGTGTAAAGAAAATGCTGATATTATTATATTCTGTGTCAAATCTTTTGATTATACAGCTAATACAGAAGCCTGGATAGGTTAGTTTTGGCAGACGTATTCTTAATTTTAATGGACTTTCAAAAAGGCCGTTATTTTTTACTGTCTCAAACAATGTTATATAACATCTCAACAACAACCTCTCGGCATCCAAATACCGTCTTTCTTTTGGGCCTCCGTTTTCGTGTACTCACCTCACAGAACAACTTCGCCGATAGTTTGTGCAGCTGCTGCGGCAGATATTTCTTGTACATCTCGTGGAGATCATTGAAGGGCGCTCGTGAAGGGTAGCCATGCTCCATGAGCTCTAGCACGGCGATAGTTCCCGAACACTCCAGTTGAGTTAGTACTAGAGAACCTTCGACCTCACGACCCACCATGCGGGAGTTTGGCTTTATGCAGCGGACGAAGTTTGTGCCCTGGGAAGCAAGTTATTGAGATCAGAAATTGCAATATCCTGTTTTCTTTTCTCTTTCTTTAAGGGTTTTAAAGCCTCGACAGAATATCAGGATAGATCATGATACATTTATCTGAAATAGTCCTGTACCATTCCAGAAAAGTGTCCAAACTGCAAATGTCAAATTTTGTGCTGACAAAAAAGTGTACTGCGTTATCAGAAACTTATGCGATGGGAGTCAGTTGGTCACGAGCGCAGTTTTAGGACAAGATAATGTGTGTACTAGGTGTGCGATTCTTCAGGATGCCACGATTTATTCTGATATCCTGAAGAATCAAAGGCCTGCTGTGTAAACTTTGCACTATTTATGCTGATATGAGTGGAGGGATCTTAGATAGTTAAAAATGTTATAACAAACAACTCACATTCTCTTTCAATTTGTCCATCAACTGCGACAGTTGCGCTTGGAACTTTGCGCCCACGGAGATAAAGTTGAGTTTCCCTTTAGCGTTGTTGTTGTCGGTGTTCTGGAACAGTTGCTGCACTAGCTTGCTGTTCGACTCCTGGACCAGGAATTCTAGCGACGCGTGGAGGGCGTCGTTGTTCTTCTCTATGAATTGGTTCTATGGAGGTTAAGGGTTTGGTTTAGTTTTGAGTTGGCAAAAGGCGATCACAGAAGCGATGTTATGTGTGTTGGTAATTTGCTTAAATTTTAGATTTATTTTTCTGTAATATGGGTGCCGTATGGTTAAGTATGGTGATACCAGAATTGTATAACGTTTGTGTTATTAAATTCCATCTACGCACTTTTTTACCCATATTTGCAAATCAATTATTAGATATTTTGCAGGGGGTTTATTGTTGAGAGACTTGATCTTTTGTGTAACGGTTAACTTGTTTGTGAAATGCCTGGAATTGAACTCATCTAATAATAGGTAACCGTTTTGCTAAGCACAAAGATGATAAAAACATTATACCAGGGGAAAAGCGATCTTGACTTCTATGGGGTAATTGCGTAAGAAATTTCGATACGTTTTATTTTATTAATAAAATAACATTGATTGCGTGATTTACGCTGTCGAGCAGACGAATTTTTCAAACATATGGAGCAATCTTTATCAAAATCCGTCGGATTATGATCGAATGCATGTTACGCAATTGATGTGCTGACGTCAACAAATCATCAAAAATACGTAGCAAACATGATCGACAGAGGTTATTATTAGAATATTTACCGTATTATAGCAGACGGCGCCAGCAAAGTGTCGCAACAAGAACCCTTCGTCGTCGCGCAGCGTGCGGTGCGCCTTCAGGCGGGACGTGCGCGGGACCTGCAGTCTGGGACAACACATATATTCGTGGTAACAGCACGCCTCTGTACGTTTATAATATATTTATTTTGCACAACATTAAACATTTGGGGCGCCTGAGATAAACCCATCATCATTAGTCATTAATACCCTTGTTTTACGTTACCTGTTGTTATTCACAGCCAGTTGTTTGTGTACGGAATGTGTAAAGTGGCCGAACTCAGGTTTTGGAAGCTTTGATTCTTCGTCCAGCAAATGGAAGATACCGTGGTTCTTGCTCTCGATTAAATCTGAAGAAATAAAGTAACATTTGTATATATTTTGCATTTGTTTATATTTTTGGGACGGTTAACAGAAATCAGAACATTAGATACAAATCCGGGTAATGCGACATATGGCGAGACGGCCCGCCTGTAAGTGTGTCCTGACAAAACCTGCAGCTCAGTGAAAAATAATGCGAATATGATTCCTATTTTATTACTTTAAGGTAGTTGGAGAAACACTATAAAGTTTTGTCGACAGAAGTTTGACAAAACACTCTTCTAATTTCTTACAACTGAATACATTTTTTTTTCTTCTTTTATAAGAATAAAGCTTATTGGATAACATGACTTACCAATACAATCTTGGTTGTCCACGAATCTAATCTCGGGCACGTTGAGGCCCTCACGCTTGTACAGCTCCTGTTCGTTCTTCAGAATGCGCTCGTTGAAGAACTGCTGCAGCTTCTCGTTGCAGTAGTTGATGCAGAACTGCTCGAAGCTGTTCATTTGGAAGTATTCTGTGGGAGAGGTTTGTCTTATGAATTTTTATAGATGATTATTTTTCTTTTCAAATTTTTCAAAACTTTTTCACTGACAGATCTGCGACCGGAGTAGCATATAAACACGCAATGACAGGTATACTATACGATACTACAAAGATCGTCATTAAAATATTAGAAGGTAAGCCCCTCTGTGGGATTACTTTTACGTTCGTGCTATTTCGGAATCCCGAAGATTACCGAAGTGTATATCTGGTTTAACTGTACGTAGAAGTGATAAGAACAAAAAAAAAAAAATGGAACAAAAGTACCATGAAACTTTAATGAAATCTTTTTATGGTTTAGAAGATTTCTTTATCCTTTGTTCAGTCAAGATATGAAAATAATAATGTTTTGAACTCACCGAAGCCAGCGATATCGAGCACTCCGATGTAGTAAGCTGACGCTTGGAAGGGAATGCTGGTGTTGATGCGATGTACGATGTAGTCGAACAGGCGACTGTAAACGGCCTTTGCGAGCGCGTCGCGGGCGTTGTTCGCTTCGTACGTTTTTAGAGGAACCCTGGGTAGGAAATATAACGGCTTTATTACCTTTTCTGTATTATTTTCATAAGATTTTCGAATATGATAGGCCTTTTACTCGACTGCACGACAGGAAAGCAAAGCGAAAATGTTGTTTTTCGCATTTTTTTTTTGTTGATGATGTGCATATAAAAAAGATTTTTCAAAGTTTCCTTTTGTTTTAGTGTGTTTTAATGAATTTTTTCGTTACTCATCAATTCTATACATTTGTCAAAACTCTTTTTCAGTTTGAAATATTGTAACAGTTCACGATAAATAAATACTAGGTAAGTACTCTTATCAAAATAGTAAATTGGCTTAATGTTAATAATTTAGTTATTAATTTAGATAAAACAAAAGTTATGCACTTTCACCAGCATCGTGAAAACCCAGCTATTAATGTTTCATTTAAGAATTATAAAATAGAAGAAGTTACAATTGCTAAATTTTTGGGTATCAACATTGATAATAAACTCACATGGAAGCCCCATATCGAGGAAACTTGTAAACGATTGAGTAAATCAACATATGCCCTTTTCCAATTATCTAAAAAAGTAAATATTCAGAGTCTTATAACCGCCTATCATGGACTAGTCGCTTCAGTTCTAAGGTACGGAATTGTTTTTTGGGGACAATCAACTGAAAGGGAGACGGTATTCAGGATGCAAAAACGATGTATAAGATCAATGTGTGGTCTTAAATCAACAGATAGTTGCAAACCACATTTTAAATCGCTTAAACTGCTAACATTACCATCTCTTTATATTCTGGAAACTGCACTGTTCGTAAAAACAAATTCACATTTATTTGTAAAATTTTCCTCTGTTAAAAAAAATCCAATGCGTGCTCAATATGTGAATAAATTGTGTCTAGTGAAATGTAAAACGTCGTTGATGGAAAAGAGTTTTTTTCGTATAGCTCCAAAAATTTATAATAAAATACCTGACGATATAAAAGAGCTGCCCTTGACAAAATTTAAAAAGATACTTAATAAGTTATTGATTGATAAATGTTATTACACAATTGAAGAATTTTTAAATGACGAACTGAAATAATTTTGAATTTGTATTATTAAATCTTGGATAATATTATGATTATGATTTTGATTTAATTTTAATTTGGTTCTAATTTAATTTGATTCTTATTTAATTTTGACTTGATTTTAATTTAATTTGCATTAATTTTAATTTGACCGATTTAATTTATTTACATAATATTGTTGACTGTTTAATTTATAACCCCATTTCTACTCATCCATATTTGTATGTCTTGATGGCACAACATAGCGCACTTATTATATTTAAGATCCTCAAATGTTTACCTATGTTTCACAAATAAATTATTTTGATTTGATTTGAAGTATTGAATGCTATGATTTATTTCCTGACTGCCATTGCTGAGACATGCTGCCTTTTTTTTTTTTTTTTTGGATGGGAAATCTTCAAATGACCCCTCCCGCTCTGGGTGGAGCGGAAGGGAGTGTCAGACTCTTACTGACTAAATCCCACCCGTGTTCCCATCATTTGCCGCGGGTGCAGAGTTTCCCCCCGGCGTAGTGCCTCCGCGCGCCAATCATGCAGGCGCGCGAGGACTATCGCCTCCAGATCCCATGGCGGCAGTCCGGCAAGGAGGCTTGCCGCCTCGCGCGAGATCGTGCGGTAGCCCCGGATCAGCCTTACGGCTACCACCTTCTGGGGCGCGTTCAGATAGTGTGCGGCTCGAAGCCGCAGTGAACGCGCCCATACCGGGGCCCCATATAGGGCCATGGACCGCACGACCCCCGCGTAAAGCCTCCGGCAGGAGGCGTTTGGCCCCCTCAGGTTGGGCAGGAGCCGCTTTAAGGCGGCCCCGGCCCGTTCCAGTTTGGGGGCCAAACGTCGGAAATGCTCGACGAAGTTCCACCGGCTGTCGAGGACGAGACCCAGGTATCTCATCGTTGCCTCGACGCCGATGTGAACCGGAGGGGTTCACATCGGCGTCCACCATCAGTACCATCAGTTGGGATCCCGAAGGTGGCCCGTACCGGGGCCCATGAAAGGACATGGCCTCGGACTCGTGCAATGCCACCTCGAGACCCAACCGCCGGATCCTATCCACAACTATCGCAACCCCGCGTGTCATCGCGTCGGCCGCCGCCTGATGCGACCTCCCCTGCGCCAGGACCAGCGTGTCGTCAGCGTAGCAAACTACGCTGACGCCATCAGGGAGGTCTGCTCGCAGCACCCAGTCGTAACCGATGTCCCACAGGAGCGGCCCCAGAACCGATCCCTGTGGGACACCGCACGACATCTCTCGCCGGTTCCAGTTCCCGTCGCGACCGGGGTAGATGACGGCTCTGTCCGTCAGATACGCCCCGACTATTCGACGGAGGTAGGTCGGCACCCGGTGATACCGGAGTGCCTCCACAATGCAACTCCAGGGCAGGGTGTTAAACGCGTTGGCGATGTCGAGTGACACCGCCACGACGGCCCCGCCCCGGGACACCGCATCCCCCGTCGTGAGGGCTCTAACGCGCATGATGGCGTCCACCGTCGAGCGCCCCTTGCGGAAGCCAAACTGGCTATCCGCAAGATCCGGCCCCGTCCCCACCAGGTGCCCGACGAGGCGGCCCGCAATCACTCTCTCGAAGAGCTTGCCAACCTCGTCGAGCAGCACAATGGGCCGGTATGCGGACGGAGAGTGCGCAGGGCACCCTGGCTTCTGAATGAGGACCAGCTTCCCCGTCTTCCAACGGAGTGGAAACTGGCCTCTCTCCATGCATGCGCTTAGGAGCGCCTCCAGTGGAAGCCCGAGAGCCCTCGAGGCCAGGACCCAGGCTTTACCCGGCAAGCCGTCGGATCCTGGGGCGGTATTTTTGGCCTTCAGCCTGCATACCGCCACTCCCAGATCTACCCCGGTCACTTCAGGGATGTCGTCGTCGTCGTCCGTGTGGTCCGCTTCGGACACCGCTATTGGCGGAGCCATAGGCGTGCTCCCCCCGTGAAGGGAACAGAGCGCTCACCACCTCCTCCACCAGCTGAGGGCGGAGACTCTGCGTCAGCGGGGGGGCCCAGGTGCGGAGTTTATTCCGCACCATTTTGTAAGGGCGCCCCCATGGATCTCTGTTCAGAGTCTCCAGCATCTCCTCGCGGGCCACATCCTTGGCCCGCTAGACATGCCGCCTTAAATCAGAATGACGCTGCGCACGTTCAGCGCTAGATTCCCGAGCACGGGCCTGCGATGTTCTCGCGCTTTGGCTAGCGAGCCGCTGCGAGCGCTCAGCGCTAGACTCCCTATCCCTTGTTGCAGAGACATGCTGCCTTAAATCATTGAGACGCTGCGCACGTTCAGACCGCGACAGTGACGCGACACAAACAAGGAGAGTGTACTCACATGATAGCGGTCCCCTTGGCCCCCCCGCGCGAGCTCTGCATGAGGCGCGACACCAGCGCCATCCTGAGCTCCCCCGGGTCCACCCCCAGCAGGCGCGCCGCGGCGGCCAGCGCGGGCTCCGAGTTGGGAGTGACGCGACACAAACAAGGAGAGTGTACTCACATGATAGCGGTCCCCTTGGCCCCCCCGCGCGAGCTCTGCATGAGGCGCGACACCAGCGCCATCCTGAGCTCCCCCGGGTCCACCCCCAGCAGGCGCGCCGCGGCGGCCAGCGCGGGCTCCGAGTTGGGAGTGACGCGACACAAACAAGGAGAGTGTACTCACATGATAGCGGTCCCCTTGGCCCCCCCGCGCGAGCTCTGCATGAGGCGCGACACCAGCGCCATCCTGAGCTCCCCCGGGTCCACCCCCAGCAGGCCGGCCGCGGCCGCCAGCGCGGGCTCCGACGCGGGCATCACGCGACACCCGCCGCGCGCACCGCTGTCTTCTTCGAACTGCACGTTACCGAGGTGTAGGACGGCTCCTACTATAGAGTACACTGCTTTTTTCTCTTCTTCTGTGAGACCGACACGGGATAGAGCCTGGAAAAGGAATCATAGTCATATTTCTGGTAAGAGCTGTAGCTAAAGGTAGTAACATAATACTGAAAATTCTCGTTTGTATTAGACACTTGCTTCCATAATTTTAGTAACAATATAAATAGGTAGACTAACGTAATTCTCGATAAAAGCTGTTTAAAACTTCTCATACCTACATAAATTGTACACGCTATCAGAAATCATAGACCACATTTGACGAATAACGTAATAACTGTTTAGCGCGGCTTGAAACAATATTAAGTATTGGTCATAATTCTGAAATTTGCTTCATCTTCTACGAAAATAACACAATCTAAGTTTTAGAGCAACAAGACACCTATAAAATTCAGTCGTGCTAGCAACACAAAGAAGACAAAAAACAAAATAATATTGTAATGATAGGTCCTATATCATATGAAACGTAAACGTAAAACTAGGCAAATTTTTTTCAACGTTCTATGGTACTGTTGCGCGCCACAATTAATGCCTGATACATGGTGCATTAGTTACCACTAGCGCCATCTAGTATCAAGTGGTAAAACTAACAGTCACTAGCACCATCTATTATCAAGCAGCAGAACTAATTTACCACTAGCGCCATCTCGTATCGAGTAGTAGAACAAGTAGATCCTTCTAGAAATTTCGATACTAGAACTGTCGACGGAGTTCAGTCGGGGCCGGTATATACCCGAACATTCTAGATGTTTCTACAATAGAAGGTACTAGAACAATCTGCTGCACTATATAAGGCCGGGAATAACCGCGATTGGACACAGTGTGTTGGAAGCGATACATGCGAATACATCAAAGCGATCTTCAAGTGCGACTTAAGTGTAATAATTGTGTTTTATAATTAATGTGTTTGTGTTGATTAATTAAAGTGTTATTTTTGGTAATTTATATCGGCAGTTTTATTGTCACGAACCCGAAGCTCGTAACAATTGGTGTCAGAAGTGGTTATCCCACTTCTTTTTTTTTTGCCGATTTTACCTAAAGACGACACGGAGGGTATCCGTACCCGGAGTCAACGCCAACAGGAGACGGACCAGAGGCGTTTTGGTGGAACTATGCCGCAGAGGTTGGAGGGCCAGCTACCAACCACGGAGGCCGACCCGTCCGCAGCAGCTTCAGCATCAGCAGCACCAGACTTCGCTGCCCTGATGATGATGCTGCAGGAGCAGTCCCGCCGTCAGGAGGAACAGGCTCGCCGACAGGAGGAACAGGCTCGCCGACAGGAGGAACAGGCTCGTCGGTTGGAAGAACAGCTCCAACGTGATAAGGAGGAGCAAGCGCGCCGCCAGGAAGAACAGATGCTCCTTATGAAGGACCTTCACGCTACCTTCGGGAAAGACATGAAGGAGGTGAAGGATAGGGTTGCTCAACACGACAACCGCCTGTCGGAAGCTGAAATCCGGATCGACCAAGTGAATAATCGGGTTGACAACGTGAAGACTGACGTGAAGACAACCGTGATGGCTGACGTGAAGACAACCGTGATGGCTGACGTAAAGAAAACGCTGGATTACCTTAAACTTGGGGATGGAATCGCAGCTCCCGTAGCTACAACACCTTCGCTACGTGGATTCAAAGTGCCACCGTTCGACGGAACTTCTTCTTGGTCGGCCTACAAAATCCAGTTTGAGGCTGTCATGAAGGCGAACGGTTGGTACAAAAGTCAGGCCATGACTGCCCTCACCCTAGGCCTACGCGACCAGGCCTTAACTGTTCTGGAAGCTCTCGGTAAGGAAGTGACTTAGGAACTTGTACTTACCGGGTTAATTGGCGATGCCTGTCTGGTCTACTTGGATGACATCATCATCGTAGGCCGTACGTTTGAAGAACATCTTCAAAACCTGGAACGCGTGCTCGTGAAGATCCAGAGTGCCAACCTCAAGTTAAGTCCGAAGAAGTGTTCACTATTCAAACGACAAGTTAGCTTTTTGGGATATGTAGTGTCTGAAGAAGGTATCCGCACGGATCCAGAGAAAATCGCCGCTGTCAAGGATTGGCCAATTCCAAAAGACAAGACGCACGTCAGAGCATTTCTGGGTTTGTGCTCCTATTATCGGCGATTTGTCAAGAACTTTGCAGATATAGCCAAACCCCTGCATAAGCTAACCGAGGAGAAGCGACATTTCTGTTGGGATGAAAGTTGCGACATCGCATTCCAGGAGCTAAAGGACCGTCTGTGCAAAACACCTATTTTGGGGTACCCTGATGCGGGCAAGGAATTTATAGTTGACACAGACGCAAGCGACATAGGACTTGGCGGTGTGTTGTCTCAGCGGAATGGCGATCAAGAGGTTGTGATAGCGTACTTCAGCAAGACATTGTCGAAACCTGATAGGAACTATTGTGTTACGAGACGGGAACTGCTTGCTGTGGTAAAGTCATTGCAGCATTTCAGCAAATATCTTCTGGGGCGGGAATTCCACTTACGAACCGACCATGCTGCACTGAAATGGCTATTGCAGTTCAAAAATCCAGAAGGACAAGTAGCGAGATGGATTGAACTACTGCAGGAATACGACTTCATGGTCGAACATCGCAGCGGAAAATCTCATGGCAACGCGGATGCATTGTCAAGAAGACCTTGTCCTGAAGACTGGAAGCATTGTACTCGGCAGGAAAGTAAAGAAGTCGTACCTGTGAGGATGCTCAAGACAGACCTCAGCATCGAGTGGAAGGAAAGCCTACAACGTGCACAGCAGGAAGATTCGGACATCAAGCCGATTCTGGAGTGGATAAAGGCCAGCGCTCCTAAGGAACGGTTTTACTGGGTACACTGTCGGGACGATGTCGAGGACTGGTGTCGCAAATGTACAAGTTGTGCAGCTGTAAAGGGACCTCAGACTCGTAGTAGAGGCGCATTGAAATTGTACAATGTTGGTGCACCATGGGAGAGGATAGCCCTTGACGTTGCGGGGCCGTTTCCGGAAAGTGAAAGTGGTAACAAGTATTTCATGGTTGTGATGGGTTACTTCACTAAGTGGCCGGAAGTCTTCGCCATTCCAAATCAAGAAGCTTCGACAGTTGCAGATAAATTAGTTTATGAAGTCTTCTGTCGTTTTGGAGTACCTTTAGAGATTCACAGTGATCAAGGAAGGAATTTTGAGTCCCAAATATTCCAGGAAACTTGCCGAGTTATGGGTACTCATAAAACAAGAACAACTTCTTACCACCCACAATCGGATGGAATGGTGGAACGATTTAATCAGACATTGGAGAGGTACCTAGCAAAAGTTGTGGAAAATCGGCAACGAGATTGGGACAAGCACATACAACCGTTTTTGTTGTCATATCGAAGCGCTGTTCACGAAAGTACATCGGTGACACCAGCTTTCACAAACTTTGGAAGAGAATTACGGCTGCCTGCAGACCTGATCACCGGAATACCACCTGATGCCCCACGCAGTATAACCGATTATGCGAATGACTTGCGGAATAAAATGAATGATGAGCACGTCAGACAATCGGGCCAGCAAATGTCTGAAAAGATGAAAACTAGTGTCCGACCGAAAGTTCGGTTTCGGTTTCGGCCGAGTTTCGGCCAAAAATCAAGTTTCGGTGGCAGTTTCGGTTTCAGCCATAATTGGCCGAAACTTTTGCCGAAACCGAAACAGTAACAATTAGTGATTTGATTTATTGATAACTGATAAACATTTTGCTATGAGAACTTAATTTGAAAAAATAATAAAAATATTATTAAGGCGAAATGGTATCGTGGGCACGTAGGTTTCGAGGGGGTGAAGCAGACGCAGACAGGTAAGAGGTGCGCGGGGCCCCGCGCTCTGCCGCACTCGGCCGGCAAGCTATAGTCCGACCGCTGTAAGCGCGACCCTCTCTCGTGAACCAAAATACTTCTGTAGAGGGTCGCGCATACGGCGGTCGGACTGTAGCGGCAAGTAGCAGTTTTAGTTAGTACTAGTTGCGCAGTAGGTATTTTTAAAAATGTATTTATTTTCTCAAAGTATATGAGGACATAATTTATGGTGCAATAAATAAATATAAAATCATATTTTAATTAGGTGCATAACTGCATATTATTATGTTACTGTGAAAGCCCGAAATGCGGTAAATCTTAGGATTTACCGGTAAATCCTAAGATTTACCGCAGTTCGGGTTTTTACAGTAACACATACACTAGTGTTTTCATTATTATATCTATCTACTTACGAATACTTGCCTACTTATAATAAAATAACTACTTGTGGGTTCCTATGGCAATCCCAATTAGTTCGCTGTTTGAAAATGAATGGGTACTAGTATTAGAGATAGAATCCAAACCAGTGTTATCAAAAACCGGTTTTACTAAGACCGGTTCTAACACGGGATATTTTTTTTATCACTACCCAAATTTTCATAGGGTGTCCTACCGATGAATATGAACAACAACAACAGCAGATTTTTTTTCGTGGTTTCAGAGTTGGTCGCATAGTAAAAGTTGTTCATATTCATGGGTAGAACACACCCAGTGAAAATTGGATATTGATAAAAAAATTGCCCTGTAGAAATGAAAAATAAACAGGTAAGCATAACAGCTTTGATATAATATGACGGAGAAGGTATGGGTGTGTCTCGTTATCATCAACCATATTTCAATTACTGTGGATAGTGTTGGTTATTGCGCAATAGAAAAACGGTTTGCAGTTCAAATCAGATTGTAATTTCACGAACAATTTAATCATACACTGTAGGTACACGATGCAACCAGATACACAGTAAAATAATTATGTACACAAGTAACAAAGTGATTGGACTGAATGTTCACATCGTGGGCCGCATCAGATATAGGTAGCTGTTGTGGTGAGACCGTTCCTGCTCCGTCAGTATCCATCAGTATCAGTGGTGTTTCATGGGTGCTGAAATATTGGAAATATTTTTAACAATACAACATAAACATAATGTATGTTTATGTATAAACGTAATGTTATGCGAATATAAAATAAAATACTTATAACAGATGATTTTTTTTTCGCAATTTTAGGTTTAGTAAAAGTTGTTCATAATGATGAGTACATTGACCCCTAGAGGGGGATATAAAAAAAAACACGTATGTTCAAAAGCTTTCTCTAGTACCTACACAACTACACAGGGTCAATTAAATTAGCTAGCGAAACTACGCAGCCGTGACGGATATAATAATAATAGGTAGGTATGTAAGCGAGCTTACTCAAAAAACTTGGGTTATACTGATTTGTACTAGTGCCCCATCAGATGTTTCTGGTAATTGTGGTGGTGTGACGGCTTTACTCATTCCTAGTGAGTCTGCTGGCAACTCCGCAATGTCAGACTCAGTGTTGATACGAGTTCTGTAAGAACATAATAAACCATATTATGTATAAATAAAGCTATTGGGGTACCTACATGAAAGTTTTAGACCATAATTAGCTATCTCTATTGGGCCGTTTACACATTATGCCGGGGCTGCAGCGGCACCGCTGCATTGACAGTCACCCTTGGATTTGTAAAAACCCCCACACAGGGCGCCGCGGCGGCGGCGGCAAGTTTTGATAAGACCTATCAAAACTCGCCGCCGCCGCGCCGCCGTGTGCAAGGGTTCATACAAAACCAAGGGAAACTTACTAAAACTACGGCATGATGTGTAAAGGGCCGTTCAAAACGAAAGTTGTGTGCTTATACAATAAATACGAGTTAGTACGTCAATGTCAAATATCAAAGTTGGTATTTTTTTGGGATAATAAATAAAAAACTTACCTATTCAGGTTCATCAATTTCAGCTGCTTGAGCTTCAGTCCTGAATATTTTTTTTTTATTATGTTTGTTCATCACTTTAGACTTCAATGTTCGCTTGAGTAGTCGGCGACAACGGACGCAATAAAGTTGTACACGAGTGCTCTCTAAGAGGCGCTGCGGCCGACTGACGGGACTGCGCGAACGGTGGGATGTCGGACTTGCGCGCAATATTATAGTATTATATTGCACGCTTTTTTTATATACTTCTTTTTAAAATTCTAAACCCATAATCCCCTAATATCTTTAATGGTGAACATATAGACGAAATTTTATTGAAATTGCTTGAATTACAATCGAATAAAACCGTTTTTTCTCATAAAATATGCAAATTTTGAGGAAACTTTGCGATTTTTTTGTATCGAGCCAAACTATGTCAATCGTGTTTTGGCCCTCATAATTCACTAAAGAAAATCTTCAATTTTAATAATCATGAAAAAAATTCGGCAAATTTAGTAGTTTTTGAGGACAAAAATTGATTTTGCGTGCAGCCGAAATGCGTCAAAATCTTCTTTTGGGACCCATTTCGCCTTAATATTTTTTTATATTATCTATTTTGTATATAAAATTTAAAGTCCTGACTGACTCTGACTGAGACATCAACGCACAGCCTAAACCGCTGGTCCTAGAGACATGAAAATTGGAGGGTGTATTCTTCGTGAAGAGTAGGTATCCACTAATGCCTAGGCCGCACTCATCGCGATAACGCGAATATTCGTGAAAGCACGATGTATGTAGCCGAACATTCGCGAATACTTCGCGACTTCGCGCGAAGGCGAATACGCTTCGCTCCGCTGTCGGTAAAATGTCGCAGATCAAAGGGTTTTATCGCGATGCACTTCGCGTACCCGGCCACACTTCAGTCGGCCGCTAGCCATCGTACGAAGCGGATGTATGCAAGTTTGTGTCGCCAACATGGATTGGAGTAACGATAAAATTTTATGAAATGAAAATTATAAATTTTATGCCTTTTTCTTGCTTTCATTTTGTTTTTTAGATGACACAAATGTAAAATATAATTATTCGCTGCCATATAATATAGAGCAACCGTGGCGTCCATTTTGAGTTTTGTGTTAGTTTATCGCAATGAATCTGCGAGCGATGTAATGTGGCCACGCACCTTCGCTGTAGAGCGAAGTCACGAAGCTTCGCGGCGATTGTTATCGCGATGAGTGCGGCCTAGGCATAAGAAACGGTTTTTCGAAATTCCACCCTTAAGAGGGTGAAATGGGGGGATTTTGTTTGTATGAAAAATCTTATTCCTTGAGTTATAAACTTGAAACTTGTCACGAATACTTATCTAAGTAAATTATGAAGTTGGGCATTTTTTGTTTTTATAAACTACCCCCTAAAAGGGGATTGGGGGGTTTCAAAGTTTGTATGGAAGAATTTTAGCGCGCGGTCCGTTTTAATCGGAACTCAGTATTTATACCTAAAATTTAAAGGAAAGAATAATGATTATCAGGGTTTTTCGAAAATCTATCCCTGACGGCCTGAAAAGGGGTAGTCAATTTTACAGGGGAGGATTTTACAGCGTGGCTTGATTAACTCGAAAATTGGTATAAATAATCTTTGAATCAAGTTATGAACACATCCCAAATGACTTTTCAAAATTCCACCCCTGTGGGGGTGAAAAGCAAAAAATAATCTTGAAAATTGGCATGAATACTCGCCTAAGTAAGCAATAAAGTTTATCATTATTAGTTTTTCAAAACTACCCCTCAAAGGGGGATATAGGGGTGTTGAAGTTTGTGTGGAAGAAATTGAATGCGCGGACCGATTAACTCGAAACTCAGTAAGTATTGATACTTTCGACAGAAAATAATTAATAATAAGTATGTAAAGTTATTGAAAATTGACCCCTGACGGGGCAAAAAGGGGTAATTCGGTTTTTAGGGGAGGATTTGAACTTGAAACTGTATGTTACATTTTCACGCCTAAGCCACTGAACTTCTGATTTGGCAAAGCGATAGATGGCATCCTGGGGAAGCACAACTTTTTATTCTGGTAGCACGTTCCCGTGGGATTCCGACATTCACGCGGGCGAAGCCGCGGGCAGAAGCTAGTATTAAATAAATGATTACAACAAAATTAATATACCTACTGTGTTTCCATTTCATGTCCTAATTAATGCAGAATAATGGGTAAAATGCACCAAATTTCAGTATTTTAAGGAATTTAATACTTAACCACGTGAGTTTCGGTTTCGGTTTCGGCCGAAACTGAAGCCACGGCCGAATATTCGGTTTCGGTTTCGGTTTCGGCCGGAAAACCAGTTTCGGTCGGACTCTAATGAAAACCCGTTATGACCGCAAAATGAACAACAAAGGGTTCGACGAAGGTTCTCTAGTGTGGTTGCACAATCCAGTCCGCAGCAAAGGGAAATCTCCTAAGCTTCAAGCTAGATGGGATGGACCGTACCGGATTGTGACAAAGATCAATGACGTAACCTACCGGATACAGAAAGGCAAGAGTCACTCCTAAGATCGTCCATGTGGATCGACTGGCGCGTTATTATGGAGCTGATAATGCTCGGGACGAGCATGTCTTAGGAGGGGGCAGTGTTGCGCGCCACAATTAATGCCTGATACATGGTGCATTAGTTACCACTAGCGCCATCTAGTATCAAGTGGTAAAACTAACAGTCACTAGCACCATCTATTATCAAGCAGCAGAACTAATTTACCACTAGCGCCATCTCGTATCGAGTAGTAGAACAAGTAGATCCTTCTAGAAATTTCGATACTAGAACTGTCGACGGAGTTCAGTCGGGGCCGGTATATACCCGAACATTCTAGATGTTTCTACAGTAGAAGGTACTAGAACAATCTGCTGCACTATATAAGGCCGGGAATAACCGCGATTGGACACAGTGTGTTGGAAGCGATACATGCGAATACATCAAAGCGATCTTCAAGTGCGACTTAAGTGTAATAATTGTGTTTTATAATTAATGTGTTTGTGTTGATTAATTAAAGTGTTATTTTTGGTAATTTATATCGGCAGTTTTATTGTCACGAACCCGAAGCTCGTAACAGTACGTTCTATGTTATATTTCATGTTACGCACCGAAAACCAAAGAAACAAACTAAAACTTCAAAGATCTCATACCTGATTGAGCCTTTGGAAGTCCTCCACATCATCAAGTATGGGATCTCGTAGACCACCTTTAGCTTGCTGCTGCTTACTCTTGCAGTTGGCGGCGATTTTCTTCTCAGAGTTGGCAGTCGTGAAGTATTGGGTGCAGCCGTTCTTTAGATACTGTTGGCAAAAGTAGTTGTATTTAGGTGATTTTGTTAGTGAACATAACCTTTATTACTATTAAATTTTGAAACTTAAAATAAATATGCACATCTCAGAATTGAAAATTGAAGCGGGCCCAGCCATCGTGTCATGAATACAGGGTGTTCTTTTTTCGCTATTCAGTTGGTTCGATTCCCGATTCAAGCAAGTAACTTTTGAAAAAAAAAACTACAATGTTTAACATAACAGTGATAAATATTATAAAACAATAGGGTTTGGGGCGAAGATAAAGATTCGTGGAATAGTGTACACTTTCGGTGCGCAGCCCAGTTCACGGACGTCACACGACTTTTAACAAAAGGGTGCGCGTCGAATGTTTTTAAAAGAAGCTTCTAGAATGTTCTAGAAGCTTCGACTCACTCTCATTGGCCAGGCGGAAACGAGAAGCGTTTCCGCTAGAAGCGTGTGGATTGTGACGGGAGCGGTTAGAAATAGCTTCCTGTTATACATGTAGTTTTACAAACGTTTGAAAAAAAAAATCGAATGTTTCCTTTAAATATTGTTAGGTAGCATATCATTGTCACCCCTTTCCAACTTGTCTATACAGTAATGCTTTATTGTAACACAACTGTTAAACAATCTTCAGTTCAGATAAAACAATCGGAGAACAATGATAAATGATATTGTTTATCAAACATTGAGTGAGAGTTTTAAGATGATGTCTTTAGCGTTTGTTGTTTTTCTTGTCATTGTTTTCTAAACAGATGGACACCTTCAGACATCTGCACCACCGAGGGGTTTGCCGATGCATAAGCCTAGCATAATGTTCCCACTGCTGGGACACAGGCCTCCTCTCTTCGAGAGGGAGTGGGCTGTATTCCAACAGGCCGGTGCGTTGGTAGACGTCACATGTCTTCGATTTTCGGTTCTAGGCTTCTTCACGATGTTTTTCTTCAGTATTTTGAGAGCAGTGATGATGAAAAAAATTACACAAAGTAAAGCGCCTGCGTGGGTTCGAATCTACGACCTACAACTCCAAGTCGGGACCGTCACCACTGGGCCACCACCACCATACCACCACCACTTATAGGAAAATGAGTCTTTCATTAAAAAGACTCATTTTCCTATAAGTTTTAAAAGCATCATTATTAACTGTAATGTTAATAAATTATATAAGGTAATGTAAATTCACTCGCATGACTACTTAGTTCTTAAAAAATATTTAATAGGTAACATGTGGATAACGTTGTGAGTTACACATAAACTACTAACATTAGATACTAAGGTTTTATTAATTAAGAAACTTAGTGTAATTGTTTGTTTTCCCAAAGAAATAAGTAAATAAATATATCATGTGCCTGTAAAACCCCCGGCATCCGTGCCTTTTAAGCCGGAACAGCACTTTCTATGACTTGTTTTTTTGCACCATAATTACATGTTTTTATTGACACATTACGTTACATACGTACTGTTCATTTGGCAAGGTGGCTGCAAAATGACTTTGGAGGACTATAATACGGTCTGTTGCACTCGTCGTAAAATAATGATTATTTCAATAACCACCTTTTTGGATACAGTAGATTAATTATTTACGTATCAAGGAAGATCATCTTGAGTTACTTAGTTATTTTTAATGATTACTAATTGAATTATGTTTACTTGGCAACATGAAATATTAATTACCAAATAGTACTTTCAACAAGGTATTTACTTCTAAAAGCTCAGTATGCCTAAAAATATGTGCGAGGACTACGTTAAGTACCTCCTACAGTTGTGAGAAAGAACAGATTTATCATGGCCGGTTTGAGCTTGAAACATACAACATATGGTGACGTAAGGCGAGTGTGAGTGAGTGAGTGTACCTACATGCGCGAAAGTTCGGAGACCCTTGTTCAGACCGGCCATGATTCATCGCTCGTAATTAATATTAGTTACAGTATTTTATCAACAACTTTTCACCCACTCAAAAGACCATTTCAGACACCAATCTCATCAACCAGACATGGTCTTCACATGATCTGACCAAGATTGTGTCTGGACTTTAAAAGAGCCTGTGACCTCTGAGTTTGTTTCGGCCTTTCTTCTCAGAGTAGTCGTAGTAGTAAACGCCGACCTCATCTATTTTTTAAAATATGATTGACGTGTTTATACTAACCTTACAGAAATAAAATCATTTATCATTTACTTACCAAATAATCATCAGGCTTGGTGATCTTCAACGCCGTCCTCAACTCCTGTGGCGCGCCGGCGCATAGCAGATAGAACACATGGTAGTTCCTCTCCTCCGCACTCTGGGTGCATATTCTGGACTTCTCCAGCAGGTAGTGGGAAATATGACCCCCCACCACTTGGTACTTGCTGTTGAAGTGAACCTCCATGAACTTGCCGAATCGAGAACTGTTGTTGTTGCGAGTTGTTTTCGCGTTGCCGAATGCTTCGAGGATTGGATTGGCTGTGGAAGAAAAGTTGGTGTTGAATGCAAGTCTGATAGTAGTTTTGTTGCAAACTAGTTATTGCCCGCGACTTCGTCTGCGTGTATTTTGAATTTCCAGGATGAAAAGTAGGGTATGTCCTCGAGGTTCCAAGCTACCTAACTGTCAACTTTCATATACCGAATAGTTCAGTGATTTGGCGTGAAAAAGTAATAGAGTTGCTTTAGCATTTAAGTATCTTTATCCATATTATAAAGGAGATACAGGGATTTCGACAATCTTTTATCAAATAGGAATGTAATTTATCGAAATATTAATAAAAACGTTAATAAATGTTGAAAATACAGATTGCTAAAGTGCATGATATTATTTAAAATCTGATTTTTATCAACTCTGTCTAGTAAATGTAAATAACAAGTATAGTGGCATAATAAAAAAGATGGGCGCCTCTATGTCTATAAATAATAAAATGCTGCGATGACTAAACTTAGTTCCAAGTCTAACATCCTATTACTGACTGAAATTAAGATAGGATTGAGACAACGAACTGGTTGCTGGTCAACCGCTTTCTAAAGCAGAACATGATTCATAAAACGAGTACATATTTACATAAACCAACTTAGCATTATTAATTGCGCACTTGAATAAAAATATAATTAATTATGAGTCGTTTAATTAAAAAGCAACTAGGTACTTATTAACAGAACGAGAACCAGAGAAAATATAATTACAGTATCAATTATGAATATTTTGTAAAAAAGTGTCAATTTAAAGTGAGTCCCTTTAAAGTTCACTATCCTTAAAGATACAGGATTTTCCTAGTTTGAAGGACAGGGGTCTTCAGTCATCTGTAAAAGCCATACCCATCCCTTATTGAAACAACACTGATGTTACCTAGTCTTAAGTCTATTCAAATTGATGTTATTTCAAGTTAAACAAATATCAACTTTATTTTAATGATGATTAAGTTGATTTCAGAGTGACTAGCACTATTGAAAAAATTTAAAAAATGTTTGAAGTTGTAGCGTAAACTGAACTTTATTGTGTACGAATTAAGGTTATTTTTCCATAAAGTCATATTTGTTTACATACATGTTTGGCAAATAAATCGCGAATGCAGATTAGGCTAAGTCTTTTAGTAAATAAAAATAATTACTTACTTAGTATAATTACTGATGCATACATTAATGTTTAATTAACTGTATTTATGCCATTAAAAACAATAAAAAAAACAGTAATGTGATATGAACGGTGCTCTATGATTAGTTGAACATGATATTAGCACTGCAACCGTTACACAAGGCCGATGAAGGCCGAATCTTCTTTTATTTACATAACGTTTACAAACGGCCTTCCTCGGAATCGCCGGAATATTTTTATCGAAAAGAAGACTAACCGCTCTTTAAAAAAAACTAATAATGTATTGTTTTAAGCATCCGTCCTAGATGGACCGACGCCCTGTCCCAGCCATCTTAAAGATGACTGGGACAGATTGGATACGGAAGGCGGAGGACAGGGTGTTGTGCGCAGCCTGCGAGAGGCCTATCGTCAGTGAAGTTCTAACAGTAAGGAAAAAAAAAGGCTACTTTACAGGCGAGTGAAAAACTGTATGAAATAAATGTAACTTACGGTTAAGGCCATATTGTGTTTAATTATTTATACAAATGAAGTCTGTGATGATTTGAACCAATATGACATTGAAATCTCAAAACACTCATAAAATGACTGACGCACTGTTAGAACTTCAATGACGCTATGTACCTATGTGTAGTTATTTATTGTTTGTTTTATTTCATATTATCATTTCATACAATTTTTTGCGCAATAAGGTACCTAATACTTTTGGTGTCAATAAAAAAAAAAATGGTATCTTAAAATATGAAATATTATCATAAAACCAAAGCCTCTAAAACCAAACAGCTAAGATTATTAACAAGGAAAACATCTTCAAAAATTGTACAGTATTTCCGGAGACCATCACAAACCAACGAATTAGAAAAGATATAGCAAAATTGATTATGTATGTATGTTAATGATACCTACCGTAACTTGTATAGTTTCGGTAAAATATGAATGTTGCAGAATCGAAGCATTGCATTATAATTATGTGATGTTTATTTATAAACGAAACGTCTCAACATTAACACATCAGCTGGTTGTCGAGACGAGTTTAAGAAACAAGTATGTTATGTATTCAGAGAAGTGTAGGCGATTAGTTTGCAAGTTGCAACGATGTCTGTACATTATTGCTTTGTTTAACAGACAACATAGCGTTCGGATGTAGGTAGTCATGACCGCTATGCAAACGCCTACCTCACTTTTTATGATGCTTTTAAAGCAGTGTATGACTTCTGATTTGGTGAGTAATTTCCATGTCGTAGCCAGAACTCAATACCAACAAGATAGAAGATCTTTATCTAGCAGACTACTACGGACGCGCGGTTAAGGGATCGTCTGCACTTGGTGATGGGGCCCGCTAGGCATGACGGGCTGATACCAGTCGGGGGTGCGGCGAATGTACATTTATCTGCCGGGCCCCCAACTTATGGTAGTAGAAGGAACAGTGGGGTTTTAGTCGGTAGGAGTTCGACATAAGGAAGCCTCCGTTCTCCTCAAACGGAGGGTATCCATGAGGATTTCTCCACGGAAAAAAAGGGTACTACCTGGACTAAAATTTACCAACAGCAACAGCAGCAGTTGCAGCTGGTTCTGCAAGTAAATACTCTTTAGCATAAGACCATTTTGAAATGATCCGGCGCTTCTGGTGATCTCTTTACCCTGGCTATTCTGTTAAGGAACATTCGAGTATTAGAAACTTCTTGATAAACTTACCGTCCAAAATCTTCTGCTCAACAGGACCAGCGGCCTTCGCCCATAAGTCACACAGGTACTTGAGTATGTACTTGGTGGACTCAGTCTTGCCGGCTCCTGATTCTCCGGAGACTATGATGGATTGAGACTGCTTGAGGGACTTCATGTCTCGGAAGGCTTTGTCGGCTGTAAAGTGATAACGAATGCATTAGTAACCAGAATATAAAATAACAAGATTCTACCTGCGGCTTCGCCCGCGTGGATGTCAGAAATGATCCGACGGGGACGTGCTACTGGGACCAAAATGCACCCCTAAACCACCTAAGAAGGAGAAGGAGGATTTCGATAAAATTTTCTATCTCCTTGCAAAATTTTATCGAAATCCTCCTAATTCTTAGGTGGTTTAGGGGTGAAAAGGTACTGATACAGACAGTTACTTTCAAATTTATAATATTAGTATGGACTAGCGACCTGCCCCTGCTTCCTATGGTTATTACGACTGATAAAACATCGAGAATGATTTAATATATTATGTAAGTTTAAAATTAATGTATTATACACATAATCCTTCCGGAATAATTTATCTAAATAAATTATTAATTAGTTACATAATTTTATATTATTGTGAGCAATGTATATTTTAGACTCTGAACAGTGGGTCCGAGGTGGGCCCCAATAGGTATACTTTGCATTAGGCCTGTCAAAAACAAGATTTTAACTTAAGTAAATACCAAACTGTTCTTCTAAGTAGTCTATAAAAAAAAATTTAGAGCTATTGAAGTAAATTTAGAATTATGTAGACACTATTTTCGTCTTTTAAAATGTTGCACGGATGCACCTGAAGGGCTGATTCACACCGGAACGGCAGCGGCACGGCGATCACTTTCAGTGTGAAATAATTTTAAACTGTATCTACATAGTTAAAAGGTTATCGGTTGGAACGCCACGTGCGTCTGCCCGCGGTCGCTCGCGGCTACACGAAAATCATAGTATGATGCATTCTGGCGTCGCTGCCGGCCGCTGCCGGAACCTGCCGTTCCGGGGTGCCCTAAGAAGACATCAAACCTGCGCCTAGTCAACTCCAATGACGTATTTGAAGATTGTTATTAGTCGGTTGTCCCTCAAAAGAAATACAGCATTACTTGTTTATTTACCGATTACATGTAGAATTGTCATCGAAGGAAAACAGGTGACTAAATGATTCTTGTGAACAACAAATTACTGGCGTATACATAATTCAAGTTATATGTATACTGTATAGTCCTCGAATTAAATTCGTCACGAAGGGAAATTACACTGAATAATACATCAGTGACTACTCTCTTTCAATTAAACAGTACAATTTGTTTCGAAAGTTGTCTAATGGTAACACGTAGGTGATTCTCCGGATCACTATATTTTATTGTAAGTCTTCGAGAGGATTCACTCACATAAATGCAACGTAAATTGTTGGCTGAATGGTTGTAAGCTCACATTAAGATCCCATTTTCAAGATGAGCAAAAAATTTATGGATGGTACCGTATATCCCATAAATGGTTAAAGATCTACTTCCATCTATGGGGTACCGTTTCAATGGAATTACAGGGACTACTTGAGTTTGTAAATAAAGACGCAGTTTTTCTCTGGTCAATGACAACAGTGTCCCATGAGTCTGCTTACAATCATACAAACTCTTATCAGCCTATAATGTTCCCACTGCTGGGACACAGGCCTCCTCTCGGTGAGAGGGAGTGGGCCGTTATCCACCGCGCGGGCCCAGTGCGGGTTGGTAGATGTCACACGTCTTCAAATTTTTGGTTCTAGGGCATGCCGGTTTCTTCACAATGATTTCCATCACCGTTTTTAGAGCACTGGTGATGAAATAATTTAAACAACGTACAGCTCCTGCCTGGGTTCAAACACACGACCTACAACACTTAAGTCGGGGACAATACCACTGGGCCACCATTGATCTAGACTCCTGGTCCTCCTCCTACAGCACATTTCTGAATAACCCATAAACAAGGTGGATTTAATTGAAACCTCAAAAGGGTTGTTGTACTATCATTATGATCAAAACTAACACTAACTTTTTTGGTCCCATAGGACCAACACAGAAATCGCGAAACAAAATCAACTGCTTCATACATTTATGTGTATAACTCGAAATAATGTAGAAAAATCAACGATCAATTACTCTTTTCTCTTACCGATAGCAAAAACATGTGGCGGTAGTTCTCCCAAGGACTTCCCCTGATACTTCTTGATGGTGGTAGAAGAGTACATGTCCTTGATGTCTTCATAAGGATTGACAGCTAACAGGATATTTGCTACGTATGTCTGTAAAATATTAGTTTACATTATTATTTGTTTACTTTAGCATGATTAGTCATTTTTATGATGTCACCGGTTTAGATGTGTGTGGTTACTATGTGAGTATCGTTTGTTGACTACAATGGGTTTGATTTGTCACTTAAAACACGTGACAAATCAAAATCAATCTTTCTTAAACCTACGTCACCTCAAGAAATAACAAAGACACAGACGTTCCATTTTATTGGTCCTTCGGTACATTGGCTACTGGGGTTCTCCTCCGAAGTAGTATCGGCCGAATGTTCGGCCGTTTCCTGCTACGAAGTTACTATTTGGTTCGGTCGGTCCCGATCCTACACTCTTTCGAATATTGACTATGGTCCCGACCCAACTGAGCCGATCCGAACTTTTTTCGCATTTTTTAATAATATTCGGTTCGGCCATGTGTCGGTCCGATCAGAACATTCGCACTTTGCACTTCGGAGTAGACCCCTGGTTTACTATCAACCCGCGTCATTCCACTCCTGGGAAAAGGTCCATAATATCATGTAATTAAATCAATCAACCTGCCTCGCCTTTTCCTAATTATGTTGGGGTCAGCTTCCAGTCTTAATCGAATGCAGCTGAATACCAGTATTTTACATGGAGCGAGTGCCTGACCTCCACAACCCATTCACTGGGTAACACGATATCAACCATTACCACTTGGTAAGACTGGTTGTCACCGTTTTGGGCTTTGAGTACCCGCAACGACTGTCAAAGATATACGAATGACAGCCGGAACCATCGGCTTAACGTGCTTTCCGAGACACGGAAGGGTCTTGAGTATGTAAAGATGGTCACCCATCTACGAACCGACCACGGCAAGCTTAGCTTATCGTTAAATCGGCCCGTTCGGCTGCTATTATTTAACCACGAGCCACTCAGCTAAGTACCATGCATTTACAAATAAAACAAAATAATCAGAAGTAATACTGAATAATCTACGTCGTAGTAAATACGGGCGATAGTAAAAGTCATTGGACAAGGAAAACCATCGGAATCAATACTCGTACATACTTTTCTACGGTAAGTATTAGCACCAACGTATAAAATATTGTCAAGGTGAAAACTTCAGGCATTTGAAACGAGTCATAGTAGGTAAATCGGTTATTACTTACGTAAATCTTATTCTTCTTGTATCGTGTTAGGATGTTGTTTAGAAGTGTTGATTCGTTGAGGAACATCAGCTCACCTAGAAGTAATAAGTTTAGTTAGACAAGGATTTTGGAACAAAAGAAAAAAAAAACCAGAGTGAACAGGCATCTTCTGGGCATGCTCGTTCCATCATACACCTCGTCCATCGCTTTGCATCAGGCGTGATCCAGGTAAAGAGGGCCCATACAGCAATAAAAAAAATACGGAAGGGTAGTAAAGATCTGAAGATATAACTAGCCTAATTTTAAGACTCCTTGGTTGATTATATCATTGTATCTCCAAAAACTTAAAGGTTTTATTTCATTTAAAACAATTACAGGCACTTATGAATTGACAAAGGGTCGGTCAGTCAGAAAGATGAAGCTAGTATAAAACAAAGACAAGTTATCAAGGACCAAATATAGTTTGGTTCGGCATCGGAGCTTCACCTCGCCAAGGTTTGTTTGTAGTTAATCTACTTAAAAATAGACCACGACCTCGTGACCCCGAAGAGGCAATGGCCGGATGTCGTGACAGATGATATAGGGGCCAATCAATTGAAAACCATTGAGGAAGTCAAGTACCGAAGAAAAAATAAAGGCAGCATTGCAGAAAGACGCACCCAGGAAAAAGCCTGCATTAATAAAGTCAGTATAATAGATGCGGAAATAAGGACCAAATATTTACAGATTCGTTCTGGCTCTTCAAAAAGCAAATCTATTCAAACCTCGATTTAATCTCGTGAAGGTATTGAGATACCTGGCATTAGTAAGCAAGGAACAAGATTATTATAAGACCATGAGAAAAATAAATTCTAAACTAGTTTAAAACAGGTTCGATTCTATTCCAGGAGCGTTATACAGGGATCGATTTCTATGCCTCATCGAAGTTAATCGCTTTAACTCGTAAGATGATTACGTCAATTAATTCTTGTCAGTAAAGAACGTAAGATGCGACGGTGGATGACGGATATTGCATTTATTTAGATATGTCCATTATGCTTTGTATGGGTAAGAAATGTTGGAAGGACAGTTCAATATTTTACAAGAGGCTATATTAAATTTTGCTCAGTTCTTGGAATTAGAGGTATCGTCTAAGGCAGTGGTTCTCAAACTTTTTTGGTGACGGAACCCTTTTTGGAAGCAAAATACTTGATGGAACCCTACAATAAAACAATAGTTTTTAAAAGTGTATTCTTTATTAATAAGCATAATAAAATTACAATGTAACGGTTACTAATTATTACTTACTTTACCACATGGCAAGTACAATAATAGAAGATATTAAAAAAGAAAAAAATCTAACTAATGGGAGGTATGAAACTGTTTTTTATTTTTCATCAATTGGTTGATATCAGGTTTGATAGAAGACAGTTGAAGTCTCATATCAGGTTCGGCGTCCAGTCTATTGCGATATTTTGTTTTCGTGGCTGCATAGGTTGAGAATCCTGTTTCGCACAAATATGTTGTTGGGAACGGGAGAAGAATATTCAGAGCCATTTTGCCAAGCATTGGATATTCATCACGGATTCTGCACCAAAAATCGTTGAGAGGCGTCGTTTTGAACAGTGACTCCATACTTGTGTCTGATGACATTTCTAAAAGAGATTCATATATCTCGTTTGACATACTTTCGGGCTTTTCCAAGTTAGGTAAAAAAGGATTATGAATCCATGAATTCAGTTTCATTTTTGTATTCTGTTCTTCGGGAAAATACTTTTCAAAAGATGCGCGCATCGATCTGAGATATTGGACCAATTCTCCAAACACATCATTTTGAAACATTTCTGAGTCGTTATCGCTAACAAACTCACTGAGTGACGTAAAGCTTTCTATTTCTTTCTTACCAACGCAAATAATCCAAAAATCTAATTTTCTTTTGAAGGCAGTTATTTTGTTATAGGCCTGAAACACTGTTGTCTGTTTACCTTGCAATGATAAATTCAATTCGTTCAGTTTTTGAAAGATATCCGCCATAAAAGACAATCGGAACAACCAAGTTTTATCATACAAACGGTCCTTCAAATTAAAAGAAGTATCTGCTGAAAGAAACATTTGTAACTCGGCTCTAAGTTCAAATAGCCTTGTTAAAGTTTTACCTCGAGACAGCCATCGCACTTCTGTATGGAGCAGCAGTGTTTTATGTTTGCTGCCATAATCTTCACACAATAATGAGAACAATCGGGATTGTAGTGGTCGTGATTTGATAAAATTAATTATTTTTACCGCTTCATCCATAACTAATTTTAGATTTGACGGCATTTGCTTCATCGCAAGTGCTTGTCTATGCAGAATACAATGGCTGGAACTACAATTAGGCGCTTTATTTTTTATTCGTGACACTGCTCCTGCTGTTTTACCTGTCATCGCCTTGGCCCCATCTGTACAAATGTCAATGCAATTGTTCCAACTGATATTATTTTCTTCAAAAAATATATTTATTTTATTAAAAATTTCTTCCCCGGTAGTGTTTGTGAGCAGCGGTGAACACATAAGCATGTCTTCTTTAAAAGAACTTTCATATGGATATCTCACGATAACCAGCAAGATAGCCAAACCAGCGACATCAGTTGACTCGTCCATTTGCAAGGCGAATCGTGTTTTTTGTAGACGTGTAACTAGTTCTTGTTTGACGTAGCTTGCCAGATCATGGATTCGCCGTGAAACAGTATCGTTTGATAGCGGCACAGTAGAAAGATGCTTTGCAGATTTTTCATCGAGCATACATTTTGTTATGTCTAATACACATGGCTTTATTAAATTCTCAGCGATAGTGTGCGCTTCACCTGCTTGTGCAATGCGATAGCTAACTAAATATGATGCCTCCGTGGCCTTTTCGTTGATAGTTTGTGTTACATGCATCATATTTTTTTGACTTTCCAATAACTGATCTTTTTTACGAACAAAAAATTCTTTATTCTTGTCTTTAGACTCGGGGTGCACAGTTTCTAAATGTCGGCGCAATTCGGCAGGTGCCATGGAACTATTAGGAAGCAGTTTACTACATAGCATGCAGAGAGGTGAGCCGTTGGAATCAACAAATCCGAAACTGATATATGATTCATCATACTTCCTTTTTTTCGTCTTTGAAACCGTCGAGCTTGACGTCGCGGCATCATCGTCTGGATCGGTGATTGCTATATTCTCCGTGCGTACTGCTTTTGAACATTCAGCGTCATTAGAAGATGTTGTTGCAACACGTTTAACACCTTTAAGCCAACGTTCCATTCTTCTTTATTTATAATGTTACACGTCAGGATAGTGGGGTCTAAATAATGCACAATCGTTACTGCGTATAAGAGACTAAGTTTAGTACAATGAAGAAATGTATAAAACTGAGACAACGAATACAGCAGGCAGTAGAACAATGAACACTAGTTTCTCGCTAGCAAGCTTATAAGTAGGTAGGCAGGAACTTATCGCTCCGAACGCTAATTGTCAACTGACTGACGAGGCGCGACACGCGATCGCCGCTTTTATACTTAGTCCTAGACTCGATCTCGAATATTCTCGAAAATACTCGAGTCGGCGCCTTTGATAAACAAAAAGCAAAAATAAAAAGAGAAATATAAAAATTACGTTGTAAACAATCTCGACTTTATTTTTTTAAGTTAGAGTCGAAAGTCGCTTGTTGACAACTATAGCGTCTAATACAGAGGCGGCTTTTATCAAAGGGACTGCGCGCTCACAAGTATACCTACAAGTATACATGTTGATACCAAAGTTATGAGATATTGTACCAGTTATTGTAACACATGTTTATACAAATACAAATAAATAAATAAATATACATACGCACGGCCGCGGTGTCAAAACGTTCGACCAGAGAGAGGTGTTTTGATTTTTTTTCTAAATTCTTGAGGAACCCCTACAGAGGTATCGCGGAACCCTAGGGTTCCGCGGAACACACTTAGAGTATAGCTGGTCTAAGGTATCGTCACCTCACACATTCAGGTCCAGTTGAAAACCAGCGTCAGGCACTAGTTGTCTGGCATTTTTGCTGAACTGGGCCTTTTTGGCGCAGCCGTGAGGCACACTTTCCTGCTAATTTCTTACATCGGACTTCACACTTTTATTTAATCTTTTTTTTTATTGTTTGTTTTATCTGATGTATTGTGTCTTTTAGTTTGTGCCAAATAAATGTATTTTCTTTCTTTCTAAGCCACTATATGGCATAGGCCTCTCTCAAAATTGCTAAAAACGAGCGTTTCTTAAGCACCTTGTGCATCCTATCTACCTTTACTGTTTTGCTCAGGTGTAACCATTCATCTATGATGAATAAGAACAGTATGTTCTAGGTATTGTTTTGTTTTTATAATAGGTGTTTTCTCATCTTTGCTATTTTCTTTCTCGAACAGTTTTACAATGATAAACACTCGATTAAGTGGGTATATAAACCATACTATGTAACCATACCATAACCATATAAACAGAGGCGATGAAAGTTTGGAAAAACTGATTGTGGTTGGGAACACCGAAGGCAAACGATCGCGCGGTCGTTCACCAACACGACGGACCGATCAGGTGAAGGAATCATCGTCCTCTAAAATCTACACGGTAGGTAGGAGGTAGTACGACGGATGCGCTGGATAGAAACCGATGGAGGCGGATCATCTGCTCCAAATGCAACTCCGAAGCTGACCACGATCCTCAGACATGAGGGACCGACTACAGAGAGAGAGAGAGAGAGAGAGAGTAAACCGTACCATGAAAGAATCTTGCGCATTGTTTCACATTAAAAACAATTTTTATTTACCCGTCAGCGTGAGTGCAGAGTAATATAATAGTCGTTTACATGTTCTGCTAAAGTGAATAAGCAGCTTCAATGCATGTTTGTATTAATTTAATGGCTAAGAGACGGTCATTGCAGTGATCATCATCCTCATTCGCTGCCTACCTAACGTTGTCATTTTATTCTTCATACACAAGTGCATTATATTGTTCTCTCTTGAACCAACGAAAAATGTCAACACAGGGACGTCTAAAATCATGTACTGAATCCATGGTAACAGGTTGAGTGTCGAAGTCCTTGCGACCCTGTATATATTGGGCTTAGTCCTTAATTTGTGTTTTATCGGACAAAAAAAAATCACGTCATTAAAAGTACAATAACACATAGGACATCCAACTCGCTATCGCATTTTAGTTTCAGCTATCTTTCGCACCATGAGTCATCTAATTTGTGTCACTGTTCAGCGATTTTACTACGTCATTCAGTTATTAACTCATTATCATCGTAGCCTTTGTTACGGGTTTTAGTCTGTCTATACCTACATAATTTTGGTGCTGTGCACTGATCCGAGTAGCCATCTCCATCTAGCACTTATTCCTCCTTTAATTCTCTGCATATGTCAACTTTTGTAACTCCTTCAATTAGTCTGCAGCTCTTCTAAGATATTAAGAAGATTCAAGTAACTAAACTTTATTCTTGATCTTTGTTCGTTTTGGCGATACTGCTATAATCGTCCTTTACGTCACCTACCATTCTAAGCGTATCCAAGGACACACGGTATTAAGGATCAAAAAATACCAAGCAATACTCACAGTTATCATCAACATCCTTCCCAGGATCTCCAGCGGGGAATATGTCTTCGAAGTTGCAGACTCTCTTGGGGTACTTGTTGTCCACAGGGAAGACGTCTGCTTCCTCCCCCATGAGTTCGTGTAGTCGGGCGAGGATAAACCCCTCATTGGGGTCCCGCACCCAGACCAGTTGCTTATCCATCGTCATTGTTTACTGGAAAAATGAAAGGAAGATGTTGAAATTGTGATTTCTATATTGGAGACTCTAGACGTTGATTTTCTGATGCAGATGCATATGTATCTTTAGGATATGTATATATCCTTGTGTCCATTTTAGATTAGTATATTATTCCACCAACGACAACCCCATTTTATGTCTAGGCAAATCACTGTCCATTCCAAGGTTGCCTGGAAGAGATCGCAGAAAGCGATAAAGCCGCCCATTGTATATTTTTGGCGTTCGATATTTTTTTTTGTTATGTATTTTTGTGGTGTACGCACGGCTACACATCAAGCTATACATAACCAGTATAAGCTGACTTCTGATTGTAAAAACCTATACAATGAGAGGTCAGCTAAAACTGGAAATGCATAGCTTGACGTGTAGCCGTGTGTACAATAAAGTATAAATTAAATAAATGAATAATGAGCAATGTCCATTAATTTTACGATATAGAAACAGTAACATCAAACATTGTAGGGTAATAATGGTCTAACGCAGGTTACAAAGACGCAACATTTAACAGAGCCTAGAACGATTATAATTCATAATTTCTCGAGTCCCATATTATCTGGCTATATTAGGTAATTGCATTATTATGCCCCAGTTAAAAGGAATATAGGTATCCATAATTGCAACACAGCATAATATTGTTTTTTTTTTGTGCTTTTTTCCACATACAAGGCCGAAATGAACGTTTAATTTTTTACCTTTTTCCTGCTATCTATTATTATAGCTTTTATTTATAATTTGCTATCAGCGGCGAGTGGCACGCGATATGCCAGTGATGATACAGTCACTGTTTTTCCCAGTAGGCGCTAGGTACCTATATACAACGCTTAAATACTTTTTAGCTAAGATTACGCTTTTACTAATTTTAGCAATATTTTAAGAAAATCGTTTGTACCGATTCAAGTTATTAAGGAATCTTAAGGAACAATTATGTTTTTTCCTTAAAAGTACCAAAATCATAGATGATACTGTAATTAAACATAATCTATAGTATGACTCGTTCTCAAATCACAAGACATATTTATCTCATTCTTTTAATATTATGACTACGCGTCTATCAAGTATCCTCATTCCGCCTATCATACAAGGAAACCTTCATAAAATATTAATTAAACAGACATAAAGATTGAAAGAGTATCTGCAACTTGTGCATTCATAACACGAGCACACTCCCATAAAGAGCTAATTATAACAGGCAGTAGGAAGCATTTAGACAGACATGATAACATCAATTACATAACTAAACATGATGCTGTACATCATAATTGCTTTAATTCCCTGAACATAAACCATAACGTAGTAAACTAAGAATATCATTAACTCACTTTCGGAACAGCAACGCGTATATACTGTAACACTTTCATATATAGTATTACGTAATTGGGTTTATAGTAAAAAAAACAAAATAACAATGGTTGCGCGGCTGTTCCGGTGGATGACGCCCGGAAGCAAAAAATTGTTCCATCTACCACAATATTTAAATAGAGTAGTGAAACGACCGAAGCTGACCTAACAAGCTCGGCTTAAATAAAAGAGGTTTTACGAAACCTGAAGGTTTTGTGACGGTGATGAAGCACATAGTCACTGTCCATTCCAAGGTTGCCTGGAAGAGATTGCCAGAAAGTAATAAGGCCGTAATAAAGTAATACGATGGGCGTATACTTTGTAGTGTTTGATTAATTTTTTGCTATGAATTTTTGTGGTATACTTTAAAGTAGGTATATATAAATAAATAGAATCAGGAGAACCAAATCAAAGAACGCCAGCATAAGAAGATCTAAAAGAGATCTCTGTGCCGTTACGCTGTAGGTGTGTGTGTAACAGATGCAGAGCCTGAAGTTATGATTAATTACAGAATTCGCAATGATACTAAAACTTATAAGACAGAATAAGAACTTAAGTTGATGATGTGCAAAGTATTAAAGAGATGTGAGAACCTAAGTAAAACCGGGGTCATGGGAGATTTAAGATCCGAAATGTTTGACCGTTATAAGATAAGAAAAAAGTCCAGAAGTTATGATGACACTGATCTGGCATGAAATAGGCTTTACAACGGTGAAAGGATTATGTCGGTCGAGTAACTTTTGAGATTAGTTCAACGGAACCAAATTACACAAGACTTTTATTATTTTGTTTACTTTAAAATGTTCAATTACATCTGAGGAAAAGTCAACATTCACTTTCTCGTTGAAGCTATTCTTGTGGTGATTGAGGGAATCAGAATGTTCTGATCTCATACATTGATAAATTCTACAATAACTTACCATCACTAACTCAATTTCACCTAGTTACAATGAAACTGATGCTCGAGGAACATTAAGGCATTGATAGGAAATCCAGACCAAAAGTGATCGCTTTTTGACGGTCAAAGATACCAGAAGTAGAGCAACGAACTGTGAAATGATATTCTTGAAATTTCATGCTTTTATTCATCACAATCTTTCGGAACAAACAGATTTAAAACGAAATTGTATTGCTGTGACGCTGCGATGTACCATAGTAAGCTGGATTAAGTTTCGGAAGAGTTAAACATTTTCAACCTTATGTAGTTCACATAGAGGGGAATTTAATAGGTCAGTAACAGTTAATTATTGATACACGGTGAAAGTCAGATTAATACAGCTTAGCGGAAATGATGAAATAGATAAACGTTTGGTGGTGGCGTCGCTTACCGTGACGTTTTGTGTCAAAACTAAAGGGCAGGTGAATAACCAAAGAGTTTGTGTTGTAAGAGTATAAGAACTGTTTTTAGTTGTAATGAGGTCATTTGACGGAAGATTGCACTTATGAAAAATGGCATGTTGCGTTTAATGACGAAGGTGACTCGGTGAGCTAATAGCTGTAAGCTGTATACACTTGTGTCAAGACATACTTGGACCAAATTGAATGTTTTTGTGGGCAATCGTTTTTTCCTAAATGTTAATGAAAGTTGATAGTGGGAAGAACGCATATTAGCTTGCAGAAGCCTTGATGTGGTCATGGTGCTTAGCAGTGAGGGAACAACGACGAAGAACAAGAAGTAGTCTTCTAAACCTCAGGCCCCAGATTGACGAAAGATGATAAACGAATCCTCATTGCAGACAGTTTCTAAATTTTAGTGCAAATAATGACAGTTAGATGACAGTCAACATGTTAGATGACAGACATGTTAGATGACAGTCAATAATTCAAGTTTTAAAGCGAACAGTTTTACGCAATAGTTAAGAGAGAAATGAGGAACTTCACTGGTAAACAATGGGCTATGATGATGAATGATACTACATATTTTTTCATAGAACTTGTACACGACTGCACGATCATACTTTATGTCACGCATGCCACTGAGAGTAATCGATAGTCATACTTTATCATAATCAGCCCACATACATATGATTTATTTTTGAAAGAATAAGAGGCAAAAGGTAACAGCTGAATTAGAGCCGCCGAGAATGGAGTTAAGTGCAGATGCATATTTGCCTTCCCGGAATGAGAAGAGGCCTTGGCCCTGCAGTGGGGCAATACAAGCCTGGTATTATATACGGTACAGGAGCGTGGGGATTGGCACAAAAAAAGAGAGACAAAAAAGAGTGGGTGAAGACGGGGTGTGGATGATGATGATGATTATATATGCCCAGTAGTGGAATGCTATCGATGCTGACGATGATGAAGAGACAGAGAGAAGTGGAGATCGAAAGAGCAATATTCCAGTTTACTTTTCAATATAGGTAAATACAACAGTGCTTCTTAGTAATAAATGAAAATAGGATGCTATTACCAGCCCGTGTAAAACAATTGGCAGGTAATGATAGTAGTCCCTAATATTCTTGGTAAGAGTTATGTATTATGGAACAGCCGATAGAACTAAGAGAAAACCAGTTTTTACTTGATATAACAAGCATATACATGATAAGAGAAACGTGAATTCAACAACATTGGTGTTATGAAAACTCAACTAAGGAAACTGCAGTCTGAATTTCCGCGACGCATTTAAAATCAACAGGAATATTTTGTAAATCAAACCGGGAAATCTGTGAAGTATTGACTGGGAGTTTTTTTACGTAAATAAAATATAAGCCGACGAGGAAACTCATTATAAAACTATTTCCTAGAATTAGGTAAATCAAGACATGAAAATGGGTAAGTACTTCGTAGAAAAGTGAAACTGAATCTTTACTTGGTCATTGGATTTCCCTTTGTAAAACCGCGGCCGTTCCAACTCAGGCTCAGAAAATTATTCAAAACCATTAGAAGAAAAGCGCAAAACGTATGAATAAGCACAATGCGATAGCGTAAATAAACGGATGCAAATTATGCAGTCCAACGAGATAAAACGAACAAGAAAAGCGTACGAAAGCGTGATTTGGACTGTCACGGAAAAGAATCGAGGTCAAACCACGGTATGGTACGAGAGATTTGGCCGACGCGACGACGCGACGGCCCAAAAGAACATTTGGAACCTCTAACAACTTAACTACCTACACAATGAGTAATACTAATAAATCTTTGAAGCACATTGTCGATACAATTATTCTAATTAACGTCTTAGCATTAAACCTTTAAGAAGTATTGATTATATAGTTTCGTGATAAAGTTACAAGATTGGGCTAAACAATGATAATATTATTAAGGTTGTTAAGGATAAAGTTTATCATCCTACTAACCTCAGTTTACATAAATGAAGAATTCTGTAGCGTGGAAAACACTCACTAAACCACACGAACAATAAATAATAAATGATTCGAATATTGAAATAAAAGAGCAACTTCGTACACTTAAAAACCAAAACTACCATCCAATCAAAATCTTCTTCGACTTTGCAAAAGGTTTCGTTAATCTTATCGATTCGATATCGAACAATATCTGTTGGTGCGATACGTTATAACTGTAAGCGACTGCAATCAATTCAATGATCATTGTATTATAATATTTATAATCGCCGGCAAGATGTGTTATAACTGTAGAATTGGATTGTTCAAGTCATGACCTTCATAGAAAGTTGAAAGATTTCCATTTTTGTTTGTACTTCTATCGTTCTTGAAAGGTGGCTGCATGTTTCCAAGGTCCCCCTTATTAATAGTGAGTCATACACACATCTGTTTTAATACTTGTAATCAATAGAACATTCGTTCAGGTCGAACATGTTCAGTAAGTTTGATTTCTTCACCGATGCCTGTTTATTTTCGACATCACAAGCCAATTAATAATTTTTCATGGTTTTTATTCTGTAACATCTTCGTTAGTTCATTACTCATTTGTCACACATTAAAGCTTTCAAGCTTGTCCAGAAATTCTCATCACAACAATTCATTTGAGGTTCACGGTTCGGTGACAAGTATGGTTTTTCCATTAAATTTTTGCCTGCATTCAGTTCACACACTTCAATGCGAGAATACAGTTATACATTGTGTACACCATTGTCAATTGGGTATTGTACAAACAATAATGTCCGAATTCTCCCGTCGTTCTGTAGTACAAGACGTAAAATGATGTGAATCGTACATTGTTCACCCAACAATGACCCGAATGCATTCTTTAGCGCAACTGCGTTGCATGTTCACATGAACTGATAATTATCTCGCTTTAGCCTTGATACTTTAAACCTATAAGAATTGAAGCTAACTGAACTTGTAATAAGTCTTAATTGTTATCGCACAGTTATTATGCGTTGGAAATCTTAGAATAGTCAGATTGAATCAGATCAGAAGGCCATGAATATGAATTATAACGCACTGATTAACAACAACAGAACTAGCATTTAGGTTTCACCCATTAACCTTATTGTTTGGCATTATAACTCTCCAACGGGTACTTTCCTCTCCCCAAAGTATTCTAAATACCTGGCCACTACTGATAAATATTCCAATTCAAATAATTGTATACCTGAACGGTGTTTATGTGATGGTTGATTTACCGTTCACTAAACTTCTTCATATTCAACATAAAAGTAGACAGAAACGAGCTCACCCAAACTTTGTACAAACAAACAAAGCATATATCTAAGCGACGAGATTAGCTAAAACGCTTATCATCACCATATCTTCTGCGTCGTCGGGTCGAACACCTTATTAGGCTGTGTTGTCGATAATTACAGTAAAACCAACGCTACCATCAATCATGCCAATGACCTTTCGCATTTTTGGAACATTTGCGTTACAATAGTTCTTCAAACCAATCTTAAAAGATCTTCTAGTAACCCTTGCCTTTATAATCGCTACCTTACGGGGTACTGTTACAGTTCAAAACGCCTTGAACTTTCAAGTTCATGGGCGTGATATTTCTGGTTGTAGTGACCTCGCAATCTCAGGCTGTGCCATTTTCAGAAAATTGATCCGGTAGACCGCACCTTACTACTTTCCTATGTCAACTGCTATTAATGATGTCCAACAGACAGCTATTCTGGGATATAACTGGGACAAAGTACTAAAAGTTAAGGGTGGGGTGGGTTGAATGTCTTTCTTTGTAAAGCTATAAATATACGTCTGCAGAAAACAGTCACGCACGTGAGGTTTGAGCAACTTTGAATCATTATGTCGTAGCACATGTTTAAAATAATACTTATTGGTAATCATCCGTACGTTTTTTTTTTACCTTGCAATTCCAAGAATACTTTACTTAGGAACACTAAACCCATTTAACAGTTAAAATTCAAGTTTGCAAACCTGACTTAAGAACAAACTCACTCTATGTGCAAATGAAGAATACTGCTTTGAGAACTCCATGAGGAATGAAGTTCTCAAGAATGAAGAAAACTGTTTTGAGAAGTCCACGAGTAATGAAGTTCCCGAGAATGAAGAAGACTGTTTTGAGAACTCCATATGAAGTGAAGCAACTCCAATACTGAAAGTGTGTTCAAAGCAGTTGAATGTTTCGCACGCCAGGTTTCGTAACTACAATCTTGGTCGAAACAAAGCACGTTGATAATGCGGTGTACAAACAAAAATAAGCAAACAGATATATTGTACATAGCAGCGGCATTTTGTAATAAATTCGGACTGTTTACTAGAATTCTAGAGAAGACTTTTTCAAAACAGTCGATATAGTAGGTAATACTTACAGTTTAAAGTGAAAGATGTCATGATTTGAACATAAGATTTTAGATAAAAAGGCATTTAGAATCCATTTACTTTTCCTAGAGAGATCTCGAGTTCCATGTCTAGAAAATACTTACATAGTTTGTACAAACACATTCTCCGTAATTCTGAATAAATTTAATTTATTGCAGTCTGATAGCAAACATATCACAGCCTTTATTCAAACAAATGACTATGGTCATAATTTACAAAACAACTGTTATTGCATTAGCATTGTTTTCAAATACAGTCAACACCTACGAAGAACGCCTTGGCTACATACAATGTTTCTACAGCAAACAAAATACTATCATATAAGGAGAAAAAAGTTGCACAGATTGTTATTCTTTAGTAGAGTAACAAGCAAATTTCAAACACTCGAAATAATTTGACTGATTCTGCTGCTAACTCTAGAGATAATAATAACGAAGAATCTAATGAACGAAGAGAGCTAAAAAGTGAGCAAAGGGACACATGGATTAAATTATATAATCAAACCTTCTGGAGAAACTTAAGATGTCAATTAACTTAAACATACAGAATCTAACAAAGGAAAAGAGAGTTAAAACAAAGGAACTCATGGATTAAATGAAACTATCAAAGCTTCTGAAAATGTTAGTACTGGAACGCCCTCAAAAATATATTAATAACGTCAATTAGGTTGAACAGAAAGAATCGAATATAGGAAGATATAGCTAAAACAAAGGAACACACGGATTAAATGATACCATCAAAGCTTGGATACTGTAAGTACTGAAACGCACTCGAAAGATAAAACTCTAATGTAACACTGCTTTGATGACAAGACATATAGTTGTTTATGCCAGACAAGAGAGAGAGAGAGACTTTGAGGAATATCGATTTTTTAATTTGTTAATGTTTTAATATATGGCCAGTTGAAAGTGTTGTTATTAGATTCACTGATATATACATTGTTGACTATATGTATATGTAGAGTCAAGAGCAACATTAATATGTTTATGACAATGTATTTCTTTATCATGCTCTGTCAGAATTGAGTCTTCTGCTTCTCCTTAATTCATACTATTTATGTGGAAATTGTCACGACTGGCTGCTACCGTGACTCATACCGGTGCAGAGCTAAATTGCTATTAGCCGACCTCCGGGGTCGGGTTGCGATTTGCCCGCTACTTATCTCGTGACGAAAATTGATCTGAATTACTTCTGGCAAATTGATGCCTTCAATGATTTGTTTTACCTACATTATTTACCACCACAAGAAATTGTCTGATCTGGAGCATACATGGAAATGTATCATCGTATAAATTGATTTATCTAATGAGAAATGAGCCTTCTAGTCTTTTCTACTTTCCTTTTGCAAATCATTCGATTCTAAGTATGTAGAGAAATTATAAAAGAGATTGGACTTCCAGTGTGCTCAGACTCGAATGCATTGCATCCATTCAAGTCGGTCAGAGTTATAAATGACTCATTGGCGACCTACGTTAGGACTTACTGCATAAATTATAAAAATGTGTCTTATAAAAATCAAGGCAAGCCATTCAATACAAATGAAAAATGTACAAACCAGACTACAATTAGTTAGTCTTTTATCTTATCGCTGCCAAGCATAAGAAACAATGATTATGTGAGTTTCCATAAATCAGTTTAGACCAACACAAGACCAACATATTTCAAATTATATAGACAAGTGGAACAGTAACTTATATAATAAACAAGATAAAATAACGTACGAGGAAATCTAAGAAAACTTTCGACATTTTAAGAGAATGCGGTGGAACAGTGAAAATCATGTTCGCTAAGATAAAATCGCGCACGCGTGGTTGGAACTTGGAACGATGAGCGCGCCGATAGTGAATAGTTCGTGAAGTTATATTGTATAGATGTCAGTATACATTATTGAACACCTGACTTAAAATGTGTCAAGCAAACCGGACTTCGATCAACACCCACAGAAGAACTAGATGCTTAGTGCAGATATATTCAAGATATAGGTAGAAGCAGAAATAATGCACTCGGCAATTATTTTGCATTGAATACAAAAGAAACGGTCTTAACAGGAAAACTTGGTTACGATAAGCATAAGAAAACATGGTTTGATAAAATATGACGTAATGCAACGTCACTAAGCCAAGTCTCGTCTGCAATATAGAGGTGTCTGGCTTGAAACTGCTGACGATTAGAAACATGCGTTATGCAAAACCATTAACACCCAGTCTACAGTGATTTATGGAACTAGTTTCAAACAGGCAACTTTGAAAACGCAATTTACACGCTAACTATTACTAATTGTATAACTACTATTACGAAATATTTAATATCCATCACGCAAGGCTCGAGCCTCGAACATTACTTGACGTAACTTGTAGGTAAAAAAAAGCGACGTGCAAACATTAGTCATAGAGTTCCCTCAATGCCAAGGTTGGACCAACGCCGCCGGTTTTGGTAACGTCTAAAGACTCTAAAGAAACTGGTTCCAAACAAAGTCGGTCACAGTTGGGAAATACTGTACCGACAGCAAGCGGTAAATGTAACGTTCGGAGAATCTTACATTTATTGCAATCGCCGCTGAGCGGTCACTTAAAACTGTTAAGCTTAATATCGGACATTGAAAATGCAGTTTGTACGGCGCCTTCGATGGCAGATCCAAAGCCCACACAAATAGTAACCCAGACACTGATGGCAATTGAAATGCAAATTGCTGGGACCGTGTGGAGAATACTAACAACTGATATTCTGAATATCAGCATCGGACTATCGGTGAAAGTCAAACTACACGAGCAAAATGTAATTTGCCTAGATGAATAAAGGAAAGTAGGTTCTATAAATCACATTATGCTGCGTAAAAGCTGATCGATCTTATTCATACGTCCTACAATTTTCCCCTCATTATGTAGAAATTCATAAAGTTTCAACGTCATCCTGGACCTGTTAATCTGCTATGACGAGAATTTAAATATGAATGAATTACTTGGTCATATATAGATAGTTGGTAAGGGAGTTTTTAACGACATAACAAATGGGCTTGTAGCGTGCATAATAGAGGGGCAGGTTGCGAATAAAAATGAAATGCATAATTGCGACAGTGCGGACGTATTCGAGATACGTGGACTGATACATAAACAAACCAGTCCACCGGCGGCACGGAACGGATTTAGTATTTCCGCTTGCAATTTTTAATGCGAGATCATTCCTGTTGCGAAGTAGTAATTTATGTAATGGTCCTGAAGCTTAAGGTGCGATTTAAAACAGGATTGAGGATGTTGAAGACATTTATTAAACGTTAGAAGGAGCGAGATGAGTGAACTTGAATGATGAAGATAATATAGGGGCATCGTAAACGACTAATCAGTCTGTGGTTGCCGAGCCTGGCTAAGCGATATCATCCGCTTTTCGTCTTTCTCTGTACATTTCAACAATGCCCTCAGGCCTGCAATGTCTACCGCTTGTCATCTTACTCAAATCAAGCATAGCATTAACCTGTCGTTCTTTCATTACTGAGACCGTTACGGTTAATCAATACTGATTGATAATTATAATGAACAATATCGTAGAAAAACACACCCGTGTAATGACAAAATGTTTGGGCAAGGTTTTCAGTTTTTTCTTAAGAATTTGCTTAAATTTAATTTAAGCAAATTCTTTTTTGTCAATGGTTCATGATCGTTAGTTCCAGTCGGTTGCCATGTCGTATTCATGATGCGGGCAGTGTTTATACCTGTTTTTCTTATACTTCTATGGCGTATACCGAGTGTTAGTTTAACCACATGCAATCTCTAGACTAGTAGAAATCCCGTTACGAAATAATTATTGTAATGACACAGATTGCTCCAATTAAAATAATATCATCGTTAACGGTACCTCCTCTACGCGGTTTCGAAGTGCTGATGACTGACGATGACACAAACAAACGATGTGGTTTGCTACATATGCTGTTATAATGTGAATGTTTTTTGATCTAACATGATTCACAATCGAGAAATATGTTTATGCTCTTAGACTTGCAAGGGTAATTAAGGACATTAAACAATTATAATAAAGTCACAGTCACTTTTTAAACACATTTCCATGACACAAACAACTATGACAAATACTCAAACTCGGTTCCAAAAAGTGTAACTAGAGATGAATTTTCATCGAATTGTCAAGACGCCACTGATTCCCATGAGTAATAAATAACAGTTACAGACGACCGCAGTGGCCAGTATTAAATTGCAATATGAAAATAATGACTTTAACGTTGATCTTGGAGTTAAAGAAAAACTTGGAATAAGCTGAAGTGTGGATTGCTCGTCATTACACATTCTACTGCAAAAAATATGACCTGAGGAAGATGGATTGCACTGTTAAAGCAATAGGTTAAGAACATAAATACAAAGAAAGACAATATTAATAATGATCTATGATAGCATTGCATACATCAGAAGGTCAATTCCTGTAATTTAAAACGTTCAAAATCAAGTCGCAATCACATCTCATCGACAATCAAGGTCAAAAACTTGTCAAAAATGTAGGGAAATTAGAGGTATTTTTGACAGATTGAGACAGATCAGACTGTGAACGTTCTTAAAATTACGAGAATTGCCCGGCGGATACAGAACAACATTGTCATTAGCACATGCAATTTAAACTAACAACCAACGTATCAAAGGCAATTGCCAATTACGAATGTCACCACCAATGAGGTCAAGCTGTATCAATACAGTGCAGGTTAACGAATAAATCAGCTTGGGGCGAGCACAGGGCCATATCAATTGATACCCAACTCCCCTAGCTAAAATGACGTGGTCGAATGACGGAAAACTGAATGGCGCAGTTGAATATAAATAAACTGGGGGGAAGTTTCTGGATAACACAAGGTGATACTGAAGTGGGAAAAACGTTTGACCTGGTTTGTAATGAATATCAGTAGTAGGATATAAAATTAATGTTATTGGGTTTGCTAAAGAAACCATTCAAATGAAATGTTCTTAAAATCCGTTAGAGAAAGATATGAAAATCCAAAATTAATGCTCATGGCAGTGTTAACCTTGTTAGCTTTTTAGAAATGCGCTAAAGTAAAGAAACGAAAAAGTTAACAAAGAACAGTTACTGTAATCATGGATACCTACTAAAAATAGGAAGTAACGGTACAGAAACGGAACAACAAATATAAAAACCAGAAGACATTATGTAACGGAAATATGATACAACATTACATTCAAAATATGATATAATTTAATAAATAACCAAAACAAAGTAAACTAGGTGAGTGGAGTGACTCGTACGTGAAGTCGTATTATCCGCTTTACTTTAACTATATGTTTATATGTACGTGTGAAATGGAAGTAGTACAACACTGCAATTCATAGTGACGTAACGCAAATTAATTACTCGAATCACGCCAAATCTCAGCTGTTCTGCACGCTACGGTGATTTTAAAAATAGGAAACGGTAACGTTGCTCTACAAGAAATTCTTTGCCGCTAAGATTTATGAAATACCATTTAACAAAAACAAAATACGCTCGAGATAAATTGGACTATTTTGCACGCTAAACATGGACCATTTCCTAGAGATGGAAACTACTATACTGCAGACGGAAAAACTATTGGTGTAATCGCACGCATTGCAGTATCAGAGTAAGAGCTTCGTCAATATAAAAGTAATGTTGGATGCAATTAGTTGCAATGCAACTTAGCTACAGAGTTGCCATTGCGATCGTACAACGGATATCATCCCGTTAGTGCCAGATAATCTGGTCGACCGGCCGGGGCCCGATACGGTAACGGTAAAAGAGCCTTCGGACAAGAAGGCAAGCAGAATCGCTGTAGCGTAACGTACAGAAGCCTTGCAAGAACGATCGATATCGTATAACGTGGGAATGCTGAACCGTTTGGAGATGTGGCAATAACCAGGCAAAATTCGAAAACTGATAATTCCGCAGCTATTTTGCTTAAAAATTAACACTTTCTAAACAGTAAGGTCGTTACTATCGAAGATTTGTACGCTGATGTTGCTAAATCATCGTTCTGAAGTGGCGATAGCCTCGACGGAGAACTTTACGAGGTATTTCCGAGGCTTTCACTACTGATAAGTATTATAAAATTGTATTCATACAGTGTGTATGAAATGGAAAGCAATGAGTAAACGGTTTTTTAATAGACTCCTTATTTAACTTGACTTTCGAACTATTGTACAGCTTTGCATTCGAATTATTAACCACGCATATTGTGATGGTAACGTGAGTAGGAATTCCTGTACATATTTCTACAATGAGCTGGAAAATACCTTTTATTTATCTAGACATAGAAGCTCTTTGTTTCAATTTATCATTTCGGACATGTACAGAGCGCTTTATAAAGTGTGACTGTAGCCTCATTTGAGGCCATTGACGACGGCTAAGCAAAACCCACTCGACATTGAATTTTGGGATGCAAATAGGCTTTAACACTAGTCAGAGAATACTTTCTCCTGTTTTAAAATTATGTTTATTAGCTATTGTTGGTGCAAAACAATGCCCACGTGCGTGATTATCTTTCTCTGTTACTCTTGGGGACAAGTTAGAGTTGCCCTATTCGGATATCCGTGTTTCCGCTACTATCGGCGCGTGACCAGACCTTCCGTTGTGGGGTGCTGACACGACCGTGACGGACAGTCGCAGTCGTGCTAATGACTGTGACGTCAACTTTTATAGAATTAACGATGTTAACAATGTTGTAAACATGTAAAAATTGCCACAATTCTGTCATTACTTTAATGATGATAAAAAAAAAATGATAAAAGTATATAAGTAGTTTATCAGCCATCTTGTTACCATAACACAAGCATTAGGTTGCTTAGCTTGGGACAAAATGGTGCTGTGTGAAATGTCCAGGGATATTTTTATTATTATGATGATGTACTAGGCATCAGGTTTTAAAATTCCAAGTATTCACTTATTGCTACATTTGGCAGTATTTTTCTAATGTTCAGCTACTAAGGCCTTTTAGACTATAGATTTGATGACCATTTTCTATTTTGTACCTGAAGGCCAATTCCCGTAATTAAAAACGTTCAAAATCTAGTCGCAATCTCATCTTAGCGACAATCAATGTCAAAAATGTAAGGTCTTTTTGACAAATTAACACTGAGATCAGGGTCCGTATTCCCGTAATCAAAACTAGATTAGCTAGATTTTAAAACGTTTAAAATCTAGTCGCAGTCTCATCTCGGCGACAAACAAATGTCAAAAACTTGTCAAAATGTAGGGAAATTACACTTATTTTTGACACATTGAGACCGAGATCAGACTGTGAACGTTCTTATAATTACGAGAATTGCCCCTTTGGTACTTGCTGACAGGCCTACCTGTCCTCCCATACCTATTAACACTAATATAAAAACATTGTAATGCTAAATATTTTTAAAAGAGTAACCGTGGAGTTTCTTGCCGGCTCTTCTCCATAGGAAACGACCAATTGCACCGTGCACCTAGTTTCTGACGTTTCATAAGTGCCCATGTAGGTTTATGTGAAATAAAATATTTTAATTACGATTTTTAATATAAGAGTGACATCCTTGTTAATCATAATTCCACATTTGGACAAAAACCACTTAATTCTGTCTGCCAACATCATCTGAGCATCCGCAGATAAATATAAAAATTAATTTAAATATTGGATGTACGTACCGGAGATTGCAGAAGCTATTTGAAGACTATCTACAGCCAGTGTTACTGTGGTCCAGACATTTCGTTATAATTCTGATGAGTCACACTCACGATTGGTTTGTCAATTTAGAAACTCTAGCTAAAGTATAACATGATTGACGAATGTTGCTTTCTCCTCTATTGTATGACAACTATTACTTAGCAGCTTCGAATAAACACATTAGTGTTGCAATTGACTAAAAGAGCGACTTGGAAACAAATGCAGTCTTGCAAAGTCTAGCAAAAAACGAACACTTGTTCAAAGATAGATTATCTTCAAAGATACTGCTATTAGTATCCAATATATATTATATTACGCCGTATCAAAGGATCCGACGCTTCCATTTCCAATGAATAACAGTAATAACCATTAAGTTATTAAAAATCATCGATCATTTAGGTAAACTCGCTTGATTGTCCTTGATAGCGGTTGCAGTGCACGAGTCAAGAATTCATTTGCTACTCCAATCTAGAAGCTGTTTTTATAGTCATAAGAATCATTACCGCCTGTTTTTGGTTCATATAATTGCAGTGTTTCCTTGAGACTTGCAATATTAGTATTGTTCTATGCAGCCAGCGGATATAACGACACGATTACGTAAACTGTTCTAAATTCTCAGTAGGTGCTCCAAAACATAGTTTTATCATTTGTGGGGCGATGTTGGAAGTTTGTGCTAAGCCTTAGCAACTGCTGTGGTAGCAAAAGTTAGATCAATATTAGATGACGTCATCAAATAACAAGGTAAGAACAGGGGAGCGATTTCCCCTCGGCATTTGCTAAAAGGTGAAACGGTAACTTTGACAATAGACCTACTTTTATATTATACTAGCTGCGCCCCGCGGTTTCACCCGCATAAGTTTCGATCCCGTGGGAATATCGGGATAAAAAGTATCCTATATGTTAATCCTGGTTATAAACTATCTGTGTGCCAAATTTCATCCAAATCCGTTCGGTAGTTTTTGCGTGAAAGAGTAACAAACATCCATACATCCATACATACAAACTTTCGCATTTATAATATTAGTAGGATTCATCTATGTTTATTGGTTTATTTTTATCGTAACTTGTCGGAATCAGTCGGCAATCAGTTTAGATTTCTAATTTAGATATTGAATTGTAAAAGAAATGGGACTTTTTTGTCATCGTTAAAGTCATTAGATTATTTTTTGGTGATGATTGCATTTTCCAAGAATCACAAGCGTAAACAAGGTCGGAATCTCTACTAATCTACCAAACTGATAGTAGATTTTGGCGTTTCCAATTAATTTAGATAATAATGTTTAATCAATATCGTCTGATTCAACATGTCGTTGAACTAGCGCTAAATATTCGTGCTCTAAAGCTTATATTGATTATTGTTCTCTATCATCCTACTGCCCTTTCCCACTTTGAGTCGTAGCATGTCAACTTCCAAGCATCTATCTATACATCAGTCATCTAAGAGCTGATTTTTCAATCATCTGATAACTTTATTCGAGAAATTTTATTTTTTATTTTGACAGTTATTTTAAAAGAGTAACGTAGTGTGTAGTTTCTTGTCGGTTCTCCATAGGGAACGATCAATTGGAACCGTGCACCTAGCTTCTGACGTTTCATATTATGTGCCCATGTAGGTTTATGTGAAATAAAATATTTTGATACAAGAACGACGTTTTTATTCCTCGAATAGAAGTTATCTGGCGATGGAAAACTCAGCCCTAAAGGCTGATTTTTCAATGGACAGATAATTTGTCCTGTCAAATTAAGATACTCCATAGACAGTTTAGACGTTATTAAAAACATGGCTACTAAAAATACGTGAGCGCCTGACGAGGTCATTTTAGAGATCGAGGCAATAGCACGTTTTTAACCATAGTGATTAAAATAATCTTAAGTAATGAGTAAAATTAGCCTTTGTGTCTCAGTCCACTATTATATTTCCAAGGATTATCACCAGCACTGGCTGCATTGTCTAATTGCCTTGAGAATATGAATAATTATGTCACTTTAGTTGCTCGTGTGACTGTCGATTAAATTAATTCTATTATCTTTATCATCATGTCCAGTTCCTTGTATCGTGTTAAATACCTGTGAAATTCATGCTAAAGTAAACTGATAACCTGCTTCATTTCAGGTGAAATTACCGAGCTTAACTGAAGCTAAAAATATAATTAATTCTGTTTATATTGTGTGTAACGTGCATGGCTTCCGCTGACTCGGAATAATTTATGATGGTCACAGTTCATTCACTCCGTTTCTAAAGTTGGCCTAATTTGATGTCCATTTCTTATTTCCATTAATATAATATACTGTAGGTATATTAGCTTATCCAAGTCCTACCTGCAATGTGCATAATCTTGTAGGGAAAGAAATTACTGTCTTGATTTAGCCTTTTGATTTTTCTTACGATTGTCTTATCTCTAGTCAGACTAGACATTACAGTGCTATCATCAACAAAACTTTCCAGTTATTTAATAAGTAGGTGATTGTACAAGTTCTGATATAAAACCACTGATAAATTATAATCAAGGTTAAATTACTACAATAAGGTTTAATATCCCCTAAGGATAATTACTACAATAAGGTTTAATATCCCCTAAGGATAGTAAACCTTATTGTAGTAATTAATACTGTCGCCAAGTTAGATGATAAAAATCGTATCACGTTGTGTCGGAATTCGGAAGTCGTGCATATTAGTACCCGCTCGTAAAACAGTATATCATACTCAAAACATGAAAAATTTTGGTTATTCAGCTGTGATATAATATGCACAGCAATTATCTGAATAGAGTCTGAAGATACTTCTGAAGAAGAAGAAAGATATAAGATGAAAGAAAAGATAGAATTAAGAATAAACCTCTTAGTAACAATTCAACCAAACACTTGAGTCCACTGCAGTAGTTCAAAACACTAGTATTATCTAATCTAAGATTACGTTACCTAAGTACGAACAACCACACCTTGTTTTAACAAATGAAAGGCGAATATTAAAAAAATACAAAATATTTATTACATTTTAATAATAATAAATTAATTACATTAAACATATTATATTTGGCGCCTGCCACCGAAAGATATGCCCGATTGCTGGCCCTTGTTGGTGCCGTATTGGAGAGAGATGACGTTCTGTCCGGCCTTCATCTGCTCATCACTGAACTCACGGACGTTCCTGTCGGACTCCTTAGGCCCAATGGAAGGCTTACCGAAATTCCCGGCTTTGCGGCCCAAAGACTGCAGGCACACGACGACGGAGTACAGGTTCTGCTTCTCCCACAAATCGATGGTCTGGAAAGTCTCCTGGGCTGGCACTCCCAGCTTCTTCACGGCATCCAAGAACGCGTTGATGTTCTCCATGCACTTAAACGCCATGGAAGACTGGTTGACCTTCTTCACTGAGCCCTCTTGCAGAGAGTTGACGAGTTTGCATAGCAGAGTACCGTCTTTTAGGACTGCGTACAAATTTTCGGCTGTCCCAGCGGTGTTAGCTGGTTCACCGGTCAGCAGCTTGATCCATTCGAGGGTCTCGTGAGCGATGTCATCGTTGTATTTGCTGTGGATTCTGGCCTGAGCCTCAGCGTTGATGCCAGCTTTACCCGCACGATATTCGCCCATGTTGGATGTTCACTTGTGTACTGACACGTAGTCACTAAACTCCTTATGATAAGCGTCCTTACAATATCAGGTTGGCGATACGTTTGATAGCGATTATCGCTGTTCTACGAACGTGTATTGGAGTTTATCACTCCGGCGCTATTATCTTGCGACATAAATGATTTATAATTATGATGGCATTTTATACTGCAGGTATTACACCTATGTTTTGGAATGTCAGTGCTTGGTGCAGTATAAAATGTTAAGGGACTTCCTCTCTTGAAAATTACTGGGAAATAAATTTAACCTTTAAAGCGAAGTCCGACATTCGAGTAAATGGCTTGTGTAGCTACTGCGTAGACTCTTGCACTCTTCTAAATAGCTTTGGTAGAGCAACAAAAAGGAAGATAAAGAAGGAAAAAAGCACCTACCTCTTTCCGCAATAAGGTCACGTCTGCAATGGACCCGTATTTTACCGATTATTTGTCTTATAATAAGTAATTTCGAAGAAGAGTATGTTAATCAACGATATTGGTTGAAAGCCTCTGGAATATTACTTTGGTCATACTTATCTTGTTGATAAGTGGTACCTTGGTGTTAGTAGTTAGATATCAGAAGATATTCTTGTGATAGAGATACCTATACATTTATAAAACTATTCGGAAAAAATGGATTATGGTAGTATAATACACCTATCAGCTACGTTCACTGCTGAAATTGGTCTCGCAAGCCATACGAATGAGATCCAAATCGGGTTACTCTAGGTGACTAAATCAGGACTCTGCACGTCCGAGATAAAGTTAATTTGTCTATGACTGATGACATGAATTAACTAACATCTGGGTGAAAGATGAATGGCGTCCAATTGGAGAATGGTTTATTGAGTGGAGAGGCCTATGCCTGAGTCCAGTAGTGGACTGCTGTAGGCTGATGACGATGACTGTAGGTTAGACCAAATAGCGACACAGATATCCACAGAAAAGGAGGATAAGCTTGATGACAGCAGTAACTGTACTAACCGCAAATAAGAAAAGTTTGTAAGTAGGTACTAAATTAAAACTTTCGTTCGTGACTTCGTTTTCAGTCCGGAAATTGGGAATTAAAATGGCGTTGGCCTGTGGCCATTTGTGTTTGATAAGGCAATAAACTAAGTTTTGTATTTTTTGTTGTTTTGAAAATGTTCAGAGCAGAAAATACTGTTTCCTTCCTAAAACATGTTTTCTTTCGTGAGTTAACTTGGATTTAAAGAAATATCACTCAGGCAGAATGCAGCCCCTGAGAAATATCTTCCGAAGACCTAATATGGACCAAAGTTTTTTCAGCTAAATATAGTATATATACTGACGACAGACGACTTACGATTTCAGAGCTCTGCTTGTATTATATTTGTATAAGCAGAGCTATGAAATCGTCCAATACAATTTTCCCAAATTTGGTACAAAATTGCAAAACTCGCCTTGTTTGAGGCCCAGATGTGCCAATTTTTTATTGTGTTTTAGTGTCGGCCACAAAACAATGGCAGCGCGGTTGATTGTTACGAACAAAGACTTACTATCAGCTCCAAAATGATAAAATCATTGATATAATCTGACAAACATAACACTGATAAAGATGTGGCTTGCTTCCTTTTGCTGGCGAATTAATGAAGCTAATTTGGAATAAGTAATACAATATTGTTTTTTCGAGTTTAATTACCATGATTAATTTTGATGTTCAAATACATGTGGTTATATTAAATAAATGATTTGACTTTGACATAAATTGAAAATATTACCTTTAATATTTTAAGTTTGAATGTTTTTCAAGAGAAAGTAGTAGCTTTATTTTAATATGTAAGCAGCTAATTTTATTAAGAACTACAGCCCGTGGCTTCGCCCGCGTGGAAGTCGGAAATTATCCCATGGGAACGTGCTACCGGCCCTATGGCCCTCCCCGGGATGCCTTCTATGTCCTTGCAAAATTTTATCGAAATCTGTTCAATGTTTTAGGCGTGAAAAGGTAACATACAGACAGTTACTATCGAATTTATCTTATAAGTATGGATATTAGATGTTTTTTTAAAAGTTGCAGAATCTGTTGGCTTTAATAAAAGAGTTTACCAAATATGTAAATCAAACTAAAAACTTTTTAACAAATATAAAACAAAAAAATATCTAGATTAAAGACAGACAATTAATTTCTTTTGTGTTTATGTAAAGCACAATGACCTTTTAATGTTATTTTATTTATCAAGGACTAGCAGCGCCCCGCGGTTTCAATCGCATAAGTTTCGATCACGTGGGAATATCGGGATAAAAAGTATATTATGTGTTAATCCTGGTTATTAACTATATGTGTGCCAAATTTCATCCAGATTCGTGCAGCAGTTTTAGCGTGAAAGAGTAACAAACATCCAAACATCTACCCATCCATCGAAGCATGCATTCCTACCAATATTATAAACTTTTGTGTTTATAATATTGGTAGGAAGTAGGATTAAAAGTGGTTGAAAATAAAGACATCAAGGCATGAGATATGCCTGATGGCTCAAGCTGAATTCGTGATGAATACTAATACGTCCTGGATATAGCGCAACATATCAGGTGGATTAAGTTAGCAGTTACATTTACTCCTGCAAAGGTCCGGTATAAAAAGGATGTACATGCAAGGATGACTGTGCTTGCTCAGGGCAAAATAAAAGGTACCTACTATAAATATATTAGCGACTGAAACAGTCACAAACTAAGACCAATAGTACATTCTCTTAGCGACCTCCGCATGAATAACATGCATAATAATAATAAGCTGGTGACAATATTTACACGATTTTTAATTGTGAGTAATAAAATCTACATCTGTCACTGAGTTCTACAAGTCTTTTTTTAATAAAAAAGTTTGTTACAAATTTTATTATATTCAAAAGTGAATAGAACAATGGATATAATGTTTTTAAATTTTATTTGGCTGGATTCTAGAGTACTAAACGACTAAAATATAGGCTTTCTAATGTCAGGGACACAAGAATTTACCATCATCGCTTCTAAACAAAACTTCATGGCAAATACTTTCACCATTAACTGTAATATTTTTTATCTAGTGTAAATATTCTATGGATATGACACTAATTGCGTAGGTGAACAGTGAATGAGCTGGCCAAAGTCAGCCGTATGCAAAATTGAAAACAAAAAACGATCACAAACACTTAATATTATTTTTTTCACCCACCTGCATTCCAACTAGATTCTCTCAAGATTCCTGAGTAAACAGCACAAAAATTACTATCGAGCTATAAATTCGTGATAAGATTGCGACGGAATCAAACAATACATCATTGGCCAGGTAAAACATACGTTTGAAAAACTGAAACTGAAGTAAACTAAACTTACCGAAACTTTGCGAAGAAATAAATACAACACTGCACAGTACTGTGACAATTAATAAATAATATCCATTGTATATTCCACAAGGCACTTCACATTCACAAGTCGAACTTATTTTATTAGAACCGGCCGCGTCACGAGAATTTGTTAGCAGCGCGAGACTGCGAAACAAAAAGTTAGCTATGCTGCCTTTTCCGTTCGGAAACCGCTCTCTGAAGTTCCCCTCCACGTGACAAATGACGTTTGCGGTAAACGCTGATTGGTTGACTCATTTTTGGTAGTGATGAGACGCGCAGTTATGAGTCAGTGGTGAATAATATCGATAGTTATTATTCGTTTGAATAAACTAAATATTATCTTTTTAGTTTCGTATGTAGTAGTCCTCAAATAAGTTAATTTCACATCACACACTATGCCAAGAGGATATAATTTTATTGATGAATGAAAAACGATTATCTATTATATTATCACCAACAAGCAAATTATTAAAAAAAACCAGCCAAGCACCACGCACAGTGAAGTGTTCCATAGTTGGTGTGAATATATACGCATACACAGTTTTGATTATATTGACCGCAAAAAAAGTTGGTATTTCATAGCATTTCTCGAAAAAACTACAGAGTTAGTTCTGCGTTTGTAATGAATTGTTTTCCAAAAATTCATTATTATTATTAAAAGCTTGTGATGTCCCACTGCAGGGCAAAGGCCTCCTTACTCTCTTTCCACTTCTCTCTGTTCAAAGCTGTTAAGGACCAGTTCTTGATGAAGGAGTCCAGCTCATCCCGCCATCTCAGTCTGGGCATGCCACGATGTCGCTTGCCATTAAGAGGGACCCATTGGGTCGTAAGTTTGGCCCATTGGTCGTCTGACATACGGCAGATGTGTCCAGCCCAATTCCATTTTAGCGTGGCAACTTTCCAAAAATTTATTAGTTTTTAGTTGAAATATTTTTCATTACAACCACAGAAACAAACTCTGAGCTTTTTATTTATGTTTTTGTGTCCTTCGACCCTCTGTGCTCCACGAAGGATAATGTAAAGATATCGTAGTCATAGGTAGAGCGGAACGGTTCACCGACGGTTCTTAAATAAAACTACGTGTTCCAGTTTCCAGTTCAGTGCCATAGTGAGAAAAATACTTTTCTACTTTTGATATCGGTGGTGAAACCTACCGGAACTATTGGTTGACATTTACGATTTTTTCAATTAAAAGGTTCATTGGTTCGGTCAAAAAGTCACATGGCCTACAAAAAACTCGTTAGTTCAATGTCGCCCCACTAGAGGGAGATACCAGTCTAAACTTGACTCAACTAGGGTTCCTTTTTACACTACGGAACCCTAAAACTGCTAGTGTTGGTAACGGTTCACTCAAAGTATTGTTTTCATGGTTAAAGATCTTAAAATTAAACTGCATCAGCGTCAGTTTTGAAAAGTACTTTTCTACTATCGATATCGATGGTGAAACCTACCGTAGCTATTGGTTGACATTTTCCATTTTCAAATCAAAGGTGCATTGGTTCGTTCAAAAACGACCCACAGACAATAAAAAATACTTTATAGTTCAGTGTCGTCCCATTAGAGGGAGATACTAGTATAGGATTTTGGTTGCCTTTTGGTTCGCTTTTATTTTGGCGGGAGGGGAAAAAGTTATTTACATTTAATTTAGATGGTGATTTTCGAAATGTCTTATTTAAAAAAAGATAATAATTGGAAATCCATCTGTTTCTATGGAAAGTTTAAAATCGGTCGAATTTACATGTAACACTATTTTTCGAAAATGTTCTCAATTAACTTTTTAGACCTATATATCCTGCTTATGCGTAGGAAGTTTAATTAAAATCGGTTCATGCATTTCGAAAAACAAGGACTTGAAACTTTGTATGAAATGCCGTACCTACGTAGTCAACGCTCTTAATATAGAGACTTAAATTCAGGTTCCCCGCTAATGAAACTATATGAGCAAAGTGGATTAAAATTATAAGACACGGTTAGATGAAATCTGGAAACCTTCAAAAGCAGTGTTATTTGTTCGAAACATTTTCAAGATGATTGTTTTTATGACACAAAATGTGGTTTTGCAAAATTACGAAAAGGATCTTTTCCAAATAAGGTAGATAAGTATATAGATTTAACAGCATTGTAATATCTATGTGGTTTTTCAATAGAATATATATTATTTTAATACTGACTGACATTTTTCGGATTGCATTATTTTGAAACATGAATTTTAATAATTTACCCTACAATAAGCGAACTCTCCCTAAGCTAGCAACACTGTACGGGTGGGAAGTATGAGGAATGCGGGGGGTTGCGAACTTGCGAATTGTTTTTGGACACAGTGAGCGGCATACGATACTGGTTTGTTCTGTATTCTGAGTTCTGCACCATGAAGTTCATTACTTTCTACGAACTGCCAATTATTGTAAAGTTCATTTATTTTTAAACATATTTCCATTTAATTACTTAATTGCTGGCGGTAACTTATTGTACACACGAATAGCAGTAACATAGGTACTTTTATAATACTAATAACCGGTAAATTGATGTCATATTTATATGTTTCCGAATGTTTCTTCTTTAATTTCATTTGAAATTAAAAAAAATGCATATTGTTTTTAACAAATAAACATAATTCGAGTATGTTATATATTGTCTTAAGACATTTCTTCTGGAGAATGAATGTGGATTGTACGTTTGTCGAGTTCCCCCAATATATGACACCATACGTTAAAAGTGGGTACACATTTCCAAAATAAGCATTCCTAGTAACACTTGGATTTGTAGTTTCTGCCAGAACTGACAATGCGCAGCAATATTATTTTAGATATTTTTTTATTAATCTTTTCACTAGGTGCCTTCCAGTTTAAATGTTGCTATTGCCACTCCTCAGTTTGTGTCTTTTGCTTGTTTAATCGCTGTATCATACATGGTTACTTTCAATTTAGTCGGTTTACTTTTATAATTTCTAAATTGAATCAATTTGGTTTTTAAGACATTGGCGCCGATTCCCTTGTTCACAAACTAAACTAAATTTAAGTTCAGTGCATCTTTTTCTTTCCATTAAATAAAGAAAAGGACAGAAGATAAAATGTTAGTTAAGTCCTGTCAGATTAAGATACTCCATAGACAGCTTAGGCGTGATTTAAAACATGGCTACTAAACATACGTCAATTTACGTCAGGGGCTGACTAATTTGACAGGACTAAACTAATATTTATCTTCTGTCCTTTTCTTAACGAAATAGAAAGAAAAAGATACACTGAACTTAAATTTAGTTTAGTTTGTGAACAAGGGAATCGGCGCCATTGACTTTTAAAATTGACTGCAACCAATCTGTCACAGTTATTAGTGTTCTATTTATTTCACTTTCGTAAATAAGATCATTAGATTATATTATTTATTAATTTGAGATAAATATAGTTGCGTCATTACTCATCAGCATACGTTACGCAAAGATGGATAATTATATTTGGAAGATCATTAATATACAATAAGAACAAGGGAGGTCCCAATATACTGCCTTGTGGTACGCCTAGTATTTCAGATTCTAATTTAGATTGCAATACCTCCACCATTTTTGTACGTTCATTATATTCCTCAATAACAGTGCCCTGCATTCTATCATTAAAATAATTCTCAAAGTGCTATACCTCTTATTCTTAAACCTTCTAATTTATCAAGCAAAATGTCATAATTTACACAGTCAAATGCTTTTGACGTACCTATCAATGAAAAGAGCAGCACATTGTTTTTATCATTGATTTTTTCCCAAATTGTATTGAATATTTTTTATATTGCCAATGCTGTAGTTTTATTCTTTTGGAATCCAAATTGGTTAACATTTCAAATATTATTTATATTTAAATACTTTGTGATTCTAGCGTAGATAACCTTTTCGAATATCTTCGAGAAAGTTGGCAACAGTGCAATTTATTGGTCTATAGTTATGAATGTTGTGCCGTGATCCTTTTTATACATATATAATGGCTTTAAGAGACTGGCTGACTGGCTGGTTGACTGGCTGGCTGGGTCTGGCTGTAATGGCTATATCTTTAGGTATCGGGAAATTTTCCCGTTTCTAACATAAGATTTAGAATATGTTGTAGGTACCAGTGGATCAACAATAAATGGGATGCTTTCTTTGACAACTCTAATGGGTCGTTATCGTGTCCGCAACGAGTTTAATTTTTTAATTTTAGACCTATATATTTATTATGTCATTTCTGTCTACTGGCTATAAGAAAATACTGCTTGAGTTAGAAGTTGATTGTGATTTGTAACTGTTATTGTCCGCTGTGTAGTGTTGAGATTTTGGTTAATGTAGAAATTGTTAAAGATATCTTGCCGTCATCGTTTTCTTCATCTTCCACCTCTATATTATACCTAGTAAATAACAAGTAGGTACGTACCTACTACGTAGGTATTGGAGAGGATAAAAGTTTATCTTACTAGGTAGGTTCTGTACTCTCATTTGAGTTCACCACTGTTCACCATTTTGGCTCATTGATCTTTATGACCACTGTGGTCTTGAGTCAAAGTGGCACAGTTTTTAGGCACGAAATCTACGTTTAGGTAGGTACCTAGGTGCCAGCATTGTAATGTACCTACCTACTACAATTCTTGCAAATATAATATATTTCATTACATTGGGGGCCGAAAATTAATATTGACGGTACAATAATATTGTACTTACGTGTACCTACATAATAATATTATGTAGATAGAACAGCAGCTACTATTAGTAATATTCATTATTCCCGTTTTCACTAAGCAACACCTAAACCAATAATATATTTCATTTATTGCGGATCACACATTAAAGGTACAGACGCCAGCAGGTCAAGCTACCCGAAACTGTCAAAATTATCTAATCAACCTTGAACCTTAAGGCTTTAACGATAAAGTTGACAATCTATTAAAGAAATTTGACAGATTGTAGTAGCTTGATGTGCTGGCGTCTGTACACACAATCCATATAGGTAGTAGGTATTAGTAACAACGACATAAAAACTATGTTAGTAAGACTTACAAACTCAACAACTAAGTAATAACTACGTGGCTCAACACATCTTGCCACGTGCCTATGAACCCAGTGCCTAATAAAAAGGCTATCTACCATATCATACAATGTTTTTAGGATACTGTTGTAGATTCCGCGCAACCTACCCATCATTGCCGCCGCCCCGCGCCGCCGCTGCCCTCTTTCTTATTATGGCATGAAAACCGTGAACACCAACATCCTAAATCCATTATTATGCTGAACGCGTAGGACGTTGTAGGCCCTCTGCGTATAATGCACCCACACGCTGTACGTGTAGAATGTTTGAGGTTCACATCTCTACTACAGTGCAAACCTGCGGGCTAACCATAGAAATGTAAAAAAACTTCTTTCTAACTTCTTGCACCGAACCGCCAACGCCCTTTCTTGAGTGGGATCGCGAATCGGTAAACGTAAGGTGGGACGCCCTCAGGCTAGGTGGAGTGACGATCTTCGCAGGATGGCTGGTAGCAGCAGGATGAGAGTTGCCAAAATCGAGTTGAATGTCGTGCAATAGGAGGCCTATGTCCAGCAGCGGACTGCTATAGGCTGATGATGAAGAACACGCTGCAATGGTGTTCCGCTCTTGTCACTGGAGTTGACTGGAGCAACAGTACAGTAGTAGAGCAGACTGGAGCAGATGCATGTTTGCTATAGAAAACCTCCATTGCGATTTCTTGACGTTGTATGAAAGGCCATGCGTCGCCGCATAGGATTCATATACAACAAGCAGTTTCCGAAGTGCACTGATTGATGGGCTCAACAGCACAGATAAATAAAAGCGCGCTGTTGGATTTTCGACTTTCGGCGCGGTGACTGTTGGTGTCGTCAAGTGTTGAGCTTTGGTTTACTAAGTTTTAATATGATATTAGAACGGCTGTCATGAAAATCTGTAATTTTCTCGCCATTATTTTACACTAGCTTTTGCCTGCGACTTCGTCCGCGTGAAGCAACTTTCTTAGATTTTTTTTCGAAATTCGAAAATTCGAAATCGGTTCAGCTGTTCTCGAGATTTGCGTTTAGCAACACATTCAGCGATTCATTTTTATATTATAGATTAAGAACAGCCATTAATGTGTGAATGTTCACCGCTTTCATAGGAAACCAAAGCATTACTGAAAACAGAAATTAGTACACACGTGTGTGCGCAAACAAAGGCGTACTGCACTCCCTCTTACCAATAGGTGGTAACTTCCTGCGGTAGCAGTAGATTAAGCCCTTACAATAATAGTCACTGCAGACACTGCAGTCATGCTTTTTCAAGTAACTCCTAGGTAAGATGCTTGTTTTTAACTTCGTCTTTTTGAACCACGTTGGTAATCAATTTTTGTTTTTATGAACAAGTAGGTATGTATAATAGTGCTTGTATAATAATTCTTGGTTTCTGTTTAGGAAAAAACAGAAGTTCCGTTTATACAAACAAAGCAAAAAACAGTGAAAATTGCTGAAAAAAAGTATGGGAGAGGAAAGATTTATCATTTCCAAACAAAACTGTACCATTAACTACATATTTACATTTAAAAAATAAAAGCTTTTAAAAAATACCTGTTGCTACGCCGATAAGACTCTCCCCTATAAAGTATATAAAAATCGAGTTAATCCGGAGCAGCCGACATGTTGCTGGGGGTTCACGAAGTCGGTAGGTAAAAGATAGTTTTTTATTGCCAAAAGGGCCTCGATTACCCACCGTGATAATTATAAATAGTACCTAATTACTATTTTTTTGTTGATTTGACGGGAGATTTATTAATCAGCGATATGGTCAGTCAGCCTTTCAGAAACCGGGGTGTCAACTCGTGCAAAACTGTTTATTTACTGAATTTTTCGTTTGATGTTGCTGTAAACGCTAACTGGTTCGACAGTATAAATCTGCAATATTGCTACCGTAGATGCTGACTGAAAAATGCGTTAAGTTTGACCGAAACTTAACTTGGAGTAGGTACCTACCTATTCGTACGTGAGCGCGACGTCCGGCACGTCGAAGCGCATTTGGAGGTTAGGAATTCGCAACACCGGAGGCATTGCGTCGCGATGTAAACAAAGCCGAAGCAGCGCGGGCGCCGGGGTCGTGCGGGCGTGCGCATGCGCGGGCGGGGAGCGCGCGGGCGGCGCTTGCGCAGGGCGGGCGGCGGCCGGGCGTCAGTCCGCGCGCGTCCTCGCCATGGCTCGGTGGCTGAAGGCTCTGGCGGCCGTGCTACTGCTCGCCGCCGCCGCGACCGCGCGTAAATCCCCCGCCCCGAGCAAACATGTCGAACCCCAGATCGAAGAGGTCACCGCCAAACAGTTGGAGAGAGTGCTGGAAGACAAGGATTTCGTCGCGGTGTACTGGTGTAAGTGGCACTCGCCCGCCGCCTGCCGACCGGCGCGCGTCTCCGTTTAATTTTGCGAGCTTTCGAAAGCTGGCGGCCGGCCAGGGCGGGGGCGGCCCTAGCCGTGTCGAAACGTCTGCAACGGCGCCCGTCCAAATGGGTTATCGTCGAGTTAATGATCTTCGGACGGGCCGAGGGGAAGACCGCTTCGACGGACCCGAGCTTTCGGCTGTGCGCATGATATTTTCGAAGCGAGCGGCTCGGTTAGCCATTCGTTAGTTATGCAACCGAGCCGCGGAGACAATAAAACTTGACCCGGCCGCCGACCGCCGCGGCCGTCGGCGCGGCCTAAAATGGTACCGAGTCTCGTTTTCCACCGTTCCACCGATGCTGGCTCCGCCAAGGTCGCAAGGCGCCTACGCTCTTAGCTCGGCTAAAACTGTGTGCCGCCGCATTTGCCGCTGAAATAGACTTCCATTACGTGGTATCGGCATTCCGACTATTTTCTTTTGTCGCCAACTGTCGATGTGATCTGTTTGTTGCTACGTCACATTCCTCTCAATGATCATTTCGTAAAAGTGCAAGCTGTGCGTGTGTGCATATGAGTGTGTGAGTTGGAAGCAAATGTAGCCATAAGCTAATTCGTCAGATATTCATTAATTATCTTGACATATCTGTAGTCGTTGCCATGCCTACAATGCATCTCTCACTCATCCGAAGGATGCAGTGGCTGGTCTAGACACAAAAAGTGTCATAAATCACTGTCAAAGCCGGCACCGACGCAAGATTGTCTCTTGGCTGAGAGACTAAATTGTTCCGAGCTAACTGTAGGTGTACTAAGAAAGTCGTTTTCTTGGTTTTATTATGATCTTGTTTAGGACGTTCTCCTGCTAGACAGAAGTTTAAATTGAAGTAACCACGTTGGGAAAGATGCTGCAGATATTGATAGGTGCAAACAAAAACATAAACAAAACATACCTTATCCAATAAGTAGAAACTTAATAAATAGACTTTGGAAATAAGGCGGGTACCTACCTAAGTACCTATGATTCATGAGTATCCGAGCTGTTAATAAATTACTGAATAATAATCAAGCATACTTAGTAATCATTAATCTGACAAATCGACCAAAATATTGATTGAGAAGACAATAATTTCAAACAGTTTACAAATATTGATCATCATATCAGCAGGAAAGCTAAACAGTCTGGTTAAAACGTCCCAAACAACAATTACCAAAATAATTTGAACACCAGATAAAATCAAATAGATGCGGCCCCTTGATAGTGTGAAGCCGTCATGAAAAGTTTTTTGTGTTACAAAAATAGGCCTTGGTCAGCTAGTAAGTGTTACAGAAAAGACATAATTACGAAAATGTTGTACCAGCACAACTGTTTCAATTGGAATACTTCCAAAATCAAGAATGCTAGCATTAATTCCTGGATTAATGAAAATTGCTTCAATTCGTGTACAAGAATACATAAATTTTAACAAATTAACGAGTGGTGATGTATTGGTGTATCTTGCTAAAACTATAAAGCTGCTGGTCTGTTTTCATTTGTTGAATGAAAATGCAATGCTCCAGAAGCTTGGTTTAATAGGGTTGACCCTATACATTCCTATATTTTATATTATATATTCATACAGTTTTGGACCGCTGTTGTTATGCTGAAAACCTTATTTCCATAAAAATCCGTACCACTCCGTTGATTCTTAAAATATCGTTTTTAAAATGCAGCACGTGGCGTCCGTTGTTTGTCTTTTCCCGATCATGCTAGATGTTATAAAAAAAGGAATTTAAATGCTTGTAAAAACATGCAAACATTGATAATTTGATGCCAGCAATAGAAATGTCATTGCCTTGAGGTACTCCACGTGTAAGGTTTAGACTTCACAAAAGCTTTCTATACCCTTAATCACAAATTATATTTTATCTTTACAGGCTATTTATAAATATGAGCGTTTAACAATGATCTAGAACATTCGGTCGGGGAGTTATTTCAAATAATATATTTGAATGTCCCCTAATTCATGGAATTCGATTCGAATGAAGTTGGTCGCCCTATTATATTGTTGTTACTTAAATTACTCATCATCCACAGTCCACTAATAAAGAGAGTAACGTTGATCGTTCTGGTTCATTGACGTACTTCCTCATTCTACATTCCGAACCTATCAAATATTGTCTTGTTACTGCCAAATGTCAAATGTTAACGTCATTCTGGCATTGGAGTGTTGCCGTCATTGTTTTTAGAATGTACGGTTTCCCTGACGACTTGACGACGTCTATACCCATCCCTTTCGTTGCGTCAAGCTTAATAATAAATCTGTAACGATAGCAAGAATTCGTCGTCTTTTATAGGGTTCCGTACCTCGAAAGGAAAAACGGAACCCTTATAAGATCACTTTGCTGTCCGTCCGTCTGTCTGTCTGTCAAGACCCTTTTTCTCAGGAACGCGGTTGGAGGTATCAAGCTGGAATTTATATCAATTACTCAGGTCTACTGACCCTTAGAGCTGTGAAAAATCAAACTTCTAATCCAACGCAATCAAAAGATACAGCCGTTTATGCCGCAAATTTCCGCAAATGTTCGACACTCGCAAGGGAGATTCCCTTGCGAGTGTCGAAAAAACCTACAGGGTACTTCCCGTGAACTCAGAATCTTGAAATTTGGTACGAGGCAACGTCTTACAGCACAGATAAAGGAAAAATTGCGAAAACCGTATAAATTTTTAGTTACATCATATAATAAAAACGTTTTTAATAATTTTAAATTGTAGGGAATCCTCGGTGCGCGAGTCCGACGCGCAATTGGCCGGTTTTTTTGTGTCCTACCTCTGGCAACGCACTACCCTTTCGCCTTTATTAAGCCTTTATTTCATGCAATTTTTTCCTCGTTCGCCCCTAAAATACGAACAGCCGATCGATTCTGTAAAAATCTCACCGTGAAAAGTTAGGTGAAGTGAGCTTAGAGTTAGCTGTCAATAGTGTCAATTAGCATTAGTTGAAATGACAGCTCACTCCACGCTCACTTTTCCTAACTTTTCACGGTGAGATGTTTACAGAATCGCACTGCTGAACATCTAGGTGATCATAAATATACACTTTGAATTAAACCTGTCTCCTGCATAAATCCTTTCTCTTCTATGTGGAAATCGGTTGTCATGATATGGGCATGTGATGCGAAGTAATGAGGAAAATATTGTGAGGAAAGTTTTGAGTATGAATGTGGATGGCCATGAGAGTAGGGGAAGAGCAACGAAACTACTGTGTGAAAGCTGATATGGCTAAAAAGGGGGTGACTACCGAGATGACGACTAATAGATAAGCATGGAAGGAAAATATGTACACACGGCTACACATCAGGCTATGCATTTCCAGGTTTAGCTGACGTCGCATTGTATAGGTTTCTCGCACAATCAGAAGTCAGCTTATACTGGTTATGTATAGCTTGATGTGTAGCCGTGCGTACATGTTGCGCCGACCCTAAATTAATTGGGCTAAGGGCATGATGGATTGATGGGATGATGGATTGATCCTTATCCTATTTCACGAATTTTTTTGACCTAATTAAGTTAAGTATGTGGTTACTTTCTACCTGTGAATGAGATATTAAATATATTGGACCATTCTTTATGAAATAGGGAGTATTCTTGAAATCAAACACTCAGAGTAACTATCGCGCTTTTTACAGCATCTGCATGCCATACATTGAAATAATTGTTCGAGCAATACTATATATGCCAATAAACACGTGAAAATATGTAGTTTAAGAGTGTTATTTTTATCTTACTATTAAATTGAAATGAAATTGCCAGCCGACAGGTGAAATATTAGCGATAATCATAAAGAGGTAAATTGGCAAGGTTATATGATTTTGCATTATGAACATTCAGGTGGCTATGCCCAATAGTTGAATCAAAATGCTCATTTAAGCGAAATTAACGAAGCTTAAGGAACTTCGGTTAACATCTGATGAAAAAAAATAAAAATTAAAAAGCTATATGACAATTACATACTTATAAGTTAAAACAACAATTGTCTGGTTCACAATATTATAACTCTGATACTTCATGTTGTTATCTTTAAATATAACAGATTATTTTAAATATCATCCAGAATCTTTTTCATTCTTCAACTAGACACGCGACATTATTGTCATTGTCACGTAGCCTTATGCAATCGTACACGCTCTGTACAGAAATCTTACCCTGAACGAAACAGACATACTGCCAATTAACGTTGTCACGTCATTGAGAATTTCTTGCTCATTTGTTTCTCTTCACCATATGAATCAGAAGACACAGAAATAACTGAAGATATACGAACGGGGTCGGTGTTCGCGTCACTGATATTATGTTCGCAAATAAAAACTTATAAAAAGCTATATTTAAGTTAGAGTCGTTTAGCTACAGGCAGGAATGAAACTGGAAGGCGTAATCGCTCGTATTGCAAATATATGAGGAGGCCACGTGGTTATGATAGATAGCAGTAACTAAATTAATGTAAATACCATATTTTGCTGCAATGGGCAGTATTATTCCATAATCAGCCTATAATGGTCCTTCTGCTGGGAAACAGGCCTCCTCTCTGTGAGCCGTAATCCACCACAGGGTCCCACTGCGGGTTGCTAGATGTCACATGTCTTCGAATTTTTAGTTCTGAGAGCAGTGGTGATGAAATAATTTTCACAAAGGAAAGTGCCTGTCTGGGTTCGAACCTGCGGACAACTTGTATGTCGCGGCCACTGTCCTCTGCAATGGTTACAGCTGTGCGATTCTTTAAGCATCTCACCGTGAAAACTTAGGTGAAGTGAGCGTGGAGTGAGGTGTCATTCCAACTAATGCTAGGGATTGACACAATTGGCAGCTCACTCTAAGCTCACTTCACCTAACTTTTCACGCTGAGATTTTTACAGAATCGATCGGCTGTTTCTTAATATTAGTCTAAAATAAGTATTCTTGCTTAAAACATTTGGCAATCTATGAAACATATTTGTTTATGATAGAAATTAACTTCATGGAACTGGAATTATTGAGGAAATTGAAGATTGATAAATAAATTTATAAACTGTATGAATTGCAAATTCAGTATATTGTTTACATCTAGATAATGTTTACATACAAATATTTATTAGATCAATCAGTATTTTTTCGAGTGATGGCAGTCTATGCTAATGAAAAGATGATTGGAGAGCAGAGCAAATAAGGTCAAATCATTCATCCATGTAACTTTTTAACCGACTTCAAAAAAGGAGGAGGTTCTCAATTCAACTGTATTTTTTTATGTTTGTTATCTCAGAACTCCGTTATTTACAAGCCGGTTTGCAAAATTCTTTTTTTATTTGTAAGGATATACTTTCAGATTGGTCCCATAGAAATTTCTTTAAAAACGATTCAGTAGTTTGGGTTTTAAACCAAAATTACTTGTAAAAATTACAACATAAAGTGAAAAAAAAAAACAACAACCCGACTTCCAAAAGAGACACTACAAATTGAAAAATAACTTTAATTTCGGAAGTCGGTGGCAAAAAACGAAAATGTAACCCAGCGACACCAATATCCGAAATTAAGTTATTTTTCAATTTGTAGTGTCTTTTTTGGAAGTCGGTTGTTTTTTTTGCAAAAAAGTTTTTGTTATAGAATACCAGTATTTTACATGGAGCAACTGCCTATCTGATCTATAACCCAGGTACTGTGTAATACGATACCCTTTAGCCGCTAAAACAACATGTTGTTTTATTAAATAAAGTTTAAGAAATAAGGGGGAAAATCAATAAACACATCTTTTTTTTACCCAGTATATTTTAATGCATATTGTCAAAACTTGAGTAGAACCCGAGGAAAACTTTTACTTAGAAACAAAAATAATCTGAAACCGTTCTTCCCTGAGGGACCCCACCAATCTATTGTAAGAGTACCTTTAGACTGAGTACGTAAGTAGGTAGTAAGTAAGCAGTAGCATCAATACCTTTTGGCTGAATAATAAGTAGTGCAACTGGATACATCTTAAGCGAATTAAAAATAAATATTTTATACAATGACAAATTGTGTATAGTAGAAGACGTTCGGGGAAATAAACAAAAAGCTGGAGGTTGAACTAAATAATCCAGAACCTAAAATAGACGGTGTGTTACGTATACATGAAGCAATGGAATGGAATCTTGAGAAATTAACGTTCTCAATAGAGAATGAAGGAATCTTCCTTCATTCTCTATTGAGAACGTTAATTTTTTTAACAATTTTATTTCATAAGCTTGTAAAAAAATTCAGCGTTGGCTTGAAATTCGCTGTGGGCACCGAATTAAATATTTTTTGAAAACTATAGGTATTGGGAAACGATAGATTTTATGAAAACCAAAGCAGGTATAGCAAGCGCACTTACAAAGTTACCGAAAATAAGATGGTCATTTGAACGTTTACTAATCGACAAAGAAAGACACAAATGGAAGAAAAAGACGTAGTTATTTCACATACTGCAATCCATTTAGGATTAGTTCAGGATGATGGTGACTATTTAATAACGTAAACATTACGAAGAAAAATATATAGGTACTATACTAGCCGACCTAACAGACGTTGTCCTGCCTGAACAGCGCCACCTACCAGGTCACATTTTGAATCTAAACCATAATTATATACATATATATATGTATAAAGATGAAAAAGTATGTACTAATTTCTGAAAATCGTTCACATGACCCAGTTGCACTGGCCTGGATGTTTGCTCTTTATCAGATCATGAAGTTAATTTCGAACTCATGAATGTAACCCATACAGCAACTACAATCAAAGCAAATCGCCCAAATCGAAGCTTCTTCCTAGACTGTATCTGACTACATTTGTGCACTTTTGGGCTAATTCCAAAACATTTTACATGTGTGGACTTCGGTAAGGCTTTTGACACGCTAGAGCAATTTCCCAGTGCAGTATTCGAAACTTCTAGAAAATGATCGCGAGTAATTCTCAAGTTTCTATGCTTTTATTCTAAATTTTATTACCAACTAAAAATATACTCCGTGTTGTTCATCACGTGTGAAAGCGTTGTAATTGTTTTGCATGTCCTGCATACTCATGCGGCGTTGCAACAGAGCTTCGGCCGCGGTATTATTAGGTACACTAGTGTTATTGTACATACACCTATAATGACTCAATATTTTATTATTTATTATGTTGTGTTAGGTCATGGATGAACAGCTGTGTTTATTACAAATTGGAGCGTTAAATTTTCTTACAGTAACAGTATATTGGCTTTGTGATAACTGCTTCCCATAAGCACTAAAGTTAGGTAACTGATCTCGTTTGATTCCTCTGTAGTCCATTCACCGGTTGTCTCGATGTCAACACATTTGATAATTACGTTAGAACCTAGCCAAGAACTCAGCGTCGGCGTCGTCCCACCAACTAGTAATTTTCCGTACCCATATTTTATTGTTTTTAGTGGACTTGCCTGTAGTCATTAGTTGGATGCGATGTCGGTAATACATTGTTAACTCGTTGATGTTCTTGTCAAAATGTGATTTTTAGGTGATTCGTTACGGAAACATTGCATATTTGATTGACACGACTTATAATGGTAAAAGGTTAACCGTAGGGACTTTCAATATTTCTCATACTTTTTTTTTAGGTTCCCTAGCTGTGCAAAGGTGTTGTGTAGTAGTCGTTGGTTTTTTATTCTACATAAAAATACTTCTCATTACTGTCCGAGATTGGAACAGTGCCTAATACATGGCAATGACCTCGCCCCTTAAAATTACAAGACCTAACGCAAACGAAAGCATGACGTCATTTCAAAGCTGATGGATATATGGCGAGTTTTATAGAATGTGCTAAAAGTAACCGTGTGAAAGTTAAAATTGTGGATTTATGGAAAATTTAAGAAAATAATAACTTTGTTGATTGCAATATATGCGAATCCTTGCTATACGAGCTGGGTGTCTAAGACGGAGAGTTCTCAACTTTTTTGATTAACTCTCTCTCAACGCTTTTGATTATGGGGAACTATTAATGAATAATGAAGCAACTGTTATACTAATTGTAATGGATATATGTTTGAATGCTTACACAACAGACGGAAGAGCCAAAGCACAGAGCTTAGTACATTAACTTTTGACAAACAGATCTTGGCAGTGTACTATTATACTAGCCAGATGCTCCGTTGCACCTATTAAGACAAAAATAAACCACGTATTTAAATAAGAACAAACACCTCTTTATGTTGTTCCAAACTCCTACCTACTATTATGATAGTAGGTAGGAGTTAAAAAATATTTAACCAAACGTATGCGTTTGGTTAAATATTTTCAGTAGTCGATGAATAATTTGCTCATATGGACGACGTTGTAGTAAAACGTGTTCATGCTCTTGAGGTTACATAAAACTGGCAAAAAGCTATTAAATTAAAAGCAACATCGGTCACGAATTGAACGTTATGTGGGCTCGAGCGTACACTAGTACATCGTAAATATAAACTGGGAGCTGTCGCGACTTCTTCATTCGCTATATTTATGAGTTTATTTTCTTGTACTAAGGTTAATGATGTTTATTGAGTCATACACGTAAAAATCAACAACGGTGGCAAACGGCTGTAAAGTAAAGAAACAATAGATACCTTCTGTTAAACGTATAGAACTTGAATGTAGTCCAAATGGGTTTCAATAACATTAGGGAATAATCATGACGTGATTACTGAATGTATTTCTGAATTCTGGATTGTTATTGACAACATAGCAGAAGATGAGGAATTCTTAGATATAAAGTTTTGTATTAGTAGTATTAGTATAGTCTTATACAAACGATTCAATTTCAACACTTCATAGTATTGTAAACGATCGAAAATCGAATCTGTTTTAAACTGAACGTATAACTTAAGCTTCAGATATTTTCAAACAATCATAAATATACGTAACAGCTGTTATTCATCCATTCGTCTAGTTCGGGGCATGTCAGTCATCTATCGGCTACACACAAGCTAAATCACCAAGCTCGACATAACTAATTTCGGGAGCCAAATTCAAGACGCGATTAGTAACATCAGTCATCACTTTATTATTCTCAGTCTAAGAATAAGAAGCGTTATTTTAGTAAAATATTTTGCTTATGCAGTAAATTTTATCTGCCACGTGGTATTTGGGATATTCTGATTCCGCGATTGAGACATAAAACTATATGGTAACTGTACGGTACTAATATCTATGTGATATTAAAAATCACATAGACTATATTAGTAGGTTTTGTAGCAATAACGAATTTTTATGTTATATTCAAATCGTTGTGATGGCAGATTTGCGAGACGTATTTTTGCTATAAAGCCATGCCAAAGATGCAGACTGTGCGCGACACGTATTATGTCTGTATGAACGGTATCAGTAAGTCTGGTCCTGCGGGGAAATCAGGCGTGATATTATGTGATTATTTCAGGCCTCTCATTATATTATATCAAAATTACCAATATTATGTTATCTCTAAATATTGTGGTTACAATGATTCCACGTTCGATAGCAATTGAGTAGACATATAATTTTTTGAATGAACAAAAGCTCTCGACTTCATGATTTGAGCTGAATACTTGCCTACATAATTTGCCCAAAACTTTTGTCTTGGACTGTGTTAGGCTCACTAATTTAAAATCAACAGGAGCTGTTATTTATTGTGTCATAAGTGGCATGTATCGTCTGTCAATACGATATGCTCATGAAAACGGTTTAACGTCGTATTTTCATTTTATGGAAACCTTGGCGTCGGTGGAACGTGTTGAATAATTATGTCTGTATGTACATTATAATTAATCTTTAGTGGTTTCTACTTATTAATTAAGACATAAAAAAACAATCTTAGACTTAAAACTGGCAGCAGAAAAACGGAAACGACTCCTCATCCATCTTCTAAGATTAACTCCCACGAGAGAGAATATTTTGGTACCCTACATAAAACATTTTCTTAAACAGATGCAAGAAGCTGTGTAACGTGTGACAAGGTACTAGAAGAACTGGAAAAGATAGATGATGACACGGACACATTCGGAGTGGACTTCGTCAAGATCAACGACAAGCGGCTGGCCAAGCAGTATGGCATCACGAAATTCCCCGCCCTCACGTACTTCCGTGAGAAGGAACCGATCATTTACGAAGGTCAGACCGTCACTAAATTCTATTTTTTTTTTACTTTTAGCCAAACGTTCGTTTTTTTCTTTTTTTGGGGTTTTCGTAGATAGTTGAAGGATTGTATAAGATTAATAAGAAGCAGCATACAACTAGATGATTGGACTACCTATCTACTTGGAAATAATACATCTACCTAAGCGTAAATGTATAATTTCTCAATCTGCTTATTCAAAGGATCAGCTTGGAATAAACAGATTTGATCATTGATGAAAATTAAGTCTATAATATAGACCTTCCATAGAATCGTAGTCATGCCAAGGCGACAAATAGAGCTTTTTATATATTACTGATAGCCAATCTGAAAACTTATTTATGTTTCCATGATCGAAGATGATGAAATTAACTGGGTAGTCCAAATGAATGACGAGACCAAGAGCCTAAAATTAAAATTGAATCCGGAGAATTAGCCCATTAATTTTCGTAATATATTCCGTTCTGCTGTATATACGAGATAAATTTTACAGCTGTATGTGCTTGACCCAAAATGCAAAACAGATTTTATTCAATATAACTGATGCTTCTGAAATTAATTGTGAATCAGGTCCTGGGAACATCATTCTTTGTTATTCAACAGTGAGGACATGATCGTACAAATGGCTCGTCCCAAAGCATGTCTTCCAAAAAGCTACGAGGAACATTATATAATAAAACATGATTGTGAAGTCAAATGAGTTCTTAAAGCTGTCTGCTAACATTAGCTGAAGTTTTATTTAAACGGTGACTCAAAACAACTTCCCTTGATTGTTAAATTTATAACTGGGCTCTTATACCGGATTTCGGCTATTTATAAAAGGCGTGATTTAATCTCTCTGAATTCTTTAATTTGTTCTGCAACGTCCTCACTTTTATCACTTTTATCTACCCATGCTTTTCAGAATGTTCTTCTCAGCGATTTCTCAACTGTTTCTATGCTCATTTATTTTTACAACAGCTAATTGGAGTAGCAAAATAGGGAGGCCTTTGTGCTACAGTGGGACAACTTGGGTTAAAAATAATTGGAATAGGCACATGGTTGTCCACACAAGCTTTGCTATTTATATATTTATAAAACAATATATTCCATTTGATTAATTGGTACCATCACACCTTGACAATTTTAGGAGATCTCATGGACGAAGAGAGCGTCCTGGATTTCTTGACGAGTTTAGAAGCAATGGACCTTCCTGACCGGATAGAAGAAGTCAACCAAAAGATCCTAGCCAAGATTATCGAGGAAACAGACTATGTAGCCGTTCTCTTCTGTAAGTATTGGAGTGTTACTTTCTGTGTTCTTGTATCGTATCTTAGCAACTGTGGTAAATTCGAGCCATTTTTCAACTAACCATCGTAATCAAAATTGTATTGTAAATTCTTTCGACGTAGCCCTGTCGAGTAGTTAATCTTCCTCTCAGTCGTGTACATCATAATTGTTAGTGGAGGTTAGAACATGTGTCTGTATATTGTGCTGTGTGTTTTGATTGTGTTTTTGACGTTTAGGTCCTGATCACAAAAGTTGCGGCCCGTCAAACAGTAAGTAAGATTCTCAGCTGACGGCATGCCTCCTTCTAATGTCAGCTTGGCTGTAACTCTTCGCGCTTAGTAGAGTAGTATTTGTGTACTTTATGTCATATACGTGCTTCTCGCTTTTATTGGAACCGGTAACGATATTTATATAACATTTGTTAATTGGTGTAGTTCATAAAGGCCCCGATGTGTAAATCAACAATCGATGATGAATACGCCTAATTAAAATTTTGGCTCAGATACAACTTATTGAGACGATGTGACTCAGATAGCAAATTATATTCAACCGTCATAATCTAACGAGTATTCTTTCATAATTTTAACAGTTACAGACACTCACATTCAAACAAACGCGTACTTTAAACTCTTCGATTATTTAATTCTGCACAATAATTTACCGCCTATCTGGAATCTTACTGTTCCTTTATTGTCGTTGTTCATATACTCGTATCTGGTCTAAGGGAAAGCTAGAATCAAAAACGCGTTTGCATTATCAGGCCGTGAGGCGAGCTATTTCGGCTGTGCTATTTGCGTCTCGCCAGCAAGCTCGGATTGACGGACCGACATGTCACGACTACAGCGTCAGACGAACATTCTCCCCCCTTAACGACAGTAAAACTATTACAAAAATATGCTTACATCACAAAACAATAAGGTACCGCCAAGTTATAATTGGAGTACGTTGGAAAATATATCCAAAAACAAGATCATACGATGACCTTGACCCAAATATGTGATGAAGAGTGCCGTATCCACGGCAGGCCGTCAAATAACGTTGTTTACAATGCCTTCCTATTTATAAACGTTTGAAATGAAGCTAAGGTTCACATCATCAACAGTGTGCTTATAACAATAATAATGGCAAGATTTTGTATAGACCCTGAGGATACATTGATTTAATTTAATTGTTTTTTCCACTCGATGATTCCTGTGAATTCCTATAGATTTGCACATTCGAGATAGCCCTGCTTACAATAATAGTAATAGAGATATAGGATTTTTTGGCAAAGCGGCATCACCACCGTCCACCACACATAAACCTAATAGGATTTTGCACGACACAAGCTTTAATCGCACACTAAATTTTAACACACAACCGAACTCATAGGCAAAAATTAGGCACTTAACTGCACCGCTTCACGTCCGAGGCATGAACTAGGCACAGAAAGATTTGGGCGAATCATCAAATGAAACAGAGTGTAACGTATTGCAGACAAGCCGGAATGTAAGAAATGTGCGAAGGCTCTGCAAGAGCTGGAGAACATTGACGACGAGGCTGACCAACTCGGGATCGGTTTCGTGAAGATTCACGATGAGGAACTAGCCGAGGAGTACAATCTTGGAGACTTGCCAAGACTGGTATACTACAGGCATCAGATACCAATTATCTATGAAGGTTTGTGACTCATATTTTACGTTTGCTGATATTGGTATCGCGGAAACGGATGGTGTTAATGACGATAATTACTGGTTTACGTCAACTCTCAGCACTTTCTTTTGTATATTTTGGAATTGTAATGGAGATTTAGGATACAGTTAGATAGTAAACTAGAAAGAAGTTCTAGTAAATTGCAAGTAATAACTTCAAGACTTGATTTGCAAGCCTGTTCTGGAATATTTTGGTATACATTCAAATTCAGAAATACTTTTGCTTACGATTTCTCAGTTTTATTTATTTTCAAATCCGAAATTAGTTAAGATATCTTGGGAGATAACTTCAGGCTTCTTTCAATGTGTATTTCAGGTGAGCTGAGCAGAGAAGAGGATGTGTTAGAGTGGTTGATCGCTAATAAGTCTACTGGTGATGAAGAAGATATCATTGAGGATGTTACAGCAAAGACTTTGAACACCTTAATCGGGAATGTTGACAACCTTGTCGTACTGTTCTGTGAGTATGGAGTTCACTAATAAGATTTGATGATGAAGATGATATTTTTATATCTTACTTGGATACTCGATGTCAAATAGCATCGGGTTTCACAAAGTTTCCATATGAAGCCTCACCAAGGGTTGCCTTACTTAAAATCATTCTTACAATATTCTGCAACATTTTTAACAACTATTTCCAGACGACCACGGCGACGATGAATCAATGACAGTCTTAGCAGAACTAGAGAAGATAGACGATGACTGCGACCGCCATGGCATACAGTTCGTCAAGATCGACGATGTTAAAGCGGCAAAGGAGTTCGGTATCGACGACGTTCCATCCATCGTCTACTTCGAGAAACAGATCCCTAACGTTTATGACGGTAAGAATTTTTGAACATAACTATTGAATTTTGCAAGGTTTATTTTCACAAGGGAAAAAATAACGTTTGGTTTCTTTTACCAGGTGACCTTGAGAATGAAGAAGAAATCCTAGAGTGGCTCGTCGACCAACTAGAGAAGGACGAAATCGAAGATGTCACCGATGAAATGTTAGACCGTCTCATTAAAGACGGCAAGACCGTCGCCGTGTTGTTTTGTAAGCACATTTCTTGGCAAAAATCCGACCATAAACTTCCCTTGAGATTTGTTACTGAAGGCCATGTTTTAATGTTCTCTTACAGATGATAATAACGACCGTAAATCACAGAAGGTACTTAACGAACTGGAGAATATTGATGATGAGTGTGACACACTTGGTATTGCGTTTGTGAAGATTGATAACGATGACGAGGCTCTAGAATACGGCATTGAAAAAGTTCCCACGCTGCTTTACTTCGAAAAGGGAATACCAACCTACTATGAGGGCAACTTAGAAGAAGAGGAGAAGGTTCTAGACTGGCTCAGACATCAGACAGAGAGCGACGAGATTGAGGACATCACCGATGAAATGCTCGACCTCATCATCGACAAAATGCAGTACGTCGCCGTCCTGTTCTGTAAGTACTTTTTTAACTTTTATACGCACGGCCTTAACATTGGCTGCGTCGCTTGAAACAATGCCAGTTTTTTAAATTGCCACACATCTAAAAATAGAGAATTTCATAATTTAGTACAGAACACTATCAAGAACTGACATATAAATGAAATACAGTTCTTCGAATTTATTACAGACGACAAGGACCAAAAGAAGAGTCAGAAGATTTTGGCTGAGCTGGAAAACATTGATGATGAATGTGACCAGAACGACATTGCCTTCGTCAAAATTGATGATGATAAGGAAGCTAGAGAGTACGGTATTGAGAGTATTCCTACGATGGTGTTCTTCGAGAGGGGAATTCCACACGTCTATGAAGGTGACTTGATGAAGGAAGAGGAACTGTTAGGATGGTTGCTCCACCAGAAGCGTCACAGTGAGATCCCTGAAGTCACCGACGAGATGATGGACAAACTTATTATCAGCACCCCTTACTTGGCCGTGATCTTCTGTGAGTATAAATTATAAACATATAATTCAACAGAATTGAATGTACCTATGTTTACGTAAGACTGAAATAATCATTATTTAGGATGTTAATGTATGCTGCACACGTAAGTTCTGACGCAATGCTATAAAGCAATTGGAAGTGGGTGCACCACGATAATTTAAACGAGCTTTGGAAAACAAAATAACTATTTAATGACTTTATGTTGGTGTTTGGTACGCCTGAAATCTGAAAGTCAAAAGGACAATCGTTTTTTTTTCTATAAAAAAATCCAGAACCAAACCATTTATTGATTGCTGTACCTAGTACATACAATACTTATCTAAAGAAACAATCTTTCTAAGTTACAGACGCTTACATTGACTCCTAATTTAAGCAGACTTGTCTGTATTTAGGAATCGGGTGTAACAATTTTAAGAAAATAAAATATTAAGAACTCTAGGCAAAGTACCTCACAATCCAAAACAATAATTTCAGATGACAAAGAAGATAAACAAGACATCAGAATCTTAAACGAACTGGAAAACATTGATGACGAACTAGAAAAGGAAGGCATCGTCATCGTACGAATGGACAATGAGAACGAAGCCAAGGAGTATGGTATCGACCATTTACCAACACTCGTGTACTTCGAAGAGAACATCCCTGCGATATACGAAGGAGATCTGATGAATGAGGACGAAGTATTGGAGTGGCTGATTGAGCAGAAGAACAGTGCGACCATTGAAGAGGTCACTGATGAGATCTTGACTGATCTTATTGAAGAGTATGAATACGTGGTGGTATATTTCAGTAAGTATTTCGTTTATTTTTATTTTATATAGTTTTTCTATATAGTTTGAATATTGAGGGGCTTGTGGCTAAGTAATAACAGCCACACGGGTCGATCGATCGGGTTAAGCTACGCTTGCCGCGGTTGGTCGGTGGATGGGTGACCATTTTCACATACCGAGACCCCTCCGTGTCTCGGAAAGCACGTTAAGCGTTGGTCCCGGCTGTCATTCGTAGATCTTTGACAATCGTTACGGGTCGTCAGTAGCCCGAAAGTCTAACAACCAGTCTTACCAAGGGGTATCGTATTACCCAGTAACTGGGTTGTGGAGGTCAGATAGGCAGTCGCTTTATGTAAAATATTGGTATTCAGCTGCATCCGGTTAGACTGGAAGCCGACCCCAACATAGTTGGGAAAAGGCAGATGATGATGTAGTTTGAATATTCTTCGTGTATTACTAGATAGAATCCTCCTATTATTATATAGTTTGATAAACTATATAATAATAGGAGTATTTATAAACCAATATACATCTTTATCACAAAATTAAATTAATCGGAGGCTAAGCATTTGAACGTCAACTTTACAGTCTCCAGCAGTTTACTTTTTTTATGATAGAAAATATTAACGAAGGGATACTATTGATTCTTTCCAGGCGGCAACTGCGAAGATGGCGAGGAATGCGACAACATCTTGGATGAACTCGAAAACATTGACGACGAGCTCGACGAGACTGGCATCATTTTCGTCACTACTGAAGACATCACGCTTGCTAAGAAGTACGGCATCAAGACCTTCCCCACGCTGGTGTTCTTTAGGAACAGGGACCCGCTTATTTATAAGGGTGAGTTGACAAAGTTGAATAATTTATATTAATTAGAAAAATACTGGCGCTTACGAAGAAAACTAACTAAAAATATACGGTAACGAGAATTGAAAAAAAATTTTGAGGTTGCTTTTCATACTAGAATGTGTTTTCATATCTAGGAAAACAACTGATAAATCATCATATTTAGCAGGGGACACTGTTTAGATGATTTTACGACCAAATATACCAAGTGTACCCAAAAATATATTACTCGCATGTCTGCAGTCCCAATATCACTAGTATTTGAGCTACAATTGATTAAGAAACCAATGAAAAGTAATATATTTTTTTCATTTGCCTACTTGTCTCTAAAACATATCGTGTTTTCTATTATAGGAGACATCGAAGATGAAGATGAAGTTCTAGCATGGCTGACTGATGAGGACACCTTGGAGATCCCCGGCAAGATCGAGGAAGTCAACTCTAGGATGCTGGAAAAGATCTTAGAGGAAAACGACCACGTTGTTGTGTTCTTCTGTAAGTATATATAATTATTTTATGCCGTTTTACGTACTGACTTACGACCGGTGATGGATATTGAAAATGGATCGATTTCATTTTCTATGGCTATCAGCAACGCTTTCGATATTGCACATTTTGATGCCCTGATTCTTTGCTTCAAACCACATTATGTGGAATATTAATGGTATAATTCATATAGTCAATAAAGCCATCGAAAATGTTATTACAATTAAAATATGTTTCGTTGGTGAAGATCAATTTTGTTGGTGTCCTTCAAGGAGGCATAATAATTATCTCCCTATTTGTAGCCAAAGTTTTCCTAATCGAATGTAAAATACATTCCCAGTACTAATATTGCCACAAAACGATTGATTCATAAAATCTCCCAACCTTATTTTACAGACAAAGAAGGCGATAAGAAGTCCCAGAAAATCCTGAGCGAGCTCGAAAACATTGATGACGAATGTGAAGAGAAAGACATTGATTTCGTCAAGACATCCGACGCTGGCATTGACAAGGAGTATGACCTGTCAGATTTACCAGCTTTGGCTTTCTACAGACATAAGTTCAGGACTATTTACGAAGATGATCTGACGCACGAAGAAGCTATCCTGAAATGGGTACTGGAACTTCATTCCTCCCAGCCTGATGTCATTGAAAATGTAGACAGGAAGACCTTGAAAGATCTCATTAATGACGTGGAGCATCTAGCAGTATTTTTCTGTAAGTGTGAATTTTAATTTATATAAAAATGTCAGGGAAACCATTCGGCTATGAAAATATTAAACATAATAAATCATTTTAAAATATGATGTGGTCTGGCAGTTGCCCAAGTAAATATTAAAAGTCTTCTATACGTTTAATTGCATACAGAATCGTATGCAAGCCACAAATTAGTATCGATTTCTCCAGAGCTACAAGTTAACTACTCTTCGTATTTCTTGTTAATTACTTGTGATCTTTGGCATGTGATCAATGTAGATCAGGGATCCCCAATTAGTTTTATTGGAGGTCCGATTTGAAAAATAATGACTTTCGCGGTCCGCAATTTACTTTGAACTATGTCTGAAGTCTAGATAAAGTTGGTGCAAGCTAAAACTCAGAATATTACACTATTTTTAGATTAAGTTTTAGTTCTAAATACGGTTTACTTAAGGTTCGCACAAAATAGGTCAGCGTCAGCGGTTTGGATGCGTCCCGCGGTCCCCTTTAGTGACTCCTGATGTAAACGATCATGAAGAAAACAATCCTCTTTTATACATAACGCTGTTTATCTAAAGGCTTGGAAATAGATAAACAGAATTATCTTTATTGTGAACCATATAGCTTACAATAAGAAACTCTAAAACAGAATTATATCTATGATGGTTATTATAACAAGCATCTCAATGAGCCAAACGGACTATTACATCTTGGGATTATATACTAATCTTAGCAATTTTCATCTTTCCCTTACAGATAGCGAAGACTGTGACACATGTGACGATATCCTTGAAGAACTAGAGACGATTGATGACGACACAGACAAGCACGGCATTCAGTTCGTTAAGTCCAAGGACTCCAAACTCGCCTCAGATATCGGTATATTCAGCTTCCCAGCTCTGGTTTACTACGAAACAGGTGTTCCTATCATGTATGACGGTAAGTGATACGACCCTTTGTTTGTAAATGTTTCTTAATTATCTGTGTACATATATCCTTAATATGACTTTATATCAGCGTTGGCGACTATATTTTTGGTGGAGATGATGACGATGTGTATAAAGTATGAAATCTAACATCTTTTATCCTGTTTATAGGTGATTTAAAGAACGAAAATAAGGTTCTGCAGTGGCTTGTAGATCAAAAAAGTAAGAATCCACATCCATATAATAAACGTTTCTAATGTTATATCTATTTAAGGTCGAGGGACTTTGTTTAATTAAAATATTTGTCTAAAATATTATGAATTCAAAAATATTACATGCATGACATCATTCTTGATATATCTCTATATCTATGAAACAAGTGTTACTACTTTACGCCTAAAATGCTGGATGTTTGAGCTATGTCATTTTGCATGACAGTTACTAATGCCTGCAGGTGAAGATAGCCACCGACATAAAAAAGCTAATATTAAATCGAAGGCCAATGCAGATGGTGATAAAAAATCATCGGGGTTCACGAAAGGTGATAATGATGATGCATTAAAGAGAAATGCCCCGAAAAATGTGAAATCTGCGCAATGGAAAACTACGGGATCGCTGAAAGCAGAAACTGTTGATAAGAAAAGCCGTCAACGAGGCAAAGTGAGTTCCAAGGAGGAGGAGGAGGAGGATGATGATGATGACGATGGTGACGTTGACGATGATGATGATGACGACGACGATGATGATGATGATGACGATGATGATGACGACGATGACAACGACGATGACGACGACGATGATAATGATGATGATGAGGATGACGACGATGAAAATGAAGACAACGCAAAATTAGCAGCTATTAAAAGCATTCTAAAATCTCAAAACCCAAGTGGCGCCGCCACTTGGAAAAAAGTCGGTAAACTCAAAATTCGTATTCCTAGTAAACGTTCGGCTGAGGTTGATGATGATGATGACAATGACAATGATGACAATGACGATGATGACAATGACGATGACGACGATGATGATGACGACGATGATGATGATGATGACGACGATGACGATGATGGTGATAACGACGACGATGATGATGACGACGACGATGATGATGATGACGACGATGATGATGAAGAAGAAAAAGAAAGATCTGGGGCTCGTTCAAAAATAGGTAAACTCAGTCGTCGCATGCAAGTTGATGACGACGATGATGACGACGACGACGACGATGATGATGAGGATGATGATGATAGCGATGAAGATAGTATATTCAGTAGGATAAGACGAATGTTCTCAGGTAATTGAGTAGCGTAGGCCCCGCGACCCCTCGCATCACATCTGCATGGTCGCGTGTCGACTGGCCCGCATGGGAACCACTCTCTAGCTATCGCCTGCAGTCATTCGCGACCGCTTAATGACCAATAAATGTTTTCAACTCTTATACTTACTAACATTATCATTAGAAATAGCGCTTAACTGTTGGCGCAACGATTACAAACATGCACAGTATTAACGCAGTTAACCGTTACTTGTTATTACCGTATATACGGGTTGTAAACGAGATTTTTACTGACTGCAGGCGATCGCTGTTTCTACATCGGATTGGGGGCGAAACCGGCCGTCCCAAAACTGACTTACGAACCCTACCAGTGCTGTCCCACTAAAGTTCAGAGTCCGACAAAAGTAGCGAAGGCCACGCCGACCAAGGTGCCGAAGAAACTCGACAAGCAGCCGCAGTCGCCGCAGAAACCCGAGAAGCCGGTCAAGGGCAAAAACAAGGCCCTCGCCAAACCAGACAAACCGTCCAAAGGGAAAAAAGGTTTAATTGAGTCTGACAATAATATTTGGTGGTGGTAAACTTTAATTAATGTTAGAAGTATCTTGCTCTGATATCCATGGATATGAGTGCAAGTAGCGGCGTGCACGCTAGGTATCAAGTGGACACGAGCGTTATCGTTACTGGCCCTCAGATTCTGACTCCACCCAGCTAATAGATCACTATGTCTAACTTTGCATCTATTTGTCATGGCTATTAACATTGCTAGCTTTTCAATAACTTCGTGTCCCTTGATTCCTGCAAGCACTTAACAGGGTTGAATGTTGTAACACGTTGCACATTGGACTGTACTCGCACGTCGTGTCGTACTGCACCCTGCCAACTGCCGACCGGTGCGAATACAGCCCTCACTGATACACATCCACAAAATGTGCTTTACTGTAAATTCAAGATCATGAGCGGACTAAATATTGGGATGTCTAGAGACATTGTAAGCAGGTGTACAAATCGTTATTTTCATTGTAAATTGATTCCAATATTTAGAAATTAAATGTAAATCGAGACGTAACAATAACAACGCAAGGCATTTCTCATTGTATTTTGCCGTGACATCTTGAAAGACTTATAATTGTTGTAAGGATTTCATGTTCATTTAGTGTTCTAGTCTTCATGAAATCTCATTATTTTGTAATGCTACATTTGATAAAATATTACTTTTTACTACTTATAGACATACAAACTTATAGTTCATAATATTTTGTATCAACATTAAACTAATGAATTACTTGATTATCAATTTTCATAAGCGCAGTGCCGGATATCAGTGCAATAAATCTATTCATTTATCATTTGTTCAGTAACCATTAGGGGTCGGGCCGCATTGGACGACGCCTGTCACTATATGTTTAGTCGATCACTGCATTGTTCGGTAGTTAGGAGACTGTTTGTTAACTATTGTTTCCATTGAAGACTAATATTGTGATTAGAGTCGTCTAAAGCTTTCCGGTCGAACAGTGCTGGCGTTGTGTGACAAATATGTCGATATGTAAGTTGTATTTTTTTGGCCGAAAATTCGCATGAATGTTTAATTTATTTATTTGTTACGTTGAATTGTTGAGTCGGCGCTGAAACAACTTTTTTGTTAAATAAATACATTTTTCTATTAAACCAAAAACTGTCATTACTCATTTCACACACGAATGATGTCAGCATGGTATTGCCGTAGTTGTCCGCGCATGCCAATTATTGGAATTTACTGGTGAGTTTCCCAAATTATGAAATGGATGTGGTTTCTTTAAATAATTTGATTAGTTCATAGGGTTTTCAGCGTGAAGTATAATATGAAACTATTTTAGGGGATCTATTGGACGAATCTGAGGTCTTGGACTGGATGGTCAAGCAGAAGGAAGATGAGAGTATAGAGGAAATTGATAGAGAGCAACTATTCAAATATATCGAAAGTAAAGAATTTCTGGCTGTTGTTTTCTGTAAGTATATCGACTATAAGCCTGGCTCTGTTAACAATCTACCTAAAACTAGACTATATCAAAAAAATACATTTTAGATAAAGAAGAAGATCCAGACAGTCCAAAAGTACTTCGACATGTGGAATTAATCGATGATGAAGCAGCTGAATACGGAATCAAAATAGTCAAATGTTACGATCGCTTAATGGCGAAGAAATATGGGTTCCGTAACCCACCAGGCATCACATACTTTAGGAAAACTAAAGCTATTAACTATGATGGAGATATTGATGATGAAGAGGAAATATTAGATTGGTTAACGAATCCTGAGAATATGGAACTGACCGATCATATTGAGAAAGTCAATAGGAAAATGTTCCAAAAGATAAGGCAGACTTCGGATTACGTAGCGGTATTCTTTTGTGAGTGTTCTTTTTAATTAAGTACATTTATTCATAGAAAAGTTTTAAAGATGATGATAAATATAAGTCTAGATTGTTCTTTAAGAAGCTGATACTCACAAATCCAATTGTATTGCACATAACACATGTTTTAGACAGTAATGACTGCAAACAGTGTCCTAAAGTGCTAGCAGAGATTGAGCACATTGATGACGACGCTGATGACTCCGGTATCAACTTCGTGAAGATTGATGATAGGGAGATGGCTAAAGAACTCGGAGTGTTCGCTCTGCCTGCTGTGTTGTTCTTCAAGATGGGTTCCAAAGATCCTGTTATTTATGCTGGTAAAGTTGATTTTATAGCTTTTTACAAGGGCTGTGCCAGTCTTTCTATAACCTCCAATAAATATGATTTATTCTTGAAAAATTTCATACGACACAGATATGTTGCTCTTGCTGATATTAAGCTGTTCTTAGTAGTTGACCATGATGATGACTTTAAATATATTTATGTTGTAGGAGATCTATATGACGAACAACAACTGCTAAGTTGGTTGTTAACTCAGAAAAATCCAGCTGGTGACGTCATAGAGGCCCTGGAAGGTCAAGATCTTTTAGACTTGATAGAAGAGTCCGGATCACTTGCCGTTTACTTCTGTAAGTTGCATGCTAGTGTGCGAATGATACACTTGTATACTGCACAAACATCACACAACTAATTTTAAACTCTGCTAAGTGTTCACACTCTAATTATTAATTGTTTAATATTTAAGAAGAAATAATGAAACATGAAGAAACTTAAGAAAATTGTACATAAAATTAACATTATATTCGTGTATTTTTTATTAATGTCTCTTGCTTTTTATTAGGGAACAAAACGTTATGTGAAATGTGCACTTCGAAATTGATGAAAAGATCTACGAAAAAGAAAGTTGTTGAACATGAGGAGGATGAGGGACTGGATCCAGATGGTACTCCTATCCCTTTAGAGCCGTGTCCATTGGAAATATGTTCCCTTGCAATCACCAACTTTTCTAATGACCCTATGTCTGTGTAGCTATTACTTTTGTTGCATGTAGCATGACCGCACTAAGAGTAGGTACTTTAAGGTCTGGTTATGATTAGTTAGTATATTCCCTGAGTCCACACCCACTTGTGTCGAGTCTGTGAAGTGTTCAGCCCAGTTTCGCATTTGAATTGTGATTTGCCAAACGCATAAAGAATGATATTTTGGTTTTGATTTTCCTAGCAGCCAGCACAATTTAAATTACCCATAGTGCACACAATAGTACCGAATGACCGAACAGTTTGTCCATCCATTGAGGTTTGCTAATAAAATGTTATTACAATTTAATTGGCAATAGATCGGGATGTTACAGATAGTCTGGACTGCGAGCAATGCGACGGGATATTGGAAGAACTAGAAAATATCGATGACGACTGCGATAGACACGAAATCAAGTTCGTTAAAACTCAAGATTATTCAATCGCTGAATCTTACGGAGTGACAGATTTCCCAGTGATGGTGTACTTTGAAAATAACATACCGAATGTGTATGAGGGATCTCTGGTTGAAGAAGAGGAAGTACTGCAGTGGTTGATTACTCAAAAAACTGAAGATCGAATCGAACTTATTACTAGAGTGATGTTGGAAAAGATGGTAGAAGAAACACAGTATTTGGCTGTATACTTCTGTAAGTATAAAATATTCCACAATCTCCTGTCTCTTGTGGGTTTCATTTTATGTATAGAACTAATGTAAACCGTCTTTTTTCCTTTTAGACAAACTTAACTGCCATATTTGCGACCATATTCTTGACGGGCTAGAGAGCATTGACGATGAATGCGACGTCTACGGTATTCACATGGTAAAGATCAAAGACCCACAACTCGCCAAGAGATATTCAATCAAAACTTTCCCAGCTATGGTTTATTTCAGGTAAGAAATATTTTACCATAGTTACGACTTGAGTCTTTAATAAAAAAACGTTTATTTTTTTGAATAAGAAATCTTAAAAAAATATATTGAATTTGTCTAATAAAAAGTTATTGTTTTTAGGAACGGTAATCCTCTTCTATTCGAGGGTGATTTACAAAACGAAGAATCTATACTAGAGTGGCTCATTGATGATGAAAACAGAGAATTGGCTGATGAAATCGAGTCTGTCAACGATAGAATGTTGGAGAGATTGCTGTACGAATCACATCTGTTGGTTGTCTTTTTCTGTAAGTATTGTTTTATGTCCAGGAATTTATATAAATAATGAAAATACAAAGATATTTAAATACCAATTGTCGTTATAGATGACGATGAAGACTGTGCAGAATGTGAAGAAATCCTTGAAGCTCTAGAACAAATTGACGGAGAAGTTGACCAATTCGGTATTGATTTCGTCAAGATCGCCAGCCACGAAGCAGCTGTTACATACAACATTGTGAATATACCTTCATTGGTGTACTTCCGTAAACAAATACCGATGTTGTATGATGGAGACCTCCATCAAGTGGACAGGATCTTACAATGGTTGACATCTCAGGACGTCTTTGAAATAAAAAACGAAATTGAGGAGGTGAACCGTAAGATGTTGGACAAATTGCTGGAGGAGAACGAATTCTTGGCTGTTTACTTCTGTAAGTAGGAGAAAACATCTAGAAGCTGACTAATTAACTTAATTTGTAAGGGGTATTAACTGATTTTGTTGTTTGTAGACGAGAAATCAACAGAAAGTCGTGCGGTATTGGACAAGTTGGAGAACATTGACAGCGAAACTGATAACCTAGACATCACGTTTGTGAAGATGCAAGACCCAAGATACGCTCGCAAGTGGGGAGTCACCAAGCTACCGGCTATCGTGTACTTCAGGAAGAGATTCCCTAGTATATACAGAGGTAAGACAACAAGAGAAACAGACTTACTCAAGTATCTTGAAAAGATTGACAATCATTTCTTTATCGTCTAGTATATCAACTTCAGACTAGTGTTTCTTCTATTGAGTCTGGTATTCAAGACTTTGAAAATCTGTTATTTAATTCAAGGTAGTTTGTTAGATTCACCTATACTTATATTGACTAAATTTACAGGAGACCTCATGTCCGAAGACGAAGTTCTGGAGTGGCTCCGAAAGCACAGATTCCGACAACCAGAGCTGAACATCTTCATGTACGCGCTGATAGCGCTGTCGATAGCGTTCGTGATGTACACGGCCTTCCTCATGCAATGCTTCAAACCGGCCCCTCCCGCCCCTGCGCCGCATCCGAAGCAAGCGTGAGCTTCGCAAGACTCTAGTCTTCTTTAAATAAATTGTGACTTATTGGCCTTACGGCTCAGATTACACCCGACTTTGACATACATGATCAGTTAGTCCTTGACGATCCACCGATGCAAACTTTCTTCAAACATGGACTAAGGATCAACTTTACGTTTACGTTCTTGGGATCAAACTTTTATAGAGATTTTTAGTGGACGGCGAAAACACTAGATTGAAACAGACGAGTTTTTTAAACTGATCGGTTTGATGGTGACCTTCATTTCTTATTCAATGGCATTTTGAAGTACGATCGTTTCGTTAAAGACTGTATTCTCGGTAGAAATCTGTATGGAAATATAGTGTGAGATGTACCGTTTTCCATTATCCAATCCGTGTCTAATACAACGATTTTTCACCGATAATGTCTTCTTGTTACTTAATGTCTATAGCCTTTTAGGTTTCGTTGAGCCTTTGTTAAGTTTGTGTTTGAGTTTTCTGAGCTCTCGAACAATGTTACTTATCAATAGAGATCATTTTTACTTTCATTGAATTTGGGCCATGTGTCTTTTAATATCGTTGTTAAAAATATTCCGGTAGTTAAATCTTGCCGCGTGTTTATAATAGCTGTCTCGTAAATTGTATGTTACAATGAGTTTTATAGTTGTTTTGTCGGTGATTTTGTTTTAGAGCTCATTTTTTTCGAGTGACTGTCCAATGGGCGGGAGCTGGACTGACGCCCGCATGGTACTACGATACTTCATTCTGTTTATTTTTTTTCATAATTGAATTTTATATTTTATTGTTGTGCGAAAATAGTTTGATCAATGTTAGATACTCGTATTATTATTATAAAAACGTTGATGATTGTGTGGTTAACTTTCACACTGATTTAAAGAATATGTTTTCTATCAGTTCATGCTTAATCATCTCTCTTTGTTCTTCTATCTTCTCCCACATTGCTCATAATCAAAGACACTACTGCTTTTCATATTCTAGCTATGCATCATCTACCAAATCAATTTAATTTCCATCATAATCTTTACTTTCAAGTACTGCATCATCATCAATGTGTTATTTCTAAGTAACGTAGTAACATGCCCGATATACTCTGTATCATTCCCGCTCGTATTGTATATTATTGTGTATAATTATAATGATACCTTCATCATAAAACGTAAGGGAGGCATGTTGGCTATGAACGCACAAATATGACGACAAACACATACAGATAGCCGTTGATAAGGAAGATCAAATGAGGACAAGCCAGAAAACCAAGAAGAATAAATAGGTGTGAGTGGTTAAAGTAGTAAGTAAGTATGCGTATTGCACGCTGAGACGACCAGGGAGTGAAGCTTAAAAGTTGATACATATTGGCCCGATCTGGGGCAATTACATTAACCAAATGGGGGATTTTTAAGTTACTATTCAAACATCTGTGGGACACATTCTTTGCGTCTGTATTTTTCGTCGTGTCATTTTTGTGCGTTTATAGCCGAGTAATAAAAATATGCTCAAAAGAGTCGTGCGCTAAGACATGCGCATTCGTTAATGTTAACGTTGTATATAAAATGTAAATATATAAAATAAATAAAAATAGTAAAATGGTATTGTTTTTATTCATTCATTTGTGAACCCGATTATTTGTTCCTAATGATTGAGTGTAGTGTATGAAAGCCTGGATCTGGCATTCTTATATAGACTACTAGTACCTAGTCGTACTTGGAAAGATACGATCGCCATCAATTCCATTAGCCCAACCAAATAAAACGCCCTTTTACAACATATAAAAAACTTTTATTCATCTACCCACTTATTTATAACAAACTTATAACTAATTCATATCAGTCTATTATAAAGGCATTAATATTTCTACTATAGGCCGACTTTTTCGTTGGTTGCACTCATATGGTCCTAGCGGATGAAGGGGGACGTGGGTAAAAATGACGCGCATCTCACAGTCACATCTTTGATAACTCGCGGTTGGGTACCGCGAGTTATCAAAGATGAGACTGCAGATTATGTGATATTTCGTGACTAGCTTTTGACCGCGATGTCTCACGCATGGATGTCAGATATTATCCCATGGGAACGTACTACCGAGATAAAAATATCCTATGTCCTAAACCCAAATCATTTCCTATCCAAATCCGTTCAACCGTTTTGGAGTGTAAAAGTAACAGATAATTAGAAAGCCAATCAACAAAGCCAAGCCAAGCCAGCCAAGTTAGCTCAATTTATGGACTATGAGTCATAGTATTTTTGTGTAATTTTTTTAAAGAGATTAAAATTAGGGTATTGGTCATAGTCTATGTCCAATACCCTAATTTTAATCTCTTTAAAAGAATTACACAAAAATATCAATATTACCTACACGTGAATTTTAAAATCGTCCCCTATTTCGTTCAGATGAGCATGGTTTAAAAAAAACTATATACCTCGATTGTAATTTGGTTGTTTTGACCTCCAATATTTTTTATAATCATTGCATAGTAATATCATGTTCGGTTTGAGATGCGCAGCCATATCGTGTTGCTGCCTGCGGCGGTCCCGCCGCCCGAATACTTGTCCACACCCCCGCTATCCATGTCCCCCCGTAACCTGCGCGAACCATGGGGCCGTCACCAACGAAAAAGCCGGCCTATAGATTAACTGATGTGTACTTCTTGAGCATATTGGAAATATTTGTTTATTAAAATTAAAACTGTAAAAATCATACAAAAACCTTGGATTTTTACTGTTTTTGAAAGGATAAAGATTACCAGGAATAGATCTTTAAAACGATCGATTATTGTTCTCAACTGATGACATGCCAAAGACTGCAATTTTGTAGATATACCAAATTATCTATACAGGTAAGGGACCATGTATCAGAATGCCTGAGGGCATTCTTCATTCTATTACTTTTATTACGCCAATAATTAGGAACTATAATAATAAAGTAAAACAAGAAAGGAGAAGAAATTAAGGAGGCCAAAAAAATAAAAAAAATATTTAAAAGTAATTTATAAAACCGAAATTCCTATAGCTAATTAACGAATTTTATGCTCTTATCATTTGGGTATAAATTAGATGCAGGCTTTCTAGAAGACTATCAACGACTTCTTCTTAACGTATCGATGGCACAAAGTTCAAACATCTTTGGCCCAATACTCAGCTGCGGGTACTCCGCTCACTGACGAGTGATATGACTGACTGGACTATAAATGCAACTTTAGGACATGTATGGTGGTGGTGGTTATAATTCGAGGACCTGGGTAATTCGTCCGTTACCTACAGGCCTCATTGAAGTGAGAGTATAGATGCATACTTGTTTTGCTGAGCAAGTCTTGTGCTGGATTCAGTATGACTAAGCTAAAAGGTCTAAACGCGTACATCCGTGACGTGTTCTGACATGGTTTGGCCGCGGATTTTTGTTCATGTTTATGGACGTGTCTGAAAACGGCTTCTTAAAAAATGTACGAGCCAATTTTTTTGGGCATAGCGCCTGGCCAAATCCTGACACACCACGGACGTGTGCAGTGGGCTTAGCACGAACACGTCGAGTAAACGTAACGTAAATTGGCTCGATTTAAAAAAATAAAAAATACTCATTTCGTGCATAATATTTACTTGGTTTTAAAACTATTCATATCTCTGATCAGCCGATATTGTTACCACTGCTAGTACACTGGCCTCCTCTCTTGGAGAGGGAGTGGGCTGTAATCCATCACGTGGGCCTAGTGCGGGTTGGTTACATGCCTTCGAATTTTTGGTTCTAGGACATGTCGATTTCCTCACGTTGTTTTCCTTCACCGTTTTGAGAGCAGTGATGATGAAATAATTTACACAAAGTAAAGCGTCTGCCGATTCGGACCAACGAACGGCTGGGCCGTTACCACTGTGGCACCACTGTTCTATTCATATCTATGTGTGATAATAATTGTGCCAGTCGCAAAAAAAAAAAAAACAAAATGTTACAGTACCTATAGTTGTAGGTAGTTTAGATTTATAAAATCGTTTGAATTTACGTTACTTTTACGTCGCGCTAAGGCCTCTGTTAGACCAATCGTGATAGTTAAACAAAAGAATACGCCTACGTGATGACTAGTCGGGCTTCTTCATGGTACTTCAAGTACTTGACCTTCTCAGTTTCAAAGAGAGTCTTCAGCCGCTGCGTGAACTCTGCGTGTACGGCGTCTATTTCTTCGTTCGTTGGCTCCAGGTTTCTTTTTACTTCCATTGGGGTACCAACTGGAAATAAATAGCGACAAGAATAATTTGAGGTTTTTGATGATATTCTTATTTTTTTTAACAAAAATAAATAAAATATCTCAATAATTATTATCGTAGCCTAATCTAATCTCTATCGTAGTATTTATGTCTTGGTTTTAAAGTTTCGAACTGGGTAAAATACTAGAAAATAAAATTGTAGACAGGAGTACCTACTCAACAGATCTCGAAGTTACCTTCCAATTAACTACTGACGAACATATAAGAAGTAAAAGAAGCTAACTAATGCTCGGTTCCTATAAACAAAAACGAATCGTTTTGCTTACGAACGGTAGCATTTTTTACTATCAAACTGGGCATATAAACAGATCAGTAGGCTAGTTTGACCTGTGATATCTACTGCCATAGATTTGCATAGTAGACTAGGGTTTATCCAAAGCTATGAGGTCTTTGCTTCATTATTGGTAAAGGATACAGCAGTCTTAATTTTAACCAATAACGGTCCGTAAATTATAGGAATCGGCCATAAAACCGTTAAAATCAAGTCGCAATTTCATCTCAGCGATAACCGATGTCAAAAATTTATCAACAATGGAAATTAGGGGTATTTTTGACAGAATGAGACAGATTTGAATGCTAAAATTCTTAAAAATACCGGAATTGCCCCCTAAGGTATCTATCACCACAATTGGGAGTTGCATAAAATAAAATATCATCTTCTTAATGATTTAAACTCACCGACAGCAGTAACAGGGGACCTCATGGGAAGCACCCCATAAGAGTACTGGAACAACCCCCTTCCCATGGGGAACATGGGGGAGATGCCAGTGTACTTGCGCACTTGCTCCTGGATCCGGCGCAGTAAGCTGTTCTCTGGGTTGTTTGGGGGACGAAACAGGTCCGTTTCGCCGAATGAGAAAACTGGCACTAAGGATGCCCTGGAAACAAAAGAATTACGAAATGTAGCATTCCAGTACAGTTGTACAAGGATCTATTGGCGCTTGAACGATATTGGCAGGAAGCCCTGTTGTTAAATATTTATGAAATTGTAACAAACAACAAGATGGCGGCGTTAGTTCCGATTTTGCCCACTCGTCAAAAGATCCTTGTACATTTTGTGGTTAAGGTTTGAAATAGTCTGGATTTCTTGACGCATGCGCGATTGCTGACCGGGGGTTCTATTTTCGATTCCCAGATCAGGTGATATTCTGTGTGTTTAACGCCAGCTTCCTCATATGTGATAGAATAATTCTACCTATGCCAATATTTAAGGCATGAAGCTGCAATCAACGACCCATATTAACGAAGTTTTTGTGGCAGCTAAATTAAGACTGGGAACTTTGATTGCAGCTATTTTGCCTTAAATATTGGTATAGGTAGAATTATTCTAGCACATGTGAGGAAGCTGGAGTTATACACACGATATTCGCACTTGTATAATGTTACTGAGACATCTCCTATTATCGCTCAAGGGCAGTTGCGAAATTAGGGTGTACCTAGCTACTATAGAGCTCTGCCTATTCCCTAGCTACTATGTATAAAAGTATCTAGAAAATAAAATATACCTACAGAAACTAAAATTGTCGCTATCGTCATAATTCTAATGACAGTAGTTAATGATAAATAGGTAGCACAGATAAACATTTTATTAATTATCTTATTTGTTGCATAACGAGCTTAAACAATCAACAAGGACAGACAGTAAAAACATATCTTACCCAGACTTCATAGCAACGCGAATGAATCCTTTCCTCCGACTGAGAATCACTTTATATTCCTTCGGATGAGCATCCAACGCTTCAGCGGCACCTCCAATTATCATACACGCACAGTTTCCTTCATATTTCTTGTTGTCTAGCAAATGAAGAAGACTTTCCTCTGAAGAGGAACACATTCCGAGGGCTAGAGCCAAGTCTCTGAAGAAAGGAACCAAGAAATGTCCTCCAAGGGTTATTAAATGGCAGCTCATCCCAGGAAACAGTTTGTGGAAGTCTGTAGCATTGGTGCAGAAACTTCCGAAGGCTCCTAAGGATATGACACCGTGAGGGAAGCACGCGAACATGTAGTTTTTCGAAGGGTCCAAGTCGACAGTCTTCACTAGTTTTATAGGGAAATAGTCGCAGAGGTAACGCCACCATGTCCAATTTCTCACCCATCGTGACCTGAAAATAGATTAGCTGGTGTAAGATATTGATGATTATAAGTTGCTTTTTAGTTCGTTGAATTAAATATGACGGGAAAAGATATATATCAGGTAGTTTTAAATGCCCATTTTCATGTCGGCTTAACAATCTATTTCAAATTTGACATTCGAAAAGTGCTGATTCTCAGCCTAATTTGAATACTTAAATGACTTTTGATTTTGTAACAAATCGACTACAATGTTAATGGGTTTGAAATCTTTATTGTTTAGTTAAACTATTAGAAACATAATTATGATACAACAGTTTCTTATGGGACGCCACGCTGAAACGCTAATGGCACAAATGTCGAAGCATTATTAACTTCTCTGGACATACCAAGGGTTATTCCATTTCTTTTAGGATTGGAGCAAATCTAATTGATATAGGTAAGGGTAAAAGTATAATCTGTAAGAGGAATATAAAGTAGGTATCGTAAATACTTACGTTCGTCCACCACGGTTGCAAATCTCAATGTCATTTATAAACCAGACTCCATATAGTATCCCCATCCACCAAAACCTGGAGTACACCAGTTGAATGAATAGGTATATTGAGACGGCTTCTCCGAAGAGTATGAGGTAGATCCAAACGAAGGCAGCCAGGGTCTGCAGCCGACGGGACATGGGGATGTCCATGGGAGCCCATTGTATACCCAGCAGGGCAGATATTTGGCTGGAACAGAGAAAAAGAAATCATTGATAAAAGGTTGTTAATTTTTTTCCAGAAAAAATGTCTACCTTTGTAAGTTATTTGTTGTAATTTTGCAAAAATGAACAAATAAATCTTGGTATTTTGAAATGCATTGTTTAGGTCCTCAACGACCACTGATTTCGTTGAGAGAATAGGTAGACTGCTACCAGCACCCTAATTGCGTAACACACTATCAATCTCAATCTGAATCATTTTGAAGAATATTGCTAATCCATTGCTTCATATGTTCGAAAAATGTGTTTGCTTTACAACGTAAATAACGCAATGAATGTTGTTGAACTGTCAAAATGAAACCCATTGCTACTGAAGTGTGTGTTTCGCAATTACCCTACGGCACCCTAATTTTTTTAATTTTTTTCAATCACAATCTGAATGCATTTGAAGGTTATTGCTAATTAATTGCTTCATACCTATACTAATATTATAAAGAGGTCAAATTTGTTTGTTTGTTTGTATGTATGTAGGGGGTAATCTCCGGAACTAACATTCGGATTTGAAAAATTCTTTTTGCATTTGACAGCCCAATTCTTGAGGAAGGCTATAGGCTATTTAACATCACGCTACGGCCCTTAGGAGCCGAGCAAAAGGAGCAAAAAGACAGAAAAAATGCTAAGTGCATACGAAGTAGTAGCACGGGCGAGCGATGGGATGCGACGCGATGGGGCGGGGGTTAAAATTTTACGCGGACGAATTCGCGGGCAGAATCTAGTGATCAATAAATTTGTCAGTTCTAAATAACGCGTTGAATGTTGTTGAAGGGAAAGGCTTTCACTGTTAAGACCACCTTATACGAATCATTAGAATGTCTGATTACCTCACTTCAGGTGAAATTAGACAATAATTTCGCAATCTGGAATGATCTGACATCGGTTTCAAAGTCACTGTAGGCATGTTGGTTTTTTCCTCCGCGGTGATTGGTATTGCTTTAGTTTTCTCATGAAAAGTAACTGTAGTGTACTCGTACCATATTTTACTGAAAATTTTCTGTTTTTACATTGTCGCTAACGAAATAATGTCTAATCTACGTAATCTAGATTGTTTATATTCAATTCTTAGTGCATATCTCTTCTAAGAAAGTCGGTGATAAAGGTTTTACTAAAGCTAATAAATATTGATTTGAATAATGTATTGAATATATTATTTTCTTATTGCTATCGCTATACCAGATAAGGTCTACGCAAGTTGCCATACTGAAATAGCTATAAGTACCTACTTAGCCTGGCTAAGTTAGTATAATTATACAGGTTTTATCAGTAGGAAACTACCTGCTACAATATTTAATGATAAATAGTAACTTCATAGAATAAGTAATAATTGCGACTACGGTATAATTTTGATTGCAATAAAAACGCTCCCGCTCTGCTTGTGATTTGACCCTCGCGGTACACATTATAGTATGCATACTATAATGTGTACCGCGAGGGTCAAATCACGCCGGCCGCCATGGTGGCCGGCGGAAAGTTCAGAGAGCCTATGTTAAGACCGGCCAAGATACATCGGCCGTGGGTAGTGTATTTTCGTTCCAAGCACTGGGGGCTTACCACCAGCTCTTATAACAGGGCAGAAGTTGAAATCCATTGCTTTTTTGTTCTATGACTTAGTACAAAAAGAGCGGTGTAGTTCAACTTCTGTCCTGCTATAAGAGCTGGTGGTAAGCCCCTGAAAGACGAAGTGCCGGTTGTCCGGTAGCGAGATGGGGGACGGTATTGTTGCGATCGTGGGTAAAAACTGCCTGAGGCTGGCTCAGGAGCGTGGAGATTGGCACAAGAAAAGAGAGGCTTATGGTTAGCAGTGGGTAAGTAGGGCTGTGGTTGATGGTGATGATGATTGTACTTTCGTACGATAAAGCACTAAGTACTTGCACCATGCATGACTATCATGAAGTGCAGTGAGTTCAGTAAGTTGTATTGGCTGTCACGAAATGAGGAATGTTTCTATTGAATTGATGACTAAGAACTTGCTTTTACTGGAAAAGGTACAAAAAGCGTTTCTTAGGTTTATCTATAAGCGTAAACATGGCTATTATCCTTACCTCTATCCGACTAAATTTCTACTGGGATGCCTCGGATATAACTCGTTAGAGGTAAGGCGAGCAAAAGACCAGCTCACCATAGCCTGTAAGACGCTCCGTGGCACCATAGACGCGCCTGATCTACATGCTGTGCTAGCTTGCTTCTTTGTGCCAGACCACTACTGCCGCGGCAGAAAGCACAGGCTGTTTGCTGTGCCTCCATGTCGCACACTTGCGCGTGCTAAGTCCCCAATACCACGTACTCTGGCCGCACTTAATGATCTCTTGGACTCTAATCCAACAAACGATCTGTTTGCGGACGAATGGACGAAGATTTTGTCGGCATGTCAGAAGTACTGTGAGAGGGATTTATGAAAGTTGTTTTACTCGATGATTTTATATTAATTTATCTTGTGTGTGTACTTTTATCTTTTATTTTATCTTGTGTTTGTGTATATACAAATTGTATATTTAATTACTGTAATTGGTTTTAAACCGTTTTAATTAAAGTAATAAATAATTTAAAAAAAGTAGCTAGGTGCAGGAGGATTCATTATTTTAATTCCTTGGTATTTTAATTAACCAACAAAGTTCAACAAAACGGAAAGAACAAAGGTGAACCTAACAAGCAAACATGACGAATGACCTTTACCATATAACATTCTGAGTACACACGGCGATATATCAAGCTAGATGTATATTTCCAGCATTAGCTGACCGGGCATTGTATAGGTTTTTCGTACAATGAGAAGTCAGCTTATACTGGAAATGTATGGCTTGGTATGTCATTGTGCGTAGGTACAACTGATCATTTTTATGATTATCTTCACTTTGTTAGTAGTCATAAAATGAAATGCAAAAACAAAGATAACACACAATGATGTACTTAGTTACTTTAATGCAGTTTTGTACTTTTGACCTACGAAGTCATACACTAGGTATAGTAAACAATCACGCTATTTAGAAGAGAACAGATTTATGTCTGATGCGTCAGGATGAGGTGGCACCAAATGGTAACCTACGGTTTTATATCGAAATGAAATGAAATTGTTTATTCTGTATATATAATAAAGGATATCGGAATTAATTTTACAGGTCTTATTAAAAAAATAAGCTAGATGGAGCCGAGTTTTACTATATTATGACTAGGTACCCCTGAGAAGAAATGACGAAACAAACTCAGAGGTCAGTCTCTTTTAAAATCCACACATAATCTTGGCCAAAGCAGGTGAGGACTATGTAGATTCGTGTCTGAAGTGGTCTTTTGAGGAAAGACCACACAAATTTTTGAGTGGAGTCCAGTCAGTTCAACTCAAGTCTTAAGGAGCACAACTCACAACAAGAATCGTGGTATCACTGTACCAAAGTACCTACCTAGCTATCACTTCGACGAACAGTAGTTAGGTAGATAATAGGTAGTTACCTACGGCACGGCATGTGTACCTATAGACTTGAATGTGACGTGGTTTACCTAATTACTGTCGAAGTCCAAGGCTAACGAAGCAAGGTAATGTTATTGCTAGCTTAGGTTCCTTACCGCGAGGCCACTTACCTACATACGTTATAATACTGCATATCATATTGCTACACATGGAGCCATTGTTGACATTGCGGCAGGCCAAGGCGAAGGTGGCGAGCAAGACGAGCTTGACTACCGAAAGAACGTCGGTAGTAAGAAAGTAGTCGGTACTAGCAATATACAGAGTTGTGTGGAAAAGGCAGAGGAGGCCTCGGCAGTAGATTAGATGGAAAATAGTGTATGATCGGTAGTTTTGCTACCTGCACACAGGACTCCCGCGTAGTTCGTAGGTATCTACAAATTTTATTTTCTAAAGAATGAATTTTTTATTGTAAGATGGACGGCATTTTTTTCCTGGTCAAGAAATTTGCTGAGAGCAGAGCTAGACTAGGCTTAGAAAGAGGGACCTAATGGTTAGTAATCTGTCGTAATTCGGGGAAGAGGAGAACTGCCTACCTACTAGCAATAAGCATCTTTGCCGTACCTATCAGCGTCTCCAAATTAAGGTAAGAAAAAAAAACGGAACACCTTTGGAATTTTTGTGGGTAAAAGTCCTCTTTCCCACGACTTTACCTGATCGTCGACCCCATAAAACTACTTATCAGTCACGAACCTTGCACTATTATGCACGTGTAAGAAAGTAGGTACGAAGTAAGGGTATGTACCTCCGATATGTTATCGGGTGTATTATCGGGGCTAAGTTACGAAATGTAGGTAAACGGACGCCTATAATCTATGAAGAATGTTTCTAACTTGTTGGTTGGGCTATAACGTTTTTCTCGGGGCTTTTTGGGCCTAAAAAAACATGTAAAAAACAACAATCATGCTGTCGACCAGAAGATTTTTGATCAACAAAATATTTAGTCTAAGTATCTATATTCTAAAACACCACAGTGTTGAACCAATAAAATTCCCACAGAATTAAAAGAGTAGAGATGTCTTCACGAGTGCGACTAGGGTCCAGGCAATGACTATCATCCTATTGGCCAAGGTAAACTAGACTAAACGAGATCTGAGAGCGGAGATAAATACAAACATTTCTGCTGCGTGCATTGCTGACTTTGCTACAAAAGGCTTATTTAGGTAGGTAATTGGCTGCTTAGGGATAGTTTCTTCAAGTTAAAAAAACTCAATAACACCAATCCTAAATGTTTTTAATAAATAACGTAGGTGCGGTATCTATCTAGGTGATAGTACTTATAGGTGTGTAGTGTGTACCTAACCTAAATTAATAAACTCGTTTGACTGTGACTGTGTTTTGGGATCGATCCATCCATACTAATACTTATTATAAATTCGAAAGTAGGTAACTCTGCGGGGTAATTGCGTTACACATTATCTATCGGAATCGGTTTCATTTTGATAGTTCAACAACATTTATTACGTTATTTGAGTGTTGAGCAGAATTCTTTTTGGAACTTATGAAGCGATGGATTAGCAATTTGCTTCAAATTTATTCAGATTGATAGTGTGGAACGCAATTAGGGTGTTGTTTGTATGCCTAAACCACTGAACGGATTTCGATAAAATTTGGCAATGTGATAGATGGCATCTTGGGGAAGGATATAGGCTACGATTTGTTCCGGTAGCATCGTTCCAGAGGGATGATTTCCGAGATCCACGCGGGTGAAGCCGCGGCCAGTAGCTAGTAACTCCATAACCAACAGTCAGCGATAGGCTGAGTAAATAGCATTCCATGTCATACAATAAAGCCGTCTATTTGCTTACAAACAAGATTAGATAATAGCCTCTGTCCAGCTAGTGTCGTACAAATTAGACGAGAACAAATTGAACATGATTAAAACTAATAGAAATAACGATGACCAGCAGGTTGACACTATGTGCAACGGTGCCTCTGGGTTGTCATTTTGTAGTCGTAGATACCTAAAGGCTTTACATTTTAATCTGTTGTGTCTGGTATACTTATATATCTACCTATCTATTAATGATAAGTCCAAAAATGATTTAAGTCTGATTTTACATTATCAGCATTCGAAACTTCAACTAATGCTACAAATCAGAATATTTAGGTAGGTATACGTTTGTTGATCAAACTGTTACTTGTACTTATAGCAGGAGGCGTTTTTTTTTTTGGATGGGATATCATCAAATGACCCCTCCCGCTCTGAGTGGAGCGGAAGGGAGTGTCAGACTCTTACTGACTAAAACCCACCCGTGTTCCTTCCTTAGCCCTTTCTGTTCCAGGGCAGCGGTAACCCTTTCGGACGATACCGCTACCCTGGCAGGCTTCGGCCCTAATGGGCCCCGTCATCTGCTGACATCTCTTTGAGGCGTGCGTGGAACACAACGCGCCGTCCGGCACGGGCCTGGTCCTGATCGGACGGTGAGCTACCCATTACTCTCCGCCCGCAGGCCCGCGCCTACGGTGGCCGGGAGTCGTCACGTGGCTCCCGACGCCCGGAGCGTCTCCCGCGGCGGCTGAGGCGTAAGGTATTCTCCCTCAGCCTTCCCGCCACCTCCTTCGCTAGCATGACTGCTTCGCAGGAGGTGACTGCCTCCCACTCCCTCTCGCCCCGACCATGGCTTATTGAACCAGGGCCGGGCGCAAGAGGTCGCCGCAGTTGCCGATCGCCTCTACGAAGACACGGCGGGGCTACGCCCAAGCGGGGCAGACCTCCACCGTATACTCCACCGTGTCCTCTGGGCGGTCCTGGCAGTGATGACACCCGGGCGTCTCCTCCCGCCTGAGGATTTGCAGTAACCTCCCGAAACATCCGTGTCCGGAGAGAACCTGCGTCAGGCGGTAGGTGAGAACGCCGTGACGTCTCTCTAGCCACTCCTCAAAGAGGGGTCTTATCGCCACTATCGTGGCGTGCTCTATAGCAGGAGGCTAACAGAGAATAGGCCAGTGTTTAACTCTCTTAATTTTCTAAAAGTATCACCTATTACCTACTTCAGACTGATATTTTATTTGTAAATAAATAATAATAATAATCTCTTTATTTCAGAATACGATTCCATAAACACAATAGGTACCAAGATGTTAGTAACATAAAAACTATGTTAGTAGACATTACTAGTATTTACAGGAGCATGTAGCTGACTTAAGTACCAGATGAAAGGACAATCCAGTCTGTTGGCAATGACACTCAGGAGTTATGTATACATTAAACAGGGTGGGCATTAACCCTGGACGCTATGGAATGTGGAGTTATCCACATTCCATAGCGTATTCCTCCAACAGTACATTAGCCCACCTTACACAATTTAGTTGATGGGAGTACCAATATTTAAAAATATTTATCACCTCACTAGGAACATTTGCACCACAGAGCTTAGGCCACAGCTCGTCACAAGACACCATGTCAAAAGCCTTTGACATGTCTAAGAAACAGGCAAAAACAGGAGTTTGGTTGCCTGTATAATAAAATTAACAGTCTTTTTCAAACATAGAACTGCTGTTTCAGTAGATAGGCGCTCTCTAAAACCATGTTGAGCATCATGTAACTTTATGTTGATTTTCAAAACTTTATCCAATAGAGCATCAAATACTTTAGCTACAATCGTGGCTAAATAGATTGGCCTAAAGTTCCCTTTATCCGAAATGTCACTCGGAAATAACTCGATGGAAACTAAAACAATTTATAACTACCTACCCACTTACAATTTTCTTTTGTTGTGAATCGTTACAAAGACACTATTGAAATATTGAGAATTTGAGAGAGACTATCAAACAACAGTATAGGTAGGCAATTCTTACTTCCTTGACATTTCTTCCTTATTTTCAAATTGTATGGTGTAGGGAGGTCTTTTATAGCTACACATTCGATCGTTAGATTACAAACACATGTTTCCAGTTAGATATATGTTTTTACACGACTGTTAAATTGGGAGAAAATTGGTTCACCCTAGTTTGAGATTTAAATACATGTCCAACATTAGTTTGTTGAACTTGTTTGTGTCTTATTTTTATAATAATAAAGATCTACTGATTAACTTAAAGTGAAGTTTACAATGTTGTCACAAGCGATATTGTTGTGTAGGTATAATAATCTTATTTATGATAGTTAATGTTTAGGTAGGTATAATATATTGGCGTTTATTCTTTTTATATAGGTATACATACAATCATGTTTATCTAACAGCTATAACTGGAAGCTTGCTTCCAATTTCCGCTGTTTACATACCTACTTATCAATGACCATAAAGATTTAACCTTCACAGAAAAAAAAAAAATGTAGGTACCCTTATGTACCAAATAGGCAATATAGACAAAATAAATAAATGCACGATCTTACCTGAAGACTTTAGTCACTATATCCATGATATATGCAATATGTTCCAGCATTTTTATTTACGTTTGCGTTATCAACTTATCACTGACCGACTCATGAGCGCGGGTGCTCGCCACGACATCTAACTTATGACTGAATTATAAGACGAATAGATAGAATCATAATTCTCAATGTCAGCTTCTGATGACCAACTTTTGTTTTAGCACGTCTACTGGATTTTCATAGTTCATTTTCCCACAACCGTGATCTTGTGAAATGTTGTTTATTTAAAATTAAATACTGAGGTAGGTATTTTCCTTATAAAGTCATAACTGGGTGTCAAAGAGATAAAATGCCATTGACCACATATTTTTATGAATCATACGAGTTATTTGCGAAAATTGTTTGTTTTGTGGGTAGGTTGGTAGATACAGCACCCTAATTGCGTAACACACGAACACGATCAATCGGAATCGGTTTCATTTTGACAGTTCAACAACATTCATCGTGTTATTTACGTTGTTGAGCAGACACCATGACACATTTTTTGAACATATGAAGCAATGGATTAGCAATATCCTTCAAAATGATTCAGATTGAGATTGATTGTGTGTTACGCAATTAGGGTAAAGGTCATGTTTACTTTGTATTTTTTTTTTTGCTATTAATCCGCTGTCGATTATTCTGCCAGCGTCAGTCGATTTTGCACTTTGTGGTAGATCTACAGATGTTATTCGCTGATAAGACGAGGACATTAATTATAATTATAGAATTCACGTATGATTTCTATGGGTTAGGTTTTCAATTGACTTACAAACATAAGGTAGGTACTTAACTAGGTGCTAAAAAGAAAAGGCCGGGATAAACTGAATGCAGAAGGTCGAGAAATGAAGAGTCTTATATCTTAACATTGGATAGCCCTGTTGTACAAATTGGACACAGGCCTTTAGCCGACACAGGTCCAAAAGACACTTGCTACTGTAATCGGCGGGGTTGACTATAAGAGCCGTTCAGGAGCAAAAACTAATACTCAGAAACTGATTTTAATTAGCCGTCAACTAACTGCTACAAGGATCTTTTGGCGTTTGAAGACACAGAGAAATTGTAGTGATAAAGCAAGATGGCGGCCTTAGTTCCGATTTTGGCCACGCATCAAAAAACAGAAAGAGAAAACATAAAGAGTGGCTCTTGAGTTCTTGATTATAAAAAACAAGTTAAGGGCTTAGTCTTCTACTGCACAATATAAGAATCGCGTGCGGCGAGTCCACGCGCCGAGCGTCTGCACCCGGGCTCCCCGCAGTCCCCGCATTCATCCTACCTAGCGTAATTATTAAACAAAATTTGACACGGTCGGAAAGTTGCTCTACTAAATATTATTCAATATTTATTTATATTTGATGGTACTGGTATGGTATTTGGTACCTTGGGTCTGGGTGTTAGTTGTCCGTGTTTTTGTGTGTTCCGTAGTATCCCTGACATAGAAAATTATAGTGGGGGCAGCCAATGAGTGGAAGTGTGTAGTGTTATTTTTAAAGTTAAAAGAATACGCCATATTTTTATGTAAAGCAAGTTTATTATAATTTCTTATGAAGTACCTAGTTATTAAACACAAAATTGTTGTTTCTTGTTTTTCAAATTATACGTAGCTCTGTGCACTGTGTAACGATTACTCTTTTTCTTTGTTACTTTTTTTATATAATTTGTTTTTTTTTTACTCTTGATCTTCCTGTACGAGTCGCAATAACTACTTTTTCTTTCTTTCTTTTCTTTCAGGAATTAATTTTCCTGAACGACAGCGTCTGCGGTAGAAGACGTGGACGCGTTATTATTTTTTTTAACTTTTTTCTCAATAGCTTGAATGATATATGGCGGGTCTTTTATTGGCATCGAGCGTTCAAGGCGGGAATCAATTAGCTCAGGAAGCAGACAATGCAAATAAAATTTAGACAATGGGCCTACCATTTTGTCGTGCCAGAACGTAGGGTCTCTTTTTATATAATCGACTTTCATTGAGTACTCCTCTCCAGTCCATACGGCAAATAAGCACATATCCATCTCCGTAATGTTTAATTGGCCCTGAATTTGAAAATAATAATCGTGGTTTTTGTCAATCACAATCGTATTTTTCCTAGTGTTACATTTCCAAAATTTTATTTTTTTTGATTTTATAGCTTCTTCAGCTTGCATATTTTTTGCAGAAAACGGGCATTTTACTTCTACCAGTCCTGTTTTTCCATCTTTGTCTTTATAAATACCATCAGGACTTGCTCCTAAATATTGGAGTGTTTTATGAATATAAAGACCGCAGCGAGCAATTATGACGTTTTCCTGCAGAGATAATTGGGTTAATGCTGTTTGTTCATTATCTCTACCATATGTGATCGATGGGACATTTGACAACTTTTGCGGTTTCACAATAGCTTTCACTAAAGGAGCGCAGCTAATGTTTTCCTTCCGTTTACATATTTTTCCAAACATAGACGCGGTTAATCTAATTTTTCTGTTTTCTAACCATTCTTGACTGGAACTTTGATCTATCGTCTGTTTCTGTAGTTCGTCTCTTTGTTGGTCAGAAAGCTCCATTTGTTTAAGAAATTCATCTTTTGTCAACTGAAAATCTTCATCGGTCATATCTTGTCTTTGAGCTTTCTGTCCATAATCTGGATCGTTCATATTTCTACGGACTTTTTTTCGAAATAATCTTTTGTAAATTTTTCTTTTCGCTTTTTGTGCCTCATATATATTTGTGTATTTGCCAGTAGGTTTACCAAATATGCATTTATGGATAGCGTTTATTGGTCGCTTGGTGTTAAAGGAAATAACTGAAGCGGAACACCTTTCCTGGTATGAATTCTTAAGTGTGTAATTAATTCGTTTCCCCCCCACATATTTGGCAATCACTGAATTAAATGTCTCAGCAGGATTGCTATCAACGTCAAAAATTAGACTTTTAGCGTTTGCAGCCAAAAACAAGACAATTTGACTCATTTTCCTCCACAAAACTGTGTTAGCTACATCAAGTGCCGTATTTCGGTCAGTTTTGTCAGTTGCTGGGCATATAGCGTCATCGCAATCAGAGTGACTACCAAAAGAATGGTGTAATGCATTCAAAATATCTGCACGAAGCTTAACCATTTTTTGACTGTCAGAAATGTCTTCGTGTTTCCTTAACTTTATAGCCCTCACTGTGTATCTGCGTAACTTCATGATTTTGAAGTCAGTCAAAAGTTTCCTTAATTGAATAGGAATGTGAGTATCTTTAGTAAGTGCTCTCAGTTTGTTACATAGATTTCTTAGCAGATGGTTTCTGCACTCGATTTTCTGAACATTGGATAGCCCTGTTGTACAAATTGGACACAGGCCTTTAGCCGACACAGGTCCAAAAGACACTTGCTACTGTAATCGGCGGGGTTGACTATAAGAGCCGTTCAGGAGCAAAAACTAATACTCAGAAACTGATTTTAATTAGCCGTCAACTAACTGCTACAAGGATCTTTTGGCGTTTGAAGACACAGAGAAATTGTAGTGATAAAGCAAGATGGCGGCCTTAGTTCCGATTTTGGCCACGCATCAAAAAACAGAAAGAGAAAACATAAAGAGTGGCTCTTGAGTTCTTGATTATAAAAAACAAGTTAAGGGCTTAGTCTTCTACTGCACAATATAAGAATCGCGTGCGGCGAGTCCACGCGCCGAGCGTCTGCACCCGGGCTCCCCGCAGTCCCCGCATTCATCCTACCTAGCGTAATTATTAAACAAAATTTGACACGGTCGGAAAGTTGCTCTACTAAATATTATTCAATATTTATTTATATTTGATGGTACTGGTATGGTATTTGGTACCTTGGGTCTGGGTGTTAGTTGTCCGTGTTTTTGTGTGTTCCGTAGTATCCCTGACATAGAAAATTATAGTGGGGGCAGCCAATGAGTGGAAGTGTGTAGTGTTATTTTTAAAGTTAAAAGAATACGCCATATTTTTATGTAAAGCAAGTTTATTATAATTTCTTATGAAGTACCTAGTTATTAAACACAAAATTGTTGTTTCTTGTTTTTCAAATTATACGTAGCTCTGTGCACTGTGTAACGATTACTCTTTTTCTTTGTTACTTTTTTTATATAATTTGTTTTTTTTTTACTCTTGATCTTCCTGTACGAGTCGCAATAACTACTTTTTCTTTCTTTCTTTTCTTTCAGGAATTAATTTTCCTGAACGACAGCGTCTGCGGTAGAAGACGTGGACGCGTTATTATTTTTTTTAACTTTTTTCTCAATAGCTTGAATGATATATGGCGGGTCTTTTATTGGCATCGAGCGTTCAAGGCGGGAATCAATTAGCTCAGGAAGCAGACAATGCAAATAAAATTTAGACAATGGGCCTACCATTTTGTCGTGCCAGAACGTAGGGTCTCTTTTTATATAATCGACTTTCATTGAGTACTCCTCTCCAGTCCATACGGCAAATAAGCACATATCCATCTCCGTAATGTTTAATTGGCCCTGAATTTGAAAATAATAATCGTGGTTTTTGTCAATCACAATCGTATTTTTCCTAGTGTTACATTTCCAAAATTTTATTTTTTTTGATTTTATAGCTTCTTCAGCTTGCATATTTTTTGCAGAAAACGGGCATTTTACTTCTACCAGTCCTGTTTTTCCATCTTTGTCTTTATAAATACCATCAGGACTTGCTCCTAAATATTGGAGTGTTTTATGAATATAAAGACCGCAGCGAGCAATTATGACGTTTTCCTGCAGAGATAATTGGGTTAATGCTGTTTGTTCATTATCTCTACCATATGTGATCGATGGGACATTTGACAACTTTTGCGGTTTCACAATAGCTTTCACTAAAGGAGCGCAGCTAATGTTTTCCTTCCGTTTACATATTTTTCCAAACATAGACGCGGTTAATCTAATTTTTCTGTTTTCTAACCATTCTTGACTGGAACTTTGATCTATCGTCTGTTTCTGTAGTTCGTCTCTTTGTTGGTCAGAAAGCTCCATTTGTTTAAGAAATTCATCTTTTGTCAACTGAAAATCTTCATCGGTCATATCTTGTCTTTGAGCTTTCTGTCCATAATCTGGATCGTTCATATTTCTACGGACTTTTTTTCGAAATAATCTTTTGTAAATTTTTCTTTTCGCTTTTTGTGCCTCATATATATTTGTGTATTTGCCAGTAGGTTTACCAAATATGCATTTATGGATAGCGTTTATTGGTCGCTTGGTGTTAAAGGAAATAACTGAAGCGGAACACCTTTCCTGGTATGAATTCTTAAGTGTGTAATTAATTCGTTTCCCCCCCACATATTTGGCAATCACTGAATTAAATGTCTCAGCAGGATTGCTATCAACGTCAAAAATTAGACTTTTAGCGTTTGCAGCCAAAAACAAGACAATTTGACTCATTTTCCTCCACAAAACTGTGTTAGCTACATCAAGTGCCGTATTTCGGTCAGTTTTGTCAGTTGCTGGGCATATAGCGTCATCGCAATCAGAGTGACTACCAAAAGAATGGTGTAATGCATTCAAAATATCTGCACGAAGCTTAACCATTTTTTGACTGTCAGAAATGTCTTCGTGTTTCCTTAACTTTATAGCCCTCACTGTGTATCTGCGTAACTTCATGATTTTGAAGTCAGTCAAAAGTTTCCTTAATTGAATAGGAATGTGAGTATCTTTAGTAAGTGCTCTCAGTTTGTTACATAGATTTCTTAGCAGATGGTTTCTGCACTCGATTTTCTGAACCTTGCAGTTTTTATATGGATTGCTTTCTAATATTTTTTTATGAGTACTTGAATCGCCATCTGATATTAGTCTAGCATATATTAAACCATGAGTTTCAAGAGAGTTACCAAATCCTTCAACAAGCGCCGTTGACTCCATACTGGAAGAGCTACCAGAAAAGTTCTTATAGCATATATGATTTGCAGGTTCAATTTTTTTATTTTCAGCTTTTGCACATACTATACAGTATTTATTTTTTACACCAAGATATAAAATTTTACCACTGTATGCACCGATTATTGCTGCTGCACCTGATGATGCTGAATAGTTATTACGGAAAGATCTTTTGGACCAACACCCGTCCGCTATTACATCAATCATTGGTGTACCTTCACAATCGACACTGCCAATTTCTGTCGCATGTTCTGCCTCTTCGATGCCTGCCTTGGCCATTTCTTCTACTGCCGTCTTATGGAACCATTCGTAAACTTTTTTGCTTGTTTGAGCGTATAAATTTTTTGACATGCCAGGTATATCAGTATTACCTGCCAATTCATTTAAATTTCCCAACCCACAGCCAATACTAATAATACCTGCAACTATACCGTGGTTCACATCATACGTGTTAGACGGATCTTCAGTGCTTATGTCAAATTCGGAATTACAGAGTTCACACTTGAAATGCAGTTTTGATATAAAACCTTTACGTCGTTCACCGATACATTTCAGATTTCTATACCTGCATCCAAAAGATTTTTCGTTGTGATCAGCAATCTTCCCCAAAATTTCTAAAAAATATTTGATCGATACGATTCTACGCCCTTCTAGGCAAAACAGTTCGTCATCATTGGTAATTTCTGTTTCATTTTCAATTTGTAGCTGTTGGTCGTCGCGAATAATTACAGGTTGTTGACGTTTTCTTACGGAAATTCGGCGAAAAGGAAAAGCCTCATCAAATGTTCGCTTACGGTTCATTTTCTTATTTGAGTTTGTTACATTTTCAGTTCTGTCAAGATTTTCAATCATCACTGGTATTCCTATAGTAGAAGAGGTAGGATTAATATTTCGAGCTACTGACAGGTTGGTAACATCTGAGAATGGTTGACGAGAGCCAGCAGCGGACCTGTGAAAATAAATAAGCCATATTATTAATTAATTTTATGCCACGGTTAAAAGATATCCGACTTTGGTCAAATTAGCCCTAAAGTATATTAGACTAGCGACCCATACATACATAAACACTAAATACACACACACACACTCACAAACACATTCACGCCCCCACATACACTCACGCCCTCCCCAACCACACTCTTTTACACCTTCTGACAGCATGCATGAACATCATATAGTTAATTAATTTTTGTTTTATCATATTTAGATAAGTATCGATACCCATCACTTTTGCGGAGTTTCGCTACCAAATTTAATTTGACCCTGTATACGATATTATCTAAACACGACGAAATAAAAACAATAAAGCTTTGATGATTTGTTTGGGGTCAATGACCGCTGGTAGTATTGTTACTTGAAGTGTGAGTTGATAAAATCGTATACTCATCACGTCTGTGGAGTCTCGCTAGCTAATTTAATTTGACCTTGTAGTTAGGCCCTAAACATGAATACTGTAAACAGTTCTACTTACCTTTGGATTCTATTTCTCTTCATCACTTCTACGTTGGAGCCCAATTTTTTTTTTTTCGTACATGCATATTTTTTTTTACGTTTACGATCCATATTGAAATCAAAAATTTACAAAACTATTACTAAAACACAAATATTTACAAAACACTCGAAAATTTATATACAAAAAATAATAAAGTAGAGCAACTTTACATACACAACAGTGCGCAACCTACGTTAGAGCAGGAGCAATGTTAGAGCGAGAGGGAACAGTTAAAATTTGGCGTGGACCACACGTCCGAACGCTCCGGCCGTGCAGCGGCCACTAAGGAATTTCTCTCTCAATTCTTGTTTAGAAACTCGTTTTTTGGAGGTCTTTTGAGATTATTAATATTGTTAGGGTAATGTGATTTAGGTGCTAATTTTTTTAGTATTTGCTTAATGAACTCTTGGCATTAAAATAATCTAATTATTACATACATACGATGCATAGTTATTATGGAATAAACCGTTTATTAAGAGATAAAAACAGAGAATTTTGATGAAATTGTGACCTCTGAATTAAGAAAATGAAACATAATTAGAAAAAACTATTTAGCGCATTTTGAAGACGAGAATGTTGAGCTAATTATGCGCTGAACAGATTTGTAAATTAATTCTTCATTGCCATAAACTAAGAGCACAAACAGAACTCGAAATGATGTTGGGCGCGAGAGAGCTGTATTTAACACTTGATTTACCTAAAATAATCCACCTAGATGAACTTAAAAAAAATAACTAGCTATTACTTATATTATGGTTATTTATTTGCAATAAAAATATTTCATGTTATTTCATGGTTTTGTCAAGAAAAACGATACAAAGTTGCGCAAATAATTCGCCGCGACTGAATTTTGCAAGACTGCAGCCTTAAGTACAGTATTTTTATCTCACGAAGCGAGGCACGATTTATCTGTGGTTACTATGTGTACAAACTCGCTGTAAACGCAGGAGCTCTCGGTACCGTCCGAGACAATAGCGAAGGTGGAAGTGTGTATATGTGCGTGTGTGTTATATGCTGATGCAACTCGTTTTCACGCACACATTAACCGCGTACACTGGTTACCACAAGTAATGTGTGTGTCACTTCGAGCTTCGTGAGGTAACATCACTAGCATCCTAAGCACTAAGACCCTTCACACTATAATGGCAAGATGCATTACGCCAGAATGAATTTCAAAGTGAATGAAAGCCAGAAGGAAAGACAAGAAAACAGAAAATTCTTTTGTAAATAATTAATAAACAACGTTTATTACGAAAAATAATAGAAAGAATAGTTAACAAAAACAAAATAATTCTACCTGTCTGTCTATGCAAGTCTTCCGGACTCCTAAATCGAGCCACCGTGCGATTACATGCGAGGTTTAGAGGCATAAAACATCAAAATAATAATATGAGTCTAAGAAAAAGTTTTAATGCAATTTCGAAGCCGACGCGACGTAGGTACTGGCCATCATTTTGGGGCCGTCATTGATCCGAAATTGTTCCGAACTTGAATTCACGACCGTTTAAAAAGCTACATACTTCTAGACAAAAAATGCAAGTGGTGGCTCGATTTAGTAGGTCGGGAGTAGGTAGGATATTCACAATTCAATAGGTACCTAAGTTATTTCTTATCGAACACATTGTGCAGAACCCAAATGAAATCAGGATCACTGAGAAAATAATATGAGAAATTCCAACGCTGGGAACTTTACCCAGATACAAGAATCTCCTACCAAGTTACCAAGTAAAGTAGATATTTCTAAAGATATCCAAGACATTTTCAGAGGAAGAAACATTTTGCAACGTTTTTGCTGTTAAAAAATATGAAATTCCTCTTACAAGTCTTACATTAGGCTCTTTCTCATAGCTTATACCCTCGATCATAGTGTGGATACATACGAGCGGCACGCGTCAACAGCAGAGGCAGCTGTCGTCGACAACGTGCCGCTTATGTATTTGAGATTTTGAGCACCGTACTCACGACTGTCGACGACTGTTACGGCTGAAGTTACCTCTGCCGCTGACGCGTGCCGCTGTGTATGCACACTTAACCGTTTCACAAGCTGTAGGTGTAATTTTGATCCTCACGAAACTCAATTCGCTAGCACGCATCCCAAATAAATAGGGATGGGGGCAGGAGCATGCTGAATTCGCTAGTACATACATATGTGTGATGGAAACGTGTGTTAAATTATGCATCACTATCAATAATATTCCTAAAGTTTTTGATCCTCTGCTCCGTTTCTTTGATGGAGTCTTTCATGTCCTTATGGATTTCACTGTACGCCTTTATAGACTGGTTTGTTTCAGTAAAGATGTTCTGCAGGATTTGTAGGTGAAGAATTCTGAAAAGAAGATTTTGGTTTAATAATAGATAGTCTATTGTTTGTTTGAACGCGGTAATCTCTGGAACTGCCGGTCGGATTAAAAATAAATCTTTTTGCGTTGGATAGCCCATTTTTTGAGGAAGGCTATAGGCCATTTAACATCATGCTGTGACCCTTAGGAGCCGAGCAAAAAGAAAAAAAGTTAGAAAGAACGCTAAGAGAAAACGAAGGTGATGCGACGGGATGGGTCGTTTATACGGAATATCGCAGGACGGAAGAACGCAAGCGGCCTACTTCTATTGCGTCATGATTATCGCGTGTGTAACTTCGTGGCCATATTGCAAAATGTGCTGAACACAGAGGGGCAATTTTCGTAATTTTATACTCGTTCACAGTCAGAGGGGCAATTCTCGTAATTTTAAGACCGTTCACAGTCTGATCTCAGTCTCAATCTGTCAAAAAATACTTCTAATTTCCCTACATTTTGACAAGCTTATGACATTTGTCTGTCGCCGAAATGAGACTGCGACTAGATTTTGAACGTTTTAAATTACGAGAATTGGCCTTCTGATCTCAGTCTCAATCTGTCAAAAAATACTTCTAATTTCCCTACATTTTGACAAGCTTATGACATTTGTCTGTCGCCGAAATGAGACTGCGACTAGATTTTGAACGTTTTGAATTACGAGAATTGGCCTTCAGATATCGCAATAACGCAGCCGATATTATTGACAGATAGTAACGCGCCTGTGGTCCCCCACAAGCGCGCGCCTTGAAATCTTAAAGCGCCTTATAAAATAGATGGCGCAACAAGTGACTAAAAAAACTAGTCAACCAAAATTAAAAACAGATTGAGGAAATAGCTCATTAATTAAATCATTTAGTAGAAGAATGAAGACATTATCATAGGGTTTTTTTTTGGGAACAATTGCATTAGCTAACCCTATTTTCAGGGCATAGGTCATGGTCCAACAAACAACAAAAGATCATATTCACTAAGTACACCATGATCTCTTAATGAGTTGCAATTAAGAAGACAACAGTCATTAGCTGTTGTCTTAATGATATGTATGAAGCTAAATAGTTGTCATATAGTACATTGTTAATAAATAGATTGATGATCTTGGACAGTGTTACTTAACCCTTCGTATAACGTGGATCCACTCGAGACCCACACACAATTTAAAGGCTTTTTAACTGTTTCTGTAATTACGGCATTCTTCAAATTCAACCGGTTAATAAACTTGTGCAAAGATCATCAGCATCAGACAAAGACGGTTTTTAGTGTACATACCGGAAGGGTGCTAACGGAACTAATTACTAAGCCTCCGCTGTCCGTCCGTCTGTTTGTCAGCGGGCTGTATCTCATGAACCGTAATAGGAAGGCAGTTGAAATTTTTCAGAGTGTGCATTTTATTGCCGTTATAACAAATAATAAAAATATAAGGAACGTGTTTTTTTTCGGCGTTTTTTGCCTTGTGCTACAGCACCCTTCGCGTGCGAGTCCGAATTGCACTTGGCCGATTTTTATTTATTTCCTTCTCAGAAGCCTTACTAATCCGTACCTACTATGTTTATCTAGACTTGTTGTGTGATTTCAATTTTATGGCAATAGGCTCGAACTCACACACACATGAACTTGGGACTGACGACACGGTTGGCGCACTGGCTGAGCGATCGACTGCTGCGCTGCGTATCGCGGGTTCGATTCCCGCACGGAACAAATATTTGTATTGCCTCCAGTTAGTTGTTCCGGGTCTGGCTGTTTGTGTATGTGAGTTTACATATTTGTAAACGCACCTACGATACAGGAGTAATTTCTAGTGTGGGCCAACGAAAAAAATAAATAAAAAATACTTTAAAATTACTGGCGAAATGTGGTGGTACTTTAAGTATACCTCTAACTCTTTAGGACATACAGTCACGAAGTTATGTTCAATTTTATCCAATAGGGTTCATCACACAAGGCAAGTCAGTGTGTTGTTACTATGCTAAAGTATTGCTGCCTAAAGTAATATTAACCCTTCCTATTTTAGGAATATGGCTTCATGCAAGACACAATGACTTTTCTATTGTTTTTCTGTAATTACAGCAATGAACCGGTTAATGCAATCCTCAGTCACTGTTTATGATCCCTTGGGGAAAAAAGACTGAAAGGCTAGTTTTAAATACTCACTTTGACTTGTAATCCAGGATCTTAGTCTTCAAAGTCAACAGTTCACTTGAATCATGGCTAAACTTTGTCACATCCCGAAGCCTATGGTTGAGCCACTCCATCATCAGCTCTACCTTCTCACTCTCTTGTTCTTCAAGAGTGGTCAGTTTGTTATCAATACTGGCCTGAAAGTAAGAAAAAAAATACATAAAAACCTCTCACATAGCCATAGAGTTGCCAGGGATAAACAACAAAAAAAGAAAAGAATGATTTAAAACCTGAAGTTCCTTCTTCTCAACATTTTGAGGTTTCTTACTGCTTGTGGACTGTTTTAGGTGCTCTAGCTCTGATGTAAATGCTGGGAGCTTGGTTTGTATTTTTTGCAGTACAGCCTGGTTAAATTCTGTTTGCTCATCAAATGTTAGCTCAGCTGCAGATTGGTGCATGAATCCTGGAACAAATCAAAATGTTGTATACAAGCAATTTATATGTTGCATACACTCAATGAAATCGCATAAGGGTGGATTTATTTACCTGTTCTCTGAATGAGTTCACAAAAATTACTTTACATGTGATAACCTTGATTACCTGATAACCCCTACTTACCTAATGGAAAAAATATTGTTTAATATCACACTATCGATTTGGGGCAACCTGTAATGATAGTTGGGAAAAAGAAATAAATAAATGTTTATGTTTACTACCCATTCGTGCTTAGTTTGAATGCGGGTCCCGTCGCCACAACCGCCTCTGCCTACTGCACCGCTGAGTCACCCTCTCGCCGCGAGCAACATGTAATATTCTCGATATTTGTAAGTTTTATAGATAGTCAGCAGAAAACTTAGCGCAAACGGGTGTAATGCTGTTGTTGGTTTGCTAATATTTAAATCACAGTATGAGCTATTTTTCACACAGTGTTTTATTAAGACCTTTGCTATCAGCTGCTAAGGCAAACTTGTGTCCATCATCTGTCATATAATTTATTTATTTATTTATCCTCACACTGGAACGCTATACAGCAATTACACCAATAGGGGAAAAAAAATCACTTCATGTGCTGCTTTCCATCCACCCTTTGCGTGGTGGACATCGAACGAGTGACGATGGACGCTCACGCAGCATGCAAGTGCAGCATTTCTCCATAGCCCCTCACCACTCCTTCTATATTGCGCACATTCATTGCGAATTTTTGAAAATCAATGATTTTTCAAAGTAAATACATTAAAATTGAAAAAAACGGAAAATTTTGAGGTGTCATCCTACCTGACAAATGATAGAAAGTTTTTATAATGGTTTTAGGTGGCTCATACATAGCATTAGGCATACACAATCTATCTACCCTGTATTGTTTCACTGCAGGGCAAAGGCCTCGCTCTCCACACAATTCTGTCTTTTGCTACTGCCTGCAGGACTAGACATCTTCATCTCGGCATGCCGCGATGGCGTCGTGAGTTTATTGGGACGCAATCACTGGTTCTCTTAGCCCATTTGTCATACACTATATTTTTTTATCTCTCAGCAATACTTAGACGTGTTAATTATATGTAAGATTGTAAATTCTTACCTAGCACAGTCGCAGTGCTCTCATCCCCTGTACTCAGCCTGTGCAGACTCGAATAATACGATAGATCGCAGTCAGCAATAATCCTGTTCACTTTTCCCTTCAGTTTATCGGATAATTTGTTATTTTCACCACAAACTTCCCTGATAATCTCAAGTAACATGTTCTCTTGAGTCATCTTTATGTCCATGCATACGTTGTCCGTGCTCGTGACTGAATCCATTGTAGATATTTTAATTATAACAAAGTAAATTCAGCTAACTGTTTTGAACCAAAGAGTACAGTTTTTGAACTAACAAGTAACCAACAATGTATATTCTTTCGGATAAAAACAAATCTGTAACCACGACAACCGTTGTTGATTTTTGAAAGATGACAGACGACTAGACTAGACGAGGCCACAAAATTCAGTTTTGTTTTTTCGTTGCAGAAACTATTTTTTTACTTATTATAATCATTATTTTTCCAATAAACAAAAGTGTATGATAACTTCCTTGATGGTAAAGTTTTCTTACATTTTTATAAAAAAGAAATTACATTAATTTCTACTACACATTACTGTTTTTGCAAAAGTCTTTATCGGTTTAATTTCTGAACGGACTTTATTCTTCTAAATAAAATAGCCCGGTTTTCATGTCAAATTCTATGTTTGTCTCTTTCTATCACGAGTATTAGCGAGCAGCACTAGCGCCATCACGAGTATTGCTGAGTTACCATTTTTACTGGTGTTTTAATTTACATTACAACAATTACAAGAAGAAGAAACACTTCACCTTGGTGCTTACTATTCTCGTAGTTTCGTATTTTATTTATTTTGGAAACTTTACTGTTGAATTCATAAAATGTGAGTGAGTTTATCTATTTCGACCTAAAAAGCCACTAATTATTAAAAATGTCGTCAGTAACGGCGGAATCATACAAGAAATCCTCCGAGTTAGATACTGGCTCCAACAATGCTCACAACAATCAATCGGAATCTCAAAAGCCGGGGGACAATGCAGAAAGAAATAAATCGAATAAAACCTCTAACGAATCTCAAGGAAATTGCTACTGGTGAGTAAACCTTCCTTGTTTTACTTCTTTTTTCGAATTCCGAAAGAGTTTCATGAATAACCTTTCTATCATTTTTAGCGGGAAAGATCGAAATCTGAACATAGCGGAGTTGCTGTGTGCTTCTTGCAATCGATGGTTTCACGAATCATGTATTGGTTACCAACTAGGGAAGTTGGTACCATTCATGACAAACTATTTGTTTATTTGCAAGAACTGCTCTCCAACTGGACTTGAAACATTCAAGAAGAACCAGGCTCGTGAGTACCTGTCTACTATGACGTATTTATTGCTTATTTTATGTAAAAATAATCCTTTTTTTCTAAATCACTGCGGGGTCATTCAATAAATAACTATGATTTGACTTTCATTAAGAACGGCATATTATGATAGTGAAGTGCAGTATTCCCTCTGTTTAGTAAAGCCTACTTTAATACCTATTATTTCTATTATACTATTAAATAGGTAATTAATAAATGAAGTTAGGTTTTTACTAGGAATAAACAATTTCATTTCATAAAGGGTTGCAAAACTTTATTTGATTTCATGAAGATGTTTTAAAGACAAAAGTTTAATTAACAACCCTATACAGATTTTGAATGCTTGTCTAAAGTACATAATCAGCATACTTAACCAACAGACTGTGATGGTGATTCCTATTTCAATCAATCTTCTTGTTCACAGCTTTCCCTCAGATGTGTCTAACAGCTATAGCGAATTTAAAGCAGGAGACTGTAAAGGAAGGCAGTAGCAGACTTCTGTTTAGCAAGGACCGGGAGATCATACCATATATAGACCAGTACTGGGAAGCCATGACTACTATGCCAAGAAGGTAACATAATAACATAAACAGTGTTCTAGGTGTTCTGGTTACATATTTGGTCAAATCTGTTCGCTAAAGTGCTATGCACTCAGTTCTGGGTGTCTGATCCAGCCCCTTCCAGGGTTCGAGGCTGACAATATTTTTGGACCTGTTATTCAGACAGATTGATTTAGTTAGAAGATTGAATTTGTAAAATCTAGATATTAAAAACTAGCTTCAGCCCTCAACTTCGTAGCATGAAATTTGTTGTTACCCAACCCAACTCGTTGCATTGCATTGCCTCCCTGGGCTACTTACTTCGTTAGTTCTGTCCGATTTTTTATGCAAAAATAATTTTTCAAATCTGACCCGTAGCTCTGGGGACTACCCACTGCATACTTATAAACAAACATATGTAAATCTATACTGTGACGACACGGTTGGCGCAGTGGTTAAGCGATTGACTGCTGCGCTGTGTGTCGCGGGTTCGATTCCCGCACGGAACAAATATTTGTATGACCTACAAGTAGTTGTTCTGTTCATGTATGTGAGTTTAAATGTCTATAAACGCACCCACGATACAGGAGAAATTCCTAGTGTGGGGCAACGTTTTTTATATAAAAAAATATATACTAATATTATAAAAAAGGTAAAATATGTTGAAACTACTTCTACCCATTTTTATGTCAAATTAATTCTACCTATGCAAGTACAAAGATTTGATATAATATTATAATGTTGATTCTGTAAAAGTTAGTTGTAGCCTTAACAAGAACTAAAGTAATCATAAACAAAATCTAAAACATGTGGTGTGTTGAGTAAATGATTAGGAGGCTAAATTGCCCTCAAAAATAAGAGGAAAAAGTTTTAACCAACTGACACCTACTGGCAGCTCACAACTTTTCAAAAATGAAAAAGAAAAACAAAGTATATGAAGTTGTCAATTTCAAGAATTTGCAAGAAAATGAGAAGAAAGGTATTTTTTTTTGTGAATAAGAATTAAATATAGAGGTATAAAATGTAATGCTTATTTATTATTCTTTATAATGGATATTTTATCTCCTATAATTCATATTCTATCTCTCTCTATTTGCTCTCCCTACTTATATTTATGGTCTAGACTCGAGAACCCTAGACTACTAGAATTTAGAAGACCCATCATTATCATCTTCATCATCATTTCAGCCGAAAGACGTCTACTGCTGGAAATAGGCGATACGAGGCTTCCCCCAAGCACTCCCACTTCAACCGGTTCTGTGCTTAAGAAGACCCATAAAAATATTTAAATACTCAGTCATCTTTGACTAAAATATAGTTTATTTCTCAGAGTAACCCAATCCTGGTACGCGACAGTGCAGCGGGCCCTCTTTAAGGACATCCAAGTACTATTCACCTACGAAGAAGACGCTAACCAAGGACCAATGTTTGGGCTGTACAACATGGAGTTGACGGCTATCAAGCCCAACTATGAAGCTATGATCAAGCAGGGGCAGCTCAAGGTTACTGATATGGGCATAGCTACTGGTAAGTTTTATCTATGTTATTATTATTTTTTTTAGTATCATTTAGCTTGTGCCAATATATTAGTCTGCAGAAATGAGTACTACATCATATTACGACTTACTACTACTCATCATCATAGTATTAAGTCAGACGAAGTACTTATTTCTGCACACTAATTTGAAAATATAATTTTTCACAAATTCGTGCACATCTATTATTATGATGTAGACTTGCACGAGATTGTCGATAACAATTTATCCATTAAATAAAATCAAAATTTCTTTCCATTATCTGGGGAACGACTTAAGATAAAAAAAAAACTCATAACATACTTACTAGCTAAAGGCATTTTATCGCCAAATAAACGAATATAAGGTGCAAAAATTAACTGAATGGTCGAAGCATCAACAATATCAAGGCTATATTGTGAATGAAAAAAAAATATTTTTATTATTGTTTCTGATATTCCCAGACAGCAATAACAATATCTACTGTACAATAATTATTATGCAAAGCGGTTGCCACGGCCGATTATATTATTAAAATAAGTTTAAAGAGGAAGCACGCTCATACAAAGTGGATATTATGAAGATTCAACTGTACAATAACAACCCAATGATAATTACCTAAGATGAGAACCTCTTTAGCCAATCAAATATTCAAGACATTAAAAATTAATGGTTGTTATTGTAATAAATTCCCTCTCACAGACAGGAGGCCTGTGTCCCAGCAGTGGGAACAGTATAGGCTGATTATGATTGTAATAAATAAATCATTAATTTAACCAACTACATTATGGAATTAATCTATCACAATATTTACAGTCGCAGGAAAGAAGATATGACAAGCGCGACCTACTAATCTGACCTAAATAAAATAACGTCAAGTTGGAAATTGTTGAGTGGCATAAACACCATAATTGACCGACTGACATGTCGCTTTGGAAACGATCCAAAACACTGAAAAACGTACACACGTAACGCGCGCGTTGCATACATAGAATTGTCAGTAGAGTCAACCACAAAGACATGTTATTGAATAATGACATTGTTCTTTATGTATTGGTGTATGTAAACAGAACTTCGCGACGCACACAGCGGCCGCATTAAAACACTATATTCTACGTTAGTGTGGTCGTATATTCGCCGATAAGTACACATAGGACCGTCGCGTTAGCCGCGCGATTTCTCCTCTATTGATTTTAGATTTAAATAGTTCACTTCATAATCACCTTGAACTTTATGGCTGGTGAGTTAAATCCGATTATTTTTTTTTCTTTCTTCTCAAATCCACTGTTACACCTCCTTAGAATTTTATGTGCATACATAATTAGTTTACACGGCTATCTGTTATCAGAATCGTAATTTGCCTTGAACAAATGCTTACTTATATGTAGGTATGTATTGGCGTCGCGTTTTTATCTCGTTAAAGTACCGTACGTATAAGGCTAAAACTATTTTTATTCCTTGTATGATGTTGGTTTGTTTATGTACGGCGTTCCACATTGTTGTGTTGTTTGTCACGTAGGACCCCGATGTAATCGCGCGTAGGTTCGTCTCGATACGTGTTCTTTATCTTATCAACACTTGCACTAAATATATTTGTCAGTTTGTCCAGTTATCGGTGCTGACGACATGGATAGTAAGTTAAGATTTCAATTGAATTTAGTTATGTATTATAATAGCTCTTTGGTATGGTGTTAACATCCTTTTGCATAAATAATTGTTTCCTGCAGTTATACGATTGGTACGAGTATGTCTGGCGTGGTATAATAGGTGCCTCTTTATTCGTTTATTCAATTATGTTTGTTCGTCGTCTTTGCAATAAAACTGCAGTTGTTTTAGCTTTTGTATATCGAATAACCGCTCGTTTTAAACGAGTTTATGACCACCATAAAACGGTCTTTTTCTGGTATCAAACCCAGTTTAATAAGGAAATTAAAAGCGTGGCCAAGCCACAACCGTTATCTTTAGCGTTTCACTCTATGTAAATATTTGGTGTCCATTGCGGAATATGCATGTCGACATTTTCTTATTTTAACGAGCGATGTGTCGGTATGTGTTTCAAGTCTAGATAAACGGGTTGCTAGAAATCAATGACGTCGTAAGTTTTTCATGACTGCAATAAAATTACAGTAGGTTTTCTCCGATAAAGATAGAAATAGCGCAATCGATTTATTTTCTGTAGCAGCAGTTCCGCTTAAGTAGCTTCCTTAGTACTATTATCATATTATTGTTAGGAATAAAACGCCAGTAATTTATCAATAGTCCCATCAAGCCCTTCAAGGGCATAAATACTTACCTATCTACGTCAAAGCTTGTCTTAGAAAGCGTTACCGTGACTACACGCATGTTGTGTCCTTGTTCAACCCATCTACGAACATCAAATAAATAAAACAGAGTTAACTAATACCTACCACCAACATAAAAATTGTCTGCATTTCGGGAACATTAGCACTTTTTCGAAAATATTTTTGTAGCACATGGACACTGGAAAATGCACTTTACGACATGATTAAGAGCAATGGAAATAAGTGCCCGTGTGGGCATTCTCGGGCATATGAACAAATGGAAGAGCCACATTTTGTGGCCATTTTGAAGGCACGTGATAGTCGTGATGCCTATACAGAATTACAGATAGACTATATTATAAGACATTTTGCAGCAAAGTGGAATGAGGTCACGATGTTTACCCTATGACTGCACCACGTTCACATGTCACTTTCCGTTGGCCATTCTGCTCCAGTTTACATTTGTGGCGAAATGTGGGAGCGAATTTTAATCACATGATAACTTAAAACTCATGAGTGATCAGACAAGGTTAGTCTACAGTGAAAATAATTAACAAGCATCCACTAAATATCTCAAACAACAGAATAATGTGAAAAACACAAAACTTCGAAAATATGTAGGTTTCGAATTGGTCGCAATTACTTTCCTTCCACTATTTCTTTTGTCCTTTTATTAAAAAAACGTAGTTCGCAATCCTATCTTATTAAGTTTACACTTGACAGAACACACTTCCTTCACGCGATACCATAGCCTGCCATGTTTCTCGTTATTTAGCAGTTTCCCATAATTTTGTTTGTCTGGATCAGAAAAGCCACATAAATAGGCCTGTGTAAGCACGGCCAAGAAATTTAAAAAATGTTTCTTCGTAAGCTCAAATTTAATTTTTATTTGATTATTTTCGACCAGTTTTCGTTTTAGCAGTCAGTCTTTCCATCGTAAAAAAATAATATGGACTCTCATTTTCGACGAAATGTATGGGAAAAGTTTTTTTTTTTTGCGATTTCCGACTTTTCAAGTAAGTACTCAACTCCAACCTCAGTTGGTCAGAATTTTTTTTTGTCCTTATCAGAATCAGGATCGATTGGCATCAAAAACTGTTTTTCTTTCTTAAAAAAAAAGTGCCCACTTTCTTGCTGACTGTACAATGATTTCTAAATCTGTGAATGCAGATCAAATCTCAACAATTTAAGGTTAGTCACCTAAGACCGTTTTCATATAGCTATGGCGGGTGAGGTACCTGCCTTTACTGCCCCTTCTCAAAAATCGACCCTGTAGTATGACGCCATCTTATTGAGTTGTTTTCAGTTTAATCAGAAATGTATTTTGGGAATTGCATACGTATGAACAGCAGACAGCAGGTTGTGAAAAAAAATGTCGGTTCGAACTGAACAAATATTTTGTAGTTGTGCCTAGTTTTGGGTATGTGTGCATACAAGCCTGTCTGAAACCAATCAAACGATATACCTACAGGAGCAGAGACATCGAAGCGCATCCTGTAATCATGGATACAGGATAATGATTTTAGACCCCCTAGCGTAGAAGCTTTTCAGAGCCCTTTCACAAGACAAGGCAATACCTACGCGGTGAAAATATATGGCACAGCAATTTGTTTTTGCATCCTGTATTAATAGATAACCCGGCCGCACTTTAAGTTTTAGCAATTATGGCTTTATGTCTTCTCTGTCACTCATGCATTCCTGTGTTCCAGTCTATTTCCAAAGCCCGTAGCTTAGGACATTATGTAGAAGGCATCTTTTATACGCGCTTTCCAAATAACGCCATTCGACGGCGCGTTTTCAGCCTTGCAAACGCAGCACCAGCTGCGATTATTGCGCGTTTCTATACTTACGCGAGTCGACACGGTGCAAAAAAAAAGCCTTTTGTATAGGCCTTACTTTGATCTTCGTTGTTATGGTGTAATACAAAAGAGTATTATTTCTACCTACATACCTATCTATTTATGCCCGGAGGTACGTTACATTTATGTAGTTTTTCATGACTCACATGAAGGAGGGTAATTTTCATTGTAAGTTATCTATCAGAACTACAATAATAGGAATTGTATCACCATATAATACACAAGCCATTAAATCTGCTTTGGTATCTAACCGTGCTGACTAATTGCAACGGTATTCGTTATGAGCGGTGCTAATTTTCTTCCAACGCCGACGTAATTTGCGCTCATGTAAAAAATTTATTTGTTTATTTATGTTTCCACGTGGTCGTTTTTTTATCAGACTGCGTATTTGATTAGACAATTCTAAAAGTATAACAAATTAACATATCTTTTGGGAACTAGGACGGGTCTGCTTTGTTTTCGTATTTTTAAAGACCTTTGTGATATTCGTTTTCTGGTCATAATTTTCGAGTTTAGTCCTAATTAGTTGTAAGTGGCTTGTATTTAAAACAGCGATAGATATAAATCTAAAGTATTTGTATCACAAAGTAAAAAGCTAGGAAACACATTTCATCTAGGTACTAAAAACTACAACCTTGCAAGCGATTTTATTCTAAACTGCATTCCCGATTTAGTTTCCAAACATGTAAACAAATAAAAATTTACTACCCACACATAAAGTCTAGTTTATGCTACAACTTCAAACATTTTTATGACTTACAATGTAGTACATAATTTTATTCTGAAATCAACTTAATTTACAGTAGCAGAAAGTTGATATTCTTTAATAACATCAATTGAAAACATTTTTTTGAATAGACTTCACTTTGAGCCATTCAAGGAAAGACGAGGGAACAAGGCGGCCTATGATGATGATTCCATAAAAAACATACTCCTATTTCTTTCAGTACCTTTAGCGGGTAACGTAAAGGGCAGGCAGGGGAAGCGTCGCCCTGCAGTGGGCGGGGCCGCTGACACCGGGGCCCCCGTCGGCAAGAAGGGCCGCACCGCTGACCTGGGCGCCCTGAAGCTACCGTCACATGGGTACCCCACGGAACATCCCTTCAATAAGGACGGGTACCGGTACATACTGGCAGAACCCGACCCGCATGCGCCCTTCCGGCAGGTGAGGACAAAAAACAAAGAATATACCAATTAAAGCCACTTTATACCTACAAAAATTCCCTTTTCAGTTGTTCATACACTTCTAGACATCTTTTCACTACTAGTACACCTACCTTCGTCCACTATGAACAGGTTTCAAGCCGTTTAAATCTTAAACTACCGTGATATCGTACAATCTACCCAATTAACTTAAAAATATGCAAATTGGGACTCCCAGCAAGATTGGCCATTATACAGACATGGCAAAACAATATGGTAATTTGATTTATCAATAGGGGACAATAATTTTGTTTGCAGAACCTAAATTATTTATCTTCTATCACTGCTATAAAATCCTACATTTCATCTAGGAGTTCGATGAAAGCAACGAATGGAGTGGAAAGCCGATTCCTGGCTGGTTATACCGGTCCTTATGCCCCGGTATTGTGTTACTAGCACTGCACGACAGGGCGCCGCAGCTCAAGATATCTGAAGATAGACTGGCTGTGACTGGTGACAAGGGATACTGCATGGTGCGGGCGACGCATGGTAAACATAAATATTGGTTCTTGTGTCCCTAAAATATTGCTTTATTATATTAAATCAGGTACCAGAAGATAGGCGTAATAGTTTTGACCGTAGGAATGAAAAAATGTATGACAGAGTAACCGGAAACGCATAGGAACCAAGCAACTTAAATACAGCTTGTAAAATTGACGATTATTCTCCTAAAGTATTCCTGTTGCTCGCTTGTGTTAGCAGCAGTCAGTAATTATCACAAATTCAGTACGATAGTACCTACGTTATAATTAGCATGTCAATGAATGAGCTAGTTGTGTCCTTATGTCTAGGTGACCTGTACTTACTATTAATTATTCAAACACTTAGCTGTCTATATGACTTGTATTGAATTAAAAGTTGTGTTTAGTTCAATTTTTTCACTAACACACTGCATTATGGGCACGATATTGAATGAGGAAAAATTTCATTTTCCTTGATTTATCGTAATGCACACTCATTTATTATCGTTATTTCAACAGGAAATTATTTTGTTTAGTTCTCGGATCCTAATTTGAATCTAGAATTTTAGATTGAAACGACCTTGGCTGTTCAATTTGAGTAGGATTCAGGCGCCCGTTGTGCGAATGCAAAGGCTACCAATATGGTCAGTTTTGTCATCAGATCCGTCTGGTAAAATATCTGTACCGTGTCGGTACAGGTATTTCCGGTCTACGGACCGGAAATATAATTATTTGAAGCAATTCGTTGAAACTTATTGTTGTTAGAGTCTGATGGTTTCGTGTCTGTACTCGCATTTGGTTAAACCGATTTGGCGTAGATTCGTTCGTTTCTATTAAACTCTCTACATAGCCTTAAGAAGTTACTATGGTGATATAAGAATAAAATACGCATTCTGTATATTCACGCAATGGCTAAGTAGGTAAACATTGAGTAGAATTATAGCTGGGAAACCACTTTTATTTTGGGTGTGAAAAATCGCTGTTCACGGTAGAGCGCAATGTAATGTACACAAAATATTGAGCTTATGGTGAATGCAAGTCTACAGGAGAGTAAAAAAAGTTAGAACTTTGCCCTTCAATATCTCCGAAACCAGAAGGGTTTGTTTTATACCTGGGAAAGTATAAAACAATTTTTAACATCCGTTATGTGTCTGTCCAGGCGTGTCCCGCGGCAGCTGGTACTGGGAGGTGTGCGTGGAGGAGCTGCCCGAGGGCGCGGCGGCGCGGCTGGGCTGGGGCCGGCGCTACGCCAACCTGCAGGCTCCGCTCGGGTACGACAAGTTCGGCTACTGCTGGAGGAGCCGCAAGGGCACCAGGTACGGTTCAGTTATACCATAAATAATAAAACAAGCACTTTATTTTTGGTTTTACACGACAATCATCACTCACTAAACTGAACGTCGCCGCCTTTCTGTCATCCGCATGCGCGTGGTCCACATGTGGCATGCAGGCCGCGACAGCCGAACACGCGCATTCTACACGAACAAGCGCAAGACAATAAACGTCAATTCCCACGATTCAAACTGAAAAAACTGACACACTATACAAACTTTGATCTCCTGTTTTCACCCCCATAGAGGATGCGTTTCCAAAAAACGATGACACATATCTTATAAGCAGTAGTTAGTAAATAAAAAAAAATGGGAAAACAATTTCACAGTTATTTAATTTACTATTTTAATCCAAGTTTTAACTCATTGCATGCATTTTAGTTAATAACTTAATACTAATTTATACTCTTTAAGATAAATTGCTTGACATCGCTTCTCCAACATTCCGGAGAAGTAGTTCATCTGCTGTTGCAGTCTCACTATGAAAAAACAAAACAAAATGAAAAAAATGGGAAAACAATTTCACAGTTTTAATTTAATATTTTATTCCAAGTTTTAACTCATTGCATGCATTTTAGTTAATACTAATTTATACTCTTTAAGATAAATTGCTTGACATCGCTTCTCCAACATTCCGGAGAAGTAGTTCGTCTGCTGTTGCATTCTCACTATGAAAAAACATAATAAAATGCATAATATCCCTGAAAATGCATTTCTCTCTAAAATGTAAATGCAAAACGTTCCAGGTTCCACGAGTCTAAAGGCAAGCACTACAGTACGGGTTACGGAGAGGGCGACACGCTTGGATTCCTCGTCGTGTTGCCAGAGAGTGTCACCACCAAGTATACTCCTAATACTTATAAAGACAGGGTAAGTGTAGCCAGTGTAAATACTTCTAGAATAAAAATAATATCGAAAATCGGACCTGCATATTTGAGTTTAGCATTTGCGACGTTATTTTATTAAAAAGACCGAGTTGTTTGATAAAGTAAAATGGGAAAATAATAACAGAGTTTTTCATTTAAGTAATATTTGTCTCCAAAAAGTTTTTTCCAATTCGACTGGTATTAGTTCCAGAGATAAGCGCGTTCAAACAAACAAACTCAGCTTTATTATTATTATAGATAGGTATAGATAATTTATACAAATTTTTATTATCAGAATCTGTGATGTAATATGTAAATGTTTGTTATTGAAGTAATCATTAGTTCTAGTCCACTGAAGTGCTACATGAACTGTAGGCCAATTCTCGTAATTTAAAACGTTCAAAATCTAGTAGCAGTCTCATCTCGGCAAAAACAAATGTCAAAATGTAGGGAAATTAGAGGTATTTTTGACAGATTGAGGCTGAGATCAGACTCTGAATGTTCTTAAAATTACGAGAATTGCCCCTCTGGTTTCTGTTGTTGACGTGCCATTTAAAGAAATTACGTACGTAGCTGTTCCTTTGTTTATTCCAGTAAAAGCGGCGGTGGGAGCAATCAGTTATGCGTCACCAGATAATCAGCTGCTCTACCATTTCACCAGACCTTAACTACATAATATCAGTTCATTCTCTACTTCTAGCCGCTGGTAAAATTCAAGAGTCATCTCTACTATGAAGACAAGGACAACATACAAGAATCTCTCAACAATCTCAAGCAGTTACCGGGCAGTAAGATATACTACTTCAAGAACGGCGAGTGTCAGGGCGAGGCCTTCGTGGACATTTACGAAGGGTGCTATTACCCTACCGTGTCACTGCATAAGAATGTCACAGTCAGTGTGAATTTTGGACCTAACTTCAAGTATGCGCCGTCAATTAGCGAGTATAAGTATAGGCCGGTGAGTACTCTGAACTTTGAATATTTAGGTTTTTCTGCCTTTGCTTGGCTTTTTGAGGAGACTGCTATCTACTTACCTTTTCAAGCAACATAGCCCAAGAGATAGAACCACACGCGCAGCAGTCGTGCTTGGGAACCCTGAGTACAAACCCTGCTTCGGACGTTTTGTTCGGTCTGTATTACCCCGCTTCCTAACCAAAACTGACTGTCGCGTTCATGTCACTTTTTGTTCGGAAAACCGGAAGGCGCCCTCTGTCTGCGCGACAACGCAGTTCACCGCGGCCTTAGTGCCCGAATAACGGTAATAGGCACGCCCTCGTCTGTTACATCCCCGAATAGTGGGTGTACTTTACAACTCTGTCTAGTGTCTGCCACTTCACCTTCGGGGAGTAAAGACGTGGTGTTAACTTCTGTTAGATAATCTTTTGCATATCATTTTCCAGATGTCCGAGAAAGCAGAAGAAGCAATCTGCGAGCAGACCATGGCAGATCTACTCTACCTGACTGAAAATGAAGGCAAGCTACGACTGGATAACTTTAATCTCTGATACAACTAACACCGTTATGCGGTGTGAAATGAGTGAATGGATCGAGTGCAGTGATCAAAGTGAACTATTTGAAAAACACTGTACAACAGTGCGAGAAACTATAGCAAAGGAAAAACAATTAGTAAAATAACAGAGTATATTATAAAAGGGTGCCTTCGCATCTGGCGTTGATTGAAGTCATGTAGACGCTGCGCTAACATAATATTGTAACGCGTTAGCGCACTGTATGTAACAAAAACCCGGTCCGATCCAATAAAGGCGTATTCCTGTTTTGAAATATATTATGTACTAGGAAAAAAACAAAGGAGTGTGTGCTTGACCGACCGACTATACTAGGAAAAAAAACAAACTAGTGTGTGCTTATGACCGACCGACGGGAGCCGAGTATACCCGAGTCAGCGTCATCGACCCGAGCGTGACGGTTCAGTTTCAGAAAGGGCGCCTAAAAAAATTTTCATTCAAACACATATGTGTATGCAATGCTATACCACCAGATACCCTTACCCCGATACCATGCGGTACCCTTAAAAATCGGGCAGGGTTCTTGTTACATGCTGTATAGTGACATGTATACGTAAGATCGACGAACGTCGAAGCAAGATGCGAAGAGGGCCCAAGATCAGAACCTTGTTAGCTTTTTGACAATATTAAATTAAGCCTTCTACAGTGTAAATGTAAATTTTTTAGAAGATAAAATATTGAATCAAGAAATGTAAGATAAATTATTGAACAAAAATGATGATCAATCATAACTTCTATGAATCAATTCATAAAATAAAAATAATCTGATTATACTAATATTAGTAAAATAGTAAAATAAGGAGCTCCACACACTAAACGTGGACAGTGTTGTTTTGTTTGGTTGCACTATGTTCTATGTTACGGGTGTGGTTTCCGCACTTAGTCCTTCAAGTGGACCATTGTGCGTGGGCCATGGCGGCCGTCGGTGGTTTGATTGCACTTGTAAGTGTATTGTATATTTAATGTTTTTTTTTTGTTGAAATCATTGTGTGAAGATATGAATTGGTTGACACACACTGAATGAGAAGCAATAGATGTTTTATTGTTATTAAGCATATGAGCGTTTAGTGTCCCTCAAGTGTTCTCGTGTTAACTGACACTCAACCCTCCGCCGCTTTGTGTGTAGACTCCTTAACCGTGTACAAATTACCCTATTAATCTATGAAAGTGCATGCTGTACAGTTTTCAAATAATATCCTTTTATTGTTGATTGAAATTGTGTGTAGTATCAAAATGAATATTGAATGTTTGTCTATGTATTATATGGAATACATTGTATTATAGAGTATTACAAGAATAATCTTGTTTATGACATATTGATCTGTTGAAAATGAAAGTCCAATTAGAACGTTAAGAGATGGTGTAAGAATAAAGCTTTTATAGTCAAAAATTATTTTTTATTATGAATACTCATAATTATTCACGAGTGTGTGGAATGTATGTACATACATTCCACACACTCGTGAATAATTATCGTAGTAGTACCTACCATAAAACGGGGTGAATCGGGACGAAAATTTAAAAGGGATTTTAACATTGAAATAATATAGTTCGATTTGTAGAAAAGATTAATTAATATCTTAGTTTCGTCCCAATTCACCCCTGCATCCCTATTCACCCCATTTTACTGGTACCTATACATACAGGTTGGCAGGGAAGGTTTTTAATCTCTTAGGGATGAGCTGGTACAAATCGGTACCGCTTATTTTATTAGAACCTGAAGAACATCCTTTTTTCGTAATATTTAAGAACAGCTTCGAACTAGTTTCTTTGTATGAAAGTCCATAGTTTAGATAAAACTATTATAATAACAACATATTTTATTCAAAATTGAAATAATTCGCTAATATAAAATATTAATATTTGGGACTACTTTCCAAATCCACCTTTGCAAGAAGGACTGCTTTCTACAACTTTGTCACTGGTGTCCCACTGTTGTGGAGATTTAGCTACAATGGACAATGCATGGACACCACTTTGAAGTTCTTCCTTCAGAATGTCATTTACTAAACGGTGCCTCTGAAATAAAAATCACAAACATGAGAGACTATATTTTTTGTAGCAGACTGGCTTCAATACACTATCTGATTGTGTAATTTTATTTCATGATCATTTTTACAGTTGAATGAATACCACAATAATTGACCTAACAACATTTGTATGGTGTCTTGGGTAGATCTATGTTAGAAAAGATATTAAAAAAAAACAGTGTTTCCAATGTGTCCATGTCACTGTAAGGTTCTCAGGTTATGAAGGTTTTGGTTAGAACTTAAAAAAAATAATAATAATATGGGCTCCTCTTACAGATAGACCACTTACCTTGATTAATGACAATCCATCAAATTTATCAGATACGACCACTACTTTGAAGTGCGTCTCTGCTCCTTTCGGCACATTATGCATGTAGGATTCATTGATCACTTCTAAATGTTTAGCACCCAAAGATGATAGCAATTTGCTTCTTATTGTACTCTCTACCACTCCTGCTACTGAGGCCATCGTTCTGTGGATGTGAAAGACACCTAAAAACATTTTTTATCTTACATTTTCTTTCATAACAACAACTAGAACTTTCTAATTTGATTCATATTTTGTTTTACATCTTCCTTCTTACCCGGTCTCAAAATGACACTCATAGATTTAATTATGTTCTTATAACGTGCAAGTAATTGTATTGTGATGAATTTGAATTGCTAATTACGTTTGTATATTTTTTTTCGTAAAATGTTTCTTTGAACAGCTGAAATAAACAGAAATGAAATCTAAAGCTAAACGTCACTCTGACAAAGTGACAATGGCAATTCTCAAATGTCGAATTTGACATTGACAGTCCTGTGAACGTTCTAAAACTAAAATCGTTTTTTTGGATGTAGGTCCCAATTACGTTAAAAAGTTTATGCCGGAACTTGTAATGGACATGACATTAAAATTATCTTTAAAGAAACGATTCAGGGGTTCTCTAAAGATATATTTGATATTCCAACAAATGCTTGAGTACTATGATCAGAGATTGGGCTATGCTTTATGGGTGGAATAAAAAAACCCTTTTTATTTATATTTTATTCAATAAACTGGGATAATTTCCATCACCGTGTCTAGCTGATAACCTAGTTTTAAACAAGGCGTTTCGTAATACACAATTAAATATTTTGCTATCCAAAATCTGATGACGATATCGATATCGTCGTTCGTCAATATCGTCACTCTCAACCAAAGCACCTGCCATCCAATCTCTTCATCAGTCTTGGATGACTGGTAGAGAATGCCTAAGGCCTTAAGTCCGCCTTTGTACTTTTTTGTGCGAATAGCTTAAATAAATAAATGTCGACATGATCAATGATGATGTTTTTTTATTTTTAACTGTGTTTAGTTTAGTTTAGTTTATGATCCTGTACGAGTCGCAATAAATACTTTTTCTTTCTTTCTTTTCTTTTATCAACGTTATAAACTGAGCGCATTTTATTAGTCGTAAAACTTGAATGTTATTTGTTTATCAACCTAATAATTGCGTCCGGATTCAAAACAAAACTTAACAGATAAAGCGGTAAAGGGAGAATATCAAATAAAAGTTTATGTGTATTTCCAACAAAACTACAAGCTACAAATCATCCTAGCACCATCGAAATAATAACTCGCTCTAGATTTTTTATTGGATTTGATGGATTGATTTTTCATTGGATACTGGAAGTGAGTTTGTTTTCGTACTCCCCCATTCCTATTCGGGTAATACATCGTACGATAAAATAATATCCGATTTTATTTTTCACTTTACACCCCATTTTTGTTGGGTCACAGATCTTGTTATGAATGTTATGCTTTTGTTTGAAATATTGATTATGGATTTCCAATTGGTAGGTATTACTGTTTTCGCAGACAATGGCGTGATTTCTTTGTTTCATTCAATAGACCGAGGTTTATGGTAGGCACTTTTTGTTTAGTTTTGCTGCTTGGTATTCAAATCATTATTCAAACCCTCTCCGGTCATGGGAGTCAAAATACGATCTATCGGAATGAATTATACATATTAGCCAGGAGGATGGGCATTGGTGAGTAACGTGTTATGCACTTATAGGCATTATCGTAGCGGTGTAGCGGGGTAGCGTAGCTGCGTTCAAGTTGCATAGATAGTGGCGTAGCAGTGCACCACGTAGCATAGTGGCGTAGCGGTGCACCACGTAGCATAGTGGCGTAGCGGTGCACCACATAACGTAGTGGCGTAGCGGTGGACCACGTAGCATAGTGGCGTAGCGGTGCATCACATAGCACAGTGATATAGCGGTGCACCACGTAGCATAGTGGCGTAGCGGTGCACCACGTAGCATAGTGGCGTAGCGGTGCTCCACGTAGTATAGTGGCGTAGCGGTGCACCACGTAGCATAGTGGCGTTGCGGTGCACCACGTAACAAAGTGGCGTAGCGGTGTTCCAGAATGTTGTGCGGAATGTAAAGTCGAACTGTATTGATTGAAACCACAGATGTAACAGATTAATACCAGACTATGTGTTGAACTTACTTTTCCCTCATTTTCTTTCTTCGATTATAATTAAGTCCAGGGTAGCGGGATCGTCCGAAAGGGTTACCGCTGCCCTGGAACAGAAAGGGCTAAGGAAGGAATACGGGTGAGTTTTGGTCAGTAAGAGTCTGACACTCCCTTCTGCTCCACTCAGAGCGGGAGGGGTCATTTGAAGATTTCACATCCACAAAAAAAAAAACTATAATTAAGTGGTTTTGTACTTTTAAGACTGCATATTGCTTTATTGAGATGAACCAGACATTTATAGTTAAATAGCCAATACCTAAGCTGGATAGCTTAATATCCTGTAATGAAAGTAGACGTGGTAGAAGTGTTATTGAAGTAGATCCAGAATTGTCGCATCTCGAAATAGAACACTGCAGTTGCATAAAGATTTATCAACACATCAATTAAAGAACCTCCTTTTCGATGTCGATTAAAAACAGCACCTATATAGATAAGCAACGAGCTATGAAATGAAAATTCAACGAAATAAAAATCTTGAAAACGCGATTCGTTCCTTACAACAATTATAACACTGGTTAATATTGTTCACGAAGGCAATAGTTCGTGCTATTGCGCTTTTAACGCTACAGCTTATCGACTTCAGATCTCAACGGTACTGCAGCAAAAGTAATGTTTATAGGTTGGCAACACTGGCTCGAAATGTTACAATATCAAACTATTATTACGAAGCTGTTTAGACTCGAATTGTTAATGCGATTACGTGAAAATTTTGTAACGTGGTAATGTTTGTTACTTTCCTTATTTCTGAGGTCTTATTTGTAATTTGGGTTAGTAGAATTTTAGTGTTTCGCTTTTATGCTCGATTCATACGGCTTGCCAACATTTATTAATTTGTTAACTGAGACTGTAGTAGTGGAACAGAGGAGGAGCTCATGGTTAAGTAATAACAGCCGCATGTGTCGATCGAAGGTTAAAATGTGCTTGCCGAGGTCAGTCCATGCATGGATGATCCTGCATTATACAAGCTGTTGTTTTGCATCCTCGTTAATTTCATGAGGCTGATAAGAAAGACATAAATAATCAAATAAAACCACGATCCCAGGTCAATAATGAATACATACCTACTTGTTTTTTTAGTTATTTAAGTTTGACAGTATTTCAGAATACACCACTTTCAAAGAACAGAATCGCGTTATGGTATCGTATAAGCAGCCGCGTTTTTATGTGTGTGTAAAAGGGCAGTTACAGTGCGGTCTCACACAGGCCGCGTTTTAAATTGCGTGTCCCACACATGCCGATTTCCGAAGATTAGAAAAAAAACCTACTTATTTTATTATTGACTAGCTGCGCCCCGCGGTTTTACCCGCATAAGTTTCGATCCCGTGGGAATATCGGGATAAAAAAATCTGTGTGCCAAATTTCATCCAAATCCATTCTGTACTTTTTGCATGAAAGAGTAACAAACATCCATCCTTACAAACTTTCGCATTTGGGTATAAAATTTTATAAAACGTTAGGCTGTTAGTCCATGCTGTATTTCATAGACCTTTGACGGTTGTTACGGGTAGTCAGAAGTCAAATTTGTTATTTTAGTGTTAGCTTGTAGATTGTAATTGGTTCCAAATAAATTCCACTGCAGTACTTTTGACAGTTCAACAACATTCATTGCGTTATTTACGTTGTTGAGCAAACAAAGTTTTTAAACATAATATGAAGAAATGGATTAGCCATATCCTTCAAAATTATTCAGATTGTGATTGAAGTGTGTTACGCAATTAGGGTGTTGTTATACCAACGATTTCCTATTATGTTTAGTTCAACGTTAAACACTCCCCGAATAAAACTACGAATAAGTCTCTCATCCCTAAAGTGAATAACTAAGTGTGTCTGTTCACAGCATGTATGCCCCACATTCGCAGATTAGCAGAACCAACCCCATTATCCCTAAAGGCGCGATTCCACCAAAATTATATTCAGCATATTTTGTTCAACAACATTTTGTGTAGAACTCCAACAGTGCTCGTACTGAGTTGCAGATCCGTTAGGGCTCATACCGCGCAGTCGACACGCGTTGACAGCGATTGTTGACTTTTGTCGAGGGCTGCAGTTACCTCTGCCGCTCATGTGTATGGGCACTTTTAGTCTCCTTTTCCACCTGCGACCCGTGCGTAAATTTCTCTCTGTACGCTTACAGCGTACAGTGAGTGCAGCACATATTTTAAATGTTTGCTTGAGTGAGTCCATCGAAAGCTGCATTTGTGCCAGTGTCGCACAGTTCCGCATACTGGTAGACTCGCACCTTTACAATAACTCCCCTACCTCTTCGGAGTCCCTCAACTTTTTGCTTTCCGTTTTTCTTGAGGTTCCCCTTTCCGGCACTTACTCCTCCGAATACCATTGACGCTATTAGCACTTCCCCTTTAATAAAAAACAGTAATGATGGGAAAATGCCTGCAGCTGAATAAAATGGTTTTAAGTAAAGCGTTTAGTTAACTTAAGTGTTGAGAGCTCGTGGTGTTCGAGGGTAGCATCTTTAGTTTATAATCTTTGGGAGTTCATTTGATAAAATTACTTTGGCGAAGGGGTGCTTACACTAATTTTAAATCGAGATTATTTAATATTTGAAAGTAGTTACAGAAAGCATTGATCTGGAATGAAGGAACGGGTTATTGGCTAAAGCTTACCAATTAGTTACCTAATTGTTTTAACTAAGTATGAAACTTTCCAGTTTCTTCCACTTGTGGAAAAAATGTAATTTATTCGGATTGTCCCATTTTTCACGTTCATTATTAACCTAGATTTATTATTTTTTACTGTTAATTGCAGACCACAATAATAATGAAGTTTTAACCCTCCTTCCATTTTTTTATTTTTTTTATAAATCCCTGGACATTTCACACAGCACCATTTGTCCCAAGCTAAGCAATCTAATGCTTGTGTTATGGTAACAAGATGGCTGATAAACTACTTATATACAATTTTTTTTTGTAAATACATAAGGTGGGTGGACCATGGAAGGCCACGCTCCTTTGAAGGCCAACTACTAAAAAGTCGTAGTTATTGACATGTAAAGACATATTCCTTCTACTACACACTAAGATCCATCAAACTCAAAGCCACAAACGCGGCGGCGTGTCGATCGCGCCGCTATTGTGGCAGATAGATCTCACGCTTCGTAGACTTCGCTCGTCGACGTTACAATTGTTATTCGCGCGCACAGCAAAACATAAGTTATTAGTCAATAACCTATTATTATCTCATATTTTTTTACTGTGAATTGTCGTGTATGGATTTATTTATGGTACTAAAGAAAAAAAACATAGTTTTGCCTCAATTTAAGTTAAAATATTGGTAGTGTTCCTAGGAAAGCCGGTGGTTCCTTATAAGGCCAATCAAAAAAATGACGGTTGGCCTTGCTATGGTACATGGGCCTTACAAGGAACATTTACAAACCATGAACTTAAGAACACTAACTTTTAAGTTATAAATACGTACCGTTACAGTTAAAACAATGTTTTATATGCAGCGTTAAAGTTCAATATTCCAAAACGCACCCTTAGAAACCATTTCTTAAGCGGTAACAGTACTAAAATTATTGGGAAGACAACTATTCTTACAAAACAATTAGAAGAAGATTTATCGCAGCGAATCAAACGTTTTGCAAAACTGGGTAGGTATACCACTAAGTCATAGTCATAATTGTTAGTTTGGCCTTCTTAGGAACATTTTGGCCTTACAAAGAACGGACCCTTATGAAGGCCATTTTGGGTAAAAAAAAAAGTTGTTAGTTAAATTATAAAACGCGTTGGCAAGTTATTTGATGCCAATATAATACTCATTACAACTATTGTTAAATAATTTCCATTAATATATTCTTAGTTACACGATGGTGTTCAAGTAATTTTCGTTGAGTTTTTTATAGATGTTAAAAATATATTGAGCATTTAATGTTTCGCTTAAATGATAGAGCTTATTATGTAGTTTTAGTAAAAGCGGACATATTTAATATTACAACTCTATTTTTAAGTTTAATGACTGATGTATAATATTGGCCTTGTTTGGAGCCGTGTTCCTTGCAAGGCCATTTGTAAGAGCTTAATAAAACTTAAGTTTAATAAATAGTGATTAAAGTTAGGTAAAAAAGAAGTGATTTATATGGTGCACAATAAAACAAAGTATTACTTAATAATTTGTTTCCTTCATTTACCCAGTAAATAAACGAATAAAAAGTGTTTACTCGTTAGAGTGGCCTTCCATGGTCCACCCACCTTACATATTATAGATAGAATCCGATTTTGCATCATCCGCATACCAAAATAAATGTCATAAAGTTTATTTTGAACTCCGTGGGTAGTATAATCTGTGATCCAATCAGAATTTTATATCGCCCACTAACGTACCGCGGGCAATGTGTGGGCATCGAATATGTATGCAATGTGGCACCATGGCACGTCAGGTAACTGGCAATTAATATTAACTGCATTGTACCGTAGATACAATATTTATGTCGGAGTTACATTTGCGCATTGTTCGTATTGGGACGGTTCGGGGTTTATTTAAAAACGTACCTCATGTTTATTTATGTCCATGAGTGCACATTATGTGATGTCATTCTGTTAAAATAAAAATAACTATTTTGTATTTTGGATAGATATTAAATATGTGTGCATTTTTTACTGTCTACGTATAATAAATGTAAATGTATTGTTTTAGATGGCGTAGTCTAGAATCATGCTTCTAAAAATATTCATAATATTATTATTATTATTTTTTTATTACTAGGAATTACTTTTGTATCGTGTTAAACATATTCCGATTTTCCGTACGCTTTTACGATTTGACGTCACTTATGTAGGTATATAGTTGCGTTACATGGTTTTATAAATGAATTCTTTGATACATCATCATCTTTCTGCCCTTGTCCCATGTTAATTGGGGTCGGCACAAGGCGTTTTCTTCTTCCATGTCAACCGTCACGCAATCGTTCACTTCCTTTTCTTTTCTCACACGATCCATCCATTTTTGACCTATATTTCCACAAAATGCACTGTGGCAACTTCCTTTCACAAGTAAGCTAACTAGTACTTTCGACGTCATATAACGCTGAGCTGCGGGTTACAGAGTACCTACAGAAACTACTATCAAACAAACTCGTGTAACAGTCATGTCGAACGTCGAACGGTCGCGACGTTTGACGCCGATCTCTTCCGCATACGCCCGTTTTGCAGGGTTGCCAGTCAGAATAATAATATTAATGAGTTCGAGTTAACTTTACTGCTTTCTGGAAGTTTATTTAAATGTTCTTGGTCCAGATCACGTATGGTAATCAGGTTTTAAATAGCTTTATTACAGGAAATTATGTTGAATAAGTTCTGTTTGTTTCCGTCTGGGATTGAGAACAAAGGAAACTTCAGAAAAAAACGTTCCACTCGTTAAAAGTGTGTTATTTAACGTTCCTAGCTAATTCCATATAAGAATTACATTGTTCAGATCTATACCTACGTTACATTGTAATGTTACAAAATAATTGTTTTGATAAATATCACCAACATGTATGTAGTCACGAGATATATATTAGGTACTATGGACAACTCGGCAATAATATTTGATTTCATGATTAATCCATTATTAAGTATATATGACGGCAAAATATGTGATTATTGTGGAAGGCATACACAGTGACATCGAAGGAACACCAATGCTATATGGCGAGACAAGTGACGCCAAAATATATGACGCTGCAAAAGCTTTAAAAATATGTGTCAATGTCAATGCAATATAAACGGACATGTCTTGCGTCCTAAATATGGTAGATATTTACTCACTGTTTAGAAGATTGTGATACATGGTTGGGATCGAAAATATCTGACGTCACTTTGGCACCATAAAAACTTCATAGAACCTACATAAACCAAAGACATTTTTTTCCCTTCGCCCTACTCGGGCAGGCTAAGGTTTTGGACCATACCGCCTCGTCTTCAGTGCAACCAAAGACATAATAATCAAGTTATTTTTGGAGTTTACTCCTTAAGAAACGATTTGAGTTATAAGGCCCGGTACGGAAATTTTATGAGGAGTAAAATCAAGTGTAACACGAAAAGTTGAGGCGTTACGTAGAAAGAGACAAACATATATATCTGTAGGATTGAACGTGTAAAAGAATGAGATGGAATATATTACACAGCGTATCTCATTCTCGGGGTCTCCTCTTTGTTTACTTTTTATCAAAATAAAACCTTTTTTGAAAATAAATGCCAGTAATATACTTTTTTTATAACTTGAAACCTTATTTTAGTACAGTGTTTGATTCCACTGCCACGATTTTTACAACTAGGTTGAAGTATTAGATAAGCTTACTACAGGTACCAATATTTTTTATGTACGTCTAAGATTTAGAAGTAATATAAATAATCCGAATAATTACAGATATATGTTTGTTTCTCTTATCATTTTAGCAGATGCGTTCATTTACCCTTTTTTTCTATTCGATATATATCATAATTATCGTTCGTAAGGAGTAAACTCCAATCGTGCGTCGTAGCTGACACACACACACTTTTTTTTTTGTTAATATTGCATTCTTAAGCGTAGCAGCACCAACCACTATTCCTAGTGTAGCGACGTCGCAGCTTGGAATGACACCCGGATATTGGAAGCACAACACACACTCTTTGCTCGCCAGTCGGTTGACATGCTTTCACACTGACGGGTGGAGATACCATCTTCTTGTCTTGGGCGAGCAGTGGACATGTTTTTATGCATAAAGCTGTATTTAATGGTGTTCTGGATGTTTTTAGATACCACTTGATTCATTTTTGTCTATGTCTTTTAACAGCCGATATATTCTATTCTTTTAACAAAGTTCAACGTAACTTAGGTGAAGTGAGCTGTCAATACCCTGGGGCTTTTTGCAGAATAGGCCTAAAATGTCACCCTGATGACTTAGGTGAAGTGAGCTGTCAATAGTGTCAATCCCTATCATCAGTGGAATGACAGGTTACTTGAAGCTCACTTTGCCTATGTATTCACGGTGAGATTTTTACAGAATAAACCGACTGGTCAACTTGAGTGTGCATTAGAAAAGCTTTTGCTATCGAACTTGCTGACTGACTGAATCTTTTCCCTAATGAGCCATGTTCGTGTTGAAACGAGAGAAATCTAAGGAACGTGTGTGTTCGTTATCGCTTATTATGCAGTTATGTTTCCTCATTTCATTATAACTCCTTGGATTTGAGATTCTGACATAGTAAAGACAGTTTTTCATAAGGTTGTTTATTTTTATGGAGTCAGAAACTCACTAGAGTTTTCTTAATGGGATTGCATTGAAGGCTGAAGTAGCGGGGTAGTTGCGTAACACACTAACAATTGCAATGCCTTTCATTTTGACAGTCTAACAACATTAATTTATTGCGTTTTTTACGTTGTCGAGCAGACGAATTTTTCAAACCTTATGAATTGCTCCACCATCCGAAGAATTTTGAAGTGTGTTTACACAACTAGGGTGCTGATCATCAAAAGGACTTTCCCCAAAGGAAACAAAACAATTTCCAGCCAATCCTTTGCTTATTCGAAATTGCAACTCTGAAAATTTGAACAAATAGCGTTTAGTTTGTGTGCAAATAACGAGTAACATCTCAAACAATTAAAGTTTAGTATCTGCTTTCGTAGCTTCGAAGTTGAACGAGCGTTGCATGCTCTTTGCTCATTACGAGCAGACGAATATTATCTTTATTACTGACTTTATAATACGGTGGAATTTAGTGTGGTTCAGATTTGGGTTATCGTGTTGGAGTTTTGGATGAATATGGAAGCATTGTCTGGTAAAGATTAACTTAAAACGGCGACGATTGAAATTAGAACATGGGAATTTGAATTACTTGTATGTGGAAAAGTACAGGGGGCTTACCCACAGAGGGGCAATTCTTGTAATTTTAAGAACGTTCACAATCCGATCTCAGTCGCAATCTGTCAAAAATATCTCTAATTTCCAAATATTTTGACAAGTTTTTGACATTTGTTTGTCGCCGATATGAGACTGCGACTAGATTTTGAACGTTTTAAATTACGAGAATTGGGCTTCTGCTCTTATAACAGGGTAGAAGCTGAACTGTACTACTTTTTTGTACTTAGTCAGACTTACAAAAAAGTCACAGACAGTCTTCACGTCAAAAAAGTCATAGACAGTCTTACAAAAAAGCAGTGCAGTTCAACTTCTAATCTTTCCTGCCTATAAGAGCTGGTGGCAAGCCCCCAGTCCATTCACAGTTTTATTTTAGCTGTGGTATTCCATCACTGTCAAAATCTCACTGACCTTTATTATTGTTACAATAGTGTTGCTATTGGTTTGCTGCTGTTAGAGGTAAAATAACTGTGAAAGGAAAGTATGTATAGCGGTAAAGGTTAAGGAGCGTGGCCAAAATTGGAACTAACGCCGCCATATTGTTTTTTAACACAATTCAAGTGACATTTTTCTTAAAACAATTGCACAAATGTTTACCAACAGCACCCCCAATCAACGCCATTCGAGAGCCAACGATCCTTATATCCTTTATTTTTAATATAGGTACCAACTGTTATAGGTATCTACTGTGATAGGTACTTCTGTTTGTTTTCCCTTACCAAAATAAAACGAAGTAGCAATGGATGAGACTCATCACTGTCCAGTCTACAGATAATAAATAATTGGTACGCAGCTGAGGAAAAAAACACATGGATAAATCAATTCTCTCTCCCAGTAACATAATTTTTGGACCCTACAGGCTGATGAGGCCATCTTTTAAAAATCTTTTTTCTATTACACCAGACAAACCCCCATTAAACTCGACTCATGACCCACGAACGTGACTAAGAGGCAGCAAAATAATATAATTTTAATTAGCATTTAAATCTCGTTAACAAACAGGTACAAAGGGTGAACAGAATTCAGGATTTGTCAAACCTCCGGCACTCTTGGGTATTATGGCACCCACGTCATAATCCTTGCTTAAACGGGACCCCGACGCGTATTTAGAAAATGTCTTTATAACTGCTAGTCTGGACCAGTGGAGCTGAAATGAGCTAGAGTTGCAGACGGTGAAAATGTACTGGAAAAACTCACGGGGTCTGATTGAAGATAGGATTTCGTGGATGTCATTTTGTATTATCTTTATAACTGTACCTAACCTACCCTTTACTGTTAAGTGTTTAAAAGAATATTTCCATAATTAATTGCAGTCGGATTGGTAATCGCAATATTTTGATTTTACATTTGACTGCATAGGAAGTTAGTAACATTTTTCATTCGGTGCACGTACATATATGATGTAAACGTATTTCTTTCAACGTTCAGTAAACTGTTTGGAGTACAATTTCAAAATACGCGTCCCGTACAAAACTCCACTTTTGAAAAGATTACAGTAATTACATTTCGTTGTAAATTTTCCGCATGGTATGACGTAAACACAGCATTGTAGCTTTCATTGAAGATTTATATCGCTAAGCCTTTTCGGTTCAACTGTGGGGTCTCGTGTTTATTTGTGAAATGGATTTAGAGGCGTAAAGTTTCGAGTTCATTGTGATAGCTGACCGATTAACAATGATCGGTGTTATTGTTTGTTAATCCTGAGCGGCTACGTATTTTTTTTTTAACATTCAGAACGCTTTTTTTCATTCATAAGCGTTGAATTTAAGACTCGCGTCACCTTTCGATCTTAAGTACAACGCTTAGGCTGGACTACCGTAGACCATAATGTAGGTACTATGAACAGAACCTCAGTAAAATTAAGTTTAGGATTTAAGGTTAGTTTTCATTTTAAGAGGAATCTGTTTATTAAGATTCTTCTATCTGTTTATACAGGGTGGCATCGACGCGCAAACTGTAACCACGAATCCAGCACATGATTCTAGACCATAGATAAAAAAACAGCTGTTTCATAGAAATGTGCAATTCCTACGCGGTCAAAATGTATGGAATACCAATTTTTTTTAATAATTGACGAAAAATTTCGATGGGGTATTCAGAATCATAATTATGTAGACACTGAATCTATCGTAAAACATTGCGCGTCGATGTCCCTGCCACCCTATATCTATCTATAAATACATATAAAAATGAATCCCTATTTCCCTTGGTCACGTCATTACTTGAGAACGACTTTACAGATTTCATCCATCTTTTTTTTAAGTTTTCTAATACTTTGTAAAAGGTTCTTACGGAAAAAAAATTGCTGCACGCGGACGAAGTCGCGGGCAAACGCTAGTTATTATTAAAAAACAAAAACACATACATACATACATTTAAAACACGAACTTCCATTTTCATAACCACAATACCTGTTTAATAAAAAAGCAAAAGCATGTCCATAAACAAGCCAACAAATAAAAAAACCGAATAAATAGGTAATACACATTTAAAATACGAACGTTCCATTCTCAAAACCACAACATGTGCTTAATAAAAAAGCAAAAGCTTGTACATAGACAAGCAACCAACTAAAACCCGAATAAAACCATTGACAAAAGCTCCTCTTCATGAATGATCAGACCTGTTAGCGGTAACCGCAGCCGTTCATTAGTGTACCACCTGTAATGCATTAATTGGCTTAACAGACTATCGATCGGATACAAGACGGCTTTGTATCGCTCGTTCGTTATGTGCTTTGTGGGGTGGACGGAAAAATGGACGGACTTCGAGACGTGTATGATTGTAGATTAGATACCTAAATATGATTATGGTGCCCTGTTTTACACGAAATGTTACGAGATAAGCGATTTTAATTATGTAAACAGACCAGGCGCGGCGGTCTGATTCTACTTTTTGTATATGAAATGAAATTGTTTATTCTGTAAATCAGATATCGGAATGATAACCCGCCATATTTAAAAAAAATAAGCTAGATGGAGTAAGCAATTCCTAACTGACCATACCCCTGAGAAGAAATGCCGAAATCGAAACAGGGATCAAAGTCTCTGTGTGCATGCATGATTCTGAATCCACATACCTACGTTGACATTTTTGTCGGTTATAAAAAAAAAGATTTTCCATACATTTTGAACGCGTAGGGTGTGTCTTATTATGAAACAGCCGAATCATGTCTTGATAACCGACGAAAAATTTCTACGGTAGGGGTCTAAAACTATGTGTTGAATATGATTTCCACCAAATAGGTCGCATCGCATTGGATCGGAAAGGATACGAACGGATGCGGTGACAGCCGATCGCGTCCGGCAGGATGTCGACGGATACAATTGGTTCCGTACCGTTGCTTGCGAAAGTATCCGTTTCTGCTGCTAGTCAAATAATTTCATTCCTACCGTGTTGACCTGTTCTAATGCCGAAAGGATTCGATCGGATACGACGACAGGCGAACGGAGCCGATCGCGCGTCGCAGCATACTGTCGGCTGCGATCGCGTGTCGAGGAAGACGCCCGCGGCCGCGGTCAAGCTGCTGTGCATTAAATAGTGAATAATTTAATGACTTTAAATAGTGTGTACACGATGTAATATCGCTTAAAGATTGTAAAATCCGTTCCGATCCGATGTGATGCGAGCCGTTTGATGGAAATCATCCTTTACAGTTTGCGCGTCGATGTGCCATCCTGTATAGTAAAATACATTATGATACCAATTTTGGCAGTAGATTAATAATCAGTGGCAGACGGAGTTCCAGTTACACTACCAATTTCATTTGTGCCTTTGCGAAATACCAAACGTCAGAGAAAACTAGTTTGGTGTCGTGTTGTTTTTTTGAATATCTGGTTCATGCTAAGAAATAACAGCAGTATTCGGTCATCCGGAAGTTTTTTACAGTGGCGCCGATTCCCTTGTTCACTAACTAAACTGAATTTAAATTTAGTGCGTCTTTTCCCTTTTATTTCATTAAGAAAAGGACAGAATATAAATATTAGTTTAGTCCTGTCAAATTAGTCAGCACCTGACTTATGTATATTGAAGTATTTTAGTAGCCATGTTTTTATTCACGTCTAAACTTGCTATGGAGTATCTTGACAGGACTAAACTAATATTTATCTTCTGTCCTTTTCCTAATGAAATAGTAAGAAAAAGATGCACTGAACTTAAATTTAGTTAAGTTTGTGAACAAGGGAATCGGCGCCAGTATCTATGTATTTTAGAGATTTAACGACTTCAAAGGACGACTATTTGAGTTGTACATTAAGGTGTGCTGCATATCATTAACAAGCACTCTTAAAGTAAAACAAAAACCCATCACGGATCCTCCTCAAAGAGAGTGAGCCTCCATAACAGATTTGTGTCCGAGCTGCTAATTTAAAACAAGGAAGCGCCATTAAAAGCATACCTTTCTATATCGTGTAAACCACTTGCAAATTTATTCAGGACACTCATTCCCCACTCATCAAATAATATGATGGTAACATTTTCATTTGTACATTCATATTTCATTACAATCCTTACCTCATTGTGTTAGAGTTGAAAATTATTTGTGTGTGTACGCGGAATATTTCAATTTAAGTATTATTCTAGCAATTTGCATTGCAGTGGCCGTTATTGTGAAGCTGTTATACTGAGGAGGTGCCCTGTCCCGTGGACTTAGAATAAACAAGTACATTACCCCAAGCAGATGCATTTACGAAGCTAAATAAACATTTCTGCTGGGCTTAGCAGGGTTATTTATAAAGGAGGGACTCACGTTACATTATTACTTAGCTCGGAGCTAAATAATTTATTGCGGACACTTAAATTGTTTTTGTGAAATTAATTTCGCTGATGGAGTGGCTCGTTGGAATTTAGGTGGCGTCGGTGATTCTTGATAAAGGTGTTTTGGAGTTACGCTTTCAGATAAGAATGATGTTGCTTGTTTCTAAATTAGGTTCTACAGAATTCTTGAGTCTGGAAGTTCTCGTGAGATTTTCCACATCGGAAGGGTATAAAACAACGTGATGTTGAAAATTGGTGCAGATGCGGAAATTGCAGGGAATCTTTGATAGCTCGCTTGTAACTTGTAGTTTATCTCTAGTTTGTAGCGAAAAATAAAAAGTTATTGGAAAACATACATCACGTGGCTCAGTATTATGTAGTTTTATTACTGAGAAGTAAAAACTCGACCAAGTGCGAGTCAGGTTCAGGTTCCGTACCACCGTACAATATTTAGCACTAGATAATAAAAAAACACGTTTCATTATTTTTTAATTAAATTACTCTTTTATTATTTGTTGTTCTATCGGTCATAGTAGTACACACTCTGTGAAAATTTCAACTGTGTACCTATTACGGTTCATGAGATACAGCCCGCTGACAGACGGATGGACGGACAGACACGCGGAGGCTTAGTAAGAGGGTCCCGTTGGCACCCTTGGAGTACGGAACCCTAAAAATAATCAGAGCACGAACGCGTGTCGTAAATACAACTATCCTATAACATTTTTTATTGAAATTTTTGACAGCAAGCACAATTACAATAACATCTGACCATAATCAATAAACTCGTACGCGTTTACGTAACTTTAGGCGTTCGTGATAGGTCCACCGTAGGGTAAGTTTAATGTCGTAATCAGTATTCTTACTTATGAGACTGGAGAGTGCATTATGCTGATATTATTAAAATTATATTTTTTATTTGAGGTTATTATTTTAGCCTGCTGTCGCTGAAAACCACCACTGGGGCTCAGTCTCGCTTAGGGTTGTAGCATTATGCTGCGCGATGGTCGTTTTGCGTGTATGTGACGCATATTTTCCACTAAATGGTTCATTTTTGTATTTGTGTCCTTTCTCTGCATCATGTTTACCGCAAATAAACATATTTCCTTTTTTTTTTCTTTTAATAAAACGAGGATGCTGTTGTCCTTGACATAATCCCGTTATCACCTGACACGATAAAAAATAAAATATAACAAGAATCGAATTACGATAAAAATATTCATAATAACAACAATACCAGCACTATTTCGTATAGAAGCGTCCAGCTAATCGATTCTATAAAAATCTCACCGTGAAAAGTTAGGTGAAGTGAGCTTAGAGTGAGCTGTCAATCTCTAGCATTAGTTGGAATGACAGCTCACTTCACCCAAGTTTTCACGGTGAGATGGTTACAGAATCGCACTGCTGCTCGCTCACACAGTCACACCTTTGCAAAGTAAAGCACAGTACTCCTATCTATTGTGCGCTCACGTTCACAGTTAAAAGTATCAAATAAAGCACACAGCTAACTTCAGTTAGTTTTAATTCGTAGAAGCACTGGTGCCAGGGCAAATACTTAGCAAATTCCGAAGTACGAGTACTTTAGTTATTTTGCTCATACACGGGCAACTAAATTGTTGGAGAATGATCGCGTTATTTTTGGACATCGCATTCTTTCATTTTTCTCTATTCTTCTTCGGTTCGCTGGCACGAGACTAATTCTATTCTTGTTGAGCCAATACTTTGCCACTTCCACGGCGTTGTCGGTGGCGGCGCAGAGGTCACTTTGACTGCATGTTTTGGGACACAAAGGGCAGGAAAGGAGGATCTTTCTCTATAAGAAAGCAATGTCTACTGAATTTAATACTCTAGCGACCCAAGGTGATGTTGCGACATGTCAAACATCGTGATTTCTGTCCTAAAATTAGTTAAATATTGATTGATTAAATACATAAATCTTCCGGAAAATCCTCTAAGTGGTGGTGGACACCGCATCAGAATCAAAGCTGTAGCTTCGAAGAACTAAGCGGTCACACTCACACAGATAGACACGACCCCATTGCTCTACTCAGTTGGCCGATTGTTGCCGGAATGTAGCTCGTGTGTGACCTTAACTGAAGTGCCTTCAAACAGTGCTATCGCGAACTAACGTAACAAGTGTCGTTGTTGTTCGGCGATGTTGTATGGAATGTTTAAGATATCGTTATGTATTTATCATGTATATAAGGTACAAAGGTACTGCTACGATGTGGGTCCGGGTTCAATGTATAGCAGGTATTCGGTTAACTATAAGAGTTAATTTACTCTACCTAGATCTAAGTAAGTGTTTAATTGTGTGAGTAATGTCTGTTACATAGGTTAATTCCTAACACGGAACTGGGCTTGCTCCACTATCCACTATAATATTCCTCGCTCATCCGTCGCTCATGATGTAGTATTTAAGTTACCTGTACTCACAGTTGTTTGAAATAAAGATTATTATTATTATGCCGTTTATTTATTTACTTATCTTATTGTATTACATTTTTAAATACATATGTTTTTAAACATAAAAATGAAGTATAAAAAAACATTTAAAAATATAAAAAAATAGTGATCCACCGATGTCGGGAGCAGGGTCCGAACTACCGGTGTTTAGGGCTCCAGAGACAGGAACCTTCTCACAATGCGAGCCGTATCGAGGAGTACTGCCTTATTATTATTATTAATTAATAATTGCACTCCTGGATTTCTGTTATACAGGGTGGCAGGGCCATCGACGCGCAACCATGGATTCAGTACATGATTCTGAAGCCCTTGCGTTGAAATTTTTCGCCAGTCATGAAAAAAAATGTACTGCACTTTTCTATGACACAGCAGATTTTTTACACGCGTTTAAAATGTAGGGAACGGCTTTTTTTAAAATGGCCGACGAAAACTTTCAACGCTTGGGATCTACAATCATATGCTGAATTCTTAGTTCCAGTCTGCGCGTCGATATTCCTGCGACCCTTTATAGTAACTACGTATACAAAATTACTATCTCTAAGACCAAATACTTAAACACTAGCTGCACACAGAAATCGAACCCGCGTCCCCAGGACCAAAGCCTCTCGCGTTCTCCTACCTGACAGGACAGGACTACCTGTGTTAGAGAAGTAAGTGAGACCGAGTTTCCCTTAATGAATTCACAGTATTTTTTCCACATTTTCATCCCTATTTCTCCAGTTACAAATTCAGCACCCTTATCCAATTTGTAACTAGAAACCTTACCTTCCCACCTACAGCCAGTAATGATTATTTTCCAACGTTCTCACCTTACCATTTCTAAGATAATTTTATCAAAATATTCAGACGCAAAGCTGACTATTTGTTGCGTAAAATTACAGTAACAAAGAGAACTAATGATAGTTAATAATTTGCAACTACTTCCAGGGAACGATCCTTTCAAATTACGCGAGTAAAGAATAACATGGTGAATATTCTTTTTAAAGAATTGTATTATTTGATTATGTCATAATGAGTTCCTATTGTTAGCAAAGTTAATATACCTGTGCTTTTATTTGTGCCTTCTTCTTTGTGAATCGAGCTTTGTGACGTGACAAAGTAGACTTAATTAATTCCATGCTACTGTTAATAATGAAAGTAAACCGACAGAAAGACGCAAGTCTTTCTATCCGTTTGCTACGCTTTCCAGGATAAATTACTGAACTGATTTTGAATAATAATTGTAGCACAGTGCCTATCTTTTTTATTACTTATAACACTACACACGTGAGGTAGCGTTTCAAATACCTACAGGCTACAGGGCCAAATTATGTAACTCGCCTTAAGAATGGTAACTGTAAACTTATGCGAATAACATTAAAACCATCGGTATCAAAAGGAAACTATTTATGAATTTCTTATACGAAGTTGCCAAGTATATCCAATGCCAAAATCCATTAACACAATCCTTGCCTCAGAACAAAAACTAACACGACGCACCATACAAACACTGTAACCTCTTTTCTTTTATACCCCAGATATGCATGCAACCAACCAACCATCTTGAAAAACAAAACATAAGGCTCACGTACACAAAACGAATCACATCTACAAACTCTAAATTCTCAGGAGGGGAAGTGAAATGAATAAAGGCTAGTCGGACACCTCTTGGCGTCGAAAAAGACGTGGCGCGGGTGGCTCTCTCTCGCGGGAACGCCGGCAATTTCACGGTGTTCTGCCGCCGCGTTTTATAACGTGGGACGTGTATTTTTTACTGGATGCCTTGAGTTTAATAGGCAGGTCTTGGGAAGAAGTTCTATAAATGTCCTGTTGTGAGCTGATTTGTTTTAGATTTAAAAGAGCTGGGTAAATTATTGCGATGGGCTTCTTGAATGTACATTAAAATAAATAAATTGAATGTACTTGGGCATTATGAATTGTCTTAAAAAGGACCGGTCGGTTGATTCAATTGTTGTTTAGATTTAGTTAAACTTATGACTTCATTTTAAAGATGTTTTATATGGTAGAGATGTTACCGGCCAAACCCGATTTTAGGATGAACTAGTTTCGCCTAGGCCAAACTAGTTCTCCCTATACTCGAAAAGTTATAGTTTAGTGAAATTTGCAACGTAACACGCATATATCTTTTTTAAATCGAAAAAGCTAGGTTAGGTTAGGTTAGAACTGTGACCACATAACGCACGAGCCGAGCGAGCGAAGCGAGCGGTGCCGCGGCAGCGGCCGGCGAGTGCCAGAAACATATTTTAGTCTAGGCGAAACTAGTTCATCCTAAAATCGGGTTTGGCCGGTAACAGAGACATAAAGAAACACGTCCCGAAGACAGGATCAAGAGTCGACACGAAACGATTTAAAGAACCACTCTAAGAAACCGCACTTACGTACAACAAAAACAAATTCTAATGCATTTCCTCTCCAAACACTTCCATACCTCAAGCTCTCCAAACACAGCCACCATTTTTATTTGTATTCGTTCCCCTTCTCTTGTTTTTGTGGAGTTATCCGTCTTCATTACCCGTTCTATTCTGTCAGCTCGAGAGTTGAGCGTCGTTCAAGACTGGTAAGCCCTCCAGCGCTCAATTGTCGACTAATTGAATCGTTGTCGAAAGGACTGGTTCGTATTGTGTTCTCGTATTGTGGTTCTTGATATTTGAAGAAAATAAAATTTTGAGTGTGTCGTGCTTTGGTCTCGAGGATGTAAATAAAGGAATTATAAGTTAATGAGTGTCTTCAATATTGTTCCTGAAATAGATAATAATGATGGCTTTGAACAGACTCGTGAATATCCATCAAAAGAAAAAAACATTCAGAGAGGGCAGGAATAATAATACCACTTAAGATTCATCAAACTGAATTTTAGGTTCTCACAGCCTATTCCAGCCTCATTTTATTTTTTTAAAGGGCCTGGAAACAAAACGACGAAGTACCACGACATCATAAATGCAATTAGAACTGGCACACAAAATCACGATAAAAACTTTTTGAAATTGATTCCAATTTTCCGATATTCCTTTGTGGCTCGTCCATTCATCGTAGAGGCTCAATGTCGATCATCGGCAGGCTTTTTATCGCCCTTATCTGTTTCAAACTGCCAACACGGGCTGTTTGTGAAGTTAGATAATGCTTCCGTGCCTCCACCATATGATCTTTTGAATTTTTCATTTGTGTGGTAAATTCTCTCGCTTTTTGTTCAGAAGGTAAGCGCGTTTAAGTAATGATTTTATTATTTCGCGTCATTACGGATGTGCCAAACCCGATTGTTGCCTTTGTAAGCCTTTTATTTGTTTTGTCTCTAGTCGTTAGAAACATTATCTTTTTTTTCAGCTGCTTGTAAATGGTTACGGCCAAGAGTACGTTTTGTGTTGTTTTAAATAAATTCTTCTTTAATGAAAACTTTTTTCTTGATCACGGTCACTCTAACTTAAGTTATCAATACTTATTTGTCTACTCACATTTCCAATGTGCGCTTTTATAATTCCTAACGTGACGATATTATTGTGGATGCCCACGTCCACATCACGATATTACGATAACACAGTGAAGTAAAATGTATGGAAATATAATATTATGAAGACGCTTTTTTTCCCGTCCACGATAACGTTATTACGTGCACATATTTCCGTACATTTTATGGACGTAGACTCTAATAAAGTAATATCGTGACGTTAGAAATTATAAAAGCGCAAATTCATTCACCTTTTACGACAGCTTCAAAAATATTAACTTCCATTTTACAAAACCTTGTCACTATTTGCATAACAATAGCTATCCTCCAATACAGTGCATGTTTATTCACCCACTGAATATTTTATAACTGTCATTTACTCAAATGAAAGAACGTAACGCGAGTGTTTCACTGGTGATTTTAAAATGGCCCCCCTATCAATATGTATGATGCTTTCGTTAAGCGCGGATACATAGCGTGGTATTGAACTCTCGATTAATAAAAATAGCTTTTTGACTGTTTCTGGATTTCGGAAATTAAGGTTTTCTGTTATATATGGTTACTTTTGCAGAGTGAAGTGCTACTAAAATAAATAGGCCACGTGACTGAAAAGTTACAAAGGCAATGGTGTAGATATATTAATGATTGGTCGCTTTTAAAGCGTAGAAATCAAGACTTTGTCCTTCAGTGTAATATACAAGCTAATTTAATTATATTACTTACTTTACTTATTGGCGGGGCCCGTGGCTAAATAATAACAGCCGCACAAGTCGATCGATCAGGTTAAGCTGCGCTTGTCGCGGTTGGTCTGTGGATTGGTGATCTTGACCTTTACACCTCTCCGTGCCTCGGAAAGCAGCTGTTATTCGTGCTGTTATTCAGGCATGTTATTCCGGGCTGTTATTCGTGGATCTTTGACAGTCGTTACAGGTCGTCAGAAGCCCGAAAGTCTGACAACCAGTCTTACCAAGGGGTTTCGTATTACCCAGTAACTGGGTTGTGGAAGGCAGATGGGCAGTCGCTCCATGTAAAATACTGGTACTCAGCTGCATCCGGTTAGACTGGAAGCCGACCCCAACATAGTTGGGAAAAGGCTAGACAGATGATGACTTACTTCACGATACTCTTTTCCTACCTACTAATTCTAATAGGTCTATATAAAATAACAACATGTCAGCCTAGTCAAATAACCCGCCTCTAACTGTTCCCGGCGCAAAGGTGCCCAAAACGCTTCCTGCATTGCCACGTTGGATGGCAATGGCTAACCTTTGCACCAAGACCGAGGCGGAGCGAGAGTCACCCGTTTTGTCACGGAGCTTGTGCCCTATCTCACTAATGAGCTTCCTGGCCTCAGTGCCCCAAGCACCCATGGTCTCCACGGCAATATGCACAAAATGATAGCGGTCCACCAACGGTGCGTACTTCACCCTCTTCCTCTCAGCGGCGTCTTCCGCTACTGCTGACGGAGAGTGGACGGTGCGACCAAGGTGGCTGGCAGCAACAGTGCTGACGCAAGTTGCGTCCCAAATTAGGCACTTGCCATTCCTCCAAGGCACGAGGGTCAGCCCGTTCGGCCTTTTGCCGTCCGTCCTGCACAGACCCGGAGACTCCTACTAATTGTTGGAAAACTGTTTTAAAATGACTTAATGTTGTCCCCTATTGAAAAAGGAAACAAAAGAACTGTTTCCAGCCAGAAGTTCCACCAGCCAAATGAAAAAAATAAAAATTCATACAAAAAAGGTTTTAGCTAATTCGATAGCCGAACGCGTTTGTGTGCTCCATTGATTTAGAAACAAAATGGCGCTGTTTGAAGTACAAACGATCCTTGTTCCACATTTTTCCGTGCATTAATGAATCCTCACATATGTCGTTTGGAAATCGGTTCGTTAGTATGTATGGATGGGAAAAAAGATGATTATGAAGTGGGCAGTATTTTTAATTCGATGTTGCTGGTTAATTGGGCTACTGGCAGCAAGTTTGATGATGTTTTTTTTTTAGTTGTTCCACCGTCACGTAACGAACGTCCATAAGATTTGCAGGCTCTTAGATGCAGTGTATCTCATGATTTTCTGTTGTTAAATCATGTTTATTGTTTCGTAACACTTCTGTGTCATTTCGCTTTATGATTATTCACAGCCTATCTTTATAAATTTTAAACCTGATAGTTTTTTTGACATAGGTACGTACCTAGATAACATTTTTGTCATGCTCACATGAAAAGAAGAAAGAAAGAAAATACATTTATTTGCGGCAAACATGACGCATAGAAAAGAACACAAACACAAAAAAAACAAGTTCGGGATAAAACATGCGTCACAACAACCTACGCCAAACGGCCATCGTTCAGCAGAACGCTAAGACCCTATACGAGACAGAGCCCCAGCGCTGGTTTTCAGCGGCGGCCGGCTAAAAAACTAAAAAAAATCCGCAAAAATGTATGGTGTGACATTTATTCAGGTTTTTTGATGTGTTTACGTAAAAATAAATTATGAATTAATTAAAATTATGGACAGATCAAGAAAACAAGCTGAGCGTTTTATTACAGCAGAAAATTACAAGAAAAGTTTTTTTTCTGGTAACACACCTTCGTGCCCTGTCATGCTATCCCTACCGCCCGGTGGTCAAACATTCGCAATCAGTGAAAACTGGTGTGTTTGCCGTGTGCGCGAATAAATTGGGAGGCGCACGGTTCAAGCCGACTCACGGATACGATCGCTGGGAGAAAGGGGTTAATTGCACCTACAGCGTTGATGTTAAACCGAAATGAGTGCGTTTATTTTACTGACCTTATTAATATTCTGAGAACAAACTGGATGAAGAGTGTTGTTATTTTTATTTCAACTTTTTAACGGAATAATGTTGACTAGTAACTATATGTAGGTTTTTTAAATTAATATTGCCAGGCGAAGATCTAGGTTCTCGCTCAAGGGCTGCAAATATTTCCCTCTGGGGGACGGGGGAGAATTTCTTAAGCCGTGAAAGCCCTTTAAAAATAAACAGAGGTTGGCAAAGACTTATCTATATCTTAGTAAAATTTTTACACGAAATAAAAATACAGGTTACAAAGATTCAATGTCTAACTTAGAATTGTAGACTCAGTTTGGTCGAACTGCACCCGTTGCCCCCCTGTATTAAATTCACGCCTGAGTATTGCAAAAGTCATCAAATCGACATTAGATTTCAAATGAAAGCGGCAGTGATTCGAGTGAAAACAAACAAGAAAAAAAAATCTCAACATTTTCCTTAAACAAATACCGCTAAAAGAAATAAACGTCAAAGAGTACTAAATTGAATGACAGAGGCAGTTTTGGAAGTTTGCTTTAAAAAAGAGAAAATTAGAGTTCGTGAAAAGAGGATTAAGGCAGTGAGTGTCGAAAGGCAGCCGATTGCAGCCTCCCCGGCAACAATCGGCTGCATTTCGACACTCCGAGATCGACGATACACTGTGAAACGTAAACAGAGAAACAGTTTGATATTTTCGTGAGCCGACGAATGGATGGATGGTTTTTTTGCTGTCGTTTCAGGTTAGGAATAACTTTGAGGTTAGGTGAGCAGTGGTGGCCCAGTGGTAGGTCGCTTTACTTTGTGTAAATTATTTTATCACCACTGTTCTCAAAACGGTGAAGGAAAACATCTTGAGGAAACCGGCATGTCCTGGAATCAAAAATTCGTGACGTGTTATTCTACTAACACATTATAGGCTGATTATGCTATTATATCATAACTGCAGGTAATGTTTACAGGAAGGGTTTACAAGAAGTTAGTCAGAAGAAAACACACATAATTATAAGAGTTCAGTACAGCATCCCTCTCCCCAGCCACCATACCTCATACCCATCACACCAGGTTATCTAAACAAATAAATTCGACGAACCACCTAATTTAACACGCTACCCTTCAACCCGAACCTACTCAATAATTTCGAAGACACGGCGAAACACGCTCGCTTTCCAGCTAGCCCCGTGTCCTAACACCCTCGATACGAAACCGATGGCGAACTAAAACCCCAGAGAGTTAAGTTATGGAGGGAGGCAGAATTCAATAAAGAATTGAAATGTATTTTCTGTTAGAATTGTTTCTTGCGTGCTGGGAATACAACCCTAGCGTGATTACTGCGTGGAATGAACGATTGTTTTCTTAATATCGTACCGATATTGTACGATATTGGTTCGGTATTGGGTATGGGATGGAATAAATAATTTAATGCGGTGTGTGTCGTATTAATTTGAGTTGGGGTTCCGCGGCGAGTCAAGTGTACGGTTGTCGGATTGATTGATTGATTGCGAATATTATAGGAGTATTGAATGTTAATCATATATTCAGGACCATATCTTGAAGTTTCAGATTGGGGAACAGATTAATGCTCGGTTCGTATAAACAAACGAATCGTTTTGCTTACCCATGGTAGCATTTTTTATTGCCAAACTGGGCATGTAAATAGATTCGTAAGCTGACTTTACCTGAATGAATGAATGAATGAATGAATGAATGAATGAAAGGCACCGATCCCAGCATGGTTAAACCAGACTCGATTAATCGAATGAACCCCAAGATTCGCACTAGCTCCTGAAGCCTCATGTTCATGGTGCTACAGCGACCATTGCATATCAAGGAGTAGACCGGGGGGCGCGGTAATTGTAAGGAAGACGTGCCCGTAGGAAAGGGAAGGATTTAAGAGCCTACCGGATATGCATCCTAGAGTAAGCATTGGACTAGTGGAGAGATGGGTGATATTTGTCTATGGATGGGCATCTTTTAATGACGTCGCGGCCAGGTGCTTCAGGTCGAGCTTCACCTGTGAATCTTTTGGCGGGGTTTCAACTGCTTTCTCGGCTCTTTTCTATGTCCTTGCTCTGCTGTGTTAAATGTCTTCGTCGTATATCTTGCTACTGTCAGCGTTTTACTGCCAGTGGTTTTGTAAATGTCACTAGCAGGTTTCTTGATCTTATTTATGGGTTCCGCCGTATCCCTCCAAAAATTGATTCCCTTGTATTCCCCCGAAGTATTTCATGTCCTATTTTAAGTTGTCGTTCCATGTGTAAATAGGTCGGTAGTGTATGCAGCAGGTGCAGTTCGCGGCGCCCATGAACATGAGCGAGTTAGCACATCCTGTCGGACTTGATGAGTTTGGTTACTGTTTATGCTCCTAAGATTTCATGCATTTCCTTTTGTCTTGATTCATTCCTAGCTTGGTTAATCAAGTCTCTCATGATAATGACTGTTTATTTGAGACTGGGGTTTCATGGACTGTCCTTGCTCTTTACGTGTTTTATACTGGTTAACTAAAGGCTTAACATGTTGTGGTGTTTTGACGTTGGTTGTTTCGTTCTTGCATTAGAACTATCGGGTTGCTGTAGTAATGTTCGTTGTCGGTCATGACCCAGCTATCATAATGCTGGTCCTTGTAGTGGATGTGTATGTTGCCAGGTTCTGGTTCGTCGGTAGGTGACCAGTGGTTGTAGGTGTCACCAGTGTGAAGTTGGTATGTATAGAGATAGAACTCGGACGCGGCGATTAGGATATCTTCTCCTCCCCAGAACGTCATGTTAAACTGCGTGGCTTGTCTTTTGTTATCCTTTGTTCCTGGGAGAGATTGCTGCACGGTCTCCAGCCACGTGTCGGACTCTTCGTTCTGTGTCCAGGCTTTATTGATGGGTTTGGTGACGCACGTGAGGGCTTCCTGTAATATTTGTAGTATCGCTTAATTACCACTTGGTCAGCTCCGGGAGCATTTTAGTAATGCTTACCGTTACGTTTTTGTTGTTAATACTGTGTTACTGAGCTAGCCAAGGCTACGACCAGCCCCGAAGGCTGTTCGTTTGAGACTGGGTTTTCGTGGATTGTCCTTCCTCTTTACGTGTTTTATACTGGTTAACTAAAGGCTTAACATGTTGTGGTGTTTGGACGTTGGAGCTGACTTTACCTGTGTAGAAAAATCAGTGGTGTGACAAACGATAAAAAAAATCCTGTTTCTCATATTGGTGTGATAATCTGGTGAGACTACGAGTCGGCAAGGGTGATAGCTACTTCCGTATGGGTGATGTGATAGGTCGAAGATTCTTGAAGAGTCTTAATTTTAACCAATAACGGTCCGTAAATTATAGGAACCGGCCAAATCAAGTAACAAAACTGTCTCCAGAAGGGAGCAATAAATATGCAGATGTATAGATGAAAAAGACGTAAGGTGCTGACCGGAGGGCAGAAGAATGACGATGAAAAGATTTTACCAAACACAATGCTCGCTGAAGGAGACTCAAGCTCATAGTTTCAGCATAGCATAGCAAGTATTTTTTATGAAGTCACATCTGGTGTCCCACAAGGCTCCATCCTTGGTCCGCTCTTATTTAACATATTTATTAATGATATAGGTGACTGTTTCCGCTACACTGAATTTCTATTATACGCCGATGACCTGAAGTACAAGTCCACCAAAACTGTCGATGATTGCATTTTACTTCAACAAGACCTTGATAGACTTACAGACTACTGCCACAGTAACAAATTAAAAATTAGTTTACCGAAGTGCAGCTATCTTAAAGTTTAAAGAACTTTATTTTCTCATAAGAACATAGTTCACTTAAAATGAGATTCACAAAATAATATCATAATAAATACAAATACAGCTTTAGCTTAGGGCGACAAGTTTCATACTATTACGTCTAAATAGTTTTATTTCACAATCTGTTCATGTAGTATCTCATTAAAAATAATGACTGTAATTAAGCGATTTTATTTTTTTTTGTAAATATTTAAATTGTCACACATTTTTATGTCGCTAGGCAGGCTGTTGTAAACCGACTAACTGTTGCTAACGCTAGTCTAGGCCAGGCTAACTGTTGTACCTTACGTTTATTATTACTACTATTTGCCACGCGTACTGCTATTAATGTTCCGAGCGATTAGCTCTTTTTTTCTTAAACTTCTATGCCTACTTGTGGACAGCGTTGTGGGTTACTTTATAACGAAATTGCTATTTTGTTAAACTAGTTGTAAGTCCTTATCATGTAACTGTTTGCCGTTCCTCTCAATAAAAAATAAAATAGCATAATCAGCCTTAATGTTCGCACTGCTGGGACAAGGTCTCCTCTCTAAGAGAGAGAATGGGCTGTAATCCACCACGCGGGTTGGTAGATATCACATGTCTTCGGATTTTTGGTCACGATGTTTTGAGAGCCATGATGATGAAATAAATTACACAAAGTAAAGCGCCTGCCTGGGTTCGAACCCACGATCACTCGTAAGCCGTTACCACTGGGCCAACACTCTCACTGGTTTCTGCATAAGTACCGACTATTTTGACAAAATTCTAAAAGATAGAAAACATTCGGTCGCTACACCTATCTAAAATTAATAAAACGCACACATATACATTCATATTGAATTGCAAACAAACTAGTTAGATAACCCAATCCATTGTGTTTGCAAAAATAAACTCCATTTCAAAAACAATATACGATCCTTTAGATAAACCAGTACCGTATAATGGTGTGGTCACATTGTTTCAATAGCCGCAGATTATGTTAGACAGAAATGCCTTAATCTGCCCCGAGACCCTGTGGTTTGCCCAAGATGTACAGATTGATGTATTTCTGGCCCAATGCTAGGTAGGTAGTATGGTAGTATGGTTTCGCTACGAGGGCTCCCGAAGTAATGTATGAAAATTAATCATTAGGGATTATTCGGAATATCTTAAATCTATTCTCAAGAGGGTTTAAGAGATAATTAAGCGTCAATCATAACGCCAGAGGGATTATTCTAATATTTCGCTTTTGATAAACGAATTAAAAATGCACCCTCATTTTGGTTTTAGAAATTAAAATAATTGGATAAGTTTTTGTGTTTTGTTTTTTACGTCTAAAGTTTGTTCAACTCCCGGATCGGGAAAAACAACATTTTGTTAAAATATTTAGCAAGCAAACCTTTTTGTATTTTGCATAGAAGCACTTTGATTGACATTTAAAAAAAAATCGTGAAATATGTGTAATCAAGTGTTGGCAAAAGTTAATTTAATCAATCAACTCAGTAGTTTGTATCCAACTATATGGCGGTTACAAATGGCTAATCAGCAATACATTTCCTTATTCACACTTTAAACATAGCACTGCGATTCGCGCAAGCTTCATTAGGCTGAATACACAGCATGCTAATGCCAATACACAGTTTATGACTACCGTAGTATGAATCCTTAATGCAATCCATTTCTTTACGGTTGCCCGGGATGCCCAGTTACCACCCCACACCACTTTAATTAGTTCGTACTTTAATTCTACATGTAATATTCGCTCTGGCAACATTTTTATCGGTTTCCCTCATTTTTCTTTACGTTTCTGTATTTATAATGTAGAAGTAGAAAGTTGGAAACGAAGTTTTTAAATTCTGTACCTATTTAATTTTCTTTTGGATAAATAAGTGAAGTGAACAGACAGACATTTTTGCCTTCTGTGTTTTGAAGATAAATAGCAGGCTTTTTGTGATGTGAAGAGAAAATAAATGAGAGAGATACATCATTTTATGAAGTATCTGCATGAAGTGTTAATTAAATGGTAGTTTTATATATTAGAATCACTTACAGTCAGTGATCCACATTAGCCCTGAATCGAAAGAGGTGGAAGTCATGGCTTTTGCCCAGAAGTAGATGATACAGGCAGACAGTAAGTACATAATTTAGTAATGTACTTTTGTAGTTTTCATTGCAGGTAAAGCAAATAGTAAAAACATTATTCCAATATAGGCTCATAAAGCTTCACTCCAATGATCACGAAAATGTTATCTGTAACAGAGTATTTTCTTGATTTCCATTCTCATTTTTCTCACGTGCGACTACGAAGGTTAGGTACACGAATGAAGGTCAAAAGGTCAATGGCTATTCGTCTGGTCTATTCTTTACGTTCAGTGAATTTGTGTTAGAATATTATTGATATTGATATATTTCTCATAACTTGCGAGTGTTTGTATCGATTTTTTTCTGGAAATTCGGTTCTGTTTCAGTTTCAAGAGCAACTTTGTTATGTCTGCCCCATGGATTAGCGTTTTTAGTGTAGGCCGAAATAAAATATGTTATTCGACTCTCTGCGCCCGAAACTATTTGGCAAGCCTGATTTCGAATACTCTGCCAATTTTTCAGTGACTATATTTCGTGACTTATTGACTACAGTTAGTTTTTGTTCTAGTTCCAGATATGGCACTAATATAATGGATTATACAAAAGTTTGGTTTGTATTTTGCAAAACTTGCACCATCTTTACATACCAAGACCCCTCCGTGCCTCGGAAAGCATGTTATGCCGTTGGTCCTGGCTGTCATTCGTGGATCTGACCGTCGTTATGGGTCGTCAGAAGTCCGAAAGTCTTACAACCAGTCTTACCAAGGGGTTTCGTATTATCTAGTGTCTGGGTTGTGGAGGTCAGATAGGCAGTAGCCCCATGTAAAATACTGGTACTCAGCTGCATCCGGTTAGACTGGAAGCCGAAACCAACATGTTGGGAAAAGTCTAGGCAGATAATTTTGAAAAACTTGAAAATAACCCATCACTTACCCCATTTAATTAAGTACCTACTACTCAATATCTATTACGAGTATCACAAACAGCCCATCAAAACATGTGCAACTGCACCGCTCAGTTCAAACGTGTCGCCGCATTAATGTGTGCACATCCTTACGAACAAAGGAAACTGAACCTAAAGACATACATAGTTTATACAACGCGGGGGACAAAATGGACCAATTGTTTTACCTCAACGGCTCTTTTGTGGCACAAACATAGTGTGGGCAGTTGCGTGGCTTAATTAATTTATAAAGGCCACTCTTTGAAGCCGGCTGTGTACACGGACGTGAATTTGGCGCAAATGTTAGTGGAGATGGTTTAGCAGGAAATATTGGGTTGAGGCTGGCTCTGATGGAAGAGGTGTATTTCTTTTTTAGTTTTTGATTAAGCTTCAGTGAATACCTATGTGCGGGACGCGCATAGCAGTTGCATCTTTTTGTAACTTATATTTTTTTACTATTTAGGTATAAAAAAATCAACTTGAAGGTATAATTAAGGTATAATGCTTAGACGGAGCCCCGCCGTGTCCTCGTAGAGGCGATCGGCAACGGCGGCGACCTCTCGCGTCCGGCCCTGGTGCAAGCCATGGTCCGGGGCGAGAGGGAGTGGGAGGCAGTCACCTCCTTCTGCGAAGCAGTCATGCTAGCGAAGGAGGTGGCTGAGAGGCCGAGAGAGACCACCTCACGCCTCAGCCGCCGCGGGAGACGCTCCGGGCGTCGGGAGCCGCGTGACGACTCCCGGCCACCGTAGGCGCGGGCCTGCGGGCGGTGAGTAATGGGTAGCTCACCGTCCGATCAGGACCAGGCCCGTGCCGGACGGCGCGTTGTGTTCCACGCGCGCCTCAAAGAGATGTCAGCAGAGGACGGGGCCCCATAGGGCCGAAGCCTGCCGGGGCGGCGGGATTTTCCGAAAGGTTAACCGCTGCCCTGGAACAGAAAGGGCTAAGGAAGGAACACGGGTGGGTTTTAGTCAGTAAAAGTCTGACACTCCCTTCCGCTCCACCCAGAGCGGGAGGGGTCATTTGATGATTTCCCATCCAAAAAAAAAAAAAAAAAAGGTATAATTCAATGTGTTTTGTGTGGTAAAATAAGGTGGAATGTTATTTGAAACAAGGAACACCTACACATCCGTTGAAATACCGAACTACACAACTATGACGTTTACATGTATAATTTAATTGAGGGGTAATTTGCAATCCTGAGCCAAAAGTTCAGTAGCTTCCTAAATATGACAGAGGGGCTTGTGGCTAAATAATAACAGCCGCACGGATCGAACGATCAGGTTAAGCTACGCTTGCCGCGGTTGATCCGTGGATGGGTGACCATCTTTACATATCAGGACCCTCCGTGCCTTGGAAAGCACGTAAAGCCGTTGGTCCCGGCTGTCATTCATGGATCTTTGACAGTCGCTACGAGTCGTCAGAAACCCGAAAGTCTGACAACCAGTCTTACCAGTATCGCATTACCCAGTAACTGGGTTGTGGAGGTTAGATAAGCAGTCGCTCCATGTAAAATACTGGTATTCTGCTGCATCCGGTTAGACTGGAAGCCGACCCCAACGCAGTTGGGAAAAGCTAAGCAGATGATGAGCTTCATAAATATGACAGTTTACAGTTTTTTGTGTGTTACATATTTTACAAAGAAAATAATTATGTTAAACGGACATTTTTATTATTAAGATAAAAGTTATCTGGTGATTGTAAAATCGGCCCTAATTAGACAAAATAATGTTATAATTGTTTTGTTGTAGTCACAGCACCCAAGCAAATTCTTCACCAACGCTTTTATCCTTCAAAGTTTTTCATCGCAATCGACCACAGTTCTTATAACGCCATTGCAATCCACTTCCTCAATGCAGTCGCACTACCCTGTCTAATAAACATCGAGACACAATGTGGGCCTGTCTAGTCTTTAACATTTCCACTATGGATTCCTCTCTTCCTGTCATAAACCCTCGGTCGCCAGTGCCCGGACACTTGTAACTTTTGCCGGACACTTTGAAGAAGATATTTATGTTTTGTTGGCACGCAATCTGTACGGGAACATTCCATACTTTGTGGCCATACGTGGATTTTGTTTCTTTGTTGATGCAGGGCCGCGCCGCCCCTGTGTGCGAAGTGTGCGGCGCACACAGGCGCCAAGATAATAAGGGCGCCGCGCCGCCATCGAAATTATTTTTGTTACACTTACACAACATCATATTCATTGTAGTGGAGTATCGATAAGTAAGTAGGTACAATAGGCGCAACATATGCCTTGTAAATAACAAAACATAATATTGCGCTTATTGTACAAGTCTCCCAAGATAACATTCACGTTTGTGGTTTAATATTACGCTTTGGGTTTTAGTTTACATTAGTTAAGAGCTCAGCGTTAAAATCAAAAGAACCGCCGCCGCCGCCGTGAGTTTGTTTGAATGAGTTTATGAACGCAACCCGAAGCGATGCGTGCGACGCAAGCAGGGTGGGGTCACGGGAATTCCCCGACTTTAAGGAACGGGAGATCTAAAACAATTGAATAATCATTCAATCGAAAGTGTATGCAGGGTGCGCATTGATTTTTTATAATAAGAATAAGTTCTAGTACTGAAAACGATATATAGTTTGTGTGTTAATAATTGTTTTAACGTGTTTTCACGATGAGTGTGATAATAATCAAGATAAAAAAAAGAAATTATCTGGTTACCAGAATTTAATAAGGAAAAGAAAACAAGAAGAAGAACGTGATAAAAATACAACTAAAATAAGTAAATATTTTACGGCTCTACCATCAACTTCCAAAGAATCATTAGAGACAGAAACCATTCATTTTATCGATGAAGGTGTTATACAATCTGGTTCAAAAAACGCTTCATGTAATGGTATGTACTGTTTTATGTAATTTTCTATACAAATAAAAATAACTTTAGTCTGTTTGTAAAGACAAAAATAAAAAAATAAATATATAATAAATTCGCAAGCGGAAGCGAACTGGTTTTACCTATTTAGGAAAATATTATCTAAGTACTCGTCTATAAAACTGGAGAACATTTATTTCGGTCAAAATTAACAAATAAAAAAATAAGTCGAAACATGAAGATTCGTGAAAAAAGAGGCGCTTCATAGGTTTCGCACACAGGCGCTGTGGGGGGTCGGCTCGGCCCTGTGTTGATGGTATTGTGGTAATTTTTGTTGATGTGATCGGGGCTATAAGAACGTTAGGGTAATACTTACTGAAGAAGATCTCTTAGAAAGATGACGTATATTGAAGTGATGGTATTTACTAAGATTTTCCTGGTTAGAAGTATGTAAAAATCTGGCCATTATTAGATGATTCTAAAGAGCTGTCCGTTACAGAAATCAAGCTCATAGTACCAAGGCTAACTCAGTTGTGCTGCTGGGAATAACAGATTATAATCCAGTTCAGTGAGTTTGGTAAGTAGGTACCCTTATACAAAAGCCCCCATACTTCACTGTTTTTGAACACTGTCACACATCACCTCATTAACATCTTAAACCAATTCCTATAAATATGGGATCATTAAACGGAATCCAATTATGCAATAAAACATGTTTTATTACCCTTCCATCATTTATAACGAGTTTCAAAGAAGATTTAACACGTGAATGTTGCCACAATTCTGATGTAATTTACCCTAAAATGGAGGGAAATTTTGGAGGGAATCCACGACCAATATATCACATATGCTGTTATCACTGCCTTGTACGGTTAAGGAAATTGTTACTTGTTGTTGGCGCCTAGTGCTACATTCATAGCAACGTTCACAACAACGACGTCATTCAAATGATACACTGTAAATAGTTAGGAGTTTACTTTTTTTTCTTAATTTTTATAAGTTACCCTACATTACCTTTTGTTAATTCTCATCTTTGCAAACGATTGATCGCTCCGCAAATTATTGTAAAAACCTATTCTGTGTCGAAATACAAGCTTAAAACTATCCGTGGGTTTCATTTATGTCCAATACGAGACATAAAATTTGGCGACCGTGACAGGACCTTTCGCAAAACGAAAAAATATCAAGAAATTACGAAGCCCGGTCAGCTTGACCATCTAAGCTACAGATCTGCTACATCAAAAAACTATATGTTGGAGTATTTGGAGGTTCAGCCATTGCAGCCTACACCTGATTCACGGTCTGGACACAGTGATATCAACAGAAGTCGCCGTACAGCAGCCTGGCCAATGCAGCTAAGTGACCTTTCCTTGACCTACTCACACATACCTACGTTTTTTCCCTACTGATCCTTTATAATTCATAAACCCCGAGATTTTACATGTGCTTATTTCATGCAGATAGGTACTTGAATAACTAATTAAGCAGTGATTAATTCCTAAGATAAATATCTACACACATAGAATTCATTGACTTCATATTGTTTTTTTGGCGTAAGTACCTACGTCAATGTCTTACCGGTTTGAATGACCTACTTATTTTACAAGATACATTGTATCTATCACAGCTACAAGTAGATACCTTTACAGTCTAAACTATTATCTATTATATTTTCAACAATTAGATTCGAGCCTAGGTAAATAATAATATTTTTTGCAAGTCATTAAGATTGTTTCGCCGAACATTCCAGGAACGGTGACGTCATTTGAGACGGCCGGGGCCTACAATATAGTCAAGCCTCATCCACGGTACCTCATCCGCGGAGTACTGTCGGGTTCAGCACCGGTACTTCCAGACCACAGGTGACACAGGAAGAGGGACGTAAGATAAATATTTTATTAATAGTTCATTGTATTCTTGCATAGTTTTACCGTACATATATAATTCTTATTACCTACTAAAAAATACAAATTTCTTTTATTTACTTTGTTTATTGTTACAATGGGCAAGGATGACGGTTCCGTGCAAGAATTACAAGATCTCATTGTTAAGCGTAGTTCAATAAAGGGCCAAATTACTAAGTTTAGGAATTATTTAACGAGTCTGTTGACAAAGGATTCTGTTACACGCATTGAACTAGCCGAGTTAACACTTAAACTTAGTAAATTTGAGTCACTGTCCGTTCGCTTCGACGACTTGCAGAATCAGATTGAGATATTAAATTCGAGTAATTTATCAATCGAGATTGATGAAAGGGATGATATCGAACAATTATTCATAACAAACATTGCCAATGCTCAGAGTCTCATTCAAGATCATCAGCCTAATAACCGTCACGATGAATCTGGCAACATGCTCAATTCTAGCCATGGTTCAGCTGCTCCTTTGAATGCTGGCAATCACGAAGTAGGGTTCAAACTGCCACAGATACAAATAGCCAAATTCAACGGGACGTTCTTCCGTTGGCTTGAATTTCGTGACACATTTAAGTCAGTCATACATAATAATGAGCGCATTGCCCCTATTAATAAGTTTCATTATCTATTATCTTATTTGGAGGGAGATGCAGCTAGAATAGTGAGTAACTTGGAAGTCTCCAATTCTAATTATAGTATTGCTTGGAAATTGCTATGTGACAGATATGATAACAAACGACAGTTAATAAGCCATTATTTGTCTTCTTTATTAAACATAAATCCAATGTCTCGCGAATCAGATAAGTCACTTCGCTTTATGGTGGACCACGTTACCAAGAACCTGAGAGCTTTGTCTGGCTTGGGGCTACGTGTTGATAATTGGGATGTTTTATTAATACATATACTGTGTTCTAAGCTAGATAACCGTACTCTTACCAAGTGGGAAGAATGGCGTGGCACTTTGGCTGATTTAATACCTAACTTACAACAATTTAATAAATTTTTAATTGATCGAGCAGATGTACTTGTGTCTCTAAACCACTCTTCATCAAACCATAATAATAATAATAAGGCATCGGCTTCTACATCATCTAAAGGTACCAACAATAAAGCCGAACGTCAGCATAATAAATCTGTTACATGCCAATCTGCTTCTCAAGGTAATTCTTCATCTTCTTCAGGTTGCGTTGTTTGTCAGGGTGAACATAGAATCTACGATTGTCCTATTTTTAAGGCCAAGAGTGTGGAAGATCGTATAATTGAAGTTAATAAATTAAATCTTTGTTCAAATTGCTTAAGGTCCGGGCACATTACACGAAACTGCTACCTCAGACCTTGCCGAGAGTGTAAGAAGAAGCACAACGCTCTTTTACACATTCCGGTAGCAACCGAAACCTCTGCTGCAGGCACCACAACCTCTGCTGCAGACACCACTACCCCTGCTGCAGCTACCACATCATCATGTGGAACGATAGCTAATCATACTACACAGGGTTCAAAACATATTCTACTATCTACTGCCTTAGTTGGGGTGTGTAACCCTACAACAAATAAAACAGAACAAGTACGTGCCTTGTTAGATTGCGGCAGTCAATCGTCTTTTATGACGCAATCACTTAGAGACAAATTATCTTTATCAGGTAATTCATTATTTAACAATTATATTAACATTGTCGGTATCGGCAATCATGTCAATAGTAAAGTCACAGAGAGTTGTGTGGCGCAGTTAAAATCGTTAATTAAACCGTTTCACGTCACAACAACTTTTCTAATATTACCGGAATTAACAAGTAATATTCCCAGATACACAATAAACACTCAGCAACTGCAAATACCTACTGAGGTACACCTTGCTGACCCTAGTTTTAATCAATCCTCCGCTGTGGACCTACTCATCGGAGCAGATTTGTTTTGGGATATTCTTGGCTGCGAGCAGCGTTCTCTAGGCCCTAATAATCCCACTTTAAGAAATTCCCAATTTGGTTGGCTTATTTCTGGCCCAATCAAAATAAACGATTTAAATAATATTATATCCAATATTCAATGTCATCATTCGTTGACTTCAGTTAAATCGGAAAATGATTTTAATGTAGAAATGTCAAAGTTTTGGGAGCTTGAAGAAGTGCCATTAAAATCGCCATTGAGTCACGATGAAAGATTATGTGAAAAACATTATTTAACTCATATGAAACGATTAAATACCGGCAGATTTTCTGTCCGATTACCACTTATAGATTCACCTAATTGTCTTGGAGAATCATATACACTAGCAAAAAAACGTTTTTATAATTTAGAGAAAAGATTCCGAAAGAACCCACAACTTAAATCACAATATGTCAACTTTATAAAAGAGTATGAACAGTTGGGTCATCTCTCACAATCTGATGTATTAAGACCCAATATATCATATTTTTTGTGTCATCACGCCGTGTTTAAAGAAAGTAGCGAATCCACTAAAATTCGTGTTGTTTTTGATGGATCAGCTCCTACTTCATCTGGATTGTCAATTAATGATATTCTTATGACAGGTCAAAATATACAGGACTCTCTATTCTCCATTCTAGTACGGGCTAGACAACACAAGTACCTCCTGACCGGCGATCTAGAGAAAATGTATCGCCAGGTGCAAATTAATGAGGAAGACCGAAATCTCCAGCTCATACTGTGGAGAGAAGATGAGTCCCAACCTATCAAAACGTTAAGACTCAATACTGTAACTTACGGTATGGCAAGCTCCAGCTATTTGAGTACACGTTGTCTGTGGCAGCTTGGCGAAGAAAATCCAGATGAAACCATTAAAAATGTAATTCAGCACGACTTTTATGTGGATGATATGATAACTTCGAGTGACAGTGAACACAAACTAAAGCATATTCTGCAAGGGGTTACCGCGGCACTTAAACTAGGTTGCTTTAATCTAAGAAAACTTAAAACTAATGTAACTAGCATTTTTGACTCATGTTCTTTAGATGTTAATGAAAGGTTAACACTCAGTGAGTCTTCTAGCACCCTGGGTTTGGGCTGGGATCCATCGACGGATACACTGCATTTTCCAATGCAATTCCCAGTTCCTTTGAATAGCAATCGTCCAACTAAACGTTCAATATTATCTAACTTATTTAAAATTTTCGACCCCTTGGGTTTGCTCAGTCCATGTGTAATGCAAACCAAGGTTATATTGCAACAGCTTTGGTTGGAGAAATTAGGCTGGGATGATTCGATTCCTGAAAATATTGCTTTGACCTGGGCTAAGTTTACTGATTCTCTATCCGCACTTGGGAACATAAAAATTCCAAGGCATGTACTCTGTGATGAGCCAATATCTATAGAACTTCACTGTTTCTGTGACGCTTCCCAAAGTGCGTATGGAGCTTGTATTTATGCACGATCGGTAAACTCTGCTAATGAAGTCACTGTAAAATTATTGTGTGCTAAATCCAAGATTGCACCCACTAAACCTACAACAATCCCACGCTTGGAGCTTTGTGCTGCGCTCTTGGCTGCTAGATTGTGCAAGGCGGTCAGAGATTCCTTGCGGTATAAGGTAAATAGTGAGGTTTATTGGAGTGATTCCAGTATTGTGCTGGCATGGCTTCATTCGAGTTTTAAGAATCTTAAAACTTTTGTTGCGAATAGAGTATCAGAAATTTGTGATCTGACAGACGTAAATTCTTGGCGTCATGTTCCAACATCAGTTAATCCAGCTGATCTCATATCTAGGGGGGTCAGCCCTAATAATATTAAAGATAATTTATTGTGGTGGTCGGGTCCACAATATTTATTGCAATCGGAAGACACTTGGCCTGTTTTAAATAACAATGAAGTTAATGTAAAAAACTTACCGGAAACCAAACAGAATTCTGTAATTGTTAACTTAGAAACCTCAACAGAATACTTTATCAATTTTCAAAACTATCAAAGTTATGATCACTTAAAACGAATATTTGCATACGCGATACGATATATTAATAATTTAAAATTAAAGTCTTGTAATAAATCTATAGTCTCAGGTACTTTAAAAACAAATGAGTTACATAAGTCATTTATTAACTTGTGTCGTTTGGCACAGAAACAGTCATTCCCAAGTGAATACAAAACACTCGCCAACGGCCACTCATTAAAATCTAAATCTAAACTTTTATCATTGTCTCCTTTTTATTGCCCCAATGATAAACTAATTCGAGTAGGCGGTCGTATTGATTCCTCAAAATATCACTATGATAAAAAACATCCCGTGTTGCTTGATGCATCTCATCACCTCACGAAATTAATATTTCAATATGAACATATTCGTAATTTACATGCTGGCCCACAGTTGCTACTGGGCATTATTAGAGATTACATTTGGCCTATTAATGGCAGGCGTCTCGCTAGGCAAACTGTTCGTCATTGCGTCAAGTGTCGGCGGTTTCAAGCTAAGCCGTTGGAACCTATAATGGGTAATTTACCTTCCCAAAGGGTCACGCCAAACTTCCCATTCACTACTGTAGGCATAGATTTCGCCGGTCCTTTTTTCATTTTAAATAGGAAAGGACGCGGTTCAAAATTAGTCAAAGGCTATCTTTGTCTTTTTGTATGTTTAACGTATAAATGTTTACACCTTGAAGCTGTAAGTGATTTAACTAAAGACGCGTTTATTCTTACCTTTCGTCGGTTTGTGTCACGACGTGGAAGGCCAATGGAAGTATTTTGCGATAATGGTCGTAATTTTGTATCCGGTGCTAAGGAGATAAATCATTTTTTTAAGATTAACGCGGACTCTCTTTCTGATTTTGCAAGCGGGGAAGAGATCAATTTTATTTTCTCGCCTTCTTACGCCCCTCATTTTGGTAGAATTTGGGAGGCCGGTGTGAAATCGGCTAAGTACCATATAAAACGTGTGATGGGGAATTCCCATTTAACTTTTGAAGAGCTATCTACCCTTTTTGCACATGTAGAATCCATTCTGAATAGTCGTCCGCTTTGCCCGTTATCCTCCTCACCTGATGACCTTCTTTGCCTCACCCCTGGTCACTTTCTTATTGGCCGGCCCCTTACTGCTCTTCCATCACCTGCCTTAGAAGACCGCAATTCCAACAATCTACAACGTTACCAACGAATACAGCAAATTCATCAACATTTTTGGCGTCGGTGGCAGAGTGAATATATCGCTGACTTACAGCAACGTAGCAAGTGGAGAACCGACAAGTCAAGCCTGAACATCGGTGATTTAGTCCTTCTGAAGGAGGATAATACGCCGCCTCTGTGTTGGAGACTGGGACGAGTGCAGAAATTATTTCCTGGATCAGACGGAGTTTCTCGAGTAGCTGATGTGAAGACCCAACGGGGTGTTGTACGACGTCCTTTGGTTCGCCTCTGCCCTCTGCCTTCCTCAGATGAAATAAAGGGTTGAAAACTGAAGTTTTCAACGGCGGGAGGATGTTGGCGCCTAGTGCTACATTCATAGCAACGTTCACAACAACGACGTCATTCAAATGATACACTGTAAATAGTTAGGAGTTTACTTTTTTTTCTTAATTTTTATAAGTTACCCTACATTACCTTTTGTTAATTCTCATCTTTGCAAACGATTGATCGCTCCGCAAATTATTGTAAAAACCTATTCTGTGTCGAAATACAAGCTTAAAACTATCCGTGGGTTTCATTTATGTCCAATACGAGACACTTGTAAAGGGTTGATTACATCATAACATCACGCTTGTACTCCGTGAACGGTTAGGCAGTGGACCTATAGTACACCCACATTTGACCATTTTCGTTTCGCCAGTTGTGTTTATTATTCCTGAAATAGGTACGGGGCGAGCCTGTTGCCATGAACCAGTCACAAGTCCGGGCTCTAGGCTGCTACTGAGAAATTCTAGATAGAAAAATCCAATAACAGTTTGCACGACCCGGGAATCGAACCCAAGACCTCATGTTCAACAGTAGCACTTGCGCGAACTCTAGACCAACGATGCAATCGGGGCTGGGGGGAGGGAGGGAAGGGATGAATATTTTTACTAGTAGTTCATACCAACTGATCTATGGTTAAGGAAGATATGCTTCTTAGGTTCTGGCTTGCCTAGCAGATTTAATGGTCTGTTATCAAGAGTGACGTTACTTAAGTGTAGTCGACCTCGTAATTGCTTTACCACTCTCGACAACAGTTCCTAATAAATTGAAGCTCAATGAAGGTTGACATTATGTGACTGTGGAAGGATAAAGATACATTTAATTAGCACAGAATAAAAGGAAAAAAAAAGTGGTAAGCAGAGAAAAATGGGCCTTTTTGGGTTTTTCCATCTGAAGGCCAATTCTCGTAATTTAAAACGATCAAAATCTAGTCGCAGTCTCATCTCAGCGACAAACAAATGTTAAAATGTAGGGAAATTAGAAGTATTTTTTGACAGATTGAGACTGAGATCAGACTGTGAACGGTCTTAAAATTACGAGAATCGCCCCTCAGGTATTCTTCAGTAGCAGTCCGGTTCATTGTCAGTCTGGGTTTGTACACGGTTGGTGTTAAGTTGGCAATAAGTTCGTCCCCTATAACATGGGGCTTACACATACATAGCGGAATATGGGTGTTTACAGAACACTACCTAACCTTTCGGGGAAACAAGACGTTATGTTATATTATGTGGAATACATATAGTGACATTTATAGTGACATTCAACCTTAGAGTGATATAGCAATTACGAGGGCGACTATACATAAGGTAGATGCAGGTACGCAGACAATAATGAATTTTCATTGAGTTGGTCTATTTACCAACTTTTCACTATCACTATTATTATAAAACAAAGTCCCCCCACCGCGTCTGTCTGCCTGTCTGCACGCGATAAACTCAAAAACTACCGAACGCATTTTCATTCGGATCACGAATAGACGGAGTGAATCATGAGGAAGGTTTAGGTGTATAATTAATTAAGGTTTTGTATAAATTGGCGGAAATATGACGATGATTGATAAAAATGTGTGAAACCTGTATTAACACATAAGGTACTCCTAATCTCGGTAGTGCGTTCTCGTGGGATATTTTCCGACATCAACGCGGTCGAAGTCGCAGGCAAAAGCTAGTATCATTATGAAAACTCATATCCATGTAAAACCCAGCACACAATTCCCATAAAAAAATCCAATACAATCATACCAACGCTGCATTACAGATACACATACAGAGTCTATTTTCATGTAGTTGCTCGAATGCTAATGTATATTCAATTTATGGGTCCTATTAAAGACATTGCATTGGCAAGCGGAATGGTTCCCAGTCTAAGCACGTTGCTAGCTCGTGTAAGTCCGACTACGGAATATTAACAATCCCGCGGCATGTAGGGGGTTGAGAAAACTGCCTTTTAGCAGACACTGAAAAATAAAATCTTGCTGCTACGCGTCGTGCGAATGAAATAAAGTTTTTGGAGATAGTTTTGCGTGGTAACTAGAAGATAGTGTAGGGAATTTACGGAAGGAGAATTCTGTGAGAGGTGTGTTTTGTTATTCTTACATAATATTAAACAAAACACAACGTTGCTTGTTTTTCTGTTCGTGTGTTTAGACAACTTGTGATTTTGATTTTATAGAAGTTTTGTTTTTCTTTATTTTTTATTTATTTTACCATTTATGTACACACATATAAAAACAGACAATGAAAAACAGAACAGAAAAATAGGTACAGAGGTGATGCTTATTTCATGAGAAATCTCTTCCAGCATACCTTAGATAGGACAATAGATACAGAGGTGTTAGTTCTTGTTAGGTTTTAGTACATAATTTGGTGACATAACTAAAAAAATTCTGTGTAAAAACTTCTTTGAAGATCACTAAAACCTGTTGAGTCTTTTCTTAATTCTCTCCGAGTGCTTACTTATTCTTGCTTTCGCTTACCTGTCTACTGTTTCTTGTGCTACCCTAATATTGTCAGAGAAAACTTTTAATTGGCCTTCTCTCACTAACTGTCAACTATCTGTATCTTAGCTGTAAGTTTTCTTAAGAAATAAAATAAATAAGGCACGGCCAGCTATGAGCTAGCTAGTTCTAGATGAGGGGCTAATATGTATACTTCTACAAATTTAATAAATGCGAAAGTAACCGTCTATCTGTTGGTTACCTTTTCACGCCGTAACGGCTGAATGGATTTCAATGAATGATAGACCATGACTTGAGCCTGTATTCTCGTAATTTAAAACGTTCAAAATCTAGTCGCAGTCTCATCTCGGCGACAAACAAATGTCAAAAATTTGTCAAAGTGTAGGGAAATTAGACGTAGGTATTTTTGACAGATTGAGACTGAGATTAGACTGTGAACTCTCTTAAAATTACGAGAATTCTGTTGAGGGGTTTCTGTTGTTGACGTGCCATTTAAAGAAATTACGTACGTAGCTATTCCTTTGTTTATTCCAGTAAAAGCGCATTCATTTTTGGGGGGGCAAGTGGGAGCAATCAGTTTTGCGTCACCAGATAATCAGCTGCTCTACCATTTCACCTGTGTACGTTCCTGTGGGATCATTTACGAAAGCAACACGGGAAGCCGCGGGAAAACGTTTATAAAGCATTTAAAAGTGTATTTCCTAGCTAAATATAATTAAAGTTCTATATGTGTACGAAATATAATAAATAAGAGGCCAAGCGACCTTAAGACCTTAAATATGAGATTATTCAAAAATAAATTGCATGAATGGCTGTGTAGTCATAGCTTTTATAGTGTCACAGACTTCTCTGACAATATATGTTAGATATGCTTGTGAAAATTTGTACGCTTAAAACTGTTAAGCAAAAACATGTTATTTTATTATTATTTTGGATTTCATCATCTTTTTATACCATATTTTTAAGCAAATAAATATTATTCTTAGGTAGTATAGCAAATAAATATTATTCTTATTCTTAGTTAGTATACTCATCGCATCGCACTTCTGATTGCTCATGTAATGATTTGATAACTATAATCGCATCCACTTAAAATTTATTTAGAGTAAAAAAAAAACACAGTGCCGTAATATTGTAGGTACGTACTTAAGTAAAGTGCAAGTGTAAGATATTTAACAAGTGCCAAGTTTCGTCCGGCGTGCGAAGAGGTAATTATTCTCTGAGCTTTAACTTCGTTTAAATACTTTGGAAAGAAAGGATTGCGAGAGGTTAATAGACGTTATATGTCTTGCTGGAAAAGGCAACGTTCAGTAAAAGTGCATTGGGTTTTCTGTTGTTGAATGGAAATTGCTTTATTTTCTTTCTTTGCAGAATTTTGTTCGAGGCAATTCATATGAAGAGTTAACAATGAAAGTAAAGATTTTTAGTATTATTTTTGAGCTCGTTGGTTGATATACCTATGTATAAAAAATAATTCGCTAAAGCTCAGCTCAGCTATACAATAGACTTAACAAAGAGATTTACGTATAATTATACTAAGAAACAAAATGTTTTTTTTTTTTTTTTATTATCTTTTATAATTTAGGGGCTTTTGGTCACCATAAGACCATGCCAGCCCCATCGTAACCTAATACAAGTGAAGCTACACACCTTATAAGCTATTAGGCCTCTAAAACCTTACTCACTATTTTATAAACAAAGAAAATGAATTTAAAAACAATTGTAACTAATTGGATAAAACCACTAACCTATGATGAAACGGAGGCGCTACTAGGATAAAATATAACGCTACACCTGCCTAATGCCTGCACCATTGCATTAACACATAACATTGCATATAAACCTTATGCAATTATGCATACATAATATAATTATGTATATATTGTATTTATTGTATGTGTTTTATATGGGCCTTGATGCCTGAAATATATGGATAAATAAATAAATACACTCTGATTCATTCATGAACACATTCACACACCCTCGCAATCCTCGCATTTACATTCACACACCCTCACATTCACACAAACACCCCCACTCACTCTCACTCACACACTCGCATGCGTGCTGCATGTTTAGCTTTAATTTTGTTTTATTTTTTTTCTTAATAATAAATTATTTATTTCTTACCACTTACAGAGAAAGTAATGAATAGTCTACAGACACAATTTCATAATTAATTTGTGGAAGACTGGTGCCTAAACTAAGTTTTTTACAAAACCTGTATGTCAGGTCACCAGACCCCCTAATCAAAGTTTTACATTATTTTTGTTGCACTGGAGACGTTCTGGTTCGTATATCATATTGAAATAAAAAAATCATTTCTTGTATTATTATTCCCTTTAGATTTGCATACAACAAGTACATACCTAAGCGTTACTTTTTTTTTAAAACGTTGCCCCACACTAGGAATTACTCCTGTATCGTGGGTGCGTTCACAAACATTTAAACTCACATACACAAACCGCTACGTCAACCGTGCCGTCAAATTAAGTTATGTTAATATTAAGTTAGGTATATAGTTATAGGAAGAGCGGAGGCTCCTAACACAGGCTTATCTGCTTAAAAGGAGGCTCCAATCACTAATTTTTAAGGTTCACTTGTTAAAATAATAAACCATTTTAATTTTTCAATCATTTCGATTTCGGTCGGGCAGTGAGCTATTTAATTTTTCCAACAGGAATCTAATTTTTCCATCAGGAATTTAATTTTTCCATCAGGAATTAAATTTTTCCATCACGATTTTAATTTTTCCATCAGGAATTTCTCAGTAACAGCTCGGAGTATGGATTTGTGCCCGGTTGTCAATAGGCTCGCATCCTATTACATGGGACTTAAATATACTTAACTTACTTAATTGTGGGTGTTACTATAGGTACAGCTCTTATCCTTCGGAGATTACAGGCGTTATGTTATGTTACGATGTTTCTTAATAATTTTTGTATTTTAAAGTGTTGTAACACTGTAATTTTATGGTAAGTATATTTTGGAAATTCCGAACATAACTTGCTTTTGTTTTGCCGCTCACTCACTTTTTTACTAACTTCAAAGACCGCCTTTCAGTCTTGATCCTTGTATTGCTTGTGGCTAAGTAATTACAGCCGCACGATCGATCGATCAGGTTAAGCTACGCTTGCCGCCGTTGGTTTGTGGATGGGTGACTATCATACATACCGAGACCCCTCCGTGCCTCGGAAAGCACGTTAAGCCGTCGTTGGTCCCGGCTGTCATTCGTGGATCTTTGACAGTCGTTACGGGTCGTCAGTAGCGTGAAAGTCAACCAGTCTTACCAAGGAGTATCGTATTACCCAGTAACTGGGTTGTGGAGGTCAGATAGGCCGTCGCTCCATGTAAAATACTAGTGTTCAGCTGTTATATTGGGAATATATTATATTATAGTTGGGAAAAGGCGATAAAGTAAAGTTGTTTGAGGTCATCAATATTGGTCAAGGATATTCGGAAGTTCCACAAACATCCACTCAATATACTCGATCTTACCTTACAAGGAAGTATAGTATCAAATGAGGCGGAACAGCCTAATGAGCCGCATTCCTTAATGGATAGCAAGTCGATGTACCTACCCACTTGAGGCTCGTTGGTCAAAGTTGCGATGGGTGATTAAGGATTCTTGTTGGTTTGTCCGTTATCATTACTTGACTCTCAAGGATGTTAGCATGGCAAGGCGATCATAAGTTACACTATTTATGTGTCAAGTTGTAGTGCAACACTTTCTTAGAATTAATAGTCGGATATCACCGCCTTCTTAGTTGGGGGGCCATGCAATCAGCAAATTATAACTGCTCAATACATATGCATAATTGTCATCATGCACACATGATTATTGTGTGTAAAGTGTATGTTGTACGCAGTTAAAACTACATATCTGTCATAAGCTTTGAAAGGTGAATCACTAGCCTCATAAAGTGCCTCAATTACAATGAGTTAATGTAACTTAGGATTTGCCTTTTGTTTAATGTTCCATTGGTACAAAAATGAAAATGAGTTTGGGGGTCAAAGGTGAAACAAATCATTGTAATGTAGGTAATAACCTTAATTTTGTCAAATGTTAGTTTACTGTTCATCTCTTTTTCTTTGTGTCGCTGCCACGACTGTATTTCAGATCTTGTTGGCTCAAAACTTCTCCACATTTACTTAATTTTTGGTAAGAAACCTTTTATTTTTTGTTTTGGCGACCGCGTACCGGAAGACGTAAAATCAAAATCAAAAGTCATTTATTCAAATTAGGTTGAGAATCGGCACTTTTCGAACGTCAAAATTACAAAAGACAGTCCCCCAAAAGGCCCGCCCTTCACCACTTCCTAGTTCTATCGCTGGGAAGAAGAAGTGGCGCAACAAACTCCCCAGCAGCACAGCTGTCTGTTCAATTAGAAAATACTTGATTGTATATAATACTAGGTGTTGTTGTACATTACAAGACACAGAACATAAAAATAGCATTGGAAAGCTCCCAAAAGGTGGACCGATGATCTGGTGAAGGCCGCAGGAATTCGCTGAATGTGAGAAGCACAGAACTGGCCGGAGTGGCGATGTTTGGGGAAGGCTTGTGTCCAGCAGTGGACGTCTTTCGATGATGACGTCACTCCAAGTGACGTACAAAAACAAAATACAAGAAGGAAGCATGAAGCTGTGTTTGTAAAGTGCATTGACCCGGTGGTCAATGTCACTATAGAAATACAGCTTTACAGTGTCATATTATTTTCTAAATAACAACATTAAGAGCAAACAGTGACATTTTACTGTTTAAAGTACACAATAAGTCCAAATTAATGTGACATTTAGATACCCAAATATTTAACAAGCGTAAACATCTACATCGGATGAACGAAATGAGCGAAAAATAAACAAAATATCGCTATTACTTCCAACTTAATTGCTTACTTAATTTTCAGCGTCTATATCTTCGATACTGCCATCTCCTTCCAACATTTAAGGAGAGAAAGAGATAGGACACTGTAACTCTACCCTTATGTCGAGCCCCTTAGCCTAAGTCGACGTAACAAAGATATTATAAGTATGTCCGTGGGGCTCAGTAATTAAAGTTAACGAACTTGGTATGCAAATGAGCCCTCTTTATCGTTTTTGGGTTAAAACATCTATTATACGACTTTATAAGGAGTCCCCGTGGTGTAGGGTGTGCAGAATACAGGGCCACTTCATTTTGTGGAGTAACCATCGGATGTAATGGTGTCTTTATTAATAAGGGGTAGGTTGGAGTATGAACGAGGTGCATGTAATGTAACCGTAATGCGATGCGGAAGAGTAGTACCTACTTAAACGAGTCTTCGACAAGTATTTCGTATCAATGTTGCGTAGTTGCAGCATGTTAAATGACTTTACCCCTTGACCCATCCAACACACAGTGTGAGTGCGGTGCTTCTGATCAGACCAATCCTCAATTGCTGGAGAGTCCTAAGTGCCGTGCACCTGTGATGAACTAAAGAATGCCACTAATGCCGCAATCAATGTGGCTTACTGGGCTCAAACTATTTAATAAAAACAACGAAGAAGAGATCCATCAGCACGAAAAGGAGAGGAAGATAGTATTGTCGTGCTAGTTTAATGCTTACGTGCCTATTATTGAAATTCAGTAGTAGTAGTAGCGGAAGACGTAGCGTTGGAGGGCCTCCCACAAGGTGGAACGACGACCTTGTTAAAGCCGCAGGAACCCGTTGGATGCGAGAAGCACGAAACCGGTCGAAGTGGAGGTGCTTGGGGGAGGCTTATGTCCAGCAGTGGACGTCTTTCGGCTGAAATAATGATTATTAGATAACATCACTGTCTCGTTATCAAGGGGGTCGCTTCTCAATAAGCTAAGCAAGAATGTTGGTCCTTATTTGCATCATTCCGTCATTAATGAAGTGTTTTTAAGACTGTCACAAAAAAAAAAAATGTTTTGGTAGTTGACACCCGACCTGTGACCCAACCATTCACATTTACGTAGACGCATTTTAAAGTTTATCTAATTCATACTCTCACCTTGTAAACCGTATTTTCGTCTAAAACGTCTCAGTAAACATCTAGGAATGTTAGACAAACAAAGTAAAAAGGTTACTTCAGGCTCCTAAGTTGAGAGCAACCTGTGTTTATGTACTATTGCATATTCTGAAAGGGGTAACGCTCATACCGCTTCAAATAAAAGGCTGCTGTTTTTGTTTTTGCATGAATATAATCGGAATGGTAATGGATGGGGTTCGCTGAGTATTTGCCGGTATTGTTTAGTTAGGTATTAGCTGTTGTGGTGGCCTAGTGGTAGCGGCCGCGACTTGCGAGCTCGTGGGTTTGAGCCTAGGCAAGCGATTTACTTTGTGTAATTTATTTCATTACCACTGCTCTCAAAACGGTGCGGAAACCAACATGTCGGAACCAAAAATTCTAAGACATGAGACGTCTACCAACTCGTAGGTAATGGGCCCGCGTGGTGGATTACGGCCCGCTCCCTCAAACGGAGAGAAGGCCTGTATCCCAGCAGTAGGAACATTGTAGGCTGATTATGAAATATCAATACAAACAAAAATTTAATAATAAAAAAAAAAATGGAATTGGGCTGGACACATCTGCCGCATATCAGACGACCAATGGGCCACACTTACGACCCAATGGGTCCCTCTTAATGGCAAGCGACATTGCGGCAGGCCCAGGCGGAGATGGCGGGATGAGCTGGACTCGTTCAACAAGAACTGGTCCTTAACAGCTTTAAACAGAGAGAAGTGGAAAGAGAGTAGGGAGGCCTTTGCCCTGCAGTGGGACATCACAGGCTTTTAATAATAATTTAATAAATAATTATAAACATGTTTTCTAAGTATAAAATAATAAGCTATTGTTAGTCTTTATTTTCCCTTGACCATTTTAATACCAGTGTGACCTTAGCTGCAGTGCTTTTTAGTTATTGTATTTTTTCTTATTTTTTTTCTCTCACTTTTCAATTTATTGCAAACACAAGTGGTTATTTTAATAGTTTTAACTATTAAATATATGATATAGTAATATGTTACTGCTTGTTTTCCCAACACAAATTTTATTATAAGTGTAAACGCGAAGACTTGTAATTGGCTTTCTGTCGACTATAAATTGTTTCCTTTTTTTGTTTGTTTTTTAGCTGTAAGTTTTCCATGCTGTAATAAATAAATAAATAATTCATCAGACATTAATTATAATTATTATGAACTCACCGATAATTAGCGGTTTCGAGAAAACCTGAAGGCTTTTCTAATTATATACTCGATATTCGTCCTTCCCTGAAGTACTAATGAGTTCGATGTCCTGTATAATTAGATGTGTTGTTTATTCATTGTACGTATTTCGCAAAGTTCGCAATTCACGTGTAACACGAACAAAGTATTTATACAGGGTGACAGGGACATCGACGCGCAAACTGTAACCATGGATTCAGCACATGAGTTTAGACCACATAGCGTCGGTTATCAAAAAAAAATCTTCTGTTTCATAGAAAAGTGCAATACCTACGTGGTCAAAATGTATGGAACAGTAATAATTTTTGTTTAATAACCGACGAAAACTTTCGAGGCTATGGGGTCTAAACTCATGTGCTGAATCCATGGCTACAGTTTGCGCGTCGATGTCCCTGCCACCCTGCATATCAGACTCGAAAGTGGAACGAACTTGTGTGTTCAAGTAAAAAAATATTTTTACTTTAAATTTTAGATTAAAATTGCTGATTAGTTTTATAGGCTAGATTATAACTAATTATTAAGAACGTGGTTCTTTTTAATAAAGTATAAAAAAATTATACGTGTAAGTATTTAATTTATTTATAGCTGAACTGATTTCTATGTCTAAAAACATTATAAGTCACTTTAATCCTACTATTTTTTTCAAGAATCAAAGGAAATATCCTCAATCCTTTAGAACTGCATGCAATGGTGGCTATAGGTAGCACTAGGTATTACCTTTTTTTCCAAAGCAAAGGTTATGGTGCAGCAAAATGAAACGCGCTCTTGTGTGAGTTTAAGCTTAACACTATTTAAAGACAATCCACACTTAAACTGATTTTAATTATGTTAAAACAACCACATTACTTAAAAGCTAACTTTCATAAAATAATAATAATATATACAAGTAAATTGTAGTACGTTAGTGCCATTAAATATTGTAATTTTAAGGGTTTGAGCCTGGAGATCTGTCATACAGGTCCCGAACCCAGTATAGACTCCAGCTCTCACAAAGGATAAACTTTAAAATGTAACTCGATCCTATCAATCAAAACTGTATCTTTTTGAGAGAAATAAATTACTATTATTATCTCCTTTTTTTGAATATACACCATATAAATTATATTTTTAAATATTAGAATATAAAAAGTATATAAACATTTAAAAATATAAAAAAATAGTAGCCCAATTATTATTACTATTATTATATAAAACCGGAGTGAATCATAATAATTCAAAATATTCGTCCACATCGTTGTGAACAGGAAAAATACCCAAAAGGCTGGCAGAATTATTAGGTCAAAAAAATAGACCAGTCCTTTAATTGTACTTTAACTTATTTATTTTTAATGCAATGGTTTTGATGTATAATGTTTTATGTATATTCCTTTGTAATTTTCAATGCTTAATATGGGAATAACTTCCTGAAATAAATGATTATTTAATTTAAATGTCCAATGTCAATTAATTGAAAAACAAATTAGAGCTTTCTAGATTTCATAAAAAGTTTTAACAAGATTATGAATAACAAAAAAAAAAAAAAAAAATCAACCGTATCCAACACTTGATATGTATATAAAGTCAACAAAAAATCAACTTTCTACTAAACTAGACACCTTAGAATGGTCCTGTCATCGCCTCACACTCATGTCCAAGGTCCAAATTAATGGCTGCCATTTGGGGACGCCCCCATATCACTTTTTCGACTCCCAGGGACTGTCCTTTGAGATTTGTTATGAAAAAATGTGCTATATCTATATTACTTATAATAAAGCTGAAGTGTTTGTTTGTTTGAACGCGCTAATTTGTGGAACTACCAGTCGGATAAAAAAAATTGCAATTGATGGCCTAATTCTTGAGAAAGGCTATAGGCTATTTAACATCACGCTAAGGCTCTTAGGAGCCGAGAAAAAAGTAAGAAAGAACGCTAAGCGAAAACGAAGTACTAGCGCGGGCAGGCGATGCGATGCGATGCGACGGGGTGTGTCAGGGGAACAAGAAATTTCACGCGGACAAAGTTGGGGGCAGAAACTAGTTCCTTATATTAGTAGCGGCTGACAGTAAAAGGTTTTTGTTTGTTTGTCACTCATTTTTTGATGGCGAGAATGTATGGTCGAGTTTTTCCTTCAAGCCACGTCCCGTAGGGGCTAGGCAGAGATATTGGATGAGGCATTTGTAATAGCTGTCGCCATGTCTTTTTTTTGTTATTGAATAAAAAATGGGTATTTTTGTTCTGTAATTTGTTTTGTGATTTTGTGTGGGCTGTTGTTGGGGATTTAGAAATAGAATTACGGTACAGAGTAAGCTAGAGGTCTTGGTATAAATATCAGACTTACTTACGCCTTACTGTAGTTTTCTTTTTGTTCCGCTTCTTCGTTAGATTTCAAAAATAGCTTAGAAAATAGCGTCAGTCTCGGCAGCTTGGCAAACCTCTTGGCCACAAAGATCTTAAGGTATTTTTTTTAAAGACGTTTGAATTTGTTTTTGAATGTATTTAATATGTCTTTTCGTAAAAATCTTGCTCTTAAAAAAGCTTTAGAAAATACTTCAAAACAGCACTTTATTGGAGTCGCGTCAAGGCGTCAAGCGGCTTGTAATATCCGGTCCAAACCAGATCGTTGGCTAAACAAAACGCCGGGGGCCATGTTGGAAACATATACACTTGCAAATTCACTCTTGTTCCAAGTTAGTGCTCTCTCTCTTTCTAACGTAGAAGTAAAGAGAGAGATGGTGATGGATGGTTGTTACGCGCAGAATGTATGAAATTAAATAAGTAATTTTAGAAGTACATTATGATATTGTATGTTTGTTATTGTTTACAATGAGTGTTACATTTATATGTATAAACCATATGAATCTTCGATGCTTCTTTCCTATCAATTTCTCTCTTAGCGTGATTAAAAGGGAACGGCCTGTTCTCATACTTACAGAGAAAAAAATGAGCATTGATCATCAAATACGTGGTGACAGATTCATATTCAATTCAAAGTAGATTCTTTGACGATAATATTAGCCGTTGGTACCTAAGATTTAAATTATCTAGAAACGTTTTTGTTGTAACATGTTAAGACATCAATAACCGCCGCATCTGTGGAGTTTAGCTAGCCAATTTAATAAGCTCAAAAACAATTTTTAGATCTTGTAAAGAAACTTTTCGCTCGCACACGGGGTACACGTCGAATTTTATAACCGACCTAAAAATCAGCTGGTGCTGATGCAGCTGATATAAATAATAAGTTTCCAAGATCGAACGACAGGGCTCGATCTTTACAAAAATTGAATAAAGGGTACTTTGACATTAAGTGCTCAAACCACCCCGACCGATATATGTGACCCACGGTAACGAAACCATAGCGCGATCTAATTCGATCCCAACGCCATCTATCGAGCAATGAGACAACTCTGCCATCCATATATAAAAAGTAAAAACGTTTTTTTAGTTAAGTACTAGATTTGTTTACATAATTATGATTTTGAATATATGTATTTTATAACAGAATAAAGACAGATTCCACGTTTTTCACTACAGAAATTCTAGAAATCGTCGTAGAATAAATTTTTATTGCAGCACATTCTAATCTGAAATACTATTTCACGGTTTCCCTGAATTGAATAGAGCGCGATACAAAAAATCCAGACTACCTAGCACTTTATTTTAGCGACTAGGTTTTAAATTCTCATATCTGAAGGAAAATGTGAAAGATAAGTTTGTTGTAATTTATGTGAACTACCCTCGCTTTGTTCTTGCACTTTATAAGTAGAAATAGAATTTAGTTCACTATTTTTGTGTTTACCTATAGAACAGTCGTACTTTTGAATTCTTTAAAGATTGCTCAGGTGCTACGGCGTAGCGCAGGCCAAATCATAAAATACGGGTTCAGCCGTACGTACGTGCTTGTACATGAATAGTACAACTCAAACTGTGTATCGTTTCACTTTGAAACTTTTTCGCTTTCTTCGTTTGTACATTTGCTACGACGTAGCCATCATGTCTACGTCAGCTACGGCGTAGCAAGTGTCCAAACGTTTAACAAGGTTTAACACCAATATCACAATGAATAGTGTACTAACTCACGGCCGTCTCTTACTCACTATTCTTTTATCATACACTAGCTTATGCCCGCCATTTCGCCCGCGTAAAATTTATTGTATTAACATAAAAAATATCTTATAGGCAACATTGTAGTAGCTTCCTATTAGTAAAAAAATTTTTGGATTCGGATCAGTAGTTCCGAAAATGACCCCCTACATACAAACTCACAATTTTGACCTCTTTATAATTTATTGGTATAGATAATAACATACAAGATAGGTTCTTAAATAAAACACAATTACGAATTGCCATTATAATTTAAGTGCCAGTTCAGAAAATACGATAATAAAATTCGTGTCCCTTAATTATGTGAAGTATATTAGCGGCCCCCCTGCGCCCTTGGGGCCAGGAATGTCGAAGGATTAATGGGGCCCCGGGTGATATGTCCGTTCTCATTTTTAGCTGAACCTTCCAGTACTTCAGTTTTGAGTGTTCATAGGTAATGTTATCTGTTACACTCTGAGGTATTCGTGGGGATGTTTTGAAGGAAATCAAGGGTTCACATGGGGGAAAGGAAGCCTTCCGTGGTTAGGGACGAGAGTTTTGTTCACAGATCCTTACAAAATTTTCTCAGTAAAGGTTTAACGTTATCAACTATACAGCGATAGTTATCTTATAAACTAATAATAAAGAAGCAAGATTAAAAAAAATGGAACACATATCTTGAATGAATGAATGAACATGCTGAAGAGTTTGTTCGTTTGTTTGAACGTGCTAATATCCGTAACAACGAGTCGGATTAGAAAAATTCTTATCGCATTTGATAGCCCAACTCTTGAGGAAGGCTAGAGCCGAGCATAGAGAAAAAAGTTAATAAAAGTTTGTTGCGTCACTTCTTCTTCCAGCGAGAGCACTAGGAGGTGGTGAAGGGCGGCCGTTTTAGGGGACTGTCTTTTGTAATTTTGACGTTTGAAAAGTGCTGATTCTCAGCCTAATTTGAATAAATGATTTTTGATTTTGCCCCTACCACGCACCACTACTACACAAGCAGTTCAGTAAAAACAAAGTTCACAATACGAAATCGCGCACACTCTCGCAATTCATAAATCAGAACGTACTACACAATAAATTATAAACCGTATCTCATTGCACAGCGTGCATTTACCCATGAACCGTACAACTTACTCACACTAACCTACTATATTTCTATGTTTCTCTCACTTCAAATTTCATAACCCAAATATTTCACCTAATTGACTTTCTTATAAGTATTTCTTTCAACCCTATCCCCTCGTATTAACTATTCTATTTCCTTAGTTAATATTCAGCGAACGTTCGGACCGGCAACCTTACGGGCTAACTTCTTAGCCCCCAAATTCTATGAACGCAGAATTATCATATTTTAGATATTTGAACGTAGCCAATTTTGTGGTTTAAAGAGAATCGCGCTCCTCACGAAACATGCGATATTGTTTCTATTTAATTTTATGTAGATTATGGGTTATTTTTAGTTGGCCGTTAGTTCCAAAATAGAAGCTTTTGCTTAAATTAATGTGCAAATATGCTAATTTTAAAATATTGTTATGTTATTTCTCAGGATGTTTTCACCGGTATGTCCTAGAACCAAAAATTCGAAGACATGTGACATATATCAACCCGCACTGGGCCCGCATGGTGGATTACGGCACAATCCTTCTCACTGAGAGGAGGCCTGTGTTATTCCTAGTTTCTCGAATACGCACGAAAATTCATGCGATGGTAAAAATCATTGTCAGCAATTTTGACAGTGGTACTAATGCCTAGATTACGCCAGACATGGAAATGTAGACCCGATGATGGAGACTCGTGGAATCATTGTTGTCAAATAGTGTTTAAAGCTTTTAGTAAGTTATAAGTTATACAATTAATTTTCTTGGTTGTCGTTTTAGGGCTTATTTTCCCAACGACAGATATATTTTATCCGTGAAATAAAAGTCTGACAGTTTTTGATGGACAAAACTGTCAGACATTCAATTATTTAATTGTTTCTCGGATAAAAATATCTGGCGTTGGAAAAAACAGTCCTTAAGCGGTAAAATATTAATAATAACATCGTTCTCTTTGGCGTTCTCAAATTCAAATTGCGAACCATCTGTGTAATATTGTCAATTCCTATGGACCTTTAGACCCCATTATAATTTGGTGCTTCGAGCCGGATGTTTAAACATTTAAATTTTTGGCAACCGATGTTCCTTCTACCACTGTTTCCGAATGCAATGCAATTTATATTCAAATAATAATAATATACAATGACATGATAAAGGAACAAAGAAAAAGGTTGTTTTTTCTTAGGAAAGTGAATACATCACTCTACAAAATGCTATTTATGATAAACATAATTTGTCAGAACCTTTTTCACACATTTGTATACAAGTCATATCTTATGAATGTCCGACGCTACCCTGTCCCGACTATGCGAGAGGGTTATTTTTCTACCCTCGAGCTAGGGGTGTGAAGTGGAAAAGGGAAAAATTGACACTCACCGGTTTTTGGGACGCGTATATTTGAATTACGCTGGAGCGTTGTCCATTTATTAAGTCCAGTTCAGATTTTGTATTACTAAGGAGAAGTGTGTACTGGGATTTTCTAAGACTCTTGTTTATATTCACGAATTACACAGTCATCAACGTCTGTTAAAACAAAGGAAAAACACTGTCGTATTTTTACTGATAAGTTTAACATACCTAGGTAAAATTGATAGACATTTATTGGAAATCTCCAATCAATGAATAATAATCATACCTTCAGGTCGCATAATTTATTCAGAAATTATCGACGATGTCGTTAAAAACTCCTTATTGCTTTGCCTCATTCTAATTTCAAGGTCAAGTGTGCGATTAGGAAATGATGACAAATAATTTTTAGGTACGTGTTTATTTATTTATATCAAGCTAACGTTATCTGATATTTTTTTATTTTCTACTTACTTGAGTACTGGTACTCAAACAAAAAAAAAACTTATTTTCAAACAATAGTGGTCATCAACACGCTAAGAAAAAGATTTTCTACTTGAGTTTGGCATTTAGTACGTAGCTGTCCACAATACTGAACCAACCACGCTGGAGGAGACTACGCCTGACCTAACCACGCCAGAGGATACAACGCCGAACCATATTATTGTTTATGTTATTCTTCCTAACGCCAATGTTGTTATACTGAAAAAAAGTATAATTATCTAAATTAAATACAGAAATGCATGCGATCTCAGGTAACATAAAAACAATTCAGTATAGTTTGCACATACGCGTCCGAGTCCATTAATCTAAGGTCACAGCGGACCTTAATGCAAACGATGGGCGACGGGGCACCATGCTAATTCACTACCTTTTCGATTTATATTACCTTATATGATACATTATGTGAAGCGACAACGGTACGGCTTGGACAGGGAGGGATCTTTTCGGTGAAAAAACTTTATGTATCCCATAATATTTATAACCATCTAAAAGTGAGTTTGTTTCAGGTTTATGAAGAGGTTTTGTCACTAAGTGTTCACACACACAAGCAATACGCGTTAACGAGAGAAGCAACTGCAGCAGTTGACGATTGTCGATGGCTGCCGTCGACAACGGCAACGTGGCGATCGTATACTTGAGCATCGTACTCAAATACATGAGCGGCAAGTTGTGTGCACACTTAGAAAAAAGATATGAGTAAAAGTCCACTGATGTTTGAAGTGTTTAGCAAGCTGTTATTTATCTTAACGTTTTGAAGTTTTTGTTAAGACAGCTGGATATTCGTTATCATCAACGCCACTAGTACACGAGCACAAACCTTAGGACCTAGGCAAGTGGCATCACATTTGCATGTTTTTTTTATGAATAGCCAAACAACAGGAAATAATAACCAATGTTGGCAGATGAATTGAATATCAGAATATTCAGGGTCAAATTAAATTATCTAGCGAAACTCCGCGGACGTGATGGGTAATTTTTTTTGGGTTCACCGACCCCGGTTAGTGTATTGACTTGAAATATCAGTATTGTGTAAACTTCACAGACGTGATGGGTATCGTTAACTCACCACGATAAAACTAAAGAAAATAAATTTTCTCAGTTCATACTTCAAGTAACAAAACATTGAACGGTCGTTGAACCCCTAAAACATCCAACCAATCTTTTTTGTTGTTATTCTATAGTGTTTAGATATTCAGCAGATTTTCGCTAGCTAATTTAATTTGACTCTGTATTGTTATCAGCAAACAGGTGAATGCTATGCACTTTTAAAATATTCATTCTTCAGTTCCACATTTAAATTCTAATCTCCACCGTATTGCCACATAACATTACACCGAGATTCCAACTCGCTTTATTCTTAAGCCATATTCTGACGTCACAGTGCTCAACTCCGCGTTAAGTTTGAGAGCATAGCACTGCAATATCCGGACGGAACATGTGTAGTGACGTCATACGAGGAACGAACGCCTTCTAGGAGAGCGGCCGTATTGATTCAGATCCGGTTATTGCAATGTTTGTATGAAACAGGAGCTTTGGTGAGATGGGTTGGGAAGGCCAATTCTCGTAATTTAAAACGTTCAAAATCTAGTCGCAGTCTAATCTCAGCGACAAGTAAATGTCAAAAACTTGTCAAAATGTAGGGAAATTAGAAGTATTTTTTGACAGATTGAGACTGAGATCAGACTGTGAGTGGTCTTAAAATTACGAGAATTGCCCTTCAGGTGTCCAATTTTTCCTTTCAAACTTTTCCAAACTGTGTAGGTAATTTTTAACAATGTCTACCATTGAAGCACAGAGAAAAGTAGTACCCAGTGGTAACGCCCTGGACTTACGAGTTGTAGGCTGTGGGTTCAAACCCAAGCGCTTTACTTTGTGTAATTTATTTCATCACCACTGCTCTCAAAACGGCGAAGGAAAACATCGTGAAGAAACCGGCATGTCATAAAACCAAAAAATCGAAGACACGTGAGATCTACCAACGCGCACCGGGCCGACGTGGATTACGGCCCATTCTTGCTCACACAGAGCCTGTGTCCCAGCAGTGGGAACATTATAAGCCACTTCTGTTGAACACGTCAATGTATTAAAACAAGCTTTGCTGCTCTCCCTCTTGTGTGAGAATAAATGGTTCACTAGTCTAGTGTAGGGACTTGTGACGTGAAGCTACAGTTTGAAGTATAATTTCTGTATACAGTTACGGATAATTGCTTGACACACTAACAGTATCTAGATACAGAAATTATTCTTCGAACTGTAGCATCACGTCAAATGTAGATATGACGTGATGCTACAGTTCGAAGAATAATTTCTGTATCTAGATACTGTTAGTGTGTCAAGAATGTAGACCTATGAATAAACTAAATAGTAAGTCTGCCTTACGTCACGGTTCTTTCTGCAAACTGGCATACATGTAAATGCATCCAGTGAAAACATATCGAAGCCAAGCGTGTGACGAATCTATGTAGGTACCTACCTACATAGGTGTTAACAGAGGGGTTATTGAGAACACACTAACAGTAGCGCTTTCATTTTGACAGTTCAACAAAGTTCATTGCGTTATTTACGTTGTTGAGCAAACAAATTCTTCGAACATATAAAGCAATGGATTGTCAATATCCTTCGAATCAGATTGCGTTTACGTAATTAGGATGCAGAACATACAGGTTCATAGTGACTTAAAAAACTCATTGTTAACCGAGAGACCCAAGTTTGCATGCCAGTTTTTGTCTAAAAACCTCATGCAGCACACACGAAAAATCGATAAACTATTAATAGTCGTCCATATTCCGAAGTAAGACACGTGTCGGATATTACACAGTCTTACATCGTCCACAGACTGGGCACGTGCTGCGCAGTGTGAATACTCTGCTGTGACGGAAAATGTCTTTAGAATATGGCAGCAACATATTTAGCTTGTGTCACGTCTCGCTGCAGTTGGAAATTGTTTTGCGAAAGTTTTCTTACATGGTTCTTGAAGAAAAGATTTTGTTTTTTTTTTCGAATTTATTTTCTCATTGTAATATTTTTGTTCTTAGCGCGTCGATGGCAATCTAAAATGGAGCCGGCCCAGAATTTAGCTACGTTCTGTAATATAGACGTCATGTGTCATCCGAATGGTTCTTTTAGATGTGCAGGTAAGACTCATTCATTCATTTCTTTTTGGTGGTTTGGTTTTTGATTTGGTTTAACTAGACAGAGTAGATAGGTTAGAAGCCAAACAACGTTGGAAACAGGCTGTATCGATTTCTTGACGACTGCCTTTTGAATCTATTACGTTATCTAGTAGAATCACAAACTTAGTCCATTTTTATTGTGCTACATGTAGATACCTAACGTCCTGCGTCCCCGTGACGCAAGCTAACGCTGTTCCACTTAAATGTAGCGCATACGCAATGAGCCGGAGTATGGGCGCGCGCTAAATTGTCTGTCAGTCTGGCGCGACAAATGGAATTTGTGGGAAAATGTGCCACTACATAACTTGATAGTGACTGCGAAGGGTGGCGCTCAGTTCATATTTTTTTAAGAGTTCGGTGGTTTGAGTACCTTTTTTGTGTAGACTAGAATTTTGTAAAGATACAATCTCTTTTAGATAGACCGAAGACATGGGGGTTTTTTTATAAATGTTGCTTCATCATCATCATCATTGCAGCCCGGAATCACGCGCTGCTGGGTAAACCTCCTGAAGTGAAGTGAGAAGTGAAGGGCGGGCGTTTTTGGGGGACAGTCCTTTGTAATTTTGACGTTCAAAAAGTGCTGATTCTCAGCATAATTTGAATAAATGACTTTTGATTTTGATCCTCTTTTTTCTGCCATATTTCCGGTTCCGTGCGTTGATTAAGTAATGATTCATAATCAGCCTATAAGGTTTCCACTGCTAGGGCACAGGTCTCCTCTCGATGAGAGGGAGTGGGCCATAATCCACCACGAAGGCTCAGTGCGGGTTGGTAGTTGTCACATGTCTTCGAGTTTTTGGTTCTAGGACATGCCGGTTTCCTCACGATGTTTTTTTTTACCGTCTTGAGAGCATTGATGATGAAATAAATTTAAAAAAATTATAAATTAAAAAAAAAATAATTTACGCAGAGTAAAGCACCTGTGTCTGGATTCGAACCTACAACCTTCAACTTGTAAATCGCGGTCCACCAGTGTTCACTGAATTCCTGGACTAGGTTAGCTATAAAAGCAAGCTGATGACGGACAAGAAAAGACGTCAAAGCTCAATTCATTTCACACTTTCATTTAGAAGCTATGATCTTGAAGTACACACACTAGTAAACTAGTAAAATTGCCTTGATTGTATTTAAGTGGACTTAAAGAAAACTATCAGTAGCAATGGGTTTCATTTTGACAGTTTAACAACATTCATTGCGTTATTTACGTTGTTTAGCAGACAATTTTTTCGAACATATGAAGCAATGGATTATAAAATATCCTTCAAATTGAGATCGATAGTGTGTTACGTAATAAGGCTCCTGGACATGTCGACCTGGGTGCCTAACATGTGAAGGTTTGCTGTGAGGTTAGAAAGTAGTAAGATGGCATAAACCAGTTAGTTAATTCGATTATCACTCAGTTTACCCCTGCTTCGCACGATTTTACCAACTTGACAAATCATTGACATTTCTTGAGTATATTTAAGTTTAATATGTACTATGTACACTCGTCACGGTCATTCGTGGATCTTTGACAGTCGTTACGGGTAGGCAGGAGCCCGAAAGTCTGACAACCAGTCCTATCAAGGGGTAACGTATTACCCAGTAAATGGGTTGTTGAGGTCAGATAGACAGTCGCTCTATGTAAAATACTGGTATTCAGCTGAATCCGGTTAGGCTGGAAGCCGACCCCAACATGGTTGAAAAAAGGCTAGGCAGATGATGATGTATTATGTACACATACAAAGGCTAATCACGCGGCAGACCACGTAGGAGATGGGGGGGTGGGCTGGATAGGTTCCGTCAAAACTGGAAGGAGCACGCGCGGGCTCGCGATAGATGGAATGAGTGGAGGGAGGCCTTTGCCCAGGAGTCGAACAGCGTGGGCAAGTAAAAAGAAAATGTAAATGCATACCCGCAAATCTTTCAGAATAAATCAAATCAAAATCCATTGTGAAGTTTAGAAGATTTAAGCAATCATACAGACACGAAAAGCGGCTTAGTTTTATATTATGAATACTTAGATATCTCATACGATGCGATGCACGACAATATCACAGGCACCCTTTATCCTCCTTTCACGATTTACTCATAACTTAGACCATTTAAGCAGTCAACATAAGACAATAGCCTTAAACTGTCTAACAATGAAGCCTGCAATAAAGCTGTATATACACTACAGAATCCACTTTCCCACAGGTGAATAAACCGATCAAGGGTAATTTGTAACACCGTCTACTGTGCCCGGGCGAGCGCATATAAATCATTGTTTGTGCGTATTATAACAACATTATTTCGTATTAGTGCACAATCTACGTGTTTATTGTACATCCAGTGTGGCGGGACTTTTATTTTTCTATTTGCACAAGTAATTTATTAGGTGGTGAAGCCCCGGGGTGTTTGTGTTATATTTATATTCTGTTACGAAGATTTGTTGGTTGAAATATTCTGTTCAGTTTTTTGAATTTTTTGTGTTGTAATATAAAAGGATTATGGGTGTGTGACATTGAATACGAAAATAACACGTTTTAAATGCTTGTGTTTTATAATATTATACGTAACAACAACAAGGGTTTACCTTTATTTCCTCTTCTAAAACACTTGAAATACATACACCATGTTTACATACAGGATTGAAGTACAATTGGTAGAATGCATTGATGGCTAGACTCCGCAGACACGATGGGTATCAAAATCAAAAATCAAAATCAAAATCAAAAGTCATTTATTCAAATTAGGCTGAGAATCAGCACTTTTTGAACGTCAAAATTACAAAAGACAGTCCCCCAAAAACGCCCGCCCTTCACCACTTCCTAGTGCTATCGCTGGGAAGAAGAAGTGGCGCAACAAACTCCCCAGCAGCACAGCTGTCTGTTCAATTAAAAAAAAATACTTGCTTGTATACAATACTAGGTGCTTATGTTCGGTAATTAACATTACAAAGCCAGAACATAAAATTTAATTATTTGCCATAATATGTCAGCTAGCCACGCCAATATACCAACAAATATAATAAAAACTATACGTACTCAAGCTAAAAAATAATTAATTAAAATGTAAATAAAAAAACTTACTAGCCAAATAAAAGCCTCCAGGCATAAAGGGCGTGACAGCTTACACATTTATGCATTGCTGGGTTCTAAGACCTGGCAGTAAGCTAATTCTGGAGAAGGAACATAAACATTGTCTTGCGTTAAACTAGGGTGACCAACTATTCTTATCGTCTAAGTAGTCGTTGATGGAATAGTATGCCTTTGAACAAAGGTTGGATTTTAATTGAGCTTTAAACGCATTAAAAGGCAAGTCTAGAAAAGAAGAGGGTATCTTGTTATAAAAGGTTATACCAAGCCCAACAAATGAGTTATGAACCTTATGAAGCCGGTGAAAGGGGGCACGTAGTTTGTCCTTATTTCTAGTGTTAACACTGTGAATATCACTATTTTTAGTGTACAAGTGTAAATTTTGCCTAATATATAAAATGTTGGCAAGGATGAATTGTGATGCAACCGTGAGAATACCAATATCTTTAAAGAAATCTCTTAGAGAAACTCTGGCACCTAACTGGTAAATTGCTCGAACAGCTCGCTTTTGAAGGACAAATATATTTTGTATATCAGCGGCTTTGCCCCACAGCAGAATACCGTAGGACATAACGCTGTGAAAATAACTAAAATAGACTAAACGAGCTGTATCAACGTCAGTGTATTGTCTTACTTTCCTGACGGCGTAGGCAGCCGAACTGAGCCTTCCTGCTAGACTTGATATATGAGGTCCCCACTGAAGTTTGGCATCTACTGTTAGACCTAGAAAAATTGCCGAGCCTACAGTTTCAAGCACCTCTTTATCTAAGACGATGTTGGGTCCTAGGTTTCTAACATTCGGTAAGGCGAACTTTACACATTTGGTTTTCTTGGCATTGAGAACTAAGTTATTTGACGTAAACCAATCTGTAACTATTGAGAGTGCACTGTTTACGTCGTCAAAATCTTGTCTATTCCTGTCTACTTTAAAAATAAGAGAGGTATCATCTGCAAACAGTACAACATCACAGATGCCCGTCAAATGGAATGGTAAATCATTAATGTAAACTAAGAACAAGAATGGACCCAGTATTGAGCCTTGCGGAACACCTAACTGAACTGGTAGCCCGGATGATTTCACACCATTAACATCTACACATTGGACCCTATTATGTAAATACGAAATAATTACGTTGAGAGCTTCGTTTTGGACACCGTAATGACGTAATTTACGCAAAAGCGTGTCATGGTGCACGCAATCAAAGGCTTTGGAGAGATCACAGAAAACTCCAATAGCATTCTGTGATTTCTCCCATGCGTCAAATATGTGTCTCAACAGAGCAACACCCGCACCTGTAGTTGAACGACCTTTTGTAAAGCCATATTGCTCATTATGGAGGAGGCTATTTAAATTAAAATGTCTTAGCAGCTGCTTGAGTATTAACTTTTCAAATATTTTGCTAAATGCAGGTAAGATAGAAATAGGCCTGAAATTGCCAACGTCATTCTTATTACCTGATTTAAATAATGGTATGACTTTACTACTCTTCATGAGGTCAGGAAAAGTTCCTAAATCAACACATTTATTAAAAGTAACAGCTAGATAGGGGGCTACGATGTCTATTATATTACTTATAAGTTTAGTGGAGATGCCCCAATAATCACCGGTGTTTTTAGACTTAAGTGTATTAAAAACATTAACTACATCACGCGGGGTTACATGTTCGAAACTAAATAAGGGACTACATTTAGGTACACTACTGTGCAAAAGGTTTTCAGCTTTAGACGAGGACGAATTTAAGGAGCGAGTCGTAGTTATCGGTATGTTGGCAAAAAACTCATTAAATGCCTCAGCTACGTCAGCTGCTTTATTAACTAATTTGTTGTCGACCATAATCTCAAGTAGTTTTTCTTGTTTAACCGATTTTCCCGTTTCATTATTAATAATTTTCCAAGTGGTTTTTACTTTATTAGTAGAATTTTTTATTGTATCGCCTAAAAATTTTGATTTAGCAAAAGCACTAATCTTTTTGAATAATTTTGAATAAGTTTTGACATACTCTAGGAAGGGAGTATCAAACCTGTATTTTTTCAAACCATATAACTCGTATAGTCTCGCTCTACTTTTATAAATACCGGGAGTAGCCCATTGGTTAAAGCCAACAGAGGATCCATTAATGTTAACAGTTTTGGTCTTGAAAGTGGATTGGTACTCTTTTTGCACAACATCAAAAAGGGCACCATAAATTTCATTAGGATTCTCGTATTCTACTATCGATGGTGTAATTCTATGAGCTATATTATTTTTAAACATTTTGCAACGACTAGCTGTATAAGGCCTGCATTCAAATTTATGTGGCTTTTTATGTAATGGCATGGGGAAGCTAGCTAATAAACCACAGTGGTCGGACGTTAAGTCAGTTAACACTAATTTATTTTTGGCATCACAATCACTAAATAAATTATCAAGACAAGTTGACGAAGAAGCTGTGATCCTAGTAGGTTCAAAAAACAAGTTAATTAAATTATAAGACCTCAAAAGATTGAGAAGTCTAATACTTAATGGAGTAACATCTAAAATATTAATATTGAATCGATATTTAGACAAGATGAAATAAAAAAATATAAAGATTTGATGTTTTTTTTTGCAAGGTCAACGGCCGGTGTTTCTTATGACAATTTATTGTTACTTAAAGTATGGGGTGAGAAAAACTGTTTTCGCGTTCGTTTTATTCTGTTTAAGCTGTCTGAGAAGTTTACACAAAAAATAAATGGATTTTCTTAGCTGATTTTTCAAGTGACTACAATAACTGTGGTCGAACACCCCACAAAAAAAACATCAAATTAATAAAATTTACGCAGTTTAGTAATGACAAAGGCCCAGCTTTGTTATTTATCTATACAGTAAAATGTACCTGTACCCTACCAGTTTTATGTTTGCCTTTACACAAGGGAAATAAAACCACCCTCAATGTCCTTGAAAAAAGTACCCTTCACAACCAGGACTTTAATTAAAAGTTCAGATAAAAGCTTAAAACAGTTTCATTAAGTCGTTCAAAAGACAAATTCGAAGCGCAGTATAATTAATTAGAAATTATATAAAACGCCTTATTGTTCGATAAGTAAATTTTAAAGAGGGGAATCCCCGTGAGAATTGGCCAGACCTGATTTAACGGGGTTCGATTTATGTTTCGAGGGCACGCTAGAGGCGCCAGCAGGAGAATGGTACCGGGGACAAGCGGGGAGAGACTGGGCGGTCTTATTTGTTTGTCAGGCTTGGTTTGTTGTATGCTCATGCGATAAAGACTGTTTGTCTTTAGGTATCAAAAGGGCATTTCTTAATAAAAATATTTTACAACTTTTATGGTTTTGTACTACCTCTCTATAAGTGTCGGTTATGCTATCTGATGCAAATTTTTGAACGTAAGTATGGACGGTACAATCAGGGAAATTAATTGATTATCAAATTGACACATTACCTCCGTTCGCCAAGTAATGCCATTTCAAAGAACTGTCAAAGAATGACATTTGTAATTTGAATAATATTACAGACAATTTAAGTTGGTATTCAATTTAATAAACAATTTATTTCACTGACTACCTATCCGGACGCAGAATACTCGTATTAGCTGTTTGTTTCTTTGTTTACCACGAAATTGTCAATAAAGTGGATACAAAATCAAGGGCAGCATGCCCTTTATTTTGTACCCACTTTATTTTGTATACACTTTACGGCTAATATTCACAACATAGTGGAACATGGACGGGTACTTCGACGCCTAAGTGTTCTTTTGTTTTTGTATAATACAAAAACAAAAGCGCAAAGTGAAAGTGAGTGAAAGTGTAAAGTGTTGTGTGTTCTTGTGTTTTGTTTTTGTAGTAATTTAGGGCCGGTTGTTTCAAACGATTGATTAACGTAAAGTAAAACAATATATATTAATAAGTCAAGTAATAACGAGTACGTAATCGTAATTATTTCACGTAAGTCATGGCCATAATTTTGTAATTGTAATTTGTACAATTACTATTTGTCGTTTGTAATTATAATTTGTTTTGGCTTACGTCAAATAATTACGATATTTTTGGTTTGACAATAGTGAGCGCCGTTTTGGTCGTAAATGCGTGCGTCAAGTGGACGTGAAGTGTGAACTTAATTTGGTACCTTGTGTAAATAGTTAGTACATACAATAATGTTACCGCTCAATAAAAGGAATTATAAATTGTGGAAAATGGGTGCATTTTTATTATTTTGCTCCGTTCGCTTATAACTTGCGCCGGAGTGAGCGACTTAATTGAATTTAGCGATATACGCCCCGTTCCGGATTTAGAAAATACTTGAAAACAACAGGACGTGTATGTAATATAACATACATATTTACACACGCAGACGAAATCAACAACCCCCATTGTAACGAACAGGTGATTTGGAAGAAATAGGTTACTGTTATTCGGAAAACCATTGTTTAGCATAATCAGCCCATAACGTTTTCACTGTTAGGACACAGGCCTCCTCTCCATGAGAGGGAGTGGGCCATAATCCAACACGCGGACCCATTGCGTGTTGGTGGAATTCACATTTCTACGAATGTTTTGTTCTAAGACAAGCCGGTTTCCTCACGATGTAATCTTTCAAAGTTTTGAGAGCAGTGGTGATGATAACTTAAACTCAAATCATTTATTTCAATTAAATCATTTACAGGCACTTTTGAATTGTCAAAATTGTAATAGAACGTAATGATGTATTAGTTTGACTTATAAGGTTTTAATGTTAATTCGAGCTAATCAAATTATTATACCACATGTAAAATGTTCCTAAATTACACTAGGCTGATGAAAAAAAAAAACATTTGATAATATTACTGTGAAGGTTGCCTCCCTCTTTAGATATCGATTAAATGGGATTGTCAATAATATAGTGAACATTACTAAATTCATATGAAAGTATACAGGGTAACAGCAGATTTTTTTTTTTTTTTCGCGATTTCAGGTTTTGTCCCATAGTAAAAGTGGTTCATAATGATGAGTAAAGTGACCTCTTAAGAGGCTGTTGGTGTTTTTCCAATAACCCTGTATACGATACTTATAACCTTTTTTTAAATTTTTGTTTGACTGTCTGTCTGTTTGTTCCGGCTAATCTCAGAAACAAGCTAAGCTTGCCCGGTACTCTTAACCCTGGGAAAGGTCATAGTATACGTTTTATCGACATAACATGCGAGCGAAGCCTCGTGTGGAAGCTAGTAGAAAATAAAAAGCATGAGCGTCTGTGACTTTATTTATTTATTTTTGGTTCACCAACAATTGTATACAATAATAGAATCAATTTAAACATAAGCCACAAATCGGAATAGAGTGCAACAATCATATAAAGGTAAACTCTGCATGCACACAAATCGTTGTCGTAAGTAACAAAAAATAGAGAAGAAAAGACTATGGATATGTATATGCGTTTGTGTTGTGTATGTGTGTGTGTTTACTTTATTTTTTAATATCTACAACTTCTATGTAGGTACTGTTATTTCATAGAAGTTGTAGATATTGAGCAGAGGGAGTCCTTTGTTTTGTAGTCTTTTGTAGATGAATAACCAGCCAGCAGTATTATAGTCAGCTCCTCCAAAGTCAAAGGGAACTGAGCGGAGGCACTTCCTACACTTTCCAAGGTCTGGCAAGTTGGAATTGTATGACGCGACGTAGTTCTCAAGAATAGCATTAGTAACTCAGTCAAGGAAATGCTGAAAGCTATATGTAATATCGCTCTCTATATTACGTAAGTAAGTAACATTAAATTCATAATCCAATTGCCAGTTATGTTTTAGTACCGTGAGGGGAGGAGCCTATTGCGAGTATCTGGGATCTAATCCACATTTAGAGCTGCTACTAAGAAATTTCTAATAGAAAAAATCCAATACAACTTTGCTTCACCTGAGGATCAAACCCGGGACCTCACGCGATCACAAGAGCAAAGAAGCAGTTCGAGAATGTCCCAGCAAATTAATTCCCGTTCAATATTATTTTCTCGTAACCTACAAATAAGGTAACAGGCAAAGTTTCAATGTGTAAATCGTGCCAGGCTTAGATGGCTTCGATGTCTAAGACTTTGTTCAACATATTATACACCACAAAGTTTGTAAGTGGAGTTTGATTATAGCATAAGTACGCCATACGTTTTAGCTTCGGCGTTTTCTGTTGGGTGGAAGGTACAAGTATGCAAGTACATACTTACAAAGGTTTACATAATGTGTTTTATAAGTAGCTAAAGGTGAGCTCCTTATAAAGGCGGTTACAGTGTGTCACCGATTGTCGGTATATAGCGTCAGATCTAACGATAAATAAAGTCCTCCAGACCGCATTTCGGTCACGGTGGCAATCTCTACCGAGACTAGCCTTCGCGCGTGAGATATTATAGTGCACAAGTGTGCGCCCTCTTCCCTCACTCTCATAGAAACGCGATCTAAGGATACGCGTTGACTGACAGTCAGTTGTTAGAATTTAGTGGTCTCCTGACTGACAAGCAGTGCAAACTGGTACAACCTTTTACACAATGGATGCATACCTAGGCAGCACTGGTCGGACAGCACTGATCGCGCCCATTATTTCGGCACGGCACGGACGGCACGGTTGGCGCAGTGGTTAAGCGATTGACTGCTGAGCTGCGTGTCGCGGGTTCGATTCCCGCACGGAACAAATATTTGTATGACCTACATGTATTTGTTCCGAGTCTGGGTGTTTTCTATCTATAATATGTATGTATTTACAAAAAAAAATTGTATATAAGTAGTTTATCAGCCATCTTGTTACCATAACACAAGCATTAGGTTGCTTAGCTTGGGACAAATGGTGCTGTGTGTAATGTCCAGGGATATTATATTATTATTTACAAAGCGTGTCCGTCAACCGATGTACGCATGATGATGCGCTTGTACGATGGTCCTCTTACGCAGTGCGGATGTAGTGGTATCTACAACGCCACATGCGAACAACGCGTCATACTGACGTCACGTAAATCCTGCATCTCGCAAGCAGAGTTTACCGCGCAGTTAGCATATATACAAACTTCCTAACAACAATCGTTGGGCAGTTGCCCGCCAGACACAACACCTGTCTGGTCGGAGGATCCTCCCTTTTCTATGGAGAATGAGTGAACTTTACACCCTGTTCCTCATACCTCTATTAATTTCCATAAACATGGCGAACGCGGCCGACATATGCACCGACGATCGGTGAATTACTGCACCCGGCCTTACATGTTGTACGATTATTCACCGGTTTTCTATATCTCACGGATCGATGGAAGTAAACGAAATGAGGATTTTCTCATAAGCACTTTGCGATGTAATTCGATATATTGCTAACAAAAACCGGTCCAATAGTGCGGTAATTTGTACGTATGTAACTACAAATTTACGGTTTTCGGATTTTTTCCTTTACTTGTGCTATATTTCATTGCTTCTTGCCAAATTTCATGATTCTAGGTCAACGGGGCCGGTGTATAGGTAGCCCTATAGGTTTTGATTCCCTTGCGAGTGTTAAAATATGCAGCATAGACGGAACATGTATCATTTGGTTGCGTTGATATCTTTTGATTTTTTCACTGCTTCAAGGAGTTACAGACCTGAGTATTTGACATATATAACTTCAACTTCCCGAAAGATCTAAGAATGACCCGGGACTAACCGCTTAACGGAGGGGTCTCGATGTGTAATGGACCATGGATGGTCACCCATCCACGAACCGACCGCAGCAAGCGTAGTTCAACCTTCGATTGGCCGTACGGCTGTTATCTTCTAGCCACAAGCCCCTTAAAATATCTATTATTTTTCTTCTAATTACACTAACGAATTGGGAATTGTTCTGGACACATCTGCCGCATGTCAGACGATCAATGGACCAAATATACGACCCGGTGGGTCCCGCTTAATGGCAAACAACATCGCGGCAGGCCCAGGCGGAGATGGCGGGATGAGCTGGACTGCTTTAATAGAGATTGGACCTTGGCAGCTCTGGACAGAGAGAAAGAGAGTAGAGAGGCCTATGGCCAGCAGTGGGACATCAATGGCTAATAAAAAAAAACACCAACGAATTTTGTTTTATTAGAGTAACTAGCTTTTGCCTGCGACTTCGTCCGCGTGAAGCAACTTACTTAAATTTTTTTTCCGTAAGAGCCATCCTCGTACTTCAAGGAATATTCTAAAAAAAGAATTAGCGAAATCGGTTCAGCTGTTCTCGAGATTTGCGCTTAGCAACACATTCAGCGATTCATTTTTATATTATAGATTGAAAATAATTAAATGTTTATTTCATGTGATTGGCAGAAATAGTTCCACTCAAAACACGTAAACCACATGCCTTAGATAATCGTAATAGAATTTTATTACCTAAATCGTTTGATCGTTGGCTTCAATAATCAAATCATTGAATTGTACACTGACTTACGAGTTTGTAGGTCGTAGGTTCATACCCAGACAGGCGCTTTACTTTGTGTAAATTATTTCATCACCACTGCTCTCAAAACGGTGAAGGAAAACATCGTGAGGAAACCCACATGTCCTAGAACCAAATATTCGAAGACATGTGACATCTGCCAACCCGCACTGGGCTCGCGTGCTGTGTCCTAGCTGTGGAATCATTATAGCTTGGTTATGCAATGTTTATTTCTGTACTTTAAAAAACAGTTTTACACGTCAATAATATTTTTTTTCAGATATCTTTCGTCAATTTTATTCCACGGTTTCAGTTCTGATATGGAAAAGCTATCAGAAGTTAAAAAAAAATCTCAGGATAACACTTACATATTTATTTCTATGTACCTAGAGTACCTATAAATAAAATTTTGGTGGAATTTGCTCTAAGGGGATATTCGGACACGTCCGCAAACACCCGGAGAGCAAAGATCACTCACAACAGTCACAACTCACTGGACGCCTAAGGGAGGATATCGCCGTCGAGGTAGACTATGGCGAAGGTGGTGTGACGTTCTGTTAGGGTTTACATGGTCATTGGGATATTCGAGCTAATATGTTTTTTTTTCCGTGACAGTAAAACACTGTTTTCTTTCTTTCTGGCAAGTCATTCTATCGGTACATGAACTATTATGGCTAACCTCGTCCCAGCATGAAGTTATTATCAACTTTATTAATATAAACTTACAACTAACCTCTATAAACCAACGATATTTGTAAACTTAATCCCATAAAACGCATCATACAGTAACCAGTATCAATAGAGATCACCATCTAATAGCGATAACATTGTATCAAGCCACTGTAAGGGTTAAGTGTATGGCAGTTAAACTACAGTTAAGCCCCGTTAACTGTTCAACCGATAGTTATAGCGGGTCAATGTCGTTAAGTATTTACGAGACTTGTCCAATCACAGGGTGACATTTTACTCGTATTGTGGACATTGTATTGTTTTCGGCTTTATGAGGGTAAAGTAATTGTTTACTGGTAGTTGGGGGCAGTTATGTGATATTTGATGACGACCGGATATTGACTATTACTACTACTTCTGTTAGTCATTGACTTTAGGTTTCTGCTTAGTGTGTGCACAGGGTACACAGGTTAGGTACCCTGTAAAATTTTCAAAGTATATTTTTTTAAACAATGTGTTTTTTTTTATATCCCATTACTCTAGGGGGTTATTGTACTCATCATTATGAACAACTTTTACTATGGGTCCAAACCTGAAAGCGCGAAAAAAATCAACTGTTTCCTACATTTATGTTCGTAGGTATGAATCGTCAAAATGTAGGGAACATCAGATTTTTGTTTCGCGATTTCGGGTTTGGTCCCATGATAAAAGTTGTTCATAATCATGAGTGCAATGACCCCCTAGAGTTATGGGATATAAAAAAAAACACGTTGTTTGTTAGTTAGAGCAGTGGTGACCCAGTGGTAACGGTACTGACTTACGAGTGTGTAGGTCGTGGGTTTCATGCATGCGCTTTACTTTGTGTAATTTATTTCATCACCAGAACCGGTGAAGGAAAACATCGTCAGAAACCTGGACTTCTACCAAACCGCACTGGGCCCGCGTGGTGAATTACAGCCCATTCCCTCTCATAGAGGCCTGTGTCTCAGCAGTGGGAACGTTATAGGTTATTATGCAAGTTAGAGACGAGGTTGTGAAGTTCAAATCTAGACAAGTATCAATGTGATTTTTTTATTCATATTGTTTTTTTTTTAATTTATCTTGAACATTACTGACATCGGTGAAGGAAAACATCAAGAAAACAAGGGGGTCTACTCTGAAGTGCAAAGTGCGAATGTTCTGATCGGACCGACACATGGCCGAACCGAATATTATTGAAAAATGCGAAAAAGTTCGGATCGGCTCAGTTGGGTCGGGACCATGGTCAATATTCGAAAGTAGGATCGGGACCGTTGAACCAAATAGTAACTTCGTAGGAGGAAACGGCCGAACATTCGGCTATACTACTTTGGAGTAGACCCCCTGGACTTATAGTTAATATATGTCTGAAATTGCCAATCCGCCTTGAGCAAGCGTGGTATCAATGCTCATACCTTCTCTGTATGAGGAGAGGCCTTTGCCCTGCAGTAGGGTAATAATAGTCTGGTATTCTGGACTCATACAGGAGGATTACAAACTATAAACTAAACACAGTCAAAAATAAAACACCAAATTATATAAAAAAAATAGCAAAAAGAAAAATAAGAAAAAAAAGAGAAAGATAAATTATTAAGTTAGAGACCAGCCGGTCGATTCTGTAAAAATCTCACCGTGGAAACTCAAGTGAAGTGAGCTTGATGCGAGTTGTCAGTAGTGCCAATCACTAGCATTATTTGAAATGACAGCTCACTCCACACTCACTTCACCTAACTTTTCACGGTGAAATGGTTACAGAATCGCACTGCAGCTTGTCAGCTTATTGGTCACAAGCGCGTAAGTTCCTGGGTTTGAGCTCATTCCCCACAACATGAGACTGAGATAGACGGACTTGGATGCATAGTCAGGGATGTAATTAATTATAAAATTAACACATTACGTCAATTTGTTGTGTGCATAGGTGATTCTCTATTGATGGCTGTGTTACGAGTTACGAGTATATATACCGCTTTTTCCTATGCTTTGAATATACAGGCAGTTTAGTTGGTAGTCAATTCGATACGACTTTCTTCCGTTGCCTTTTTGTTTTCGAGGGAAACCTTCAAAAGGCGCCTGGACATTGGGGAAAAAGACCAGGGAGTGTGGGATTCTTATCCTTCCCGGTGATCACTATCAGGACATGGACGGGGTGCTGTTACTTCTTAATAGACCAATCTGGAGGTAGATCCCCCTCAGTGCAACCCTGGGGAGACTATAAAAGGGTTTCTCCTGAGCTTCGCTATGCACGTGATCACAGTGCCACCGTATTCCCTGAAATCACTCGGTGGGCAATCAGAGACAATTGAATATCCATTTCAGGCAGGATTTTATGTTATGTTAAGTTCCATTAAGTGGAAACTTTTCCACGATTTGGTTGTCTATTATCACTACAATAGCTTTAAGGTCACCTAGGAATATGACCTTTTTGTCTTTGTGTTGCTCCGACCAGTTGAATTGATCAAAGCTGACAGGGCTTAGATATTAGATTTATTATTAAATCATCGGCTTCTGAATCTTATTTGAAACAAAGTGGTTTTACTATGAATTTATCACTGAATAGGTATCTATTTAACCAGCCTAACAGTTTTACCGAGACATTGCACAGGATTGAACGGGTGACCTGTTACCTCTAGTTGACTTTCAGTTATTAGATTATGTATCAAAATCACTACATCTTAATAATCATTTTATAAATTACGTTTAATGTCACAACGATCAGAGGGGCAATTCTCGTAATTTTAAGAACATTCACAGTCTGAAGGCCAATTCTAATTTAAAACGTTTAAAATCTAGTCGCAGTCTCATCTCGGCGACAAACAAATGTCAAAAACTTGTCAACATGTAGGAATTTTTGACAGATTGAGACTGAGATCAGACTGTGAACGTTGTTAATAATAATAATATAATAATCATTTATTTATCCAGATCATACGATCCAATTTGTTAGTAGTAAAATGTTAAAATTACGAGAATTGCCCCTCTTATCTCAGTGTCAATCTGTGAAAAATACCTCTGAAATCCCTAAATTTTGACAAGTTTTTTAAATTGATTGTCGCTGAGATGAGATTGCGACTAGATTTTGAATTTGACGTAAATCTTCACCTTTTATCCCACAGTGATTAAACAATAAATTAAATGATCGACTAGTGTTATTTATAAAGCATTTAATGATGCCAAATATTCATTAATGCTGAAAGGGCTGAGCATGTATTAATATTGCAAATCTTACCCAAACTAAACAGTTCTATAGAGAACAGATATTGTCCATAAGATAACTAATATTATAATAACTATAACAGTATCGTTATTTTAAAGGGATCTTAATAAACTACAGTTAACGAGATTTTAGCGGTACTTATGTTAGGGGTCCATAATATCATAAGTTTGTAAAATATTATAGTTGTTAAATACGACGTTTAACTCAAAAGGGATTAACCTAATTTCAATATAAAATAAGGGGGTTATGTAAGAACCACTTGAAGGGTATTTTAGACAGATTCTTAATCTTCGCCGCTGCCTAACTCCTTGGGAATGGAGCCGTGTTAAGCCTGATTTACACGGAGAAATTAAATCGCTGGTGGCATACTATAAGCTGGAGCTGGAGCAGTGGTGGTCCAGTGGTAACGGCCGCGACTTACGAGTTGTAGGTCGTAGGTTCGAACCCAGACAGGCGCTTTACTTTGTGTAAATTATTTCGTCACCATTGCTCTCAAAACGGTGAAGGAAAACATCGTGAGGGAACCGGCATGTCCTAGATCCAAAAATTCAAAGACATGGTGACATCTGCCGACCCGCACTGGGCCCGCGTGGTGGATTAGGGCCCATTCCCTCTCACCGAGAGGAGGCCTGAGTCCCTGCAGTGGGAACATTATAGGCTGATTATGTATACAATAAAAGTCGCACTGTCTTTTAAATAGTCATTTGTTGCTTCAATTGTATTGTATGTCACAGGCAAGAAACTTAATGCATTCGCGATTTATTTGCCAAAAATGTAAACAGATATGAGTTTATGGAAAATTAACAGTAATTTCTACGCAATAAAATTCAGTTTACACTACAACTTCAAAGATCTTTATAACTTTTTCAATAGTGCTAGTCACTCTGAAGTCCACTTAATTGCTATTAAAATAAAGTTGTTATTTATTTAACTTGAAATAACATCAATATGAAACATTAATTTGAATAGACTACAAAACCAGCCTATACAGTTCCAATTGGAGACAGGCCTCCTCTCTTTGAGTGGGAGTGGGCAAAAAGCTTGCATCGTGTAAATGGGGCTTTATTCTTCATATGATTCTTCTCTAGTCTTAACCAGTCAGCAAGATGGTAGTGAGATCACAGTCTTAGGTGCAAGAATATAGTCAGTACTATCGTTCTGTCTATCCCCATCCGTTTGCCAAATGTACCGAATACGGCAATCCCATTTGATGACTATTACCAGGGTCATTTGGGCCCAATTTTGGCAGGGAACGCCTTGCTTGCCGGTATAACTATTGTTATTTGTATAAGGCTCTCGCTCGCACTGCTCAGACTTAAACAAGGTAGTGGATATGGCTTATACAATTTAGACAGCGTCATGATTATCATCATTCTCGTGCCGGTATTCCAATCTCATTTATTTTGGGTCAGTACTTATGCATCATGGTATGGCGGTCATGGTGCGCTCGCCCAGCGGTAACAGCCGCAACTTACGAGTTGTAGGTCGTAGGTTTGAACCCAGACAGGCGCTTTACTTTGTGTAAATTATTTTATCACCACTTTTAAAACCATCGTGAGGAAATCGGAATGTCCTAGAACCAAAAATTTGGATACATGTGACCTCTACCAACTCGCACTGAGCCCGCGTGGTGGATTACGGCCCATTGCCTTCCAGCGATCCCAGCAGTGGGAACATTATAGGCTAATTATCCTACTTATGCATGTCTTTTTATTTTATTCATCAACCGTCGTATATTCTAGGTATTCGCCCCTTTCTTTTCTATCATCTGTCACACTCCATAGTTTGTACCATCTTTCTCTACTCTTGTACCTAGCCATCAATTGAGATAATACAAAGTAAAAAGTGCCAATGGTTGCACACATAGATAAGCTGTAGGTTATCCAAATTTTCCCTTTTTTTTTTTTTTTTTTTTTTTTTTTTGTCGCTGAGAAATGCTTTATGCATGCCCGCCCCGCGGGGGACGAGACGGGGTATGTGGGACTCCCTGTCGGAATGACAGTATACCCACTAAAACTCAGCGGTGTTCCCTCATTCGCCGTGATGGGAGGGCCACGGGAATAGGCATAGCCTTTACCTCCATAGCCCTCCCGGCGCATGCCCGCCTAGATGTTATGGCGGGCCCCGCATGCCCCCCACATAGGGGGGCTACGAGAATGGCCGGGAGCACCTAGCCATTCCCGTCCAACACTGGTGGAGGCCTGTGCAATGCAGGCAACGGTGCCCCCGCACCCGTTGCCAGCTGGCCCCCACGCCCGCCTGACTGGCGGGCCCCGCATGCCCCCCAATATGGGGAGCTACGGCCGCAGAGGATAGGGAGAGCGGCAACGACACACCGACACTCCTCTTCCCCTGCGGCCCCACCGCGTCCGCCATCGAACGGTGGCGGCCCCGTCGAGGCCGCGGAAGGTGGGGAGAGCGGCAACGTATCACCGACACTCCCCCACCGCCGCGGCCCCCAATCCTCAGCCGCGATGTCTCCCTCACGGGGGACATCGCGGCCCGCCTCAGGTAGGCTGCGATGTCGGCCAAACGGCACCGCAACCTACCCGCCGGCCGCTACGTCGTCGGCTTTTCCGCACAGCCTAGACGAGCGGCCGCTCCTCGGGTTCCTCTTAGCTTCACCGTGGCCCAATCCACCACGGCTACTGAGCCCCCCCCGCCTCGACAATGCGGGAACCCACCGGGGGGGATCCAAATTTTCCCTAACATATCCTAGTCTAGCCCCAAACCAACTACTTATGCCAAATTCCTCGTCATAATGCTCCATGTACGGTGTATTATGCCTATCGTGGACTACCCACATTGCACGCAGAGTGATTTCTGCGGCGACACGCCACCGCACGCGACTGCATATTGCACAACATGACACGTTAGCCCGCAATAGGTGGCCGCGATTTGATCGCTTGCCAAATTGAATTACCAATATTAGGTTAGGTATTGTAAAACTGAAACCATAAAATATTTTTTTTTAAATCTGCCGTTTCATAAATAAATAACTACGCTGTCAAAATGTATGGAACAGCAATTTTTTTTTAAATGACTGCCGATGAATTGTTTATTTTTTTTTAATGGTAAAATTTTGTGCGTTGATATTCCAGCCACCCTGTATGGATGATCAACAAGAGTACCAGTAACATAAGTCATTTTGAATTTTTTGGGAAAGAAAAATCGTTCCAGTTATTCACTTTTACCTAAGTTAATTAAAACTTTATAAGAAAGCCTGATTAAAGCTCAGGTGTAGAGACTCATCTGAAGTAGAAGAAACGCGAATCATAAATCATAGCGGAAACTTCTACTGTTGAAAGTTAACCTCATAATGAATAAATCCCTACTGGTGACGAAATTACATAAAAACGTTACCCTACTTTTGGGCTTCATCACGGTCAGATAAAAACTACGTTTAATAAATAAAAGAAAAACAAAGAAAAAATGTCTGAACAATCAAAACGCATATCGGGCCGAGGACCTTTGTGATGACCTAGACATAGAGAGGGAGCGCAGGGCGCTGTCTGTTCGAAGTAATATGCTGGCCCGCAGGTTTGCACGGTGTACTTTTGAGGTTAAAATGACGCTATTTAGAGCCTATTGTCAGACTTTCTACACCTGCAGCCTCTGGGTCAAGTATACGCAGAAGGCATACAGCGCTCTGCGTGTACAATATAACAATGCCTTCAGAATGCTTGTGGGGCTGCCGCGGTTTTGTAGCGCTTCGGGTATGTTTGCGGATGCGAGGGTGGATGATTATTATGCCATCATTCGTAAGCGATGCGCTTCTCTCCGTCACAGAACACGCGTCAGCTCCCATAGCATGTTGAGGGCATTGAGTGACCGGTGGGACTGTCCGATGCTTGGCCGGTGGGTGAGACTGCACACACAGGTCGGCGATAGATAGTTTGTGTATATTGTTTTGTAGTTTTCATTTTATGTTTTTATTTTATATTTTTCTTTGAGATTGTATGTGTTACTAACATTAGTTAATTAAGTAATTTTATGTATTTACTAACATTATGGACTGCAAGGTCTGCAATAAAAGTTTATTATTATTATTATTATTATTATATCACAAAAAAACTGACAAAAAATACACACATAGAAATTACCCAAAAAGCCTCGTATTCATGCAATAAAAGCTTGAGGTTTAAATAATATAATAATAAATATATTAAGGTACATAAACGTTTTGTAGTACATAAGGGACCTAGAATGTATGCTTTATTAATTACATGGTGTAGGTGCAACGAATTGTTTGGTTACTGCACAACACTGCACACACAACTGCACGCGGAGGGCTCCTAGATGCCCTGCAGGTGCCATACAACAATGAATTCAGGGTGCTGTGGAGGTTGCCCCGATTCTGCAGCGCGTCTGGCATGTTTGCTGTAGCGCGAATCGACGACTTCTTTGCCATTCGGAGGAAAAAGACCGCATCCTTAATAAGCAGAATGAGGGCTAGCACCAACAGCATACTGAAAACTCTCGCCGAAAAACACGATGAACCAATACTTAGACACGCTATCAGGATGCTCGTGCGGCAGGATGAATAGAATTGTTTTATTTTGATTTGATATAATGTAATTTAATATAATTAAATTAATATTATTAACCCTTTAAAATTTTTAATTAAATTTAGTTGATAAGTTATTGTACTAACCATTGGACCAATGTGGTCAAATTAAATAAATAAATTATTAAAAAAGTGAACAATAACACTAGTCACTATGATACGCTAAGAACTGTGTTACCAGAAAATTAAAAAAAACTAGCGTATTTTGAACTCTGGTACTCAAAGTAAGATCTAACTTGTGTTATGAGTACCAGTGTTCCAAAAAAAGTTATTACACAAAAGTACACCCTGGGTGAGTGTAGGTTGTAGTCATTAGCAGATAGGAAGACACTGCTGTCTGGTCAGTTTCGGCTTATTGGTCGATCCGCATGAATTTACTCACCCGAAACGATGTAATAAAGTTAAGAAAAAAGTACACAAAAATAATTGGTAGTTTCTAGTGTATTTATTTCTTAACTTTATTGCATAAAATTCAAAATTTACCAATTGCCGAATACATATTTCTGAAGATGTCGATTCGCCCACATATAAATTAACTTCATGCAAGTTGCCTGCAGAAAAAATAATATTATTTAAAAGTGTCGATTCGCTCGTTTCGGGCGAGTAAATACGTGCGAATCGATAATTAAGGCCCAATTTCTACGCCACACTTGGGTATCTAAATTCAGTACGTGCATCACGTATTATATACGCAACCAATAAAATTATTTCTCCCGATCGACTGTCCCAGGAGGGTAATGTTTTTTCAGAACATTAAGCAATCAAAAGAAGTTAGAAAAAGCGCTTAGTAAGCAGTTGATGAACCGACATAACGTTCATATAACTGTAAAGACCCACTCCCGTAAAATCTCCACATCGAAGCACAACTCCTATAATTCCTTTGGTAATGTAATAAAAAGGTAATCACAATCGTTTATGGAGTGTGGAGGTAGCTGAGTCGATGATCAGACATCGGCTCGTAAACGGGACATAAAAACTGTTCGGTGGATTGTGAGACCGAACAACGAGGTGAGCAGATGTAGGAAGACCGGTAGTTTGGATGCGGCAATATCTATATATTGGCTGAAGAGTTTGTTGAACGCGCTAATCTCTGAAAGTACCTGTCGGATTTAAAAAAAAAGGCCTAATTCACGCTAGGAACCTTCAGGAGCCGAGCAAAAAGAAAAAAAGTCAGAACACGAAGTAATAGTGCGGGCAGGCGATAGGATGCGACGCGGTGGCTCGGGATCGGAATTCAGTCGGACGAAGTCACGGGCAGAAGTCTAGTCTCTATATAAAAAGAAAGCGTTTAATTTTTTGTATGATTGTTTGTTACGCATTCACGCTAAAACGGCTGAACGGATTTGGACGAAATTTGGCACATAGGTAGACCAGGACCTGGATTAGGAGATAAGATACTTTCTTATCCCGATATTCCTATGAAATCGAGACTTATGCGGATGAAACCGCGGGGCGCAGCTAGTAGTTTATATGAACGTAGCGACCTTGATTCGCACGGTTTTTACGAATTGCTAAAACATCGAGATTTCTTTATTATTTGTGAGTTGAATATTAATGTAATAGACAAATAAGCCTTCCGGAACAAATTCTCCAAATGATGTTGTAAACCGCTCCAAAATCCGTTTCCTAGTTTAAAAGAACAATGCGGTTACACAGACCGTCACGGAAAGCGACTTTAATTTGTAATTATGCATGCATGCATGATAAAATTTTGCAAGATTGTGGACGCAGTTGATTAGACCATTTCTTTCTACCTGTGGGCGACAAACTGTTTTTTTAGGTGCATCGTACACATATAATTATATATATTAATGTGCGCAAAATATTGGAAAAAAATATAAAAGAGTAACGGTGGAGTTTCTTGCCCATTCGCCCTTCGCCCTTTATGCCTGGAGGCTTTTATTTGGGTAGTAAGTTTTTTTTATTTACATTTTAATTAATTATTTTTTAGCTTGAGTACGTATAGTTTTTATTATATTTGTTGGTATATTGGCGTGGCTAGCTGACATATTATGGCAAATAATTAAATTTTATGTTCTGGTTTTGTAATGTTAATTACCGAACATAAGTACCTAGTATTGTATACATTCAAGTATTTTTTTAAATTGAACAGACAGCTGTGCTGCTGGGGAGTTTGTTGCGCCACTTCTTCTTCCCAGCAATAGCACTAGGAAGTGGTGAAGGGCGGGCGATTTTGGGGGACTGTCTTTTGTAATTTTGACGTTCAAAAAGTGCTGATTCTCAGCCTAATTTGAATAAATGACTTTTGATTTTTGATTTTGATTCCTCTGCATACGAAAACTACCTTATGGAAGGGGCGACTAGTATCAATTTTATTTTAATTAAATTTTTGACATTCAAAATTGCCTTTTAAGTGCCTATTTGAAATAAATGACTTGACTTTGAAGCACATGACCACATCTGGCGAAAATTGCGGGTGGCCTACTCTTTTTTTAATTTAATTTAAAAAAAAAACGTTGCCCCACACTAGGAATTTCTCTTGTATCGTGGGTCCGTTTACAAACATTTAAACTCACATACACAAGCCGTTGCTACTATTGGTGTGGTACGCAATAACCCCGCTGAATGAACTGCTTACCCACGCTAAAAGATCCATGTAAATGGGCACTTTTACTTCTCAGTGAAGGCAAGAAAGTAAAGAAAGATTCCTGCAGATTTTTAGAGCAGCGTCAAGTTGCAGTATCTACATATAAAACATTCGTAAAATACGCTCAACATTGTCTTTGGCTGCTTCAATGCTTTATTTGAATAGCAAAAAGTTTTGCCACTAATTAAGTACTAAATATAGGTTTACTGTACCTCAACATAAGAATGTACAGACGCCAAGCAGCAGCACATCAAGTTACCCGAAACTGTCAAATTTTCCCAATCAACCTTGAACCTTAATATAAATAAATAAATAAATCCCTGGACATTTCACACAGCACCATTTGTCCCAAGCTAAGCAACCTAATGCTTGTGTTATGGTAACAAGATGGCTGATAAACTACTTATATACAATTTTTTTTTGTAAATACATACATATTATAGATAGAAAAACACCCAGACTCGGAACAAATACATGTAGGTCATACAAATATTTGTTCCGTGCGGGAATCGAACCCGCGACACGCAGCGCAGCAGTCAATCGCTTAACCACTGCGCCAACCGCGCCGTCAGCTTAAAGCTTAATGCTTTAGCGATAAAGTTGAAAATGTATTAAATATATTTGACAGATTGTAGTAGCTTGATGTGCTGGCGTCTGAACCTCAACCTAAAAATGTAATTCAAATATCATGACCTATTGACATTTTAACCTCACTCATACAGTGACGTAGGCCTCAACACCCTTTCCTCCACCTTCCGTATCCTGTCTGTTCCATATCCAGTCTGTTCCATATCCAGTCTGTTCCATATCCAGTCTGTTCCATATCCAGTCTGTTTCATATTATCCAGTCTGTTCCATATCCAGTCTGTTCCATATCCAGTCTGTTCCATATCCAGTCTGTTCCATATCCAGTCTGTTCCATATCCAGTCTGTTCCAGCTGCCTTTCTAAAGTCGTCGGTCTAATTTAGCAAGGGGCCGTCCCTCACCACGCTTGCCGATACGCATTCTTCACTCCAGGACTCCTCTGCTCCATCAGCCATGGGTCCTTCGACAAACATGGCTAGGCCATTGCCACTTCAGCTTGCTTACTCAGCAAGCTATATGGGTAACTCTGGTTCTTTCCGTATTTTATCGTTCAAAGAAACTCCGAGCATTGCTCGCTCCATAGCGGGCTGAGCGACTTTTGTGGACCAGCTAGCAATAGTGGTTTCATATTAATATGGTATTATGATGTTATGCTACCTATCTATCAACCCCTTCAGAAAATACAAATATACTCGTATATAATATGATGATAAGTTAACATTAATGTAAAAACAAACTTCACAAAATCATTTCGTACTTCTTCAACCCACCGCTATCTATTCAGGTACGTTTTACGATTGCCAGCACGACACGTGTTCTTTAAGAGTACGTTACGGGGACGTAAACAGATCGTTCCGTGATCGTTACGCCGCGCCGACGTCTCACGTACGTCCTTGCGACTGTAAAACTTAATAGTCGCGGTATTTACTGTGTTATTGTTGAAGATAAAAGATTTCGTGGCTTTTGATTGGTCGTATTGGTGATGGGGTTTATGGTATGCAGTGTTATCAGGAGTTTTGACTAGACTATAGCTTAGATTAGTTATGCAAACGGGTTTGGTTATCGACATACAATACAATTGTTATAAACTATTTATAAAAAAAAAAACATTATTTTATAACTAACATTAGTTTGTAAGCTCGCAATTTTACTAACCAATATGGATGTAATCTTAGGATGAATCTGAAATAAATTATTTATTATTATTATATTACTATTATCGAGTGTCTGTAAAGCTACTATTGGGATTAGTTAGTGCTCTTTTTAAATATGAACAGTGGTCCCAAACTCACTGATTCTGAATATACAGGGTTTAAAGAGATCACAAAGCCGGCCATCTACGTATTCTGTACATCAAGCTAAATAACATTGTAGGTACAAAAGTAATTTCTGGGAAACAACTTTTATTTTTGGTGTGAAAATCGCTGATAACGGTTGAGCACGTAATACTTTGTGCTTTAGGTGCATGCAACGGTACAGGAGTTGTGGTATTTAAAGTGAAGTTATAACACAAAACTTGTTTTTATAAAAAAAAGTCAGAACTTTGACTTTCAATTTTCATTTTATTTATTACTTATTGACGGCACGTTTGGCGCAGTAGTTAAGCGATTGACTGCTGCGCTGCGTGTCGCGGGTTCGATTCCCGCATGGAACAAATGATTGTATGACCTACACGTAGTTGTTCCGGGTCTGGTGGTTTGTGTATGTGAGTTTAAATGTTTGTAAACGCACCCACGGTACAGAAGAAATTCCTAAGGTGGGGCGACGTTTGAAAAAAAATTCTTAACCTTCTGGAGGTTAACCGTTCTCTGTCCAGTACAAAAAATATACCGCAATGAAGGGAGGATCAAGTGACTTTCAGCTTCGTTAAGCGTCTTTTTACACTCGTTAGATTATGTACATTATAAAAAGCCACCGAAAAAAAGTTTCGTGTAGTATTGTTTCTACAAAAAAAATATATGTAAAACTACTACATTTTAAGAACTTTCGAAACAATCCGTTTCATCTTTCCAGCCACTTCTAATACTCCTAGTCATCCAATTACAACACAATTAAGGACCAAGTCTTCATAATGAACGGCAGAACTCGGCGTGACGTCACTGACGTCAGGCAGGTGTGAAGTGTCGACTTGTTCGTTTGTAGTGTTGAGAGAAAAGTCGCGCTTGAGTCGAGGACCCTTACACATATAGCGTTTATGACCGTCTTAGGTACGGGCGCGAGTTTATAATGCAGGTTTGGGAGTCAGTGTATAGTATAGTATACTTTTAGTGTGGTAGAAGGGATGCCCTTGTGGGAGGGTGGGACGGAGGATTTTAGTAATGGAAAAATTGACATTAATGTCTTATGTACAGACGCCAGCAGGTCAAGCTACCCGAAACTGTCAAATTTTCCCAATCAACCTTGAACCTTAATGCTTTAGCTATAAAGTTAAAAATCTATTAAAGAAATTTGACAGATTGTAGTAGCTTGATGTGCTGGCGTCTGTACCTACGGATGCGAGTTCATAATGCAGGCTTGGGAGTAAGTGTGTTAAATACTAGCAACTAGGAATTATATTGGCTTTCATACATAGGTAGAGCTCGTGGTTCTTTCGTCGTTATGGATCGTCAGACGTCCGAAAGTCTGACAACCAGTCTTGTCAACGGGTATCGTGTTACCCACTAACTGGGTTGTGGAGGCCAGATAGGCAGTCACTTCCTGTAAAATACTGCTATTCAGCTGCTTCCGGTTAATCTGGAAGCCGACCCCAACATAGTTGGGAAATGGAGATTGGGATTGGGAGTATTCGTCTAATTTAAAATTGCACGCCCCTCCACTAAAATTCTATACACATATTTAAAATGTGTATGCAACAATCAATGGAAGAGCGTGCAATTTGGAATAAGATGACCTCTATCTACATGTTACATTATTATACCTGCTAAAACTGTTTTGTTGCTTTTAAGTTACAATACTGCATTACATAACAACTGCATCCTCTCGTGTAGTAATAGGAAAAAACAGATTACTATTCCGCCAGCAAACTTCTTTAACACTCCTTTCATATGTTCACTGATAGCAACTAGATTCCATTGCAAGTTTCTTTGCATTATTTCTTGTAGATAAAGAGTTCTCATTCCGACGGTACGCTCGTGAGAATAGCAATTGCAACTTTGTTTACAGATGCTAAGGTAGCACTGTTTGTTAAAGCAATGTCTATTACAAATTTTAGTAGGTACTAACACATAACATAATAATTGGTTTCCCGGAAAGCTTGGGCAGAGGTGTACGGTCACCAAAGAAGATAAGTAAATGCCAGAAAGTTAAATAGAGGCTCAATTTGATTTAAAAGTGCACCATTTTAAGCGCAATAAGTTTTTAGAGGTACATTAAGGTCAATAAGTTTTCGGTGCACGTTAAGCCATTGGTCCCGGCTGTCATTCGTGGATCTTTGACAGTCGTTACGGGTCGTCAGAAGCCCGAAAGTCTGCAACCAATCTTACCAAGGGGTTTCGTATTACCCAGTAACTGGGTTGTGGAGGTCAGATAGGCAGTCGCTACATGTAAAATACTGGTATTCAGCTGCAACGGTTAGACAAAGAAAAGGCTAGGTCATGATGGTGTGGTCCATAAGTTTTGAGAGGACCAGTTAAATACATAATTTCCTTTTTTTAAATCAATTAAATTTCCTCACGATCTTTTTTCTTCAAGTGAATTCAAACATGCTGACTTAGGATTATTAAACTACTTGATGATAATTAAACTAGTCCATGAGGGCAACAAAAATCAACATAGTTCATAATCACATCCGTGTAGATGAGATGTTATGTAATGATATATCAATATACAGGATCCCCGACGTCATTACAACAATAAATTAAAATTTCGTTTAGCTAACTAATGATGTTCCCAGTCTACAAACAAAAATTCAATCAAATACATAATAGAATAGAATAGAATAGAATACTCTACATAATATCCAATTAACCATAACCCATCGTCGATCCGACCAATACTATATACTACACTATATAAGTTATTAAAAACATTTTTTATTTCGATGTTTGCACTTAGCTATTTGATTGCTTGTAAATGCTCTATTGCACAAATATAGTGTTTATATTTTTTTCTGAAAACTATTATGATTTGGCCTATTAACCGATTCCGGCTTGACGTCGACTTCTGCGACATCTTGTTCTCATAATTATGGTATATGTATAGAAGATGCATAGTAGGAACGAATGACGATTTCTGGCCAGTTTTCACTCCTTAAATATATTTTGATCGTTAGAAAACTGGACACGTATTTGAAAACAAGCTGTTTTTATGGATCACAACATACCTAACTATCCCGTACTCGCGTGTAATGAACTCCACTGTAAATTACTGCATCATTTTGTACCGCCGAAAGTAGGAAACTTCAAACTCAAACCATTTTGAATTGTCAAAATTAAATAGTCGGTCAGTTAGTCAGAAAGTTGAAGCTAGTCGCCCATTCCAAAAAAGTAGATTTCTATGGAGAAAAACTTCAAAAAATTCTACCGGCATCACATCAAGTATATTATGTCTTCACCACACGACTAACGACTTACAAACTACCATACTTCATGGGCCCCACTTGTCCAAAGTTTTTTCTATTAAAACAAGTTTGAACTGGCCAGGTATTGTATAAGTTAAATTCGCCTCTCGCCACTATCCACCTCGAGGGAAATACGGGATGTTAATGCAATTTAAACATTTATTTATATTCATATGTGGGTAGTAAGAATTATTTGTGGCAATTTATTTGAGTACGGAACTGTTGTTTGCTGTGTTATAATTGATTGGCTGTCGTCGGTATCATAGGGATTTATTATGGTGGAATTCTTCGTGTGATTTGTTAGTTGTTTCGTGTTTGTAATATTTTTTTTACTTTTATTCATGTAGACAACTTGACAATACAAACTCTATATGAAACTGATATTGGAATTATATTCTTTACTTAGAGCTCAATAGGTGCTAAGCTTCTCAATAGGAGCCCTTTTGGCTTCGCACACGTCTACCTTTTTTTAAAAAAGGAAGACGTGTGCGAATAAATATTTTGTTTGTTTTAACCTTAGAAAAAAAAAATTAAATTCTTTTTAATTATTGTTTTCATGATTTTGTAAGATTAATGTCCTTTTTCATTGTTTGTATTTCATATGTGTATCCCAAATAAAATATTTTTGTTTCAACTTCATAAAAAAAACATGGATATGGAAATAAGACAAGATCAAATCTCATAAAACATTACAAAATTCACACATTCTCAATATATTAAAGTGAACTGACACATGTTGAATCCCAAATAAATAACACCAATTACATTCAAAAGAGCCATATTCACGTCAAAGTAGCATTCTTTCCTTCATTCATAAAATCAAATATTGAAGAGGGCCAACAAAGAAGTATGGCGGCTGAATCTCATGTCCTTACATTTTGGGAGGTAAGTAGTCATGACAAGGGTGAAATGTGCGAATGACATAAACTTATGGAAGGTACAGATATTGAATAATATATTATTTTACATGTGTCTTGAGTTTGTACTTTGATTTTTCTTGATCAGTATCTTGTCTGCTCTTTGTATTTTTGTTAGGAGTTGACAAAGAAGGAAAGGTTGACATTTTGTGTCAAACTTGCTTGAAGCAAAAATGATATATATCTACAATAAATCTCGCAAATGTGAACACTGCTCAATATGGGTTTCCTATTAATAGTCTACAATAGTTGTCTAGAAAACAATGCTATGAGAATCAAACGGATTAGGCGGCATGTACATTAAATTGCATGATTGAAAAGTGTACGAATGTGGTGAAGCCATGTGCGATCAATACCTTTTATTATGTACGTATAATATGGCAAATAAATAATTCATTAATTCTAAGATGTTTTTCTCAAAATATTACAGTTCAGATACCGTGACCCACCGCACTAAGGGCTTTCAATCCCTGTGACACACGACCTATATATTAATATATTTCCTCTTTACCCCATAAAAGAAAATAACCGACAAAATTCCTCATACATAATATATGCTTGTCAAGGGACTACTCTTCTCTGATGAATCTCTGCATATTGCAAATTCCATCTGGGTTTCCTCAAGGTTGTATCATCGGACCACTTTTATGGTGAAGCTTGGTATGAGTCGGATACAAAACTGCTGTGACGTGAATGTGTAGCAAAGAGACTGTAGTGGCTTTTGTTTTATTGTTGAGTGCATTTTATATATTTTTGTTATTACTGGGGGATGACCTGAAGTCCAATTCTCGTAATTCAAAACGATCAAAAACTAGTCGCAGTCTCATCTCGGCGACAAACAAATGTCAAAAACTTGTCAAAATGTAGGAAAATTAGACGTATTTTTGACAGATTGAGACTGAGATCAGACTGTGAACGTTCTTAAAATTACGACAATCGCCCCTCTGAGGTTAGGCAGTAACCTCTGTAATAATAATTGCTGTTGCAATAGCCACAGCAATTAGTGAAAAAAAAAAACAAATGCTAATTTTTTAAAACTCATACCCCCTTATTCATAAACGTTGCTTAAAGTTAAGCAGTGATTAGCGACTGTTTAACCATACATTTTTGACGTTTAAACGTTACTTAACTTTAGTCATCGTTTATGAATAAACCCCATAATGTTTAAAAAATACAAAAAACATGTTTCATGTGTGATCTAAACAAACATGTTTTACTCGTAAGTAAGTCATAAAATTATTTTCTTGCTCTTATACCAATTTATTTGGGGTCGGCGCGACATGTCTTAAGTAGTAGTACCTTAACATTAAAATATAACGAAGTGCAATAAGCGTATAGACGTTAAAATCCGAGCCAATGATCAAAGAATGACATTTAAAAAGAAAAACATACCTACACACCTTTATACCACAAAAGCTAGCCAGTAACTTTACCAAGAACACAACTACTATGCCTTCAAAGAACACCGATACTAAGAATCACTATTCGTATCGTATCTTCCACCAATACAATGGTGGCGACAGCTAGACTTTCAGTTAGCACCAGATGGAATTCTAAAACAGCTTTCAGGAAGCCTTAAAGAAAGCAAGGACATGAATACTGAGTCCCGGCTTACGATCGACTTCCATTCGGACACGTATGGTTCGAATGTCATTATTAGTTTGTAGGGATTGAATTGTTTTGTTCGTGTGTTTCAATGATTAGTTTGTTTTTAGTAAGAGTACTGTTTGGCTGGCTCTTTCAAAAAGAGCTGTTTCTTTGTTTTACATACACTACCCAAAGGGTTTCACAGGAACAACAGAACGCCAGCTTTTTGCTAAATGCATATGAAAGTATATACGGTACTTATAAAAAAAAAGTCTGTCTGTCAGTCTGTTTGTTTCGGCTATTCTCCGAAAAGGCTGGACTGATTTGAAAGGGACTTTCATTGGCAGGTAGCTGATGGATACTAGGAGTAACTTTGGCTACTTTTATTTAAAAAAATATTAGGGTCCGCATTAGGGTCCAAAAAAAAAAGACTAAAGATTCTTCCTTTTCAATGGAGGAGTGGTACGTACTAAGCGACACATTGTTTATACCTGACATCCACGCAAACGAAGCCGGGGGCACGGCCAGTGCTGAATAAATGTAATAGTAAAAATAAGAAACTTTGTGTTTCTAAAAAATAAGCATCAACTCAGTCATGAACAATAACCATTTCAGAAACGAAACTGAAATCGTTCATGAAAAGACCGCAGCCATTTTTTATATACATACTTTATATTTCTATTCTTTTGGAACTAATCCGATTAATTAATCGGATTAGTTCCAAAAGAATAGAAATATAAAGTTGAACAAATTGTTAAATCTAAAAAAAATAGACTGGTAAGTGGGTAAGCAGTACCTACCAAATACAATTACGCAAATCAGTAGCATAACCTAATAACACCACTTGATTTAAAATCAAAAACTCACTGAAGCAAAGGAAATAAGTTTCAAATTTAATGAGTCCCCATTACCTCGTGTTTGATCCCCGAATAGCAAGTAAAACGAATTAAGTACTTCTTTACATACATAGGTACATATTATTCTTAGAAATCAAAGTCGCTATTCGTGTCTGTCTGTGTGATCGCGTTGTTCTTTTAAACTACACAATGGATTTTTATGCGGTCTCACCCTCATTTTGGAAGTTTATTCCGGAAGATTCCATTCATATTGAACTTACATACATGAAAAAAAAATACTAGTGCGCAAACTGTACGCATGAATTCAGCAAAATATATGATTATAGACTCGTTTTTACAATTTTTCGTCTGTAATAAAAAAAAAATTTGTTCCATACATTTTGACCGCGTAGGTATTTCACTATTCTACGAAAAAATCTACGCTAGGGGTTATAGAGTCTGCTGAAATCATGGTTACAAAAATCCTGATTATAATAAAGAAATATCAATATGTATTTTGTCAAGTCAACCGGGCAAAGCAGGGGCGGGTTGCTAGTTCCAAAGAAACCTTATAATAATTTCATCTATTATCGTACAAACATAGGTCTTTCATGTTCACTTAAAGAGTAATTTGTTAAAAGCCAAGGGTTTTATCGGAACGATCAATATGTTATGCTTAATACAGGAAAAGTTGCTGAAATGCTCGGCGTGTTTTAATATGGAGGGACGTCTGTTTACAGGGGGAAATTGAAAAAAAAAAACCCTTCGTGAATCATGATATATCGATGGTTTTATGTACGATGGTATGATAGCATCGACTGGTTGGGTTAGAATCGTTTTAATAATGGAATTATGCAAAAAGCTTCCATTATTTTGATGTCATTCTTTATCTGCGGCTTTGCGGGGCTTTGTTTATGTGAATGCTATGAAAATATTGTAGGACAATGCAAATATTATATTGAATAAGAGAATTCTCTTCGACGGTTAGATTAGAGATACTTCTTTATATTCTATCTTTTTGACCATAAGTACGGAACCCGAAAAGTGGAACCGGATTTGTGTATGTGTGAAATATCTGTCAAGTAATTTAATAAGAACTCAATCGTAGGTGGTGAATCAGCCGGTCGATTCTGTAAAAATCTCGCCGTGAAATCTCAAGTGAAGTGAGCTTGATGTGAGTTGTCAGAAGTGTCAATCCCTAGCATTATTTGGAATGACAGCTCACTCCACGCTCACTTCACCTAAGTTTTCACGGTGAGATTGGTGTGTGAGTTTCAGAATCGCACTGAAACTTCTTTCAGATCTAGATAGTTAAATATTATCCAAGAGGATGGAACGAAATGTTGATGTAAGTATTCCAAAACAAAAAAAAAAACACTAAAACAAACAGCTAGAATCTAAACATATTCATATACAAAATAAATGCACGCTTGCATGAAGGCGGGAGCACACAAGCGTACTCACTTAAGCAACTAGTTTCTTAAAGGGCTCAGTTGCCCTCAACGCTAGTCGCTCGAGCAACAGAATTAGAAGCAACTCGACCAGTCTCCACGTCCGCATCGCTCAAGTGGGGGACGTGTGCGCCAGCATTTACGTTATTAAAATTATGTATGTTGTTGTTGTTGTGTACTCTGTACTGGTCTCGAGTTTACTGCAAGGAGAAAGTTCCGTTTATTAAAGTTGATATTTGCAGCTGCAAGTAAAATAGTGTTTTGGATAAGAAGTAAATACTAGATTTGTCTAGCCTGTTTAATTCGTAGTAGAAAAGGCACTATCTTATTTGGATCTTGGTTAGAATGGAATTTTCGTACACACCTTGACAGTGCATACGAGGGGCTCGTGGCTGAATAATAACAACCACACGGGTCGATCGATCAGGTTAAGCTACGGTTGCCGCGGTTGCTTCATTGATGGGTGACCATCTCTAAATACCAAGATCTCTCCGTCTCTCAGAAAGCACGTTAAGCCATTGATCCCGACTGTCATTAGTGGATCTTTGACAGTCGTTACGGGTCGTCTGAAACCAGAAAGTCTGACAAACAGTCTTGTAAGAGGTAGGTATCGTATTACCAGCTCCATCCGGTTAGACTGGAAGCCTACTCCTACGAAGTTGATAGATTAATTTAGGGTGTTAGAATTTTATTACTATCATGCTGAGCTGGAGTCCCATTTAGTGCAACCTGAATTGCACACCGCACTTTGTTAGTTATTCGATTAAAGGTATGTCATAGTGTCATTTTATTTCTTTGAGTATGTTTTTCATTTATTTTTCTTTTTTGTGGATTTTTTGTTTAATGGCATCTCGCAGTTCAACCTATGAGGTAGTCGTCTGCTTAACCAGTCGTGCCTGTGGATGCCTGAATAAATTAAGGCCTCCAGCCAGGGCTTAAAAAACTTAAAAACTAAGCGACTACACGCTATGGACACCCCCTGTGGGGTACGGACCTCGGCATAGGGCGTCGCTGGGAGGGGGCAGCAAGGAACAAGCTGGAACGGAATTATTTTTGTGTATTGGTACCCTGTTTTTGAAGTGAAAACTTCTTTAGCGGCGTTGTGCACTTTTGTTGTGATGGGTAAAAAATGTTAAACTCGCGTCATGACACGTGACCTGATCGAAAATTCGTAAGACGGAGGGAGAGTAGACCGCATTCCAAAATATCAAAAATGCACAACGTTAATATTCAAGTTTTCACTTCTGCCACTCCCGGAGTGCAACCCGTTTTTTTATTTATTCATGTAATTTGTTATCATTTAGTTGTGCTGTGTCTTTTTTTGTGTGTGCGCTGAATAAATGTGTTATCTATCTACAATCTTTATCGACAAAACTTATCTTTGCTTTGCAAAACTTTTGTTTTGAGTATACAACGGCATGGCCACCTGCCGGTCGATTCTGTAAAAATCTCACCGTGAAAACTCAAGTGAAGTGAGCTTGATGCGAGTTGTCAATAGCGTCAATCCATAGCATTATTTGGAATGACAGCTCACTTCACCTGAGTTTTCACGGTGAAATGGTTACAGAATCGCACTGCAGGTGCCGTATTATGGCGGTTTAATGCCATCATACTTGTAGTGTAAGAGAGAGACGGAGCTATGCACCATCACTTTTTTTGATTGGAATCTGATGGCATTAATACTTCGTACCCCCCTGGACAGTTTCAAAAACAATCTTCCACTGTCTCCCCCCATAATTTATCCACCACAACATAAACGTCAGTGGCTTACGATATCACAGTACGAAATACCTTTTCTTTAAGAGAGAACAATAAATATTAAAGCTTACCTCTGACGGTTTATCGCGCATAAGGCGGGAACCGTGAAAAACGGATAAATGTGGAATCCTCGCAAATCCCGTTGCCTGGAAAGTTTTGGAACGATACTTGTGTGTACCGGGCTTATGTCGTGTGGTTGAAGTCTTGATCTGTACTCAGGGCTGGCGACATTATTATTTAATAATTATTTTAAAAAAATACTGCCTCGTTGGTCTAGCAGTCGCAAGAACTACTGCTGATCATGAGGTCCTGAGTTTTATTCCCGGGCCGGCAAAGTTATTGGGTTTTCTAGATTTCTGCCCAGTCGATGGCAATAGGCTCGTCTCCTATTACATGGGACTTAAACATAATTGGCAAATGTAGGTGCACCATAGATACGACAGAAAGTTTGGATTCCGCGTGCTACTCTGACGCTTTCACCTTAAATATTGTTACGAGCTTCGGGGTTCGTGACAGTTTAAACTGCCGATATAAATTACCAAATATTACACTTTAATTAAACAACACTAATAACAACTCAAACACACTAATTATAAAACAGAATTGCACTTGAAGATCGCTTTCGATGTATTCACTTGTATCGCTTATCCAACTTTGACCCGGTTGTGGTTCATCCCGGCCTTATATAGTGCCGTAGATAGTTCTAGAACCTTCTATTGTAGAAACAGCTAGAATGTTCGAGTACATACCGGCCCCGACTGACCAGATGTCGATAGTTCTAGAAAGTTCTAGCATCTAAATTTCTAGAAGGATCTTGACTCTATTAGTTCTGCTAATCGATACTAGATGGCGCTACTCGTAACTAATGTCACCATGTACCAGGCATTAATTGTGGCGCGCAACAATATAACTGGCAAAATGTCGGTGTACTATAGTTGCACCTCTGCTTAACCTCTTGGGGAATATAGGGGTGATGATATGTCATGTATGTTGTAACATAGCAAAAAAACATTTTTTTAGGATCTATTTTCTTGTCACTGGCAACCCTAGCAATAGAGTCGTGTTCTCACTAGCGGATGCCGCGTTTATGTGCGTTGATAACACGCAGTAACGCAAATGATGCCGCGATACGTACTCTGGTTAGTAATGCCACAGATGCTGATCAATATATCTGTACTTAGAAACTAAGTTCACAAAGCAGTACAGGCAGAACTAAGTACACTTGTACCGTAGAACTGTTGACTCCATCTATAATTATTATCACCAGGTGAGATAGTGTGAGTGTAGATGAAAAATAATTAAAAAGAACTAGAGAAAAACTTATTTTGCTTAAAAATTTGAAACCTATGAATTCAGCATAATGATTCTAGACCCCAGTGAAGAACGTTATGGTAGGATATAAAAAAACAGCTGTTTTATAAAAAAGGGCGCGTGAAACCTACGCGGTCAAAATGATTAGAACAGCAAATTTTTTAACTAATGAACATATTCTACACACAGCAACAGGCTGCGCGTCGAATTTCCTGGCATCCTGTATATGTATAATATATTTTATTAAACACCACAAAAATACATAACAAAAATAAATCAAACACTACAAAATATACAATGGGAGGCCTTTTTGCTTTCTGCGATCTCTTCCAGGCAACCTTATAATTTTACTTTTATAACACAATGTTGTTAGGCGTAAAACAATCAGAGTAGAACATAATTAATTTGTGAAAACGTAATTATAATTAGATTCTTAAGACAAATGAATTAGTTGTTCATCGTCTTATCATTTAATAATAAACGTTCTAAAAGAATGTTTTTCTTTATCAAGTAGACAGAAAATCTACAGTTTGTTCAAAAACTTAGCTGAATTATTGAAATTACGATGTTTCTTCATCTAAAACTTGAACACAAAAAAAAAACCATAAAGGATATAAAAGTATCGCAGTTTTGCTACGGCGTAGCTGAAAGGACGGTGTCACTGCTACGCGTCTACGCTTGCTACGGCGTAGCAAAAGCTCTTTGTGTCGTAGTGGACGTGTATTCTGTCTATTCTTAAATAATTTGAATAATAATCGGATATTTTAGAGCATCTGGAAAATGACCGTATTTTCAGTTATGTTATAATTAGAAAAGGATACTTTATGTGTGGTTTTACCTACTAATGAGCATGTCACCACTTTGTTTTGCAAAATGATATGAAAATTCTGTTTTCTAAAGAGGATTTGTAATACTTAGTTAAAAGGATTTTCGTTAGCGAGTAGTGAAGCTGGAGCTGTAAATAGTATATCTCTGTTTTTTCAGTCCGATTTTATGTAATTGGGTGACAAAAAAGCAGACGGCGTGCCGGATGCTAAGCCCAGGTACTCATGGGCGTGGTTTTCTGCGGCGATTTTCTCTCGTGCACTGGATTTTCAACGCGCTGCTTAGCGCCAAGAGAACGTGACGTGACAAAAAAAAAAAAATACAAAAAGTTTATTGCAGTAACATGTACGTGACGTCAAGTTTGACGTGTTAAAATAAATTTTTTAAACCTTTTTACGGAAATATAATATCACATGTCATGTCACACCAGCATTCTGCAATCTGGAACGAAGTAATATATCTATTTGCTTGACAATAAAATTGTTTTAGTTGTCTTACGGCTCCCTGCAGACAAACGCCACGAGACGGTGCGACGCGATTCTGGTAGAAAATTTCCATGAAGTTTTCATAGAAATTGTTCCACTAGAGCCGCGTCGCGCTGTCGCTTTGCAACTGTCTGTGGGACCCTTTACAGAAGGCGTTTAGCCTTCAGTTTCAGTTTAAAGTAGTACAAAATTCAGTCGACACAAGTATCAACCTATCTCTAGAATCTAATGATCTTCACTGTCTTGATTTTATAGCCGTTTTTTACAGGCTATCTTTCTAAAGTTCGACACAGCGAGGCCGTTATTAGGATTAATGGCTCTGACTGTGCTATCTTCGGCACATTCATTGTTCACTAACAAATCGCTGTTAGCACCTCTGGCGCTATTGTCGACCTTAAGCGATCAATGACGGAGAGACGGAGTTCTTTTTGTGTATGTGAGTGGTTCATGATGCTGCGAATTATGTGAGAAAGTACCTTTAATAATCGTAGCTACCTCTAGAATTACTTTTGTAATATGTTTGTAAAAGCATATCTTACATGGTTCAAATATCCCAAGTCTTTTACCAACTATGTTGAGTTCGGCTTCCATTCTATAATCGGATGCAGCTGAATATCAGTATTTTACAAGGAGCGACTGTTTATCTGACTTCCACAACCCAGGTACTGGGTAATACGATACCTCTTGGTAAGACTGGTTGTCAGACTTTCGGGCTTCTGACTACACTGTCAAAGATCCACGAACGCTAGCCGGGACCAACAGCTTAACGTGCTTTCCGAGGCACGGAGGGGTCTCGGTATGTAAAGATGGTCACCCATCCACAGACCAACCGCGGCAAGTGTAGCTTAACCTGATTGATCGACCTGTGCGGCTGTTATTATTTAGCCACGGGCCCCTCTTAATAAATGTGGACCAAATACTTTTAATTTAGGAATGTGACTGAGACTCGCAGTAAGGCGCCACTTCACAGCAGTCTACACCTAAGCTCCACATTTAAAGTACAGCTGTGTATGTGCTCAAGTACAGCTGTGTAAGTGTTAAAGTACAGCTGTGTATGTGTTAAAGTACAGCTGTGTATGTATAATAGTACAGTTGTGTATGTGTTAAAGTACATATGTGTATGTGTTAAAGTACAGCTGTGTATGTGTTAGAGTACAGTTGTGTAGTGGGCTGCTTCGCTTTGTCTTAAAATTTAGGCGCGATGGTCCACTGGGACTCACGATCACGCTACGCACGGATGCGAGGCTGGCAAACAAACGAACGGCACGGCACGGCAAAACTTTCCGTGCAAATCCTATGTAGCAGACGACGTCAGAAGAGTCTTCAAGGGGTTTCATTATTTTAGTGGCACATAATAATAGTTGTCGAAGAAAACAGTTACTTAATTTGTCACCGACCTACATTAATGTAACTGTTACTGAATCGACACCTTGTTGGTTTTGCAATCCATGTAAACTATATTCTACCAACCCTTCATTATATAATATTCGGATATTTTAGAGCATCGAAAACAAGACACACTGAATATCTTGCCAGTTAGCAACCGGACATTCAGAACAAACTAGAACAGACCACTAAGCAGTTGTAGCAGCTCTTCTAATTAACCCTAATTAAGTTAAATATTGTGGTGTTGGTAGTGGATTCGGAAAACTAGTTCAAACTAATAAATAGGAATCTCTGCACACTGCAACTTTTGATCAGCAGAGAATCCTAGCTGCAGCAATGTTGCTTTAGTTTGTATTTATGCTCTTTGTTGATTTTGAGCTCTAAATTGATAGCCGTTCGATGAATCTTGTGTTAAATAAATCTCCTTATTTTGCTCTCTCTCCTTTCTTCTTTGATGCTTGGTGGAAGATTTTGTTTGAAGAATTATTGAAAAAATGAAATAACTGGAATGTTACGATATGAGACGTGTATCTTTACCACCAGCCTGTGTAATAATCACCAGACCTCAGTTAGGTCCAAGAACAGCTTCGAGACTTTCAAGGACTGACTGTTTGGGCTCGAACTGTTAGGAGACGGGAAGAAATAATGGTCCCAAACTGACACGAGGCCACAGAATGGCGCATCTACAGTTTGCACGTGAATGTATGCCACGTTCTTTTTACGGATGAAACCAAGATTATGCTGTATGGCAATACTAGTATTTGCTAGTATACTAGTGGAACTACTACTATGAGTGTACCAGCGGACCTAACAGAAGTTGTCTTGCCCGAACAGAGCCACCAATGAGAAAAAAGGAATTTCTGTACTATAATAGGTTTCTACTCCGTGCAGCTTTTTAACGGACTTCAAAAAAGGAGGAGATTCTCAATTCGACTGTATTTTTTTTATGTTTGTTAACTCAGAACTCCTTTATTTATAAGCCGATTTGCAAAATTCTTTTTTTATGTTAAAGGATATACTTTCAGATTGGACCCATAGAAATTTTATCAAAATCAGTTCAGTAGTTTGGTTTAAACCAAAATTACGGATAATCAAGTAAATAAAATTATGTTGTTTGCTTTTCACAAATTTAAAGTGTAAAATTAAAACTTTTTTACAAAAAAAAAAAAAAAAAAAAACAACTGACTTCCATAAAAACACTACAAAGTGAAAAATAACTATAATTTCGGAAGTCGGTGGTGAAAAACGAAATACAAAAACCAAAGACACCGACTTCCCGTTCGCCGTTTCTCAGGTGTTGGTCGAGGCTCTTGGCTACTAACCCATTGGCTGTCACGACTATCGGCACAATGATCGTTGAGTCCACATCCCACATGTCGACAACCTAGCGAGCCAAGTCAATATTAATTAATGAATACTACTATATTAACTACTATTATATTATTTACAGAAATTAGGAATTTATAATACTGAGGTGGAAGCAAATGTAAGCACATTAAATTCTGTACATAATTTGTATCAGTGTGCATATACACGATCGACGGTCGCAGTTGCCTCTGTCGTCGAAGCGTGTCGCTCGTGTGTATGCACACTTACACTATCGAGGTACCTGTATTAACTTCGTATGTCTTTATGGGACCTACCAAAACTATATCAGTCATTCTTTTTCACAATAAAGCGCTACATCGCTATAATGTACAATGTCCTTGTCTGCTAATATAAAGCGGTTCTACAGGGTGACTTTGAAATAAAGCCGGGATTAGCCAAGTTTAGAATGGCATTGCCATGTTCAGATCCAGTCGGATCTCGGGCTCGTGGCTCGTGGCTGGTGGTTCGGGGGCTAAGTAAGTTATTTAACACGATTCTGTTGGACTGATTGGACGGATTAGCGAGGTCGATTGTTTCGACCGTTCGCCCGCTAGTTTTGGTCAGTGGCGGTAATGGAGTTCGGTGAATCTTTTATTAATACTTCTTAATGGATTGGACGGGTTTGTAGTGAAGTCAAACTTACTTATGGTACTGATATAAACTTTAGTGCAATTTTGGCTTATCACTTAGCACTTTTAAATATAATTAGTTTTTCTTCGCACGAAGTTATTTATTTGTGGGTGAGTCGACAACTCCAGAAATATGTATAGGCAATTGATGCAATAAATATAGAAAAAGGACACTAGCGCACAGAAGTGATAATACTCACTGTATATAAGTATTAAAAAAAAAAAAAAAAACATAACATAATATTATTATACACCAACATGTAAACTCACATACACATACACGATTAACTATTCAGTCATTACATAACATATAATAACTGTGATAATCAAGTGATCCAGTACTACACAGGTATAAACTTCAAAAATCTTTCTATCTGCCGGTTTTTGAAATTAATAAAAATGTGGGTACTTACCAACTTACAGTATACGCGCCGCACTATGTAGGTACCATTTTTGTTTGAAACCAGATGCGTTTTCTCGACATCCGTGTGTCACTAACGGGATACAGCAGAATACCAGCGTCAGGTATGTACCTGGCATATGCTGAGCTGGACTCCCATTTGGTGCAACCATGAGACACACACCGCCCAGTAGTGATCGACCAATAATAAACTGTACCATCAGTGAAAAGTGATACAAGTCAAAAATCACAGTTTTGAGTAATTTGAAGTTAAAGATTCAAAAAATTCTCATTATGTTTCTGACGTTTTAAAATGAAAAACGGTATGTGTTACGAGTACATAATACCAATAAGATTATTTAGACCTAGGTTTGAATTCATTATTTTGCACGAGATTTAAGTTATTACTGAAAATAGCCAGTTGTATCACTGTACACTATAATTTTCTTTGCTAATTTTTGTGTAGATAGGTCTAAAACAAATTGCATTATTTTACACATTTAGTTATCGTTTGGTGTGAAATGTTATAAGGTTTGCGTTTTGCCCTGTTTTGCTAGCAAACAGTTATTGTAAGCAAAAGTCGTAAAACTAATATGATCAATTTAATTGTCAGCAATCTTATTTCCTTGTTTTATTAAAGAATAGTATGAAAATATTCATTTGTATCCCTTTACACCAAAGATTTTTTTAAAACTAGTTAGTGATTATTGCTACAAGCTAGAATATATCGTAATACATTTTTATACTTCAAAGTGTTTAGTGATACAAGTCACTGATACTTTCAAACGTATTGGTCATAGAAAGGTTAAAATTACGTAAATATCAAAATAAAATAAAACCAACATTAGAAAAGGGTTCCTTTAATAAAGAATTCAAGAAATTAACACAGATATATTATATTGTAGCGCTCTAACTACACGATATAAAACAATATCCTTATAAAGAAAAACATAACTTTTAAACCTATAGCCTTAATCTTGATTATCAGAGTATCGAATCAGTCTTAACTAGTATTAAATCAGTCTTTAAAAACAAAACAACAGATATAATTATAGCACTTTAACTATTCATTACACAATACAATATTATGTATTTGAATAGAACGTAACTTTAAACCTTAGCGATAATCTTGATTAATTTTAACTCTTCGAATCAGTCTTTACTCTTAAAAATCAGTCTCAAAAAACTAAACAATAGATACATTTAAACACTTCAACTAACCCTTTCACAAAACAATATATTTTAAAGTACTTAACATCTATATAAAAAAAACATAACTTTTAAACTTATAGCATTACCCTCTTACTAATAAACACGGCGTTAAGTTACAACTAGGATGATCTCCGGAATAACATACATTTTTAACCGATTAGAGTTGGTGTAACTTTATTTCGCGTTTATTAGTAAGGAGGGTAAATCTTGATTATCACAGCATCAAATCAGTTGTCTCAAAAATCAAATAACAAATGTGTTGAAACATCTATCAACTATTCATTATCAGAATCAATATCAGGATCTACGTCACGCATATTTGAGTTGGTTATCAGATCATGATAAAAATTGTGAACACTTGGGTCAATGTATTCTAACAGTGATATTAAATCTCTTTTCTTCAAAACGCTTATAGGGACCGGTCCATTGTAACATTTTTGTACTGCATTGATACTAACTAAACTGTAGTTTTTATTCTTTTTGTTGTAAGACATCATTGAATAGTCATCACCTTCGTAACTTTCTTTATATTCAAAAACAGGAAATTTTTCTTTACTAAATTTAATAACTCGTACATTCGACCATACAAACTTTTCACCAGTAGAATTAGTCTTTTTTACAGTAAAATTATTTTTTGAAAATAGTGCAAAATCATAAAAATCTGTTACCGCCATTTCAATTACCGAAAATTTATTAGTTCTAGTCGATGCAGTCCTTACCAATTGACACCAATCACGTGGGTGATGAATATTCATTGAAGTTCGTTTTTTTGCTCTTTCAATCAGCGCATGGTCACTATCAACTTCCATGTGCGTATGGCCGGGCACGAGAAATTTCTGTTCAATGTTCAAAAGTTGAGGCGAGTCTTTTATTGCAAATAATAAGGCTGTGGAAACAATAGAATTTTTGTTTTGTCCCGAACATGAATCTGAATACATGATTAAGGTTTTAGCATTTGGGTGAAGCAACGGAAGTCTCACAGTGATAAAGTCGTATAAGCATGAAGCTATTTGATTGGCGCCTCTACCACCACTACATTCTGGCCACATGTAGCAATATGCGTTATCAGACATAAAATCGTGGATTGTTAGGTTGTAGACCCATAACTGTCTTTTATAAAATGCTGACTGAGTATTCAGCATTGGAGTAGGCAAACATTGTTGTAAATCAAATGCAATTACACAAAAATCAGAATTAGTTTTAGCCAAAGCCTTATCTTTGCGTTTTTCATTGTAAGCACTTTCGTAGCTTTCCTGATGTAGTCTCAGTTGCTCCTGTACTTGTCCTATTTCTTCAGCATCTTGTAAATATTGCAGCTTATTTTGTAACAAGTTACATTTATTGCATGTATCTACACTAGGTTTCTTAAATGATAGGTTCATATCTTTAAAAACTTTGGCATATACAGTTTTACAGACAGGGTTACTATTTTCTTTACAATAAAGCTGATACATAGTATTGAGGGATAGGTCAGAGCTAAGGTACTTTTTAGAAGTCTTGGATCGAGAGTAATGGCTTTCGTATGCCGGGAATTTATTGATATGCTGTTTCACGAGTTCTAGTCGCTCGTTAGAGATTTTTCTGTAACTGGCAGCACGCCCCCTTTCACTTTTCGTCACACGACCAAATTTTTTTATTTTTTCACTCACGGTCTGAAGAAAGCGATTACTCTCACCAAGAGTTTTTAAAAGACAACCTTTACAAATCTTATAATCCTCATTAAAATAAACAATTTTATATGTATTAGTGTATTCTCGTTTTAGTTGGCTTCCGATTGTATGAGTTTTTTTATTATTAATTTTAATAAAGCGTTCAGTATACTTAGCTCTTTCATCGTACGAACCCAAAGCCCAGTACTCCTTAAAAATAAATTCTCTTATGTCCTCAGATATACGACTTCTGCATTTCATGCGACACTCCGTTAGTGGAGCCAAGTTTCTTCCAGGCTTCATTTTACCCAGTTTTGTAACATAACTCTTGCCTGCATTGCGTAAAATTAATCGGGACTCTCTCTCTGCTCTTCTTTCCTTTAACGATTTTCGTTGCTTTATATTTGAATTTGAGCATCCAGGCTCTGGCTCTGTGATGGAGATATCTGTGTCATCAGAGCTTTCAGCAATTATAAGATTATTTGATCTTTTACACCTTTTCTTTGGTCTACTAGTCGACGTGCTAGTTTCAGTTGAGTCGCTTTCACTGTTTGGTATATAATCATCACTACTCCCGGAGCTGAAATCAAGAAATCCAGGCGATAGTACAGTTTCCTTGCCCTGTGATTCATTGCTAATATTTTCTTTATATTGATCGTCTTTTTTTAGTGCGTTTTCTTCTTCATATTGATCCACTATTTCTAGAGTATTTTTTTCACCGATTTCTATTTCTATGTTCTCTCTGGGCTGATTAGATTCTTCGTCATTTATTATTTGTTCATTTCTCGTATTTATTACATCCCTCCTTAGGTGAAGGCCTTCCATAATCTTATCTATTCGTTTTTTCATTATGGACTCTAAAAAAATAACAGTGCAAAATTAATATTATAAAATTACTACCATTAAAAGAAAGACGAGCAGATAAAAAGTTAACATTACTGTTATGCAGTTCAGACAAAATGTATGTTTCAAAATAAAGAAACTGCGTTAAAGTAACCGACTTCAAAAACTAAAAATAAAATCGGTGCCTCGAGTTCCAAACAAAATTAGGTATAAACTGCATTAAATAAATTTGTCCGATTTGTATAACTTGATGCGTAGCCGTGTGTACAATAAATGATTACCTATAGGTGCAATAAAATGTGATTCACACCAAGAAGCTACGCAAATGCTCACAATGGAAAAAAAAACAATAATTTGCTCTATCCCTACACTAAAATACCTACCCAGTCTACATTAATTTATAAAAACGATTTAAAACTCATTGATAGACTGCCTATTTATTATTATTATAAAGACTGTTTGACAATAGGTACTATGATAAAATACTCTACATTTTATGACAAAATTGCGTTATTAAAATCAATATAAAATACATGTTCCTTGTAAACATTTCAATAACAAAAATGTTACGTAATTCGTGTAAAATGATACAAGTCTTACCTTACGCGTCGTTGTCCTGTGGTGTAACGCACGACGCACCTCTCTAATCGCACGTACGAGACTGACAATCACGCGTCTCCTGCGCCCTTTCCATACCCCCCGCTAAGAGGTGCGGGACGGGGTGCGTAAGAGCTGCGCGAACTTAAATCACTTTTTACGTATTTTTCCGCTAATTCAGTTCTAAAATTTGGCGATAGTTTTGATTCTACTATAAAAGTATCATTTTTCACATAAATCTATGTTCTATGTTCCGTAAGTTTATATTAATATAATATGTATTCAATTTATAATCACATCAAAGTTAGCTAGGTAAATTACGTGTAAATTGATTGATTTGCAGTTGTATCATTAGTCACTTCTTTTTATGAAAATAATTTTGTATTTTTATGGTTTATGTACAAATGTACCACTTTGCACTAAACTGCATTGTGTCTATTTTTTAATGTATTATGATAGGATTCGATTTATATCACTTTGTACTAATTGAAGTAAAAACTTTTGAGTCGCGTAAGATGTGGTATCTTGAGTCGTATTAAAATACATTTTAGAAATATTAGTATGGGTTCAGTACACTTTGATACGAATGAAAAAGTATTTTTTTACACAAAAAAATCCAGAAATAAATGCTTACTTATATCACTACTCACAAAAACAACTCGCTCAATTTCAATCTTATAATAACGGGGATAAGACTGAAATTTAGCTAATTTTTTTTTAAGAAGTTTAATCAGTGAATATGAGAACCGATCTAGGCCGAGATGTATCACTTTTCACTGAAGGTACAGCATTGTGGACATAGACTATTTTGTACTAGAGGTTGTAGATTTGCGAGGTGTCTATGGGTCGATCTATTTTTTTAATCTTTGTTTTTTTTTTTTTTGTTTCACTTTTTTTTTATTGTGATATTTTTTATACTTGTATTGTGTGTCTTTTGTTGCACTAAATAAACGTTTTTATCTATCTATCTTATCATAAGTAAAATATTATAAAACGTGTACTATTTTCTTAAATTAATTGCACAAAACTCAAAATGTGCCAATTGCCTAATACAAATGTCTGAAGTTGCTCTTTTCCTTCATATCGTTCCTCACACAATCCATCTGTTCTTTGGTCTTGCTCTCGCTCTCCATCCATCAACATTTATATTCAGTCTTTTAGTCGCATGCGTTTCGTCCCTCCTTATCACATGCCACCAAGCCAAACTAACCTTCCAACTTTTCTGTCACTGGTGCCACTTTAAAAAGGTATCATCTCATCATCTGCCTAACCTTTTCCCAACTACGTTGGGGTCGGCTTCCACTCCAACCGGATGCACCCGAATACCAGTATTTTACATGAACCGACTGCCAATCTGACCTCCACAACCCAGTTTTGGTTATACGATACCCCTTGGTAAGACTGGTTGTCAGGCTCTCAGGCTTCTGACGACCCGCAACGACTGCCAAAGATTCATGAATGACTGCCGGGCTTAACGTGCTTTCCGAGACACGGAGGGATCTTGATATGTAAAGATGATCACCCCTCCACAGACCAACCGCAGCAAGAGTAACATAACCTTTTTTTTTTTTTTTTTTTTTTTTTTTGTCGCTGAGAAATGCTTTATGCATGCCCGCCTCACGGGGGACGAGACGGGGTATGTGGGACTCCCTGTCGGAATGACAGTATACCCACTATACCCACTAAAACTCAGCGGTGTTCCCTCATTCGCCGTGATGGGAGGGCCACGGGAATAGGCATAGCCTTTACCTCCATAGCCCTCCCGGCGCATGCCCGCCTAGATGGTATGGCGGGCCCCGCATGCCCCCCACATAGGGGGGCTACGAGAATGGCCGGGAGCACCTAGCCATTCCCGTCCAACACTGGTGGAGGCCTGTGCAATGCAGGCAACAGTGCCCCCGCACCCGTTGCCTGCTGGCCCCCACGCCCGCCTGAACGGCGGGCCCCGCATGCCCCCCAGGATGGGGGGCTACGGCCGCAGAGGATAGGGAGAGCGGCAACGACACACCGACACTCCTCTTCCCCTGCGGCCCCACCGCGTCCGCCATCGAACGGTGGCGGCCCCGTCAAGGCCGAGAGCGGCAACGTAACACCGACACTCCTCTCCCGCCGCGGCCTCTAATCCTCAGCCGCAATGTCTCCCACACGGGGGACATCGCGGCCCGCCTCAGGTAGGCTGCGATGTCGCCCAAGCGGCACCGCAACCTACCCGCCGGCCGCTACGTCGTCGGCTTTTCCGCACAGCCTAGACGAGCGGCCGCTCCTCGGGTTCCTCTTAGCTTCACCGTGGCCCAATCCACCACGGCTACTGAGCCCCCCCGCCTCGACAATGCGGGAACCCACCGGGGGGGAAGAGTAACATAACCTGACCGATCGGCCCCCAACTTAGCCTAATCGCAGTCTTCTGCTGGACATTGGGCCTCTCCCAGACTGCGCCACAACACCCTGTCCCCTGCCTTCCGCATCCAGTCTACCCCAGCCATCTTCTTTAGGTCGTCCGTCCATCTAGTCATCAATCGACCCGCGCGGCTGTTGTTACTTAGCCACAAGCCCCTCGCGAACCCCACTTTAAAAATGTAAAGGACTCTTAATCAATTTATTATTTGATTAAGGAGCAATTCTCGTCTATCTCCATGAATTAATCATAATGAACATGGCTGGATTTCCTTTTAAAAAATTAATTAGTTCCTCCCCAAGTTATAATGAGAATACATTCCCTTTATACTGTTGCCTGTTTATTTAATAAATAAGGCTTTGTTGGTATGCGAGCGAGGGTAAGGAAGATAGAAGTTTAATTCGAAAAAAAAAAGATATTGCTGGCAAAAGTAATAGGTAACCAAAAAACAATGGTGATCATCGATGCGGTGCTAACCATGGACATGGTATTAAAAATCATGTTTTTTTGTAACTTTTATGGAAAACTAAAGCCACAATCCTGAGCTAATAAAATAATATTAAATTTTAATATTTCTATATGACAATTTGGCTACGTCATCTCTTTGTGGTTTTTATTGAGGCTCTTTTGTTTTGCGTATGAAATTTTTAACAAAAGCTGTTCAGCACTTTTGTTTCTCATCTATCTTGTGAAGAAAGGAAGGTCTAAAATCCTGTACAATTCAATGAATTTAAAAACACTTCAGCAATGCGCTTTAGCACTTTAGCTATATTGAGTACTGTGTTAATGCCTGCGAGTTATTAAACCGCAGAGCGCAGTGCAATCACTAAATTGCCCAACTTTTGGCTATCCCTAGATTAGCAATAGAGTGATTGACATCGAATTTATCTCATTACTTTAAAATTTTGTTATTATTTAGTTCGGAAAACTAATAACTAGCATACTTAAAATGGTTGTAAAGAATATAACATTGAAGACCATTTCCAAGTTTTCGCTGATCAATATCGGGGTGATTGGGGTCAAGCGCTTGGTAACTAAAAAAAATCGTTTCTTTGCGAAAGTTGTTTGTTATGATATGTACGATCATGTGTTTAAGTATCGGTCACTAATTACCAATCACCCGATATTGTTACCAACAAATCCGAGAAACACTGTTGAATATCTCTGTCACCGTATAATTATGAACATCGTTAGTTAATAATGCATCTCGCCAGATTATAAACTATCGAAAAATTGTGAACTGCAACAAACCATTTACAATTTAACACATTCTTTTTCAATAGATTATAATCTGTCCATGGCAAACCGACAAATTGTGAACTGGTATCAAATTGGCATGCGACGGATCGTACCTTGCGTTATTATTAAATAGCAAGATAGCTGCGACCAACTTGTAAGTAGCGCTCGCTGGCCACTGCCACGATACCGTTCGCTTCGCTCGCTCGGCTTGCGCGCGGTTGGTCACAGTTCTAACATAACGTAACTCGTTTGGTCGAGGTGCCCTGGCTTGGTTACTGCAACCAATTTGGCTACCGCCGACGGACAAATCAGGGATCCTACACTCCTACTCTTCCGAATATTGACTATGGTCCCGACCCGACTGAGCCGATCCGAACTTTTTTCGCATTTTTCAATAATATTCGGTTCGGCCATGTGTCGGTTCGACCCGAACATTCGCACTTTGCACTTCGGAGTAGACCCCCTGGTTTGTTGAAAATTTGACGGATTGACATAGATAGATAATAAACTCGAAAATGAATACCTACGTTATATTTTAAGCAGTGTGGTACAGTTTACAATGTATACGATCTCACGAGATAGATTATAAACTAACGTTGTTCACAATCATACGGTGACATATACAAATCATATTATTATCTTACGTGCATAAACATGTAATAATGATCCGTATTCATGAGCCTTCTCAACTTCTCTTCAACATGGTGCGTGTATGTTAACAAAAGAGTTAATTCTGTTCCTTATTCCTTCGCGCAGTAAATAATTTAGTCGCGAGGACACCATAATTTTGTGGGAGCGATTAAGTCGTCACGTCCTGACGCACCATGAGCGCCATACATTTATTATAACATATCTTGTCTTCCGGTCCATGGGTTTAATGAGTTTTTTAAGTGGAATTAGTCGTTGGGGAATTTTTGGAGCATCCTCGTTTTTAAGTCAATGTTTGTTTTTGATTGTATTTCAAGTTTGTAAACAATGAGATGATCTGAGTATCTGTTTAGTAGAAATACTTCACACTTAGATTAACATAGACATCATGACATAGTTTTCTCACTGCGGAGCTGTGAGGGCCTAGTGGTAGTGGTCCCGGCCGAGTGCGAACCGAACCAGGGGTCTACTCCGAAGTAGTTTCGGCCGAATGTTTGCCCGTTTCCTGCTACGAAGTTACTTTTTGGTTCGGTCGGTCCCGATCATACACTCCTACACTCTTTCGAATATTGACTATGGTCCCGACCCAACTGAGCCGATCCGAACTTTTTTCGCATTTTTCAATAATATTCGGTTCGGCCATGTGTCGGTCTATCCGAATATTCGCACTTTGCACTTCAGAGTAGACCCCCAGTTACTGTGTGTAATTTATTTTATCGCCACTGCCCTCAAAACGGCGAAGGAAAACATCGTGATTGAAGTCCTATAACCTAAAATTCGAAGATATGTGACGTTTACCAACCCTCACAGACTTTCGTGCTTCTGATAACCCGTAACGACTGTCAAAGATCCAAGGATGACAGCCTGAACCAACGGCTTAACGTGCTTTACGAGGCACGGACGGGTTTCGGTATGAAAAGATGGTCACCCATCCATGGACCGACCGAGGCAAGCGTAGCTTAACCTGATCGATTGACTCGTGCGGCTGTTACTACTGAGCCTAGTGCCCCTCGTGTGTATGCACACAAAAAAATGAAACAAAAAACCATCACACATCAATATATAGATTTCATATCTAAGTTATAAATAAATATATAATTATATAAATGTAATCAAGTTAAGGGAGAGCGGCCTCTCCTGGCACAAGTGTTTTCACGCTTAAAAGGAGAGGTCAACCTCAAAACTGTTGAACGAACTTTGTTTGTAACTGAATAAAACATTTTTCATTTTCATTTTCATTTTCATCAAAACTGCATCACAAATCACACACTCCCTCACGCCTGAGTAACGCCTGTAGCCGGTCAGTGAGCTTATTGGCCGGCCGGAATTACAGCCGTATCGCACATTAGTCAGGGCCGGATAAAGGACGGATTGGCCGACGCTTGTAATTTGTCTGCGACGGTGGGCAGCCTGGTAAATGACTATATGTGGCAGTCACATTGTGGTTTAGCCGGGGTGTTTGGGTAATTAGTGGGTTCAGATAGAATTTTAGCTATACCTGAAGATGCTAAGTTTAACAATTATACTTTAAATACTAAATGACAACACATTGCAAAACAAATCATTAAATGCGTTTAGCGTTTAACATATTTAAAAAGTTCTTTTTGAAGTGAAAACTTCTTTAGCGGCGTTGTGCACTTTTGTTGTGATGGGTAAAAAATGTTAAACTCGCATCAGGACACGTGCGGAGCTCGCGTCAGGACACGTGACCTAATCGAAAATTCGTAAGACGGAGGGAGAGTAGACCGCATTCCAAAATATCAAAAATGCACAACGTTAATATTCAAGTTTTCACTTCTGCGGGCACTCCCGGAGTGCAACCCGTTGTTTTTTTTAGCCTACATTGTGTCCTCTACTGGGCAAAGGCCTCCCCTTGTTTCTTCCAAACGTCCCTGTCTTGTGGGATCACTGGCCATGTTGGCCCTCCAAATGTTACCGCATTGTCGTATCACCTTCGTCATGGTGTACCTCGACAGTGATGTCCTCCTTCAGGCGTCAAAAAGTTCTTAATATGGAAAAAAAAAAAAAAAAAACAGTCTGTGTCATCTTCAAAGTAACCGATGGACAGAAAAAGATACATGTTTTAAATACGTTTAGCGCTAACCGTATTGATTTATGGTGAAAGCGGGACTAAATATTTGAATTGCCTGGAATTTTGATGAAATTATAAATCAAAAGCAACGCCTTTAAGTTAACTAATGCAACGCTATCAAGTGTACTTGATAGCGTTGCATTAGTTAACTTAACTGGTAGGTTGTAACCTACCAATAAACCTGTCAAAATTCACATAACCGTAAAGTCAACTCTCGAAGCATTTAATTTCACAACCAAAGACACCGCTTGAGTATCAAGCTGTCAATTTGGTACAATAATTAATGTTGCACACAGTCATAAAATAGGTTCCTTACGAGACTAGGTCTGCATATACACGAGCGACATTTGAGTTTTGTTGCAGTCGTCGACGAGTGTCGACGACTGCAGTTGCCTCTATCTTTGAAGCGTGCCGCTCGTGGGGCAATAAATCTGCCTAGCCTATCCCAACTATATCGGGGTCAGCTTCCACTCTAACCGGATGCAGCTGAATACCAGTATTTTACATGGAGCGCCAGCATCGGACCTCCAAAACCCAGTTACTGGGTAACACGATACCCATTCGTAAGACTGGTTGTCAGACTTTCGGGTTTTTGACGTCCCATAACAACTGTCAAGGATCCACGAATGATAGCCGGGACCAACGGCTTAACGTGCTTTCCGAGGCACGGAGGGGTCTTGATATGTAAAGATGGTCACCCATCCAAGGACCGACCGTGGCAAGCGTAGCTTAATCTGATCGATCGACCCATGCGGCTATAATTTCTTTGCCACAAGCCATGCCGCTCGTGTGTACACACTGAACTAGCACGTATTGGTTTTGGCAAAACTTCATAATTAATTTTTAGTTCATTATAACAATAACATACCAGTAGACGTATTACATTATCCCCCGATCCTTAAAACATTGCGATGAAACTCTGCAAAGACTACAACGCTTGTGTATCAAGCTGTCAATTTGCTTCATATCATTAATGTTTCATAAACACATAAAGCGGGTTTCCCAAGGGAGAGAAACTTGGCTCGTTTTGCCGCCGTGTGACGTTGTCTCTTATCTAAGTAAGCCATTATGTGTGAGTATGATAATTATTATGAAAACGTTGGTTGCCACTTTGTGGGCAAAAGAAAGGTATTTCCGTTTTGGTTTGCGTGGGATAGATTGAATAAATAGAGTTATGTTATCGTTAGTTATGTTTTATAACAGTGGGCCTTGCACGAACGCACGGATTAAACACAACGTAAATTTTAAAATTGAAAATACTCGTCTCGCGCGTAATATTTACTTATTTTTAAGACTGTTCATATCATGGACAGCTAGCGGAGCTAGAGTGAATAGGCTTGCATCACTGCTTTCCATCAGGCGGGATCGCAGTCAAGCACTAGTTTATATAATTAAAAAAAATACATATATAATGGGTGATTTTGACATTCATACTAATTGTGCTTGTCACAAACAAAGTAACCAAAATGCTATAGGTTAGTTTTATTTTCGCATCCGTGCTAGCGGCTATGTTCAATAGTGAAATGTTCCTGCGGCGACAAGCAAACTGGCCGGTTTGTATGTCATTTTAAAAAATTCCACTTTGTGCTTCTCTGTACATATTTCTCTTGGTTCCTAGGTGCTATATAAATATTTATTACGCCATAGAAATAAACCTGTAAGGCCTTTTGTTCACGACACGGTTTCTTTACAGTACAGTGCATAAACCGTGCTGTAGAAAAAATGTGTCTGTCAGCAAGCTTCCATAGAAATCCATACAACACTTTAATCTTTTTTTATTTTATTGTTTGTTTTATCTGATGTATGTATTTGGTGTATTGTGTGTCTTTTAGTTTGTGCCAAATAATTTTTTTTTTGTGTTATTTAGTACCTGAAATAAATGAATTTAATTTTTTTTAATTTTTAAATAATTTTATAGTGGGACATTAACGGCAAAAAAAACAAACACGGAATGTATTTATTATTTACTTACTAGCTGCGCCCCGCGGTTTCACCCACATAAATTTCGTTTCTGTGGGATATCGGGATAAAAAGTATCCCGATATCCCACATCACGTCCCACAATCAGTTCACAGTCCTATATGTTAATCCTGGCTATAAACTATCTGTGTGCCAAATTTCATCCAAATCCATTCAGTAGTTTTTGCGTGAAAGAGTAACAAACATCCATTCATCCATCCATATAAACTTTCACGTTTATAATATTAGTAGGATTACGCTATACCGTTATTTATTCTTAGAATCTAACACAGAACACAAGGTTTACAGAAATTATCCCTAAATCCAATATGGAGTTTGGAACATTAATATTCAGTTTAAATTGATATTATGTTACAACGCTTTTGAATACAAATCTCATTATAATTAGCAGATTTGGTGCTTCGTTCTATTTACTGAACACCATACAATAGCTAGGTACATATTACATATACCGAATAATGTATATTATTCGGTAAATGGTCAGGAATTCGTAGAAATGGTTTGAAAGGAATTTTCGGTTCTGGGTTGTGTTAAAAGAGTGGCTTTACTTACTTGGTTTTGGATTGAAGGAAGGGGATGCAGGCAGGGGTTTATAAACCTTAGTCTGCGGTAATTAAAGTATTTTTAGGGTTCCGTACCTCGAAAGGAAAAAACGGAACCCTTATAGGATCACTTTGGTGTCCGTCCGTCCGTCTGTCTGTTTGTCAAGATCCTTTTTCTCAGCAACGCGTGGAGGTAAGGAATTTATATCAAATATTTTTCGACACTCACAAGGGAATCAAAACCTACAGGGTACTTCCCGTGAACTCAGAATCTTGAAATTTGGTACGAAGCAACATATATCTTATAGCACAGATAAAGGAAAAATTGCGAAAACCGTATTTTTTTTTAATATATTAATAATTTTAAATTGTACGGAACCCTCGGTGCGTGAGTCCGACTCGCACTTGGCCGGTTTTTATCTTTCTTTCAAAGAAATTAAACCTTATAGTTTGTTTTATAAATGTTGGGAAATATGAAGTACCTACTCAAAAATCAAGCACGGTCGTACGAATACTTAATCGGCGCGAATAAAGAATCCCGATGATCTCTTTCTAATTAGCGCTCATAATAGACCACACGCTCAGTCATGATCATCAGCCTACAGCAGTTCACTGCTGGCCTCTCCAATCGCACACCATTCAGCACGATTCTCGGCCACTCTCATCCTGCAATCAGCCACCCTGCGAAGATCGTCACTCCACCAAACCTGAGGGAGTCATCTTTCGTTTGTCGATTCAGGGTCTCGACTCAAGAACACGTCTATCTTAATGGTCATCGATTCTACGGCTAATATGGCCGGCCCATTGCCACTTCAGCTTGCTTACTCTATGAGCTATGTTGTATGTACGAGTATGTATGTAACTTTGGTTCTCTCTCAGATCACCTCATTCCGGATTCTATCCAAATTAATTTCCGGTCGTTAGTGTCATCATCTTTGGAGACGGTGACACTCACTTGATTATCAAAATAGATACGATAATTAATTAGGTATCGTCTTATCAAGGAAATACACAGATTCCTGTCTCTGATAGTTAGTATTGTGTGTCAATCAGATTGACAAGAGCCTTTATACGTTGACTATATCCGCACTTTGTGTCATCTCACTATCTGCATGTCATGTGGAACTGAATATGGCACGAATATTGTTGAACCCAGACAGGTGCTTTGCGTTGTGTAAATTACTTCATCACCACTGCTCTCAAAATGGTGAAGGAAAACATCGTGAGGAATCCGGTATGTTCTAGAACCAAAAATTCGAAGACATGTGACATCCACCAATCCGCATTGACTTGCGTAGTGGAATACGTCCCACTGCTAGGACACAGGGGGAAACTGTAGGCTGGATAGAGATACTTTTACTTTTCTATTCCTTCACCGTTTTGAAAACAGTAGTGATGAAATTATTTACAAAAAATAAAGTGCCTGCACGGGTTTCGAACCTATGACTTACAACTCGTAAATCGGGCCATTAACACTGGGCCACCACTGCTCTCTATGTAATGTCACGAAATGACACTTAGGTTTGTCGACCAGTCTTTTGTAATTTTTAACATTATTAGGGCCAAACCTAGAAACTTTTAGTGACCAAGTAAACAATAACTAATTAGACATTGCTTCATCAAGGAAATTTGCAACTATCTTGTAGATAACGGTTTCTATTGTGTGAATCAATCACATTGACATAATATGAGATTGATTCACACAATAGTAACTGTGCAGTTACGGGTTAACAATATCCGCTCCTCGTGTGACGTCACTGCACGTCGCTCGTGTCTATTCTCTGTCAACTGAATGTGGCGCTAGTATTGTGTGTTGCAGAATTAGGGTTAAAGTTAGATACTATACTCTTTACTATGTACTAGCTTAGACCGCGATAGCAATCATTCTTATTTGTAATATTGATCAACCATCAGATAACTTTATTCGAGGAATAATTTTGAAATTTTGACAGTTGTATCATACAAAAACTGTCAAACGTCAATTTTAGTCCTCGAATAAAAGTTATCTGGCGATGGAGAAATCAGCCCTTCATAAAATTTAATTTAATTTTAACACCCATTTTCATTTAAGTACCAAGCAAGCATAATCTATACCCCAGACTTAACAGTAAATCTACGACAGATGTCATTGCATTGCAAGTGCTACATAGTTAATCTCCGGTGTCCGTCATCTGTGACCCACATAATATTTGTTAAGTCAGATGAGGTCAGTAGGGCAGAGATTTAACCTACAGAACTTACTGATGAGCTTTGCCTCCTGGGGATATTGTAACAATAAATAATAATGATTTAGCCCTCCGGGGATATCTTATCAATAGATCATTAATTAATAGCGTCTCATGAGACAAGATTTGATATGTGCATACAGATATTTAGAACGGCAAGGAGACAAAGACAATCTACTATTATTATTACATTTTTTTTAAACGCTATTGGAATACATCGTGAGGAAACCGGCATGTCCTTGAAGTGAAAAATTCTAAGACATGTGACATCCGCCAACCCGCATTGAGCCTGCGTGGTGGATGACGGCCCACTCCGTCTCACCGAGAGGAGGCTTGTGTCCCAGCAATAGGAACATTATAGGTTGATTATGCTTATGCTATGATCTCGTTGACAGACAACGCGTACCATAAACCGCTGGGTCTTTTTTTTTTTTGCGGTTGGGAAATCATCACATGACCCATGGAAACCAGTTACGAAACCCCGGTTTCCTTAACGGCCGAAGCGTCCCGCTCTGGGTGGAGCAGAAGGGAGTGTCAGACTTACTGACTAAAACCCACCCGTGTTCCTTCCTTAGCCCTTTCTGTTCCAGGGCAGCGGTAACCCTTTCGGACAATCCCGCTACCCTGGCAGGTCCCGCTACCCTGGCAGGAACCGCTGGGTCTAGAAGAGTGAAATTTTGCACATGGACGTTTGGCTACTAATACATTGTTTTGATAAAGGTGAGGTGGTGATGTGCATGCTGTGGTCTCCTGTAATTGAAAGAGAACTCTGACTAAATACCTTGTTTACAATATTGTGAGAATATAAGGTGTGTATGTCTTTTGTTGGAGACCCTAAATAAAAATACAAAATTATCTCTTTGATTGTCATACCTATGATTCGGTACCAAGCACTGATGCTGAAAATGCAAAATTTATCATGTCCAAAATACGCACCAACCTGAATTTATTACCTACCTTTACGTTCAATTTCACCTAATCACCAAAACGAAGCATTATGGATAATAACCGTTTCTCACGTACTCTAAACAGGACATTCTATTAAAACAAATCGATTTATTATAAAAAGCTCATTTGTGTACTCGCTTTCTCTTTGATTAATTTATTTGTAACATGTTGCATTATTCATTTGGACCTGTTCATCAGAATATAAATTGTTTTGTCCAAACAGTGAGACGGGAGGGTGGCCGTCCTATGATTGCCTAGCTATACGGGGAGATAAAAGAGATTGAATTTATCGTAGTCACTTTGTCACGGTCTTGGATTAAATTGTACACAAACAACTCAACTCAACTCAACTCAACAACAACAACAACTCAAGTTGTAGGTTGTTGTGTTGTGTTTGTTTGTTGTGTTGTGTATTGTTGTTGTGTTGTGTGCATACATTTTAGAAGCATAATCAGCCTATAATGTTCCAACTGCTGGGACATGGGACACAGGCCTCCTTTCTTCGAGAGGGAGTGGGCTATCACACAAGCCCAGTGCGGGTTGGTAGATGTCACATCTTTTCCAATTCCAATTTTTAGTTCTAGAACATCCTGCCGATCGATTCTGTAAAAATCTCACCTTGAAAAGTTAGGTGAAGTGAGCTTAGAGTGAGCTGTTAATAGTGTCAATCCCAAGCATTAGTTGGAATGATAGCTCACTTCATCTAAATTTTCACGGTAGGATGGTTATAGAATCGCACTGCTGTTTCCTTTTTTATTTAAAAAAGAAAAAAAAATACTACTTGCAGGAGTTTACAAAAATAATACAGGCTTGCCTAGTTTGAGGCCAATGTTTTGACATTGTCTCTCAACTAGGCAAGCCTGTATCATAGGTACTGCATCTGTATCATGCTTACCATTGAACATTTGTTATTTGCTGTACGACAAAAAAATCTTCGAATTAATAGTCTGATATCGTTAACATACTGTTAGCAAGAATAGTACTGTTTTCTGCTCTGTAGGTATGAGAAAACGGTACTCTTTTTACCGTCAACCTCACCAGGTTGACGGTAAAAAGAGTACCGTTTTCTCGCCACACCACATCGCCACACTGTATAATTTGAGAACCCTCTGCAAGATCACCATCTTGCAGAGGGTTCTCAAATTATACAGTGTGGCGATTAGGTTATCACATGTATTGAAACCACGTATTCTACATAACGTATATTAAACATACATAATTAAAAGAATTAATAACAATTAACATTTTAGTCGTGGGACCTTTTTTTCGTTTCAGTATTTACCTAACAACATTAAACTTAATTTGTGTTTACTTAGTAACAATAACATAAAGTTTGTGTTGAAATTCTTGATACCATTGCCGCGTGTCTAGTGACTATTATCAAGGATGGTTTATTTCATGACAAATTTTATGCTAGTTATTTTATTTGTTTTTTTTCTATTTTTAGTAAAATTTAAATGTTATTATTTTAACAGACTTCTAACAACTTGTAATGACCGCTGTATTATTTAATGTGATAACCTAATCGCCACTCTGTAGACTAACATTAGAGAGCATTGGTGGCCCAGCGAACCCAGGTAGGCGCTTTACTTTGTGTGTAAATTATTTCATCACCAGTGCTCTCAAAACGGTGAAGGAAAACATCGTGAGGAAACCGGCATGTCCTAGAACCAAAAATTCAAAGACGTGACATCTATCAACCCGCACTGGGCCCGCATGGTAGATTACGGTTCACTCCCTCTCTCTGAGTCCTCTTAGAGAGCTCTCTCTCACTGCTGGGACACAGGCCTCCTAGCCTGTGTCCCAGCAGTGGGAACATTATAGGCTGATTATGATGAGACTAACATTAGGACGAAGTGACAGGGGAGAATGGAAGAAGAGTACGTGTTGCGCAGACCCCAAGTAACATGGGACAACTGCAGAAATATGTTGATGATGATTACAACATTGTGATTTAAAAGAGTGTCCGTGGAGTTTCTTGCCCCTTCTTCTCGTTAAGTACTTACTACGCTTTGGAATGGGCTAGCTTCAGAAACTAGCTTCATCTTTTTGATTGACCAACCCTTGACAATTCAAAAGTGCCTGTAATTGGTTTAGTTGAAATAAATAGTTTAAGTTTGATTTGAGTTTTGAGTTTGAGCAATGTGACGGTCATAAACCTTGTATAGACTTGGGCAAGTGTAGCTTATCGTGGCTTGAAATAGCTTAGCATACATTGGATTCAAAACTTTAAATTAAAGTTGTATTGAAATGTAATCCACGTTCTGAGTTAGTTATCGTACTCGAAAATGTGCTAATCATGAGTTTGTAAAACAAAGGCAAATAAATATTTTAACATATTTGTACGCACGGGCTTTTGAATATTAGTTACGCTTTTCAATGTTCTGCTTATTCGTACATGTGTGACAAAATATAATTTCAATTTATTTTGGAGAGTATTTAAAAAAAATTGGTTTTAACCGACTTCAAAAAAGGAGGAGGTTTCTCAATTCGACCGTATACCTACTCATATATACAACGTGGCGCTACAATGGCGACATTAATTTAACACACGTGTAGGGCTAGTGGCCAGTAATCATAAAAATTATAACAACATTAAAAAAAATCGCAACTTGAAAACTACCACCTGCGCCGCTCGCCGACATAGGGCTCTCTCTCTTTCCTTCAATTCGCCTTCTCTTTGCACGTTATTTGTTTTAATTGCATTGATGCGATGTTATGATCCGTGACCCCGGCAAATGACCCCTGTGCTTCAGTTCTTTAAGTCGGGTTGCTCTACGATGCTATTTTAGAAAATTGTTAGTAAATAAAAAAATATTAATGTTTAATTAAGTTAAAATATCATATAAACATAAATATCTTAAAACTAAAACGCGAAACCGTATACGTGTGTTAAATTAATGTCGCCATTAAAGCGCCACGCGGTATATATATATTTTTTTAATGTGTGTTCGCGTATAACTTCGTCATATAAGAACCGGTTTTGATGATTCTTTTTTTGTTGGAAAGGAGATAACCTAAGGGTGGTCCCATCCTGCCGGAGGCTTTACGCGGGGGTCGTGCGGTCCATGGCCCTATATGGGGCCCCGGTATGGGCGCGTTCACTGCGGCTTCGAGCCGCACACTATCTGAACGCGCCCCAGAAGGTGGTAGCCGTAAGGCTGATCCGGGGCTACCGCACGATCTCGCGCGAGGCGGCATGCCTCCTTGCCGGACTGCCGCCATGGGATCTGGAGGCGATAGTGCTTGCGCGCCTGCATGATTGGCGCGCGGAGGCACTACGCCGGGGGGAAACTCTGCACCCGCGGCAAATCGCTGCGGAGCGGACGGACCTCCGGCGCGATCTCATGGCGGAATGGAAGGCGCGACTATCGCAACCCAGCGCAGGGCACGCCGCGATAGCGGCGATAAGACCCCTCTTTGAGGAGTGGCTAGAGAGGCGTCACGGCGCTCTCACGTACCGCCTGACGCAGGTCCTCTCCGGACACGGATGTTTCGGGAGGTTCCTGCACATCATCAGGCGGGAGGAGACGCCCGGGTGTCACCACTGCCCGGATCGCCCAGAGGACACGGTGGAGCACACGGTGGAGGTCTGCCCTGCTTGGGCGGAGACCCGCCGTGTCCTCGTGGAGGCGATCGGCAACGGCGGCGACCTCTCGCGCCCGGCCCTGGTGCAAGCCATGGTCCGGGGCGAGAGAGAATGGGAGGCAGTCACCTCCTTCTGCGAAGCAGTCATGCTAGCGAAGGAGGTGGCGGGGAGGCTGAGGGAGAACACCTCACGCCTCAGCCGCCGCGGGAGACGCTCCGGGCGTCGGGAGCCGCGGGACGACTCCCGGCCACCGTAGGCGCGGGCCTGCGGGCGGTGAGTAATGGGTAGCTCACCGTCCGATCAGGACCAGGCCCGTGCCGGACGGCGCGTTGTGTTCCACGCGCGCCTCAAAGAGATGTCAGCAGAGGACGGGGCCCCACAGGGCCGAAGCCTGCCGGGGCGGTGGGATTTTCCGAAAGGTTAACCGCTGCCCTGGAACAGAAAGGGCTAAGGACGGAACACGGGTGGGTTTTAGTCAGTAAAAGTCTGACACTCCCTTCCGCTCCACCCAGAGCGGGAGGGGTCATTTGATGATTTCCCATCCACAAAAAAAAAAAAAAAAAAAAGGGTGGTCCCATGATGAGGAAACCAGGATTTAATGATGGCATTCCAGAGAAATCGAGGGGAACATTCGAAAATCGTACGGGCGACTAGTGTGTTTGTTATTTTCTTCATTAATTATTTTAAAGCACTACAATATAATGAAGGTCTGGAGTCGATCTGATGATGGACCCAAAAGACAGTCGAGGGGACTCCTCAACGATTCACAGCAGTTACCTTGTGTTTGGGCTTGATTCATTTGTATTGATGAGAACTTTACACCTATACGGGTTGTGACTGTCATTAGGGGTCTGATGATGAAGACGAAGGACAGTTAAGGGAACTCCTCAACAGTTTACAGTAGCTAACTTGTGTTTGGACTTAATTCATATTTGGGGTACCTCTACTCTAGCAAAAATATAATAATATGAATTTGTGTGGGGTAGTCGGTGTTAAAAAACGAAAATACGGAACCAACGACACCGGCTTCCAAAATTAAACTTATTTTTCAATTTGTAGTGTTTTTTTTGGAAGTCGGTTGTTTTTTTTGTGTAAAAAAGTTTTTATTTACTGTATTATTGATGCATTTGTTCCTGTCTGTATCCTTTTATGTATCTGTTTGTATATGAGTCTTGTTACTTGAATTAAACTTTTATTTTTTTACTAGGTAAAGTAGTCAAATTAAGCGATCTATTTAATTGGTTTTTTAGAAATGTTAGGTGCGTAGTACCTACTTGTAACCGGCATGCGTGTTTATCTAGATGTATGAACGTAAATCAGGTAAAAGGAGTATGTAAGTATCGTAGCAGGAGGCGTTCTGTAGTTTCTACGTTCCTCCATAAGAGAAGTAGAATGCGTGAGTCAATGTCAAAAAAAAAATCAAAGAAAAAAAACTGTCTGTTTGTAATGTCAAAATCAGCTTTTTACTAAATGCATATGAAAGTATATAGCTAGTAGGGTATTAATAACATTTTTTTTTAAACGGCTGGGTGGATTTTTATAAAAATTTCGTATGGGGATACTTTGAACCATGAGAAAGGACATACCTAGGCTTTTTATCGGCATACAACGCGGGCAAAGCTGTGGGCGAAAGTTAGTTTAGTAGAAAGTTTATAAAAACTTGAATTAAAAAGTCTTTTGACTTGGATAAACGTGTATTATCATTATCTACGTACCTCCTCTATCAAAAAGGCAAACGCTTCGATATAGAACTAGTAGAATAGCCGTATAATAAAATTTCATCTTTTGTCTTGTTATGTAAATTACATAACAAACAAATGTGTTTAATCCCCTTTCATGACTTAGTTTCAACAATCACTTTACGCTATGTCGCTTTTTAGATTATGTCATAATAACAAACATCCGCTTCCGTGTTTCTTACGCTTATCCTTTTTACGAGCTAATTGTTCAAACTTCATGACGACCCTTCTAACGTGAAGTATAAAGGAATAATGTAAAAGACTCGAGTTTTATTTTAAACATGTTCTAAGGTTGTAATGGATTGCTACTCAACCCACACTTTTTTGGTTGGTGAACAAAGTATATGAGTGCAGAAGATTCAGTCTGTTCCAGCCTTGGTAGATATACTTCACCCAAGTTTTCAAGATTTTTACAGAATAGACTTCTGTAAAAATCTTGAAAACTTGGGTTAAGTGAGCTTGAAGTAAGCTGTCGTTACACCAGCAGTGCGATTCTGTAACCATCTCACCGTAAAACTTAGGTGAAGTGAGCGTGGAGTGAGCTGTCGTTCCAACTAATGCTAGGGATTGACACTACTGACAACTTACATCAAGCTCACTTCACTTGAGTTTTCACGGTGAGATTTTCACAGAATCGACCAGCTGATGCTAGGGATTGACACTATTGACAGCTCACTTCACCTACAGTCCGGCCGTCGAGAGAATGTGTTTCTGAAACTTGTCAGTGCGACGATTCTTGTAGCTGTAAGTAAAGATCAAATTCATCAAAAGATTAACAAACTAGCTATATTGCAGTTTTCAAGAAAATTTATTTACAGTGAATCGAAAACAGCCTCGAATATTTTTGATGGTTTCATAGCTTCCACCATATTTAAAGAACTTACGAGCTAACCAACCAGAGCTGAATGCTATTTGATGACATATTTAGTTAATTTAATCAATAATATTGATCATTGAGCCATGTCTGACTAAGTAGAAGCCCAGGGCGATTTTTCTCGCGACAATTTCTTTTCACTCATTGGATTTTCGACGCACTGCTTAGCACCGAGAGTTGAAAATCCAAAAGTGAGTTTTTTTGACGCACTGGGATGCGCTCTGTTGGATTCTCAATGCTCGGCCCAACACATAGAGCTGAAAATCGAATGTACGATAAAATCCCGCCGCGATATTTTTACATCCGTGCGTAAATAGTCAGAATATAACTTGTTGAAAGAAACAAAATTCCCTTTTACGTTTTCATGTAATTTGGGTCTTCTGTCTCTATTTTCTCGTATGGTCTACACCAGCGTCGTCATTATTTCTGAAAACATAATTACTTCCACCATTTGGGTAAGAAAAACATGAAATGTATCACTCTCCCGCCCTGGTAACAATGAATGTAATTAATTTAATCTTCTCACAGGATGTTACGAAAAAATACTTGTGTTATTTCATTTGTAAAACGTGGAATATATTATGAAGAATATGAAGTAATTTATGAATTGTGCTTATTCTTGGTCCACCCATCATCATCTATCTAGGTTTTTTTTTTTTTTTTTTTAATGGGTAAGAATATTTATTTATAAGATAGCACTAAAATAACAAAAATAGGTTTTTCTTAGATTAGTGTTTCATAACTTCCATGAGACTGTATAGATGAAGATAAGAAAACAATTGCTAAGCAAATTTTATACCAACTCGAGTTGTCTGTATGTTCAAATGACGACTGTCATTCTCCGCACTTCGCGGTGCGCCTTTCTGCGGGAGCCTTAACTTATAAAATGTCAACATCTATGTCTATTGTACAGTCAGGAAAATTAATTGTGGAGTCTTTATACACATTTTTAAAAACCACTTGTTTTATTTTACCTTGTGAAGGCCGCAGGAACTCGTTGGATGCGAGACGCACAGAACCGGTCGAAGTGGAGGTGCTTGGGGTAGGCCTATGTCCAGCAGTGACCGTCTTTCGGCTGAAATGATGATATCGATGACTTGTTTTATGTTAATCCTTTAAAACTCCCCAGAAACGCCAAAATAAAAACTACTCTACGGAGTTCTGTACGTACATAGTGGTAATTCTGTTCACCCCTTTCCTCCCAACGTCCCTATGTTATTCCAACGCACTATCATTCATTCATATTCTTATTTACATTTCTACTTTAGTCCGGTCTTACAGTGGAATAAGACCCGTATACCGGGCCCTAAAATAAAATATCTGTTCGGACTTGCTTGCTTTTCTGCTAAGCCTCACACTGGTCGAACAGAACATTGAGTTACAAAGGTTCATAGAGCGCTGATGAACGCAACTTGTGAGAGAACTATAGTATACCATACGCTGAACTGTGTCAGTTTTTGTTGAAAAATATGGAAAAAGTATTATTTAGTCCTAAAATAATTTTATCTTTGTCTGACATGCATGGATAGAAATGAAAGTATAGCACGCTGCATGGTTTTTTTTCTTTAACCTACACTCTGCTGAGCAAAGGCCTCCCCTTAATCCTTCCAGGTATCCTTTTTTAGAACTACCTCGATCTAACACTTGCGGTACTCGTGTAGGTTTTCTCAACACCTCTTTTTGGGCCGGCCTCGGCGGCGCCGGATTTTACAAGTCATATTTTATTATTCCGGTAGAGGGGCTTGTGGTTAAGTAAGCCGCACGGGTTGCTCGATCAGGTTAAGCTGCAGTTGCCGCGGTTGGTCCGTGGATGGGTGACAATCTTTACATACCAAGACCTCTCCGTGCCTCGAAAAGCACGTTAAGCCATTGGTCCCGGCTGTCATTCGTGGATCTTTGACAGTCGTTACGAACCGTCAGAAGCCCGAAAGTCTGACAACCAGTCTTACCAAGGGGTATCGTATTAAAAGTAATTGGGTTGTGGAGTTCAGATAGGCAGTCGCTCCATGTAAAATACTGGTATTCAGCTGCATCCGGTTAGACTAGAAGCCGACCCCAACATAGTTGGGAAAAGGCTAGGCAGATGATTTTATTATTCCGGTAAAACATTTTACCGTCGACAACTTTATAAAGACATTGCCCCACACTAGGAATTTCTCTTGTATCGTGGGTGTGTCTACAAACATTTAAACTCACATTCACAAACAGCCAGACCCGGAACAACTACTTGTAGGTCATACAAATATTTGTTCCGTGAGGGAATCGAACCCGCGACACGCAGCGCAGCAGTCAATCGCTTAACCACTGCGTCAACCGTGTCGTCACACGACTCGTTAAAGCATAATAAGCATAAAGTGTAAACAATAGCTCCGTAATAAAAAAGTCATAAAAATGGTAATATCGTTAAAAAATGACTAAAATTATCTGTAACGTGTGTGTAAACAAACAATAGTTACTACAAAACGTTTGTGAAACAATCTGTGAATGATAACATTATAATTGAACTACTCTAACGTTTGATCGTTCCATAACAATAACTTGTAATTTATCCGATAATAAGTTCCAAACTCGCTTTTAGGCTAATAACTGTGACTAAAGTGCATAGTGTAACCGTGTAACCCAAGTCTCTATGTGAAAATTAGTGAAAACCATAACATTTTAAAATCCAATCTTTATAACTGTTTGTTTTGAAATTTTGAATTTTGGCGTCTCTAAACATAAACCTCTGTTCCACGAAACAAATCTGACAAAAAATGAACAAACAAAACAGCGCCATCTAGTGACAAGTAAGAGGTACGACATTAACAGCCTACTTTTACATCCAACAAACCTCTGTTCCACCATAAAGTGTTCTTATTTTAAATAATAACTTGTAGTAACGAGTAGCGGATGATAAATTTTGATTGTGAACAAAAATATTAATAATATGGCGAACAACTGTGCACTATGCATTAAACCACTAAGATCGGCTCACTATAAATGTTCGAAGTGTAATAAACTTTTTCACATTAGTTGTGCAAAAGGTGGAAACCAGACCAAATTATCCGAGGAAACCAAAAGTAGCTGGGTTTGCCAATATTGTCATAATAATCAACCGGATAAAGGCATTTCACGTCCCCGGCTCTCGACAACCGGAGAGCAAGCAAACATAGTTCCTAGCGCAGAAAGTCTTATAACACAAAAGACGCCTGGTGCAGGTGTTTATAACCCCACCACACCGATTTTACATGAGTCACCTGCTGGTACCAGTAGCTCTGATACTCTGAGCACATTGACGTCCGAAATAAAACTACTCCGAGGAGACATGGGTGACCTGAAATCTCACATAAAACAATTGAGCGACCACCTCACCAACTGCTACACCCGCCTAGATGAGTATGACGTAAGAATTAAGACCCTGGAAAAGCGTGAAGAGGAAATCATCTCTCTAAACTACACTGTCCAAAATCTCAAAGAGCAACTTAACTCGCAAGCTCAATCAGCAATACGGAATGAGCTGGAAGTCTCAGGAGTGAACGAAATAAAAAACGAGAATCCGCTTCACATTATCCAAGTAATGGCTGTCAAATTCGGAGTAACCGTACAGGAACAGGACATTGACTTCGCTACAAGAGTGGGTCCCCGCCGTCAGGATAACAAAGACACCGCTGAAACCCCTACACGCCCCCTAGTTGTCAGATTCGTACGACGCTACAAGCGTGACGAGTTCCTAAAGGCTGCCAAAACCAGAAGAACGATGACATCGACCGATTTGGAAATAGCGGGGCCCTCGAGAAACGTATACCTTAACGAGCGCCTAACCTACACTAACCGGCAGTTATTTCGTGCCACCAAGCGTTCTGCAAAACAAGAAGGTTACAAATTTTGTTGGCATAAGAACGGAGCCATCCTCATACGGAAACAGGAAGGCAACCCCGCCATCCATATACGCAACAACGAAGACCTGGAGCGCCACCTCGGCACCCCGACTTGGGCGCCCCCTCAGTCCTCTCCATCAGCACAACCATTTGACTAAAAGTCACCTGGCCAACAAACAGTACTTTTTTATTCTTATTAGTTCCTGTAGTTTTTGTACCCTACTTCTTTATTTTGTTAATTTGCTTTTAATTCTTACTAATTTACTCTGTATTTCAACCCAAGTACAAAATAACTCACGATTTATCTCAAGTTACTACTCAATAACTCGACGAACTCACCTACACAATTTACTATGCATAATTGCTGTCACAAAATACACACTAAACACACACGAACACAACACACATATAACACGTACCCATCACACGCACACTTCCAAAATCGCACCCAAATGTGTCTGCCTGCACTCATTCGCACACCATCACGTCGTCGTGTCTAAAAAATCTATGCCCAGTCCTACATCAGCCTTTCTCAATTTCCATATCTATGGCGTTATTTGATATTATCCAAAATATAGAGGAAATCACTACATTAGATTGTCACGACTTCCAAAACTTAGACGAATGCAGGAAACATATGAAGGATTACGAGTCTAGTTTTAAACTACTTACTTTTAACATCAGAAGCTATCAGTGTAATTTTGACGACTTCTCAGTAGCATTAAATCGACTTGCTGTAGACATAGACGCTATCGTACTCACAGAATGCTGGCTAAGCGAAGGCTCGGTTCTGGAAAATCTACCTGGTTATAATGTATTTCGAACAAAGTCGCAAAACAACAAAAATGGCGGTATAGTCATATACACCAAAATTAACCATGACGTTACTTTAATCGAACCTACAATACAGGATACAGATAGCCTTCTCTTAATTCTGAACAATAAAGTAGCCATACTTGGGCTATATCGATCACCATCTTTTACCACTCTTACAAACTTCATTGCTGGACTAGACACTTTCCTTAGAACGATAAATTCGCATCCAACTGTCATTATCACCGGGGACATAAACATAGACCTATGTTGCACCACAAATAATAAACACCACGATTATCTGTGCCTTATGGCGTCTTATGGCCTATTACCTGTTATAACCAAACCTACTAGACACAAATCTTGCCTTGATCACATATTTGTTAAAAGCAATAACAGACCCAAAGGCATAGTATGCAAAAGTTCTATTACAGATCACGACATAGTAATGGCTCACATCCCTCTCAAACACAGCCACATTAGAGTCCATAAAAATCGCTGGGTACTTAAATTAAGCGAGGACGATTTAGCCACAGACCTAGCCAAAATTGACTGGACTGACACCCTTAACAAAAAATGTGTAGCCTCTGCCACTACCTCTTTCACCGGAATCCTTGCAAAGTTAATAGAAACACACACACACAAAGTTAAAATTCCCCGAAGTAAACGTAACATTCAGCCTTGGATCACACCTGGACTTATGAGATGTATAAGTCACCGGGACCGGCTACATCTATCACTAAGGTCTGACCCTGAAAACGAAACAAAAAAATCAATCTACCACCGCTATAAAAACTTCTGCAACAATCTCTTACGGAAACTCAGAATTGAATACGACAGTCGACAAATTCAGGAGAATAACAAAAACTCTCAAAAGCTATGGAAAGTTCTCAAATCAATGTACGACTCTAGCGGCCAAAGGAACAATACATGCAACTTAGTGACAAGCTCTCCCAACCCCGTCGAGTCCCTCAATAAATGCAACTCGTACTTCACATCCGTAGGCAAAAACCTGGCTGCTACCATACTAACAAGACTATCAGAAACTCAGACATCCCTCACTAGCAAGTACTCATCACCAAATACGTCACCTTTCTCGTTCTTTCTACATCCCACTGACGAAACAGAAATTACAAACTTCATTAATCAGTTAAAAGACGATAGTTCCCCAGGTCCCGACAAAATCAGTGTAAAACTCATAAAGAAAATACAAAACTTAATTATAATACCTCTAACCTACCTGATTAACCTCAGCCTGGAAACAGGAGTATTTCCCGAACAGTGGAAGGTTGCAGCAGTAAGCCCAATACATAAAAGTGGTCCTAAGGACAAACCTGAAAATTATAGACCAATTGCACTACTCAGCATATTTTCTAAAATCCTGGAAAAGGTGGTTAACACCCGTCTAGTTAATTTTCTTGAAAAACATCATCTAATTTCAGAGCGACAATTTGGTTTTAGAAAAGGGAAATCAACTGAAGACGCGGCTTCACTGCTAACAAACTCCATATCAAAAATTATAGAAAAGGGTGAGCGCTGCATGGCGGTCTTCTTAGACCTAGCTAAAGCGTTCGACACAATTTCAACAGATCTACTCCTTAAAAAACTAGACACAGCAGGAATAAAGGGAAAACCACTCGAATGGTTTCACAGTTACCTCAACAATCGCCGACAATATGTGAAATCTGGTGAACACTCAAGTGGTCAACTCCCTATCAATTTTGGAGTTCCGCAAGGCAGCTTACTAGGCCCAACACTCTTTATAATCTACATGAACGACATACTGAACCTCACTCTTCCAAACGCTGAACTAATATCTTACGCAGACGACACGGTTATCACATTCCACGCACCCACCTGGGAACAGGTCTACCACCTTGCGGAAGGAGGATTAGCAACAGTAGCGCAAACACTGGACCATAACTTACTTACCCTCAATATAAAGAAAACCAAACTAATAACATTTTCCAAATCACATTTATCTAGCCCTCCGCCCAACCTAATTTTGAAATTTCACACATGTCAGCAGAACCATTTGAACACATCACGCGAAGACTGCTCATGCGATTATATTAACCGGACACAATCTATTCGTTATTTAGGTCTACTCATTGACGAAAATCTATCATTTAAACCCCACATTCAATTTCTTTCTGGTCGAGTAAGGAAACTTATACATATAATAAAGAAACTAAGAGACCGCGCTCCAAAAGACATCCTGCGAATGGTTTATTTCGCCATATGCCAGTCCATCATACAATATGGCGTATCTATTTGGGGTGGAGCCGGAAAAACAATAATGATTGAGCTTGAAAGAGCCCAGAGAGCTGTTATAAAAGTTCTCTTAAAAAAACCATATCTCTACCCCACAGACTCCCTGTACAAAGAGTTTCAAGTTCTACGTGTCCGCCAACTATTTATTCTCAATGCCTACCTACGCATACACAAAACCCTAAAAATCCGACCTGACTACCACTCATTGACTTCCAAACGTGTCTTTCACATCCCGCTACAACGGACCACATCTCTCCTAACAAGACGCTGCCCTGCCTATCTACACACTTTTGTGTATAACAAGGTCACAAGTAGTTTGCCTTGTGACCCAAAAGAACTCTCCCTCTCCACATGCAAAAATGTTGTCAAACAATGGCTACTAAGTCTTTCATACGATGAATCGGAAAACATTCTCACATCACTCAACTCACACTCGGAATCCTACTCCCACCACAGACACTGACACCTACATACATACCACATGCACACAAACCAATACACCTACACACCACACGCGCACACACCAACACACCCACATACTATTTTTTGATTATCTAACATTTTATTTTTCACTGTTTAGCATTTTATTTTTGATTGTTTAAAATTTCATTTCTAATTGTTTAATATTTTTAGTTTTAGGCTTTGTTCAGTGCAATTTAAGCTTTATTTCTGTTTTTAATCATTTACGATTTAAGTTTTCCTTTACTTTGATCTCGATATTTAATTTAGTTTTATATAATTTGCAATTACTCACCTATTCTTACACAAACTCCAGTGGTAAATAGCATTAAGTATCACAACTCTGGTCCCCAAGATACAGGCGCCGCCTAGTTTGGGGACCGCCGTAAAGATCCAAATGATGATTACTAACGGTTACAGACTGATGTTAAGTTAAGTTAATTTTAAGGTAATAACTTACTGTAACATTGGTTCAATAAATTTATTATTATTATTATTATTATAATTACTACACTTGGAGATTGGTGTTGGTTAGATTATGGATTTGAACCGTTAAGTTTGCCCTCACCGTACTATGGCGCGCAAAAGAGTGTCCATACTGAGAAGAGTGAGCTCACAGAATTATAATGGCGTTTCCGTGACAATCAATCAAGTCTCTGCGACATTGTGCGTGTCAGACGCGTCAAAATGAAACAGAAACGCGACCATCTTTTGACACGGCAGGAAGAATCAACGCTTTAATTTTTTGTAGATATCAAACTCAATACAATTATTTCAATTAAACTATCTAAAACGTAGATCTCTATGGTGAAGAACTATACTCGTGTTTATTTTTTTATTTGATAGGTACACCAACGACCTATTCACTAAAAAAATTAACATAGTAAAAAATAACATAAGCTGTGAATTAGTCATTTACAGGCGTACACAGCACTGACATAAAAAATAGCTTCTTAAATATAACGTTTTAACAAGATTTTTTAGTCGTAGTGAAGATAGAAAAATGTATGTATGCTACCACAATGAGTAGGCTAGCATATAACCTTGCAAAAAAATGCTCTTTGCTAGGTCTATGTTACTAGGCCGGTTTATAGCCTGTCTTATTAATACTCGAAGAGGTGAATAGAAATGGATATGTGAAGTTATTGCCTTCATATTTTCTTAGGATATGGTAATGTGTATGGATAAATGAAAATTTCATTTTGAATAACATATTGGAGTCCTTTCAGTATTATTGTTGGTTTTTAGCTCAAGGTCGCCTAGAAGCTTAGACTTCGTTGCTAATGGTATATTTTAGTGTCGAAGTAAAGGCATATTATGTATAATAATGTTATGTTTTGGGATGGGTAACTAGCTTCAACATTCTGACTAACTGACTGACCTTTGACAATTCAAAAGTGCCTGCAAATAATAATAATAATATAATATCCCTAGACATTTCACACAGCACCATTTGTCCCAAGCTAAGCAACCTAATGCTTGTGTTATGGTAACAAGATGGCTGATAAACTACTTATATACAATTTTTTTTTTTTTGTAAATACATACATATTATAGATAGAAAAACACCCAGACTCGGAACAAATACATGTAGGTCATACAAATATTTGTTCCGTGCGGGAATCGAACCCGCGACACGCAGCGCAGCAGTCAATCGCTTAACCACTGCGCCAACCGTGCCGTCAATGGTTGGATTGACCGAAAATGGTTTAATTGAAATAAATATTTTGTGTTTGTGTTTGAGTTCGGTATTTTTTTAAATAAGACTGCATTTGCTTGCACCAGTGTTACCTAAATAAATTATTCTTATTATATTCTTACTGCCACGTTATGGTTATGAACGCGATTGATCATTGGTGTCCTGGGTTTGATTCTCAGTACGGATTCTTGAGGTTTTTCCATAAATTAGTTCTTATGAATTTCAGGATGGATACGATCAGGATTTCATACGTAAAGAGTGAACAAGATGAAGAAAGTTCATCATGTTCACGAAGCAAAAAAAATAAAAATTGAACAGTCGTGTAAAAGAGATTGTTAAAACACCTTAAAGATTATTGGCAGCCCGACATCTTTGGGGGAATGGGGTAAACTTAACCCCCATGTTTATGTATCATTACCCCATCTCTTATGAGGCAATAATACACACACATTGGCGTTTCCTAATGCAATCAGATGGATCGAAACGATGGGGAGTTTTAACAGAAGAAGGTAAGACGCCTGAAACGAGTGAATCTAAGAGGCGAGTTTTATTATTTTAGTAAAATGGAGTATTTTGATGGACCTACAGTTGGCATGGATGGTAAGACATAAAAGAACTCTGGCTTTTTTTTAATCTTCCAGTTTGGTTTCATCTAATAATTTATCGTAGGTAAATAACAATTAATAACTAATTAATGAATAAAAATAACAAAATTAAATACCTTAATTTAATTAAAACTATTCACAAACTAAAATATAGCGTCGAAAAATTCATCCGCATCGCTGTAGACTGGTAATGTACCCATGAGACTGGTGGCATTACCTCGTTGTATGGCAATGGAATCTTCCAATTTACAAACATACCTATTGTTGTAACTAAGATTGAAGCTTGCTACCTACGTATACATCTGGTTTTCTCATGATATGTACCGTAAATCTTGTGTGACTCTGAAAGTACTTAATGACGTTTGACTAGTTAAGTTCTCAACTCACAACAAAATGCGTAAAGCGGGATAAAAAAACGGTAGGATGACACGAGCCTACATGAACATCGTCATTCAACTGGAAGGCGTCCATTCATCTCCTCAACAAATAAGTACTCAGGATTTACCTAATACTGAAATATTTTAATGTTTCTACTAGCAGCGCCTCGCGGTTTCAATCGCATAAGTGTCGATTAAGTAGGAATATCGAGATAAAAAATAATGTATGTGTTATTATGATGTATAAGCTACATATATTACTGTACAGTTTCATCAAAATCCGTTTATTTTGGCGTGAAAGAGTAACGAATACCCACCCATCCATCCTCACTAACTTTCGTGTTTATAATGTTAGTAGGATTATAGTAGGGAGGAGGTAGGATATTAGTAGGAAGTAGGATAGAATTTCGGCACGCAGATTGCGATTCCTAATTCGGAAATGAAGGAATTTTAATATACTTCAAGCTCGACAATCGTCACTCCACCGCCGTCAGTCTGACAGTGAATGGCGCTCTTTAATTCGTTCGACTAAAAAGGTGCGTGCTACAAATGTATAAATTAAATAACATACTTTAGGCTCATGTAAAATAGTACATTTGGCGGGAGTTCTGGGTTAATGTAAACGAAGCCGGGGGACTTACTATGCTCCTTTTTTTGCTATTAAAGATAGGTACTTTTTGGCGAGAACTGTGTCAGGTAGATGGAGAAGGTTTTAATTTCAATAGAATTGGTTCAATGTTTTAAAGAGTTTTGGAAGAAATGTGAGGTTCCTGATTTTTAAAAGGGACTTAACATTTTATTATCAGCAAAAGTTGCTAAAATATAATTTATAGCACTGTGTGACCTTTTTTTTTTCGGATGGGAAATCATCAAATGACCCTGCTCTGGGTGGAGCGGAAGGGAGTGTCAGACTCTTACTGACTAAAACCCACCCATGTTCCTTCCTTAGCCCTTTCTGTTTCAGGGCAGCGGTAACCCTTTCGGACGATCCCGCTACCCTGGCAGGCTTCGGCCTTATCGGGCCCATTCATCTGCTCACATCTCTTTGAGCCGCGCGTGGAACACATACGCGCCGTCCGGCACGGGCCTGATCCTGATCGGACGGTGCGGTTCCCATTACTCTCCGCCCGCAGGCCCGCGCCTACGGTGGCCGGGAGTCGTCACGCGGCTCCCGACGCCCGTGGTTCAAGCCATGGACGGACCATGGCTTGAACCAGGGCCGGGCGGCACTGTGTGACCTAAACCCGCAATTATGTCATGATTTTCTGTGACTTAAGCAGTCCATTTTTACACAGAGAAGCGTGACTTAAGTGCGGGTTTAGGTCACACGAGCGATAAAATAATATACGATAGTCATTAAAAGGCAGAACTATCATATCTCAGAAATTTATGCCTTAAAAATATTCGTTTAAAGAAGATTATGCCAAGTGTGTTATGCCAAATAAATTTCTGAGCATCAAGATTCTGCCAGATAGTGGGAACCCGAGTCAATTACAATGTCATCGACCTTGTGAAGGCCGCAGCAACCCGTTGGATGCGAGAAGCACAGAACCGGTCCAAGTGGAGGTGCTTGGGGGACGCCTATGTCCAGCAGTGGACGTCTTTCGGCTGAAATGATGATTATGATGATGAGGATGACGATATCATCAGTAAATATTTGAGAACATAACACAAGATCTCAAAATCCTAGTAAATTATTAATTGTGAAAACAATTTAACAAATCAATAACCGAGTTAACCTAAGCAATCGTAACAGAATTTCAATCACATTCAACATTTTCGACATAAAAGCAATAATTTTAGAACAGCCATGTTATTTGTGGAATACCAAACGTTTGTCCTGATTGATATATTAATTAAAATTCATTACACGAACGGGATCGTTTACGTACATACTGACCGACCACGTACTGTGGTAATCTTTCCAATTTCACATTAGTCCCCTATTATGTGGTGAACCGACGATATTGTATACAAAGGTTTATTTAGGTGCGTTATTATTGGTGTTATTTCATAACAATATCAGGCTCTGTTATTGTTCTATTGTACAGAAGGCTTTGATCACCACACTTGTTCGAAGTACATGTAATGAAAATGAAATGAAACTGAGGCTCAGGAAGAGGAAGCGAGATGACCTAGACGCGTAGTGCAAGGGTTGGATCGAGGGGGCTGTAAAAAAGGATGCCTGGAAGGATTTAGGGAGGACTTTGTTCAGCAGTCTGACAGTGTGGGCTAAGTAAAAAAATAACTTAGGCTCGATTTTTAAGTCAGTTTTTTTATTAACAGTATCGTGGTCGGAATACTACAGTGCTGCTGGGGAGTTTGTTGCGCCACTTCTTCTTACCAGCGATAGCACTAGGAAGTGGTGAAGGGCGGGCGTTTTTGGGGTACGACCTTTTGTAATTTTGACGTTCGAAAAGTGCTCGTTCTCAGCCTACTTTGAATAAATGACTTTTGATTTTGATTTGTATAAGTTCATAATACAATATTGGCTCAAAGGTTTGGGCTGCGGTTTCAAACTATTGTAAAAGGTTTACTGTAGACCCTTTGCACTTTGAGGCACATTATAGGAAAGTATAGAGAACAAAAAATCAAGTTGATATACCACCCGCAAGAGTTAACTTGAGACCTAAGCGGCCCCTCCCGACCCCCGCGCTGTTACCGCTCTCGCCATCGACGCCTCCGTATCACGCGGGTTGTAATTTACATATGTAAGGATTAAATAGTTTGTTTAGTAGGTACTAATTTTAGGCTATATTTATTCTGTACTAGTACAAATTTCCCAAAGAAAACTGTTGTTAGTTTGCGCTTTTATAATTTTCAACGCGACGATATTATCGTGGTCGTCCACGTCTACGCCACGACATGAGGATAACTTAGTATAGTGTAGTTATGAAGTAAAATGTATGGAAATACATTATGAAGACGCTTTAAAATTTCCGTCCACGATAACGTTATAATATGCACGTATTTCTATACATTTGATGGACGTGGACGTCCACGATGATATTCGTCACATTAGAAATTATAAAAGCGCGCGCACACTGATTTCTTTCAAAAACATTCCCATTGATTCTTTCACCTCAAGTGAAAACAATTGCCCATCAGAACAAAACTATATGGCGCCGAACCAAACTATCCCCGCGTTGACGGTAAGAAAAATTAAATGATTCTTTAAACAAAAGCCGGGCTGAACGTCTGGGAGCGTAATTAAATGGCAGTCCTATGGGAAATCGACGGCGGCTGGCGGTCACCCACCGACGTCGCAATGCCTGCATCCTACCCCGTCTCATTCGTTGAATTGCCAGGAGTTTGTATGACTGCTCCCCTTTTTCTGTGGTGGAATACCTTCTTGCGTAAGTATTTTTGATTATTAGTTTCTATGATGTCTGAGGCTTGTGGCTAACTAATAACAGTCACACGGGTCAATCGATCAGGTTAAGCTACGCTTGCCGCGGTTGGTTCATGGATGGGTATCCATCTTTAATACCAAGAACTCTTAGTGCCTCGGAAAACACGTTAAACCGTTGGCCCCGGCTGTCATTCGTGGATCTTAGACAGTCGTTACGGGTAGTCGGAAGCCCGAAAGTCTACCAAAGGGTCTATTACGTAGTAACTGGGTTGTGGAGATTAGATAGGCAGACGTTTCATGTAAAGTACTGGTATCTAAGATGAATGTAAAATTCATAAGCTGTTGATTTTACTTAGTCACTTGTATCACATTTGCAGGGTGGGTTTACTAATAAAACATATACAATTTTGATCGAATTTCAAGGTTCCTTGGGGTTAGTGGTTCAATATTTGCCGTAATCAGTGTAATAGATGCCTGATATAGCATCTGTTACACTGATTAAGGCATCAGATGTGGGTAGATTCCATATTTTAGGAAATCTTGGTTATATAGCGATGATGGTTGTAGCTCGACGCCAACACACTCACAAGCTGTAATTATACAAATTTCTTATACAACGTGGAGATGACAATACGACAGTAATTTAATCTGCGTATATCTAATGTCGTCCCCATTCAGCATACTAAAATTCAAGAAAATATATCGAATAGTTTAGTCGCTATAACTATTCAAGGATTGGCAAAATCCATCACTGCTACATAGCAGTGATGGATTTTCACAAACAAACTAAAAAATCCCTTTTTAAACTTTGGTGTTAGGATTTAACTTAGTACTTTCGAACTATCAAATACTTTGAAAATATTCACATGCAATAATATTGTCTGTGTTTTCATTCATTGTCGTATTGTTGTATCCACATTGTATACTGAAGAGGCCTACCATTATGATCTTAGACTGTAACTGGCTTACAATACGAGTTTTAACTGAATAAAAGTTATCTGGCGATGGAAAAATCAGCCCTAAGTCAAATTATTTTATTTTGAACTTTATGACAGCAAATACAAAAAATAATAATAGTTAGAATAAAGTTCAAAATATATTAACTGACTTGAAGGTTAAAGTCAGAACTCGTTTTCTAATAACACGGTAAAAGTCCAACATAATCTTGAACATCTATAAAGATGTTCTATGTCCAAGGTCAGTTGTTATAAGGAACCAAACTACAAGGTATAAGTTCGTTACATCTTATATTGTCCAATTTTCCGCCCATTTATGAGGAAAATTTATTTCGACCAGGAAAACGATGTGAACGATATAATATTTGTTCTGTACAATGTTGACTTAATTATTGCAATTATTTCCTTCCTTGTTCTTCGTGTTACACGAAGAGGATATTTCTATTACTGTGTCAAGGTAATTTCTCTCCTTTTTCTAGTGTAGCAACATAATAAACTAGCACAGCGGCCCACGCCCGCAGAGTGGCCAATTCGTGTTTAATTTACCTACTTGAATACTTCCTAAAACGAGGTATGTCAGTGTGTCTATTAGCTTATTCAAAAGGAGGGTAATGTTTTCGAATACCTATACAAAGCTAATCTTTGTATCCATGACTCATTTTTAGAAGTTAACCTTTTTATAAAACTAACTTTTTTTAAATAGCAGGCGTAATCTGAAATATATGAAAGCCTTATTACAGTACAAATAGGAAGTGGAACTTCATCTTGATGGCTTAATGTGATTTTCTGCATTAAATCGTTTTCCTGCAGAAATTGCCAACAAAATCAATTGTAAGTCAACGCACCCTCATTCTGAAATCCGAAAAGCTACCGAACAGCCATATAGGCCGAAGATTTGTGATGTGATTAAACTATAAATCTGTGTCAGACAGTCTCCCCAAAGAATGTCACTGACCCCTTTCAAGGGCATCATATTTTATAACAGCATTACCTACGCAATTGACTAGAAGTATGTCAGTGCATTACACAAACCATACCAACCAAACCAGAAATGTAAATCTTAGTTTTTTTAAAGAGGCTATATTTCTCTGTTCCCCTTTTGCTTAACCTAAAAATTTTTCATCAACTCTATTTTTGTCACGCCACAAGCCAATTAAATACTGGAAAACGCAAACCAATTAAACTGGGGGCAATTCCCGTTATTTAAGAACGTTCACATTCTAATCTGTCTCGTGCACATTGATGGTCATTATGAGGAGATTGCAATTTGAATTTGAACGTTTTTTAAGTCCGAGAATTGGCCTTCTGATTTTATGTAATCCCACTGAAAACCATTTTCATTGCAGGATCTCGAAATTTACGCTCATTTACCCAAAGAAGTGTTAGTAAATAATTCCTCGTGACACATCAAAATAGGGGTCATTTCAACCCCCTACACTGCCCAGAAGCTACATTTTACCACACTCCATAACCTGCTCTATATACCGCGAAGATTTGTGATGTGATCAAGCTATAAATCAGTGTCGGCCACTGTCCCCAAGGAATGCTCATAAAGGCGTCATCTGTCACCTCCACTGAGATATTAACGTTGACGATGTAGTGCGGGGGACACTTGTTTATTGTCTTGGTTGGATACGTTTTTGGGGTAAGCTGGATTTGAAGTCATTTATAAGTTTGTCAGTAAATTAGTGTCATTTTTGTAAGTAGAAACAGTCAGCTTTTACCTTCACTCCACAAAAAGTATTCCAAGATATGGTTCTGGCGAAGCTCTGATATTTAAAAATCTGAATCAGTAATTTCCCTAACGATTTTCTCTGAAAACTATAAAGCAAAAAAAAAGAAAAGCGGAAAGCAGATTGCTCTTTTATTGAATGAATGAATAATTTATTTATTTGCCAGAATATGATATGGTATTAATAACGGATGGTGACATTATATTAGTTCAATCCAGTGTATAATGATGTGAAAAAAATACATATACAAAATACGCACTAGAATAATACAGAAGTAGACTTGAAAACCAACTTAAATCAAGTCAATTGCCATTACATCACAAGCACAATACACAGCAGGCCGAGTGTAATCGTAACCCATACACTGCAGGCCAAATTAATAGCCCGTTTGAATTATATGAACCGCGATAATCAACACAGTGAGACGCGTAATAGCTTATTATTACCTTTTCGTTGAGCAAAGGGCTGTTGGTAATAATGAAGGCGTATAAATTAGATGTTGGGTAGTCAGTTATGAGTACTTCGATGCTTTTGTGGAAAATTACCACTAAAGCTTTGTATGAAATACAAAGCTTTAGTGGTAATTTTTCATCTAGACATTGTTGAGGCTCATTTGAAAGGCGGTCCTTTCAAACGTTGTACTTCCAATAGGAAAATGGGAATCACGTGCTGTGAACATTATTATTTTGTAAACTTACGTTGTCTTGTAAGTTAAAAGTCGATTTTTAATAAAATTTAAACTACAACTGCAACTACAGTTTTGGCGCCCAGCATGGGCCACGATTTTAAGATTTTTGACGCCCAACATGGGACAATTTTTATTGGCGCCCAACGTGGGCTACGATTCTGATATTTTATTCCGGTTTGCTAGAATGACAATAACAAACGACCGTAAGAATCTGATGATCTGTAGATATGAAACGTGTTACGGCAACTGCTTATCGAATGGTTTTACCGTAACTGCAATCTCAACTTTCAGGTCAGAACCTAAGTAAAATAATGTAAAACAAACATCATGAGTTACAAAGAAAAGTAAACTATTTGTAGAATACCTACAAGGGACTGTTTCACACGACGATGAAAACCAACTGGTACATGGTACTTGAAAGAACTCGACATCTTGTTCAACATTCTGACCCTTTTGAAACGTTTAGACCGCTGCAATCATTCAAGCATCCTTCCTTCTCAATTTGTGCGAGAACTAAGACGTTTGAATTGTTCAAGTCGGTAGAACCTGTATTAAGCTGTTTGAGCCTATTACAGCGTGTCTAAATAGTTTTAGTTCTGATTGTCGACTGGAAATATTAAACATGATGTTTATTTGGTAACATTGGCCTGGGCATTTACCAGTCACTGGCAGTAGATCAATAATATAATATAAAATGCACTTTACTTATATATTTATTAGGGCAATAAATAATAAATTTTCGTTGCGCATACCATTATTCTGAAGAATGCTGAAGGCTATGTCAGATAATCAAATCAACATACACGATTTAAAAGTAACGGGGTTGTATTCTGCAATCAAAACTTTGTAGTGCAGCCTTTTGATTAAAACACTCGCTTATCACATAATAAATAACTACAAAGTAAACAATAAAGAGATCGGCTTGCAGACAAGAATCCAGGACAGTTTATTAGCAGCCTTCTATTAGCACAACTAAGAGTACTCGATGCCACTCCAGTCGGCGATAAAGCCTTTATTTATTCTCTAGAAACATTAAGCGAGTTAAAATATTCCCCTTTAAATCTTTAGTTAGTGAGTTTAAGAGATTAAATTTATGCGAAAGTAGAGTTGATAGTTGTTGAGTGTTGAAATGGGTGCCTTTGAGATTTAATTTGTGCTATTTATATGTTTTCGTGTCAGATTTATCGAACAATTATTTTTGATATTGCCAGTCAGCGTTGGCAGATAAATAGTCATGTGGGTGGACGCCCTACAGAAGATTGCGGGGAAGACCTGGATGAGACTCACGAAGACCAGGGAAGCATGTCACAATAGGGTCAAAAGGCAGGAGGCCTGACTCACCAGTGGGTAGAACAATAATGATGATAATGTTGATTGCCAGTCATATCTACTTGTCTAAATATTAAGTTTGGTATCACATGCTTGAAAGTCATGGGACTTCGTTGTCTGCATTGCATTGAACATGTTCAACTTGAGTGAGGATTATTTGGATTGTCATTTAGTATAGTGTGTGCAAGTGCCAGTAAAACCTTTTTAGACTTTATGTTGTACACATCATTCATAATGTATTTTTTGTGTAGGTATGTGTTTTCATGTATTACATGGAACAAAGAGGGTAAGTAATGGACATTTTCTATATTGTTTTGTAACACATAATAAACATTATGAATACCAAACATTATGTATTTTCACATCACAGTACAAAAGCTGCAATTGAAATTCAATCTTCCACCAGCAAACCTAAGAGATATTTTACAACTTCAAATTAAATAGGTACCGCCAATTTGTTAACTTTATAATCGGGTAGACCGCATTTAATCTACTGTGAAAAAGGTCCAGCTGGCACAAAAGTGGCAAAATCGTCCATTTCTAAAAGTTGATGGACCAGACTAAAGATATTAGACGTTGGGACGATTAACGAGTCGTAAATGATAGGTCAAAGGTCCTAACCTTTGGAGATCGATGGTTGATTACTATGTACTAAGTAAGTGTGTACTAGGTGTTACAAAGTAATCCTATACGAGACCAATCGTTGGACTGATATAATTGCTTACAGCCATGGAACGAATTGTAATTACAATGTACGAATGTGAAGGGATACTTTTACTCTTTTAATTGCTTTTGATCAAATGATTTTTTGCCAAATCCTACTAATATTATAAACGCGAAAGTTTGTATGGATGGATGGACACGGATTTTAATGAAAGGCACACAGATAGTTTATAACCAGGATTAACACATAGGATACTTTTTATCCTGATTTTCCCACGGGATCCAAACTTATGCGGATAAAACCACGGGGCGCAGCTGTGTGTGTGTGTTGCGCTTGTGACCACTAGAATAGACAGCTGCATAAAATAATTAAGTATACCTATGTCTGTGAACGTTCTTTTAAAAGCACTATGTACATTTGGCACTGCTGGGACATAGGCCTCCTCTCAGTGAGAGGGAGTGGGCCGTAATATACCACGTGGGCCCAGTGTGGGTTGGTGGGTGTCACATGTCTTTAAATTTTCACGTCGTTTTTCTTCACCGTTTTGAGAGCAGTGCCAAATGTACAGACGCCAACACACCAAGCTACTACAATCTGTCAAAATTCTTTAATAGATTTTCAACTTTATCGCTAAAGCATTAAGTTTCAAGGTTGATTGGGAAAATTTGACAGTTTCGGGTAGCTTGACCTGCTGGCGTCTGTACATAGTGCTTTTAAAAGAACGTTCACAGACATAGGTATACTTAATTATTTTATGCAGCTGTCTATTCTGGTGGTCACAAGCGCTACAGCTGAGTATGAGGTCCTGGTTTCGACTCTCAGGGGGGTGACCACCACCTCTTACAGCAGTATTATTTTAATCTTACTTCCGTGTGTGAAAGAGATGGAGCTATACATTCCATATAGCTCCATCTTTTTCCCACACGAAGTAAGATTAAAATAATACTGCTGTAAGAGGTGGTGGTCACCCCCCAGGTCGGGCAAATGTATTGGGTTTTTCTATCTGGAATTTCTTAGTAGCAGCCGGAGTCTGGATTTGTGGGCAATACGCTCGCTCCATATTACATGGGACTTTAACATAACTGTTGAAATGTGGGTGCAAGTACTATACAGGGTGGCAGGAACATCGACGCGCAAACTGTAACCATAGATTCAGCACATGAGTTTACACCCCATAGAGTCGAAATTTTTCGTAGGGTATTAAAAAAAAAATTGCTGTTCCATACGTTTTGACCGCGTAGGTATTGCACTTTTCCATGAAACAGAAGATTTTTTTTTTGATAACCGACGAAAAATTTCTACGCTATGGGGTCTAGAATCATGTGCTGGATTCATGGTTACAGTTTGCGCGTCGATGTCCCTGCCACCCTGTATGTAGGTACACCTCTGTCCAACCTTTCACGGAAACAAGGCGTTGTGTTTTGTTATGTTACAATCATAATCTTTGTCTGGCATCATTAGAAAAACCCGCGTGTTTTTCGATTGCGTATGTCATCTAATCAGTACCCATCAGCGAGATAACAGCATTTATTACAAACACAGCACGTTTGAACCATGTGGGTAGCTGCACAACTACTAGATTCTCACTAAATCGATAATTAAGGCCTCCTGTTAATATATCAATGAATTAGGGACATTTAAACACATTCGATTGGATCAGAGTCAACGGCCATTGCCTACGAGCGACTTGGTCGTAGGTTCGAACCCTGACTGGCACTTTACTTTGAGTAAATTATTATATTATATATTATATGACTCTCAAAACGGTGAAGGAAAACATCGTCAGGAATCTGGCATGTCCTAGTACTAAAAAAAACTGACGTACATGTGACATCCACCTTCCCGCACTGTCGTGGTGGATTACGGCCCATTCCTTCTAACCGAGACAAGACCTGTGCCCCAGCAATGGGTACATTATACGCTGATTATGCTAAACACATTAGGTATAAATACAAACAAAACAAAACTAAATAAAATATGAGTAAGAAACTACAGTAATAACGGAAAATAGTTTATGAAAACATTCGCAAAACGCGAAAACGTAATTAAGAACTTGTTTGAAACTTAACGTCTCATGTTTATACGTGTTTTAATTGTTGGCTGCCATATTGTCTTCCTTCAAACAGAACATTCCTGCTAGTTAAAATTAGGCCAATAAAAGGTAAATGGAAAAGAGCGTTCATTAGCTTTAGTGCGTCAGGCGTAACTATATAATAACTAAAACTCATTCCAAAGAGCAGTCCATCGATTAATAAATATTCGATGAATCGTTCAGTAAGTAACGTTTGGCGATAAAAGGTTGTTTCGCAATAAATTCGATTCGAACAATCGTTCAGTCGACTTTCCATTAATCAAACATAATATCGAACACATAGTCCTGGGTTCGATTCCCACAGGCACAGTGTTATTGGGGTTTTCCATCAGGAATTTCTGAGTACGGTGTGATACACCCGTGCGGAAATGTCTTTCCGCGCAAGTGTCCCTTCGCGCAAAAGTCCGTTCGCGCAAAAGTCCAATCGCGGAAACATCTTTTCGCGCAAGTGTTCTGCTATGCTCCTTAGAATATGAGAAAATGTATTTATGTTTTTAAACATTTCTCACAAAAAGGTACCAAGGCGGACTTAATGCCTAAGGCATTCTATACCAGTCAACCAGGGGTGTGAAAAGATTAGATCATTTGCCATCTAATCTTTAATTGAGGGGAAAAATTATAAAAAAAAATTATATTTAAATTATTGATGGGTTTTCAACGCTTTGGTTGTGCTAAAAGGCGGACCCAATATAATAAAAGAAAATGGCTATGCAATTGATAAATTATGCAGGTAAGTATAACAAAACAATGACATCGAAACACATCATTAACAAGGTGAACGAAATGAACGAGTGAATGAATGAGGCCGCATGTCGTCCTTTGTGCACACAGTGGACGCCAATCATAGCCACTATGACAGACATTCGATTAGCTTTGAACCGAGAATAATAATGCTTTGGTTCTGATACGGAAGATTTGTTTGTATTGGACGCGGTAGACAGGGATAGAAGATAATTATGATACTGATTTAAAAAGCTCAACATGTTTTTCTGCCTTATCATAAACAGCATTATCAGCATGTAAATATCCTACGTCGCGTCTTAACCAAAAACGATCGCCGCGTGAGTATGCGATCGTCGCGCTCTTTTATATGAATACTAACTTCTGCCCGTGATTTCATTCGCGTGTAAGTCATAAGACACCACAATATGTATACTAAAATAACAGCCAATTTTTATAAAACTTTTCTTACTTCACTTACCGTTTACCACGTTTGTAGTTTTTGTCTCAGTAGCCAAAATATGATGAGAGCTAGTTAGGATTGGTTACGCGGGAGCGAACGAAGTACAGTGGTCCGTGTGAGAAGCAGCTCGTCTTGAGGTGGATAGCCGCAGGCTTCAGTAGTAATTGCTTGCGCAATTTTTCGTTTTTAGTGTACTTATAGATGACATCTAGTCGCGCGATCAATCAAGTTACGTTTGTACGACCGCGCGACTACCGCTCTTGTTTAGGACGCGGGCGTGTTTCGGGTGTGTTTTATGAGTAGTCTTTGTCGTAAAAAAATCAGATCTATTATAGATATGATATTAGTGCCGAGTCAAAAGCTCGCAATGCCCGCATGTTATGACAGACGATACGTACCTACATTGTTTATGACATGGCCTTGGCCAAAGGGCACACAGAGACCCAGAACTGATATCGAACACAAAATAATATTCATTACAGTCACTCTGAAAAAAGGCTATAAATAAAAAATAAAAAAAGCCTTCGTTTCCAAGAAAATGGTGACAATAACGACAATAACGGTATGTCCAAATACAGAGCGTTTTTGATACCTTAATGTCAAAAACATTGTCGTTATAATATGAGAGATAGGCAGTGGCTCCATGTAAAATGCTGGTAATCAGCTGCATCTGCTTAGACTGGAAGCCGAACCTAAAATTGGAATAAGGCTAGATAGATGAATAAGATGGTCATTTAATATGACGGAACCGCTTTCCTATCAAACCAAAACTTTACACGTCAATTAGCTACCAACAGCGGTGTCAATATTCAAATAATTCTACTGTCATATTCCTACAATCAATGGCTGCAGTGATGATTAGTCACGTGATCGTACACATACGTTCTTAGCGGCCACAATATAATTTTATTGTCTCCATGTTACTAACAAGAAGTGCATGAAAATATTAAAACTTAAACAATAAAATAAAAACAAAAGCATTTTTCTTGAAACCGCTCCTGAAATGCGAAGGTAATTCGGATGATAAAAATTAAACATTAACGAGTATAATTTATTTATTTAATTTTATACAAAGGCTTAACTCGCGCGAGAGCTTGTTAAATTTAATTAAAAATAAATAATTCAGAAGTGTGTTGTATAATTATTGTACTGCACATGTGCTGTTTACTTACGCCTCGTGTGCTATGGAATTTTATGAGTTGTAAAGTTTTGCACTACTTTCTGAAGTAAAACAATAACCTATTCATAACACAGATTTTTATTTATTTGGTTCAATAAAAGTGGTAAATTCGAATGACACTTAAAAAAGGGGTTTGAAATTTTATTTGTGTAATCCTAGAAAACTTTTTTTTGTCGTAATGTCGTATTGTGAGCCTCTTGAAATTTTTCGTAGGTGCATTTTCTATGGAACAGGTGATTTTTTTTTATAACCAGCTATGAATGTCTACGCTAGGGGCTCTAGAATTATGTGCTGAATTCATGGTTACAGTTTGCGCGTCGATGTCCCTGCCACCCTGTATAATATGTATATCTTGCACCTCCTTACTATCCCACCTTACTCTGTTGTAGATTAAACAGATATGAACAATTTTATCTGCGAAAATTTCAACTGTCTACCTATTACGGTTCATGAGATACAGCCCGCTGACAAACAGATGGACAGACGGATAGCGGAAGCTTAGTAATGCCGTATGAAGTACAGTACCTGCTCATTGCACCATGCCTAACCTTCCTGCCAATCACTGCCTACTAATGATAGTAGGCAGTGAAACGGACACCACCAATGACGGGGGTGTCCGTCAAACCATGTTTCTAGCACCTTTAGGGCCCTTGGCACACGGCACGGTTTCTTTGAGGTACAGCGTATAAACCACGCCGAATAAAAAAATGTGTCTGTCAACAAGCTTTACTTCCATAGTGCACCATACAACACTGACGACCGTGCCTACACACGGCGAATAAACCACGCCGTATAAAAAACGTGCCCATCAACAAGCTTCCATAGTGATCTACATATACAACATTGACAAGTATGTCTACACACGGCCAATAAACCGTAGTTTTTCACGGCAAGAAAAACGTGTGTGTACAAAGAGCACGAGGCCACGACTGACATCACTAACGACATGGAACCTGCATAGGGACCTAGGTATACCAAATACAACGCAGAAAAGACTTTTAATATAAAATGTTCTAAACAAATCTCACAATTCCATTCAACATTTAAAACAACGTTACATACTTCACGTATTTATTTGTCCGACCGTCTCGCCGCGCCGTCCGAGAGTCAAGACGCCGCGTGTGCTTCGGACCGAAATAGCGTCGACGCGGCAACGTCCGACTCGCGCACAAGGCGTAAAAGCAACAATATGAATCATTTTCATTTCTAGTTGTGTCCATGAGAATAAATTCTCGGGACAATCGTAGCAGATAAAGGAAAGTGCGTCCTCCCCGCTCTGTTTCAACACAGTCGAGCAGAAAAATCCGGAGTTCCGTTCGAATAGGGTGGATACAATTTTAAAATCCGAGAATTTTTGTAGGTGACCCATTTTTTTTAAAGCAAAAACTTTTGCGCTGGAAAAGTGTGCTAAAAGTGGACACATAAATTGATTTTGGCAGCACCGACGGGCAGTATCTATAAAACGTAAAAGGTGTTGGCTAATCCAACGTGAAACTTGAAAAATGCGATGACAGACTCGTATTTGAAACTCAGAGAATTGAATGATGCCAAAAAGACTATTTTGACATACATACTCGTAAGAACTGCTTAGCATCTAAGATTTGTTTGTGGCGATGGCGAATACTTTGGAAAAAATGGTCGGCATTGTTTACCAGAAGGATTAAAAATTTGTGTTTTTGAATCGTCTTTCTTTTAATGCAAAATCCTAAAAAACTTTAACAGCCTGGCGACTCCCGGCTCAGCAGATTTATTGCAGACCGACTGAATTTGTAGGCCCCATCGAAATGATAAAGCGTTTCCCCACCGTTCGGGTCTAAACAAAAGTTAATACTTAATAGTTTAGCAACTTCGGACCCTTTCGCTGTCAATACCGAATAGTTTTTGTGAGAGCTCTAAATATAAGGGTGGAATGTAAATTACTGGTTTGAAATCGCGGTTTTTTTGATGCGTGGGTTACTTTATACTATTGTTCAAGAAGATTTCGGTTACACGTTTAGGATATAATGATCCTACACGTTTTCAGTGTGTTGTGTGTGTGTTTGGAAGAACGCTAGATTATTGTCGCCTCAGAAATCTTATCAACCGATGCTATGTGTGAGCCTACCTACTATGTACCTAATAATCATATAAGACGAAGGAGACTAGCCTCCACGTCACAGGGAATCATAGTGTGGAGGCTAGTTAGTTCTATTTTAATATGGTTTTTCCTGAACAATAAAGTTTTTACTAAAACGGGTGTAAAAATACACTTAACGAAGCTGAGAGACAAGTGATTCTCAGCTTCGTCCCCGTCATTCTAAATATTTTTCTGTACCGGATTATACCTGAGAACCTTCTGGTTACGGAGATATTGTAGGTCGAAATTCCAACTTTTACTGAGGTTTTTTACGAAAATAAGTTTTTAATGTTATAACACAACTTTAAATACCCCCACGACCCATGTATCGTTACAGGCACACATAAACACAATGTTTTGCATGCGTTATATTGCACACTACCGCAAACAGAACATTTTCACATCAAAATATAAGTCGTTTCCCAACAACTACATATTCCGATGTGTTGGGTCTTTTTACACCTTTATACTATAACCACGCTAACTGCTTTTATTTCTTTATTCTTGTGTGTCTGTTTATAATGTCTTCGGAGCCAAGATAGACAGAAAGCTTAATAAAGCTATGTGCTATGTGTGTGAAAGATATATAAATAAAGCTATGTGCCAAAAAACTAGTAAAGCTAGACTTACTATTTACTCGTACTTGGCAACGCTAGTGAGAACTGTTGGTACGAGAACCATTCCATGGAATTCAGAATGGAAAAGTTTTCTATCAGATGCAACTCAAAGGATCCTGGTCTTCTTCGTTTTCGTGTCGTGGCACGACAGTTATTCACATTTCGTTGGCCCAAAACATCGCTAGTTCCACGGCGTTATCGGTGACTTTGGCTGCATGTTTTGGGGCACAGAGGGCAGGAGAGGAGCCGCAACATAGTTTGTGACTCAGTTTCACATAATTCTGTCGAGGGAGGTTGAGGTATCAGATGCAACTCCTGATGCAGTTTCCAGGTCCTGGGAGTCCTGTGAGTTGCATCTGATATCAACTTTTTCAAGTTAGGATTCTGGAAAACGATAATTTTATCAAAATAATAATAATTTCAAATGCAAATTGACGGCACGGTTGGCGCAGTGGTTAAGCGATTGACTGCTGCGCTGCGTGTCACGGGTTCGATTCCCGCACGAAAAAAATATTTGTATGACCTACAATTAGTTGTTCCGGGTCTGGCTGTTTGTGTATGTGAGTTTATATGTCTGTGTAACGCACCCACGACACTGGAGAAATTCCTAGCGTGGGGCAACGTTTTTTTAAAAAAGAAAAAAAAGAAAAGAAAGGAAAAGAAATGTATCAGAAAAGGAAAACAAGTTTAAGGGTGTGGTACAGACCATCAAAATGAACAACTATCTCCATGGGACCAACATCGTAATCGCGAAAAAAATATCTTGACTATTATTTATCTGATTACTCGACCCAAATGTATGGGACGGCTGATAGTTTTTTCTCGTTTACGATTTTGGTCTAATGGATAAAGTTGGTCAGAACGTAAGGTAAAACGCTCTCGGGCTAGGTGGAGTGACGATCTTCGTAGGGTGGCTGGTGGCAGCTGGATGAGTTGGGGAGAATCGAGCTGAACGGTGTGCAATAGGAGAGGCCGATATACAGCAGTGGGCGGCTGTGGGATGATGATGTGTGATGACGATGCCGGTCCCACGGAGAAAGTTGTTCAGTTCGATGGTCTGTACTTTAAGTTTGATAACACTTGTTGTACAACGTCAAAAATAGCTCGCATAGAAATAAAACCAGCGTCCAGAGTAAGACATAAGGACATAAGGTACCGTTGAGGTCATGCCTCGCAGGAGAATCTCAACACCGCGATTTATAATAGTGACGTTTCGGTACAACGCCATCTGTTATCTAATAGCGGTACCAAGCTAATGACAAATCTTGACTTTAGAATAAGATTTGTCTGTAGTAATTATCTAAACAGATCAGACACTTGTTATATACTCTTCTACCGAACCCTTCGAGAAATACAGGCGTGATGTATTGTTACGTGCTCTTATGAGCATTTGCTCATAATCATATCGATATACTCGCAGATAAACCAACCTATTCATTACATAGAAGCACGTATAACAAAAAAACTGTACCTATTACTAACTTATCCAACATGTTATTGCCAAAACTTTTGCTTACTTCCCCAAAAAGTAGTGGTTTCCCCACAAATGCTCCGGTATTCACGTGATAAAGCGGGTCTCACTGTAATAGAAAGTGCCCGCCTAACATTATGTATTTCAGACGTTCTGTAACTACGTGAGCGCTTTAGGTAAACGATCTGAGGTCTTAAAAAATATGCTCTCCCTCCGATCGAGGTAATAACTGGAATTTTGTATTGAGGAATTCAAGGTTTGAATTAATATAATAAATAAATCAACATAACATGAGGCTGGTTCGAGGTGGAGCGGGCAAAGAGTTCTTCGAAGGATTTGACCTTTGCCCACCAGTGGGACAATATAGGAAAAAGAAAAAAACATGAGGCTTTGGAATTTTTTCTTTGGTAGTTATTGTTCAATAGGTCTTGAAGTTGGCCCGACATTTTGCTAAAACTACCGTTTCCTAGAGAAGCGGTGGCCACCATATCATCATCTGCCTACCCTTTTCCCAACTATGTTGGGGTCGGCTTTCAGTCTAACCAGATGCAGCTGAACACCAGTATTTAACATGAAACGACAGCCTATCTGACCTACACAACCCAGTTACTTACGACAATAGTACCCAGTAACTGGGTTGTCAGACTTTGTCGTGTAGCGACAAGAAAACCTTAATTAATAAAGCCAAGGTAGAATGAAATGAAAGAAAGGGAAACAATTACAGGTATATTAATAAACAATAAAAAGATGGAGATGAACTCAAGCGTGGTGTGTAGTAGGTGGAGGTGGGGTGTAATGATGATGATGATAGGTGAGTTGAGGAGTCTGAGGTGAAGATCCAGTTCCTGGCAACCGATGCGGGTACAGAAGTCCAAGTACAGGGTCCAAGTGCAGATGTAGGTACAGGTGAGGGCAGGTGCGTGCGCGGCACGGAGGGCACCCGTAGGAGGGCCCGCGCAGCACGGCAGCAGGAGGAAGAGGCACGGCGAGGACGCTGTCAGCCCACCAGGTAAGGTGGCCTTCAGAAGCTGATGCGTGTGCGGCACGGAGGGCACTCGTAGGAGCCACGCAGCAAGGCCGGTCGCAGCACAGCAGCAGGAGGAAGAGGCACGACAGGGCGCTGGCAGCCCACCAGGTAAGGTGGCCTTCAGAAGCTGATGCGTGTGCGGCACGGAGGGCACTCGTAGGAGGGCCCACGCAGCAAGGCCGGTCACAGCACAGCAGCAGGAGGAAGAGGCACGACAGGGCGCTGGCAGCCCACCAGGTAAGGCGGGCCTCAGATGAGAAGCAGCCCGATAGGTTCAGGCACGTGGCCTTTACGGAGGACGGAGGATGGAGGTGTAGTTAGGTGGCTCTGGAGCAGATAGGCGGCTCTGGAGTATCAGGCCTTATCTTTAGTGTTCGCTTTAGAGGCGAAACTCGAACTGACCACTGCATTGCGTGGATCAATAAGGTAAGCTCGTAGAACAATATCATGTAGAAAATATGAATTTGAGATATCGATACCTCTGGGCTCAAAGGGCGTATAGCACATTTTGGGCATTTTGACATTTTATACTTTTCTTATTCAGTTTTTGAATCTCTATCGATCTGTGTAATCCACGTGGCGAAATTCGCAAAAAAATGTCGAAATCAACCTCATAATTTTCGTTACATAAACACAACTTATTTGAAAATTAGGGGCATAAGGAACATATTGCTGCCTTCACAATAATTGGCAGGTTGTATAAACCAACTTTGGTTGAAAATTTTGGGTATAAGATCGTAATTTTACAAGTTGCCTTTTACTTCTTCGTTCGAAAAGTAATATTGTTCTTTACCTCCTTAAAAAATTTCAAATAAAAATGTAGTTGTGCTATACGACCTACATTTTATTAAAAATTAAGTTAATATCTTGAACCAAAACTGCAAAACCTTCGTGAATATTTCTCGAACTTACATATCGATACCTCTGGGCTCAAAGGGCGTATAGCAAAAAACATAGGTTTTCAGGAGAAGCAAAAACAAAAAACAAAAAAAGATTTTTCCTTATATCTCTCTCATTTTTAGAGCTACATAAAAGTATCCAAGGGACAAAGTTCTTAGCTTTTTGATGTGTTTAAGAAGGTTTTTTCAAAAAAGGCCCTGGTTTTGTATTGACTGAGATAGCATGTGCTTTACGACCAAAAATTTCCAATATATATGTCCTATACACCCCATAAAAATACGCCCTGAGCAGGTACACAAAGGCGTAAGCCCAACTTTTCATAAATGATGCAAAGACACAGGGGCGTATAAATTACTTGAATTGGTGTATAACGTGGTAAAGAATAATACTTTTACAATTATTTATTTAATAGGCATCTATTCTTCGATAATTATTAAGGATATAGAAACTAAAATCACAGTGAGAAATAAAAAAAATTAAAAAAAACTTTTTAGTTACAATCTTCTTAATTAATTTTTAGCTTTACAATCAGGTCTCTTTTTCGTCTTCATTAGTATAAAAAAATCTGATCTCTTCATCTTTATTCTGTTCATTTGTTTTTAAACTTTCTAATCATCTTCATCTTCTTCTTCAGTTTGATTTAATGTGTCATACGAATCACTGTGCCATGGGAGATTGCGATATTCATTGTGAAATCTTTTGGGTATAGTCCCATTGTCGCAGAGACGTATTAAATCCTGGTATTTAGCAGTGGCAATAGGTAGCCTTGAATTATACAAGGGCTTCAAAGTGACGTTGTCTTCCACTTGCTGGCTACTTGTGGGGTTGTTAACAACGGCGTCACAACTTCTCAAAGAAAACATTCATAGACTTTTTATCTGATAATGAAAAACAAGACTTTTCTTCAGGTAGCAGGTTCTTCCCAGGTATCACTATTCGAGATTGATTCTTTATGGGACCAACCAGTCTGAGCTACCTGAAGAGAAGTCTTGTTTTTCATTATCAGATGGGCTTCTGACGACCCAAATGACTGCCAAAGATCTTCGAATGACAGCCGGGACCAACCGCTTAGCGTGCTTTCTTAGGCACGGAGGGGTCTCTGTTGTAAAGATGGTCACTGGAGAAGACTCATTTTTAAGTACGTTTTTAATCGTGTAGCAAATGCCGAGACCTAATTCCTAACTATAATATAATAGATGTGAAAGTGAGCTTGTTTGGTTGTTTGTTACGCTTTCACGCTAAAACGTCTGAACGGATTTGGATGAAAGGCACATGGGTAGACCATGGATAATGACATAGGCTTCTTTTCATCCTGGATTGCAGATAAAGTTGCTGATAATAGCTTATATTTTTTTTTTAAAGCTTTAGGTTGATAAATTTTCTAGTAATAACAGGAGTTCTCTGCTTCGGAACTTTTTTTTCGTTATAATTAATTCTTGAACTGTAATGTATTCTTTATCATTTATTCATAAGCAAATTTCTAAGAAATTATTACATATGTATGGAAACTTCGAAATTCGAATAACTTTCAAAGTTGCAGATAATAGCTAGTACCCATTTATTTTTTATTTTTTTTTTAAAGCTGTAAGTTGATAAATTTTCTATTAATAGCAGGAATTCTCTGCTTCGCAACTTTTTTGCGTAATAATTAATTCTTGAACTGTCATTTGTATTCTTTATCATTTGTTCTAAGAAATCATTACATATGTATTGAAACTTCGAAGTTCGAATAAAATTCAATGTAAAAGGGTACGATGGGGCTGAAATAGCTTTGATAAAAGAACAAACAAAGAAAAACAAAATTAAATTAGAAAAAAAAAGAATAACATTCATTAAACCTTCGTATGACGACTTGAAATGGTAATTCTAATTTATTTTATTCCTTAGAAGCTCACCGCACCTTCTTAGCACTTCATTTCATGAGTTGCTATGCGGCCTAAGAGAAAATTAGATTAGGTAAAAATAATATAACATCACGCCTTGTGTCCCCGAAGGGTTAGGCAGAGGTGAGCCTATGGTACAGTCACGAACACCAATATGTCAACACTTGGCCACTTTCAATTGCGATTTTTTCGTGAAATAACGAATGCAACGACACATTAAAATACGACACATTACATAAACCTATGGGTTCGAAAAAGCTATGTTCGTAACAACATAAAATTTCATTCAAAAATAAAGGAGCGAATCGCTTTTGAATAAAGCCGAGTGTATACATACTTTTGTTCGTGACTGTACACCCACATTCCGCCAGTTCATCATCATCATCTGCCTAGCCTTTTCCCAAATATGTTGGGTTCGGCTTACAGTCTATCCGTATCTTAAAGTCTGACAACCAGAAAGACCTCCACAACCCGGTAAGTGATGGGTTGTGGAGTTCAGCTAGGCGGTCGCTCCATGTAAAATACTGGTACTCAGCTGTTACTGATTAGACTCGAAGCCAACCCCAACATAGTTAGGAAAAAGCTGGGAATATTGATTTCTTTTCACATTTTAAGTCAGAGATCACACAGCAAACAGAATCACCATTCTCCCCAGTTCTTCCCAAGAGCTGCTTACACTAATTACACTTCCCGACTAACCCAATTCCCCTACAGAAGATTTTAAACTAGTTCTTCAACATTTTCAATTTAGCAAGAAAATAAGCTGTAAGTTTTTAAATGAAGACTGTTCGCTGACGCGGCTAATTCCGTTAATGGGAACCCCGCGTTACTTTCGGGAGTTATCGGGTTTTCGTTCGTGTAGCGAGGATATTCGGGGCTCGTTGGTTTTTGTACATGGCTTGTTTTTGATTATCTTAAGAGATATTCTCTGCTGGAATGTAGGTAATTACCTGTGTGGGTTTTTTGAGGGGTTGAACGTTAGTGCATTCAGTCAGTTTCTTCTGTGATGTGGGTATTATGTGGAAGTACTCATACGGCTACCTCTGCCGTGACGCGTGCCCCTCGTGTATATGAACTCTAAAGGTCACTCACTAAACAGCACCGCTCCGACTCAGCAAATAACTTGCCATTCAAGTAAGGATTTTAAATCAACTGCGTTAAAGTTAATCTTAACTTGAATTACGATGACAATCCAGATCCGGCCAATCCGGTGGCCTTAAGTGGCCGGTTGGCTTGTCAACAGACTGTTGAGCATGAGGTTTTCAATTATTTGGCTTCTAAGACTAGTGAAATTACGAATATCCCACCCACTGGCTTTAATAATTATTAAAATTCAGTTATTGGTGTGATTTTTGGTTCATTTTACATGAGATCTCAATAATAACTAATCAGTTCCTCAAAAATCTACCTTAAAGGTGTACACTCTTTCACTTTCACACAATTTTATTTGTAATTGTTATAAAAAAGAACAATCGACATATTAAAATAAAATGATTACAACAAAACACAACATAAAATAACGAATGGAAATAAAGATAATAATACAATGTCAAAATTAAATAAATATCAATGTCAAATAACTTACAATTTATCATTAAGGAATTCGTCAATAGTATAATAACATTTTTCCAATAATAGATGTCTTAATTTGTTTTTAAATTGAATAATATTTAAGTCCTTAATTCCATTTGGTAATTTATTCAATATTTTTGGGGCCATGCAAAGTACACATGCTTTTGTGCATCAAGGCGGTCTTTGATGGTCGAACGTATAATTCATATCTATATTCTTGTCTAATCATTTTATAGCCATGTTCAGATGCTTTTCTGAAGAGATGCATGTTATGTTAACAATCATTTATTTTGAAGAATAGAAACTCCAATTCCCTGTCAAAATTTTAGTTCAATACCTGTGCATCGGCAAGCTTAGTGTGGGACGCCCCCCAGCTAGATGGACGGACTATCTAAAGAAGGTGGCTTGGGTAGACTGGATGCGGAAGGCCTATGTCCATCAGTGGACCGCGACCGGCTGAGTTGATTGAGTTCCATACCAAATAAGACACTCACAGGTACTCACTACGTACTTACGTGGACAGCAATAGCGTTTTAAGGAAAATTGCAAAGAAAAAAGTATCTTATTAACCAATGCAGAAGACAAAAGGTCCATGACCTCAGCTTTCCCAATGGAACCAACCCAATAAGGCAACGTTCACATGAAGCCAATACAGAAATTGTACAAAACAAAGAAACTAATCATGACACGTCCACTTTGAACTAAACCTCGTATTTATGTAAGTCGGTAGAGCATAAAGTGTGGCAAGCAGAGTATGAATGAGACAACCTTTATAGCTATTGCTCATTGGCAAAGACGTAGGTACCTAGTACATATATTATTATGTGTTATGTAGGTACATACCTACATAATACAGGATAGGATGGCAGGGGCATCGACGAGCAACCTGTTGCCAAGGATTCAGTACATTATTCAGGACTCCCTGAGTTGAAATTTTGAGTCAGTTATTTTAAAATAAAATTGCTGTTCCATACATTTTCATTGCGTAGGTATTGTACTTATCTATGAAACCGCTTTTTTTTGCAGATTAGTTAATTTTTAGTACTGGAACATACATATTAAGATATCTTTGAAACAAAACCAAGAAACACTAGGTAATGTGGAAAATTTTCACTATCGTCATTGTCCAACTTATGTTGTTGCTGGAAAAAAATCTACTACCGGCTACTGGGCAACGTCATCTATTACTCGTAGAGTCCAGGAACTAAGGTATTTTTTATCACAGCTGAATATAATATAATATATTTATTGTAAAACATGAGTATACATCAAATAATCTGTGCGAGGTCCTAAAATGACAGGTAGATCTGCATGTTTTTTCATTTATGGCGTAAAAAACAACACATTTTTGGTTTAGAACAAGCCTTAAAAAAAATTGAGCCTACACAACAAACTATGAGATTAATATCTTAATCCTAATGCTAATTAAAAAGGGGAAAAAAACAAAAATACAAAAGTCAAATTGTGAAAAGCTTTATACCTTGTTTCATGTCTACGCTAAGGTAGATTGTGCTCAAGTTAAGCCCGTTTGCAACCGTCTAAGTTCTAGTATATTGGTGCAGCTAACTTCTTGGAAACGGAGACAAACAAACAAATTAGTACATTTTTACTTTACTATATTTCTTCGGATGTTAAAATTAATATGTTTTAAAGTGTTTTTCCAACTTTAGGTAAATGCAATTGACATTTGGGAAGAAAAACAGTTATTTTTACTTCTGTATTGATATTATTTTTCAGTCACTTTGTGCAAATCATAATAAAAATATTTTGCAGAAACTTCGTGGTATTCATATATCATCACTCTCCTGCCCTTATCCCAATTTATTTGGGGTCGGCGCAACATGTCTTTTTCTTCCATACTTCTCTATTAGTCGTCATCTCGACAGTCACCCCCTTTCTCACCATATCAGCATTCATAGTCCATCCATCGTTTCTTTGGTCTTCCCCTCCTCTTATAGCCAAAATTCATACTCAAAACTTTCTTTGTAACACTTTCCTTATTCCTCCGTATCACATGCCCATACCATGACAACCGATTTCCACACAACTTTTCAGTTACCGGTGCCATTTTAAGACTTCTTCTTTTTTTTTTCGTTACTATTGTGTCCCATAACTGGACAAAGGCCTCCCCTTTTTCCTTTCAAACCTCAATGTCCTGAGCGATCTCTAGCTATGCTGACCCTGCGAACCGCGTTAGATCGTCACACCACCTTCGCCGTGGTCTACCACGACGGCGAAGGTGGTGTGTCCTCCTTCAGGCTTCCAGTGAGTGATGATCTTTGCCCATCTCTCCGGGTGCATTCTCGCGAAGTGTCCGGCCCACTCCAACTTCCGCCTGGCTGTTTTTTGTCCAACATCCGCTACTTCAGTTATGGAGCGCAGCGTGACTTCCTCTTATGAAACAAGAATAAACATCGTGTTATTGTGGTTATAAAATACAGCAAAAATCAGAACACAGAGAAGCAATAACTCCGATACCGATAAACTTCTATCAAAGCTCAAGTGTTATTGACCCCACAACAAAACAAGCGAATAACGAAACTCCATCGACTCCACAAATCGTTTCGAAATAAAAATGGACCATGATACGAGGTAATTAAATAAAGTATTCCCTGCGGCGATTTGGTCGGTGGCTCACATTCAAGCAATTTCTTTCCAATCGCCAGAGCTGGGTCGTCAGCCACGTAGATTAAAGTTAAAACTACCCTTGGGGGATTGGTGGGTAGTTTCATGCTTTTATTGTTCAGGTTTCGTTGGCAGGACTTCCTGTTGTTAAGGTTTGAGGTTAGTGAACTGTTCTAGGCTTTTTAGTTATGGTTTCAGTACTACAAGGTGGGGCAAAAGTAATGTCATAATGGAAATTGGCTGCCATTTACACAGAAAGTTTTTTTAAAGGTTAAATGACATTAAGTTGAAAACATGGCCAAAAGACCACCCCCTGGGTTGATACACTTTTGTGCTCGTTTTACCGCATTTTGAATTGTTGCTCACAAAACATCCTCTAAATTGATGATTTCTTCTTAAAGGGAGCTTACAAGACTTGCAAGGTTTGTGGTTTGTTGTGGTAAACGAGAGATTTCAAAAAGCTTCAAAGAAAGAAATCTTGCGCCTTCAGATCGGCGATCTGGCCGATCAGCTCAATTCGCCAAAACGGTAGATCACACCGTCCCGAAATTGGTGTTTCAAAATCTCCATCGTTACATGAGCAGTGTGGCTGTGTGTATCGCTCCATTGCAATGTCAACTATTCTCTATCTGTCTACAGCATAATGTATCAAATCAAATTGACATTGTAACGCCATTACTAAAAGTTATGGCACATTCACTTCATGGCATTACTTTTGGCCCACTTTGTAGAAGAGACATTCTAACAAGCATAATATTCTTTTTATTTATTATATGATATTTTATGATTTTTGAGCAAATATCATGAAGACGCGAAATAATATTACCGTGTGAATTTTTTTATTTCTTTGCAGGAAACGCTCTGTTTGCTTACACATTTCTGAAGAACTGACAAGGAAAAGGAAACCTCTCACAACTTAGATAGAAAAGAAATTAAGTTCCATACAATACTAGGAAATAACGCTGAATGAATGGAGGTAAAACAAATAAATAAAGGTAAAAAAATGACAAAATTTTCCATACGAAGGCGGCGTAGTGTCTATGTTTTTGCCCAAAAAACCAAGGCTTAATCCCCAGGGATTTTCCTTATAAAAACCGAAAAAAGATACCACGACAAAACTGATCGCAGAAAGAATTACAATGATAAATAATTCAGGGGCGGAAATATGGATGCTTACCCCTTAAGTCTGTTCTATTTTATTTTATTATATTAGGTACTCGTATTTATTAAGAAAGGCGTTTTAATATGCACGATAATGACACGTCACGACATTTGTAAACAATAACTGACACTGAGGCTACTTCGGTGTTTCTTTTCAGGGTAGTTTAGTTTTGTTGGCTTTAGTTGTCACTTCCTACCCGGAAGTGCCAACCTCGTCTCTAGATTTTCAAATATTTTTTTAACGTTTAAATTCGTTTTGGTTAAAAACACTTTAACAAAGACACGAACCACAAACGCACCTTACAACTATCATTTTTTGACATTGATTGTCAAAGAATACGAACTTAGCTGTTAATTTTCATACAAAAATGACTGCATGTTTGCAAACCAACACGATGGGAACATAATTTCTTAACACATTTACCTACCCTCTAATAATTACAGTCTGGGGGTCGAGAGAATACGTTCCTGAGACCTGTCAGTGCGACAATTCTAGTAACAAATAGAGATCAAATTCGTACAACACGTATTTCTTTACATGAAACTGATTGGTGTCAAGAATGCATTCTCTCCACGATGACCGGGCTGTAGATACGTACCGTCTATGCTAATCATCTTGTCCATTGATCTTATTGGAAAATAGCAGATATATTTTGATTCCTTTTACAGAATTCCCATTCTAATTTCACACCTTTCGGTGATATCGTGACTGTAATGATCATAAAGGGCTTAACGTGCAAAAAAATAGCGGATTTATACCGTGAACGAATAAATAACTTTAATTAGCAATAATAACAGAGAAAATAGTAGGTACAATAGCTTTTTAACGACGTTGACAGACAACATATATAAAATACACATCAATTTCACGGCTAAAAATAAAACAACAAATATTTTTGTCTATAAGAAAAAGTACTTATGCGATTTGCGTCGCTTACAATGAGATGTCGTGTCGCCCACGTGTCGTCCCATACAAAATTACAAATACGCCTAAAGACGTATGATATTGGCATCATATTTTTGTTAGACTGCTGTGAGGAGAATACATTATGGTCAGGGTAAGCCGTAACTCATAACGATAGTCCATTCATTCGTGTAAATTGTTTTGATAGGCTCGAACATTATATCTAGTTTGTTTTTCCACACTTTATGATAGTTGGGGCATTGTTACGCTGATTTAAGGCTGGTTTTATTTATTCAAGCGAGCGAAAGGGGTTTGTATGGTTGCGATTGATTTATGTTCGCGTTACTGTTTTAGTTACGTGGTGAGTTAACGATTCCTAGAATTTTGGAAATATCAATTAATTTTAGACGTTAGTGGACTACACCATATATTATGAAATGATATCATTCCATATATTATAAATCTTGAAAAGGATTTTGAATTGGCATACATTGATTTGAACCTCTAATAACACAAATTAAAAAAACATTATACAGTCCCACTCTGAGCAAAGGCCTCCCCCATATCCTTTCAGAAACTCTTCATCCATGCTATCTCGAATCAGCCCTCGCGGTACGTGTCCAGGTCATCTTGCCACCTCTTTTTGGTGCCCATTTTTTTGTTCTAAAAATATTATTGAACGCCCTAATAAATAATTGCGTCTCTTTTTATAAACCTTAAAATAATTCCTATTTCGGGGCCCACCAACTTGGATGTACAGAGTTCTAACCTAACCTAACCCAGACGGTTTAGTCGGGATGCCCTAGCTTAGTTACTGGGACCGACTGTCAGAAAAGGTCAGAAAGTTAAAAATTGACTTAGTAATATTAAAAAGTGTGCATGTGCAAAAAAAAAACTGGTTTGTGCACCTAATGAAGCACCAAAAAGTTTTTAAACGATCGTTCATTTAAAAAAAGAACCATCATAATTATGATGGCGTTAATTTTGTGCCATCATTACAAGCGAAAAAGTTAGAGAGGCAGTTAAATATTTCCGTTTTTAATTTACCATGTGCTTTATAAATCCTGAGGTAAGTAATTGAAACTTTGAAATCTTACACACAAAGAAAATATTGCCTAAATTCCTGTTTCTCAATAATAACGCGCCTATTACCACAAGTAAAGTCCGATCGGCGAGAGAATGCGTTTCTGACACCTGTCAGTGCGACAATTCTAGTAAACACGTATTCGTTGGTATGAAACTGACAGGTGTCAAACAACGCATTATCTCGCCGCCCGCTCTTTAATGTCAAATTTCTCTTCCAGAATTTTCAAGGATTTGAAGGATTCACGTACTCAGGTAAAAGTATAAAAACCAGATTATCAGCATTAAAGGTAACAAAGTATTACAAAAACATTGTACAAAATTAACGCCACCATAAAACTCATATAGGTAGAAAATTATTCAGTTTTTGATGGACTTATTCCCCGTTTACGTGTTTTAAACAAGAGCCTACAATAGTAAATCTCTGAAATGTTCCCGGATGCCTGTAGGCTACATAATACATTATATGTTTTTAAAGCCCGTATGATGCTGATGCGAGAATTTAACGCCTACAGCCGCTTTAAAGCGCTCTGAGTTAATCACGGGTGCTTTTTTAACTTCCTCATACCTGTAACCTTTTTTATTTCGACTGTTAACGCGTTATGGGTTAATTTTTTGTAATGTGTTTTGTTGGTGAGAAACTTTAGAAATTAAATTTTTTATTGTCCAGGTAATACAGTGAGCAGGTTCACAGGTTAACAGCAAGTTGAGATGACATGAGTAGCTTAAAATACTACCTACAGCTAGTTTACAATATATTATTTGCAGTGAGCCCCAAACTAGACAGTTAGTCTGTATCTTGGGGTACAGTCTGAAGGTCAATTCCCGTAATTAAAGAAGTTTAAAATCTAGTCGCAATCTCATCTCAGTGACAATCAATGTCAAAAGCTTGTCAAAAATGTAGGATTTCTAGAGGTATTTCTGACGGATTGAGACTGAGATCACTGTCAACGTTCTTGAAATTACGAGTATTGCCCCTCTGGTGTTATTTACTATTATTATATGCCCCTCTGCAAAGCAAAGGCTTCCTTCCCTCTATCCACATTTCCCAGTCTACTGTGATTGTAGGCTAATCTTTTAAGAAGCAGTCCAGCTCATCTCACCGTCTCTTTCTCTCTCTCTCTGGGTCCGGTGTAATTTATCTGTACTGTTTTTAGTATGTGTTTTTCAACAAAATACTAGCAATATTTAACGATCGCCCTGCAGTCTATAGAAAAAGAAACAAAGCTTACTTGCTGCACTGTGGTTACAAAAATTCCAAATCAGCAAGTGTGGTATTTTGAAAGATATAAATATTTCCTTTGAAGCATCAATCAGAAGATGATCTTAAATTAATTGGAGATATAATTGTGGCAGTGAAAAACTAATTACATTGCTGCAGCAGTCAGATTTTAAAACCTCCGTTGACGACCACTCCAACGCATGTTTGCATGAAAATGTATAAAATAAAAACTTTTTTCAGCACTCAAGTCCGTCATTCGAATGTAAAAACTTGTACAGTCGCGTACATTTAATTCTTGAATATTCGCAAACCGTATTTAACTTAATTTGGCGTTCGTTTAAACTCATTGCTCCTGCGCTTAATTATGTGTAGATTAACATTCGTGTACAAACATGTCAATTAAATGTTTAAAACTTCATAGCCTGCAATTATGTTTAATGAGTTTTAGTATTTCCGGGTTTGGTTCGAATAATTTTGGGTAATAAAAAGTTTGGTATTTCAAATATTTGTTTTGTACAAACAAATTACTATAGCTTTAAACATTTGCCATTTGTGTTTACGGTAGAGTGTAGAGATTTGAGCAGAGAACAGTAGGTTTGGAATTGAATGAAATCAGACTGAAAAAGAGAAGATACGAAATAGAACAGTGGTGGCCCAGTGGTATCAACCCCGACTTACGAGCGACGTACATAGTCGACGAGGTCGTGGGTTTGAACCCAAAGGGTCGTGGGCACTTTACTTGTTTAATTTATTTCATCACCACTGCTCTCAAAATGGTGAAGAAAAACATCATGAGGAAACCGGCCACGGCCTAGAACCGAAAATTCGAAGACATTGTGACATCTACAAACCCGCACTGGGCCCGCGTGGCAGATTGCGGCCCACTCTCTCTTACACAGAGGAGGCCTGCGTCCCAGCAGTGGGAACATAGTAGGCTGATTATGCTAGACTGCAAAAAGTTTCAAGAGAATTGAGCACAGGACACAGTAACTATGGAATTGTATAAAATAACTGGTCAACGCAAATATGTAACTCTTAATTAAGTAGATATGTACATGTGGAAGCTTGTAATTAGCAAATGTCCCTACTTATGCATGATATTTAAGTTTTTCATTAGTCTGTAAGCTTTCTTTAAAATAAAATAAAATAAAACAAGACTGAAAAAATCCACGTAAAATAATCTATTTTCCTACAATTTTCTGTAGGCAGCAACGAAACATTACAATATCTCCCAAAACCCACAAAAAGGCCAATTCCAGTTGGCTACCTACTCGAACAGCGAGCAAAGTCTTAGCCGAGTATTACAGAGCTTAAACAAAATATTTCGTTTCAAAATTAGGACTCAGAAACAGGCCGTTATACTATTATTAGGCGCGAAAATTACATCTACAAGAATGCTACAATGCCTCTGTACTAAGAGAGAATTCCGTGAAATATTAAAACCTAATTTGTGTTTGCACACACCCAAAACTCTGACGTAGATTATACAGGCTGTTGGTTTACGCCTGTGTGGGTGTATCTGTGTTGTCTGGTTTACACAACCATGTTTAGCTACATCTTAGCTTGTTTGTGTGAGATGTAAAAATTACCCGTTATTCTAAAAGGTGAATCTGAAAGATAAGTAATTTCACTTATAAAATATTAAGCCATACCTTGATGTATGCGGATTCTGCTCCCATTCTTCCATTAAACATGCCTAGAAATATAATCCTGCACGACTTGTGCTGAAAAGAAAAACAATAGATATATATATAGAGTTTTTTGTTTTGAATATGTCGGCGCAGCATGGAGAACACATGAGATTTGCTGTGGTATACGTCCGATTAGAGTGCCATTTGACAAGCTGTCATTCTTACGAAGAGTCGCACCTGTGGTCGCCAGAACGTAGACTCAAACACGTGTGGCAGGAGAGCCGTTGTCACACCATATTAACGACGAATCGTTTAAAGCTGGCACAATCATTTAAGTGTCGATTGATCATGCTGATATAGGTCATCCTGAGCCTGTATATACAAAGTTGATACGACAGAGGGGCTTCCCTTTAAACTGCCTATACTAGGTACCATTTTCAAGCTCTGTACCAAAAATCAATTAAATATATTTGCCTACCTGTTACGACTAGAACAAAATTGCATAATAAAATGACAACACACACGTTTACACTTTAACTTTAACGAATATGTTTGTGCACACAAACACTAAAGTAGTTTAGTGTGTGTGTCTGTGAACAAAGTAACACACCCTATGCTTATGCGTGTGGGGGTGTGTCTGTGTGCAACTTTAATTTAGACAAGGCGCTAAGTCAGCAGTGCTACAGCGTATTGCTGGCAACTTTTGGCAGTTTCAGAGTCAGCTCATTTCACGTATGTAAAAAGTCAGTTAATACCTTGACCTTTACTGCGATGCTTATTATAAGAGTTATTGCGGGTAGATGTTTGTTTGAAACTCATTTGTCATTAAAAGAGCTGTGTTTATTGTAATCATTTACACAGTTGTTGAAATCAGACTTTTCAGTGCAGTTAGCTTCAATGAACTCATTTAAGATCATCAACAACGATTTTGAAGATAACTGCTAATTCATTGCTTCATAAATATGTTTGAAAAATGCGTTTGCTCGATATCGTAAATGACGCAATGGATATTGTAAGTGTGCAATTACCCTGCTCGTAGTATGTACATGTGTATAAATGAAGACTAGACATTTATTTGGATAGTGAATCAGGCGTGACTTTTCTATGATTAAAATGTATATATTCAAATAGTTACAAAGGGATGTCAGCAAATATGGGCCGGGGCTAATAAATGAAAAAGATTTTCATGCGAGCCAATAGCTCGAATGCCACAGATGTGTTAGAAATTTTCAGCCACCTAGTAGCTATAGAAGCTTTTATAAAATACTTAATTCTGCCCGTGAATTCGTCCGCGTTGATCCGCGTGTTGGATTATAATTGCCAACTCAGAAAGAGGAGGCGTGTGTCCCATCAGATCGGATCAGTAGTTCCGAAGATGACATACATACTTACTTAACTCTTTGTGCATTCCTGACCGATTGGCCGAAGAAGACACAACATAAGACAAATTGGAAAAGTATCGGGAAACCTTTGCCTAGCAGTCAGACCACATAGGTTAACGTAATATTAGTATATATTATAGTGCTGAAACACATAATATGAATGTTCAACCCCATCTGATTATGGCTACGAAGCCGATCGCAAAGCAAAAAATAAAGATTATATTATTAGACAATATTTATTTATTTATCCATCAACAAATTTACATTCGTGTCGAACAGTGGTTTTAACAATAAATGTAACACAAAATTAAGTAATCATCGTAAGCCAGAAAAGAGAGAAAATAAAAAATAAAATTCACACAAACATTCCACATTGGTCACAACATTAATTATAACAATTTAACTTAATATTAGTTCAAAATTTCATATACATTCAATTCAAAGAAATGTATGTCAGTAAAATTAATTAAGATGCAATGTCATGATAGAATGTTACATACTTATATAATTTAAAGTCATTAAAACAACCAGCCGATCGATTCTGTAAAAATCTCACCGTGAAAAGTTAGATAAAGTGAGCTTAGAGTGAGCTGTCAATAGTGTCAATCCCTAGCATTAGTTGGAATGACAGCTCACTCGACGCTCAGTTCACCTGAGTTTTCACGGTGAGATGGTTACAGAATCGCACTGCAGTAGTGTAATCACCCTAATATCACGCAAAATCCAAACAACAAAATCCAAAAATAAATCACATCGCTACAAATATTTTACGACAATTTCGTCCGAAATTGAAATTCAAACAAATAAAGACAGCTTCTAAAATTACTGATACCGGACAGCTGGAAAACGCGTCAGATTTTATCGATACGCTCGTAAACAACGCAATGTCATTCCATGTCGACGTTTATCAATACTAATATCGACATACCGATGCTGCCAAATGTAGTCCCGCCCTGTTTGAGATGTGAAATTGAAAAAATTAATTCAATTGAAGAGTAATTTGTGCCTGCATTGCGGTTCACTTAAGTACGTTAAATGCTTTATATTCATAAACTTTATCTATACTAATAAAAAAGCTGAAAAGCTCTTCAGATTTATCATTAGAACAGACGAGTCGGATTTGAGAAAATATTTTTGCCTTTGATAGCTCAATTCTTGAGGAAAGCTCAATGAGTTCTTTCTTTTTTGGCGCAGCCGTGAGGCACACTTTCCTGCTAATTTCTTACATCGGACTATTTAATCTTTTTTTATTTTATTGTTTGTTTTATCTGATGTATGTATCTGGTGTATTGTGTGTCTTTTAGTTTGTGCAAAATAAATGTATTTTCTTTCTTTTTTCTCTTTATATACTATATTTATATTATATAATATACTTGTACATAATATATATTTTATATTTTAGTGTTAGATTGTATATTGTATTTAAATATCGATTACCTACATATTGCAGGAAACGACTGCGCGGCAGGCCCAGAAAAAGATGGCGGGATGAGCTGGGCTCTTTAAAGGATTGGCCCACAATCGCAGTAGACCGAGAAAAGTGGAAAGAGGGAAGACGCCTTTGTCCTACTAACAGTGGGACAAAACAGGCTTATAATAAAAATAAATAATACTCAAGCCCGTGGCCTGTGCAGCTGTTATTACAGCTGCACAGGCCTTTTGATCAGGTTAATCTACGCTTGCCACGGTTGGTCTGTGGATGGGTGACCATCTTTACATACCGAGACCCCTCGGTATGTTCTTGCAGTGGCTTATCGTGCTTCGGAAAGCACGATAAGCCGCTGGTCCCGGCTGTCCTTTGTGGATCTTTGATAGTCGTTACGGGTCGTCAGAAGCCCGAACGTCTGACAACCAGTCTTACCAAGGGGTACCGTATTACCCAGTATCTGGGTTGTGGAGGTCTGGGCAGTCGCTCCATATAATATACTGGTATTCAGCTGCATCTGGTTAGACTGGAAGCCGACCTAACATAGTTGGGAAAAGGCTCGGCAGATGTTGTTGACTCAGTAATAAAATACTTAAGTAAATGGTGCTTAATATGAATTTGTGGCACGTGATAACCTAATCGCCACTCTATAAGCCACGTCAGTGTTATTAGCTGAAAAGTTTGGTTGCAGACGTAAGCATTAACTCCAGAGTTGAAGACGTTAGCCGGTACTAATTAAGAACTTAATGGAAATAACTTTTTTTATCAATACAATATATTTCTGCTAATGACTACCGGCTTAGCTCATGTATTTTTTAACTACTCCGCACATTAGCATCATTAGATATTTTTGAAGCGTAAACTTCTTTAGGTGCGTTGAACGATTTCTGGTAGGGGAAAATCTTATGGGTTCGAGTCACTACGTACACAAGTTTATGACAACTATGAAAAAAAAATTGTTTTGTACAGATAATTTTGAAAAAAAAAACACATTTATTTCAGACTTCATTCATCCATTCTTTTAATTAGGTAGGTAGGTAGGTAAAACGGGCTGGTGTCCGCAACTCCACGACAATGCGCGTATTTTGCGTACGGGTTTCTTTTAAGTAACAAAGGTCTTAAAACTATGTTAGTCAATGCAAAAACAAAACATCATTCATAATATTCAAATAACAAAGTCACTCCTCACTCATGTCAAAAACTATATACTCGTACAATTAAACAAGTGTTATTTCTAACCTATTCACTAAGTTTGAAAGACGGTTATTGACCTCACGTACTCCAGACAGTTTCAAAAGACATTAGACGACAGCAATAATATAAAATGACAGACTTCATAAGTACATCTCGTCGAACATTATTATGCTTGAAAAACTTCATACGAAAAAGCGCTAAACATTTTAAAATTCGCGTCGAACTACTCGATTGTGAACGTGAATATTCAAAGAGGAAATGATAAAATAGAGAAAAAAAAAGGAAATTTTCTAGAGCGCGTTCCCAGTGAAAGATGTTTCGATAAATAACCATGTTTCTCTCGAAATATAGGGACTTCTTATGAATTTCAAATTCCATATTTGAATACATAATTCCGTTGAGTTCGAAAAGTTATTTTTCTTTAAATCTGTGTTGCTATTCTGTGGAACATTTAAGATAATATGTAATTTGCTATTCAAAAAGAACTTAGGTGGCAGACGGCTCGGCACTAGGTGCTTCAAAATTTTGTTATTTACAAGCAAATGTGTGGATTTGTTTACTGGTACATGTTTTATTTATCACTACTCATTAGCTTACACAGGTCCTGAAGTGTATAAATATAAAGTTTGGTGGATTTGATTCTAAATGACATTGAAGTATAAATTCAACTTTATTTACGATAAGTTTGTTCAGTAAAAAATCAGTGACTTGATTTTTTGGATGAATTTTTTATTTATTATAAAATTATTCTGCTGCTACTATCCGACTGTCCCGTCACCTGACATTTTGTTGAACAATATAGATTTATTTCGATGTGAATAACATCGTATCGCAGCAAAATTTTTAGTGTTACTCATTATTCCGTAAACTACACTTACTCGAAGTGTGCAAACATCCCAGCGTAAAATACAATGATTTTATATGGGGTCAAATTAAATTAGCTAGCGAAACTCCTCAGACTAGATGGGTATGTATATCTTCACACGATAAAACGAAAAAAAAAGTTTTCGTTGGCAAATTTATTTTATAATTTACGGCCGGCGACATTGAGGCAGGCTCAGGAGAAGATGGCGGGGTGAGCTTGACGCTGTAGACAGGATTAGTCCACACAAGCTCAAGATAGAGAGGAGTGGAAAGGGAAGGTTTCCTTTGCCCTGCAGTTTGTAATGGGCAACTAGCTTTATCTTTCTGACTGACCGACCCTTTGACAATTCAAAAGTGCTTGTAATTGGTTTAGTTGATATAAATGATCTGAGTTTGAGTGGAACAACATAGGCTAAAAATAAATAAATAATAGTTAGTTTGATCCTTTATTAACACCATCACTGAATAATTTCAAATATAATAATAATAAATCAATTTATTTATTTCAGGTAAATAACACCCATTGCCATACATAAATTAATAGAAAACGTATAAAATTAGATAAAATCCGAATAAGAGCAAATCAAATCAAATGAAATAAAATCAATGTAAATTAAATTAAATGTAAAAAAAAGGAAATTAAATGAAATGAAATAAAATTAAAATCAATAATTAAAACAATACAATTAATATAGAAATAATAAATAATAAAGCGTGATAACAAAAAGCATAACATACCTACTATACTACATTCTTCTCCTCTATCGAGACAATAATAATCACCCGCCCTGGCGACCTACATACAGTACAAATGCAGCTTCAACCCAGCTCTTCACAATATTCGTATATGTAATTGTATTTAATTTCAACAGCAGCTGCACTTGATGATAAATTACAGTTCATATTATTCAAACTGTTGGTACAAGTACTAATAGTAATAATGAATACGTTATTAGGTGTGTAATTTTGCGTTAAGTGTATGAATTATGTTATTTGGCAAGGACTTTTTCAGTAGTATAATATTGCTCGCTTGCACCATAAATCAGTATTAGTAGTGTATTTATAATTTTGAATATGTATATATTTGTATATTTTAGTGTATAAATATAGTGCATAATATTTACACCAACGACGGTCCCATTTTGTGTCCAGGGAAATCGCTGTCCATACTAAGGTTGCCTGGAAGAGATCGCAGTAATGCGATAAGGCCGCCCATTGTATATTTTGTAGTGTCTCGTGTGTTTTTTATGCTATGTATTTTTGTGGTGTACAATAAAGTATATATAAATAAATAAATAAATCAGTAAATGTGTTAGGCACTAAACATTTTTTTTTGTTAGCCTTAATTGTTGTTGGGCAGTGGCCTCCCCTTTTTCCTTCCAAACCTCCCGGGATGTCTTGTGCGTTGTCTGGCCATGTTGGCCCTGAAAACCTTATCAGATCGCCACACCACCTTCGCCGTGGTCTACCTCGACGTTGATGTTCTGCCTCAGGCGTCCAGTGAGTGACGATCTTTGCTGTCTCCGGGTGTATTCGCGAGACGGGGCCGGGCTGTTTTTTCTCCAACATCCGCTACTTGACTTATGGAGCGCACGATGGTTTTTCTAGCTCGGTCCGTACGCTTGACTCCTATTATGCTGTGCTCCATTGCCCGATAATGTCATCGTCAAACGATAGACAGAAACAGAACGATGATTTTAATACATCCTAGAAATAATTTCTTTTACTAATATTATTTTAGAAAGATCTCTAAAACGTTTTTTACATACATTAATAGTGCGGTCATGTTGATTATAATTGTCTATGTTTAGCAGTCCTGCAGGAATTGTGGGTTGATAATAATTATGATACTTAGTTATCAAGAAATACAGAGAAATTTTCAAAGCAAATTATGTTTCCCATGGCGCAAGATTTAGCCGTGTCAAAATGACAAAATCGAAACCATCCGTCTGTCCCATGCAATTTTCTCTTAAAGTCAATCAATTTGTCTAGCGTTTCCCTACTATGTTGGGGTCGGCTTCCAGGCAGTAGATGCAGCTGAATATCAGTATTTTTCATAAAGCGACTGCCTATCTGACCTCCACAACCCAGTTACTGGGTAACACGATACCCCTTGCTAAGACTGGTTGTTAGACTCTTGGGCTACTGACTACCCGTAACAACTGTCAAAGATCCACGAATGACAGCCGGGTCCAACGGCTTAACGTGCTTTCCGAGACACGGTGGGGTTTTGATATGTACCTTAGCAACAAGCCCACTCAATTTTCACATAAATTATTTGACGTAATAATTGAATTCTTCTCTTCTTGAACAATGAAATAAAAACCACCATGACAGAATGACACTCCCTGTTTTTTCCATCGACTGTTGTTTGTCAGCCAACATTTACATAGAGTAGTTATAGTATCGCTAACGCTAGGTACACCAGTAGCGGATACGACTAGGTTATCGGTGTAACCTTCCACGTGCAGCGTTGATTGGTCGTTAGAGGCGCGGGAGCCATTTGGCGGTATTCGCGTTGCTGTCAGGATGTTGTACTTAGAAAAATGAAGGTATGACTCTAGGGAGCATAGATGTGACGAGCTTTCTATTTATGGATTATAGAAGTACTGCACACCAATTGCGTAAAATACTTTCAATCACAAAACGAAGGATTTTTTTAAAGCTGCAGGAATCCGCTGAATACGGAAAGCATAGAACCGGTCGAAGGGGTGCTGGAGGCTTATGTCCAGCAGTAGACGTCTTTCGGCTGAAATGGTGGCGAAGGATTTGAAGGAAATTCATAATCCACTGATTCTTATGTTTAAAAAATTCGCCTGCTCGGCAACGTAAATAACGCAATGGATGTTGTTGAATTTGTCGTCAAAATGCATTACAATTGTGTTGAGCAACTACACTGTTCTGGTTACTTACATAATAGTGACTCATTCTGAGTAATTTCGTCTAGAGCAGACATTACCTATACTATGCAGCCAAGCAATAATGTTCTTATCTAACTTGAAGGTAAAACCGTTAAACAAGTTTATCAAAAAGAAGCTAGGTGCCGTTTTCCTTTACATTAAATAAAGTTTTAGTGAAATATTCCTTGTGATTGTTTTCCCCGAAGATGAAAGTAGATTGAATTGCAGACGAACGTAATGAAAATAAGCACTTTTCGGTTGAAATATTACAGGAGCTCTCCCACCACCTGTCGTAGTCTTTCATCATTCTCTAACAAACTTTAAAATCAATTTTGTCTAGATACTGCTTCGTTACTTTTGTGGTCGTAAACGTTGAGCGAGGATTCTAGAATCCTAGAATTTGGCCTTAAGAAAATTCGCAGTAGTCTATATGCGACTCCGGTTAACAGCAATAGGCTTATCACCTTTCACGCCATAACTGGCGAAAAGTGGAGAAACATCTGTATGCTTTGCTTAATTTGCTGTCCATTTTGACGAATACAAGCATCATTTTATTTCATGTTCTGTTTTTCTTGGACATTACTGACGCCCTTTGTACACACAGGTTTTTCTTGCCGTGAAAAACTACGGTTTATTCGCCGTGTTTAGGCACAGTCGTCAGTGTTGTATGGATCACTAATGGAAGCTTGTTAATGGACACGTTTTTTCTACAACTGTCAAACTACAAGTGCAAGATAATAGATAAGGGAGCATGACTTCATTAGTCGAAGCACGTGCTAAGTAAGAATTTTTTTTTTTTACTGTCGAAGTAACACGTGCGTGTAAAAAAGACAAGTTAGCTCGAATGTAAACTTATGAAAACAAAACAAAATATTTAAAAGTGCGGAAAAAAGTAGTCAACGGTCCAAAATCGGGCACTATGCTACCTATTCGCGTAGGTGGTTAGTGTGTATCCAATTCATCGACATCAACTAAAACCCGCTCCACCGGGACAGTTCAATTTAGCGTATGTTATAGACAATAGTCGCTAACTGTTCCATCATAGTGTTGGTCAGTGTTGTTATGGAGCAATTTACCTGTATCTATTTGTGTACACCTGTCCTGAATGCGATAACATTGTTGGAATACACTATAGCAGCTATAAATGTGTTTTGTGTGTGTTAGTAGGTTGGGTAGATTATTGATAGTTTTGTACCTATTATATACTTAACTATACAGTATGTTAAATAACAGAGGGCGTTCCCTTAAACTCGCTAATCTATATCATTAATAGATTAAAATAAAAATATCAGCATAGAAAAATAAGCATAAAATAATCCGAAATCAAAAAAATAATTAATTGACCATAATCTCGAAACCTCCTGTTTAACGAATTAGATCGCTGCACACGCGGCCCGTCATTCATAAATAAATTGCGACGTTGCCGTCCTTCAAGTACGCGTTCACAAAGTGTTTCTTTTACGTATCAATTTAATTTTTTTTTGTGAATATTTTAATATTAAAAAAAAATAAAACATTTTCTTTTCGAGTGGTAATATTTTTTTTAACATGTATGGATGCTATACTATTGCGGGTTAACGGGAACGCCCTTTGTTAGTTAACATACTGTATAAGTTCCATTAGATTTTTTTTTCTTAGGGGTACGCATAAGGTCCACGTCGATGGGCAGGAAATTCACTATGTCGACAAATATATCTCAGGTAGATTATATTTGTCGACCAGCCAGCTAGTTTCCTTCCACAATAGACAGGGCAAAGAGATCGACCGTCGAGTCGAAAATGCCTGGAGGAGATACTGGTCCATGAAGGCGCTAATGAAGGGCGACCTTCCTGTTTCTCTAAAGCGCATGCTTGTTGACATGTGTATCTTCCCTATCATAACCTATGGCGCTCAGACTTTGTCTATGATTGAGGCTCAGAAGTCAGAGTTATCTGGCGATGTAAATAACACCCCTAAGAAAATTATTTAACACAGGCCTAAGTATTCAATCGTCAGATATCTCTTAACTGAAGAGTAAATATTGCCGTCTGACAGATTTTGTATCGAAAATATGTCAAACTGTCATATTTATTCTGCAGTTAAAAGTTATTTGACTATTGAAAAATCAGCCCTAACGTAATAAGGCGCAGCTAAGTCCAGTCATTGTCTCACTAAGAAACTATCCCTAGAAGGCGAAGACTTCTAAGCGACTTCTAAGAGACTTTAAAGCGGTAGGTAGGCAAGATATTAGAGTTCATCATCTGCCTAGCCTTTTCCCAACTTTGTTAGGGTCGGCTTCCAGTCTAACCGGATGCAGTTAAATACCAGTATTTTACATGAAGCGACTGCCTATCTGGCCTCCACAACCCAGTTACTGGATAATACGATACCCCTTGGTAAGACTGGTTGTCAGACTTTCGGGCTTCTGACGACCCGTAATGACTTCCAAAGATCGATTGACAGCCGGGACCAACAGCTTAACGTGCTTTTCGAGGTTCGGAGGGTGATAAAGATGCTCACCCATCCACAGACAAACCGCGGCAAGAATAGCTTAACTTGACCGATCGACCTGTGGGGCTGTTATTATTTAGCCACGGGCTTTTTCCCTTCTATCACAATACATTTCTATCATAATACATTTATCGAACATGTGAACCAATGAATTAGCAATAGCCTTCAGAATATTCAGAGTGAGATTGATAGTGTGTTACTCAATTAGGTGGCAGGATCTCTTCCACGCTACATTACACCTGTTGTGTACTTCTTTAGACGTATCGTTTGTAGGAGATATGATCTGTTCAAGATAAGTATATTCCTCTACAAACTCGATTAGATCGTTGTTGAGCCGTACCGACCCGGCTGGTTTCGAACGATTCGTCATCAATTTAGTTTTTGTTAGATTCATCCGCAGGCCTACCATTTCGCTTTCCTCTACAAGTCGTCTAAGCATAGTTTGTAGTTGATCCGGGTTATCAGAAATTATTATCAGAGAGAATAGTTCTTCAAGTCTTTTAGTTTAATTTTGTAATGGAGAATAGTTCTCCAAGTCTTTATGTTTTAATTTTCGCGGTCATGTTTTTGTAGATGTTCCGCTTATCGTAAGTATAAATTTAAATGTCTTTGGACCTAATCTTTACAAACGTCATAACCATTAACACAGCAGTAACGATGAATTCAGCACATGATTTAAGACCCCTTAGCCCAGTAGCCGACGAAAAATTTCAAAGCAGCGGGGTTCAGAATCATGTACTGAATCCATGGTTACAGGCTGCATCGATGTTCCTGCCACCCTTTAATTACCTTTACTTATGGTTCTTTATGTGTGCTCCAATAACTTACTTTAGAGCGTTGACAACGAACGGCATTTCATACAAACTTTCAAGTCCTTGTTTTTCGAAATGCATGAACCGATTTTAATGAAACTTCCTACGCATAAGCAAGATATATAGGTCTAAAAAGTTAATTGAGAACATTTTCGAAAAATAGTGTTACATGTAAATTAGTCCGATTTTAAATTTTCCATAGAAACAGAGATTTCCAATTATCTTTTTTTAAATAACACATTTCGAAAATGTACCTAACTAACTTTTTAGACCTATGTTTCCTGCTTATGCGTATGAAGTTTCATTAAAATCGGTTCATGTCTTTCGAAGAACAAGGACTTGAAAGTTTGTATGAAATGCCGTACGTTGTCAACGCTCTTAAGCAAAACAAAGTGCTAGTGTATGGTGGTGATTTTTTTCTTTACAGAAACACCTGAACAGTGCTGAGAAAATTCCAATATTATTAGTCGTACCTTCAAGTAAAGCGATCATCCTCGGAATAGAGGCGTGTCACCTGCAGGACGTTGACGTACAGTCAGTCTCAAAAAGATACAATCTTATCTTCGGTTATCTAAACTACTCGTTCTATTGTAAAGAGAAATATTTGATTTTTTGTAAGTTTATTTGTTACACTTTAACGCTAAAACGGCTGAACTGATCTGGATTAGGTCATAGAATACTTTTTATCCCGATATTCCGACGAGATCTAGATGTATGCGGGTGAAACTACGAGGCGCAGCAGGTCTGTTTTATAGCCACAAGAATAAAAAAAAAAGATAAATTGTTTATTCTGCTCAAACAAGACGAATATTACAAAAAAAAAAAGAAAAGGGAAGGCGTATATATCGACAAGAATTCATTTGATAGTCAACAATCTTTGTTCCATAACATTTTATCTAGGTGTAGTCACAAAACACATACGAGTAAGTTACTCAATTGTAACTAGACAATGATACAGTATTATGAATCAGAAAAATTATGTAGATCATTATATGAATTCGTTGAATTATTTTGTCGATATAAAGTGTGTAGGTACCAGAAATGTATTCTCGTATTTAAGGGTGTGGTACAGATCATTAAACTGAACAACTTTCTCCATGGGACCAACATCGTAATCGAGAAAAAATTATCAACTGTCCATACTTCAATACCCAAAATAGGACAGCTGAAAATTCTTCTTTATGACCACACATTTCTGATACACGCTGTATACTCCCAACTTTTTACGGCTGACTGTACCTACATCAGATAACTGAAGACTGACGTCAATGACCGGGATATGTCCCACCTCTGTTTTATTATTATTGTACCGAGACGGAGTTATTCTTTCTTACACGATTTATTCGTTTATTTTCTTGACTTTTTATTTATTTATAATAATTATGTAGTGGTCAACACTTACTGAGGGGTAAGTAATAACACATAGCGGCACGGGTCGATCGATCAGGTTAAGCTACGCTTGCCGCGGTAGCTCCGTGGATGGGTGACAATCTGTACATAAATAAAAAAAAAGGTTTATTGCATTGTACAACTTTTACAGTAAATCTTACATAGGGACCTCCTTTTAAAACCATCAAACCATCTTATCATGCTATTTTTAATTTTCGCCACTACACCTTCTTTTAAACCGCAACGATGATGATGTGATAAGGCAATTATCCTCCCTAGTCTCCCTCAGTCTAATATACATCATCACCATAATTCATGATTCGATAAATGATAAATAATTATATTTCTGTAAGCAGGCTTGTACAAAAGCTTTTACACATAATCAGCCTAAAATGTTCCCACAGCAGGGAACATTTCTCTCTTCGAAAGAAATTATCAGAAGGTTGCGTGTTCATATCACGTCGGGGTCACCAGTTTGGAGGTATGAGGAACAGGGTGTAAAGTTCACTCATCCTCCATAGAAAAGGGAGGATCCTCCGACCAGACGGATGTTGTGTCTGGCGGGCAATTGCCCAACGATTGATATTGGGAAATTGTATCTATGCTAATTGCACGGTAAACTCTGCTTGCGAGATGCAGGATTTGCGTGACGTCAGTATGACGCGTTCTTCGCATGTGGCGTTGTAGATAGCGCTACACTGTAATCCACCACGCGGGCCCAGAGCGGATTGAAAGATGTTAATTGTCTTTGAATTTTTGGTTCTAGGACAATATGTCGGTTTCCTCACGATATTTTCCTTCACCGTCAATCATATTTTCAAAACTAGATCCGGTCGGCGTCGTGGCGTGATGAAGAAAGGCCGAAACAAACCTAGAGGTCACAGTCTCTTAAAGTCCAGGCATAATCTTGGTCAGATCATATGAAGTCCATGTAGATTGGTGTATGAAATGGTCTTTTGAGGAAAGAACACACAGAGATTGAGTGGACCAGTCCAGTCAGTGCACGCTTGTCAGTGATTGTGCAGCTCAACTCAGAACTTAAGGAACTCAATTAGATAGGACAACATCAGCTGTGGGTTCAGCTGGTTTTTAATAGAGAAAACCCGTTTTATCTAAATAAAAGTTTTAACTGTTACATATAATTTCAGCATCTGCCTAGCCTATTCCCAACTATGTTGGGGTCGGCTTCCAGTCTAACCGGGTGCAGCTGAATACTAGTATTTTACACGGAGCGACTGCCTATCTGACCTCCACAACCCAGTTACTGGGTAATATGATACGATGATACTACTTGTGCGAACTGTTACATATAAAGTATAGAGCAAAACTTCAAAGTCCTATTTCAGAATGCATTCTCCGTTTATGAATAAACCTGTAAGTATGTAGATTGTTGACGTTCCACGAAAACGACATGTTTTGCTTTTCACAGGTCGTATAAGTTGTCTATTCGTGACCATGTGCTTGAAAATGTTCTGAACGTGGGGAAAATAAACCGACAATGTTGAAGAGTTTTATTTTCTAGATGATGGAGCAGGCGGAGATGTGACATTGTAACTATTTAAATGTAGTTGAGTTCTGGTAGCTTTATGATTTTTCTTTAAATAAATCTTCGTATGTCTATAATAATATTCACAGTAGTACAAAAACATTCAGAGTAGTTAAATGTGTCGGAGATTGCGCTAACTTACAAAGTGATTTATTGAATTTGCATAACTACTTACTGTACAGAAAATCAACCCTATCTCAACATAGATAAATGTTTTATAATGTCATATAAGTACGCGGAAAACATACAGTACATATCGACAGCCTATAATGTTCCCACTACTGGTACACAGGCCTCCTCTCGGTGAGAGGGAATGGGCCGTAGTTCACCGCGCGGGCCCAGTGCGGGTTGATAGATGTAACATGTCTTCGAATTCTTGGTTCTAGAACATGCCGGTTTTCACTCTCTCACTACTGCTTATTCCCTACAATTTGCACAATATTATTACCTAACACACCTGATTCAAACACTCTAGAAGCAGTTCAGTTGCTCCAAAAGTTTTAAGTTCACAATCTGCTCACACTTACGTTCAGAAGTTCTGAGACAATACTGCTCCAATACGGCACATGCATAATTAGAACTGCTTAACGCAACCTCATGCAGCTCGCAATTAGCAAGACTGTCTTCAAGAAAACTTATTTAAGTTGTTAATTTTGTTTGTATTTTGGATCCTTGTTCAGAGTCCCCTTACCTACTTCTTAGTAAATAGCTAAAGACGAAATTGGTTGTAAAATTAAAATACTGCTCGGGGTAGTTTTTGTTACAGCAGATATTTCCATAATAATGGTGATACTTGTAAGAGTAGTAGGTACATAGCTTCATGCGAAGTAGGTACTTCCATCTAACATAACATCACGCCTCTAATTCCCCGAAAGGTTAGGCAGAGGTCTACCAATCTTTAATAGGGTAGTTTCCTGGGTAAAAAAATAATAACTATATTTAGTCCGTCAGTTAGATTATCGAAAAATAATGGATACGTATTGTTTCTTTTGTCAATCAAACAAAAAATGACAAAGATAAAGCGTGTCAGAATTTGGGAGTGGGGGGTCGTGACGTCCCGCCAAGCTAAAAAGGGTCGCAAGCAAGTGACGCCACGCGGAACTTTAAAGGGCGATATCTTCATCATTTTTTATATAAATGACAAAAGAAAAAATACGTGTTCAATATTTTTGGATAATCTAACTGACGGACCAATTAGATTTTTTTAGGAAACTAGCCTTTGCCAATAAGAGCAGGCCACAAATCATCAACCGGTCATGAATCCAGACTCCGAGCTGCTACTGAGTAATTCCTAATGGGTATTTCCATTAGGAATTTCTCAGTAGCATCTCGGAGCAAATAACCTTCTCAGTAAAGTTATAAGTTTGTAAATATTGGGGTTTATTCATAAACGATGACTAAAGTTAAGTAACGCTTAAACGTCAAAAATGTATGGTTAAACAGTCGCTAATCACTGCTTAACTTTAAGCAACGTTTATGAATAAAGCGGATTATGTCTATTGTTAAAGTAAATAAATATCTGGAATTTAACTTGTTAATAACCTTGTCCTACTTGAGAATCGAACTCAGGACCTCATGGTGCAGTAGCGCTTGCGATCACTAGACCAACAAGCCAGGTAGTATCACTTACAGATAAAATGATAATGCGAATAAAGGCCGCTTCTTACTTAAGGTTTAGAAGAGCCTTTTACTTTAAGTTGGAAGCTGATGGCCAATTTCCGTAATTAAAAACGTTCAAAATCTAGTCGCAATCTCATCTCAGCGACAATCAATGTCAAGAACTTGTTAAAAATGTAGGGAGATTAGAGGTATTTTTTCAGATCAGACTATAAACGTTCTTAAAATTACGAGAATTTTCCCTCTGATTAAACATAACTTTAGCTCTAACCGTGGAAGTCATTTGTTCAACATAAAAACAATAATAATGGTATATAAAGTGCGTAAATAATAAAAAGTGCGCCTTGTTAAGCCAGAGTGCGTACAAATGTTTGTAATTAAGAAATCGAGCCAGGCAAGTCTCAATCCTACTAATATTATAAACGCGAAAGTTTGTGAGAATGGATGGATGGATGTTTGTTACTCTTTCACGCAAAAACTACTGAACGGATTTTAATGAAACTTAACAGTAATATAACTTATACATCAGAATAACAGATTCTGCGGGTAAAACCGGGAGGCACTGCTAGTAATAAAATAAAATAAGCATGGACAGTAAAAAAAGCAATTGTAAGGAATCACTGCACATTTCATAATACAAATACATCGGCAATCCTCAGTTCCGATATAAAAATAAACATAGTAAAGACAGCTGTAAGATAAAACTCTCATAGAGACTGCACAGTTCAATCAGGATTCGGAACGTTTTGTGTCACGACACTGTAAAGCACTAAAAATCTTTCATCGGTCCGTCTTTGGCGTCATTTTGTACCGAGACAGATAGCAACGTTTAGATGTTTCGAATTTACAGTAGGAATTTTGGGCTGAGCCGAAATAGTTTCAGAAAAATAATAAAATTTTGGTATATTGGTATCACCACACCAACAACCAAAAACCAGCGCTGGGGCTCTGTCTCACATAGGGTCTTACCATTATGCTGAGCGACGGCCGTTTTGCATAGATGTGACGCATATTTTCCCCCAACTTGTTTTTTTTTTGTGTTTGTGTTCTTTTTATGCGACCGCAACAGCAAAGCGCAGCGCAGCGCAGCGAAAAATAATGGACACGTATTTTTTCTTTTATCAATCAAACAAAAAATGACAAAGATAAAGCGCGTCAAAATTTGGGAGTGATTGTGACGTCACTTGCTTGCAAAAGTGTCGCAATCAAGTGACGTCACGCGGAACTTTAACGGGCGATATCTTCATCATTTTTATATAATTGACAAATGAAAAAATACAGGTTCAATATTTTGATAATCTAACTGACGGACTAATTAGATTTTTTTAGGAAACTAGCCTATTCTTCTATGTTTTTATCCATAGAAGGCGAAGACTTCTAAGGGACTTCTAAGAGACTTTGAAGCGGTAGGTAGGCAAGTTATTAGAGTTCATCATCTGCCTAGCCTTTTCCCAACTATGTTAGGGTCGGCTTCCAGTCTAACCGGATGCAGTTAAATACCAGTATTTTATATGGAGCGACTGCCCAGATCTCCACAACCCAGCTACTGGGTAATGCCCCTTGGTAAGACTGGTTGTCAGATTTTCGGGCTTCTGACCAGTAACGACTGTCAAAGATCCACGAATGACAGCTGGGACCAACGACTTAACATGCTTTCCGAGGCACAAAGGGGTCTTGGTATACAGAGATAATGACCCATCCACGGACCAACCGCGGCAAGCGAAGCTTAATCTGATAGATCGACCCGTGCGGCTGTTGTTGCTTAGCCACAAGCCCCTCCAGGCAAGATATTAGGGTTCTAGATTTCTTAAAGCGGAAAAGTCATTCATCAGACCTTTTTATTTCCGTCTATTAAACAATAATACTTCTGTCCTCTCATATAAACACTCTTAAAGCCTCTAAAATACAGTAACTCGTTAAACACGGTACTAAACCAAACCCACCCAATATGTATGACAACATTACAAAGGCATAAAAAACTTTAAATACAGAAGTCCCAGTTACAGTCGTACCTTTTGTTAGTACTTTTACAACTGTAAGCTCGCAATGTTCAGGACTGTAAGTACTATCATAATCAGCCATAACTCTCTCCTGTAGTTTATCACAGTACTGGGTTTTCAGCACTTTTTTACACCGGTACTTTTGTTCAGGTATTCGGAGTTGAAAAGTTTACAATGTCAGGGAGTTTTGTAGGATTTTGTACAGACAGTGGGGTAAGTTTTTCTTTAGTACAGAGTCGGGGTGAGGAAATAAAAATTTGGGGGCTGGAAATTGAAAGTGTGTAAAAGAAAACGAAGCAACGAGTATGTGCAGATTACCAGCACATCAAGCTACTACAATCAGTCAAATTTCAAATTGACAAACACACACTCCACTACACTCTGCACTACTAAACATGTATTAATTTAACGTTAAAGTTTTTGTAACCGACATGTGGTGATAATTACTATACTTATTACATTCGGGGGTTGAGAATTTAATTGGCCGTAACTGGGCATATAAATATATCACGATTTAAACAGAAATACTTCGGTTGACCATAACTTAACACCTCAATTTGTTAATTTAAAATTAGTGCATGAAGAAAACTTTTATGTGTATAAGTTGAGATATCAAATAACGAATATTATTTTGGTTACTGAGTACGAGTATAGGTTGACATAACAAAATATTAATGTTCTTTCACAAAAACATGTGAATCGATTATTTCATATCAAATAATTTGTCAAGTTAGATATATTAAAATGCGAGATGTCAACGTCAATTGCTCCAAATATTATATACATATATATGGATCTGTACATATGATATTGAGGATATGTTCTGCGATTTCGGCGGTCTCTCTAGTTGTAGAACTATGGCTCTGCAAAAGCGGCGCGGCACTTGATGTCGCGCTTCTCTCAGTCTGCTCCGACTTTCGGTATCTCGGTTCACTTGTGCAAACCGATGGCGAAGTACATCGGACGGTTAAGCACAGAATTAACACTGGATGGATGAAATGGCGGTAGGTCACGGGAACAATCTGCGACTCCCGCATTCTCCTTCACTTTCATTCTCTCACTTAAGGGGAAGATACACAAAACCATGGTTAGACCTGCTGTCTTGTATGCATCAGAAAGTTGGGCCACAAAAGGGATGAATGAAAGGCAATTGCATGCAACAGAGATGAGAATGCTGAGAGGGATGTGTGGTGTTACACGAATGGATAGAATAAGAAATGAGTATATAAGAGGAAGTCTGAAAGTGGCACCGGTAACTGAAAAGTTGTGTGAAAACCGGTTGTCATGGTATGGGCATGTGTTACGGAGGAATGAGGAAAATGTCGTGAGGAAAGTTTTGAGTATGAATGTCGATGGCTATAAGAGTAGGGGAAGACCAAAGAAACGATGGATAGACTGTGTGAATGATGATATGGTTAGAAAGGGGGCGACTGTCGAGATGGCGGCTAATAGCCCTAATAAATTGGGATAGGCGCAGGAGAATGATGATATGGATCTGCCTATCTATTCTGTAACCATCTCATCGTGAAAACTTAGGTGAAGTGAGCGTGGAGTGAGCTGTCATTCCAAGTAATGCTAGGGATTGACACTGTTGGTGGCTCATTCTAAGCTCACTTCACCTAACTTTTCACGGAGAGATTTTTATAGAATCGAACGGCTGTACATTTTTTTCATACAAATTCCTAATGCGTAGGAAGTATTAAACCAATAAAACAAAAACATAGAAATCGACATGTCAATTTATGTTTCACGCCAGCCATGGAAATAAACATTTGAAAAATAAAAAGCTCCTTGTTTGTACAGTTAACAGCAAAAGTAGATGATCAAAATCAGAAATTCAATACTAATTAACGGAGTTCGCGTCAGAACTGTGTGGCGTCGAAGTGATTCAAAAGTATGAGACTCAGTAGTCTGACATACTTTTGAATCACTTCGACGTCACACAGTTCTGACGCAAACTCCGTTCATTAGTATTAAATTTCTGATTTTGATCATATACTTTTGCTGTTGACTGTACATATTTTGCAAATAAGTAACTTGAAAAGTCTTAAAACCGGGTTAAAAGTTAAAAACGCAGCACCAACTGCCAACTCACAAGCTAATCCACCATTTATAAGCACAACGACAACATCAACATAAGTTCACACTACGAATCTCTTACGAACACTTCTTGGAACATCCCCAATACACTAACACTTAAAAAAATGTCCAAAAATCACCGACACGTAATCCAGCATATGTTGGGAATAAGAGATGAGCCAAGTCCTAGAACAAAACCAGCTAGAGAAGAGAATCCTGGAGCTGCTGTTACGTCATATTTGGAACACTGCCGGAACAATTATTAATGTTAAATCGTCGCATGCACTTGGTGCTATATTGGCGATATCGCGAGCACAATTGGATAAATTCCAACTATGGTGTTTAATGCGATAAACAGAAATAAAGAACGGTTTCATACTTAATGAGCTCTTGGCTGATATTGTTCCTTGAATTAGATTTTGCTGCCAAGTCTTAGATGTTAGGAGTATTAGATACACGTGGTCCCGCGTCTAGCACGACTAGGATTTAAACTCGCAAAAGATCAGAAGGTTTGAAGATGTTGACAATGTACTGATGATCATTATGAGGGCCTATTTTGTTACTCGTATAGTCTTCGACGGATGTTTATGCTCGACATATTGCAAGTGGCCTAGTTTCATAGTCCGTCAACGAAGATATGGGCCCGTCCGAAAGTAGTTCGATATATTGGAATTAATCCTACTTCCGATTAATTTTTTTCGGAGCGGTAAAAACACATCGGAACTAAGGACAACTGTCAAATCTTGTTGTCATTCATTCTTAGTTCGGGTACTGAAGTTATCTTTTGTCCGTAAGTAATACGGACACTCCCGAAACTACAGATGTCGTACTTAGAGAGTAAACCTCCTGATACGCTATATGTATAAAAATATATCACTACGTTTTTTGCGACTAACAGAATTCTTAAGTACCTCTTCATCCATATATGGATTTTGTTGTACAAAATAAAAGCATTATTATTATTATTATATCTTCCGCTACAGCATGCTTGAACAGTTAGTACCTACCATGACAAGTTTCATGTATATTCAGCAAAAGGAAATTATTAAAAATGGTGCCAAATAATCGTTAAAAGAAAGTTGGATCCGGAAATACCTTTTCATCTCTACGTGATTTTTACATTAACCGCAAATATTATATTGGTCTCGAAGGGGCGGTCCCTCAGGATCCATAATATTGCGGATTCGGAATTCACAACGTCAGGAAAATGCAAAAAGTTATATAAGCTACCAAATAATTTGTTCAACTTTGAGTTTACGGGTTTTCATCTGTAGTTTTAATATATGTGTTTATTCTACGAATAATTTTTCTGTGTAATTTTTTCAACATGTAGTGTAATTTTATTCTCCAGCTTTAGTTCTTTCGTAAATTAATTTATCCAGGGATGTTTTCACATTAGTCGTTTTTGGAAAATTTGAGGAGTACATCATTATGTACTCCTCAAATTTTCTATAACCATTCATCATCATCACCATTCATCATTTTCTATGATTCTATAACCATCTCATCGTGAAAACTTAGGTGAAGTGAGCTTAGAGTGAGCTGTCAATAGTGTCAATCCCGTAGCATTCATTGGAATGACCGCTCACTCCACGCTCACTTCACCTAAGTTTTCACGGTGAGATGGTTACAGAATCGCACTGCTGATGCTAGAGATTAACACTATAATTATAATTATACTAGTTTAAAAACATTTCATTTTTGTTGGTCCCTCGTGTAATTGGTGTTTGGTTGACGTATCTGAGTGTGGAAATTGTGACTAAATTGTTGTATTGGGTCCCATCTATAAAAAAAATGTTAATGGTAAATGAATAAACTATTGATACCTCACTACAGAACAGATCGACTGTTACTATATATTATGTTCAGCCACATTTTTTTTGGTACTAGAAGACGGCATCTTCTAATACCAGACTTTAGAAAAAGAACACAAATAAAAAACATTCACGTACAGTGTGTGAGTGGTCTAATTCCTTAACAGCATTAGCCTTGTCCCAACTAGACATTATCTTTAAGAAATTGCCTTTGTTCGTAACAACAACAAAAGCATCGTAAATGTTTAATTATATTTGAGACCATTTTCATTTATAAATTGTCTGAAAGTTCTTTGACTCAGCTTGGTTCAGGACGTTAGATCGGTTCAAGGTCAACAAGTATCTAAGTGAACAAAATCAAAATTGAAGGTTGTTTTACAAAAAAACATCTATTTCTTTTTTACCTCTGAAATGTACAAGTAATAGCAGTTCACCGGATTGTGTGAAAGTATATAGTAAGTAAGTATAAGTAAATATATACCTAGATTGATACGGAGCTAAAACATTCCAATCAACTTAGCTGTATCCCGCTTTGATGTCATGTCACTGAATATTGTACTCGTCGCGTTTCAAAGCTTTTTGATGTCAGTGTTGCCAGGTGAGTTTTTGAAATACTGCTGAATATCAAAACTATTTTTAGTGGTTCACAAAAAAATCACATGGAAGATAGTTAGTAAGGTTGTATTATTCTTAACATAATCTAGAAATTTTATGCGTCATGTTAAAATTTTACAATAAAATACCGACCTACATACTCCAACTCAATGAAACGAAATTCAAATCATACATAAAACGCACACTATGCAGCCAAGCATATTATAAGTTGGGAGATTACATCGCTGATAAAAATGCTTAGCTAAACCCTGGTCCTGCACCACAGGACGCAAACATAAAATGATTAGCATTTAGAAAATTTAGAAAATACTTCACACACGCCTACTAACATACCTACTGTTGGAGCTGCTGAAGATTTTAAAATACTATTTTTGCATTATATAAATTCAATCTCCTAGTATTGTATAATTAGCACATATGTGAGTACCATTATTATTTATTTAAACTTTTCGCACAAAAAGGTACAACGGTACGTACTATAAAGCTACCATACCATTTAGGTACTGGGTACGTCTTTCATTCATTTTCAATCATTGACTTGAATGTGCCTTGGCGGCTGAGAGTATGTCATGCTCACTCTAATGCTCACTCTAATGTCTCCTTTAGCTCCCTTCAAAATAATAATAACGTTTATTTATAAAAATGGTGCAGATTTACAATATATTATCTTAAAAATTATAGATGACACAGTTTCTCATTTGCCTGAACTAGGTGGAGACCTGTGACCAAAATGGTTGAGCTGAATGGTGCTAATCTATGCGTCATGTTCGTGAACGGGCGCCATCAGTATAGACTGGTGAACTCTTTGCTGCCATGGCTTACTTTGATTAAATTTAATATTTGAATTGTTTTTTTTTTATCTTTTCATTACGGACGCTTTTAATGTTCTGCATCGTTCTCACGTGCTTAATTTTTAACATGAATGACGTAACCAATACTTTGTAACCATATTATTGTGGTTTAAAAGAGTGTCCATGGAGTTTCTTGCCCGTTCTTCTCCATAGGTACCTACTACGCTTTGGAATGGGCAACTAGCTTCACCTTTTCGACTGACCGACCCTTGACAATTCAAAAGTGCCTGTTATTGGTTTAGTTGAAATAAATAGTTTGAGTTGAGTTGAAAAGTTTGGGAATGTGGTCTATTGCTTGATACCAGGACTAGGGTGTAATAATAAATCTTCCAGCTTCTAAATAAAATACATTTTAATTATTTTTACTAACGAATTGTGTTGTACTGTCAATTCCTTTTTTTATAATCTTAATTATTATTTTTAATCATTAATTAATTAATTAATTGTATTTCTGTAAAGTAATTATTTTTTATTTTATACTAGTTGCGCCCCACGGTTTCACCCGCATAAGTTTCGATCCCGTGGGAATATCGGGATAAAAAGTATCCTATGTGTAAATCCTGGTTATAAACTATTTGTGTGCCAAATTTCATCTAAATCCGGTCAGCAGTTTTTGCGTGAAAGACTAACAAACATCCATCCATCCATCAGGATATCTGAGTAATGCTAATTTAGTGGCACTTTTTACCTTGTTTTCATTTTGTTAACATGCGGACCATATTGTAGTGGGCTGCAATATTGTTAATACTACTTATGAGCCTATATTATTGTTATTTGTAAACATTTTATATTGTAGCTATATATTGTTCCATAATAAACAAAATAAAATAACCACTGGTTCTAATGCAAAATACCAACACCTGGCAACACATACGAAAGGTGCAATAATGCAGCTGAATCACTCGAACGTAAACGCACTGTCAAAGGGAGATGTCTGTATGAGAATGCTATTAATGCTCTTTAGAATCTCATGATACCAGGTGTTAATCCGTACTTTGATAATAAGATTAATGTTCATAGACATGTACCTCTGGAACCGATGGATGTAAACGAGGATATGGTTAGAAAAGGGGTGACTACCGAGCTGACGACTAATATAGAAGTATGGAAGAAAAAGACATGTTGCGCTGACCGAAATAAATTGGGGTAAGGGCAGGAAAATGATGAATGGTGATAATCTTTACCTCTCGAAAGATCAGCAGAGTTGAATGTATAAAGAGAAGATTTTCTATACAGCGTGTCATCAGCTGTTCGATACAAAACTTCAATACCTCCGCCCTCCCTTCCCTTTTTTTGTGTGTTTGTTCTTTTTTATGTGTCATGTTTGCCGCAAATAAATGTATTTTCTATCTTTCTTTCTACCTACTCACACAAAAGTATGACAGTGACTTTGGGACAGTTGATCATTTTTTCGCGATTGCGATGTCACTGCCATGAATAAAGGTGTTCGGTTTGCTGATCTCTACCATACCATTAAATTCTCTCTCACTCTGTGTAAAATATTAAAATCTTCCTTCCCCATACTGGAGAAGGATTTCAACATAACAACGAGGAAATATTTTTTCGTAACAGGCTGGCTATCCACCTCATAAAAAGTAGTTACTACTGCATTTGTAAGAACCGGAAGAAGGCAAAAATAAAAGTAAAAGTTAAACTTACCGCATACAGTACAGATGTTACTATTACACTTCTGCCCAACCCTTCGGGGATAGAGGCGTGATGTTATGTAATGTATAAAAGTAGATACATCGCGTTACAAAACCCATAAAAACCGCTACTAACATTGAGATATAGTAAAAATAAGCCTACTTTTGGACAAGTTCCAATCGCCAGTGTGTATGTAAAGTTAGTGTAGTGTTTTGTTTGCTCCGCGCTTTTGAGGCGTGATTGCTGTAACGCCTTCATACGGGCGGTGAGATATATATATATACATACATATGTTTCGTTCTGTTAGTTTTGTATTGAAATGTTGCAGTCTTAGATGATTTTTGGTCAAAATTGGCATGTTGGTTTTTATTTTGGGGTAGTACCTACAGTCAATATATAGTTAACTGAAACAGACATTGCAGCATTGAAAGGTTTCATCAGTTGGCCATGAGTGGTGATTTCGGCAAAAATAAAAACGTTTATTTCGATCAAAAAAGGATGGACGAGAGGTAGGAACAATTGAAAAACATACAATTAAAAAACCTTCACATCATCATCATCATTCTCCTGCCCTTATCCCAAATTATTTGGGGTCGGCGCAACATGTCTTTTTCTTCCATACTCCTCTATTAGCCGCCATCTCGACAGTCACCCCCTTTCTAACCATATCATCATTCACACAGTCCATCCATCGTTTCTTTGGTCGTCCCCTACTCTTATAGCCATCGACATTCATACTCAAAACTTTCCTCACGACATTTTCCTCATTCCTCCGTAATACATGCCCATACCATGACAACCGGTTTCCACATAACTTTTCAATTACCGGTGCCACTTTCAAACTTCCTCTTATATACTCATTTCTTATTCTATCCATTCGTGTAACACCACACATCCCTCTCAGCATTCTCATCTCAGCTGCATGCAATTGCCTTTCATTCATCCCTTTTGTGGCCCAACATTCTGATCCATACAAGACAGCAGGTCTAACCATGGTTTTGTATATCTTCCCCTTAAGTTTAAGGGGAATGCGGGAGTCGCAGATTGTTCCCGTGACCTGCCGCCATTTCATCCATCCAGTGTTAATTCTGTGCTTAACCGTCCGATCTACTTCGCCATCGCTTTGCACGAGTGAACCGAGATACCGAAAGTCGGAGCAGACTGGGAGAAGCGCGCCATCAAGCGCTATGGCTCTAGAGTTGGAGAGACCGCCGAAATCGCAGAACATATGTTCAGTTTTGGTTCTGCTGATTTTCAAGCCAACATCCTCCAGCTTCTGTTGCCATTTCTCCAATCTGCTCTGGATCTCGGATCCATCTTCACCGACGAGAACAATGTCATCGGCAAACAGCATGCACCAGGGGGCCTCTTCCTGTATGTCCGCCGTCAGAGCGTCCATAATCAATAGGAAGAGGTAAGGACTTAAAGCCGATCCCTGGTGCAAGCCTACAGCCACACTGAACTCGTCGGTATTGCCAGCAGCCGATCGGACGTAGGTACGAGATCGATTGTACATAGCACGAATTAACTCTACATACTTCACGGGCAAACCTTTCTCTTTCAAGGCCCACCACAGAACATCCCGAGGTACCCTATCATACGCTTTCTCCAGATCAATGAACACCATCTGCAAGTTCTTATGTGCACGTCTGTACTTCTCGCACAACTGGCGGAGTGCAAAAGTGGCGTCCATTGTTCCTCGACCTGGCATAAACCCAAACTGGTTTGGGGTAATCTCACTCTCCTCTCGCAGTCTTTTCTCTATTACTTTCTCCCATACCTTCATACTATGTGACATGAGCTTTATCCCTCGATAGTTGTTGCAGTTCTGTACATCACCTTTATTCTTGAAGATGGGCACTAGCGAACTATTGCACCATTCTTGTGGGATCCCACCTTCATGCAACAACTTATTGAAGAATAAAGTCAGCCACATACATCCATCTTCTTCTAAACACTTCCATACTTCTACTGGTATATCATCTGGGCCCATAGCCTTCCCATTCTTCATACCTTGAACTGCCTTTCTTACTTCACCCATGCTAATTTCCCTCACCAAACCCATATTTACTTGTACCTCTTTAAGCACACCATCCCATTTATTCTCTTCGTTCATAAGCTTTTCAAAATAAACCTTCCATCGTTCTTTTATTTCGTCATCTTTATACAGAACCTTACCGACGTCGTCTTTCATACATTTAATGTGAAGAATATCTCTCGTTCTCCTTTCTCTTGCTTTTGTAATCCGGTAGAGCTCCTTCTGGCCTCTAGGGCTGTCCAGTGAGTCATACAACTTCTCCTGCGCCTTAGCCCTCGAAACTGCTACCGCCTTTTTTGCCTTTCTCTTCCATTCTTTATAAATCTCCTTCTTATCTTCTTTCAAACTATCATTCCCGTTTTCTACACCCTGCCATTCTTTAAACGCAATTTTCTTTTCTTTTAGCATCTTTTGCACGTCTTCGTTCCACCACCATGTATCCTTTTCTATCATACCTTTCCCTTTCGATTCTCCAAACGCATCTTTTGCTACCTCCTTATACTTATACTCTCCTTATAAAAAACCTTCACATAAACATAATATTAAAATTCGGTTGCTCGGGATTTGAATCGGACGTATAGTAAACTCATCTAATTCTGTGACTCGCCTAATTCGGTGATATTTGGTTTGAGCGCTATCATAGGGCTATACGAGTGAAATCAATGGTTTGAAATACAACCATAAGCCTCTGTGATAAAGTTCAAATTTAAAACCAAATATCACCGAATTAGGCGAGTCACAGAATTAGATGAGTTCACCCTACTACGTACAGCAATGGTTCAGGTACTGACAATCGAAACTGCGCGAATGCCCTCAGAATGCCGCTGGAGCTAGCCCGAACCCTGCGTACCAGGGATGAGCATCGTTTCAACGTTTCATTAAGACTGTGAATCTTTGAAATTATGATGATTAGCCTATAAACGGGTACTAGGTAAATGTGTAGATATAATTATATATCTTTGTTTGTTAATTATAAGTACATTTTTATTTTTGTTTAGACATTTGGTACCCTCCATATTGGTGCCCAAGATACAGGCTTGCCTAGTTTGGAGTCAATGTAAAGCTCTATAATTTTTTGAGCAATAAAATTTATTTAAAATCTAATTGTTTAAAAACTATCCTAGTTGGTCCGGAGGAAGGTAATGGCATTCGTAATACAGGATAATCTAGTGAGTGCCAAACCACACCTTTGACATCTGACAGTGCACATTACATAAGATCAAATTTGTTTGTTTTTAAGGAGATTTACTGTACCCATTCTTCTAGTAATAAATATTTTTATTTATTTACTTAGTTCAACAATTAAATTACATACTGATTATACGGTGAGACATGCTGAACTTCTACAATGTATAATGTAACGTAACACCCTGTAACCATGTTTCTGGCAAAATAAATTATTCTTATTCGTATTCTACAATTACAAACATAGAAAGATACATCATCTGCCTAGCCTTTTCCCAACTATGTTGGGGTCGGCTTCCAGTCTAACCGGATGCAGCTGAATACCAGTATTTTACATGAAACGACTGCCTATCTGACCTCCACAACCCAGTTACTGGGTAATACGATACCCCTTGGTAAGACTGGTTGTCAGGCTACTGACAACCCGTAACGAACAGTCGTTACGGGTCGTCAGTAGCCCGAAAGTCTGGAAGAAGTCCAAAGATCCACGAATAACAGCCGGGACCAACGGCTTAACGTGCTTTCCGAGACACGGAGGGGTCTTGGTATGTGAAAATGGTCATCCATCCATGGACCAACCGCGGCAAGCGTAGCTTAACCTGATGAATCGACCCGTGTGGCTGTTATTACTTAGCCACAAGCCCCTCTAAACATAGAAAGTTACATAGGTTATATGGAGCTGTTATTCTGAAAAGTTAGTCCCTTTAGGGATGTAAACAAGATAGCAACTACGCCACTATAACTGGTTACCCTTACACAGTACGCAGTTATGCAGTGAACAAATAACGTGTATTTGCGAGCGATGCATACCAACAAACGCTCAGCTACCAATCTACTAAACTGAACAACTACGCGGTACTGTACAACCGTTCACAAAACTGCAGCTCATATACACAAATCTTTAAACTGTGGGTTAATTTTTTTATCGTTTAATAACTTTGAAGATTTCAAAGTAAATAGATTAAATTTTTCTGTATAAAAACTGTCAAAGGTCAATTTTATTCCTCGGATAAGAGTTAGGTGTCAGTTAGTGGTTAGTGTTGTTGTAGTTGTTGTGTGTTGTTATTGTTGTGTTGTGTTGTTGTTAGTTATGTTAGAATCAGCCCTAAGTTGGGTGTAAGTTCGGAGTCGTTGGTATAATTCATTATGAAATGAAATTGTTTATTCTATACTTAAATAATATATATCGGAACCACTTTTACACGTCATATTAAGAAAAAAAAAATAGCTAGATGGAGTCGATATTCCTACCTGACTACCCCTGAAAAGAAATATCGAAACAAACTTACAACTCTAATATTGATCAGGCCAGGTTTAGTGGATGTAGAGCTTTTTGTGTAAGAGATAATTCGAACTTGCTTTCATGACTGGATCCAACGTTTAAAACCTCAGGAGATGGTCAAGTCTTTTCACGAATCAATCAAACTAATTCGAACACAATGTCCTAGAACCGAAAATTCGAAGAATCCGAGTGTATTACAGCCCACGCTCTCACTGAGAGCAGGCTGGTGTCCCTGCTATGGCAATGCTATGAACCAGTTCACGAATGTATCTAAGCTCGAAAGACAACCTGGTTTTCTCTCGGATGAAAATGCATATAAAAGAGTGCAATGCAATGCATTTGTCCTGTAGTCCTATTTGCCACTTGAGAGTCTAAACCACCATCTGCACTACTAATTTCTTCCACAAATTGTAATCACTTCTCGCTTCACCAGTACTCAGCTCAATTTGTGTTCAACTAATGCAATAGATATACACGGCGGCGAACTGCATAAACATTGCTAAACCAGATACTAGCTCGCGTTTAGCGTTCACCACTATACGACGTCCCTTTTTATTTTAAAGGGATTATAAGTGGCGTGTATGCAACCTGCATTACTTTATATAATATTTTGAATGAGAAGGTTTTAGGAAATGCTTCAAAATAATCAGCGATTTGTAAAAAGGCACCACGATTATTGATTCTATCGAGACATTGAACAACGCTGAATTCTGGTGAATTGTAAAAAGTCAAATGCACTCGTTTCCTGAAAAATATTATGATCAATCTGCCTAGCCGTTTCCCAACTGTGTTTGCGTCAGCTTCTAGTCTAACCGGATTCAAATGAACCATACTAGTACTTTACATGGAGCTGCTACCTAAAAATATTGAATTATTCGTATTTCGAATAATATGATTATTACAATTACCAATCACAATAGTTTATAGTAGGCATAATAATAAAGACCCTCCTTCCATCCACTTAACTTTCATCATATCAATCAATCAATAAACGTATGAAAATGTATATGAAACCAGGGAAATTAATTATTTACCAAAGTAGTATTATTAAACAACTAATTTTTTACACTAATTACCTACAAAGTTAAACAATTTCTCGCCGACTGGTCGACATTGCACTTGACTTGTTCTTTCGCCAAAGAATTAGCATTGCCATTCAACGTGGCAATGCTGCCAGTTTCGGATGATAGCGATGCGGACGTGTACTCGATTCTACTTCGTCGCCTTGTATAGTATTCTTTTTTTTATTTACTTGTATAGTTATTAGTTAGTCATTTAATTTTGTACCTAGTAATAATAATAATAATAATATATTTATTCAAAAAATTGTAAGGCATGAAAATTAGTACAGTTTTGCTTAAATGTAAATTATATTCCTAAGACTTACGTGCCTGAACTAGGTAATCCTGTGTTTCAGGCGTGAAGAACTAAAATAGTCTTTAAAAATTAATAAATAATCAAAAGTTGACAATAGAAAAATAATTATAATTATGTTGAGTAGCATAACTCCTAGTTTCTAAATTTGATCATTATAATATTTGTATACCTATAATTACTTTAACACAGTTAGTGTAAATAGTTAGTTGTGATAAGTATTGTATATTAGCATTTTGATGTATATGATTTAATAAATAACTTATCATTATCCTATAACAACTACATAAATACAAAAACAAATAGGTCCCGTAGGTAGGACAACCATGTCCCGGAGTTAACGCACACCACCAAACACCCCAATTAGAATGTGATGTTCAAAAATAATGTAAAACTTTGATTAGGGGTCCTGGTGACCTGACATACAGGTTTTGTAAAAAACTTAGTTTAGGCACCAGTCTTCCACAAATTAATTATGAAATTGGGTCTGTAAACTATCTCTGTAATTGGTGGTAAGAAATAAATAATTTATTATTATTATGTTATAATCACAATACATACACTGAATCTTTACTAATATCTAAAAAAAACATTGTTTAGGTATTTGTTAAATCAGTTATACTGGATGTGGGAAAAAATTGAGGTCACATTGTAAATCCATGCACGTAGCCGCACACGTATAAGGGTCTAACGTAGTAGGTACTTCGTCCATTTTAGTTTGTTTTGACTAAGCGGAAGTGTGACTGTAATTTACGTAGTTTTAATTATTTTTGACAGAAATCGATTCAGTAAACGATTCTGAAGAAACAGTTAAACGTTGTATAAGCGCATAAGTACAGCTACGTTCCATTGAACCATCATCCAGTAATATCGAGCTACAAACAATTCCAAATAACAGACAGGAAGTGAAGTGAGCAATCTATTCTGTATCGGTCGTAAGTCCGTCTGTAAGTCTGAACTGAACGTACTGTATAGCCAAGGAATGGACCCGACACGACGTCAAGTCTCGAATTTGCATTCCAAATTCACCAATTGACTGAGTACAGCGCCACGACCACCGAGTCACACCGTACCGTAATCGAATTAATGTTCGCAGCTGTTTGATCGGGACCTGTTATGCGGAATCGTAATGGCGCAGGTAAGGAGAGGGGCTTACCCACGTATATTATTTTTGGAAGCGTAGAAAAACGTCGAATGAAGTTGTTTTGTAATTCGTAACGATGGTTAAGTAAGTGTAAAAAAAAATCGTTAAAAAAGTAAGAAGCCTAGTTAATAAGTACCAGCTAGAAAAAAAATAAAACTTCAATGATGATAATATAAATCCTGAAGGGTAGAAAAGGAGAAAAATGGAAGAAGAGAACAATTACTGAAATACCTTATCGACATGACAAAGAAGAAGACCTACTCGTACGACAAAGAAGCCAACCTTATCTATTTAAAAAAAATATGATTGGCATGTAAATGTGTTTGTGCAAACCTACTTAAGGAAATAAAAAAAATATCAGAAATAACTGATGCAACAGGTTTACAAAAAAATATCACCCTAAAAGCAATATTACACCCAAAATATCCTTATATATTTTTTTTCTGCTGGGGCTCGGTCTCGTATAGGGTCTGCATTATGCTGAGCGATGGCCGTTTTGCGTGAATGTGTCGCATGTTTACCCCCAACTTGTTATTTTTTTGTGTGTTTGTTCTTTTAAAAGCGTCATGTTTGCCGCAAATAAATGTATTTTCTTTCTCTCTATTAATATTCTATATTCTCTAACAGCATCACGGTGTAACAGCCACCCACAGTAACAAGACTGACTGTAAATTTCTATTCCTTACAATAGTTACAGAGATTGCACCTGGGATCTGTCTTAGTGGTCTTAACCTAAAGTTCGACCAAAGATAAATCCCTCCGAAGTTTACCGCCGCGAGCAAGAAACGACAAATTGAGTTATCAACTTGAGGGAATACCTTCAGATCATTTCTCTGCTGTCGTGAAATAAAAAAGGTACGTGCGCTTGTCAAGATTTTTGTGAGACCAAAAATGGGAATCTTTTAAGGTAAAAAGTCTGTGGTAAAAGTAGTTTTTTTTTGTTAGAATATTTTTTATGAATATTTACATTTATTTAACATACACTGATTATTTACTATTTTTACAAGCTAACACTAAAATATAATATACAATTATATAATACGAAAAAATATAAAAAAAGGCAGGAGCTCATTGGGCATCAAAAAAATCGTCCGCATCACTGTCAATGGGATAAGTGCCCAAAAGGCTGGCAGAATTACAACGTTGGATGGCAATGCTGATGCTTTGGGCTAAAAATAGGCCAGCCTTCTGGTCACGTTGAAGAGTCCACCAACCGCTTGGCGATGTCCCGAAAAATTCGATGAGCACTCGGACCCCAAGGCCCTAGTATTTCAACCCCAAATGGCTCAAACTTGGCTATAGGAATAATTTTGTAGGTTTAAGTTTAATCAGAAAATGGGTGAAACAAAATAATTTCACCGATAATGACGCTAAAAGAGATGTTAATCATATTGATAAATGACATCATTCTTATTGTATTTTAGTAGTATATCACAAGAAAGCATCAATAATTACGATGTTGTTGTGGATTAGGTACACCTAGTACACAGACACCTGTCAATAAGTAAGGACATAATCGAAAATCTAGTGGAAAAAACCGGTCAAGTGCGTGTCAAGCCACGCGCAGTATAGGGTTCCGTAGTTTTTATAACAGCCAAGTGCGGGTCGTATTCGCTGACTGATAGTTTCGTACGAAATTTTCGAGTCAAATACAATTGGTCGACTATTACTCGTAAACTTGTAAAGCCCACTTAAGTGTGATAGTTTTCCTTTAAACTTCGTTATATATAGGTAGGTACTACTGCCGTGACATTTGAATTTCTAACTACAACCCTTTAGTAGGTAGAGGGGGGGGGGGACACTTGACTCTAACGAAAATTGGTACTTTAAAGCTTGATAAGTCACGAACGGTTTACTTAATCAAAAAACAGTCTTCTCAAACCCCTAATATTTTTGAAAGACCTATGCAACGATATCCCACACTATGGGCAGGACGAAAAAAAAAATTATCTTCCCCACTTTACATGTAGGGGAGGTACCCTAAATAATTGTTTATTTAAAAATTTTATTTTACAACTTGTTGGCGTCATTAACGTGTATACTCATGCGAAATTACAACTTTCTAGTACCAATAGTTTTTGAGCTAAACCGCGGACAGACAGACAGACGGACATGGCGAAACTATAAGGGTTCCTTGTTGACTACGGAACCCTAAAAAGTAACAGACAATATTAATAAGATGTGCCTTTAGACCTAAAAATATTTACATAATAATTTAAACTAATATTTTATAAAGAAATGTTTTGATTTTTTATTTGCTTTGTTTTTTACGCTTTCACACTAAAATGGCCGTACGGATTTGGATACAATTTGGGCACTTTTTTTGACCTGGATTACGGATGAAACCGCGAGCGCAGCGAGAAATGTTAATCAATAATTTTGCGGAATAGTTTAGTTTTCACGTCTGTTTCCTTCACAATACAGTGGTATATATTAAACTTAGAAATTATTTTTTTTATAATTTGATACTGTTGAATAAAATTTTCAAACACAAACCAGGAAATCACAACTAATTAATTTCATTACAGATCTACCTAAGTAATTTGAAAATAGGAGTCTTGTATTCCACACAACACCTACAAAACTACAAGAGGTAAAACGAATTCATCAGTTTAGAACAAATACAAAACTTCCTCGTATTAGCAATATAAAAAAACATTAAATTAATAGCGTTATTAATCGCTCGGATTCACGCCAGCAACGTACTCTTACAAGGCAGTTAATTAATCAAAAACACCGTGAACGTCTCGACGTTTCCTATTAGACTTGCGCACCAAAGTCAAAAGTAACCCTTCACCGTAAGTTAAATACCCTAAAGTTGAGTCACAATGTAAAATTGATAGAAACGCTTTACGACAGACCTCTTCGAATATTAGAAGGAATTTCGTTATTTTATTTCAATGTTCGCTTTTCACGTTGTATTATCGTTGGCAATTATCTGAACAAACAAAGAGCGTTTTCATTATGAGCGATATTTACTTAGTTAATTTCTTGCAATATTTCGGAGTCCAAAGTCATTGGAATTTCAGATGAACCAATGGAATTAGGGATATTTCTTGGGATTCGTTAAATTGGTTAGGAGCGGACGTTCCTGAGGGACAACAGACGCTTGTCTGTCTATAATAACTGGAAGGTAGATCGTTCTGCTCAGAGGGATTATTGTTTTAGAGGTCTTCTCTATTACATTCTATAGAAATGTGAAGATTGTTATCGACATGTTTGTTTGAGTTGTAAGGAAGGCTCGTGGTTTTATTAAGCTTGTAAGACTTATCATTTTTCGTCGGTTATTAAAAAAAAACTAGCTGTTTCAAATATTATGACCGCAAAGGTGGACTTTTATAGGAAACAGCTGTTTTTTTTAATAACCTACTAAACATTTCTACGCTAGGGTGTCTAAAATCATGTGCTGAATTTATGGTTCCAGTTTGCGTGTCGATGTCCCTGCCACCAATATAGGTATAGGTAAAAACTGTATTGAAATGAATAACATTTCATCATTTTTATCTACAAATAATATGCTTCTGGTGAAAGAAAAAGGCGTACGCGACGCCTATCCTGCAGTGTGTTCAAATGCAAGGTCGCTCAGCGCGCTATGGAGCGAGCTATGATCGAAGTCTCTTTGAAGGATAAAATCAGGAATTAAATGATCCGGAAAACAACCGAAGTTACCGACATAGCTTGCAGAGTAAGCAAACTAAAGTGGCAGTGGGCTGGCCATGTTTTTCAAAGGACTGATGGCCGGCGGAGGAGACGAGTCCTGGAGTGGAGACCGCGTATCGGCAAGCGTAGTGTGGGTGAGTTTAGTCCTGTCAAATTAGTCAGCGCCTGAAGTTAATTGACGTATTTTTAGTGGCCATGTTTTTAATCACGTATCTAATATATAATAATAGTATCTAAATTTGACAGGACGAAACTAATATTTATCTTCTGTCTTTTCTTAATGAAGTAGAAAGAAAAAGATGCACAGAACTTAAATTTAGTTTAGTTTGTGAACAAGGGAATCGGCGCCATTTCCAAGTTAATTACCCAAAATAAACAGGCAACTTTACCAAAAAAACTAGGGCTCTAGGGTATGTAAATAAAGGGTCATAAATACGTTACCCCCATCGGGGACCCCTCCCCGATGGACGATCACGTACAAGTAAAAAATACTCCCGCCAACCGAAGGGTTCCAAATTCGAACGTAATTCAATAAAGGAAGCCTGGCCACACTCCCTTCGGGCCCGATCGACCGACAGTCATACCCAACAAATTGATGAGATTTACAGCCGAGATTCCCCGAAGTTAGCCGAAGGGAAATTAAGTTCGGTAAACTTTTCAAGTTGTTCAACAAACGTACTGACCTTATCGCTTGAGTTTAAGCCTGGTACCTTTTTTGTGATGGTTCTAGACAGGAATAGTTTCAAACTTTGATAAGGTTAGGCCGAGTTTTTAGATAAGCTGGTTTAAGGGGAAATAGAAGTGGCATTGTAAGTAGTTTATCAGCCATCTTGTTACCATAACACAAGCATTAGGTTGCTTAGCTTGGGACAAATGGTGCTGTGTGAAATGTCCAGGGATATTATTATTATTATTATTATTATTGTCCATTTTGGCACAAATGGAACTGTATTTTTTTTTAATCTGTGGCCTTTACTACATATTTATGGCGCAGTCGTGAGGCACACTTTCCCGCTAATTGCTTACATATAGCACTTTACACTTTTATTTGTTTTTTTTATCTGCTCTATATTATATTGTGTGCTTTTTAGTCTGTGCTAAATAAATGTATTTTCTTTCTTTCTTTTTCGTTTTCATAAAATGTATTTCTGGATCACCTACTGCAAAATAAATTGGCTAAGCTAGAGGATGTCTAGTGAGGAGTTCCCGTCTGGGATGGGATGTTACTGAACATTGATACATAAAATGGCAGATAAAGCATGATATAAGAGCAACAGAAGCTTTTCATAGAAGAAAAGATAAATATGATTGACGACAAACTAAGTTTGTCTCGAATAAGCAAGGATTGGATATATTATCTTTGAATTAGTAGTAACTATCAATTATGTACAGACGCCAGCACATCAAGCTACTACAATCTTACAAATTTCTTTAATACAATTTCAACTTTATCGCGATAGCATTAGGTTCAAGGTTGATTGGGAAAATTTGACAGTTTCGGGTAGCTTGATGTGCTGGCGTCTGTACTAGATACACATAATTATTATGAAGAGATTTTTGTACGTGTTAAATAATTCCGTATTAGATTTGGTTAGCCCTCATTCAAAAATAATTGACTAGCTTCTGCCCTTGACTTTGTTCGCGTGAAATTTCTTATCCCCTACCCACCCCGTCGCATTGCATCGCCTGCCTGCGCTATGACTTCGTTATCGCTTAGTATTTTTTCTGACTTTTTTTGCTCGGCTCCTAAGGGTTTTAAGTAGCTTATATAGCCTTCCCCAAGAATTGGGCTACGAAATGCAAAAATATATTTTTAAAATCTCACTGATACTTTCAGAGATTAACGCGTTCAAACAAACACACTCTTCACCTTTAGTTTTAGTAGAGATATATATAGTATAGATACCTACCTATATTTATAGAGGATGACAGAGAATTTCCATACCTACCAAAGAACGCAAAGGTCGAAAAATGGTTTTTTTTTGTGCGCACCGGAAATTCCTTTGGTTGATAAATGAGTAGGTAGGTTAGGTTTTAATTGTTTTATTTTAATCAGTTTAATTTATTTATCAAATATTGATAAGAAGTATCAAGGCTACTAACGTGCTAGAGTCTATTGGGCCCTAAATCAAATCATTCAATCAAATACAGTTTACATCGTGATTTGCTTTAACACGACTATGTTCTGAGAAGGGAGTGAATGACAGCATGACGGTGGACCAGGGAGAATGGAACAAAAAAAACACCCTTTTTTCAAGAATATCAAGATATTCTTCAAATTGTCTATTGTCTAATCTATATTCTATTCATGAAGCGGAACATTCTGCATGACACATTGCACTAAGTGTGCAACATTTCGTGCAATGTGTTGTGCAAAAAGCACACTTTGATCATTTGTGTCGTGTAAACCGTGGAATTGAGAGCATAAATTGTTTAGTAACTCCTTGTTATAGAGTTCACTTAGGGAAAAGCTGTAGTAGACTTTTACCGTCAGAAATAATAGATATGGTATTGTGGTGGCTTTAGTAGGTCAATCAATCTGCCAAGCCGTTTCCGAAAAATTTTAGGGTCAGCTTCCAGTCTAACCGGATGCAGCTAAATACCCATATTACAATATGGAGTGACTGTCTAGCTGACGTCCACAAACCACACTCCATGATAAGACTATTTGTTAGACTTTTGGATATTTGACTACCCGTAACAACTGACCAATATTTATGAATGACATTATGATGAGTTCAATTATATGCCTACAAATAAAATATTTTATAACTGGAACTCCGGTATTTATTTATTCTCACACTGGAACGCCATACATCAATTACACCAATAGAGCAAAAAATCACTTCATGTGCTGCGTTCCATCCATCCTGTGCGCGGTGGACATCGAACGAGTGACGATGGATCACGCACGCTCACACAGCGTGCAAGTCTAGCATTTCTCCATGGCCCCTCACCACTCCTTCTAGATAGCGCACATTCATTGCGAATTTTTGAAACTAAATGATTTTTCAAAGTAAATACATTAAAATTGAAAAAACGGAACATTTTGGGTATAGGTAGAGCCTACCGGACAATGAACAGCTGCAAAACATGATTACTGATTTTTGTACTTATCGTAATCAGTAAATCACTGTAGATAACTATTATCTACATAATAGATTTATCTTGAGCGCTGTCTGTCTACCACAGAAAAATCAATTTTGTAACAATATTTTTAATTTAAAAGAGTGTCCATGGAGTTTCTTGTTCGATCTTCTCTATGGAAACCTACTGCGCTTTGGACTTGGGATCGTAAAGCTTCATCTTTGTAACCGACTCCGTAAATGGCTTATCGATATAAATAAAAATGAATCACCGAAATGTATGAACGCGCATCACTTTCGATCGACTGCAACAAATTGGATAATTCTTTTTTTTGTGTTTGTTATTGTCAGGACAAGGTTGGTATAGAAGAAAATTAAAAGAAAAAACGAAAAAAAAATATGGCTATACGACGTTCGACGTTGGTTTTTTAGTTTGAAATAAAATGTTTCGGTTCAGATTTTTTTTATGGGAATTGATGCACAATTAAAAAAAATGGCTATGGTCATTCCTTCATAATGAGGCGTGCGATACAAGCGCTCTTTACATATAAATTATCACCTGGTCTATTCTGTAAAACTATCACCGTAAAGACTAAAGTGAAATTGGCTTGCATTAAGCTATCAATGATGTCAATAAAAAAATATATTACAGAATATGGCTGGCTGGCTGACGGACTGGCTGGTGTATCAATTGATCACTACATGACCTTGCCGTTGAACTTGATTTCCAATTTTGTTGGCCTATGTACGAGTTACCTTTAGAATATGTACGCATTTGTACCAATTCAGTATATTACATTTAGTCTGTAAATTGAAATAGCTGTGCCCACGGCTTTGCTAACTTGAATGTTTTGAGGATATCATGAACGTTAGAAATAATTGCTATTCATGATTTCTTCTGGGTCCGGATAGCTAAAAACGTTCGAAAAAAAAACCCAGTTGTGATTTCCACTTCTTTGAGAACTTGATCAGCCGACTGAAAAAAAGATGTGAGAAAATGCTAAAATACCGCACAGTGAAAAAACCGTAATAGCTTTTAGCTTTTATGGTACCTATAGTTAAACCAGAAAAGGTATGCTCTTCGATAATCTTCTTATCGGATTACTAAATGATTATTTAAATAACACGTAAAAACGATGGTGTTTGGCAGCTAAATAACAACAGTGACAATGTAATAAGTAGTGGAATAAATTGGCTGCTTAAAGAATAAAGCTTGAAACGGTCACATAATGAATGCCCATGTTTGGCTGCATTTGCACTTGTAAGTGCAAACGCGGCCAAACATGGGCCGCATAGCTTTATTAGGCATGTATGCCTAATAAATAAAAGGTTACACTATTAATCTACCTGCGTAATTGTATTCCCTACGTCGTACGTCGTCAAATTAATCATGATACTCAGTAGCGTTTAAGTTGTCATCAAAAGTTGATCACAAAATCTCTTATAATTTTCTTATTATCATTCTATCCATACGATAAACAGTGGTTTTTGTTTATTTAAATTCTATAATAGTTATTTAGACAATACAGATTTTTTATGATATTTATTTTAAAATAGTACCCTTTTTTGTTTTATACACAGTGGTCTCCAGAACTTAGTTGACATTTTTCCACTTCAGCTGTGATGCCACATTCTGATTTGTGGGTGACCATCTTTACATATCAAGACCCCTCCGTGCCTCGGAAAGCGCGCTAAGCCGTTGGTCCTGGCTGTCATCTGTAGATCTGTGGCAGTCTGACAACCAGTCTTGCCAAGGGGTATCGTTTATCCAGTAATTGGGTTGTGGAGGTCAGATCGGCAGTCGCTCTATGTAAAATACTGTATTCAGCTGCTTCCAGTGAGACTGGAAGCCAACCCAAACATAGTTGGGTAAAGCTAGGCAGATGATGACTGTTATAAGGTTACCACTCGTACAGGGCGCTGCCCGCGAGCCGTCCACTATTGTTTATGGTCATCGTAAAATGTACTGCACTTTGATGCATTTCATTAAAAAACATAACTTGACTGGCGTTATTTGCTGTGTTGGAGTGGTGCTGTTATAATATTTATTTATTTATTTAATTAAAACGGTTATAATAAGAGAGAGAGATAGAGGATAATGAGATAATGATGATAATGGGTATAATGAGTGATATTAAAGCTTAACGCAAAAATAACTATCTCCATATCAGGGGGAGGGGTTGTCATAATCATCAATAAGAAATAGCAGCCCATTGCTGGACGCTCTCAGCAATTGCACGCCACTGTGCCCCATCCTCGGCCATTCTCTTGCATCTATTCCCAGCCACTCTGCGTTTGCCGATTGAACGTGCAAATCATTGAGGCTATAAAACTTGCATTGTTCTACATACAATAATAATAAAAACAGCTATCTGTTTGTCTCATCGTTTCATGAATAAAGTAATGCAGACGGTCCTCAAAACAATGTAGTCGTAAATCTGTGTTTTAAACAAAACTCGGTACAACGACAGACAATGTTCAGAAAACTAAAAGTAGCTTCATAATTTAGAGTCGTCTGTTTTATATTATTATAATGTGCATTTAAAGTTTCTAGTATTCCAGAATAAATTTTGGTACCTACATAAATAATTCTTCTCCAGGTAGTACAAAGCTATGCTTCTGGTTTTCGTCAAACGCGAACGGAAAAACTTGTTTTCTCTCACACATATCATTCAATAACCCACTCTTGGTTTTAAAACACATCTTCAATATTACTTGCTATTTCTTTTTAAACGGTGAAGGAAAACATTGTGAGGAAACCAGCATGTCCTAGAACCAAAAATTTGAAGACACGTGACATTTACCAACCCGCATTGGGTCCGCGTGGTAGATTACGGCCCACTCCCTCTCACCGAGAGGAAACAGCTGTGTCCCAGCAGTGGGAACATTATACGCTGGTTATGTGTTAAGTATTTACTGCAGTTGCATTCCTGCTGATCTCGTTCGGGCGAGATCATACACTTACACTTAGAGAGCCACTCGTGCTTCAAAACAGTCGGTCCAACTTGTTCTATGAATATTATTACAGACAGTTACAGGCCGTGTACCTAAGCCAGAAAGTTTGAAGATTATTGTCGGTATAGCTACCTCTATTCATTAATAGTGGAGCAGTCTTAAGCCAAGGGTTTATTCTTAAAAAATCTGAGGTCTAAGCATGTTCTAATTACGGTGGAAGTAGAATCCAGTGGTGCTTCGTGAAGATCGGTATTTACCTCTATTCATTCATAGTGCAGCAGTCTTTCGCGTGTTCAAAAAACTTTTTGATTGAGGCCGAAGCATGTTCTAAATTAGTCTCGGAGTAGACCCCAGTGTCGCTCCTTGAAGAAGAAGCTAGCCATTTATTTCAATGAAGATTCCTTCTTCGACGTTAGGTGCCTGCTAAAAGTACAGACAGCACATGAAGCTACAATCTGTCAAATTTCTTTAATGGATTCTTTTCGCTAAAGTATTAAGGTTCAAGGTTGATTGGGAAAATTTGACAGTTTCGGGTAGCTTGATGTGCTGGCGTCTGTACCTAAATAAGCTAAGTATCATTTTGACTCGTCCATAATACCGGATGTGTCACGTGCCTATAGACACGCACGTGGCACTAGCGATCTTGCCTTAACGTAGCGTGTTCGTGTCAACTAAAATATATTTCTTCTGTAAGCAAATTTAGGAAAAAGGGAAAGCGCGTGGTCCACAGGCTGTGTACGTGAAACACATGAATAACAAAAAAAAACTCCTGGCTTAATGTATTTTCTTTCTGTCTTTAAAACTGGCACTTCTTCTATCTTGCAAAAGAAATATTGGATATCAAAGAATCTTGGAAGTACTCCTTTGATAGTTCAGAGAGCTTTTTTAAGTTAGTCTACACTGTCCCTATGTTGAGCAAAGGCCTCCTCCAAATCCTTCCTTTTCTAGGCCATCCGGATCTAACCCTAGCGTTACGCGTCTAGGTTGTGTCGCCACCTCTTCCTGAGCCGGCCTCGGCGATGTCGTCCATCCTCAGAGAAATTATATTCTGAGAGTCATGTCAGAGGTTAAACAAAAGACGCGAGGTTCAATCTGCGGGGTTATAAGTCATAAGTAATTTATTTCATAAAAATATAGTACCTGTATAGTATATTTAATTTTAAAAATAACATTAGATATACAATTGCAATTAAAATAAAAAAGTCAATAAAAACAATAACGGTCAATTAAGAATTCAAGAACAATAATAAGATCATAAATAATAAATGTCAAAGTAATAAAATCAATCATAAGTTTAAGCTGCGCTTGCGATATTTATGGAGGAGTGACCATTATTGATACATCTTAAGCCTGCATCGCCTCCAAGAGCATGACAAACCCTTGCGTCGGTCGGTCTAAGTGTGCATACACACGTGTGACACGCATCAACGGCAGAGGCACCTGCAGCCGTCGACAACGTGCTGCTCGTGTATTTGAGTACGGTGCTCAAATACACGAGCAGCACGTTGCTAACACACGTTGACGGCAGCCTTCGACACTCGTCGTTGGCTACAGTTACCTCCACCGCTGACGCGTGTCACTCGCGTGTATAAACACTAAAAGAGTCGTTACGGCTACAATACACCACATAATTATCACTAATTAGTAATTATCAGTTAATTATACAGTAGAAATTACCTATTTCTTAGTTTGTGAAGGGAGCACAACAGCTACGAGGACGATGAAAAAGAAAATATTACATAAAATAATATGTATTCTGTGAAAGTATTGGTGGTTACATCACAATTTCAAATAAATTTTGATAATACAAAGCTGATAGCATTTATTAATAATATTATGAAATTATTGGTATTATAAATATTTATCTTAAAGACGGTAGGTGTAGACAGGGTAGGTATAGACGGTTGTATAAAAACTAATAAAAGGAAATCAATTGTTCTTTGTGATAATAGCGAGGCAGTCGACGATCAAAATATGTATTTGGTGTTCCTCCGTTTATTATTTTAATAATGGTTGATAGCGGGGCTAAAGCAGCGGTTGCCTAGAAGCAAGAAAGAAGGAAAGAAAGAAAATATTTTATTTAGGACATAGGTACATACACAGGTAAAAAAAAAGGAGTACATTAGGTAAAAAAACCAAAAAAAAGAAAGAAAACAGGTAGCCGCCACATTGACGGATGGCAGCACGGTTTGGCTTTACGGTGTCAAAAAACTCTCTCTAGGAAATCACACCAACTTACTTTTATAAATAACGTTTCCGTGACGTCTTTCGCCGGTAAATTGCAGACGTTCGTAATGTAGCTACCGCTCTTCTAGGATACCACAACCTAACGCAAGGAGGACCGGACATTTGATAAGCTTTTTAGAAACCCATTTGCCGGTCTATATTTCCGATGATATATATTTCCAATATAACTGTAGACATTTTCCTAGAAGTTCCTGCTAGGGAGCCCCCTAGTAGAAACTTCTAAGAAAATTTACTACCGTTCTACCAAAAATTTCTCTTAAAGTTCTTATTTGTAATTGATATGGTGTGCAACAATTATAAACTATCTATCTATCCAATACAAGTCACCAGAATTTAAAAAAAAATACCTATAACAGCGCGGTATGAGCATAATTTGAAATTAAACAAAAAAATAACAAAAAGGTTGTGTTAAAATTCTTTAGCATGAAATTTTTAGGGCACTCGCTTGCAACTTTGAATACCTACCATTTCCTAAATATTGGTGCCCTAATGCGAATATGCGTCATAGCTCCTAAGCTATGTAAAGTAATCACACGTGTGATATAAAGATAACATTTCAGCAGTAAATATTATTGTCCTTTGATATTTTAGTCCGGTCAGACCGTGATAAAGAATGACGACAGAATCGAACAGACAGACAACTAAAGCCGTGTTGTTGGGTTTGATGCGGCGTTACATAACCTGGCTCAAATAAACTTTCTTTCTTTCTTTATCGACATTTAATGAAAGAAAGAAATAAAGAAACATATTTTGTTTGGGAGACGCACAGGAAACACAAACAATAATAAAGAACATTAAATCTAACAAAATCTTGAAGACAATAAAAAATAAAATAAAAAATGAACATTCAAACTTGTAAATTAATCTAATATAAATAATATATAATAAAGATTACAACTAATTTAACAGAATAGTGAAAAAAAAACTAAAAATAAAGGAAGCAGAAGAAAATAAAGAAGGATAGCACGATGCTGCGATATTTGAAAAACAAAAACCACGGTGCTGGTTTTCTGATAGGGCCCGGATATTGTGATAATATGGATGGACGAATTTGGGGGCCGCCTCTTGTACTCATCAGGATTCAAATAACTTCATTTCCTGAACGCTCTAAACATCCGAATTACAGTAGTTGCAGGGGTGAGTAATTCTCTTCAAATTAGCCGATTGACGTCCACTGCTGGAGACAAGCACCGCCATAGCAATTATTGATTTAGCAGTGCCAGCATTCAGTGAATTGGGACATTATTTGCGTAGTTCCAAAATAATGGTGGTCCTTGTTTATTTATCAGTCTTAAAAAAGCTAAATAGGAGTATTTTCTGTGAATCGAAGGCTTCCACGAAACTTTCAAGCTATTATCGTTTCAACTGTCACAGGTCAGATGATAACCAGAACCAACTGAAAAAACGAAGGCCTTACACAATCAGCCTATAATGTTCCCACTGATGGGACACAGGCCTCCTCTCTGTGAGAGGCAGTGGGCCGTTATCCACCACGCGGGCCCAGTGTGTGGTTGTTAGATGACATAAATGTCTTCGAATATTTGGTTCTAGGACATGCCGGTTTCCGCACGATGTTTTTGTAAAGAAGGCCTGGAATCTTCATTATTATAATTATAGAGTCCTAAGAAATAGAACGAAGAGATTAAGAGGAGAAGAGAAAGAAAGAGAAAAAAAATTAGAAAGAGGTTCTTAGAGATAGTTCCTATTTTTCTGTTCTGTTTTTTTTCTTGTCTCTTTATATATGTGTGTAAATGAATTGTAAAATAAATAAATATCCTGCTGTACTCTAGGGTAACCTGCCAAACTTAAGCTTTCACCCAACTATATACTATACCGTGTTACAACCACAGTCCCATTCAAGCGACCTTGATTTTCGGCCATTTGGAATTTCAATTTTGAGTTTAAGCCCGAGTGAAATTACTGTTGTCCCCCTACAACGTCAGTATACAATTACTCGCGAGAAGGAATTCATTCTGGCCGGTATCGACGTTGTCCCGGCACGGAGATATCTCATTTATTTCGCTTATCATTGCCCCGGGAACGAGTATCGTCAACGCGACGGCCATTTCTTTGGATGGGGCTACGAGAGAGACGGAATTTATGCTTTTGTTATTGTTAGAATTATTGGGCTCTCCGTTTTGGATTTTCTTCTGAAGTAGGGAAGTCCAAGGTTACTTTTGAGTATGTATTCCTTTGATGAAATAAATAATTTGACTGAGATCTAGAAAAGTTCATTGGGTTTCCGTATATTTTTTTGTAGACACCCAGAATTTGAAGGCATATTTTTTAAATGAAAAATAGCTCACCATGAGATCTGTGTGTCTATGTCTGTGTGATCCGTGTGTGTCTTTGTTTAATTTGGGGCTGAAAAAGAAATTCATATAAATTATAGAAGGACAATATAAAAAAAATATTTATTGGCCAAGACCCAAATTCTTTTCCGTTATACTTCGCATAGACCAAAGAGTACCTTGTCTAAATTATTTAGTAGATCACTTCCTGTTATATATATTCGTGAGATATGGAAATAGTTGGCATATATTTGGATAAATAATGGCCCTTCCAGTCCCAAACAAGAACATAAATAAAATGAAATAGGAACCTATATAAATTCATTGCGTTTCTCTTAGATATTATTTAGAGGTTTTATATTGTTTCAGATATACTTTTTGAGGGACGAAGGTTACATGCCTTTGAATAGGTTAAATGATATTACAACTGTTGGTTCAAAAACGGGGGGTTTGATTGAACTTGAATTAAAGTATGGGATGATTAGATTCAGTAAAATAGGATGTAATGTAGATTAAAAACTTAATGAAAGGATAGAGTTTTGATAAAATTTAAATACCTACGAGTATGTAGATCTTGTCTTGCACTGTAATGGAACTACACGCCTGTTCGCTAGCGTTGCAGAAGATGTGCAGGTCTGTGAGGTCGTCAGGACTTTTACCGTACCACCTGGATATTCGCAGCTTGGTTATTTCACCCAGACTTCGGGCCCACTCTTCAAAGTTTAGCGCGTCTTCTTCTGGGATTTCCTCGTCCCATCCGATGCCGTGCCTCCACAGGTTTTGGAGCAGGATCTTGCCGTCGACCGTGAAGTGGCTGTATCTGTACCTATAGGATACATTTTTAACCACTACGTAAACTGTTACCATGAATTCAGCATATGAGTGTAGAAATATTTCGTCGGTTACTTATAATAAAAATATTAGTTGGTCCATACGTTTAGACCGCGTAGGTAGGTATTGCACTTTTCTATGAAACATCAGATATGTTTTTTTTTTGTCTTTTGAGAGGTAACGGTGCAGTTCCACTTGCAGATGGTGACCACCGGGGTGGTTTTATTGAAGTGAAAATCCCACACTCCCTGGTTTTATCCCCAAATTTAATGTTTAATTAGCACCAGTAGGTACTGAGTACTTGCACTGATTTCCTTATTTATATTACATGCTTGGATTACAGATTAAAGTTTCGTAGGCTGTTAACAGCTATTAACAGCTGCTGGCTGTTAACAGCATACAAAACTTTGGAAAAACCTAAGTTACGCTTCCGTCATTACCTTCCGTTAGACACAGCATGATCATAGCTTCTGTTCACAGCGTAACGATATTTGACATCCATATGAGCCATTTTGATTTTTCATGTGTCTGTCATTTTAGTGTCAGTTTCAAAACCCGTATTTCGTGGCCTCAGCCTTCCGCTGCCCTCCGCTCGGTGGCGGGCTGCAATGGAAAATAAAAGGTGCACAACACAAAATGAACAGGAGTTGCCATGTTGACACTGTCATTTGTTTCACTGAGATTCAACTCCCTAGATAACTGGAATGTTTATTTTATGCCAACGTCATAAATGAGTTGCTGGGGTTTATCTTATTGGTTCTGGTGGTGTGTACCTAGATAACATCTGTAGATTTAAATTGATTGACAGAAATAATCATTATGGATGGAAAAGTCAGGGAAATTAATTGTTAAGCAATTTCATCAACAACTTAAATGGTCCGTGTATTCAAATCACAACTGTCATTCTTGATAGTGGTTTGAAAAGTGGTGTTGTTGTTTATTTAATACTTTAAGTACACAAATGTACAGTGAGGCGGACTTGACGTAAGGTGACAAATTGATGTAGGGTGTCAATTCGCATAACAATTAATTATTTATTTTTAGCAATAGTATAGTGATCTTGCAGTACATCCGGATAGTATCATGGACCACAAACATACTCCACTTTTACTGTGTGGAACATTCTAATATCGGTCATCTATTCTGTGGCCGTCCTAAGCATATGTTGTATTTATTTCCCTAAGTGTATGTTATTTGTAGATATGTATGCTTATTTTAAACTTATATATTGAAAAATGAGGAAAATGTAGTGAGGAAAGTTTTGAGTATGAATGTCGATGGCTGGAAGAGTAGGGGAAAACCAAAGAATCGATGGAGGTGCATTATGATATGGTGACTACTGAGATCACGACTAATAGAGAAGTATGGAAGAGAAAGACATGTTAAGACATGAAATAAATTGGGATAAAGGCATCAGAATGAGGACACGGTGGAGCATACGGTGGAGGTCTGCCCTGCCTGGGCGGAGCACCGCCGTGTCCTCGTAGAGGCGATCGGCAAGAGAAGAAGAAGGAGGATACCTCACGCCTCAGCCGCCGCGGGAGACGCTCTTGGCGTCGGGAGCCACGTGACGACTCGCGGCTACCGTACGGGCCTGCGGGCGGAGAGTGATGGGTAGCTCACCGTCCGATCAGGACCAGGCCCGTGCCGGAAGGCGCGTTGTGTTCTACGCGCGCCTCAAAGAGATGTCAGCAGACGAAGGGGCCCGATAGGGCCGAAGCCTGCCAGGGTAGCGGGATCGTCCGAAAGGGTTACTGCTGTCCTGGAACAGAAAGGGTTAAAGAAGGAACACGGGTGGGTTTTAGTCAGTAAGAGTCTGACACTCCCTTCCGCTCCACCCAGAGCGGGAGGGGTCATTTGATGATTTCCCATCCACAAAAAAAAAGAGCATCAGAATCATGATTATAAAAATTATCAATGTTTTAAGTTATGGTTAGTACCTACTGTAGTCTAATGAACAATGTCCTGTATTGCCTTTTTACACACCGTGTCTACGACTCTCATCTAATTCTCCTGTCGCAGGTCCGCTGGACGAAACTTCTAATGAAATAAGACTTCTTTCATTAGAAATTTCGTCCGTCACACACAAAAGGTGACTGGATTTTTGTGTGTGCTCTTCTATCTTTAAGTATTTCACTCATTTACCTGTTTTGTGTGTACATAAATAAATAAATGATGAGGGGCTTTGGACCTAAAGCGGAATGCGGTGCCTATTCCAGGCTTAAGGAATTCCCACAGCAGTAAGTCACCACTATGTACACATACATGCCGTTTTCCCTATTTTTGTAAAGATATCTTTGAAGACACTTTTACAAGTAAATGATTTTTTTTTGTAAGTAGGTATGTTTGTACAAACACTTTTACACGTCAATCATATTTTTTAAAACTAGATGAGGTCGACGTTTCCTATCTGACTACTCTGAGAAGAAAGGCCGAAACCAACTCAGAGGTCACAGTCTCTTTTAAAGTGCAGACATAATCTTGGTCAGATCATGAGAAGACCATATAGATTGGTGTCTGAAATGGTCTTTTGAGGAAAGAACCACACAGATTGAGTGGACCTGTCCAGTCAGTATACACATTTGTCAGTAATCATGCAGCTCAACTCAAAACTTAAGGAGCTCAACGATTCGACGTACAATACCAAAGAAAGGACATTTGGGTAGGCCGCATAAATTACTTATCCAAACTGCCAGATCATGTCTAAAACTAACTGAGAAAAAATAAAGACAAAAGAAACACACGACACGACACAACACGACACGACACGATTCGTACATTTAAACTAGATGGCGCTGTCGTCACCTATCAGAAAAGTTCCTAGAAGAGACGACATAATAAACTCGATGTACCTACGTTGAACCTACGTAGTACGTAAAATACGAGACACAGTTATCTCGTATTTTATGACATCAACATCAAAGCGCAGGGCGACTCCCTATTCCGTATTAAAACGCCTGTTACCATGTAGACAGGAAAAACCGTGAGAAATTCTCACACGTGGGACTCCTAACAAGCGACAGAAATAAACATTTTACGATTGGTTTAGTACGTAAGAGTGCGTTGTGTCAATTGTATAAAACGTTTGTTTTGCACCAGAAATTGGGCTGTATTATGTAATACGTTTTTGTTTTGGAGGGAATAGTGAATAAAAGCTTGTTTTTATGTACGTTTTATTTGTTTTTCTTTGTTTTTTCTTCGGTTATGCGTTTTATTTCTGGGTTCTGCTTTCTGTAGTAAAATATTTGATGATTGTTCTTTAGTTTAGGGTGAATGAACATACATAGGGGACATTGCGACTACATTTTTACGAAGTTCTATTTAATATATGATTACAAAATTATAAATTAAAAGGTTTTTCCTTTGAGATTTTGTCATTTTTTAATTAAATAACGAAATTATGACAAGAAAAGTATAAATACAAAAGATTTTTGCTTATTTAATTTTGGTAAGTTGCTATTGGCGCCGATTCCCTTGTTCACAAACTAAACTAAATTTAAGTTCAGTGCATTTTTTTCTTTCTATTTTATTGAGAAAAGGACAGAAGATAAATATTAGTTTAGTCCTGTCAAATTTGTGTAAGAAAATAAATATATCAAAAATATGATAGGTATCATATTTTTGGCTTTCTTTTGATGTATCAATTACCTCATTACTCCGACCCGTTGAAAATATATTTGACAAAAACAGAACAAACATTTCTTATGTAAAAATTGAGTTTTACGATAGTCAATATATATATATTAATGGGGGGCGTCGGTATGCATGTAAAATAATATTAACCTACAAAAGGTATTTTACTTGAATATCTGCAATAACTACATTTTATACCCAGGTGCAAAAGCACCTATAATTTGCACAGAATAGTTTACAACACCTTCATTTTGCCTAGACGCAATAAGTCTTCACTAACAAAAATATTACACATTTGACTTTGAAACTATAATAAATCATCCTGTGAAATTGATTATACCGCATGATTTATTTATGGTTGTAAATTATAATTATTATTTTATGTTGCTCGTCATATTATAAATTATGCAGTGTAGTAAAACGTCAGAATACTGAGGTGAGTTTTAAGTATAACAAAATGTAAAATAGATAAAAAAAAATAATTATCTTTTATACACCGTTACATTTTGATCGTTTGTTTTTTCACGATTTCATGATTGGTCCCGTAGTAAAAGTTGTTCATAATGATGAGTACCATGACCCCTTTTCAGGATTAAAACGATCAAAATTTAATGGTGTACAGCGATCTTATCGGTAAAAGCGATCTTTCACTGACAAACTTGACAGATGAGAAACAGAGGTTGTTAAACGAAAACGTCCACTGCTGAACATAGGCCACTGCGACCAGTTTTGTGCTTCTTGCATCCAACGGTTTCCTGCCTACCTACCTAAAATGAAAAGTAAATGAATCTTAAATCATTATTTTGTTCATAATTACTCTAAACAAAAGTAGCTACATAAAGGTAAGCACAAAGACGTATACGTTTTGAATTTAATTAAAGGTAAGAATACGCTTCTTCTTATTTATTTCTCCGTCTATATGAGTTGTGGAAACACTTCTACTTAATTGAGAATTTCATTAAAGATGGTAACTATGCAGAATTTGCATCACTGCTCGCCTTGATCTTTTATTTTCAGCTGATGCAAAATACTTACCATGCAATCATAAGAAGCAAAGCAAAAGGAAGCAATGTATGTAAATAAGCAATGTATGTCTTTTTTTTTAATTTCTGTATGGAAACATGGTGTTGTGTCTTCTAAATGTCATCTAAATGTACTTTTCAGGTTTTTAGATGTTGACTTTTAATAAGTTATTGCTGCGTCTCTCTGTAGTGCCTCTGACGCTCATTGCCTAGATAAGTAATGAGGTTACGTCTGGCGCGGATTAAAAATGAATATTTTATTTTATTTGCTAATATTTTACATAATATCTATTTTATTATTTATTTAATTCTGTAACTTTCCGTGACATCACAGCGGGCCCTATCAGAATACCAGCGCTATGACATTTATTTTTTAAATGTCGCAGCACCATGCTGAGATAGGAGCCTTTTGGCCTCGTATACGACTTTCTGTTCATTTTTCTTTTTGTTACTTAAAAAAAATATATAATTTGTTTTTTTTTACTGCGTTTAGTTTAGTTTGTGATCTTCCTGTACGAGTATGTACGAGTATGTGTATAATACTTTTTCTTTATTTGTTTCTTTCTTTCGTATGAGCAGAGGCGTTTGCCCTGCATTGGGAAAATAATAGGCCGGTTGTTTGTTTGTTGCTCAAACCCAGAAAAACAACCGACGATCTTACCAAGATATTAATAAAAAACTAAGGGTTTGCTACAGGTACACTTCTGTCATCCTTCGGGGAAAACTGGCACGTGGCGTGACGTTTTGTTAAGTTTGTTATATTCATAAAAACATGAATTCGATCAGAGATCCTAAAACAAACGTAACCTAAATTCGGAATTATTGAATCGAAAATACCTACAATATCCAATAGCATCTTGGTTAAATTTTTGCGACAACCACAATTAGTACCACCCGCAGACTTAGTTTTGAAACTAAGCAAATATTATGTGCAAAACGAGTATTTTCAAATTTAAAAATTGTTCGAATTTACCATAACCCCAGAGAGAAAAAGCGCATCTGAATAAAATAGAGACGATATAAACTTTGATGGATGGAGAGAGAGAGGAAGTCCAAAGGAAAGATGGATAGAATGTGCGAGGAATGATATGAAAAAGACCCTTCTCTACTTCACTCTCTAGTGAATGGTAGCGTGACGCTTGACAGGGGAGAATGGTAGAAGAAAACGTGTTGCGCCACCACAACAACATGAGACAAGCGCACGAAGATGACCTTACTCTACACGTTCGTGCTAAGCCCACCAGATCTAGTCCTAATTTAAGTAATAGGTAAGTCGTTTCTCGAATAAAATACTCTGCGTATTTTCCAAGAAGCACATGTTTAAATATTACATTTTATACCACAAAAAAATAACCCACTTAGCAACACAACCCTCAATAATACTTCTAAATAATATCTCCATCCTTTTGAACTCCGAACAGAATCAGTTGAAAAAGCATTGGGAGCATTTCGGCCTATTTTACATGTTAGTACAATAAAATTCGCTCAGTATGTTATAGGCCTAATAAAGTGAGTACGTGATAGTGATCTCTAATATTTTATATACATTACGCGGATTGTTTCATAAATTCGCATGGTTAAGCAATAGAGACGTGCAATGTATGCTGAACGAGGAGGTTACTGTCGTTTCTAACGAGGACAGTGGTTTTTAGAGGGTTTGGGGGTTTTTAAAAGATGTTTTAGAATGGGGAATGGTTAATACATCGATTTTTTTACTAGGTGGGTCCCATTTTAGCTATTTAAGGTAATGAATCTGACGGAAAATTGTGACATCTGAACGCCAATTTCGGTAATTAAAAACGGTCAAAACTTAATCGCAATCTCATCTCAGCGACAATCAATGTCAAAAACTTGTCAAAAATGTAGGTAAATTAGACGTATTTTGACAGATTGAGCCTGAGATCAGACTGTGAACGTTCCTAAAATTACGAGAATTGCCCCTCTGGTATACCAGAGACATCGCAGATTTGTTGTTATCCCAAAGACAAACATGAAATGTGTCGTGTACCTGGAATGCACCGGCACCACGGAGTCTTCTATACTCTGTGACCGGCACCCATACCCGTCAAATCAGTATACTGGAACGCTGCGTGGCAGCAGAGATAAGTATAATGCTAGTACTTACCCAGAACAGCTTCTTCACAAAGAGTTCTTATCCTAGATTCCCTTTTGTAGACAACCTTTACATATGAGGTAGATCTGCCTTAAGTTCATCCACTACACGACACAACGATAACACGGAATATGATGTAAGGGTCCTTTTTGCAGACAATCTTTACAGTAATAACCAAACTTGACAAACATATACACCTAGCCAGGAAACATATGTACACACAAAAATACACGCCACTTCCATAAGCGGCATGTATCATAACGTGTTTATTAATAAAAAAATAAAGAAAAAAACACGTGGATCGTAATCGGATCAGTAGTTGTTGAGTTATTTATAAGTTCAGTAATGGACAGACAGTCAGATAAACCTTTTATTTAGGTCATATCTGGGGATATCTACACTTAAAACTCTTGTTTTGGTAAGATAAGTGTATTCACTTATCTTACCGTAGCAAGAGTTTTGAGATATGACCTAAATAAAAGGTTTATCTGACTGTCTGTCTGTGTTTGAGTGTGCAGGGATTTTTGGTGCATTTTCAGGCCGCGTTCACATCAAACGTATACCCGCCGACTTGTGATCAAAATCAAAATCAAAAGTCATTTATTCAAATTAGGCTGAGAATCAGCATTTTTTGAACGTCAAAATTACAAAAGACAGTCCCCCAAAAACGCCCGCCCTTCACCACTTCCTAGTGCTATCGCTGGGAAGAAGAAGTGGCGCAACAAACTCCCCAGCAGCACAGCTGTCTGATCAAATTATATATGAAAAAAAAACAATGTCAGCTGTCGACTGACTGCTGATTGTGGAGATTACTGGTTAGATGTGAGCGAGCGTTACGTTTCGTCCGAACGCAGCTATAAAGGCAAACGTGAAAAAATAACTTTTTTTTGCCACCTGCGCTTATTTATAACACGTGTTCTTGAGTGAAGAGACTGGGATAAAATAAACTTGAGTTTCTTTTTTCGTTAAAACGCTTGTGTCGGATAATACCAAACGATTATTTTGGTTTCATTTCAAGAATGATCTTAAATTGCAATACGTTAGGTATTATAAACACTGTTATAATAAAGTTTATTCAGCTGGTAACATTCATGTAGATTTAAAATGATTGTTAATAGATAAAGAAAAAGGACATTCCATTTTTTATTTAGCTGGTAACATTTATGTACATTTGTTTTACGCCAATAAAATTGTAAATAGAAAAAGAAAAGATAGTTCCATAATTGATAAAAAGAAAACTACTGCTGTTCCATACGTTTTGACCGCGTAGGTATTGCACTTTTCTATGAAACAGAAGATTTTTGTTATGATAACCGACGAAAAATTTCGACGCTATGGGGTCTAAACTTATGTGCTGAATTCATGGTTACCTACCATACCTCTAATTTCCCTACATTTTGACATGTTTTTGACATTTGTTTGTCGCCGAGATGAGACAGCGACTAGATTTTGAACGTTTTAAATTACGAGCATTGGCCTTCCGACTGTGAACGTTCTTAAAATTACGAGAATTGCCCTTCTGGTTTCATGTAGTGGAAACCAGTTTGAACTGGCTTGTAGTACCAATAAAGAATCAATTAGGAAATGGTTATCAAATTAGTTCTGTGCTATTACAAACGATACGCTGTCAGAGTATTATTTCCAATTGCGACACTTCCTGTAAAATCTTATTAGATCACAGGACGCGGTAGTTTATTATCTACCGGGAACAACACGGCACCATCTTCGAAGAAAATAATAATGCTTTATAATGCTATTAGGAACAGGTGTTGCCGAGACAGAGGCTAATTTATTAAAGAAATTAATTCGTTGTTTCACGATTGATGGTATTATTAATCGGTATCACCTTTCTTCTTCGTCGGGCATAAGACTCGACTTCCAGTCTTATCATACAGGGTGGCAGGGGGACATCGACGCGCATACTAAACAATTAATTCTGCAGAAAATTGCTGTTCTATACATTTTTTTTATTTATTTATTTTTAATTTTTTTTTATATTATAGTAATAGTATGTACTTATGTGTATATAACCTATTTATATACATATGTTTAAGAGTTTTTTTTTTATCATTGTCCCTCTCAACAAAAGCACTAAGCACTCATGTAACCTCTTCACCACCCTTGGTTGACTGGTAGAGAATGCCTAAGGCATTAAATCCGCCTCTGTACCGTTTAGTGCGAAAAGTTTAAATAAATAAATAAACAGCTGAAACTATGAAAAATATTTGTTTTTGGTAATCGACGAAATATTTGAATGAATGAATTCGTTACAGATTGCGTGTCGATTTCCTGCCACTCTGTATAGTGTAGCACCCTGTGAGTGTAGTGTGAATTTGATAAAATATTAAGCTCCGCACTAGGACTATATTAATATTGAAAAAAAAAACTGAAAAATTATAGAAATCGACTGGTCTTGATTTCTCTCTGCTTACCCTGTAATGTCTCACTGCAGAGCAAAAGTCTCCATACTCTCTTTCCACTTCTCTCTGTTTAAAGCTGCTAAAGACCAGTTCTTGTTGAAGGAGTCCAGCTCATTCATTCATCATAAAATAAATAGTGACATAACTACGAGTATCTATCTGTGAAAAAATATCTATCATAATTATTCTGTGAAAAAAAAAATCTTTTGTGTTTTAAAATGTTTTGGGTACGTACATTTGACCATACTTATGTCATAATCTAAGTATTTTATCAACCAAATAGACTATCAAATTAATTGCAAGACCATGATAATATAATCGTCGACCAGATTTGTACTTACCGAGAATCAAGACAAGAAAAAACAGTTGAAGCGTGTTTTTGTGAGATATAATATACGTACACATTTTACAGTAGTGAAATTATATATTATATATATATATCAGTAATATTCAGCTGCATCCGGTTAGACGAGAAGCCAACCCCAACATATTTGGGAAAAGGTTCGGCAGATGACGATGACAGTAATAATGAAAATACGAGATTGTGCAAACAGGACCCCGATTGCGTAACACACAATCAATCGGAATATTAATCATTTTGAGGCAAGTTGCTAATCCATTGCTTCATAGGTTCGAAAAATTTGTCTGCGCCACACGTAAATAACGCAATGAATGTTGTTGAACTGCCAAAATGAAACCGATTCCGATTAATCGTGTGTTACGCAATTAGGGTGCTGAACCCCGATTTAGAACCTTTTTTGTTCGATTTATATTTGCATTATATATTTTTAAGCCAAGAAAATAAAATAACGCACTCTGCCCAATCCTTTGCCGAAACAAGGCATGATGTTATGATATGTAAAATAAAAAATAAGCAAGTGATTTGCATAATAATATACTATGAAAATAAGTCGATACAAATTTGGTTCAATCAAAAAGTTTTGAATTGTACCACAGCAACTCGAAATGCGGTCACCAATCTATTTCGCTTGGCAGTTGATTACGAGTTACGTTCATCCTTTGTAGTTATTGGATCGAATAACATTGGCATTGTCTATCAGTGGATGACCCACGGCATAAAACGAATTGGTTGGTAAGTGTAACGAAATGACATTTGGTTTTCAAGCTCTGGGAAATGAGTCTTCAACGCTTGATTACCGCTAAAAGCTACAATCTTCAAACTATTTCTGTGTTGATAAATCATATAATATTGAAGAAAACAGTGACGAAACATTGATTTGTCAATCTAAAATTGAATATCTTATATGGCTTTTATTCTCTTGTCAGCCTATAATGTTCCCACTGCTGGGACACAGGCCTCCTTTCTGTGAATGGGAGTGGGCGATAATCCGCCACGCGGGCCTAGTGCAGTTTGGTGCATAACACATGTCTTCGAGGTTTTTTGGTTGCATGACATACCTACCGTTCAATCACAATGTTTTCCTTCACCGTATTGAGAGCAGTGCTGATGAAATTCAATACGTAAAGTTACCAGTATAACTTGTAAGACGGGGCTGGTCACTGCTTTAATTTTGTCTTGCACGTCAAAAACGTCAAGGTCTATTACAAGCTTTTATTTAAGTTGCGATGTTCGGGTGGATTCTTGCAACTCAATTTTGAAGCAGATATCTTCAACCGATTGAGCTGAAATTTTGCATGCATGTGTAAATCGGATGACAATGCAAAATTATTATAACATGGAGCTGATCTGATGATGCAACCGGAAGGTGGAAATAGAAACTCGGTAGTTAAACGACACAACCCCATCGAATTTGGACTCGTTTGATTCGTCTTGACGAGAATTTTGGTGCTAGATAGTAACTAGGGTCTGATGATAGAGCTGGAAGATGGCCATAGGAACTCGTTAATTAAACGACACAATCCCATCGAGTTTGGGCTCGTATGATTCGTCTTGACGAGTACTTTAGTGCTAGATGGTAACCTGGGTCTGATGGGGAAGATGGCCATAGGAACTCGGTAATTAAACCACATAACCTCATCGAGTTTTTTTGCTATAAGACCAATGTGTCAGTGAGTGTAACTTTATCTGTATCTTGTGTATTGTGCGTCTTTGAGTCTGTCCTAAATAAATGTATTTTCTTTCTTTCTTTTTTTTAGTGAAGTTTCAATTTACTGGGAGTTTTTGACTTTAGTGGTCAAGTAATCACGAGTTCGAGAATAGGTACAGTCGGCAAAATAGATAAGTAACCAGGGTATCGGATATAGTTGAAGTTTAGTAAGAAACCGTTGGATATTATTAAACGAAATTTAATTTGATAAATAAACTATTTGTTTTCTATTAATGAAATTAAATTTCATTCGAAAACATCCATCAGTTTCTTGCCAAACTTCAACTATATCCGACGGCCCTGGTTACTTATCTCCTTTGGTGACCGTACATATAACGGTAATCATATCCGCTTATTGTCTTATCATCATCTCATGTTAGTCATCCAAATAAATGTAGCTGGAATTTCAGTACGTAATAAATCTTTTTAAAAATAATCTACTTATTGTTATTATCGCAAACAAAGATAATGAAATTCTTCAGTGAATGCATCAGTTGTTTACGAACTAATGTCATTATAATTTATTGTTTAATGCATGTTAATGATGGTTTTTACTCAAGTGCATGTTTCGGGGTTGCCTCATTTTTGCCCGATTAAGTACTCAAATTGTATTTTTTTATAAAATCAAAAAACGAATCGGAGGGAGTAAATGTCCTTTTTGTCCCACGTAGTATATTTTTCTGTTTCATAACTACCTCAATTTCATCTCGAGCAGAGCAGTGCAGTTCAACTTCTTTTTTGTTCTATAGTTAAGTAAAAAAAAGCAGTGCAATTCAACTTCTGCCTTGCTATAAGAGCTGGTGGTAAGCCCCCAGACTATGTTAAGTGATACGATAAGCTTCTCCATCTTTTAAGAGCGTTGACAACGTACGGCATTTCATACAAACTTCCAAGTCCTTTTTTTTCGAAATGCATGAACCGATTTTAATGAAACTTCCTACGCATACGCAGGATCTAAAAAGTTAGTTGAGGATTTTTTTGAAAAATAGTGTTACAGCTAAAATAGACCGATTTTAAATTTTCCATAGAAACAAAGATTTCCAATTACCTTTTTTTAAATAAGACATTTCGAAAATGTTCTTAGCTAACTTTTTAGACCTATGTATTCTGCTTATGGGTATGAAGTTTCATTAAAATCGGTACTTGAATTTCGAAAAACAAGGACTTGAAAGTTTGTATGAAATGCCGTACGTTGTACACGCTCTTAATAGATGGAGAAGCTTATCGTATCACTTAACATAGTCTGGGGGCTTACCACCAGCTCTTATAGCAGGGCAGAAGTTGAATTGCACTGCTTTTTTTTACTTAGTTATAGAACAAAAAAGAAGTTGAACTGCACTGCTCTTCAGTGGTAAGCTCCCTGAACAGAAATAGTAAATAGTACAAACCGACGAAAGGATGTTTCAGTTTCAAATAAGGTTGTCTACCTACCCAAAGACAAGTCACCCAAACAAAAGCCAACAGAACCACAAAGGTTTTAATAAAACATCGTATTTCAAACTTAACAAGAAGAAATCACCACGCGTCGCGTTGCCGTCTCGATTTGTAGCCGCCACGGTAACAAATGTACTGAAATTGGCTCAATAAACTAAGTCCTTGGTCTCTGAATGGCTATTAGCCGTTGACCACGGCTACCGACCCGGGCTATTTGCTACATTAATTATTTAAATGTACACCCGTGCCAATCCCGAGGGCTTATTGTTGTTAATAATTTTGTTCTGTTGATACGTTCCTTGAGGGATTGTGGAACGTTGGTTGCTGATGAAATGAAACTGTGGTCAGGAATGATCAAGCGTTTAAATGGAAGGGTCAATGATGAACGCGTTTGTGGAAATAGTAAAATAGTGCTTAATAAATATAAAGACCAGCCACAGCACTGAAGATGGAGCTGTAGACAGAACGTGACCTTCCAGTATTTTGCTTAAATAATTTTCTAGTTACAGAATCGTTTTTGCTTGGTTTCCGGCCATTTATAGTCGAGAGTATAAAAAGAGAACAAAATACATTCAGATTTTCCCAGAAAGTCAGGCCCGCTTATAGCCTTGCTAACAGGCTATTATTTTCACCACGATAAGGTTTTTAATCTTAGTCATGCCTTCATGACCCCTCCCACCCTTTCTCTCACAGAGAGGAGGCCTGTGTCCCAGCAGTGCGAACATTATAGTCTGATTATACATGCCTTTATGCGAGTAAACGAATATTCTACCATTTTCTCCAATAAACTGACCATATAATAAAAATATCTACACCGAAAATACTTCCAGATGACTCACTTAAGGAAAAATCGAAAGGAAAAAAGCTTTGTCTATACGTATAACTAAACAGGACTCAATTACGGGAGAACACTCACAAGGTTTGGTACAGGATTGCGGTTGGACAAAGCTAGTAATTAGAGGAAATCAAATGACGACCCTGGCTATGTATTCACGGCCTAAAATAACATTACAAGGAAAACATTGGGTTTGTGTGCTTCTAATATAGCTGTGTGTACTTACAAGTAGGTACTGTGATTGTGGTGTAGTCGTATCGTTTGGGATAGGCTGTTTTGCGTTGTTCCTGGCAAAAGTTAGTCTATTTTGGTCTATAACCTGAACGCCAATTCCCGTAATGAAACTTTCAAAATCAAGTCACAATCTCATCTCAGCGACAATCAATTTCAAACACTTATCAAAAGTTTAGGGAAATTAGAGGTATTTTTGACAGACTGAAACTGAGATCACTATGAACATTCTTAAAATTACGAGAATTGCCCCTCTGATAAAGTTATAATATCTTGCTAACTTTAGTTAGTGAAATTCCTATCTTGAATTCAGTACTTTCAACTATTAGATATATATACGAGTTAGATGGCGTCTGTTCAGGGACACGGCCTTCAGTAATGAAGTACGCGACCAAGAAGAGATGATCCAAGCCTAAAACTGCTAAAGTCTGATGATTGATAAGTCTCGAAGTCCCGATTCTCGCTCATGACCTGTAACCAAAATTCAAAGACAATATGACACACACTATCCCCGCCTGCGTGGAAATTACGGCCCACTTCCTCTCACAGAAAGAAGGCCTGTGTACCAGCAGTGGGAATATGGCTGACAGACAATAAAAGACATAAGATTATATTAAATTTTAGAGTGGCATTTATTTTAAATAAACGACATATATAAGATTATATTCAATATTAGAGTGGCATTTATTTAAAATAAAAGACAAATAAGATTATTATTCAATATTAGAGTGGCATATTATATTAAAATAAAAGACATATAAGATTATATTCAATATTAGAGTGGCATTTATTTAAAATTTTGAGCAGTGGTGGCCCAGTGGCAACGGCCCCGACTACAAGTTCCAGGTCGTGGGATCAAACCCTGTCAGACGCTTTACTTTGTGTATATAACTTATCACCACTGCTCTCAAAACGGTGAAGGAAAACATTGTGAGGAAACCGGAATGTCGTAGAATCAAAATTCGAAGACATTTATGACATCTACCAACCCGCGCTGGGCCCGCGTGGTAGATAATAGCTCACTCCCACTCGAAGAGAGGAGGCCTGTGTCCCAGCAGTGGGAACATTATAGGCTGATTATGCTATGATACTTATTTAAAAACCAACCCTCGTAGCCCCGAAAGGATCACGGGAGTATCAGTAATTTAGCGTCGCTATCATCCGGGATCATAGTCGGCATCGAACAATAGTGACAGGGGAAATAACAAGCCTGATTCCGGTACTTATCTTCGAATGCGAAGCGATGCGACATAGTTCCGATCCCCATTGTTGTGCACTTGAATTATTTCAGTTGTACCAATCTACAGTGCTGGAAAACAAAACTATCGATAAAAAAAAATATAAAAAAAACACATCAAAGAGAAAATTAATTTGGGTTTCGAAAAAAAATATTTTTCCCTTATGATTTTGGCCGAATGTACTCGTATAACCTCCTCTTTTTTCGAATTCTGTTAAAATAATCGAAAATATTATTTTTTTATGATCTTTCATGATTGCTGATAGTTTGTTCAACATTTATTTACTTTTACGTACACACTGGATTCCATTTGATTTGTTATTAGAAACTGATCTGATGATAGTTGCAATGCCGATGGGATGCTAAAGGGAATTACAGTGCAACCTCGATATAACAAATCGGAAGGGAACAAGTAAATATTCGTTATGTCAAGTAATTCGTTAAACTGAGGTTTGTTATATTGAGGTTAGGTTGGTCTAAAATTTGTTATAAAGAGGTAAAAACATGTCGAAACCTGTCGCGACTGAATCACATAATAATGGGAACGTTATGTAAAGGTTTTGGGTTGACAACATTCATTAATTAGAGATTTACACTTTTTTTTGATAGTTGAAAATTCGTTATAGGAGGTTTTTCGCAAAAAATCTTCGCAATGTACAGGTATATTTTACACTGACTCTTATGAACAATTCAAGGGGATTACGAAGAACATGTTTGATCGAGGAATTCGTTATATTGAGGCGTACCTCAATATAACGAATTCCTCGATTAAACATATTCTCATTCATATCATCATATTCACGCTCTCCCTAGAATACAGTGCAACCTTAATATAACGTATTATATTAAAGTTGCACTGTATTATCTAGGGAGAGCGTGGCCTTAAGTTACTACTAGTACCCACTTCATCTTTTAAAAAAAAATTATTACGTACATCCCTATTTTATAAAACTAACATTTGCATTCAGGGAATATTGGACTGCTACGGAGTCATTCATTTAAATAATACGAAATTGAGATTTAGGAAGTGAGGTCCTTTTTTCAGGGCCCCTGTTCGCCAGTAGCAGTTCCGGATACCGATGGGCTACTATTTTTATTACTAAATGTTTTATATTTATATAAGTATTCAAATAATTAAAAAAATAATTTGTATGTAGATTTAATGACTAAAGGAGAAAACAATAAACTATCGACTACAACAAATTCAATAATCGACAGCGTAACATCACTAACAATGAAACGGACCATCGAAGTTCTCCAGTCGATACTCGCAGACAATGATAAGAGAAAATAATGGCGATAGCAATGATTGTTCTATTGCGTTAGAACGAGACAGAATGTTTTAAAGACTTTGAAGTAGGTCCTTTGGTAGACAACTGATGCGCTGAACTACATGTTTAGCGATTATACCAGCTGACTTTTTTACCGTCTGGACAAAAACAGGCTAAAAAGTGAACGGAATAGAAGCCTATGGCACAGAAATCCCTTTTTTTTTTCAAACTAAAATGAAATCAATGAATGCTATTACTTATTTGAAGTAAACTTTTCATACTAAAACAAAAATAAATAAATATATCGACAATTAATATAAAAAAATAACTAATAGGAACCCTACTCTACGCGCGGAAATTATCAATGAATTCGAAGCGACATTAAATCCTTTAATTGAAGCCAGCCGATGGCTTCAATCAAAGAACTGAATTAAAAAAAAAAAACTCCCTTCACCGAGAGGAGGCTTATGTCCCAGCAGTGGAAATGTTATATGCTGATTATGTATAGACTATAACTAGCCATACCAACACTCAATATCAACATGTAGTTTCAGCTGTCAAGAGGATCGAGAGCCAGTCGATCAGTTGAGCAAATGTATGTAATCAAACTTGAGGGCACTTTACTGGAGAGTTGAGTGGCAGGGGATTACAGAATCAATTGCAGAGGCCCTCACATGACCGCGCAAAGTAAACCTTACTTAAATAAGAACGACTTTTTAATGGAAAATCCTATTTTATTTTGGTAACAAGCATAATAATTGATATCAAGACCAACTATACAAGACCCCACCGTGCCTCGGAAAGCACGCTAAGCCATTGGTCCCGGTTGTCATTCGTGGATCTTTGACAGTCGTTACGGGTCGTTAGAAGCCCAAAAGTCTGACCACCAGTCTTACCAAGGGGTATCGTATTACCCAGTTACTGGGTTGTGGAGGTCAGATAGGCAGTCGCTCCATGTAAAATACTGGTATTCAGCTGCATCCGGTTAGACTGGAAGCCGACCTTAACATAGTTGGGATAAGGCTAGGCAGATGATGAAGCATAATTGATATCATTCATAAATATGAATAAAGTCTTAAAACTAAATAAATATTGTGTGCCAGATCAGTAATTTCAAATTTAAAATCATGTCACCCAAAAATCAGCAAAGTTTAAGTAAGGCTGGGGCATAAGTTTGCCGCATGTCGAACGAGTCATGGGCCAAATCTACCACCATATGGGTCCCAGAAAAAATCCGGTGACATCGCATCATTCATCACCATCTGCCTAACCTTTCGCAACTACATATATTGGGTTCGGCTTTCAGTCTAACTGAATACAGTTTTTAACTATATACTTTATTCTATCCAAGTCTCGTTTTGTTTTCTCGCCAAACTTGAACAGTAAAAACTTTGCGAAAACATTATGAAAATTTTAATCCTCCTTAGTATAATCTAACCGAGGCTTTAACTTAGTTACGAAACTAGCTAATCAATATAATATATTCGCGATGCTGATAAACTTAGTTTAAAACCTCTTCAGGTGAGTTTAAACTACAAAATTGCCCGCGAGCGAGTTTCTCTCGTGTTAGAGGAAATAGCTTTATTTTGTGAGAAATTTTTAGTTTGAAAATACGCAGATTCTAGATAAAAATAACTTTAATCACGTGGTTTTCGGTATTTTTGGAACGAAGTTCATTAACACGGCTTGCTGTAGGGTAACTGGTAGAAATTGTCACGTAATGAGGTGTGTTAGGCGAATTTCTCTCTCTATCCGGTTTTTTGTATATTAAATACTGCCTTCTGCCTCTTTTGTCTGCGTGAAATTTCTCGTCCCCCGACCTCGTCGCATCGCATCACCTGCCCTATTAGTTTGTTTTCGCTTAGCGTTCTTCCTGACTTGTTATCTTTTTGCTCGGCTCTTAAGAATAGAATAGAATAGAATAGAAAACTTTTATTTCAGACAGGAGTCCATAAGGTTAGTAACAATTTTACTTAACTTCTAGTGTTAGTAGGTTACAGACACAAATCTACATACAATTAAATTCAGCGTGGAGCTTCATCCACCTCCGCAACATCGGGGAATCCCACCGATCTGCGAACACACTGAGAATACTGTTAGTGCCGCCGCGAATACGCGTCATCAGGGATGCGCATCTACTCCTAATAATGGCGGCAAAACCATTAATATTATTATCCGCAAACATCCCTGACGCACTGCAACGCCACGGCAACCTCAACAGTACTCTCAGTGCATTATTATATTGAACGCGTAGGTCGCTGTATGCCCGCTGAGTGAAGTTGACCCACAGGCTGCACGTGTAGAAGGACTGACAGTAAGCTTTGAACAGCGTAACTTTGACTGCCCTCGTACATCGTGCAAATCTGCGGGCCAGCATGTTACAACGGACAGCCAGCGACCTACGTTCCCTTTCAATGTCGCAATTGTCTTTTAGATCTTCAGTGACCCAGTGGCCCAGATACTTAAATTTATCCACCCTTCGCAGGGGTTCTCCACACAGTGCAACATGAGGAATACACGAATATGTCACCCTGCCTGCTTTAAAAACCATTAGTTCGCTCTTGCAGACGTTATATCTGAGCCCATGAGTCACCGCATATTCTTCGCATATAGCGACCAGTCGCCTCAGAGCACCGATCGATGGGCTCAGCAACACCATATCGTCAGCATAACTAATATTGTTAATGCATACCCCGTCAATATGACATCCGACTTTAGTGCTGCTGAGCTCAAGGATCAGCTGGTTCATGTATAGGTTGAAGAGCCTGGGTGAGCTGAGCCCCCCCTGCCTCACCCCGCACTCCAACCGATACACGTCCGAGTGCGACCCAACCCACTTCACGCTATTGCTTTGACTACCATACCAGTACTTGAATATTGACACTATTTCAGGTGGTATCGTAGTCTCACATTCCAGTTTACGCCACAAAACATCGTAACAAACGAGATCGAATGCCCTTGACAGATCGAGAAAACAGGCAAAAATAGGAGTCTTCCTGTCTGTGTAGTATTGAACAGTCTGCTTGAGGCACATGATTGCACTCTCGGTTGACAGCCCAGGCCTAAAACCGAACTGGGCATCATGTAGCTCGAGGTGTTTAGCCAATTGCTTGTCAAGCAGACTGTCCATAACCTTTGCTATGACAGTGGCCAGAGAAATGGGCCTGTAGTTGGAAATGTCAGAGACATTCCCGGTTTTATTTTTCACAATAGGCACTACCATTGTATACATTAGGTCATCCGGTAAGTATCCGTGAGTAACGCACATGTTAAAAAACAAAGCGAGTACACGCGGCAAGTGTCCCCCCGCGTACCTCAGGTGCTCGATGCTGAGACCATCATGACCCGGGGATTTACCCCTCTCCATTTTCTTTATAATGGCTGAAATTTCTTTTGCCGTAAAAACAATAGAAACGTCCCCAGAGTTGGCCCCAGCATCAACCACCTGTACAGGTCTAGTAAGAGGTGACTCAACCTGGAAATGACGCCGGAATGCATTGGCTATATCAGCCGGCTCGTGAACGCCCGCCACGCTCACAGGGGGACTCAACCTTGGATTCAAACTATTCGTCGATTTCCAAAATGATCCAAATTTCTTTTTTGTGTGATGTTTAGCTAAAATATCCATTTTAATCTGCTGTTGGTTATCTTGACAGTATTTCAGATTGGTCTTAAAAGTTTTTCTAGATTGACACATTTTATTGTAAACATAACCACTGGCAGGTTTACTATACCACAACCATGTTTGGTAACACAGTCGAGCCTCCCTGTGAGCGTCACGCACATACTTGTCCAGGAATGTATCTTTTGCTATTGTGACGCATTTGTTTACATAAATAAGTACGGTCGGCACCTTCCTTCAAAATGCTAACCAAACTGGTATACATTGTATCCAATATTTGCACGTGATTAGCGTTAGAACACATTTTATGAGCGCAATACCGAAAATCATCTGGAAAATCTATTAATTTTAATTTAGAATTACAAAAATTGGAATAATCATTAATTTGAGAGATATCTCTTTCACCCCATATTATCTTATTACAAGTATAGATTGGGTTTACTAATTTAGGTATTATTAAATCCATATTACACTCAATAATTAAAGGAATATGATCCGACAAATAAACTCCATACAAAACTGACGCATCTAAAACTAAATGTCGTGCCGCGCTGCTCACCACACAGTGATCAAGCCAGCGCAATGCACCGTTAGCGGTACTCTCAAACGTAAACGTGTCCTTCGGAAGTAGTTCCATATCAACACATGACCATGATTGCTCCCCACATACAGTTAACAGTTCATTTGAAAAGCGCTCACCTGGATGTGCATTAAGATCACCCAATATAAATACTGATTCAACATTACTGTTCTCAATTATAGCGATAATTTCACTTAGGCACTCCGTAAATTCAATTAGATTATCAGCCGAGCTAGTCGGCATATACACTGAAAATATCAATAGGGAACGATCCGCGTGCTCAATCCTTATAGCCACCAGACGATCACTATTACACTGCACCACCGATACCGTCGCAAACGCTGATTTCCTCCATAGAAGCGCTACTCCACCATACGGTCTTCCTATAAGGACTCCGGAAGACGTGTCGACGGCGGACTTGCCCGCATACGCGAAACCATCATCAATGCTACCGAGATAAGGCACATCATGGGGTAAAAGCCAAGTCTCCTGCAATGCAATAACATCAGCGACACGGCACAATCTGCGAACACAATCAGCTGATCGAATAACATTCTTGCAATTGAATGTTGATAAAGTTACATTTTTTTTGGCGTTATTATCCATCAGTTACAACGGGATTCTCATTAACAATATCTGAGACTTTTCCTTTCCTGAAATTAATGAACCGTCTGAACATTATTCCCTCCGGCCAGAGCTTGTCATCCAAAAAAGTACATAATTTATGTTTAGGTATAAACAACTTAAATGCGTTATATTGCCTCTCCGACTTCATATTAAGTTTCTCTAATTTTACAACTTCACTAGTTTTTTGCTGTATGTATTCACATATGTCTTTTTCCGTTGTATCTTTATTCACATTAGAGATAAAAACGGGTATTTTTATCTCGGCAGCTTTAAAATTGCCAACTAAATTAGAAGCAGCTTTTCCTGTCATGCCAACAAATCTATTTCTCGTTTTTGACTTTTGCACCAATATCCATTGTTCTTCAGGCTTATTTTTCTTCCATTCGGATCTTTTTACAATTTTTTAAGGTTTTAGCGTGATGTTAGATAGCATTCCTTAAGGATTGGGCTGCCAAATGCAAAACCATTTTTTCAAATCCGACTTCCAGATATTAGCGCGTTCAAAAAAATAAAAAACAACAAACTCTTCAGCCTTATTAGAAGTATAGATAATAAGAAAGAGACATGCGTGGGCGTGCGGAAGGAACACCGCCTCACGGGGGTCCCCCGACGGCCATTACCACTGGGCCACCACGGCTCACAATATTACAAGTAAAATATTTCTCAAATATCTAAATAAATTCAGACATTTGAAAACTACTTGAGACTCTCTAAAGAGCGCCAAATAGCCATTTATACGAGGCTCATTGTGAAAAAACTTCGCTTGTTAAATTAAGACCTGGTACTTCCAAAGTCTTTATTACACACAGATCAGAGAAAGTTCATAACATTTTAATTAAATGTTAAAGTATTGTTAATTTCACCGACGTGGGAGGTGCTAGGGCGCGAACATGGCTCGCCGGAAGCTACGAAAGAGCTGCGGCCAAGATTTATGCGTTGTGTTCCCTCCCAGCGTGGGGGAATGTGGGGGTAAGTTATGAACTTGTAGCGTTCTTTTTATCATGTTATTTGCCCTCAAGTGTCAAGTCTCAGGAATGCGGATAATTTTATTAAAAGTGTTAAGCTGTTGCTGAGGTGGCTGAACATGGTGTTGTTATTGTTATTAGTAATTACAGATGGCCGATGGGGCTGAAAGGTTCTGGAGTGGCGAGCGCGTACTGGAAGATGTAGCGTTAGTCACCTTCAATAAGGTGGACCGGTGGCCTGGGCAAGGCCACAGGAATCCGCTGGATGCGAGAAGCATAGAGCTGGTCGAAGTGACGGTGCTTGGGGGAGGCCTATGTCCAGCAGTGGACGTCGTTCGACTGAAAGGAAGATGGTTATGACGATTAGTAATTAACCAACTGTTTATTGATTTTGTTACGATGATTCTAGTTTATCGTTTGTGAATTCCAGATACAGCTATATGAACATAATCCAGTATATTTATTTATTCATTTATTTCAGGCGACGTAGGCCCATAGATAACCTTAACTTAAACATAGCATATTTTTATTATAAAAATTAAATAGTACTTCCCTAGCTAGTTCTTGTGCTGTTCTGTGGTACTTGTCCGCGGAAGCGACGGAACACCACGTCCTGCGGCCAGAAGTCTTCTTCCATGACGACGGGCAGATAACAATTCGGTACACGCACCACGAACGCCTTGAAGTTGACGTATAGCACATGTAGGCACGCCCTGTATACCTGGAGGCTTATGGGGACCAAAGCATGGTAAGTAAGGTATGCGAGAGAAGAGAGATTTTATTTCAGCTACATCGTCTTCACATTACATAATTAACGTATAAACAAAATGTTGTATAAGATTTCAAAGGAGAAACTAAGGGGTTTTTTGCCTTACCTTTTGGAAGGGGCAACATTTGGATTCAATTTAATTTTCTAGAAAATTTTGACGTACAAATGTGAGTTTTAATCGCCTACTTGAAATAAGTGATTTGACCAAAGTGAAAACATAGGTTAGGGAGAAATTGACGAAACTTTTATACCTAAAATAAGTCAAATCCCGAGAAATTTTGAATTTTTTACCGTTTTCCCTTACCATAGAACTATCAGACGTCAATTTCATTGCAAGGATAAAAGATTTTGACGGAAAGAAGAGAGAATACAAGAGACTTTGTTAAAATCAGCCCATACAAGAAAAAAAATGTAACTTATATTTTCGTCGCGCCACCTGCTATTAACTTAAACCACTACCAAACTAGAGTTGGTTTCATTAATTAATACCTTCGTACTACACACGTTGCTTCCCTTCACAAGTAAACAGTTGACGGTGACTGTTTGCAGTCTCAGGTTGACACACAACAAAATAATACACATTACTTCGTGAGTTCCAGGAACCCGACCACACTACCTTAAGGCTCTATTGCTGAAACGTCTACATTGAGTTCCGAGTCACTTTTGCCGTAGAATTGTTGATATTGCAGTCGCTAAGAAAAAACCAAAACACGAACCGGCAGTCCTCACAGTCGGGTTTTTGTTTTTTTATTTGCACATGAATCATTCTTTATGAATCAGTACTTAAATAATAACGACCAAATACAAATTATCTAAAAAATAAAAATAAACTAACAGAGGAATATCCCAAATTACCTTTTTAAACAGACTGTAAAAGAGTCTGGATTTCAAAAGAGACTGTGACCTCTGAGTTTGTTTCGGCCTTTCTTCTCAGAGTAGTCAGATGGGAAACGCCGGCCTCATCTAATTTAAAAAAATATAATTGACGTGTAAAAGTGTTTGTAAAAACCTACACACTAAAATGTAATCAGTTATATTTTAAAATTTTGTACAGATTACGCATAAACGCTTCTAATTCTCATCAAATTTTTAATTATATACGTCGGCTTTTTCGAATTTTCGAGATCTAAGCCACCTAAACGTCCTGAAGCTTTTAAAGAATTTTTCTCTAAATACCAGGATCGGGCCTATAAATTCGGCTAATTTATTACTAAACATTGGTAGTACCCGCATTTAAATACGAGACGTGCTGATAGTCTCATACACCTAAAAAAACAATTGCGTCAGGCTTTTTTTGGAAGATGATGACATACCTTCTTGGCGGATATCATTACTATTATAATAATTAATTAGTGATTACGATTTAATCTATTAGGCTTGCACAATAATAATAGCAGGTTTGTATATCAAGCTAATTTAACTGGTGGCCAAGGTGAGTTAAAGCTGCGAAACACACATACAATGGCAAGCGATCGCAATGCCTTTAATTTTGACAATTCAGCCACGTTCAACGCGATATTTACGTTACTGGGAAGACGAATTTTTCTAAACTATGAAGCAATGGATTACGAATTTCCTTCAAAACCCTAGGCCTGTCAATGAAAGTGTGTTTCGCAATTAGTGTGCTCGCTGGTCTTTAGCTACGAATGGGTTAGGGCACGCCGCAAGACCGGAAAGACCTGTTATGAAGGAGTGGCTAGAGAGACGACATGGCGCCCTTTATTTCCGGCTGACAAAGTTGTTCTTCAGACATGGGTTCTTCGGAAAGTACCTAGTATACCGTATAGGCCGGAAACCGACCCGTTTGCCAAATAATGGAGGGATTTTGAAAATTCATCCCCTTTTTTTTGTGGATGGGAAATCATCAAATGACCCCCCCTCCCGCTCTGGGTGGAGCGGAAGGGAGTATCAGACTCTTACTGACTAAAACCCACCCATGTTCCTTCCTTAGCCCTTTCTGTCCCAGGGCAGCGGTAACCCTTTCGGCCGATCCCGCTACCCCCCTAAATTCATCCCCTAAAGGAAGTAAACAGGGGATGAAAATTTGTATTTGTTCGTCATTTTTTGCCCAAAGGAAATACCATCGGGCAAATGGTTTGTACGAGTACCTATACAGGCTGGCAGGGACATCGACGCACAACCTGCTACCATGGAATCGGTACATGTTTCTGTACCCCCAGCTCTGCGTTGAAATTTTTAGGTGTTTATTAAAAAAAGAATCTGTTGTTTCCTATAAAAGTGCAATTACCTACGCGGTCAAAATTCGATGTATGGTCCCCTTATTTCTTGTTATCTGTACAAAAAATTGCAGAACTTTTGTGTGACATGAAATTATTCATCCATCACTCACGTGACATTTTGATTAGTTTCCAGAGAGAATATAATCCATTTATAATAGATCTAACGGCCGTAATATAAAAGGCCTAAATATAAATTCAATTTTATAAAGATTAAATTTGTTATATTGGTGGTTTGACAGGCCATTATCTGCCTGCGATAAAAATATAAATATTGCATATATATTACGATTTTAATCTATGTGAGTATTAAATTACTCGTTTTGTAATTTAAAGAAAGAAAATAAAGTAAGAAAAAGTATCTATTGCGACTCGTACAGGAAGATCACAAACACAGTCAAAAATTCGCAGCGCTGGTATTCTGATAGGGCCCACTGTGATGTAAAAGGCAGTTACAGAAATAAATAAATAATAAAATAGTTAAAAGTATGGAGGAAGCAGACGTGTTGCACCGACACCAAGGAAATTTGGATAAAGGTAAGAGAATGATGATGAGGATGATGGTGCTTGAAATCCTTTTAGAAAAGGTGGAAACGACGATACAACAATAATTTAAACTTCGTAGGTTAGATATAATATCTAATGGCGTTCCTAGTCTGCATTAAAATATATCCAATAGTTTAGTCACTATAGCTAGTCAGATCGGCCAAGCCCATAATCGGCCCATCACTACTTTTTAATTTGTTTGACAAAAAATTATTTAATTTCGATGTTAAGGATTTATTTGATAGTTTCAAAATACTGTTATGCATTACTATTGCCAGTGCTTTCATTTACTGTCGTATTGTTATATTTATTGTCGTATTGTTCACATTTATTGTCGTATTGTTCACATTTGTTGTCGTATTGTTCACATTTATTGTCGCATTGTCCACGTTGTATTAGGTACACTAGGTAACGACTACCGAACAAAACGCCTAGAGCCGAGGACACAATTATTTTGTCAGAAAATAAGATTATCTTCACGAAAAGGACTAAAAAGCTTTCTAACTAAGCGCTTTCACAAACTAGGCAACTAGTAGCGACGATTTTTAGGGAGGATTACCGTTTGACCCTTGTTTGATCCGGATGGCGGCCACGTGAGGCCTTATATTAATCCACGTGGTGGGGGGCGTGACACTAAATCCCAATCAAAACAATGGTTGAAGCCGGTGGGCAGGTGTGCGTGGTAGTGTAGCGTTGAGTCGATGACATCGTGGATATTACGTAATAGCTTTTGAGGATTTTTAGGTCTCCTAACAGTTTATTTCATTTAGATTATTTTATAAGACATTAGCATTTGGGCTAAGTTATAACAGCCAACAGTCGATCGATCAGAATAAGCTATGCTTGCCGTGGTTGGTCCGTCGTTGGGTGACCATCTTCGCACGTTAAGCCGCTGGTCCCAGCTGTCATTCATGGATTTATGACAGTTTTTACGGGTCGTCAGTAGCCCGAAAGTCTGACAACCAGTCTTACCAAGGGGTATCGTATTACCCAGTTACTGGGTTGTGGAGGTCAGATAGGCAGTCACTCCATGTAAAATACTGGTATGTAGCTGCATCGGGTTACACTGGAAGCCGACCCCAACAGTTGGGAAAAGGCTAGGTAGATGATAGGATCTGTCCGCGGCTCCACCCATGTGGTAGTCGGAATTATTTCACGGGAACATATTACCGGGATAAAAAGTATCCTATGTCCTAAACCAGGTCATGGTGTACCTGTAGATTTCATCGAAATCCGTTCCACGCAACTTTTTATAATATTTGTGTTCCTCCATAAATACAGTTATTAACGTAATAGTATGAATAACTACAAACTTTAAACCTCATTAACGGTTAACACTAGTATTCAATATCGGCGGGACTGACAGGTCTATTTGTCTAACCCTGTTTATCCAGACACTGCAGCAGTATTGCTGCAATGTCTGGATAAACTCGGGAACGGGAACTCTTCAGTTAACACATACAAACTGTATAATTCGTATGTGTTAACTGAAGCGTTCCCGCTATTAAGTAATGTACGAGTATTTTCCCGGTATTAAGTTCATAAATATTCTAATAATAAAAATCGATCCATATTATTGCTGGAGATATCGTGTAACATACATACAAGAAAAAACACGTTCAAATTGAGAACCTGCTCCTTTTTGAAGTCAGTTAAAAACAAAACAAAACAATCAAACATTGTGTCCAGTAAAAATCTAAAGATAAAGGTGAAATCAAAAACTCTCGACATAAATAAATCTATTGAGACATCTTAATCACTGTGGAACTAAACAACAAAACAAAAACCTTTTATGAAAGACGAGAGCGAGAAGCTAGCAATTTTTACGATTATCCCAGACAAGAGGGGCCCATTGAGCACAAGGAGCTACGACGTCAACCCTCAAACGAAGAAAACATTGAAAAAAAATGAAGAAAGCAAAAGTGCCCCTCGTTATGTAAATTAAAACATCTTTTATCCATAGCCCATTTGTAGAGAATCATTTGTAATTTGCAAACAGGATATTTTCCAATTTGTCCAGAGATCCTCCACTACTGCTGTTTTTTCCGTACTAATGGCTGGATATATTTTCGCATTACGGTCCTCCGTTGTTTCTAAGGTCGCCTGAGAAATGGCAGGCAATTTTGTAAGTTTAAAACAAAAACGGCGAGACGGGATGATAGGGCGGAATGCTTGTAAGCTTTGCTTATAATTTTCTTTTATTGCTGTTCGCAGCTGGTGGTATGGGTTTTATGAATGCATCGTCTTGACTTTTTCATTTGCAACGAACGGTGAAATTACAGGGCGCGCGAGGCTTTTGGAGTTTTTCTCTAGGTGACAATAAGTCCTGTCTAAGAGGTCGTGACAAAAGAATACTGAGTAATACCTGCTAACTCTTTTTACTTCTGAGCCTTTTAACCACATTTTTGGAAGAAGTTCTTTAACGCGGCTTGCGGTAGGAGTAAACTGGTAGAAATTCACGTAATGAAAAAGTTTTATGCTTCCATGTTTCTTTCTCTCTCTCTCTCTCCCCCTCTCTCTCTCTCTGTCTGTCTTCTTCTATTTAAGTATATTATTATGATAGAAACAAACACAGAGAGAGAGATAGTTTTGCGACAGCTTTAAGAGCTTCTAATTTTTTTTTACTAGATGGCATGGATTTTATTCACACACACACGTGCAGTCGCGAAAGGAGATAAGTAACCAGGGTCGTCGGATATAGTTGAAGTTTAGTAAGAAATCGATGGAGTTTTTCTAATATTTAATTTGATAACTGAACTGTCTGTTTTCTATTAATTAAATTAACGTGATTACACGTATTAACTTTACACTTTCTCTCTCTCTCTCTCTCACTGTCTCTTTCTATTATATACGAGTGTGTGTGAGTGCGAGTATTTCGTAAGGAACTTCGTTCCTGACGGGGGTCCCCCGACCGCACACGTTTTATTTATTCTTTGTAATTTCCCTAGATTATGCAATAAGTAACATTGACGTCTTCCTTATTATCATCATTTGGTTCATCTTTTTGTATATTTGGATCAGAGTAGCGCCACTGCCCTTAAAAGGTTATTTTTTACGTACAATCTGACTGTAGACGTAGCCATATTTTGATTAAGAGTATTTGTCAGGTAAAAAAAATAGTGAAAAGCCTTATTTGCCATATACAAGCTAACACTAAAAAATATATATTATATATAAGTCATCATATGTTTAGCCTTTTGCCCACTATGTTAGGGTCGGCTTCTAGTCTAACTGGATGCAGCTGAATACCAGTATTTTACATGGAGCGACTGCCTATAATATATGACCTGCACAACCCAGTTACTGGGTAATACGATACCTCTTGATAAGACTGGTTGTCAGACTTTCGGGGGCTACCCGTAACGACTGTCAACGATCCACGAATGACAGCTGGGACCAACGGCTTGACGTGCTTTCCGAGCCGCGGAGGGGTCTCGGTATGTAAAGATGGTCACTCATCCATACACCAACCGCGGCAAGCGTAGCTTAACCTGATCGATCGACCTGTGCGGCTGTTATTATTTAGCCACGGGCCCCCATATTATATACAAGTATATAATGAAAAAAAAGGGAGGATCTACATGGGCATAAAAAATTCGTCTGTTCGACAGCGATTCAAACTGAGTTTGTATTATTAGACCAACTACTTGATTGTTTAGCCTTAGTTTTCTTAAAGCCTAGCTTAAAGTTTGGGTTTAAGCAAAATATTGGTTCATCTTACCAATTTTAGCTCTTGTGAAATTGGTTACCAACTTGGGCTAAATCAACAAATCAACTGGTAAAGACTATTGAAAGCCTACTTAATTAAGTAGAAAGTTTGTGATAGATTTTGTAAACATTAAGAAATTCTTGGAAATATGAACGACTAGTTTTTGCCCTCGTAAAGCTCGGAGATTTTCCCATGGGAACGTAAGTACTACCGAGATAAAAAGAATCCCATGTCATAACCCTAATATTGGTCTACCTTTTACCGAAATCTATTCAGCCGTTATGGTGTCAAAAGGTACCAAAGAGAGTTATTTTCGCATTAAATTAAAGCAAAATTAAGTGAGACCACGAAAATGATCGATGAATTATGAACTTGTAGCGGTATCTACAACGCCACATGCGAACAACGCGTCATACTGACGTCACGCAAATCCTGCATCTCGCAAGCAGAGTTTACCGTGCAATTAGCATAGATACAATTTCCCAATATCAATCATTGGGTAATTGCCCGCCAGACACAACATCCGTCTGATCGGAGGATCCTCCCTTTTCTATGAAGGATGAGTGAACGTTACACCCTGTTCCTCATACCTCCAAAAACTCTTTAGATAAAAACTAGATTTTTTTACTTCTGACTGTTTAAGTACAAATGAGACTAACGGTGCATGAGCTCTACAAGCTACTAGAGATCTGGATATGTAAAGAATAGTCTTATATTATCAACTAGGCACTGACTGACCGTAACTAGCAAAATCTAGTCTGAGGGCCTACACGTTATCGTATTTCCACGACGACTTTCAACGAGATTTCATATGCTTTTCGGTAGCTTATATCAGTCCCAAATATGTTTGCCTTTTCTATAATTGTTATCGCTGATAAAATATCACTTTGTCTAGGCCACCTGACTGGCCCAAATCAAACGCTCAAGTCTCATGTAAGTACATACGCATAACATTAAAAAATTATCATAATAATTACTCCTTTACAATTGCTTTTGAGTGCCACTCATATTAGCAAACGACACTATATTACACGTAACGTCAATCATATCTCCCTTCATATTACAAGGGATGCGAGAAAAATACCCGCCACAGTATAACATTACGACAATGTCAATTATTGTTCCACCGCCAATTTCATCTAAAAGGGTTCTATCATATTTATCGTGTAGAGTTTTATTTCCAGTTATTGACGTGACGATTGCTTTTGTTTTTGTAATGGAGTTTGATGTTTTAAGTGCTGGTATTGTTATTTCTTTGGATTTGTTGAAACAATGAAAGATTGGGTCTTTATTAACTACTACTTATCTGTGTTCGTGGCTTTGGTCTAGTGATTATGTATTATTTGACTTTACAAATCAATTTAAACTCGACTCTCGACGAACTCGAAACTATAATTATGTAGGTTCAGGAAGAAATTAACCGTCAGAAAATACGTTATTCGTTATTCATGGCCGTTTGTGTACGTGTAAATATAAATATAACACAAGGTAGCTTTTCCTGACTGACTGTGTGTCTGCTTAGTTCTTTTAAGCTACACAATCGATTTTGATGTAGTTTTCACCATCATTTATACAGTTTATTCTGGACCAGTGGGGGCCAGTGGTAACGACTGCGATTTACGAGTTAAAGGCGCTTTACTTTGTGTACATTATTTAATCACCACTGCTCTCAAAACTGTGGGAAAAATCAAATCAATCGCCAATTAATCACCAATATTTAACTCAACGCCAGGAGCGTTGTGTTAAATCTCACACGAGGGCTTTCTCTAGCTAGTTGATTCACATTGAATTAATTTACATTATATATTACATACATATAGGGTTAATTTACATTTTATCCGATATTGCACAAAAAATGCTGTAAGGAAGAATATACAGAAGAGTACATAAAATAAAAACAAAATACTACAATTACTGCCATACCTCAATAGTGTAAAAATACGGTGCTATAAACGGAGTTCATACATTATTCTATAAACTCTATAAAAATCAGCACTCTCAGATTCATTTTTTTTTTATATAAAAGGTTTCCGTAAGGCTATGTCAGAAGGTGTAATACTATATTGAACGTTAATGTATGGACTAATCAGACTTTCTCTGTAAAAAACGTAATCAATATAATAAAGGTAGAAAGTCTGTAAATTCGTTCAAAAATTTCAATTAAAATTTCGAGTTACTTATAAAATGGCCTCATTAGTATTAAGGGGTGATAAAATAAGATTAGTATTCTAGGGTTAAATTACGTTCTAAATCCTTGCTATCTCATAATTACCTACAATAAAAGACTCTGAAGTCTCATTAAAAGCCTTACATCTCCACATTTACCCACGCAACCATAAAACGGAGTACACAATAAGATTCATTTAAAATTATTAAATAACCGAACACTATCATTGCATACTGATTTCTCTACACAATTCTTTTATTATCGACCTTATCGCCATTTAGTCCGATATGAATCTTGTGATAAAACTCACGATTTTGTACACATTTCAGTCGGTGGTTGTGATACGTGGCGACATAATCGTTTAATAACTCCCATAGTGTGGTGTGAACGGGAGTGCTGTGTCTATGGTTTTTGTAAAAGGAAATAATTAATGAATTCAATGCAAGATGGCTGGTAGTGATTACACTATAAATAAGGCAAGTGTGACAACTTTGTCATGGTCATGGTGTGGTTTTTTTCTTTTTTCTTTTCTTCGGTATTTTATTTGAGTATAGTTGTAAATGGTTTTTTTTTGTGAATATGCTTTTCGTAATAAGCGAGACACTGCTTACGATTGTATTAAATTCAGTTTTAAGATTTTGTAGCAGTTCTGTCGTTTATTTAATTTATAAAAAAAATTGCGTACCAACACATTTGTTTATAGATCAGTAACAATCCTGTGGGTTTATTGAGCTCTAGCCTAAACTTTTACACTATCACTAAAAATAATTATTTTTTCTATTAGTCTTAGCTCTGAATTCTCAATAGTCAGATAATTTTTATTCAAGGAATAAAAGTTGCGGTTAGACAACTTTTGTATAGAAAATATGTCAAACTGTCATACTTATATATTCTTCAGATATAACCTATCTTACTATTGAAAAATCAGCCCTTACTGTACTTACTTACTGAAACGACCATTCAAAATTAATAATACCCAAATTGACAATACAGACAGCAAAACTAACCAAAATACCACCCACGCATCAGCTGTTCGTCGTTTCGGCTAAATTGTAAATGCCATCTGACACCGATGGGACACTGCGGTATTCTGGCAAAGGTTCAATGACCTGTCCCCGGTTTTGCACGAACGCAAAAACAGAATACTTGTTAATAGTTTTCCTTTTTTTTTGCACCTGACATTTTAATTATATTTGTACAAAAAAAAGATGATAAAATAATTTAGTTTTTACATCAGTTTTAGTTTTGTTAACCCTTCTGACTATTAACTAAACACAACATAATCAGCCTATAATGTTCCCACTGCTGGGACACAGGCCTCCTCTCTATGAGAGGGAGTGGGCTGTAATCTACCACGCGTGCCCAGTGCGGGTTGGTAGATGTCACATGTCTTCAAATTTTTGTCTCTAATACATGCCGGTTTCCTCACGATGTTATCCTTCACCATTTTGAGAGCAGTGGTGATGAAATAATTTACACAAAGTGAAGCGCCTGTCTGGGTTCGAACCTACGACCTACAACTCGTAGGTCGCGGCCGTTACCATTGAGCCACCACTGCTCTCAACAAAACACAACATACTTAGTGAAAGATATTCCACAAGAATAATGACATTCACAGCTCTTCAATGAGGTTTAGATGTGGCGATCGCGTTCAGTTTCAACAGTGAATAGAATAGAATAGACATACAGGGTGGCAGGGACATCGACGCGCAAACTGTAACCATGAATTCAGCACATGAGTTTAGATCCCATAGCGTAGACATTTTTCGTCGGTTATAAAAAAAAAACTTCTGTTACATAGAAAAGTGCAATACCTACGCGGTCAAAATGTATGGAACAGCAATATTTTTTTTTAATAACCGACGAAAAATTTCGTCGCTATGGGGTCTAAACTCATGTGCTGAATCCATGGTTACAGTTTGCGCGTCGATGTCCCGCCACCCTGTAAATTTAGCAAAATTCGCTCTTGATTGGAAAAGAAAATGATGAAAAATAAAAATAATCGTTTGTTTCGATATTACGACCTGCGTTACTATTGTATAAAAAGATCACCGTGATAACTTAGGTGAAGTGATCTTAAAGTGAGCTGTCATTCCACCTGATGGATAAAACACTATTGACAGCTCGCTTTAAGCTCACTCCACCGAAGTTTCTACGGTGAGATTTTTACAGAATAGCATTACTGTACAGTAGCAGATAACACAACGTGATAGGCACATTGTGGGCAAATAAGAGGTATACACTTTATTTTTTTAAATTTACTCTATGAAATATAAAAATTATTAGGTATTTTTATTTAAATATTATTTATTATTTAGTATTTAGGGCCGGCAATTCAGTATGGAAAATAATCTCAGACAAATGTTCACCTCTATCAGCATGGCAGATGTGAACCCTTTTCACTGCGTTTTTCATGACATTTTCACACATTTCCTGTGTTATTTCAGTGACGTGTCTCAGATATTTTGCTGTAATTCTTGAAGGTTCATTGGCCTGTGAGCATAGACACATCCCTTTAGATAGCCTCATAAAAAAGCCAGGAGCTGTTAAATCCGGGGATCTTAGGGGCCAATCAATGTCACTGTTTCTCGAAATTAATCGACCCGGAAACGTTCTTTTCAATCTCTCGATTGTGGCTCGTGCCGTATGACATGTGGCCCCGTCTTGTTGGAACCACATGCTTCCTAAGCCCGACTGATTCACTTGTAAGAAAACTGCTTTATCTGTTACAATGCTATGCTGCTCAAATTTAATCACTAAATGAGTTATTGTTAGCTGCGAAGGTAAGTGATTTGTACCAAAAATTTTCTTAGAATTTCCGCAATACGCGATTGGGTTAGTAGAATGTTTTAATAATTAAAACACTTGGTTCAGTCGTAAAACGCTCCATAGCAAATTTGCCTGTATTTGCCTGTAGTTGTATACTTCCAAGTTGCCCAGCCTGTACTATTGGCATCCACAAGATTTTGAAATATCTTGCAAAATAAAAGATTAGATAAACCATACTTGTGTAGTTGAAAAGATCGTACGATAGCCTATATTGACTTAGGATAATCGATGTTTTATCATTTATCATAGTAAAGTGATTTATAAACGTGACTTACTATCTAACGACATTTATTTGACAGCAATTCGGTGGCAAATGTGCTTGATAACGATATTAACATTCTTGAACAAAAAAAAATCTCTATAGGCCCTATTTATGTTTAAAATAGGGCCTAGAGAATAAATTATACGTTTTTAGGGAAAAATGTTTAGTTGAAATGGATTAACCATCTTTCATGGGACTAGGAATTTATATCCAAAAATATTTTTAATGAATTTTTTTTAACCAATATGGTAATCGTAACTTTGGAAGTCACCTTCGTCTCAGAATCTTATGTTACACCAAATCGATGATTTACGTGAACTCTTACGTCAAGCGATTACGTTTTACAAATACATAAAATCTATTGTATTTTTGCATTCCACCGAAAGTTTAACTACAAATTGTATTAAAGTTATCTTGAATTAATACCGTTTCCTTTCCCACATAGGTATTGTGCACATTTTATTGTATCGAACTGCAATTTCGTTTCATAATTTTGTCAGTACGTATTTAAAATCGGTATCAACGGAAATTATTCAACGATATTCAAGGGATTTGATTAATTTCAACTTTATAACTCCACGCGTTCCTGAGAAAAGGGTACCATTGACAGAAAACCAACCTGTATTGGTTGGTTTTAATTTTTTTTTAATAAACAAGTTAACAGAAGGCTTGTAAAAATAGTAGTACTAATTGGTGATGTTCTTCAGAAAGGTGCGTAGTACTCGCAACCAGCGTGCATGTATAACCAGACGGGTATTTGCATAATACACTTACCGTACCAGTCATCTTTACAGTTCACCAACATTCATTACGTTTTTTACGTTGCTAAGCAGACAAATCTTTCGAACATATGAAGCAATGGATGGAGCTATATCCTTCAAAATGATTCAGATTGCAATTAGGTTGCAGATGTTTGTACATAAACGAAGCAAAAGGGTATGTGATACAGGACTTCTTAGTACAAGAGCCAGGGCTACACTGATTTTTGGGTCTTGAAGTGAAAAAAATAAAATAAAAAAATAAATATAAGGACGGGTCGTAGCAGGTGGCGTTCTATAGTTTCTGCCTGCCCCCATGGGAAGACGGCATGAGTTTACATCCTTAGTATGAGGTTGTAAAAATAGGCCTAAGTTGGCTCAACTGTATACAATTGTCATTGTAAAAGTTACATAGATACTTGCCAGGTTTCGTTTTTTATATTAACTTTATCAATACTATTAAATTTAGGTAATAACCGTGTACCATTTTCTAATATAAATGTCATAAAAGAAGCGATCTACTCGAACGCACTTTAACAAAAGGTACATAACGACGCGACACTCTCGTGTGTCAGACTTAATCGTATGATTTCGATACGAAGCACAATAATGATGATCGATTGAAAAGTAATCACATTCAAATGAAATCACGTTTCCATTTACTTACAGATAATTTTGTATGATAACACAGCTATTCTGTAGATAAGTATCTATGTAAATAGCCCAACGCCAACATAGATACTTCGAATCATAGCCGGAGATCGAGTCGAAGATCTTTGAAAGCCATGATCAAAATCAAAATATTTTATTTCACTTATACCTACATGGACTCTTATAAAACGTCAGAAGCTAGCAATTACCCGTCGATCCCGGCTGTCTTTCTTGGATCTTTGACAGTCGTTACAGGTAGACAGAAGTTCATATTGTAATTAAAAATTCTGTTGAGTTATTTCATCAGTGGCCAACAGTTGATTCTTTGATAAAATGGTACATCGATTTGTAATTATTGTAGTTTGTCTGTAAGCTACCTCATTGATGCCAGCTGGTACCTGAATTATACAATTGAAATGATTAATATAATGACAGTATTTCCTGGATATACTTTTTATCATAATGATTATGAAAAATAAAATTTCACACAGTCTATAGCAAAACTTTCACAATTTTTAACGACTACCCACAATCCAACAAGCACAATTTCAATTCGAAACTCTCCAGGTACACATTGAACATTCCGTGACACTTACAACAATGGCGGTACAAACTGTGCGGCATCAAATTCATAACTACCAAAGTTCTGGTGCCCAAACTAAGCAATGATACTACAACATTCGGTCCCTAGGTACACTAACTAACGTGGCCATCCCCAGACATGCAATCGAAAATGTTGACAACTCCGTTCATTGCACGGAGTTAGTATTTTTTTAACACAATGCTGACATGTTGGGTATCGAAACTGTTGGCAACTCCGTTAATTCTATGGAGTTAATATTTCTTTTTAACACAATAGTGACCTGTTGGGTACCGAAAATGTTGACAATTCCGATGATTGTATGGAGTTAGTAATTTGTTTTTACATGATACTGACCTGTTGGGTACTCGAAAATGTTGGCAACTCAGTTAATTGTATTGAGTTAGTATTTTTTTAACCTAATGCTTGACGGGTTGGATATCCCTAATAGCATTAAACCTGTCTTGTTTATAAATAGGGCAAAACAATGTTTTAATAACTTAACTTTTTATTAAGAATATTACGAAAGCCTTTAAGTAATGTATCTACTTACACAGTATTGAAGTTTCGTGATTATAGATTATTACTTTCATTGTAAATATTGTTGGTGTGCCTTGCTTACTAAATAAATAGAACAGGCTGATAGTGTGACATTTGTATTTTTAACGCAGCAAAGAAATCTCAAAGGAAACAAGTATTTACAAACAAGCCTGTGATGTTCCACTGCAGGGCACAAGCCACCCACCTACTCTCTTTCCACTTCTCTCTATTTAAAGCTGCTAAAGACCAGTTCTTGTAGAAAAAATAGCATTAAAAAACAAATAAATAAATGCACGCTGCTCTGCACCAAAGATAAAATGCGAAACTTTTGTGTGAGACAGGGGTTTTGCAGAAACTTAGAAAAAAAACTTAGAAATTTACCGAATTCGTGCCATATGGACACCTTTTACCGATTCCAAATTTCAGATTCTATAGACGTTCAAATTCTATAGAGAATGGAAAGCAATTTAATTTCTAACAATAATAAGGGCAGGTGCATAGCCGCTTCTAGTGCGTTCAAGGAACTTTCTAAATTTCGTCTGGTCGGTGTCAACGCTTAAGATGGCTGATAGTGGAAAGGTTTTAGTTTTGCTGTAGAGTCGAATACATAGTTACATTTTATTGAAATTCATTGAAAAGACTAGTTTGTGATCATGCAGTCATGTGACAGTATTATCTCACAAAGCGACGCGCGCTTTCTTGTGGTAACTTAGTGTACAAACACGCGCGCGTCCGCGTCGCTTCGTGAGATAAATATACTGAAACACAAAGTCATTCTGCTGTGGGTGCTGAAACTAAAATAAATTCAACTAATATAATCATTTGCTTTATGGAGAGTTATAAAAAAAATATTGAAATACATGGGGAAAAGGTGTAAGTTTATGTATTTATGATTCATAAACTTACGGCTTTTTCCCCATGAACTACAGAATGCCAACTGCTACGAAGAAAAAGGTATGTAAGGAACATACTCCTTTTCCTTCGGTTCCGTGTAACATAATTGGAATACAAACACAATAATTGAGTTTCATTATTATGCAACAATGTAGGAATACAACACAGATGTAGATTAAAGGATTTGTGTGCCATCTCGATAAGCCCAATGGGCAATGGAATCGGATACATATAAAAGCAAGCCATCTCAGAAATCTGATACTCCTTTCAGTATCTCCGTTACAAAATGATGATCCGGCCGTAACAAGAAACGAGCGACAACTCCAAGCATTCTCTGTTCCATGCAATAAACATAAAGTATGTGGGTAAGAAGTTAACCGTTAGTTCCGGGAATAATACGAACTCCTGCATAATATTATTTGAATAGCGGAAAAGCGTATCGAACGAAAACTCGGGCGACTCCGTTCAAGCTCTCGTCACAATTCAACGAATTTACATTTTAATGAGAACGATTATTCCCTTGTTTGAAGGGATTAAGTTTAGCAATGCTTCCCGATTTTCGCGTCCGCACAAAGTTTGTCTAATTACTTTATTGGTGATTACAAAACTAAGACACCAGTTTTGGAATACATTAACCGTGAGTTTACAAGAAAAGCCGTTCAGCAGGCATTATTGGATTACCGATTGAACAGGTTGAAACTTGCTCGGCGGATAAATGGGAACCTTTTGACGTCTAATCGAATTTGTTCTAAAGCTGTTTCTTGTTCATTAATTTTTGGTTACGGTTTCTTTAAACTTTTGGAGTCAGCGATTGTGATAATCAATAAACATTTGTCAGATTGATCGTAAAAAATATGCCAATTTTTGGAATGTTATTGATCCAGGTGGCTAATGGATTGCAATTATCTATAAAAAAATAACAATTAACAAAATTAAGTACCACTTACTCCGTCAATGACCTATACAGGGTGACAGGGACATCGACGGCAACCAGTTACCATGGATTCAGTACATTATACTAAAACTCACTGCGCTAAAATTGTTTGTAGGTTTTAAAAAAAAAAATTGTGGTTTCATACAATATGACCACGTAGGTATTGCACTATTCTATGTGTTTACTTTTATATTCTGTACTGAATCCATGGCAGCAATTTGCGCTTCGATGTCCCGGCCACCGTGTAGCACACACCAAGCTTTGCAATGCCAGTTAAAAACTGATCTTTTACTGTATAGAAAACCTATACAATGCAAGTTCAGCATCTGGATGTGTAATCATGTGTACAAGCTAACTACTGTTAATTGTAAAAAAAAATGAAAATTTTCTTTGTAATACACCATATTAACGTTAAATGGTTTTGTTACAGTCAGAACCAAATGGGACGCCAGCAAATAAAGCAGTGGATGATGGCAATCCAGAACGAGCGTCTTGGGGAAGTCCCTTAGAGTTCATATTAGCTTGTCTCGGATACGCCGTAGGTCTGGGAAATGTATGGAGGTTCCCTTATCTCTGCTACAGGAATGGCGGTGGTAAGTAAAAATGCATTGCAGTATAAAATTGAGAATTAATAATCTGTTTGTCAATCATCTTTAGCGGCTATCATTTCACGTAAATTACTCTATAACCTAAATTAAGATTAGGAATTTCTTGCCCGTTCTTCTCCATAGGTACCTACTACGCTTTGGTTTCTACTACTAGCTTCATCTTTCTGACTGACCGACCCCTTGATAGTTCAAAAGTGCCTGAAATTAGTTTATTTGAAATTAATGCTTTGAGTTAGAGTTTGAACCAATAGTGAAAATGTTTTTGTGTGTTAAATAAAGTTTATAGCAGCACGTGTAAGCTCTCTAAATTTGGCTGTTTAGTGAGTCATGAGAAATATTACAAGAAAGGGTAGCGATAGAACCAAATATAACAAAAATCTTTAGGCACAATAAGTAAATTTAACGATGTAAACGATTAATGATAAATTACAAATTACCAAGCAATAAATAAACAATAAATTCCCATATCACGGCGGGAGAACGACGTCCGGAGAATGAATGATAAAAGCGAAGAGTCAGGCAAAAAACCATATCGCTGTGAATCTGTATGAATTATTTATTGAATCCCTATCGGTCAATAAGGACCTCCCGTCAGGCCAGGAGTCTGCTCCGGGATTTTAACGAAAATATTGTGTTTAGCTGGTAAATATTTTATTTATTGAAGTATTATTTTTAGTTCTAATTAGGGTGTGCGTCACAGACTTATATAAGTCTGTGGTGTGCGTACTTTATACCAACTAAATGTTTGGGTGTAAGCTATATACAGTATGTATCAGAAAGTTGTCAAGTGAAGAGCGGGCGTTATGAGAACTTTTCGAAAGTCAATATTACAGAAGACATGGCAGTGTCCGTCTTACGTAATTTTGACTTTCGAAAAGTTTCGAAAAGTTAAAGAAAAACAACTTTCTCCATGGAACCATCGTAATTGCGAATAATAAATCAAAATAATCAGCCCTCCCTCCCATACATTTTGGTGGAGTAGGTATTAATAATAATAATACTTTATTTATATCAAACATAACTCTTGTCCATAGTTCTAAACTCATACATTTAAATCTTACTCACTTAGAAACTATTTAAAATTTTAAACAGATAAAAACCTAAAATAAAATTGTGACTAATTAATTAAATTAAAATATATATTAAAATTATCAAAAATTATAAAAAAACCAGAATAATTTAAAAATAAAATGTCAATATTAAATTGTCAAATCGTAAAATGTTATAAAAATGTCAAAATATAAAAAACTAAAAATTACATATATAAATTGCAAAGACAAAATTTTATTATGTATTAAATCTATGGTAGGTAACTAATTTTAAATTTTACCTGCCCCAAGCCCGATATACGGGTGTGTAAGGCCTGCCAGTGCTGCAGTATTGAAGTTTTGTATGGGACAGTTTGATGGTCAGTACCAAACTATTATATTTGACCACATCTTTCTGATACATCATGCTGTATAGAATGATGTTGTTAGAGCTCTAATGGATGCAATTTATAATTCAAGCGAAAATTTAATAATGATTTTATATTAGTCTAACACCTGTTTTGAATTTCATAGACAATAATATTTCTAGAATAAATATACCATTGGGTTTATCATACTCGAATCTTTTACAAGAATACACTATGCAAGGTGGAATTTAAATAAATTAAAACCAGAAAAGGGGCATTGCACTCATCATTATGAACAATTTTTTCTATATAACCAACCTTGAAATCGCTGTTCCCTACATTTGGTCGAGCTATGCGAACGAATGAACGTATGGAGCAGCTGATTTTTTATTGCGATTTTTTGTTGGTATATAGTCAAACTTAACCTTTTCAGACGGCCGATTCCCGTAATTAAAAACGTTCAATTTCAAATTCCGTCTAGTAAAAAACTTGTCTAAAATGTAGGTAATTTAGTGTTTTTTTAGAGACTCCGACTAAGAACAGAGTGCGATTGTCCTTATAAATACAGGAATTGCTTCAAAGCGGGGTAATTGCATAACACACCATCAGTAGCTTGAATGCCTTTTATATAAATTGATCTTTCAACAACATTCATTTCGTTATTACGATGTTGAGCAGTAAAAGTTTCGAGCAATGGATTAGCCTTCTAATTATTCAAATTGACATATTAAGTGTGTTACGCAATAAGAGTGCAGGTTTTCAGTTATTCAGTTCCGCAATGATTTAAATCTTTTCCTTTTTGTTTCAGGTGCATTCCTTATACCATTCTTCATTATGTTAATCTTCATTGGACTTCCAATCTTCTACCTCGAACTTTATATAGGCCAGTATACTGGCATCGGTCCTTTACAGGCGTTTAGTGCGATATCTCCCTTCTTCAGTGGCTTGGGGTACTGCACCCTCGTGGTTATTACGATTATATCTATCTACTACATGATTATCGTCGCTTGGACCCTGTTCTATACCATCGTCTCCATCGCCGGTCATCTGGACTGGGGCTCATGCAACAATACCTTCAATTCTGATGGTAAGTACCTAATATTATTAACAGTCTTCATCATCATTCTCCTGCGCTTATCCCAATTTATTTGGGGTCGGCGCAACATGTCTTTTTCTTCCATACTTCTCTGTTAGTCGTCATCTCGACAGTCACCCCTTTTCTAACCATATCATTATTCACACATTCCATCCATCGTTTCTTTGGTGTTCATGTTTCGTGTTTGGTATAAGACTGTTGTATTGTGTTGTATGTTTGAGAAATTAAGCAAGATGATTACAAATTCAAATTTTCCGCATATTCAAATTACGACTGGCAAATTGATGTAGTCTGCCAATTTGATGAACAATTAATTGCCTGGCTGTAACATATCGTAAATAAATAATAGGAATGCTAATTTAATTTTATTGGTATCCTTTTTTTTCTTGTCTCAGACAAATGCATATTTTTTAAATGCGTAATAACATTTTTTTATCAGCTTGTTACAGTGGTGAATATGACGCAGAATGTAGGGTTGGTAATACGGGAGCAGCAACAGATGAAACGTACTTTCGAAGAAAATGTATGAGTATCGGGGAGATCTGCACTAGTGTAGGTTTCCAGCCATTCAATGGGTCTTACTGCTTGGATGGAGAGGAGAAGATCCCCTGGTACAGAAATGTTACAAGGATATTAGCAGCTGAAGAATATTACAAGTGAGTTGGTTCATTGTTATTATTTACAAATAAAGAAGGAAGAAAGAGGAAAGAAAGAAAGAAAAATTATTGGTTATTCCTTTTCGTTTTTTTTTTGTATACATCCATCTTTTATGAACAGTGGTGGCCCAGTAAATGACTTCGAATTCCGAGTTAGTAGTTCGTAGGTCGAACCCTTATAGGGGCTTTATTTTGAGTAAATTATTTCGTCACCACTGTTCCCAAACCGGTAAGGGAAAACATCGTGAGGAAATCTACCAAACCGCACAGCCTGCGTGGTGGATTAAGGCCATCTCCCTCTCATAGAGTGTGTGGGTGTGCTACCGTTATTTAGAGATAAATGTAAAAAAATATAGATTTCTTATTTCAAAGTACGAGTGTACTCACTTTGGTATGATATCTAAATGTTATCAAAAGAAACAACTTGAGTTTACAATTCTTGTAAAGCTCCGGGTACCTACTGAGAAATTCCAAATGGAAAAGCCCACATTGCCCGACCTGGGAATCAAACCCAGGACCCCACGCTCAGTAGTTGCGCTTGCGATCACGAGACCAACGGGGCAGCTGATGTACAAAACTACGGTCATTACCATATGCTAGTTTTCTAAAAAAATCTAATTAGTCCGTCAGTTAGATTATCAAAAAATATTGAACCCGTATTTTTTCTTTTGTCAATTATATAAAAAATAATGAAGATATCGCCCGTTAAAGTTCTGCGTGACGTCACTTGCTTACGACACTTTTGCAAGCAAGTGACGTCACGACCCGCCACACCCAAATTTTGACGCGCTTTATCTTTGTCATTTTTTGTTTGATTGACAAAAGAAAAAAACGTGTCTATTATTTTTCGATAATCTAACTGACGGACTAAATATAATAATTATTTTTTTACCCAGGAAACTACCATATTGTTCTAAACTGCATTCGCGATTTATTTGCCAAAAATGTAATCAAATATGAGTTTATGGAAAAATAACTTTAATTCCTACACAACATAATTCAGTTAACGCTACAACTTCAAACATTTTTATAATTTTCAATAGTGCTAGTCACTCTGAAATCAACTTAATTACCATGAAAATAAAGATGATATTTGTTTAACTCGAAATAACATCAATTTGGCACATTAGTTTGAATGAACTTTAGGTAAGCTTACGAAAATGATACACTCATATTCTCAACACTCAAAAACTTATCTACGCCACTTGATTTTTAAGTGTTCCTTAAATGATTATCGACTTATCAAGTATTCTGACCTTTCTACAATCAGCCAACAGCCACTGTTCGCTGTAGATAATTATAATTATGTTTTATCTGATTAAAACGATAAATGCGCGTGGATTTGTGACGAATCGAGATTTCTGATGTATGTACTTACTTGCGTTAACTTGCGTTGACTTTGAATGGACTAATTGCGATAGCGATGCAAATAATTTTAAATATTCGTTTTTGGACTGAGTTTTCAATCGAACGAATGTAAGGCTTGAACTAGTCGCCCCTGTCGGTAACATTTATAACCATACTTCTTCCATATCTTTAGTACGAAACGATGTCAGACACCTACTTCTTCAGCGACTGCTCTTGATGATATTTCGGGATAAGCTTCGACAAGTGTAAGAACAGAAATGATCAAATTTTCATCTAGTATAAATGGGTGGCGTACAGATTTTTTCTTGAAAGACCTACCTTGTGCAAGATTTCTTAAAATATTTGTAATAACCTTTCTAAAAAAGCTTTTGCGTAAAATTTTCATACAAAATAAAAAAATACAAAGGAAAAGTTTTTTTGCAATTTGTGACTTTTTGAGTACTCCAAAGATGGTTGGTCCCATAGAAGTTTTTGTTCAGTATTAGAAACAGGATCGATTGGCATCAAAAAATGTTTTTGTGTAAAATGGCTATTTTCTTGCTAACTGTAATTTTTTTTGAAAATCTGTGAAAATGGACTAAAATTCCATAAAAAAATATGGATAGTCTCCTAAGACCATTTTCGCGTAGCTGCAACGGATAAGGTACTTCCCCTTACTGCCCCGCTGAAAGTTTCCACCCTGTATATAGGTAGAAGGTAAAGTTAGGAGTTTTAGTTTAACAAAATATCATACGGTGTCCACAATCATACGGTGACATCACATCATCATCTGCCTACCCTGTTTCCAAGTATGTTAGGGTTGGCTTCCAGTCTAACCGGATGCAGAAGAGTACCAATATTTTACATGGAACAACTGCCTATCTGACCTCCTCAACCCAGTTACTGGGTTGAAACCCCTCGGTAAAACTGGTTGTCAGACTTTCAGAATCATACGGTGACATACGCATGCTAAAAATATTTATCAGAGTAATGTATTCGATATCGCCACCACAGTTTATGTTAATCCGACTACTTGATAAAGCAAACATACATAAAGTACAATATTTATGGACTTGGAAATTGACGTCGATAATGACAAAACTAGGTGGGCGTGGAAAATGACAGATGTTAGTTTATTTTGTTAATGAAGTTTTGACCACGTTCTAGTTTTATGAATATGATAGCATAGCATTTGATTAATTGAACGTGTTGTAGATAAAATTGTTTGTTAGGTGGTTAATAATGGTCCGGTATTGGGTATTTCGTTTTGGTATTAGTTTTAAATTTGTCATTAGCGTTCGATTTATTTTTTATATTATCATACACGTGGGTGTAGGAAACAATTTTAGCTAGATACAAACTATCTGACACTAACTGCGACTGATAAAAAAAATGTATGCGGTCGGGGGATCCCCGTCAGAAACGAAGTACCTTACTCGATATTAGCACACACACACACTCGTATATTAAAGAAAGCGACAGAGAGAGAAAGAAAGTGTGAATTTAATACGTGTTTTTAATACAGAGCCGTTGCGTTGGTTAGAGAAAGTTGTTGCCATCTTGGATTTTCATTTTGACCTCGCTTTGATTCTGTAAAGTTCATAACGTGAAAACTTAAGTAAAGTTGATAGCAGTGAGCTGGCAATAGTGTCAATTCTTAGCTCACTTCATCTAAGTTTTCACGGTGAGATTCTAACAGAATAGGCCTTCTGATCACTCAACTCCGCTTACGTCAATTATTACTGATACCTTGTACGTGTAGATGTAATCAAGATGTAATGTTACTGTCTATGTAATATTATCAATGTGCGCGATATTATATATATATCTAGCTGAGGGCTTCTACACATAATGCGATCCAACCATCCGTTCCAATCTAGAGCAATATGCGTGGTACGCTCAGGGAAATTATTGTTTATCAAAACAAACTAAGTACGATTACTTGCCGTGTTATAGCCATTTTATACAACTGTCAAAGATGGACAGTTGTGATTTGAATATACGGACAATTTAAGGTGGTAACCAATTTGATAAACAATTAAATTTCCCTGACTTTACATACCTACTGTGTAAACCAAACAGTTTGAGAGCAGAGCAATGGTAACAGCCGCGACTTACGCGTTGTATGTAGGTCGTAGGTTCGAACCCAGACAGACGCTTTACTTTGTGTAAATCACTTCATCACCACTGCTTTTAAAACGGCGAAGGAAAACATCGTGAGGAAACCGCCATGTTCTAGAATCAAAAATTGGAAACATGTGACATCTACCAACCCGCAATTGGCCCGTGTGGTGGATTACGGCCCACTCCCTCACGAGAGGAGGCCTGTGTCTCAGCAGCGGAAACGTTATAGGCTGGTTATGATGATGATGATGTAAACCAAAAGCGCGTGGTATCATTGAGATTGAGCACAGATAGGTACCTTATTTCTAGTAGTACTTTTTATTGTTTATTTATAAAACCGATTTGCACTGGATAGACCACCTCATGCATTTTCATTTTTTTTCGTCTAATGTGGTCTATATTAGAAAACTCCTCTCTCAACGACTCTAGCGTAGTTGTTCTTCTTTCAGAGAGCGTGTTTTGGGCATGGGCGATGCTACCTGGGGGAACTGGGGCGCAATTCAATGGCATTTAGTAGGGTGCTTGGCGTTAGCATGGCTCATTGCCTTCTTCTGTGTTATCAAGGTAAGCGAAAGTATCTAAATGCACTGTATTTTTTTTCTAAAATCATGTCATTTGTTGATATTATTTTATTGATATTTTTTATACAACACTTTTTTATCGATTTTGTTCTAATGCTGCCTTATCCTGCACTATTTAAAATAAATAAATATACAAACCGCAAGAGTTATTAACTTGAGACTTCGCTCGGATGACGTAAGCGTGCGGTACTGAGGCGTCAATGGCGAAAGCGGTAACAGCGCGGGGGTCGGGAAGGGCAACTCGGGTCTCAAGTTAAGTTTTGCAGGTTGTAAGTCCTAAAACTAAATATTTTTTGCAGGGTGTTCAATCAGCAGGCAAAGTGGTCTACTTCACAGCTTTATTCCCTTACGTCATGTTGACGGCTCTGCTCATCCGAGGAGTGACCCTAGAGGGAGCTGGTAATGGGATTCTGTTCTACTTGTCACCAGACTGGGAAACTTTGACTTCAGCGAGCGTCTGGGGTGATGCAGCTTCTCAGGTACCTATATGTGTTATTTGGATTTTAAAGGACGGGATTTTCTTGTTCTTACAATCATTAAAATTGACATAAAATTAGCAGAACATATTTTTATGCAATATTGTCCATATAATAGATAATGTATACAATTTCTTCCCCGTAATCCTACTTCCTAAAATACCGTGCTGCACCAGAAGAGTTCGTTAAAACTACATAATTATGCCAAAAGACAATTCAATACAAATTTCGCTGCCCTTTACAATAAAACAAATAAAATAATTAACATCTATCCCCTGACTACTAAAGACTGCAAAAAGGCAATCGTTTAATGGCTAAAACTAAAAACCTATGATGACATTGAATTACTGCTGCAAGCATCGTCAATATAAGTTGAAAAAAATACACACACGCCACGCACACACATACATACACACCCCCACACCCCCCTACACACACCCACCCTCACACACATGCACACACCCTCACACACACTATTTTAGGGTAGATCTCTTAGTAAGTTATTATTATTATTACGTTTTTTTTCTTTTATTTTGTTTGTTTAATTTTAGATTTTACCTAGGTATTTTTTATTGTTTAAATTATATTTTATTTTGCTACACCACTTTTACCTTTTATAACTGGTCATTACACACATTTGTCAGCCGGGCCTTCTAGCACGTGTATATCTTTTACTTAAAAGGAGGTCCCTATGTAAGATTTAATGTAAAAGTTGTACAAGCTTCTGCAATAAACCTTTTTATTTTATTTATGGTTGTTTGTTACTCTTTCACGCAAAAACTATAGAACGGATTTTGATTACAATTTACAGTAATATAGCTTGTACATTAGAATAACACGTAGGATACTTTTTATCCCGATATTCTCACGAAATCGACACTTATGCGGGTGAAACCGCGGGCGCTTCTAGTATTTTAATAAAGTTATTTTTGTATTAACATAATAACTTTGGTATTTATAATAAGCGAATATCATAATACGGACTACTATTCCAATGATATGGCAAAGTGATATCATTAAAAACAGCTTTCACAAAAAAAAAGTAAACACGAATAAAACGGCTTAAAAACCTTTTAGCTAATCTAAAGAGTTAAACATCAAAAAAGGCCGCACATAATCGACTTACCGCTAGTATTTTGAGCAAAAATCCTAACAAAAAGACGTACCAACTTTAACTGAATATACATAGTTGAAAGAAACAAAAGCTATTAGTACTGCTATAAGATTTTCACGACTCCGGGAACAAACATCAATCCATCGAAGGAATCGGTCCATCGGAAACATTTTTGTCGGTAATTGTGACCATTATTTCTTGAATAAATAAACGTGGCGCCTAATTATCTGGAAAAGTTGGGGGAACGGCAATTTATACTTTTTTCCATGCCACAGACTTTCGAATTTCTTAATTAAAAACTTTTAGACCGCTCCGAAATTTGTTGGTGTGCTTGTAATTATTTTTATATCGTACTGCTTTATGGAATTTTGCTAGTTTGTAAACTTATAATAGGCTACAAAGGAAAATTGAAATAAGTAAAAGGTACAATATTATTTTCTATAAGCCAGAAGCCCGAAAATCTAACATTATGTCTTACCAAGGCGTATCGTATTAAACAGTAACAGTAGTTGTGGAGTCAGATAAGCAGTCACTCCATGTAAAATACTGGTATTCAGCTGCATCTGGTTATACTGGAAGCCGACCCCAATATAGTTGGGAAAAGGCTAGGCAGATTTATTTATTTATTTATTCACAAGGCAACTACAACAGGCAATAATCACATTAAGTACACGGCTCAAATTATAGGTTTCGACCTGACTATCACCCAAGGCGTAGTCGCACAACGTGATCAGCAACAACGATAATAATGATAACAACTACAGTAAAAAAAAAAAACTTAATTGACAAAATTACAGCTACAAGGTATGAGCGTCTGCCCTCCGACACACTTCTACTTACACAGGGAGATAATAATAATAATAATAATATCCCTGGACATTTCACACAGCACCATTTGTCCCAAGCTAAGCAACCTAATGCTTGTGTTATGGTAACAAGATGGCTGATAAACTACTTATATACAATTTTTTTTTTTTTTTTTTTGTAAATACATACATATTATAGATAGAAAAACACCCAGACTCGGAACAAATACATGTAGGTCATACAAATATTTGTTCCGTGCGGGAATCGAACCCGCGACACGCAGCGCAGCAGTCAATCGCGTAACCACTGCGCCAACCGTGCCGTCACAGATGATGATTATTATCTTAATGCATGTTATCCCTGAACGGTGTAAAATAAATCTTTTCAGATCCACGGGTGGTAGGTACACATTGTGTAGCATAACCATAATTAGCCTTTGTTCCCACTACTAGCATAACAGACCTCCTCTGTGAGTGGGAGGGAGTGGGCCATAATCCAAAACGCGGGCCCAGTGCGGGTTGGTGGATGTCACATGTCTTCGAATTTTTGGTTCTAGGACATGCCGGTTTCCTCACGAAGTTTTCCCTTCACAGTTTTGAGAGCAGTGGTGATGAAATGATTTACCTATACAAAGTGAAGTACTTGGGTTCGAACCCATGACTTACTACTCGTAAGTATCGGCGTTAATACTGGTTCACCACTGCAGCTCTCACACATGTGTAAAACAATTGAACTTCAATAATTGTCATAAATAACGGGTGTAAAATGAAACTTAACGAAGCTGAGAGTCACTTATACTCCTCTTCATTGTTATTTTTTTTGTACTGGACCATACCTGGGAACCTTCTGGTTACGGAGGTATTGAAGGTCAAAGTTCCAAGTCTTACTGATTTTTTTTTTACAAAAACAAGTTTTTATTGTACACACTGTAAATACCCCCCTGTACCGTTGCATGCACCCATAAGCACTATGTTTTGCGCGTGTTACATTGCGCACTACCGCATACAGCAAATGTTCACACCAAAAATAAAAGTCGGTTCCCAGCAATTATTCACGAGTAATTTTACTTAGTTTGATGAACAGAGTGCGTAGTTACATCCTGTATACTCGTATTTCAAGAGAGGTGAATGGTATAAAATAGTATGATTGCCTTCTCTTAAATAAAGTGAAATGACTACTTTGCTTTTTAGCTTTCGTATAAAAATGTGTCAAGTTCTAATAAATACTCGTAACTCTTGATGACTCTCATTAATTTTATTACGACGCAATGTGCGTTTTTATAATTTCTTACGTGACTATATTATAGTGAATGGCAGAGAAGTAAAATGTATGGAAATATATGAAGACGCTTTTATTTTCGTCCGCGATAACGTTATAACGTATTTCAATACATTTAATGGACATCCACGCTAATATCGTCAAGTTTAAATTATAAAAGAGCACACTGCTTCCAAAATAAAGTAGGTACCTGATACGGATATGCAGGAAAAGCAAAAAGTATTATAAAAGCGGACACAATACCTAGTGATGAAATTAAAACACGTAAATTCAATTCAGCACTCTCGGGAAACACAAAAGTTGACAAACAAAAAGAAATCACCTGCGTTTGTTTTGATATTTTGTTTGAAAATATTGTGGCCATTGTTTTGTATTTCTGAGTTGTTTGTTTAGTTAATAATAATGGAAACACTTCTCGTGTTTCAATAAGGAAAACCATAAATAAACTAGAGATATAATAAAGAATCATTGTTTCCAAACACAAGTAGTTAATTGTGTTTTCTTGAAATACGATGCCCAAATACATAGCTTAGAACAGTAGAAAATAAGCTTCTACATATGGAAGCACTTCTATGTAAAATATTTTTTATTCAGAAAGTATTTTTATATTTAGTTAATCTGTATGTGTAGTTAATATTTCTCTAATAACATACAAATAATCAACTTATGTATTAATCAACTGCTCTCAAAACGGTAAAGGAAAACATCGTGAGGAAACCTTCATGTCCTAGAACCAAAAATTCGAAGACATGACTGACATCTACCAACCCGCACTGGGCCCGCGTGGTGAATTACATCCCACTCCCTCTCGAAGAGAGGAGGCCTGTGTCCCAGCAGTGGGAACATGAAGGGCTGATTATGATTATGTAATCAACTTATTTAATCGTTGGGTGTTCTGCTTTCGTTCCTTAAGAGCGTTTACAACGTACGGCATTTCGAAAAACGGTTCATGCATTTCGAAAAACATGGACTTGAAAGTTTGTATGAAATGCCGTACGTTGTCAACGCTCTTAATTTACTTTAAAACTAGCGACCCGTAAAGCAATATACTGATGTGGCGCCATGTCAAAACATCGAGGTTATCACAAACCACCCGGAATAAATTCTTTGAATGATGCTGAAAACTGCATGAAAATCGGTTTTGTAGATGAAAATCAATGTCTAAATGAACTAAGCGGTCATACATACGGACACGAGCATCGACTTTGCCTAATACTATGTGTAGATTAACCAGTACATAGTTACAACAGTAACATCGTGTTCAAACTTCAAACACATCTCTTTCTTCCACCAGATCTTCTACTCGTTCGGTGTGGCCTGCGGGTCACTCGTGACCTTGGCTTCGTACAACAAGTTCACCAACAACTGTCACTTCGACGCCGTCTTCGTCAGCTTCACCAACTTCCTCACTTCTATATACGCTGGTTTCGCCATATTCTCTGTGCTGGGATTCCAAGCTCAAAAAATGGGTGTTGAAATTGATGGTACGTACTTTTATTTTTCTATCTGCAATTTCAGCTGATGTATCTGATGTACTTTACGTAAAGGGGTAGACAGGTTACCCCATACACATAAATAACGTAATATTGACACTGAGTTCAGGTTTGCTAATTAGCCAAGCCTTGAAGTGCCACTTACGGAGCGCGTATAACTTCTCTACCTCTTATTACTTATAATATCATTAGCTTTTGGTTTCTACTGTCAATCCGTTAAAAATAATTCTCGATTGAATTCAGATAAAACAGCTCCAAGCTGTTTTAGTAATTTAGTTACTTCGATATCTTGGGCGCGCTTCTACATGTATCGTATCCTTCCGGTGTTACGATATCATTATGTTCGTATCTTGGGTAGTAAGCTCTGCAATCAAACTTACTGTCTGGCTTATCATATGACGTTCTTATCTTGTACAGCTTATGCCGACATACAAGTAGATAAATATTAAACCCCCCCTGGATAGATTTAGCTTCATCTTCTATCGAGCCTAACTTGATTTTTCTAGACTAAAATGATTTGTGTTCGAGTAGCCGTAGCTAACCCGACCACATCAGCAATACACTCTCTATGTAACTAAAAGCCAAATCCATCGATCAATCGCTAAACACAAACGCTCATGCGCAAAAAATAAAACATAAAAAGATTTACCTTCGCGATTACCTCAAGTTGATTAATCCGGGTGCTGCAATGCCGCGGGGCGGCAAACATACACGAGCAGAGCGCAAACAATACGCGGTATACTGAAGCCCACTTACATATTCAATTGTACTGTGCAATGCTATTAGATTAATTTACTGTGTGATTGTTTTGTATGTCAAATATTGAAATAGGATGTGGAAGCCGAAATTAGAAGGCTTTGTAAAATAACGTGAAGCTATCTCGATTTGATGAAATAAAAAAATATTATAATTTAATTGTTTCATTTCTCTTGGGTACATTACCAGTCGACAGCGATGCGGAGGTATATTTTGACGCAATATTTCAGTTCTATAATAGTTTTAATTAGTATAGGATATTATATTTTTATTTTATTGTTTCATGTTGTTCAGTGTTTAATTCCATCATGAAGGATCTCAATATGATTCAATGAAAATAAATATTTTAACTAAATTACAATGCTAACCGAATTCTAAAACAAAAACTGCCGCTTGATAATAATATTGTCAAATAAATTCAGTAGCTTTTTTTCTGGTATTCGGTTCTATGGGCTGATTTTTCCATCGCCAGATAACTTTTATTCGAGGAATAAAATTGACGTTTGACAGATTTTGTATGAAAAACTGTCAAAAATTAAAAATTATTCCTTGGTTAAAATTATCGGGTGTTGGAAAAATCAGCCCTATGAAGAATTTGAATGTCTCAATGAAAACAAATATTCAAACTAAATTCCATAACCAACTCTAGAACAAAAGCTACTGAATTTATTTGATAAAAAATCACAATAAAAAAAAATCTGCTGTATACCAGCAAATACCATAAACCATTATTTCGCTTTTTCATAGTGTTACACAAAATTTATCGAAATCCGCATTCATTTCATATCGAAAACACTAAAATACACTAGCCATTATTGCTGCCATTGTTGCATATAGCATTTATCTAGTTAAAACAGTTGCAGAAGAGCAAAAGTAAAATAAAGATAAAAGAAAGACCATACATATTCAATTGTTTCCTCATGACACTGCAGCATTCGCAGCATTCAACAACTATTGTCAACAATGCGTTCACGATGCATTTATTGGAAACTAGCTTTCCGCCTACGGCTTCGCCCGTGTGGTAGGTCAATATGAAGTAGTCTATATCCTTTCCCAGGGTTTAAAGTATCCCCATGCCAAATTTCATCAAAATCGGTCGAGCCGTTTCGGGCCTAAACAAACAGGCAGACAGACAAATATTTAGAAAATTGTTTTTTTTGTTATACATATATACCGTATATACTTTCATATGCATTTAGTAAAAAACTGTTGTTTTCATATTACAAACAGACACATAAATTTTATTTATTTATGTAGATTGTATAGATTTTAACATAATAAACAGACATTTCAATTTTATTTATTTGTATATGGAAGACAAATAAAAATAATACGACAGACGGTTTTTATTTATGAAACGGCTGTAAATAAAATAATACGGTTTGCGATAAATAACTAAGCGAATTGGTTTACAGTTACACGTAATATTGATAAATTGATTTCCTGAGAGTGTTCGTCTAGGGAATTTACCTGGTTTAGCCGTGAAATCCGGGAATACTTTCTTATACGTATTTCAGGGAATGGTATAATGAAAGTTCGTTTCCAGAAATTACTGGAAACGACACGGAAGAAATTCAAAACATATATTTTACACATTTATTATTATTTGGTATTTATTTGAGCTTATATTTATACATTATATGTATAGTTTTAATAGGTTTTGGCGTCCCTGTATATTTAGACATATTTTTTCCTCAATTTTTCACAATAGATTGACTGGTAGAAAATGCCTGTCGTATTAAGTCCACATCTGTACATTTGTGTGCTTAGGGCTGAGTTTTCAATCGATGAATAATTTTTAGTCGTGGAATAAAATTGACGTCCGATAGTTTTTGTGTGTAAGAACTGTCAAAAATTCTAAATTATTCCATCGATAAAATTATCTGGCGTTGGAATAATAAGCCCTAAAGTATTAAATAAATAAATAAAACAGTTTCTGTCACGATTTGTCATTTTGATAAGGTAGCATAACTTTTAGGATTTCTGCCATTTCTTTGCAATTACTTAGAATGTTTCAAAACTATTCATGAGAATAGCATAAGCATAATCAACCTATAACGTTCCCACTGCTGGGACACAAGTCTCGTCTCGGTGAGAGGGAATGGGCCGTAATCTACCACGCAGGCCCAGTGCGGGTTGGTAGATGTCACATGTCTTCGAATTTTTGGTTTTAGGACATTTTGGTTTCCTCAAAATGTTTTCTTTCATCGTTTTTGCGAGCAGTAGTGATGAAAAAAAAAATTACCAAGTAAAGCGCCTGTCTGGGTTCGAACCGATGACCACTGGGCCACCACTGCTCTCTTAACCGGTGAAGGAAAACAACATAAAATCATTCTGTTTATTAGAATAGCCCCCACATACATCCAGTTCCTTAATGCATAACATCATAACAACATGCACTTTCAAATTTTATTAAAAGCATCCGTGTTTCCGTTGAAACTAGAAAAAAATCTCTGAACACGAAAAAAAAAATCTTTTAATCAAACTCTAGCGCAGTATACCTCCGTGGTGTATTGTATTAAGTCCTCTCAATCCGCCGTGAACCCTCGATCCCATGTTGATTTCGCCGTTACGAATGCAAGCGTTGTTTGTATTCTGTTTCAAGATAATGGATTGATTAAACTGTAAATATTTCATTCCACCGCACTGTGGCAAGCTAACGTTTTTGGTTACCTACGTATTCTTTGTGCGGCTCCAGCGGTATGCTTTGTATTGGAAATTTAATTTAAAACAAAGGGTCTTTTATGACTTCGGATAGAAGACGCCTTTGAATTATTTGCTGAACAGAATCTGAATCATTTTGAAGGATATTGCTGATCCTTTGCTTCGTATGTTCGAAAAATTCGTCTGCTTAGCAAAGTAAACAACGCAATGACTGTTGTTGAACTGTCAAAATGAAAGTCATTCCTACTGTTAGTATGTTATGGAATTACGTCACGATAATCGAATTTATGTAAATGTATGTTCAGCTGTGCGATTCTGTAACCATTTCACCGTGAAAACTTAGGTGAAGTGAGCGTGGAGTGAGCTGTCATTCCAAATAATGCTAGGGATTGACACTACTGACAACTCACATCAAGCTCACTTCACTTGAGTTTTCACGGTGAGATTTGCACAGAATCGACCGGCAGGAAAAAGGATAGGTTAACCGGCAACTCATATCGGGTTGCCGGTTAAAAGCAATATTCTTGGTGACGAGGTTTTTTGGTCTTTTTAGTGAAGAGGTTAATTATGTAAGCTGGAATAATTATTACAATCTCATCATGTGCCTAGCCTTTTCCCAGCTATGTTGGGGTCGGTTTCCAGTCTAACCGGATGCAGCTGAATACAAGTATTTTACATGGAGCGACTGCCTATTTGTCCTCCACCACCCAGTTACTGAGTAACATGATATCCCTTGGTAAGACTGGTTGTCAGACTTTCGGCCAAACACAAACGCCAGATAATTTCACCGAGGAATAATTTTGAATTTTTGACAGTTCTTCCATACAATATCTGTCAGACGTCAATTTTATACCACGATTAAAGATTATCTGTCGATTGAAAAAACAGCCCGTAAAGAAATAAAATCATTAATCATTTTAACTTATGCCTTTATCTTGTGCCATGTTAAACCCTTTGTTTGGTCAGTCAAAAAACCCAGCCATTTTATTGCAAAGCACACGAGGTTTACCATAAACAATACCGATATTCGACCTTGTGCAAACGTGAAACGTTATTGTTGCAAATCACTCTTATATCTATTAATTACTTTTTGTCTATCGATAAAGGCTATATTGCTTTGCATGACACCATAACATCGATGTACTGGCTTCTTATCGTATGATAAAATATTATTATAATGTTGACTATGCTCTTCAGTGTTATATTAGGCGCTGTCTCATGGTCATGTTTTGTTATTTAATTTTGGACCTTCACGTGTTTCGCAGATGTTGTATGGGGTTTCACAGACATTTTTTTTATCATACATAATTCCACGCCTATAAAATAAGATAAAATTATAATCGCCAGACATACACAATATGTCTGGTGATTACAATTTTATCTTGAGAATCTATCTTCCGAAAATATTATTATCATTAGTCCATAATAATTATCCATTATTAGAAATATTTTTTTCTTTTGATGACGCGTTGAATCACTTAATGCTTTCTTCATGCAATTTTCCAGACTTTTAAATAAATTTAACATTTATTTATGTCTTCTATACTAATAATAAAGCTGAAGAGTTTGTTTGTATTTTTTTTATGTCCACAAAGTAGACGCAATTGTTAAATAAACAACCTGAGCCATATGTTCATGGGACAGGGAACGGGTTAAATAAACAGATTCTATTGGTTTTCTGAAACGAATCCGAGGTCAAGCTTATTCCTAACAAAACCGAGTTAGTTTACGTAGCAATCATACTCACATGAGATAAAAATAAAAACATAAGCTTTGCAAACATACATACATATATCACGCCTTTTTTCCGTGGGAGAAGGCAGAAACTTTACAGACTGCCACCTGCTGCTATGATTTTTACAAACACTCCTTTTGCTTCCTTCATGTTTATACATCGGTCATACATACGCGCCGGTTACGAGTACTACGCACCTGACTTGTTTGAAAGACATAGATTTCTATTATATATGTCCGTGGATTTCCAGTTAGGCCGTCGTACGTCTTTTGGTTGTAATCATGATGATGAGTATCATCATGATTACAACCAAAAGACGTCCACTTCTGGACATAGGCCTCCTGCAAACATCACTACCTTTTTTTTTTTTTTTTTTGTCGCTGAGAAATGCTTTATGCATGCCCGCCTCGCGGGGGACGAGACGGGGTATGTGGGACTCCCTGTCGGAATGACAGTATACCCACTAAAACTCAGCGGTGTTCCCTCATTCGCCGTGATGGGAGGGCCACGGGAATAGGCATAGCCTTTACCTCCATAGCCCTCCCGGCGCATGCCCGCCTAGTTGGTATGGCGGGCCCCGCATGCCCCCCACATTGGGGGGCTACGGGAATGGCCGGGACCACCTAGCCATTCCCGTCCAACACTGGTGGAGGCCTGTGCAATGCAGGCAACGGTGCCCCCGCACCCGTTGCCCGCTGGCCCCCACGCCCGCCTGAATGGCGGGCCCCGCATGCCCCTCAGGATGGGGGGCTACGGCCGCAGAGGATAGGGAGAGCGGCAACGACACACCGACACTCCTCTTCCCCTGCGGCCCCACCGCGTCCGCCATCAAACGGTGGCGGCCCCGTCAAGGCCGCGGAAGGTAGGGAGAGCGGCAACGTAACACCGACACTCCCCTCCCGCCGCGGCCTCTAATCCTCAGCCGCAATGTCTCCCACACGGGGGACATCGCGGCCCGCCTCAGGTAGGCTGCGATGTCGCCCAAGCGGCACCGCAACCTACCCGCCGGCCGCTACGTCGTCGGCTTTTCCGCACAGCCTAGACGAGCGGCCGCTCCTCGGGTTCCTCTTAGCTTCACCGTGGCCCAATCCACCACGGCTACTGAGCCCCCCCGCCTCGACAATGCGGGAACCCACCGGGAGGGGCAAACATCACTACCTACATCAACCAGTCCTAAGCATATCGTATCCAGCGGAATCCAGCGACCTTCATCAGGTCATCATCAGATATTTACAAACAATTTCTTTTGCAGATGTAGCGGAGTCAGGTCCAGGCTTGGCTTTCGTGGCGTACCCTGAAGCGCTACTGCAAATGCCAGTCGCGAGGTTGTGGTCTGTACTGTTCTTCTTCATGCTCTTCATCTTGGGTCTGGGCAGTCAGTTTGCTGGCGTCGAAGCCATAAACACCGCCATTGTTGACAGGTGGCCACATCTTAGGAAGAATTATTGGAAAGTGAGTGAAATTATTCTCTTGTTTTTTACTTCAGCGACAATTTCATAATAGGCTAGTTTCCTAAAAAATCTAATTAGTCCGTCAGTTAGATTATAAAAAAAAAAATATTGAACCCGTATTTTTTCTATTGTCAATTACATAAAAAATTATGGATATATCGCCCGTTAAAGTTCCGCGTGATGTCACTTGCTTGCGACACTTTTTAGCATGGCGTGACGTCACGACACCTCACTCCGAAATTTTGGCGCTCTTTATCTTTGTCATTTTTGGTTTGATTTACAAAAGAAAAAATACGTGTCCATTATTTTTCGATAATCTAGCTGACGGACTAAATGTAATTATTATTTTTTTATCCCGGAAACTACCTTATTGCAAGATTTCTTCAACTTATGGTATGCCACAGGTAATTAAACTGCACCATGTTAATCAGACTTGAGACATTGAAATGAAATTTCATAATCATACATTATATCTCATAATCACTCCACTACATAATCAGCCTTTAACGTAATCAACGAATCGTAATCAATTTCATGATCATAATGATGCATATCACTTTTTTTTTGCTTTTGCCATTGAATCTTAATATTTTGACTAAGACTTGTATTATTCTTGCTTGCGTGTTTTTTTACTCAATATTAAATAATTTACATAAATATTTTTTTATTCTAAATCGAGTTCTTTTTGTTCCAGGTTACAGCGTGCACATGTTTCACGTGTTTCATTCTGGGGATCCCGATGTGTTTCAGCGGCGGTGTATACTTGTTTGAACTTCTAGATTGGAACACAGCCTCTTGGGCAATTCTGCTGATTGGTATGGCTGAGGTGAGTTTAAACTTTATCTGAAGTCATTAGATTCCATTTTTTGATTTGGGTAGGTTTTTAGAAAATGATTATACAAAATATTGATAAATAAGTTATAAGGTATAACTAAAAGTATATATAAAATGTAAATAAAATAAACATGTACAAAGTGGATAGTATTAAAGCTATTTACGAGGATTATTACTGCTATAAATCTAATGTTTTGTAACAATTCTAAGACTTAAAAGAGTGTCCGTGGAGTTTCTTGCCCGTTCATTCTTCTCCTTAGGTACCTACACTTTGGAATGGGCAACTAGTTTCATCTTTCTGACTGACCGACCCTTTGACAATTCAAGAGTGCCTGTAATTGGTTTATTTGAAATAAATGATTTGAGTTTGAGTTTGAGCTATACTATTGAGCTACACGATTGATGATCACGCAAATAATGCAATTCAAGATACATGCCCCTAAGTGATCGATATTCCATTAAAATATACTTTAAATTCCCGTTAATATTTTCAGTATTTCTTTCTAACTCTTAGCATGGTTAAGAGTGACTCAGTAGTTTCTTCTACAACAACATTATTTGTTTCTTTCTTCAGAAGAGTATCTAAGGTTATGTCATCGTTATTGCTGTTTTTTGCGTTGTATTTCTTTTCTTTCTTCTGTCATTTTTGCTGTTGAATTACTACAAGGGTCTTTTGGCGCTTCAATGACAGTGACAAAAGGCGTTGTTGGTAAACATTTGTGAAATGGTTTCATGAATTTTTAATTAATAAAACAAGGTGGTGGCGTTACTTCTATTTACGACCACGCGTCAAAAGATCCATGTACAACTATAAAAAAAAATAATATGTTCTATTACATTATCGACAATTTCTTTTTCACCAGTGTACCGCAGTTTCTTGGAGCTATGGCATCAACCGTGCTATGAGCGATCTCGCGACTATGGGCATGAGGCACAACAAAGTGCTGCGGTTCTATTGGATGTCGGTTTGGACCTTCATTGTACCTATTGGTAGTGTTGTAAGTATTTACTGCATACCGATTACCTACTAATCTTATTGTGTTTGTTTCTCAATTACATTATGTTTGTGTCTAGCCAAGGCGTTACGTGCTACGCAGTAACTGTGTTCTGGGTGATGGATAGGCAATTGCTCAATGTAAAATACTGATATTCAGCTGTGTCTGACTAGACTCCAAGCCATTCCAAACATAGTTGAGATAAAATTAGGCCGATGAATTTCTATCAATTACAAACAGAGTGTTTGAAGGAGACTGTCGTGATACACAGTAACTGGGTTGTGGAGGTCAGATAGGCAGTCGCTCTTTGTAAAATAGTGGTATTCAGCTGCATCCAGTCAGTCTGAAAGCAGATTCTAACATAGTTGAGAAAAGGCCAGGCGGATAATGTACTTTGTCACACAGGAATGAGTGACACGATGCTCTAGAAACCTTTCTTTTCCAAAATTATATATGTGTCATATTATCAGCCGCATACTGCATATCATAACAAAATCGGTCTATAATGTTTCCACTGTTGGGATACAAGCCTTCCGTCTGTGATAGTGACCGGGCCGTAGTCCACAGCGCGGGCTCAGTGTGGGTTGGTACACGTGATTTAATTTTCTAACTAGGCACGGAGTACTCAACTAAGTTATTAAGTCAACTCGGTAATGAGGAATCCATTTGCCACGTACTTGTACAAGTTAATCGATTGATAACATCAAGGCAACAATTATTATCCTTAATTGATGTAATTGATTAATTGAGCTTACGTGCGTGAGAATTATCTTGTACCAACCCAAGTACGTAATTTAATTTATCTTGTGTAACATCGATGCTTGCCTGTGTATCGAGTTTATAAATTGTCATATTGGCTGGTAGACAATGCCTCATGGTGATTACTGCAATGTTAGCTAGTAGATAATGCCTCATGGTAATTACTGTAATGTGTCAATGTTGGCTAGTAGATAATGCCTTATGGCGATTACTGCAATGTTGGCTAGTAGATAATGCCTCATGGAAATTACTGCAATGTTGGCTAGTAGATAATGCCTCATGGCGATTAATATAATGTTGGCTAGAGAATAATGCCTCATGGCGTTTACTGAAATGTTGTATGGTAGATAATGCCTCATGGCGTCTCTGCAATATTGGCTGGTAGATAATGCCTCATGGCGATTACTGCAATGTTGACTGATAGATAATGCCTCATGGCGATAACTGCAATGTTGGCTTGTAAATAATGCCTCATGGGCTTTACTGCAACGTTTGCTAGTCGATAATGCCTCATGGGGTTTACTGTCATATTTAGGTACCAAAATTAAATGTCTGGACTGGACTAATTATTAAATGGCTGGACCGATTTGGATGAAATTTTCTTGGAAAACACAATTGGACCCGCACCCCAATTGCGTAACACACAATCTATCGGAATCTTTAAATAAATGATTGTACAAAAATCAATCGGTCGATCAACGGCAACCAGTCTGGTCGTAGTCCTTTAGTTATTAGTATTTGTGTACGCACCATCTATTTAGTAATCAAAAATAAAATCAATAATACTTTATAATTAAATAAAGAAAGAAAATAAGTTTACCTATTTGACGGAGGCACTTAATATTCACCAAAAAAACATGATAAATACTTAAAATAGTATTCTGTGCCTCACGGCTGCGCCAAATAGGCCCAAAGTAATTATTTAATTGAATAGACATGTAAATGACTCTTCTTATTTATTTATATACTTTATTGTACACCAGAAAATACTTAACAAAAATACACTTATCACTACAAAACATACAATGGGCGGCCTTACAAGTAGCGTACATTTTATAAGTAGGGAACGACCAAAGAAACGATGGATAGATTTTGTGAAAGATTACATGGCTAGAAAGAGAATGATTTTAGAGATGACGGTTAATAAAGATGTATGAAAGATGAATATATGACGCGCCGACCCTGAATAAATCCGGATTGGAAAATGAGAAGTATCTAATTAATCAATATTTTTGTGCAGGGTATCCTGATCTTCATTTTGGCGGGTTGGGAAACTCCGAGCTATCAGGACTACGTGTTTCCCCTATTCGCCAACCTAATGGGTTGGGCCGTGGGGCTCTCAACTCTGGTGTTCTTCCCAGTGGGTGTCGCATGGGCATTTTATCATGGTTATGTGAGTACCTTTTTCTATAATATCATTTGTGTTTTTGAAAATTCAAACGTGAGATATTTCATTGTATTTATTCAATGCAATATCTTTTTGTGACTGGGTTTGCTTAGTCATTTTTGGTACCTACGATCACTTTACGAGAACGTCGGCTCGACTTTGCCACGTTAAACTTGTGATTGATGAGTTATTATGTATGGTCACAAAAATGTGACGTCACATTTTTTCAAAAGTTTTTATAAATCATACGTACCTACTAAAGTCGGCTTGTATTGTCACATTTGGTTCCTACTACAGTTGTATGCGAAGGTCTTTTTAACACCCAGGATGATAAATCTGGCACACATTTACCTAGGTATGTCCCCCATTAAACATCCTTCTAAGTGAATCAATTTTACCATATTGATATTACCAAATATTTTAGACAAAAATTTCAACGTTTTATTTTAATACCATTCATTTAAATATTTCTTTTGCAGCGTGGAAAAGAACTGTTCACACCAACGGAAGCTTGGAAACCAGCAAAAAGATCTTTAATAAACCCGCGCTCAGACTCAATAGTAACAACCGACGAATCAGCACGCCAGGGCCCATATGACAACGTGGGCTACATAATGTGACCATATCGTGATAATAAAACACTATTACGAGTATCTAGTCAAGCGATTTTGGTTGTAGGCAACCAAACTCAAACGCTATCATTAGGTTCGAAACACACCGCAGAAGCGACGCAGAAAATATAATTTATCGCAAGGTTCTGATTTAGTCAATTGAGACTTGCAGGTTTTAAAAATACTGATATGCGAATAGACACCTTATAATAGCAAAAAAACAGCCCTACCCAGTGCCCTAATTCCAACACACTATCAATCAGAATATAAATCATTTTGAAGGATATTGCTCCATTATGTAAGGCGTGGATGCATATATGAGAGACATATCAAGCGTGGGCTACATAATAAGCCATTCCTCCGGTTAGTGTGTTACGCAATACCGCGCGTTGCAATCCGCAAATCCATGGAGATGAACTTTTTCGTTGAATTATTGTGAGTTGCAACCTGCGGTGCAATTACGTTACACACATAAAATGGCAATTGATTGCAGTTCCTGTCATTTTGACAGTTTAGCCATGTTCATTACGTTATATCAGGCACGGCACGTTGCTGAGCTGACAATTTTTTCTAACTTAAAGTCAAAGTCAAGACGTTTATTGACTATGAAGCAATGGATTAGTAGTTTCTTTCAATACCTTCGAATTGCGATTGAAAGTGTGTTATGCAATTAGAGGCACAAAGTTCGTTCGTGTCGAAAATAAAAATGGTTTCTCCATTCAAATAATACATAAAGTTTGTTTTTGATGTCAAAGGTATACAATTGGTTTGGAATTAGTATATTTGGAATTGTCTTCAAAGTTAATATACTTTTTTTCTTTTTTTTTTAATTATTGTAAAAACAAAGTGTAAATTGTATATAGTCTAGGCCTTCTTATGCTGATCCATGTAACTTGGGAAACCTCGACGTCATACAGGTTGTCCTAGTTCAAAAGTCGAGAACTCATCGATGTAGCGTGTACCTACTGAGGTTTGGAAATAAAATTACTATTCACTTTGAAGATGAAAGCATAGAACTATCGTTCAAGAATACAGGCAAAGCTGTGATCTCTTACACTCCCACAGTCCATACAATATTTAAGAAAGTATATGAAATAAGATTCATTAATTTTTTAGTCATAATGTTTAGCTAAGGCGGTGTATTTGATACACTTTTGTGTATTTTACTAGTGATACTAGTGATACTTTTTAGTAGTGATAAATCTGACCTTTATTGCCCGCAGAACAACACCTCCTTATTAATAAGTTTGGAGCAAAGTAATTTATTTATACCCCTACTAGAACTTCATACAGAAATTACACCAACAGAGCAAAAAAATACGTCTGGTGCTAGTTTCCATCTACGAGTATTCTGTGCGCGGTGGACATCGAACGGGCGGCAATGGAACACGCACGCTCACACAGCGTTAATACATTTCCCCATAGTTCCATAACTCCATCCATATTGCGCACATTCTTTGCAAAAGTAATGCCAAAGTTATCCAAAAATGTATGGTTAAACCGAAAGTAAAAACTTTACTACGGCTTAATAATAAGGGGGTAAAAGTTTGGCAATAAATATTGATTCTCTGAGTACCAAATTATGTATGACAGCAAAAATTTAGGTTTTAGGTGTAACGAACGCTTGCATCTCAATACACTAAATAAGTATGTTTAACGCTAAACATATTTAAACCATTTTTTTGTCCCTGTCATCTGTTCAAACGATCATTTAACGATTGACAGAAAAATAACGATGTTTAAATTCATTTAACGTTAACAAAGGTATGGTTATGAGATATGATTTGTCGTGCAAGCAGGCCTAAGGCCCTTTGTACACGACTGCTCTCGAAACGGTGAAGGAAAATATCGTGAGGAAACCTGCATGTCCTAGAACCAAAAATTCGAAGACTTGTGACATCTACCAACCCGCACTGGACCTGCGTGGTAGATTACATCCGAATCCCTCCCGAAGGAGGCCTGTGTTCCAGCAGTGGTGATCCATACAAAACTGACGAACCGTGCCTACATACGGCGTATAAACTTTCGTCTTTTATGGCAAGAAAAACGAGTGTGTACAAAGGGTCTAAGAGGCATTTGTTTTCTAAAATCTTTATTTTTTAATTAATAAAATCTATGTAAGAATCTTAATGTTGGTGACTAGGACAATTGTGTTGCTTTGCACACAGAAATTAGGTGTTAAAAATGAAACCAACAATTATGAAATCGTCTTGGCCCTGCAAACATGACATTTAAAACGAAAAATAGACCTTGCACTGCTTTCTGTGTGACACGCGCTTTAAGGTTTTGCGAGAAAATGTTAGGCGATTTTAAGTTAGGAAATGTATGTTAAACTTATCCGATTAAAATATATTATATTTATTGAACTAGCTCTGGTGCGTGTGATTAATTTATTTGTATTAATAATATTGGTTTAAGATACGTTTAATTGGGACCGTAATATTTATGATTATGTATATTTTATATTTATTAGATTTATACAACGTTTCTTGTGCAGCAGTTGATCTGTATGATCAGCTACTGAAATATATTATTATTATTATTATATATTAAAATTACGATTAGAAAAGGCAATCGAAAAAGCGATTATAAAAGTCCATAATTAAAGGAAAACAAATCCATTTGCGGCGCATACCTCGCACTCTGTACGCACCTTAAGGTAAACCGGCCACCAGGCGTGCAATATTTAAGTTATTTTGATAAATTAATTTTTTAAACAACCACATTTATAAATATCTGATTTGATAACACTGTTTCAATGAACTATTAAACAACCAGAAACAAAGTGTGCGCTTCTCATAAAAAATTTAGACTATGATACCTAATAAAGTACGACGCAGACCTGACGGGTGCAGTTGAGTTATCCATTCAATAATTAAAGTTCATATTTAAGTGTAGGTAATATACATCCAGCGATTTGAAATATAATGTCAACATGACGTTTCTCTTTTGAATACCAATGCCATATTTATATATCTGAGAAAAATAAATATCTGTATTTTTGATCGAAATGTGATTTATGTATAAAAATAATTACATACATACAGTGCACAGTTTTATTTACTAATAAAGTGTTACAAGTCGGAATAAAAAGTAACAAAAATAAACAATTCTTTTAATAACTCCCAGAGAAACCTACCTGCTCCACAAATCAGTACATTTTCAGAAAATCTAATTTTATGTGAAAACTCTCCAAGCTGAATATCTTAACTGTTTCCATTCCCTAAATACCCACTTTTAAAAACTCTGAAAGTAAACTTGCCTACCTATTTTCGCTTAGCTTTTCAAATCAAAATATATTTATTCGGACAACAAAAGATCGATAATGCTAGTTATTGATTAGTGTGTGTAAGTGTGCGTGTGAGGGTACTGTGTGCGTGTTGTTTGTGTCTTAGTGTTTTTTTTACTGTGCATGAAAGTCATGCCTCTCATTTATTTCTCTCAACTTCTCTATTAGTATAAAATTCACGTTGACATAAATAAAAATACCTACATACTTTACACATAACCACATTCCTACAATTACTGCAGCCAAAAATCATATCAAGTCTGATGAATATTTTTGTCAAGTTTTTTGTATAGTTTTAAAAACAAAACAATAAGTCTTAAGTCTTAAGGGTGCTACACATTCGATTCGGTAGTGTTTGTTGAATGACAATGCCGACTCAAAGAAATTACTACACATATTGGGTTTTCATTCATGTTATGCCGGATCGAGAAACTTCATTCGGCATCCTACCCTTTTTCCTGAACAAATATTTACTTATATTCGATTATCGACCCATGGGGCTCAACAATATTCATTGCGTTATTTACATTGGTGAAGAGACATATTTTTCGAATATATAAAGCAATGGATTAGCAATATCCTTCAAAATCATTGAAATCGTCATTGATAGTGTGTTGCGCAATTAGGGTGCCACTCCTGCTTTGCACGGAGGTACGACTTGACAAAACATTGATTTCTTTATTATATGTAAAGTTAATAATAATGTACGTATTTTACCTATACACATAAACCTTCCCGAATAAATACTCTAAAATAATATAGAAAGCCGCTTCAAACTGCGTAGTTCAAAAGAACATGAAAAATGCTGATCCCCACAACGCAGCGGGTGCGTTGTGGGGATCAGCGGTTTTCATGTTCTTTGCCTGATAATGTCTCACAACGCACTTTAAACTTTTTGTTTGTTTTCTTTTTTTATATATATTTTTTTATTTCTTTCTTGTAAGATAAGATAAGATAATATTTATTTGCTTAAACATGTGTCATACATACAAGCAAACACATGCATGCAAGATGGCCACAACATTGTTAGATACAGGCATGTTTGCCACATGATGTGACGTGCAAATATCAAAAAATATTATTAATTTTAAAAAATCTCAAAATAACAATATTGTAATTAATATAAAATAACAAAGATCAAACAGATCATTGAAAACAAAAATACGTTATTAATACTGTTATACAATAATCATATTAATTTCAACAATAAAAAGATCCAAAAATAATTAAACTATTCCATTGTAAATTAAGAAACATATTTTTTATTTTCCAACGCCAGATGACTTTATCGGAGGAATAATTTTGAATTTTTGACAGTTCTTCCATACAAAACTGTCAGACGTCAATTTTATTCCACGAATAAGAATTATCGGTCGATTGAAAAATCAGCCCTAAATCAAATAAGCTACCATGTCAATACAAATCTTTCCTCTAGGAACTCGTTAATGTTATAGTATGCTTTATTTACTAAATACGTCTTAAGTTTTCTTTTTAAATGTACATTATTAAGCTCCTTACAACTTTTAGGCAACTTATTGTAAACAATTGAAGCCACATGAAAAACACTTTTTCGCATAAGTGCAGTCCTATAGGGAGGTACAGTAAGGCCGCAAAAGTCCATAGGAACGCTAAAGATTATTTTGCTACGAACCGAGCGAGCGCGATACTTCCGTACGTATGTGTGCGCGTGTATGAGTATCCACATTCAACAGATAACACACACTAAGGAACTGTCGTCACACTGAGCTTAAAAACATCATTATTATTTTTCTGTGCCATTGAATACGCATCACACAGTCACAGAGGCGACTTGTTCTTACCATTGTATTGATAAAATTCGCGCAAATATGTCATGTGCTGGTAGCCGTATGAACTAAGTGTTGGATTCGCAAATAACGTAGCCCGAGTTCAAATCATGGTCGGTCCGTTGCGGTTATTTCTTACTTTGAAAATTCCCAATCTATATTAATATTGTTGTTTTTTATATTTCTATGAAAAATACTATTGCATTTTTTGCACTAAATTGTTGCAAATTACGAATATGATCTATTAACTACAAGAAGAATCACATTCGTTGTTTACATTATTTAGTTGTTTACATCTTATCGATGTTGTAAGGTGGAAATAAAAAGACGTGTTTAATAAAAATGTTTATTCTTTTTATTTACAAATTAAACATTTATGAGAATTGTGACGTCGAATTGTTACCTAGACAAAAAAGTTATCTTGTAACCGTTATCTATGTTACGTGTAAGATTGTTTGTTGGAAGTATACCCACTTAGACCATTCATAATATGAATAACGTAACAATGAAAGGATATTAAAATTTTAATAAAATAAAATATAATTGTTTATATCCAGTTATTTATTGAAAAGTGATATATGATTTAGACTTTGTAAACATTTTATTTTTATGTAACGTCACAATGAATGTTTTGAGGTCATAGCTTAATTGTTCATTTTCTTGACGAAAAGAAGATTGAAACTAAACCTCAATTTCTGTTAAAAGAACTTTAGTTCTCACAAGATAATCGTCAATTAGATGAGAAAAATAAATTGAACTATTATGTTAGAACAGTGCGGGTAGAAGAATAAAAAACAAAATAGAATCATGATTATTGTCAACAAAATTGATAGCGAGTTCACTGCATTCTTAAGATAAGGCGATGGCACAAGTTAAAAGATATAGCTATTTTAAACGAAAGTAAACACAATATAATACAGTGTTTGTTAACGAATAATCACGGATATGTTAAAATAAAATGGCCTACTGATTTTACTAAAACTTAATATTTTGTATAACCCCCATTATTTTCGATACAGTCAAGTAGACGTTTGCGCATGGACCCAACAATATTACTGCATACTTCGCTCCCTCTAAAACTTTCCCACACCTCCATGCAATGGGTTTTTAATTGTTCCGTAGACCTCTCATTCCGCGAGTCCCACCTTTGCACCATCAAACCCCATAGATTTTCTATGGGGTTGAAGTCGGGTGATCGCGCTGGCCATGGAATAACAATTACTTCCGGGTGATTGTGAAACCACTCACGCACAGTACTCGCTCGGTGAATAGGACAATTGTCCTGGACAAACGGAAATTCTGCTAACTCATCAGCTGGGTAAATGTTGCGCACAGTAGGTAGCATAATTGAGTCTAACACTTCCACATAAGTTGAACTGTTTGCGCGTGGAGGAATGAAAGCCAGTTCTCCTGGTCCTGCTGCACTCATCCATCCCCACATATTAATTGTGATTCGACCTGATTCGGTGTTAGGAATGACGTTGTTATCACACCAGCGAGTGGTATTCTTGCGCCATAAGTGAAGCCTGCCCTTTTGACTGGATTTAAATGTTTTTTCATCTGAAAATACCGCAGTATTCCAGTCAAAATCTAAATAATTACGTGCGAAACGTAATCGTTCTTGTTTGTGCCTCTCTGTCAAGTACGGCTTTTTAGCTGGTTTTCTGTGATGCACGCCTTCAGCGTGAAGTGCACGGCGAACAGTATCCATCGAGGTGTCATATAATTCCGCAAAATGTCTCGTTGGTGCGAAACCATTCGTTTCGTATATGTCCACCATATGTCGTCGCTGCGCCTCGCTAATAAGCTTCGGTCTCCCACTTCTCTTTCGACTAGCAAGGCTACCTTCTTCCTCATATCTTTTTATCCAAAGACTTACAGTATTTTTCTAAAACAAAAAAATATATATATTAGGCAGCTATACCTACTTGACTTCATTTTCATTATATAAAATGTTAATAATCATAATTATTGAATATAATTTTAAAATAAAACTGCATTTATAAATCCAATAACCAACCCAATAAACCCAAGGATTTATGTATTTCTCTTCTAAACCTCATAAAGATACGATGGATGGATTCATAAATGGCATACATTTTAATTAGAAGATTCATTTATTATAAAGTTACAATTCATTAATAGCTATAATACTCACATTCAGTCCGGTTTCTTCAGATATTTGTGTTTTATTAAGACCACTTTTATGCAGCCCAATGATAGTCGCCCTCACTTCAATACTAATATTAGCCTGCATTTTGCGAATATTACAATATTGTTAACCACACGTCACTAACCAACAACTACAACCAAACGACAGTTCATTTCGGTCAAGTTAAAACTCATGTCTACCTCGCAGAAATCTAATTCTTTATTTAGTTTTTTTGTGATCTACCTTTCTAACTCTAAGAAATGTGTGAACAAGTTAAAGAATAATTTAATATAATAATATGTAATGCTAATCCATAACTTCCAATCGGGTAAGAACTTACAAAAAGTCAACAATTGCGTGGGATTTGAACTTGCGGCACACTGATTTGCGCTTCAATCTGTGTGCTCTATACCACTGGGCCATCTTGACTTATGCTAAGTCGATGCAATTGAGGATTACAATCAATTGTTGGCGATAACTTGAAAATAGAAGGTCGTAAGTCAAACTAAACGTCAAACTAATACGTTGTGAGAATTCTTATCGACTTTTGCTAGTGACTGTACACGTAGTTCAGTTTGGTCACGCCTGTTCCTGAAAAATTGATCTGCTATACGCGGAAATAATTTAGGATTGTTCCTCACAAACATAACGGTTTCATGAATTATATATGTATAAAATTGTATATGAACAAAATTATATATGAATAAAATTATATATGAATAAAATTATATATGAATAAAATTATATATGAATAAAATTATATGAATGGCAATGTTAAAATTTTATGCAATATAAAACGAGGTTAGCAGCTGTCTGTGGTTTTCAAATGAAACATTGCTCTAAGTCATCTCTTCTGTGCTTTAAATGTTAGTTCTCTATTAATCGAGTTACCTCAAAAGATAACACCATATCTGAGAACGGATTCAGCCAGACCGTAGTGAGCTGTTAATAACGCTTCCCTATTGACATCTTGTGACAGCAAGTAGTTGTAGTAAAATATGTGGTGTTGTGTGCTAAATAAATGTATTTTCTTTCTTTATAATCTATTGCTGTGAAAAACACGAAAATGGCTCGACCGATTGCGATGAAACTTTGGTACGTTGTTATGTGCGCACCGGTAAAGGTTCCTTACAAGAAAATTAAAAAAAAGCATTGCAGCACATTAGCTAGCTTATAATAATTATGTAAAGTTTTTGCCGCCCGGCTGTGACAAATAATGTCGACCTGAACTAGTGTGTCGCACCCCTGAGTCACACGTGAAGCCGTGAACTTATCAAAGCTATCGGTAGACGACATGAAAAATCACTCACTCAAATGGCAGCGGAGACAAAGTTTTACAGAGAATAAAGAAAGATGCGTCAACGGCACTTCACTGAAATAGTAATAGACGAGTTTCTGGGATCCGAGACGGCCATTTGGTTTATAAATAATATATTTCTGAGGTTTATTGAAGTTAAAAACTTTGAGGTTTGTAAAGCAAATTAAGTACAGTTATTAGTTTTATTGGAAAAAATATTTATGTAGAAATTATAATATCATAAATAAACCAGTTCATTTTTGTCCTATAAAGGAATCAATTAATGTTATCTTTCTCCATCATTAATATTATAATACTTAGAAAAAATACCGGATACTCTTAATTTGAAAAATAAATAAATCAAATCAAAATTGACGTAGCAAAATAAGCGCTTTATCTGCTACGCCGTAGCAACAGTAGGATAGTCTGCTACGCCGTAGCTCTCGTAGGTTTATCAGCTACGCAGTAGCAGCGTCTTGATATTTTTTTAATCATATAAAAATACCCAACGACTTATAAACCACAGGCCAAATAAAGTCGGTTCCCATACCCGTACTCTACAATAAGTCTGTCTGAAGAAACGTAGTGCTGAACTTACAACGTTAAAACCTGCTTTACGGTTGCAATAAGTGCACTCGAACTATTGCCCTTGTAACTGTGCCAAACGGAGTAAAAAATGCTGTTTGGAGCTTACCTTACGAAATATTTTATGCATAATGTTTATTGTTTAGTAGGGTGTCACCTTCCATGGTCCACTTGGAAATTCCTGAACCATCTCCGAACACAAGTGGGAAGATGTAACTCCAACCTGGCCTCCAAGTGCTGCTACCTTGATGGAAAGGCAGTATGGTGTGGTTGTGGAGTTATATCGCAAACCATGCTTCACCTCCTGTGTCCCAAAACACACAGTCAAAGTGACCTCTGCGCTGTGCTGACGACGCCGTGGAAGTAGCGAAAAATAAAATACATTCGTGCTAGCGACACGAACAAGTAGGAGAGACACTAAACGCCCACAGGCGTAATAAGAATAAAACTTCTATTGTGTCTCGGTCAACCGATTAATTAAGTAGGTTAGCAAACTAACGATGACGACACGGTTGGCGCAGTGGCTGAGCGATCGACTGCTGCGCTGCGTGTCGCGGGTTCGATTCCCGCACGGAACAAATATTTGTATTGCCTACAGGTAGTTGTTCCGGGTCTGGCTGTTTGTGTAAGTGAGAGTCAAATGTTTGTAAACGCACCCACGATACAGGAGTAATTCTTAGTGTGGGGCAACGATTTAACAAAAAAAAAGTGGTCTAAGTAATAACAACCGAACGGGTCGATCGATCAGGTTTAGCAACGTTGCCGCGGTTGGACCGTGGACGGGTGACTATCTTCACATACTAAGACCCCTCCGTGCCTCAGAAAGCACGTTAAGCCGTTGGTCCCGGCTTTCATTCGTGGCTCTTTGACAGTCCTTACAGGTCGTCAGTAGCCCGAAAGTCTGACAACCAGTCTTACCAAGGGGTATAGTATTACCCAGTAACTGGGTTGTGGAGGTCAGACAGGCAGTCACTCCATGTAAAATACTGACATTCAGCTGCTTAGACTGGAAGCCGACCCCAACATAGGAAAGGGAAAAGGTTAGGCAGATGAGACAGATGATGATTTTATTAAATTACATACTTACTAAGTTTTTGCAAAATATTATAAGTCTCTAAGTACTCGTACGTATGTAAAATTACTAGGTAAACAGATAAACGTCTCCGGACACTTCAGTTAAAAACAACTTAAATGGCGACCCTCTCCAAATTCAAGTCAAACTTAATTCCCAGCAGCCCTTAATCCAGAAAAGACATGTACTCAAGTTAATTCCTAGAGACGTCCATCAGATACCGGGAAAAAACTCGATACCATCTAGAAATTAATTAAATTTGAAAACACTTCGCACTGAAGTGCAATGTTAATCCAAACTCATCCGGGAGCCACAATCTCGGATAAAGTCCCATTCTGAATCAACCACCTAATCCCTCTTAGATTGAACAAAATTAATGTGGATTTAAAACATAACAGACGTTCCTAAAGTACCCTCTGAATTTTATCGAAATTTTATTATCTGACGCCTTATTCCGGGGTGACTTTAATAACTCGATACGACTTGATGACGACGGGAACGGAACCCATCTTCTTGAAATATCGTTTTGATTGCTTTCAACTTTTTAATTAAGACTGTCGTGATAAAGTGAAAGAAGTGTTTGAGTTGTTTTACGCTTCCTTGCAAAAAACTAATTTAGATAGCTGATCGGGGTGGTACAACTGTTTAGGGTTGCGAAGGCTAAACACAAATTGGAGTTATCTTGGCACCGACTTCTTCAACTGTGTTTGGACACTTTTCTTTGCAACTGGTAAGATTTTTGGGGGCGATTAAGGAGACAGAATTATTCAAAGGACTGAGCCACCTGCAATTTAGTACAGTGTGATAATGGTATCAGCACAGACGCTTGGTAGATTCAAAATCTATTAGACGCGGACATTATTTTGCTCAAATCGACTGGAATATTTATGTATTTATAATAATATAATATCCCTGGACATTTCACACAGCACCATTTGTCCCAAGCTAAGCAACCTAATGCTTGTGTTATGGTAACAAGATGGCTGATAAACTACTTATATACAATTTTTTTTTTTTTTGTAAATACATACATATTATAGATAGAAAAACACCCAGACTCAGAACAAATACATGTTGGTCATACAAATATTTTTTCCGTGCGGGAATCGAACCCGCGACACGCAGCGCAGCAGTCAATCGCTTAACCACTGCGCCAACCGTGCCGTCACGTCATCACGTCATTTGTTAGTATATATTTTTATCCTTTATTAAAAAGAACCAGGTTCTTATAGTTAAAATCTTGCCCTAGGCCTACCTAAGACTAATCAGTAATTTTAATCTAAATTATTTTTTTTACTTGATAATTATTTTACGAAAACTGTTTATTGTACTTTACACAATTCCGTTTCACTTTCTTAGAGTCTGATATAATGAGATGAGCACTTTGTCCATGTATGTCATTGTCACTATTATTTCTACACTTTTTACACCACACTAACTCAAAGGTTTTGGTCGTTTTAGGCTGTATTCCGTATTGGTTAGTATCAGCTAAGAAAAAAATTCGTCATCAGTTTGAATCATTGATCGTTTATCCTTTACAACTTCCTACTAATACTAATATTATAAACGTGAAAGTTTGTATGGATGGATGGATGGATGTTCGTTGGTTGCTCTTTGGTACTCGATTTGGATGACACAAATAGCCAGACACGGTAAACTACCTGTAGGCCATACAAATACATGTTCCGTGCGGAAATCGAACCCGCGACACGCAGTGCAGCAGTTGATCGCTCAGCCACTGCGCCAACCATGTCGTCTAGGTCTAGTTTATAACCAGGATTAACACAGGATACCTTTTTATTCCGATTTTCCCACGGGATCGAAACTTATGTGGGTAAAAACGCGGGGCCCAGCTAGTAGTGGATACTACCATCAGGTACCTAGAACACAGTCGTGACTTAAAAAAAAACGATAAATTAAGCCAAAACACCCATCTGAATTTATTTTATTGACGTGATAAAAATTTTGTTCCGTTTTTGTTAACAGTTTAATAAAAAAGTTGATAAAGTCCAACCCTCGGGCGTTGTCGAAAACATTTTCAAATTCGGCAAATGCTAACAAGTGCGAATTGTTAAGCGGTTTGATTTAAAAAGTAAAATGTTTGTTTTATATCTTCTCGTTTATTTTGTTGAGTTGTTCCTAAATCAATTTTGTAAGATTACACAAATACAACAGAGAGATTAAAAAAATACTCGTCACGTTTTGGTGTCTGACTTTGTAATTAATGACATAGTATTGTGAAGGGCTGATGAGCCCTTCAAAGGAATCAAACAACAATACGATTTCTTTACGTTTATAATGACTGAACGTCTCTTTTATTATTTATACTAGCCACCCCCAGCACTTCCTCCACTCCACTCAACCCACCGCCGTCTTGCCGTCTAAACTAGCACTGTTTTTTCCTAAACAAAAAAACATAATAAAATATTTGACACCCCGTTCTAAACATTGCTTGAATGTTCGAATGGACCTGACGCTGAATTATAACCAGCCTGCACTATATAAGGTTGATTTTAGTGGACAACCTTTACGTATCTACATATTGAATTCCAACTGCTTCCGATATATAATTCAATTTCAAGTTCAATCACCATTTCTTTTTTTGATGAAATAAAAAAAAAGGTTTTTAGCACTCAGACTACTTGACTACAGAGTCAATTTCTGCAAATTTATGAACGTTCGCCTTCTAATCTCAATCTGTCAAAAACGCCTCTCATTTCCCTACATGTTTGACATTGATTGTCGCTGAGATGAGATTGCGACTAGACTTAATACGTTTTTAATTATGGAAATTGGTCTTCTGACGCATCATAGCGCGGTTGTTCCTCCAGGCAGAAAACTGGTGTCTCTAATTACACCGACACCTCATTTTAATATAAATACAAAACTTTCGCAAAGACAGGCAGTTCATAATACTGCAATATTCTATTTAACTTCTGCGTGTTTATCTAAAGTTTGCCCACTGTTACCTTCGCTATAATGCCCGAGTGTTTCAGCTTCGTTTGCCCAAAACTTTTGCCATTGCATATGCAAGTTTAGCAGTCACAGCATTAAGTGAGCTAGATCCGTATAGTTTATAAGTGTTTGCATATTGTAGTGAACGTCTGTTACTTAGGGATAATGAAGTTATGAAGGAAGCAATATTCTAAAACACAATAGCTTAGTTAGCACAATAGTTAGTGAATGTTGCTTTAATATCAATAATAGCCATTTAGCTAATACTGATATTAAAGCAACATTCACTAACTATTGTAAATTTTATGCATAATTCAAAAAAACCGTTCAACATATGACTATAGCTAACATATGACTCCTAATAATGAATCTGTTTTTAAAATAAGTAACTAGACAATGCTTGAATTGCAATGCATGTAATTTTTTACTTTTACGATCAATTTTTTTAATCCATTCACCCTTCCTTCAGCCATCCTTCACCCTACTAGAAACTTCATTTCAGTTGTATTCTGGTTGGTTTGCAGGTCAAGCAGGTGGGTTACCATGAAGATCCAATGTAAGAAAGAAAGAGTGAGAGAAATAAAGTATTCATTGGGACTCGCACAGGACTACACAATATAATACTGTACTCTTTATTATGTACACCGCATACATTATAGACATAAATATAGACATTTTACAAAGGAAATGTTACACAATCATATGGAAATAAATAAAAACAATAACAATTATAAGAAAGACAGGAAAATATTATATTAGGGACACGCACAAAACTAGGTTTAGGACAGGACTGAGTTGTATTTGGGGTGCGCTTTTTACAAACACTAAAAAGGGGCATTTAAAACTAACAAAATACAATAAAAACAACCATAAACAACAACTAGAATAATAACATTATAAACTTTTTATTATTCATTTTACGGTCACCACCAACTACCACGAACTTTAAACCCACAGCTTTACATGTGACAATCAGCAAAAAAACCCAAAAAAAAAACTACAAAAATCCGTTCAGAATATTTGCTTTCCGCACAAAGTAAGAATAAAGAAACAAAAAAGCGGAACAATTTCTAGTGGAACTTGTGTAACAAGTTAACGGGACCGTCTGCGAACAGCACCTGGCTGCTGACGGAAACTTCCACCGAAGCTCGGGGAATACTAGTGGTAGACCAGGGTTTTGCTTGCAAACTGACGGTTATTTTAGATGTCGTCTTGATACGGACGTTTATCGGACGATATTTTTAATGGATATTTTATCTTTGATCTATGGAATAAAATTAAATTTTGACAGCTTTTGTGACCGTTACAGAAAAACTTTGAATTTTTAACCATTTTTCCACATAAAAACTATCAAAAATTATTCCTCAGGTACAGATATCTGGCGTTGAAAAATCAGCCCTAAAAGAATGATCGTCTTGCCTATACTTATATAAGAAGTTGTTGCCTACATTTAAAACAAATTAAACGGCATCTTACATGCAATTTAAAACTACTTTACATTTTAAAATAAATCTCCAACACAGGCAAACATTATTACTAGATAGAATGAATTATAGGCAAAATGGGGTGGCAAAAATGCAAAGGTTGCACTGTAGTTACAGATATTAAGGACGATTTGTTAAGAACAAAGTTTAAGTCGACCTTCTTTGCTGTCGGGCGAAAATGTTTCTATTTAACTTTTGTGTTGCAAATATATTACAGAAGTTTGTTTTGCACTTTTAAAAGGTAAATTTGTACTTGTGACTGTTTCGCTCGTTCTTTTTGATTGTAGAGCAGTTTAGATAGTGGGAAGGTGAAGTATTTGTTCGGGGATTTGGATGTGAAGTTGCTGTTGTACAAGGAGTAACATGTTTTTGTTTACTGGCTAATTTTGCAAATAGTCATCACCGTCGCTTCGCCAGACTGATGCCTATGGACTCGCAGTAGATCTCAGTTATTACATGTATGGTCACCATAGCGTCTTATGCAACTTGTGACCGCAAAATTTCTCTATTATTAACAGGTATTTTATTTATAAAGAAGTGTCCAAATTTTACAGAAATACTTATCGCTCTTACATAACCGGCATCTTAATTGCGTAAGTATATTACTATTTATTAGAATCTGAATCATTTGGATAAATATTATTGTATTCTAGCGATGACCGTGATCATCACTAGATTCCCGACATAACTGTGACTTAATAGTCCTGCACCCTAATTGCGTAACACACTATCATTATTGTGAATCATTTTGAAGGATATTCTTAAACCATTGCATACATATGTTCGAAAAATTTGTCTGCTCAACAACGTAAATAACGCAGTGAATGTCGTTGAACTGTCAAAATAAAAGCCTTTCCTACTGTTTATGGGTTACGCAGTTACCCCGCTGTACTCTCTTTTCTAGAGTACTTGCGAAAGACTATTTTTGGAAAAAAATATGCCACAAAAACTTCCAGCCAATTACGCCAAATCATTAAAGAAAGTAATGCCATAAAACAAAACCCGGTAACTATCATTGCCGCTTATCGGATTTATACAAACACTAATAAAAACGCAAGTTCTGTCGTAAAAACTACCAAGTGAAATACTTTCACTGATGGTTACATTGTTAAGTTTCATCGTTGTTATAAATCATGTCTTTATTGTGAACGTTTTACAGCGCTTTTTTTCGCATTCTGCGTTCATAATGAGGTTATAAAATATGGTTTTGTTGACTTTGATTTAGTCATTAAGCTTTTTTACAGATTTTTAACTATAACGCTGAAGCATTAGGGTTCAAGGTTGATTGGGAAAATTTGACAGTTTCGGGTACCTTGACTTGCTGGCGTCTATACTTTGATTTGACCTTCACTTCCCCTTGAGTTTGTTTCACTATTTCTTCTCAGGGGTAGTCAGATAGGAACTGTCGATTCCCACTAGCTTATTTTTTTTGTGACATGTATAAGTGATTCCGAAATCCCATTTACAGAATAAAAAATATTATTTCATTTCACTGCTGTGAAGAGATAAAAATATGCGATGGATTGAGCTGGAAGTTTTAAAACAACTTGGATAACTTGAATACCTATTAACCACAGTAAAGTTATTGAGGATGCTGGTTTTATAATGGTCTTCTAATACTTCTTGACAACCGGAGGGCCTAGATAGAGTGACTTTCTATCAGCGATACAAAGGCACGGGCTTCCTCTCTTCGAGAGAGTGGCCCATAATCCGTCAAGCGGGCCCAGTGTGAATTGGTAGATGTCACATGTCTTAGAAATTTTGGTTCTAGGACATGCCGGTTTCCTCGCGATGTTTTCCTTCACTGTTTTGAGATCAGTTTTGATGAAATAATTTATGTAAAGTAAAGCTCCTGACTGGATTCGAACTTACAATCCTCACCCTCACAAAACTTCGAAACACTTAATTAAAAATCTATTTAATTACGACCATGAACGACTGCTTGCCCACAGAGATAAGTATTCTGCAAATAATAGGGGAAAAAGTAAAGTATTTGGTTTCCTAGCACGTCGAGACTCAGACTACAAGCCCTCTGGGGCCTATAAATCGTTCAGCACCTTGTTTTATTTAATTACAACAGCCGCAGATAAGCAAAATGCTATTTATTCGCACCGTTTTAAGAGTTGACAGTAGAAATTAAGGATCTCTGCCGGTTTTTTCCTTTTAATCGCGGGTACCTTGTTTATCTATACTAATGCTAATAATATTATAAAGAGGAAAAAATTGTTTGTTTGTTTGTATGTATGTAGGGTGTAATCTCTGGAACTACCAGTCGGATTTGAATAATTCTTTTTGCATTTGATAGCCCAATTCTATCTATAATATGTATTTACAAAAAAAAAAACAATTGTATATAAGTAGTTTATCAGCCATCTTGTTACCATAACACAAGCATTAGGTTGCTTAGCTTGGGACAAATGGTGCTGTGTGAAATGTGCAGGGATATTATTATTATTATTATTCACGAGGAAGGTTAAAGGCTATTTAACATCACGCTGTTACCCTTAGGAGCTGTGCAGTAAGAAAAAAAACAGAAAGAACGCTAAGCAAAAAGGAAGTGATAGTGTAGGCAGGCTATGTGAGGGTCGGGGAACAAGACATTTTACGTGGACGAAGTCGCGGGCAGAAGCTAGTTTTCAATAAAAAGCTCACTGCCGGAACAATTACAGTGCGGTCGACGAGAGAATGCGTTCTTCACATCTGTCAGTTTCATTCGTGTTTTGCGAATTTGACCTTTATTAGCTACTCGATTTTTTTATGCAGTGACAGTTCTCAGGAACGCATTCTCTCGACGGCCGGACTGTCAGCCAATTTATGAATTATTATCTATAGTTCAACCCATGACTTCTGCATGCACAGGAATCTAGCTCGAAGAATGTGGTCCATAGTGTCACTTAACAAATTCTAAGATCTAGATCTAGATACTAGAGTGGCATAATACAGATAAATGGATAAACCAATAATTCAGTGCACACAAAAGACAAACACAACACACAATAGCACAATTAAATGATAACCAATTACATGAATATATAAAACAGGTGCCAAAAATAAAAATGAAAACTTACTAAGTGACAATACGACATAGGTATATGAAATCAAAATAACATAATAATATTATGTAATATACAAATAAGGTAGTTAACAAACTAGTTGCAGAATAAGAAGATGATATGAATGGTGTTTGTCCCGCCAATCAGTTGATCATTTCAGTAATTTTCAAAATAAATCAGTAAGTTTCTTTATTTACATTAAAACAATCTGCAATCAGTCCAACCGGATGCAGCTGAATATTTTATTAGTATTTTACATGGAGCGACTGCCTGTCTGAACTCCACAATCTACTCACTAGGTAAGACTGGTTGTCAGACTTTCGGGCTTCTGACGACCCATAACCACTGTCAATGATCCACGAGGACGGGACCAACCGCTTAACGTGCTTTCCGAGGCACGGAGGGGCCTCGTTATGTAAAGATTAAAGCGAGCTAAACCTTCGATACACCCATGCGGATGTTGTTGATTAGCCACGAGACCCTGTATATTTATTATTTGCATTAAATGTTGTAAAAACAAAGTTTGGTCCAGATATCTTAGTGCAGGACATATCTATCTTCTAAATATATATAACTCAAAGGTGACTGACTGACTGACATAGTGATCTATCAACGCACAGCCCAAACCACTGGACGAATCGGGCTGAAATTTGGCATGCAGGTAGATGTTATGACGAAAGCATCCGCTAAGAAAGGATTTTGATCAATTCTACCCCCAAGGGGATAAAATAGGGGATGAAAGTTTGTATGAAACTTTGTCAAACTATACTTCTTAACGCGAGCGAAGCCGCGGGCAAAAGCTAGTTCAACCATAAAACAATAGCATGCATATTATTTTCGACCCATGCGGCGGTTATTAGCTAGCCACAAGCCCATCTATTATTTGCATTAAATGTGGTAAAAATAAAGGTTGTTACAGATATCTTAGTGATATACGAGTATGATATATTCAACATAAAACAATAGCATGCAAATTATTTTAAAAATAGATTTGAATAATTAGGTACGTAATTTTTTTAGCTAGTATCGTTGGACATGCAGCTATAGTTGGTTCTAGCTCTACAAAACCACAGACTACTGTTTACTTTTCTGCATTTGCGTTTATATTAAATCAACACTGCTGCTCTGTGTACTCTTACATAAACGTATGAGCATCGCATAAATACTGTTCGTTCCTTGTGTAAACTAACAGACGGTTGTATTTATTAATATAAGTAAACATGGTTGCCGGGGGGTTGACCGCAACGTTGCGTGTTGCATTACTAATAATCCTGTTAAGTTCTGTAACTAAGCTCCGAGAAGTGGGGTAGTGTTATGTTGAGAGGATTGAATTCGCATTTACTTTATTCAATTATAATGATTGAAAATATTATTCTTTTAACTCAAAAATCCATTGGTAAAATGTTCCTTCCTTTCTTCCCCATGGTAATAGTATTTCAGACCGTATTGCGGCTCATCTTAATGGAGACAAGTTTTCGGCGCGGGAGAAATAATAGTGAACAAGTGTGTGCACAGACACAGGTGCACTTTTTCTTTCTTAACTCACATAGACCGATGGGACGGAACGCAATCCGATACAACCGGAGAGAGATCAGGCGCAGGACCCACGGCTTTACGTGCTTTCCGAGGCATGGGAGACACCGCCAACTTCCAAGCTTTGTTACTAAGAAATTCCTAATAGATATAACACTTTACCTGACCTGGGAATCGAACCCAAGACCACGCGGTCCGCAGTCGCGCTTGCGCCCCCAGACTAACGGGGCAGTTCCCTGTGACCGGCACAACGAACGGTATAAAATAGTTAAAATTGCCGCCTGACGAAGCCTGGTGAAGGTAAAAACACCTACTGTCTCCCTCGACCTTTTGATGTGGCTACGCTTGTGGCAAGTCCATTTATCCTATGTCCATCAGTGGACGTCTTTCAACTGAAATGATGATGATACTGATGAACAGTTACGATGGGCACGGATTTTTCTATGACGACTTAAACGTGCTCTCCACGGCTCGGAAGGGATTTGATATGCAAAGAATAGTCACCCATCCAACGATTGGCTGCGGCAAACGCCCCACATTCGATCCGTCCGCGCTGTTTTTAGCCACAACACCTTCTGACGTAATATTCATAATATACAACATACAACGACATACTCAGCCTATAATGTTCACACTGCTGGGACACAGGCCTCCTCATAATAAATAACTAATTAAAACCAAAATCAATCTATGGCTTATGATGAGTCTATGAAATAAAAATGAAAAGTCAAACGGAATGAATGGCTGCCACCGACTGCATCAAGTTAAATGAGTCTAGAAGGCTGACTTTATCTGGTAGCTCTGGGCTACTGTTCAAAGGTACAGATATGTAGGAAGAATGGATGTGACATGGATTTAGTTAAAGGGAAAAAGAAAAGAAATAATCACTATATTGACAATTATGGCCCCTTAAGGCGTTTTCTTAACATAAACAGTCGTCCGGCGAACTCAAACGAGTCATTGCGCCAACAGAGAGCGCCTTCCAGTTTCGCTGAAGAAATAATCGCGACGATCGTGTATATTAGGGCAGCAGCTAAGAATTGACACAAGTCAGCAATGATGGGTCATGCAAGATCAAATGACGTAATCTTTGCCTGATAACTCAATACAGGTGCAGGTGTTTTTCCAACTACATTGGGGTCGGCGCCCAGTTTCATCGGATGCAGCACCAATACCAATAGTAGTATTTTATATGAAGCATCTGCCTATCTGACCACAACTCAGATACTGGGTAAGACTGGTTGTCAGACCCTCGGGCAACTGAAGACCCAAAGATCCACGAATGACAGCCGGGATCAACAGCTTAACGTGCTTTTCGAGACACGAAGGGGTTTCGGTATGTAAAGATAGTCGCCTACCACGGACCAACCGTGGCAAGCGTAGCTTGGCAAGCGTAACCCGAGTGGCTATTATTATAGTTAGCCACAAGCCCCTCCTGAAGCACCTAAGTAAAATTTAAAAAATGTAAGGGTTGACCGACAACCGAACCGACAACGATGAAATAATTGTAAAAATAAATAACGATATGCCACATCCATTTCATCGACCTCTTGGTATCCGCCTCCAATAGATTCCTTTGGGATCTGTCGGCTTAAAGTTTAATTAAAGATGCAACCTCCCAGAAAGAACTGGTTTAATTCAGTAATAGTTTCTACGAGTGGCCTCTACTGATAATACTAAATTGGACTTGAATTATAGTTTCCATGAAAATTCAGAACTTAGTCCATCGTGGAGATCCGGAAGGTTTGAAAGAACCTGTACCACCTTTAACCGTCCCTATGTTTATCGTATAAACTACCATGAGTTTTCATGTTACAAAACTATGAAATTGTGTGGAAACCAGATTCAAGATATGGGTCAACATGCAGGAACCACGCATGGTGATCATATTCCTTGTCCCACCGCTCTGCCTGAGAAAACGGCAAGAATAGCCAGTACCTACGCAAAAGAGATTATCATTGCTCGCTCGTTTTCTGAGAGAGAGCTTTGCTCTGCAGTAATATAATAATAATAATATAATAATAATAATATTTTTATTTTCTCTCAAAAAGGTACAGATATTGGTAAATAAGGTTCACGTCATATTATGTCAAGTCAAATTAAATTTGTAACCTTTGTGAGAGCTGGAGTCTATAGTGGGTTCGGGACCTGTATGATAGATCTCCAGGCTCTCACCCTCTTAAGCAATACTATTAAGTAGGTACTAATTTGAACACATAAAGGCAAAAGTAGGACTATCAATGGCTTTGGGTATTACAGTACAATTAGCTTATAACGGGTGGCGGGGAGATCGACGCTCAAACTGTAAAAAACGATTCAGTATATGATTCTGAACTCCCCTTGAAATTTTTCGTCGGTTATTAAAAACCAATTAAATTTTCGTTCCAATCATTTTGACCGCGTAGGTACTGCACTTTTCTTTGAAACAGGTGTTTTTTTTATATCCGACGTAAAACATCTACTCTAGGGGTCTAAAATCACGTGCTGAATTCATGGTTACAGTTTGCGCGTTGATGTCCCTGCCACCCTGTATTTAGGACGTGTTGAGACTACAATCTCTTACCGTAAGTGCCATAAGCCTCTATTGTATCATCAAATTAACTACAGCAGTGCTTGTCAGTCAATCTGCGAGACTGCCGCGTCATCCCCTCACTAGGTCACGTGATTAATGGTCCGCCATCTTGGATTGTTGAGCCGTCGCCGTCGACTGCGTTATCATTTCCTCTCCGTGTTTGTGTGTGCGTTACTAAATATAGTGGTAAGTACACATGTGTCTTTTTTTAGGCAAGAAATAAGAGACGTTAGTCTCTCTTGGAATCTCTTGGAATTTTCTAAGGACTACTATTTGACGTAAAACCATTGAAATGTTTGTCACAATCTGATTTTTTGACGTTCTGTGAAACTATATTACAAGGTTCAGAACGAGTGCACTGATCTTACAACAGTCATAAGTGACCATAGGTGATAGTTACTACCAATTCCGTCGGCTTTGTAGACCTGCCATTGAGCTTCTTGGCTGTATACGACACTTTCTGGTCAATTTAACATAATTATAAACACCGCAAACTAATTGTGCTGGCATTTACTAGGCCTAGCGATGACCCCGCTGATGTATGCGGTCAATAGGAATGTATGACTCGTCTAATCCCATTTCATCTTTTAAAACCTATATGTAATGTCTGTCTCGGCCCGTTTTTATGGTAGTATTATATTATAAAAAAAACATCCAATATGAGTAAATTTTTTTTATGACCACGACATTTTCTAATGTAAATGAACCATCAAAGTCATTTTCTCCCGAGAGTTATATCCCACGCTATAAAATAAAGCGCGTTACTCACAGAAAAGTTGAATAAAAGTTAATACACGAATGTAATATAATCTTGCGAGTCGAGTGTGAGATGTCGCCGTCAGTCGGCGTTAACCCCGGGGCGCTGATAAACGAGTGTGCGAGTTACGACTATATTGTGCCACTTAATTATACAGAGTTACATGTGTGCTATGCTTAATATTCGCATTTGTACTATACATTTTTTAAGAGTGAATATGTCACCGTATAACTATGAACATCGTCAGTTTATAATATATCTCATGAGATTATAAACTATCGAAAAAATTGTGAACTGCAACAAAGCATTTACAATTTTTTTAAAGAAATTTCTTGCCTGCTGATCGACCCTTCACGTGACCAGAGGGCTGGGCAAAGAATTAGCATTGCCATTCAACGTGGCAATGCTGCCAGTCTTCTGGGCACGTTTCCAGATGACAGCAGTAGTTCGACGCCTAAATATTCTTTTGTTTTTGTATTTATTTAAATAGTTAGTTAGTCTTTTAATTTAATTCTTTGTAATTTACAATTTAACGCATTATTTTCGATAGCATATAATTTGGTCCATGGCAAACCGAAAAATTGTGAAATGGTATAAAACTTGCATGCGACGGATCTCACCTTCCGCTAATACTTAACAGACCAGTAGTCACTTGCCTGTTGACAAACTTGTTAGTAGCGCTCGTTGGTCGCTGCTTCGGTACCCCTCGCTCCACTCACTCGACTTGGGCGCGTTTGGTGGCAGTTCTAACCTAACCTTTCCTATTTGGTAGTTACTGCGACCAATTCGGCTACCGCTAACAGACAAATCAGGGACGATTCACAGTTTTACGGGTGATAAAATTGGACAGATTGTGAAACCTGTCGGTAAGTGCTGGTTTGTTCACAATTTGACCGCTATAACAATAAAAAATAAACAAAATTTAGATAGAATGCACTCTTCATTTCACTTGTGATACATTATTCACACACCCAAACATCACATTACATTTTATTTTGTTATCTATAGTACGAATAATTTAATCTGACTTGGTTTCCGTACGTCCTTTTCGGGTAACCACTGAAAATCAGCGCTGTTCTCTGGATCCTATAGCACAGCATCGTGGTGAGTGGAAGCTTTCATTACACTGTCATGACGTGAAACGGTTGACTATTTATTTTGTGCTCGTGACGGTAGATCTATTTTGTTTTTATTTTATGCTTTATTATTAGAGTTAATTATCTTCTTGTATGCACGCAAATCTATTTTTCTTTATTTTATAAGTGTTTACGTGAGATAGTCACGACAATAGACCGGTAGTACATTAACCCTTCATATGTCGGAACGCAGATCTACGCGAGACACAATGGCTTTTTAATTGTGTCTGTAATTACGACATTCATCGGGTTAACCATTCATTCATCCTCTCACACTCAAATATTAAACCGAAACCTACAAGCCAGAGACAATAACTCTGATTTATAACATCCGTGTCTAGTAAAGGATTTAATCAAAAAAGAACCAACATCTGTCAGAGCTATTAAAACGGTGAAAGCTTTAATATCAAAGCACATTACGCTGAGGTTATTGCAATAAGTCTCGTGACATACGGGTGAATTGGAAAACGATCACGATTATACCCTAAGTCATCAATTCAGATAATTTATGTAAACAAAGGTGTTAACAGATCAAAAAAATATCGTCTTAGTGGTATTACACATAAAATCGCAGAAAACAAGGTTAGACTTGCTTTTAAGTACTGATTTTAGAAATAATAATTAAAAAAATATCATATCGTGTTAATTTTAATAAGTTTTCGATGTTAAACAAAGTTATTAAAAAAAGAAAATATTGTGGTACAAAATATTTTATGATACTGGTAACACTACAGGCGTTCCCAACATTTTCAAATTTCGTTTGACATAATTACAAAGTCGCGTCTTTTCAATACATTCGTTTTCTTTTCCCCGATAATACTATTCGCAGCGTGTTTGTTAATTGTGCTTTATTATCATCGTGTGAAGTGTTTCATCTTGTTATTAGTTGTTATATTTCCTTGTTTTTGTTGTGTTTTTGTTAAGTTTTATTTGTTAATTGACAAATGGAGCCCCAGCCGGGTACCTCGAAGGCCGCCGCCACCGACAGTTTGTCGCCTGTCAAAAAGCGGCCTCGAAAATCTCTGAGTGCCTCTGAAAAACTCATGGTGATGAATGTCTACAAGCAGACATACAAGAATTGGCCTGATAACGAATACTGGTCTTTAGGAGAATGTGCTGCCAAAACAGCTACATTATTAGGCATATCAGCAGTGACAGTGGGAAGAATTGTAAACGAACATAAAACAACCGAAACACTGAGTTTTCCCAAGAAAGAAGGTTCATAGATTCATATCGTAAGGAGTAAGCTCCTTCCAGGCAAGACATTTGCCACGTGTTGGATTTTGAAAAACGGCGATTTTGGGAGGCCTACGCCTAGCGGTCCTGTTCGGATACGGTATTTTGTTTGCATAGCTCATATAAATAGTTAACTGTAATTAAAAGATAGAAAAAAAATATGTTAAATTGTTGTGCACCACTGTCCTGTCATTTTGACAGTGACATTTCTTTGTTTACTTAAATTATCTGAATTGATGATTTAGGGTATAGGTAGATTTTGTGTGTTTTGTTAGCTTGTGTAATAGGCTCGCGTTTTTTTACTGTTAATAAAGTGGTCTTCATACATAGTCAGCGAGTGTTGCACGCAATCTATTTACTGGAGGGCTTGTCATGTAACTAAGGTTTCTCGGTTTCCATAAGCTGCCAGCGGAACCATACTCCATTAAGGTTCCACTGGCAAGTTTTGCAGCATGCAGTCTAGGCTAGGCTTTCATTCTAACCAGATGAAGACTGCCTATCTGACCTCCACAATGCAGTTACTGGGTAATACGATACCCCTTGGTAAGACTGGTTGTTATACTTTCGGGCTTTTGACGACCCGTAACGACTGTCAAAGATCCACGAATGACAGCCGGGACACAATACATAATATATGTTGCTTTCCGAGGCACGGAGGGCTCTTGGTATGTAACGATTCCTTTACGTACCTTTATTTCAGTAATCACATCACATTGCTGTGAGCATGAGGATTAAAGTTGTACCCTTAAACTGAATGGTTTTGTAAAAATGAGCATAGTTAAAATTTTGGTGTACAATAAATGATAATTATAATCAATGTCATTGCATACTTAACTATGTTGGTGTCCCTTTTTGTGTAGGTATGTAAGCTAAAAGGTACTTTAATAGCAAAGATTTTGCGCTGAATAAAGAATACCAAACCCCGTCTTATACAAATAAAGCAAAATCTCATAGTTGGGAATTCACTTTATTTATTGAAAACCCTTGGGAGGTCGGAAACACGTAGTGGTCACGTGCACGCTGCCGTACGCTGCAAGAGTGTTGGGGGAAACGACTTTGTTTCCCTCGAGATATGGTAGTCAAAAACGACTCCGTATCAAAGTAGCGACAAACAAATACGCGACAAATGTTAGGGCGACAGTACGAGGCCAGGACACAGGTGCCTTCAACTGGAGACTTCAGAGCCTTCTTTATGTGCTGTTCTTTGTGTGCTAGGTGGTGTGTTCCTTGAGGTTTTTTGTGAGAGTCCCAAGTACTCAGACTTCGATCCATCAAAAAAAAAAAAAACTTCCGATTTAGGTTCCATAAATTATGCGAGTTTTTTTTTTTGTTATTAAACCATTGATAAGCCTACGAGGCTGAAACGGGACTGGGCGGACAGATGCGCCAGGATAGTCACACTCCTGGCTCCTGTAACACAGCTATTGTTACCTAGCACAGGAGTCAGTTCTTCACTTTGTTTGTACATAAATGTATGCAAATAAATTATAATTTATTTACAGTAGGTGCCTAAAGGCAGGGGTCGTCACCGAGGCAATCGAATAGGAAACTCTGTTGTGACAAATTGGACTAGTTCCTGTCCGATTGACTGGAGGATACACTGAAAAAGTATGGGGAAGACCCTAGCCCAGCAGTGGGATAGCAGTTATTAATAAAAAATACTTTTTTATACTTTGCTTTACTTTATTTTTTTATACTTTGCTTTACTTTATTTTTTCATACATGGGATTTATACATAACTGGCGAAATATGGGTATGTATGTGGGTATGGGTTGGTACAGTCACGAGCAAAAGAATGTATACACTCGGCTTTATTCAAAAGCTTTACTCCTTTGTTTTTGAATGAAATGTTATGTTATTACGAACATAGCGAAACAAAGAACATTTGAAAGTTGCCAAGTGTTGACATATTGGTGCTCGTGACTGTACAGTTCTGCATAACCCTTGGGGGATTACAGGCCTGATGTTATATAGAACATTCTATATTATATTACTATATTTTAAAAAGCGATAAAATATTTACCAAAAATTTCACCGCAGCAAAAAATTAATCCAACAAAGCCACAGGAGACCATGCTATCCGATCTCAACAACAATGTGTATTCAATATCACGCACGGCTATCAAACGCTACGTGAAAACTGACCGATTAAACAAAGCTTAAACCCCATTGATAGCTTGCCGATCAATTCTCGCCTTTATGGCCCAAACAATAAAGCGCAGTACAAAAATAAGGGCTGGTTATAAGCGCCGGTTAGAAATTATTGCCCGAAAAAATATTGCGTGCGGCCAAAATTATTGCGCTGTCATGGTTATATAGGAGAGAATTTATGTTTAATGCTTAGATTTTGAATGACGGGGTCCTTAGCTTAATAAAAACTGTGAATCTTTGAGGTTCAGCGGTGGCTGCTGCGGTCAGACCAGGGATGGATGACCATTTCCCTTCAGGCCATATAGACCACGTTATATAACCAGTTCCAAATAGACATTAAGGTTCCATTGCTATTATGTAGTCCGGTGTGTCAGATTTAGGTTATGAGTCAGGAATTAAGTTGTGAAGGTCAGAAGGTAAATTTTAAGAACGTTCACAGTGTGACCTTAGTTTCAATCTGACTATAATTAATACACATGTCATTCAATCCCCGTTCTTGTTAGTCAGGAAGTCAACTCCAGTTGTCAAGTCCTTGTCAATAAGGTGTGTTTACCTTATTGACAAGGACTTTTGAATTGTCAAGGACTTGGTCAGTAATTAGTCAGAAAGTTGAACCTATTGGTTAGAAAATGGCCAAGCAAATGATGATAACAAAACATAGGTACTTGTCTAATCTATTCCCACTGCTGGGACTCAGGCCTTTATTCACCACGTGGGTCCGGTGTATGCTGGTGTTTTCAAATTTTTGGTTCTAGAACATTCCGATTTTCTCATTCTTGGTACAATAATGTTCATTATTAAATCCATTTAAGTAAATTACGATGTTCTTTAAACCCATTTGAGTAAATGAAGAAATGAAGCGTTGTTTGCATCGTAAAAGAAGGATTAAAGTAAATGTTTATACGATAGGATAGTCGACCTCGTAGTTGCTTTACCACTTTTGACAACATAATAAACAATCGCGCCTGTATTCCTCGAAAGGTTAGGCAGAAGTGTACCTTTAGCACACCCAGATTTCGCCATTTGTATTTAAGTCCCATATAACAGGGGGCGATCGTAATTCTATCAACTGAGCACAAATCGAAATTTCGAAGAGAAATTTCAGATCAGGTCGAAGGGCCTCAGCAGTAGCGCTTGCGACTACGAAACCTACGAGGCAGTAATTTTTGACAACAATCCTACTCATATTATAAACGTTAAAGTTTGTACGGATGGATGGATGGATGGATAGATCGATGGATGGATGGATGGATGGATGGATGGATGGATGGATGGATGGATGGATGGATGGATGGATGGATGGATGTTTGTTACTCTTTCACGCTTAAACTACTTAACGGATTTGGATGAAATTTAGTACACAGATAGTTTATAGCTAGGATTTACCCATATATAATACTTTGTATACCGATATTCCCACGGGACCGAAACTTATGCGGGTGAAACCGTGGGGCGCAGCTAGTTCTCTATAAATAGAAACTTCACTAAGGTTGAAACTACCTAATTGTCACAAAGACAAATCATCATGATCATCGTCCACACCCACTGCTGGGGCATAGGCCTCTCTTTTCTTGTGCTAATCCCCACGCTCCTGTGCCAGTCTCATCCAGGTTTTGCCCGCAATGGCAACAATATCGTCTGCCTATCTCACAGTCGGACGACCGACATCTCGTCTTCCAACACTTGGACGCCACTCTGTCACAGCCTTTCTCCACCTGTCATCATTGTGCCTTGCCAGGTGTCCTGCCCAACTCAATTCGAGTTCCATAATACGTGTCCCGATATCGAAGACCTTCGTACGCCTTCGTATCTCGACGTTTGGAACTATGTCTATTAGCCTGATACCAAGCATAGAACGCTCCATGCACACAGACAAATAGATCTTGCCTTTTTATGACATACAAGTGACATTCAACCTTAGGGTGATAAACCAATTACGAGGTAGACTATTCAAACATATATGACTTAATAAACTAGAGGTTTTCCACCGAGAAAATGAACTCTCTTTATGGCCGTAGTATATTATTTTTGATAGTTTCTTTAACATCTCTTGCTATCTGCGTTCTGTTTTAGTATTATACTTCATAAAGATGATAGTTACTTTACATTGTGATTCTTTGTTGTATATTATGATTACTGTTTAGAATTTTAGTTTACTATTCTTATTATAATCAACTCAGCTTATCGCAGTCCATTGCTGGACATAGGCCTTTCCCATGCTGCGCCACAGCAGCCTGTCCTTCGCCTTCCGCATCCAGTTGGTCCCAGCCACCTTATTGAGGTTGTCTGTCCACCATACGCTTGCCGATACGCGGGGTCCATTCCAAGATTCGCCAGCCCCACCTGCCATCGGTCCTGCGGCAAAATACAAACAGTAAAGAAAAGGAACATTCTTATTATAAAGTAAAATGAAAATAATAAAGATATTCGTCTCCATTAAGTTTTTTTAAAGATTATTTTATCTTCATTTGTTTTAGAAGCGTGGAGGAGAAAACCTAAATGTTGTCTAAATAATTCACATCTAAGCTAGCGGGGACCATTTGATTGTTTATCCCGAGGCAAGTCTAATAAAACAAATACGCTTTTATCTTATGCAGATTCAATTAATTTGACGGCTTTTGCTTTATGAAACTATAGCTTCTGCCCGCGACTTTGTTTGCGTCAAATATCTTGTTCCCCCGGCCCACCCTGTCGTGTCGCATCGCCTACTCGCACTATCACTTCATTTTCGATTAGCGTAGTTTCTGACATTTTTTCTTTTAAGCTAAGAGCCTTAGGAGCCGAGCCTGGCTCCTAAGGCTCTTAGCGTAAAGTTAAATATTTTATAGCCTTTCCCGAGAATTAGGCTATCAATTGCAAAAATATTTTATATAATCCGACTGGTAGTTCCGGAGATTATCGCGTTCAAACAAACAAACTCTTCCGCTTTATTATTACTATAGATAGATTAATTCAATGATAAAAGATTTTATTTTGTAAGTAGGTTTGTACAGACAATTTTACACGTCAATCATATTTTAAAACTACATGAGGTGCAATGCTCGCAGTCTCAGTGCGAAATAACGAAGTAAGTGTAAATATATTGGTTCAATTATGATTTTGCGTTTGGATTTGATTTGATTGGTTTGATTTTTTTTTTTTATTTTGAAATCACCACAATCACAAATCACCATTAAGTTTTGTCTAGCCTTATGTCGACTGGAGCTTATAATTATACAAAATAAAACTTCTTATTTATGTAATTAAATAAAGGGTTGAAAATCATTAAGCTAACGCGAATCCGGATCGGGACAAACAATCGTTTATTTAATGACGAGGAAGTCACACGAGTATTCGCGCCCGCTTTTCCAAAGCGAATTTCGTCCCAAATTCCGCGCGAGATTCGCTGCAACTTTAACAGAGCTTAAATATAATATTAGGTGGGCCATCTTTTTTCAGACTTAAAATATTCTTTTCCATTCATTTCCATCACGTTTTGACTGTCAATTTGGAACTCAAAGATACGATCTTCTAACAAAGCGTAGCGTTGTCATTGTAGATTACATAATTATTAATGCGTAGGTACTACGTACATAATTGTTATTTCACTCGGGAAATTCGTTTGCGCTGAATCATCTCAATCAATCAAGCTATGTAGCGAGGGGAGAATGTGATGTCCGTACAATCGGGTTTCTTGGGACTTTTCCTGGTATTTTTCTTTCTTTTTAGTCTTTTAGGAGTCCAGCTTAGATTGGTCCTTGGCTAGTAAAAAATTAAAAAAAAAACGCGTGCGTCTCGGGACGCCCGACAGAAGTGATAACTTAAACTAATCTATGGTATACGTCTATCGCACACTAAACACTGAGTAGAGAGAAGGGGAAGCGTCTGTCCGAAATACGACTAGCACTGTGGGTTAGAGTGAGAGAGGAAGAGCCTGCCTACCGCTGCCGTATGCGTGAGAGAAAGGGAACCCAGACAGACTGGCGCCGTAACGCGTTACGTTACGAAGCGGGTGGGCAACCCGCTTCGTAACATAAGAAGTTATCACTTCAAAAAGTCTTGCAGGATCTGTACTATTTTTAAGGAAGAAAGGTAAATATTTTATTTGGGACATGCAAAAGAAATACAAACAGTAAAAAAAGGGTACGGTACATTTAAACACATAACAACAACATTTTTTAACTAAACTTAACTTTTATTAATTTAGTTATTGGTAAACCAGTCATAATATTGTTGCGCGCCACAATTAGTGCCTAATATATGGTGACATTGGTTGCCACTGGTGCCATCTAGGATACTATACTACCACTCCCCCAAACCCCCCCCCCCCCCACTGATACTGTTAAAAAACTAGTGGTAAATTAGTTATGTTCTAGAACAATCTAGAAGATTCTAGAACAATCTGCTGCACTATATAAGGCCGGGAACAGCCGCGATCGAGACAGTGTTCGATAAGCGATACAGGCGAATACATCGAAAGTGATCTTCAAGTGCGACTTAAGTGAAATTGTGTTTTATAATTAGCGTGTTTGAGTTGTTATTAGTGTTGATTAATTAAAGTGTAATTTTTGGTAATTTATATCGGCAGTTTTTATTGTCACGAACCCGAAGCTCGTAACAATATTAAGAATAATAAATTAACACTGGAGTAAGATAAATATATCATTCTCCTGCTATATCCCCAGTGATCAGTGATTATTGCAGGTTAAATCATATCTACTCCATGCTTAGTTTAACGCCTATTCAATTAACAAATATTAAACAATGTTCAGAAATCCTAATAATTATTATTATAAACGTGAAAGTTTGTATGGATGCATGAATTTTTGTTACTCTTTCACGCAAAAACTACTGAACGGATTTTGATGAATTTTGGCACACAGATGGTTTATAACCAGGATTAATATATAGGATACTTTTATCCCGATATTCCCACGGGATCGAAACAGATGCGGGTGAAACCGCGGGGCGCAGCTTGTATTGAATAAAACATTTAAGTACACAATAAAATTCATTGTTACTAGGCGGTAGTAAAATCACCGATCGCAATAATATAATTTAAAATGAAACCACATCGCATTAACCAGTGTATTGTACAAACAGTGGATGATATTGATATAAAATACAAATATCAATGATTGGAACAAGCCACTAACGATGGTTCACGCGGATATAAAGCGTATGTCACGCGAAATATGGGGAGGTAGTGTTTATATTTGCTACTGATATTTTTGAATGAAAATTACATACGTAACATCACGCCTGGTTTCCCTGAAGGATTAGGAAGAGGTGTAGCTAAAGTGCACCCACATTTCACCGGTTATGTTTAAGTCCCATGTAAGCAATCTTTTCGAGCATAAAAAACATGTCAGACTTTCAGGCTTTGACGAACGGTAACGACTGTCAAAGATCCACGAATGACAGCCGGGAACAACGTCTTAACGTGCTTTTCGGGGCACGGAGAAAAGATGGTCACCCATCCACGGACTAACCGCGGCAAGCGTAGCTTAACCTGATCGATCGAACCGTGCGGCTGTGATTACTTAACCACCAGCCCCTCTCAAACCATATCGCCCGTTATAAACTTTAATAATTTTAAACAATCACTGTTTTAATTACATAATTGCTTGGAGGTGCCTGTTTGCCCCGGTCATGCGATGCATGTAACTTCTAAACGACAAAGATTCGTGATTACAGTGTACACTAGCTTTTAGTTATCGTTGCGTGTCTGAACTTTCCACTTCATTTGTTTGCGTTTGAAGAAAAAAGGCAAGAAAAAGTTTTGAACGATGTAGGTCGGTTGTAAAAAAAAGTAGGCATTAGATCAATAGAACTGGCCAGTGTTTGTTTATTTAGTTCTTTCATGATGCATGGTTGTTTTAAGGGTCGGTCACTGATTTAAGGATGTCCGCGAATGACGTTGACAGCAGGTGTTTTGTGAAATGTCAATTTGTATTCAAAAAACAAGATGGCGGCGTTAGTTCCAATTTTGACCAAGAGACAAAATCACTTTATAGCGCTATTTCTGATTATGAGGATAAATGTAGCGTTACTTGCAGATACAGATCTTCGTTCCAAAAATTGTCCCAAACTTTCCTGAAACCATATCCACACTATCCAAGTCGCGTGCCGACCTTGCCTTCTATTCACAATTCCCTTCGATGCCTACCAATATCTCTGTGCATTATAACCAAGTCACGACATCGCAACCTTTTGTGCCTAACGTACCTAATATCATGAAGTTTAAACAAAATTAAGTGACGCATTAATGGCTTTGAGAACTTGGAATATTTTGCGAGTCACGTCCCTTTGTGTGTCAATCATGTGTGTGTAGTTTGAAAATGTTCAGGAGTTCGCTTGATTGAGTTGCAGACTGTTCGACACTTCACGTGACTCGAGGGCTGGCTCGTTCTTTCACTAAATAACTAGCATTGCCATTCAACGCGGCAATGCTGGCAGTCTTCTGGGCAAGATTCTGGATGGCAGCGATGTAGACGAGTATTTTGACGCCTAAGTGCCTGTTTGTTTGTTTTTGTATTTATTTTTATAGTTCGATATTTAATTCAGTATCTCGTGTAAATTGTTAGTAGTATTTAAGTTAATTTGAAAATGTTTTGAGTTGCTTCAAGTCCCTACTTGGTTCATCATAATTGCTTGCCCCTACCACAATTTATTTGGGATCGTCGCAGCATGCTACCTACTTCCATTACATTTCTATTAGAAGTCATCCAAGTTTAAGTTTCTTTCTAACCATAATTTATCTTCTTTTTTTCTGAAATCCATGCATCGTTTTTTTGGTCCTCACTCCAAGTACTCTTATAGCCAACACACACCACATTAATTATAAACTAAACAAAAACTTTTCCTGTTGAATTTTGTTGTTGACTTTTGAATTTTGCTTCCACAAAATTAATTGTAATGCCATTTGTTCCAATGCCACAAAACAAGTGCGCAATTCTACAAAATTGTTTAATTATAGAAAAAAATTCACTGCAACTTAGTGACATAATTGTAAGGTTTTCCGTTACAACTGTGTGGGTTGTGGTACACGCCCTTGTAAGATTTACGAATTTGTTAACTTTAATTGTAAAGTTTTGCGATATAGGGCCCAGGTCACTTGTAAATACATAGTAGAGATGTATGTGCAAAGCATGTTACAACAGGTATCAATTATTAAATTGGCAGGGGATTCCAGGAAATTGATAACACGTTCGGCACATTTTGACGGCACGGTTGGCGCAGTGGTTAAGCGATTGACTGCTGCGCTGCGTGTCGCGGGTTCGATTCCCGCACGGAACAAATATTTGTATGACCTACATGTATTTGTTCCGAGTCTGGGTGTTTTTCTATCTATAATATGTATGTATTTACAAAAAAAAAATGTTTATAAGTAGTTTATCAGCCATCTTGTTACCATAACACAAGCATTAGGTTGCCTAGCAAGGGACAAATGGTGCTGTGTGAAATGTCCAGGGATATTATTATTATTATTTCCAGGAAGTAATCTTTTTGTTTAGACTTTTAAAAGAACATTGATTAAATTGCACTACGGAGTCTGTCGCCATTTTATTTCCTGCCTAATTGCCATTCATATCATTATATTCGCGAAACTAACTTTTGAGCATTTTTTTTTTCAGTTTAACATTATTGGACATCATTTACTAATGTTAAAAAAGCAAAGATGAAACCTGAGGGCCAGAACAAAGTGACGCTGATGGATATTAGGGATAATGATGACGGAAAAGACAAAATGTATTGGATTGACATAAGCTACTGAAAAGCTTATGTCAATCCTGTTAAAAGTCGTTATTGTCATACGAAACGCTTCGAAAGCGATTACTTCTTGTTTAGGCCCTTAGAACTTAAAAACGGTGAAATTGCCAACATACTATGAGCAAGCGTGGTGATATTATTGTGTCTTCTTAGTCTCAGAAGAAATATATGCCTTGTGGTAAGACTGGCATCGCATCTGCGGTAGCTGAGGGATAATAATAATAATATTTTATTCAGTATTCAATTGGTAAAATATTAACATAAAGTCTTAGAAATAACTTACAAAGGTATAATAATGTTAGATGCCTGTACTAGGATAAACCTGTATCACAGGCGGCATGAGCATACTTTATGGTAATTGTAGGACAATAAAATTCTTAACAATATTTAACATAAGAAGTCTTGATATAATGACAAAAAATTATTAATTCGTTATTTTATACCTAGGTTACTTAAATACTATATACCTTAAAGATTAAAATAACAAAAAGTCGTATATACGTAATTATTAGTTTGCGTAAAATAGTTTCTTGCACTTTATAACGTAGGTAAACACACATGATTTGATTTTGCGTCAGCAGAAATTGGTAAGTGGGCTAAAGTCAATGTTGCATAAAATTAAATCACGTTCGAGGCAATGTGTTTATTCGAGCTGCGGGCGACTAATGTGCTTAAACATCAAAAAAATCGAGTGTTTGTAGGCCAGTACAGTGTTTAGTTGAGTTAGCAGCAGGCATTCATCACGGAAGTCTGGCCTTAAGCATGACGCTCTAGGCGCCCTCGTAGTCGATGGAGTTAATGTATCTGTATTCCGCTATTTTCCTTGCAGGGCACTCAGCATCTCCCGTTTTGTGGTTATTGGGCTTTTTAAAGCGAGAGCAAGTCGCACATTTCGGTGTGTCAACTTTCTTCGCGCACTCTGACATCGGGTGTCCTTCTTCACCGCAGTGGCCACAAGTAGATTTCAGCTCTCTGCATGTTTTTGCTGCATGACCATATTGTTGGCATTTGTAGCATCTGGTAACCAGAGTGAAGTCCCTAACAGGGCATGACGTCCAATTTATAAAAAGCCTTGATTGGGATAATAGGGCTTTACGTATATTGGCTGTAACTTCAATGACGTAATTACAGGTCGACGCATCTTTTTTCCCAGATTTGTGGCTTAATTTAACCACGCTCAAAAAGGACTCCATAGGCATTGCTGGAAACTTGTCGGCTACGTTTTGTTCATAAATGCACCTGAAGACTTCAGTTTCAGCCAAAGTAGTCGGCACACCTACAACCACAATCCGAGGTTTGCGCTTGCTTGGTTCGTCGGCGGTAAGTCCGGATGTAGAGAGCTGGACTGCGTGCTTGAGTTTGTCAGCATCATGTTTGGTCTCTGTACTAATAATAACGCCTCCATTTTTGGTCTTTCGGACACCACGTACATGCAGCTTCATTTGATCAGGGCGAATGATTTTTTGCACGAGGTCTTTTGTTTCGTCGCTTGACTTCAATTTATCGTTAGGATAAATAGCTACAGAGCTTAGATTGTTTGGTCGAACGAAATCATTTGCTCCCTTCTTCACCATATCGGCAAACGAAGCATTTCCCGCAGAACCAGAGTCCTTAATCGTCTGCTTGAGCTCCAAAATATGTTCCGTCAGGTCGCACTTTTCCTGAAGGGCATCAACCGCGTTATACGCGTGAACGGCTTTCTGCTTGAGCGACTGGTATAGGACTGCCATTTGTGAGGTCCTACTTTACGGCACAGGGTAGAAATTTTCATTTTCTGCTCCGAGTTGAGTTTGCCATCCGCGGCAATAGCGCAAATTTCACTTAAGTGCTGTTCAATGGCTGACATCCATTTTTTAATCTCGGGCGTTGAAACAACATCAGCCGTGACCGACTCAAGGGCTGGCTTCCGCGACGTCGTCTTCGACGGCGAGGAGGGGCTGTTATCCATTTTGTAATTTTTACTAATTCGTGTCCATTATTCACTGAAACTACACACTAAGCAAATTTACAGTTGCATTACGTTGGTAATGCACTAAAGGAGGTCACTATTTTTAAAGTAGGTGATTATTAAATATTGCTAACGAGCACGTCTGTACACTGCGAATGACCATGACGCAAATCACCGTCATCACCTCGATTCGGTGATATGGAATCCATAGTGCAGGCTAAAATAAAAGGAGATGATACAGCATATCAAAAAGTATTTTTACTTTCACAATAATTAACAACGTACAATAATAATAATGGCGTGACGATTTTGACTCGTTCCTTTCTTTGGACAGAGAAGTCACAGCACAAGGAAGGGTCGAAGAATATGGGGCTGGCCTTTGCCCAGCAGCGGCAATATAAGCTAACAGAAATAAAACTAATAATGTTCACGCACTACTTTCTAAGTTCGGGCAAACCGACAGTTTCTCGTAAGAATAGTGGAGGTCTGCATCCGTTCGTTGCCCTTACAAGACATACTCACCTTTCAGGCACTTTCCTTCCTTCAAACGACTCTACCTACGTGTCGCCCACTCTAGCGAGAGCGTCACGGCGTTTTCCATCATCTTACTACCACAAAAATCAATAATCTACGACATATATTTACAAGAACACCAATCAGCGTGTCTGAAGTAAGTAATGTTCTTATAACTATTGTGTTCCTGCAGTTACGTGCTCACGCGAGGCGGAGTTAATTAAAGGAAACAGCTCACAGCTTGCACGGTAGACGTACGTCAGCGATCCATCACCGGACATGCACTGCGAACTCTTCTTCATTGGACGTGGGAGAATTGTAGCTCAATATATACTAAGGCGTAATAAAGCTCCAGTTTTGTTACTATGAATGTTGGCTGATTCTATTAAAAACTATGCTACCTAGATATTGATATCGTTATACAGGGTGGCAGGGACATCGACGCGCAAACTGTAACCATGGATTCAGCACATGAGTTTAGACCACATAGCGTCGAAATTTTTCGTCGGTTATTAAAAAAAAAATATTGCCGTTCCATACATTTTGACCGCATAGGTATTGCACTTTTCCATGAAACAGATTTTTTTTTGATAACCGAAAACAAATTTCTGCGCTATGGGGTTTAAACTCATGTGCTGAATTAATGGTCACAGTTTGCGCGTCGATGTCCCTGCCACCCTGTATTTTTTATTTACATAAGCCTGGGAGGAACAGTGGTGGCCCAGTATCGGCCCTGACTTAAGGTTGTGAGTTCGATCCCAGGTAGGCACTTTACTTTGTTAATTTTAATTTTTATCACTGCTCTTAAAACGATGAAAGAAAATATCGTGTGGTGTAGTACAACCAAAAAATTCAAAGACATGTGACATCCACTAACCCGTACTGGACCCGCATGGTGGATAACGGCCCACTCCCTCTCAAAGAGAAGAAAAAGAAAATTATAGGCTAATTATGATGACATAAACGAGCTCGAACGAACTAGTTGACGAAGTTACATCCTACAGATTCCTTTTGTTACTAAGCGACTTCAAAAAGAGGTGAAAGTTCTTAGTTTGTTAGAATCTATAACCGAATTTGGTACGAAAACCTAAAAGCGGGAAAAATACAACAAAAGATCTTTCTGCGTCAATCTACTTAGGCAATACCTACCATAATCAACGCAAGTTTCTCGAACAATGTGCTTTAACTTAAAGGTGTAAATTCACGTTAGTTGAAGGCCCTACCCAATGTACTGAAAACCACAATGTTATGTATCATTTTATTCCGATATGTGGTGTTCCACTTAGTAATAACACACTAATCTACCCTTAACAGAAATACTAAAACATATTTTCATTCCCACAAACTGAATAAGGGTTTTCACATAAACATTATTAACCCCGTTACCTCGGGCGCCTTTCTATCATCGGGTATTAAGAGATAAGCTCTGCCAGGCATTGTGTTCAACGTGATAATCGTTTGTGACAACCCTAAAGCGTTCGACGGCTCGTATGTACCTCGTACACGCTCGTTTCGTATCGCTGAAAGTATATTATTATTTGTATGGGTTAGATAGTAGGTACTCTATTTTGAAATAGTAATTCATAGCTCTTACGATTCGATTCGGGTTTCCAGTCTATTATATTTTTTTTATTTTTTATTTATTATTGGACAATAAACAGCTACAATATAAAATGTTTAAAAATAACAATAATAATTATAGGCTCATAAGTAGTATTAACAATATTGCAGCCCACATGATCCGCATGTTAACAAAATGAAAACAAGGTAAAAAGTGCCACTAGATTAGCATAACTGGGATATATAAAAAATTTAAAAACAATTGATTATTAAAATACAATACAATAAAAAATATATATTAATTTGTGGATAAGATTTATAAATTTGGGATTGTTCCTTATTTATTATCACAAATAAGAATAAAAATTAGGTATATAAAGAAAAATAAAAGTAGTATAATACAATACATTAATGAAAAAAATTAAAGTGGTTGAAATAAATTAAATTTAGAATAAAGGACTCACACTATTTCTTAATATCATTAGATAAGATTTTAAAAACATTGGACTTAAATTTCCATTTGGAACATACAAAAATATAATATCAATGAAGTTACGATAATAAGATTCCACCATACGACGAACAGGACACCGCAATCCTGAATTAGTCTGACAGGTATTTACAGCGAACAATGTACCTGCACGGACACCACGCTTATTTACAGTGCGGGGGACCACATAACACCACTTACTCGTGAGATCAATGGAATCAAAGTGATTAGGAACAATACCATGTAGTATGTTGGATTCTAGAAACTTACGCCTAGATTATAATGTTAACATATTATATTTGCTAAGTAATTGTCATTACGACAAACGCGTTTTATAGTACCTATAGTACATGGCGCGAAGAAAGAACAATGGCGAAATCTTAGCTGACTTTGATTTGTGCGTCTAAAAGTGACTTATATACGAAGGCAGTTCTATTATTTTTCTACTTTTTTCAAAGTATCATTTACAAGTCAAGTCCGGATAAAAAAAAATATTTTAAATGAAAAGGTATTTGATTTTTTCATTGACTTTTAGTGTTGCCATTTCGTATTTATTCTGCAAAGTGACAGTAAGTACAGCATTATTGTATTATAATTAGTTTTAGTTTGTTATTGTAACAAAAAGGAGTAAATGAATTCACAAAAATGTTTATTTCTAAGTGGAAGTGTTCCTTGCAGGGAGGTAAAAATATTGTAGTGTAAAAATAAATGAATTACTTTCTATTAATGACTGGCAAAAAGTCTATTTTATCTCAAGTCTAAAAAAATATAACTTGGTTTGACAATTTTTCAACGGGGCTGGCGTGACAACACTAATAAGAAGTAAAATTATCATAAACATAACCTACAAAAATTCATGACTGAATTTCAATTATTCTCAGACTTTTCGAACAAAAATTCTAGCACAAACTAATTCAGAAGTTGACGCCGAGTTAAACAAGATATTTTTCATTTAAAGACGTAAGAATTTAATCTCAGCTAAATTAATGTATGAGTGGCTGCCATTGTTCTTTACGCTGGACTTTCTTATCTATTTAGTTCTTATAAAACGGGTTCCAGATTGGGACCGCATATTCGAGCTGTAAGCGCGCTTGTATAAGTAGAGATAGGTGGATGGCCGTTTGAACTCAGACAAAACCATACATCTTAAATTAATTATTAACAATTCTTTCTACGTGTTGATTAAGTGATAATTTATTGTCCAGTAGAAGACCAAGATCTCTTACAATAGAGGTGTTCTTTAGCAAGCCATTATTTAGCCTATACTTAAAATTTGTGATAAATTTGTTTTTCGTGAAATTTATATGATGACATTTGGAGACGCTTAAGTGAAGTTTGTTGTCAATACAGTATGCTGAGAGTCTATCTAAGTTATCTTGAAACTTTAAAGAGTCCTATATGGTAGTAATTGTTTTATGGCTTTCAAATCATCAGCACACATAATAAATTTAGTACTTAAGAAGCATTTCCCAATATCATTTACATATATATTAAATAGGAGTGGTCCCAGTATTGAGCCCTGTGGAACACCAGAAGTTATGGATATTGTATCAGACTGATGGCAACTCACAACTACCTTCTGTGTTCTATTTTTAATGTAGGATGAAAACCACCAGTGCAAGTTTTCCCGTATGCCATTAAATGCAATTTTATTAAGTAAAATTTAAACTAATTATGTTCGAAATGAACAAATCGAGAGAATATTGGTAGGCATCCAGGGTTGACATTACCTGTAGTAGTTCTGAAAATACAGAGGAAGGTCCTGTGCAAGTCATGCCAGTGATTTGTTGCTGACTATCGGTCAGGGCAACCTGCCATGTAATATCAGGAAGATTATAATCCCCAACAATGAATGCACTCATCACGTCAGGTTCATTTAATAAGTCCTGCAGTGTGTTGAAGTGAGAGCTATAAATATCAGCGGTCGCCCAAAGTATACTGCGCTAATAACATGCAATTTTAAGCTATTATTTTTATTTGGTAATCCAACTATGAGATGGTCAATGCAGGTGGTGGAGTCATTATGCGGGAGATTAGAAGCATTAAGCAAACACGACCAACATTCCCGCAACTCCAAGGACCCCGCCGCCATCCCGTTTTTCTGTTGTGTTACGATCTTGGTCGCTCGCATCTTTGAACCATATATCGAGGATCCACAAGCTCAATGTTAGCAATATCTGGCACAAGCCATGTTTCAGTCATAATTATAATGTCACATGAAAATGATAAAATGTTTGTGCAGTTTGGTTCTTACACCTCTACAGTTTTGGTAATAAAATTGATATTTGGTCGCTGCTATCCATAATAACAGTACCTTACTATGAATAAAACTACAACAATAAACAAACAACTAATGAACAAACAATGAACAATAAATGTTGTGCACGCAAGTAATAACCAAATTATATCAGTAGAACCTGGTAACATAAGCCCACGTGAGATTGGATAGAGAACGGCCGACATCGCAGTTAGATAAAAACAATAATCAGCTAAGTCGTACTCACAAAATACAGTCAGTATTCTCAGTTCGCATAGATATTGTGTTTAAATAACATGAAATATAAAAATAAACATTGAGTCCCAAAAAATGTCAATAATTAAAATTGAGGATAAATAATTGGAAAATGGAGAGAATACCAAAACAATTAAAATTTCAAGAAGTACAAAAAATTATATTGGTGATAATAAGATAATTAAAATTAATATAATTTGTATAATATAATATATTTATAATTAATATACCTACATGCAACATAGAAATAATAATATTACTTAACTTAGGTGAAAAACATCGAAAATAAACAGTGATTGAGCAGTGGATTCCTGCAAAGAAGAAACAGTTATTCAGCTGGTTTTGTTTTGGTTTTAATTTTATTGAGATCGCTTTCTCTACATAACTTGCTTTAATGCTGCCAGTAAAATACATAACCAAATAAATCTAACAAGAATACATTATTAATTGAAACCTAACAGAGCGTTTATTATTTCTACAACGACTTCCAACAGGATTGACAGAAGCTGTTCAATACATTTTTGACTTTCATCTTTATATCTTCGTTATCGCTGATAGAATACCACTTTATCTAAGCCTTCAAGTCCCTTGAGTCGTCTAGAATTGCCTTCACCGTATCGAAATTAGTCTTTAACAAAAACAATAAATAACATGAAACTGTGTTTGAAACTTATAAATTAAGGCCACGTTCAACCGCTGCGTTGAACCCGTAATATTTCATACGTCTAATGGTGCAGTCGCAACGTATTGTGCTAGTCAGACGGCTGATCGATGTTCCTCCGTCGTAAATTATAAATTGCAATGCTTTTACAAGCGTGATGTGCCATCGGATGTTGTTATACTGTGATGTATAATTGCCTCTGGGTATTAAAACCAAAGAAAGAAAATACGCCATTATTTTTGTAGTGTGTCAACCCTACAACATAGATTCGTCAGAATGGAATGAGCCACCTACCTGAGATGTGTCTCACCAAGCTAATAATAATAAAAATAATAATAATATAATGATATATAATGATCCCATTGCTGTGACACAGGCCTCATCTTCGTGAGAGGAAGTGGGCCATAATCCACCACGCGGGCCCAGTGCAGGGTGGTGGATCAGACAAACAAGCGGCTTATTTTTGTGTTCAACAGATTGCCGTGGCGCAGAAAGAGTAAAAAAAATATTTCATAGGCACACAAAATATGTATACGGAAAAATATTACAAAAAAACTGTGTGAATGTACATTTTTATGGATGGAAAGGGAGAGGAAAGACAAAGAAAAGATGGTTGGATTGTGTGAGGGATAATATGAAAAAAAAAGGAATGAATGATAGCGAATGGTTCTGGATTGGCGACCGCGTACCGGAAGACGTAGCGTTGGAAGGCCTGCCACAAGGTAGACAGACGATATTGTGAAGGCCGCAGGAACCCCTTGGATGCGAGAAGCACAGAACCGGTCAAAGTGGAGGTGCTTGGGGGAGGCCTATTTCCAACAGTGGACGTCTTTTGGCTAAAATGATGATGAATGATAGCGTGACGGTTGACATGAGAGAGTGGAAGAAGAAAACGTGTTGCGCCGACTCCAAGTAACATAGAACAAGCGCCGGAAGATGATGATGATAAAATATGTGTGATATTTAGTTTTAAAAGTCGATAAATATCACAATACTCTAAAAGGCGATTTCCACAAAGCATTCATGCCAATAAATGTCGCAGCATCATGCTGAGAACGGAGCCTTTTGCCCTCGTACAGGACTTTTTGATTTCTACTTTCTAATATACCTATATTTTTTTTTAATAGTTTTTTAGTTATGTTAAGTTTAGTTTGTGATCTTCCTGTGCGAGTCACAATAATAATGATAATAAAACTTTTTAATGCGGGCCAATAGATATCCATATTTTTGTTAGTTACAAGGCAAAACTTAAGAAACTAGTGTTAGTAAAATATTATTATTATTAGCATAATATACATATTATGCTGTCACAATAAAATTAAATATGTTTTCTTTATTTTTCTTTCAATAGCTTCATACGCGAGAAAGAAACCTTCATGAAACGTTGGAGAAATTACAATACTGAATTCCCAAGGACTCAACTAGTCCTGGACTGCTTTTAACTAATCCAATTTCAAAAATTAAAATTCTGTTAAAAGAAACACTCGGTTTCACTTTATTCGAAAAGTGGTGAAATAATTACATTTAAATCTACATAATGTCATTCCTAACACACATCTTTTTATTTAGTTTTAAAAGTAGCTCATATATCTCAAAAATGTATTTTGTGCGCGTCTGATGCTGGTGAAATTATAATTCAATTAAAAATGTTAATGCAATTAAGAGAGCAGTGTTGCCAGATGTATGTTAATGTTTTATTTTTTTGTTTGTTCACAGCTGGCGTGTAGAAAGTTGAAATATTGCTGTGTGAATAGGTACAGGAATTTAACTATATTTCGTAAAATGAAAACTGTTACAATTAGTTCAGAACGGACGGATGGTTTGAAACAATGTAGACACGAGTCCGCTTATCACTGGTCAGTTTTCCTCAATCGTCAGTTTATTTAATTCACCAGTTTCGTTGATTAGTCAGTTTCACTGATTCGTCAGTTTTGCCAATCAGACAGTTGCATTAAATCGGCATTTAATCATAAAAAATAAATTTATCTTATCCATTAACTATTTAAATTATCAGAGGGGCAATTCTCGTAATAACAAATCCTTATCACAAATCTGACATCAAACAGAATAAAAAAAAAAATCGCACGAATTCGCATCGTAACGTGATGAGACGGCAATATTTTTTCCTTTTTAAATAATATATTACAAGAGATAGCCGGAGAAGCAGCCAGCTTGTTTTAAGGATGTCTCCACATAAATCCTCCGTTACCAGTTTAACTGCCCGAACAAATTGCTGTGTCTACAATTTTCTGAATCCAGTTTTTCAGTGTCCGATTTCTTGAGGATTAATATTTGTTTTTCGTTTGTGTTGTGAGTTAAAGTGAGTTTTGTGCTGGCTTTATATTGTGTATTCTAAGAGTTAGATCTATAACCGTTACTTAGCACGTACATTGGCTAAGGGATATTCGTGACAATGTGCACAACTGTCAAACTACAAGTGCCAGATAGACAGGAACATGTCAAAGTCGAAACGCAAACTACGCATAGTTTAAAGATCTCGGGCTCACGCTTTGTGAATAATTATTCACATTTATGAAATTCATATCACAGCTGATTAGTGTTATGTTATTAGAATAGTGAAAGTTCCCACAATCGCAAAGATTTCTCAGGATCTCCTGAGAAACCTTTGCGATTGAACTTTAAGGCGGATGTGCTTAGCTAAGAAGTCCGCCAAATTCAAATCTTAGGTTTTTTCCAATTTGCAGGTCAGTGTAAAAATGCATGTTGAACAAAAAATCATTCGCGAGCGTAACAAAAATGTATTTACAGAATTATAATCCTAACAATAATCAATACAACACTCTAAGTTCATTTAATCCTACTGAATTATTATATCATGAAATATAATTTGAATTTTAAAGATAATGATTGTGCATTGTTTTTACGATGAAAATTATAAGTAATTTACATGCGACTACTTACAAAAACATGCATTGTTACTTTGTCTACTTTTTATCAATAAACACTTTTTACCTTTTACCTTGTAGGTACATAGACATGCTTTCAACAAAATCAATACAATGATTATGCCCGATTATTATACTCCAATTTCACAAGACTTTGTCATCAAGAAAATACACAAACGATAATCGTCGCGACTGTACAATAATGATCGTGAAATCGAACATTCGTGTTAAGCAGTACGTAGATACAGTGAGGTACAGCGTTGTTCGCTTGCCTACACTGTAATTATTTTAAATCAATAACTATTTTGTGTCCGTCACGCAATCGTTGCGTGATGTGGACCTGAGCACGGTTATGTGGTTCGAAGATTTAGCTGAATATTGTAGGTTACTGAGAAATTGAGGTTCTTGATAACGTTTATTTGTAGCCTTTGCTGCAAACCTTACTTAAAGGTACACGATCGAAGCCCCGCCCCGCACTGGGCCCGCCGCGTGGTGGATTACGGCCCACTCCCTCTCGAAGAGAGGAGGCCTGTGTCCCAGCAGTGGGAACATTATAGGCTGATTATGTGTGTTATGTGTGATCGAAGCCTAAGTTTCTAAATTGTAACAGAAATAACTAGCTTAGTTGAAGTTGGCTACAGTTTTGTGTAGTAGGTATGCAAGTTCCACTAATATGTATACATAGGAAGCCGATTCCAACAAGGTTGGGAAAGAGCGAGGCAGATTAATAATGGAGGTTTTTTAAAACACCAGATAAAGCAATTACAAATGATAAATGATATTTATTTAAGTAACTAGCTTCTGCCCGCGACTTCGTCCGCGTAAAGCAACTTTCTCAAGCAACCATGCTCGTACTTTAAGGAATATTCTAAAAAAGAATTAGCGAAATCGGTTCAGCTGTTCTCGAGATTTGCGCTTATCAACACATTCAGCGATTCATTTTTATATTATAGATTTTTGTTGTTGTTGTTTATTTAAGGAATTTAAGTAATTGGTTCAAAACGAGACAACGATAAATTTAGTTTAATAAAACTAGATGAGGTTGATTCGTGGTTGGTTGGTTGGGTGGCTGGTTTCCTTTGAGACGAAAGACCATAACAAATTCAGAGGTATCAATCTCTTTTCATCATTTCAGCCGAAAGACGTCTCGTGCTGGACATAGGCCTACCCTAAGCATTTCCACTTCAATCTGTTTCGTGCTTCGCTCATCCAGCGGATTCCTGCGGCCTTCACCAGGTCATCGGTCCATCTTGTGGGAGGCCTTCCAACGCTACGTCTACCGAACGAACCTTTCGGCCCTATCAGCCCGCCGTTCTGCGAGGAATGTGGCCTGCCTACTTAAGTTTGTCAATTCTTCGGGCTATGTCGGTTACAACAAACTAACTACCCCAAACCCCTTAATCAAATCATTCTATCTATGCTTAACTCCTAACACACAAGATTCAAAATAACTCGAACATCAAAGTAACTTGTGTCTTCACAACAAAATGGCGTACTAAGTTAGTTGCAAAACTTCCTGTTAGATACGCGCAGTAGTTTGTATTGAGTAAAGACGTTGATACAATAATTAGGATAAGTTAGGTTGTGTAATATGTTGCTGACTACGGATGTTCTGGTGCATTTGATCTGAACTAACATAGGCAGTATATACATACATAGCTCACATAGTTATGCTTACTTCATTTTTCTGACTAACTAACCCCTTGACCATTCAAAAGTGCAAAAGTGCTTGTAATTTTGTCTATAGTACCTACACTCTGACTTTCCGAACTTTTATTTGTCTAGCACGCGTTTTAGGCTGCCTGTCCACTGAAGCGGAACCAGGCTGCGGAGCGGAGAAACGGAGAAATATTCACCAATATGATTGAGCGAAGCGGAGATTTTATGATGTTAAGCAATTCTATTGGTTAATATTTCTCCGTTTTCTTCAATGGACAGGCAGCCTTAAGGAGGACATCACCGTCGAGGTAGGCCACGGCGAAGGGGGTGTGATGATCTGCAGTGCGATTCTGTAACCATCTAACCGTGAAAAGTTAGGTGAAGTGAGCTTAGAGTGAGCTGTCAATAGTGTCAATCCCTAGCATTAGCTGGGAATGACAGCTCACTCCACGCTCACTTCACCTAAGTTTTCACGGTGAGATTTTTAAAGAATCGATCGGCTGGTAACGTTTTTGGAACCAATATGGCCAGAGATCGCACAAGACAGGAGATTTGGAAGGGTAAAGGAGAGGCCTTTGCCCAGCTACGTGGCACAAAGTAGGCTAACAAAAAAAAAAAAAAAAAAACTGCACGCATACCATGACACCATAGAAACGGGTTCTAGATTAGACAAAATGATAGAATGATAGAGAATTGACAAAATATTCTTTCGTCGACCAAAACCCGTTTCTTTGGTTGTCCTGCCAGGCGTGGTTGCGTTAACTTGAGAGCCCTGGCACCCATAACACAAGTTTAATCTTAGCTTGGGTGTCAGAGGTTTAATAACTTTGAATGAACCTACCATTTATTTATAGATTTATATATTGGTTTATACGAAATAAATGCTTTGATTTTGAGTTCGAGTTATGTTGACGCCCAGGGATTCAGAGGACTTAGACAAGAAATAGAAATGATACATATAAGATGGAAAACAGGCGTGATTCGTATAAAAAACTGTCCCAATTAAGTATTTAAGAATAACAGTTGTTTGCCAATGTACACATAAATTATCTAACACACAGAATATAACTTAAAAAATATATGTAATATAAATAAAGAGTGCCATAACCACGAAGCATTCACGAGAGATTGGCCAGCAAATTAATTTCTCAAAAAAACTCAACCCAAATGAATGGGATGGCTGATGATTTCTACGCGATTACGATGTTGGTGTCATGGAGAAAGTTGTTCAGTTTGATGGTCTCTACCACAACCTTAAATATTGTATTATATATATATAAATATTGTATTATACCACACCTTTTTGATACATGCTGTAATAGAGGGGACCACTGTCCTTCAATATACAGGATTTTCCTAGTTTGAAGGACAGGGGTCTTCTCATAATATGTAATAACCACACCCATCCCCCATTGAAATAACACTGATGTTACCTAGACTAAGTCTATAAGTAAAATAAATAATATAATATACATAACATAAGTGGGGCTGTATAATTATAACAATTTCTTCTGTTGATAATTTTTACAAGGAGTTCGACGACTAGTCCAAGATCCCAGAGCAATCAGACATAACTTATTTTCACACGGATGAAACCTGAAGTTTTCAGTAGCGTCTCGTGTGCCTTGAATACCTACGCGCTTTGTGGAACTTGCCGAGTGACACCTGGGCAGGTACCAGGTGAGAAAGGTAACTAAAAATAAGAATTATTTAACTTAAATTCACATGGCTGATTTTTATATATGTCATGTAGAATATTATTTTAAAGTAATATCATAAGTGTCAGACACTTTTGATGGACCAGAGCTTTTGTCAGACGCTTATAAGCTACCCAAAAAATAAATGAACTTTACTTATTTTTACATGTCTGATTTTTTAATATGTTATTGAAGTATTTATTCAAAAGTCATATTCAATCAGTCAGACAAATTAGAGTGACCAAACATCCCCTAAGACAAAAATTATTCAGCCAGAAGTATGAGGGCGAGAGCACTATGCATGCGCTTCAGAGTGAGTGAGACGTCCATAATAACTCGGTTCCCCTTCTTAAATTCACCATCTGTTTCATTCTACTGTGTATGTGCTGTTTGCGTGTAATATAACTTATAGTATACAGTATAGTTGAATACTTATAGTATACAGTATGATGAATTTTGTAATTTTATACAACAAAATGTCATAGAAAAAGGTCGATATTACTATTCTAAGTCAACACTTGACTTCACATTTGGCTCAACACTTGGTTCAGGCATTGAATTAGCTGGACTTGAGTTTGACACTACATCTAAATCTGGAACTGTTGAATTATTTTGTTGACTTGAGGTAGACGCTGTACATAGATCATCGTTAGTACTAAGATTACAAGGTTGGCTTGATGTCGATGCAACTAATGAATTTTCAACAATACTCGATGATTTTTTTTCAGCATTTTTTGGTTTTTCTGGTATAGCGGAAAAATATTTTTTTGGCAGAGCAGTAAAATTTTTATAACATTCTCGATGGTAACCACTGTCATACAAGTCATCCGGTAAAACTACATCTTTGAATTTGAGGTTATGGATTATTCGCTGTTTTAAAATGGTTTTGCACTTTTTCAATATTTCTTCGGAGAATAATATAAGTTTATCATGAGATTTTTTTACAAAATATACATTTCAATTTCTCTTCATGATTGATTATCACTATTACAAACAACTTAATAAAACACTCACAAATAACCTGATGTAAACAACAAAAACATGTGCTCTCGCAGGCTCGAACTATACTGTATACTATAAGTTATATTACACGCAAACAGCACATACACAGTAGATTGAAACAGATGGTGAGTTTAAGAAGGGGAACCGAGTTATTATGGACGTCTCACTCACTCTGAAGCGCATGCATAGTGCTCTCGCCCTCATACTTCTGGCTGAATAATTTTTGTCTTAGGGGATGTTTGGTCACTCTAATTTGTCTGACTGATTGAATATAACTTTTAAATAAATACTTCAATAACATATTAAAAAATCAGACATGTAAAAATAAGTAAAGTTCATTTATTTTTTGGGTAGCTTATAAGCGTCTGACAAAAGCTCTGGTCCATCAAAAGTGTCTGACACTTATGATATTACTTTAAAATAATATTCTACATGACATATATAAAAATCAGCCATGTGAATTTAAGTTAAATAATTCTTATTTTTAGTTACCTTTCTCACCTGGTACCTGCCCAGGTGTCACTCTGCAAGTTCCACAAAGCGCGTAGGTATTCAAGGCACACGAGACGCTACTGAAAACTTCAGGTTTCATCCGTGTGAAAATAAGTTATGTCTGATTGCTCTGGGATCTTACTCTAAAGAATGTACACAAAATAAATGGGTACAGAAGGTCAGCTCTATGCACTCGCGACTAGCATTCGAACGAGATCGTCGTACGTTTAATTGTAATAATAGTCCCCCAGACTGTATTTCGGACATGGCGGCCAATATCAACGGAGACTAGCCTTCGTTCGGCGCGGGAGATATTATAGTGCACAGGTGCACTGTACCTTCCCTCACTCACACAATCCAATGGGACGGTCATCCGACACGACCGGAGAGAGATCAGGCGCAGGACCAACGGATTAACCTCAAAACTCCGGGTTGTTACTAAGAACAAGTTGAACTAGTTCTACAAGGATCTTTTGGTTCGTGGCGAAAATCGGAACTAATGTAGCCATCTTGTTTTTTCAACTAAACACGAAGCATCTTTACAAAATATATATAGATACCTTAAAAGCCCTCCTGTCAATGTCATTTAAGTGCCAAAAGATACACTGACCTCTAGTAAACAAGTACGCTGGACATCATACTATCGATGACAAAACGAAGTCATTTGATTTTCGCCATTTTGGCGCTGATAGCAACGTCAGTGTCTTTGTAGCAGTGGTACGCATATATGTATGTGTGCGCCTGTTTGGACTTGTATCGTGCCGACCCTTTGCTAGTTTGTGTGTAGTTCAGAAATTGAACCCGGCCTGTTTGGTAAGGCAGTACATACATCAGTCAGTCGACACACACACAGTCTATCGATTTTCAATTACCCTCCAATTATGAAGGCTCTTTATCGTGTCATTTATATTTCCTTATTGCTTTGTAGGTAATTTATGAAAGTCCAATTTTGGAGGTAATTTTCTGATAAAGGCTTTCGAGTATTAACAAGCTAAGTAGGTCGTTAATTTTGTTTACATTTTTTATGAGTGGGTTTGCTTGTTATGCCTACCACTATGAACTGTTTGGTGGACAGGAAAAACTATCAATAGTATAATATGGAATTAAAGTAAAAAGTAATTCCAAGTCAAAGCATTTATTTCAAATAGGCACAGAAGGCACTTTTGAACGTCCAAAATTACAATAAAATAGAATAAATTCCCTTTCAAAATATGGTAGTTTTCGTATTGAGAAGAATGGGCAAGAAACTCCACCGTTAGTATTTTAAAACGTTTTAGAATATTTTGCATACATTAAAATTATAATATAATAACATTTGAAGACGATGCACCTAAAATAAAATAAAATTACTATACCACAATAGGTAAATCATCGGCTAAGTCTTTTCCCAACAATGTTGGAGTCGGCTGACAGTCTAACCGGATGCAGCTGAATACCAGTATTTTACACGGAACCACTGCCTATCTGACTTCTACAACAGCTCAGTGACTGGTTAATGCGATACCCCTTGATAAGACTGGTTGTCAGACTTTCGGGCTTCTGACGACCCGTAACGACTGTCAAAGATCCACGACTGACAGCCGGGATCAATGGCTTAACGTGCTTTCCGATGCATGGAAGGGTCTTGGTATGTATAGATGGTCACCCATATACGGACCCGTGAGGCTATTAGTGCTTAGCCACAAGCCCAATTTAACTATTCAGTATTGTGTAATAATAATAATTTATTTATTTCAGACCATTGATCCAACCACCACGACCATTGACCATTGATTCGTGTGTAGTTATGAGAGAAAACGTAAAAAATCTGAGCAAGATTTTAATTTATCTTGGACAACATTCATTCATGAAATTGTATAACGTCTTTTTGCCACTAATAATACTACACGTATTACACAAAACAGGAGTAAATCCACAAGTTAATAAACAAAGAGTATTTTAATAAGCCCATTAGCTATTTCTGTATCATAGTTAGAGGCACGCTGTATGGCAATTACGAACATATTTACGACGTAATAACAGCCCGTGTGAAGGAATAATTAAGACCTCCTTCTAGTGTTAGTTTTCAAATGAATTCAATATGCTAGGCGAAAGTGGTTATGATTATAGTAGGTTACTATTATCGGAAAAAAATATACTAGCGAAAGGCGTTACACTGAGATTGTTTTTCATATATGTTTAGGCTTTCACTTGTACTTCTTTTGTGTCCACAATGTGCCTCTAACTGCGATACAAAAATAGCTAACAGGCTTATTAAATATTCTTTGTTTATTCGCTTGTGGATAAACAAAGACTTGACGCGACTTCTGACTCTTCACGTGACCAGAGGGCTGGCGTATTTGTAGCCCAAAGAATCAGCATTGTCATCCAACGTACCTAATTCTGCCAGCCTTTTGGGCACTTATCCCATTGACAGCGATGTGGACGAATTTTTTATGCCCAATGAGCTCCTTCCGTTTTCTTTATTTTTTTATTATACACTTGCATATAATATAACTATGTATATTTACTAAACAAAAAAGACACCCATTACAAAAAAAAATTACAACTCTACTATACTTGGCGCTCATAAAACGTAAAATTTTGGAATACTGTGATCAGGTAAAGATCATGAAAGACCAATCTCTTAAATAATGATGGGTAAAGTGAAGAAAAATCGCTACAAGCTTATCGGAAGGGTTTTAAAAAGTAGAAATTGGAAAAGAATAAAAAATGTACTTCTTCAATTTTACTTTCAAACAAAAATTAATTAAAAATAATTATTATTTTCACATATTCTTGAAAAAGCTTCATAATGCTAACGTTTTCAAAATACAAGCACAATGATATGGATTCAATTCTCATCCTTATTTACTACCTCAAAGGTTGAAAATCCTTTTGAAATATTCATTAACATTTTACCTTGTAGTGTATTTCTTTCATCACACAATCAATCATACTTGATAAAATCTCTACGATAATGTCCAAATAATTGTGAACCTTAGTACTTATAGAGAAGGTATGGAAATGGATGGGATTCAATATAAATTGTGAGCTTTTCTAGTTATTTTCATACTATTAAACACTTAAGAGATGTTTCGTATTTTGGTAAAAAAATAACGTAGGTATATAAGTAATGTGGTTGACCTTGTAGGTTTTTAAATATAAAATTAAAGTAAAACGTTATTATACGTAAACGTAGTTTACACGGCAGTATATTTGGATGGGCTAGATATCGGTTATCGGATTTAATATTGGCATGCCTTGTATCATTTCATTATAATCGTCCTTAGATAGACATTCAAATGTCAGAGGGGCGATTCTCGTAATTTTAAGAACGTTCACAGTCTGATCTCAGTCTCAATCTGTCAAAAATACGTCTAATTTCCCTACATTTTGAAAAGTTTTTGATATTTGTTTGCCACCGAGATGACACTGCGACTAGATTTTGAACGTTTTAAATTACGAGAATTAGCCTTCTGGTTATTTTCAACACGATATTTTTTTAGTTGAGTCTGTTACAAATTCCTAAAGTCGCTTCTCTCAGTGTTAAGGTTATTTAAGAACCTGCATATGCAATCTAAGAAGTGAATACTTTACATTCAAGTTTTTTTGGTTTTAATACTTGTTTTCTTGTTACATAGGTTGAATAAATAGGTCTTGCTCAATTGTCTACTATAGTTACCGTGAAATATAAAACCAAACAGGTTTCGAAAAAAAAATATGGCTATTGAAATTGGTATTTTTCTTCATTCGTGTTGGCAGTAGTGGAAAGATTTTATTCAGTTTATGGATAGCTAACTCCTTAATTGACACTTCCCGTGACCCAAGGGCTGGCTTTTACATTGGCCAGAGGCTAAGCATTGCCATACAACGTGGCAATGCTGCCAGTCTCTTGGGTATATTACCAGTTTACAGCGATGCGGAGGATTTTTTCGACGCCATATTTTAGTTTGTTATTTGTTTTGGTAAGGTTAGGATATTATATTGTAATAGTTTGTTAGTTTATTTAGCACTAACTCCTTTTATCATCAAATAGGAAATTCTTATCCAACAGTAATTAATGTGCTATCAAAATTAACGAATGAAACAGTCTAAAGTAACTAGTGCAAACCTCGCGTGACCGCCCACGGTTCTCTTGTAGATCCCAATCACAAAATGAGATGTAACTTATTCGCTAGTTTTGATAAAAAGCGAAAATACCGCCTGAAGAATTTTAGATCGCTTAATCAAATCGTGAGTCGTAAACGGCTCGTGGGCACACGCGATGTAGATAAGATTTTTTGGAACTAACATCAAAATTGTGTAAGTTTTACAGTATGGCAGGTAAAAAAAGGAACATACTTTAAGGGAGTGCAGGTAGATCTGTGGTCATGATATAAAACCACTTTGACAGCGCACTACATAATTGTGCGCGTGATTGACGACGGGATGGCGCGGTGTGTCGGGATACCGAGCACGTACGCAACGGCCGCTGCGCGCCCTGCCACTCGGCTCACAGATGCGCACCACTACGAGCATTTAATTGTTCTATTTTCTATACGCTGATCATTGTAAATTACGGTATTACACCTATTTAAATACATTCCACTTCTTTTACTCGTTATTAAGTTTTATTGAGTTATCAAGTCCGATTCTACTTTTATTATGGTACCAACTCTGAAATATGAAAAATTAATCCGCTCTTTCATACATTTTGTTTGCGTTAGTATGAACCAGTCTTACTAAAGGTTTTCATATTGTCCAGTAACTGGGTTGTGGAGGTCAGATAGGCAGTGTATGTCCATGTCCATGTAAAATACTGGTATTCAGCTGCATCCGGTTAGACTTGAATCCAGCCCCAACATAGGTGGGAAGAAACTAAGCAGATGATTATGATTGTTTAGATTGAGATATTAAGTTTGACACTGTATTTAATTTATTTTTTTTAGCCTGAAGTTGCGAGTTTTTGATCTTTATTTACTACCATACTGTACTGTACAAACCACACTGCACCTTAGTAAATAAATATGTAAACTTCGTGGCTGTACCATTCTGCCTTATTTTTTTTGTTTACCCACTTGTACAGTCACGAGCAAAAGTATGCATACACTCGGCTTTATTCAAAAGCGATTTACCCCTTTATTTTTGAATGACATTTTATGTTATTACGAACATAGCATTTTCGAATCCATAGGTTTATGTAATGTGTCGTATTTCAACGTTGCATTCTTTATTTCACGAAAAAATCGCAATTGAATGTTGCCAAGTGTTGACATATTGGTGCTCGTGACTGTACGGTTAAATTTAGATATTCTGTTCCATTTTTACACATCAGTTTGTTTCCTTGCAAAATGATAAGCAACACAAAAATATATCTTTACTTCCAGCTGAAATCTTCCAAAATATTTCATACTAGACTTATTTCACGACTAACTCCATAAACCTAGCTCCTATTTATCACTCTTATCAATAATTTTCACGCCACATCAGGTTACCTTTCCTTTTCATTTGACGCCGTACCTTTGTAGAAACGTAAAGATAAGTTAATCAAGTATTAAAACGAGACAGGTCGAAACGGGACGAAACAGACCGAAACCGGGCGAAACAGGTCCAATTTGTGTCGATAAATTCTGGAAGTCTCTGAGGCAATAACAAACAATATCGTTTCCAATACGCCGCTTGCGATAGCTTCGCGTGAGCTTATGTGTTGTAGGGTGGCGTTGCGATGTATATAAATAAAAGGATTTGTTTTGAACATTACTTTACAGTAAAGAAGTCTTGTAAGTGGGTTAACACCTTGTGGTCAACACAAACCGTCTTATAACAAAACATGGTTTAAACCATGGAGGGATTTTGAATGATTGCTGTTCTTACTTAATACAAAATATTAAGAACAGCAATAATTCAAAATCCCTCCATGGTTAAACCTTGTTTTTAATAAGATGGTTTGTGTTGCCAACTCAGTCTGTTCAGGATTTTTACCTCTGAGGGCAGCAACTTAACAGCAAACTTATTGTAACGAAAATAAAGATCACAACGATTTTGACAAACTTGTTAGCGGCAGCAACCCAACAGCAACCTTATACGATTGAAAATAAAGATTACTGTGATTTGGACAGTGATGCAAAATCAGAGGTAAAATCACTGTGAAAGGACTATAAGTATCGGACTAAGTTGTAATTTTTTTAAAACTTTATTTCAATCGTAGTAACGTTCCTGTTACAACAACTGGCTCGATAGTTAAAACTATGTAAAAAAACTTTTTTCTTGTAATACGAGTAAGACTGAAAAAGAGCAAAAAAAAATACATGCTATCTCGTAAACTTTTTAAATGCGTTTTTGTCGGACACTAACAAACTAAGAGTTCGTTGTAAATGAATTCACACATTGGTACTATATTTAAACGTTTGTAACTTACAAACGTGTAAAATAAAGAAGAAGAAAGAAAATATGTTTATTTGCGGTAAACATGACGCAAGGAAAGAACACATACACAAAAAAAAACATTTTTTTTCTATTTTGTATTGGAACACTTTTAAAATACGAGCTAAAATAATACTGAATACGACAAAAATACATAGTTTATTATTACAAAACTTTGTTATCATACTAACTTCCTTATAAAAATATTTATTTATCTCCGTTGCCACAGCGCCACCGCTCCACAACCTCGGTACACAGGAATATGTTTTCCAATTCAATACGTTCGTTCAATGTTCTCAATGTACTCTGTATACGTAATATTTTGTGGGTTAACCTAGAACAAAGGGAATCCCTTCAATCCATTGCTGTATATCGGTATGCCTCTAACGTTACCATATAAATAAGAAGATATCCGTTTACCAAAATTAATTTTGTAAGGAAATCCTGCTGGGTATTGTGTGAAATTATTTCTATTTGGAAACATAGACATGGCTGCGGTAGATTTTATTGGAGACATATTGGGTGTATGAAGGATGAGTATCACATAATATATGTTTTCGTTATGTAAAACCCTTTTGATGTTATTTTCAATAGAATATTTATTAGAAATTGTTTTGAAAATTAAGCTGTATATTGTATATGAATTATCAAAGAATAAAACAATGAAAATATTTATAAATATCTCTGAAATAATAAAGGAAATTTTATTATACAATTGGACATTAAATATAGGAGGAAGAATATTTAGAATTTTAAACCAAAATACAAAAGCTACAAAGGATATCAAGGACAAAATGAAAGGGCACTTTAACATAATTAACCGAAAAATTGATTAAGATAGCAAAACGCTAGAATAAAATCGAAACTAAAAGTTGGAAGCTAGTTGTAGCAATAACCTCGTAGACGGTTGCTACGCGGCGTAGACTCTGCTACACAGCGTAGAGGCTGCTACGAAATATGAGCATTTTGACGTCGAGCAAACGTTTTTGCTTTTCACGAAAAGGTGCTGAAATGCTTACTTCCATACTAAAAGTATGTAGTTCAGACAAAATCTAATCTGCAAAGTCTTCGTTGTAAAACTTGCTACGAAACTTCGCACCATAGGACTGAGTTATAAAGGCGTTTATTTGTAAATTAGTTGCAGTAACTAATTAGCATACTCTTCATTAGTAACTGGTAGCATCTTGGGACGTGGGCGTATTGCCCAAGCGGAGCAAAATATTGCTGGAGTTTTCCAACTCATATATAATTTCATGAAAAAGAAAAGAAAATACAACATTTTTGGAACGAAGTTCTTTAACACGGCTTGTGGTAGGAGTAAACTGGTGGAAATCGTCGCGTAACGAAAAAACGTTATGCACCCTCTATGCGACTTAGATAGTTTTCATGGTTTTTGAGGATGCTGCAGACGATAGTGAGGTCATCATTTAAATACAAGGTAGCAGCTGCAAAAAAAGTCAAATTTGGTCGTCATGGGTGTCGTTTTCATGGTTTTCGAGGGTGCTAAAGCCTATAGCGAGGTCAAAATAAAAATCCAAGATGGCGACAACTTTACGAGAGCTTCTTAACACTTATACTAGATGGCTCTGTATTAAAAACGTGTATTGAATTCATACTTTCTCTCTGTCCGACTCTTTCTATCACATACTAGTGTGTGAGCGCGACTATCGCGTAACAAATTTTGTTCCTAGCGGGGGTCCTCAGACTACACACGTTCTAATGTAAAATCACCATAATAATTGCGGTTTTGTTACTGGATGCAAGTTTCGCTAGGACAAATTGTTCTCCATTCTTCCATTATTGACTCAAATACAGAACAGTTTTGATAATTAGGGGGTCTGTAAACGCACTCTACAACATGTTAATCCAGCTCAACACAGGACAGTTCGATACAATGTTCAACTGATAAATCCACTATGTCGTTTCGTTGCTTGGATTTTAAACAATTTTTTATGAAGATTAGAGAACCTCCACGTAGCATAGATTTACGGTTAAAACAACTACAAACACTACACTTCTCATAATTAATCAGCATTTGGTAATCCTTTAACCAATGTTCAGTTAAACAAACAATGTCAAACTTTGTTTTTTCTAAAAAGCTGCGTGTCGCGGGTTCGATTCCCACACGGAACAAATATTTGTATGACCTACAAGTAGTTGTTCCGAGTCTGGCTGTTTGTGTATGTGAGTTTAAATGGTTGTAAACGCACCCACGATACAGGAGAAATTCCTGGTATGGGGCAACGTTCTTTTCTTTTTTAAACAAAAAAACATTAAAAAAACTACACCTTTCTCCAATTGAAATTACCAACCCGAAAACCGCGATTCCACAAACGTGTTTTAAAGCGTTAAAACAAAACGTAACCCCGAGCGTTATCTCAAGTATGTAGATTTATTTCACAAAGTTTCGTTGGTGACGGAACGCGAGATAAGGAAATGACAAATCGCGGAGTTTGTAATGCATTTAAATTATAGTTTTGTTTGAGAAAATCTTGATTTATTTGTTCTTCTACAATTAAGATCTGTTGGGTGCGACTTTAATGTGTAACGAGCTTCAGTTTTGTTTGTTTTCTTTGTGTACTCGAACGTTTGCACAAGGTGTATTGTATAATTGCATAGCACATAAATGTGAGTACTATATATACATACTATAAAGCTACCATTTACTGGGTAGGTACGTCTTTCATTGATTTGAATGTGACTTGGCGGCTGAGAGTATGTCATGCTCACTCTAATGTCTCGCTGATGGTGGCGCGTGTGTTGGATCATTTAGCTCCCTTCAAAATGGTTGAGCTGAATGGTGCTAATCTATGCGTCATGTTCGTGAACGGGCGCCGTCAGTAGGGACTGGTCAACTCTTTGCTGCCATGGCTTATTTTTTATTTAATTTTATATTTGAATTGTTTTTTTTTTACCTGTTCATTACGGACGCTTTTAATGTTCTGCATCGTTCTCACATGCATAATTTCTAACATGAATGACGTAACCGATACTTTGTAACCATATTATTCTGATTTAAAAGAGTGTCCATGGAGTTTCTTGCCCGTTCTTCTCCATAGGTACCTACTACGCTTTGGAATGGGCAACTAGCTTCATTTTTCTAACTGACCGACCCCTTGACAATTCAAAAGTACCTGTAATTGGTTTAATTGAAATAAATACTTTGAGTTTGAGTTTCGGTGCCGCAATTGAACAGTCAGATATAAACACGTCAGTTAAAATCAGGCTCAAATTTCAGAACAATTTAAGAAAGAAAAGTTGCCTTTTAGTGCTGACATAATCAGTCTATAATGTTCCCACTGCTGGGACGACCTCCTCTCGGTGAGAGGGAGTAGGCCGTAATCTACCACGCAGGCCCAGTGCGGGTTGGTAGATTGGATGGAGTTAAACATGACTACGAATTTTTGGTTCTAGGACATGCCGGTTTCCTCACAATGATTTCCTTCACTGATTTGAGAGCAGTGGTATTAGTACTTGCTTGTAACAAATGATTAAAGACTGAGCTTGGTATTCATCATTCACTGCCTGATTTCACCTACAGCTGGGCAATCCACACGCTCCTGTGCCAGCCTCATTCAGGTTTTTTCCGCGATGCAACAATATCGTCTACCCATCTCATCTCTCGCCGCTGGACGATAGGTAAAGGATTAAGAAGTGTTATTTCTACTAAAAGCAAAAATTGGGTTATACGATACTGAAATTCCGAAACGAATAACGCTTTGAATTACGTTCCTACTTGTTTTCAGTACGCAAGACGGTATATAGAGCATTAATAAAACGTGCTTCAAGCGCTTATCATCAGAACTTCCGCTTAAACTCAGAACTTTTCATTGCTTGAGGCGTTATCAATGTATCTTATACCGCTTATGCTTTAAGGTAAATGCGCTGTGGTATATCCTTTCATGGGTGTATCTACTTAGTCTAATAGATCTGATACCATATAGATACGTCAGGCTATTTAATGATGTTGCAAGTGGTGGATGATAGATGTCGATCCAGGACGTTAAAGTGCTTTATTTCCGTTTTTGAAAGAAGTAATGACAATAAATGTAGGTAAGTTTTCCACTTTATTGCTTAACCGCAAGTGCGCAAGCACCTTCATCTGAATTCAAATCCCCGTCTTCATAAACAAGGTCTAACAGCCTACACTGTTCAGCGCTAACGAAGTTTATTACTCCATCGCTTGTTACACTTACAGCTATCACGTACACCTAATCCGTCATCGGCCGAAATATGCACGTACGTCGTCGGCTGAAATCAGCCGATTAAACCAAGTAAATGTAGAAGAAAATGAGTGTGTACACCTATCAGACGTCATCGGACGATGTCGATTTTTTTGTAGATTATTTTATATTTTGTCGATGTGAGAACGTTGTAGGCCTGTTAGACTGTAGTTTGTAGACCATTTTCTATTTTATTAAGTATCTGGTACTTTTTGACAGGCCTACACTGTCCTACCAAACCTATTAACACTCTAATTTGAAAACATTGTAAAAGCCAATTCTTTTTAAAAGAGTAAGTTTCTTCCGTGCAGTTTCTTGACCGCTATTTTCCATAGGAAACAACCAATTGGAACCATGCACCTAGCTTCTGTTATTTTGAAAGTGCCCATGTAATTTTATATGAAATAAAATGGGTACATATTTGAACGTCGAAGATTAAAATACCTACGGGTAAAATCTCAATGTTCAAAACATCGATAAATATCGATTGAGTCGAAAATTGTTATACCTAAGCTTAAAATGTCTAAGATTGAAATGCCGAGTGATTAAGATATCGAATTATTTAAAATGTCTTTTTTTTTAACAAAAACTTTGCCCACACTAGGAATTACTCCTCGGTTTACATTCAAAAATATGTTTCTGTACCCGCATTCGTAACACGCATGCGGGCATTTTTTACATCGAAACAGCTAGGTTAGGTTAGGTTAGAACTGTGACCACACAACGCACGAGCCGAGCGAGCGAAGCGAGCGTTGCCGCGGTAGCGGCCGACGAGTGCCAGAAACATGTTTTTGAATGTAAGCCAAACATTTTTAATCATTCGATATTTTAATCACTCGGCATTTCAATCTTAGACATTTCAGCTTCGGTATAACAATTTTCGATATTTCGATACAATCGATATTTAAATTTTCGGTGTTTTAAACATTGACATTTTACCCGTAGATATTTTAAGTTTCGACGTTCAAATACGTACCCAATAAAATATTTAGATTTTGATTGAAGTAGTGCACGCATTCACCTTCTTTATCATAAGTTCGATCAGCCGAGTTCACCCGACGACTTACGAGATGCCAGATTCGGTGTACGGCTCGCGTTAGCATAATGTGTTTCTCACGTGCCCAGATTAACCTTTGTTTGTCTTGTACCTACTATATTGGCTTTATAATATTGATGTTGCCAGTTATGTTAATTCAAGGCTTAGCTTTGTAGTTGTTTTGGATTTGTATACCTGACAAGTGGTTAAAGATGGATAGGTTTGTTTTCGCGTAGGTTTATAAAGGATGAAGGTGGAATATCAGTGCTGCGTAGGATGTGCATGGAGGGCTTTATCACATTAGCTGCGCGGTTCATTTGTTTGCCAGCCACGCAAGGCTAGGCAGATAATTATGATGGTCATACATAAGGTTTCAGTCAGATTTTTATTTGATTGACAGACATAGGTCCTTAATTATGTCCAATGTTGCGTACTATTGATACTCATGCAATATTCCAAACTTCAATAAAACGTGCAAGTTTTTTCTGACTTCTCATTAGCATTAATGTTATCATCACCGAACTGCTTCAAGAATCAACAGAACATACTACTGGGACACAGGCCTCCTCGAATCGAGTATACAAAACCCCTATATACTTATAATGATAAATACGTATCATATCATATTATTATCTCGTGCCATACTGGTGTGTATTACCTTGAGCCCAAGGCATTTCATTAGCCTGAGTAAACCCGAGAAACCCTTTTGAAATTATGATATCGAGGCAGTTTCCTATTAAAGGTGAATTAAGCAATTTGCGCAGTTGTCCTTTTCTGGTTGCGTCTTTTATTTGATTATGATCAAACAGCACCCTAATTGCAAAACACTTTTTGTAAGATAATCCACTAATCCATTGCTTCATATGTTTGTCAAATGTGTCTGCTGAACAACGTAAATAACGCAATGAATGTTGTTGAACTGTCAAAATGAAACCCATTGCTACTGTAGTGTGTTACGCAATTATCCCGCAGGTTATTCTGTAAAAGCTATAAATGATACTGGGATAATAAAATATAATGAGTTGCAGAATAAACCTCCAATTGTTTCAATTTGTTTTTTTTTTGTATTTATTTTGACAAAAGTCTCTAACACTAACAATCTTTAAAATTCTGAACACAAAAAACATTGAACTGTTGAGATAATAATAAAATGATTAACATTACCTTTTTTATTTTAATTGCTGAATGGGCATGCTTTTGACCTCAATCACGCCTGATTGAATGTGATGGATGAGGTCTATGATGGAACGAGCGTGCACAGAAGATACCTGAACGAGTGAAGAGGCATCTTCTGGGCACGCTTGCCTACAAAGGAACGAGTGAACAAGCATCTTCAGGGCACGCTCGCCTACAAAGGAACGAGTGAATAAGCATCTTCTGGGCACGCTCGCCTTCAAAGGAACGAGTGAACAAGCATCTTCTGGGTACGCTCGCCTTTGAAGACAGACGGGTTAAATGTGGAAGGGACACAGACTTTTTCTGAGAGTCCACAATTTGGCTGTGCGCATAATAAATGTAGAGGAGAAGCGCTGAGTAAGACTGGTTGGGATATCAACTAACCTACTGATTATGTTTTTAGAATAACCCGTGATGCTCATGAAACACAAAATAGAACTTACCAAAGGTCCAATTTCACCAAACCCCCGTCTTATTACATAACGAGTTCTAACTTTGGTCCAAGACCAAACCTTCAAGCTCGTTATTGTATTATAAACTTTATTTAGAGAACGGTAAAGTTCAAAATTGACAACTTGGAATCTTATTTGACGTTCGTTTTTGTGTTTAGAACTTCAACTTAGTATTACGACCCAGGACTTCGAAATAAAAAAAATTACTCGGTGGTTTAAACCTGGTTCACAAGAAAACCCTTGTTTTATATAAGGCCGTGTTAGTTATCACATGTTAAGCATTTTGACGGACAGTTTTTCATAGTGAGACAGTACCTCAAACGACTTACGGGATATATTTAGTAACGAACAGACTAAGTGTGCATACACACGAGCGATACTCGTCCACGACAGAGGCAACTGCAGCCGTCAACACACGTCGGCACCCGCCATCGATGCATTGGCAGCTGCCGTCGACAAAGTGCCACTCATGTATTTGCCTACTGTGCTTAAATACACTAGCAGCACGTTGTCGACGACTGCAGTTGTCTCTGCCGTTGAGGCGGTTCGCTCGTGTGTATGAGCACTGATGAAAACTGGGCCAAAACATATCCACAGCTAATTACAGTAACATATCAAACGGTTGTCTGCACCACACTTTACAATTAATTCTGTAAAAGCATCAAGAGATACGTAGGTACGTATTTATCCAAGAATTACCACTCAGTATAATTAGTTAGGGGCACCGTTCTACGGTGGGATGTCGAGCAATTTATACTGTATTCATTGAATTTATTATCCACTTGTGCGCTTAATAATTTAAAGACGAAATTTTCTAACGACTCTCGAAACGTTTGTTTAAATGATCGTATTCGAGCGTATTCTGTTAGCGAGTTGGCGTCAAATTTTGGAATAAATTATGATATAAAGAGAAATTGAGGAACTCTTTGAAAATGTCTGTAAACGGCGTTGTATCTTTTTCTTCACGTATCGCTGGCAACCTACCCAAACATCCCATAACTTCAAGTTAAGCACTGCTTAATAAGCAGTATCTGTAGCGTCCATTCGTTCACTATGTAAGGGATACAGAAATAAGGCTGCTGGGGAGTTTGTTGCGCCACTTCTTCTTCCCAGCGAAATCACTAGGACGTGGTGAAGGGCGGGGTTTTGGGGGACTGTCTTATGTAATTTTGACGTTCGAAAAGGGCTGATTATAAGCCTAATTTTTTAATAAATTACTTTTGATTTTGAGGCTGCAAAGTCTCGTGAATAAACTCCCTACTTGGCAGTAGGAAGTGACCACTGTGGTCTTTCTAAGCACGGAAGTGACCTGCAGGTTACGGTCGAACGCACTGGTGTCTGTGTAAATCTACAGTTAGCATAATCAGCCTATAATGTTCCCACTGCTGGGACACAGGCCTCCTCTCAGTGAGAGGGAGTGAGCACTAGCCCACCACGCGGGCCCGATGCGGTTTGGTAGATGTCACGTGAACGTGTCTTTGAATTGTTTGGTTCTAAATTCGTTTCCGCACGATGTTTTCTATGATTCCTCACGATGATGAAATAGTTTACACAAATTAAAGCGCCTGTTTGGGTTCAAACCTACGACCTACAACTCGTTAGTCGCGGTCGTTACCACTTGGCCTCCACTGCTCCGGTAAGTACCTACACTTAGTGAAACCACAATAGAGCAACAATTCCCATGTTTTATCAAATTCGCATTCTAATCTACTTTACTAAAACTCTTTCGATAAGTTTCTGACATTGATTGCCACTGAGGTGAGATTGCGACTCGAATTTAAACTTTTTAAGTACTACCAGAAATTCAGTACAAAATCTCACTCTCAATCATAGTGCGTTTTTCTATTTCTAATAATATTATTCGTTAAATTCATCAAAAACCCTTCATAAAACGTCACAAACTTTATCATCTTTCGCAAAGAAAAAGATTTTGTTACAACTTAATGTTCCCAATTCTCAGATCCATTGATATTTGAGATCTGTCGCAGAATAATGTAACCCTACGCTCAAGGGTTCTTCAGGGGCTGCAAACCCTTGCGCTATGTATTTCAGAATTTAGACGGCGGAGTGTTTGTCTAACCTTTGATTCGGTCTTTCGTGGTATTTCAAGAGCTCATTAAATTCTGATTTTAAATTCAGTATTTATGAAGAGCGCAAATTCATTTTGTGGTCCTAAGGGGCTCTTTAAGGACCAGGTTCGTGGTAAATTTTAAATGTGGGACTACTTAAACAAAAACGTACATACTTATCAATAAAATTCAATTATTTCTGTCTCATTCTGCGAGACCATATCTAGTATAACTAACTAACGTAACTAACAAGGAGGTTCAAACTACCCATAAATATAATATCAATAACCCCTTCTTACAGAGAGGAGATCTATGACCCAACAGTGGGAACATTATAAGCTGATTATGAGTTCTTAGATCAAAAACAAAATATCAGTCATCATAATATCAATAAGAAAATAGAAATATATATTTCATCAGGCCAAACGCAAGTTAATGATCCCTAGGGACCTGGTACTGTTCTTTAAAGTGTTGCAACCGCAATAACTACAGAGATGGAACACGTTGACAAGTTGGTTTTTGGTTCCATTTAAAAACTAGACTTAAATTTTATCTTACAGCCCGTTCCTTACAACTTGACTGTAAAATATAAATTGACCGCAATTATTTATTGTTAAACTCACAGAGCACGGAATCGTCGCACCGATAGCTTTTGGAGACGACAGAACTAATAAAAAAAATATATTTGTGCGGTCGGGGGACCTCTGTCAAGAACGAACTTCCTTACACAATACTCATAATTATGCCCTCGTATATAATACAAAGACACACATAGAGAGAAAGTCGCATGGAGGGGGTTATAATGCTTTTACGTTGTGGGGGGAGGGTAGCAAGGGACACGCTGTATCGGATCATTTGCGAGTGAAAGGTGACACGCTAGTATAGTGGTAGTGTATGTCGAAGCTTCATGCTGAGACAGGAGCCTTTTGGCCTCGTATAGGACTTTCTGTTTCATTTTTCCTTTTGTTACTTTTTTATGTAATTTGTTTTATTTTTATTATTTATTTATTTCAGGCGACGCAGGCCCATAGGTAAATACCTCAACCTAAACATACATATTTTTATTACAAAACTTCACTTCACTGGCTTGTTCTTGAGCTGCAGTGCGATTCTGTAACCATCTCACCGTGAAAACTTACGTGAAGTGAGCGTGGAGTGAGCTGTCATTCTAACTAATGCTAGGGATTGACACTATTGACAGCTCACTCTAAGCTCACTTCACCTAAATTTTCACGGTGAGATTTTTACAGAATCGATGGGCTGTTCTGTGTGTTGTTGTTTTTACTGTGTTTAGTTTAGTTTATGTTCCTGTACGAGTCGCAATAAATACTTTTTCTTTCTTTTCTTTCTAGTGAGAAGTGGTGGCCCAGTGATAACGTCTGCGACTACTGATTTGTAGGTCGTAGGCAGGCGCTTTACTTTATGTAAGTAATTTATTTCATCGGTGAAAGAAAACATCGAAGACATGTGACATCAGCTATCAACCCGCACTGGGCACGCGCGGTAGATTACAGCCCACTTTCTCCCAAAGAGAAGTCTATGTCCCAGCAGTGGGAACGGTGACACGGTTGCCTAGTACGGAAAGTAAGAAAGAGTTGATAATATCGTCTCTATCAACGGCATTCGAATCGTCTCCGAGCTCTGTGGTTCAACTTTTATCCTCCCTTAGTTTCAGTGTTTTGTTTTGTTCGTAATATTAATTGTTTACCAGATACTGCGGGTAAAGTATCGTTGGAAGTTAAACAGTTACTATGTTTGTTCCATAGGAACTTTGGCCAAAACAAACAGAGTGCCATGAAACATTTAATGTTAACGGTCAGAAATGTTTTACTTCCGAAAGTTATTACATTGTATAGGAATTTCTAGGTTAGAGCTAGGTTCATGTACAAAAAACAGCCTCGTGGAACCTTCGATTTGTGAGGTCGCCATGAACTTCCACGTTGATTACGGCAAAGAAAATCCTACTATAATGATATTATAAACGCGAAAGTTTGTGAGGATGGATGGATGTTTGTTACTTTATCACGCAAAAACGACTGAACGGATTTTGATGAAACTGTACTGTAATATAGCTTATACACCAGAATAACACATAGGATATTTCCTATTCCGATATTTTTACGGGATCAACACTTAGGCGGGTGAAACCGCGGGGCACTGCTAGTCGGTTATATTACGACCGGATTTCCTTTCATCTAAACAAGGCGATCTCCGAAGATAACCGATGAGCCCGATGAACGTGGTCGCACTATTTATTTATTTATTATCCTACTGAAACGTCATATTGCAATTACACCAACGAAGCAAAAAAATACTTGTTGTGCTGCTACCCATCTATAATTTACTACCGAAACTAAACTAAGCATCTAAGTTATCATTTAATTACCACACTAAACTCACACTCGCACTCACTCACTCTCGTTCTATTTTGGCATCTTTTTTCTCTTCGTTCATAATTTTATTTTACTCAATTTCCATGTAAAAGTGGCCATTATTTGCGTTTATTGTATCTTTGCAATGCCTTAAAATATATGAACCAAGGGTTGGGACTTGTGTCCTTAATAAAAGTTATCCTGATAACTTAGCAAGGGTGCAAGTTACGACAACTTCTAGTGCTATAATATTCACAATTAAGTCATAAGTATGTAAAGTTAAATAGCTGTATTGTTGATACGAATAAATACTATTACTATTACTAATTGTTTTATAAAATGTAAATTAATGATCACAATGTAGCACCCTAATTGTGTAACACACTATCAGTCACAATCTGAACCATTTTGAAGGATATTTCTAATCCATTGCTTCATTTATATTCGAACATTTGTCTGCTCAACATCGTAAATAACGCTATGAATGTTGTTAAAATGTCAAAATGAAAGCCATTGATGCTTTTAGTGTATTACACCATAACCCCGCAGGTATGCCAATTCATTATTTTAATTTTGATATGCGCATAGAAAGAAAAGAAAGAAAGAAAAAAGTTTATTTGGACACAGTTCGTGAAACACAAAATACAAAATTAATAAAATAACCAATAATGTTTCAGACAACAATAGAGTGTGCCTCACGGCTGCGCCAAAAAGGTTCATTTCAGCATTAATGCCAGGCAGATGCTGTCTGACGCTGGTTTTCTAATGAACCCTTAGGGAAAAGAGACGGGGAGTACACACAGTTTCAACATATCTAATACATACTTATAAATAAATAAATAAACTAGTAATCACGTACATATCATTACAAATACAAATAAGAAAAAAAAAACAAAACAACAAAGTCTCAGCAAAACCTGATACAGCTGAACATGTACATAGATAATACCCTAACATTAAGGCAGACGTATCTACTGTTTAACACTAATAATAATTTAACGTCCATCATTAAATCAAATAGGTACTCTAAACCTAGATCAATCTTACGAGAAACAATTATTTATAAATAATGATTCACAGTAATATGATTTAAGGTCGAGTTATCCCTAAAATGTCAGTCATATGTCTGAAGATGGCGTAAACGTCCAAGTCTGGTAAGGGTTGTGTAAGTAATATTGAACACATAGTGACCTATGTTTCATAACTTAGTAATTTATTATGGACTTGACTAATATTATAAATGCTAAAGTAACTCTGTCTGTCTGTTATATTTTCACGCCTTAACAGATGAACAAAGGACATCATCTATTTCGTACCCAAAAATTAAAGTGCCGGTTCCAGAAAATAAAAAAAAGTCTTCTTATGGGAAATTACTTCTTGAGCATTTTTTCCTATAACAAGATCTGTCTAAAATTAACCCCGCCTGCTATTTGAGATTGAAAATGCTGAAAATCATATTTTTATAACCTATGATGTCCTTTGAATGAAATTGACACACGTATACGACACTTTTATCCCGGTAGTACGTTCCCGTAAGATACTTTCCGAACACCTCGCGACGAAACCGCGGACAAAAGCTAATGTTTCGTAACTTAGTACCTACAGTCGAAAAATGATAGGATTAAGCATCTTCACCTCAACAGTCCATGAAATATGACTGTAATTTTTCCGACGGTAAAAGTGAGTGAGTTAGATGGATAGAATATGCTTTATTGTACACTAAAATTAAAATAAATCTCATACCCTATTGAGTTAGAAAAGGTGACATAACTTCCCGCCACACGGAAAAGGATTTTTTGAAAGTTGTCCTAGGTTTTTATTATATTTTTTGTTTAGGGTATGATAATGCTTGTCTCTGACCTCAGCTTTGATTGCATTGTTAAGGTGGAATGTTAGCGGCGGGATCGTCCGAAAGGGTTACCGCTGCCCTGGAACAGAAAGGGCTAAGGAAGGAACACGGGTGGGTTTTAGTCAGTAAGAGTCTGACACTCCCTTCCGCTCCACCCAGAGCGGGAGGGGTCATTTGATGATTTCTCATCCAAAAAAAAAAAAAAAAAGTACCAAATGTTGCAGGATTGAGGTCTAGTATATCTCGTTCTCGCTTTATCACCTTAAGGTTCAATGCCACTTGCACGTCATAAAACGACAAGGACTGTTTGTCAATGTGACCGTTAGATATTTTTAACATTAATGAAATTTTTTTAATTAAATAAAATGTTATAAAAAAAATGAAATGAAAAAAAATAGCGGACGTTGAAGAAAAAACAGGCTGAAGTGGAACTGGGTCGGACACGTCGTGTGAATGCACCCGGAGAGATGGACAAAGATCGTCACTCACTGGACTCCTGAAGGAGGACGTCGCGTCGCTGTCGAGGTAGACCACGGCGAAGGTGGTGTGACGATCTAGCGAGGTTTGCAGGGCCAACATGGCCAGAGATCGCCCAAGACAGGGTGGTTTGGAAGGAAAAACGGGAGGCGTTTGGCCAGAAGTGGCTAACAAAAAAAAAAAATAATAATAATAATATACTGGGAATTTGTGTCAAAAATGTCTAGTTCTTGATTATTTCTTTTCGTGAAAGTCATATCTGACAAAAGAACAGAAATAAAGATTTGTAATAAGGGTCACCAACATTTATTAAGACGCTGCTCCACAGCAGTCCACGGCTAAGCTACGCACGTGTACTTAGCGTCGCTTTGTATGAAAACATAGGCGCGGTCATATACTGCTGTACCTATGGCCAAGCTACACGCATGGCTAGGAAAACAAATAAACTGTGTAGCTAACATGGGGATCTCTTCGTTTAAATCCTACCTAGCAGTGGACGTCGTCTTATGTCTGAGTTTCTTCAACCGCTCACACTTTCTAAGAACCCTAAATTGATGTCACCAGCACTATCTTTTACAAGAACTACTAAGACGTTTCGCAATCCCCTAACTAGAATGAAAAACTGCTGCGAACAGCATGAAATATATATTTCTTTAAAAAGAAACAATACAGGAGCTCTATAAAACATTTTGTTTTTACACTTTAACACTTAAAACGTAGCATAGAAAATGTAGGTGACATTTTCGTGAAAAGAATTCTAGAAATGGGTGAAACTTCATTAATTTCAGTGTTACGCCTTCTAACAAAGCATTTTTGTTAGGACGGGTTACACCTTTATGTTAAACTTAATTAAAAACTTTTGAGGTTTTTTAAAAGTTATTATTATATTATTAAAAGCCTGTGATGATCCACTGCAGGGCAAAGGCCTCCTCCCTACTCTCTTTCCACTTCTCTCTGTTTAAAGCTGCTCAGGACCAGTTCTTGTTGAAGGAGTCCAGCTCATCCCGCCATCTCCATCTGGGCCTGCCGTGATGTCACTTGCCATTAAGAGGGACCCATTGGATCGTAGGTAAGTTTGGTACATTGGTCGTCTGACATTTTTAAAAATAACATTGGTTTTTTGAGTGCTATGTATTCATTATTTTATAACTCGATATTTAATTTTTCACACTCTTAACAATGAAGATGGTCTCTGAAGATGGTCGGTGCGGCCGGGACTAGTAACAGTTGGTAGGAAGACTTGGACGCACATCAGTAGAAACACTTGCGCTATGAAAATCGCCCTTATTGCTACGGTATAAAGACGCTGTCAATGTTCAATTGTTGCTAATGATGTTTGGTTGTTTGTAACGCGAGGGCTAATTTGAGATGGAGCAAGAAAGGAGTTATTGGAAAGGCTTGGGGGAGGGCTAAACCACAACAACTTAACAACTTAGCAAACTTCACGGGCTCGTACTTATAAACAAATCATAGGAAACTACTCGTAGTGTTACTTTATTGTTTAATTTGAGACCAAAATAAAACAAAAAGTGATGATGACATGAAATCACTGCTCTAAAAATGTTAAAGGAAATCATCGTGAGGAATCCGGCATGACCTAGATACAAAAATTTAAAGACATGTGACAGCTACCAATCCGCACTCTTGGTAGATTACAGCCCACTCCCTCTAGAAGAGAGGAGCTAACTGTATCCTAGCAATGGGAAAACTATAGGCTAAATATGCGTATGCATTCTTCTGAATGACAGAACTGCGAGCTGTGACCGAATGGTGGCCGAGGTTAGGCCAAGGAAACCAGGGCCATCCAAAAGCATGCTGGGTTGACGATATCGTCAAAGTCGCGGGAAACACCTGGATGAGGCGAACGGAACCGGCAAGTATGGCAGAAGAAAGGGGACGCCTATACCCAGCAGTGGCTGATTCCGGGCTGAAATGACGATGATTACGATTCTTCAATCACATCACTAAATATTCGTGAACCTTAACTCATTCTAATTGCGTCATTATGTCACAACCACCCTCTCACAAACTCTCTTAAAAGATTAATCACGTAAACTCCAAAGCGTAGATATCTCTAATACAATATCAAAGTTTTTCGAGACACAGGGCAACTTTGCCTTAACTCCGGTTAACTTTCGGTGCAATCCTGCCGGCAACCTGAAAGTGTCACAAGTGATATAGGTTGGTTCACATCACGACTTCTGAGACAGTTAGATAAGGCGCTACTGACAATCTGGGTTGTATAGGCACGTCTGCAGGCGTAAGGAAGAGAAAGGGTACCTATTATGAATAGGGCTTTGCTTTTAACTACCAATCCGCCTCTGGGGTCTACTCCCTAGTAACTTGGTTACGTTTTCACGTTGAGATGGTTACAGAATCGTACTGCAGCTCACTTTACCTAAGTTTTCACGGTGAGATTTTTACAGAATAGCATTACAGAATGATGCTGTCATTACGTTCATCTGGCCAAGAATTAATGTCAATATTAGCATGTTGCACAGTCCGTCTTCTGAATTTATATATTTTTTGCCATCAAAGTTGAAATTAACTTGGGGAGCAGATATGCAATATCGTGACGCCAATGCCTATTGAATATTAATGTGGTGAAACTTCTTGTACCCACTGAAGTTACACACAGCTAAATATGACTTGGTTCATATTTCCGATGCACCAGTGCAACAATGTAAGAGGATCGGAAGTTTGAGATATGTCATAATATTCCGAGCCGTATATGATTGGATATATATTATTCTGTGGTCGCTATTAGGTATTAAAAAATGTATACAAATGTGTTTTTGGAAAAAAATATTTAAAACCTACATTTAAGGTTCAGTTTGCACCGGAACATTTCACACAAACTTTCAAGTCCTTGTTTTTCGAAATGCATGAATCGATTTTAATGAAACTTCATACGCATAAGCAGAATACATAGGTCTAAAAAGTTAGTTAAAAACATTTTTTGACACCGACTTCGACGACGTTATGGTAACTGCCCCACACTAATTCGTATACCACTACTTGCTATGTAAACAACAGCGATAGGAAGTATTAACATCATCAAGATGCACAAAGTGGATTACGTACTTATTATTTACACTAACTCAAAAACACCCCAGCAAAGTTAATATTTATATATGGACACCACCGCTCAAGCTTCTTTTTTTTATTAGCCGTTAATATCCCACTGCTGGGCAAAGTCATCTTTACTCTCGTTCCACCAACCTCTCTCTGTCCAGCTACCAAATGAAAAAAGAATGAATTAAATCGGTCCATAATTGATGAACATATCGATTAACATGCATAAACAAAACATACATACGAGTATTATACAGACGCACATAAAACCTCCTCTTGTTTTGAAGTCCGTTAAAAATATAACCCTTTACTACAGCAGGTAACACCAACTTGATGGCATGTCAATCATACAGCTGGATGGTGTGCTCCCAATATATCCATGTCGAAACAAGGCTACTCCGCGTCGTCGTGAACGATGGAGCCTGTCGACCACCAGGATGCAAGCATCATTCTCATGGTATTGGGGATAAAAATAGTTCTTGCGGGGTTTGCTTTAAGTTTTATTTTTAGTTGTAGTCTAAACTAATGTTTTAGAGAGTTTAAATTGTTTGTGAAAAGTAATCTCTAGAAGTACCGATGCAATTAAAAAAGGGGATAAAATAGTTCTTGCAGGGTTTGCTTTAAGTTTTATTTTAAGTTGTAGTCTAAACTAATGTTTTAGAGAGTTTAAATTGTTTGTGAAAAGTAATCTCTAAAAGTACCGATGCAATTAAGAAACGGGATAAAATAGTTCTTGCGGGGTTAGCTTTAAGTTTTATTTTAAGTTGTAGTCTAAAATGTTTTAGAGAGTTTAAATTGTTTGTGAAAAGTAATCTGTAGAAGTACTGATGGAATTAAAAAAAATCTTACTCTGGTAGAAAGCTACACTTTGCTGAGTGTCTGTCTAAAATCATAATCATCATCTAGCCGAAAAAGAAAAAGAAGGCCTACCACAACCACCACCACTTCGATCGGTTCTGTGCTTCTCGGATCCAGCAGACTCCTACGGCCTTCACAAGGTCATCAGTCCATCTTGTGGGCGGCCTTCCAACGCTACATCTTCCGGTACATGGTCGCCACTCCAGAACCTATCGGCCCCGCCGGCTATCTGTTCTGATAATTATAATTATGTTAAAAAAAAACTTCACGCGGTCAAAGTCGCATGTAAAAGCTAGTTGTTTATGTTAAGTCTGACCAGAAAAAAAAAGTAATAGAGTAAGAGAGGCTCGTGGCTAAGTAATTACGATCGATCGATCAGGTTAAGCTACGCTTGCCGCGGTTGGTCCGTGGATGGGATCTTTACATACCAAGACCCCTCCGTGCCTCGAAAAGCACGTTAAGCCGTTGGTCCCGGCTGACATTCGTGGATCTTTGACAGTCGTTAGGGGTCATCAGTAGCCCGAAAGTCTGACAACCAGTCTTACCAAGGGGTATCGTATTACCCAGCAACTGGGTTGTGGAGATAGGCAGTCACTCCATGTAAAAAAATACTAGTATTCAGCTGCATCCGGTTAGACTGGAAGCTATTGTATGTAATGTTTTATTGATTGTTGTATTCTTTTTGAGTGAAATAAATTATTTTAATCCGTAAACCGTAAATGTGAAGTTAATTGATACCTTGCGTCACTTTGCTGTGTTACAGCCATTTCATACAACTGTTGAAGAATGACAGTTGTGATTTGAATATACGGACAATTTAAGTTGGTAATCAATTACCAGCAGTGATACAATATAGGCAAAAAAAACCATTTGCTTAACACTTAATTTACCTGACTGACAAGCAGGTATTTAAAACCAAAACTAAATACTTTTTTTTTACGTAACTGTTTTTTTCTTTTTGAATTAAGTGCATCAAAACCTAATCAAATTCGTACCTAAAACAAGGTCTCAAGAAACAGGTGTGAAACGCTAAAAACCCGTAAAAATGAACACTAGCTGAAGTGCAATTGACGCCGCATCTGTGACTGACCGGCTTTTAAAAATGTTTAATGCCCAATACCCGACTCCGTGCCAGCTATGCCAAAGCGAAATTGGCACAAGGTGAATTAGAAATAGAGTTACTTTTTGCTTTTGCATGGCAGATAAATTGGAAAAGTCGTGAGCATGATCAAAATTTATGATGGCGCGGTGTTGAAGCGTCCTAAATAGCAGGACACCTGAGTCACACTACTGATATGACACACGCGCCGGGCTTCTGAAATGAAAATCGACACAAAAATATGCTAGCAAATTGTCAAAATCGCTTAAATTGCTGTGAATTTTATCAACGTTTTGAAGCGTCTCAGCGTAGGCAACCACGAGAAACACACATTGCAAAATGTTTTGTATTAAACATGTTTCACGCTCAAATTGTAATAAGTGCTGCCAGCAATACAAAATGATATTGCTGTAACTTTTGGCTACCATCAATTCGGCGCTTTAAGATAAGTAGGTACTATTTATAATTATATCGCAAAGTTACATTTCACGCCGCTAGTGGCACCCCAAATGGTTAGGTTTTGTTAGAACTGTGACCAAAAGCGCGCGAGCCGAGCGAGCGAAGCGAGTGGTGCCGCTATATCCATGTTGGTCGCAGTTACTTGGCTATTTACTATTTTTAGAACCCTAAAATAGGGATTCTTCGATAAGCTGAATAAAATTATTACCCGACTGTGCAGCAGCAAAGACATAATATGTTATTTACGCTTATCTGGGTTAATATCAATATGTCTAAGCATCGCTGGACAAATCGACAAAATAATGCTGAGCGTTGAGCGATGGCTGGATATTAGATCATGATATCCGCCATATCGTTCAACGCTCTGCGTCACTTCCCACTGGTTAATTTTGAATAGCGTCGTGGACGACATACTAATTATGAAGGTAGGAAGATGACGGAATTGTGCAGACCAGCACGTAGCCATGAAATTATGACGTTATTAGAGACTACGCATAAAGTTTTTTTTAAAAGCACAAATTATATGCGCTTACACATCAGCACCTAATTGCGTAACACTCTCTATCACAATGCGAAGGATTTTGAAAGAAATTCGCAATCCAATGTTTGAAAAGTTCGACTGCTTGACAACGTAAATAACGCAATGATTATTGTTGAATTGTCAAAATTGCTTAACCACCAGGTTAAGCTACGCTACTAAACTTATTACAGCCGCATAGGTCAATCGATCACGATTGACCTGTGCGGCTGTAATTATTTAGCCACGGGCGCCATTACAACACGTATAATTACTTAATCAAACGATGAACTATTAAATTAACAGCTGCAAAAACCTGAAATTAATTTACAGCGAAAAATTGAAAGTCAATCAATAATCATAAAGGAAGTTCGCGATCCAAACAAAGTTTTCATTAACAACGTTTTCATTAACATCACTGCGTTCAACGTTGAAACTAATTTTCTCGGCACTTTGTCGTATCCTCGGTTTCCCCTGTGCTTCGCAGATCTAACGTTAATAAACGTTCGAGCGCCAATAGCTCGGTTCGCTCTATTTACGTTTGACGGCGGCCGACTGCAAGACTGCTGTTTCAAAATACGCTGCTCCTTTACCTATTTCTATGAACAACAACATTTTGCTACTTTCAATCACGTTGTTTCTTTGTTTTTTGTAATGAGAAACTGCTTTAATGAGACTGCGTGGTTTCTCAGTTGGAGTGAGTGGTCATTTAAATTTTTTAATCTTGCGTAACTTTTTGGAATGAGTGCCCATCTGTGACAGGCAAAAGAAGTTGCACGGTTTATTTTATTTATTTAAGTGCATACACACGTCACGTTGCAGTATAAAACTGATTTACATAACACATCAGGTCCAGTTGAAAACCAGCGTCAGGCACTAGTTGTCTGGCATTTTTTTTGAACTGGGCCTTTTTGGCGCAGTCGTGAGGCACACTTTCCTGCTAATTTCTTACATCAGACTTTACACTTTTTTATTTTGCTTTTTATTTGTTTTTATCTGATGTATGTCTCTGGTGTACTGTGTATTTTAGTATGTGCTAAATAAATGTATTTTCTTTCTTTCTTTCACAGAAAGCATTATTTTTGGAACGAAGTATATCGTACTAGTCTAGACACTTGGCGAATGAGAGCTGGACTGAAAAGTGTAACATTTTGACGAAAGAACTTCTTTCCAACCGGGTGTCCACGACACCTCTCGACGGTTTTTACGGCTTAATAATTGATTCGCACGAATTTATTTATTTATTTAATAGAAAAAAAACGGTCAACTGCGTGTTGGACCACGCGCAGTGTAGGGTTTCGTAGTTTTTATAATAGCCAAGTGCGGGACGTATTCACTGACTGATAGTTTCGTACCATGCTCTAATTAAAAGCCAAACATGACTACCTACCTAATTTGACTTCCTATACAAATCCTTACCTGATCCGACAATTTGGCACGGAAAGTTTTAATTTTTTTTTTTGAGATTTGGATAAGACTTGTCATGGCCGGTGTTTTAAATTTAAATACAGGACACAGAGCTACACTACTCACTTGTCACAAAAAAAATAAAATTGAGGAATTCTATGGAGTTGTTCGAAATTTTCGAGTCAAATACAATTGGTCGACTATTACTCGTAAACTTGTAAAGCCCACTTAAGTGTGATAGTTTTCCTTTAAACTTCGTTATATATAGGTACTACTGCCGTGACATTTGAATTCCCAACCTAACCAAAAATTGGTACTTTAAAGCTTGATAAGTCACGAACAGTTTACTTAATCAAAAAACGGTCTTCCCAAACTCCTAATATTTTTAAAAGACCTATCCAAAGATATCCCACACTATGGGAAGGACAAAAAAAAATTATCATCCCCACTTTACATGTAGGGGAGGTACCGTAAATAATTACTTTTTTCGAAATTTTATTTTACCACTTTTTTGGCGTCATTAACGTGTATACTCATGCCAAATTACAACTTTCTAGTACTAATAGTTTTTGAGCTAAACCGTGGACGGACAGACAGACGGACATGGCGAAAATATAAGGGTTCCTTGTTGACTACGGAACCCTAAAAAGTACACTAGTACACAGAAGTGATAAGAGTTAAATATTATTAAACCTGTACTTTTTTCTTAACTTCATTGCATACAATTCAAAATATGCCAATTACCTACTACATATTTCTGGAATTGTCGATTCGCCCACAAATAAATTAAAATCGTGCGAGTCACTTAAAGAAAAAATAATATTATTTAAAAGTGATTATTCGCACGTTTCGGGTGAGTAAATTCGTGCGAATAGACTAAATAATCCGTTTTTACTGTTGGTACGGAACCCTAACAACTAAAGTAATTAAACTCACATAATATCTTTTTACTACACTAGTTAACATTACCTAAACTGAAACAGTCTCCAAAACGTGTAATGTCATTCCCGTAATTGTAAACTCTTATTTAGTTAAGTATATAAAAGTTTTAGCCGACAACCGTAACGAGATTATCCTTTCGTAATTACACCAAGGGTTGAATTACTTAATGCTATTAAGCTCAACAATTAAGGGCAAAGCTTTATAATACCTACGTTTTACACTGAGAATTTAATATAATATCAAAATGTTTAGCGCACCTGCATTTAAATGGAGTATGAATGTATCTCGTAATTTAGTGGCGAAATAGTAGAGGAGCGTCACTTAAATTATAATTTTATAATGATTCCCTTCACATTTTGTTTTGATTTTGGATGAATATTAATTATTACTAATCTCGTTCGATGTCCACCGCGCACAGCATGGATGGAAAGCAGCACATGAAGTGATTTTTTGCTCCATTGGTGTAATTGCTGTATGGCGTTCCAGTGTGAGGATAAATAAATAAATATTATCGTTTTATTTCAGGTAAATAGAGTGAAGACCGCGTGTCAGTAAGGACAGGGTGTTGTGGTGCAGCATGTGAGAGGCCTTTGTCCAGCAGTAGATATGCAGAGTTGATTGATTTTTTTGATTTTAGGTAAATTGCTAAAACCTGAAATAAATATAATATAGACATTTTGATCGATTGGCAATTTCTCCCTTATGGCGATCTTCCCCGGACTTATTTATCCACCAGGATAGGAATTATTTTTGGTGACGTATTTTGTTGCTTATACGTCACTAAAAATAATTCCCTGATAAATCAGATTGCTAGCCGAATTTTTTGTTTTTTTTTTTTAATTAAAGCGGCTTAAAACCAATTACAAGAATTAAAGACACTGCATGTACATATGCATATGAAAGATACACTATAAAATCATCAAGTTCAGGTAAAAAGTTAACAACATTTTAATCAAATAAAAAAATCAACAAAAGTAATCTCCAAAACCCATTTATTTTTTATCGAAAAACAGGTTTTAATTTAATAATTCACCCCAATACATACCTATGACCTATCAGAATAATCAGGAACTTTTCTCCTTCAAACAAATGAAGCACCCACGTCAAACTTTGGAAATTTTATTCAATATCCAATAATTTATTCATCGTAGCATGGAGATTATTAAAAATCCCTTGACCCGTACAGGAGAACTTTAAATTTATTATGACTGGAAGTTGATCGGGGTGCGTCTACCTACGTTAACTGTGTCTGAAACTTTGTAGGGAAAAAACTTTCTTCCATTTAACTTTTAAGTTGACATTAGGGCAGGTTGGTAGCTTGTTGGTAGATGTTCCGAAAATATTAGAAATGGAGAAGGTACTTTACGTACTTTTTTAGGGTTCCATAGCCGAATAGCAATTATGCTATCATTTTGCGGGTGTTTCGTGGTCATGGTCGATTCACACCGCGGTCCGAAACAGCCTATTCCTAAGAGCTCTTCGGCGTTTCACACCGCGGTCCGAACCACTCGTGGTGCGAAACGACGAAACACCCCATTTTGCTACGGCCAAACGGGAATGACAAAATAATATGGGTTCTATTTTTGGAACTCTTATCATTTCCTCATGTCTGACTGTCCGTCCGTATGTCACACAGCTATTTTACTCGGAGACCATTCATTCTATCCATGAAAATTGGATGATGGTTTATTCTGTGTATCGCTAAACAATAGTTGGATGCAACCATAACGCGCTTATTGTATTTTTTTTATCCCTCGGTTTCTATTTTCCTTACTTTTACAACACCATTGTTTAGTGGACGGATATAATAAAGAAGATTATGAGGTTTTTGTTTTATTTCGTGCTCTTGAGTAGAGACCGCGAATCGGCAAACGTAAGGTAGGACCTCAGGCTAGGTGGTGCGACGATCTTAGCAGGATGGCTGGTAGCAGCTGGATGAGAGTTGAAGAAATTCGAGTTGAATGGCGTGCAACAGGAGAGGCATATATCCAGCAGTGGACTGCTGTAGGCTGATGTTGATGTTTTTAAGTGAATTTGCTATTTAAGTCAACAGTTTTTGACATATGCGATATTTTTGGTTCAAACTAGGCTAAAATAACAAAAAAAAGTTATTTCAGCAGAAATAACTTTCCAACCAACCACCACCAAGCCAAGCATGCTTGAATATGCATCCCAACTACGGAACCCTGCACAGTGTGTGATCCGACATGCACTTAGCCGGTTTTTATAAATTCTGGCGTAACGTCATTGAAACTAAGCGGTAGTTACGAAAACTTTGTTCTACGTCAAATAATTATTAAAACCAGTATTTTTTAACCTTTTTGTTTTTTTTCTCAACAACTATAGGTACAGTATTTTTATCTCACGAAGCGAAACGTGCATTACTTATTTATTAGAAAGTGTACAAATACGCTGTGAATGTGTGTGTAAGCGCAGGAGTGGTCGATACCGTCCGAGACAATGGCGAAGCCAGATGTGTGTGTGCTATGTGCCGTCGCTGCTCGTCTTCACGCACACATTCACAGCGTGTTGGTTGACTTAGTTACCACAAGTAAAGCGCGTGTCGCTTCGTGAGATAAAAATACTGTAACTTAAGGCACCGCGCAGATGGAGCAATTTTGACCCTTGAGCTTCGGCGACTGGTTGTTTATGACGTTTTTTATATACTTTTAATAAACTGCTCATACGTGGACGTTTATGCAACTGCAAGGGGCAACCTTTTAAAAAAAGTCCAGTTGCGTCAACTAAAGTTGCTACATCTTTATAATATCAGTATCTTGTAAAGTGGATGATGTGCACCTTCGATAGATTTTGTAGCGATGCTCGGTTTAGTTCTGTACCATAAACATGATTTGTCAATCATATCTTATCAAAATCAAGTGAAAAATTGTGTGAAAATCGGTTTGGGCATGTGATACGGCGGAATGAGGAAAATTTCGTGAGGCAAGTTTCGAGTGTGAATGTCGATGGCTAAAGGAGTAGAGAAAGACCAAAGAAACGATGGATGGACTGGTAAATGATGATATGGAGCCCAATTCTCGCGCAACTCGCGTTCGTTATTGACATTCGAATCGAACTTTTCCCTCGAAAAAATCAAGCCGAGCTATTCTCGCCATGGCGATTCGAGCATTTCACGCAGGAAAGACACGCGACATGCCTTAGTTTACATGCGTCATGCAACGAGTGGTCATGACCAGTCGCGACGTGACGTATGACTGTGTCGACTTTCGTGCGAACGTCAAACAGTGGTTATGTCAATCATAATTGTGTCAATTGCGAAAGGAAATAATAAATATATTTTAACAAAATGTGTTACGAGTTCATAAACATCTTAGAAGAGTCTGCGACCGTCACAACAAGGAAAAACACGAAGAAAACTTCAGGCTTCCGCCAGAGTTGTCAACAGTGGATAGTTGTTGCTTGTGTAGCGTCGATGAATGAGACACTTAGGATACAGAAGCGGAAGGCGCCGGATTTAAAACCAGTCAAATGGACAAGGACGGCTTTACCAGGCTTTACTCTGGTTGAGGGCAAGAAAGGTCGATCGCGTCGCAACCACAACAAACGCGGTACTACTTCTGCAAGCGGGGATTTTTGAGCTGTAGTGCCCACTTTGCTCCCGTACATTTCCCGGTTGGATCGACAGATATCGAGAGAGAAAGAGCCAAGGTCTTATTAGTGCCGAAGGAAGGCCGATGCAGTCGAGCTAGACTACGAATTTTGACCGGCTGGAGTTGTGGTTAGATGTTACAGAGAAGCATGACCAAAAGTAAACTACCATGTGTGGTGTGATAATAATTATGTTTTTGTGGTTTATACTTGGATGTATATACTGAATTTATTTATGAGTCTGTAAGGTATTCCTATAAAGGTTCTTTTGTAACTAGAAATAAAGTGTTTCAAAAGCATTTCAAACAATAAATATTTCAAATGTCTTTATTTTATTTTTTTCAATGTAAAACTTAGCTAAGTAACAAAAATAACATACGCAAATAATTGTAGGGCTTTGCAGTTAGGCTGCGCAGGCCGTTAACAAGTTGGGTTAGGAAATAGAAACACACAAGCAAAGTTCATATGTATAATCCTCACTGGGTACAATATGTAGGGAATGTAGGGATAGATACGTAGTAGTGGATAGGTGTGCGTGCAGCGCCCAGTTAAACTCCACGTGCAGTGCGAAGCGATTGTCCTGTCTTAAACCTGAACGTAGAATTCATATGTAGAACCGGTATGTAGAACCTCTAGATTTGGGGTATACCGTATAGTGAGGGTCAGGGAATCACTCCTGCTAGCAAGCGGATGTTAAAATGACAGAGTGTGTGAAACGGACAACCGGGGTACGTCCAGTACCTACGGTCGTACCTGGGACAGTCTCCCACGTTTTGACGTATGCTCTGATGTACTCCTTTCGCTGGTGACATACGTCCCACGCACCCCTGAATGCGTAGTCTGTACAACTACTAGGGAGGGCTTCTTAGAGACGGGCAGCGAAGAGGTGATGAAATAAAAGAAGATTTTCTTGTTGAAGTTTGCTTGCTGATTTCGGCTTCTTGCTTGTAGTGTTGCCTCTTCGACGGCTGAGCTGCGACTGACTTTTCGTCAAAAACTGCGCTCTATTTATACCGGCCTAAGTTCCCTTAAGGCGGACCGTGTATTTTGAGCCCTTTTTTACTTTAATTTTCGCTAAGCCGAGATCTGTCAAGCCCTTGTTTTATTTATTTATCCATATTATATCCTTACAATTTTTACATATATTATTCCTTACGTAATCCTTAACCTAATTACAGCTTAATAATTAACTTAATTATACACAATAAAAAGTTTCTAGAAGAAAAACTGTTCAAAATATCAACCAGGAACATTTTGATTATAAAAATCTCACTATAACTTCTGAACCAATGGTCCGATTTTCATAATTCAAACGGTATTATTGGTTTTATATCTAGACCTTTCATTTAAAACAAAAATTATTAAATTCTACCCATAAACAAAAAAGTGATTTTCCAAGTTACGTAATTATGTATGAACAAAATTTTACTTATTGGAATCCTTTCAAAAACAGTCTTATTCGTTCGGGATACAAAAACTAATAACAAATACTGATAACAAATACTAATTAGAACATAAGAAACATAAAATAAATCTCTTTAAAGTATTAACTATTAACATAGAATTATTTACTTTACGTTTTCTTTGTAGCGGTCCCTCTTGCGCCCTGGTACCCAGATAGGGTCTTGTCGCCGACAGTGTGCAAGTGCTCAGTGTGTTAGGTTTGGTAGGTTAGTTAGAGTTGGGTGCCACTGTAACGGCTAGAGCACTTGCACATTCTCGCTATCCATCGTAGCGGTTTAGTTAATAACGTCTTCTACATGAAGCTATCAAACTAAAATAAACCTAAATCTGTGATAATAATAAACACACACAACAACACAGTACAGTGCAGCACAGGACAGTATATGATCACTAGTTTACACGAACGGTCGGCGTGATGAGTCAAGCGTTGTCCGTTAGCTTAGGAATCGGCGGACCACTTCACGTTTCGCCCAGTCTTCATGTTTGTGAGGCAGTTTGACAGTTTGAACACAAAGAAATTTGAATTCGTGTTGTGACGAGACTAGTAACGCGACCCTCAGGGTGAAATCTGTTTTCGCAAGGATTTCCCAACAATCTTTTGGGCCTTTGTAAAGTAATGAAGCCAGGACACGTAGATACAGAAGCCTAACGTCGTTGGAAAAGCGTGTCGAAAGCAGGACGGTCCGATTGGTGCAGTACCGCACTCTTCAAAACAATCACCCTTCCTCCTCTTCTTCTCCATCTTGATAAACTTTTAGGTTATTGTGCTGGTCATCAGCTTACTTATAATATCATTAGCAGTCATTCTGTTTTATTTCATTACCTATTATTATCTCGTAGACCAATGTAAACAAACAACATAAATTGTATTTTGATTTGACTTTACTTTGACGTGACAAATATCGATGACGTTGACAAAACAACATGAGCTATGCTTTCCGTTGTACGGAGGCCTTATATTATATCAATGTTAATAATAAAATAAAAATGGAGTTACGAAAACAATAATGATTATTAGATTGATAAATGTTAATGAAATACCTTTATAATGCTGCTCAAAATATGTTTTTGCCTTAAAAATCATTTTTTAAGATGGTCAAAAGTACATTAACGACTACGACAAAAAATCGCATCGTTATGTGGAAGGGATTACTTCGTGGGACGCATAATGGCAACATTATTGTCCCTAGACTCGTGATTTCTGATAGACTTGTAGTGAGAATAGATGTTTCTGGATATCTCACCGTTTTATAAGCGACATGCGGAGACGACCGGCAAGGATTTCGTGCGGGACGAACGCGATTTGCGCGAGAATTGGGCTCATGGTTAGAAAGAGGTGATTAATGAGATGACGACTAATAGAGAAGTATGGAAGTACAAGATGTGTGGCGCCGACCTCAAATAAATGGGGATAAGGGCAACATAATTATGGTCTTAACAAAATCAGCATAGCAAAATAAACAATATTTCTATAGAACGTTTCCATTCCCAAATAAAAACAATTCATTCCGCTGATCGCCCCAAGGTCTTACTATGGCGTGTTTAATAGGAATTCAATAAGATTCTTCGGCATCGTTCCATTTTCCTTAATCGGTACATTTCACCCACCTCAATGAATCGGTTCGACCGTCATCCGATTTGATCCTCGTTGGCTTGATCTATAATAGATCGCCGTTTATGTTCAATTATTGAATTCTTTTGCGATTGTATTGGTCTTATTGTGGAAGGGTGAATACCAAGTTGTATTACTGTATGGGGAAAATAGCTATAAACAGCCGGAGGTGTGGTGTGGTGTGGGGTGTGCATGTGATATAGAGGTCTGTAGTTGCTTCAATTGAAGGTGCAACAGTAGGCTACATTATTCTACATTATGCTACATTATTCTACATTATGCTACATTATGCTACATTATTCTACATTATTCTACATTATGCTACATTATTCTACATTATGCTACATGATGCTACATTATGCTACATTATGCTACATTATTCTACAAATAATAATGTAGTTTTGAGTCTGACTTTATCGCATACACATACATACATCTATAAACACACGCCCACTTCCCATGGGGGTAGACAGAACGCCACCTGCTACGATCCGTACATACTCCTGCTTCGTTTGCGTTCATATATCTGAGTGGCAATTCTTGTAATTTTAAGAACGTTCACAGTATGATCTCAGTCTTAATCTGTCAAAAATACCTTTAATTTCCCCTACATTTTGACAAGCTTTTGACATTTGTTTGTCGCCGAGATGAGACTACATTTAGAACGTTTTATATTACGAAAATTGGCTTTTTGGTCATACTCATTCACTAACAATCATCAATTAACATTAACTCATTAACATTAACGTTTCCCTCCCGGTGTTTTCACTCACATCTGCCTTGTGAATACCACCATACCAGCATCGCTATATCATTGTTAAATAGACAAATATGACCGGTGGAATGTAAACTGGAACATTGTAAATAATTCCGAGCAAAACCAGTGTTTCAGATTTATCCCAAAGCTGCACACCGAATGGTACCCGTGATTGGAATAATTTGGTTATACTGCCATGAATCGATTTCAAACGTCATTCGATTCGGATCTCGCGGGCCTGATCTGAAATAGATTGATGTTCAATTATGGGACTTTTTATCGTTTGAATGATATTTTTTGGACGCAGTTTGTAGGCTAATGTATTTTATTGAAGCAGCTCTCGTGGGTGACGTAAAAGGTGAAATGGAAAATGACTAGTATACAATTTACTTATGACATTTCACTCCGACTAATCCTATCCCAGTAATATTATAAACGCGAAAGTTTGAGGGGATGGATGGATGTTTGTAACTCTTTCACGCAAAAACTACTGAACGGATTTGGATGAAATTTGGCACACAGGTGGTTTATAACTAGGATTAGCACATAGAAAGAAAGAAAAAACATTTATTTGCGGCAAACATGACGCATAAAAAAGAACATAAACACACAAAAATAACAAGTTGGGGTAAAAAAAATAACAAGTAAACATGCGTCACATTCACGCAAAACGGCCATCGCTCAGCACTTACATAACATGGGATACTTTTTATCCCGATATTCTACAGAATCGACACTTAAGCGGGTAATACTATACATGTGAAAGTTTGTATGTTTCGATGTTTGTAAATCATGCAAAAATGGCTGAACGGATTTGTATGAAATTTGGCACACAGATAGTTTGTAACCCAAACAAAGGTCATAATTTTCAACCTGAACGCGGATGAAGCTGCGGGCAAAAGAATTGAATCATACGCCCCATTATTGTAAATTGTCCTCAGAATATTACATTAAATACAGACATAAGTTAGAGTCGGTTGATAGAGCTGGCATTTAATGTCACCAGCACATTCAGGATTGAACGTTATATGCTGATTACGTTTATCAGAAGCTCGAAAGTCTGACCACCAGTCTTACCAAGTGGTATCGTATTACCCAGTAACTGGGTTGTGGCGGTCAGGATAGTCAGTCGCTCCATGTAAAGTAGGTACTGGTATTCAGGTGCATCCAGTTAGACTGGATGGCGACCCCAACATAGTTGGGAAAAGACTCGGCAGATGATGTTTATGCCGATTATGTTACGCTTATGCTAAACGACATGTATACATGATATTATGTTATCCCCGATCGTGACGTACCAAAGTAATTTTTTTGTCACGATAATTTTGTTGCTTATCTAACTAACCAGTCTGTATTGCCCCACTGCAAAGCAAAGACCTTCCTCTGCCTTTTCCACACGGTTTTGTCTTTTGCGAGTGGCTTTGATAGGAGTCAAGCTCGTCCCACCATCTTTGTCTCGAAAAAAAGGTTGTTGCATAAAGTTTTTTTTATCAAAACCAAACAAAAAAGCAGACGTATTATTTTTCAACACAAATAGTTAAAGAACATCCCTTATAGGTACAAACAAAAAGAAAGTAATGTATATAATACCTTAATTTGAATTTTCTTTCACAAACACTAAGTACAGCTTAGTAACTTACATACAATGTGAAGGCAAGTGGAATCCCCCGCCACTTTCAATTAATTAAGGAAATGTATATTTTCTTTACCAGTAACTACATTACCGAGTTTTTCCGTAGTTTTCTTTGAGGTCAAAGAATTAATGTGCGCATCGCTTTTGATAGTGTTTTTTTTTTCATCCGCCACCTCGTTCTAGACGGTCAGTGAAAATGATAAAAGTAGGAAACGAGTCAAAGGAGTGTAATGAAATGCAATGCAACCTTCTTGCTCGTTCTTTGGGGTAAGTTGAGTTCGAGGGAGTAATAGAAGGTTTGATGGGTTCCGTACTCGAATGGTGGAAACGAGACACTATTACTAAATCTGCCTTATCAATCAACTCAGCCTTTCGCAGTCCACTGTTGGACATAACATGGCCTCTCCCAGGCTGCGCCACAACACTCTGTCCTCCACCTTCCACTTCCAGTCCGTCTCAGCCACCTTTTTAAGGTCGTCCGTCCATCTAGCTGGGGGGCCTCCCACACTACGCTTGCCGATACGAGGTCTCCACTCCAGCCATCCTCGAGCATCTGCGATTTGCAGCAGAATAAACGCCATTTATGGAACACGTCTTCGAACATGTTAAATGTGTGTGATGTGGCAATACTGTAGCAGGGGCATGTGTTAAAATCATACAACGTTATATTTTCTGTGTTTATTCTAAGCGAACGTCTTTATATTACCCTGGCTATATTGTCACCAATTCTTCTAATCAGCAACCAGGACACATTCGCCAAAAATGTAAACAAATATGAGTTTATGGAAAAATAACCGTAATACACAATAAAGTTTAGTTACCTATCCTAAAAAAACCGGTCAAGTGCGTGTCGGGCCACGTGCAGTGTAGGGTTCCGTAGTTTTTATAACAGCCAGCAAGTGCGGGTCGTATTCGCTGACTGATAGTTTCGTACCATGCTTTATCTAAAAGCCAAACATGACTACCTACCTAATTTGACTTCCTATACAAATCCTCACCTGATCCGACAATTTGGCACGGAAAGTTTTTTTTTTATTTTTAGATTTGGGTAAGACTTGTCATAGCCGGTGTTTTGAATTTGAATACAGGACACAGAGCTACACTACTCACATGTCACAAAAATAAAATTGAGGAATTCGAGTCGTATAGTCGTAGTATTACTCGTAAACTTGTAAATCCCACTTAAGTGTGATAGTTTTCCTTTAAATTTCGTTATATATAGGTACTCTTGCCGTGACATTTGAATTTCTAACTACAACCGTTTAGTTGGTAGAAGGGGGGGGGGGACTTGACTCTATCGAAAATTGGTACTTTAAAGCTTGATAAGTCACGAACGGTTTACTTAATCAAAAAACGGTCTTCCCAAACCCCTAATATTATATATAATAGAAAGACCTATCCAACGATAAAAAACTATCATCCCCACTTTACAAGTAGGGGAGGTACCCTAAATAATTGTATTTTTCAAAATTTTATTTTACCACTTTTTTGGCGTCATTCACGTGTATTATATTGCCAGCAGCCGATCGGACGCAGGTACGAGATCGACTGTACATAGCACAAATTAACTCTACATACTTCCCGGGCAAACCTTTCTCTTTCAAGGCCCATCACAGCACATCCCGAGGTACCCTATCATTCGCTTTCTCCAGATCAATGGACACCATCTGCAAGTTCTTATGTACCTACGTCTGTACTTCTTAAGTGGCGTCCATTGTTCCTCGACCTGGCATAAACCCAAACTGGTTTGGAGTAATCTCACTCTTCTCTCGCAGTCTTTTCTCCATTACTTTCTCCCATACCTTCATACTATGTGACATTATCCCTCGATAGTTGTTGCATTCCTGTACATCATCTTTATTATTGAAGATGGGCACTAGCGAACTATTGCACCATTCTTGTGGGATCCTTCATGCAACAACTTATTGACGAATAAAGTCAGCCACATACCTACATTTACCTACTTTTAAACACTTCCATACTACTGGCATATCAGCTGGGCCCATAGCCTTCCCATTTTTCATAAACAGGGTCTGAAGTAACAAAATAAATCATCGACGGAACTACAATGTAACTAAATAAAGTCAACCCCAACCTGCAACAATTTATTTTACTTCTAAAATTAGAACTAATAATACCCCCCCAACTTTTTCCTTGTCCCAATAATGACTCATTCAAAAGGTGACTGTTGTAAGAAAACATGGAATTACGAAAATTAATTACATAGTAGAACTTGATAGGTACCCATTTGGCGGGCAAGTTTAAACGAACCTGTGCCTGTGCTGCCTTTAATAACAGTATTTTTAGTGTCTCCAATCACGCGATGTTTGGTAACTCTCAATTTCGGGACGTAATCGGGTTGTAGGTAAGTAAATACTAATAAATAAATTTATTTTCGGAAGAATACGTTTATTTAAGGGTCACTAAATAAGTTGTTCAAGTAAAATATTAATATTACAGACAAAAGTGTATCGTTGGTGCTTGTACTAACGAAAATCATCTGTGATACAATGATTTTCGATCGACGACTGCTTCCAGTCTAACCAGATGCAGTTGAGTTGTATTTTACATGCGGCGACTGCCTATCTGACCCCCAGAACCCAGTTACTATGTAACACTATACTCCTTGATAAGATCCGTCGGTTGTCAGACTTTTTTGGCCCTAAACCAATATGGTTTAGGGCCAAAAAAGTATTTAAAAACACTACTTTTTAAAAATGTTCAAAAAGTAGTCGCAAATCCCAATCTCATCTCAGCGACAATCAATGTCAAAAACTTGTCAAAAATGTAGTGAAATTAGACGTATTTTTGACAGATTGAGACTGAGATCAGACTGTGAACGTTTTTTAAAATTACGAGAATTGCCCCTCAGATACCTATTTCTTCAATGACATTATTCTATCGATATTGGACCGTTACCTGATTTTTATTGTAATATATGACTTTAAGTATCTCTATAAGTAGTGCCAAGAATATTTTTATTGTAATATATGACTCTAAGTATCTCTATAAGTATTATGAAGCTTATTATAGTGCCAAGAATATTTTTGTATTGACATCAATTCGTTTTTATTTAAGACCAAACTTTTTGCAACTTGATATATGTAAGTATTAAAAACTTATTTTATTAAAAGTATTTCGATATTCAAAGGTGGATTTACAAAAGTTATATATTGAAAATACAAAGTTTTCAGAACTAAAATCGAATTCATGTATGAAACTTGATATTAATAATTTAAGTTTCAGGTATTATGTTAGACTCACTTTCGTCTGACTTTGGTTTACTTAAAATGTTAGTTACCTTAAGTCACCTGTCCCATCGACGATGATAACGAGAAATGATAAATGATTTTATTTTGTAAGCAAGTTTGTACAAACACTTTTACACGTCAATCATATTTTAAAAACTAGAGACGGCGTTTCCTATCTGACTAGTCTGAAACTCGGAGGTCACAGTCTATTTTAAAGTCCAGACATAATCTTGGTCAGATCATATAAAGACCATGTAGATCGATCGAGCAACTATTTGTAAACGGGCTGGCGAACAACGAGCAGCGAGCGCGCGATGGCGAAGAACGATTACTCGCTGGTATGCGTACCTACCTATGGAGCACTTCTCTCAAAACGGTAAAGGAAAACATCGTGAGGAAACCGGTATGTCCTAGAACCAAAACTTTGAAGACATGTGACAGCCGCCAACCCGCACTGGGCTTGCGTGGTGGATTATGGCCCAGTCCCTGTCACAGAAAGGAGGCCGGTGTCCCAGCAGTGGGAACGTTATCGGCTGATCATACTTATGCTTATGCTATGCGTACCTATGCACCTAGTGTGAGTCTCTCAGCAATTGTTCTGTCCACCAAGCGAGCGCTGAGCGAGTACTCTCTTTGATAACTCTTGTCACTGCGACAAATGAGTACTCGCTGGTGGCGTGAACAATCAGCGATCAACTATTAATATATGTATCTCTGTTACTCACACAGGTACTACAATCTACTGCATGTTTCTTGCGAGAAAATCGTTGATAGTCGCTTCCTTGCCGGCGCGCGGTGGGACAGGTGCCTTAGTAACTTAGTCAAAATAGACAGGATTAATTAAAAACGTTTAGAATCTAGTCGCAATCTCCTCTCAGCGACAATCAATGTCAAAAAAGGTAGGGAAATAAGGGGTATTTTTGACAGATTGAGACTAATATAGAATGCGAAGGATCTTATAAAAATACGGAAATTGCCTCTCTGACCGTAGTCCTAAGCTTGGCATGACCAACGTAGAGGCGGAAAAATTTACAGAATCTAGAAATACATATTTCCATGGCAAGCGATATCAAGAGTGAACAAAATAAATAAGAAAAGTCACTTTGCACAGAAAGTTTGACGGGCTTGTAGCTAAGTAATAACAGCTGCACGGGTCGATCGATCAGGTTATGCTACGCTTGCCGCGGTTAGTCCGTGGATGGGTGACCATCTTCACATACCAAGACCCCTCCATGCCTCGGGAAGCACGCTAAGCCATTAGCCCGGTTGTCATTTGTGGATCTTTGACAGTCGTTACGGGTCGTGAGTAGCCCGTAAGTCTGTCAACCAGTCTTACCAAGGAGTATCGTTTACCCAGTAACTGGATTGTGGAGGTCAGATAGGCAGTCGCTTCCTGTAAAACGTACCTGTAATACTGGTATTTAGCTGCATCCAGCTGGACTGGAAGCCGACCCCAATGACTTTGCTCAGAAAGAGATTTATGTAGATTCGTCGTAGAGTAGAGATAGAAGTGGTCACAGTACGCGCGCTGGGTTCAGTTTTTAAGTCGAAATAATTTTTTTTACATTTAAGGACAATCATAATAATCATGCTCTAACGTAAGTAAGTAGGTGTTGTTACGACACCAAGAATATCAAACATTAGTCTAATATAAAATTCTCCTGTTTTACCGCTATTTTCTTGAAAGCGTGTGTAATGTTCTGAGAGCAACGATAAGTGACGTCACCTATTTGTTTGCAGTAGATGCATTGCACAGACACTGCAAGATATTCTATAAGACTGTAAGGGATCTGGTACACTTGCGCAAGACAATTCTGCGAAAGGTACTTGCGCGAAGCAGAGAGCAGTACCTACTTGTAGGTCGTGGGTTTGAACCCAGACAGGCACTTTACTTTATGTAAATAATTTCATCACAACTGCTCTCAAAACGGTGAAGGAAGAACATCGTGACCCATCGTGACCGTACCCCGAAACCGGCATGTCCTAGAACGAAAAATTCGAAGACATGTGACATCTGCCAACCCGCACTGGGCCCGCGTGGTCCCTCTGGAAGAGTGGCGGCCTGTATCCCAGTAGTGGGAAAAGGGAGTATGGCCCGATTATTATATGCTTAAGCTACTTGCGCAATAGTCATTTTCACGAGACTTAACTACACAATGGATGTTGATGCAGTTTCCATCATCATTTAGAGATTTTTTCCGGAAGATTCATGTTTATACAATAGTATTTAACTTAGAAACGGCACAGAAATCTCGATGTTTACATGTCGCCTTATCGGTAGGTATACATTGCAGCCTTGCAGCAGAGGCGGGTCGGTAATCTTCTTTATATCAGAGGTATAATAAGCGACCCCTATACACGCTCCTCTAACTAATTTTTAACAAATGCAATTATCCGAACCTCAACCCGTACATTAACTGCACCCCTGCCACTCACCATCATGTGGAATTTTAACTAAACCTTTATAAGTTAAACAATGTAATGTTAACTAGTTGCTGAACTACTAAACAATGCAATTTACCTATCCTGGGGAAATGCATAACGAAATACCGTCCGACCATCGACCAGTCCACCAGGAACTGCCGGTAATGTAGCAAAACTAAACCTCTACCTTAAAATCATCGAAATAGAGTCTATTTTTCGATGTCTTTAAATGTCGTGATAGTTCATGTAGAATTGGTGAACAATTCACGTAAAGTGTCCGACTAATGGGTATCGATTTTAATGTAACGCCTGTAAACATGATTCGTGTTATAGTAGTTGAAAGTTGAAAACAAATAGAATTGCCTGTCTAGAAATCCAACTATGGTAATCTAAACTGGTATCTAACCGTACAAGTCATGTATCGTACGTACGTACATGCAGCCCTTGTCCGTCCCCTTGCACAAATAATAGTGAAATTAAATAAAAAGTTTATTTATGTAAGTAGATCTTTTAAGACATTTTAACACTTTAATATTTTAAAACTATTACTATTAAATAGAGTACATATAACATAAGGTGTAGGTAAATTAAATAACTTAAAATCTTAAAAGGGAACATTTTTTACGACACTAAGGTACGATTTGCTTAGCAAAAGGGTCCTGTTTTGAGATGGATGGCCAGCAGCTACCTCAGTGACAGGGTTGTCACCGTGAGGGACACTGGGATCCTTCCCAGCGTCACTCACGGTCGGGGAGCTGAAGAGAAACCGGCACAGGGTGCGACGAGGAATCCATATGGGACCCATATTTTGGAATTTGCTGCTTGGTCCGCTCCTGAAACACCTGGAGACTAGGGGCGATTACTGCCAGCCATTAGCTTACGATGTGGTGTTGGTGTTTGACGGCGATATAGCGCCAGAAAACAGTGTTAATAATGGGTAGATTGCAACAACATCCTAAAAACATTATTAGACAAAGTGGCCAGTACCTTTATAAGGCACTGGGTACGGAGGCACGTGCCAATGTATGTTGGGCCACGTCATGTTTAGTTGTTTTAGTATGTAAAAGTTTACTAAGATAGTATAAAGGCATTGTGACTAATACTATATGGATTGTGTGTAGTCCGAAATACAGAATATAGTATGTATTAATATAATTGTATGCATCATTCTTAAAAACTTTTACGATGGGACCAACCTTGCAATCGTGAAAAAAAATGAGCAGCCTTCTAATTTTTTTCCAGTCATACCAACATACCTACCTAAATGTTTGGAGAAGCAGTTTTTTTTCACAATTTCAGGTTTGGTCCCATAACAAGGGATGTTTTTATAATTGCCCATTTGTTATAAGAAACAATACTTACGGATCTAAGGACCAATTAGTTTTTTTCCTCAAAATAACAAAATTGTTGGTTAAAATTAACCTAATATTTTTAACCAACATTTTTTCCAAGATATCTCGATCTTTTTATAAATATCTAGGCTTTTCCATGTAACAATAAAGGAAAACCGAGTGGTAGGGAACCCGGTAAACATGTTTACGGCCAGAGGAGCTACATTAGATTATCTTTTATTGACACCTGAGGCAGCTAATGATGTGCCAAGAGCCGCTATTATCCTCAGCATCTTTGTAGGGTTCCGTATCCAAAAGATGCCTACGTAACCCTATTATTAACGAGGCTATTCCACTTGACTGAATTCAGTCGTATTTAAGCACTCAAAAACTTATTTACAAACGAAAAAGAACCGACTTCCAAAAACAAACACTACAAAGTGAAAAATAACTTTAATATCGGAAGTCGGTGTCGTTGGTTCCGCATTTTCGTTTTTGACACCGACTCCTGAAATTTAGCAAATCGGTCTATATGTGGCGGAGTTATACCCGAACATAAATAAAATATATATGTGAAAACATCCGAATCGAGAACCTCCTCCTTTTTTGAAGTCGGTTAAAAAGAAAGTTTCGTTGAAATAAATCTAATAAACATAACGTTTCTAAGAACTCATTTAACTTCAAATTATACTAAATAGTTCTCAGTTTTGTTGATAACTCCCCTGAAACAAAGCCACAGTAAAACTATTTGTGAAATAGGCCTTTGAAACAACACAATTTCCCTATTTTAATCACACGGTATTTTGATAAATCGGACCATTCCAACTTAGGATATTCAACTAATGTTCAGTTACACGTGTTTCAAGGTTAGAACAAGAGGGTTTGGGGCTGTGTGGGAGCTGTAAAGTCCATCCGCTTAAGGTGGAAGCACGAAGGTAGACCGCGAAGTTTGAATTGCTTAACTTTTTTTTAATGCCGCGAGGGCTGGTTTAACGTAGTACGGGAAAGGAGTTCCTGGAAGGACTTGGGGGAGGCCTTTACTCAGCAGTGAGACAGCATGGAATTATAATAATAAAAAAAATCAATACAACCCTCTAAGTTCATGTAAACCTATCGAATGACTATCTCATGAGATATATTCTAATGGTTGAAAAGATACAAAATAAATTCACGAGGTATTTATATTTGAAGCAATATGGGGTTTACCCAGTCTACCCGTTGATGTATCCGAGTCTATTTGTGTTGGGCATGGTGGGGTACACTAGGCTGGTGGTTAGGAGGGCCGTCGCGTTAGTAAAGTACGTGGCGAGGGTACTGCGCGAGCTGGTGCACCACCCAGATGTGCTGGAGGCGCTGCGGCTGTGTCCCGGACGGGTACGCGGGGGCCCGCCCCGCTTTGTTAGATGTGCCATGGGCTAGGACGAATTTACTCAAGTTTGCTCCTTTGTCAAGGGCCGCACGGATTATAAATAATATGCCGTCGGAAGATGTGTTTGATAGCCTGCCGAAATTTGTGTTAGGAGCACAAAGGTGCACTGATAAGGCGGCATAATATTGTAATTTTTAGATATTATTAAATTTTTATGGTTGAATTTTATGTTTGTATAGTTTATAGATAGTTTATTAAGTGTGTATAACATCGTCTTGGAATACTGTAAGATGTTTTACTTATTGGTGTGAATTAATAAATAAATTAAATAAATTTAGAGGGTTGTCTTGATGATATTAATTACTATAATTCTGTATATACATAATTGCTCCGGTCGCCAATTATGTTTTGTTAAAAATTCAACCTGACACTGACTTGTACATTGCAAAAAACGGACTACCCTGGCACTTCCCCTTTAAATAGTGGAGTTTCCAAAGGGCACGCTAATTAGAAACTACAGCGAGGTGCGTGAAAGGAACTGCCTCGAGACCAAAATAAATTATTTATTTATTTATTTATTGGCCTATCTACAATTTGTTACACTGTTTTTTCCTTAAATTACAAGCAATATACAAGCATAGTGTACAATATGATGTGATAGACACAGCATGCAAAGACAAAATTATAAGATTAATTAAATTGCAATAATTGTGCAGAAATAACGCTTACAGCACTAGTGGGTAGTTTTAGAAAAAATGACATGGAAAAAAAAAAAAAAAACAAATACAAAATGAAGAAAGAAAAGAAAACAGTAAATTGTGTTGGTTACTTTTTATAATATCCGATTTAATGACGTAGGTACCTACACCAGTAAGATATTTTGTCACTTCATTATATCAGCGAGCTATATAGACACGGGTGTTAATTCCACAATATCAAGCTTATTTAGGTACATTTCCAGTAAAAGCAGACCGCATTGTACGAAAAGCCATAGCGAGGTCAGTATAAACTGGAAATGGACCTATAGCTTGATGTGTCGCTCTGTGTACCTAGCGTCACTATTTGAGCGGATAGTACAAACCCGGAACTAACTTCAATGTAGTCAACACATTTTCAGTCGCCTTCAGTTGCCTTTGTTTTCATTACCATAGCAACAGAGTATTTATTTACATCGCCAAAAAGCTGCATTTGCATAAAACTGATCGTGACAAAGTGTTGCGTGATCATTCCGACTGTGACGTGACGCAAGAAACTCTTCTGTTTTCTGGTAGCGTGGTACTTGCATGAAAGTGATCGTGAACAAAAATGTCGCGAGTTCAACCTAACAGTGACGCAGGAAACTCTTTTTTTCTGGTAGCCTGGTACTTGGCTAAGTAACATTTCCATAAAAGTAATCGAGAATAAAATGTTGCGTGTTCAATCAGACAGTGTCGCAAGAAACTTTTCTGTTTTCTGGTAGCCTTTTAGACCAATTCCCGTAGTTAAAAACGGTCAAAATTTAATCTTATCTTAGCGACAATCAATATGAAAAACTAGTAAAAAATTTAGGAAAACTACAGGTATTTATTTGACAGATTAAGGGCTGATTTTTTAATAGACAGATAATTTTTATTCGTGGAATAAATTGACGTCTGACGTATTTATAGAAAAATTGACAAAAATTAAAAAAAAATCCACGAATAAAAATTATCTGTCGATTGAAAAATCTGCCCTAAGACTGAGATCAGATTGTGAACGTTCTTAAAATTACGAGAATTGCCTCTAAGGTACTTTGCAAAGTTACATTTGCATAACAGTGATCGTAAACAAATGTTGCGTGTTCAATCAGACGGTAACACAATAAACTCTTCTGTTTTCTGGTAGGCTGGCGTCTCGCATCTGTTTTCATTAAACGTTTTGACTAAATAATTAATTACCCTATTGTCTGTCAGTAATCGCTGCGCACTTTGCATAAGCTTGACTTTGCAACAGCTTTCAAGATTAGTTTTGGTTTGTATTCTTGTATTTACGAGAAGCCACGAGGATATTTTGAAATAGAATATAATAGATAATATATGGGCTGGGGTCCGCTATTCCACATTAAAGCGCGTATTTTGTGTATGGAAAAATATAATGAATTAAAACGAGTGGTGAAATAGTTTACCAAATAAACCTGAAGGCCAATTCTCGTAATTTAAAACGATCAAAATCTAGTCGCAGTCTCATCTCGGCGACAAGCAAATGTCAAAAACCTGTCAAAATTTAGGAAAATTTAACGTATTTTCTACAGATTGAGACCGAGATCAGACTGTGAACGTTCTTAAATTTACCAGAATTGCCCCTCTGATATAATACAAGTGGCTATGTAAGTTGGGTGTAGAGTTAGTAGGACCTAAAAAAAATGTATAATTATGAAGTCTTTGACGAACTAGTCGCATTATTTTGGCTTACCCAAGTCATGAGATTTTTACTCCTAATTTCCAACATAATGTGGCCTCCAAAAGTTACTTGACATAATTCCATTTCAGCTGTGACACAACACAATACCATTATGATTTGAAATTCTAGTGGGCCAAATGTTTGAACTGCTTTAAAGTTTTTATTGACTAATTCTAAAACTATCATAAAAATAATCAAGTTATCCCTTAGGAGTGTCTGATTATTTTATTTGTTGTAAATCTTAATGTGGCATCACAGCTGAAGTGGAAAAATGTCAACTAACATTTGGAGGCCACATTAAGACCACCCATTGTGTTACCTTATGTAATTGTCTACATTTATAGGTATCTGTAATTTTTACGGCGTACATTATAAGGAGTATTCTATCTATCTACATATTCTGACCAAAAACATCATCAGTACCTACCAGTATTTTTAAACAAACAGGCACAAATGAACCAGCAAAACAACCTTGACTATTCCCCATTTCGAGTTGACGTGAATCCCCCTTAGGCCTGTCACCCTAATGCCAATATTTATGTACAGACGTGACACGTCATTCTCACACGAAGCTTACACTCATATTGCGAGTTTATCTCGTACACTGTGACGTAAGAAGCAATTTATTTTTCTTAAAGACTCCGCGGTCTCATGAAGATTGATTGCCAGAGCAATGACGCAGCGCCATCTGATTGACATAGCAATTTACTTCGCGTTTTTAATTTATCCAATCGTTGTCTCGAGTTGTCTTTAAATTGATTCAGTTCGAATGTTTCTATTGAGATGTGCTTGAATTGATGTTGTGTTATTTAGATCGGGAAGGGAGAAAAGCGTGTCTGTTTTTTTCTGTCGTAATTGTTTCAGAGGCTGAGAAAGTCTGTGAAATAAATATTTATTTATTAAAACTTTATGCACTCATAAAAAAAAAACTGTACAAAGGCGGACTTAAGTCCGCCAATCGACATTTGATCGCTTTATTCTCTTTTTAAAAGATGATGAACATTCTTGCTGTAGAATAGGTTGATCAACTTAGAAACGCCAGACGAACCCACTTTAAAATGGTTACCGTAAACGGTTATCTATGGATGTCACATGTCAAGGACCCGAGAATTCCGATTCTATATTCCGATGAAAAAAGATTCGGGGAGGATTATTTTTATTCACATAGGTAATATACGTTTTCTCAAATCAGCCAACAGTATTTATTACACATATTCTTCCAATATCCGGCTGTCATTCGTAGATCTTCGACAGTCGTGATCGTGTTACCCAGTAACTGGGCAGATAAGCAGTCGGTCCATGTAAAATATGGTATTCAACTGCATGCAGTTAGACTGGAAGCTGACCTCAACATAGTTGGAAACAGGCTAGGCAGATTGATTTTGATATTCTTTCAATACCTTATAACGTTAAAACTCATTGCTCAAACTTTGACTCTCGTCACAAAATAGTTTTAAAGCGCCCCCTTCAGATTAATGCGAGAGTTATCAATCGTGCGATATGAGTCGAGCAGATGACGCCTTCACAAATGGATAGAATTCCGTGACGGACGGCATTAGGGGACGTACGTAAATTACGTCACACGTTAAGGGGGAGGGGGTTAGCATAGTGTGATGAGTCATAAACTTCGCGAAGTTTGACGTTTATGCAAATCATGTATAAATCTAAAGTATTAAAACTCTAACATTCAACAGGGTACCGAAAAACTTTAAAATATTTCCAACTCTAAAAAGTTAGGTATGTAATGATCGTAGCAGCAGGTGGGTTTCTGCAGTTTGTGCCTTTCTGTTCTGTTTATGAATATATTATATTCATAAACTCACGCCTTTTTCCATGTATAAAAGAAATACATACACATTATTATAGGTAGACACATATTATGTGTCTACCTATAATATGTTATGGTTTTATTTAAAATCGCCAAATATATGACGTCACACCAGTAGGGGATAACACTAATAGGAACATTTGTGACAACAACGGGGAAGTACAAAAATCTTGAAATTAGTGTGACATAATTTATGGATAGCGTTTAAACGCTCCCAACAGAGCTGTGTGAACGACGCTTTGCATAACATTAGCATGTTTAGCGAAGATTATTGTTAGAACCTACCTCTAAATATTTGACAGAATTTTGCTACAGTACTTCAGGTTGATAACTTGTAAAATTACAGTAACTTTCAAGGTCAATTTAGGTTAAATATCATGGAATGAATTATACTATACAAGGAGGGGCTTGTGGCTAAGTAATAACAGCCGCACGGTTCGATTGATAAGGTTAAGCTACACTTGCCGTGGTTGGTCAGTGGCTGGGTGACCATCTTCACCACTGCTCTAAAACTGGTGAAGGAAAACATCGTGAGGAAACCGGCATGTCCTAGAACTAAAAATTCGAAGACATGTGGCATCTACTAACCCGCACTGGGCCCGCGTGATGGCAGCCGACTCTCTCTCAAAGAGAGGAGGCCTGTGTCCCAGCAGTGGGAACATTATAGGCTGATTATGGTATACAAGATTACCTACCATTGTCGATCTTGTGGTGGTTATAATAAAGATTGATTTAGAATAGGTATGAAAAAGGTAGTCCGTGATGTTTAAACTATGGACAGCAGCATACTCTTTGGAAGTGTATCGCGTATCACAACTGTATAATGTCTAATATCGTATGTTCCCTTATTCTCGAATGGTTATATGTTACATACGAGTCAAAACTGTTGGGCTGGCTGACTGCCCATGGTTTGTAGACAAATTTCTTTTTTTTTACAATTCGCCACTCGTGGAAGCTCTCATGAGCCTCATTTACGTCAACGTCAACTGCTGGAAATAGCAGGCTGCGCCACAACACCATGTCCTCCACCTTCCGTATCCAGTCTGTGTACCTTCTTTAAGTCGTCGCTCCATCTAGCCGGGGAGCGTCCCACACTAAGCTTGCCGATACGCGGTTTCCACTCCAGGACTAGTCTGCTTCACCAGTCATCGGTCCATCGACAAACAAACATGGCCAGCCCACTGCCACTTTAATTTGCTTACTAAAAGAAAGAAAGAAAAAGAAAGAAACACATTTATTTGCGGCAAACATGACGCATAAAAAAAGAACAAACACACTAAAAAAATAAAAAGTGGGGGTAAACATGCGTCACATTCACACAAAACGGCCATCGCTCAGCATAACTCTGCAAACTATGGCATAGTCATGAGCCTCAATGGTTTATAAAATTATCTTTACCTATTCTACTGAAATCTATCTACAGCAAGTTTACCAAGCACAAAATACTTTTATTTGCAAACCCATTTATATTTAAAACGCTCTTTAATCCTATTGAAAACGATTAATATTTTCAGTCTAGTGAGTACTAAAATTCATACTTTTAATTTAGCACTGGTATGAAATAAAATGAAAACAGAATGTTTAATAACAGATAGAGAATAATAAAACTAACCTGCATTTAGTATAGTTTTTTAGAAACATTTTTTTTTATGTTTTTTGAATACCGTATCTATTTGTGCCTTTCTATGTGAATAAAATTATTGTAAACCCTTATCTGATTTTCAATTAATTACAAAAACTGACAATCCATAAAAAGTTTATAAACTGTGTTATTAGTAGACACTTTGCCAGACACTAAACACCCCCAGACGTAAAGAAATATATTAGCAAAACGATAATTAAGCGTATTCTACAAAAGATTGGAATCAAACGGTGTCGTATTCGAACGTTGTCGTTTTGGGCTTAAACTCAAAATGGACCGACTCTGGGAACGTCTTCAACTTGGGGAAGCCATAATTAAAGTCAAAACATTGCCCTCTTATAAGGCCATAAACCTAGCGATACACGGGTGAAAGTATTAAAATTCAACACGCCTGTTTTTCCCGATAGGTTAGGAAGAGGTGTACCATATGAACTGAACCTGGGCATACTAATGCCCAGGTTTCGACAGTTCTACAACGTAGGTTACGTTGTACTCGTAATATAATAATAATACTAGGTTTTTCCCCCAGCTGCATGGATATCTGAAAACGACGAAAATAACGTTTAAATTATCCCAAAGTGGGAATACTACTACGGATAAATTTATCCTGTGTCTTTATTTTTTATCATGGCCTGGATTAGGATCCAGGCCATTGTCTACCCGTGTGCTTCCTCTTAATCAATACGCACCGCATTGACAAAAAACAGTCTTTCACATTTATACCATCATTCATCACGTCATTTTTTTTTATTTTTTGTTTTATTTTTTTTTATTTTTTAGTAGGATAGAATTTCGTTTATTTTCGTAACAACCACTTAAAGTGACGAAATCAGAAATAAAATTCAATTATCTTCTTAATATTATGAGAACAGCACAGTTTCATTCCGAGTGAAATATGCCGAATGAAAGGCAAAAATAAACAAAAACTGACAAGTCTGATATCGATAAAATGTTCAAGCTCAATGTTCAACTCGATATTTTTGCCTTTCATTTGACATTTTTCACTCGGAGTGAAACGTCTTAACACAAAAATGAATCAACAGTGAAAAATGAATTCATTAGTTAACCGATCTAACGACATGACGGCGTTTGTTGATGTTGGATTTAACATAACGGTGGCATCTTTCACTCGCCTTCCGAATGTTCGAAAAATGAAATGAAAGGAAATATAACGTTCATTCCACGAACATGGAATGAAACAAAAAAATAACATTTCCGAGTGAAGCATATTCTGATATAAGTTTTAATAATGTGTTGGTTCGCGAATGTAATGGCCTCGCCGTCACTTTGATTGGCCGAAAGAAACAATAGACAGGCAATTTATTTTGACTCCCAGAAGTCAAGGGTGATAAAGGATTTTCTAATATTGTAATTCCAAACTTGAAAATTTAATAGGAGTCGAAGAATTAGAGTATTATTTCAACTGGAGGTGTTAGTATTGTTTTGAAAGAGTTACACCCGGTTTCAGAATTATGAATTTGAAGATGAGAATTGGTCAAACACTTTTAGCTACGCTTAAGGTAACATTGGAGGACATTGGATTGCAGGTAACGTTGAAGGAATCATCCTCCAACGTTACCCGCGAAATTCAAAATTTGGCCGCTATCGGCTGTCAAAAATACTTTGTCGCTATTGGAAAACCGTTTATATACATATAATTTTACACATGCTCCTTGAAACATCTCAATTTACAGTTTTGTAATATTTTTGTACCTAATAAAAAAAGTTGCGTTATTTAAGTTTAAAAACCGTAAAACTTCATTCACAAACAACATCAGGCTGAAAGTCTTAACTACACACTTAGCTTATTACAGCACTCGAAATAAAAGCCCTTAAACCGCGCACAAATATGGCGTAACTACCCCAAAACTGTACCTAATCATTATTTAAAAGCTCACAGTTTAACTCGGTACTTTTATGTAATCATCTGGTTAGCAACAGAAAACCTGACCTTGGAATATGGACCCTATGATTCTGGTTACAAAGTAAATGTTCCAATGCAGAGGCCGCACGTGCTTAACACATTACAAAATAACAGTGCTCATCTGCGCAAGTTTACCAAGCGTTTTCATTTGAAAACCGCAGGAGAGTCGCTGAAATGCCGGATTCGTTTTACTAGATTTGGCGTTCTTCCAACTTTCGAGCAGTAAATAAATTATGACGCGAAATGTACGTAGGTAACTGCACCGATGCTTAGATAAGGTTTTACGTGGCCATGGCTTTTTAGGCCGGTTTTAAGCTTACATTTTGGTCGACTTGTTAATCATCATTTTATACTACCTATTGTAGGACAGCTGCAAAAAAATTAAGTATATTCAAAGTTTATTTATGTTTCAAATTGACGTTATTTCAAGTTAAACAAAAATCAGCTTTATATTAATCGAAATTAAGTTGATTTCAGAGTGACTAGCACTATTGAAACAGTTATAAAAATGTTTGAAGTTGTAGCGTAAACTGAACTTTATTATGTAGGAATTAAAGTTATTTTTCCATAAACTCATATTTGTTTACATTTTTGACGAATATGTCGTGATATTAGATTAGGTTCTTTGTTTTTTAGGAATGGCATCTCACAAGTCAACTTATGAGGATGTCATCTGCTTGACCGTTCTGCCTGTGGGTGCCTCAATAAATGAAGGTCTCCAGCCAGAGCTGTAAGTAGGTTTCCACGCAAGTTTATTTATCTATCTTTACGCATTTGCTACGTTTTTTTTAATGTAAAATTTTCTCGATTTGTGACGACCGACCCGTGTGAATCAAATGAAATCGAGTAAATGTGCAAGTAACTGACGATCGACGATGTGTTTTTGCTAGCAAATCTAAAAAAACACAGCAAAACACAACATATTAAGTGACAAAGAGGTGCTGAGCCGGACAGATCTGTGCAATAACGCACACGTAGGACAAGACGTAGACTACCAGGATTTCCATTCGTTCTATCGTCGCGGACAAATTGTACATCGTCTGCTCAGAGCTTAACAATCGTCAAAAATCGAGAAAATCCATAGGCACCTTTAGATGGGTAAATATTTACTTCATAGTCAACCCCTCTATACCTCGTTGAGTGCTCGTTCTGCGATTTGATTTCTTGCTAACCACCTAAGTATCTATTATAACTACCTAAAATAAATTAACAAGCTGCCCTAAAGTTTACTTTAATCAAAATATATCGTAATATTTTTGTACCCCCTTGAAAATTATTATTTAACAAAATGTCTTTGTTTCTTAGATGCATTATTTAATATTAATAAATGATACCCTAACAATGTTTGAGTGATTAATTAAACAAAAGGCCATTGATTTTGATATTCAACGTTCTGATAAGAAATTTCATGGAAAACTTGGCTTCAAACGGAGATAGAATCAAGTCAAAGTCAAATAATTTATTTCAATAAGCACATAAAAGAACCATTTTGAACCTCAAAATTTTGTTAGAAAATAGAATGGGCATGAAACTTCATAATTAGAATAGCTTAGAATTATTCTGATATGAGAAAATACCCTTTTTCTCTGTTTATATTGTGTACCTTAGGCCCGTGACAAATAAACGTAATTTATTTCTTTCTTCTCTAAAATTGAGGCCATAACAGAAACTAAAACATAGATAAACCATTTTTTTTACAGATGTTACTAGTGATTGCAGCAACACACAATCCATTGATTGACACGCGTATGGTATGGTAATGTCTGTAAGAAGCCATAAATAAGATAATTCAATAAGATTAGGCTAAAACTGGAAAAAAAACTGGAAGATAATTGCCAAAGATAGAGACAAATGGAAAAGTCTGGAGGAGGCCTTCACCCTCACATAAGAGGGGTTCTTGCATGCCTGCATGATAAATTATTGGAACCCTGTTTAAATCTTACATTATATAATTTATCAATTCAATTAATATTAATACGTAAATAACTTTAATTATGCGAGAAATAAAAGGCTTTTTATTTTATTTATTAAGAAGCCATAAATAAGATAATTCAATAAGATAAGGCAGTTTAAATAATATTTATTTTATTACGCATTTTAAAGTTAATTTTACGTTATTTATAATATGTCCGTTCTAAGACAGCTGTCAAAAAATGGTTAACCTAATAGACAGGGTATAAGAACGGTAAAAAAAAAATCAAAACATAGCAAATTAAATTACGCAAACGATCAATTTCCCAAACAAAAGTTAAAAGCCGGAAAAATAAACATTGTGTAACCTTAAATTTTTCAGCTGTAGCTTTAACTGCTAAGTAATTTATCTGGCCAGCGGATCGGAGCCAAACAAAAACGGGAAATAACACTGTCTATCGCTGTCTCAACACTATTCATTCGACAACAAAAGAATTCGACGTAATTTGGTGGTTATCCAAGCGGTGTCACGGGTTTAACTGACAACTCCGGATAGTGATGTTACATATCGATGACAATGCGAATCGAGTCGGCGTAAATTCGGACAATTGTTAAATGGTGGGTATTTTTTTTTGTTTGTATATTTATGTCGACATGTTTGGAAATGTCTAGCTGTTTTGTTGCGTAAAAAATGTATTATCAGATTTTTGTGTACAGTATGACCGATGTGATAGAGTTGTTGTTGGTGCCTGAAGCCGACGGACGACGTGGATGGGGTTGGAAAAAAAGTGATGACTTGCGTAGTAATTCTACCTATACATATGGTTTGTGGTGGAGACTCAGTTTCACGAGTAGGCACAGACGCCAGCACATCAAGCTACTAAAATCTGTCAAATTTCTTCAATAGATTTTCAACTTTATCGCTAAAGCATTAAGGTTCAAGGTTAATTGGGAAAATTTGACAGTTTTGGGTAGCTTGACCTGCCAGCTGGCGTCTGTACCTACTGTCCATGTGCTCAAAGTTACGCAACGAGTGGTGTGGAAGAATGTGAAACATTTTACCCAAAAGTGGGACTGTAAAGGTATCGACAGTATACAGGGTGACATTAAATTAGCTAGTGAAACTTTGCAGACACGATCGGTATCTAATGACGACAAAACAAAAAAAAAACTAAACTCTTCATTTTAACTGAGTCGGGGTACGGGGTCAATGGCCACTGGTAGTGTAGTTAGTTGAAAATATGAGCTTTTTTTTGCGTCATTGAATAACGATATCCATCAAATCTGCGGAGTTTCACTACCTATCAAATTAAACAACATTTCCATGTCCTATTTTTTAGTACAAACCAAACGAGCGTTATTATTATTATGTAACCAAATACTCTTACACCGATACGCCTATTTTTTGCTATTGAGCGGTAAAAATACAAAAGTAAAATGCAAAATACGCTTCACCACATCATGAGATTATTATCGAATCGACAAAACAAGTAGGCACTTACGAGTATCGATTAAATTTAAACAAAGTACATCACTAGTTCGAGATGCTTGCTGTGAGTATTATTGTTAAGGAAAGCCATTCAAAACGAGAGGGCTGGCTTTATTATAGCTTTTACGATGTCAAGAGGAATTTATCGGACTGTGACGTAATTTGCCATGGAATATAATGGTGCCCTGAAATTAGCAAATCTTTTCATTGATGTTGGCTTATAATACTAAAAGGAGCTCAGTGAAAATTTCATTGGAAAGTCGTCACTGATTTGAAAGGAAACCTTGTGAAAACTTTGTGATGTTAAAATGGGAATAATGATTATGAGACATTTTTATGATATACTAGTTGCGCCCCGCGGTATCACCCGTATACGTCATCCCGTGGGAATATCGGGATAAAATGTATTCTATATGTTAATCCTGGTTATAAACCATCTGTGTGCCAAATTTCATCCAAATCCGTTCAGTAGTTTTTGCGTGAAAGAGTAACAAACATCCTTCCATCCATACAAACTTTCACGTTTATAATATTAGAGGATTTTCGTGTGAGAATATACTTCATTTATAGCTAACGAAAAGAAAACGATAACGACACAAAAAACAAACCTTTGTATTCAGTCTATAAAAACCTCAGGCATGTAGGTAAATATTTTCCGGTTATTTTCTGTGAAAACCAGCTGAATATTGTTTGGAGAACTTTTAAATATTTTTTTTTTTCCGTGTGTTTTGTTTTAAAGCATTTAATAATAGTTCCGATTTTTCAGCCAATTATTTTAAACCAGCTGAATATTGTTTGGAGAACTTTTAAATATTTTTTTTTCCGTGTGTTGTTTTAAAGCATTTAATAATAGTTCCGATTTTTCAGCAATTATTTTATTTACAAATGAAAAGTTAAGTACAGTAACAGACAAAGGTCGAAAGTAACAAAAATCGCAAAAAGTTAAAACAAAAATAAAGGAAAACGTTTAGTTGATACAATTACAGCGTCTTTTCCTTATCAACGTAGGCCAACATGCCTAGATTATACCACAAGGGGAAATTAAATTGTTTGCTCCTACGACGACTATTTTATACAGTGGTGCCTATTCCCTTGTTCACAAACTAAACTCAATTTAAGCTCAGTGCATCTTTTTTTTTCTATTTCATTAAGAAAAGGACAGAAGATAAATATTACTTTAGTCCTTTCAAATTAAGATACCCCATAGACAAATTAGACGTGATTAATAACATGGCTACTAAAAATACGTCAATTTACGTCAGGCGCTGACTAATTGGACAGGACTAAACTAATAAATATTTTACTTCTGTCTTTTTCTTAATGAAATAGAAAGAAAAACCTCCTCTCAGTGAGAAAGGTGGGCCGTAATCCACTAGTTCTAGGACATACCAACTGCCACACAAGGTTTTCGTTTACCTTTTTGAGAGCAGTGTTGATGAAATTATTTACACAAAGTAAAGCACCTGTCTGGGTTCGAACCCACGACCTACAACTCGTAAAGTCGGGGTGGTAACCACTGGATGGTTACCATGACTGCTCCTTGATATATAGACATACATATATTATAAATACTGACTTTATAAATGAGAACACATTATCAGGTCCCTACTTAATAATTTGTTCTCATTTAAAAAGTCATCATCTATTATTTAAAAACACTAGTCCTAAGGTTCCGCAATCTCACAGGTTCTCACACTCACTCATGCGCGCCCCCATCTTACACAAAGAGAGGACTGTTCTCACACTAGCCATAATAAGTTACCTAACTTGTAAGTTAGTTCTTTTTTCTATATTATATTAGGCACGTACATTTAAACATGGGCTCATTAAAATACATAACTTCAACACTTATATGTAACTCAGGGGGATCGGCGTTGAGGGCTGAAATACAGGCTATGCCTAGTTCGGCCCCAAATGCTAATACTTTTGTGTACAGTAACTGTAGACTAAGCACTTAATTTGTGAAATGTGTGTATGTATGTATGTAAACATCATTATTATTATTATAAATCGAAGTCGCTTTTGGTGTCTGTCAGTGTGACCGCGTTATTCTTCTAAACTCCGCAACAGATTTTGATGCGGATTTAAACATCATGTAGAGAATTTATTCTGGAAGGTTTCTATGTATAACACATTCATATATAACTTAGAAATAATTAAAATCTTCGAAAAGCAAAGCAGGCCGCCTGCGAAGCAGGGCCGCATCGCTAGGAGAATTTATAAAACACATTTTTTAATTTTTGTTTCTCCATAAAGTTGTGACCGTACGCTCAGCTGGTTTTAAGTTAACGCTCTCAAAGCTGTAGCGAAATGATGAGTATCCCAGATAAGGACGGTTGGAGCTCGTTTTATTCTTGTGTTCCTATTTAAAATGCTTTCCGGGTTTTTTATTTCTGCGGTAATCTGGAGGAGAAAAAATATTGAGAGACACCCGACAAAGTTGAATGAGAAAGAAATGAAAAGTTTTGGCGAATGAGAAATTTGGTCATTAGTATATTCAGGTACCAGTAGTACGGCATTAACTAAGAGACCATTATAAGTCCAGCTCCCTAATTGCGTAACACTATTACTCTCAATTTGAATAATTTTGAAGCATATTGCTAATCCATTGCTCCATTATATTCGAAAAATGTGTCTGCTCAACCACGTAAATAACGCAATGAATGTTGTTGAACTATCAAAATGAAAGGCATTGCTACTGTTAGTATGTTCTGCAATTCTCCCGTAGGACTCTAATTGCATAACAACGTTCAATCATAATCCGAGAGTTTTGCGAGAGCTAATCCATTGCGTCATAGGTTTACCAAATTCGTCTGCTCAATCACGTAAATAACGCAATGAACGTGAGTGAACTGTCAAATTGAAACCCATTATGATCAACTGTCATTATAATTATGTGTGTAACGCAATTACCCTCATGCAAAGAGAAAAAAAAAACTTATGGAGGTGGGAAAACTTACTTAAAGTTCACTCATACTCAATAGAAAGGGAGGATCCTCCGACCAGACGGGTGTTGTGTCTGGCGGGCAACTGTCCAGTAATTCATATCGGGCCATTTTATATAGATATGCTAGTTGCATGGTAAACTCTGCTTGCGAGATGCAGGATTTTGTGTGACGTCAGTATGACGCGTAGTTCGCATGTGGTGTTGTAGATACCGTGTTTCCATACTTTGTAATTCTTGTGAACGCAAATGTTTGTTTTTAACTTTTAAGCTATGGCTTCCTAGAAGAACGGTTGCCGCCACATAGCTTTCTCAATTCTCGGCGAATGACGTCACTGAAACGTTATTTATGAAGTAAGTTGATGTGTTTTTCTAGAGAGCATTTTTTGACCACGTAAAGTCTAACCCTGATGCCATGATGTTCATGATAGCCGTCACTAGCCACTAGGAAACCACAGCTTTAGCGTGACCTTGAATAGTGTCCGGAATCGCAAAACATGAATTTTCTGGCAAATACTAGGAGTAAAAAACACTTACCTTTAAAAACTTCGATCCATTTGCTACAGAAATCACTAAATATATTTAGCGCTAAACATTTCTAAAACATAATTATTTTGCCTTTGTCTCCTTCAAACAATTGACAGAAATAGAACGATGATTTAAAAGCGTTTAGTTTTAAAATATTTAGGTGCTGCCTTGGTTTTGAGTACCTCGTTGGTCTAGTGGTCGCAAGCGCTACTGCTGAGCATGAGGTCCTGGGTTCGATTCCCAGGTCGAGCAAGATATTGTTGGGTTTTTTCTATCTGGGATTTCTCAGTAGCAGCCCGGAGCCTCGATTTGTGCTTGGTTGACGGCAATAGGCTCGTCCCCTATTACATCATCATCTGCCTAGCCTTTTCCCAACTATGTTGGAGTCGGCTTCCAGTCTTACCGGATTCAGCTGAATACCAGTATTTTACATAGAGCGACTACCTATATATTGTCATTATCATTTATCATTATCATTTATCATTATCATTATCATTTATCATTATCATTTATCATTTATCATTATCATTTATCATTTATCATTTATCATTATCATTTATCATTATCATTTATCATTATCATTTATCATTATCATTTATCATTATCATTTATCATTATCATTTATCATTATCATTATCATTTATCATTTATCATTTATCATTATCATTTACCATTAACATTTGTCATTATCATTTATCATTATCATTATCATTTATCATTATCATTTATCATTTATCATTTATCATTTATCATTTATCATTTATCATTATCATTTATCATTATTTTTATCATTATCAATTATCATTATCATTTCCTTTATTTGCATGGTTTACATATAAGTTATATTTTTAAATATTAGAATATAAAAAGTATAAAACCATTTAAAAATATAAAGAATAGTAGCCCACCGGTATAGGGAACAGGGTCCCAGCTACCGGTGGTCAGGGCTCCAGAGAGAGTAACCTCCTGACGATGCGGGCCGTGTCCAGAAGTACCGCTTTCTGAATCAAGCCCTTGATCCAGCTGCCCAACGAGAGCCTCCTCAGGTGTTGGTCGAGGCTCTTGGCTATTAAGCCATTGGCTGTCACGACTATCGGCACAATGATCGCTGAGTCCACATCGCACATGTCGACAACCTCGTGAAAGCTGAGAAAGATAAACAAATCAAATATCTTGACTTAGCACACGAGGTTGTTGACATCTGGAATGTGAGCTCGACTGTCATTGTGCCGATTGTCGTATCGGCCAATGGCCTGATGGCCGAAAGCCTCTATCAACATCTATCGAGGCTCTCGCTAAGTGGTTGGATAAAGGGCCTGATTCAGAAGGCAGTACTCCTCGATACGGCTCGCATTGTGAGGAAGTTTCTGTCTCTGGAGCCCTAACCACCGGTAGCTTGGACCCTGCTCCCGACACCGGTGGATCATTATCATTTATCATTATCATTTATCATTATCATTTATCATTATCATTTATCATTATCATTATCATTATCATTATCATTTATCATTATCATTTATCATTATAATTTATCATTATCATTTATCATTTATCATTATCATTATCATTTATCATTGTCATTTATAATTATTTTTATCATTATCATTATCATTTATCATTGTCATTTATAATTATTTTTATCATTATCAATTATCATTATCATTTATCATTATCATTTATTATTATCATTTATCATTATCATTATCATTATCATTATCATTATCATTATCATTATCATTATCATTATCATTATCATTATCATTATCATTATCATTATCATTATCATTATCATTATCATTATCATTATCATTATCATTATCATTATCATTATCATTATCATTATCATTATCATTATCATTATCATTATCATTGTCATTATCATTATCATTATCATTATCATTATCATTATCATTATCATTATCATTATCATTATCATTATCATTATCATTTATCATTATCATTATCATTTATCATTTATCATTATTATTTATCATAATTATTTATCATTATCATTTATCATTATCATTTATCATTATCATTTATCATTATCATTTATCATTATCATTTATCATTATCATTTATCATTATCATTTATCATTATTATTTATCATTATCATTTATCATTATCATTTATCATTATCATTTATCATTATCATGTATCATTATCATTTATCATTATTTTTATCATTATCAATTATCATTATCATTTCCTTTATTTGCATGGTTTACATATAAGTTATATTTTTAAATATTAGAATATAAAAAGTATAAAAACATTTAAAAATATAAAAAATAGTAGCCCACCGGTATAGGGAACAGGGTCCCAGCTACCGGTGGTCAGGGCTCCAGAGAGAGGAACCTCCTGACGATGCGGGCCGTGTCCAGAAGTACCGCTTTCTGAATCAAGCCCTTGATCCAGCTGCCCAACGAGAGCCTCCTCAGGTGTTGCTCGAGGCTCTTGGCTATTAAGCCATTGGCTGTCACGACTATCGGCACAATGATCGCTGAGTCCACATCGCACATATCGAGAACCTCGTGAAAGCTGAAAGAAAGATAAACAAATCAAATATCTTGACTTAGCACACGAGGTTGTTGACATCTGGAATGTGAGCTCGACTGTCATTGTGCCGATTGTCGTATCGGCCAATGGCCTGATGGCCGAAAGCCTCTATTAACATCTATCGAGGCTCTCGTTAGGTGGTTGGATCAAGGGCCTGATTCAGATGGCAGTACTCCTCGATACGGCTCGCATTGTGAGGAAGTTTCTGTCTCTGGAGCCCTAACCACCGGTAGCTTGGACCCTGCTCCCGACACCGGTGGATCATTATCATTTATCATTATCATTTATCATTATCATTTATCATTATCATTATCATTTATCATTATCATTATCATTATCATTATCATTATCATTTATCATTATCATTTATCATTATCATTTATCATTATCATTTATCATTATCATTTATCATTATCATTTATCATTATCATTTATCATTATCATTTATCATTATCATTTATCATTATCATTTATCATTATCATTTATCATTATCATTATCATTATCATTTATCATTACCATTTATCATTATCATTTATCATTATCATTATCATTTATCATTATCATTATCATTATCATTTATCATTATCATTTATCATTATCATTATCATTATCATTTATCATTATCATTTATCATTATCATTTATCATTACCATTTATCATTATCATTTATCATTATCATTTATCATTACCATTTATCATTATCATTTATCATTATCATTTATCATTTACATTTATCATTATCATTTATCGTCGAAATCGATGTTTTCAATACCAGGGGGTCTACGCCGAAGTAGTATCGGCCGAATGTTCGGCCGTTTTCTGCTACGAAGTTACTATTTGGTTCGGTCGGTCCCGATCCTACACTCTTACACTCTTTCGAATATTGACTATGGTCCCGACCCGACTGAGCCGATCTGAACTTTCTTTCGCATTTTTCAATAATATTCGGTTCGACCATGTGTCGGCCCGATACAAACATTCGCATTTTGCACTTCGGAGTAGGCCCCCAGTATTTCAAAATTAAAAAAGACTGTTTATGATTTCTTTTTTGATCACGTAACCTTATTGATAACAATTTACGCTGATTGAAACGCATTTGTACTTATGATAATGTATTTAATCAAAACGCTGTCTACCTTCTCAAATATATTTTGTTTATATTCTCTCTTCTGTCTGTGAAAACTAGTATTAGCCTTTTTGTTACTATTAATCGTGTAAAGTTTTTAGCTGTAAGTTTTTCAAAAACTGTAAAATAAAATAAGTAACTGGCAAAATGTGGGTGTACGCACAACGACATATCAAGCTATAATTTCCAGTATAACCTGACTTCTCATTGGGATATTATAAATTGCATATCAAATAAATAATCGCCTATCAATACATACTCATCATTTATATTTTTTATTCTGACGGCACGGTTGGCGCAGTGGTTAAGCGATTGACTGCTGCGCTGCGTGTCGCGGGTTCGATTCCCGCACGGAACAAATATTTGTATGACCTACATGTATTTGTTTCGAGTCTGGGTGTTTTTCTATCTATAATAAATGTATGTATTAACAAAAAAAAAAAAATTGTATGTAAGTAGTTTATCAGCCATCTTGTTACCATAACACAAGCATTAGGTTGCTTAGCTTGGGACAAATGGTGCTGTGTGAAATGTCCAGGGATATTATTATATTATTATTATTATTATATTATATTCTTTTTTACATCAAATAACTTACTTCACTACAAATAAACTAAATGTTTAACAAAACTCAAACTGCAGATAATTCGAAATTATACATCAATATGACATTACTTTTTTCCTCATAATGCAATACAGTTAAATTTATTTTTGTACAAAAATACTACATACATAGCATAAATACTGACTGCACAGCAAATTTTCCATATTTCATAGCAAAATAAGAAAGAAAGAAAGAAAAGCGTTTATTTGGACACAGTTCGTGAAACACAAAATACAAAATTAAAAAATAACAAATAATGTTTCAGACAACAATAGTGTGTGCCTCACGGCTGCGCCAAAAAGGTTCATTTCAGCATTAATGCCAGACAGATGCTGTCTGACGCTGGTTTTCTAATGAACCCTTAGGGAAAAGTGACGGGGAGTACACACAGTTTCAACATACCTAATACATACTTATAAATAAATAAATAAACTAGTAGGTAATCACTTATATATCATTACAAATACAAATAAGAAAAAAACAAAACAAAGTCTCAGCAAAAACCTGTTTTTCTCGATCAACGTAGATTAGATTGATCCGTGCACGGTGCACTCAAAGCGCAACAGGCCGCCGAGCACGACGGACCTATATACCACTATACCTATATACCAATAACTATCCCAGTCGCATAGGGTGTGAACATAAACTTAAGATTAGCCGGCTAAACTTTGGTTTATCTTAGAGAAGCAGCTAAAGTTCGATATCATGTTAGTTTGTGTCGTGTGAACGCACGAGCCGAGCGAGCGAAGCGAGCGGTGCCGCGGCAGCGGCCGGCGAGTGCCAGAAAGATTTTGCTTTAGGAAAAATCGCTGTACGCTGCGAAAATAAATTGTAGTGTGTTTAGTGATATTTTGAGTTGAATATTTTGCTGTGCAATCAGTAATTTTGATGGGAATTCAGAATCTTATTGCATAGAAAAAGGATATTTTTTGATTTGCGTTTAAATACTACCCCTTCTCATTGTATGAAAATCCTAAACAATCCGAGGTCAGCTAAAACTGGAAATATATAGCTTGATATGTCGTTGTGTAAGCCATAGATACAGCTCTGCTCAACCCTTCGGTTAAATAAGGCGTGATGTTATGTTATGTATTACTAGCTGCGCCCCGCGGTTTCACCCGCATAAGTTTCGATCCCGTGGGAATATCGGGATAAAAAGTATCCTATGTGTTAATCCTGGTTATGAACAATCTGTGTGCCAAATTTTATCTAAATCCGTTCAGTATTTTTGGCGTGAAAGACTAACAAACATCCATCCATCCATCCATACAAACTTTCGTATTTATAATATTATAAGTAGGATTTATGTATTTATTGATGTGTTATGCAAGCCGGTTTTAAAAATACACTGTCTTGTATTAATAGTACTCCACAAATAATTTTCACGAATAAATAATTTCAATTTACTCCCAGTGACTATTATGACAATACTACAAAGAATACCAGCAGCATTGTCCGAACGCAACATTTTCTTTGAAAATAATGGAGTCTGAGATTTCTTTGAAAATACTTAAGATACAGTACAATGGAAATAATGAGAAAGGAACCAGTATCTACTGCAGTTAGTATTGCATCGACGTCACAACATTAACATTTTTCATTATTCATAAGGGATTTATTTGGTGAAACTGTTGTGGCGTTTATTTTTGAGTCATTAAACAGTGTTAAAGTGTCATTAAGACGTAAGGAACAAAACAATAAAAAATGAATTGGGTGAAATCTTTCGAAGGGTGCAGGGTGAAGGGGGTGACAAGGGTCTTATGGAACTCGCTGCACAATTAGGTGCTAGAGATTATTTTGTAAGCAGGATATCCCTATGCTAAGTTAACAGTTGCTAAGATTTAAGTCACTAGTTTTTAACGTTCTGTACGTTCGAATAAAAAAACAGAACCCTTAGAGGATCACACGAGTGTGTTTGTCCGTATGACACAACAATTTTTCTCTGAATCTAATGGACAGATTATGTTTGGAAGTACACATGGATTTATGTGACCCAAACACGGACGTGTAACGGAAACATGGAATGGTTTAACTTTGAATATGGAAGCATATTTGGGAGAAAAAAAAGGGTTTCAATTTTTTTTTTTAACAGTTTTTGAATAAATATTTTAGAGCTATTCAAGAAAATATATGAAAATGTGTCTTTAAAAGATCGCTCTTAGCGATTAGACCGCCTATTTTGTCCCCCTTTGTAAGCTGTATTTTTATTTGTCTGTGATTTATAAGGTGTACATAATAAAAAATATTCTATTCTGAAATTGACCATTCCCCCTCGCACGCTTATCTTCGTACTACTGAGCCAGAGAAAATATTTATATACTTATAGATTAAAGGAAACCCTATAAGAAGTCGATAATCTTACAACAACATGATAAATAAATAAATAGATAACCTCTTAAACTATAAGAAACTCGGAAGTTTCGGCATGCCCTCAGAGGATTTTAAAAATATTTTTCGACGACTATTCATGGGTTACTCTAAATTTGGTATACCTACGCGTACCAAACAATGTATTTATAATTTAAAAAAAAATCCCCGAACTTCAGCTCAATACTGTCATATTAACGAAACAAATATTGACGGAATTCCACGTCACCATTATAGCCTGTGGTATATTTTTAATTATTTTTTTTTAATTAACGAAATATCAAACGAACTTTTCATAGGTCGAAAAGCCGAACTAAGAAACCCTATTGTCATGTTTGATTAATTTCCGCAGCACGGGATATGTAGTATTATTATATTATACTAGCTAACCCGTCGTTGACCTGTCCAAATTTCCATTATTCATAGAAACATCCAAACAAGGACGTTTAGTTTTCCCCGAATTTGAACATTTTCCGTGTACTCTTCTAATATTTATTTCCGTAAAAACCTAATTCGGACTACAACGAATATTTAAAAACAAAAAATGACCAACGATAAGCGTTTCATTTTTATCATGTAGAAGATTAACACGACTTACTTACTCTTATTGACTTGTTTTCTATATTAGAAAAGCACTACACACATTTTAAATAATTTGGTATTATTTTAATTACCTACATTGTATCGCTAATAATAATATTTCTACTTTAATAAGCAGTATTCCGCTTAGGTTTGCATCATATTTCATTAATAAACGCAGGCCACAATTTTAGAAATAGGTCACTCCTCTATTCAAAACGATATTGCTTAGTAAGTATCTTTATTTTTTTCTTAACACGTTCCCTGTCCCAGTAAGTACAAAGTTATAAAATGTATTCGCACGTCCACGGCGGCTCTTTTAAATTTTCGGTAGCCTTGTTGTAACCATACGTCCATGAGAATCTTTTTCCTCTTATTAATACGTCCAGTCAAACATCAAATTTACTTTTGGATTATGACTCCAACTAGTAGAGTCATGGACATATGATTTTGGTACAAATGTGAGTTCTTTGGAGTCATTGGACAGTGTACGTGTTAAACATATCACCTGTCACCTCACTCCACCCAGTTCACCACTTATGAAATGAATTTGTATGAAAACTTTATTACCAGCAACTTCAAAAGAAAAAAGAAAATATTCCATAAACACGACGTTAAAAAAGTAAGAAGCACAAAATAAGAAATAAAAATTTAAAAAAAAAGAAGGTCGTTCGAATAGTGAACACCGTTTCATAACTGCACGTCTCGGAATTGAAAATACTTGCCGTTGAGTTTTTTTTTCCATTCAAGGCTACCGTTGTTTCCCTTTGCTTTTGATATGTACTTGCTGCAACTTTAATTTCGTTCGAAACTGGAAGTTCAAGTGAAACGTTGTAGGAAATGGATAAAATAAGTGATTAATAAAACTGATTGAAGGCAATTTGGATTTTTATTGACGTACACATGGTATACAGTTTCTAATACATACATTGCCATATACTCTGTTTTCCACTTGAAACGTGATAATATTTCGTTTTAATACTAGTAATTTCAAGATTTCTTAGTTTTTCATCTGCCTAGCATTTTCGTAACTATGCTGGGGTTGGCTTCCAGTCTAACCGGATGCAGCTGAATGGAGTGACTACTTATCTGACCTTCACAACCCAGTTACTGGATAATACGATACCCCTTGGTAAGGCTGGTTTCAGACTTTCGGGCTTCTGGCGACCCGTAACGACTGTCAAAGATCTGCGAACGACAGCAGTAATTTCAAGACAAGGAAATATATAGAGCGTATATATAGAGCGATAATGTTAACCAATTTTCAAACAAACTACTTCCCCATAAAGCGGGCGCATGTCTCCTTTTCGAACTATCATTTTCATTAGAAATATTAGAAATAATGAAGATAGAAAGTAATATGGTGCAAATAAAAATGAACTTGAAGGTTCTCAACGTATTCATTGACTGTGCTCATCATTTTGTAATGTTTCACCAGTTAATTTGAAGTTTACTCACCTGGTTGGGGCGCTGGTGGCACTCTTGTATTAGCTCAGAATCAACTATGTAACTGTTTAGTGCTTGCAGAACAACCATGCTGTTTGAGAGTATGCGGATACCCATATTTCACAGTAAAAAATATGTCACTTTGGGCGCGATAAGGAGCCTTGTTTACTTGAATAAAACTCGATCCAGTTGTAACAGATGGGTATGTATTTATATCACAGCACAGTATACGAGCGAAAGCGGAGGAATGCACGTTTATACAAACACAGGATAACAATCTTGTTAGTAATTCACATAGAGTGGAGTAATATTAAGGTTTACATTCAGATTCAAATTATCTGATCAACTATTTAATTCCTGTGTACCGCGTATAAGGCTCTCGACCGCAGTAGTGTTGTCCTTATATCTAACAGTGGGATCCATATACAATTAGTTTGATTCGCCACAACACGCAATCAGAAACAATTTTTTTTTTTTTAGAAAAAAGAATAATAGCATTACGTCAAGGATTAACATCATTTTATCATAAAAACGTCCATCTGCCCATTTCCATGCAGGCAATAAAATCACATTGTTGACTCAAATGTTTCATCCATTGATTTACAATAACGACCAGCAATATATCAAGGAATATTAGGGGAAATCTGTTATTTTATGGGAATATTCATCATAAAATATGACGAATGGTTTAATTAGAAATAATGGTAAAAAATCTGGTTTAATCAGTTTAGCAATCAATGCTGTCCTCGTTTGGGACACCTACGTTAATGTGTCCCAAATGTTTCAAGTTGTGATTACCAGATCAGAAGCATGTTTTTAGAAGATTCAATAAACAATTTTATTTTACTTCGTTGACTAAGCAATTAAATAATCATGCAGGTATGTTAAAAACGTCAAAGAATCATGCATGCCATGGTGGTTCGTTAAAAATGGTTTAATACATGTCGATGCGAAAATTGGTGATCAATCAGCAACAAACGTACTTAGCCCCCCTAACCGCCCTTCACCACTTCCTTCCTTCCAGCAGCACAGCTGTCTGTTCAGTTAGAAGAACTTAATTCTATACAATAGTAAGTAAGTAATTTAATTAACGAAAACGAAACCCAAAACATTATTTATTTCCCATTATTTCCCATTTTTTATTTTCCATTTATTTTCTATTTATTTATTTTCGTCAGGTAGCACACGCCAATATAACAACGAAAACAATGAAAACTATACTCAAGCAGAAACAAGTACACCCAACCAAGCAAACAAATTCAACAACCGTGAAACCGAAATTGCATCTGCAAATCAAACAGGTCCAATATCCTTTATTAATTCCAGAGCGTGCCAAGAACGTGTTACTTATTGCTAAGACAACTTAGTACAATCGCGGGACTATAACGAAATCTTTGGGTTCCAGCCAAATGAATTAACGGTTGATAAGCCAAGGTTACTTTAGCATTGTTTCCAGGCGCCTGGTTGCTTGTATTAAATTTAGCTAAACGGGCTCGAGTGCCTTGATTGTGAGCGTATGCCTTGTACTATTAAAGTGTTTTTATTAAATCTTCTGACGCTATTATTATAATATACTCGTAAGTGAAGCGTCTGTTGTATTTGCTGTTTAACTTTGCTGTAACTTAATTGGATTGTTAGTTATTTGTTTATGAACTATATAATATTATATAGTAGACAGAGTTAGGTGTTATCATCATTTCAGCCGAAAGACGTCCACTGCTGAACATAGGCCCCCAAGCAACTCCACTTCGACCTGTCCTGTGCTTCTCGCATCCAATGGGTTCCTGCGGCCTTTAAAACGTTGTCAGTCCACCTTGTGGGAGGCCTAACGCTACGTCTTCCGGTACGCGGTCGCCACTCCAGAACCTTTCGGCCCCGTCTGCCATCTGTTCTGCGAGCAATGTGCCCTGCCCACTGCCACTTAAGTTAGTAAGTAGGTGTTACAATTAGGTGAAAATAAATTTAATTACCTTGATATTTTTTGATTTATGAAAAGGTCATTGAAATGGCTAACACAATTACATGTTTAAGTTTGAAAGATCTCATAGAGGTCGCACTTTTAAATCAGTAAATTAGTTAAGGATGTATATTTTGCACACAAATCATAATCCGAAGCACATCAAATCTCTGAATCAAAGCCAAACAAAGCCGCGGTCACAGCTAGTATTACGAGCGACTGTTTTAATCCTTCAATTTGTTAGAAAGGGCATCGTTAAACCAGATTTATATCCAGGTACAGTATTACCACAGATTAGTGCCTACAGAAGGTTGGCTTCATAGAACTAGTGAAAAAAGCGCACGCACACATAGACGCAAACGTACGGGCGGCGATTATAATATGTGAAAGCGTCAGTGTACCCCGCGAAATTCAAATTTTCTTAGGTTTTTGCGATTGGTCAGTGTCAGGTTATATGTTGATCTAAATATAATTCGCGGCCGTATCAAATATTTATTTATTATAGAAATAAAATCATAAAAATCATCAATACAACTATCTAAGTTCATATTACCCTATTGAAGGTCTATTTAATGAAATCATGACATTTGAGGTCAATTCTAACGTAAGGAGTTATATTGCTCATCCTAATGATTATAATTCTGTAAAACCATATTTGTTACGGTCGCGAATCATATTTTAATCAATATACAACCTGAAATTGACCTGTGTAAAAAATTTATGAAAATTTGAATTTCACGGGCTTACCTTAGCGCATCCCCTGTAAACAAAGCGCGCTTGCACTCGCTATGCGTGAAGCGTGTCTATGTGTGAGTGCGTTTTTGGTCGTTGTATGGAGTTGGCCTTCTGAATTATTCTATGGTTTATGAGTCTGCTATCCGCAGGAGTTAAGGATTTCAAGGAATAAGTTCAAGTGGACTTCTTATAAGCGCTCTTTTACCCAACTTTTTTATGGGAGAAGCGAGCCGAAAAATTATGATGTAATGAAAGCTAGTTTTAAATACCGTTAATTATTTTTGTAGTAAATTTTTGATACACTGTAGCAGGGGAACGAAAAAGATAATATGGCCAATCATTATCAAAATTCTTATCATGGTAGATTTATAATAATACCTGCGATGATCTTTCACGACATGATCACAGAGTTCGGTAATGCAACAAATGCCTTAGGGCCACACTAATATTCAGCTCTGTTCAGCTTTTGTCCATAGAAAACAACGATTTGTATGGAATGTACGTACATACATGAACATACAAAATCGTGTAAATAAGTGTAGTTATTCCCTTAGCTTGGTCGAGTATAATTTCTCCAATGTGACCTTTTATCGGCTTTACCTGTCCAATTACTCGCACTTAGAGATGTAAAGTGAAAAAAAACAAAATGTTTTTTTTCACAATCTTGAAAATAAACATGAAAAAAAACTTGGCACCGTTGTTTTTTTTCTACATTTGGTTTTTTTTCAGAAAAAGTGAAAGACTATAACTAAAGTAGAATTAAACACTAAATTTGATTGTTTTGTTTTTATTCAAGTCAAATTATGTTTAAATCAATGGGTAACATTATTAAGAACTTAAAAAATACTTAATGTGTTACACTCATCTGTATCAGTATCAGTAGCTACGGCTACGCTTGTTTTATCAGCATCGGAATAACGTTCTGTATCTGTATTTGTTTCATCTGATTCTGAAACAACGACTATACTATCGGGGACTCTATTACCTTCTGCTTGTGTTAATATTGTTGATGACTGTACTGATTGCAATCTTAAATTGTGTGCAATATACACTATTTTCCTAGCCCTGTCATTTGTCAGTCTATTACGTTTCTTAGTATGAATATCGCTGTACGTACTAAATGTTCTTTCGCACGCAGCTGATGTAATAGGAAGAGAGAGAAACTTGACGGCTACTTTAGACAACGCAGTTGATTTGCAAAGTCCTGCCCACCATGCAATAGGATTCAATTTGTTCACCGATGACCACAAAAAAGTCTTACAAAAAAACTCTTGTTTTGCTATGTAATTTGCAAGCTCTGCCAGTACTATATCCTCTTCGATGTCTGGTATCTTTATAGCAGCATTATAAATTTGTTCTACAGCAGCCGTTTCTTCTTCTGGGGTCAGATCACATCCTTTAAAATGAGGATCCAATAGATTCGCGATTTTATGAACGTCATATATAGCGAATGCCTTTCTATTTTTGAGTATTTCTCTGACTTTTTTTTCCTCAGATTTTAACAGGGGGCTCTTGTCCAACATGTCTTCCACATTGACTTCAATTTTTTTATATAAACTTAAAACATGAGACATCTGTGGAGTGTCACTTTCTACAATTGTAATAGTGTCTAATATTGGTTTCAATAAATTGTAGAATCCAGTAACATTATCCCAAAAGTCATCGCTGAACATATTTACTTTTAATGTTTCCACTTTATTTATAACATCTGAAAGACTCTCATCAATCGCCATGGTTTTAATAATTTGTTTGTTTTCTTTTAAACTCTCTAAGCAGGAGACTAGAGATCCCCAGCGCGTTTTAACTGGAAGCTTAAGACTTAATTTGACGCCGGTGGTCAACTGCTTTTCTATGAAAGCTGTGTTAAGCTTGTGAGAGTTCTTTATAGCCTTGACACAAGCTGTTGCATTGGCTATGAGGGTCTTTAAAGTTGGCAAAGTATTCATATCAGTAAATATTAATTGGAGGGAGTGTGCTAGGCACCCGTAGGTAAATAAGTTTGTCCTTGCGTACTTCGTTTCGAGTAGTCTCCAAGCTGCCTTCATATTAGCAGCATTGTCAGTTTCAAGTTTCAACAAATGCTTTGTCATATAGAGCTCGGACTTTTAACATGGAATTCCGTAGTTCGAGTCAAGAAGCCAGTACAATCAAAAGAGTTTATCATGTGTGGATTAATTTGAATTTAATCATCCCAAAAAAACGCCTACTAGGGCCAGGGTTATCCGAAAGGGAACTCGAGCCCCGGTATGAAGGCTAGAAGGAACAGGGTGGGTCGTTTAGTCAGTAAGATTCTGACACTATCTCTCGCTCCACCCAAGAGCGGGGTTGTCATTGGACGATTTTTCCCACCATAAAAAAAAATCACAAAAAAAACAGAAAAATACCAAAAAAAATGTACTTACGCTGTAGAACTTGTGTGGTTGTCTTCATATATTTATCTTTTACAGAGTCTGGGCATTTTTTACAGACTTCTAGATGCTTTGACATTCTTGTGCCGTTTTTCGTAAGACGTTTTGAGCAGAATGTACATTCTACTTTAGGTACTTTGGAAGTGGAAACAACATTGTTAAAAAGATTTGCCACGACTGATGTCTTTCGACCTGAACCAACTCGTTTCGGCATATTTACAAATATAACCAAAAAGTACTTACTACAATAAAATTACTTAATACGATTTTAATATTTACTTAACACTCACACAGAACACTCAACAAAAACGAACTCTCACTGTCTCAAGCTTTCTGCAGTCTGCACGCAAATCAACCAAAACATAAACCAAACGAGGATTAGGGAAATCCCCGTCCGTAAATGTAGTTTATATTTGATGTTGCCAATTATGTTAAGACATGTATGTACTATTTAACAAAAAAACAAATGGTATTTTCTTGTTGAACGAAAATAATATCAACTCATATACAATAACCGCCTTACCATATTTTTATTTTCCTACTCATGAAAAAAAACCTGCTTCAGAAAAAAGACAGTTTTTTTTCATGTTTTTTTTAAACGTTTTTTTTCATCTCAGAAAAAAAACTGTTTTTTAACAACTCTACTCGCACTCATACTACACACACACATAGACACACACACACACACACACTACACTCTTCTTATATCTTGGTCTACGTCATCCAACCACCTGAGCTTGGGCCGGCCTCCGTCCGACCATCGAGTTTACTGTCAAGTAAACGTTAGGGTGTGTTCTGGTCTGTAACTTCAACATCATCATTATCATTGGCAGCCTTATTACACCCACTGCTGACTATTTAAATTTTAAGCCACAATGCCTCCCTAGTTAGCGCGAGTCTTATCCAGGTCTTCCCTGCGATCTTCTGTAGGTCATCTACCAATCTGGCTTTTAGACTACCAACGCTCCTTCTACTCTATGTCTCGGCAACCATTTCGTTAGGGCTCTGCCCCATCTGCCTCACTTATTCGTTGTATTACCCAATAAAATAAAAATTAACAAAGTAACAAACACCTCTTTGTCATAGGAGTAACAGACAGTCCACTGTGCAGGGCCTGCATGGAGGATGACGAGACAGCAGCGCATGTGTTGCTAAACTGCCCGGTGGTCGCTACGTACCTACAGGGCAAAGTACTTCGGTAACCCAGGTACCCTACGTGAGACGGTCAGTAACATCAAGGCGTTGCTGGCCTTCCTTGAGGAGCTGGGGTGGATCGAATGATCGATTTTCCCACCCGTACGCAAAATACGCGCATTTCTGTGGAGTTGCGGACACCAGCCCGTATTACCTATTACCCGATAAAGTAAAAAAAACAAATGAACAAAAGGTAGAAATTAAAAAAAACAAAATCCATTAGTACCCTATTTCAATCTAAGTGAAGCGACAGCAATTAGAGACAATCTATTTTCATTCTCTAGAACATAAAGAGAAACATTTGTAAGTAAAATAGCAACAACAAGCAATTGATAATAGAAACGCGACGTTTATTGCAAACAAAAAAGAATACAGTTCGCAGAGATGTTATTCATAATCTTCAGTAAATATTCAAAGATGGTATAAAAAAATCATGGTTCAGTAAGTCACAATGGGCTCCAGTTCCTTTGTGAGCGATGTCAAGTTATCCTATAGCTTTTTTTATAACTCTACTCTTACTTTGAGTTTTATTCGAATGAGTGGTATTATTGCGATTTCTTTTCGTTCTTTAACGAGTTATTTTGTTTGCCCGTGGACATTTTTCTTCGTAGTAGTTGTGAGTGTTTTGTTTTAAAAAGAACTCGTCTAATTATTTATTTATAAGTGTTTAGGTACTAAGTTATCATCTGCCTAGCCTTTTCCCAACTATGTTGAGGTCGGCTTCCAGTCTAACCGGATGCAACTGAATACCAGTATTTTACATGGCGCGACTGCCTATCTGACTCCACAACCCAGTTACTGGGTATACGATACCCCTTGGTACCCGTATCGGCATGGAGGGGCCTTGGTATATATAGATGGTCACCCATCCATCCATGGCAACCGTAGCTTAACCTGATCGATCGATCCGTGTGGCTGTTATTATTTAGCCAGAAGCCCTTCAAATGTGTGTACTAAGTGTGCGCCAATAATTCATATCCATCTCTTTTTATCTACTCTCCCCTCGCAGGTATGCTGGAAGAGATTTCGTTAGAAATAAGCATCAGCTATATAACGTTTTCTGTCCCTTTTTTCTTGTCCATTAACATATGTGTACCTACATAAATGGCTAAATAAATAATTTATATACAATAGTATATGGTAGGTATTTCGGTACTGCATACTACATACCTTGCTAATGCCTTGTACAAAAGTAGGGTTTACGTTAAAACTTGCGCTAGTCCGTGCCTTATCCCTAGGACTATTGCCGAATCATTATATTAAGGTACTAGCAGCGCCCCACGGTTTCACCCACATAAGTTTCGATCCCGTGGAAATATCGGGATAAAAAGTACCATATGTGTTAATCCTGGTTATAAACTATCTATGCATTAAATTTCATCCAAATCCCTTCAGTAGTTTTTGCGTGAAAGAGTAACAAATCATCAAATCATATCCATCCATCCATTCTCACAAACTTTCGCGTTTATAATATTTGTAGGATGTTTGGTTATTATAGTGCTTATTTTATTCGGCAATATGTCAACGCGGCAACTTTCAATTGCGATTTTTTCGTGAAATAACTAATGCAACGTTGAAATACGACACATTACATAAACCTATGGGACGAAAATACTATGTTCGTAACAACATAAAATTTAATTAAAACATAAAGGAGTAAATCGCTTTTGAATAAAGCCGAGTGTATACATACTTTTGCTCGTGACTGTACACACTAGCGGCACGGGTCAACGGCAGAGGCAACTGCACCCATCGTCAACGTGTCGCTCGTGTTTACGTTGTTGACATCAACCGCCGAAACTTCGACGGGTGCAGTTGCCTCGGCTGTTGACGCGCGCCACTCGTGTATATGAACACTTACAGTTTAATTAATTTCAGGTTTATGCCGGAATTACTTAGTATCTCACGCTTGCTGCGACTATCGGCACTTTTTGTATCGTATCACTATCAAATTACACTGTTATTTATAGTTAAGTAGATGCATAATCAGCCTATAATGATCCCACGGCTGGGAACCAGGCCTGCTCTCGGTGAGAGGGAGTGGACCACAGGACTACTCCCACCCACTACTAATGTTGAGTAATAATTGATAAAGCTGTTTTTATGACGTATAACCACAGAAGAACAAAAGTTATGTTCCAAATACAAACGATTGCCAAACGTTTGCCATTGCGATTGTTTTGAAACATGTTTTGTTACTGGCTTCTGCCAGTAACAAAACACGTTTCAAAACAACTCGATAATATTCTGTCAGAAATGTCAGTATCTTGAAAACAAATGCATGTATACAGAGCTCTCTTTATGATTTAATGTGGAACATAAAACTATTCCCTTGGGTCTTGGGTAGTGTCACAATATTTATAGCTTGTCTCAAATGCAAGCTGGACGTTTTTAATATCAGTTCGTATTGCATGCCTTATAAAATTATTATTGTAGCCGTAAATTGTAAAGCGACACTTTATTATATCGTAATGTAATGTTCCGTAGAGCTCGTGGGGGTAGGTATTTATTTTAATTTCTGTTTTATATGAGCTCGTCGTAAAGTTATTTTTGATGTTACTTAACTTCCATTTAATTGTATAAGCCTCTAATAAACTTATTTTTTATATAAGTAGGAAGGAGAAATAATTAATTGTTTCAAAAGCTTACTTACAGTCTGCTGTGGTTTAAATGAGAAGTGAGTGAGAGAAGTAATCTAAGACACAACATTGTGATTCTTAGTGTTAGCATTCATAATGATCGAATATTTAACTAATATTATTTTTGGGTGGCCACATTGTCATTTTTAAACATTTTATGCTTTTAAGTTGTGGCAACCCATGGATGACTTTTGAAGAAAAAGGGCGGGAAGAGCGGTCTTGCGTTCTCAGCTAGAGACGACGAAAGTGTTCTTGAGTTACAATTACTAATTGTAACTCGAGAATACTTGACAGACGTTGTGTTGCCAGCAAAAATGCAACATTCCATGTGACCAGCACCATATTTCTCACAAAAAAATGTTCTTAAACAATTTTGTGCAACTCTGTTCCCAACAAATACGTGGCTTTACCGCCACATTCAGCGATGAATACAAGAGTGTACGTAGTAAATCAGAAATCAAGGTTTTATCGCGCGGGACCGGTGCAGGGAACTGCGTATCATAAGAGTATCATCGATCCCGTGCCAGATACGATTTACTGCGGTAAATGGTAATATGTGCTAGAAGTGGCTTGGATTTTTTTGAATTAATGTAGGTGTGTGTGTGTTTGAAGGTACCATGAATGAGTTAGATTGCCGCAAGTATGCATGACAGTGACTAATGATGATTTCAGTGGCATACCTACTGTTGGAGAGAATAGTAGTCTAATAGAAAGTGCGGTATGTTGCTAGTAACAATGCAACATTCCATGTTACCAGCAACATATTTCCCACAAAAACATGTTCTTAAACAATGTTGTACAACTTTGTTTCCTAACAAATCCACGGCTTTACCGTCACATTCAGCAGTGAATACAAGAGCGTACGTATTAAATCACAAATCAAGGTTTTATCGCGAAAGGCCGGTGTAGGGAACTATGTATCATAACTTCATAAGAGTATCATCGATCCGTGGCAGATGCGATTTACTGCGGTTAACGGTAATATATGCTGGAAGTGGCTTGGATGCTTTCGTCCTGTATGTATGTTTATGAATATGGAGATAGGAATGTAGGTAGATGGATAAGGACTGAGAAGATCGACCTCACTGATGTTGAGAGTCCATTGTCCAACATAAGATTCTATTTTAGCGATAAGACCGCCCATTCTGTCCGCCTTGTAAAATGTCTTAATTTATATTCTGTAATAATTATGGTGCAAATAATAAAGAATATTCTATTCTTTATGATCGCTAGAGGTTGTTGATGAAAACGATTGATTTAACCTTTACGATAAAGAGGGAACTCTAACTAGTAGGTATTGAAAGTCAGTTTTGGGAGATAGTTATATAAGTTGGATCTTTCTAAGATGTTTGTTGCTACACAATATTTTTAGGTATATATTAGATCATTTTACCAGTCTTACCAAGAGGCATTACCAGTAACTGGGTTGTGGAGGTAAGATAGGCACTCGCTCCATATAAAATACTGGTATTCAGCTGCATCCGGTTAGACTGGCAGCCGACCCCAACATAGTTGGGAAAAGGCTAGGCAAATGATAGAACTAACTGTCTCATGACTCATCCAGCACCTATATATCCAAACGCATCTCTTCACCATCCATATTGCTGTCATTTAAGGCTAGAATAAAATATAACTACGGAGCACATATTGGTCGTAGAAACAGTGGAAATGGTTTTAGTTTCATACCTTATTTTATTGAAAAGACTGATCTATATAGCAATATTTCCTTTTATTCTTGAAGTGTGTATTGAAATCGAAGTAAGATCGATTTGTCACAATGTCAGTGTACAGCGCTTTAAATAGAAATAAGGGTAATCAACCATTTTTCAGATTATCTAATATACATGACATACCCAGTAACTGGGTTGTGGAGGTCAGACAGGCAGTCGCTCCATGTAAATACTGGTATTCAGCTGCATCCAGTTAGACAAAAAACCGACCCCAACATAGTTGCGAAAAAGCTGATGAAGCTGAGCAGATGATGATACGATATATATCTTTTACGGGGTACCTACTGTGTTAAATGTTACAACAAAATACCTTATGACATATTGCAATTAAATGAAAGAAAATTCAAAACTCATATTAAAAATATACTTTGTAAGCAAGGATATTACAAATTAAAGGATTATACCTAAGATAAAAATGCTTAGAAACATGCTGGTCCTGCTCCAAAGGACAACCTAGAGTCTACAAAATCAAATTGGTAGCTAATTGAATTGTATAATATTTTATTAATTTTTATAATTGATTTTTATATTCTGTGACTACTGTACTCACACGCTTGTTAAAATTTTAGGAAAATCATCTACTTTTATCATATTTGTAAATATGTATGTGAGCACCATGTATCTATCACATAATTGATTTACCTGTGATTGCTTTACTTTTCATTCTTTTTAACTTTTGTGGTAGAGTAATTTTACCCTAGTAGCATTGTCTTGACATATAATTATATAGGTAATGAAAGTATACAATTTTTTTTTTAACATTTTTAAAGAGTTACGGTGGAGTTTCTTGCCCGTTCTTCTACATACGAAATTACCTTTTGGAAGGGGCGATTAGAGGGTAGCGGGATCGTCCAAAAGGGTTACCGCTGCCCTGGAACAGAAAGGGCTAAGGCAGGAACACGGGTGGGTTTTAGGCAGTAAGAGTCTGACACTGCCTTCCGCTCCACCCAGAGCGGGAGGGGTCATTTGATGATTTCCCATCCACAAAAAAAAAGGGGCGACTAGAGTCAATTATATTTTATGTAAATTTTGACGTTCAAAAGTACCTTTTATGTGCCTATTTGAAATAAATGATTTGACTTTGACTTTGCTCCTCGCATACAGCAGGAGCAGTAGTGGCTGAGTGGAAACGATTTCGACTTACGAGTTGTAGGTCGTAGATTCGAACCCAGGCAAGCACTATACTTTGTGTAAATTATTTTATCACCACTGTCCGAAACCGGCATGTCCTAGAACAAAAAAAAATAAGGACATGTGACATCCACCAAAACGCACTGGGCCCGCGTGGTGTATTTCAGCCCACTCCTTCTCACACAGAGAAGACCTGTATCCCAGTAGTGGGAACATTATAGGCTGATTATTATGATTATGCAATAAACATATATTGCTTGGTACCTTTTGTAATTATGGAATTGTATTCTTAAATAAAGAGATTATTATTATTATATTAAAATACCACTTACCTCACTGTATTAATATAACAATACGCCTCCACATTTTGATTCCACAACGAAGGTTTTAGACGCTATGAAAATTACTCGTGCCTAAAGAGGGTTGACTGAAGTAGAAACTTCAGAGTAAAACATGGAAATAGGGCAATTAGGAATGTAAAGTTTAAAACCGAATGTTACTCAGGGAAATTGACTAGCAACTTAAACTGTCCGTATCACAAATCAAATCACATTCTAAGCATAACATCATTCACACAGTACCTCCAGTGTTCCTTTGGTCTTCTCCTACTCTTATAGCCCTCGACATTCATACTCAAAAAAAAATTCACGACATTTTCCTCATTCCTCCGTATCACATGCTTATATCATGACAACCTATTCCCACTCAAATTTTCAGCTACCGGTGCCACTTTCAGACTCCCTCTTATGTAGTCATTCCTTATTTTATCCATTTGTGTAACAACAACAAATATTAAATTCCCAGAATAAAATAAATAACGTCATTTTTAAATCACGATTTATGCATTATTCCATGTGTTAAGTAAATAAAATAACCACAACTACGTGATCAATTCATGACAACCAACGCGTGTGGTTACAAAATTCATCAAATATCAATTCAGCTGTGATTTCGTTTAATGCTTATTATGACAAAATTATAGGTAGTTATACATTATTGGTTACGAAAATGATAATCAGGCATAAAATATAAATAAACCTATCGTTTTGTTTTGTTAGTCATAGATATTGTGGTTGGGCACAAAGGGTTTTTGAGCTAGCATATGCAGGGCGAAAATTTGATAGCTGAGTAGGTGCGGAATGATGAGGGAACACCGAAAACATGTGGAATAAGTCTCAGACAGGAGCCCCGTGGTCGGGAGGCCCAGTGATTTCGCTGTGAAGAAAAAGTGGCGCTACAAACTCCCCAGCAGCACAGCTGTGTGTTCAATTAGAAAAACTTGACTGACTACAATAGTAGATATGCAAAGAAATTAACATTACGAGAAACAGAACATTAAATTAAATTATTTATGAAACTAAGCCGCATCTCTTTCATTCTTGTGGTGTAGTGAACACAAAAGACGGAGCTAACAATAAAACAAGCAATTCCTTTATCATTTACAACATAGAACAATAACATAATAAAAAGTATTGGTATAGGTACGCCTATTATATTTATACATACACGGCATTCACTCTAAGCCCACATCGTACCTACCTCAAAAACAAAATTTCAATATAATATATAATCTACTATAAAATCCGATTAGCAAAAGTCAACATAGGTTTTTAGTTGTTACCAAACCATTACAAAAACCACACAAATCCCACACAGTTTTAACACACCTTATTCGCATTCCCAATACGTATTTATTAATTTCATAATGTGAAGTTGTAAATCTATGTGACGTCACAATATTCAATAAACCCATCGCTGAACAAACGTTCACAGAACGTTGTTTAACTTTTAGAACAGGATAAACCTATGCCGATAAATAAAGTTTACTATTAAAACATACTTTAAAATTAAACTGACAGCCTGTGGGATGAATTCTCTGTATAGTTTCTATTCCTGTACGCTTCGGGTTTTGTTTAGCTGATATAGGGTTATGGGTAAAAAGTTAACATCCTCTCAGGACTACTAACATCATAAACAACAACCCATCCACGGACCAACCGCGACAAGCGTAGCTTAACCTGATCGATTGACCTGTGCGGCTGTTATTATTTAGCCACCCCTCAACGACTCCATAGCGACAAATATTTAAAGTGAGGTAATATATTCGTCACGTCATAACAAGCTTACATTCTATTGTATAGCATAGCTTGTACAGCTCAGCGAATCACTCTCGTGTTAACAAAACACAAGGTAAAACAAAGTTACTTACAATGTAAAAGTAAGTGAGAACCCATTTAGTGATAAGGACGGAGATAATTCGATTATTTGCAAGTGTTGTGACGTGGAGCCTACTCTATTGGAAAATCGACATCTTGTGGCATGCGATGTTTTCACATCAATACACGTCACGTAGGTAATATAATTTATGTTTTTATTATTCGTTATCGTTTTTTTTTATTATTTTTAGATTGCGTTTCAGGTAGGCCCAAACCCGAAAGTCTGACAATCAGTCGTGGCATGGGGTATTGCGTTACCCCGTTACTGGCTCTACGGCGGGCTGTCGAGGTCAGATAAGCAGTCATCCCATGTAAATGTGTTATTCAGCTGCATCTGGTAAGACTGGAAGCCAACCCCAACATTGTTGGGAAAAGGCTGGGTCGATGATGATATAATTATTAGTTTTCTGCGTAAAACTTTGCGTGCACAGTTTTTAATATCCCTGGACATTTCACAGAGCACCATTTGTCCCAAGCTAAGCAACCTAATGCTTGTGTTATGGTAACAAGATGGCTGATAAACTACTTATATACATTTTTTTTTTTTTTGTAAATACATACAATTATTATAGATAGAAATACAGTGAAACGATGTAATTTCAATTATAATTACACCAGAAGGCTTCTTCTTCTCCTAATTTAAAATGTTCAAAATCTAGTCGCAGTCTCATCTCGGTGACAAACAAATGTCAAAAACTTAAGCTGGTTTCATCAATTTATAAGTTCAAAGTAACGTGGTGTAATAGCCGCACTGAAACTGATAAAATTGATCCACAAACTTCGTGCAACGTCGTTTTCTAAACGATTGGTCGTATTATTTGGGCGCCTAGACATTAAAACTGATAGGTACAGTAGGTCGGCTCCGTACAACGACCGAAAACGCACGCAAACGTAGACACTTTTCACGTACAGCGAGTGCAAGTGCTCTCACGACTGTTACTTGTTTAAAACAGCTTGAGATCTCCGTAAGTCCAGTATTTTTATCTCACGAAGCGACGCGCGCTGCACTTGTGGTAACCACGCTGTGAATGTGCGCGTAAAGTCGAGTAGCCTCAACACGTAACACACACACATACACACTTCCAACTTCGCCCGTGTCTCGGACGGTACTGAAAGCTCCTGCGCTTTCACACAAATTCACAGCGTGTTTCGACACTTGTTTACCACAAGTAAAGCGCGTGTCGCTTCGTGGGATACTATAGTAGTAATATTACCTGCTATTGGTATAAATGCGAATGGCGGTTTCACATTTATACCAATACTCTGCGCGCGTCGCCTCATGAGATAAAAATACTGAACGCGTCTAGAGTACTACAATTAATATCTTTTGTTGCCTGAATGTCATTGACAGGGTGGCGTTGTTGGTAAATATTGGTAGAATTGACATCGTCATTGCATATCGAAACAACCAGATGGCGGCGTTAGTTCCGATTTTGGCTAAGCGCCAAAATAACCAGACGATCGATTCTGTAAAAATCTAACCGTAACCGAGCTTAGAGTAAGCTGTCAATAGTGTGAATTCCTAGCATCAGGTGGATTGACCACTCACTTCAGCTTACTTCAAGTAGGTTTTCACGGTGAGATATTCACAGAATATACCGGTTGGTACCGTTGTACGTGTGCGTTTTTATTTATAAGTTGGTTTGTAAAGAAAGAAAGAAAATACATTTATTTGGCACAAACTAAATTACACACAATACAAACAAACAAAATTGTACAAACACTTTTATACATCAATCATATTTTACCTACTAAGTCCAGACATGATCTTGGTCAGATCATCTGAAGATCATGTAGATCGATGTCTGAGGTGTTCTTTTGAGGAAAGAACCACACAGATTGAGAGGAACTGTCCAGTCAGTGCACGCATTTGTCAGAAATCGTGCAGCTCAACTCACTATTGAGTTTCTCCATTAGGAATTTCTTAGTAATAGCCCGGAGTTGGGAAGTTGGCAGTGTGATACCCGTGCCTCGGAAAGCACGTTAGGCCGTTGGTCCTGCGCCTGATCTCTCTCCGGTCGTGTCGGATTGCCGTCCCATCGGACTATGAGAGTGGGGGAAGAGGGAGTGCACCTGTGTCTGCGCGCACGCTTGTGCACAATAATATCTCCCGCGCCGAAGGCGGTCAATCTCCGTTGAGATTGACCGCCGTGGCCGAAATATGGTCTGGAGAACTTTTGCGTGTGCTTGCAGTATGGAGCTTACCTTCTGCACCCATCTATTTTGTGGCAGTAGGCATTCTGGTTTCTGTGACCAAAGGTGAGGGGTTATTAACAAGTTAGGGTTGCCACCAACTACATTGTAACATTTTATGTTGAAACTTTGGTGAACGTGTACGTATAATTCTGAAAGTGATTTCTTGAAGACCGTGAATTTAAATTGAATTGAAAATTTTATTTCCTTGGTTTGAGTTGGCAATTTCTTTACATTGTTGGAATTGAAATTCGGTTTCCTGAATCAATCAGTATTAAACTTTAATGGTAAGACCCATTAAAGTTTTGTGTATTTAATAGAAAATTATTATGGGCTTCAAATTGCGAACGATTCGACAGAGAGAAGCAACTGTTCGGATCTGCATTTTAAGCAAAGTTACTCTTCTTATTAAACTGTCCTAATTTCATGTTATTTTATCTACCTATACAGGGTTATTTGCAAAACACCAACAACCTCTTAAGAGGTCATTGTACTCATCATTACGAATCACATTTACTATGGGACCAAAACTGAAATCGCGAAAAAAAAATCAGCTGTTCCCTACATTTATGTTCGCATAACTCGTCAAAATGTAGGGAGCAGCTGATTTTTTTTTTTTAATAACCCTGTATACTAAAAATAATGCTGAAGTGTTTGTCTCTGGAACTACCAGACGGATTTGATTTCTTCATGCATTCGATAGCCCAATTCTCGAGGCAGAAGGCTACTTAACATCAAGCTACAACCCTTAGGAGCTGATCAAATATATATATATAGTCAGATAGAACGCTACGAGAAAGTAATAACGCGGGCGGGCGATGCGATGCGACGCGGTGACTCGGGGGCCGAAATTTTAGAAGCTAGTTTTTATAAGTTATTAATAACTACTATCTTGTACCACTCTCTATATCTTCCACTTCTCCCTATGCAGGGAACAAGAGAATATCGGAAATAATATTATCCTTTAATATTTATTTTATTTAAACTACATTATATTTACACAATTTAAAAAGCTAACAGTCTTCAAATAATAATATGTATAAGTATATAAAAAGGGGGGAAATAACCAAAGCTCGTCAAAAAATTCGTCCCCATCATCGGCCCGTTGATGGGGAACGTGCCCAAAAGGCTGGCAGCATTGCCATGTTGTATGGCAATGCTGATTTTTTGGCCAAAACATAGGCCAGCCCCCATCCTTATAATTATCTCAATTTCTAAAATCAAATCAAACTATATATTATCTACCTTATAATACAGATTATAACATCACAAGTAATGCAACTATAACTAGCTCTAAAGTTGCAATAGGTTGCAACAATTGCTTCTCCAAGTTCCACACTGATTTCCCGTGTTATAACCTCTCGAAGGCTCTTAGAGATCCGTATCGGGTTATCTTGCTGCTAAAATTGTGGGTGAACTGAAATGGTTTAACTGTGGGCCATTTACACGAGGAGATTTTCTTGTCGCTCAAAAGTCGAGAATATCCATGTGAGTCTCAGCAAGCTAGTTTCGGAGTTATTTGTTTACCAGCGAGAAAAGCGAGCGAGCGAGCAGCGAGTGTATTGTGGGTTGCTCCAACAGTATTTAATAAAATTCCAAAACATATTATAAGCATTTCGAAAATTAAATTATTTAAAAAGAAACTTCATGACCTGTTGACCTGACCTTCATGATTGTTAGTCGATAAATGCTTTTACTGTTTAAAAGACTTTATGTCAGACAAGTCCCTTTAAATTATATTTTGACCAAGACCATGGTGCAGTTAGTACTGCTTACTATTAATTTTAAGATCTTTAACTGACCTTTATTTTGTGTTTATTTTTTGTTGTATTATTAGATTGTAACTACTCACCTAACTAGTTAATTTGATTTTTCCTTAAATTGCAATAGTAATGTTATTTTTTTTTCTTTGTAAAATAGTAATGTTAATTTCATAAATAATAATGTTAATAATTTGTATTGTATGCCCAAAAGGCAGGACATAGCTGATCAACATCACTGTAATTCTTAACACCTGTATCTATTTCTGTACCTATGATCCACAATAAACATGATTGATTGAAAAAAAAAACTCTTTTGTCGATTTTACCGAACTTAAAAACTCGAAATGTGATTTTTGTTTGGTACTTTTTCAAGCGATGGCAAGGTAACTTTGATATTACGGTATGTGACTATCGTGCGGTTCACCCACGTCAGTAACACTTGTATGACTGCTACGACATACAGGGGCTGTCAATGTCAAATAGTTACATAAATGTCGGGTTGAATTTACGTATCGTTTATACTAGTCAACTTTTAATATAAAGTTACTCTGTTGCCATGGATTCAGTGCATGATTCTGAACGCGCGCTGAAATTTTACGTCGGTTATTTAAAAATAGCTTTCTATACATTTTGACCGCGTAGGTATTGCATTTTTCTATGAATCAGCTGATTTATTTTTCTGATAACCGACGCTAAGTGTCTACTACGCTAGACCCTCTAGCGTAAATATTTTGCATCGGTTATCTCTTGTTGTTATGTCTGTTTGTGTTATGTCTACCTTCATGTTCTGCGTTCCAGGTTACAGTTTGCGCGTCCTTGTCCCTGCCACCCTGTCATGTGTATATTTAATTTAAATTAATTTTATAATTAATTTTGACCTGACTACAATTACGTTTGCCTTCTAATTTACTAACTGTAAACATCTCAGTTGTAATCTGTGGAAAATGTAGTGGGTAGTATATATTTGTTAAGTTATTTCCATTTATTTTTAATATTCTGTTTGTTTGTTTTCTCTTACATTTTTATTTTTATTTTCTTACGAATCGCCTGTTCGCGGCAAGAAACTCTCCTCGTGTAAACGTGGCTCAACTGCAGAGGGCTAACGATCTTTGTGGACGATAAGCTCGCTGTCTCTGTGTCATGGTTTATTGCTGCTGTGATGTAAATTAGGGAACAAATATATGTTTTCGTGAGTGCAACGTAGTTGTAGTTTTTTCTTTTCATTAATGAGAGAATTTGAAACCGCGGCATACTTTTAATCTTTCTTGTTTGAATCAAATTAATTTTATTAGGGCTGATTTTTCATTAGTTAGATAACTTTTATCAGCGGATAAAATATTGTGGATTAACGGCTTTTGTACAGAATAGATATGTCAAACTCTCTTAATTATTCTTCAGATATAAGTTAAAGAGAGAAAAGAGAGAAGAGAGAGAGAGAGTGAAAGAGAGAAGGTTTAGAATTAATTATCTTAGAAGAGGAGTGTCCGTGGAGTTTCTTGTTATTTCTTGGAATTTATTTCGCAATACAAATTCTCCTTTCAAAATTAGAACTGCAATAATATTACCTCTTTACTGTAATATCCCGAGGTTTCACCGCATGGCACACATCCGTGAGATATATTTTCGCGTTTGGAATTCCGTCTCAGGTCTGTGGAGCCACGTGTGGCTCCGGACGTGAGTGGCAGATGTGTTCACAGTCTGCCAAGCCCGTCTTCCTAAGTCTAAGATTTTGTTTTGATTTTGTAACAACGATACAGGAACGTGGGTTGAATTTAGTTTTAAGAGATTTTAAGTTGATGTTTCAAAACGTATTAAATTGTGTTTTTTATCTATAGTTTTCAAATGTTTTTTGGTACAGGCTGTAATATTAAATGGTGGTATCATAAACAGACGCCAGCATATCAAGCTACCCGAAACTGCCAAATTTTCCCAATCAACTTTGAACTTTATGTTTTAGCGATAAAGTTGAAAATCTAATAAAGAAATTTGACAGATTATAGTAGCTTGATGTGCTGGCGTCTGTACGTAATCGGTTTTGTACATTCAATTAAATAGCATGTCGGAAATTATCCCTATACGTGCTACCGGGACAAAAAGTAGCTATGTCCTTTCCCAGGATGCCGTCTATCTCCTTGCCAAGTTTTATCGAAATCCGATCAGTGGTTTAGGCGTGAAAAGATAACATACAAACAGAGTTAGGTACTTTCGAAATTATGCATAATATTAGTATGGAATCATCTAGTCTAGTGGCTACCAATCCTTACAAGACCAGTGACCAGCCGATCGATTCTGTAAAAATCTCACCGTGAAAAGTTAGGTGAAGTGAGCTGCCAATAGTGGCAATCCCTAGCATTTAGTTGGAATGACAGCTCACTCCACGCTCACTTCACCTAAGTTTTCACGGTGAAAGGGTACAGAATCGCACTGCTGAGCTAAATTAGAAACACGAAAATGGCTTCTCCAACGTTACGTGGCGACAAAGATGGCAATGTAATCTGAATACATAGCACTTAGTGTTGACCCCGGTAAGGGTGAAACCCTGAATATTCTATAGCGGATTACGTCCTTCAAGGGTAAAAGTTAACGTAATTTGTTCCGTGTTTTTCTTACTCCTCTCACTAATATTGCAAATAGGACACTTAGTTTGGGCTCGGAAAAGGCTAGAAACATTATCCTTCGTTGTGATTTTCGGACTGTCTCGTAGTGATCTTAGGGATTACGTGATTCGAGTGGATTTTTTTAGGCATAAAGTATGGTATGAAATTAGTGTCTACCTGCTTATTTATTATCGTACACTAGAAAATACATAACAATAAAATTGGGTTGAAACTCTAGGGCCATGGGGTCCGAGTGCCCACTTGGTTTTTCGAGATATCGCCAAGCGGTTAGTCGACTCTTCACATGACCAGAGGGCTGGCCTGTTTCTTGGCCAAAGAATTAGCATCGCCATACAACGTGGCAATGCTGCCAGCCTTTTAGGCACTGTTCCTGTTGACAGCGATGCGGACAAATTTTTTGATGCTCTATGATTACCTATTTTGCTTATTTTTTCACATGTACATACCATTATTTTAAATGTTAGCTAATATAATGTAAATATCTATACTAATAATCAAAATACCCTATCTAATAAATAAATACACAATAAAATACAGTTTTTAATACAAAACATAGAACGTAGAACCGATGACTTTTGGGCTAGACGTGTTCTTGGCCGCGAATCGGTAAACGTAACGTGGGACGCCCTCAGGCTAGGTGGAGCGACGATCTTCGCAGGATAGCTGGTACCAGCTGGATGAGAGTTGCCGAAAATCGAGTTGAATGGCGTACAATATTAGAGGCCTATGTCCAGCAGTGGACTGCTATAGGCTAATGACAGATGATGATAGAGATGGCGGCATTATCGCTTTCTGCGATCTCTTCCAGACAACCTTGGCTTCTCGTACCTTTCACTAAGACATGGATGGAGACTTGGATGCCGATCTCGGCTAGGGTCTGTTTTAGGCGACCAGTATAGCCGTTAGTCTAGTACATTACACTGTTAGTTTTTTTTTTTTCGGATGGGAAATCATCAAATGACCCCTCCCCCTCTGGGTGGAGCGGAAGGGAGTGTCAGACTCTTACTGACCAAAACCCACCCGTGTTCCTACCTTAGCCCTTTCTGTTCCAGGGCAGCGGTAACCCTTTCGGACGATCCCGCTACCCTGGCAGGCTTCGGACCTATCGGGCCCCTTCAATACGTTACACTGTTAGTTTTTCATAGAACATTATGTATAATACAAGGATCAGTGTAAAGATTTACAAATTGATTAATTTGGCATAAATGATGACAGGTCAGAATAAAATTCAGCATAGCATCAGATCAGCGGTTTCATTGTGTAACACAATAACGGTAGCAAAGGTTTTCATTTTGACAGTTCAACAACATTCATTGCGTTATTCACGTTGCTAAGCAGACAAACCTATGAAGATGTTCGATAGGTTGTGAAGCAATATCTATAAAATTGATTCAGATTGTGGTTGAAAATGTGCTGCAAAATACTTTAGTCGACATTTGACAGATTCTACTTTTGACATCATAGTCTACATAAGACAGATTCTACGTTTGTCTGATTTTGAAAAAAAGCTGGGTTAGGCTAGGTTAGAACTGGGACCACATAACGCACAAGCCGAGCGAGCGAAGCGAGCGGTGCCGCGGCAGCGGCCGGCGAGTGGCAGAAACATATTTTTGAATGTAAAATAAAACCACACAGCCACAGCGCCACAGTTATAAAATGTGTAAGATTGATTCTAAATTTATAATCTAAACAGTATTATTATTTCAATGTTCCTTACTTGTCACTTTTTTTCCATATCTGACAAACGTAGAATCTGTCATGTCGACTAAACTCAAAATTAGGGTCATTAATTTCAATCTCAAAGGCGTATTAAGTATTTTTCCCGTAAAACTTTATTACAAACTATTCCACTACTTCCCTAAATAGTTCAAACACTTTACCCCAAACTATAAGCGACGAACGTACCCAAAACTTACTATTACAAAACCGCTGCCAGGCTAATTCTATCATACAAAATTAATTTCTATTACGCTTCCATACATTTATATTATAATCAGAACGTTAATATTAGCAGTTTCGTGAAATTATAGAGCTTGTTAACACAATCCCTTATTCTCGAATCTGATGTAGCGTCCATTTAAACGTTATGCGCACACGGGTTAAATGATGATTACGTCGGCACATAAGGGTTATTTGTACGGGGTTGATCAATAGTCTTTAATGTTATAACAATGAGTTCGGGAGGATAGGACATCTCATCGTTGAGAGGTACTTTGGAAGATGTATAGTCAAGTGCAGCTGTTATCCGATCATTGTTTGTATGGGTTACCGTGTTTAGTTATACGATAGGCTCACAGGGATTTTTGCCCATTCCGGTATCTCTTTTTTAACTTCTTACGTTACACATACATCTATGTTCTATGTTATGAGTTTGGTTTCCGCACTTAGTCCTTGAAGTGAACCATTGTACGTGGGCCATGGCGGCTGTTGGTGGTTATTAAAACCAGCCCACCTCCCTTCCTCCCTTTCACGCAACAACTAATGAACGGATTTGGATGAAATTTGGCATACAGACAATTTATAACCAGAATTAACAAGGTTGTTTTTATCCCGATATTCTCACGGGATCGAAACTTATGCGGGTAAAACAGAGGGGCGCTGCTAGTATTTGCTGTCCACCATAACATCGTCACATTTGAAATTATAAAAGCTCACATTAGGTCACGTTTGTTTGCACCTTTTTTAATATAGCTTTATACATACTATACATGTGTACAAGAGAGATACTACGTACTACAGACGATGCTATTATCCGATCACTGTTTGGATGGGATACTGTGTTTAGTAACATCGTACACGATTGCCCAAAGGGACTGCGGGTGAAGTATAGTCAAGAGCTGTTATCCGATCATTATTTGGATGCGTTACCGCGTTTGGTTACACGATTGGCCCATAAGGACTGTTGCCCATTGCGAGACGATCGGTTTTCTGTCCTTTAAAGACGAATTACTTTCTCTTTTTTTTAACATTACCTACGGACTCAATCAAAATAAAAATACTTTATTTCACTTTTTTTTTTTTTATTATTAAGGAAAACCAACAATTATACACTATACATGGTTGTTGAAGCTTATGATCTAGATATATCAGAGCGTAACTAACTACGTTATCCACATATTACAAATTCGAATCGAAATCTAGAAGAATACGAGTACAACATTAGTAATTAATCTTACAAGTTAATAGATCAAATTCACATTAACAGACAAGGACAATGATAGCATCAGAAGCTAGGCTAATCATTTGGTCAATAGCTAGGCTATTGCAGTCCACTGCTGGACATAGGCGTCTCATAGGCTGCGCCACAACACCCTGCCCCCGCCTTCCGCATCCAGAAGCAGAAGCATCGCAGAAGCTAGGTGCACGGTTCCAATTGGTCGTTTCCTATGGAGAAGAGCGGGCAAGAGACTCCACTATGAAAGAAAGAAAGAAAAATACATTTATTTAGCACATAGCAAAAGACAAACAATACATCAGATAGCAACTAATAAAGAAAACAAGTAGAAAGTATAAAACATATATTATGTAAGAAATTTGCAGGAAAGTGTGCCTCACGGCTGCACCAAAAAGGCTCAGTTCAGCAAAAAGGCCAGACAACTAGTGCCTGACGCTGGTTTTCAACTGAACCTGTTGTGTGAGGTGACGGATGTAAATCAGTTTTACACTGCAACGTGACGTGTGTATGCATACTTAAATAAGATAAATATGTGACAGATAAAAAATAGTAACGAATATGCACATAAATAGTGTGAGTTGGGTAATATTGCAAAAAATAAGCCAAAAAGCACTGACAAATATAATGAGACGGCCGCGTGATAGACCTTTGTTAATATGTAGATAAATAAATTCTTCGGAACGACTCAGAACAACATAAACCGGTTCTAAAAACGATGCCTAAACTTCCACGTTCCAACACATTGTCATAATTAATTAATCCGCGCATTTCATCGCACAATACGCTGCAAACATGTGCAACTATGTATAGTCGAGTGCTATTATCGGTTCTATTAGGTCCAGTTTGTTTATAACTTTGTTAACTTTGCCTTATGTTACACATACATCTTTACATGAGAAGTGTCTACTTTGGACGAAGTATAGTCAAGTGCTGTTACTGCGTACATAATAAATTGCTTGAATCCTTAATAATAATGGAGTAAAATGATGCCAAACTAAGACATCGAAAAATGTGTGGTCAAACTGTAGTTAAAATTTGTGTTAATTAACTCCAGATTTAGTAATAAGAACGTACGATTTAAAATATAAACCTGACTTACGAGTTGTAGGTCGTAGGTTCGAACTCAGACCGCCGCTGCACTGTGTCTGTCATTAGCACTGCACTCAAAACCGAGAATGAAAACATCGCGAGGAAACCGGCAAGTCCATTTTTTATTTATTTTATAGCCTATACTGTCCCAATGCTGAGCAAAGGCCTACCCCAAATACTTCCAGGCATCCTTTTCTAGCGCAACCTCTATCCAACCCTTGCGGTACGCGTCTCGATCGGCCGGCCTTACTCAGGCACCCACCATGTGGAGCAAGTAAAAATTCGAAGACATGTGACATCTACCAACCCGCACTGGGCCCGCGTGGTGGATTACAGCCACATCCTGTCGAAGTGAGGAGGCCTGTGTCTCAGCAGTGGGAATGTTAGAGTCTGATTATGCATGTATGTATTTAAAATACAATTACTCGCCGTCGCATAATCTTAACATACGATTATTTCCTGATTCCGGCAGCGTGCACAGGGTAGGAACACAGGACGCATCTCAAAGCGGTGGATAAGCAAGGATAAGCTATATTAATGCAATGCTTAGACGATTACGAGTGTACCTACTGACTGATGGAAGCAGAGGATTTAGCGCGTAGTACAGTAAACTGCACCTTAGTGGTAACAATTTGACACTGACAGCTTTTATATGTCCTAGCAGTAAGGGCGATTTTCGCAGTGTAAGTGTTACGTGTTGGTGCGATTGACTGTTGGATAATGTGATCGAGTTTCCCTTTTCCCAACTATGTTGGGGTTAGCTTCCAGTCTTACCAGATGCAGCTGAATATCAGTATTTTACATGGAGCGACTGTCTATCTGACCTTCATAACCCAGTTACTGGTAACACCATGCCCCTTTGTAAGACTGGTTGTCAGACTTTCGGGCTTCTGACTAAGATCTTCTGTGCTTTCCGAGGCACGGAGGGGTTTCGATATATAATGGATGTTCACCTATCCACGGACTGACCTCGGCAAGCGTAGCTTAACATTCCATCGACCCGTGCGGCTTTTATTATTTAGCCATGAGCCCCTCCTTTATGAGGCTTTTCTAAACCGTTACCTACTAATCCCTACTTGTAATCTCGTAACAGCAATTGGCGTTTAAATCCAGATAATTGTCTCGTGTCCAACATTCGGTCCGACAAATGTCGGACACGAAACATCGGCCGTGTAATGTGGCGTTAAGAACGATCGCCTGCACTGGATGGTCCAGATTCCTGCCATTTTAGAAGAGTATTCGGTGGTTTAGATCTAATTTAGGGTAAAGATAACGATTAAATTTGTGGTAGACGACTGACATATTCAAAAAAGTTTTAAGGTTAAACGCAAAATACGTGCATTGACGTGGAGTAGCGAAGACCAGCCCGTATTACCTATTACGTAAGGTTAAACAGTCCGTAATCATTACTTAACTTTCAGCAACGTTTGTAGATAAACCCCATAATTATGAAGCTATGGATTAGCAATATCCTTGAAAATTATTCAGATTATGATTGATAGTGTGTTGGGGCTATAATTGGGGTGCGGCTGTTTGTGATACAATACATATTTATTATCTAATAAAACATTTATTTTATTCTTATTATTTATTTCTTGAATCTGATCCAGTTACCACTGGCCACTACCACCTACGGGCATTTGCGATAGAAGACTCTTTGCAGATGCGTTGCTATCCCAGAGACAAAGAAGAGATAGCTTATATACTTTTGTCTTATACTCGTATAATACTTAAGGCCATACCCTTCGCGGGTCCAGAGCCCTTCGCGGGCGCTGGGTGTGAGGACTTATGTTGCACTCACGGATACACAACACTCTTCAAAGACACACATACCACATCTCCTTGGTTCTGTATTAATGCTCTCCCTCTCAGTACTTGGAGCTTTTATAATGTAGTAAGTGCAATTAAATATTGTAATTTCAAGAGTGTGAGCCTGGAGATCTACCATACAGGTCCCGAACCCAATATAGATTCCAGCTCTCATAAAGGATAAACCGGAAAATGTAACTTGATACTATGAATCAAAATTGTACCTTTTTGAGAGATATAAATTACTATACATACGAGGTACCTAGTTTGTACTTGTAAACAAAAATACAATGTATTTATAAAACAACAAGAGCGTGTAAATAAATACTAGTATGTGTCATTGTAATAATACAAATACATTAAATAAACATTATCATTAATCTCAGTAGTATTACAAAATATGCTAGTTAACTCGGACGTACGCCTGTTGTCATTTAGCTAATTAATTACAGAATTAACTATGCAGGATGCATAATCCACGTATCTGCTGTGTTTATTTGATAAACAGAATGTTGCAGTGCGTTTAACATTTGCAGTCAGGATAAGATTGGCATTAATTATTGCAGGTTTCAATTAATTGTGGATAATAATCCTGAGGGGCAATTCCCGTAATTAAAAACCTTCCATAATCTACACACTTATGACAGTCAATGTCAAAAATGTGGGGAAATTAGAGGTATTTTTGACAGATTCAGACTGAGATCCGAAAGACAATTCTCGTAATTTTAAGAAAGTTCACAGTCTGATCTCAGTCTCAGTCTGTCAAAAATACCTCTAATTTCCCTACATTTTGACAAGTTTTTGACATTTGTTTGTCGCCGAGATGAGACTGCGACTAGATTTAGAACGGTTCTACGAGAATATTGGCCTTCAGTACTGAGAGTTCTATGAACGTTCTTAAAATTACGGGAATGGCCCGACAAAAAAACAGTTGTTTCATTTATCTTGTGCATACAAATAAATGTATCGAACAGCCGATTTTTTTTTTTTGCTATTACAGCACCCTAAGTGCGTAACACACTTGCTATCAAAATCTGAATCATTTTGAAGGATATTGCTAATCCATCGCTCTTATGTTCGAAAAATGTGTATGTTACGCAATTACCTCGCAGTTTTTTATTTAATAAGATCGACAGGTTACAATGTTTCTTTCTCTAATAATTTTCTGCTTTATTAAACCACACCTGGCATGAAAATGTGACAATTTTGTTGATGATATTGATAATGGTGATATGTGTACACTTTGTATGTAGATTAGTTTAATTGATAATTTAATAAATAATGTAACTTCGCAAAAATTGTAATGATGACTTTATGAATACAACTTTCGAATACAATTACATTTATGAATACAATTATTACAACTCGTGGTGAATGAGAGTGCACTATTAAACGCATACCATGCATATGTGGGCTCCACTCTAAGATATGGCCTTCTGTTCTGGGGAAACTCCTCTAACAGAGAATATGCCTTTAGAGCCCAAAAAAAATGTTTGAGAAGCATAACTGGACTCAAACAGACAGACTCATGCCTAGAAGTGTTTCGGAGGTTAAAAATTTTAACTCTGCCTTCACTATATATTTATGAAGCGGCTTTAATGATAAAAGGTGATATTAGTAAATATGAAACACTTAGAAGTGCACGACACAAAAATGAGCTATCGGGTATTAGATGTAGAACTGTTAAATTTAAGTCGAGTATATTTGGAATGGGTGTAAAAATTTATAACAAATTACCAAACTATGTGAAAGGTATTTCAGCGATCAATAGTTTTAAACATAAGTTAAAGGATTTTTTGCTAAACAAAGCGTACTACTCTATAAAGTTTTTTAACGACAAAAATTTGGGTTAGCTCTATTTTTTTTTTTTCCTTTTTTATAGTGACTATTGTATGTAAATGTTATTATGACTTCTTATTTTTATGCATAATTTGACATTTATAATATTATTAATGTATAACTTGACTAATGAATGCAATGTAATTATGACTTTTTTATGTTTATGTAGTAAAATTTGACATGTATGATATATTTTAATGTATAATTTGAATAATTTATAAATTGACTAATGTATAATAACTTTAAATAATGTATAACTTGAATAATTCAAATTAAATTTCACAGTAATTTATTAAGCTACAATTTTATATTAATGTAAAAAATGAGTAAATCGACTGTAAGAATGTTTTTATTTAACGCAAGTAAACGACAGAGCTTCTTAAATATTGTACACCTTATAGGTATGTTACATTGTTACTACAACTATAACTATAACATCTCTATTGACATGTAACAAACAATAAATGATTTGAATTTGAATTTGAACTTTTTATAGAGTAAACGTAAGCTAACGTCGTAGGTAAAGACATCATCATCCTTCATCCCTTCTCCTGCCCTTATCCCCCTTATCCTGCTCTATTTGAGGTCAGCGCAACGTGTATTTTTCTTCCATACTTCTCTATTAGTCGTCATCTTGGTATGGGTGATATACCAAGATGACGACTAAAAGAGAAGTAACCAGCAGTGCGATTCCGCAACCATCTCACCGTGAAAACTTAGGTGAAGTGAGCGTGGAGTGAGCTGTCATTCCAACTAATGCTAGGGATTGACACTATTGACAGCTCACTCTAAGCTCACCTCACCTAACTTTTCACGGTGAGATTTTTACAATCAGATCATCATTCACACAGTCCATCCATCGTTTCTTTGTTCTTCACCAACTCTTATAGCCATCGACATTAATACTCAAAACTTTCCTCATTCCTCTATTCCAAATCCTTTGTCAATGCTAGGTAGGTATATCTATCCAACTTATGTAACTGAGTATAACAGACGTAACGTGAACGTATGCTTCGACTCAGACATGCGTTGCACGTTATTCATGTCTCATGTCTTGTCTCATACGTTGACTGACTAACATCTAGGAATTATGTCTATCGCTCTAATAGTAGACAGTTTTGATTGCCATCTCTGTATTTAATAAAAGTGAAATAGTATGTGTATTGAAATGAACACGCCTTTTCCAGTATAGATATTTCTACACACTTGGTATATACTCGTAGTTTGGAATATATAACAAAATATATTGGTAATTAGGTACTCAACAATTATTATTAGGGCCTGCATGGAGGACTAAACCGTTGCGCATGTGCTCTTTGAGGCAGGCAGGCGTCACCCAGATTAGGTCAGAAACCCTCGGGACACCCATTTCTGACACAGATGTTCTCAACAGACCAGGAGACTTAATAAGCTTCTGGAGGGAGGTGGGCTGGTTGGAATAAACACCGACGGCCCCCATGGCCCACGCACAATAGTCCACTTGAAGGACTAAGTGTGGAAACCAAACCCGTAACATAGAACATAGGTACTCAGTATAATATCAATATAAACTTCTTAAAGACAACCTTTTGGTTTCGAAGCTCGAAGAGAACTAACTTGGAAACTAGGCGATGCTCCAAACATCATGGTTCCATCCTGTCCCGTTAAAAACCAGTACTTTTGCGGTAACTGTCAAATGATATACTCCTACTTTTAAACTTCACGACTACACTGATACAAAAATCATTTGAGCCAAATCACATACTTTCAATTGTATATTTAGTATTTCAAATCTTATTAATATTTTGACAGTACAGTCGAACATGCCATTTGGACAGACGCCAGCACATCAAGCTACCCGAAACTGTCAAATTTTCCCAATCAACTTTGAACCTTATGCTTTAGCGATAAAGTTGAAAATCTACTAAAGAAATTTAACAGATAGTAGTAGCTTGATTTGTCTGTACACAGCTAATTTAATAACTTTGAAAGAATATTGCAAGTGTGCTGAGTAGTCAATTCTTTTACATCACTCTCTTAGTGCTCATACACATTAGCGGCCTGCGTCAACGCTGAGGCAACTGCAGCCGCTGACACGCCGACAGCGGTTGTCGACGAGTATCGACAGCTACTGTGGATGCGCGTCGTGCCTTGCAATTTGAGCGTCGAAGTCCCTGCCATATAATTTTGAAAGCTGCCAGTCTTTTTCTTGACTTTTCCTGTTGACAGCGATGCGGGCGAATTGTTTGATGCCCTTTTTTTTTTTGGATGGGAAATCATCAAATGACCCCTCCCGCTCTGGGTGGAGCGGAAGGGAGTGTCAGACTCTTACTGACTAAAACCCACCCGTGTTCCTTCCTTAGCCCTTTCTGTTCCAGGGCAGCGGTAACCCTTTCGGACGATCCCGCTCCTTGTCGCCCCAACTATGTTGAGGCGACAAAAAAGGTGGAAAATAATCAAAGGGCATTGTTTGATGCCCTTTGATTATTTTCCCACCTTTTTTATTTACTTGAACATTTTATTATTTTGAGACTGTTAGCTTGTAGCAATTATACACCGTTAAATTTCGATCGTTTTAATCCTTAAAAGGGGTCATTGTACTCATTATTATGAACAACTTTTACTACGCGACCAACCCTGAAATCATGAAAAAAAATCAGTTGATCCATACATTATGTCGAGTTATGCGAACATAAATCTATGGATCAACTAATTTTTTTTTTCTATGTTTTTTGGTTGGTTACCTATTTTTTTATTATTATTGTACACAATTATAATAATAATATCTTTAATTTGTGCAAGGAAAGCGACGCCTCTGTCAGAGATAAACAAACAGTTTTAGTTACATACATATGTATATTTCTGCTTGAAATCTCAAAGCACCGTTACTAACCAAACTATTCCCCTATAAATTGAAACCAACCAAAATACTTCACCGGAATCCGGACCGGACGTGCGCCGTGGGCGATCGCCCTTCACGGCACGTTAACCGGATAGATGTCTGGTGTCCATCATTGTCTGAACCTTCCACAGCTGTTTGTCAGCAACCGGCGTCACTTTGCCCTTATTACTTTGATTAAACCAATCTTTGTTGAAAAACCTACCGTAACTGTGACTGGTAAGGTGGTAATTGAATTGGCAGGGAAAACAATACATTTTGTTATCTTAATCCATGTATTGTCCGCGGTGAATCTATTAATAATGTTTGTGATGAATGTACTGGGTTTGCTTTTGCAAGTCTGTGGTAGTATAATCTCGTCTTCTTTAAAAAAATGGTCCCCATATGTTTTTGTTCCTTTTCACTGTAGGTGAGTGCGGTTCCAGAGTTAATTCTTTTTACACGACTGGCCAAAAAGGAGTGTAATGTATTCAGGGTTGATGTATGTTTGTATGTGAGTTTCTTTATTCCACCAAAACTTTTAAATGCCTGAACAGATTTTGATGTATGTGGTATCGTTAGAATCCTTACATCATCCCAAATGACACTGGCTATATTTTTTTGACAAAATTCAATATGGCGGCAGTATAGCTCTATTTTGAAAAGTGAAAAAAAATATGTTTTGTTCAATTAAAGAAAAGAAAGAAAGAAAAATATTTTATTCTGCACAAACAAAACGCACAATCAACAATCGGCAATTATTACAATATGGGTATTAAACTGAAGGCCTTGATGAGCACATTCCAAATATATATATATATAATTTATGGGCACCAGTTTAACTTAGGTACGGTGTACGTGCAAAACAAATATTTCATCTTTGGCGACTAAACGGGAGCCGTCCTTGTCCTCGTCCATCCTATCTACGCCTCCCCTCGCCGTGAGACTAAACCACCTTTAGTGCTTAAATTAAAGCCACCTAGCATGAATAAAGCTGGTCACTAAAATGTATAAAATAAAAAATAAAAACTCGACTGCCCTGCTTAAAAAAACGAACTAAAAAGTAAAAAACAAGTTGTATTCCCTGACTAAACAGATAAATAAAACTGTCATTGCAGTCGGGGGACCGCATAAATTAAAGAGTGTTCCACAGAATGATGGTCCCTCGACTGCATGTAATAATATCACAACAAACAATCGCATACAATATAGAAATTCTCAAACTATTATCTTAGTATGATTGTCATCCACAGCCTGTGACATGTATACCTACTGACATGTTAACAATATCAATTATTTGTCACATTGTTAGCAATACATAAGGTGTTGTAATTTGATTTGATTAAACACTGCTATCAATCTAAGTATTGTCAACTATGTTGTGTTTACTTTAATTAACAGGTAACCAATTAAATTGTGGTTCAGTTGTTGATTCAATGAGTTTTGAGTTTGATGCCAATTAATATTGTTTATCAAATTGTAACGAGCAAGTTGGTGTACCTAGTTAGTACACCGTTCATTTGCGAGAAGCTTGTCATGATTCGAAAAGAGAAATTTTTGGTTATGATGATTTAAAACCAGAGGTAAGGCTGATTCTCCACCAGAGATGTGCCATGCTATGTTGCTATGGATGCGTTTGATATTCACCAATCATATTCATTGGTTCACATAGCATAGCACTAGTGACAATGGGTTCAACTGAGCAATTTTTTTATATGGAAGGATGTATGCTATGGATGGAAAGTATGGATGCCGGAGTTGTGTGGCTATGTGCAGAGCAGAGTACCTAGAGCGCCTCTCCCCTTACCGCGCCGCAGCCGCTCCCAGTGGCTTCCCTAAGGCTCAATTTACACTGGCGTGGAACGGAATGGAAGCGATTTTTTTTGTACAAATCATAATGCACTTTATGTCAAAAGTGTTAAGCACAAATTAGATACACACATACGCACAGTTCGCGCATCTGTTGGAGAATACTCGCTCATTCTCGGGAATTCCCGCAGTAATAAGCTCGTATATAGTTTGTACGTTGGACCATTGACATAAATTTCATTTTGCTGTGTACGAAAACTCGATTCCACTCCGTTCCGCGGCGGTGTAAATTGACCCTTACTATCGATGCACAGCTACTTCGCGGCGGTGCATCTTTATAGCACATCTTACTCGCTTCGCTACACAGCTTAGCATTAGTGGAAACGGTACCATAGTTTCGTAGCTTAGCTTTCTTTAAAAAATCTAAAAATTTGCCGCTTTGAATATTTATGTACTTACTAGCTTTTGCCCGCTTTTTCGCCCGTGTGAAAGTCGGTAAAAAGTATGTATAATAATACTAGCTACGCGCGATTTCACCCGCATATGTTTTGATTCCGTGGGAATGTCTGAATAAAAAGTATCTTAGATGTTAATCCTGGTTTTAAACCACCTGTGTGCCAAATTTCATCCAAATCCGTTCAGTGTTTTTTTGCGCGGAAGAGTAACAAACATCATCCATCCATCCATACAAACTTTTACGTTTATAATATGAATGGGGTAATCAAACAATATAATAAAATTATTAGAAGTAAATGATTAGAATAGAATATGATTATAGCGTCTAGTTTGTTTCCCACGAGATGTTTCATGAAAACTATTCAAGCATAACCACTGAAATATCTATAAGGCTACATACGCAACTGCAATATAGCAATTGACAACCTGCATGCTCTAGGTACACTCACAGCGACTTACATCGCCGGCGACTCGCTAGCGATATCAAAATCTCACATCCAGACGGACTTTGACAGCCGATTTGTCAGTAGCGATGTCAAAATCAGAAGTTGCGCCGTGATGGCTCAGTAGTAACGGCCGCGACTTACCTAGCTGTAGGTCATAGGTTTGAACCTAGTTATTCGCTTTATTTTGTGTAAATTATTTCATCACCACTGCTCTGAACACAGTGAAGGAAAACATTGAGAAGAAACATGTCAACATGTTCTAGAACCAAAAATTCGAAGACATGTGACATCTACCAACCCGCATTAGACCCGCGTGATCGATTGCGGCCCAGTCCCTCTCACAGAGAGAAGACTTGTGTCCCAGCAGTGGGGACATTATAGGCTAATTATGTACTATGTATATGTCAAATTCTTTGCTACATGTGTACCTAGCTGTAGGCGTTATCAAGTTTGTCTTTTGTCATTCAAACAAATCCTTTATAAAACACAAAAAAGAACATAAACGTCACAGTCATAATACATTGTAACTTTTCACTTCAATTTTATCGATATAAATCAAGATAAACCCTCCAGTGATTCCGTTAAATCGTGAAAATTTTGCAAAAGCTAAACTTTGTGAAGTGTGTACGTGATGTGAAAATCGAATGGACGAAGGGTTAACGACTATTGTTTTTTACAAATGCCAGCGGTATATCACTGGGCCGCACTATTTGGTTGGTCCCTCCCGTTTTGTACCTCAAATGCGGATTTTTGGGGAAAAAATCGAATGGCCAGTTACTGTTGTAATTGAGCCTTTTTTTTTTGTTTATACCTCCAATTGTTATTCAAAGATTGGTTTATTAGTATCGTTGAGTAAATATTCTATGTTCCGTTGTTTTATTTTTGGGAAACGCTTCAGATTTTATGAACACTTTTAGCTTAAATTACTTAAAAACCAGGGGCTGTATTGATGCCATTCATAATTTTAACAAATGCTTTTATGAAATAAAACCTTTCAAATGAGGTTCATGAGATTTTCTTCCTTTTTTTCCACACAATTTTTTTATAGGTAGGTATAACAAACAGCCTGTATTAAAAACATACAAATCTTACCAAAATAATTAGCCCACTAAAACAACTAATCACATTACCCATCGCTTATTTGTTAGAAAACAACGTCGCAGCAATTCAATTAACTTTTAATAAAAGCGCAATCGTGAACCCGTTACAGTGTAAACTGCGGGCCCTATTGTTGCCACCCGAGAACTTCTACTTAATTAACTTCGCCTGTCTTTCCAATCTTGACCCGGTAGTTACTTACGTGGGGTTAGTTCGAGTTCGATACAAAGGAACAACGAATAACTTCACCAAGGTATTTATTCTTTGAGGTTTTCTTCGAGGAGTACTTACTATTTTGTTCTATCGGTGCTGATGTTGTTGTAGGATGTTCATCTTGGGGCTTATTGGGGCGATATTGGAATGAAATACATACATAATCAGCCTATAATGTTCCCACTGCTGGGACACAAGCCTCCTCTTTTCGAGAGGGAGTGGGCCGTAATCCACCACGCGGGCCCAGTGCGGGTTGGCAGATGTCACATGTCTTCGAATTTTTGGTTCTAGGACATGTCGGTTTCCTCACGATGTTTTCCTTCACCGTTTGGAGAGCAGTGGTGATTAATTAATTTACACAAAGTAAAGCGCCTGTCTGGGTTCAAACCCGAACCGAAAGAAACTCGTATTGGAATGAAAACCTACGTAATGCGCGCCCTTGGCCACTAATAGCTGCTTAATGGCATGGCTTTAATATTTTAATACAGCTAGAGCGATTGAGCAATGGCTCAAATTATTCTTCTGTAGTATTGATACGAACTTAGACTGTCGAACCTCCGCTTCGCCGATAACACCGTCCTTTTTTCCTCATCAGCGGCTGAGTTGGGTTACATGCTCGCAGACTTGAACAATGCAAACTTCGAGATTGGACTTAGGATGAACGTGTCAAAGACCAAACTCATGACCAACAGCATCAAAAGTAGACTATATATTGGGGAGATGAGATTGCATATGTCCAAGACTATATCTATCTAGGCCAAATAGTCTCCTTCCATGCGCGACAAGACAAATAAGTTGCTCGACGCATCGAGAGCGCCTGGAGGAGCTATGGTCAATGAAAGATCTCCTAAAAGAAGATCTACCGCTATGTCTCAAAAGGACAATTATGGACATGTGTATTCTTCCCATTCTCACATTTGATGCTTCAGCAGAGGTCCAAACTCGAGGTTAGCCATCGAGCCATGGAGCATAATATAGGGTTCGAATTTTTGACCGTATAAGGAACAGAATACTGCACGCCAAAACCAAAATAACAGACGTTACCTAGAAAGCCGCCAAACTTAAGCGGGACTGGGCCGGACATGTCTGCCGCATGTCAGATGACAATTGGGCTAAGAGAACCACCGAGCCACGAGGCATCGTGCGTTTAGTGGGACCCCTACTAAACGCACGATGCCATCGCGGCAGGCCGCGACGTAGATGGCGGAACGAGCTTGACTCCTACCGTAGGTACTGGCCGGTACTCGCAAAAGACAGAACTGTGTGGAAAAGTAGAAGGAGGCCTTTGCCCTGCTGTGGGACAAGACTGGCTAGTTAGATAGATAGAATAATAAAAAGAGTGCTCCTACAGGGTGGCATCGACGTGCAAACTGAAACCATGAATTCAGCACATGATTTTAGATGACGATTCTAGTTCGTAGATAGTCGGTTATCAAAAATAAAATCAGCTGTTCCATAGAAAACCTACCGGTTTACCAACACGATCGAATGTATGGAACAGAATTTTTTATTTAATACCTACAAAAAATTTCACCACAGGGTTGTTCAGAATCATGTACGGGATCCAAGGTCATAGGTTGCGCGTCGATGTCCCTACGAAAAAATAAAGATACTCAAATAGTGCGTAAAAATGCGAGAGAAAAAATTCGGGGCTGTATTTAAGTGACATAACAACAAGATCAAGATATCAATACTGTCAAGTAACGAAGTTACACCAATCTTCTAGACACGAATGACATTTCTAAGTAATGCAATATATTTTCTGTCTAACTAATTCCATACTCGTCTCACTTGAGCCCCGAAGTTTCGAAAACAGTTTAATGTTTATAAATAAAAACTGGCATTTACACTGAAAACCATTTCAACTATACTTTTGGACGGCTAACAGGCCTAAAGATCTTCATTTGAATAAAATAACTTTGCAGGTTGTTTTGATTAAACGCCTCCATCATTCACCTGCCCTTTTATCACAATTTGTTTGAGGTCGGCGCAACATGTCTTTTCCTTCCATACTTATATCTCAGTCGTCATTTCGGTAGTTACCCCCTTTCTAACCATATCATCATTCACACAGTCCATCCATCGTTTCTTTGGTCTTCCCCTACTCTTATAGCCATCGTCATTCATACTTAAAACTTTCCTCACGACATTTTCCTCATTCTTTATTCATGATTAAACGTTTTATGAATCAAATTATTATGACCCCGAACAAATAACAAACTGTTTGAACGTTCAACTCATAACATATTGATTCAGTCTTTAACGCCCTTTAAATGTCAATCGGTGAACAAATACTGTAGTTAAGACATTACTACAAGTACGTACTTATCGAATATGTTGGTATACATCTTCAATCATATACATTAAGAATGGCAGCCTTGACAAAATATTTAAGGCATATTTTTGTTAATCTTTGAAGGGCTTGTGGCTAAGTAATAACAGCCGCACGGGTCGATCGATCTGGTTAAGCTACGCTTGCCGCGGTTGGTCCGTGGATGGGTGACAATTTTCACATACCAAGACCCCTCCATGCCTCTGAAAGCACGTTAAGCCGTTGGTCCCGGCTGTCATTCGTGGATCTTTGACAGTCGTTACGGGTCGTCAGTAGCCCAAAAGTCTGATAACCAGTCTTACCAAGGGGTATCGTATTACCCATTAACTGGGTTGTGGAGGTCAGATAGGCAGTCGCTTCATGTAAAATATTGGTATTCAGCTGCATCCGGTTAGACTGGAAGCCAACCCCAACATAGTTGGGAAAAGGCTCGGCAGATGACGATTTTTGTGAATATTTGTTTGTTCAAGGCGGAATACTCTAGTGTTGTGATAAAGATAAATTATTACTAATTTTCTTGATTTTTTTTTTTTTTTTGTTACCATATCACAAGCATTAGGTTGCTTAGCTTGGGACAAATGGTGCTGTGTGAAATGTCCAGGGATTTATTTTTTTATTTATTTCTATTTTATTTTTTTTATTGCTAAATGGGCTCTTAACCTCGATCACGCCTGATTGAAAACGATGGATGAGGTCTATGATGGAACGAGCGTGCCCAGAAGATGGGTTACATGTGGGAGGGAACAGAGTAGAGAGTTCCATACTTTGACTATGCGCATAATCAACGTGGAGGATAAGCGCTGAGTATGACTTTAGTAATTAAAAATACTACTTTATTAATTGAACAAAAGCCCATGAAAGGTAGATTTAGCGAGAGCAGTGGAGGCCCTGTGGTAACGCAGGCGCTTTACTTTGTGTAATTAATTTCATCACCACTGCTGTTAAAAACGGTGAAAGAAAACATTTTGAGTAAACCGTCATGTCCTTGAACCAAAAATTCGAAAATATGTGACATCTACCAACATACTGGGCCCGTGTGGTGGATACACGGCCGGTCTCCTCACAATGGTTTTCATCACCGTTTCGAGAGTAGTGGTGATGAAATAATTTACACGAAGTAAACAGCCTGCTTGGGTTCGAACCCACGAACAACTTGTAAGCCGGGCCGTTATCACTGAGCCTCCTCTGAAACAATAACTAGCTAATGAATAAACACCCCACATATTCCGATGGTAACAAAAACGCGAACACCCACCCAATAAGCTAATAAAAAAGAGACCACAAAACTAATTAATAACTCAGTCTAAATCCGTACCGCAAACTTGGAGAGCATGACGTAAAAAAACCGTCGATGTCCGGGGGAAGTTTAGCCGGGGTGTCAGTACAAAAACAATAAAACAACAATATGGGTCAAACTCATATAACTCTCTGAGCTAACTTCATTAATTAAGACTTCAGTCCTGAAGCTTTCGCACAGACTATAGTCGGTAGACTATTACGGATCTGACGGTACCGAAATAGCATTCGTGGTGGCAATACTTAAAGAAATAGATGGAACACTCTTTGTACACCATTATTACAATACAACTTTTTTAAGAGGACATGTATTAAATCGAAGCTTTATACATATAATTCTCATTTGCTTTTCTAAAAATATGATTGAACATTCTAATATATGTATAATTATGCTCTTTTTGTGAACTTCAAATAATTCCTAAAAATACTGAAACGAAAAGAAATATTTATTTATGTAAGTAGATTTTTTAAGACACTTATATGTCACTTTATACGTCAATGTTTTGTTGGTAAAGAACTAGATGGCGCCAGCATTTCCTAGCTGACTGATTCTTGAGAAGAAATGCCGAAACAAACTCAAACTTTATGGTCTTTTTACACTCCAAAAATTATATCATTAGGATTTAATGTGAGTCTAACAACGCAGAGTAATGTCTGGAAGGGCCTTTTTAAGAAAGAACCATTGTGCAACAGACGGAAAGTGGTCATCTCTAGAAGCCCGTGTCCGTGGAGTTTCTTGCGCATAGGTACCTACTACGCTTTTGGATTTAGCTTCATCTTTCTGACTGACCGACCCCTTGACAATTCAAAAGTGCCTGTAATTGGTTGATCCACAAAAAACAGCCTCTGATTTAACGTGTCTTGTTAACTGGCATTCATTCTCACCACTTATTAATAGACAGTGGATAGGGATGACAGAAGATATGTAGGTATGAGCGAGAGAATAACTGTACCAATTATACCGCTACCGAGAAGATACCGCTACAGACTCAAGGCTTACCCTTGAGTCTGCAGCGGTATCTACAACGCCACATGCGAACAACGCGTCATACTGACGTCACACAAATCCTGTATCTCGCAAGCAGAGTTTACCGCGCAATTAGCATATACACAAACTTTCCAACATCAATCGTTGGGCTGTTGCCCACCAGACAGAACACCCGTCTGGTCGGAGGATCCTCCTCTTTCTCTGGAGGATGGGTGAACTTTACACCCTGTTCCCCATACCTCTAAAAGTCCATCAAAAGTAGGACACCGACTGTGATCGGCAGCTAACGGACAGCAATCGGCGACCGATCAAAACCGTTCCTCAGCGACAGGTTTCACTAAGCTTTACTAGCGAAAAACTATTATTTTTGTGAGAATATTTTCAGGTTTTCAGGTCCAGCGGCTAAGATTTGTTAAGTAACCTCTTTTCTTTTCTCTCGCAGTAATCTTTTGCTATATTAGATAAATCTTATTTCACCTTGATAATAATAGTACAATTACTTTATGAAAACACTGATCACTTTTGGACTGGTCACATTAAAGCATGTAATTAATATGAACTATAATAATAGTCTCGTTCGTCAGCAGTGGTGACCCAGTGGTAACGGCCACCACTTACGAGTTTTAGGTTGTGGGTTCGAACCCAGGCATGCACTTTACTTTGAGTAAATAATTTCATCACCACTGCTCTCAAAACGGTGACTGAAAAAATCGCGAGGAAACCGACATTGTCCTAGAACCAAAAATTCTAAGACGTGACATCTACCAATCCGCACTAGGCCCGCGTGGTAGATTTTAACCCACTACCTCTTGCAAAGAGGAGGCCGGTGTTCCAGTGCAGCGGTGGGAACATTATAATCTGATTATGCTATATAGTCCGTTCGTTAACGCATCACATTTTTGACGTCACTATTTGCATCGTTCAAATATGGAACGTTTTTTGTAAATCAATAAAAAATAAATTTTGCGGGAATGACGTTCTTAAAAACAAAACTTATGTTGATCAATGGACAATCAAAATACTATATTCGGTTAGACAATGTTATTATAACGCGTTCCTTTCACATTGTTTAAACAAGTACTGTCACTTTCTCTGTCATTTCGAAGTCGAACATTTTAATGTTTCCATTTAAATCCAAATCAGTTCAATCAATCAGAATTGATTGAGTGAACAGATGGAAGTAAAAGTCATTCAAGTGATTACCTTGAACATTTCAATTTGAAATTGTATTTATAGAATCAATTTAAATGGATTTTAGTACCTTCCGCTTATTTCACGCCCGCACACTGAAAGTATTTTTATAGAAAAAACATGGCCATCGAACATGACCCAAATGTAACTGAAATCTACCAAGCGTAGGTATGTAGATAAAAATGGAAGATTCCCATTGAAGACCCGAAATTAAGAGGTTTGCAGTTTTCATAATCATGTTTTTTTGCCAATTATAATTTCCTCAAAATCAATATCTTTATTGCAAATAAACTTAAAAAAAAACTTAACCAGCAGGGTAAGCTTTTTTTATTAAGTAAAGCTGAAGAGTCTGTTTGTTTGTTTGAACGCGCTAATCTCTGGAACTACCAGTCGGATTGAAAAAATATTTTTGCATTTGGTAACCTAATTGTCAAGGAAGATTAGGTATAGGCTATTTAACATCAAGCTAGAAACCTTAGGAGCTGAGCAAAAATAAAAAGAATCAGAAAGAACGCTAAGTAACAACGAAGTAATAGGTGGTTTGGGAGAAAGAAAGAAAGAAATTTCACGCGGACGAAGTCGTGGGCAAAAGCTAGTTTATTTATTTTTCTTTTCAAAAAATACTTTTCGCCACACTAGGAAGTACTCCTGTTAGTGTGTAGTTAAATAATAATACCACAAGAAAATTCACAAAACCGGCCTTTAACTACAAATAAGTAACAACGTTCTGTTGAATATTAGGTAATCAATTAACATAATTTTATTAGCCGTATTTACTGCTTTCGACGCAAATAATAGGCTTTATTAAAACTAACTTTGTTTTATTATAGCCATTAAAATGTCGGACCATCACGCGATATTAAAACGGGTTACTGAATTAGGTGAAAGTTCGTGAGCAGTTTTTGGATATTCTCCAGGAACTGTAAGACTACCTTGAGTATAATTTTATTAATGTCAAGAAGTAAGATAAATTCCCAAATGTCTGACGTTTGGAATGATAATTATTATTTAGTAAGTAAAAAGATTGCAGTGAGGACGTTTCTTTAAAATTATTAATATTAATGTTCTCGTACTAATATTTGGTTTTTAGAAGGTATCTTCAATAAACAAATTCTTAATGGTACATTTATGGTATCCATATGGTACACTATTGGTATCCATTAAGGTATACACACAGTATCCACATTGACTTATTAATAAGTAAGGGTTTTTTTTTCTATGTTTGTATCTGTAATTTATATGGTGTACATAATAAACAGTATACTATTTATTCCTCTAGCAATGATGCTGCACTATATTACTAATCTAATACATTACTAATCTGCAACATTAGTCACGAGAGTCAGCCTACATTTTTGCTCCTCCATACTGCGACAAACAGTAACTAGAGGGGCTTGTGGCTTAGTAATAACAGCCGCACGGGTCGATCGATCAGGTTAAGCTACGCTTGCCGCGGTTGGTCCGTGGATGGGTGACCATTTTCACATACCAAGACCCCTCCATGCCTCGAAAAGCACGTTAAGCCGTTGGTTCTGGCTGTCTTCTGGTTCTGGATGGATCTTTGACAGTCGTTACGGGTCTTCAGTAGCCCGAAAGTCTGACAACCAGTCTTACCAAGGGGTATCGTATTGCCCAGTAACTGGGTTGTGGAGGTCATATAGGCTGTTACTTCATGTAAAATACTGTCATTCAGCTGCATCTGGTTAGACTGGAAGCCGACCCCAACATAGTTGGGAAAAGGCTAGGCAGATGATGATACTGCGACAACCAGTCTATTCATTAAAAAAAAACAGCGTAGGTAAGTAATAAAAACCTTGTACAGCATAACTAGCCTATAATGTTGCTGCAACACAGGCCTCCTCTCTGCGAGAGGGGCTGGACCCTAATCCTTTACGCGGGCCCAGTGCGGGTTGGTGGATGTCACATGTCTTCGAATTTTTAGTTCTAGAACATACCGGTTTCCTCACGATGTTTTCCTTCACCGTTTTGAGAGCAGTGGTGATGACATTGCCTGGGTTCGAACGTACGATCTACAACTCGTAAGTTGGGAACGTTACCACTGGACTGGGCTGCTTAAGGGCTGATTTCTACATCGCATCGCCAGATAACTTATAGTCTAGGAATAACACACATAGGTCATAGTCATAGGTCGTTTGACAGTTTTTGTATGAAATAACTGTCAACATTTCAAGATTATGCCTCGAATAAAGTTATCTGGCGATGAAGAAATCAGCCCTAAGAATAATAAAAATGTACAATCACTTTTTGTTTTGGTCTCAAATTCAACAAACAAGTAACACTCATTCCCTATGATTTTGTGGAGTCCTACCGCTTAGGTGCTGTGTGTCCACTGGTTCTGTTAGTTCCGCGTGAGCAGATGCACATCACCAATATGTGTACTTTCTCAACTTGACTGGTGAGACCCGCTTGTGGGCCAGCCGAGCCGATTCGCTATTGATGAAGACACCTTCTCTCACGCTTCACTATCCACTACCGCTTAGGTGCTGTGTGTGCCGGGAATTCTTATGTGTAATGTGGAAGAAAAACCCCGACAAGAGTATTCACCAAGCATTTTTATTGAACTAACTACAGTAATGCGAATGTAATAATATATAAACGTAAGTAAATGAGATCGCGGGCGTCTGCATTAAATTGTCGAGCGTGCTCGTACAGATTTATTTATCAGTATAAGACCATGCAGTTTGCTTGGAAAAAGTCTTCCGAAGTCTTTCCAGGAGTTCTTTTCCTGTTGAGAGCAGAGGTGATGAAATAATTTACACAAAATAAAGTGCCTGCCTGAGTAAACAGACCCTATATAAACAGTATTAAAAAAAAAAACGTTGAAGAGAACTTGTGATTCGTTGCTATCAGATGTATAATCGAATGATGGAGTGCGCGGTAGTTTAATTAGCGCACTACTGGGGAAGCAGGAAAGGGGAAAGAACTGAAAATAATTTCATTTCACTGAAGACTACTGGTTTCTATGAAAAATACCCATGCTTTAGTGGTTTTTGAAGGTGGGTTATGCCGAAACTATACAACATGAGTAATGTGGTCATACATTTATTTTTTAAGGAAATCTTATTTTCATTGTCTTCTCAAGCGCTGCGGGGGCCCATTGTTAAAAAGGAGTTCCAACTGCGCGAACGAGTTGCAGCTGTATTTGGTTAGACTTCCAACGTAGTTGGAAAAAGGCTAGTTTAGCAGGTGATGAAGAAGAATGAGTTGGAGAATGTAGCAAGCTACACGTAGTAGTGTAACTAGATCTCAAGAAATAAATAAATCAACAAATAAATACACGTCATTATCTACTTTATCATACTTACTAACAGGCTAGGTACTTGTGAACATAATATTTTCTGTGCGTATAAAAGCATCCGTTCAAGGCATTTAATCCTACGGCTTACTCCAATGCAGAAAACGGGATTTATAAGGAGCGTAGCAGATGTTTTGTACACTTAGTTAAACTTACTTTTACCCAAATATAATACGCCATTTTCATCTTTGACTCTTCAATGTTAAGGTCCGAATTCCCGTGACAGAACTGTCGATTAGAGGCTGAGTTTTCGTTGTCCTTGGTACTCGTAAGATTCTTAATGCGTTTACTATGTATAGCTATGAAATTATCACATTTGTAGCGGCATCTACAATGCCACATGCGAACAATGCGTCATACTGACGTCACGCAAATCTTGCATCTCGCAAGCAGAGTTTACCGTGCAATTAACTGAACTTTACTCCCTGTTCCTCATACCTCCAAATATTTATTCGTTGTTTGTGTTATAGTCAGAAACTTCAATCAGGAATCGTATGGTAAGTTACATACATATTTATAAAATACTGAAAGTTTTTCTTGAAGTCGATAGATTCAGTCATATGAGTAAAAAAATCTGCTGCTTCTCTAGATATATAACCCTCGATGAACACATCTCTTTGCATGGTAGTAATTTAAAAACGGTAAAAAGGAAATTGTCAAAAAAGCGGCCTTGTGCGAGTCAGACTCGCACACGAAGGGTTCCGTATCTCAAGGCAAAAAACGCCGAAACAAACACGTTTTTCGTATGGAGACCCCCATTAATTTTTAACATTATATTATTTTTAATAATTGTTGTCATAGCGGCCACAGAAATACACACTGAAAATTGCAACTGTCTGCCCATTATGGTTCATGAGATACAGCCCTCTGACAGATGGACGGATGGATGGATGGACAGCGGAGGCACCCTTTGTACAGAACCCTAAAAACCATGCCTCATAGATGGGTTTGGTCTAGTAGTCTTCATGGTGGTTGGTTGGTTGGTGTTAGTGTTATAGGAGTTCTTTTGTTTCAAGCAGACACTTACTAAGAGATTAACACTAAAAATAAAACCTCCTTTTCATAAATTCCCAATAGATTAGGAATATAGGCCAAGGTTTCTTGAGACCAGTTTGAGTTACAAAGAGCGTCGATATTTCAATCTATATCCTGAGGGAGTTTCTGCCACGTTCGCATAAAAAGCAGATCGAATGTGCTAGACAAGACACCTGGATATTATTCTTAAGGTGACCTAGAAAGAAAAAAGCTTTCAAGTACAATATTATGTGCGTATAAATCTGTATACTACTAATAAAGCTGAAGAGTTTTTTTGTACGCGCTAATCTCTGAAACAACCAGGTATATTTGAATTTTTTTTTTTTTGCATTTGATAGCCTAATTCTTGAGGAAGGCTATAGTATATTTAACATGAGGCTACTATTGAGAAAAACAGTGGCAATAATAAAAGCGGCAGTGGTGTGATAGTTACTATATTTTTACACAAAAGTGTCAATGTACAGAACATAAACAAAACCGTAACTATTCTTATTTTAATTAGGTGACAGGACATGTATAAATAAGATTATTCACACAGGCCAGTGCATACGTATATGCAACCTACCATAGCTACAACCCTTAGGAGCCGAGCAAAGCGAAAGAGTCAACTATGCGAAAACAAAGTTATAGCGTAGGCAGGCGATGCGATGCGACGGGGTGGGTCAGAGGAACAAGTAAGCTCGCACGGTCGCGGCGGTCAAGTCGTGGGCAGAAGAGCGCAGGTGGCGTTCTGTAATTTCTGCCTATTCCCATGGAAATAAAGTATTGAAGGCATGAAAGGATGTTTATAAAAAACACGCAATTAATCAATAATATTAAAGAACGATAGCCTTTCAGCCGACAACAACCAATTGAAGAGCACTCGTATCTCATTAAATCGATTTTCTCCACAGTTACGTAAAACCAAAATAAAAAAAAGTTCCAATTAATTTATTAGATAAATATTATTATTGAATAAATCATAAAGTGGGTTAACGAACAGTTGTTAGTAATTCCGAGAAACGTCAATACGTTGAACATATTAATGAAGGCAATTGTACGCACGGATGGAAAAATACAAACGACGCGTTTAGCTGACGGGTCGGCCATGTTTCTGAAATATACAGGGCTGGAGATGATGCGGGTGCGCCACAATTTAGCTTTGAATGCTATTGGTGGAGAGCTATTATTTTAATTTTCTATAAATTATGACGGATTAATAATTTGAATGTTACTTTTGAACGATTTTATTGGGGAATTAGGTCCAGCACGTTCCTAGCTTTCGGCTTAAAGATGGTGATGATGATTCGTATGTAATAAAATAACCGGTCAAGTGCGAGTCGGACTTGCGCACCGAGGGCCCGTACTTTGTAGTTATGTACCAAAAAAAATTAAAGGGATTTTGGATTTTTTCCTTGTCTTGTGCTAAATGACATTGCTTCTTGGCAAATTTCATGATTCTAGGTCAACGGGAACAACCCTATAGGTTTTGATTCCGGAACATTAACGCCCCTTTCTTTTGGTTGCGTTGACTTAGAAGTTTGATTTTTTCACTGCTTCAAGGGATTCCAGCCCTTGAGTATTTGATATTCATTTCAACTTGATAACCCCATGCGTTCCTGAGAAAATGGTTCTTGACAGATGGACAGACAGATTGACAACGAAGTAATCTTATAAGGGATCCGTTTTTCCTTTTGAGGTACGGCACCCTAAAAAGAAAACAAAGAGGATATATTTATGCGTTTTTACAATTTTCTGGTGCCGATGTAATCAGTCATGACGGAGCCGAAACAAATTGTTTGAAAATTGCCGAAACAATTGTACAAATTGTTTGGCATTTATCATCCCGTTTCGAAATGGAGAATTCGAACTTGAGAACTTAGCTTACTTTAGCATTAGATGACTCCTTCAATGTAGCCAAATAATTATTTCTTACGTTTATAGCGCAAGAAATTTTGAATTAAAAAAAAACATCTAAGTATTGCTCATCACACGTTTTCAATATCAAATTTTCTATTAAAAAACCAGGTGTAAGTCTTGGAGTAGTGGTGACCCAATGGTAACGGCCGCGACTTACGAGTTGTACGAGTGTCGTGGGTTCGAACCCAAGCAGGCCCTTTACTTTGTGTAAATTATTTCGTCACCACTATTCTCTAGACGAAGAAGGGAAACATTGTGAGGATCCAGGTCCTAGAATAAAAAATTCGAAGACATGTGACATCTACCAACCCACACTAGGCCCGCGTGGTGGATTACAGCCCACTCCCACTCACAAAGAGGAGGCATGTGTCCCAGCAGTGGGAACATTACAGGCTGATTATGGTGTAAGTCTTGGAAATAGTTGAAATAAAGCAGCGAATAATAACGATGACGTCACACAAAACAAAATAATAACTACAAGCTAAATAAATAATTGAAACAAAGTAACCTTTCCATTAAATCCTCCCAATTACGGCTCCGCGAAACATAAATCCCCGTACATTTCCAAACAAAATATACGAATCCCGTATCCGAAATACAAATTGCAATAAACTAATTTGTTACATTCGTGCAAATGAAAACCTTTCATAAATCAGCCTGAGGATTGACGCGGTAACATTTGCGTTTTATCACCATCTTTTCTGGGGGTACATTTTAATTAGAGAGTACCTACTGCGAACACGGGTCTTAGGGAAACGGGTGTTTTAGATTATAATATTATTTTGTTAGTTGATATTAGATTGATTGATGTTGTGTTCATTCATTTTACAATTTTCTGGTGCCGATGTCATCAGTCATGACATACGGTCCCGAAACGTGGACACTGACGGTCGGGCTGTTCTACAAATTCAAGGTCGCTCTGCAGGCTATGGAGCGAGCTATGCTCGGAGTGTATTTGAAGGATAAAATCAGGATTGAAATTATGCGGAAAAGAACCGGAGTTGCCGACATGGCTTGCTGGCTATGTTTTTCAAAGACCTATGCCTTAATACGCACTTATCAATAATCCTAATTATTTGTGCTTATGTGTAATAATATATCTATATAAATAAAAAGGAATTAGCGCATAACTTCCGATCGACTGCACCAAATTGGATATTTTTTTTTGTGTTTGTTATTGTTAGGACAAGGTTTGTATAGAAGAAAATTAAAAGAAAAAAAAATATGGCGGTACGACGGGTCAGCTATTACGATTCGATTGCACCTACCACTGTTTGTCTCAGCATCACTCAAAGGTAGAAAATGCCTATAGAATTGAGTTCGCCCCTTTACAATTGCGTGCTTGAAGTATTAAATAAATCCTAGAGGCTCGAAAGTAACTCTGAAACTTGAATCAAACTATTGCGTATTGGTAGGCTTCGGCTGTTCACAGATTTGCCTCAATTTATGCCTCACAATGATCTTTAAACCTAACACGTTACTGCTGAGCGTGACTCTGAATGGCGCAACACAAAGTGCATCGGAATACGAATGCACACTCTGTATTTTGTGTCGAAGTTTGCTGTTGAAGTGTTGTCGTCCCTTTGTAAATTAGTAGTTTACATATTTGTGTTATAAGCGTTTGTTTCCATACTTATGCTAATTTATATAGGTTTCATTTTTATATCACCTCCATAGGGTAGGTACCACTATCACTCCTGATGGTAAACGATGACGCGGTCCACGATGATACGCGCTTGTTCAGAATAACTCAACTCTTTCTATGATTTGCTTTTTGTGGCTATTGAAACTTCCCTATTTTCCCTTTTGTAAAATTCTAGGTGCTGAAACTATTTTATTTGTCAAAACTAAACTAAAAGTAAGTTTCTTTTTATAAACTATTTTATTTGTTTTGTTTTGTTTGTTGTTATCTATAATATATAAATTAATCGCTGAATGTGTTGCTAAGCGCAAATCTCGAGAACAGCGGAACCGATTTCGATAATTCTTTTTTAGATTATTCCTTGAAGTACAAGGATGGTTCTTACGGAAAAAAAAAATAAGAAAGTTGCTTTACGCGGACGAAGTCGCGGGCAGAAGCTAGTTATTATTATATTCTTTACTTCTAATAATACAAACAATAATATCTAAGAATATCTAAGCTATGAGTTAAGAGTTAAGAAAATAACAAAAGTATCCTATGTAATTCCAACTCACGGCGTACTATTGTTTAAGTTCCATGTTCTGTTACCTAAAATCAAACATCCCAATAATCCAATAACCATTTAACATCTAAAACCCAGCATTAAATTCCACATTTTCTGAGTTATCCCCACCCCCATTATCGGACGATAGTCAGCTCACGTTCGAAAACAATGAAAATTTTCCACTGCGGTTCTTTGAAATCTAACAAAGGGACAATCCAAAGTCAATGGTCACGTTTGACCCAAAGTCACCAAGTTTCCTGGTCGTATGACGAGGGGTTATGGACTGAGAACTATAACTGCACCCTAATTGCGTAACTCACTATCAATCTCAATCTGAATTATTTTGAAGGACATTGCTAATCCATTGGTCATGTGTTACAAAAATTTGTCTGTCTGTCTCAACAACGTAAATAACGCGATAAATTATGTTGAACTGTCAAAATTAAACCTACTGATAGTGTGTTACACAACTAGCCCGTTTTTGACAAACTATTTAGAGTAAAAATGTATACTTTTATTAGAGAACCTTGTATTATTAATGCACCAAGAACACAACCAAAGCAGTAAAGCCTTTTATTTTCTGGGACACTTTTGTTTCCAATTAGTTTCAGGCGAATAAAAAAGCCTACTAATGATGCGGCGAGAAACTAGAAATTTTAGCATTGATCACAAACACGAGGGCTGAGCGTAATTTCCTAAGTTCAATCCCCATCACGGATAAAGTGTTCGCCCCCTATTACATGAGACTTAATCATAACTTGCGGTCGCAGGTTTTAACACACTTCTCTGGCGAATTCTTTGGGGAATAAAGATGTGAACAAAAACATTTTCTATTTCAGAACAAAGCCATTTGTCTTCCTCAACAAATCGTAAGTCCCGATTGTCACAAAGAGCTGTACCGTGGGTAAGATCGGATGCATACCGGTCACGTCGCAAGACTTCTAGACGACGCCGACGCAGCGACGTCTGTTTTAAAACAAAGTGAAAATCTGCACTCGTAGGTACAAATAGTTCAAAGGTTCATGTTTTGAAGAGGGTAGTAAAACCTTTGTCCGTTTGTTGGACAAATCGGGATCACTTAGAATAAAATCACGACCGTGATTTGTTTCATAATACTTGAACGCTCTGTGCTTCCTTCCGAATAATTGTGGCTTTTTAAACAGAGGGGCAATTCTCGTTATTTTAATAACACTCTCAGTCTGATCTTAGTCTGTCAAAAATACGTTTAATTTCCCTACATTTTGACAAGTTTTTGACATTTTGTTGTCGCCGAGATGAGACTACGACTAGATTTTGAACGTTTTAAATTACGAGAATTGGCCTTCAGTTCATCACTACAGACATAGTCCGTCAATGTTTTTTTTCTATCCGATTAAAAAAAAAGAGGAGATTTTCAATACATTTGTATTTTTTTTATATCTATAAGGCATTGACTGCCACTGCGGTCACCGATGTCCGTCAACAATAGATTTTCTATTGTGTCTGTTGTCTGGCAGTCAACGCGTGAACTTTTTTTTTCAAATTGGTTATAAACGCTTATGGTGGTCCCATATAAATTTGGTCAAGTTCTGACGAATGGTTTTAGAGTTAGCTTCAATAATACGTATTTTTTCCGCTTTGTGTATGTTGATCGTGTTATAATAATAACTTCCTGTTACTCGTATTTACTTAGCAAGTACTTGTGTTGGGATACCTACCCCAGGTATCCCAACAAACAAGTGAAAAATAAATACTTTATTCCAAAAAAAAAACAACCAATTTCCAAAAATAACAATACAAAGTTAAAAATATCTTTAATTTCGGATGTCAGTGGCAAAAAACAAAAAAGCAAAGACCGACTTCCAAAATTATAGTAATTTTTCTCTTTGTAGGGTTTTTTATGGAAGTCAGTTTTGTTTGTAATCACCGATTGTTTTAGGAAAGAAAAAACTGGTGATGTCACTATTGCATTAGCCAGATAACACTGAAATAACAAAACTTCATGTATCACAGGCTAAATACAACTACCGTTTCTCCCAAGTTTCACCAGAAACCAGTATCCCAAAAGAGCTTACGTATCGTATGATTATTACAACAATAGAGTCATAATTTTGTCAGTTGAAACGTCTTCCTCAAATCCTTCCTCAATAGACCAAAAGTTTCATACTCCAGAACAAAATCTCGTCTGAAATAAGACGTCTCCCTGAAATCCGTAGTTTCGTTTGTCACAAAGCTGCACTGTGATCTCATCGAAGATCGCATGTACACCAGTCACGTCTCGTAGCACCCGAGCTACGATGCTACGACGCTACGAATGTCTACGACGCCGAATTTGTAGCTGTGGCCGCTAACGTTTTACGTAGACGCTTTTATTATGGAAACCACCTTGGGTATTGATGTTGGGGCGTTTCTCTGCAGCATTTAAATAGCTTTGTATAAAACTGTTTGGTTTTGTTCGATAATTTTACAAAATATTACTTAACTAAAACATAAAGCATGAAGATTGATTTTAAGTAACTTGTATAATATTTATTGGTGACAAAAAATCTTAAAATTTATTTAGTTTATTAAGTCTTAACATTAAAATCCTAATTCATTAATAAAAAGGAATTAGGAAATTTCTAAACGGCTGGTTGACACTTCCCGTGACCCAAGGGCTGGCTTTTACCTTAGCCAGAGGATAAGCATTGCCATACAACGTGGTGATGCCACAAGTCTCTTGGATACATTACCAGTTGACAGCGATGCGACTGAATTTTTCGACGCAATATTTTAGTTTGTGAATAGTTTTAGGTAAGTTAGGGTATAATTTTGTTATTTTTATATAATAGTACAAAAAACATAAAACAGGGTGCACACTAGAAACGAAACTGTTTTGCCTATCATAAACAAAACAGTATAATCGTGTATCAAAAAATGTTTCTCAAAAAATTTAAACTACTTTTACATTGGAGAGCTTTGTTTCATATTTAGTGCAGAGGTGGCCCAGTAGAAACGGCTGCTACTTACGCGTTGTAGGTTGTAGGTTCGAACCCGGACAGGCGCTTTACTTTGTGTAAATTATTTCATCACCATTGCTCCCAAAACGGTGAAGGAAAACATCGTGAGGAAACCGGCATGTCCTAGAACCACAAATTCGAAGACATGTGACATCTACCAACCCGCAGTTGGCCCGCGTGGTGGATTACAGCCTACTCCCTCTCATAGAGAGGAGGCCTGTGTCCCAGCAGTGGGAACATTATAGGCTGATAATGGTGTAAGTCTTGCACAACTACAAGCTAAATAAATAATTGAAACAAAGTAACCTTTCCTTTAAATCCTTACTAAATTACGACTCCGCGATACACAAATTCCCGTATATTTCCAAGCAAAATATACGAATCCCGTATCCGAAATACAAATTGCATAAAACTAATTTGTTACATTCGTGCAAATGATGGTGGACTACGACCCACTCCCTCTCACAGACAGAAGTCCTGTGTCCCAGTAGTGGGAAAGCTATAAGCTGATTATGTGTTTCAAATTGATGTCTCCATGTATGGAAGCCTTGATAGCTTTTGTCTTGCCTTGCTCTGCACACAGCCTAACTATTACAGGTCACGTCGCAGTGCTTCCACTGCAACGCTGAATTTGGTGATAACGTTGTACGTACTTGTAAATGTTTTATTTATAGGAAGCATCTTTTCTATTGCTAGTACTTGAGAAGTACTAAAACGTACGTGCTATGTACTGTTGAGGAGATGTTAAATTTTGTTGTACTGTAATTTTCATCTTATTCTGCGGTAGTCTGCAGCCCGTAATATGCAGTAGAAGATATTTTTAGAAATGATGATTTTATTCTCGGGAAAATTCTCTATTATTATTATTTGTATTTTTTTCAACCAGCTGTAGTCGACCTATTAACTGATTTATCTAACTATACTTACGGTTAAATATCACTTGTACGTCATACAACGCGTACAAGGTGTATTTGTTTATGAGCTAGTTAGATACTTTCAACTCTAATTATATTTCAATTTAGTGGGAATTATTGTCAAAAGTGATAGTTAAATGTTAATCCATCGAAAGGTTGTCTTTAAAATATCGCTTTTAAAGACAGCTCATTGTGTCGCCCCTTATAAAATTTCTATATTTATATCTGTAATATTTATGGTATCCATAAAACAGTGTATTCTATTCTATAAGGCAATGAATAATGGGTATATTATTTGCTTTACCACTTAAGATACCAATTAATTATTTGTGTAGGTGTATTTAATATTTTAGTTTTAGACTTCACACATTCATATTTTTCTCTTCTTGTTCTCACACACTATTGTCTACATTTCTTTTTTAGTTCTCCTTTCCCAGGTCTACTGGAAGAAATTTCTTAATTAATTAATTTCTTTCTTTTTATTTAAGAAATAAGCAGTAACTTTTACAAAAAAAAAAAATGTATATAAGTAGTTTATCAGCCATCTTGTTACCATAACACAAGCATTACGTTGCTTAGCTTGGGACAAATGGTGCTGTGTGAAATGTCCAGGGATATATTATTATTTGTACTCATATTGTAACTATGTCATATCCCTATGTATTTTACTGTTTACATAAATAATAAAATAAATAAATAAATAAGAATAGTAATAATTAGTCGACTATACAAAAAAAAAACTTAAAAACAAACAAAACAGGAATCTCAGAATAATTTGCATAAATAATTATGTCTTCTCTGAGTAACTCAAATCTAGTAAAGAATGATCAATTTTCATTATTTTCTGAAATCATAAATCTGTTTTACATAACAAAGTCATTGTTATCCACACTACACTGCAACTCTTACCACATTTGTTGTTTATCAAAAACTATAATTCTAAGTCCCCTCACCTTCGAAATATTTTGCACAGAAGCACCGCACATGAAAATGGTTCACCGCACTTTGTATTGCGGTAATCCTTGTGTCGAGCGTACTTACAGTCAAACGAAGAGATAGGTATATACACACACACTGCATACTATAAACACATAATATTACATTTGTACTACATTTATATCTGTAATCTATGTGGGTGTGAATGTGGAAGTAATAGAGGGAACGGAACGTAAGTGAAGAACTGAGTGAGTGAGTGAGAGAACGAGGGAGTTGGAAAGAACGAATATGGCTACGGTATGTAAGGAAGACATAGAGTACGGTGTTGAGAATCTTTTGTATTTTCTAAAATTCATAAAATAAATGTTCGTTTAAACATAAAGGTGATTTTTTTGGTACTGGAATCTCAAACACTTCATTTACACAATTAAATGATAAAATCTATCGATCTGTTTAAAGCAATAGTTTAACCATCGTCAAAAGTTCCATCAATAATCTTCAGAAAAACCGAAGTGCAAAAAATATAATGAGACTGATCCAATCGGAGTGACGGAAGCAGAGCGTCAACCTATAATGATTTCGGTAGGAATATAAATCGATTTCTATTAGATACGTCACGATGTCAAATTCAAAGTAAGTCATTTATTCCAATTATGCACATAGAAGGCACTTTTGAACTTCAAAATTTACAAGAAAATAGAATTAACTATAGTTTACCATTGGAATGATAGATGACCAATGAAAACTTTGTCCGTGATCGTACAATTTCAAAATTTTCTTTTAAATAAAGTTGTGGGATATGTTTTGTTTTTGTTTGTGTAAGTTTAACAAGTAATTTATTTATTCATGTTTACCACGGTTAACCTAATTGCAATAAAAATAGTTTATAATAAAATAAAATAAAAATTACACAGTATGTAATGGCAGTGTACTGTAAAAATGAATATTTTGGCCTGTATACCTAACTCTTTTGTTGACAGTACTGTGTTAGATATGACATGACGTCACAGACCGTTCACACTGAGTGGTTTGAAGAGGATTAAGTAACTGGTCAAAAGAGGCTGCTGGAATATTATCTCAATAGCAATACAGGAAGTAGGTATGTAATTTGGTGAATACAAAGAATTTTTGTCAGTTTTTGTGAATTGGTTTTGGTGTTGGCATGTTGAGCTTGAGTGTTATTATTTGGTTGGCATGATAAAGTTGGTCAAAAAGGAATATAAACAGGGTGGCAGGGACATCGACGCACAAACTGTAACCATGAATTCAGCACATGAGTTTAGACCCCATAGCGTAGAAATTTTTCGTCGGTTATCAAAAAAAAAAATCTTCTGTTTCATAGAAAAGTGCTACACCTACGCGATCAAAATGTATGGAACAGCAATATTTTTTTTAATCACCTCATGTAAAATAATCCATGCTAATAGACGATGCCAGCGCACGCACATGCCAGCCATCGAAGTACCCCCAAGCAGCCCGCGATATATCGCAGTGAGGTATCCTTCGGCATGTGCGTGCGTGTCTATTAGCATGCATTTGTTTTACATGGAGGTGACATCGAGGTAGCGACATCTTCATCGACATCTGTATAAATGTTCAAAAAACAAATCTTGTTTATAGATGTTTGCATAAAATTCACCCAGGTATTTTTTTTCACAATCAAGAAAATTCCCATACTTTACGTTCTCTGATGAACAAAATATTATTTCCCACAATATAACGTCCTTCAGAATCAAAGCCTGATAATGCACACAAGTATTTTATGCTACCCTGGTAAGCCCCTGTAACTTATGAGTTGTCTCCCTTGCGACACACCTGGGCTTCAAACGATGTACGTACCTCTAAAGTGTATCTTTTTTGCTTGTCATATTTGGTAAACAAATAAAGCAAACTAAAATTTTGATTTTCAGATAGTAAATTTGTTTAAATGAATAATTTGAAGTTTGCATGATGTAATTTGTTTAGATTTGGTTTTTTTATACCAATGTTGTGACCGAATGGTGGCCAAGGTTAGGCCAAAGAAACCAGGGCCGTCCAAAAGCGAGTATGGTTGACGATATCGTCAAAGTCGTGGGAAACACCTGGATGAGGGATGCAGGGAACCGGGAAGTATAGCAGAAGAAAGAGAAGGCTTATACTCGCAGTGGGTGAAATGATGATCATGATGATACTTACACCACACCGCTCACATCTAAGCTAAAATGAGTTATTGATGCGAAAATTCGTGATTTTTGTACCGTGTTTGTTTACCAAAAAGGACATGTAAGGAAAAACACACCGTACATGAAAGGACGGTGGGTATATGAATAATATAATCAACTTTCCACGGGACTGTGTTAATGTGGGATTTTTACTTAGCCACATGAGTTATGTATGTAACTTCGTGAATTTCTGGGAAGTTTTTTGGCTGTGGTCGGGTATGTTAGAAAGGCCAGTCTTTTCACGGCTTTTAGCTCACGAACATCGTTGTATGCTGTTCACACGAGTCACATTTATGTCTCCATTCAATAAGTGTATATTAAAGGCGAAACTCTCTTCGTGTAAAGCAACCTTTAGTTTGTGAATTAGGGTTAAAAGTTAAATCTATAGATATTGTGTGTCTATTACTAACTTTTACAAACAAGATGGTCAGTTAGGCAAAATAATATACAAGTTCAAAACATTACTGAACCCACAAAAACTATACGACTAATGAATCGTACCGTGGAAATGTTGAGACAACCAGAACGCTCATTTTTTATTTAGAGGAATGCCTCTAAATTAAAAATGAACGCTCTGGTTATTTCAACATTTCCAAAACTGATTGGTTAAAATCGAAGACAATATAAAAATAGGCTTATTTAGACCACTTCTTTTGATAAAAACGGTAATACATATATATCAACTAGCTGCGTCCCGCGGTTTCACACGCATAAATTTCGATCCGTGGGAAGATTATCATCAATTGATTATCACAACAATTATCCTATGTATTAATCCTGTTTATACTCTATAATATGTGTGCCAAATTTCATTCAAATCCGTTTTGTCGTTTTTGCCTGAAAGAGTAACAAACGTCCATCCATACAAACTTTCGCGTTTATAATATTAGTAGGGTATACCTTAACAAAAAGCACCAAACTGGTTAACCAAATAAGCTTATTTTCGAGAAGATAAATTCAGATCACGTTAGTTCTAATATTTGTCTCTGAAAAAGTGCAGAGAACTAGAGAGCTTGATATTCAAACTTACTCAGTCGAACATAAAGTAAATGGATGATTGTGGTACCGAGGTACTGCAAGTCAAAGGAGCAGACAGTGTAGCTAGTTCTACATCACTGAGAATATTCTATCAAAGTTAGTCTTAAAACTTGTTCGGTTTTAGGATGATTTTAAGTCAAGACTAAGATGTGATGGCTTGTGTCGAAAGTTTTCATAGTTTTGGTTTGAGTAATTGAGTCTCTGGCGGAGTTATCGTTATAAATGCATCAGCACTTCTGAATAAAAGGCATTTATTCAGACTATTCACAGACATAGTTTGGTTAATGAGCCATTTTTTGGGGTTCGGTGACATAATATTGTCAAAATATTTTTTATATTATTTTTTCTTCAACTATGAAGGAAAACATCGCGAGGAAACCGGAATGTCCTAGAACGAAAAAATCGAAGACATGTGACATCTACACTCCCTCTCGCCAGGAGGAGGCCTATGTCCAGCCATGGCAACAGTATATGCTGATTATGCTATGTTTCTTTTCGTATTTATATGACAATAGTTCTTGCCCGCGGCTTAGCCAGCGTTTAGGTTGGAAATTATTCCACGGGAACGTACTACCAGGATAAAAAGTATCCTATGTCTTAACTCAGATCATGGTCTACTTTTGTGCCATCCTTCATCAAAATTCGTTCAACCGTGAAAAGGTTACAGACAGACTACTTTCTCATTTATAATATCAGTATGTAAAAGTATGGATGTCAAGACTGTTCATTTAAATTAGATCAAACTTACAATCAGATTTAAAATTGGTTCCTTCCAGTTCAAATCGAAACTTTGTACATTCAAAAGTGTCTAATCTATACTTGGCCCAGTTCCAAATTCTACGCGCTCTTTCGTCAAAACCGCGGAGTGAAAACTTAAAACAATGAATCTTTGTCGAGACCTTAATCAAAAGTACGACGATTAGTAGCGATTTCAAATGGTTTGTTAAGGGCGCGAAGGGCTCGTTGTTAACATCTAGACTCGAGAGATTATTTTAGGAAAAGAAATGAATGAAAAAAGTAATGAAAATGATGCGACGCGACGTTTTAGCATTGTTTTTGCATGATTGCTAACATAGCGGTGAACAGTGATGGCATAGAGGCATCGGCCCCGACGTTCGAGTTATACAATCCAGACAGGCGCTATACTATGTGTGAATCATTTTATCACAACTGCTCCCAAAACGGGGCAGGAAAACATTGTAAGGCATGTCCTAGAACCAAAAATTCGAAGACATGTGACATCTACCATTCTACACTGGGCCCGCGTGGTAGATTACAGCCCACTCCCTCTGGAAGAGAGGAGGCCTGTGTCCCAGCAGTGGGAATATAGGCTGATTATTAATATATAATACATGTCGCAATCAAGTCGTATCCGGTACGCCAGGGCCATCTGGTGGCGCTCGACAGAGTCTAGCCTGACGTTCGTGCGAGTGAACGAGAGCCCTGCAGAGCAGAGTGGTGGGCTCTTGACCATTGTACTTCGTACGGACAATATGTGCTCAGAAACTGTCTCGCAATCTCGTGTAATTGTGTCGTGTACTTACAGTGTTTGATTCACTAGTGTGATTAATTAGTTCGTGAAATTATAATTATGATTTGAGCTGCAAACGGCTTTTCTATTGCGCAATAATCAACACTACCCATAGTACACCCGATGATAAAGAGAGAAACATACCTTCTCAGTCATTCATATTGGACTTTTCGTAATGCAATTCACTGCTATCAGTTACCTGCGTCACCGTGTCGTTGTTTACTTATACTTAGTGCTAAGGACAATCCTATATGAGTCTTTGGTCGAAGTAAAATTTTTGATTATATTTGATTTGATCTACTTACAAGAAAGAAAACTCCACACTACCAGAAGGCATACTTAAATTACCCTGATTGATCATTATCCCGGATAATCAGCCCCAACATAATCGTGCCTTCAGAAAAATCAATAACAGCTTGAACTATTCTCATTAATTTTGAGAGAAGAAGAACGGCAACATGTGAAACAGACCCAACGCCTACGATGTTCGCGGGGCGAGTTTCCAAGGATTTCGGTTGTGCAAAGTACGCGAGCACGAGTCGGCAGGGATTCGATTCGACTTTTGTTTAGTTTGGTGCAACGTTGTCAGTTAATTTAGTAGGCTGCTCTGCTGTTGCTTATTAGGGAAATCCAAATTGTAATTAGCCCTTAATAATTTGAGAGTTAGAGCAAATAATTTCGTAACGTACTTACTAATATAATCATGCAAAATACTGGTATTTGGCTGTATCCGGTTAGACTGGAAGCCGATCTCAAGATAGTTGGGAAAAGACCAGGCAGATGATGATAAGGTCGGCTGATGTCTCAGGGAAATCGCACCGGAATGTACAATCAGTAATACTTATGGTTATTTTATAGTGGTAGACTCATACAAGGTATAATTGAATTAACTGAAATCCTCCATAGGTGATGATGATGACTTACTAATTTATAATCAATAAGTACTCATACACACGAGCACTCCATGTTGGGAATCGCACCCAACATACACGCAGTCGCCGTCGGCGAGTGCGCGGAGGTGCGGCGTGGGGAGCTGGCCGGGCATAGGCGTCCATTCGCTTCCTCGGAGACCACCGCGACGGACGACACTCTAAAACGCCATAACGCTCTATATTTGTCCGGGACAGTTGTAATATTGTAAATTTAATCGGCATTACAGCAAGCCTATATCCATACAGTCCACTTTTATTTATCCCTAAACGAGCAAATCGAACATTGGTCCTTCTAGGATCTCGCCGGTTGTATTTTCACAAAGTAACGGTCTCGGCAGAAAAACTTCAGACTTTAGTGGTATTCAACTGCATCCAGTTAGATTGGAAGCTGACCCCAACATAGTTGGGAAGAGGCTAGGCAGATGATGACATACGAGCGACACGCGTAAAGGGTAGAGGCAACTCCACCCGTTGACACCTATCAACACTAGTCGACGGCTGCAGTTGCTTCTGCCGTCGATGCCGGCCACTCGCGTGCAGTACGCAGCAGTACGATGCAGCAAGTGGCACCGTCTAGTTGTTACGAAGTTACTGGAATCACCGAAAAGGTCGGATAAGAGTGACACTGGCTGGTGACAGTCACTCTAGCAGAGCGTTGCATCGCTGGTTGCGTGGCGGCTGTCTTCTGATGGCGGAGATGATGTCAGGGTAGCCGCTGTCGTAGCACGTCCCCGACGAAATGCTATATTTTTTGGAGCCAATAATAATAATTCGTCATCAGTGATAAATTACGCTAAATGTAGGAAAAAGTCCTCGTATACTAAAACTATACAAAATGCAAGATTCGATAAAATTACACACATTGTCTTCATATCGCATTTGATTAATAATTGTGCAAAAGAATTCCAAATGAGGCCTCCACCATGTAGATATCCAGCTACTTACCAACCTACTCGTTGGTACACCTGCACTCTCGTGCTTGTATTACCAGATCATTCATCTATGTTAAGGCAAACACTGACTAATGCACTTCCCTTGTCGCGGTCCCATCGCTCAATCTCCTCTTCAATTTGTCCAATTTGGAAGTCGCTACACGCATGCTTGGTGGTCTGTCATATCGCCGTAAAAGGTTTTGTCGAAAGATTGATAGTGGGGTAATTTCGTACGTGCAGTTAACATTTAAATTCAGAATAATATTTGTTGAAACTAATTTTGGTATCGCAGCAGCCAGTAATTGTATTGTTGGTTTTTATCACAGAACAGAGTAAAGAGGTTTTCATTATATTTTACTTTATAGTAATATTATTTGCGTTTTTTTCAAAAGCCTTTTAAAAGCTTCTAGTTTTTCTATCAGAAAATGTCATGTCACTTTCGACTTCGTGGATAGTAAGATTGGGAATTACCTACTGCTAGTTTTTATTTTTTTAAACCACTAAATAGAAACTGAGACGAAGAAAAGTTCAATGCTGTCACGAGTCTCAGGACTGCAACGTCCAACGCCAGATAATTTTATCGGAGGAATGATTTTAAATGTTTGACAGTTCTTCCATTCAAAAACTGCCAGACGACAATTTTATTCCACGAATAAAAATTATCTGTCGATTGAAATTGAATCTTAAACAATGATTAAGGGCTGATTCCCTTAATCATTGTTTATGATTCCAAATATTTTATTATTGCGTACTTAGATTATAATCGTCGATCGTTGTTGCTCATAGTTTGTAATCCGACTTTCATTCAAATTGGTATCAGCTTGAAAATGCACAAATAACCCTCAGTTTAATACCAAAAAATAATAAATATACGCGTAATACTAATTGGAGTGGATACGCGAGGGAATCGAGAGAATTGTTGCGAGTTACAATTCTTTTATTAAAACACGTACATTTTTAATTATTTCAGTGGCAACACTGACGAGTAGGCTAAGATATAGGAGCCGCGGAGTGTATGTTATGTTATTAATTAATTATTCCTGTTTTCATTGTTGCTTTTGGAGGTACAAAGGGAAAGGGTAAGAAGAATGAATAGAAACCTCCAATTTAATACTATGCTTTCTCAAAATAAAGTCCATTATTCACTTCAGCAAAAAAAAGGTCATAAGTGGATATTTATTATCCACCAGCCCGCACTGGGTCCGTATGGTGGATAATAGCCCACTCCCTCTCATAGAGAGGACCTGTGTTGGGACACAGGTCCTCTCAGGAATACCATAATCAGCCTATAATGTTCCCACTCTGGGGAGTGGGAACATTATAGGCTGATTATGGTATTCCATTGCATTTTGAAAAATTTAACACATTCTTAATAATATTAGTGGCATGAGATATAATCGTTACACCTTTGCATTGCTTATAAAATACCAAAGTAAAAATGTGCCAAATTTTTTGCCACATGTTGTCATTGTGGCTTTTCTCACAGGCGGTTTGAGATACGAATCTGTAGGAGTACAAAGTACAGACGGTGACCATAAATTCTCAAACTCAAAGCATTTATTTCAATAAAACAATTTTCAAGCACTTTTGGATTGTCAAAGAGTCAGTCAGTTACTCAGAAAGTTGAAGCTAGTGGCCCATTCCAAAACATGGATCTCTCTGGACAAGAACGGACAAGAAATTCTAAGGACACTCTTTTAAATCAAGATCATAATCCTGGGTACAGACGCCAGCAGGTCAAGCTACCCGACATTGTCAAATTTTCCCAATCAATCTTGTACCTAATGCTTTAGTGTTAATGTTGAAAATCTATTAAAGAAATTTGACAGATTGTGGTAGCTCGATATGCTGGCGTCTGTACATTATTCTTGTTGCTTTTATACATATGTTGGAACAAAGTAAAAAAATAAAATTAAGAAACGATAAGATTAAAAATAAGCCCTGGCGGTTAAGAGATGACAAGTCTCAACCGATGCGACGGCGCCCGTTCATGAACATGACACGTGTCATCCAGCTCAACAATTTTGTAGGAAACCGAATAATAATTAGATATCCATCCAAAATGTTTGGTGGATGGATACTTAATTATGGGCTCCGTGTATAAAATACCTTGGTACCTAATTTCTTCAATTAAAGTCATCATCACAGTTACCTTCTATAAATTCATTCCATGTCATAAATCTCTTGTTAAATCTGCCACAAATCATTTAATATGATTTATAGTTAAGACAATTACATAATGCACAGGTTACTTACCAGATGATTTATTCATAGCGAGCAGGCTCAGGATGTCAAACTGACTGCATGGAACATTACTAAAGAGGATAATACCTCTTTTGTTGTATATGATAGAATAGAATATATTTATTTGCGTTAAAAATGTTACATTAAGGTCTTATAAATAGAATTATGATCTTACATGTTTCTTCAAGGACTAGCATACAAATATTTATATATATTGACGGCACGGTTGGCGCAGTGGTTAAGCGATTGACTGCTGCGCTGCGTGTCGCGGGTTCGATTCCCGCACGGAACAAATATTTGTATGACCTACATGTATTTGTTCCGAGTCTGGGTGTTTTTCTATCTATAATAATATGTATGTATTTACAAAAAAAAAAAAAATGTATATAAGTAGTTTATCAGCCATCTTGTTACCATAACACAAGCATTAGGTTGCTTAGCTTGGGACAAATGGTGCTGTGTAAAATGTCCAGGGATATTATATTATTATTATTATTATTTAAGCACATTCCATGTCAAAAAATAAAAGGATACGTCATTAATTTGCTAAAATTGTTATTCTAACATTTCTAATAACTCTAGTGAGTTCTTAACAATAATAGGTACGTACAAAAGTGTAGGATAAGGTTGCTAGCTAAATTTAAGTTCACAAGACACATAAAAAATGCAAGTATCGTTGATCTATTTGATAGAGTAGTTGCAGCTGTAAATAAATAAAAACGCCTTTTTATTTCCTATTACTAGAGATTTTGAAAAAGTTTTATATAAGTTAATAAGCTCGTTGAAACGAGTTTATGCATATTCATATGTAGAGTATAATAATTGATGCCTAATTAATTAATAAAAATAACTAAATTATATCCTAACTTAACTAAAACTATTCACAAACTAAAATGTTGCGTAGAAAAAGTTATCCGCATCTCTGTCGACTGGTAATGTACCCAAGAGACTGGTGGCATTACCTCATTGTATGGCAATGCTTAGCCTCTGGCCAGCCCGTGCCAGATTTTGGTCAGCCATGTCTGGGCGGAGCACCGCCGTGTCCTCGTAGAGGCGATCGGCAACGGCGGCGACCTCTCGCGTCCGGCCCTGGTTCAAGCCATAGTCCGGGGCGAGAGGGAGTGGGAGGCAGTCACCTCCTTCTGCGAAGCAGTCATGCTAGCGAAGGAGGTGGGGGGAAGGCTGAGGGAGAATACCTCACGCCTCAGCCGCCGCGGGAGTCGCTCCAGGCGTCGGGAGCCACGTGACGACTCCCGGCCACCGTAGGCGCGGGCCTGCGGGCGGAGAGTAATGGGTAGCTCACGGTCCGATCAGGACCAAGGTCCAGGGTCCGTGCCGGACGGCGCGTTGTGTTCCACGCGCGCCTCAAAGAGATGTCAGCAGATGACGGGGCCCGATAGGGCCGAAGCCTGCCAGGGTAGTGGGATCGTCCGAAAGGGTTACCGCTGCCCTGGAACAGAAAGGGATAAGGAAGGAACACGGGTGGGTTTTAGTCAGTAAGTCAGTAAGAGTGACACTCCCTTCCGCTCCACCCAGAGCGGGAGGGGTCATTTGATGATTTCCCATCCTCAAAAAAAAAAAAAGGTAACATATCTAGATCTCTAAATGTAATTAATGGCCACTTACTATAAGCACCTAAGTCGTCATCCTTTTACGCTTATTAAAACTTACTGCTCTCACCAGACTGCATTCCAGTTCTGGCAATAAAGGATTAAGAATTAAAAAATCTTTAGAGAGCACTAGGAAGTGGTGAAGGGCGGGCGTTTTGCGGGACCGTCTTATATAATTTTGACGTTCGAAAAGTGCTGATTCTCAGCCTAATTTGTATATATGACTTTTGATTTTTACTTTGATTTTATTTCTGTAAAGACAAATTATTTGAAGTTATTTTCAGTGTTATTATTCAATAATTTCCTGCAATCATCTCCCAGCCTATAATCGCTGTCCAATGATTACACCGTTGAATTGATTAAACAGTTTCCAATATGGAAGCGATGCATCGAATTAACACCCACAGGCGCGCCATGTTTAAATTGTATAAATATTAAACATTCAGAATGATCGGATATTAATATTAACAATCAAGGCTATCTTTGGCATTGTTTTAATTGCATAAAGATTTTGGTGGACGGCAACAATTTTATAGTAAAAAAAGTCTGTGAACGAATCAGATATTTTGAATAGTGTGAGTTTAAGCCCAATTTATTCATAGCGTAACTTCATTCTGTGTGGGCATAGAACTCAGGCGAGATTTATAAAAGTTACTAAGCACGTGCTTAGACTTAGTCATGTTCTCATCTCAATCTTGCACTTATTGTTTGACATTTCAAAACCAAAAGACATTTATTCAAACTAGGCTGAGAATCATCACTTTCTGAATGTCAAAATTACATCCAAAACGCCCGCCCTTCACCATTTCCTATTGCTTTAGCTGGAAAGAAGAAATGGCGCAGCAATCTTCAGCTGCACATGTATGTTAAGTTAGAAGAATTAGATTCAAATACAAATTTATGGGATAGTGACAGGAATAATGCTTAGCCAAATTATGTAACATTTATAGTTCTCGGCCTCCGAGACTACAAGATAGTCTTTACACATAATGGATTTGGAAACGAAACACAACACACGAAATCAAAGGTCGAATGGACAGTGTACTGAGCCTTAGTTCCTCCAGACAGTCTTTTCATTTATAAAATACGGTTACTCACTTTGAAATGTCAAAGAAGTCCATCCCTTTAAAACACCACATCCCCCATCTTGCAAGTATAAGTTTCAAAAGCAAATGGATGACATAAGCGTCCCGTCCGAAGTGTTAAATTAAATTTACGATATGACAGGGAACCGGCTGTCTATTCCCGGCCAGAGAGCTATGGGAATACGCCAAAGTGCAAACATTTTCGTTCGAGACGCCTCCAAGTTTATATAGTGATGCCAGACGAATGATGTCAAAGAAAATGTGCCGAGTAGTTTTGTGAGGCTGATCTTGGATAGAAAGGGAAGATTCTGCTTTGGTTTGATGGTACAGAGAAGACTTGCTTATGTGTAGGTAGTTATTATGACGGATATCATGGCGTATGGCTTTTGTTTTCCCGAAACATAAAACTAATGGGGGATTTGCACTCGGTCTATTTTCGCCGTGTGGTCTATTTTTTTTTTACAATTACATTTACACATGTCGATAAAACCACGAACCTACTCTACTTTGGAACTTGCGATTTTAGTCACCTGCGGCCCGACCCTACCTGAATTGTCATTTAGACTGTCGATTTTTGCCGTGCGGCTATAGTCACCTGTGAAAAGTCCGCATTACATCCGCATATGAAGCCTAATTTTACTTTTCGGATAAAACGAAATCTTTTCACAATACCTGCTTCATCATTATCCAACCCTCTGAAGGCATTAATTACATATGGGCCAACAAAACATAAAATTGCCAAAATAACGGCCCTTGATAAACCAACTGCTAATTAAGGGGCATCCGTCAAGGCAACCCTCGGAATTAATATAAAAGTTCCCAGCAACTATGTATAAAATCGAGAGCTTTATTCGTGTATTAATTGATCATAATTCAATGGCATAATTGTTTTATCGTAATATCCGCGTATTGAATTTTGATCGACATACGTAAGACGGCGTTGTTTTACGCTTGTATTTGGAGCACTTTAAAAAACCATAAGAAATTTTAAATTTTGCGGGCCACATTTAATTTTATTTTAAGAGGTTAAATGATTTTTGGTATAACTAACATAATTTTAAGATCTTTGTTACTAACAACTATGGACATGTAATATTTAGTCTGCAATAAATGGAATTATTATTATTGAAGGAATCACGTGTTACTTGAAAGTTACGTTACATGTCTATCATAAAAACGTAAGTTACTAAAACACGTAAAACTACTCCACAATTACGGCGTATTAAACCAAAAAAGTAGGTCTTCCAACAAAGTAAACTGTGGTTGGTATGCAAGTGATATTAAAATACTTACACACTTAATGGTTTTTAATGAAATGGAAACTTAAACCCGTAACTTAAATTAACGACTGGGAGAGCGAAAATTAAATTTTTGTGCAATCACTCTTTGAATTTCTTGAGTAATTGCAGATTGTACGGTGGACATCACAATCTAAAAATGATTCTTCACATGATTCATTTTGTTAAATTATTTGCCTTTTGTAAAAAAACTGACTAAGCGGTTCAGCTAGGTACTTTATATTATGGAAAGTAGGTAATTATTTGGCCAGCCTATTTATGCTATTGATGTCACGAATTACAAATCTATGGACATGGATTCCCTTCCTCTTTTTACCCTTTTGTGAAAGCAGATGAGAAGAACTCCTCAAAAATCTGCTCTGCATGACAGATTTTCTTAAGTAATAAGCAAAACAACTAACGTCCATTTCAAGCCAACCACATAATGACACAACACAAGAAAAGACCCAGACATTGTCTTAGCATTAAAATGCACGGAGCGAGATGAATACATCGCGTATTACCCACGACCGTGGCTAAGATTAATCTCTACTTACTCAGCAAAGAACATGATACTTTTATTGTTCTCTTGGAGAACAACGCCATTGTTATAGCCTCCCCCCCGCCTCCTACCTTTAACAAATGCATTCACAAACAAGAACAAATCCACGCACGCGACCTTAAGGGGGGCGTACACATTGGCGTCGCATAATACATTTTTGTGTTACGTCATACATTAGCAGGGCTCGGAGAATGTGCTGCATTATACATTTTTGTTTGGTGCTCTTACGTACGGTTGGACGAAAGTGCAAAGGTTTCGGTAGTCTGTATTTTCATGGTGACTATATAGTATGTACCTATTCAGATCCACGCAAAAATTGTATGATGTTATAGAGAGTACAATAGGTAGAATACATTTTTGTAATAAAAATAAAATAAACATAATCACGTAACACGTTGCGAGTGCCTACAATATTATGTCCTACGTGTCCTGTCAGATGTACGTTACACGAAGTGAAGGACGCTAGTGGTGGTGCCAAAACGGTATCCGAATTCTGGGTCGAGTCCATTAGATTGCCATCGACGCGCTAAGAAGACAACATTGTATAGAAATAAAATTATGGTGATAAGACCAAAGCAGTTCTCGTTTTGCATTTAAAAATACAAATAATCTATATTGCTGTACCTCACTCTGCATAGTATCTTTAATAGAAATTTATATTCTATTATACTATATAATATCCAGAGCAATTAATTTTACCTTCAAGTATCGTCGCTCTCTTACTATCCGTCATCAGAAGGCCAATATTCTCGTAATTTAAAACGTTCAAAGTCTCGTAGCAGTGTCATCTCGGCGACAAACAAATGTCAAAAACTTGTCAAAATGTAGGGAAATTTGAGGTATTTTTGACAGATTGAGACCGAGATCAGACTGAACGTTCTTAAAATTACGAGAATTGCCCCTCTGATTGCTAGTAGAAGAACCACACAGTAAAACGTTCCGTTTCGCAACTCACAAAAATAATTTCAGCTCCATATAAAATTGGCTTCCTTAAAAAAAGAACATCTCTGCCAACGTTACATATATGTACTTGGTACCATCGTACCTTTATTTTTTTCAGAATGCACGTGCATAATTTGTCTAAATGAGCTCGCCGGAGGTGGCTCGGCGCTTTTATCCCGCTCCAGTGATATTAAAACTTGGTCAAATGTGCATCTCTATTGTACCTTTGGTTCTCATTGTTTCTATTCTATCCTGAGCGGAATCTAGTGTTTCTATGCAGCCAGTAATTTATTGTGGGCGGAAAAGCTTGATTGTTCGTGGCTAATTTGTTTGGAACGTGGTTTCGTATAGATTTATTTAAATTGAGATAGTGGCTTTTAAAACATTTTATGGCCAGCTCCATTTAAAATGATGTGTGATAATTTCCTTCTGTGTTCAAAAAGGGAAAAAATAACCCAATATTTGACATTTTAAGCTAGATCATTTTTAAATGTAATGAAACAGGTAAGTTTTCTTTGTTTGATTACATAATCAGCTTATAATGTTCCCACTGCTGGGACACAGGCCGCCTCTCTTAAAGAGGGAGTGGGCTCAGTGCGGGTTGGTAGATGTCACATGTCTTAGAATTTTTGGTTCTGAGACATGCCGGCTACCTCACGATGTTCTCCCTCACAGTTTTGAGAGTAGCGGTGATGAAATAATTTACACAAAGTAAAGCGCTTTCTCTGGGTTTGATGACACGACCCACAACTCGTAAGTTGGGGGGCAGTTACCACGGGGCCACCGCTGCTCTTATGTGAAGAAAAATGGTATATTAATAAACTTTATGTTAACATAAATTTTAGGAACTCATTAATTAAGTACCTAAGTACATATATTACTAATGATTGTTGTCCGTAGATACGGTTCTAAGGCGCAAGTATCTATTTGACTACTTTCTTAAAGTTCTTTTTTTAATCCCAGATACCAAATCTGACATTTAAGTCTTTTGTGTTTCATGTTTTAGTATAGAAATTTAACATTACACCTGTCCAATTAGTATCTGGGTTTAATAAACGAATTTTACTTATGATAAATTCCAAATCTTAATATATATAATTCGACTGTACGTGTGTTTATCACCCAACTCCTCCTAAATGGCTCGACCGATTTGGATGAAATTTTCTTGGAAAACACAATTGGACCCGGTCGGGCTGGACGAAGTCTCCCGGGTCCTCTAGTAAACATATAATTTATTTCTTTTGAATTACAAACTATTCTATGGACCTGGATTTTTATTAAAATATTTTTTCTGCTACTGAACCCTGAACTCCTAACTAGCCTACGTCTAAAGCCTGATAAATGAGAGCAGTCGTTAGCCCATTAATCTAAGTGCCTACAGACGTCAACGACTCACCTCACCCAGTCCCTATGTCTAATTTCCTAGACTTTTTTACATCTAGTTAGAATAGAACTGAGATTAGGCAGTATTTAGTCTCGTAACTTATACTAGATAGTATTTTTACTTATAAAAATTCTCTTGTTTTGCTTTGAAAATTTTCCTGATTTAACAACAGTTAAATTACGCATTTAGTTAGCCAATCTATATCCCTGCCAGCGTAAGGTTGGATGTGGCACACCCTTTTTTTTTTGTTTTTGGGGCGGGCGGCGGGATCTGTCAGACTCTTACTGACTAAAAAGCACCCCGGTGTTCCATCTGACACCTACGCCAGGTGTCGCGGGAACGTACAATCCTTCCGCAACCCCCGGCTGTCTGGATGTGGCACACCCTTTTTCTTTTTTTAACGTGGACGTCACTACCACGGGGAGATAGTGCAGTTATATGGGACTCTAACCCACTAAAACTCCACGGTGTCCTCCTCTGCCGCTTACGGCGGGAACACGGGCACGCGTTAGCCCTCATCCGTGCGATGTCGCTCAAGCGGCACCGCAACCTACTTGTTGGCCGCTACGTCGTCGGCTTACCGGCAAAGCCCTGACGAGCGGCCCCTCCTCGGGTTCTTCTTGGCTTCACCGTGGTTGCCAAGCCACGGCTACTGAGCCCCCCCGCCTCGACAATGCGGGATCCCACCGGGGGGGATGTGGCACACCCAGACCAAGATACATCGATCGATATTTTAGTTTTTATAGTAGTTTTTGGCATTACACTTATCAATTCACACGAATCAGGGTTTGTTACACCCTTACGCTCCGTGTTACATAATATATACTTTAACTATACGCTATTCTTAGGATTTATTTTTTCTTCTCTCCTAGTAATTCTTGATACTTCAAGACCCTTGTTATTGGCGTTGCCCTGGTTCTTGTAACTACTAAGATTCCCTGTGTCACAAGACCCAATATTTTTACCTTATCGGCAATGTATTTTTTGTATTGTATTTTTCAAAATTGGCAGACTTGGGCTGATTTTGCAATACTCCAATAACTTTTATTCCAAGAATAAATATGACAGTTTCACACATTTTGTATACAAAAGCTGTGAAAACGCAATATTAATGCCCCAGACAAAAGTTATTGAACCATGGAAAAAACAGTCCTTAGAAATATAATAATGTGCGACCAACACAACGACAGTTTCAATAATAATACCTTCTAAAGGTCCTTCTCACAATAATTTCAGAACCACATGTTCACTTCCAAAACTGCTAACCCAAACGCTTCAAAATTCAATACCAACTATAACAATTTCAACATAACCATACCATCTTTCACAAACTTCGGGCATCTTGCCGCGGTCATCTCGACTGTTGTCAAGGGAGCTATAATTCAGTTACGGTCCAACAGGGAGCAATGTGCGAGGAATGTACGGGACCTCTAACTGAGTGCGAACAAGTTTACATGGAGCAATTAAAAGTATTATAAAAGGTCCGCAAGTTATTAGATGTCGTGTTTTATTGCGTACATGACCTCTGTTGAGGTTGTTTTTGCTGTGGGATGACTCTTAAGGGATAGGAGGACAATTGGGGCTGTTAGAATATATCTCGATTGTAAATAAAACTGCCTTCAGGCTCGACCTACTGTGGAGTTCATAACCAAAATGCTTCCTTTGCGTCTTATTTTGAAAAAATAGGACGCAAAGGAAGCATTTTGAAAATATGCTTCCTTTGCGTTTTATTATTGCATTCTTAAATATTTGTTCCGTGCGGAAATCGAACCCGCGACACGCAACGCAGCAGTCGATCGCTCAGCCACTGCGCCAACCGTGTCGTCATTATCTAAAATATAACCCGTCATTATCTAAAAAATGAACATTATCTAAAAAATAACCCAAAATTTGACATATTAAGCTAGATCATTTTTAAATGTGGTGAATCAGGTAAGTTTTCTTTGTTTGATTACATAATCAGCTTATAATGTTCCCATTGCTAGGACACAGGCCTCCTCTCTTAGAGAGGGAGTGGGCTGTAATCTACTACGCGGGCTCAGTGCGTTGGTAGAATGTCACATGTCTTCGAATTCATGTAACATTATCTTATCTATGTAGTTTGTCTCATCGGTATTGTGGTTAGTAGAAAGCGCGGCTGCAGAGCGTACGGTCATTGGTTGATCCAGAGGCGGTCAAAATGTTTTTGGATTTTTTAATTATAAAATAATTAGGTCATAGCTGCAACCAGAAAACGCTGAATACGGGCAAAATGTTAAGTTTTAGCTGACTATTTTACAACATAGACCGTTTGGTCAGCTAACCCTTTTCCCTACTATTTGGGTTTGCGTTTAACTAGAAGGGCAATTCTCGTAATTTTAAGAACGTTCACAGTCTGATTTCAGTCTTAATCTGTCGAGAATTCCTCTAATTTCTCTACATTCTTGACAAGTTTTTGACATTGATTGTCGTTGAGATGAGATTGCGACTAGATTTTGAACGTTTTTAATTACGGGAATTGGCCTTCAGATCAGTCTCAATCTGTCAAAAATTCCTCCAAATCCCTACATGTTTGACAAGTTTTTGACATTGATTGTCGTTGAGATGAGATTGCGGCTAGATTTTGAACGTTTTTAATTACGGGAATTGGCCTTCTGATACGGCTCAATAACTGCCATCCAACTTCAGCGTCAATACAATGCATGGCAACTACGAAATTATTACAATACTAGCTGCGCCCCGTGGTTTCACCCGCATAAGTTTCGATCCCATGGGAATATCGTGATAAAAAGTATCCTTTATATACAGGGTTATTGGAAAAACAATATGAACAACTTTTACTATGGGACCAAACCTGAAATCGCGAAAAAACAAATCAGCTGTTCCTTACATTTTGACGAGTTAACCGAACATAAATGTAGGGAACAGCTGATTTTTTTTTCGCGATTTCAGGTTTGGTGGTTCAACATGACGAGTACAATGATCTCTAAAGAGGTTGTTGGTATTTTTCCAATAACCCTGTATAATATACTATATTATGATGGTTATAAAAAATAATAATAATAATATATCCAAATAATTTGGGATAAGGGCAGGAGAATGATGATGATTATGATGGTTATAAACCATACGTGTGTCAAATTTAATCCAAATCCGTTTAGTAGTTTTTGCGTGAAAGAGTAACAACATCCATCCATCCATCCATCCAAACTTTAGGGATAATTATTAAAATAGAATAGCTACCTATATAGTCACCATAATTATCATACTGGCTACTTTACCAAAAATATAAATTTCAATTATCCTACTATACACTCGAGAGCAATGAATCCGGGTCACTTGAAGAATCCTAAAAATCTCGGAAACTAAAAATGCTAGGTTAATGCAATAAATTGTATTTAATAGACAATGTAATTCTCCTTAGTTATTGTAAAGTTATATCATAAAAAAATCAAATTTGAAAAAGGGCCACTTTCGAAGATGGAACTACGAAATTACAGCATTTGGTTTTGCTTGTGTTTGTAATCTGTCATTTATGTGGGTACATAAACCATGTTGATAGTGCTCTATATTCATTATTCAAGCTGAAATTATGTCGCTTACGCCTGAAGAATGCACCAGAATACTTACAATGCTGGAAACCGGCCGGAGTCAGCGCGATACAGCCAGGACTGTCGGTGTGTCGCTGTCAACAGTACAAAGAGTTCTCCGACGTTACGAAGAAACTGGTTCTAACCTACGCAGACCAGGAACGAGCAGAACCAGGTGTACCACAGCACGAGAAGACCGATACTTGGTGAACACCATGCTTCGAAATCGCTTTCTCACAGGAACTGAACTCACAAATCAGTTTCGACGCCTCGGAGGAAGTAACCCAAGTGCATGGACAGTAAGACGTCGGCTTGCTGAATCTAACTTAAAACCCCTTAGACCTGCAAACGGCCCTAAACTGGAGCGTGGGCATCGTATTTCAAGACTAAGATATGCCCAGAGCCACGTAAATTGGAGTATTGAAGATTGGTCAAAAGTTATGTTCTCCGACGAATCAAAATTTATGCTCTACAAGCACGATGGAAGACTCGTAGTGTATCGAAGACCAGGGGAAAGATTCAAGCAAGCATGCATCGAAGAAAAAGTAGCCTACGGTGGTGGGTCTGTACTTGTGTGGGCCGGAATTTCTTCTGAAAGTCGCACAGAGCTGGTGATCATAGAAAACGGCTCTTTAACTAGCGTAAGATATGTGGAAGAAATCCTCAATGATCACGTTGGTCCATTTATGGTCAATTTAGGTGAGGATGCTATATTTATGCATGACAATGCCCGACCTCATACAGGCAGGATTGTGAATGACTACCTTCAAGAGATGAACATTACTCGTATGGAGTGGCCAGCGCGCAGCCCGGACATCAACCCGATCGAGCATGCTTGGGACGAGCTAGGCAGATGCGTAAAACAACGAAACCCTCCCCCAATCACGCTTCGTGAGCTCAAAATTGCTCTCACAGAGGAATGGGAGAATATTCCCCAAAATCGTATAAGGAACTTGGTGTACAGCATGCCAAACCGCGTAAACGCAGTAATGGAAGCACGAGGACGAAGTATTAAAATTCAGGAAAATCGTAATAAAGTTCAAAAATTTCATGTTTCCTATTTTTGTTTTAAGGAGAGATCAGCAGTTTTTTTCTTTATGTAATTTTGTGTTAATAAAATGTATGGTGACTCATATTTTTTTTACTTTCATTTAAGGAGTATTACATTGTCTATTAAATACAATTTATTGCATTAACCTATCATTTTTAGTTTCCGAGATTTTTAACATTCTTTAAGTGACCCGGATTCATTGCTCTCGAGTGTAATGGAAAAGTTTGTAAGGACAGATGGATGGATGTTTATTACTCTTTCACGCAAATACCACAACACGGATTTCAATGAAATTTGGCACACATATAGTTTATAAGCAGGACTAACACATAGGATACTTTTTATCCCGATATTCTTACGGGATTGAAACTTATGCGGGTAAAACCACAGGGCGCTGCTAATCTTCTTATAAAATTTAAAAATAAATTAATGTAAAGTCAACAGCCTCTAAATTATCATCATCTGCCTACAGAAGTTCACTGAACCCTCTCAAATTGCGTGACATTTATTGATAATGATGCCGTGATTCTCGGTAACTCTCATCAAGCTGCTACCAGACCTCCTGCGAAGATCATCGCTCCACCTAGCCTTTGGGCGTCCCACCTTACGTTTACCAATTCGCGGTCTCCACTCAAGAACACGTCTACCCCAACGGTCATCGGTTCTACGGCTAATATGGCCGGCCCATTGCCACTTCAGCTTGCTTATTCTGTGAGCTATGTCAGCCTCTAATATATACTTTAAAAACAAATGAGCAAGCGATACTCTCTTGAAACATCAGCTGCAACATATTTTGTATCGGCTTGTGTATGTACTGACCTACTTGGTAGCTTACGAAAAATCGATAACCACTTTCAGACTATGACTTAATGTCTCCATAATGTATTGAAAAACTTTTATCGCGACGCTACCGATATTTTTCTCCGAAGTTTCATAGGTACGGAACTACGGGAGCCTATAAAGAAGATTGTCTTTTGATGGGTTGGTTCTTATGTCTTACTGATGGTTAGTTATTTATACACACACTGTATTTCTTTGCACAGCAATGTAAAACATAAGAACGTTTCTAAAAAAAAAATATGAATGATCGTCTGCCTGCCTTTTCCCAACTACGAGTATGTTGGGGTCGGTTTTCAGTCTAACCGGATGCAGCTGAACACCAATATTTTACATGGAGCGACTGCCTATCTGACCTCCACAATCCAGTTACATGGTAATACGATACCCCTTGGTAATACTGGTTGTCAGACTTTCGGGCTTCTGAGGACCCGTAACGACTGTCAAAGATCCACGAATGACAGCCGGGACCAACCGCTTAACGTGCTTTCCGAGGCACGGAGGGGTCTTGGTATATGAAGATGGTCAGCCATCCACAAACCAGCCGCGGCAAGCGTAGCTTAACCTGATCGATCGACTCGTGCGGATGTTATTACGTAGCCACGAGCATCTCTTGAATAGAAGTATCGTTAAGTCTACATCACATACGACGACAACATCATAAACTAAGTCAAAACATGATTTCTTTATCTTTCTCAGGTTTCAAAAGATTCTCCAAACATCATTTATTATAAACGTCTATGAGTGATAAGTGCCCACTTACGTAGTTCGTAAATAATAAAATCGCTAGAATATTTTATGAATAGATTTATTGATAATCGCCTCTTGTACCTAATGGCTGTTTGCTTTGATTGTAGTCCCTTTCAATATTAATCTTTTTGAGGAAAAAACGACTATTTTTGGATAGTACGAGTACCAGAATATTTTCTATAGAATGGTTTGCCTTCGTGTTTTGATTTCCCTATAAAAACTAATATTATGAAGAGAAAAGATTTGATTTTTTTGTATGTTTGTTTCATACGCTTTCACGCTAAAACGGCTAACCGGATTTGGATGAAATTAGGCATATAGGTAGACAATGGAGACAATGCTACGAGTACTTTGCAACCTAAATTGCAGACAAAATCGCGGGCAACAGCTAGTATAGAATAAGTGTAAGTTATTTACATTATTTATGCAAATTACTCATATTTTTTTAAGAGGGGCTTGTGGCTAATTAAGCACATACCAAGATCCCTCCGTGGCTCGGAAAGCACGTCAAGCCGGTCCCGGCTGTCATTCGTGGATCTTTGACAGTCGTTACGGGTCGTCAGAAGCCCGAAAGTCTGACAACCTATCTACATAATATCTGTATCGACTGTATCGACTCCACAACCCAGTTGTGGAGGTCGGATAGACAGTCACTTCATGTAAAATACTGGTATTCAGCTGCGTCCGGTTAGACTGGAAGCCGACCCCAACATAGTTGGTAAAGGCTAGGTAGATGATGAGGTCAGTCACCGCACCATGCTTCCAAATCCCTAGTAAGTACTAATTTAACACTTTTCTCTAACAAAAAAATCCGCTTATAGCTATCAATCAGAATAATAATTAAATTCTCATGCAAACGCCTGATCAAAATATCATACGATTATCCAAATGACAAATGAAATTCTAGACTTAACTTTTACAAAATAAAATAAAAAGAAATTATTATTGAAATATGAAAATATGCTAATATTGAGATATGCATGAGGAACATTGTGTTCACGCATTTTATTTCGGAGGATTGGAAAATGTAATTTAGATACATGGAATTAAGGTTAGGTATGTTACCAAATTAAATTCTTGCTAACCGTTCTCGTTTACCGTTTTAAGAGCAGTGGTGATGATATAAGTTACATAAAGTGCCTGGCTGGGTTCGAACCCACGACCTACAATTCGTAAGTTGGGGCCGTTACCACTGGGCCACCACCTACCACCCCGCACTGGGCCCGCGTGGTAGATTACGGCCCACTCCTTCTCACAGAGAGGAGACCTGTGTCCCAGCACTGGTAACATTAAAGGCTGATTATGCTTTAAATGCTCATCTTTCAGACAGTCTATCCATCGTTTTTTTGGCCCTACATAGACACATAAAACTCTCAAAAACACAAAATTTAAAACAGTTCAAAGAAACAATTTAAAAGAATATTCCTTCGTAATCCGGACAAATGGAGCGCTGAACAAAAGCGAGCTCAGCAAATCGCTCGACAAAGGTGCAGACTTAATTTTTTAAATCAACGAGCGGATGAAGCACGTATTGCCACCGCACTGCACTTTTTTAGTCTGTGACTCAAGTAAAATTATATTGCCAAGACTTTTGCGCTGCGACTGTTTACTTGGAGCAGATGGTGCGAGGTATGTCTTGGAATTACTGGTCTGTTCTTGATTGTTTTAGAGTGGATTCTGGTTTAGAGAATTTTGTTTGGTGCACTGTTTTGTGTCAAGAAGTTATGTTGTGGCGTTGTGTTAAAAAAATAAGCGTATTGCTTGAATGTCCTTGCAACATACGCTTGCTGATCACAGTCCCTAAAAATAGCTCGTTATATGTAGTATTGGTACTGCAATCTTATATTTTTCCAAAGTGTGTGCGTAGCCTACCTAAAAATGCACGGAAACTGACTGTGAAATTCCTTTGTAGCCATAACAGATTAATCGTATAGCTCGTACTGTGTAAAAACCTTTATTCAACGATGACCTAGTTCTTAAAAAAACTCCTTTGGGAAACATAGAGTGGAAGGATCTCCCATATTGGCATAAATTAATACGCTAACGTCAGATTAAATCAATAACCATTAATCGAGGCATAAAGGTACAACCAGACCGCGGTAGATCGACGTCGATCGATCGTCCATTCAGAATGTTCAAAACATCATTCACTCGGACGCGGTCTGGTTGCACCCTAAAGCCAGGAGTACACATGCCAGGAACTTGCACAAAAGCAGGCAAGTAGCTTCTGTCCATTGTGACAATCATCAATCAGAAGTTGTTATGACACAATGGTATGCAAGCTACATTCATGCTCTTTCATATTTCTGACTTAAGGGTCCGTATAGTGACAGAAAAAAATCTCATCTGTGCCCCCTTGTATTCCCCCCCCCGATTTGTAAGATAAAAATATGCCTCTAGTTCCCGCAACATCTATGAATTTTTCTTCGGAATAAAAACGTAGTCAGTGCTGAAAGGGTGTGTTATCGTATTAAATCCAAAAATAAAAGTTATTTATCTGTAGCAAATTAAGTACAAATAGTCAATTTTCTTCTTTATTGTATAGCTACGTTTTATCAGTTTCGTGAAAAATTAAATTTACATTGACTACTAATATTAAAGTCTGATTTTTAATTTGCTAGAATAAAAAAATGACAGCTGCAATTGACCTTATTTATCAACAAGGTCGATCGCATCCGACATTTTGATTTAGCAAATTAAAAATCAGTGTATAAATGGGTGCTAACCCTAACAATATTCATATCGAGTGGAAAACTTTCATCACAGTTGCTACTCAAGACAGCCGCTCCAATCATGCGTCGATAAGGTGCTAGACTGGCAAAGACACTACTGTATTCTGTCTCCTCAATCGTCCATCTTTGTTTATAATAGACCCCCCTTGATCGGTCAATCACTTATCATTGTTTCTTGTCCCAATCTTGGGAACATTTTCCATTAATTAATCGTTCATCTTAATCTATGACATGCGGTTGTGTTAGCTCCTCGTCTGTCTATTGTGGTGATCTTATTAAATTGTTTTATTAATAACTCAGAATTATTCCACGTTCATGTAATTATTGTGGAATTGTGTGCAGACTTTTCTGTGAAAGTCTTTATCGTTTTCATAATCAGCCTAAAATGTTCCCTCTGCTGCGACACAGGCCTCCTATAGGTGAGAGGGAGTGGGCCATAATCCACCACGCGGACCCAGTGCACGTTGGTAGATGTCACATGTCTTCGAATGATTGGTTCTAGGACATGCCGGTTTCCTCACCATGTTTTTCTTCACGATTTTGAGAGCAGAGGTCTTGAAAAAAAAACATAAAAAATCTCAACCTCATTCTTTTGAAGTCGGTTTAAAAGTAAAGCGTCGGGGCCATTACCACTGGGCCAACAGTGCTTTCCACGTCTCTCGTTTTAGCGATGATTTTGATCTGTTTTAAATTATTATTCAAATTGACCGTTCAACCAAGGAATGCAAATGAAATTACCGACAAATGCGAAACAAATTGGAAATCAATTTTATTATATTTTTCTTGACACAATTTTTATCGCATTTATCCGCAATTTGTCATTTCTGAAGATTTCAATGAGAAACAATGTGCATAAGCCCAGAAACGCACGGGCGATTTTATTACGCAACGTTTTTTTTTCGCTCACTGGATTTTCGACCCTCGGTGTTAAGCCGAAAATTGAAAATCCAACAAAATGCATCCCAGCGCGTCAAGAAAACACTCTGCTGGGTTTTCAACTCTCGGCGCTAAACAGAGCGTTAAAAACAGAAGCGTGAAAAAAAAACCGCTTGTGCGGACCTAGGCTTATATTATTTTTCCGTAGGCCTTTTTCGTATCCCATTTCTGGGCAAAGGCCTCCCCTTTTTTCCATACCTCCCTGTCTTGAGCGAACTCTGGCCATGCTGGTCCTGCAAACCTCGTCAGATCATCATGCCACCTTCGGCGTGGTCTATCTCGACGGCGATATCCTCCTTCAGGCATCCACTAAGTGAAGATCTTTTTCCATCTCTCCTGTCTGTTTATTTACTTCGTGATAAAAATATTCTGGCAAAAACCGTCTTTTAGTAGAATGATAGATGATGAAAATAGGACCTCTCACAAACTCCAGCCTCCTTTGAAACACTCTCTCTATCTCGACTTCATGTTTTTAATATTAATTTGACTCAATAAAACATACAAGCCTTAATGTCACAAAAACAGTATTCATTGAGCTACAAACAATCGCCACTCCGTGCTAGGTGTAGTAACAATGTTTCCAAAAAGACGAACTGGGTTGTTTCGTTTTTGCCATCATTTGCAGATCCCATACAAATAAAATACACAAAAGGGGATATGCCCCAGAACCTTTTCATTCGCTGAGATAATAGCCTTTTTTATTTTTTGAATCAGAAACAGTTACAGTTCGCTGGATTTTTGGTTCCTGCTGCCTTTATTCTACTTTGTTTAAGAATTTGTGCGAGTTGCACCGGGAATTGTTTTTGAAATTTTATTTTGTATTTTTTTTTCTATTTTGAAACTTACAAATAGTTTTCTTATTTCATAAACTTTTACTGGACTAGCTTTTAGCCCGTGGCTTCGGCGTTGACTTCGGAAATTTTCCCAAGGAACGTAATTTTTTTGTGTGCATGAACTATCTGTATGCCAAGGGGTATCATATTACCCAGTAACTGGGTTGTGGAGGTCAGATAGGCAGTCGCTTCATGTAAAATATTGGTATTCAGCTGCATCCGGTTAGACTGGAAGCCGACCCCAACATAGTTGGGAAAAGGCTAGGCAGATGATATTATAAACTATCTGTGTGCCACACTTCATCTAAGTCCGTCCATCCGTTTTTCCGTAATTGAGTAACAAACAATACAAACTTTCACATTATAATATTAAGGGTTGTTTTTCAATCATCTGATAACTTTATTCGAGGAACAATTTTGACAGTTCTTTCATACAAAAACTGTCAAACGTCAATTTTGTTCTTCTAATAAAAGTTATCTGGCGATGGAAAAATTAGCCATAAGTAGAATAGTAGGATAAATGTTATTCATGAAATGAATTTATCAAATGCAGAGCAGAATTAGTCTTATAGATTAGGTATGTTGAGATAAGTTTAGCGCTGGGATAAGACCGTACATATAAACTGCGCAAAACACAATGTTGTCAGCTTAAAAAAATATTGCCTAACTGTCGGGAATTTAATTCGTAAGGTCCTATTCAAGCGTCGAACTTACCCTAACATAGTCCATTCCTAAAACGGTATCTGTAAATTCTAAACAGAATTTAACAAGCAGCGGCGGCGTACCAAAACGTTCAATAGCTAATTTGAAATCCATTTCTGTAATAATTGCCCATTTCGTAATCCCATATTGAAACCAAAGCTAGTTAGCTAGTTAGGTAGAGCGTAGACGATCGACAACTGGACGATTTTTTGTCGGACATTTTTTTTTAAACAATTATTTAATTCTCTCCACATATTTATTTATTTATTTATTCACACCAATAAGTACAACATCTTACAGTATTCCAAGGCGATGTTATACACACTTAATAAACTGTCTATAAACTAAACAAACATAAAATTAAACCATAAAAATTTAATAATATCTAAAAATTCCAATATTATGCCGCCTTCAGTGCACCTTTGTGCTCCTAACACAAATTTCAAATATTGATGGTATTAAATAATTTGTACTTTGTACACTGCACGGTTTCTTTACGGTACGGCGTATAAACCGCGCCATAGAAAAGATGTGTCCGTCAACTAGCTTCCATAGTGATCCATACAACACTGACGACAGCAAATAAACCGCGCCGTAAAAAAAACGTTTACGTCAACAAGCTTATAGTGATTCATACATCATAGACGATCGTGCCTACACACGGTGAACTAACCGTAGTTTTCCGTGTGTAGTTCACGACAAGAAAAACGTGTGTTTAGGCCTAAAAACGAAACCGAACTTTAGTTATAGCCTAAATTATTGAGCTATGTAGTACTTGTATTTCGAACTGTATTTCGATTTAGGCAAAGTTCTTAATACTAAAATGACAACTTAGCACTGAACTAAGCTGTTATTTTTGTATAAAGAACTGCATTCCTTTATCAGTTGGGTTCTTAATTCAATAACTGGGTCCAGTGGTTTAAACCTGATCGAAAGAAAAACCTTGTTTTGTTTGTTTGACTATAGTCGTTAGTTATAGTCGTAGCTACCTTCAAAAAGTCTTCAATCTGAAAACATGGTATCTATTGTGCTACTCTTCGTATGGCCTATTATATCAGCAGTATTCAGATGGGCAACTCCACAGATGTTGAATGAGAACTGAATAGCACACATTTCGAATGAATTTAACAATAGTTGAAGAAAACTTCCTGCATGCAGCGGAGTCCTGCGGCCTTCACAAGGTCATCGGACCATCTTCTACGCTACGTCTTCTGCTGAATGCGAGAAACACAGAACCGGTTCAAGTGGCGGTGCTTAGGGGACGCCTATGTCTTTCGGCTGAAATGATGATGAAGAAAACTTGATTTGGTTAATGCTTAATGACGAGCGCATTAGCAGAATATATTCGAAATCATTCTCTCCGTGATCGTAGAGCCTCATTTTATTTTTCATTTTAAAGAAACTATTGTGAAAGCTTTCATTTGATAGTTTGCAGTCTTTTGTTAACACACCACAGAGGTTGGTATTTATGTTTAACTAGTTGTGCCCGCAGTCGTGGCCTGCATTTTCGTTCTCGTAACTGTGTATTTATTTCGACATTATTAGGTTAATGGGAACGTGAAGTCATATAGTATTTTTGTAAAACAATTACCCGTAGCAATTATGTTTAATGTAACATAACATCATGCTTTTTACCCCGTCAGGTTGGATAGAGGTATGTCTGTAGTACCACCACATTTCGGCAGTTACATACATATGTTAAGTCCCATGTAATAGGGAGTGATCCTATTACTATCAGACATACATAATCAGCCTATAACGTCCCACTGCTGGGACACAAGCCTCCTCTCAGTCAGAGGGAGTGGGCCGTAAACCACCACGCGGGCCCAGTACATGTTGGTAGATGTCGGTATTACCATCAACTAGCCACAAATCCAGACTCTGTGCTGCTACTGAAAAAATCTCTGCCCGACCAGGGAATCGAACCCAAAACCTTATGCTCAGTAGTAACGCATACGATCACTAGACCGATGAGGCAGTTAGACAAGCCATAAAAATGTTTATAAACTACCACATCTATGCAACATTATATCTGTGCATATGACAGAATGGGTAAATTAGTTTGTCAGGCGCATTGGCCCGGCAAGCCTTTGTGTCATCAACAAAACAAAGTTATTCATATAAAAGTTGGTACACGCTATCTCGAGGCTGTTTTAAAAGTTACTGTTCTACATTCATTTGACCTATTTTGTTGAGTTACCGCTGGATGAAAAGGATTTTCTGAAGAATTCTGGAAAATGAAAAATATCTTGTCCTTTGTTGCAGACAAGGTATCTAGCAGTTCTAGCATTTAGTATTCTGTAGGTTTTTGTTTGGAAGGATTCATAGAACATCAGTGCCATCCTGAAACTTACTTTCGAAACATACTCATCATCTGCCTAGCCTTTTCCCAACTATGTTGATATTCAGATTTTTCCAATTTAATTCATAAATATCTGCAAACGAATGCTGATTAAAAAACCATTCATTTCGGATTAATCATGACCTGCGCCATTTTAAATTCATCATTCGAACTTAACGGCCGATGCATATTACAAATACGTTTTTAATTATTAACTCCTGATTAATTTTTTGCGGGCACCAAATATTTTTGTGATTATGATTTTAATTATTGTTCTATAGCAGCTGTGCCTACGTAGGTACCTGTGAGCAGAGCATGTGTCTGTACAGACAGGGGAATTAATTGTTATGTACATTGATTATATTACATTATAATAAAGCCATTTCAAACAACGGTCATAAAATGACAGTTGTGATTTGAATATACGGACTATATAAGATGGTAATCAAATTAAAAAAAAATCCAGTCTTCCTTCTTCTCTGGTAGCAGCAGGAACACTGTGGGGGATATAAGTCCGTAAGAATCCGACATAACCCCGTTTCATCCCAGACAGAGGGTATCCATGAGGACTTCTACACGAAAAATATAAACCATCATATCGTCGGCTTCCAGGCTAACCGGATACAGCTGAATACCAGTATATTACATGGAGCGATTGCCTATCTGACCTCCTTGGTAAGACTGGTTGTCAGACTTCCGCGCTTCTGACTACCCGTAACAACTGTCAAATATCCATGAATGGCAGCTGGGACCAATGCCTTAATTTGCTTTCCGAGGCACGGAGGGGTCTCGGTAAAGACGGTCACCTATCCACGGACCAACCGCGGCAAGCAAAGCTTAACCTGATCGATCGACCTTTGCGTCTGTTATTACTTAGCCACGAATGATGAATGAATGGATACCGTTTCATATTTGTAGTACAGTTTATTTTACAATATTCTTTTTGCTGTCTACTGTTGTCCATATAGATATAGACACTAATCTGTTGTTTTAACGGATCCGGAATATCGTTCGATCATGTCAGCTCGCTTATTGAAAAAATACACGTTCCTCTATCCAAAATAGAATATGTTTTTGTTTGCGAGAGTAGCGAATATGACCTCCCATTGTTGCTACTGATTGTAGGAAAGGTAGTAGTATTTCAGCTATTATTTGAGCTCACTGCAATCACCAATGCGGTACACTAATATTGTTGATATACGACTAATACAACAAAAATGTCCTATAAATGTGCGTTTCACGAATTGAGGAAGTAAATGTAGATGGAGTTAAAATAAAGACCATTTCAGACACCAATCTACATGGTCTTCACATGATCTGACCAAGATTATGTCTAGACTTTAAAAGAGACTGTGACCCTCGAATTTGTTTCGCCCTTTCTTCTCAGAGTAGTCAGATAGGAAACGCTGTCCACCTCATCTAGTTTTAAAAAATATCATTGACGTGCCAAAGTGTTTGTATAAACCTACTTGCTGAAATTAAATCATTATGTTCATTTAGGGCTGATTTTTCAATCAACTGATAACTTTATTCAAGAAATAATTTTGAAATTTAACACTTATTCCATACAAAAACTGTCAAACGTCAATTTTATACCACGAATAAAAGTTATCTGGCTATGAAAAAATTAATAAAGTAATATTTCTAAGATTTTTCTTTAAATCTCTTAGCCGTAGGTTCTTGTGGATTTTTATCAGACGCTTTCTTGTAGCACAAAGTTGTTTATTCGCGAACAAAATGCATCCACGTGACATTTCAACTTATTCTCCGCACAGGACATCTAGAACACGCCTTTTCCATTCCCCAATCATTCCCTACTGTCCAATACCAGCAATGCTTCACGAAATAAATAACAATTTTAAATATATACACGGGACTAACTCATAAATTTTCCTTTTAAAGAACAACAAACAAGTTTGCACTGAAACTAAAAGTAATTTCCTGATCAAATTGTTCTAACATAGTGTGAAGTCGTGAGGTGTTTCCAGACTTATCTTGGAATTAAAGGAAAACATACAATGTATCTAAAGTTTTCCGTTAGGAGTGGGTATTGGATCAGCAAACTTGTTTTTGTACCTACTGGAGTATCTAGAAACTATTGTTGAACTAATTATTGTCATATTAGATGCGCCCCGCGGTTGCAGTGCGATTCTGTAACAATCTCACCGTGAAAACTTAGGTGAAGTGAGCGTGGAGTGAGCTGTAATTCCAACTAATGCTAGGGATTGATACTATTGACAGCCCACTCTAAGCTCACTTCACCTAACTTTTCGCGTTGAGATTTTTACAGAATCGATCGGCTGGTCTAGTTAGGTAGATATAAAAAACATCTTTCTTTATGCAATTAAGTTTTTCTGGATAAATAATTCATGTATGTTCATTGTAATAACTAAGTATCTGGGTCTTGGTTAACCTTAAAATATAACTACACTAAATCCTGTTTAATTTTAAGAAGAAACAAAAAAAAACCATGTCCGTGATTTTCGTGCCAACCAAAGTTAGTTTTTTAAGACTTCAATAAATACTCGCACTAATATTCTCATTTACAAATCCCAGATGTTGGCTACAGTTGCAGGAATATTAACTCCTATCACTATATTATACGTGTTAACACTACAAATCAAGGGCGGCCATTTTGCTACATAAAACCTCCCGCAGATAGGCGCAACGCGACGGTGCGATGCGATTTTAGTACAACAATTTCCATGAAGCTTTCATAGAAATTATCCTACACGAGTAGCGTCGCGCATGTCTGCGGAAGCCTTAAACGACTGCAATGCATTGAGGATTTCTGGCCTGTTAACAAATTAAGGCATACGTTACGAGATTATGTTGTTCGCTGTTTTTTTTTGGGTTTGTACTGCGGGAATATAAATTGCAGTTTTGGTACAAAAATTGTTGGAAATGGGCACAGTTCAAGGTAAATTGACCTTTGTGAATTCATGGCAGCGAGCGATCAATAGGACGTACATCCAATGTGTGCATATGCTGGACACTGACAGGTTAACTATGATGATGATAGTTAAATGGTGATACGCACGTTTTGACTGAGTGAGAAACATTATCATTCAGATTATATTTTTCATCATTCATCATCATCATTATGATTTATTGTTTATATTTTAAGCCGGCAAAATGGACGATGAAATGCACCAATGAAATTGTAAGAATTGCTCTAGCAAGTTGATGCATAAGATGGTAGGCATGCAAGTAGGTATGCATGGGTCTGTATAAGATTTGGTGATTGCCATTTTGAATAGTTTTTATAAAATATTAATAAGTAGATATATACGGTTTAAGAATTCTTTATTTCTCAAAGATTACAACTCACTTACGAAGAAAAATAAGATAAAACAATAATATATGATGAAAAAATAAATATTTATGAATTATATGATTTAATAACAAAAAAATAACCTATCATTGTCACGTGGATTAGTGGTCGCTAAAAAAATAAATAAAGAAAGAAAATACATTCATTTAGTGCAGACGTAAAAGCACACAAACATATGCTGCAAAGTAAAAACTCTAATTAAAAATTATTTCAATGTCGGAAAAAAATATAAATGTGTGAAGATAGAAAATAACTAGTTCAACTACCTTGTACCACACCCACCAAAAGTGTAGGAACTGAACTAAGTAAATACAAGCCTCATATGCGGCACGGGTGACCTAATATTGATGAAACTCGTGTCTACAATAGAGAGGTCGAGACTTGAGTCAAAGTAACACCGTTATTGGCTAAACTTAGGTGTTCGACAGACACCTTTGAGAGTAGTAGGTAGGAAGGTTTATATTTAGAGATCTTGGTTCCAGGTAAGGTTGAATTGTACAAAGTAACGGATGACATACGTAATAATGTTTTGGAATTCAAAGGTACATTTTCTTTGTAATTTGTCGACGGTTTTAATTTTACTTCATGGAACAAAATGGGAATGGAAGTTCCTCCAGACCGTATATCGGCCATGGCACCCAATATTAACTCTACGCTGAAATATGGGAAAACTAGGCTAGACTATCCTTCGGCGTGGAAGATATTTTATGCAGAAGTGTGTGTGCAGACACAGGTAGAGTGAATTATTATTGTGTTTTGTATTGGTTCATACCGGAACCTTCTGGTATCGGAGATATTGAAGGTTCCTACTGTTCTTAACGAAAATCTTTTTTTTTATAATGAGTCTGTGTTGTCCCACTGCAGGGCAGAAGCCTCTCTTCCATCCTTCCACTTTTCCCGGTCTACTGCGATTGTGGGCCAATCGTTTAAGAAAGAGTCCAGCTCATCTCATTATCATTTTCTGGGCCTGCCACGCGGTCGTTTCCTGCCATTTGGGATCCACTAGTTTGAAATGTTATAAGTTTACTTTAAATACTTCCACGATCCCGGCACTGTTGCTTGCACCCATAAGCACAATGTCTTGTTGTTTGCATTGCGTAGCACTATAAACAGCGAATTTTCGCACCAAACATAAGAGTCGTTTCCCAACAATTATTTTTGGACAAAGTTATTTAGTTTAATGTACAGATTGCGTAGATGATGACTTCGTGATGCGTCTTCTTATATCCTGCATTTTAACATGAGACATGATTTTGTACCTAAATATCATTTACGACGCAATGAAAGATAGACAATATCACATTTCAGTAACATACCTGAAAAAATATTCACAACCACAAGTAAACAATATTCACATAAACAAGTACAAAAATATCAATCTCCAAATCGAAACTGAAACTAGAAATCCATTTTAGAATCAAGAAAAACCTTCCATTTTTATCCAAATGACATTTCGGCGTTTTGGACGCTCGCAGGCCGGTCGAAAAAGCTGAAAAACTCTCACTATGAACGCGAAAAAAAATGCTATAGGTAAATCGACCCAAACAAGATTACAAAGGTACCAGCCCTCGTCTCGCAAAAATTTGATTTGTAAATAAAGCCCCTTAGAAAGGACAAGTACTCGTATATTTAATTCAGAAATCAGTTGATTCAATTTTGAGACTCCACCGTTTGAGGCCCTGACGACTATTATAAACTTCGAGCTTCGACGATTATTCTGTTTTGTGTCTGTATAAATTAAAGATCAGTGACGATTAAACGGTTTTTTGATGAGAGCTTTATTGATCGCTAAGCCAGTCTGATATAATTAATAATTATCAGTCAGCATGATACATTATAATATTATATGATAGCATCATGCCTAATAAACAATAATTAGTCAATTTTGATAATTCTGCAGTATCTGTTAGACAAGAAGGTATAAAACCTCTTTTTATATTTTATTTTTATTGTTTTGTTTTTTTTTCTTTCATAAGTGACATCTCATGTATGTACAAAAGCTCATATATTTTATAATATTTCATTATTTTGTTTGCTTATGTCTAACGGTATCCCTAATCTCCTTAGTTTAGGTCGGAATTCTTGTTACAATGAAATAATAACGGAACGGAACAATTTTTAATTTCGGAATGAAACAAGAATTCGGAATCACTTTTACACGTCATATTAAAAAAAAACCAGATGAATTAGACATTTACTATCTGACTACCCCTGAGAAGAACTGGCGAAACAAACTCAAAGGTCAAAGTCTCTTTTAAAGTCTAGACATAATCTTGGCAATGTACAGACGCCAGCGCATCAAGCTTCTACAATCTGTCAAATTTCTTTAATAGATTTTCAACTTTATATCTAAAGCATTAGGTTCAAGGTTTATTAGGAGACAGTTTCGGGTAGCTTGGTGTGTTGGCGTCTGTTCATAGATACGTGCCTGTAAAAATGGTCTTTTGAGGAAATAATCACACATATTTGAGTGAACCAGTCCAGTCAGTGCAAACATTTGTCAGTAAACGTATAGTTCAACCATACCATTAACAGTCGTATTTTCTACAGTTCAATTTAGAAGTCTTATGGTATAATAATAATAATAATATCCCTGGACATTTCACACAGCACCATTTGTCCCAAGCTAAGCAACCTAATGCTTGTGTTATGGTAACAAGATGGCTGATAAACTACTTATATACAATTTTTTTTTTGTAGTCTATATTATAGATAGAAAAACACCCAGACTCGGAACAAATACATATAGGTCATACAAATATTTGTTCCGTGCGGGAATCGAACCCGCGACACGTAGCGCAGCAGTCAATCGCTTAACCACTGCGCTAACCGTGCCGTCGTGCCGGGTGGGTATTCTTGTATTAAATGTTTTTCCGCATATCTAGTTCTAGCATTCGTTATTTACCATATCTTACAACGAGGTGATCCGGCAGAGAACCAAAGTTGTCGTCATAGCTCACAGAATAAGCAAGCTCTGAAGTGACCATGGGCCGGCCATATTAGCCGTGGAACCGATGACCGTTGGTTTAGATGTGTTCTTGAGCGGAGACCGCGAATCAGTAAACGTAAGGTGGGAGAGACCCTCAGGCTAGAGAGAGACCCTCAGGCTAGGTGGAGCGACGATCTTCACAGGATGGCTGTTAGCAGCTGGATGAGAGTTGCCGAAAACCGAGTTGAATGGCGTGCAATAGGAGAGGCCTATGTTCAGCAGTGGACTGCTGTAGGCTGGTGATGATGGTAAACACACATTAAAATCATCCTACTATAGATACCTGCATCTTTCATAACGTTTAAGTAGGTACTACGCAGATAACATGAGTTCATATTTAACAGAGTCCAAGCTCTTTATGTGACGCATGTTTACCCCCAACTTGTTATTTTTTTTTGTGTTTATGTTCTTTTATGCGTCATGTTTGCCGCAAATAAATGCATTTTCTTTCTTTCTATCTTTATATTAGCGTGACGCTAATGCATAAATGTGGCTGTATTTAGACACCAAGACAACGTAACACACAAAATAATACTATTCCATATTTAGAACATTGTCCAATTGTTGATGCTATTTTCTCTTAAAAAAATTCAACTTATTAGTACTTTGTACATTAAGTGTATTTCAGAATAACTGCATAATATTGAAGAAGTAGGTAATTATAAATATTGACGTTGTAGCACAAACTGAACGAACTGAACTGAACTGGTGTTCCACGCGCGCCTCAAAAAGATGTCAGCACGAACTGACGGGGTCCGCTAGGGCCGATGCCTGGCAGGGCCGCGGGTTGTTCGAAAGAGATACCGAGGCCCCTGGCACCACAGGCAACTGAAGGAACACGGGTAGGTTTTAGTCAGTAACAGTCTGACACGCCCTTCCGCTCAGCCCAGAGCGGGAGAGGTCATTTGATGATTTGTCACCCAAAAAAAAAGCACAAACTGAACACGTAATTGTTTACATGATTAGAAACTAAAACGCGCAAGCAGAGTACGTATTTGTGTTAACTTACCACGGCTCATACAACTGTGGCATACTTTTCTGTGTATATTATACCAATGTAGCTTAGTACCTATCTGAGTCATATTTGCTCGTGTGCATACTTAGGGTAGATATCGTGCAGACAGACAAGTCAGTACTACATAGAAACAATTTTATTGTATTTCCTCAAAAGAATTGCTTGCGAACAACACGTTTTCTTTTGATAAGTGCTCCGTAATTGCTCTCAACTGTCGTTGTGTATGACGAACGTTTGGTATAAGTGGAGCTTGTTTGACTTTGAATAAAAAATCAATATGAAACATAGAATAATCCTGAAATATTTGTAATTTTATAAAGTTTATTTACATAACTGAAGTAAAGTCTGACAACTAGTCCTACCAAGGGGTATCGCATTACTCAGTAACTGGGTTGTGAACGTCAGATAGGCAATCGCTTCATGTAAAATACTGGTATTCAGCTGCATCCGGTTAGACTGGAGGCCGACCTCAACATAGTTGGGAAAAGGCAGATGATGTGACTTACATAACTGAATTAATTTAACTCCATTGTGAACGATACGAAAAGCTTGGATTGATAATTATCTATTTTAATATTTAATTACACTAATTTGTTCCACTTTTTATTTCGGACTAGTTATTAGTTATCCATTATTAACAATGACAAAACGAAGTTAGTAAACATTTACATACTAAAACAACAAAAAATGACGAAGCACAACTTACATTGGCACGTGCCTCCGTGCTCTGTCCCGTATAAAGGGACTGTCCACTTCGTCTAATAACGTTTAAAGTTAACCCTTCATAATTTTTCATTGACTTAACAATTATACACAAAATATTAAACAAAAAGCAATTTTAGACACTCTGACTTTATCCTTACGGATCGTATCTTAAGTACGGCCTACATTACTACAATATTACTGCAATTTATCATCCCTTTAACTTGCAAATCGTGTTTGAAGTACATAGATAATATTTGACGTACCCCTCTCCTTCTAACACTCTAAATTCAATACGCGTGAAAAGGACAACGACACAACAGTTACGAAATAGCGGCCATATCTGACTCGAAGTCGTGAAACAATTCTACACCCAAACATTAACATCGAATTATATACGTTTGCTGTAACTATTCGTGTTAACGTTAAGTATATCGTAAAGGGATGTACTAGGACATCATGCCTCTATGAGTGGTATGGGACAACTCGTTGGTTACAGAATACGATAGTCCGGTGTCTATTGCCCGTAGCAAACTGTCTACTTCGTAACGAAGCTTGCTTCCACGCACACATACAAAGAAATACACTCACACATTGATACAAGCGTCATCGCGAACGCAGAGACTACACAGATGATATTCATGTGCGTGTGTGTAGTGCTGTACGTATTGTACAGAGATGCTGTCGTGGTGTGTGTAATTTCTGTCTTCAAAGTCCACACAGCGAGTTTCGTTTCTGTTAGAAATGATGAGACCAACCGTGAAAATGGTTTAACTGCTCTGCGGCAATAAAATGCAGCCATCAAGTTCTTGGGAAAGATGCGCCCTGAGAATTGGACTATTTATTGAATTAGACGTTTTATGTTGTCATGTTAATGCTTATCGTAAAGTATCAGATGCTAAAGTAAAGCATTTTATTATTACGATTATTGAAATTCTTTCTTTCATTAAAATCATTGAAATTCTTGTTTTCCCATGGGGGTAAGCAGAAACTATATAACGCCGCCTGCTGCGGTCCTTACGTACTTCTTTTGCTTCTTTTATGTTCATACCTCTGGTCTTTAAGTTCATACCTCTGGACTTTATGTTCATACCAGTGGTCATACACAAAAAAGAAGGATGTTCTCAATCCGTCAGAATTTGCAAGGTCATTAATTAGGGTTCCGCACCCAAAGGGTGCTAACGGGACCCTACTACTAAGCCTCCGCTGTCCGTCCATCTGTCTGTCAGCGACCTGTATCTCATTGACCGTAATAGGTAGACAGTTGACATTTTCAGAGAGTGTGAATTGCCGATATAACAACAAATAATTTATTTTTTCTTTAAAAGGGGTCTCCATGCAAGATAAGTGTTTTTTTCGGCGTTTTTGCCTTGTGTTAAGGAACCCTTCGTGTGCGAGTCCGCCTCGCACTTGGCCGGTTTTTTTTGTATTACATACTAGCTGACCGCTAGATACTATACTATATACTAGCTGAACGTCGTACCGCCATATTTTTTTTTTCGTGATTTTTTTCTTTTGATGTTCTTCTAATTCAAACCTTGTCCTCACAATAACAAACACAAAAAAAAGAATTATCCAATTTGGTACAGTCGATCGGAAGTTATGCGCGTACATACATTTCGGTGATTAAATTTTTATTTATATAGATATGCAATATTTCTGAATGAAAAACAATTTCATTGAAAATATATCTATATATATAAAAATCAATTGCTGTTCGTTAGTCTCGCTAAAACTCGAGAACGGCTAGGCCGATTTAGCTAATTTTGGTTTTGAAATGTTTGTCGTAGTCCAGGGAAGGTTTAAACGGTCAGAAAATATGGAAAAAGGAGTAGGGTAGGAGTAGGGTAGGAGTAGGGTAGGAGTAGGGTAGGAGTAGGGTAGGAGTAGGGTAGGAGTAGGGTAGGAGTAGGGTAGGAGTAGGGTAGGAGTAGGGTAGGAGTAGGGTAGGAGTAGGGTAGAAGTAGGGTAGGAGTAGGGTAGGAGTAGGGTAGGAGTAGGGTAGGAGTAGGGTAGGAGTAGGGTAGGAGTAGGGTAGGAGTAGGGTAGGAGTAGGGTAGGAGTAGGGTAGGAGTAGGGTAGGAGTAGGGTAGGAGTAGGGTAGGAGTAGGGTAGGAGTAGGGTAGGAGTAGGGTAGGAGTAGGGTAGGAGTAGGGTAGGAGTAGGGTAGGAGTAGGGTAGGAGTAGGGTAGGAGTAGGGTAGGAGTAGGGTAGGAGTAGGGTAGGAGTAGGGTAGGAGTAGGGTAGGAGTAGGGTAGGAGTAGGGTAGGAGTAGGGTAGGAGTAGGGTAGGAGTAGGGTAGGAGTAGGGTAGGAGTAGGGTAGGAGTAGGGTAGGAGTAGGGTAGGAGTAGGGTAGGAGTAGGGTAGGAGTAGTGTAGGAGTAGGGTAGGAGTAGGGTAGGGGGTAGCACTCCACGCGAACAAAGTAGCGCCGGGCAGCTAGAAATAATTTATATGGCAAAACAACGTTTGCCGGGTCAGCTAGTTTTAAATATATTTTAGGTGGTCCCTCAACAAGCCTTTCGGTAGACGATTATATTAATCTAGTCTCTATTTAAAACAAATTTCATTTAATCAAGCGATCTAACACGCTCTTTTAATCCCAATCTAACCGAAATCAAATTTAGTGTAACTAAAGATATTTTTAATGGAGCAATTAGCACCGCCAAAGTAAATAACTCGAGAAAACGAGCCGAAGTACTAAAATGCTCGAAAAAGAACTGAGTCTCGGTTAAAGTCATTCAATTAAGTGCCTGGTAATTAACTTTTAGAATGTTCCAGCAATAACAAACGACAATCAAAAGGAATGAGTGAATGAAAAACTCTTAGTTATATTGCACTTAGTGGTTTTTGATAAATTAACTGTCAATTTGTGTAAAGAATAAAAAGTGTTTTTAATGTTGAATTTAATTTGAATTCACTTTGCATTTTTGTTAATTTGAAAAGCTCTAGCTACGTTTTTATTAATGAGTTTTTTATTCAATTAAGTACCATAGGTATTACTTTTGAGAAGGCAATTATTTAAATTACCCAAAAAGGCGCATGTTTTACGTGCGTACATAATATCTTTGTGGGATTCTTTATGTATATTGGTAAACTGTAAGATTAAAATATGATGATGATGTTACTCGTATGTGTAATATTAAACATAATAGGTAGATGGACATGACAGATGGTAGATGACATCTCCCAAGTCTTAGCGGATGCTGCTAAATACTAGTATTTTACATGGAGCCACTGCCTATTTGACCTCCACAACCCAGTTACTGGGTAACACGATATCCCTTAGCAGGACTGGTTGTCATACTTTCGGTCGGACATTCGACTACCACGGATAGTCGAATGTCAAAGAACTACGAATGACAGCCGGGACCAACACCTTAACTTTGCTTTTCGAGGCACGGAACTTGTCTTGGTATAATATAATAGCTGGTCACCCATCCACAGACGACCTCAGTATGCGTTGCTTAATTTTAAAGAGCGACCCGTGCATGCTTGAATGTTGTATAAACATAATGTATTTTTAACACATATTATTCATTTCCCTTCCTACAGCACTAGCCGTCCATTTCATAGAGAATGAAGCAGTATACTTGCTATAAGATGGAGTGTAATACATCAATGTAAGGATAGCGAGTAATGGAAGTGGTGCACTCGACAAGCGTCGACTAGGGACGGGACGTCATTGCCTGTTGTGTGCTGTGCTTCGCAAAGATTCTACACTTTAAAATGCTGGTATTGCTTTGTTTGGAGCTCTTTTCGAGTAATTGGATGCTAAAACTTGGATGAGATTAGCAAAGGACCGTGGCGAGGCAAGCAAAAAGAGTCCCAGCACTGTGTAAACCCCACCTGTGGGGCCCAGCAGTCGGGCTGTGGTAGGTGATGATGATTTCGATGCTTGTATTAAAAGATATAACATAATAATGAATAAGGTGTTTATTTTAACATGTATTGTCCACCCTCGGTCAACGATAAGTTGTATTTATCTGACTGCGTGGGAGCCCAAAACTAAAGTATTGTTTTTTTAATTATTTGTTCGTTTCTAGAAGAATAAAAAAAATAAAAGTACCTGTATAATAATTATGTCTATATGTATTTTTCTGTGTGTACCAGAACTAATAAAATAAATAAATCATAGCTTGTTTTCTAGTCCTTTTAAGGATGGAAGGATGATGCCAGAATCTTGAAACGCTTAGCTGGTAGGTAACTTTGATTTGATGAGGCCCGACGACGAAGATTGGGAAAATTATTAAAAAAAAAAACATTAATTTTGACCCATCGTCAGTGGTAGTAATAGGTACATGTTTTGACAATATTGATAGAATACAAGTATTTTCGAGATAAAAAAATGTAAAGTTCACTCATTCTCCATAGCAAAGGGTGGATCCTCTGGCTAGACGAGTGTCGTGTCTGGCAGGCCACTGCCCGTTGATTCATGTCGGGCCGTTGTATATGCTAATTATATAATATGCTAGTTGCGCGGTAAACTCTGTTTGCGAGATGCAGGACTTTGCGTGACATTAGTATTACGCGTAGTTCGCATGAAGCGTTGTAGATATCGCTACAGGTTCTCAGTATAATTTTGAACACAAAAACACATCTTATTTTTTTCTAAACACGTGATGCACTCGACCTTGACCGCTGTTTATTTTTATTTACAAATCATTGTTTAAAACGATTAAAGTAATGCGTATAATGAGGCAGAAAATAAACAACTGCTAATGAGCGATCTGCTTAATCACTATCATTTTAGTTGGTCACTCCGAAGAGTTACGTAAGTTGAGTGATAAAAATAACTGTGCCATCTTAATTCCGTGTTTATTTCCACTACATTTACCTAAAAAGAGATAAGAAAAACTTTATCGAAATGGCAAAGAATAGAAAAAACCCAAGTTGGCAAGACGAAATCATTCCCCTTAATGAAATTACTGATACTGGTATGGCTATGTTTTGAGGCTGGTGATTACCATTTCTTCACAGTTCTAAATATGCAGATCTATGACAGACTAACAGGGAGAAAGACAAAGAGAGAGGAGGAGCAAGATATTATTACCGCTACTGCAGCGCATCAGGAATGTTCGCGGACGCACACGTGGAGCGTTTCTTTGCCACAATGCGTAAGCGCTGTGCGTCCCTGGTGCGTAGGGTGTGGGGCAGCAACAACAGTATCCTGTCTCTAATTTCGAGCAGACTGGACTGTCCGTACGTGAATCGGTGCTGCGCCATTTCCCTGGAATGATGCAGCCGCGGTGAAACGTCGGACACTGCTGCCACTGTGTATATTGTACAGGAATTTGTTTAGGATGTAGATAAAATTATCTTTATGACTAACATAGGATAACTATTAAATTATTATTTCAAGTAACCATGACTCATTTGTTAGAGTCATGGTTACTTGAAATAAAAATTGAATTGACTGAATAGAATCGAATTATTGTCAGAGTCCCGCCCTGTTGAGTGAAAGACGATAATATTAGAATATTTGCGGTTCTGTGAGAAGACAGAGTGATGAGATTACCTTAATTTGTTAAGTATGACTGGCTAATTTGCTACATGTTGGCGCCGCAGCTTGCCAAATTGACGCTGTCCATGTCATCGACGTCAAATGTCATGTAGATTTTAAAAGATCTGGAAAGGGTGTCTCTCTTTTCAAAATCACAGTACATAGTGACATGATCCAAACTGTTTGGCCATAACCAGGTTATTTCTTAAATAATCTATTCCTACTCGTGAATAGCAATTGAGTTCATGACCCGAGGTACCAGGCTGTCATAAATTATCAGAAGAACATTGCACCAATCGTATGCGCGGACCGATCTTTGTCCTTCGTGTCTCGAGAAACCGGATAAAACTGGATATTTCTACTGGCGATAACGTTCTGTTTGGGTTACATTCTGATTACATCTAAGTAAAGAAGGAAGTTCTAGAGTCTATACGATGACCAGTCAATGTGAGATATCCATTGTTGCATTTGTCACCAGTTTCATTGCTGGTTTCTATTCAGGAGGAGCATTGGATGTAAATCTTAGTAATTTGGTATTCGGTGACCAAAGTCAAGAACGAAGTGCATTGCCATTTACACGAGCTGCTAGTTTGATATGAATTAATTAGCTAAATCGTTTAACTTTTTGCCTTCCTATCATGTATCGTTCGTGTTATTTCCCGTTCTCAATGGAAACGACCAAGGAATATTGCTCAATATCATGTTGGTGTTATCAATTCAAAGCCGTATTGGAAGCAGGTCTGTCATCAATAATTATATCGACACAGTTTCAGTCAGACGGAAAATTTTGTACACACGAAATTAATTTACAATCTGCCATTCGGTGAACCCACAGTGTGGAGACCATTTGCGATAATAACTCGTAGACATTCAATAATAATGTGATTTTAAAACTTTTATTTGGCTTTGAGACAGTTGGCTTTAAGAAGTTTTAGTTCTGAGAACATCTAGAGCTTTTCTTTAGACGTAGAATAAGATTGTAGAATGTGATTTTCAAAACGACGTTAGCCTAGGTAGCACGGGTGCGTTTTTCCCGCGGTGGGTTTTAAATGCGCATTGTATTTTCAACGCAATGCTTAGAGCCGAGAGTTGAAAATCCAACAGTGTGTTTTTTTGACGCGCTGGGATGCGCTCTATCGGATTCTCAATGCTCAGCTCAACAGCGAAAAGCATTCTAACGATACCCCATACATCCAAATGTGTTCAGGCATTTAAAAGTTATGGTGGAATAAAGAAACTCACATACATACAAACATACATCAACCCTGAATACATTACACTCCTTTTTGGGCAGTCGTGTAAAAACAGAATTATATTTTCAATTTCAAATGGCAAATTACAGTACATTCTTTGACACTGAAAAAGAATAACTCCGAATGACACTTGATCAATACTCTGAAATGTACTATACAAAGGTAATATCTTCAAAACATAGACGTTACCTTTCAGAAGACCACAGGGGACATTAGCGAGTACTCTCTCAAGTTACTAGGCGATATGAAAATGATATTTATGCTTACATTGACGTGTATTGACACTGGAATTGTTTTATTGTTGAGTTGAATATTGAAGTGAAGTATGACTCCGCTTGTGACGAACACTGGTGGCCCAGTGGTAAGGGCCGCGACTTACGAGTTGTACGCCATAGGTTCGAACCCAGACAGGCGCTTGTGTACATTACATTGTGTAAATTATTTCATCACCACTGCCCTTAAACGGTGAAAGAAAACATCGTGAGGAAACCGGCATGTTTTAGAACCAAAAATTCGAAGACATGTGACATCTACCAACCCGCACTGGGCCATCGTAGTAGATTACAGCCCACCCGTTCCCGTAATAAAAAACGTTCAAAATCTAGTCGCAGTCTCATCTCAGCGACAATCAATGTCAAAACTTGTCAAAATGTAGGGAAATTAGAAGTCTTTTTTGACAGATTGAGACTGAGATCAGACTAAGAACGTTCTTAAGTTTACGAGAATTGCCCCTCTGGTTATACACGCCGGTTGCGAGTATTACGCAGTTCTACTTGAAATTATTAGTTATCACGATTTCACGACACATTGAATTGGTTACAGTAATCTATCAGCTTCAAGTTATCTTCCTCAATGCCTCATGCATTATAATAACTGATCTTTCAACCCAACACGTTGTATCTCCATGTGACATAGATTGGTAATCGTCTAAAAAAGTGTTGTGCAATTAAAATTAAAAGATAAGTGTACTTATGTAACCTGGATGAAGTTTATTGATGAAAATCTTCACTTACATCTTAATCAAGAAATATGCCTTTCACTCACCATTTAAAAATTCACTCATATACGAAAAAAATTGTATTTTTTAAAATCTCAATTCGCTATGAGTGGCAATTCCTTAATTTTAAGAACGTTCTCAGTCTAATCTCAGTCGCAGTCTGTCAAAAATACCTTTAAAATCCTGACATTTTTGACAAATTTTTGACACTGATCGTCGCTGAGATGACCGTTTTTAATTACGGGAATTGGCCTCAATTCCCTCTGAGTGGTAATTCCCGTAATTTTAAGAACGTTCACAGTCTAATCTCAGTCGCAGTCTGTCAAAAATACTTGTAATTTCCCTACATTTTTGACAAGTTTTTGACACTGATCGTCGCAGACGAGCATTTTAATATGTACGGGATTATTGTTCTGGTTGTAAGACCAATAATGCAAAGAAGAACAATAGACAATCAATCCAGATAGACATAAAAAAAGACATTCATTAATCATCATCATCAGCCTGTAACGTTCCCACCGCTGGGACACAAGCCTCCTCTCTATGAGAGGGAGTGGGCCGTGATCCACCACGCGAGCTCAGTGTGGGTTGGTACATGTCACATGTCTTCAAATTTTCGGTTCTAGGACATGCCGGTTTCCTCACGATGTTTTCCTTCACCGTTTTGAGAGCAGTGGCGATTTAATCATTTACACAAATTAAAGCGCTTGATTGGGCTCGAACCCACGACCTACAACTAAGTAAGTCGCAGTCGTTACTACTGGGCAACCACTGCTCAAACAGACAGTCCCTAAACCAAAATAATAATAAACAATTTAAATATTTATAAATATTATTAAATGTTTTATCAACATAACAGCACGAATGTCAGCCATACTCCCCCTTATCATTGAAACGCGACCCACTGACTTCGCACGCGTGGCTCAAACCGGTTTCAAACCAATTGTAGGCGACCTTTCACCTAAATATCATAGTCAGTCCAGAGATGAGTGATTTTAGTGATCAATTTAAGGTGACTCTACTGCGTACTAAGTCTAAGTGACATATAAAATGCTTACTTATAAGATTATACGCAATATTTTTTTTTTTAATGTGGAAAAATGGGAGTTCACTTAATGATTGTGCGACTATAGAATTTGAACGCAACATTTTCTGGTGTTTGTCACTGATTCAAATCACATGAGGTTCTTTAGGTACTAAGGCCTCTAGGGCTGATGTTTCAATGGTAAGATAACTTTTATCTGAAGAATAATTATGACGTGCCTTGGAAAGCACGTTAAGCCGTTGGTCCCGGCTGTCATTCGTGGATCTTTGACACTGGTTACGGGTCACCAGAAGTCTGAAAGTCTGACAACCAGTCTTACCAAGGGGTTTTGTATTACCCAGTAACTGGGTTGTGGAGGTCAGATAGGCAGTCACTCCATGTAAAATACTGCTACTCAGCTGCATCCGGTTAGACTGGAAGCCGACCCCATCATAGTTAGGAAAAGACTAGGCAGTTTGACATAATATTTTCTATACAAAACTGTCAAATCGCAATATTTATTCCTTAGATAAAAGTTATCCGACTATTGAAAAATTTGCCCTAAATTATATTATCAAGATATACGTTTGAAATAAATTTAATCCCTGGTGAATATTAGATCCACGTTTTTTAGTTCACCCAAAATAAAAATAAAATATTTTACGTAGGTACAGTCACTGATACTGTTAGCCAGCATCATTCTACTGCCAGGCAAAGGCCTCTCCCCACGATTTCCAGGTTTTTCGATCCAGGGTTAAGGGGACTAGTCGGTCCACTAGTCGGTGGTTTACTCCAGCTCGTCCCTCCATCTCCTACGGGGTCTGCCACGACTTATAATACTTGGTCTTATTAAATCATCTCAATCAATCAAATCAGCCAATCGCCGTCTACTGCTGGACATAGGCAGCAACCTTCCGTCCATCTAAATAAAAAATAAATAAATAAAAATGTTTTATTGTCGCCAGTTAATACATTCATATTAGCTTAGAGTAATCCAACATTTGCATCGTATTGATGTATTGTACAAAAGGTACTGCTACTGATTCCCAAGCTAAGCTTGAGCTTGTGTTATGGGAAACAGTGATCAGCCGCAGGAGGTATCTCATAATAAATACGAAAAGTACAGACGCCAGCACATCAAGCTACTACAATCTGTCAAATTTCTTTAATAGATTTTCAACTTTATTTCTAAAGAATTAAGGTTTAAAGTTGATTGGGAAAATTTGCATTTCTGGGCAGCCCGACCTGCTGGCGTCTGTACATTGGTTTGAGTGTCGCTGCAGTAGACTTACAATGTTCTTAAATCTAGCTGGGGGGCGTCCCACTCTACGCTTGCCGATACGTGGATTTAATCTTGTATCTTGAAAATAATACCGTCAGAGTAGGTGACCCCACTAGGTAGGTAATTGGATCTAAACGTCGTGTAATAATGTTACTTTGTCTCTATAATACGACCCAGTTGTGTCAACAAATTACATTTAGTGTTTTTCTTCGTTTCTTTTCTTACGTAACATAACATCACGCCTTGTTTCCCCGAAGGGTTAGGCAGCGGTGTACCCTTAGTAGGTATACTCACATTTTTAACTGCCCTGTAGGTGGTCTCGTGGTCACAAGCGCGACTGCTGAGCGTGGGGTTCTGGGTTCGATTCCCAAGTCAGGCAAAGGGTTATTGGGTTTTTCCATTAGGAATGCCTCAGTAACAGTCCGTACTTTGTGACACCTCCGGGTCTCGGAAAGCACGTATACCGTTGGTCCTGCGCCTGGTTTCTCCTCGGTCGTGTCGGATTGCCTATTCAGCGGACTATGAGAGTAAAGGAACAGAGAGTGTATACACTTGTGCACTATAAATATCTCCTGCAAACCTGGCTAATCTTCATTGAGGTTGGTCACCGTGACCGAAATCGATCAGGGGGATTATTATTATTTTTTTCTTTTTTTTTCTATTCTATCTTAACGTAACAGTATCCTTCGAAGATTATTCTATGAAGTCTTCATATAACAACAACAACAACAATAATCCAACATTAACATCATCATCATCATTTTCATCAAACATTTTAAACAGGCTACTTTAACGACCTACTATGGAGATAATGAAAGTCAGTATGGCGATTATAGAAATGCCAACATTTAAATTAAAAACATAAAACTCGTAAAGAAGCAAAGCTTCTAAATCAACTCAGTTTTATTATACCTACGTTTAATGGCGTGAGATTATAGTCATTTAAATAAAATGAAAATAATATAAACCACTTTTTTTTTTTTTTGGATGAGAAATCATCAAATGACCCCTCCCGCTCTGGGTGGAGCGGAAGGGACTGTCAGACTCTTATTGACTAAACCCCACCCGTGTTCCTTCCTTAGCCCTTTCTGTTCCAGGGCAGTGGTAACCCGTTCGGACGATCCCGCCGCCCTGGCAGGCTTCGGCCCTATCGGGCTCCTTCCTCTGCTGACTTCTCTTTGAGGCGCGCGTGGAACACAACGCGCCGTCCGGCACGGGCCCGGTCCAGATCGGACGGTGAGTTACCCATTACTCTCCGCCCGCAGGCCCGATAAACCACATTTGAAATAAGCTTCAACTGTCTATAGACCTCCACATGTTTTAAGTACACAAAATGGTCCAAAACTTTGGTGTACCTAATCGAAACAAAATTCAAGACATTGTACTTTGTTTTACTTATTACAAAACAAGGTTCTTCTTTAGATCTGCACCCTGATTGCGTAACACACGATCAATCACCATCTGAATTCAATTAATTTGAAAGATATTGCTAATCCATTGTGTCATATGTTCCAAAAATTCGTCAGCACAACAACGTCAATAACGCAATGAACGTTGTTGTACTGTCAAAATTAAAGCTATTGCTACTGTTAGTATGTTATGAAATTACCCCACGGGTTTAAACCACCGAGCCTGTTATTGAATTAAGAAGCTAACTGTTATAGAAATGCAGTTCTTTATACAAAAACTAGCTTCTGCCCGCGTCTTCGCCCGCGTCGATGTCGGAAGTTATCCCACGGGAACGTGTTACCAGGATAAAAAGTATGTGCTTCCCCAGGATGCCATCTATCTCTTTGCCAAATCAGAAGTTCAGTGGTTTAGGCGTGAAAATGTAACATACAGTTTCAAGTTCAAATCCTCCCCTAAAAACCGAATTACCCCTTTTTGCCCCGGCAGGGGTCAATTTTCGACCACTTTACTTACTTATTACTTATTTTCTGTCGAAAGTATCAATACTGAGTTTCGAGTTAATCGGACCGCGCATTCAATTTCTTCCACACAAACTTCAACACCCCTATATCCCCCTTTGAGGGGTAGTTTGAAAAACTTATAATGATAAACTTTATTACTTACTTAGGCAAGTATTGTTGCCAAGTTTCAAGTTTATTAACTAAATTCATAAGATTTTTCATATAAACTGTATGGAGCGCTTTTCACCCCCACAGGGGTGGAATTTAAAAAAATTCATAACTTGACTCAAAGATTATTTATACCAATTTTATAATTAATCAAGCCACTTATTATAATCCTCCCCTGTCAAATTAACTACCCCTTTTCACCCCGTTAGGGGTAGATTTTCGAAAAACTCTCATACGTGTTATTATTTATTTTTAGTCTTAAGTACACACACTGAGTTTCGAGTTAATCGGACCGCGCGTTCAAATTCTTCCACACAAACTTTAACACCCCTATATCCCTTTTGACGGGTAGTTTTGAAAAACTAATAATGATAAACTTTATTGCTTACTTAGGCGAGTCTTCATGCCAATTTTCAAGATTATTAACCTAACGAATAAGATTTTTCATATAAACTGTATCCCCGCTTTTCACCCCCACAGGGGTGGAATTTTTGAAATCATTTGGGATGTGTTCATAACTTGACTCAAAGATTATTTATACCAATTTTCGAGTTAATCAAACCACGCTGTAAAATCCTTCCCTGTAAAATTTACTACCCCTTTTCAGGCCGTCAGGGGTAAATTTTCGAAAAACCCTGATACACATTATTCTTTCCTTTCAATTTTAGGTATAAATACTGAGTTTCGATTAAATCGTACCACGCGCTAAAATTCTTCCATACAAACTTTGAAACCCCCCAATCCCCTTTTAGGGGGTAGTTTATAAAAACAAAAAATGCCCAACTTCATAATTTACTTAGATAAGTATTCGTGCCAAGTTTCAAGTTTATTAACTCAAGGAATAAAATTTTTCATACAAACAAAATCCCCCCATTTCACCCTCTTAGGGGTGGAATTTCGAAAAACCCTTTCTTAGTGGATACCTACTCTTTACGAAGAATCCACCCTCCAAATTTCATGTCTCTAGGATCAGCGGTTTAGGCTGTGCGTTGATGTCTCAGTCAGTCAGTCAGGACTTTGAATTTTATATTATAGATGACAGCTTAGTTCGGTGCTAAGTTGCCATTTTAGTGTTAAGAGCTTTGCCTAAATCGAAATAAAGTTTGAAATGCAAATACTGATTCATTAGGCTAGAACTAAAGTTATTTAGTTTCGTCTTGTAATAAGATGGTTATAGTTCACGTCAAATTTTATGGTGGCTCTCAAGGGCGCTACTCACTGTGCAGTACCCCACCCTTCACCCCCGCGGACCCATGAATTTGTTACTGCGCAGCGACTCGCCTCATTTTCCGAGCCGCCATAAAGTTTGAATCGGGCTGTACCCCTAATTTGCTGTCATCTGTAACGTTTCATCTGCAAAGAGGCAGTTAATGATAAATTATTTTATTTTGTAGGTAGGTTTGTACAAACAATTTTACACGTAAATCATGTTTTAAAACTAGATGAGGTCGGCATTCTCTATCTGACTAGTCTGAGAAGAACGGCTGAAACAAACTCAGAGGTCACAGTGTCTTTTAAAGTCCAGACATAATCTTAGTTAGATCATATTATGAAGACCATGTAGATCGATGTCTGAGATGGTTTTTTGAAGAAAGAACCACACAGATTGAGAGAACCTGTCCAGTCAGTAGCACGCATTTGTCAGAAATCGTGCAGCTCAACTCAAAACTTAAGGAGCTCAACGATTCGACGAACAATACCAAAGAAAGGACATTTGGGTAGGCCACATAAATTACTCAAACTGCCAGACCATGACAAAAACTAACGGAACAGAGAGAAACATTTAAAATAATATAAATAAAATGACCCACATAGTCTTCACATTCACAATAATTTATATAATAGAATACTTTTCAAAGTAAGCAAATGTCATTGTATGTATAAAATTAGTAAAAAAAAACAGCAAAAGAAAAAAAAACATTAAATATGTAAAAATTGGAATCAGCCCAATCCCAAGCTTTTTTGTCCTCGATATAATCTTTAACGATATAAAAGGCTGGTACAACTTACGTTTAATGAATTATTGAATTTATTAAGGCTTTTTTTTTTTGGATGGGAAATCATCAAATGACCCCTCCCGCTCTGGGTGGAGCGGAAGGGAGTGTCAGACTCTTACTGATTTATTAAGGCTTAGATCTTGAACGTGGTTTGGAAGTTTATTATAAAAACAACACACAGACTTCTAATCCGTTCATCCTTTATACCCTGTTTTTGTCCAGACGGTAAAAAATGTCAGCCGGTATACCTGTACACTCAATTTACGCCAGTTATGTTTAAGTCCCACGTAATACGGACAGGCTATTGTGGTCAACCGGGCACTTATCCAGATTCCGGGCTTCTACTGAGACATTTTATATGAAAAAATATAATAACACCCTTGCCATATTACTGCCCTTACTTCGTCAATCAGGAAAAAAAATCACTTTAATAACTTTTTTTGGAAACTTACCACGTCACGTATGACCTATTTATTTGATACTTTCGTGGAATCAAAACTCTTAAACTATTTCTGTCCGTGATCTTTTCTTTTTTGTCGTTCTGTTTGAATTGCACCGCTTAATCTTTTGTTAAAGATTATTGTTAAGTTTTTTGTCAACCTTGCTGCGGTTAGCATAACAAAAGACTGTTTTCTGGTTTTATTGAATTAAGCTTTTTTTTGTGAAACTCGCTGGACGATGAAAAAAGTAGAATTTTCCAGCTGTTTTAGGGTGCAGCAGTTGTAGAATAAAATCGTAGTAATATTATCAACGTGAAAGTTAGTATGGATGGATGGATGGTTGTTACTCTTTCACGCAAAAACTACTGAACGTATTTGGATGCAATTTTGCACACAGATGGTTTATAACCAGGATTAATATATAGGCTACTCTTTATCCCGATATTCCCATGAGATCGAAACTCATGCGGGTGAAAAGGCGGGACACAGCTAGTTTTAATATATTTTAACGGATAACAAAATATTTTATCGGTTAATGTATATATAAAAAGAGAAACAGCAGATAAAATAGCAGCAGATAGAATAAAATATTTTTCTTTCTTTCTTTCTTATTTCAGATGTATGTATAGGTAAAGCTAAAGACGCCACCACATCAAGCTACTATAATCTATCAAATTTCTTTAATTTTGCCTTACGTTGAAAGTTAATTGGGAAAAAATTTAACAGTTTCGGGTAGCTTGATATGTTGACATACATTTAAAATGACGGAAAGCATTTGAAATTGTGCGTTTCCTCGTTATTGCTCTAGGGATCGGTTCAGATTAAAAATATAATGAAATAAAGAACTCAAAACCTGGAAGTTTTACCTTAAGCCTTACCTTTCCGAACCAGAATAATTATAAACTCAGCTCAGTTAGAATCTCTGATTAAATCAGTATAATGTAACTATATCATCTTCCTGCCTTTATCCCATGCTACTAGTGGTCGGCGCAACTTGTTCTCTTCTTCCACTCTCCCCTGTCAACCGTCGAGTTATCATTCACTCCCTTCACTTTGGGATAATGTTTGTAACTGAGACCTTCAAAAAAAAAAAAAAACAAATAAGGTACTCAATATAACAGTGCGGTTTTACAACGCAACGAACAAAAACCGCCGAGAACTTAGTATCAGATAAAAAACTTTCAAATTGATGGTAAAAATTGTGTACAATAATAAAATACTGGAATGAACTGAATCCATTATTTTTATTATGATTTATCGTACCTTTATGTCAAGGTTTGCTGAACCACATTGGAATTTATGACATTTCATTCATAACTTTATGAAAGTTTTTTCATAAATTGTTTATTTTATACCCTTCTATTTTTTTTTTGTTGTAACCTTCTGGTTGTTCAAGTTGGGGAAATTGATTGCTAAGCAAATTTACTAGCAAATTAAATTCTCCGTTAGTTCAAATCACAACTGTCATACACTGACAGTTGTATGACAGATCTGTGACACGACAAAGTAACATTCAGTGTCAATTTGTAATAATTATTTTCCTAAATGTATCTACAGTATATATACTTATACTACTCGTAATAATGTAAGGATCGTGTCAGGTGACGTTCTGTAGTTTATGCCATATCCAAGGAAGAAGGTTTAAGTTAAACGTAGGTTTAGGTTCAAGTATGACAAAATATATAAGTATGCAGGGTCGTCGGATATAGTTGAAGTTTAGTAACAAACGGATTGATGTTTTCGGATAAAATTTTATTTATTAATAGAAAGTAATAATATAACTGATAATAGTTATTAATTAACATATCATTTTGTTATTTTAGTGTTATCTTTTACGTTCATTGTGTTAAACATGTTGTTGAGAAGCCATTTTCCGAATAATATATATTATTAGAAAACAAACAGTTCATTTATCAAACTGAATTTCATTCGAAAACATCCATCGATTTCTTACTAAACTTCAACTATATCCGACGACCCTGCATACTTATCTCTTTTGTTGACTGTACCTACATACATTTTTCGTAAACAGTTTGGTTCACCAAAAGATGACGAACTTCAACAAATTAGAGAACTACCTCTAATTTGTTGAAGTTGAGCCAACCAGCCTATTGCCCGTGCCCCATGCCCGCCATTACTAAAAAAAGGTTACCAGTTCCTTGGTTATCAATGAACCTAGTCATCAAGATTGCTAATGCAAACGTGGTGCATACACGCAATGCCATTATGAGTAACACGAGTCTAGCAATAAACAGAGAGTCCGATGATAATGAACAATACGCGACTAGCAATCTTAAAACATTTCCCTGCGATTATAATGCGGTCTTTAACCGTTATCGGCTTTACTGTGGTCTAAGTTCTAAGGATGCTTGTGGGAACTATTTTTAGCTTTTCCTGTCGCACTCCTGAGCAACATCCTTTCTCCACTTCTTCCATTGCAACCTTTTTTACCAAAAACCAAATAATACTATATTTTTTGTCTCCTTTACTCTTTCAAACGCTGTCTACATCTCTCCTATTGACCTATCGCAGGTATGCTGGAAGAGATTTCTTATGAAATAAGCATTACCTTTGTACCTATTTTTCTGTTACGTTTTATTTTTCTGGTCTATTTATATATGTGTGTACATAAACGGTTTAAAAAATCGAAGACATTCGTGACCCACGCTGGGTCAGCGTGGTGAATTACGGTTAACTCCCTCTGACAGAGAGGATACCTGTGTACCGCCAGTGTGAATAATAAAGGCTGATGAGGTATGCTAATTACTCTTAATTCCGTTATTTTTACTTAAAAGTAAATCGCTTTATTACTATCTATGGTCAGTCAACCTATTTGAACAATTCTATTTTCGGAACAACACAATCTGAATGCATTCACTTTTTTAGTATTCTAAATTTAACCCTGCGTGAAGCGGGGAAAAAACTAGCCATATTTATAGAAACGTAGTTATATTTATAAATAAATACATATAGATAGGCATTGTTTATTTATATACAAAGACTATATATAACGGGGTTCCAGACAGTCCGTTATCAGTGTGTGTTTGAGCTTGAGTTAAGTAACTCGTTAGCTTCTGTGTTAACAGACAAAATGATTGAGACTATCATTCCGGCGTTCGCTGAGCTAAGCGAGTTCGGGAGTATTGGGGTGAGTTCTTCTTGTGCTTTATTATTTCTATGTTTATTATTTAATTAGTTCGTTTACATGGAATTTATCAACTAGCTAGATATTTTAATACAAATAAAAAAAAGTGTTAAAAAAGTGCTTTTGCATAAAAGGCACTTTTGAACGTCAACATTTATAAAACCATAGAATTGATTCTAGTTGCCCCTTCCAAAAGGTAGTTTCATGTGGAGATAAATGGGTATACAAGTCTATCGTTACTCTTTTAAAATGTCTTACAATATTTTGTATAGGTACCTACATTCATTACAAAATTATTATTAATTTGGTTTCGTTAAATTCTGCTGATCTATTCTGTAAAAATCACATCATTCAAACTTAGATGAAGTGAGCTTGAAGTGAGCTCTCAATAGTGTCAATCCTTATTTATTAGTGCCGATCGATTCTGTAAAAATCTCACCGTGAAAAGTTAGTTGAAGTGAACAAGAGAGTGAGTTGTCAATAGTGTCAATCCCTAGCATTAGTTGGAATGACAGCTCACTCCACGCTCACTTCACCTAAGTTTTCACGGTGAGATGGTTACAGAATCGCACTGCTGGTAAAAGAACTGCCGATCGATTCTGTAAAAATCTCACCGTGAAAAGTTAGGTGAAGTGAACTTAGAGTGAGCTGTCAATAGTGTCAATCCCTAGTATTAGTTGGAATGACAGTTCACTCTACGCTCAATTCACCTGAGTTTTCACGGTGATATGGTTACAGAATCGCACTGCCGCTAATTTCAAGTTTACTTCACTTCAGTAATTGTCACGTTGACATTTTACAGAATATTAGACAGGCTATTTTGGGTACCTTTATTCATAGACTTTTTAAAATTCCAGTTTTAATTAAAAAGGTACGAGTGATTGCACTAAGTACGGTATGACTAGACCTACATTTAAATACCATCCATTCCTTGAGTCCTTAGTTACGAAACCCTGAGAAAGAATAAGGTGCCCCATCAACGTTGAGTAATAGTTAAGCAAAGCTTAAATTACATCAAAGTAAAGTTCTGTAACAATAAAATAAAATTAAATAATACAAAATTAACTACAAAAGTAGTGAAAAGTTACTCATACCTATCAAAGTTAGTAATGGAGAAGGTCGTCGTGGGCCTTTTGTGACTCAAGATTCACAAAAATCAAAACCTTTTTTTTAAATTACCTACCTACTTTCATTTGTACCAAGAAGTCGCTAACCAAAATAAACCGTCACACAGGCTGGTGGAGAAGTAGTCTTCGCAACAGACGACTTCTTCGCAACATGCGAGAACATGATAGCCGACTCCGAGCCGATATTCATCGAGGATAAGTACACCGAGTACGGCAAGTGGATGGATGGGTGGGAGACCCGCAGGAAACGGATCGCCGGTCATGACTGGTGTATCTTGAAATTGGCGACTAAGTGTGTTGTTCGTGGTACGTATCCATTTTAATATCCTAACTTTAAATTATTATAAATGCAAAAGTAAGTTTGTTTGTTTGTTACACTTTCACGCTAAAACGGCTGAACGGATTTGGATGAAATTCGGCACACAGATAGACAATGACCTGAATTAGGACATAGGATACTTTTTATCCCAGTAGTACGTTCCCGTAGGATGATTTCTGACCATCACACGGCCTAAGCCACGAGCAAAAGCTATTTATAATATAAATGCGAAAGTAATGCTGTCTGTTATCTTTTAACAGCTTTCGATGAAATTCCGCACAAAAGTAGACTATGAATTGGGTAAGGACATAAAATACTTTTATCCCGGTAATAATAAAATTCTGAGTGTAATGTAATAAATTAGTTGGCCAAAGAGTCAGCATCGCTGTACAACGTGGCAATGCTGCCAGCCTTTTAGGCAACGTTGATAGCTATGCGGACAGTTCTTTTGATGCCTCGTGATTCTTTTCCTTTATTTTTTTACATACATGTTATTCATATTATTTTAAGTCAGTTAGCTCATATTTTACGTAAATATTATTAAAATTCTCTCAGTTTAATAAAAAATAATATATTATAAATATTTAGTACAGTTTTTAAGACGTTTGTTTATTTATCGGCTGAAAGCATTTTAATTTATTCTAGCACGCAGATAGTCCATGATGTCTTTAATTAAAACATGGTAGGTACCTAAAATCCGAAAATCGCAAGCAAAATCCAGTACGATGTGGTTATTTCAAAAAGTCAAAGTAAATAAAATATCTAAATCGAGTAAATGGAGGTCAATGATCAAATTACAAATATACATTTAGGTAATAATGTTTGTTTCAAGATAACAATATTACCTCTGATTTTGCATCACTGTCAAAATCACTATGCTCTTTATTTTCATAGCAATAAGGTTGCTATTGGCTTGCTGCCATTGCCAATTCTGTTATATTCACAATGATCTTTATTTTCGTGACAATAAGGTTGCTATTCGCAATCGAATGCTGTCAGAGGGCAGTAATGAACACTGACCTATAAAAAAATATTTTGTTTGATAAGGATGGAACCTTATTAGCCATTAAGCAATTTAATTTTTATTTATTTTTACTGTCTACACGCTTTGACTCTACAGATTACATAAGAGAGTGAGATGGAGACAACGGGAATGAAAGAGATAGATAGTCAGTTCCATCACCAATAGAGTGACTTCAATAGACCAAATTCGGTTTCATATTAATTTGATATGTTTTGTTTCAGGTTTATTGGTCGACACAGCATTTTTCACGGGAAACTATGCACCAAAGTATTCGATACAAGCAGCCTGCTTGACGCCTGAAGGTGAGTGTTCTAAAATAGGTAACATGACATAACATTACACCTGTTTTCCTCGAAGAGTTAGGCGGAGATGTACTTATAATTACACCCACATTTCGACATTCATGTTTAAGTCCCATGAAATAGGGACAAATCTATTGCAATCAACCAGGCAAATCAAGAGCCCGGGCTGAAAAAAAATCGTGAAAGAAACCCCAATAACATTTTGCAGGACTTGGGAATCGAACATAGTACCTCATGCCCAGCAGTCTTGATAATAGACCAACGAGGCAGTGTTTTTTTTTGTATACTGCAACAGTAATTACAAAATTTGGATCACTTACGTTAAAATAAACAGATTTTTTGATTTCCATGGGGAAAGCCACTTAGATATATTCTCAAAGGAAAATCACATAAAGGTATATTTGCGGTAAAACTCACATGATATATTATCCTTTTATCAATTTATTGAGTTATACAAAAAAGTGGGAAAAAAATATATCACATAATGTAGACTAAGGCGAAATTTTCCTATTTCCTCATTACTGCTGAAAAATAGGTTCATTCAGATAGAAATAATAAAAATCTAGATTCGTAAAAATCCGCGACAAAATTACATTAATGGCAATATTATATATTAAACCTAACATTGCGAGGTTCCTCCCCAAAACTGATTGCTATCAGTAAACCCTCTTTTTACAAGAACCTCCACGTTTCATTGGCCACAAGATTAAGGTACACAAGCAAAAAAAAACCGTACTTTCACTACGCTGCCGCTGCTGACATTCATTGTAATTACTTTCCTACAATCCGCACTGGGCTCTCGTGGTAGATTACAGCCAACTACCCTCATAGAAAGGAGGCCTGTTTCTCAGCCATGGGAACATTATAGGCTGATTATGCAATTGTCCTACATATATATAATTATATATATATATATATATATACACAAAATAAGTCTCAGGCCTGTGAGAGGCAGTGAGCCGTTATCCACCACGCGGGCCCAGTGTGGGTGGATGTCAAATGTCATGTCTTTAGAATTTCGGTTCTAAGATATGGCAATATAATCTCCATGTTTTCCTTCTACGCTTGCTATTATGGGCGTAACCATCTTCAAAAGACACATTCAGAAGAGTGATGTCAAAACCTGCCTACCCAGTCACATAACACGAATTAAAAGTCCTTTCAAAAGCTTGTACAGTCATCTCTTTTGTCGATCGTACCTACATACCTAGTACGGGCAAAGCACTTAGTTCTAGCCCAATGAGGCGTGTCCTGGCAATTTGCCAATGCTATTTACCGGACACTCGTTATTTTTGCCAAAGAAAGGTCTTGGAAACTGAGACTCTTTATCCTTGTGACCTAATCTATCATAGTGAACTATATAACACTATTTCTAGTTTATGAAGTGTTCCCAAAAGCCTTGTTGTTATGTCTTTGAGAATTATTGTGATCTTCAATGAAGACATACTTGGCCTTCACTCAAACTGGGGTTTTTGCAGAAGAAGAAATAGAAAAACTAACTTAAAATTAAATTAAATTAATCTATCTTATCATACATAGAAACTAGAAATAAGAACATCGTGTATAAAGCAACAAATGAAAGGCTTTTTTTATTTTGAAATGAAGACATCATTTAAAAACGCAATCATTCTCAAAGAGAGAATTTGAGAGACACCCAATCAGTGGCGACCGAAAACGGTTTCTGATCTGACTGATTTTCAAAACTAAGAAGTAAGCTCTGGTTTTTAATTGTCTAGACTAGAAATTACAGCTGCGATCGACGTTTTTTGTCAACATGACATTAATGTTATGATGTTTTATGTCCCAATAAAATAAAATAAAACTGCTTACATCCGGAATCTGTAAAACAGTCTCTTAGAATAGAATAGAATACTCTTTAGTGTGTACACCATAACACTCTAGTGTGTTCCTCTCTCTTCTCTTAGTATGTTTATTGGTAAAAATGTGCGAGAAATTCTATCCTCACCACACTAACTTATACTTTACTGGAGCGCAGTGTCTACTATCCTTAGAGACGAAAAGTTTTTGCAGTATACTGCTCATTTGCGTACTTACTATATTGTTAAGGCGTTTCTTATGGTACCCGCGGGGCTCTATGAGTAGCCTTTCCAAGGACTATTCCGAAAAATGTCGCGTTTATTAGACTATGGATACCTGTTATTAAGGCGGTTATTGTGGGAAAACAAATATTCAATTTGTTAATATTTTATTCTACATGGCGTACTGGCCTAGTTGTTTCAAGTACTACTTCTGAGCACGACGTCCTGGGTTCGATTCCGGGGCGAGCAAAATTTTATTGGGTTTTCCATCAAGAATATCTCAGTGTCAGCCTGGAGTCTGAATTCTTGCCCGTTTGATGGCAGTACGCTTGCCCCCTATCACATGGGACTTAAACACAACTGGCGAAATGAGAATGTACTATCGCCAAAATCTATATCTGACCACCGCTGCACCGTAAGGACTATTACTGCTTGCAGCGCATATTAGTGGACCTGAAAGGATCCTCTTTTGTTTTACTTACGGACGCAGTGCTGTAGTCATGTGCACGGGATTTTGTTTTCAAAATGGTTAAATATAGGTTTTGGTGATAGTACATTCGTTTATGTCACTAGTCAGTCAGTTGTGATAGCACAACTGTCTAAACATCAGTGTATATCTAAAGATACACCTCTGTCTAACCCTTCGGAGAGTACAGGCGTGATGTTATATTATGTAATTTGTATAAAATTATCAGCAAGATTATGTTAATCGGCTTTAAGAAAAAAAAAATCTGGAAATAAAAGAACAAAATCTGTCCCAATATAAAACAGACGTAGTAAACTATAGTAACTACAAAAAAAATGTTTTTATTGTTACAGAAGAAGAATCAATTCCAACAAGACTTTGCAAAATGGGCACGGCATGCAACAAATTCGACTTGAAACATATCGAACGACTTAAGTCTGACAAATGGGATGAGTTAGTACCCATTACAGCCCTGCGGCCCGGCTATGAGGAAACCAGGCTCAATTTCCAGAAGGTAATTTTCTCAAGATGATATTTGTCCTATCTTTAGGAGTTGTGTGTACCTATATTCAAATTTTATTTATGTTTCAAATTTACGTTATTTCAAGTTAAACCAATATCAACTTTATTTTGATGGAAATTAAGTTAATTTCAGAGTGACTAGTACTATTGAAAAAGTTATAAAAATGTTTGAAGTCGTAGCGTAAACTGAACTTCATTGTGTAGGAATTATGGTTATTTTTTCATAAACTCATATTTATTTACATTTTTGGCGAATATGTCGCGATATTAGATTAGTTGTTTTCTTACTACTCCATTTTTGTAATAAATCTCCAGAAGCGAAAACGTAACATTAGACAAGTGAAGATTCGGCCATTGTTGTGATTTCACAATAATCTAAACTATACCCTGTCCATTAGGTTAACCTTTTTTTGACAGCTGTCGCAGAAAGTACATAATTATTCCAAATTACGTAAAAGTTAACTTTTAAATGCGTCATAAAATAAATATATAAACTGCCGTATCTTATTGAATTTTCGTGTATATTCAAAGTAGTATATTCAATTTATTACTCCGAATACATAAAATATTTCGTTATTCTAGTGTACTATAGAGCGTGTACTGAGCGGAATGTTTAACATTAGTTTTTGGCTTTGGGGAAGGTTATCCTCCAATAATGAAAAGATGTACACAATCATACGGGATTGTGTACATCTTTGGTTACAGTGTAAATTGCACGCGGGATTTGTCTAGATGCCATAAATGGCACGGCAAATATGATTGACTCCTTTAGACCAAATACCAATTTATATAAATCCCCAATAAATATTGCATTGCTTTCAAATTGCAACTTTCCCGAAATCGCACTTCGTCTAAATTGGGATTCTGAAAATAAGACGGATGGAGCTTGTGTCTGTAGTGCAAAAACTTTTAAAATAAATCCGTTGAAAACTCATCACACAGTTGCAAGAAACGGAAAAAAATGTGTTGATATAATAAATAAGGAAGAATCTTATTTTTTTTTACTATCCGTTAATAGGTATCTCACTGCTGGGCAAAGGCCTCCCGGGATACTCTCCTTTCCCCAATTTAATTTCAAAAGTATTAAAATATGAAATAACAACTCGCGTCTCTTATTATAAAAAAGAACTATTAAACTCTTATAACGTTATTATGACCACCATAATTATGCGAATTTTCTTGAACTTTGTTAATGAGCATAATATCCTACAAAAACTTCGTGTAACTCCACTAAAATAAAATTCAAAACCCAAAAACAACCCCATAATTTCAAATAGAAAGTTTCAAACAAATTCGCGACATTCTCGCCTCTACGTCTAGTTTATGGCACACTAGAGTGAAATTAAAAAATCCAGGAATGAACTCGTTGAAATTAAAACACGGAACTACACTCAATATATTATTATTTCAGGTCCTGAGTGACGACGCCTATACTCATATTCGGGTGAACATATTCCCGGATGGAGGCATTGCACGCCTGAGGGTCTTCGGCGAGGCAAACCCAGAGTTACCCCCGACAAATCAAATTATAGACCTAGTGTCTTTGCTGAATGGTGCCGCTTGCCAAGGTAAGGATATAATAATATTGGGAGACGTGTGTGCTAGACATTGAAACTTGGTAGTACTGAGATATCCAATTAATTTGGTTACGTTGGCTTCATAAGGGACGAAGAACACTTGAATTTGGTTGATACAACAGTTACCATGGTCAATTGATTCGATACAGTACCTAACTTCCTATGCCGCTGTTATTGCTTGTGGCTAAGCAATAACAGCCGCACGGGTCGATCGATCAGGTTAAGCTACAGTGGATGGGTTTAAATACCGAGACCCCTCTGTGTCTTGGAAAGCACGCTAAGCCGTTGTTGGTCCCGGCCTTCATTTGTGGATCTTTAACAGTCGTTATGGGTCGTCAGAAACCCGAAACTTTGACAACCAGTAGGTATTACCCAGTAACTAGGTTGTAGAGGTCAGATAGGCAGTCGCTCCATGTAAAATACTGGTACTCAGCTGCATCCAGTTAGCCTGGAAGCCGACCCCAACACAGTTGGGAAAAGGCTAGGCAAATAACTTCATAAACATTTCACATAAAAAAATTTAAAAGGTCTCATAAATTAACTATCAAACTATCCTTGTTCATAGGTTTTTCAAATGCCCATTACGGACATCCCAAGAACGTAATCAAGCCTTCAAAGGGTAAATGTATGTCGGACGGCTGGGAAACAGCCAGGAGAATGGACAGGCCCAATGTTATTGAAGCCAACGACGATGGAACAATGAAAAGCACAGGTAAATACAAAATCATTTATTATTTTGTCTCCAAACAAGTTCACAGAATTTGAACTAACGGTTTGCTAAGACAATTTGTGACATTTTGTGAACTCCAGAAAAAAAAATAGTCATTTGAAATACTTGAACAGTGTATATCAGAAAGGTGTTGTCAAATGTAAGGGTGTGGTACCAATCATTAAAGCGAATAAATCTCTCTATGGGATCAATATCGTAATCGTGAAAAAATTATCAACTATCCCATAAAAAACTTCAATAACGACTTCATTGTTTTTTCGCCATTACGATATTGGTCCCATAGAGAAAGTTGTTCGGTTTGATGAATGGTAGTTACAGACAGCGACACATCAACGGCGACGAACAACTTCCTTTAAGGGTGTTGTACCGACTCGGTACCAACCTTTTCAGATACATGCTGTATAATGTATAATTCAAAGCAAACTCTAAATTGTTGATAACATTTTAGTTTTCCTGGAACCAATAACATTTATATCATATTATTATTCAGTCTAAAATCACTGGAATTGTCTAACAGTACTTTTATTTCACAAAGGTCAAGAATGGGCCGTCTTCAAATTGGGCTTCCCGGGGAACATTAAGCAAATTTGTGTGGACACCAACCACTTTAAAGGCAATTATCCTGACTCCATCAAGATTGAGGGGGCGTACTTAGGGCAGGATTGGTACCCGGAGACAGACGGCAACTGGAGTAATATTCTAAAGCCTAGCAAGGTAAGGAAATTTTTTGATTATGATTATTTTAGTCTTAGCATTTCTTGGTCTTCCCCAATAATGTACTATAAAACGTTCCCAATAAAAACTTTTTTTTTTTGTTATTCGTACATTTTTGTTTATTTTTTTAAGATAAACTCATTTTTTAAAATTCAAAATCATTTTTCAATTCTATCCGCACTTACAAGTTTAAAAATATGTTTTTTTTTATATATTTTAAACTCCTTTTTCAAATTCAAAATAATTACATTCCAATTCCAACTCTTCAATCTCCGCGGCACCATTTCCCAGACATTACTCTTCATTAGCAAGGGTAAATAAAACGGGAACCATCGCTGAGTTACAAAATCCAATTTATTAAAGCCTCCGTTTTCAATTACAGCTATCAGCCCATAATGAGCACTGGTTCGACTGTGATTCCGGTGTCATCACACACATTAGAGTAACGATGGCCCCAGACGGCGGTTTCAGCAGAATTAGGGCGTTAGGATACGTCGACTCTCAAATTGCTTGAGACTTTCAATCACGACTCTATGAAGCAACTCTGCAGTCCCTTTGCAGCGATTACACACTGATTTTTTTCTGTGTTTTCTGTATAAGCTCGTTTTTGCTCGTATACGGCCGCTTTTGCCACTCACCACAAGCGTATGAGCTTAGTATATTATATTAAAAAAATATGCTAATAACAAATCCACTGATTCATGCAATCGTATACACACGTATACGCTCGATCAGTTTTTTAAGGCGCGAAACGTCATGCAATTGTAAACGTGACGTATGCAAAACCGAGCTTGAAACACTTATTCTGTAACCGCCCTTAAAATGGGAAATGTATTCGGCGCTTCTGTTAGCGACTTTACAATGATGCGGAAGCCAAAAGAGCAGTTGTAAGGGCCATTGTACAGTCGTGCACAGTGGTGGTTGGTGCAACTGCATACGTGTATAATGGATGCCGGTTTAGAGGCAGCAACGTTGCGCCACGTAACATCAGTGAAGCTCAGTGAGGCAGCAAATTGTTATAATAGTCTCATATTTTATTCTGCGCAGCTATCTTTAGTAATTTAAGCTTCTTAAAAATGGATTTTAGTTGCATTTTTATTTCCTTTTGCAATCTGCAGAGTTGTTGAGAGGTGATAATGTATTGCCGTCCTGTATTATTTAATTGTTTAAGGTTTTGTCTAAGAGAATTAGTGAGCTTTAAATTATAATGTTCGATTTGTTAGACGGAATGAGAATATTTTGTGATGTACCAGCAAATTTTCATTCTCCTCCAAACTGATTTTTGTGAAGAATCTTTAACATCGGAGGGACAATTCCGGTAATTTTAAGAACATTCACTTTCTGATCTAAGTCACAATCTGTCAAAAATTCTATGCATTTTTGACATTTGATTGTCGTTGAGATGAGATTGCGACTAGATTTTGAACGTTTTTAATTACGGGAATTGGCCTGCTTATTGTTTCAATTTGTAATTATTATTTATAAAAACAATATTGCTTTGATGTAGTACCATAAGGTAGTCGTACCAAAGATTTTACATTCACATAAAGAAAAAGTTTACACTTTGTATTACTTAAAATAACTTTAGTTTTTAAGTGACAGGAATAAGTTAGTTGTTGATTACTTTGAAGAGATACACGTGCGGCTACGTTGTTGAAAGTAATACCAAATTATTGAACAAAGTTTTTCGTCACATGAATATTCTATTGAAATAAGGAAATTATTATGACTTTGTATCTTTCAAATAATCAATTTCTAATATTTTCCTAGTATTATTAATAAAATAATGATGATTATAAAATTGTGTTTTTGTATCACTTTCCATCCTACCATTTTCATGTTCAAACAAAAATTACAAGTAACTAATCATTTATTTACCAAAAAACATAGCCAAGGTAACATCAGTGTTGTCTCAATAAGGCTATTATAAAGCTATTACAGATGAGTAAGACCCCTGTCCTTCAAACTAGGAAAATTCTGTACTCTTCAAGGACAGTCTACTTTAGTGGGATTGACACGTTTTGTAAAATATTTACCATTGCGTAATGTTTCTGATGTTAACATACATATCTATTGCATGGGCATTAAAGTTAAAGTTAAACCCTAAAGTCGCATAAATACTGTTTCTCAGCTTCAACGTTTTATCAGAGGTACTGTAATTTTTAAATATTTTAAAGAGTCATGCTGATCACCTTAGCAATATTCAATAACCATTTATTAATTTATAATGGAGATTGCTGTTTATTTATATAGGTACAGCGTGTATCAGTAATGTTAAATTCCGTTGCATTGAAGTTTCGTACACGATGCAAATTGATGGGACGGTTGAATATATTTTCGCATTTACGATGTAGGTGCCATGTAGAAAGTTGTTAAGTTTGATGGTATGTATCATACCCTTAAATATGACCACACCTTTATGATACATTATATAGAAAATTATTGTTAAGAAAAAAAAAACTGTTTATACATTGAAATGAAAGCTCGACAACATAAACACCGCATCTCCCAACACACTAAAACGTACATCAATAAAAACGACAAAAAAAAATCTCTGGAGTATAAAATGGACATCTAAATCCCAATACTGCTCGCTGAACAATTTCATGGAGATCGAATGTATGTAAGTCGAGCCCTAACTTTATATTGCCACTATAAAATGGCAATATATTTGAGAGGCGTTTAAAATAACAAAATATCCCAGACAATCCCTGGTGGGCTTTTAAGCAGAGTGGTGCAATCTCCTCTACAATATCCGTCTTGAAACTTTGAGGCACACGTGTATCGGTAAGTCGGCAACTTGTGGTAAGGTTCTGCTTACGGGGCTAGGGAACGGTTATGCTGTGAGTGAAATTTCACTGCAAGCCGTAGGGCACAGCCCCAAAGAAGTGACGTAAAAAGTACCCCGCCTTTCTCCAGGTAAAATGCTAAATAGGTCTTGAAGGAAAAACCCTGTGTAGAAAAGGGAGAGAGTTGAACAAACAACGAGATTTATTCATAGGATAGTAGTCACGAGCAAAAGCATGTATACACTCGGCTTTATTCAGAAGCTATTTACTCCTTTATTTTTTAATGAAATTTTATGTTATTACGAACATAACATTTTTGAACCGATAGGTTTATGTAGTGTCTCGTTTATCAACGTTGCATTCGTTATTTCACGAAAAAAATCGCAATTGAAAGTTGCCAAGTGTTGACATATTGGTGCTCGTGACTGTACTAACAACGAATCCAAGTAATTTTTTAAATACATACGAGTACCTACTATATGAATAAACTTTTGATGTATTTTATCAAGCTTTCTTCCTTAATGTATGGGGAGGAGGGTAATTAACCTTTCTACCTTAAAACAAGGTCACACAATGGATCGATGGATGCATCACTAACTTATATGTAGAAAGTGTGTACCTGTCTATCGAAGTTTTATTTGAGATAGGGCTGATTTTTCCATCGCCAAATAACTTTTATTCGGGCTGATTTTTCAATCAATTGATAACTTTATTCGAGAAATAATTTTAAAATTTTGACAGTTTTTTCATACAAAAACTGTTAAACGTCAATTTTATTCCTCGAATAAAAGTTATCTCGCGATGGAAAAATCAGCCGTTATGTAGTTATAGCTACTTAATTAATGAGCAAAAAGCAGTTTTCTGACATATTATTATAGTTTATAAAAAAAAATCGAAAAGAAAAGAAATTCTACAAATCTCATCTGCCTAGCCTTTTCCCAACTATGTTGGTGTCGGCTTTCAGTCTAACCGGATGCAGCTGAATACCAATATTTTACATGAAGCGACTGCCTATCTGACCTCCACAACCCAGTTACTTAAAAGAAATTCTACAAATATCGAAAATAAAACGGAAAAGTAAAATTTGTTTATAAAAAAATCGAAAAGGGAAAAGAAATCGTCGAAAATTTAATAGAAAAGTAAAAGTAAGATCACAAAAGCACGTCAAGAAAGTACATCACACCCTACAATATATCAAGAATATGATAATGAAAAATTTCTTGTAAAAAATCTCATATTCTGTGAAGTCTACAGCCGTCAAGTCTTTGTGCCACCTTACTTGGAAAGCGAATACCGTTTAGGGTAAGAGTACCGATTGTCGGCTGCTTAAATTTGACAATCATCTAATTTTAAAATATTTGTAAGTATATTATTATGAGCACCATGTTTCTACCACATAATACGAGTAGGCTAGTTTCCTAAAAAAAATCTATCCATTATTTTTTGATAATCTAACTGACGGACTAAATATAATTATTATTTTTTTATCCAGGAAACTAAAAATAATATTTTTAGTTCTTATTACAAATTACAGAGATAGTAATTAATAGTCTACAGACACAATTTCATAATGTTGCACTGGAGACGTTCTGGTACCTACCCTATTATTTTACCAGTCATAGCTTTTATTTAAAAATTTTTTTTGCCTATGATGCTACAGTAATTTTATTCTAGGTCTTGTGTGTATCTGTACAAAATATTGTAAAACTTTTTTATGTAAAAGAGTAATGGTAGAGTTTCTTGCCCATTCTTCTCATTATACGTTTAGTACCTTTTGGAAGGGGCGACTAGTATCAATCCTATGTTTTTGTAAATTTTGACGTTTATGAGTGCCTTCTAAGTGCTTATTCGAAATAAATGATTTGACTTTGACATACCCAGATAAAAAATATCCGATTAAAAGGAAACGAAATCACTGTAAGTAAATTAAATTTAATATTTGCTAAAAGATCGAAATTCTGTCCAGAAAAAATAGCCATAATTATGGAAGTCCATTGTAATCATTAACTAGGTACCTACCTACTTCCATGGTCACGAATTACCTACCATTATTTTAACGAGACCTCTTTTATTAGAAAACCTACACTTTCGTGACTTTTATTACAGGCAAATGCCAATTACTCTCGAAAGCCGATCCGATCAACAAAGCTAATTAACATTCATTATCTAGAAAGTACGACGGCCGACAACTAGGGAGCTTACCCCAATATTTTAAATGATACAGCTCATATATCAACAGGGTCAGTGAAATGTGTGAAATTGTAATTTTGTGAAGCGAAGACGTACCCCCGACCTGTGTTTTAGGGTTCCGTAACTTACAACGAAATAAAAGAAAACCATTTCAGTTTGCGTTTTTGTTTCTTAAGGCTCTTTTACCTTCTTTATACAGACATCGACGCGCAACTTGTTGCCATGGATTCAGCGGGTAATTGGGTAACAAACTATCAGTAGCAATCGGTTTCATTTTGGCAGTTCATTGCGTTATTAACGTTGTTGAGCGGACACATTGTTTGAACATATGCAGCAATGGATTAGCAATATCCTTCAAAACGATTTGCATTTAGATTGATAGTGTGTACGCAATTAGGTTGCAGAACATAATTCTGAACCTCACAGCGTTGAAATTTATAGTCGGTTATTAAAAACAAATATTGTTCCATACAATTTGACCGCGAAGGTATTGCAGTTTTCTATGAACCAGCAGTTTTTTTTTTTTGATATCCAACTTAATATTTCTACGTAAATCATTTGCTGAAATTATTGGTTTCAGTGGTTTCAGTTAGCACGTCGATGTCCCTGCCACCCTGAGTTACAGGGATCACTAAGGCAATTAGGTCTATCTTGAAACCCCTGTTGAATTTATACCGTACATCAATTCATATGATTGTCTCTTGACATTTAGTTGACCAATCACTTAGCATCACTTACCATGTATATAATGGCTTAGCCAGCTCACAGTTCAGATAGGTACTTGATCAGGTATTCAGAATACGGAAGTCAATCAATCAACTCTGCCTATCGCAGTTTACTGCTAGACATTCACTAAGTGGCCTCATCCAAGTTACGCCACATCCTGTCCCCCCGCCTTCCGCAACTAGTCCATCCCAGCCACCTTTTTGAGGTAGTCGTTCCATACGAACATGGAAGTAAGTCCTTGAACATGGTTCCATCTCCTGTAATACAAGCTTCACTTAGTTTAAGAGTTAGAGATTTCCATAATTCTATGTGACAGCGTACAACCTCTAAACTAAGATTTAACTTTTTATTAGATTAAGAAATTGTTGTACCTACCTTGCTGAAGTAAATATTTTATTTTAATCTTTTTATTTTTTATGATAAATAACAAAATAAAATATTTTATTATTTGTTATTGAACAATAATTCAGATTTTCTGTCAAGATTTCGCTGTTGCTTTAATTATGGAACAGGCTAGTCTAGTAAACAACATATCTTTGTATGAAAAGTTTGTTAGTTTTTCTGTTTGATAGCGCGTTCAAACAAAAAAAAACTAAAAATAACTCCTTAGCTTTTATTCTGTATTATACCACTCTTCTGTACTACATCGCTCGGATTTGAAAATCAGTTCAATTTGATAGCCCAATTCTTGAGGAAGGTTATAAGCTATTAAACACCACGCTACGACAGGCGCTGAGGAAAACAAAAAAAGTAAATAAGAACGCTAAGCGCAAACGAAGTAACAGCGCTGGCGGGCGTTGCGACGCGGTGGGTTATTTTAAATGGTGGCTGTTATTTTGTTACGACGACATCCAAGCGAATGAAGTCATATTCATATTCTCTATTAGTCATGATTTCGGTAGTGGCTCCTTTTCTAGCCATACTTCACACAGTCCATCCATCGTTTCTCTGGTTTTCCCCTACTCTTATAGCCATCAATATTCAATATATTCATACTCAAAAATATATAGGTACCTACTATACATACATAAATATACCGTCATCTACAAAAATATCAAGAAATAATAAAAATATTCCCAAAAGACTCACACTTGGCCGGTAACAATAATAAAAAAACCCTCTTAGGAGCGACACGTATTTTTATTTCTATATCGAAGTTCGCGAGCTGTGAACTCGAGTGGAAGTAACACTTGATAATGAAAAGCTACGAGAGTATTCGAGTGATATTACTTTTTTACGCGATACCGAATGAAAAATGGGCTATCGATTACGTCGAGGAATTTTCAGTATGGCAGTGAGATGCCCATGTTCTGTAGTACATTATTTTCAAAACCTGGTCTATGAGGCCAATTCCAGTAGTTAAAAGCGTTCAAAATCTTGTCGCAATCTCATCTCAGCGACAATCAATGTTAAAACTTGTCAAAAATGTAGAGAAATTACAGGTATTTTTGACAGATTGAGACTGAGATCAGAGTGTGAATGTTCTTAAAAATACGAAAATTGTCCCTCTGGTCCCACTATCGCTCATTTACTAACTAACTACTAGATGTACTGCAGTATCCGCACTTGGTACTCAGCGCTTCTCCTTCATAATTATTATGCGCACAGCCAAAGTGTGGAACGCTCTGTCAGCGTCTGTATTCCCTTCCACCTTTAACCCATCTGCCTTCTCTGCCTGTAAATATTTTTCCTCTGTATTATCGGTCAGTCTGAACATCACCAATTAAGTCATTATTGAAGGAATATTAACCTAGGTTAAGATTCCTTCATTAATGACTTAATTAACAGATTAGATTAATTAATAGTGTGGTAAAATTTTACCAACCGTAGATACATAATAATAAGATTTTTTTTCAACTCTTCTAAAATCTATCTCAACAGTTTTCTTTCTTTTTGATGTCTAATGCGGCTGCCTATCTGACCTCCACAACCCAGTATCCGGGTAATACGACACTCCTTGGTAAGACTCGTTGTCAGACTTTCTGGCTTCTGACGACCCATAACGACTATCAAAGTTCTACGAATGACAGCCGGGACCAACGACTTAACGTGCTTTCCGAGGCACGAGGCACGAAATCGTCACCCATCCACGGACCAACCTCAGCAAGCGTAACTTAACCTGATCGATCGACCCATGCTTTTATCACCTAGCCACGAGTCTCTCAACATACGATTCACATGTACAGCAAGATGTCACCAATAGGTGTGCAATGTACGTACCACTGAATGTGCTCTCGATAACCCGTAGTCTGATATGTCGACACGTGTACATTGATAAGAAGTTCTAGAGCGGTGCTCAACTGCTAATAACCAGAATTTTGTGGCGGTGCTGATACGGGTAGAACGATCGAATTACCTCGAACTATGGACGGTATGATTACAAATATAATATTATGTATCGATTTATCTTAGGATGTTTGAGTAATATGAATCAAATGAGTTAAGGTCGAGCTTATCGTTGTCAGCCGCCAGTGTGAGGAGAACTGACCATTTTTTGTTCTTCTTTTCATTTATTTATTTTACCATTTATAACTTAAAAAGACACACTTAACACTAAAAAGACAAGAATAAAAACAGAACAGAAAAATAGATACAGTCACGAGCACCAATATGTCAACACTTGGGAACTTTCAATTGCGATTTTTTCGTGAAATAACGAATGCAAAGTTGAAATACGACACATTACATAAACCCATGGGTTCGAAAATGCTATGTTCGTAACAACTTAGAATTTCATTAAAAAATAAAGGAGTAAATCGCTTTTAAATAAAGCCGAGTGTATACATACTTTTGCTCGTGACTGTAAAGAGGTGATGCTTATTTCAAAAGAAATCTCTTCCAGCATACCTGCGATAGGACAATAGATAGAGAGATGTAGACAGCGTGTTACAGACTAAAGGAGATAAAAAAAAACCTTAAAATCGTTTACAATTCACTTAATAAAACTAAACAAATATTATAAGAATATGCTTACATACAGTCACGAGCATAAGTATGTATACACTCGGCTTTATTCAAAAGCGATTTACTCCTTTATTTTTGAATGACATTTTATGTCGTTACGAACATAACATTTTCGAACCCATAGGTTTATGTAATGTGTCGTATTACAACGTTGCATTCATTATATCATGAAAAAATTGAAATTGAAAGTTGCCAAGTGTTGACATATTGGTGCTCGTGACTGTACATACAAATAAACACACACACAGTAGGTATGTGTGTCTACAATTTAGATGGACTTGCCCTAGAATTCGGCTACGTGTAATAGCGCCAACACCATCACCAGCGTCCATTAGTTCCTGTAACGTGCAGCTGACAGGACTCGTAGGAAATGACATTAAGTGTCCATTAAGTGACCATTCTTTGTTAATACCTCACGAAACCTTCGTGGTTGCCAGTTCTATGCAAATAAAAATATATGTATTAAAATAAGATTATTTATATATATTGATTGATAGGTAATTGTTGAAAATACTTATTTGTGATTTTATGATTGTTTTGTAATAAGGACCTTTATCGTCTGAAAAAAAAATATTTTATTTATTATGTCAATCATCAACGCTGGTCGAACAGCGACAAGGCGGTCAGGCTTACCTTGAAAAACCATTTCAGAAACCTTGACATCTAAGTATGTATGTATTGGTCTACTTATCGCAGTTTTCGGGGTGTGAAGGTCAGATGGCAACTGTAGCCCTGTTTAAAAATAGGTTACTACCTATTGATAATAAACTGTTCACCAGGAGGCCAATTCCCGTATACAATGTGTAACGGTATATACATACCAAGGGCACAGCTTCGTGGGATGATATTAAACGATCTTGGAAGGGTTTTTTAATCCATATCTACATGTTTGGAAGTTATGAGAATTTTTAACACATTGATACCAGAAACCAAACTAGGCGCGCAAAATTACGGAAGAGATTTATCGTGATATTGCCAAGTAACGTGGAGGCTATTGGCCTACGTAGTGCGGCGACACGTTTGTTATGATTTAAATTTAAGAAACATAATTATGAAACCGAAAATTTGGGATCAATTCTTAGTTTTTTATTTTTTTTGAGTTGAAACTATGTATAGTGACTCTATACCAGCTGTTATCTTTAGTGCTTAAGGATAGCAATAGGGTTTCTGTTAAACATTGTTTATAAACGTAAATCTGATCGCAATCTCACCAACACACGACAATCTATGTCTAAAACTGGTCAAAAATCTACGCGCCTAACCTAGAGGTATTTTTGACAAATTGAGACTGAGGTAAGAATACGTACTTTTTTAAAAATACAGGAATCGCTCCTCTGGTAGGTCTGGGGGAATCACACGCAGTGATATCAACAAAGGCCACATAAATCAAGGTTATCGTTACGGTCTTACAACAAGGAACAAAGACAACAAAAATAAACAGCCCAATTGTATTCAGAACATCTTCACTTACATACCTACAGGTGTGACGTGTCTTGACGTACCTCTATAATTGCCACTTGCGATCCCGTGTCACACCCGTGTCAAAAACTCCCGCCATTTGCACTGGAATATTCCCTATAATTTGGCTTTCATAATGCCTTGACGACGGTTTATCAATAAAACCTTTCGGTTCTTTGGAGGCATGAAACGTTTAAATTGGTTTTTTTATTTCACATTGCTCTGTTTGTGTAGAGAGTCTTTTCGTTATTGAAAGAGTATTTTCTTAATTAATTAGGTGCTGTTTTTTTTTCTCGTATGTTTTAATATTTTAGTTTTGTGTAGTTTATTTTTTAGACACTATAATTGTATGGGAAATTTACCATTATTGGCTAAATGTATAACTTTTGTATAAGCAAATAAATTATGCTAAAATTATTCTCATTATTATTTAAACATCATTTAATTGCAATCACAGACACTTTAACCGGAAAATAAAAAATAACATAAAGGCAAGGAGGGCTCTTTAAAAGGAAAAAAATGACATAAAGCCACGTTTTTGGCTATTTCTTTTACATTAGACCTAATTTCTAGAAACATTCAAATGAAATACAAAAAGTTTTATTGGAAAAAAGAAAAGGCGATCACAGATAGTAATTTTACATAAACACAGTTAAGTTTGTACATCACAATGTTTTGACATGTACAGTAATCAAAAGAGATAAGTAACCAGGGTCGTTGGATATAGCTAAAGTTTATTAAGAAACCCATGGAGATTATTGAATGAAATTTAATTTGATAAATTTTATAAGTTAAATTAAATTTCATTCGAAAATGTCTTTCGGTTTCTTACTAAACTTCAACTATATCCGATGACCCTGGTTACTTATCTCCTTTGGTGACCGTACCTATCTTGTTTTGACGTAAGCTAATTTACCTAGTAGTAAGATATACCCTACGTGTATATGATGTACGCCAACCCATCTTGACCAAACGTGGTTATCAATTGTCGTGCCTTCTCTTTATGAAAAGAGGTATTTGCCTTTGCAGTGGTACCTACATCAGGATGGTATTATAAAGATATAGATTTTTAATATCTAGACCAAAATTACAGCTAACATATACCAAATAATTTCATGTGGACAACAAAAAAAATTCAACCGCAGCAGTCATTTCAGTCTAGTTAATTGAAAATCAGAGCTTAGGTTTTATTAGTTTGTAGAGGACCATTTTTTTTATCTTGGATACGTGCAAGCTAATAAAATGGTCAATAAACTACCAGATATGATTGGAAATTCTGTGACAGGCAAATAATCTAGTTCTGTCAGAAAAACCACTTTCTACATAAAATTACATTTATGATATTCATCAAAATCTTGAAATTGAATTTGCGGACGATCACTACGAGCCTTATTCATAGCTAGAAATTAAAAAAAAATATATATATTTTTAGATTCATTTGAAAACTTCGGTAAAATTCGAAATGAGGTTTGAATATTATTTTATTGCCCCTGTGGAATCATAATAGCACAGTTTAGCTTTAGCGCTTTCGTAAAATATAAGATCAGGCACCAGAAACACTCTTTCTACATTGATATACCTATTTATTGTATTGTTTATTCATGATATAGGTACTATAATGTAAAGACGCCAAGCTACTAAAATCTGTCAAATTTCTTTATTAGATTTTCAACTTTATCGGTAAAGCATGAGGTTCAAAGTTGATTGGGAAAATTTTACAGTTTCGGGTAGCTTGATGTGCTGGCGTCTGTACACTAGAAAATACATAGCAAAAAAAATGTTGCTGTACAAAACAGTCAATGGATGACTATCGCTTTTTGGGATCTCTTCCGGGCAACCTACCTACTTATATTATGTGTTCACGTTTTAGTTTTAGGATTGCCATATTAAATCCAAACTGAATTGAAACTTCCTGAAACCAACGGGAGCCCTTTTTTCTTTTTTTTTTTGAAGTGAAAACTTCATTAGCGGCGTTGTGCACTTTTGTTGTGATGGGTAAAAAATGTTAAACTCGCGTAAGGACACGTGACCTGATCGAAAATTCGTAAGACGGGGGGAGAGTAGACCGCATTCCATACACAATATCAAAAATGCACAACGTTAATATTCAAGTTTTCACTTCTGCCGGCACTCCTGGAGTGCAACCCGTTGTTTTTTTTAGCCTACATTGTGTCCTCTACCGGGCAAAGACCTCCTCCATATCCTCCACCACAATAATAACGCTCTATAGAAGTGAATAAATAGTCTTTTACTCGTTAATCCATGCTAACAGTACCTACGTTCACTTCATTTTAGTATAGTTACTATAATATAACCGATGACCTTTTCAAGGCCGAAGGAATTCTTTGGATGCGAGAAGCACTGGACTGGTGGATGTGGGGAAGGTCATTTGGGGGATGCCTATGTTCAGCTGTGGACGTCTTTCAGCTAAAATGATGTTGATGATGACAGTGATAAGGGGAGTTTCTTGAAGTGTTCAGTAACGAGCACCAATATATCAACACTTGGCAACTTTCAATTACGATTTTTTCGTGAAATAACGAATGCAACGTTGAAATACGACACATTACTTAAACTTATGGGTTCAAAAATGCTATGTTCGTAACATCATACAATTTTATTAAAAAAATATAGGAGTAAATCGCTTTTGAATAAAGCCGAGTGTATACATACTTTTGCTCGTGACTGTACCACATGAGCTTGACAAATGGATGTGCCAATAACACTTGTGCGACAAAACTGTACTGCGACTCACCATAGTTCGAATGCACGCTTGTGCGACAAGCAATGATATTAAGTCTTCGACGTCTGAGGCAACCCGACGTTCGGTTTGGTTAGGTTCCTTTAAACCCTGCAGACAGAAATAGGGGCTCGGTCGACTAAGTCTTAATAATACCTATGTTTAGTCGCACAAGTGTTATTCGCACATCCATTTGTCGAGCTCACGTAGTACACTCAGTTTCTTGACCATTAATTGTTTTCACATCTATCTAGCCTAGCCTTTTCCCAACTGTGTTGGGGTCGGCTTCCAGTCTTACTGGATGCAGCTAAATACCAGTATTTTATATGGAGCGACTGCCTATCGGACCCCCACAACCCAGTTACTGGGTAACACGATACTCCTTGGTAAGACTGGTTGTCAGACTTGGGTTTCTGACTACAGGTAACGAATATCAAAGATCTACAAATGACAGCCGGGACCCGGCGGGGTAATTGCGTAAGACACTAACAATAGCAATGGCTTTCATGTTGACAGTTCAACAACATTCATTGCGTGCTTTACGTTGTTGAGCAGACACATTTTTCGAACATATGAAGCTATGGATTAGCAATATCGTTCAAAATGATTCAGATTAACATTGATAGTGTGTTACGCAATTGGGGTGCTGGTCTCGATATGTAATGAATGGTCACCCATCCACGGACTGACCTCAGCAAGCTTAACCTTGAAGATCGACCCGTGCGGCTGTTATTATTTTGGCATGAAGCCCTCCTAATTGTTTTTAGTGATCTTATTGGTGATGTTCTTCAGAAAGGTTTGGTGCGTCGTAGTACAACCGGCGTGCGTGTATGACCAACGTAAACGAGTACCTATGTTAAAATACACCCCATGGGAAGAAAACGTGACTTTATGTATGTTTATGTAATTGTTTTCCAAAAGAATATATTTTTTGCTTACATCATCCTTCCACAAAAACTTTCGCAATGTCCACAATTAATGGTCACAGGATAAGCAACCAGAATCACCGTGTTTGTTAGCCAGGTATCTAACATTATTACACTTCCTGATTTACAAACAAAAACAAATAAACTACAACGTAAACGTATTTGCCAATAAAATCTAGTTATACGTCTGACTAAGCATTACATTTCACTCTGTGTTCCACGAATGGATATCGCCAAAGAAAATATTTACCGCTTTAAGCTTTTGAGCTCAACTTGTTTTTCCTCTGCCGCTGTAACGTATTTTCCTTTAGAACTTCGGAATATTTTTCCATGTCCGTCCCGAAGGTACGGGCATTCGAAAACATGGATCGCTGATAGCGGAGTTTATTCTATTAGAGAATTCTTTCGACAACGGCTTTTATTTAAATTGCGTTCGTTTGTTTTTTGTTTAATCGGATATACCGCATGAATTCACTTTGTTAACTTTCCTTTTTTAAAGTTATAAGAATGTTCGACAAAGTTGCAGAGGTTGTTTATCTTTTGAAGATAAATGTAGGCACTACTGAGCCTGTTGCAGTCGCCTGGTAATCGAAGATGAAGACTATGTGCACTTAAAAAAAAAATACAAAAAATTTGCATGCTTATAAAAAAATACCAAAGTTTCACACATGCTGAATTGAGCAAGCTGTTACTCTTATATTAAAAAAGTGTACCTTTGGGCAATGCCTATTTTTCATCAGCAATCAACGATAGAGTGAACAAGAGTTTAAGCCAACCACACATTACAACGCATTTTCACACTGTAAATTACGGTGCGCTCGCTTGTCAGTATCGGTTGATTCATAGAAAATGTACGAGTGACGAAAGAGGATTTTTGCAATGCGTTGCGTTGCGGTATGACCCGCCCCAATCTGCGTGCTAACCCCTAAAAGTAATTTAAGAACACCGTGTAGCTTTAGTCAGTATGTGCTCACACACGAGCGGAACGCAGCAACGGCTGAGGCGAGTGCAACCGTCGACAACGTGCCACTCGTGTGCACCATACTCAAATACATGAGCGGGTCCCGTACCCGTACCGCTCGTCTGTTCGAACACTAAAATAGTCTGACAGTCCCGCCTGCCTCAGGGCGGAGATCATCTATGAAAAGTTCCACACACACCCAAAAAGGGAAGTAAAGAGTTTTGTTTGTCTTAAAGTATTTGTGTCATATTATCTTGTTATTACTTCTGCAATCCGTCAAGCTTACAGAATTATCTACCTGAACCATACACAGAGATATGATTTAGGGTCTATTATTAGTATTACAGCCCACAATATAGATATAACATTGCTTATTATAAGCTTCGGACAATACACGAGACGGCTATTGTTAGTCTTGCCATTCAAATCGGTACAACTGTCGACGCGAGTGAGTGAGTGTGTGTATGAGGAATATGACCCTTCTGTATACGGTCGTAAGTCGAATGGTTATTAGATGAGAGAAAAAATTGTACGGTGAGTTATGGTTTCCTGTACCTATTTTTATTAGGGAGGTAGATTTACATATCTACCGTAGGTATTCAGCTGCATCCGGTTAGACTGGAAGAGCGACTCCGACATAGTTCAGAAAAGGCTATGTAGATGATGATGTAAGGAATTTACTGAGTAAAATTCCTAAGACTGAAAGTCGTGAACTGAGGCGTGTGTTTTGGTTTACCATTGTTTTATTCTTAAAAAAAAATTAATAAGGTACAAAATTAGGAAACATATTTGAAGAAAGATATAGACATAAAAATATGTATATTTGAATTAAGAACTTGGAATAATTTCCATTTATGGAACAACAAACTGAATGTCATACTTAACAAAGCTCAAATTCCATTGCAACCAAAACCTTATAAGGACCTTTTTGTAACAAATGGTCAGTCAAAATTCAACTTAGAATAAATTTCACTAAAGCAGATAACTGATTAAGGGCTGATTTTTCAATTGACATATAATTTTTATTCGTGGAATAAAATTGACTTCTGGCAGATTTTGTATGGAAGAACTGTCAAAAATTCAATATTATTCCTCGGATAAAATTATCTGGCGGTGGAAAAATCAACCTTTAGTGGCAATGGAATGTAAATTATCTGAGATTATGAACACTGCTACATATTATTGTGTGTTATAATATGTTATAGTCAAAAAAAATGTGCGTACAGCACCGTACACGTGAAAGAAGTGAATCTTAAAAAAAATTAAGAATAATGTGTGAAAAACAGAGAGAGTTACGTCTAACTTCTTTCTCATTTAACGAAATGTGCCAAAACGTGACGCGTCCGATTGATTTCACTCTCAACTTATAGTCCAATTATGGAATCGTCGCCTAAGAAGTTTCACTTTATTCATTACGAAACAATCAATTAACTCAGCCTATCGCAGTCCACTGCTGGACATAAGCCTCTCCCAGGCTGCGCCACAACACCCTGTCCTCCGCCTTCCGCATCCAGTCTGTCCCAGCCACCTTCTTAAAGTCGCCCGTTCATCTAGCTGGGAGACGTCCCACACTACGCTCGCCGATACGCGGTCTCCACTCCAGGACTCGTCTGCTCCATCGGCCATCGGTCCTTCGAAAAACATGGCCAGCCCACTATTATTACGAATAATACATTCTTATTATACTTTAAAATAAAATATCAACTTATTTTTTACTTAAATACTCGTACAAGAGGACAAAATATTGCTATCTTATTATTTGTATAGTCGTCGACAAAATAAAATAAGATTATTTGTGTAACAATAAAGAGACACGAATTTAAATTATTTGTGTTATAAAACAAATAATATTTATTATTTTCTACCTTGTTCTAGAAATCTTTAAAAGCCTTAATTAATTTTTCATAAGACAGGTTGCTTGAGCATGAAAACGAAATTCAGTAAATTACATTTCTAAGAAAAGGAAGTCTATCTATATATATAAAATTCAAAGTCCTGACTGACTGACTGACTGACTGACTGAGACATCAACGCACAGCCTAAACCGCTGGTTCTAGAGACATGAAATTTGGAGGGTGTATTCTTTGTGAAGAGTAGGTATCCACTAAGAAAGGGTTTTTCGAAATTCCACCCCTAAGAGGGTGAAATGGGGGGATTTTGTTTGTATGAAAGATCTTATTCCTTGAGTTAATAAACTTGAAACTTGGCACGAATACTTATCTAAGTAAATTATGAAGTTGGGCATTTTTTGTTTTTATAAACTACCCCCTAAAAGAGGATTGGGGGGTTTCAAAGTTTGTATGGAAGAATTTTAGCGCGCAGTCCGATTTAATCGAAACTCAGTATTTATACCTATAATTGAAAGAGAAGAATAATGTGTATCAGTGTTTTTCGAAAATCTACCCCTGACGGCCTGAAAAGGGGTAGTCAATTTTAGAGGGGAGGATTTTACAGCGTGGCTTGATTAACTCGAAAATTGGTATAAATAATCGAGTCAAGTTATGAACACATCCCAAATGATTTTTCAAAATTCCACCCCTAAGGTGATGAAAAGCGGGGATACAGTTTATATGAAAATTCTTATTCGTTAGGTTAATAATCTTGAAAATTGGCATGAATACTCGCCTAAGTAAGCAATAAAGTTTATCATTATTAGTTTTTCAAAACTACCCCTCAAAGGGGGTATGGGGGTGTTAAAGTTTGTGTGGAAGAATTTGAACGCGCGATCCGAATGACTCGAAACTCAGTGTGTGTGTACTTAAGACTAAAATTTAATAATAACACATACGAGGTGAAAAGGGGTAGTTAATTTTACAGGGGAGGATTATAATAAGTGGCTTGATTAATTATAAAATTGGTATAAATAATCTTTGAGTCAAGTTATGAATTTTCAAGAATATTTTAAAATTCCACCCCTCTGGGGGTGAAAAGCGGGGTACAGTTATATGAAAAATCTTATTAATTTAGTTAATAAACTTGAAACTTGGCAACAATACTTGCCTAAGTAAGTAATAAAGTTTATCATTATAAGTTTTTCAAACTACCCCTCAAAGGGGGATATAGGTGTGTTAAGTTTGTGTGTAAGAAATTGAATGCGCGGTCCGATTAACTCGAAACTCAGCATTGATACTTTCGACAGAAAATAATTAATAGTAAGTATATAAAGTTGTCGAAAATTGATCCCTGACGGGGCAAAAAGGGGTAATTCGGTTTTTAGGGGAGGATTTGAACTTGAAACTGTATGTTACATTTTCACGCCTAAACCACTTCTGATTTGGCAAAGAGATAGATGGCATCCTGGGGAAGCACATACTTTTTATCCTGGTACCACGTTCCCGTGGGATAAGTTCCGACATCCACGCGGGCGAAGCCGCGGGCAGAAGCTAGTTGTGTATATAATATTACAATAGATTCAAATATCACTTAGTAACTGAAAAAACACTAGCTGAAAGAGACGAAAATACTGGTCACTGATTGTCTTCGTTTTTTTTAATGTTTTCAGTAGACGTAAAAGGTAATGTAAATGTAAGTAAAGTTTTATGATCCGTAGAAATTACGACATCAAGGTTGATGAGCCTTTTCTGCCTGTTTAATTCCCCTGACACTATTCCTCCCCGTGTAACTCCTCTGGCACTATAATACTCCCTGTTAAATTCCCCTGGCACTATAATTCTCCCTGTGACATTCCCCTGGCACTATACTTCTCCCTGTCGAATAACGCTGGCACTATAATTCACCCTGTCACATTCCCCTGGCACTATACTTCTCCCTGTCGAATAAAACTGGCACTATAATTCTCCCTGAGAGATTCCCCTGGCACTATACTTCTCCCTGTCGAATAACGCTGGCACTATAATTCACCCTGTCACATTCCCCTGGCACTATACTTCTCCCTGTCGAATAAAACTGGCACTATAATTCTCCCTGTCACATTCCCCTGGCACTATACTTCTCCCTGTCGAATAACGCTGGGACTATAATTCACCCTATCACATTCCCCTGGCACTATACTTCTCCCTGTCGAATAACACTGGCACAATAATTCACCCTGTTACATTCCCCTGGCACTATACTTCTCCCTGTCGAATAAAGCTGGCACTATACATAATTCTCTCCCTGTCACATTCCCCTGGCACTATACTTCTCCCTGTCGAATAACACTGGCACTATAGTTCACCCTGTCACATTCCCCTGGCACTATACTTCTCCCTGTCGAATAAAGCTGGCACTATAATTCTCCCTGTCACATTCCCCTGGCACTATACTTCTCCCTGTCGAAGTACGCTGGCACTATTTTCCATTTGAAATTCCGCTAGCACATTAATTCTAACTATCAAATTCCTGTGGCACTATACTAATCTCACTTCCTCCTATTTCACACTAAGATTTAGTGTATTCTGTCTTCTTTCAGGTTAGTGGTCGTCAATGTCATAAGAACTTTTTCTTCTACCAAAATAGTTACCAAAGGTGCTAAACATTACCTAAATACCTGTACCTGTTACCTTAATGCGGTCCCAGGAAAATGTCAGTTCATATCTTGCTTAGAATTACAACGTTTCTCATAAAGATAAATTATCAGACGTGTTTACACCGTAACTGTCTTAAATATTATCTTCCTAACTGTTTTATTAGGGGCTCAAGTGATTATAAGATGTATCTTTTGGATTAAGCATTAATTTAAGTACTGTTTTTGGAAAGTTTGGTTGTTTAGAATTTTGAAGTGGAAAGTGAGTGAACTTTGAGGTTTATTACGAAATGTTATAAACTTTTTCAGTTAACAATTGCAGCTACTTGAGTTTATCTTGTACTTAGAAGAGAACCAAAATCGGATCATCTATAGCCAATAGGTATCGATGGGCAATATCATTACGATTTCAGAAGTAGGAATCGACTGTTTTTCTATTACCAAAAACACTTTGCCGCCATTTACGACACTTAAGGGAATTGGTCCATTCTCGACTAAGGGCCACAATTCGCCGATTTTTATCATTGGTGAATTGCCAATTGTTACTTATAATTAATTGAAGAACTGACATTAATCTCGCAGTCTTGCAACAAATTCTCACACTAACTGCAATCCTATAAATCCACAGAAAACTTGCTAATCACTATACAAACGTTCTGCAGCGAAGTTCGGTGTGACACATCGAGCCCGAGAGACCTGGCACCGTGCCCAATGGAACGCCGGTTACCCAAACATCAGCTCTAAGATCGCCTCTACGTATCACTGCCTCAGTTTTATGTCTTCCTAGTACTTTGTTTGGTATTGCCTTGATTGCGACGTTGTGATAGCCTAGATTGGCTTTGGTACTAAGGGTCTCCCATAACCGTTTGCATTCGTAAGTCTTGTCGTATGTGTTAAGCCGTGCCAGTAACCAACTTCATATCATGGATAGGTATGTCCTGAGATCGGTGTGTATTTATAATAGGGAAAATGTGACTTTACCTGATGCTAGTTCGGTGTTTGGAGTTAGTTTTTACGAGGAAGAGTCATGTTATGCCAAAAACTTAATACGTTCTATCACTGTCATTTCTGTTTTCACTTAATTGTCACACCATAATTTGGTAAAAATCCATAACCTCACAAAACCTTCATCCATCCCGTACTCAAAAACAACATGTTTACCACATTCTAAGTTTTTTTCTCCCGTAAGCACCTCATCACGAAATAAGCACGCAAAAGAGAGGTCGGGAATTAACCCCTGCTACTAATTGAGCTTCCCTTGGTCTCTGTTCCCTGGAAATGGTCCCTTGTCTTCTCGATCCTCATACATTTTTCTTCGAAGCGACCCGGACAATTTAATCCCTGCATTTACGAAGTTGCTAGGCGAATTACCGAATAAATGCGACCCTCGGCGTCTTAAGACAGGTACTACTTATCTTGTAAAAGGTATTATGTATTCCGGAATTAAAATTCGGTGAGGTAGGTATTTGGGATGTAACTGTTGTGGTAGGTGATTAATCTGTGTTTTATATTACACATCCAGCGAAATCATGGTAAATGTTAGATTGTAAGCAACCAAAACGGGATATTTTGTTATGAGATCGAGAAATATCTGGAAACTAATAAAAGTACATAATACCAATACTGAATGAGGGCAAAGCCACGGGCTTTCTGTTAGTTGATCATGTCTTAAAGGTAGATACAGAGGTTAGAGAAATAAAAAAACCTAAAATACACGCTTTTATCACGCACTTTTTATTTATTTCTTATTTTTTATTATTAATAATAATAATAATAATAATATAATAATAATAATACTTTATTTCCAAAAACTTAGTACTACTTTACAATGGCAATGTGGCAACAATTTCAATTAGGGTAGAGAGATTAGCGTCTGTAGCCGAACTAGGCATAGCCTGTATTTCGGCTATCAGCACCATTCCCCTCGAGTATTATAATACAAGAATAGTCGCCAAGCAATAGAGGCATATAATAATTAAATCAGTACTACAGAAATACAGAATAAGGTGATAAGTAATCTATATGTATAAGAATTTGCAAATAGTAAGTACATAATTTTAACCCAAGATAATAAAATGGATTGAGTGTATGTGTGTTCGTTTGTGTGTGAGTTCGTGGTGTGTGTGTGTGTGTGTGGAGTATGTATATGAGAATGTGAGGGTGTGTGTGTGGTGTCGGTATATGTATGTAGGTGTGTGTGTGAGAATAATTATGCGGTGAGTGTGTGGGTGTGACTATGCATGAATGTATGCGGGTGTAAGTGAGCTATGTAGTGAGTGTATCTTTGTTTTCTGAGTTCTTATCCGTATTCTTAGAGTGGTAAATGTAGTAGTTGTTCCGTCTCGTCGTAGCTTAATTTCTGCAGGTATTGGAATACTTTTAGTTTGCATTGTTTTCTAGTCAAGGTGTATATATTTATTGATTTGTTAAGCTTATTATAAAGGTAGGGGCCCAGAAAACTTACAAATCTTTTACCAAAGGTTGTTTTGAATGCGGTAGAATAGTCACATACATGATGTTTACGACGTCTCTGTAGTAACATTGGGTTGTAGGGCTGTTTTTTATGTTCTTGCAGGATAATTTTAAGCATAAATAACTGTCTTACTGTCAAAACCTCACAAATCTGGAACAGTGTAACAGTAGGAAAGCGCATCGGTTTAAACGTGCTAACCTTCAGAATAGCTCTCTGGGCGACCTCAACTGCCCTAAGCGTGGTTTTGCAGACACCTCCCCAGGATGAAATGCAGTAGGTAAGAAGCGACTGACACAGGGCCTGATATATTCGCTTCATCAGTGCAGGGTCCGTGACATGACGTAGGTTTTTGAAGACATAAATTAACTTTCGTACTCTATTACAAAGAATTTTTACATGTTCTTTAAAGTTGAGGTTATTGTCTAAAGTAATACCAAGGTACTTTAGAGTATTAACGCTTTCCAGAGGTGAACATGCGCAACTATCCGCAGAATTGCACTCATGTGAAACAATTCGTAGGTCGCCGCGAATACCCACCGTCTGTCTAATGCTGAAACAAATATACTTGGTTTTATCAACGTTTAGAGTAAGTATGTTTTTCTGCAGCCATTCCTTAGTCATATCAAAGCCATTTTGTGCGACAGTGAAAACCTCCTCCCAACTATCACCCGCAAACACCAGCGCGGTGTCATCCGCGAACGAGATAATTTCACCTTTAATAAGTTTAAGACGAGTAAGCTCATTTATGTACACGAGGAAAAGGCTGGGCCCCAGTATACTTCCCTGAGGCACGCCGTGCGTAACTGGAAGGTGTGTACTTTTGTGTTTATCCACTCGGACACACTGAGTTCGCCCAGAGAGGTAGCTCTTAAAAAGTTCAAGCTGGGTGCCCCTGATACCCAGTGCCTCTAATTTGTTGAGTAGGAGAGAGACAGAAATCGTATCAAATGCCTTTGCCAGGTCAAGAAAAATAGAAAGACATTTTTTCCCTTTGTCCAAATTAGAACTAATAAATTCAATAAGTTTATTCACTGCCTGTTCTGTAGATTTTCCGTGCCTAAACCCATATTGGTTTACTGAGAGCAGATTATTTTTTTCGAGATGTTTTACTAGACGGATGTTTATAATTTTTTCTAGAATTTTGGAAATTGCGGGTAATATAGATATCGGTCTATAGTTGTTTATACGATTTCTGTCTCCGTTCTTATAAATTGGGCACACTTCTGATCGTTTTAGGGAATAGGGAAAGACTCCAGTTTTTAAACAATCGTTGAAAATTTTTTCTAGGGGATGTACGAGAATATTTTTATGTTGTTTTAGGAATCTACTGCTGATATTATCACATCCTGGTGCACTATCTGTTTTTAGACCCATGATAAGATGTCCAATCTCGTATTTGTCTGTCTCAATTAAGACGAAAGAATTGGGGACATTTAGTACTTTGTCTTGGGTATTACTCAGTAATGGTAGATTCCGGAAATTAATATTTTGTTGACTGATTTTATACGCCAGTGAGCTACCCACATTTATAAAATAGCTGTTTGCTTCGTGAAGTGATTGTTCTGGAGTAGATGATAGAGTTAGAAGTTTATTACAATTTAATTATTTTTAGTGCGGGTTTTTTTATACTAAATATTTTTATTTTTTACTTTTTAGTCTAGTATAATCTTCTTTCGGTTAGTAAGACTTGAGCGGTTTGCCAGGACCCACTGAACTGTTCCGCTATCGATTTCCTGGCTTCATCATCAGATCAGCCCTAAGATACCAAAATGTGGTATTGTCATCGGTTCTTGATACGTGTGCAAATTTTCAAGCTAATCGGACGTCTTGAAGTTGATGAAAATTACGTTGATAGATTCCGTTAGACAGATCAAGCTAATAAAATAACATGATAATAAAATACAATGAATAAAACCTTGTTAAAAATTGTCTTGAAGTAGGTATTCTGTTTCTCATGTTTCAATTTGCAAAACTAGGACAAAGTGTAGACAAATTATTCTTCACTTTCAGCTTCCTGTTTTAATTGCGAGGAAGAGAATCAACTTTTGTTACTTTGAGAAACTGACTGGTAGTTTTCTTCAACGATATCTGTGAAGAGTAGTGTAATAAATTGGGCCTCTAAATGTTAATTGTTATTAATTCTTTTAATTGTGTATGTTTAATATACGTTAGGTAGAATTTATTAAATTGATAATTTAAGAAATTATTAATCAAACATTTATCTTTGGTCTTCAACGTAAGACAACGTTGAAACATTTAAACTTTTTAGTACAATTTAGATTTATTTAAGTACATATTTCTTAATTTTACATTAGGTATATGTGGAAATCTTTTTTGTTATTTTTCCAAAGGTGGGTGATCAGTGATCACTTAAGCTGTATTGCGATTCTATAAAAATCTCACCAAGAAAACTTAGGTGAAGTGAGCTTGAAGTGAGCTATCATTCCACCTAAAGATGCTAGATTGACACTGTTCACTTCACCTAAGTTTTCACGGTGAGACTTTCAAAGAATAAACCGACTGATATCAAACTCTTCACTCGAGAGAATGTTTATTTTCTTTCATTCCACGATCACACCACACCGACAAAATTACTTAGAAATGAACATTTCGTTTGCTCATCACATTCAACTCCGAATAATTCTGAATGCGAGTGAAAGATTCTAAATGCCGAAATTTAAAATCGTTGGATTGGTTCACTAATTAATTAATTTTTCACTTTCGTTTTTTTTTGTATTTAGAGGTTTCACTTCGAATAAAAGAATAGAATAGAATTGAATCAACTAGGTACTCTTTATTAGTACACCATGAACATGACATTATTAGTACACCATGAACATGACATTATGGGCGATCTTATCGCTAAAAGCGATCTTTTATAGAATCGCAGACGAAGTCGTACAATAATAATCATAAAACAAGTGCAAAGAACATAATAAATGACGTTGAAGGAGAGAGATAGTGTCTTTTTAACATAATTAAAAAAAAGGACAAAATTTGGTCCGTAACCGTACTGCTTTTTTTTTTTTTTTGAAGATGGGAAATCATCAAATGACCCCTCCCGCTCCGGGTGGAGCGGAAGGGAGTGTCAGACTCTTACTGACTAAAACCCACCCGTGTTCCTTCCTTAGCCCTTTCTGTTCCAGGGCAGCGGTAACCCTTTCGGACGATCCCGCCGCCCTGGCAGAACCGTACTGCTTGAACAGTAAACGATGCCGAATGAAAGTCATACATGAACAAAAAGTGAAGAAGCATCTGATATCAACTTGCCCATCATAAGGGCACACCTGTTTGGCATAAAATCAGCAGTTCTTTATTCACCAACGTGGGCCGACTACTAAATAGACACACATACTTCAAGCATAAGTAAAGTGATTCGTCCGTAATTGGATAGACCGACACCGACACCAAACTTTGGACAGTTCGTTCCGTGTTGGGCTAATTCTGTGCGCACCAAACTCACCCTTTAGTTGAGAAACTTTCCTAATCGAAAAGAACTTGACGAACTCAACGTTGGAGAATACGTAAGGACTAGAACATTATTTTGGACATCAATCTATACATAGAATGTTACCACAGACGTGCCTGCCGTACCTACGTATGTGATTATCGACTTAATCAATTTCCATGGTAAGATGTCTAAAACCTAAGCTTCTAGTAAAAAATTGCATACAAACTGCATGCAAGCTGTATGATATTTTTTACTAGAAACTTCGCGAAACGTGACGGAATTAACCCTAAGTAAAAATTATAAATTTACTGACCATTATAGAGATACGCTGGGCGGTGGTAGGAAGGTATCAACAATTCTTACACACTTTATCCCCTCATCTGTTGCGCAAGTTTATTAAGTTTTGTAACAATATAAAAAGTAATTGCGTCTCAACTGTCACTAATAAACTCATTAGTGACAGTTGAGCTCATAAAATAATATAATAATAACACTCCAGCTTTTGGCAGGCCTAAATAGCATGCATATACTGGTGTGCTTCTATCTGTGTATACTGAAAAGTTGAGGCAGAGTATACAGCATGTACATATCTTAAGTGTCATCGAGTAAATAACCATGACTAACACACACGTTATTAAGGTTTATAAACCAAGTGCCAAAGATCGATATCCGAATACTTTTACTTTTTAGAAAATTTAAAAAAATGAAAATAAGTCTTATAAATCTTCTTGTCAAATACAAACAGTGGATTGAGAAAGAGGTGGAGCAGACGCGGCTAAAAGTTTTGTCTAAACACACAGTAGGCACTTCTTTAGAGTCGGACTTAAGCTTTCCCTTCTTTGTCCTTTTGGCAAACTCGGATTGTACAGTTTCGGAAAGTTTACATCTCTAATTAGAGATATTAATTAGTGTTGAGTTTTCATTTTTGGATTCAGTTTTTTTTGTTGCTAATAATTTCAAGTTTGTAACAGCTGCTACAAAAATAAAGTCGCAGTTTTATATTAATATATGCATCTGTGCTATTCTGTTTCCAGTTTTTCACATTTTCCTTCATAGTTAAAGGTTATATTTAAGTTTTCAACAAAAGAGATAAGTATACAGGGTCGTCGGATATAGTTGAAGTTTAGTAAGAAACCGATGGATGTTTTCGAATGAAATTGAGTCTTATAAATGAACTGTTTGTTTTCTATCAATTAAATAGAATTTTATCCGAAAACATCAATCCGTTTCTTACTAAACTTCAACTATATCCGAAGACCCCTGCATACTCGTATTTTATCTCTTTTGTGGACTGAAGATCAGAATGAATGAATATTATGTAATTTATTTAGTTACCTTCATTTTTTTTAAGGAATACACCAATTATAGTAGCTATTTTTACTCAAATCTTCGAAACCCGGCTGGACCGATTTCAAATAAATTTGGCAAGGGCATACGTTGAACCCTGGGGAAGGACAAAGGCTTTATATACATACCACGTGGGCGAAGCCGCGGGAGGAAGTTAGTTATTAAATAATAAAAACAGCCTTTCTTATCCACATTTCAAGAATCCTGGAAAGTCAAAGTAAGTACCTACTGAAGTGGCTTTGCGAAGTTTATGACGAGGGCTTTTACTCTACTTTGGAAAAGTTTTCATAACCATTGTAAATCCACAATTATTGCAGGGCAACCATAACGGGCCCTAGGAAAGTGAGGATTTCTGACCAAAACAAAACGGTATAATAGGGTCTATAATAAACAACACATAAAAGAAAAGAGGAATTGGCCTGTTATTTTTATTATTGGAGTTAATTAAAAACTCCTATTTGTTTTGGACAAAATGAGTATTTTTTTTCGAGTAGATTATACGTATCCATATCCCAACATAACGAATATCCAACACCAAGGTTGGATTAAGGATATTATAGAACAGCTTCAACTTACAGCACTGACCACTTAGCACTCCTACACACCAGATCAAGCAAATCAATAAGGGTCCATACACACGAGCGACACACGCACACGCACCGCTGCAACCGTTGACGCGTCGGCGGCTGCCGTCGACAACATGCCGCTCGTGTATTTGGGCACCTTACTCAACCACACGAGCGACATGTTACCTCTGTCATCGACGCATATGCACATTAAGACCCGGAACCTATATAACACACAGTCAAAAAACATCGTGATGCATCTACTAGCAGGAACAAAAAACCCCCTCAAAATAACCCTCAAAAACAGGTAAAATCCCCTCATAATTAATTTCATGAAACATTTAAACCAGCATTACCAAAGGCTAATCCACTAAGTCCCACTATCAGAGAGCAAAGTACTTTAGATAATTCAAACAAGAAACATTGGAATAACATTGTTTGCCCTGTTTTAATGGCCAAATATTGGTGTTAAGCGCACTCCGAACGTGACTACGGGCGATACAATTGGGTTATCATAATGCCGGATTATGGTCGTCCCTAAACTCCAGGATAAATGATTCAGGTGCAACACGTCAGCATTCACCTTAAAGGTACGTCTTAAAAGATGGCGCTGGGGACGTTGACTTGTTAAAGACGGTTCGAATTAGTTTTGGCTAGCCAGAGGTTGAGTGGATAAACTTACGGTGATCTTATTGAAGTAGAATTCTGGAATTTGCATGAATGTTCCATTTAATTCGTGGGTCTGACTAAATTCGTTTACTTTATTGGATCTTGGGAATAGGCAAATGATATAAAAAAGGAAAATACACTACATAAAAGCCCGCTCGCACCAAAAATCACTAAATGTGTCTAGTATTAAACATATTTAAAACATCATCCTGTCTCTGTCTTCTATAAACGATTGTGTTTTGTCTTAAATGACAGATCAAACCAATATCAATCGTGTATTACAGTCCAGCCGTTGAGAGAATTCGTTCCTGATACCTGTCAGTTTGACAATTCTAGTCTATATATATAAAAATGAAGGTTGGAGTAGAGTAGGAGTAGGGTAGGGGGTAGGGTAGGAGTAGGGTAGGAGTAGTGTAGGAGTAGGGTAGGAGTAGGGTAGGAATAGGGTAGGAGTAGGGTAGGAGTAGTGTAGGAGTAGGGTAGGAGTAGCGTAGGAGTAGGGTAGGAGTAGTGTAGGAGTAGGGTAGGAGTAGGGTAGGAGTAGGGGGGGGGGGTAGGGTAGGGGGCAGCACACCACGCGAACGAAGTAGCGTCGGGAAGCTAAAAATAATTTATATGGCCAAACAACGTTTGCCGGGTCAGCTAGTAGCTAATAAAGATCAAACTCGCAAAACACCTATTCGTTTGTATGAAACTGACAGGTGTCAAGATCGCATTCTCTAATCAACCAGACTTTAGGTAAAAGTAATGCAATGTGGCGGAAAAAACTAGAAAACTAAAGCAATTTAAAATCACAAGACCGACTTAACTTGATTATAATAATATGTCTGACTAGATAAAGGAGATAGTATAAAAAGAAGGACGACATTGTAAAGAAACTGTTGACATTAAAAGAATAATAGGCAAGAAATACCCCGAATGCTGAATCGCTGATGAATCAAGAGCTCCATAAGATTTGACAACAATGACGGACCCGAAAATACGACAAAAGACTCAACATGACAGATTTGCAATCGATTTCCCTAACAATAAAGGCTCTGCCCCACAGGCGCGTTATTATTGGTCGATAATATCGGATTCCCGATTCCTTGCTGCGTTTTTATCGTCCGATATTTCGAACATGTGCGTGTAACCTACAGGGTACAATACAGGCCCAGAGCCCGGACTACTACGTTATCAATGCAGGCGTTTATAAGTTCGTACGCGTCAATATATAAAAAAAAGTCCAAGGACTCATATCCAATTATCGCAGGACGGAGGAACTCAAGCGTCCTGCTTCTATTGCGTCATTATTATCGCCGAAGTGTTTAACTTCGTGGCCGTCCTTATACAAAATGTACTGAAAACAGATATTGCGATAACGCATACGATAATATTATCTACCGATAATAACGCACCTGAGGGGGAGAGCCTTAATACGGTATTTTTTATAACGCAAGGGAGAAGATGAAAATAATGAAACGTCCCGACAAGCCAACGTAAAAATATATTCTTTTGAGTCGACTGTCCGAACGAATTAAGATTGATCACCGTGCTTGCTACACTTTCTCTCCAGACGTGAATTTATTCTATTTTTAAGTGGTCCTCAGTTTCGTTGTCATGTCCAAATTTTTTAATGAGATTTTATAACTGAGGAAGATTTGGCCGTATCTTTGTTTTTAATCGCTGAAAAGGGTTAGTGTCAAAAAGATTATTATGATAAAGATCACCCGGAATTTGTTTTTGGTTGGAAATTGGCTGAAAGATGGTCTTGATGATGAATGATTTTGGTGTTATCGTACTTTTGTTATTACAATGATGAATAATTTCATTTACCTATTTATTTTATTTTTTTTGCTTTTAGCTAAACTTTCCATAATTTAGAATATCAATCTGAGCCTTTATTCACTTTAGGTAACCATTTAACGATTCCTTACTTCTGAACCACGTCCATTCCTTAGCTATTCCCGCCAATAATCCATCCATTTTCACTAAAGAATAATAATAATAAAAGAAACACAAACGATGAAACACACAAATATATGATTTCATTCCCATAACAATCCACTGATGTTAATATGATTTTTAGATGGTAGTGAGACCACCCAAAAAAACTTAAAAAAATATCACAACAATTTTTAAAACCACTTTTTTTACATAATCGAGAAAGAGTGACACCGAAAAAAACCTGTACGTGATTTTAGCGTGTCATCAAATACAGCTAAGCGTGAATTACGAATGGAATCAGAAAATCCCGTAACGTTAACCCTGTGTGTGCTGCGCAGTCGCTAATTGCGTCCGCACCCATTCGTTTTGTATTTCGCCGTGTTGAATTTAAATAAAATTCGTTATTTCGTGACCTGTGGAGGGTTATGCATGAGTTTATGTCAGTGTAAAAGAAGCGTTATATTTTTATGCTGAGCATAGTACCATAGATGGTGAATATTGGCGATGAAAACTCCCTAAATTGGTTGGTAAACTGTTGTTTGATATTTTCGTGGTTGAATAGTCACAAGGCGCCTTGTGACCTGTGGAGTAATTGCGTAAAAGACCAGCAATGACTTTCTTTTTGACAGTATAACAACATTAATTGCGTTATTTACGTTGTTGAGCAGACACATTTTTCGAACATGGATTATCAATATCCATCAAAATGATTCAGATTGAGATTGATAGTGTGTTACGCAATGATTATCGAGACGGCGAATAATAGAGAAGTATGGAAGAAAAAGACATGTTACACTGATCGCAAATAAATTAGGATAAGGGCAGGAGAATGATAATGAGTATGTAACGCAATGAGAGCACAGTCCTGTTTTCCAAAAAAATAGCTTAGATAAAACTATCCCTGACGGCAAAGAAAAATAATAAACTAATGAACCTTACATAATTCAAGTTCTGCCAAGGAACGTTTTGTCAAAACACGCTTCATTTAACCATTAACAACATACCAGTAAACTAAATTAATAATAATTTCATCTAGAACAATTTTCAAAGTTCGACACAGATGAAAGTTTAGGCTGAAGTCTACTCGTTAGTCATAACTGCGAAGACTTACACAAGCTCTCATAAGTAAGCACACATAAGTATGCTTATTGAAGGAAATTGGCAGAATTTTAGCTTAGGGTAAGCACTTGTGCAAAATAACATGATGGGTGCTTAATTATTCTATCGATTAATTTTGGAAGTTGAAGCTGCTTTGAAGTTATTAAGGAAGGAAGTCTTAGAAGTGTTTAGGGATTGATTATGGCAAATGACATTGCCACAAGCCCAAACGGTGGCTTAATTTGTTGCATTTTCACCCTACTATGACGTCCTGCAAGGAATACGTCGTCAAGTAACCCTGTATATAATAATTCTACTTCTTTATTATTTACATACATTACAAAAACAATGTTATAACATTACAAGCTTATGTACATGTACAAATTCGAGTTTAACCCAGAATTAGATTCTCTAACCGCAAACCTCAGTGCGATAGAGAGATTTGGAACGTGCACATTTTAAGTAATAGTAATACATAGTAGGTATCTAATATGATGAACTGAGTGAATGATGATTATGGTTAGAAAGGGGGTGACTACCGGAATGACGAGTAATAGAGAAATCAGCATTCTCCTCCATCCCAATTTATTTGGTGTCGGCGCATCATGTATTTTACTTCCATACTTCTCTATTAGTCGTCATCTCAGCAGTCACTCCCTTTCTAATCATACCTATCATCATTCACACAGTCCATCCATCGTTTTTTTGGTCTTCCCCTACTCTTATAGCCATTGAGATTCATTCTCAAAACTCTCCTCATGACATTTTCCTCATTAATCCGTATTACAACCAATTTTAAGTAATAGAGAAGTATGGAAGAAAAACACATGTTGCGCTGACCTCTAATAGGTTGGGATAAGGGCAGAAGGATTATGATGATGATATTGATATTTAACGTTAACGCTCTTTAAGGCCTTCTGCCAGTCGTTTTACCGTCCGATCAGGACCAGGCCCGTTCCAGATGGCGCGTTGTGTTCCACGCGCGCCTCAAAGAGATGTCAGCAGAGGACGGGGCCCGATAGGGCCGAAGCCTGCCAGGGCGGCGGGATCGTCCGAAAGGGTTACCGCTGCCCTGGAACAGAAAGGGCTAAGGAAGGAACACGGGTGGGTTTTAGTCAGTAAGAGTCTGACACTTCCTTCCGCTCCACCCAGAGCGGGAGGGGTCATTTGATGATTTCCCATCCTCAAAAAAAAAAAGGCCTTCTGCCAGTCGTTTTACACGGGCAGTCTGTGGACCAAGTGTCCCCAGCGGGCATACAGCGACCTGGACGTACAGTGCAATAACTACTAACATTAGGCTAGGTTATACTAATATTGTCTTTTTTTTTAATTTATTTGAAGTAAAAAAAAATTTTTTTTTAATGAGTACTTAGTAGTAATAGGTACCTACCTGCCCATATAAGGCAAACCGTTAACGGCATAGGCAACTGCAGCCCTAAAAAGTTTTCATGTCACAATAGGTACAGTCAGGGAAACGAATTGTTAAGCAAATTTACACCTTGCATTAATTGACCATGCTTTAAGCATTTCATACAACTTTCAAAGAAAGACAAAGTTGTGGTTTTAAAGGACGGCCACTTTAAGATGGCAATTTGCTTAACAAATAACTTCCCTGACTTGACATAGCATCTTAAATCAAATCCGTGACTCCATTAGTACCTACTGCCGACAGAAAAAATACAGAACAAGAAAAATAGAAGAAAACAGAATAATTACATCACTTTCAAAGAAAATTGTATTTGATTTTTTAATTGTATTTTTTGTTAGGCATGTACAGACGCCAGCACACCAAGCTACACAATCTGTCAAATTTCTTTAATAGATTTTCAACTTTATTGCTAAATCATTAAGGTTCAAGATTGATTGGGAAAATTTGACAGTTTCGGGTAGCTTGACCTGCTGGCGTCTGTACCTCCTGTTTAAATTGACCTTTGGGGCACTTTAGGCGCAAAAATCTTCACGTAAATAAAGGAGGAGCATTTTAAATAATGTTTGTGTAAAGGCAACACTCACCTATGTTTATAAGATTAGTGCTAAGTAGAAACAACATTGTCTACCTTTTTATTAGGACGAAAATTGCATGAGACACATTGTATCGTCGTTTCTGTTATGTAATAGTAAGATCTATGTTTATAGGGATTAGGAGGGGGAAGGGGGGTCAGGGGTTATTAGGAATGTACATATTATGGCAAACAACATCGCAGCAAGCCTAGACGGAGGTCGCGGGACGAGCTGGACTCCTTCAACAATAACTCGTCCATAACAGTTTAAAATAGAGAGAAGTGGAATAATAGGGATTATAAAAGGCAGTCATACAAATGTGCAGTGTTTTTGCACAGGTGATTAATCCGAGGGGTATTTCTCGTAATTTAAAGCACGTTCACAGTCTGATCTCAGTCTCAATCTGTCAAAAATACCTTTAATTGTCTTGAAAAACAACTTGTCAAAAATGTAGGGAACAGTTTTGACAAGTTGTTTGTCGCCGAGATGAGACTGAGACTAGATTTTAAACGTTTTAAATTACGAGAATTGGCCATCTGATCAGGGCGATGTACCGTTTCCATATTGTTAATTTTAGTTGTTTAGGAATTTCCGCAGTGGTATTTCTTGCACTTTACAATAAAAATTCATTTATTTTCCACACTAATCAAAACACAGTTCTGACATTCTTAGAATAAATGGAGTGGACTGGAGACTAAACTAGAGCAGCCCTGTATTTCAGGACTCTAGGTCTTCCTCCCGAGGCGAGTGAGTCGGTACAATTTATTAATGAATGACAACTAGAGGTGTAATTAATATATATTGTGTGTGTTAGGGTGAGTGCGTGTGTTTGTTATGAGTGAGTGTGTGTGAGAGGGTGCGTGCGTGTGTGTGTGATGAATGAGATTACGGTTCTACTCTGGGTACTATTCTGGGTCCCACTACAAAGAAATTTTTCAACGGCTATCAAAAAAAAATCTGCTGTTTCAAAGAAAATTGCAATACCTACGCGGTCAAAATGTATGGAACAGTAATTTTTTTTAGAAATATCCCACAAAAAAATTTCGACGCAGGGGCGTCCAGAATTATTATAATTTTTTTTTTTTTTTTTTTTAATTTATTTATTCTCACACTGGAACGCCATACAGCAATTACACCAATGTGGAGCAAAAAATCAATTCATGTGCTGCTTTCCATCCATCCTGTGCGCGGTGGACATCGAACGAGTGGGGATGGAACACGCACGCTCACGCAACGTGCAAGTGCAGCATTTCTTCATGGCCCCCCATCACTCCTATTGCGCACATTCTTTGCGAATTTTGAAATTCAGTGATCTTTCAAAGTAAATACCTATATTTAAATTCTCTCTTCAATCTTGCCTGACAGATGACAGTATGTTATTATGTTCCTAATCTCTGGTAACAGGTTAAAAAAAATGAAATCAAATCAAAGTCAAATCAAATTTGCGTTGATTGACAGGTTGCGCGTCGATGTCCCTGCCACCCTGTATATTATACCTCATCATCTGCCAAGCATTTCCCCAACTATGTTGGGGTCGGTATGTTCCTGTCTGCTGAATACCAGTATTTTAAATGGAGCGCATGCCAATCTGACCACCACAACCCAGTTACTGGGTAATACGATACCCCTTGGTAAGATTGGTTGTCAGTCACACTCTGGCGACAAGATCCACGAATGACAGCCGGGACCAACGGCTTAACATAGCTTAGCCTGATCAATCGACCCGTCCAGCATTACATAGCCACAAGCCACAATTCCTGTATAATATACCTACCCTCCCAAATAATTTCTAATAATTTTCTTCACAAGAATATCTTCTAAAATATTGTGTCTACAGCATACAGTAGGGTCTTATATTTATTTCGTGGACAACCCGCATCAGAGTTTTGGAGTTATTCGAGCGAAAATTAACAAACTAACCAGAGGTAGGTCAGTATCGAGGATTTCCCTTGATAGGATCTACTGAATACATGAATATTAAAAAGTAAGAAAGGATTGAATTTAGATTCTTAGGTATACAGCTGTAAATTTACGACGTAGAAGGGTAGAAGTTTTCTAAAGCTCTAAATGAAAATTATTTATTTACAGACCAGGTGTAGGATTTTTTTTTTTATTTTTGTCCATTCTGGATCTGTATGGTTACTGAATGATTTATATAAAGTCAGTGAAATTAATACAACTATTAAATACCCTGACCTCTAGAATTTCAAACTGGAATATCTTTAATTCAAAATCAAAAGTCATTTATTCAAATTAGGCTGAGAATCAGCACTTTTTGAACGTCAAAATTACAAAAGACAGTCCCCCAAAAACGCCCGCCCTTCACCACTTCCTAGTGCTATCACTGGGAAGAAGAAGTGGCGCAACAAACTCCCCAGCAGCACAGCTGTCTGATCAATTAAAAAAAAAAACAATCCAGTTTTTTTTATTTTAATTAGGTATGTTCGGTACCTATGTTCAGTAATTAACATTACAAGACCAGAACATAAAATTAAATTATTTGCCATATTTATGTCAGCAAGCCACGCCAATAAACCAACAAATATAATAAAAACTATACGTACTCAAGCTAAAAATAATTAATTAAAATTAAAATTTAAATTAAAAAAATTACTACCCAAATAAAAGCCTACAGGCATAAAGGGCGTGACAACTTACATATTTATGCATTGCTGTGTTCTGTTCACATAGCTGTCACTTGAAGTCACAAAACGATTAACTAAGACCACCGAAGCAAGATAAATAAATAAGTTAATAACAATAACCTGTTAGTAAGCTAATTCTCGAGAAAGAACATAAACATTGTCTTGCGTTAAATTAGGGCGACCAACTATTCTTATCTTGTTAGTAGTCGTTGATGGAATAGTATGCCTTTGAACAAAGGTTGGATTTTACTTGAGCTTTAAACGCATTAAAAGGCAAGTCTAGAAAAGAAGAGGGTGTCTTGTTAAAGGAGGTTATACCAAGCCCAAAAAATGAGTTATGAACCTTATGAAGCCGGTGAAAGGGGGCACGTAGTTTGTCCTTATTTCTAGTGTTAACACTGTGAATATCACTGTTTTTAGTGTACAAGTGTAAATTATAATACCAATATCTTTAAAAATCTCTTAGAGAAACTCTGGCTGGTAAATTGCTTGAACAGCTCGTTTTTGAAGGACAAATATATTTTGTATATCAGCGGCTTTGCCCCACAGCAGAATACCGTAGGACATAACGCTGTGAAAATAATTAAAAAAGACTAAACGAGCTGTATCAACGTCAGTGTATTGTCTTACTTTCCTGACGGCGTAGGCAGCCGAACTGAGCCTTCCTGTCCAGTCGCATGAAATGGGTATTTTATTCGATAGTATGTCCGGCTTAGAGCTGGTTTAAAAAATGTCAGATATTCTTTTATCCATGGAATAAAATTGACGTCTGACAATCTAGTATGGAAAAATTAACCCAAATAAATTATTCTCAAATTAAGACATAATCTAGGTATAATAATTTGGTGAAATTCGGCCTAAACTTGTTTAACATTTTAAACACCTTACATAAAGACTACTGTTTATTCGCTTATAATATCCACACAATATTTTTATCCATCTTTACAAAAACCTTACTCAAAACATAAGTACCTCATACAAAGGTAATATTAAACCTATCTGAATATTGAAGAGGATAATAATATAAAGCTGCTTGGGGAAGTCAATACGAGCTCCGGGCAGGACCGCCGGGAAAGCCTTCCGGCATCAACGCATTCTCCAGAGCTACACGCCTTTATGTCAGAAAAATAAACCGATTAAAATGAGAAGCAAACACTGTTACTCATATGTGATGATTGATTATTGCATCGGAACTTTGTTAGATGGAAAGGAAAATGGAGCACTTTCATTGGTTGAAATTAGCAGTTGTAAGGATTTTGTCAGTAACGTAATCTGTATTGTCTTTAATCAGTGCGTCCTGCCTGCTATGACTTTTGGAGCCGAAACGTAGACACTCACGGTGCAGCTGGTTCACAAAGTCAAGGTCACTCAGGATCTAGAATAAGGTGATCCGGCAGAGAACCGAAGTTGTCGGCATAGCTCACAGAATAAGCAAGCTGAAGTGACCATGTTAGCCGTAGAACCGATGACCGTTAGGCTAGACGTGTCAGTTCTTGAGTGGAGACTGTAAATCGACAAACGCAAGGTAGGACGCCCTCAGGTTTGGCAGCTGGATGAGAGAAGCCGATAATCGAGCTGAATGGTGTGCAATTGCAGATGCCTACGTCCTTCAGTGGACTACTGTAGGCTGTTGATGAATCTTTATTGGTAACTTTCTCGTTAGTCATTCTATCTGTCATGATACTTGTTTAGTTATATAGCGGTAACAATAAGTCCAGTCGACCACACGTCGATGATAAGATTCTGACCTGCTGACCTAGCGTATTATGGAATTTCAATAGAATAAGAGGTCAGCCTAGGGGGGGAATTGTAGTACCAGTGTACTGCATCCAGTTATACTGGAAGCCGACTAAATAGTTGAGAAAAGACTACGCAGCAAACATTTCATATACCTAGATACTTACATAGAACTTACAACAGAACTACACATTCAAAGAGTAACTACAGTTACAAGTCCACTACTAACGGACGTCGATATTAAACGGTTAACCGGTTAACTAAAACCGTACTGTTGGCAGTGACCGCACGAACTTCGTTTGCGCTTACTTCGCTTAGATCTTCAACGTATATTTATTCTGTAGAACTCTCTAGTTTGCCGATAGGATAGCTTCGGGTTAGTGGACATATTGACCGTTTATCAATTGTTTTGGCTCTTCATGTGAATGTCAATATACTATAACTGGAGGAATTGTATTTTGTGGGTTTTCAGGGAATTAACAGACAGCCCACTTGATGGTAGTGATCAACGGTGCCTCTGGACGACTGCATTCTACAATAACTGAGACAGAGAAAGCTGAAAATGTTCCACGTCTTGGAACTCATAAACCAGCAAACGTAAGGTAGGACGCCCTCAGGCTAAGTGGAGCGACGATCTTCGCAGGATGAGAATAGGTGAGGCCTACGTCCAGCAATTGTTTGCTGTAGGCATCTGATGATGATAAAGACCCAACGGAACACAGCAATCCAGCAGAAACCAGCTTCACAGCAGAAATACGTATGTGGTACTGGTAGTACTTCACAAATACATACGTACTACGATTGGTATGTATAGATATCCCAAGAAAAGATGCGCTTCGGCAATCATCGTCTTCGGAAATCCTAACGCACGACAATGAGATCGAATATGTCTGTTACAGCCATGGAAGTATAACTTGTCTTTTCAGTATTACCATGATCACAAAAAAAAAACTTTTGAGTAAGAAACGTCGATATGCGACCGGAGTAACTGTAGGTGACCCGAAAGAGTGAAAACTTCATGCAAACTCGTAATGCACGGTGCATTACTACAAAGCGTGGCAGTACAAAACTTAGAGGGTTTTCCTCTCTGGGGAGTTACTCCGTGGTGCCACGTTCGTTGAGTATTGGAAAGCGCAAACACAAAGATTATCGAAGCGCAAACCTTTTTGGGTTTGCTTGGACGTGTGTGTTTGAATGTTTGCACTGCACACAGAATAAACGATTGAATAAACATATCTGAATCCAATAAAGGATAACGGAATCGACCAAACCCTATTATCCTACTAATATTATAAACGTAAAAGTTTGTACGGATGGATGGATGTATGGATGTTTGTTACTCTTTCACGCAAAAACTACTGAACTGATTTGAGTGAAATTTGGCACACATGTGGTTTATAACCAGGGTTAACATATAGAATATTGTTTATCCCGATATTCTCACGGGATAGAAACTTATGCGGGTGAAACCACAGGGCGCAGCTAGTGTCTTCATAAATGTTTATGATACACAGATTTGTCTTACACGTGCCAACAAAAAAGAAAATATTTAAAAGATAATTTTTGTTTACAATAGAACTCAACATTTCATCAACTCTCATTTTAACCTAAATTCTTTACAAATAATAATTCCTACAAAAGCTAAAAAATCTATAAATGGAAAAAAAATATAAATGGAGCAAGCGACGACATTAAAAACATTTTGTATAACAAAATAAACAATATTCTAAACATAATTGTAAGTTCGTGAACGCAGTTGTTCACGCAGCAATGTGGCTGACCTTTGGTTCTTATCGATCGATCACGTTTTGAGTACTTATATAAAGTTGGTTTTGGTAAATAGGGCGGTGAGAGCCTGAAATAATAATTAAGTAATAGCTTAATCAGCCTATCACAACAACAACAACTTTTATAAATAAAAACAGTCTCAATCCTTTTTTTTGGGAGGAAAGATTGAAGGTTATTTTATGTCTAGGATTTCGTTCTGAATTTGTTTAACGAAACCCTGAATATATAGATATTCAGGGTTTCGTTAAACAAATTCTTTCCATTTGACATGTGGGCGTAGAAAGGATAACCCACTTACGCAAGTAAAGTTCAAGACCCCTGGTATTTTGGGCATTGAAACTATGATTAAATATTAAAAGGTACATTTTAAAAATAAGTATACAGGGTAGCAGGGACATCGACGCGCAAACTGTAACCATTAATTCAGCACATGTGTAATTATAAATACAAGGCGCCTAGAGGCAACTATAGAGTTGCATTAATTATTAATTAAATATTAATGGCTGAACACTGTCTCTTAAGACACAGGTCGCCCTGGTTTAAGAAGCAGGGTAGAAAGACTATGTACAGATTACTGCAATATTAAAATGTTATTTGCCTTGTAATATGTCATCTACCACTTAATGTAACACTGTAACAGACTGATTGCTATTCTTGCACTAAACTATCTGTATTTTTTTGGGAAATACACATATTATTATTATTATTTGTAGCATTGGGGTAACCTGTAACGTTAGATGTAAGAAGATAAATTCAATTTACCCACCCTGCTGAGACTTGGGCCTCCTCTCACTGAGATCGAACGGGCTATAATCCACCTCGCAGGCCCATTTCGGGTAAGTCGATTTATCTGCTATCTTATTTCAAATTCATACTATATTTGAAAGTCTGACAATCAGTCTTAACCCAGTAATTGTGTTGTGGAAGTCTGATAGGCAGTCGCTCCATGTAAAATACTAGTATTCAGTTGGATCTGGTTAGACTGGAGGCCGACCCCAACATGGGGAAAAGACTAAGCAGATGGATTTCTCATAAATATTTCAACAGTATACAAATAATTATGTTTACCTACTGAAAACGGGACATCAAACAAATCATACGTCCCGATTGAGAGCTGATAGAATTTTATATGAGGGTTAATATGAATAAATCAATCACAATTTCAAGTTGTGGTGGGCTTCAAAATAAACTGTTTATTTTGAGTACGCACAAATAAATAATTATTATTTCTAATTAGCTTTTCTCGTTCATTAATGCACGATATTGTGATTAACGAGGTTTAATTTCCGGAAATTGACGATCTAAAAGTGAGTAGAGCGGAAAATGATTGCAGCGGATTTTTGATATTCGGTTTTCTCTCTGTAAATAATAATCACATGACTTAAAATTGATAATTATGAAAGCATCGGACAGCATGACCACTTGTTTCAAATATAATTTTGTTTAGTTAATTTCTTCCAAGAATTTATTTGCTTATTACATTAATTTTGGAAATGAAAAGATGAGGACAAGATGAAGTTACCGACATAGTTGGAAGGATTGCCAAATTTATTTATTTATTTATTAATAACCAACTTACATTAACGGTTTGCACCACACATACAAGTTATTAGTCAAGTCATTATAATTACACATGTCATTTAGGTGGCAGTGGACAAGGCACATTGCTCGCAGAACAAGTGGCTGTTGTGGCCGAACGGTTCTGGAGTGGCGACCGCATACTGGAAGATGTAGCGGTGGATTGCCACCTACAAGGTTGTAGACCTTGTGAAGGCTGTAGGATGCGAGGCAATTATTCAACTCTACTTACCTACATAATTATTGTTAGAAAGTCATTTGCTTATCGTGGCCACACCAAATAAACTATAGTTACTCCTAAACTCTATCGAATGTTGTGTCTTGTTTATTCTACTAATATTATAAATGTGTAAGATGATGTTTGGATGTTTGTTACTCAATCACGCAAAAATGGCTGAACGGATTTGGATGAAATTTGGCTCGCAGAAAGTTTGTAAAGTATGAAAGCTGCGGGCAAAAAGCTAATGTCTCTGTATACGTTAAAATAAATTGTAGTCTGTCTTTAACTTTCACAGAATTGACGTCGTTTTTATATAAATAATAGCAAAATATAAATTAAAAGTTTCCACACATACCCTTCTAACATTACAAGATCCATTTCAAATCATAGCTTTATTATAAAAACACAAAAAAAACAAAGTAAAACAACAGGAAGGACCTCTGGCAGTTAATTAAGAAGTCGTCAGCTACAAGATACAAGATATGTAGATTTAAAAGTGCTAACAGCATTGTACAGAACTTGAGAATACATAGATTATACGTAGTAAGTTCTTTGTGATGAAGGACAAGCAGTAAGTCATGTTGGGGACGTCCTTGGAATTATGTGAAAAAAATAAAAACAGAGATACATTTTTTTACTAGATATATTCATCATCATCGTCCTTTCAGGACCAGCACCCCAATTGCGTAACACACAATCAATCGGAATCTGAATCATTTTGGAGCAAATTGCTAATCCATTGCTTCATAAGTTCGAAAACTTTGTCTGCTCAACACGTAAATAACGCAATGAATGTTGTTGAACTGTCAAAATGAAACCGATTCCGATTGATCGTGTGTTACGCAATTAGGGTGCTGGTCCGGTTCTGTGCTTTCCGCATCCAGCAGATTCCTGCGGCCGTCACAAGGTCGTCGGTCCACCTTGTGGGAGGCTATTCCTACGCAAGATGAGAAAAGAAAAGTTCAAGAAGAGAAAAGGTCGCAAGATGTATTACCTCCGCCAAACTGCAAAGCAGTTCGTTGGCAGACGTAGCCCCTAATTTTTTTCGTATCGTATATATAATTACCACACTTTTTCATAGGTATGCTTAACTCTTCATGCGTGCCATGCATGCTTCATGTAGGAAGCCATGAGCATGGGCTACCCGTAGCCATATATTCTATTGGCTATTGGCATTAGGTAATATATTTTGTAATACTTTCTACATTAACAGTTTATTTTGTTATTTTGAACTAAAACTTAAAAGTTGTAAGTCATGATCTCCCTTGGGCCCTGACAGCTAACATCGTTCAAATTCAAGAAAATCCTATCTGTAATTTTTTTTCCCTTCTTTAAGAACTTGATCAGCCAAATGAAGAATAAATTAAGGTCTACTTACCAAAGGCGGTTCTGGGTAATGGGAGCGGAAATCGAAACATACCTTCCGATAAAATTATCGTTTCCGCTCATCATCAAACGTTTTTTCCAAGTTTGTTTATCGTGAATTTGACTGTTTCTTTGGTGTATTATAAAAGTTTTATATCACTTAATAAAAGTTTAATACTTGAACTTACATGTCATGAAAATACTCACCAAAATAGCTTGCTCTGTCCTTTACTAACTGGCTATAATACAAAACACAGGCCTGGTAAAGAGACATAGCTGTTTAAAGAATAGCGATAGTCTATTCGGTTTAAACAGCCAACATTTTCGGGTTTCATATTTGTAAAAAGCGTTTAGAGGAATCCTTTGATAACTTTGATTGATGTTCATTTTGGCACGGAATCTTGTCGAATGGCTATCGATATCTTATGACGATAAAACAAAAAACTAACGTCTTACTATCAAGTACGGTTAACTACGGAGTCAACGGTTGCTGGCAGTATAGTTACATGAAATGATAACTATAGAAAGTATTTTTATTCTTTTATCGTCATTAGATATCGATTGGCTAAGTAATAATAGCCGCACAGGTCGATCGATCAGGGGCTTCGGAGAGCTCTTTGAGCACCTGGTTCCCCGGATCGAAAAGGCAGTGCCTGCTTTTCATAGACTGCTGCCCAATCTCGAGGGACCTCGGGAGGAAGTTTGCCGCCTCTGCGCGGGTGTCGTGCGGTCGATGGTCCTTTACGGGGCGCCTGTTTGGTCAGGTAGACTGTCAGGCGTCGGACGCTGTAGGACTAAAGTCAATAGACTGCAGCGGAAAATGGCCCTTCGTATCGCACGAGGATACCGAACGATATCCTTTGAGGCGGCAACTCTCCTGGCGGGCTTTCCGAAGTTGGACATCCTGGCGGATAAGACGTGATGGTCTACGACCAAATTCGCGACATCCGCCAAAGCGGGAATAGTGTGGAAGGAACCGAATTCGTAAGGATGAGGCGGCGGGAACGGCGACACACGCTCGAGTGGTGGTGCGAGGGGCTACAGCAGCCGTAATATTCGCGCAAGCGCGTTGTTGAAGCCGTTCTGCCGCACTTCGAAGCCTGGCTAAAAAGAGGGGAGCGCATTTCCTTCAGGCTCATCCAGGTGCTCACCGGACATGGTTGCCTCGGTGAGTGCCTGAACAGAATTGGGCGAGCGGCTACGGCAAATTGCCACCACTGTGGAGGCAGCCTGGATTCCGCACAACACACGCTCGAGGAGTGCAATGCGGGGGCCTCCGAGTGGCGGGTCCTGGCAGCCAGGATCGGGCGAGACCTGTCTCTGCCAGCAGTAGTGAGGGCTGTGCTGGCAGAGATAGAGAATTGGATGGAAGTAGCCTCCTTCTGTGAGACCGTGATGGTCAAGAAGGAGGCCGCCGAGCGGGATCGGGAGAGGGCTGATCCTGCTTGGAGAAGGAGGCGTCAGGGAGGCAACTACCTTGGTACCTAATACGCCGAAACCCACTTACCAATCAAGGTAGGTGGACCTTTGGGGTCGCGGGCGCATAGAGTGGGGACTCTGTCCGCCAACCAAGTGACCCCAAGGAAGACGGTGGCACAGTGGTCACGTGCTGCCGTGCATAGCGAGGCTTAGGGGAGGCCCCTGTACAGTCTCCCTAAGGATGTGCCTTACAGGCGTTGCGCAGGGGAACCCCCCGGAATTGGTATTTTAAGAGGAACCGGGACCACCCCCATGTGCGAATGGTGATCACCGAGGTGGTTTTAGTGAGGTCAAAATCCCATACTCCCCGGAGGTCGGGTACCTTTTGAAGGTTTCCCCCCGAAAACAAAAAAATCGGTCGATCGATCAGGTTAAGCTACGTTTGCCGCGGTTGGTCTGTGGATGAGTGACCATCTTTAAATACCGTGACCCCTCCGTGTCTTGGAAAGCACGTTAAGCAGTTGGTCCCGGCTGTCATTCGTGGATCTTTGACAGTCGTTACGGGTAATCAGAAGCCAGAAAGTCTGACAACTAGTCTTACCAAGGGGTATCGTATTACCCAGTAACTGGGTTGTCGAGGTCAGATAGGCAGTCGCTCCATGTAAAATACTAGTATTCAGCTGCATCCGGTCGGCTGGAAGCCGACCCCAACATAGTTGGGAAAAGGCTAGGCAGATGCAGATGATGAGATATCGATTCCCATCACATTCACAAAGTTTCGCCTGCTAATTTAGTTTGATCCTGTACCTTGAACACGCCAAGATGATGAGACACACCGGATCTTCAAATTTTACTCCATAGTATGTTCCTCAACTTTTTTCTTTAAAAATGTTTTACTGGAAACATCTGTCGACTGTCACATAACTTAATATACATAGGTTGCAAGATGTTCCCGTTTTATCAAGAGACCGAGTATCGACTTTTGTACTTAGCATAAATTTGCATGCCAAGATATACATACTCACCACTTGTTTATGCTAAACATGATACCCTTTAATATTATGCGGTATATCGTTAACTTGATCAAGTTTTCTGCGAGATTGATCTTGGCATTTGAGGGTAAAAAATCCCGTGAGAGAAATACACTGAAAACGTCGTGTTTTTTAAACTAAAAATTGTGTAAATAAGTTATTTTAAATTTTTGCTTTATCGTGTGTAAATTACACACATCAAAAGTGTCTAGAGATCAAGTACATTATTATCTATAAAAAAATATCCAATTAATATTTACCAAATCTAGTCTTCCAGACTGGCTTCTCACTATAATTCCTATGTTTAAGTTAACATCTTGTCCCTATATTTTGTAAAAATTAAGAAAAATACTCAGCAGAGCTCTTCTTTGGAGCATATCTCATGCGTGCTCAATTGGGTTGAGGCCTGCCGATTGAGTAGGCCACGGCTAAACGTTGATGCGAGCATCGGCAAGAGTGCGTTACGACTCTAGCCGTGTGTGGGCGTGCATTGTCGTGAATTAGTCGAAACGAATCACCCAACCGGCTTCTCAAAGGGATGATTACGTCTGAAACAATCCTCTCTGCATAAATCTGAGCATTGAGGTTGCCCCTGATCCAAATGAGATCGGTTCTTCCACCGATCCAAATACGCTAAACCATTATTGTTCCCCCTCCATATAAATGAACTTCCTGACTAAATATCAAACGTTTTTGCCGTCCAGAGGTCCTCCAAACTCGAGTACGTCTTGTATCCGGCCTCATACCGAAACGAGATTCATTGGTAAAGCAAACACAACGCCAGTCTTCTTCCTCCCAATTTCTGTGTTCGCGAGCCCATTGTAAACGGGCCTTACTATTGCGGGGTGCTATAGGTGGAACTCTCAGCGGCCTTCGGGAACACAGATCCACTTCACGTAAACGATTTCGGATGGTTTGGTCGCTTATCAGCAAGCCTGAAGAGCTGTGGAGCCTCGTAGCCAACATCATGGCGGTCATGGTACGATTCCATCGAGCAGTATGTTGTATTTTACCCGTGATGCGCCAGCGCATCCAGAGGCGGCTTATGATGCTGTGTGTAGTGCCAAGAGCGACAGCCACAGTATAGCGATGCAAAAATTATAATGGTTTTGTAAAAACGCTATTACACACTTTTATAGGAATCCTGATTGACAGTTTATTTTATATTTTTAATGATTATTTTTAATTCAAATAGCTAACTAAATATAATTAATATCGATCCAAAAAAGTTAAAATAATAATCCTCAATTGCGGCGATACTCTAAAACGTACTTGATCCCAAGACACTTTTGATGTGTGTATTTCATTACCATTGCTCGCAAAACATTGAATTAAAACATCGTGATGAAACCGGCATGTCCTAGAACCAAGAATTCGAAGACATGTGATATCTATCACCCCGCACTGGGCCCGCGTGGTGTATTACAGCCCACTCCCTCTCGGAGGAGACCTGTGTCCCAGCAGGACATTATAGGCTGATTATGCTAAACAGACATCGGTGAAGGAAAACACCGTGAAAAAACCTGCGTAATATTATACAATGACATTAACAATTACATTGGCTTTTATTTTGACAATTCGACTACGTTCATTGCGTTATTTACGTTGTCGAGCATACGAATTTTTTCAAACATATGAAGAAATCGATTACGAATTTCTTTCGAAATCCTTTGGATTCTGAAAGTGTGACGCAATTACCACGCAGGACTTATAATTTTAATATAACTCTGAAATCGCCCGAAAAAAAACCCGTTGGATACGAGAAGCACAGAACCGGTCGAAGTGGACGCCTTTCGGCTGAAATGATGATGAGGCAAACCTCTAAAATAAAATTAGGACATATTCGCCAAAAATGTAAACAAATAATGAGTTCATGGAAAAATAACTTTAATTCTACACAATAAAGTTTAGTTTACGCTACAACTTCAAACATTTTTATAACTTTTTCAATAGTAGTAAAATAAAGTTGATACCTATTTGTTTAACTTCAAATAATGTCAAATTGAAACAAATAAAATTTGAATACAGGTAAGTTATCAACGCCCATTACCTATTGAGATTTTCTGCAATACCTACCAAAAGCATCACAGGTATATTAATAACCTAGAGCTGAAATGTCCCATGTGCTCAGTTAGGTCATGTTGTGATATGATAGCTTAGAAGATATGCATTCATTTAATTCAAAACTAATAACACATCAATCTACTCAGCCTATCAAACTCCACTGCTGGACAAACTCCCAGGCATCCAATCTGTCCATGACCGGTGGAGCAGACGAGTCCTAGAATGGAGACCAGTGGGACCCCCCAGCTAGATCGACCGACGACCTAGACTGTCACATAAGTGGACGTAAATTGCGAGTGTTCCCAATCACTATCGTTAAGTGGAAAACTAGCTCGTGCTTAAAAACTACAGCTGAGAGCCATCGAGAAACGAATAATGTTATGACAAACATCTAAGGAGCCTAATAAAATGAACTCAAGACATCTTTACTGGGAGCAAATCCTTATCAGTAGGTAATTCTATTGCTCTTACATCAAAGCTCTATATTTGATTGATTGCTAAAAATAGTCTTTAAATCCTCGCCGTATCCAAAAAGATGACGTCAATGGCGGTATTACTGTTGCCGCAATTCCAAGGATGGAGTTAATCCGCTCGGATTTACTGACGTCACGTACTTCACATCATCCTGACAGGTTACTATGAACTGTATTATTGTAGGGAGATAGGTAATAGTATCTACCTCGCTCGCTCTCTTTCTCTCTATACACGTGATTCTGTGAGCGACTGAGAAAGGGAGATTGTCCGAAAAGTTTTCCTACCATAGAATAGAATAAAATACTTTTTATTATGTACACCATATGAATTACAGGAATACATAAAAATGTAGATAATTTACATAGGTTGACACAATGGGCGGTCTTATCGCTTCTGTGAACTTTTTAAGAGAATCTTTGGATGGATGTTTAGGCAGCAGGAGAAGTAAAAGAAGAAGAAGAAGAGGCATTGTAGATGCGTTGCCATTCCGACGACAAAGCTGAACTCATACTCTTCGACGGAGTCGCGTTACATCCGCTACGCGTAACGTCCGTTTATGTATTTTTGAAGGTGATTTTTTCTCGGATCAGTCGCGTTACGGCCGTCCTGCCGTTACCTATAAGAACACTCAATGCCAAAAATCTTGTGATTAGACAAAATCACACAGATCAAATTAACATTTAGTGAAACGTGGTACTAGGCGAGCAGAATTATCAGGAGATACTTTTTATTGCTCGCACACACACATATTTTTATCGTACCGCGACTCCCTCTACTTTTCAAACTAGAACACAGTAACGTTTATTTATTTATGTACAGTCACCAAAGGAGATAAGTAACCAGGGTCGTCAGATATAGTTGAAGTTTAGTAAAAAGCCGATGAATATTTTCGAATGAAATTTAATTTGATAAATGAACTGTTTGTTTTGTATTAATTAAATTAAATTTAATTTATGTACACTGTAACGTTGCTTGGCGTAATAAAACAGATTGCAGTAAATCAGTTTTCCCTGGTATTGCAAGTGTTCTATGGTGATAGTGATCACTTACTATCGAACACGTGCTTGTTTGCCACGAATAACATATTCTTTTTTGTGAGAAATTGGCAACACAGGGCGGTGTTTTGAGTGGCAACTGATTTTGATGGGGTTTTTGACTTGTGTAAACTTACTCATAATGAAGGAATCTCGATGTTTTCCCAAGTCGTAAAAACCGTATGAAGTACTAGGGGTAGGTCGCTAATGATACTATAAATGGTAGAGGAAGTTGATTAAAACCAACGTGTTGATTACAATTCTTTATTAAAAATTAATTGAAACATCCAGTCGATACAAATATGGGAACATTCATGATTTCAAAAGGAAATATTTTGTATTACGCTACGAAAATATCACTACAAATTACAGTTGAGTGCACAATTTTAAATGGACTTATTTATTTTTCGAGTTTTTCAAATCACTGATGGCAATTTATTTTTGATTTAAATCGGAAAATATCCGATTTAAATATGATCACACAATTCTGCTCACAACTGTAATATTCATGTAGTAATTTAAATTGTCAAATACCGATTAAATTGGTCTCCGCAGTAAAATAAATTGAAATAAGCAATTCAATATTTACTTATGTCCTAGTTGTTCCTCATTTACAATTTCAAAATTAAATTACACTTGTAATTATTTACAGCGCTTTTAACGTTAAAGTTATGGCTATAATTATTTCAATAATTATTTAATGTTAATTTTAATGGTTTGATTTTAAAAACGATGTTCGATTTCATAATTACCTATTTGAATTTTGGGTTACGCTGCACCTTTACTGACAGATTTTAAATTAAAAGAATGAAATCCAAAAAGTCTTGTACTAATAGACTTTTATAAATTGATCGAATAACAGAGAGAATTTAATTAAACAGGATATCACTCAAGCGAACTTCAAATTCAATAAATTCTTTTTCGTGAAAGCCAATCAAAGAATTTCTAAAAAGGACAGACTGACGCAGTGTCACATAATACGTTACAAACCCAGTTTTAGTCTAAGCTTAGGCGATAAAATCGCATATTCTCTCATAAAAGCATTGTGTCTACTTTATTTTTATTGTAAAATTAACAACTGGACAAAAAACAAAACAAAGTTAATTAAATAAGTAAACAACAAATAAACTCGGAATTGTATTTGCTTTGACAAGAAAAGTTTAATTATCCAGGGACAAACTTTCGAGGCAATATAATTAAATTAGTCCAATATTTCAAACTAACTTTCAATTACACTTCTAGGATCTCATTACTAATTAATCCCGTTTAATAGGTCCATTGTAGCGTTTTAATGACCTTTATAAAAATTCTACTTACGTACTTTATTTACAGTAAAAATACACCGATTTTACACTCAAAGCAAGCATACCTAAAAGACACAGTTTTTTACAAAAGAAGTCACGTAATAAATGCTAATTTAATTTATAAAAAGTTATGTTTACTGAATCATGAAACATTCTGTAAATATTTTTTCATTTAGAGATGAATTTTTTTGACAGAAATGAAATTGTTATCATAACTTACAGTCTCGGCTTTATACATCGTTATTTTCTTTTTCAATTTACTTTATCATAATCCTATAAGACTAGAATGTCTAAAGCATTATTTTTACAATTATTATTATTAATAATAAAACTTTTACTATCCTATTCACTTCACGTTTCATCAAGCGTTATCACAAATGCCGTCTGAGCTACTATATCTCATTACACCTTGCTCATTATAATCCTACTTACCTACCTATGTTTACTTTTGAAGCACATTAATATTTACATGTGAAATGGTAAATCTCAGAAACTTGATAAAATTATAATATTATGTATTTGAGTAAATTAATACGGTACCTACTTATTGTGGTTTCGAATGATTTTGATTATCCTATGTAAACATAAATATTAATTCTAAAGGAAACCAAATATCATGCATTTTTCCAATGAGTTTTGACCGCTGAAATAGAAGTCAAATGACCATTTTGAATTTCGAGAATATTTACACAGATAGGTAAATCCGTCAAAAGAGACAAAAAGTACCTCAATTCCATGAAATATAAAAATGTAATACTAAAATTATCAATAAAAAATGGCAACAATATCCAACCAATATTATTATTACGTCAGAAGCGATTGAGCGAAACGGAAGCGCTCGCGGCTAACACGCAGTGATCGCTGTCTCGTGTCTGAGCGGAAATTCATGTAATTTTAACTCTCTTTGTAGATTTAACTCTATTTGCAAATATAAAAATATTTGTACCTAACAAAAAATATGACTCAATAAAAAAATATCAAAGCGGAGAATTAGCGATGTTCTACACACGTTCCTTACAAAAAATATACATAACATGAATAAAAAAGGCTTTAGATAGAAATAAATGCATTGAAAAATACAATTTACCCAATAACCACGACACAAGCGATTAAAATCAGCAAAGTATTGACGAGCGGTAAAGTAAGCGGAGCGGAGTCGCCGGCCGCTGCGAGAGCGCTTGCGGCCGCTTCCACACACTCGCGGTAAGCGACGTGCTCTAAACACGTGATGGCGCAGAAGTGTTGGTGAGCGCACGCACCGTCACACGACTCTGAGCTTTCGTGACGGACGCGGTATGCGCGTAAGTACCTGGAGGAAAGAGAAATAATATTAGTTTCAGTAAGTAATAATACACACGAGTGACACGCGTCAACGGCACAAGCAACTGCAACCGTCGACAACAATCGTTGGTATAAGCAGCCTATAATGTTTCGACTGTTAGGACACAAGCCTCCTCTCGGTGAGAGGGAGTGGACCGAAATTCACCATGAGGACCCAGTGTGGGTTGGTGAGTACGTGTATTTGAGTACGGTGCTCAAATGCATGAGCAGCATGTTGTCCACGGCTGCCGTCAACGCGTGTCGACGGATGCAGTTGCCTCTGTCGTCGACGCGTGTCGCTCGTGTATTCGAGCACTTTTTTTTTTTTTTTGGATGTGACGTCATCAAATCACCTCTCCCGGTCTGGGTGGAGCGGAAGGGAGTGTCAGACTCTTACTGACTAAAACCCACCCGTGTTCCTTCCTTAGCCCTTTCTGTTCCAGGGCAGCGGTAACCCTTTCGGACGATCCAACTACCCTGGCAGGCTTCGGCCCTATCGGGCACCGTCATCTGCTGACATCTCTTTGAGGCGCGCGTGGAATACAACGCGCCGTCCGGCACGGGCCTGGTCCTGATCGGACGGTGAGCTATCTATTACTCTCCGCCCGCAGGCTCGCGCCTACGGTGGGCGGGAGTCGTCACGCGGCTCCCGACGCCCGGAGCGTCTCCCGCGGCGGCTGAGGCGTGAGGTTCTTTCCCTCAGCCTTCCCGCCACCTCCTTCGCTAGCATGACTGCTTCGCAGAAGGAGGTGACTGCCTCCAACTCCCTCTCGCCCCGGACCATGGCTTGAACCAAGGCTGGACGCGAGAGGTCGCCGCCGTTGCCGATCGCCTCTACGAAGACACGGCGGGGCTCCGCCCAAGCGGGGCAGACCTCCACCGTATGCTCCACCGTGTCCTCTGGGCGATCCTGGCAGTGATGGCACCCGGGCGTCTCCTCCCGCCTGATGATGTCTGGTCCTAATTCGAATTTTCGATGACTGGCTGAATCAATAGATTAGTGGGGTTACTGATAAGAACAAAGACTATTCTTTGGAGTCGAGTATGGTGTTTGGACATAGGTACGAAGAACAGTCACATATGAGTCACAATGACAGCAAGAAATTAAGCGAGTAACATGACATTCTTGTAGATTGAATTGTCCATGCACTTTTGAATTTTAACGTACCTGCTGTTTTCTTATTGTTCTGTGTGTTTTATTATTTTCTTCTACAGTATTTCTACTGCTAGAATTTTTCTACTAATTTGCTACTAGAAATCCCAAAACAAATTACTATTTCTTCTCTAACACTTACTTGTGAAATATATTAGTCTCATGCGGCGTGCCTATCTGCAGCTTGTCGGCCAGATTGTGCAGGGAGATGGCAGAGACCTCATGAAGCCCGTAGTACTGGGTCAGGTTGTACTCCGCCGTCCATTCTGCAAGGTTGCGGTTGGCAGCCGCCAGGTCGAAGAAGTACTGGGTGTAGTCTAACACCTAGGGGTAAAAAAGATTAATGAAACAAACTTACTTCCTTACTTCCAACTGGATACTTCCAGTTGGAAGTAAGGAAGTAAGTTTGTTTAGGAAGTAAATATGAACTCATTGGATCAATTTACGGGTGCCAATGAAGTAGCCAATAAACGCATTCAAAATAACTAAATCAACCTTTTACAGGAGCCTATAGTTATAAATGTGGGGAAAGAACAATAGAAGTGAAAAATAAGAATATGGTAAACATTTCAAAGTTATATCCATAACGATGAAAACACGATTTTGTGGGAATGATGATAATCATAAACACAACGTTTGTTAAAGTAAATCTGCAGTTCCTAGACCAAACTGAAAGAAGAATAAAAGAGTTATAGTATGACTTACCTTCCCTGTATTGGTATCAAACTTGTAAAGCCTGAGACCAGGGTTGGAAGAGTCAGATGGATCACGGTGAGGGCTCACTGATGGAGCCATAAACGTCCAGGACACTGGTCGATCTAAACAAAAAAAAAAAAAAAAAACACTCGTTAAATGAAAAAGATAAAACACTCGTTAAATGAACTCTACGGTAGTTATTTTAAGCACGAACTGGACAGTCTTTGGTCATCATGATTTTATAGCAAAATATATACCTAGATATAAAAATATGATTTAGCCAGTTATACTTTCAGCAGGTCAAAGATATCTTGAAAAAAACAGAAAATAAATAAACTAATTCTAGAAATACACTGGCCTGAAAAACTAAGTATCACACTTTTAAAACTTGAATATTTTTTTAAAGTACAAAAGTTAAATATTTTCGAAATAAAAATGACTCGAAAAAGAGTTTAATTTTGTATATAAAAACTTCGTAGTTTAGAACCTTCTTGACTGGCTAAATGGCTGAAAAAAGCTTTAAAAACAAAAATAATCCTTTTCGAATTTTCCAGTGTTTAGAAACAACGAAGTGTTTGTATTAATTGATTTTAATTGCCACAGATCTAGCTTAGCCTTCATGGAAACTGCTTAGTAATAAGCCATTTTCAATCCACTCTAAATCAACAAATTTCATTGCAAAATTTTCGTGACAACTACCAGACACCGTTTCAGAATTTATTGGTTCCCAAAAATGTAATCTCCTACATAAAATAGATAAATACAGAAGTTCAATGCCAATAGCTGGGTCCACATCGGACGATTCGAATTTGGATCGGCGCGGCGCTCCACGATCATGGAGCGCCGATCGTGGATCGGAGATTGTTTCGCATGATCCGCTTTAGGAAACCCGCGGTCATACCGCGTGCTCCAGTGTCGATCCACTTTTTTAGCTAGATTAAGTTGTCGCATTGATCCATACACAACTGTCTACACCGAGTGCGTCAAACGACTGAGGCGCCTTTGAGCATCAGTTAGCGCTCGTACCGACTGCGCGCGCGCCCAACACGTGCACTAGGATCGCGAGCGGCACGTCCACACCGACCGCGTATCGCGTTCCTGCCGCGACCGGTCAGAGCACACTGGATCGTCCGGTGTGGACCTAGCTAATCTTGAATGCGCTTGCACTCGCTGTATATGAAGCATGTCTATGTGTGCGTGCGTTTTCGCTCGTATTATGGAGCTGATCTTTTGCACCCATCTGTTTTGTGTCCTCCAGCCGATAAACCGGTTTTACGGTAATTATTCGAACGCCAGCTCCGGGCAAATAAAACATCATGGCTGCTTTTTGCTGAACGCATTGAGTGCTCACTGCTGACATTATTTAATTACTGCTGTCCATTTCTATAGTTTGTATTGGATTTCTCTTGTGGGGTGGTTCTTTGAATCGAGTTGTTGGTGGTGAATTTACGCTGCGTAATTCCAAGTTACGGTCTGAACATTTTCTATCAATAAACACTGTTAATGTTTAGTGTCTTCTGGAGCAATTTGTTTATTGAGAATTTTAATTTCAATGGTAACTGATAGATTACTTAGGTTAAAAACTCTGTGAACTTTACGACAGTTATCATAGTTTAGATACGTAAATAATACATGAAAAGAATGGCGAGCCGATTATACAAAAAAAAAGTCAAATAATTTAATGTCGATTAGATTAGAAAGTCTACGACGTCGGGGACAGAGCGATGCGCCTCAAGTGGAGTTGGGCAGGACGTCTAGCTAGACGAAGAGTTGGCCGATGGAGTAAAGCTGTGACCGAATGGTGGCCAAGGTTAGGCCGAAGAAACCAGGTACATCCAAAAGCGCGTTGGGTTGACAATATCAAAGTCGCAGGAAATACCTAGATGAGAGACGTACAGAACAGGGAAGTATGGCAGAAGGGGGGGGGGTGTGAGTAGTGGGTGATTTCAGGCTGAAATGATGATGATGATGATTAGACAAAAGATCAAGCAAGGCTATCTCATACTTGCTACATAGCTAATTGGCTACTCGCAACTCAGTCCTAACAGCCAAATATAAAGAAACAATAAAAAAAAACAAAAATGATCATGAAATAATAAATACAACGTCATTATTGTCAGCCTTTTGTTCGCAAGTGTATCATAATTATGCAAATAATCAGGGCACCCTCCCTGACACTGTTTAATTAATGCCAACGACTGTACGTTGCTGAAGGCATATGAAATGATAAATAAATATACTCATCTCATATAAAACATTCGGACTTCATACGTGCTATGTAGTAATGAAGTAATTATTTTGTACTCCGTATTCGATAATTACATTTTGCGACTGTTTTTTGAAGGTAGCCGAGTACAGTAAAGCATTAATGAAATCTCTTTTTTGTTCAGAAAAATACATGCGGAAATAGAGGGAGCACTAGTACTAGAAGCAAACCTTGTGGAGAAGCATACTCTGTGTCCACAATCCTACAAGCAATACACGTATACGAATTACGCACGTGTTTCGTTAACATGTCACGTGGATACAAACATACGAGTACATAATAATATGTACACGCGTGTTTGACACGTGTCGCTGCGCTACACGCGTCAAACACGCCAGCTGGCCAAACTCATTCTTGCAAAAATGTAATAATATTATAGCAAAATAACGCAAGCAAGAAAATGGCTTGCGTTTTAAAAAGTAAATGGTAAGAGTCAAGAAAATTGGATTACTGGGACACTCATAGAGATGGGAACCACTTCCCCGAACATACGTGGTTGACACAGTCTGTTTTCTTTTAATTTCCAATTTTAGCAAGAATGGAGTTTTATATTGCAACGAAGCTTGGCTGGGAATAAATCGTGGTAGGTAAATTTGACAACGAAGCGATATGGTTTGTGCTCGGTAGTAGCTGCCTCTACATTTCTACCATTTTCGACATCATCCGGCTAGGTTTGAATTTTCATGAGGCTGCAGTAGATTTTGTACGTAAATTACGGGAAATTCGAAGACCAGAACATTTATTGATATATCACGCGTGCAGTTTTTGGATGGTATTACAATACTAGGATGTTACGAAGAGACACGGTCACGTGGTCGTTGAAGTTCATTTCATACTCCCTGGTTAATGGTACCAGTCCACAATTTTTTCACGATATGGATTATATCTACTAATAAAAAAAAAATAAAAAAATCATACGGACAAGGAAGTGTCCATGTCAGTATGTTTTGTTTTTTGGCGTTTAATTAAAACTAATTTACTCACCATTATCATAAATAACCCGGAATGTGTCAGCATGAAGGTGTCCGAAGAATTGTCCTGCAATAATCTTGGCATGCCGCCTAACCATGCGCAGGTACTTCGCGTTGGCGTCTGCAGACATGTCGTAAGGATGTCGCGAGTCCGACCCTGGGGCCGCATGTCCTACGATGTAGACCTGTTGAATAAAAATAGTGGTTTAGAAAAATCTTGATAGCACAGCATCTCTGTTAATGTTGCATCAGCCTATAAAGTTTTCACTGCTTGCTCCCAAGCCTTCTCTCTACGACAGGGAGTGGGCCATAATCCACCACGCTGGCCCAGTGCGGGTTGGTTATTAACGATTGATGATCCTTGAAATTGTGATTAATGAGTAAAAGTAATGCTGACTATGTATGTTGTTTTACTCTTTGGCAATACATGCACAACTTTTCGCCTGAAGGAGTAACAGTTCGCATCACCTGTCCTTCTTATTGTAAGTAAAAACGCTTACAAAGACCAAAATTTGCTGTACACCAAAAATGTATAGACATTTCCATAAAATCGAAATGGAAACATCTTTGTAAGTCTTATTGAGACATCGAGTGTTACTGGTGCACGAAGCTTCGATTACATAAAGTTGTATGACGTAAATTTTTCTATTAGAACCGAATTTATATGCGAGCATAAAATTTTATCTCTACTGACACTTTGAAAATCTTATGCACCTTCCAAGAGACGGAATTGCAAAACTGAGGACGGGAATCTTTATAAAGATTTTGTGTACTTTGCAGGATATTTTAGTTGCAAAATATTTGGTCAGAAAACCGTTGATTAAAATGGAAAGTAGAATATATTTAAAATCGTAATTTCGCTCCGGAGACTTTAATTTGTGACGGCAGGGCGATGAATGATAAAATTTTAGTGGTTATTAAAACGTTAGTGGATATAAAATACACTTGGTATGGTTAGTGAGTCTTCAGCCATTAACCCTGGAACTGTCCAAGGATCGTTTAGAGCTAGCAATAAAGAAGGCGATTAAGACTAAGCTGTTATAATTAAATGTTTGATGTTTTCCATTTTGTTTCCTTAAATTAATCCGTAATAAATAGCACAGCGTTTCAGTAATTACTTTTTATGAAATAATTTGCTGTATAAGAATTTCTTTTACGGATTTTCGAATAATTTGGTTTTAGCCCGCGGATTCCCGTTTTTTATTTGCTATAGCTGCTCTATGTATTCTATCGTATTGGAGGATTTGCTGTGAGAACAATTCCACGTAATATTTGTACATCAATAGAACAAATAGACCAAGCAGAATTGGATAGGACACAGCTTCAAAAGGGATGCTTCAATAAAGAAAGCACTGGAGTGAAGTTGACAGGATCGAGTTGTTTTCATACAAGGGAATAAAATAGAGCTTGCAGCGCACTGGTCTAGCATTTTTCTTGTCAGAAATATTAACATCAAGTCCCACTCTTGATAGAAAAAGGTCTTTGTTATGTAAGCTGTGAGATTTTAAAGTTATGATTGCTTTATCATTGATAGTATCTTTTACTTTACAGCGTTTTGCGTGTTCAGTAAAGCTGGCTGGCATTTCAGGCCACACTTTCCCTAATAGTAATAATAATTTAATTTAATAATAGTAATAATAATAATTTTTTAGTTTAGGTGTATTTTGTTTTAGCCACCATGTCTTACTGTTTTTATTTTATTTTGTTAACTATAATTATACAGTCCATTTTTTCGAATGTTCATGGTTTTCTCCGACTTTAAAATTATTTCCCTAACTAAATGGTAATTCATTCAAATCGCAGCATCGCTCTATTCAACTTTAACTACGCCATACAGTCTCCGTTTACTCAGCCCTAAAACCCAACTATTGACTACACCTTTCAAGGTAAGCTCTCTACCAAAAAGGGTAGTGTTGAAGCATACCGAACAAAGGCGCTATACATTTTTATATATAAAATTGACTTTAAATCCCCAGCTCAGGATGTATTGACAGTATGCGTGGAATAAATTGAATTTTCCGACACGGTCTGACTTCTGACATATCAGAAGTCAGAACACCCGTATCTTTAAGTCTGAAATGTATTTGGGAAAGCCTTTTACTCTTTTATGACGTCATTACAATGAATGGTGATAAGGCTGTGCTGTTTAATGAGTGGTATTGGCGTTTTATTGATAATATTGTTGAAAGGGATGAGTGGTTTTGCGTGGTATAAAATCAAAGTATGTGATTGAGAGTGTACATTTATTTGTAGAGTAAGTAAAGCTTGAGGGGCAATTCTCGTCATTTTAAGAACGTTCACAGTTTGATCTCAATCTTTCAAAAATACCGCCTTAATTTTTGACAAGTTTTTGACATTGATTGTCGCCGAGATGAGATTGCGACTAGATTTTATACGTTTTTAATTACGGGAAGTGGCCTTCTGATTTTATCGTCATAAAATAAATGGTTTCGCTTATCGATTGCTTTAACGGTCTTCGTGTTTGTCTTGTAAGGCTGATTTATATTTCTTTTCAAAATCATAATTTAACTTTCACATAAACCTACGTGGGAACTTATGAAACGTCAGAAGCTAGGTGCACGATTTCAATTGGTCGTTTCTTATGCAGAAGAGCTGGCGAGAAACTCTATGGCTATGGTTACTTTTTTTTTTTAATTATTGGCATTTACAATGTTTTCAAATTACAGTGTTAGCAGGTATGGGCGGACAGTGTGGGCCTGTCAACAAGTACCAGGTACTTAACAATGTAGCAAATGGTCAGACGTAGACCTCGGACGCAGCCCTGACACAGCTAGATGGCGTCGCGGCCTTCGAGACCCCGTAGAAGATGACGGGACGAGCTGGACAAAACAAATGACCAGTGGTCTACTTTAGCCCTGGATCGAAAGAGCTGGAAGTCATAGGCCTTTGCCCAGCAGTGGGATGATGCAGGCTAATAGTGTCAGTAGTTTAGGTTGTGATATTCCTGTGCGAGTCCCAATAAATACTTTTTCTTTCTTTCTAACTATACAACGTGATTTTTTTTATACCTCATAACTCTAGAGGGTCATTGTACTCATCATTATGAACAACTTTTACAATGGGACCAAACCCGAAATCGCGAAACAAAAATCTGCAGTGCGATTCTGTAACCATCTCACCGTGAAAACTTAGGTGAAGTGAGCGTGAAGTGAGCTGTCATTTCAACTAATGCTAGGGATTGATACTATTGACAGCCAACTCTAAGCTCACTTCACCTAACTGTTCACGGTGAGATTTTGACAGAATCGATCGGCTGGTGTTCCCTACATTTTGACGAGTTATGCGAACATAAATGTAGGGACAGCTGATTTTTTTTCGCGCTTTCAGGTTTTGTCCCATAGTAAAAGTTGTTCATAATGATGAGTACAATTACCCCCTAGAGTTATGGGATATAAAAAAAACACGTTGTATATTATTTCCTGAATAAGAAATTCGTCAACCATTCTATTCGTCGCAATCACACTTCACGATTTCGATTAACCTCAAACATTTCTCACCATCAAAATTATTCCGTCACCTTTCGTAGTCAGAATATATTAGCGGAGTTGTATGATTTATACAAAAAGGGAACATTCCTGACTATAATCACGCGACAAAGATTGATGCTTGCCTGCCGACATGTATTTATGAATCAAAATAATACGAGAGTGTTTCTTTATTTCTATTGTGTTTTTTGCCACATCGTGTAATGTTTTTTGCGTAGAAGGTCACAGTATAATATATAATAGTAGGCTAATGATGCTGTCATACGAGTTTGAGAGCTTCCATTAACCCTTTGTATAATGGAACGTGGCTCGCCGCGAGACACAGTGGCTTTTTGATTGTTTCTATAATTACGGCATTCAACGTACCGTGCTTAACTGAAGCATGGTAAGTCTTTGTATACCTAGAAACTATTTGTGTTTGAAGTGAGAAAGTAATCAGCTAAATCAATTAAATATGTAATATGGTTTTTCTAAAGGACCGAACTCACCGCGAGCATCCGCTTCACGTATTTGATTTCAAAACAATAGTTGCGCGAGCTTTTGTAACGCAAGGAACATTCAATCGCGAAAAAAACAGTTTGGTGAGTATGTGATTCCACGAAAACGAAAAAAAAATCTCTCGAAGTTTCTCGCGAGTGAATGTTTCTTTCGCGATTGAATGTTAGTAACATAAGCGCGCGCAACGAATGTTTAATAGGTACGCGCGACGACATTTCAAGCTATACATGTCCAGTATAAGCTAACTTCTCATTGTACGGAAAGCCTATACAATGCGAGGTCATGTAAAACGTATTGTTTTCTGTACCGGAATCTACATAAATATGGCCGCCACATAAAAAAACTAAGACCCAATACGGAATATCGCTATTTATTTCAAGAGGACGTGCTCACTTTTACGTGCCTGTCACATAACTGTTGTTTTATGAAAACAATCGCCGTATATTCAATTTTGAATGTAATTCTAAATTCGCTTGAGTGATCGAACGCAACCAGGTTGACCTTTCTACCAGCCTGCATGATGTAAGGTTCCCTTTTGCAGACAACCTTTACAGTGCCATCCTTAATAGGCTGTTGCTAAACTTAATTAAAACTTAAACTTGATAAACTTAATTTAAACAAGAAATCAGAAGTTAGATAGTTCTAGATAATATACACATACATAAACTCACGCCACAACAACAGAACGCCATCTGCTACGATCCTTACATGACTCCTTTTGCCTCGTTTACGTTCATACATCAAAGAGGCAATTCTCGTAATGTTAAGAACGTTCACAGTCTGGGGGTCTACTCCGAAGTAGTATCGGCCGAATGTTCGGCCGTTTCCTGCTACGAAGTTACTATGTGGTTTGGTCGGTCCTGATCCTACACTCCTACACTCTTTCGAACTGCGCCGATCCGATTTTTTTTTCACATTTTTCAATAATATTCGGTTCGGCCACGTGTCGGTCCGATCCGAATATTCGCACTTTGCACTTCGGAGTAGACCCCCTGATCTCAGTCTCAATCTGTCAAAAATATCTCTAATTTCCCTACATTTTTGACAAGTTTTTGACATTGATTGTCGTTAAGATGAGATTGCGATTAGATTTTGAACGTTTTTAATTAGGTACAGGAATTGGCCTTCTGGTCATAAACTCACGCTCGTTGCGAGTACTACGCACTGATCTACAATTCTAGATAAGTATGCCTATTTTAATGTTAAGAGCAATATATATAATCGGTCCAAATACATCTTCTTTTAGAAAGAAAGAAAGAAGAAAGAAAGAAAAAGTATTTATTGCAACTCGTACAGAAAGATCATAAAACTAAACTAAACTAAACACAATCAAAAATAAAAAAATAAACAAATTATATACAAAAAGAAAGTAACAAAACCAAATTATATAAAAAAGAAGTAACAAAAAGAAAAATGAAACAAAAAGTCCTGTACGAGGCCAAAAGGCTCCTATCTCAGCATAATGCTACGACATTTACTTTTTAGACAAAGAGTTCGCTTGAATAAAAGCTCATGAAAACATAGCTCACATACCCAAACACACAACACATCGAACATGAAATACATCGTACCTACTTTATGAATCGACCACCAAATCATAGAAAATTATGTTCGCTGTTGATTCACTGTTAGCCACCACACAATGGTACACGGTCGCTATTTACGACGGTGAATTACAACCGGCCAACAATGATTCATAATTGTGGACGAGGAATTCATATCAGTGGTTTTGAATGTACTGTGGTATGCTTCATTATTGAGGTATGCTGTGTGGAGAATTTTGAAAAGTTTTGTAAATGTAAAGTATAGTAAGTGGTAGAATAATCTGCCTTTAATGTTCCCACTGCTGCGACACAGGCCTCCTCTCTGTGAAGAGTAGGCTGTAATATACGACGCGGGCCCAGCGCGGTTTGGTAGATGTTCAAATTTTTGGTTCTAGGATATACCGGTTTCCTCACGATGTTTTCCTTTACCGCTTTTATTTAAAAGAGGCAAAAGATTTTTAATTTCGCTATTGCAAAGATTCCACTGAAAATCTTCTTGTCTACCTTGGACGTTGGGTATATTCAATCAAAAAAGCTTGAATGTTTAAATCTAACCTTTACTTTCGTTCAATAGTGTTGAAATAAAATTGAAATAGTCAGTGGGAACATTGTAGGTTGATTATACTATGTAAATAAAAACCAAACAAAATTAAAACCCTTCCCCTTAATTCGATTCAACAAACAGTTCATAAAAAAGCCAAACAGCAATTTAAGGCGAAACGATTAGATTAACGATTTTCTAATCTATAATTTATTACGGAGCGGCGCGGCGGCCGGCCGTACCGGACCGAGCCGGATTTCCTACAGTTCCGGTACCGTAGTACCACTATGTAGTTCCTCCACTCCTTGTTAAAACCGTGTTTTGAAACGGAGCCGGCTGAAGTGCGCATATTTATGAAGGAAGTTTACAAAGTACTGTTTGTAATTTGTATGCGTCAAATCGGACTTTTTAATGTCAAGGGTTGGATAAGAATGGCGTTTTAAATTGCTTGGTTATGTGGTCCTACTATAATCATTAAGTTTAACGGATTGGCAGTGATCGTGGAAAATCATTACCACCATTTCAGCCGAAATACGAGTATGTCCACTATAACACGTTAAAATTGTAGCATCAGCACAAGTACTATTTTATTTTTATTCAGCCATTTCTGTCCCACTGAGGGGCAAAGGCTTCCCTTCCCTCGTTCCACTTATCCCTATCCCGTGCTGTTAAACGCCAATTCTTGTGGAAAGAGTCGAGCTCGTCCCGCCATCTCATTCTGGGCCTGCCGCGTTGTCGTTTGCTGCTGTTTGGGACCCATTGTGTGGTTACTTTAGCCCATAGCTCCTCCGGCATGCGACAGATGTGACCAGCTCAGTTCCATTTTAGTACTATATCTTATGTATTATTTTCACTGTACCATTAAGCATAGGGGACTGATACTGCTTCTCCTTAACACAGGTTATTTTGTAACCTAGCTAGGAGAACAGTGCTTGACCCACTCGATTGTAGACTAGCTAACATATTCTGTAAGAACCTTGCATACGTAAGAACCATGTATACCTACTACAATATGTCTGTTTGAGTAAATAAATTTATTATTATAATTTTGTTTTTTTTTTTAGTTTTTTTTTCTCAGATTCCTAGAACCTGGTATTTATTAAAATCTCACGGGTTTCAGATTTTAAGTTTTATCAGATTAGGTGTTTTGTACTGAATTGAGATTATTGTCTAAATCTAATTGTAGGAATTTCTAAACTATGCGACATGTGTTTAATATTGCTGCTTTCTGTATTATTATTATTAACACCGGTCCTGGCGCCTTATCCTGTATGACAAAATGAACGAAACCGCACGAAACCAACGCGAGATTGTCGGGATTAGCTACGGAATTGTCGTGGTTTCGAAGTAAGGAATCGTTATGTGGCCACAGTGAATTATGGGCCTTTACTTCTCGCATCCAGCGAACTCACCAAAATACTTATTTCTAACACAATATCCTCTCGAAGTTTGACTTTTGAATTTACTTTTAGATTTGTTTACCTCGTTATTGAATGATTACTGTTTACAATAAAAGTGATAGTTATGTAGACCAGCAGTGCGATTCTGTAACCATCTCACCGTGAAAGCTTAGTTGAAGTGAGCTGTCACTCGCAACTAATGCTAGGGATTGATACTATTGACAGCTCACTCTAAGCTCACTTCACCTAACTTTTCACGGTGAGATTTTTACAGAATCGATCGGCTGTACCTTACCTGTACCGTGTACCTTTTTTGGTCATAGGGTGTATCTGGATGGTTTGGGACAAAATGTGTACCTTGCTTTGGTAAAATAAATTGTATACTATGTTTTGTACTATAGTTATGGTGGATACAATTTATGGAACAATAATTGTAGACAATGAAATGGTTCCGTGTCCATTTCTGGACTGACTGTGCCTACCACCCTACGAAAAATAAATGAACACAATAATTAACTACAGATTAAGATACCTACATCCTAATTTCGAAACACTATCGATCTCAATCTGAATCATTTCGAAGCACATTGCTATCCATTGCTTCATATGTTCGAAAAATGTGCCTGCTCAACAACGTAAAAAAACGCAATGAACGTTGTTGAACTGTCAAAATCTATCAGTAGTAATGGGTTTCCCATTACTACTGATAGTGTGTTACACAATTACCCCACAGTTCCTTTATGGACTTTATTCTGTTCAATGTTATTATACCCATTGTGTTATTCATTGATTGATATTCGCTTTGTCATGCAAATAAAACCATGAAAATGGCAATTCTTGCTAAACAAAACAAAAGTAAACATGAATCAAGCACAAATATATTATTTACAGCATCCATTGATATTTGAAAACAAAAACAAAATCTTGGCTGTTTACAAAACAATGAATAAACAAATCCCACTGTGCAAAATTTAACAAAATAAAACTTAGCAAATATTTTGTTTGTTAATGTTTTACAATAGCACTGTGTTCAACACTAGAATAAAATTGTTCGGACAAATTTTAGATTTTTTTTTTTCTTTAAGTTAGGTACAGACGCCAGCACATCAACCTACTACAATCTGTCAAAATTCTTTAATAGATTTTCAACTTTATCGTTATAGCATTAAGGTTCAAGGTTGATTGGGAAAATTTGACAGTTTCGGGTAGCTTGACCTGCTGGCGTCTGTACCTACACACTATGTAGTAAATTTTGAACGCAAGCTTATTTTGTTTGTCCGTTTTCTAACAAATAAAATTGCTATCGAAACTATGTGGAGTTATGATTTCGGTTTTTGTTGTGTTATTCTATTTTTCACGTACCCTACCTATAAGTACCTAGTGAATTCATCTTTCAGGTCAACATTTAATTTGATATGTGACATCTACCAACCCGCACTGGGCCCACGTTGTGGATTACGGCCCACTCACCCTCACCGAGAGGAGTCCTGTGTCCCAGAGTGGAAAAATATTATGCTGATTATGATATGAATATTTTGATATTTTATTTTCTCAGTATGCCACTATCTTAGAACAAAGATTCGGTACTGGTCTCAGAACAAAGGTCAGTAATAGACATTTTTGTAATTTATGAGTCAGCTCTGTTACTTCGGTTTGAAATCAAAGCCCTCAATCCGTCATCCTCAGGTAAAAACATTCAACACAACATCTGGCAAGAAGTTGCTGTACTGTATAATACACCCCTGCCCAAGGTGGGCAGAGGTGTATTATCCCTCCTTGTCAGATAATACAGGTCAAAAGGGGGAGGTCGCCTTACCTATTTTGTTTGACCAGTCAAGGGGACATAGTCAGGTCTAAAGAAGATATAACGCGATGTATGTCTAAGAATACACTCTATTTCTAGAAAAGGTGTGCGTTATTCATTATTATAATTCTTCACCCTAATTGTGTAACACACTATCAATCACAATCGGAATAATTTTGAAGGATATTGCTAATCCATTGCTTCATATTTTCGATAAACGTGTCTGCTCAACAACGTAAATAACACAATGAATGTTATTGAATTGTCAAAATGAAACACATTTCTACTGATAGTGTATTATGATTAGAAAATATGCCAATGACTCACCATCTCCTTATTAGTCGTGGCCTTATCCAGGACAGCATCGAGCCACTCCCACTGCTTCCTGGCCTGCACGCTGTTCGAATCCCGGATGCTAAACAGGTTCGTATTGAGCGCCACTATTCGAAGCTTGCTTTGTTTCTGTTCTATCGTGTAGTAGCCACCTGTTTTTGAAGAAAATTTTAGAATTAGTATGAAACTTTCATTGGATGGTTAAGAAGAACGGAATAGGGAGTTTTATCGGCACAGAGTTGACGTAAAAGACAATGAAAATGCTGAATGAAGTAAACTAAAATCCTAAAGCTTTTTAAATTGGAGCAATTTTCGTTGCAGTAATTTTGACTGCTTTTAACAAAACCATTACTAAGGTTTTAGGACTAATCATCAACTAGATGAGTAAATTATTTTGTGGGATTAAAAAAAAGCTCAATATCAAAAACGCTGTAAAAAAACTCGACCATTTTGATTTCATCATTTCGACTCTTTTTAGAAGACGAGATCAACAACTTTCTTTTTTTACCCGTAAACTCATACGTGCTTCCTATCAAGAGACCATTGAATATAGATCAAGCTCCAATTCGAGCACCAACGAAGCATAATGCACAAAGCGAACTACAAAAAAAAAGCGCCCAATACGCAGTTTCGTTCAGCGAACCTCGTGTTTCTTATTTCCCGTCGACTCCTCGGAACTTTAAACTTTTATAAAGCGGACTCAGGCAGTAAGTTAGAACTGATGGCAGAAAAGTTAGGCGTTCCAGTCTTAAGACATCAAAACAATCACCATATTTAAAAGTCTGCAGTGCTTGCGAAGCCGTTGCATCGAGAATAAGACATTACGTTCTAAGGAGCTGCCTGGCTGATTGCAGAACGTATTATGTTGAAGGATGGTGGTTTTTTTTAAAGCTACATTTAACTATCAACATAATTATCATTTAAAACATAATTCTGTCTCTATCATCTTCAAACGATTGACAGAAACAGAACGATGTTTTATCTTAGTTTGCTGTGGGCCTTTAATTTAGTTTCATGTATCTAGAGCGCTATTAGAGGCCTGTGTCCCAGCAGTGGGAACATTATAGGCTGCTTATGAGTGCTATTTAACCTTAGTGGAGTAAGTACGTAGATGTTATGGTTTAAGTCAGATGATACATTCAGATGGACTTCTACTATTATCCTTTTAATATTTATAACAGACTAGCTTTCGCCCGCGACTTGATCCACGTGAAGCCACTTTCTTAAAAAAAAATTCCGTATGAACCTTCTACAAAGTATTAGAAAACTTTAAAAAAATATATGGAAACCATGAAAATGATGGTAAATTCGTTCTCAAGATATGACGTGACCAAGGGAAATAGGGATTCATTTTTATATATAATATATAGATAGATATAAACAGTAGAAGAACAAAGCTATTCTGCAAAAAAATCATGGTGAAAACTTAGGTGAAGTGACCTTGAAGTGAGCTGTCATTTCATCTGATGCTAGAGATTGACACTATCGAAAGCTCGCTTCAAGCTCACTTTATTTAAGTTTTCACGGTTAGATATTTACAGAATATATCAGCTGGGTCTGATGGATCTGTCCAGAGCAAATTGGCGAGCAAAGTGCGCCATCTTAATAAAAACAAAAAATTATAAACATTTAGCTTAAATCACCTTATTTTGAAATTCTGCAGTGCCTGCAAATCCGTTGTAGGTACCTAGAATAAGGCATTATGTTCTTACGAAGCTGCCTGGCTGATTGCAGAGCGTTTTATTTTGTAGGATTATAACAGGATCATATCTTGGGGGCTCTATTAAAATGTAGTTTCCTGGGAGCGCTGGGTTTAATAGGATTTTACCTTGGTATGATTTTGTTATAAAGTTGTTTTTAGATGCAGCGATACTGTTATTTGTTTTAATGGGTTTAATGGGTGTCTACACGTAACTATAGTTAGCTAGCTACAGTTGAGATATCGTGAATAACCGTTAGTAAAATCAAAATCAAATCATTTATCAGTGTGATTTTTGGTTATAGGTACAGTAAGGTACCTATTATGGTATAGTAACTTTATTCAAGGTACATCGTATTCAGATATATATAAAATTACAATTATACATTTCAAAAGAGTAACTATGGAGTTCCTCGCCCATTCTTCTCCATACGAAGCTACCTTTTGGTAGTGGCGACAAAAGTGCCTTTTATGTGCCTGAAATAAATGATTTGCCTTTGAAGGTCTTTTAAAATATTTGCGTTGCGTCATAGTACAGAGTACGACAGTATAATATCTATACTTATAATAAATCTGTAGAGAGGTCAATTCTGTACATGAAATATATTTCCAAAATAACTATCAGGGGATGATTAGGGATCGATACTGATGCCAAAAATGCAATCAGTAAAATTTTTGTCTGTCTGTCTGTCTGTCTGTCTGTCTGTCTGTCTGTCTGTCTGTATAACCGTTATAGAAACAAAAACTACTCGACGGATTTTAATGAAACTTGGTACAATTATTTTTCATACTCCTGAGCTGGTTATAGTATACTTTTCATCACGCTACAATCAATAGGAGCAGAGCAGTGAAGGGAAATGTTGGGAAAACGGGAGAAGTTACTCCATTTTTTACGCTTCCGTCGCGTGTGCAACCTTAATGGTTAAAGCTACACAGAAATCATGTATGACGGAAATGTTCTCCTTAAAATTATATAAAAAATATCCCACGACAGCATATGTCTATCTTTTATGGTTGACTCACAATAACACGTGTAACTCCCGATAGCTTAGCAGTTCGAAGCTTTCTGATTATATTTGTCTACTCTTACATTTATAACACTCTTAGTCATTCTTAATTAAAAAAGTTAACATTATTAACTATTCCATAAAAAAGAATCATAGAAATCGGTATAGAAACACCAAAGTTATACATGAAATACGCTAATAATAAGCCATCGCGCGTGAATACTGAATCACGCTCGACGCGTCTCGCGCCTATAAAATTCAAAGTCCTGACTGACTGACTGACCGACTGAGACATCAACGCACAGCCTAAACCGCTGGTCCTAGAGACATGAAATTTGGAGACTGTATTCTTCGTGAAGAGTAGGTGTCCACTGAGAAAGGGTTTTTCGAAATTCCACCCCTAAGAGGGTGAAATGGGGGGATTTCGTTTGTATGAAAAATCTTATTCCTTGAGTTAATAAACTTGAAACTTGGCACGAATACTTATGTAAATAAATTATGAAGTTGGGCATTTTTTGTTTTTATAAACTATCCCCTAAAAGGGGATTGGGGGTTTCAAAGTTTGTATGGAAGAATTTTAGCGCGCGGTCCGATTTAATCGAAACTCAGTGTTTATACCTAAAATTGAAAGGAAAGAATAATGTGTATCAGGGTTTTTCGAAAATATACCCCTGACGGCCTGAAAAGGGGTAGTCAATTTTACAGGGGAGGATTTTACAGCGTGGCTTGATTAACTCGAAAATTGGTATAAATAATCTTTGAGTCAAGTTATGAACACATCCCAAATGATTTTTCAAAATTCCACCCCTGTGGGGGTGAAAAGCGGGGATACAGTTTATATGAAAAATCTTATTCGTTAGATTAATAATCTTGAAAATTAGCATGAATACTCGCCTAAGTAAGCAATAAAGTTTATCATTATTAGTTTTTCAAAACTACCCCTAAGGGGATATAGGGGTGTTAAAGTTTGTGTGGAAGAATTTGTACGCGCCGTCCGATTAACACGAAACTCAGTGTACTTAAGACAAAAATAAATAATAACACGTATGAGGGTTTTTCGAAAATCACCCCCTAACGGGGTGAAAAGGGGTAGTTAATTTTACAGGGGAGGATTATAATAAGTGGCTTGATTAATTATAAAATTGGTATAAATAAAATAATCTTTGAGTCAAGTAATGAATTTTTATGAATTTTTTATAATTCCACCCCTGTGGGGGGAAAAGCGGGGATATAGTTTATATGAAAAATCTTATTAATTTAGTTAATAAACATCAAACTTGGCAACAATACTTGCCTAAGTAAGTAATAAAGGTTATCATTATAAGTTTTTCAAACTACCCCTCAAAGGGGGATATAGGGGTGTTGAAGTTTGTATGGAAGAAATTGAATGCGCGATCCGATTAACTCGAAACTCAGTATTGATACTTTCGACAGAAAATAATTAATAATAAGTATGTAAAGTTGTCGCAAATTGACCCCTGATGGGGCAAAAAGGGGTAATTCGGTTTTTAGGGGAGGATTTGAACTTGAAACTGTATGTTACATTTTCACGCCTAAACCACTGAACTTCTGATTTGGCAAAGAGATAGATGGCATCCTGGGGAAGCACATACTTTTTATCCTGGTAGCACGTTCCCGTGGGATAACTTCCGACATCCACGCGGGCGAAGCCGCGGGCAGAAGCTAGTAGTAAAATAAAATTACATACCATACTTAAAAGTCTGCAACGCTTCCAGTGGAAGCCAGTGCATCCACAAGTTGGTGAGGCTCTCGGACGGCGCCGGGTCCAAATGTCCCAGTACTGGGAAAACGAAGTGAGAACTAAACGTTCTACTCAGAAGATCCGTCATGTTCCTGATGGCTTGGATCTTGTCATCTTCGTTGCCTGTGTACCGGGCTGCTATGATGTCGCTGGAAAAAATGGTGATGTTAAAGATGAAGTCTATGTAGGAAAACGAAATAAGATCTTTTCATAATAACCAATTAACAATTTTGTAACTGGAATGTGCCGCTTCCAGCCAGCAGATACTAAACTTGCTTTGTCATAAACTGAAAGTTTATATCAGTAAAATAATGACTGAAGTTATAAACTTTAAGGTCAAGCTTTATAATTATGATACCATCCGTTGGTACAGGATAATTAAGTGACTAGTTACCAAGGGAAAAAAAACATTCGTGACTTTCAAACTGTAACCGTCGCTCGCGTGAACGTTAAAATATCGCGGCGGGATTTTATCGCACACTGGATTTTCAACTCTCGGTATTGAGCCGAGTATTGAGAATCCAATAGAGCGCATCCCAGCGCGTCAAAAAAACACACTGTTGGATTTTGAACTCTCGGCGCTAAGCTGTGCGTTGAAAATGCAGTGCGCGAAAAATTCTCGCTGCGATATTATTACGTCCGTGCGAACGTCAGCTTGTACCGTTCTAGTACATTGACCTTTTAACTCTTGTAATTTTGGATCCCTAAAAGGATTTTTTTGATGAATGAAAACAACACTTTTATTTATAGTAGCCACTGTAAAACTCACCCAGTCCAAAGCACGAACTCGACGTTTTCTGAATGCCGTGTGCGCATGTACCGCGCGGCTGACTCGATCAACTCCAGTGAGCTGTCGCAAGAGTAATCTCCGAAGCGGCCCAGCGCGCGGTGGTGGCCCGAACTTCCCCGTTCGTCTGCTCGGCGACAATCTACAATAGCAAGTGGATAAGCTTTCTTTTCTCTTTCTATATATTTATCGGGGCATATATTTAATCGAACCTTAAAATAATTTCCATTTTGTTTTCCTAAAAATATTAATGAACACAAATGTTATAAAGGCGCCTCTTTTTGTAAGCCTCAAATAATCGCAATCTTGGTTTCCCAAAAATATTTAATAGCCAAGTAACTGTGATCAACTTGGATGAAAGGGTATCGAAGATTTTTAGATTTTTATATTGGAGCAGCATACCTACCTGTCGCAACATTTTGTTTATTTTTTTTCATAATAGCGGCCACGCATGATATTATCTACATAAATCGATAGCTGACATCAATGTAAACAGAAAACATAGTGAAACCAAATCCCGTTAAGTGTCACGTTTCCGAGATATTCACGTTCAAAGTTGATTACATGAAATCCATAAATATTTTTTTAAACAACTTTGTTCTTTAATATCTCGGAAACGTGATAATTTACGGGGTCTGGTCTTTTAATGTTTTCTGTTTGCATTGATGTCAGCTATCGATTTACATAGGTTTCAAGCGTGGCTACCATTTAAAAAAAAAAAACCTAATGGCGGACAGGGTAGGTATGCCACGGATCTTCAAACCCCTTTCATAGACCAATAAGTATCAGTATTAAGTTGGTCTGCTAGCCTAACTTACCGCACATAGCCCGTCACCCCTGAACTTTTGGCCTAGCACGAACACCTGACGTAATCGTAACGTGAACGATTTTTGAATCGTTCAAATTTACGTTACAACTATCACATAACATTTTGGCCGAATTTTTTTGGAGTAGATATCTATGATGTCTTAAAACAAAGTTTTTAATTAATTTTCAGCCGTTAAGGTCCCACCGCTGGGCAAAGGCCTCCCTACTCTCTTTCCACCTCTCTCTGTCCAGAGCTGCCAAGGACCAATCTTTGTCAAAGGAGTCTAGCTCATCCCGTGATCACCGTCTGGCCCTGCCGCGATGTCGTTTGCCATTAAGTGGAACCCACTGGGTCCTAAGTTACTATCTATTATTTGGGAAAGGCGTATTTTAAATTTTAAAGCACATAACATACACCTATAACATTGATATGATACACATTATTTTAAAAGGTCCGATACATCAATATTCATCCACGACCCATTCATCGTCGAACAACAAAACTTTCAATCAGTCAAAAGCGTACACAATTCTTCTATTTGTAGGTGCTGCGATTGGGAGCGCTGATTAAACCGATGTTTTGCATATAAATTACTATAGTCGTACAAGCAAACCTAAATTGGGCATCTGAATTGAAAACAATCTGGCAAAATATGTACGGAGTATCTAAATTTGAATTAGAGATCCAGAGCAATTTGTCCTGAACTTCCCCGTTCGTCTGCTCGGCGACAATCTACAATAGAAAGTGGATAAGCTTTCTTTTCTCTTTTTCAATTTGTCCTGCTACGGATGTTGGTGAGCAAGCATTTTAGATCCTGCTTCACCGTCATGGTGTAGCTTTTGCGACGCCAAAAATAACCTACGCCATCGCCGTCATCTCCATCAACATTTGCCTAGACCTTTCCCAACATGTATTTTACATGGAGCGACTGCCTATATGACCTGAAAAACCCAGTTACCGGGTAATATGATACACCTTGGTAAGACGTTACTGGTTGTCAGACTTTCGGGCTTCTGATGAGCCGTAATTACTGTCAAAGATCCACGAATAACTACCGGGACCAACAGGTTAACGTGCTTTCCGAAGCACGGAGGGATTTTGGTATGTAAAGACCAGGCCAGGCCATCCATCCAAAAATCAACTGAGGCAAGCTTAGCTTAACCAGACGAATCGACCTGTGTGGCTGTTATTACTTAGCCTCAAGCCCCTGTGACAAGACGATTTTTTTTTTATGTTAGCCTACGCTGTCCCACCGCTGGGCAAAGGCCTCCCTCCACTCCTTCCATCTTCCGCGAGCCCGATTACTTAAATAAGGTAGTAATGACAGCATTTTCTATGACAAAGTCTAAAAGTGATCAACTTTTTCGTAAATTGATTGTATGTTGTAATAGGTTTAAAGAATCTTTATTTCTCATAAGAACAAGATACAGTTCACTTATATGAGATTTTAAATTTTAACATAAAAATAATCGTCGTCTAATGACGAAGCATGCAGAGGTAGAACAACACAACAACATGTTGTAATGCATTACCGTTAATTTAATTCTGTAAATGCCACGGTTACACAGTATTACGTAAGTTTATCTTTTCTGAGCCTTACCTGTAACTTGTAACTAGACAAAGTCTAAAAGTGATCAACATTTTACTATATTGATTGTATGTTGTAATGTTGTTAATTTAATACTGCAAGTGCGACGGGTACACAGTATTACGTAAGCTTATCTTTTCTGCGCCTTACCTTACTTGTAACAAAACTTAAGTGCCATGCTTCCCAGTAAAAGTGAACTGAGGTCACGCAGTTTCTACACAAGTTAATAACTTGAGTAACTTAGAAATAGTTAACATTTTATACCTACGTCTTCTAGTGTCGCCCTGTGATGTGTAGAGGGGATCATAGTGGAAATCCGTTATGTGCCAAAAGTAGCCTGGAACAAAGAAACATATGGTATTAGTTATTTATATTCACATAATAATTTATAAAGCAAACAGTCTTAAAATAATAAGGATACAATGTACATATTATTATTTATATTTCCCCTCTCCTTCTTTAGATATACTTTTTTTTATTAAAAGGAGGGAAAATAATCAAAGGGCATCAAAACATTCGTCCGCATCGCTGTCAACAGGAAAAGTGCTCAATAGGCTAGCGGCATTACCACGTTGTAGTAATGATTCTTTGACCAAAAAATAGGCCAGCCCTCTGGTCACGTGAAGAGATGACCAACCGCTTGGTGAAATGCCTCGATTTGTATTAGTAGGTATAACTATCATAATCATCATTGTGTAAAACATTACAAGGTAGATCTACTTTTCTACAAGTCAGTTTAAATAAAATAATTGTTTAAGGAATAACCGTAAACAATAAAATAATTTTGCTGTTATTTTTAACTGACTTCAAAAAAGGAGGAGGTTCTCAATTCGACTGTTTTTTTTATTCAATGTTTGTTACCCCAGAACTCCGTTTATTTATAAGCCGATTTGTAAAATTATTTTTTATTTGTAAGGATATACATTCAGATTGGTCCCATAGAAATTTCAAACTTACTGGTAAAAATTACAACTTAAAAGTGAAAAATAAACACTTTTTTGCAAAAAAAAAAACAACCGACTTCCTAAAAAATACACTAACAAATTGAAAAATATCTTCGGAGTCGGTGGCAAACAACGAAAATGACGACACAGACTTCCGAAGTTAAAGTTATTTTTCACTTTGTAGTGTCTTTTCAGGAAGTCGGTTGAATTTTTTTTGCAAAAAAGTTTTTTTTTATATTTTTTAATCATCATTTTTAGTTTAGTAGGTATTAGTCGTTCAGCCCTGAGCAGCAGTTTTTTTATAAATGCAAGTTAATGAAATGTAAGTTTTGTTTTTCATTATATTAGATACTAAGTGTTACTTTGTTATAAAGTATGATGGGATTGACATTGGACAAAAACCCCTAAAATTATAAAAAATAAAGATTAAATAAAAAACATAATTTCTGCTCCAAAAAACAAAGATTACGGCACCGACCGTACGTTACCGAATATTGAAAAAGCTTCAGTTTCACTATCAATTAGTATACTAGATCATTTTTATTAAAAAAAAATAACATGAAATATTTTAGTTTTTTTTGTCTAACCTATACTGTTCCACTGCTGGGCAAAGGCCTCCCCCAAATACTTCCAGGAATTCTTTTTTGAAATAATAATAAAATAATTTTAAAAGCAAAAAAATCGTGGACTAAGCGTATCTATGGCTTTTTCAAAACAAGTATACATCCAAAAATACAAATAACCCGGCTTACTTATACTTACGAGTACTTATACCATTTTGGTATAAAAAATTTATCTAGAGTAGAAATAATCATTTTAATCATAATGACACAAGTAGTAACTCAACTCAGGAAATACTAACCTATAGACATGTACAGTCACGAGCACCAATATGTCAACACTTGGCAACTTTCAATTGCGATTTTTTCGTGAAATAACGCATGCAACGTTGAAATACGACACATTAGATAAACCTATGGGTTCGAAAATGCTATGTTCGTAACAACATAAAATTTCATTAAAAAATAAAGGAGTAAATCGATTTTGAATTAAGCCGAGTGTATACATACTTTTGCTCGTGACTGTACTTACGCAAAAAATAACCAGGAGCACTGAAACAGTTTTCCAGAAAACAGAAAGTGGTCATATTCATCGGTTCATCCCATATTCCCTTTGCCTTTTACTGGGATTACAAGATCTTTGACGAATGTTCCAAGAAACGGTATCAGGACTCAGGAGGTATAAACATGTACAATCTAGGAAAACACTTGAGACTTGATTCTTGCTTCCAGTAAGTGTTTATTTATTCATAGGTAGTATGTGGTTCTAGGTAAATACAACATTCTCTACTTAACGGTACCTATTTCAACTACAAGATTAAATTGAAAACTTGCGACAAATCGAAATAGCAGGTGCAGTAACTGTACATAATCATAATAAATAGTCATTTCCTGCATCTAAATTCTTGAAAAAAATCGTGGGACATCAAAAAAAAAACGTTGTATGAGAGTAGTCTCATACAACGTTTTTTTTTTGATGTCCCACGATTTTTTTCTACAACGTTTATACAACAGTCTTATACAACGTTTTTTTTTATGTCCCATAACTCTAGGGGGTCATTGTACTCATCATTATAAACAACTTTTACTATGGGACCAAACCTGAAATCGCGAAACAAAAATCTGGTGTTCCCTACATTTTGACGAGTTATACGAACATAAATGTAGGGAACAGCTGATTTTTTTTTCGCGCTTTCAGGTTTGGTCCCATAGTGAAAGTTGTTCATAATGATGATTACAATGACCCCCTAATAGGGGGTCATATCCCATAACTCTAGAGTTATGGGATATAAAAAAAACACGTTGTATAGTGCAAACTAAGTTATTGCATTCAAGTAGACATGAATTATCGTCGTTTAGAAATAAATGAAGAAAAATTATTTACAGGAGGTTCAGTTTTCTTCAAAATTATCAGTATCAATTTTAACGCGCGCCCGGTAAGTAATCCATTATTCGCTGAGTTCAAACCATGAAGCAAGTTGGCGACGTGTTGAACTAGGGGTATTTATCTAATTTTCACCATTCCTACGAAAAAAAGAGCGCGCGATAACGTTGCAAATCGCTCGCGTGCACGTCAATCGTTTGACGATTCGGAACGCCAGCGCCACCAGGATGCTCACAGCGTCTACATAACGTTCACCAGAGTTCAATGGGGTTTCTCGGTGGTGGTCAAGCAGTGAACAAGTTTTGAAACTGTCGCGCGTTCCGTATCGTTGTGTCGTGTACCAACAGTGTGTGATTAATTTGTTCGTAAAATTATATTTTTTCAATTTTTTTTTTATTATGTAATGTCGTTTTTATTTATCGAACTAACACTAATATATACTATATACAATTATATAATACAAAAAAATATAGAAAAAGGCAGGAGCTCATTGGGCATCAAAAAATTCGTCTGCATCACTGTCAATGGGATAAGTGCCCAAAAGGCTGGCAGAATTACCACGTTGGATAGCAATGCTGATGCTTTGGGCTAAATTATAATTTGATTTGAATTGCGAACGATTTATCTACATTTATTGTGCAATAACCAACAATATCCATAGTACACCCGTAGTAGATGGCGTGGCTGTTCATGACGTGACAGACGTACTTCTCCGTCATATAGATATTTTTGCTCTCATTCCTTTTTAACGACAAACAATTAATAACCGACGAAAAATTTCAAAAAATTCAGAATCATGTAGAGAATCCATGGTTAGAGTTTGCGCCTCGATGTCCCTGCCACCATAGGTAGAGGACAGTTGTGAAGGATCAAATGAAGCGATAATATTGCATATCCTTTTCATTCCGCGACAGTACCTAATAAATATGCTGTGGAGTTTCTTGCCCGTACTTCTCCTTAGGTACCTATTACGCTTTAGAATGGGCAACTAGCTTCATCTTTCTGACTGACCGACCATGACAATTCAAAAGTGCCTGTAATTGGTTTATTTGAAATATATGCCTCGAGTTTGAATTTATGACTTTTTTTTGCTCGATCTTAACTTAGGCATGATTTTAGAGCAATTAAACCAATTTGAAAAGATAAACTACTTCGGAATTTTCGATCACCATTGCCTAATTTCCTAAAAAATAATTAGACACGCTGTGTAACTTCAATTAGATCGAAAAATATATCGCCAGCAAAAAATGTACTCAAGTTTTTTCTCGTCTCCGGAGATTACCCAAAGAAAATCATGTTGTAGTAATTCGTTGGAATTTATTTGCAGGCCCGCATCGGGTTAGACGAGGCAAAAACATCTGATTAATGACGCCCCGAGTCAACTGATGAACACGTTGCGTACTCAAACATGGAGCGAGGAGTCTGTATTACTGGATGTGAATTTAATTTTTGTTGTCTATAAATAATATTCAGGGGTATTCATCGATTCTTCTGCTCTCAAAACGGTGAAAACATCGCGAGGAAACCGGCATGACCTAGAACCAAAAATTCAAATACATGTGACATCTACCATCCCGCACTGGGCACGCGTGGTGGATTACGGCCCTCTACCTCTCACTGAGAGGAGGCCTGTGTCCCAGCAGTGGAAATATTATAGGTTGAGTATGTATGTATTCATCGGTTATTGAAAATAATAGCTTTTCCATACAGTTTGACCGCGTAGCTTGCACTTTCGATGAAAAAGCATTTTTTTTTCCGGTAATGTTTTAGAATTAATTATCTATCTATTGAAGACATGGAAACGAGGCAGTATTTAAGCATCTGCTAAAAATAACTGGAGCTTTTTCAGAAAAAATACATGATTTAAACAAAAAATAAAGCTTTACCTACTCAAGGATTTAAGACACACAAACCGTATTTACATAGGAACCTATCCTAAACCTATAAAACAATATTGTTACATATCCCGAGGTTACATAAGACCGTTTCAGAGCAACCATAAAGTGTTCCCCAACCGAGCAGCTCAGAAATGTACACCTTACTAATGTAACAAAGTTGTAAGTGCCAGTCACCGTAGCCAATAGCCGGCACTTCCGAAGTTCATTATAAGCTCTTGCTTGTCCAAGTCATGCTTCAGGTGCACGGGTATTGGTGGAAACAGAAACAATAGCAGTAGGTAGGTATGTATAGTTAGGTTTAACGGCTGTAAAGGGTACGACACGATCAATTGCAATCATCAATGTTCTCGTGAATCATACACATTGGTGCGCAAAATTATTGTCTGCGATGGCCAAAGAAGTAGCATTGCCATACAACGTGGCAATGCTGCCAGCCTTTTGATGCCCTATGATTCTTTTGTGTCTTTTTTCATATACATGTACATTATTATACATATTATAAGATTTAAGAGATTGACAACTACGAGATTGACAGCATAATCGGCCTACAATGTTCCCACTGCTGGGACACAGGCCTCCTCTCTTCGAGAGGGAGTGAGCTGTAATCTACCACGCGGGCCCAGTGCGGGTTGGTAGATATCACTTGTCTTCGATTTTTTGGTTCTAGGACATGCCAGTTTCCGTACGATGTTCTCCTTCACCGTTTTAAGACTTACCGCAAATAATAAAAAAAAGAAGATAGATGGCAATTAACGCACTATGTATTGGTGTTATGTGATGACAGTAAATAACAATAGTTGTTTTAAAATCGATCGCGCCAGCATACATGACGGACGTAGTAAATTGCGCCATCTTAGTTTATCATCATCATTTTCCTGCCCTTATCCCATGTTACTTGGGGTCGGCGCAACACGTTTTCTTCGTTAGGCGCCATCTTAGTTTATACGATTCTTTATTCCAAACGTCTTTTTTCCGAGTTGAAATCGCAAGAGTTATTGCAAGAAATGCCTTATTTTATTTCTGTTTGAAATCATTTCGCTTAATTATTTATTTAAACTTTCGCACAAAAAGGTACAAAGGCATTCTCTACCAGTCAACCAAGGGTGGTGAAGAGTTTAGTTGGCAGGTGCTTTGGTTGAGAGGGACAATGATACAAAACTTAAAACTATGTATATAAATAGGTTATATACACATACATACTATTACTATAATATATACTTATAATATATATATATACAAAATCAAGGAAGAGAGGTGTTAAGATGACTCTACGCTATTTTTTAAATTTGTTTTGAAAATAACTCTGCAATTTCCGCTTAAATGCGACTGTTTATTAGTTATGCTACATTTCTCAGCACAGTTCAGAAAGCAAATGAGGTGTGCGCAAATGATACCTTCAATTGTCCATCATTTGAAATCTTCATTCACGTAAGCATTAAAAAATGCAATTGATCGCTTCGGGGACCCTTAGGCCCCTCGCCCACGGTGACTTTTTGCGAAATGCGACTACTAACGCACGTTAGTCAGATTTGCTACGCGCTACAGAAGCGATGTCAACGCGCTACAGCATCGCGACTGTATCGACGCAAACGCGCGACGGTGTCGGACGACATCGGGGAGAGAACGGAGGGAGGGTGACGCGTGAGTGGAGAACCGAGTATCAGTGCAACTCGCATCGCGGCAGAAGCGCGACAGTATCGCGTTTGCATGGCGACTGAGAACCGTGGTGTGGGCGAGAGCAAACAGCTAGCGACCGCATCGCGACTGTATCGATACGAACGCGCGACAGCATCGCTACAAAAAGTCGCCGTGGGCGAGGGTCCATAATGGCTGAGCGATTGGCTATACGTTCAATGAGAAGTAAATTACCGAAAGCTTTTCCAGCAGAAGACGCTATAAGGTTGTAACTTATCAGAAGGCTTGGATTTTTTATTTGCTTGTCCGTACCGTAATTAGTCTCATAATCACTCTCCTTTAAAATGTTTTCTGCAAAACTTCGAAAAAGCACTAGATTAAAAATTCTATGCCCTCAATGCTTTCTCCCCGTTTCTTCTTAGTGAAAATATCTCTTGAAAAATGTACACCTATTTCTTTACAGCCAAAGGTTACGTCCCCATTTTGTGCGTTTTTTCGAGGAATCCATTATTGAATGTGTTCTAGGTTTCTTCGAAATATGTATGTATCGGATAGATGTTACACTTGAATTGTCAATATCTATATATTATATACAATCATAGGTATCAACTACTCTTTGGTTTGGGCAACTAGCTTCATCTTTCTGACTGACCAACCCCATGACAATTCAAAAGTGCATGTAATTGGTTTATTTGAAATAAATGCTTTGAGTTTGAGTTTTGAGCTTATATACATTGTTATATATAGAGACTGACAGTTCTAGTGTAACATCTGGATGGAATTCATTGACAGTAATCTACCCCATCTTTGCTTTGAACCAATTACCTGCATAAATACCCTTGAACTTTACGGCCATTGCCCACAGCTAACCGCTATACAAAAAAGTTTTAGAAGAAATTGCCATCTTCGCCACGGTGCCACAGATTCTTATTCAGTGTATATTTTTTTGTTTTTTTTTTCTTTCTATTAGATACCCGTCATCATCTGCATAATATTTCCCAACTATGTTGGGGTCGGCTTCCTGTCTAACCAGATGCGCTAAGCTGCATCTGGTTAGACAGGAAGCCGACCCCGACGACTAGTATTTTTAATAAGCGACTGGTCGACGGGTCTATCCGTAGCGATTGTTTTTATTTTGACAGTTCAACAACATTCATCGCGTTATTTACATCGTTGAGCAGGTAAATTTTCGAACATAATTATGAAAGGATGGCAATGGATTAGCAATATCCTTCAAAATGATTCAGATTGAGATTCATAATGTGTTACGCAATTAAAAATATAGGTACACACGAAAAGAAAAAGGCGGTCTACTCTTTTCGCTCTAATAAAGAACATTCCAAAAGTAAAACTAGATTTTTCTGAGCGACATTTTTCAAGCACAAGTTCGAAGTAAGAGGGTAGATTTAAAATAATCGATTTACTAACTTAGTCCAACTTTCCGTCTTTGATCATTTTCAGTACATCTTGATAAACTTATCTGAGTCAAAGTGGGCATGAACTTTGTGTAGCGGACAATTTGCTCTCCTTTATTTACAGGGAGGTTATCAGGACGATTTTTCTTGTAGAAGAGTTTATTGATAGAAGAATTAAGTGAGTTTTATCTGTTTTAGATGTAAAGGATGACATATGTAGAGGATATGATGAGACTTTTTAAATTGATACAGGTTGTAAAAAAAACAACACATCACATAGCCGTCAACTATGCATTCTGTAGAATAAATTAAGTAAAATTGCACAAAAATAATAGCTGGGAAACGAATTTGGGTTTTTGCTGTGAAAATTTGCTGTTTGCGGTAGTGCGCAATGGAACGCACGCAAAACATTGTGCTTATGGGTGCATGCAACGGTACAGGGGTCTGGGGGTACCTAAAGTTATGTTATAACATTTAAAATAATCCTGTATACTAACATTATTGTTGCTAAGCACCCTAATCGCGTAGCACACTATCAACCCCAATCTGGATAATTTTGAAGGGTATTGTACGAGCTACGCTGTACATTGACCTTCGTGGTAGTTTTTACGTCACACTCATTTATGCACATCAATATTGTTTAGCTGTGCATTCCTCCAACATAGCATTTAAGTGAGACAATTGTGTAATTATATTCAGTAGCAATAAATCCATCAAGGGAAACAATTCGTCTACTCATTTACATAACATAACATAACGTACCTTACAAGTTTACCTACATAACAAACCCATAACATTTTCACTGTTGGGAGTTACGCCCCAACAGATATTGCTAATCCATTGCTTCATATATTAAAAAAAAAACAACGTAAATAACGTAATAAATGTTACTGAACTACCAAAATGAAAGCCATTACTAGTTACTGTTAGTATGTTACGAAATTTCCGCGCGGGAGATATAAAAGCAATGTCCTATTACATACACGTTCGACCAAAAAACCACCCACGCACAGATCGCTATATTTTTCTATACATCCACGTACCATCCCATGAGAGGCGAGTTGGCAAATCTCGCTGAATTCAACTCGCGAAATAAATTAGACAAGCGATTTGTATTTCTAGCGGATTAAATTGTCTTCATTTATTAGGCACCCCCAGAGGCAGTGGGTGTCGTTAATTTGTTATGTTTTAATGTATTCTGTTTCAAGTTTTCTTTTCTATTTTAATGTTGAAATGTAGAGGTGATTTATCATTGGTTTAAGCTTGTGAAAACAGATGCTTTGTGTGAAAATGAGTCTGTGAGCACCATGTACTTTTAAATTGATGATACGTTATTATATTCTTAATTGTTTTTATAACTTTGCATCAACAAAGTGAAGCAATGTTTATAAGTATTTTTTTAGGTCGTCATCATCTGCCTAGACATTTTCCCAACTATGTTGGGGTCAGCTTCCATTCTAACTGGATGCAACTGAGTACCAGTATTTTACATAGAGCGACTGCCTATCTGGCCTCCACAACCCAGTTACTGGGTAATACGAAACGCCTTGGTAAGACTGGTTGTCAGACTTTCGGGCTTATGACGACCCGTAGCGACTGTGAAAGATCCACGAACGACAGCCAAGACCAACGGCTTAACGAGCTTTCCGAGGCACGGAGTAGGTCTTGGCATGTAAAGATGGTCACCCATCCAACCGCAACAAGCGTAGCTTAACCTGATCGATCAACCCATGCGGCTGTTATTACTTAGCCACAAGCCCCTCACATTTTTACCGTAGGTATTATTTAGAGATACAGTTTTCCGTTACGCGAACATAGTTTTATTTTCTAAATCATTTTGTTCAACGCGAAAGAAGAGCTTTCACGTTCCGAAATAAATCCTACGTAGATTGAAGGAACGTTTCGTATCAAGGTCGATTACAAAAGGATCAATAATATTTCGAAGGAAGCGAGACTGACTAACTACCAGACATTTCTTATACGAAAACAACCGCAAAATTCATCATCATGATGTCAGCCGAAAGACGTCCACTGCTGGAGATAAGCCTCTCACATCGAATGGCACCTTAATTGCGTAACACACTATCAATCGCAATCTAAATAATTTTGAAGGATATTATTGCTTATCCATTGCTTAATATGTTCGAAAAATTTGTCTGCTCAACAACCTAAAAAAACGCAATGAATGTTGTTGAACTATCCCGTTCAAGATATAAGCCAAATCATTCATTAAAAGTAAGTTGTGCCAGAAAGCCTTTTATACCGTTAAGGATTATATCGAGGAAAAACGGGCTTCTTTTTTTTTTTTTTTGTTGATGGGAAATCATCAAATGACCCCTCCCGCTCTGGGTAGAGCGGAAGGGAGTGTCAGACTTTTACTGACTAAAACCCACCCGTGTTCCGTCCTTAGCCCTTTCTGTTCCAGGGCAGCGGTTAACCTTTCGGAAAATCCCGCCGCCCCGGCAGAAAAAAAAAAAAAAAGCTTGGGATTAAAATAATTATTTATCATTTATCAAAATTAAAGCCATTGCTAACTGTTAATGTGTTACTCAACTATCCCACTGTTCTATACTTCCCGTATCCAGCGGATTCCTGCAGCCTTCATAAAGTCAAATACAAAATTATATTTGAACAATTGTGTAAACCGAGCTTTCGATATAAATAGAACATCATTATTGTTTCGTAATTACTGGATCAGTTTTCGTACACTTCCGGATAAATCAAGATCTTAAGACTTACTTTGACGACTTTGAATGATGAATATTTTCTATTTTTTTTGCTTCTATTAAACGTGTTATTAATAAAACTTCAACGTCACTTATTTTAAATAACTGACGTTGAAGTTTTGTCGTTTGTCGTTATCGTGTTTTTGTCGTTTGAGTAGCGATTAGGTTCCCAAGTAACACATTTGGTGACAAATAGCTTGCATATAGTATTTTTTTGGAAACTTTAGTAATAAAATCCACCGTGATTAAGTTCTATAAAGGTGGTTAGAACCTATAAGCAACCTGTATGTTACCAAAGGGAGAAAAATTGCAGCTTATTTATAGATGCAAAAGCGATGCAGAAGAGTTCGAATTGTTATCCTGAGTGGCACTTGGAACTCACGGTGCAAATTGCGCGCCGTGAATGAATGATTGCACGAAAAAGCGATACAGCTCATTCGTTGAGTGACAAATGAGATCTTAAGAAGTTCTTATTTTCGGTGGAGATAAACAAAAAGACGGTTGTTTGTGCTTTGTGTTGTGACAGCAAATTTATTTGGATTATTGCATCTATTTGGTGAGTATTAAAAAAATATGTGTGTAACATGGGATAACTATCATGGAGCCCATGCAAATGGTTTTTTATCGTGAAACCATGGTATATTTACTGAGTAAATTTTGATGCGCCTTAGATCTAATCAAGAATTATCAAAAAATATGCACTGATCAAATAAATTAGACAATACTTTATAAAAATATGGTTGATAAAAACCTAACATTATGGTTTTACAAAAAGTATAATGTCAAACTACATCAAAAACAGTTATCAAAATTCATTTTATTGTATGTTATTGAAATAAAATACCATTCAACAAGGTACTTTTCAAGAACTCCATTTTTAAACATGGCGATTTAAAATAGACCTTGCAGTTCATATTTCCACTCATTTGTTGCCTTATTGGAGCTCCTAGGTCCTAAATTCACTCATTAGTACCTAGTAGTGATTATTTTCACTTTACAGGTCTCGTTGTCTTTGCGTTGAATTGGGGATCCTCAAGACGGGTACAAAACCCATTTATGAAGGTAAATAAAGTAAAATTTATTTAAATTGTAAGTGTTGGCTGGAATATAATCCTAGACTTCTTAATTCGATGCCCGATTTCCTACTGATAGTTTCCAATTTGTAATTTTTCATTAGCAGTTCTTCTTTACAATATAATATAGTACCTACCTACACTAAGTAGGTTTGAACTAACTTGCAATAGGTAATTTTTATCAATGTGTAGAACTAGGCATATAATCAAAATATTAGTGTAAAAGGTAATAGTGTTAATTAGTATTTATTTGACTAAATGAAGTACTTAATATTATAAAGGGTGTAACGGAAAGGAGGTATCAAGCTTTAATAGGCCACATTTGGCACACAATAAGGGTTGGACCACATTTGACCGCACGGAATCGCACTTTCCTATGGTGCTATCCTATTCTGTTGCTCGGAACCATCATTTGCGAGATGAGAAAGAGAGCTGGTATGCGGCAGGTTCATAGGTTCGCCGTTTTATTAGGTACTTACTTCTTCTTAAATAGCCGTAACATTCAGTGTGTGATGAGGCCTCCCCAATCGGGGGCAAATGCCATACTCGCCACGCTTGGCAGGCGGGTTGGCGGGCGCAGTGTAAAGTGTAACATTAACATCACAGAGAACGCTCTGCCTATTCCTTGGTTTTCCCTTAGTCGCTTTTTACGACACCTACGGGAAGAGATGGGGTGCTAGTATTCTAAGCCACCAGCACACGGCATATTGATTATTTTATAATGTTGCATAAAAATATGTACTTTACAGTAATATTATTATTTTTTTCAGAATGCCGTTTTTGATAGTTGAAACGATTGAAAACGGTTCCAAAAAACTATCAATTTGTCCGAAAGGATGGGTGGATAACGGAATTTTAAGTTGGCCTACTAAGAAGACTTCTAAAAAATGTAAATTTAAGTGTAAAACAATTACTTAACTCAAATTGTGATGCTGCAATAATTCTCACGTAAACTTATAATTATGAGACTATTCCCAGTGTTTTTAGTTGTGTGATTGAAAATAAAATCCGTGTATGACATGAATTTGAATGTGTTTTATTTTAAATCTTAAATTATTATTATTTCATTATTCACATTATCATTATCAGCCAAATTTCCATCACTTATTTCAGTTGAATTTCCATCAGTAATTTCAGTAGAACTTTCACTAGGATCATGACTGCAAAAAAAAATGTTTATAGTATAAATCTGACAAATAGGTACCTACCTACAACTTGAAAATCTAAATACAAGATACGTCTAGAAGGGTAACTCATGAATGTAAACTGATCTTGCCTTGCCTACCAATCTGTAATTTACACCCAGTATAACGTATGTAGATTAAAAAATTACAAAGTGAACTAAGTGATTTGATAACTGTTAGGTATATAAACTAGTCCAATTACCTAAAATGTAGGTCTACTTAAATACAAAAAATCATACTCTTTTTAAATTTATTAATATGTACGGAACCTGCGTTATTGATAGTAAAATCACGTGCCGCACTGAATCGTAATAAAAAATAAGTTCTACATTTCTATCTTTTAGAACTGTTAGATCTTAAGTGGTTCTAAATGAGTGAAAATTGTTGCATAAGGTTTTCAAGAACCATCTTTTGGAATCGGTCTACGCGTTACAGTGGCATATTAGAGTATATTAGACCTTACAAAGGCAATTACACTAGGTTCCAAATGAGCTGCAATAATAACTCTTGAGCCACTACAGGTGATAAATAACTTATAGGTATATACTACTTATTTAGTAGTAAAGGTGCCAAATAAAGAAAAATTACCACCTATTAGGGCACGGTTCTTCAGGGGAGATTTTAAGATGTCATATGCTTCTTTGAGTTCTAAAAGAGTAAAAATTGAAACCTGTATGCGTCTATAAGTAATAAATTCGGCTTAATGCCACCATAAGTGATAAAGCAGGAACAAAAATCACTCAAAAGCAAGTGTTAGTGATAAGAGCTACTCATATGCAAATTCGAGTGCTGTTTGCATCCATAAGTAATACCGTACACTCTTACATCACTTATATGCTACCTACAGTTGCAAAACAAGTTCCAAAATTCACTAACGTGCTACTTGGGTTATCACATTAAATAGTACAGCGGCGATAGTACTGAGAGTGATAAAAACTTGTAATAAGAAGTTCTTATAAGGGTTGATTTTTCCATCGCCAGATAACTTTATTCGAGGAAACATTTTGAAATTTTGACAATTATTTCATACAAAAACCAAAATCTGTCAAATTTTGACAGTTATTTCATTAAAAAGGTAACTGGCTATCTGACTGGGCAATCAGCCCTAAGGGCTAATTTCTCCATCACCAGATAACTTTTATTCGAGGAATAAAATTATTTTAGTTGTGAATGTCAAAAATACGTGATATAGAATACGTGGTTTCAATGAATGTGATAACCTTATCGCTATACTTTATACACGAACGTATGCCGCACATAACAATAATGATACATGCTAAGACGTTATTATGACCTTTGAAACTGACATTTTACGGCTCCACGAAGCGCCCTTTGCGTATATCCATAACGTTTGCATAATAATAACATACGACAATAGTATTGGATAGACTCCAAATGCTCCAAAAAGATATCTACAATAAAAATTGGTCCCTAAATAAAACTGTTTTTCATACTTTTGGGGTTATAGGCAGTGAACGAATTTTTTTTTCGTTCACTGGTTATAGGTTAACTGATACGTGGCCTGAGGTAGCAGCGCGGTGCAGGAGGGGTGCAGTGACGTAATGCGAGTGCTCAGTGATTCGTCAACTTGTGATAATCACCCCTCCCGCACCGCGCAGCTACCTCAGGCAACGTCTCAGTTAAGCGGCCGGCCTATAGTAAGATTTATATATTACAAAATAATATATTATAATATTATATATTTGGGATACTAAAGTAAAGCTTAAAATACATCATAAATTTCAGAAGAAATATCGTATCTTTATACTTTATATAATGGTGAGCCTACAGAAATTGTTAGTCTGTAAATAATTCAGGACCATTATTAATGTTTGGGGCCTAGGAAATCCCTTTGGATGAAAATATATTTGGAAAAGGTAACCTACAAGAAATAGCTATGATATTATATCGTGTCTAGTATTCTTGGTTCATACTAGCTTCTGCCTGCAACTTTGTTTACGTGAAATTTCTTGTCTCCCGACCCACCCCGTCGCATTGCATCACCTGCACTCGCTATCACTTTAGCGTTCTTTCTATTTTTTTTTTTTTTGCTTTGCTCGGCTCCTAAGGGTCATGGGCTTTGAAGTTAAATAGCCTAGAGCCTTCAAGAATTGGGATATCATATGCAAAAACATTTTTTTTCAAATCCGACTTGTTGTTCCAGAAATTAACGCGTTCAAACAACCAAACAAACTCTTCAGCTTTAGTTATAAATTGTACTCGTACTTAAAGTTAGAACGTACAGCTTGAAAGTCCATTGTGTTAAAAGTATGCAATTATATTTTCGTCTGCAAAGAAAAGCAGAATATTAAACGCTATCAAAATACTAAACAATTGTTAAACGCTTCGTGTTGACATGCGGGCAATGTTTCAGGGCTGCTACAGCCTATTGTTTTTTTATGAAGTCCATTATATAAAAAAAAACTGGTCAAACGAAGGGTTTCTTACCACCATTATTTTATTTCTATTATTTTTTTGTTGTCATTAAAATAATAGAAACGAAGCGGTAATACCAATACACACTACGAAAATTTCAACTGTCTACCTATTCCGTTTCATAAAGTACAGCCCGCTGATGGACTGACGTACGTATGGACGGACGGACGGATACGCGGACGGACGGGCGGACGGAGGACCCCGTTGGTACCCTTTCGGTACTGAACCCTTAAAATGTACAAAACTTTATTAAAGGAAAACTGGTAATCATATGAATATGCTCACCCCCTATTACATGGGACTTACAACATAACTGGCGAAATGTGGGGTTACAGGTACACCTCTGCCGATCCATTTGGGGAAACAAGGCGTGATGTTATGTTATGTTATATAGTCATCACAGGACAACAGTTAATATTTAGCAAATTTTAAATGACAATTGAAACCATTTTCTGAAACAAAACCTAAATAACAACTGCCTATAACTATTTACATAACATAATCAACCTAAATGTTATATAGTCATCACAGGACAACAGTTATTTAGCAGATTTTAAAAGGCAATTGAAACCATTTTCTGAAACAAAACCTAAATGACAACTACCTATAATTATTTACATATTTTAACATAATCAACCTAAATGTTATTTAGTCATCACAGGACAACAGTTATTTAGCAAATTTTAAAAGACAATTGAAACCATTTTCTGAAACAAAACCTAAATGACAACTACCTATAATTATTTACATAACATAATCAACCTATATAATGTTTTCACTGCAGGGACACACAGGCCTCCTCTCGGTGAGAGGGAGTGGTCAGTAATCCACCACGCGGGCCCAGTGCGGGTTGATAGATGTCACATGTCTACGAAATTTTAGTTTCACCAATGTTTTTCTTCACCGTCTTAGGCAGTGGTGATGAAATTGTATGAAATTGTAGTGGTATGTTTGATTATTGCTTAGCTGTTATGATTAAAAAAGTAATTATTTTGTAAAATTCAAACACAATGTAAATATTGTTTGATGAAAAAATAAATAAATAATAATAATTGTTTTTTTTTTACGCAAAGTAGCCTCCTCTCGCTGAAGAGTTAGTTTATTTGAAATTACCACTGGACCACTACTGCTCTTTAATTTTAATTATTTACACGTGCATAATAATATACATGTTTTTAAAACAAAAAAAAAGCATAATAGTATCTACACAATTGGTTTCATTCAAAGTACATGAACTTTCGCCGACCCTATCCGAATAAGTATGTGAGGTGAATTTAGTTTTTTTTTTGTTCCATTTCGTAACAAAAACCTTCGCAATCCAAGAGGAACGTACTGAATATCCTCTTTGAATAAAACTGTGCTTTTTAAGTTTTCCTTTATGTTATTTTCTTTGAATAGAGCTTCCTCCTTAATGTTACAGCGATTATGTTATTGTTCCTATTGTTATCTGTTTTTGGGTGAAGGTTATCGGTATGTTTTTTTTTTTTTTTTTTATTAAGTATAGACCAGGTATTCAATAATAATTAGTTTATTTGAACATAAAATAAAACGGGCATACTGAATCTGTAACGAAAATGTCCCAAAATGTTAACTGCTATGGTACAAAAACATAATTTTCAATGTTTAAAATCAAAAGTCATTTATTTAGAAATTACAAAAAACAGTCCCCCAAAACGCCCCCGCCCTTAAAAATACTGAAAGTCATAAACGATACATAAACAACGTATCTATATAAGATCTCGGATCAAAATATACAAAAAAATACAATGTTTTTCCCATTACGATCATAAAATAATCACTAAACGAATTTCTTCATCCCCAAGCGTGCGAAACGTATCGGGAGAGGAAATAATCAACGAAAAACCCATTCGTCATTGAGAATAAAGATTTAATACAATACCGCGAGCGTGAGTTGCGTGATCAACCTGTTTCGTACTCGCGCGGCTGTGTATACTTACCTACAATATAATAACCCCATTTGATTGATGAATACGAGTAAGTACGAAGTTTTACGAGGAACGACGAAGCTTAGTGTTGTTACTCGGGGTATTGTACGTGAGAATTATGTGCGGCGGGTTTTACGAGTGACTTTGAATTGGTATTATTTATAGTACGGAAAATGTATTGTGATCTTTGTATGAGACGGCTGTTATGATAACTGATGGCACGTCGTTGACAGCGTGTGTAAAGTAAGGTTGACGTATAAATGTCGTAATTGTTCGTGTTGTCAGACTGGAGCTAGGTAAATAAAAATGTTTTAATCATGTGGGTCAATAACTTTGGTGCGTACTGTAATATACTATCGAGGTATGAGGAACAGGACGTAAAGTTCAGTCATCCCTCATAGAAAAGGGAGGATCCTCCGACCAGACGGGCGTCGTGTTTGGTGAGCAACTGCCTGACGATTGATTTCTTTTTTTTTTTGGGAATGGCTTCTCGCAGGTTTGCCTTAGAGTTTGTCGTCTGTTTAACCGGACGTGCCTGTGGGTGCCTCAATAAATTAAGAAAAACTCTGCTTGCGCGATGCAGAATTTCGCGTGACGTCAGTGTGAGGCGTAGTTCGCATGTGGCGTTGTAGATACCGCCACAATACTATTAGTCGATTGATTGTTCGTGGATAATAATAATAATAATAATAATAAATAATAAATCCCTGGACATTTCACACAGCACCATTTGTCCCAAGCTAAGCAACCTAATGCTTGTGTTATGGTAACAAGATGGCTGATAAACTACTTATATACATTTTTTTTTGTAAATACATACATATTATAGATAGAAAAACACCCAGACTCGGAACAAATACATGTAGGTCATACAAATATTTGTTCGTTGCGGGAATCGAACCCGCGACACGCAGCGCAGCAGTCAATCGCTTAACCACTGCGCCAACCGTGCTGTGTGGATTTTTTATGTGTCAGTAATTTTGGCCCGCATTGTAATATATTTAAGTCGATGGTTTTTGTTAGTAACTAGGTACGACTTGAGAATCGATTTATTTTATGATCACGTATCTAAGTAATTAATAAAACAATGTAATAAAAGTCGGTAATCTTCTTTTTTATAATTACATACCTACATCCCGACGACGACGACGACGCTGTGGAAGTGACGAATTAGGGCCAATAAGATCTGCTGATCTATTCTTTAAAAATTTCACCGTGAAAACGTAGGTGAAGTGAGCTTGAAGTGACCTGTCAATAATGCCAATCACTAGCATCGCAACTATGATCTTGCACCGCATGCCCTGTCACCTGCACACGTGAGGACCTAATGGCCCCGTCAGCAAATGGTTTCCGCGTTGCTGAATTTTAGGCCAAAAAAAAAAACTTAGTTTATTTTTTCTATTTTTGCCATCGACCAGCTAATAAGACTAGCATCAGTTGGAATCAGTTGACAGCTAACTCCATGGTCCCTTCACCAAAGTTTTCACGGTGATATTTTTACAGAATAGACCGGCTGAAATACAGTCGTACCAGCGATAGAAGGAGACCTACATCAAGATACAAATCTGAAGTTTCTCATTCATATTACATCCAACCTTTACTTAGCTTTGGTTTCTTAAGAAGGCTGTGAAAAGTCACACAATAACGGCTGACCGAATACAGCGCGTTTTGTGACACCTTAAGGTCAAATTCTAGTGATAATGAATTTTCATGACGGCCATTATAATATGACAGATTCTGCCTAGCCTTTTCCCAACTATGTTGGGGTCGGCTTCCAGTCTAACCGGATGCAGGTGAATACCAGTGTTTTACATGGAGCGACTGCCTATATGTTAAATATTTTTTAAACGTTGCCCCACACTTGGAATTACTCCTGTATCGTGGGTGCGTTCACAAACATTTAAACTCACATACACAAACAGCCAGACCCGGAACAACTACCTGTAGGCAATACAAATATTTTTTCCGTGCGGGAATCGAACCCGCGACATGCAGCGCAGCAGTCAATCGCTTAACCACTGCGCCAACCGTGTCGTCTATCTGACCTCCACAACCAAGTTACTGGATAATACGATACCCCTTGGTAAGACTGGTTGTCAGACTTTCGGGCTTCTGACGACCCGTAACGACTGTCAAAGATCCACGAATGTCAGTTGGGACCAATGGCTTAACCGAGGCACGGAGGTGTCTTTGTATGTAAAGATGGTCACCCACCCATGGACTAACCGCGGCCAGCAAAGCTTAAACTGATCGATTGACCCGTGCGGCTGTTATTAATTAGTCACAAGCCCATCATTATAGTATGACAGATAAATGATTTTATTTCTGTAAATAAGTTTGGTTACAAACACTTTTACACGTCAATTATATTTTAAAAACTAGATGAGGTCGACGTTTCCTACCTGAGTAGGTACTCTGAGAAGAAAGGTCGAAACAAACTCAGAGGTCAGTCTCTTTAAAAGTCCATAACTACACCCTAATTGCGTAACACACAATCTATCGGAATCGGTTTCATTTTGACAGGTCAACAACATTCATTGCGTTATTTATGTTGTTGAGCAGACACATGACACATTTTTTGAACATATGAAGCAATGGATTAGCAATATCCTTCAAAATGATTCAGATTGAGATTGATTGTGTGTTACGCAATTAGAGTGCTGATCTTGGTCACGTCATGTGAAGACCATGTAGATTGATGTCTGAAATGGTCTTTTGAGGGAACTACAACACATATTAAATGTACCTGTCACCGAGCCGGTGCACTCAATTTGTGTGGTTATTTCAGTGCACGCATTTGTCAGTAATCGTGCAGCTCAACTTGAAACTTAAGGAGCTCAACGATTCGACGAGCAACACCAAAGAAACTACATTTGGGTAGGCCGCATAAATTACTCTAACTGCCTGACCCTAACTGAAAAAATAAATACCCACATACGCTTCACATGCACAACAATAAAAATCAGAACCAAAGAAACAGGAAACTGTGGCTATAATGGGTTTGATTTATTAATATGAACGAGTACATTCAGATCAAACAAAATCTTACGCTTGTAAATTATTTACGAAAACCGACTTATGAACCATTTAATGGAGACAAAAATAGGTAAATTTTTCTTCAAATAGGTAGCCAAATTAAATGATAAAATCGGTGAAACAAGGTACGATTATATCAATAGGTACACATAAATTGTTTTAAGAGATAACAGTGGGAATGAAATAGCATGTAGCACCTGTGTGCTATTAAATAAAAAGGTAATATTTTCTAAAGTACATTACAGCTATGGAGTGGTTAGTACCGGTAACACGAACACAAAATATAGGTAGTGAAACCAGATAAGATTTGCGCTTCGGTAATGTTCGCGTTTCCGATTTAGTACGAACGTTGCGTATTAGAGCTTCTAAGTTTTGTACTGCCACGCTTTGTCGTAGTGCACCTATCATTGGGAGTCTTTGTATGAAGTTTTCTGTCTGTTGGGTATACGCTGGTTGGGTTATTTCTGCTGGGAGATCTATAGATATCCATATAATGACGCATAACATAATATAAATACGGTGTATATATATAGTACTCAGTACTCAGGTCAAACTTGTCCTGTTGGCGTTTCGGGTAGCTACCCGAAACGCCACTTTAGCGATAAAGATGAAAATCTATTAAAGAAACTTGACAGTAGGTTGATGTTCTGGTGTCTGTATCTATTTTATTGTGCCCAAGATACAGGCTGTGCCTAGCTTGGGACCAACGATACTTCCATATCGTAATTTTGAATGTTGAAATAAACGATTTTTTACTTTACTAGCCATTTATTTTTATTTATTTCTGTTAAGCATTTTTTTTTTTTTAAATAAAGGTCTCTTTGTGAATGGCTCAACCGGGGCGGTAATACTTACCTCCATCTATGTTTGTACCGCCTAACAACGTTGCTGAGTTCCCGTTTCAAGAGCATGAGGTGCCGGGGTATTTACAGGCACTGACGTCGTTTCAGTTTCAGCATATCTCTAATGGTTGATTTTTCAATCGACCGATAACTTTTAACTGTGGAATAAAATTTACATCTGACAGTTTTTGTATGGAAGAAATGTAAAAAATTCAAAACTATTCCTCGGATAAAATTATCTGCCGTTGGAAAGATCAGCCCTAAATTAAGAAAACGTCTAGAATGTCTCTGATTTTATCAAAATCAAAAGTCATTTATTCAAATTAGACTGAGAATCAGCACATTCCGAACGTCAAAATCAATATCAGATTGTTAAAGACGGCGGTGACAAGCTACCATCAGGTGGACCGTCCATTTATTTGCGAAAAAATAAACAGAAAATACTCATTTGATAAGGCAAATATAAATTTGCTATGGTAAATAATTGCGATATTATTCAGCACATTTTCAGCAGCTTATTTTTTGGCCAAAGAATCAGCATCGCCATAAAACATACCAATGCTGCCAGCCTTTTGAGCACTTTTCCTGTTGACAGCGATGCGGACGAATGTTTTCTTGGCGTGTGATTCTTTCCCTCTTTTTTATATACATGTTCATATCATAACATCATTTGTTATTAATCACTTCTTTTTTAACTAAATGATTTTCCGTTAGCCTACGCAAAAATGTTCAAAGTAAGATGAGAAGGCGCGTTTGCTCTCGAGTTTTTCAGCGAGCAGAGGTCAATGACACTAATTAAATATACATTTGGATTTCCTTTTGAATATTTCGTCAGCAAAAAATATCACAAATTAATGCTTGATCCCGACGTAGATTGAACACAGCGTAACAGGCTTTCACAAAGCCTGTTTAATGTAGATAATATAAAATGTATAATACTTGTGTACCTACTTACTATGTATAAAAATGTACAAATATGATGTTGATGTATCTACTACAGTTTATTTGATGTACCTTCTTGCTCAGTTATATAGTTTTTTTTTACAAATGTAGAGGAGATTAATACAGCTGAAGTGATAGTTTAAACTTTTTTCTTATGTAAGCAAGGCAAGGTCCAGAAGTCCTTTATTTTGACTATAGTGCTGAGTGAAGGTAGAAAACTTTAAACTTACAACGTAATATTTGAAACATATGCCGAATTATTCTGGGTACTACACATTCAGTAGATTGGCACGAGTGAGGGATTTATGAAAAGCGTGTTAACTTTTTTATGTTTTAACCTCAACTTTCTGATTTTATTTTTTATGTGCATGAGCATAAGCTTGTCTGATTGTCTCTACTTATTGTAAATGGTTTTCAATCTAATTTATCGCCATCATCTTCCTGCCCTTCTCCCAGTAAATAAATAAACTATAATATACAAGAAATCACGAGGATCGGTCCTGATTTACGAGTTGTAGGTCGTGGGTTTGGACCCTGTCAGACGCTTTGCTGTGTAAATAACTTCATCACCACTGCTCTCAAAACGGTGAAGGAAAACATCGTGTGGAAACCAGCATAACCTTGCACCAAAACTTTGAAGACATGTGACATCTACCAACCCGCACTGGGCCCGCGTGGTAGATTATACTCCCTCTCGAAGAGAAGAGGCCTGTGTCCCAGCAGTGGGAACATTATAATACGTATGCTGATTATACTATACTATAAAAGAAATCCCTATAGATTTCAAAAGCGAGGCCTCTCCTAACACCCAAAGCTGGTCCTTCCATACATTTTCGTCATTGCGGCTCAAAAGACCAAAGATTAGTATTCCAGCCCCATCACTCACACGGCTGGAATAAAAAATAGGAGAGCACCTAATACTTTTCCTCCTTAATACAACGTCAGCCTGTCACTGTTATGAGGGTCACAGCCTACGTGATTTCGCGACGTCTGGTAATAAGCTGATAAGGCCTCCGATGTGAAATATTTGGGAGGCGTAAGGAGACTTAATTTTTTCATTGTTTTGGATTTTTTTTGGTCGTTATAGAGGAATAGGTTGTGGGTAAAGGTATTATTGAGCAACGGGAAGGTAGAGTGAATGGACATGGTATGATATTATTAATGACGACACGGTTGGCGCAGTGGCTGAGCGATCGACTGCTGCGCTGCGTGTCGCGGGTTCGAATCCCACACGGAACAAATATATGTATTGCCTACAGTTAGTTGTTCCGGGTCTGGCTGTTTGTGTATGTGAGTTTAAATGTTTGTAAACGCACCCACGATACAGGAGATATTCCGATTGTGGGGCAAAAAAAAAAAAGAGAAATATTTAATTGATCCTCTAAAAACTTTATGACCTTCTTATGATGTACGCTTTTTTAAATAAATGAGTGTCTTTTTAACTTTATGGCTTTTTCTCACAGTTAGTCGCAATAACTAAGCTAAGGTATCCCGACCAAACGAATTATGTAGGTTAGAACAGTGACCAACCACGCGCGAGCCGAGCTGGTCGCAGTTTCTTGGCTATTTAGTATTTTTAGTACGCCAAACTATAAATTATTTGAGGTTCACAAAAAGAGGCGCATTCATTATATTAGAGTAATAAGGAAGCAAAATAGGAATTGACACTCGTAACGTTAATCTGAAAATTATTGCTGGCAGACCGGACTGCCCCATCGAAAGAACTGGGTAGAAATAGCAATAGGTCTATGCTAAATTAAACTAATTAAATCAAGTACTAACATAGCATTTAAGAACAATCTGTTCCTAACTACTAACAACATATGGACTTACTAGGTCTGAATAAAAGATTTTTTTTAAATTATTTGTGCTTCGATTAAATACACGCTATCATTAGTCTACAATAACCCATTTACTGTAACATCTCAAGATTTTTGACGCGTTATAGTGTATGTCCCGCCTTACGAAATAACAATGTGGCACAACTTGAATGTCGCGATGTGTCTTACTAAAGATATAGCAGCTTTTGAGGGCGTAGACAAAGTGACATTCGAGCAGCGATAATGACGATGGAAAATACAAAATTGTATTGGACTGACATAAGCTAGCGAAAAGCTTATGTCAATCTTGTTGAATATCAATGTAGAAATACGAAATGCTCTGAAAGCGATGGCAACTATTCTAGGCTCTCCGACTCAGTTTGACATAATCAGCCTATAATGTAACCACTGCTGGGACACAGGTCTAGATCTAGTTTGATTTCTGCTGAATCCTTTGTAAGCTGCCGTACTGACTAATCAAAAAGCAGTCTAAGTATGCATACAGACGAGCAACATGCGGCGGCTGCAGTTGATTCTGTCGTTGATGCGTGTGGCTCGTGTGTATGAGCACTTAGACTTAGCACGCATTGCCCCTAAACGCAAGCGACTTGAAAACGGTTCGAATTATGTTTTTAAAATCAGTCACTGAAGAAAACCTCGTGCACATATATAAAAAGGTATAAGTTACATTTTCGGCGGTTTCAAACCGTTTGCGTTTAACTGTAAGTGTGAGTGAAGATACATAGATTTCTTTCCAATTACCTCCTAATTTTCATAAGACGACATTTCCCCCGAATCTGCACCATTATGTACGCTTAAAATGGCGCAGAGAGGGGATTTTAAGTCACGATTTCAACCTCTTCTGATTTGATTAGGACCTACAGTTTAACCAACCAGCAATTAACTTTTCACGAAATAAAAACGTTAATTTAAAAGTACAGTCGACGATAGTACCTATCTTTCACGAAGCTATTATTACTTTTTCATGACTAAAGCACTCATATTATTAGTATTTTTTTATAAATAAACGTCGTTTTTACATTAACTTAATGTTTCGGCATGCTGAAATTTAAATAACACTTCTTAGGTCAACTTTTAAACTGGTTCTATGGTTATAGGGCAAAACGTAAAATATTTAATTTTTTATTAGCTGCGCCCCGCGGTTTCGATCCCGTGGGAATATCGGGATAAAATGTATCATATAATGTTAATCCTGGTTATAAACTATCTATGTGCCAAATTTCATCCAAAGTTTTGGAGTGAAAGAGCGGAGTAACAAACATCCATCCATCCATACAAACTTTCGCGGTTAAACAGGCTAAATGTTTTAAAAACATTATGATAAATACACTAAAAGAAAACATGATAATATATTACTATTCGTTCGCTGCCATTTCACATTGTAATCCCGCAAATGCCACAACAAAAACAAACAACAATCCATCTAGCTTACAAAAATTCACCAGAAAACATCCTCACCTCGTTTCACGAGTTTATACCCGCACACATACATACACATACCTAGTAGTGTGTTGTTTGAAGATTAACCCGACATCGGCAAAGTCGGATCATCAATCAAGCCTTACCCTCAACAAAGAGAAGCGGGCAGCCTGTGATTAGCGCTTCTAAATTATCTACCATCGCCGTGTGTGGAGCACTGGTGGAGAAAATGCTTTCAAACTAATTGTTAAAAGAAACCGATGTTTCTGTAAATTCAGTTTCACGGTAACGGTATCATAACATATAAAAATAATAATAATAATGGATTGGCTAATTTTCTCACTTGAAATTGAAATAGACCTCATGCCTATTTCTTACGAGCCTGATTGAGACCTGTACTTTATACAAGGGATTTGATGATTCTGCAAGGAAGTTAACCTCAATTAATATTGGTACAAGGAAATTGTACGGACTACAGTGAAAGGAAGCTTACAGTATAAGAAGGACCATTTAAATAAACTTAAAATCTCCCAATAAATAAAAGGAAAACAGAAAAGTACTTATTAAAATAAATAATTTTCTCGCACTCATTTTCCTATTCAACCATTTAATAATAATATCCTTTTCAACCACTGCTCTCGATTGTACCGCCCTACTTTTGTGAGCCGCCTGAGCATATTAAATTATCGTAATGATGAATTTACAAAAGGGGAATAACTCAGTGGCATAACGAGAATTGAACCACCACCGGCTATATTTTATAACATTATTAAACTGACATTCATAGATCTTATCTGTCGGTATGTACGTTGTAAATTATGACCGAAAGAGATATGCAAAAACGGAGCGGAATGGAATACTAATAAAAGATATTTTGTGGTAGGTTCTTTGTTGAGGTATTTCGGAATGTGGGGTAATGGGGCAACGCAATTAAATTAGCATTATTTGCGTTAAAAACGGAACAAAATAATTGAATAAATTCACAATAAATTTCTGTAATTAAGGCCCGATTTCTCAATCGACAGATAATTTTTATTCATGGAATAAAATTGACGTCTGACAGTTTTTGTATGGAAGAACTGTCAAACATTCAAAATTATGCCTCGGATAAGGATCTAGCGTCAGAAAAATCAGCCCTAAGACGTAAAATCTAGTCACAATCACCATTTTTTTTCACAGATTTATTTGAGGTGAGATTGCGACTAGATTTTTAACGGTTGTTCTTAGACATACCGGTCGACCCTTAGTTATTAAACAAAGGATTAGTTAGGGGTTGCAATCACTATTTCACAAGCATTTGGATGTGCTAACCCAAATGCCTACTAGTATCGTGCAGAGAGTATCATCAATCTAGCTTCACCTGAATTGTATTTGCATCAATCCAGCGAGTTCTACTGAATTGACCGTTGTATAGGTAGGTAATCTTGTCTGTTTATATATGTGTGTACATAAATGTTAAAATAAATAAAAATAATTTTAACTTCTCTGTCATGGCGTATTACCTATCGGTTAAATTCTGGTTTACGAAGTTGTAAAGGTTGGGTGTTCCCAACCTTTACCCAGCGTTTTCTAAAAAAAAGTTTTTTTCTTCCTGCCTATAATTTATGAAAACATTGAAATAATGTCCTAGAACCGAAATTTCGAAGACATGCGACATCTACCAACCCGCACTGGGCCCGCGTGGTGGATTACGGCCCACTCCCTCTCACAGACAGCAGGCCTGTGTCCCAGCAGTGGGAACATTATAGTGTGGCTGAGTATGTGTTGTATTCATCGAAATAAAGTTTATTTTTTTTCTTAACCCCAACATAGTTGGGAAAAACTGTTGTAGAAGAATAACAACATGATGATGGGTTCATGTCTTAATAGGGGACAGTGGGGGAATTGAGAACGGCGGGTAATTGGGAATAGCTAGGTAAGTAATACTTTCCCCCGCACTACACCGCTCCGCACCCGTTCAACTGTCGCGTACGCACTGAGGGGGGCTAGACGCGTCTGTTGAACGGGTGCGGAGCGGTGTAGTGCGGGGGAAAGTATTACTACATCTTACTATTCCCAATTACCCGCCGTTCTCAATTCCCCCACTGTCCCCCACTGTGTCATGAAATTTTAATGCATGCCGACTAACCAGAGTTTTACATGGTAGCAAAAACATAATATTGTGCTTTATCCAAAATAAAATTACACAAATCTACGACAAACACCTTTCATCAGCCTATCACAAAATTCTCATGACTGCACAGGGTGTCAAAAATTACGCTCCCAAGTTCCGATGATCAAAGCACCTGATGTGGACAAATCAGATTGAACACAAACCCAGTGACGCGTGAAGTTTAACATTTATTCAGAAACAATCAGGCGTGCAAAGCGAAAAACCTTTCAACTGAATAGCAACGCTAATCTTTTGTACTACGAACTAATTTTCTGGTCACGCAAACCATCGATCACGTATTTAAATTCATTTCTTTGCAGACGTTTTACACACTGAAGAAATAGTAGGTACATTGTACCAGTCAGTTTGATTCGATAAGGTTGGAATAAAAGTAATCGTTTCCTTGTAAATTCTAAGCTAATTTTAAGTGTGAATGGATTACGAAATGTGATGTACGAGTCGCTTAGGAATTAATTGCTGGATTAACGATTGAATCATAACGGGCAGAGTTATGATTCAATCGTTAATCGCTTTGTGTCTCTAATTTTGAGACCAACTATCAGGATATGTAATATTCCCCAAGTTGCAACAATTTCTTATACAGGGTTATTCGTAAAACACCAACAACCTCTTAAGAGGTCATTGTACTCGTCATTATGAACAACTTTTATTATGGGACCAAACCTGAAATCGCGAAACAAAATCAGCTGTTCCCTACATTTTGACGAGTTAACCAAACATAAATGTAGGGAACAGCTGATTTTTTTTCGCGATTTCAGAGGTTCTCTTAAGAGGTTGTTGGTGTTTTTCCAATAACCCTGTATATACCGGCTAACTTTTTTTACCGTCTAGACAAAAACGGTATAAAAGGTGAACGGAGTAAAAACCTATGGCACCGAAAGCTGTTTCTTTTTCTTTCAAAACCTAAAATGAAATTAACCTATCAAAAACTACTACTTATTTGAGGTAAACTTTTCACACTAAAACAAAAAAAATAAATAAAGTCAACACATAATATAAAAATTCAACTTATAGGCACCCTACTTTAAGTGCTGAAATTATCAATGAATTCGTAGCGACATTCAATCCTTTGATTGAAGCCATCGGACGGCTTCAATCAGAGGACTGAATGTAAAAAAGAGATTTGTTATTTAATTTTTTGTGAAACAAAAGAAATTTCTTTGCCAAAGGCTTCTAGTCCATTCACCTTTTATTATACCCTGTTTTTGTGATATAATATGATATACCTACTAGGAAATAAAAAAAAAACAACAAAATAATTTAGCTCTGACATTAGAGGACATAATCATTCATCATTATTTCAGCCGAAAGACGTCCACCGCTGGACATAGGCCTGCCCCAAGCTCCGACCGGTTCTGTGCTTTGTGTTCTTAGAGGAGGACATGATATTTTAATATTACACCAGAAACATTTAAATAAGTGGACATAATTATGTACGGCATTAAACAATACGACGTACCTTGTGTCAAATGAAAACGATGGCTCAGCAAATACATCAGCCAAAGGTCACAAACAGCTAGGTCGGCAAAAAACGGCAATATACTGCCGCAGTACTAAATATACCCACCCATACCTATTTATATTAGTACGTGCTGTAACAATGTTACGCAGTGTTTCAGGCCCGAACAAAAGCATTCGATCCATTACCGGGACACTAAAAGCCTATTAGTGATAGGCAGGAACATCGTTAACATAAAAGATTAATGTTTTTTAAATGAATGCTTGAAACCAGAACGTGGTTAAATGCCTAGACAATTAAGGAAATTGGCAACTCAGTCTAAAGCAGAAGGAAGAAATGTCTAAAGTCCGTTTAAAGTTTCAGCAAAGAATTTTGCCTGAGAAACTCTCTAAAATATTATGGAAGAGAAAACTTCACTTCAAAATCGGGGAAGACGCGAAAGTGTTTTATTTAACAACGTTTTGTAAGAGATATTAGGAGTCAGCGCAAGTCACTGAATTTGAAAGTTGAGTATAGGCCAGAAATGCGTGATTGAATTTATTAGATTTTGCCCTACGCTTAGCCCGCGTGGAGGTCGGAAATTATCCTACAGGATCGTACTACCGGGATAAAAAATATCTTATGTCTGAACCCTCGTCATGACCTACCTGTGTGCCGAATTTCATTGAATTCCGTTCTGCCGTTGAGGCGTGAAAAGGTAGCAGACAGGGTTACTTTCGCATTATAATATTAAGTATGTGTGATAGTTATGAGCTCAACTGTCACTAATGAAATGAGACACAATTACTTTTTCTATTGTTACCGAACTTAATACCCTACCCTAACCTAACAGACGAGAGGATTATGATAGGTAGACTGAAATGGACAAGCGATTCACTAACAACATCGAATCATTAAAACAACTTTGAAACAGAATTGAAAGTAGATAATTTCTACAAGCTAAAAACGACCACAACCTCTAAACAGTTAAATCTAATTTACAACAAACAACAGTCTGTCATTCAAAGTTTTCAGAACAACTAAACAGGAGCGTCAGGCAAAATATTTCAAAACATACTTTGTTCGCATAGAAGGTAAAGCGCAGGTTACACCGCGAGCTAAGCTAACTTAGCTTATCTTACGAAGCAGTGACTCTGTGCTCTCAATATTTTTGTAAACACACCGTTAACTAAATAAAAACAAATATATATTGGAATATATTCCAGCTTAGCTAATTGAACAACATTTACCTTTGTACATCGATTTACTCCCGAACCACTTCGCCAATATTTCTCCTTAATGTTGTAGATATGTGTAACTTCAGTTTTAGGTGAGATATTATATGGCCAATTCCCGTAATTAAAACCATTCAAAATCTAGTCGTAATCTCTTCTCAGCGATAATCAATGTCAAAAACTGGTCTTGAAATTAGAGGTATTTTGGACAGATTGAGACTGAGACCAGACTGAAAATTCTTAACATGACGAGAATTGCCCCTCAAATATTTGAGCTGGCATAACTAAGAGCAGTCCGCGTATCGAGTTGCTACTACAGTAAAGCTGAGCTGGGTCAGCTTAGCTTACGGTGTGACCTGCTCTTCAAAAATACCTACTAAAAATTCAGGGGCGAAACCCATGGCTTTGCATTTTAAGGGTCGGTTGGAAACCGCAACCATGGGTGAAGGGGATAGAACAAAATCCCATGCCTTTCCTAACCGAAGCCCCGTGAAATTACACCAAACATCTAAATATTGGATATATTATGTGGTGTACTGAGATGGGTGTTCCTACATTATACGTATATCGATCTTGGTATATGGATCAAGTTGATTATGGTTAAGAGAATGTTGTGAGAATAGGGGATCAATTAAGGCCTGCAAGGAATAAAACCCTTTCGTGATTGTTGAATGATTTCTACAAGTTCTGTCCGTTTTATAACTAATCAGCATTCGCTGCATATTTGCCAAAAATGTAAACAAATATGAGATTATGGAATAATAACTTTAATTACTGCACAATAAAGTTCAGTTTACGCTACAATTTCCAACCTTTTCAATAGTGGTAGTCACTCTGAAATCTACTAACTAACCTTAACTATAAAGTTGATATTTGTTTAACTTGAAATAACATCAATTTGAAACATAAGTTTAAATATACTTTACGTTCATTATGAACGAACGGTTACGAACAAAGGTTGCTTTAGACTATGGAGGTCTTATTAGTCTAATTAGTAAATAAATAAAAGTTTTATTACGAACAATTTATATAAATAGCAAATAGCTGCAAAAGTAACATAATGTGGCTCGGTTATCACCGGTATTATCGGTATGTATGTATATACGGAAACATCCTACTCATTTACTCAGGTAGTAAAAAAATATGAGGAGTATGTAAGGATCGTAACAGGTGACGTTCTGTAGTTTCGACAATGGGGATAATGAGTACCTTTATATGTTTGTCTTATAGAACCACCTGCACCCCAATTGCGTAACACACAATCAATCGGAATCTGAATCATTTTGAAGCAAATTGCTAATCCATTGCTTTATATGTTCGAAAAATTTGTCTGCTCAACACGTAAATAACGCAATGAATGTTGTTGAACTGTCAAAATGAAACCGATTCCGATTGATCGTGTGTTACGCAATTAGGGTGCTGGTCTATGATCGCCATGACAGCTGCAAAGATTAGATTGCCTTGGACTATGAAGGTCCTTTATCTGAACCTATGTTGCATATAGGTAGACAGTTATGCGTAAAGATCCTACTCATTTACTCAGGTAGTTAAAAATATGAGAAGTAACAACCACAAAGGATGGTAGCAGGTGGTGTTCTGTAATTTCTTCCTACGCCCATTGGAAGACCGCGTGAGTTTGTATACCTACTCGTATGTATATAGGTTTTATAGAACTAAAGTTGTCAAAAATAAAAGGCCCCTTTTGACATTTGAGAATGCATTCTTGACACCTGTCAGTTTCATACAAACGAATACGTGTTTTGCGAATTTGATATTTATTAACTACTAGAACTGTCAATGTCAAAACCGGCCTTTTGTTTTTTTACAACTTTACCTGTGGTCGCCATGACAGCTGAGCAGCTGAACAGCAGCACCACGAAAGACAAGACTGCCTTAGACTATGGAGGTTCTAAATAAACCTGAGTCGCAAACAAGTATAAGTACATAAGCAGCAACTAACCTTCTTCTATAAACAGGTAGTAAACAAATAGGTACCCACCTAAAGATAAAAAAAAACCGTAATTGCCACCACATTTAAATAATAAAATCGCTACACAAATTCATCAAAACGTGTCAAAAGGAATCCCTTGAAAACATTTCTGAAGCGCTAGCTAATAAGCAATCGATACGCCGTATGGTTTTTAATCAAAGGTTATGGAGAAAAAATGTTTTCCACATTTTATATCGTACACATATTTGTTACGCATTTCCCAGAGAGACCGAAAGCAATCTCGTATCACGACAAATGACGAACATAGAGTTACCCTTAACATACATTTACGACTCACCCTTAATAAAATGGCGACTTAATAAACTTCGCACACACGATTTTTTACTTTCATCATCTGCCTAGCGTTTTCTCCAACTATTTTGGAGTCGACTTCCAGTCTAACTGGATGCAGCTTAATACTAGTATTTTACATGGAGCGACTGCCTATCTGACATCCACAACCCAGTTACTGGGTAATACGATACCCATTGACTACCAAAATACAGTATCTCTTACAAAATGTAATAACAAAAATAGCTAAAGTAAACGGCTCAAAACATTTTAGAAAGGCAAATTGAAAAACAAGGTAAGACTGTTTGGGTAGTCAGAAGCCTGAAAGTGTTTTTAGGCTTCTGACTACCCGTAACGACTGTCAAAGATCTACGAATGACAGCCAGGACCAACAGTTTAACGTGCTTTTCAAGGCACGGAAGAATCTCGGCAAGCGTAGCTTAAAAAAAAAAAAAAAAAAAATATTTAAATAAATAAAAAAAATAAATAAAAATAAACTTAAATCTTAGAACGACCCATGCGGTGTTTATGACTTAGCCACGAGGTCCCTTTTCCTCTATTGTGACACAAATTCTAGTTTGAACTTAATTTAGCCTAACTGTCGCCTAATAGCCTATGACGGTAAATAAAGACGTTTTTCAGGACAATAATGCTTAAGACTTGATAGGGTTGCCAGATTCCTTTTTGTTTCCAAATAGGAGCCTGTCTTATCACTATCCAATCTTTCGTAAAAGGCCAATAAAAGAAATGCTGGGAAACAGTTACAGGGGAACTGATAATAGTTTAGACAGAATACAGGGTGGTTCCCTACCAACCTGTATTCCGTAGACATTTACCGTGGATTATCAAAACGAAAAATCTGCTATTTCAATAAAGAAATGTGCAATTACTACGCGGTCAAAATGTATAGAACAGCAATTATTATTATTTTTTATTACTTTCGAATAATTTCTATGATAGGGCGTTTAGAATCACGTACTCAACTCATGGTCACAGTTTGCGCGTCGATGTCCCTGCCACCCTGTGTGGTTTGTTTTACTTTTCAATTTAATTTTAAAGTTATCATTTAAAAGCTCTTGCAAATAAAAATGTTGGTACTAAAACAGCATATTGTTGGCAAAAAATTATCGTTTCAACTTTGACTTATTTTAAAACTAAACTAATAATAGTGAGGAATAATAATAACACGTTTAATGTTGCATAATATATATATATATATATTACTACGCATTCGGGGGACAACCCTAATTGCGTGAATATGTCTGTAGGTACCCCATAACTCAGTGGCCTCGCATTTTATCGCCTCATACGAGTTCATTCCTTTTAAAGGTTCGCCTTGTAAATGGAAATCCTTATATTTACGTTATATTCTGAAAGGCTAGTGTAAACAAGCTTTATGTTAGGGACAGATGAAAAGCTATATTTTTTCCTTGATAAGTGGTTTGTAAGGTACATTTTATCGCTTTTGGTACACTGTTGATGTGAGATAGAACTTTAGTGCATACATTCTGGATCACTTTCCAGAATGTATGGACTAAAGCCCTATATATTTTTTGTCTTGTATGACAGCATGGCCGATAGGTACAAAAGTGATTCATGACTTAGTAAAAAGATAAGGCTGACACTAGGTTGTGCCAGATGTATAGGTAGAGGTACCTTAGTATCATGACTGACAAAAGTCACTGTGTGTGAGAAGGCAAAAAGGCAAGGTACAAGGAATGAGGTAGGAGCACTACAACAATTTCAGTCCTACGTTCACTTAACGAGGCGAAGTGAAAACAGGAATATTAACATTGTAAATGTAGATTCTCTTCTAAACTTTATAATATTATAAAATAAGCTTCTTTTCATCCTGGATCGCAGACGAAGTCGCGGGCAAAAGCTAGTTTAAGATAAGCAAAAACCCAACTAAAGTAAACAAATGGCCGAAACTAACACGCTTGATTGGAGGATAAATAATCACAACATCACGTAATTAATTTGAGGAGGAAAATCTCTACGGGAAGCAAAAAGGTCACTTCTATTGGAAATCACATAGCTGTAACAAAATATTCGCATAACTCGCAAACAAAACAAGTAACAATAACTCCGAAATGAAGTTTACTACCGTTGTTATTACAAGATATTGGCACAGGAGTACATAAAGTAACAGAGACCAAGGTTCGTACTTTCATACAAACGCGGAAGTTTGTAAGAATGCTGATTCTCAGCCAAATTTGAATAAATGAATTTTGATTTTGATTTCACTACTACCTACATGACAATGGCTACGTCCTACGTGTATGTGAAGCTTTACCAAAACTTTTACGTACTAAGCAATCTTAGTAAGAATAGGATTGATTTTTTCGTAAATTTTACGTTTTATATGTGAAATTAACTACACTTTTGAGACACTATGCAATAATGGTTTGGAATGTCCCATCATATACAACGTGTTTTTTTTAAATCCCATAACTCTAGGGAGTCATTGTACTCATTATTATGAACAACTTTTACTATGGGACCAAACTCGAAATAGCGAAACAAAAATCTGGTGTTCCCTACATTTTGACGAGTTATACGAACATAAATGTAGGGAACCGCTGATTTTTTTTTCGCGCTTTCAGGTTTTACAATGAGCCACTAGAGTTATGGGATATAAAAAAACACGTTGTATTAATTCTGTGACGTTGTATTAGGGTCGTTCCTGATCTAATTTAGATAGCATGCGAAGAAAGGCAAATAATGGTGGTTATTAATAAATAAATAAACTTGTTATATTGGATTGGGTTATAATTTACATTGTATAGGCTATTCGTACATTTAATTGTACGAAGTCAGCTTATACTGGAAATGCATAGCTTAATTTGTCATCATGCACAGAAAAATAGGTAGAAAGGTAATGTTTATTTCTAAAGAAATCTCTACTAGCACATAGGAAAGTTTGACTTTTATGACTTCTCTCGTAAACGTCGCGCATACAATAATACATGTTATAACTGCACTATGTTCGTACCTAGTTTTACAGGATACCTGCCACAGAGCTACTTGCCACATGGTCTCTGCCGCATATCTACTCCGTGTCTGCTTTCCAAAAATAACTAAATAGCAGCCAGTGTTTATTTTCTCGGAGCGAAGTTATCATAATATTGCTGAAACGATGAAAACAAAAGCCGAGCGCTTATTGTTATAGTCTGCTATAAACTAAGGTGTGTATAAAGGTGTGTTTATAAAAGTTCTTAATATCAAGGCGTTTAGTGTTTACCCTAAAAGTGTTCCTGGGAAATTGCACTGGTTTTATATGGCTGATAAGGGGAGTGCGATTATGGGTTATAAAGTATTTCAAATTGCTTTTCATTTCAGTAAGAGTACCTTTGAGTTGCAATATATCTCTACCCTAGTGATGCTATAAAAGTTTCTTCCCCCGGTGTTCTGTAGTATTTGCCAACCCCTATGGAAAAGGTTTTATGTGAGTATGTACGTTTACCATAAAGTAGTGAACGATCTACAAATATTTGAATGGTATTCCTATTATTCTGGCAAAAATACGAGTAACACTATTTTCTTATCCGTGTCGCTATAACGACGGTTATACAAATTTTGATGGCCTAAAACTTCTCCACATCCACGGCGTTATCGGTAGCAGCGCTGAGTTCACTTTGGCTGCATGTTTTGGGGCACAAGAAGTGGAGTATAGTTTGTGACACAGCTCCACATCCAGCCCCTACTGCATTTTCAAGGTACCCCACTTTACGTGGTTCAACTTACACTTTACAATAAGACTATGACTATCATCAACATCATGATATTTTCCAATCGATGGACGTCCACTGCTAGACACTGGCCCTAACAACACGCTAACCAGGTGGGTTGTTCCTTGTAGTAATGCTATAGAGAACGCTGTTATCCATACCATAGTCGCCTCTAATGATACCCACGAGAAGAAATAGGGTAGTGCCATTCTTGGCCAATACTGAACTATAATACAGAGACCTCTGAGTTTGTTTTGGTGTTTCTTCTCTAAGTTGTCGTATAGGAAACACCGACCTGACCGACCGACCACCATCTGCCTCGCCTTTTCCCAACTATGTTGGGGTCGGCTTCCAGTCTAACTGGATGCAGCTGAATACCAGTATTTTACATGGAGCGACTGGTAAACTAAACACCGACCTTATACCTCTAGGGGGTCATTGTACTCATCATTATGAACAAGTTTTACTATGGGACCAAACCTGAAAGCGCGAAAAAAAATCAGCTGTTCCCTACATTTTTATGTTCGTATAACTCGTCAAAATGTAGGGGATTTTGGTTTCGCGATTTCGGGTTTGGTCCCATAGTAAAAGTTGTTCATAATGATGAGTACAATGACCCCCTAGAGTTATGTCGGTAAAAAAAACACATTGTATAGTATTAAAATAATTTATTTTTGACGAGAAAAAGGACGGCCGGACGGAAATAGCTCATTTATCATTTAACACTCTGTAATCAAATGTTGACCTATTTAAATAAAGTGAGCATCAACGCAAGATAATTGTTTATCGAGTGATTGGTCAATAAAAAAAACATACAAATAAAATTGGAAAATTAAAGGTAAATATGTCTGACAGTGGATTGGCCTACATAGCATGGTAATTGACTACCTATTGAGTGGATAGGGGCAACGTTCTTCAATGATAACCTCATTACATTAGGTACATGAGGTTGTTGATCTGAGCTTTTTATTGGAAATGTATGGTTTCTACATTAACTTGATTCTATTCGATCTTATTTTAAGTCCCGTGTTCCACTTGGAAGGCCCTGAACCGTCTCCGAACCTAAGTGGAAAGATGTACCTATGTGATATATGATGTGAACCTAAGTTGAACCTCGATAAGTGGGGTTACCTCGAAGGAATGGCAGCAGGGTGAAGTTGTGTCACAAACTAGACTACACCTCCAGATCTTGCCCTTTGTGCCCCAAAACATACAGTGAAAGTGACGTCTGCGCTGCCACCGATAACGTCGTGGAAGTGGCGCAGTTTTGGGAAAACAATATTTAAATATTAAATAATTTTACGGCACGGTTGGCGCAGTGGTTAAGCGATTGACTGCTGCGCTGCGTGTCGCGGGTTCGATTCCCGCACGGAACAAATATTTGTATGACCTACAATTAGTTGTTCCGGGTCTGGTTGTTTGTGTATGTGAGTTTATATGTATGTAAACGCACCCACGACACAGGAGAAATTCCTAGTGGGGGCAACGTTTTTTTATAATAATAAAAAAAAAAAACAATTACTGTCGCACCAGAGGCACAAAAAGAAGAAGAAAATTTGACTATCGGAATTACATAGAGTTTCTACAGTTACAGATTATCCACAGACATAAATTTAATTCAAAGATGGCTGTCGGCAATTACGATTTGCGGTCAAAAAACATATCTTAATCGTTCTACTACGAATAATAAAATAAAATGCCTAATAAATATCTTACTCAACGACGATAAATCAAAATCGATAAGATCTTTATGCTGATTTATTAAAACCACGATGTAAATATACCAGATTAAGTGCTGATTTTTCTATCGACATATTTTTTTTATTCGTGGAATAAAATTGACGTCTGACAGGTTTTGTCTGGAAGAACTGTCAAAAATTCAAAATCATTCCTCGGATAAAGTTTGTAATGACGTCACTCGACGAGAGATGACCTATACCCAAATTTCATGTAAAACATTATTGAATACATAACACACAAGCTTTGCTTGTGGACTGCCATGTCATGTGTCCCGCGTTCGTACCCGACTGTCGCAAGGTTCGTCTTTTTGTATTTCAAATTATTTTAAACCATTATTTATCTGCATTAAGAACTTTAATTTTATTATAAAGGCAACAGTGAGGTTGAAGGACACATTGCAACGAAAAGACTAGTCGGAGACAGACTTGTGACATGCAAATGTTCTTGAGATACCGCCATGTCGAAATAATAAATATTGTGACCGGCAATTAATCCGGAGAATCTATTTTGGTTAAGTGAAATCTTAGACAATAAAGGGGTGAGTTGCATTATGAGTTATATAGTAATTATTGTGTTAACCTAATCTGGGGTGTCCTTTTTGAGTGTACAAATTTGTATCAATTGTTCCAGCTTACCGTCACACCCTTTAATTGTTGGAGAATTCTAGTGGAAACCCAAAGTACGCATGTTAAACCGTATGTACGATTTGTCATTATTATTTCCCTTCGATATTGTTTACCACTTCGGTGGCGAAGACTCACGCCAGCCGGCAGCACCGACCGAGCATGTGTCGGTCTGTTCCATGCTCCTACCGCCACCTGTCTAAAACCCTCCTGGCGCCCTTTTATTTAGTTGTAAGTTAGATTTAGTTAGTTAAGTTTAGTGCCAAGCTCACTGCCCTTTTGGCCGGCACATCTTACAGTTATGTAATAAACCTGTGTTTAATCTTTGAGCAGTTTTACTGTCTAACCATCCGCAAATATAGTACGTAACAAGTTATCTGGTATTGGAAAAGTCATCCCTAAAATAAACATATCAAATAAAACTGCACTTGCAAATAAAAACTTTAAATAAATGGAGCCTGAAAAATATTTTTCAAAACTTGTACTGTTATGTTTAACATTCCCCCTAAAAACATTCACAGTACAGTGACGTCAAACATTTTTGCAATAAAAAATCTAGAAAAGCAATTTGTCACGAGAATACAAATAAATAACCAAATTATACAATTAAATTCCTCAAATTCATATCTTCCTAACAATTGTAAATGATATGCACAACTAAGCCAGCGGATATCCGCATTCATGCATAAATGATGCGAGGGTTACGTGCATAAGTCCTGGCTTGGAGGGCAGAATCAATAAGTCATTTGGTTACCTGTGCGGTACCTGTACCAGTTTGGTTGTGTGGGAGAATGCGGCGGAAATGGTGTACAAGACTATAGAAAATTAAAAATATTTGACGTTGTAGGTTATTTTTTACTCTGTCAAAAAGCGGTTGGCGTTGGAAGAGAGGAGTTATTGGGTGGAGACCATGAATCAGCAAGCATAGCGTGAGACGCTAGAAAGAATGACGATTTAAAAAGGTAGCTGGGACAGACGGTTTCGAACGGTGGAGAACTGGCGAAACTCGGGTCAGGCCTATGTCTAGCAGTGAACTGCGATACGCTGAGTTGATTGATCGTACCTTATAAGGAAAGGAGGAAGGAGGATCGTTTTGGTATGGAAACCAGATAAACAATGTACGATGGGCTGGTGCGCAGGCTGTGGGGCGGCTCCAACAGTGTCCTAAGGATGATTGCGAGTCGCTTAGACTGTTTGTACGTGGGTCACTGTTGTGCCGTCTCTCATGGGATGTCGCAACGGTGACCAACCGTTTTTTTTTTAAATTGTTTTCCTTGTTTTTGTTTAGTGTCTTACATAGTCGTAAGTTTTACTAACAATCTTGTTGAGTCTCTGTTACTTGATTAAAGACAATTCTATTCTATTCTATAAGACCATATTTTTTATAATAATAATAATAATAATAATTTATTTATTTGTATAGAATGCAGGTGTTACAATAATGGTGTTAGTTTCATATAATATATTCCCAGTACATTCTGCCTGTTGGCATACAAAAATACAGTGGTTAGCTTACAGATAATTTAGAATCTAGGTACTTAAATTCAAAATGAGACCATGAATCAGCTAAGTCTAAAATTATTTACAACATAATAAATGAGATAAAGTGAGGCAAATATTACAATTTATCATTTATAAAATCGATAACAGAGTAATAACATTTCTCTGTCAGCAACGACGATAGGAGTTTCTTGAATTTAATTAAGGGCTGATCCTTAATACAATTTGGCAATTTATTAAATATGATAGGTGCCATACCAATAATGTTTTTTTTAAGCAAAGCAGTGTTATATCTACCAGTACACAATAGACTCTGATATTTTGATCTCATGGCAGCAGTTCGCATCCTCGTATCATTCAATGCAGGAAATAGATGCTTGTTAGTTTTAACGAACATAGCTACTTCGAGAATGTATATACTAGGAAAAGTTAGTATTTTGTGTTTCTTGAAAAAAGGAATGCAACTATCTGTAACCTTGAGATCAAAAATGGATCTTATACACCGTTTTTGGGCTTTAAATATAGACTCTCTTTCGGAACAATTACCCCAGAATACTACACCAAACCTTAGAACAGAGACCACCAAACCGTGATATGCAACCATTAACGTATCAACATTAACCTTCTTGGATAGATTGTAGAGAGCATACGCAGACGTGCTTAATCTTTTGCAAACTTCTTCAGCCTGCGGTTTCCAAGTCAATTGACTGTCAATCAATATACCCAAGAACCTTGCCACGTTGACGCTATCAATAGTTTGTCCTTTTATTTAATTTTTAGATTTAAAGGAAGAATTTTTTGGTAGAAATGCATTATATTTGTTTTATTGAGGTTTATGATAAGATTATTGTCGTTAAGCCAGTTTATTATTAATTTGAGAGAATTATTTATTTCGTCTTCATAAAGCTCTTTGTTGAGGCAGTCTATTAGGATTGTACTGTCATCGGCAAATAACACACAAGGGTATGGGATATGTCGGGGTAGATCATTTATATACAGCAAGAATAATAATGGTCCTTATATAAAACAACAACGACAAAAAAGTATTATTACACAAAACTACTGAAACCACCACTTGACCATAATAGTGCACCCCTAGTATGTTATGGTAACATACCTACGCCAAGAAATACGTGATTTTTTTTTTGTTCAGTAAGTTTTCTTTGAAAACTCTTCAAGAAAATCGTATTTGAACTTTCGTGACAAAGCATACTAACTTAAAGTTATAATATATTTCGTTTCTAATCGTCTAACAAGCTTTAACAATAACGAGCGAACATATCGACAAGTCACCGACCGCAATAACATTAGCACTTTACAATACACGGCTATAATTACTTAGTAAATCCAATAAACAGTCCTAGCCAATTAATTGTAGGCCAATCAACACGCAAACTGAAAATTACCGCCTTTGTGTGAGTAGCGATAGAATGGGATATGAAACTGTTATGATACGTTCGATTGTAAGTTGTGCGAGGTGGCGTGTTGAAAACTGGGGGTCTACTCCGAAGTATTATCGGCCGAATGTTCGGCCGTTTCCTGCTACGAAATTACTATTTGGTTCGGTCGGTCCCGATCCTACACTCCTACACTCTTTCAAATATTGACTATGGTCCCGACCCAACTGAGCCGATCCGAACTTTTTTCGCATTTTTCAATGATATTCGGTTCGGCCATGTGTCGGTCCGATCCGAGCATTCGCACTTTGCACTTCGGAGTAGACCCCCAGGTGGTTTTTTTTTTTGGGTGTTAATTTTTTTTTACTGATAAGATTTTGTACGGTTGGTAGGTACTTTACTTAACTAATGACGACCCGTCGCTTTGGATGGTGTAGTATCCGGGACGTACGAAGCTACTTTTTTTTTGATACTATCGTATCCTTAGACGGTTGAGTGGAGTGGGACTGGGCCGATCAGTGGACCTACTCTCTATGTCGATCGACGAAGACACGGGCCCATGCGAAAGTTGTTCAAAACATCGGAATTACCCCTTACCCCGATAATTAACATTTTCACACGGGCAAATCATATCGGGTGCATGGAGAACTGCCAAAAAGTCTTGTCATTTATTCTTAGTTCGGGCTCCAAAGTAATCTTGTGTCCGTAGGTGATATGAAGTAGGAAATGCCCGTAACTTTGGATGAAACAACGGACTTTGTGCTAAGAGAGGAGACCTCCAGATGAAAAATGGGTTAAAGAACCACGGATTGGGTGCCATTAAGGCGAATATGGCGGGATGAGCTTGACTCACAACGAAAGGACTCGCAAAATATAGAATTCTCGGGAAAGTTTGCCTTGCTGCGAGAAAATACAAGCTAGTTAAATTATCTGTCAAAGATTCACGAATGACAGCCCGGACCAAAAGCTTAACGTGCTTTCCGTGGCACGGAGGGGTCTCTGTTTGCAAAGCCAATCCACGGACCAACCGCGGCAAGCTTAGCTTAACCTGATCGATCGACCCGTGCGGCTGTTATTATTTAGCCTCCCTACAATTAAAGTTATGTAGCGTAGAAAATTCTATGCAATATGTTGCCTCCTCCTGCCCAAAACGGACTAAACCTACTACAGAACAGAGGCTTTTACTATCAGACGTTTCGTAAAACAATTTCACACAACAGCTCAAACTGGATAGCGCATGTAAGGTTTGTTTCTAGTCCGTTTGAAGCGCAAAGCCGGCTGTAAGCGCCCTCCTTGCGTGTCATGGCGATGTGTAAAGCACATTAGAGATCACGCACATTGCTTTATATGTATTGGTTTGGATAGAACAGCTTGTGAATAGTTGTTACGAACTTCGCAAGGTATTATGGTTTATATTAGACCGTATTGATTATATTGTACGAGGATTCACTCGTGCAAAGGGATGGCGAAGTACATAGATCGAACTGTTAAGCTCAGAATTAACACTGGGTGTATAAAATGGCGGTAGGTCACAGGAATAATCTGCGACTCCCCAATTTACTCTAGTAAGACTTGAGGAGAAGATTTATAAAACAACGGTTAGACCTGCTGTCTTGTATGGATCAGAATGTTGGGCCACAAAAGGAATGAATAAAAGGTAACTCCATTCAGCTGAGCTGAGAATTCTAAAAGAGATGTGGGGTGATGTATTACGCGAATGGATAGAATAAGAAATGAGCTCATAAGAGGAAGTCTGAAATTGCCGCTGGTGGCTGAAAAGTTGTGTGGAAATTAGTTGTTATGATATGGGCATGTAATGCGGAGGAGTGAATAAAATGTCGTGGGTAAGTTTTAAGTATGAATGTTGGCTATGATAGTAGGGGTAGGCCAAAAAACGATGGATGGATTGTGTGATTGATGATATGGCTAGAAAGGTGATGACTACCGAGATGACGACTAACAGAGAAGTATGGAAGAAAAATACATGCTGTGCGGACCCCAAGTAAATGGGGATAAGGGTAGGAGAATGATGATCAGGTATTCATTATTGCTATATTGGTATGACAAGGTTCTGTCCTAAAGGAACAGTGACAGAAATTCTAATGTGGTAGGTTAGCATTGATGGTCGTGATAGACAGGATGCAGAAAACGGAGAACCGGGTGTTATAGCGTATAATGGGTGTCAGCCTATGTCCAGTGGACTGCGATAGGCCCAAAGGTCAACTTGATACAAAGTTATAATTAAGGTCAAAAGAATGAGGGGTTGCAGAACTAGGGGCGATTTCCAACAACATAGGCCAACCTAAGAAATAAAGTTGAAATGTCGCAGACTGTGCTTGTGACTTCAAGGACGTCTTATTAATTCCAGCAGGCATTCATGTTTATTTATATTAGTGCTTTTAACGTGTATAGTAACCAAAAGAGATAAGTAACCTGTGGGTCTACTCCGAAGTGTAAAGTGCGAATGTTCGGATCGGACCGACACATGGCCGAACCGAATATTATTGAAAAATGCGAAAAAAGCTCGGATCGGCTCAGTCGGGTCGGGACCAAGGTCAATATTTGAAAGAGTGTAGGATCGGAACCGACCGAAACAAATAGTACCTTCGTAGCAGGAAACGGCCGAGCATTCGGCCGATACTACTTCGGAGTAAAAATCACTTTATCCTAATTATTGTTCATAAGACCACCCCGTCAGGTTTGGCCACTTGGTAATTTTATTGAATAACCATTTAAAACTTTACCCTCCTATTTAATTAAGCTTTGTCGTAGTTAGGAAAAAACTGTCCGTTTAGTGTAATTAATTTTCAAGCCCAAATAAATCTTCAACCTAAAACTATCCGCCGCGCAACAAATCAAAATGATTTAAACACTTCTAGTAGTGCTTTAAGTAAATTTGTAATGGGATATTTGAATAGGATTAACAATTCTGTTAACAAATCCTGTACAGACTGGGTTCCTCTTTGGTTGCATTTGATTTACATAGAAACCTCTGATTACACTGTGTGTTGCCTTGTTGGCATACGGCAGTCTGGATGTTAAATTGAATTAATGTTAAATACTGTACAGTTAGTAGGCACTTGTTACTTCTTGTTCAATAATGATTATGTAGAGATTCTTTATCACTTTTTTAAACTAATCGGCTAAGCAGTCATTTGCAAAAGTAAAAGTATGTAAACTAAAGATTTATATCAATCTTAAAAAAATACTACATACAATACCAATTGGTTTGTCTACACATTTGTCTGGTGGAGTGGTGGGCCAGTGGTTATGGCCGCGACTTGCGTGTTCGTGGAGTACCAGCCCCAAACCCAAGCAGATACTGTAATTTGTGTAAATTATTTCATCACCACTGCTCTCAAAACTGTGAAGGAAAACATCGTGAGGAAACCGGCGTCCTCGAACCAAAAATTTGAAACATACGATATCTGCCAACCCGCATAATCCACCACACGGACTGGGTGTGGTAGATTATCACCTACCTCTTACAGAGAGGATTTGAATATGTTGATCATCAGCTAGATGGACGGACGACCTTAAGAAGGTGGCTGAGACAGGATGTGGAAGGCGGAGGACAGGGTGTTGTGGCGCAGCCTGGGTGAGGCCTATGTCCATCAGTGGACTGCGATAGGCAGAGTTGATTGATTGAGTGGGAACATTATATGCCGATTATAGTACACACGTGTCTTGTAGTCACCATAACTAGCAGCCAAAGGCACTAATATCAATTCTATTATTCATATCATTATAAGTCACAAGATCTCTAAGTTACTGAGAAAGCGCCATAATTAGGTATATCGCGGATGACTAAGGCCCTTTGTACACGGCACGGATTCTTTACGGTACGGCACATAAATCGCGCCGTAGAAAAAAGTGTCTGTCAACTAGTTTCCATAGTGATTCATACAACACTGACGACCGTGCCTACAGAAGGCGTATAGTCCGCGCCGTAGAAAAAACGTGTCCGACGGCAACAAGCTTCCATGGTGATCCATACAACACTTACGACCGCGTCTACACACGACGAATAAACCGTAGTTTTTCACGTTTAGAAAAACGTGTGTGTACACGGGTCCTAAGTGTGCAATCAGGCCGCGGTCGATCGGCGTACACTTAAATGTGTCTTCCCATACATCATAATGTTTCAAAATATATCACAGTGTCGTCGATCAACCGCTGGCTTGATGCATCCCATAGGGTTTCGCTGGCAGAGTTTTTGCGAACCCTTACCTCACCATTTTATTAAAAACAAATACCTACTGAACAATGCCTCCGTTTTCAATTAAACGCCTGTAAAACAATTGAAACGGAAATACGAAAATTAAATTCACAATCTTTAAAGGGTGTGTAATTGGTTTCCATCATTGAATCACGCTCAGACAATTGTAGCTTCAAATTCAATTTTGAACCATTTAACCCAACGTATCATCGGGTATTCTGTTAACCAACTTAAATTTATACGAGACTGAACGGAAATTGACAAACCCTTCTGCTCGCAACCCTTCTCTGTGCTCACACACACGAACGACACGCGTCGACAACAGAGGCAACTGCAACAGTCGACAACATGTATTTCAGTACAGTGCTCAAATACACGAGCGGCACGCTGACCTGACTTGTCGACGGGTGCAGCCTCTGTCGTCAACACGTATCGCTCGTGTGTATGCACCCTAATGTGACAAACTGTAATGCAGTTGTTAACATATTCTACACTTTAAGGTACCTGTCTTACTGCCGGCGATTAACGAGAATCAAGTAGAGCTAGTAACTTAAAACGAGTTGCGAGCAACTAGCAGCGAGTGTGCTACGGCGACGAGCGATTACTCGCTGGAATGCGTATGCACCAAGCGTGCGTCTATCAGCGAGTATTCTGCCCGAGCGTCGCTGAACGAGTTCTCTCTTTCATAGCTCTTGTCGCTGCAACGAACGAGTACTCGCCAGCAGTGTAAACCGTTAGCGATTAACTATGTATCTCTTTTACTTACATGGGATCTACAATATTTTAAACATTTATTGATGCATTAGGCATCTGTTCCACCGTTGACGAATAAGAGACTAGCTATCGACTATTTTCTCGCTCAAGAAACGTACGAGTCGAGATGACGGCTTATAGAGATCTAATAAGCATGTTGTGACCACACCAAATAAATTGGAATAAGGGAAAACAGAATTAAAAAAAAAGACAAAAATAATAATAATAATAATTATAAAACCTCAATTGAAAATGATAAGTAATTTATTTACGAGCTTAATAAGTAGCTCGTTCGAATTTATTATTTTTATTTATTTAGATGTAACCTACATAGTTTGGATGGCGCTGGTGACGGTGATACAATGATTAGTACAGGTACCAACGATACACTTGTTTCTGCAATGTTAAGTTTTACTTGGAAAATTATTTTTGTGAAAATAAAATTTGTTTATTTAGGTACTTATTATATTTTTTTTTTTATAATATCGAGGCTACTGACAGAAAGCTGTATGGCGCGGACGTTGCCACAAAAATAAAGGCCATTTAGGCCAAGGCTTTTAAAACGGATGAAACTAACAGTTTCGTTCCGTTTTAAAAGTACCCTTACTACCATGACCATCGGTAAATGCAGCTGTTTCCTTCAATACCCTATCAAGTTAAAGTCTTAATCAAAGTTGCTACTCATATCACACACAATGAAAGTCAATCATGAATTCATGACTGATTGCTCGACAGCCAGCAATCAGGAAGACTTCTTACTTTCTGATAGCAATCAATCAGTTGGAATTGATGTTCTTTTGTTTTGCCAGTCAATCGAAGACGTTGATGGGAATAGGATGGGAAGATGATTGTGATTAATTGGAAGTAAAGGGGGTACTATGAGCGATGAGTTAATAAACAAAGTACCTACCTACTTTGAAATATTCGTGATTATCAGAAGGCTCGTAATTTAAAACGTTCAAAATCTACTTGCAGTCTCATCTCAGCGACAAACAAATCTCAAAAACTTGTCAAAATGTAGGGAAATTAGAGGTATTTTTGACAGATTGAGACTGAGATCAAACTGACCGTTCCTACAATTAAGAGAATTGCCCCTCTGATAATATGCAAAATATATTGTCCAGAGATGTTACCAATAACAAGGTTGAATATGTTTTAATAATAAATAAAATAAAATATTTTTTATTCATCCGCATATTAGTCGCAGATGGATTGTCGAATCCGCTGTTTTACATACAATGTGTAACTGAATTAATGCACATTGTGAAAGTAGTTTGTTTAGAATCGTTTGCTGAATCGATTTCTGTCATTTTTAATGTCGGTAATTTTTTATCCCAAAAATAATTGAAACTACGTAAATTACTATCACACTTTCGCTGTACAACCAAAACTTACGAAAATGGACGAAGTACCTACTACGCTAGACCCTTATACGTGTGCGACTGTGTAAATGCGTAGATTTGTAATGTGACCACAATTTTCTACCACAATCAGTATAACTAATTTAATAAAAAAACAATGTTTTATACATAATAATAAAATGTCAGTGTATGTATTATGATTATAACATAATATTCTAATTGGGGTGTTTGGTGGTGTGCGTTAATTCCGGGACATGTTGTATATAACCGCTAGCCGTTTTACAAAACAGCTCCATTATGTAAAACAGCTGAACGACTTTTAGTGATTTTCCATATTATTTTAATGAATAGGTATATTATTTGTGGTTAAAGAATATTTATTTACTCAAAAGAAATTTACTACAAATTTCACTTAATGAGAAATATTTTAACTAATTATATAATAATTATGACATTCATGAGCGTACGGACACGCACAAATATTAAAGAAGACAACAATAAGTAATGTTCATAACAAGACATTGAAGTTATACAAACCATAGATATTATGACATAATTCAAACAAGGCAAAGGCAAGTAATAAATCCAACAAAAGTAAATAAACAAGTGGAATATCTAAAATTAGTAATACACTTTGAAGTAAGCTATGCAACAGTGATTCACTCTTGACGAGGATCACCTTCATCCTCGTCAACCAATAGCAGTCCAGTAGAATTTATACTGTTTTGATTTAGCTTAAATCCCAAGTTAGAAAAATAACCGGGCGTCTTTGGGAGTAAGTTAATCTGAAACGAAATGAACATAGTAACCGTTACTAGCGATAGCAAAGTGATTTGCTTGAAGTTTCATTTTGGTTTTTATGTTGGGGGACTTTGGAATTATCAATAAATCTTGTTAAATCATCACTACGATAGGCATCTCTTCCTTATTCTCCTGGGATTGATGTCCGAAATGTCTCGTTTAGTCATATCAAGATTAATATTCTTAGCGAGACTAAATACCTACCATGATTATTAAATTCTCTCTGGTTTCTTGATTTTCCCAAGGGACATTGTTTATTTCGATATTATTCTTGCGCGAGCATCGTTGCAAATCCTCCAACACAGTAATATAATCTTTGTATTTCTTCGCCTGTAATTCTGATATACAGATAAGATACAGACCTAGATACAGAACTAGGAGGTCTGTATCTTAAGAGATAGTGTTCGAACAGATTTTAAGTTTGTACTTACGGATAATTTATATTTTATATTTAGGTAGTAAACCTAAATATAAAATCTTAATTAAGCAATATAATAGGATGCCTGAAGACTGTAAAGATCTACGCAAAGCCTACAAAAGACGAAATACAATAGACCTCCTTGTTCCAAACTTAGTTACACGCAGCGCTCCACTTCGAGGATACTAACTTCAAATTACATTTACCAAAACTTACGAGAAGTAAATAATTCAACCTGTTTTTGGATATAATTAGAAAGAAGAATACCTAGTATTACAATGTGCACATAATCAGCCTACAATGTTCCCAAAGCTAAAACACAGGCCTCCTCTCTTCAAGACGGAGTGGGCTAATGTCATTGATTTGGAACTTAAAATAATTGCCAGAAAAGAATCAGTGATTGCGCTAAAAACGTTCCAAATTATTTCCTAAAAATGATAGCATAATCGGCCAAACTCCACGTGTCTTCCCACTGCTGGGACACAGGCCTCCTCTCGGTGAGAGGCAATGGGTCATAATCCACGACGCCGGCCCAGTGCGGGTTGATAGATATCACATGACTTCGAAGTTTTGGTTCTTGGATGCCGGTTTCCTCACGATGTTTTCCTTCACCCTTTTGAAGGCAATGTGGATGAAATTATTAACACAAAGTAAAGCTCCTGAATTCGAACCCAATACCTACAACTCGTAAGTGCGCCACAATACGTAATTCAATTTAATTAATGTAAATGGCCAGCATAATTAATATTATTTTATTGGTAAATATACACCAACAAAAAATCCTCCAGTTTGAAATAAACGAGTAAGGTAATTTTTATTATTAGGGTAAATGTCCCAATAACAGGTAACAACAAAAACTCACCTGTTTTGGCGTGCGTGCAGGTCAGGGAAATGACACAAATGAGTGTCAACACTAAATTAGAGGTCTTCATATTGAACACTTTACATTTAAGTCACTCGCATTTTCACTATACAACACTATGTTTATCTGAAAAAAAAGAAAATGTTGTTATTAGTTATTTTTGTTACACAATTTCAGTTTCTTAGAAATATTGGGTTTTGAATTTACTGGCTTAAATTCAAATCACAACTTGTATGATTTGACAGTAAAGTTGTTGATGATAAAATGGTTATAACACAGAAAGAAAGAAAGAAAGAAAATACGTTTATTTGCGGTAAACATGACGCAAAAAAGAACATAGAAAACAAATAAATAAAAAAACACACCATAAGCAAGACAGAGCCCCAACGCTAGCTAGCACACACACAAATGCACACACAAAAACACACAGCAAATTGACATTTTATCAACAATTAATTTTCCTGGCTGTATTGTATTTTCAAATTATAAAGAGAATGGGCTTTTTTATAATATTTACTTCAAGAACGACGGCTGAGCAGCACCGAATAAAATCAATCAAGTTTGCACGAAAACAACTTTTGGTCAAAACAATAGAAGTCGCACAGGAGGAGGATAGGAGCATTCTTGGTCTCGCACAGGTCTTAATTTTTTTTGTTGTTTTTACTAGGTATTTTGTTAGTTTAATGGCTGAATTTTGAATAGTCAGATAACTTTTATCTGAAGAACAATAATGACAGTTTGAAATATTTCGTATACAAAATCTATTAAACCGCGATATTTAATTTTATGCCTCAGATAAACGCTACCTGACTATTGCAAAATCAGCCCATAATCTTAGATAAACATCAAAATCTTATTGTTTTCATGATTTTGTTAGATTGAATGTTCTCTTTTATTTTATTGCTTATATTTCCTGGGCGTGTCCCAAATAAAATATTTTTCTTTCACAAAAATAAACCAAATTTTCGTTAATATCAGAAGAAAGAAAAAAAGAAAACGAGAAAGAAGAGAAAGAACGTTTATTTGCGGTAAATATGACTCAGAAAAAAACCACAAAAAAAACAATTTGGGGAAAATACGGCACATCCAAGCAAAACGGCCATCGCTCAGCATCATGCTAAGACCCTATGCGAGACAGAGCCCTAGCGCTGGTTTTCTGCGACAGCTATCTGTATAGAACAATCTAGAATGCAATAAATAACAACATTCCACCATTAAACCATTACACCAAATCTCCAAAGGAGAACAGCAATAATAAAAATTCTATTGACAGCAATTCAGACGTGACACACTTGATATCAGACCAAATGGCATAAAGTGTCTCCATGTCACTTCATGTCGGAATTTATTTAATACTTTCACTCGATAAGGCCTGCCGCAGAATGTAGAACAGCATTCCATCTCGTCAATATAAGTCAGAACGATGACCTAAATCACAGAGACGGAGCTTTCGCCTTGTATTCATGACTCCGATTCTTGCTTTGAGACAAAAGACTTTTGGTTTTGATTATTTTCGGTCCTAGTTTTGTGTATTTACTACTACTTTGACACTTTGGCATAGTTTTTGTTTTATTAGTTCAATTGTTACAGAACCTTACAGGTAATTAGAATAATTATAGATAAGTAGATGTTCTTGTGATGTACAGGATTATTTTAAATTGGCTAGTAAAACTAAGCCATCGAGATTGGTATATAGTATATCTAAACATGATCAAAAAAAATATATATATTTGATGATTATTTGTGCAGGGTCATTGATCAACCGCAGTTATTTGAAATATCAGTTTCAAAAATTGATTTTTTTTTTGTGTAAACTTCACAGACGTGATAGGTATCATGAACATCTTAAAACATAAGAAAACAGTTTTTCTCAGATCATACTTCAAGTAACAACACTAACAGCGGTAGTTATCTCAAAAAAAACAACAAATCTTTAAAAATAAATTTCATCGTGTTTCTAGATATCGTTACCGATTGATAGAATGATACATATACCTATTATACATAAACCTTCACGAAACAAGCGATACGTATGTTCGGGTCATGGGCCTCGTTACATACCATCCTAGGTAATTGTGAAATGTATATTATTTAGATATGTTTAGATGTATAATCTATGTGTGTAACTATATAAGTGCCGACAAGGGAAGAAGAAACGTAAATATCGGTAACCTTTAAGATTAGGTCTATAAACGTATGATGACACTTCGAGTAAGGATTCATGTATACGAATCTGACCCCAATATGGCTGGAAAAAGGGTAATGATGATGAAACGTGGGGGCGATATGATACTAGCATACGTAATGTAGTTTACGACGTAAAAGAGTGCCCCATTTTATTGTCCACTATGTACTGACAAGCCATTTTCTTCTCAATAAACCACAAAATTGTAACTCCAGTTTGCTTTATCGTCACAAAAATCCACACACGAAAATAAAGCCTTTGTGAAACACGTATATAAACAGGGAGAAACAAGTACGAACGACCAGTTATTACGTATTGCTCACGCATTCGCGACCACAGCGAAGCTTTGTCAGACACGACCTCTTTTTATCTTCCCCTTTCTGTATCGAACGGCCTTTGTTTGGCGAGCCGCGGCAGCGATTTAGCAATTTTCCGGTGCCAAATAGACGTGTTATTAGTGCTCCAACCCTACTTTTATTTTTTACTAATGTCATATTATTACGACGAAGGCGACGGAGTTTTGTACAAATTGAATTTTGTAAATGTGAAGAAAGGGTTAAATTTATTTTTTGTTTGCGGAAATTGGTATTTGTGGGTGCAAAAGTTTCGTGAGTTTTATTTGGTATGTCGTAGGTTGTATACTGTTGTGTGAGGGGGAAATATCCCTTATCTTGTACGGAATACTTTTGTGAGTCATCGGAAATTCAATCTGATAGTTTTTTGGAAGTTTCTTGCGAAATTGTCAATTTTTAAATCCTGAAGGATCAAACCTACATCCGTGAGTAGTTAGGAAAACTTTTATAAACAATCTTTAGTAAATCGGTGCTGATAAGCTTACTTTCACGGCATTTTCACGCTTCTCTCGAGTTTCTGATGACACAAAACGAAGTAATTCATATTTTAAGCCTCAATTCATCGGTTTATTAATCTAACTAGACGTTTACTGTCTTGTGAACTAATCTGATAGTTCTTTGGAAGAAATCAGATAATTTACATTCCATCGCCACTTAATCAGTTTGATCTTTATTGAAATGTATTCTAAGTTGATTTTTGAGTGACTATTTGAAACAAAAAGGTCATAATAAGTTTTTGGCTGCAATGGAATTTGAACTCTGTTTTGTATGACATTCAGTTTGTTGTTCCATATCTTGAAAATTATCTCAAATTCTTAATTCAAATATGGGTTCACTTAGAAACTTCTGAACCAAGCCTCATTAGTCAAATAAAAACGTCACAAAGGACGGCCATCTTGTCACACAATTGAATTTAACAACGAACTTTAAAAAAATATACCCTTGCTTTTGTATTTTCTATAGAATGAGCACTTAGTTAATTAATTTTCTTTGTACTTACATAGATACCTATTATAAGTTGAGAGAATAAATTATAACTGAGAATCTCTTAACTTTATTTTAAAAGGTGCCGCAGACAGGCGCGTCGCGTTACTGGTTGAACAATTTCCATGAAGTTTTCGCAGAGATTGATCTACTAGAATCGCGTCGCGCCTATCTGCGGGATCCTTAAAAGGTCCTTAGAAGGTTTTTACGACTTTGCAAAATATAGACTTCTTTTACTATATTGAAGTTTTATTTCAATGTATGAAATATATTTTATATGAATATGATATACCTTTGTTATATTACCTTCCGAAATAAATACAACATTTAGGGCTGATTTTCCATCGCCAGATAACTTTTATTCGAGTAATAAAACTGACGTTTGACAGTTTTTGTATAAAATAATTGTCAAAATTTCAAAATTATTCCACGAATAAAGTTATCAGATGATTGAAAAATCAACCCTTAGAAGCACCACGTGGTCAAACAGACCGACACAAAAACAAACTTTAATATACTTACCTATGTTATGTACTTATAGTGATTGTATTTATTGTATTTTAAGTTCCATACATAATATACATAGCTTAATTAAAATTTAATTATTATTTTATAAACTAAATATCGAAAATACTATATTGTCCGAGGCAAAACTAATCCATTCAAAGTACATTAGGGACCAGCACACATAACCTGGTAAAGTGGGGCTACCTTGATGCTACGGTAGTAGGGTGTGATTATGGAACTATGTCGCAAACCATGCTCCACTTCCTACCGTGCCCTCTGTGTCCCAAAGCATGCGGTCAAAGTGACCTCTTTGCTGCCACCGACAACGCCGTAGAAGTGACGAAGTTATGGGATACCAAGACTTAAAATACAGTCATGCCAGCGTTAATATTAGGGACCAGGGCAAAGTATTACGGAGATAAGCAAATGAAAAAGTGGCTCCTTCATTATTTATTTATTAATCAAATAGTTGTTTTTTTTTTGTTTAGCCAAGTCCGTCTTTTTCTAAAATTGCGCCTATTTCCCCGAAGGGTTAGACAGACGTGTGCCTATAGTATACCCACATTTCACCAGCTCTGTTTATGTCCCATGTAATAAGGGGCGAGTAATTGCCATGAACCGGGCGCACATCCAGACTCCGGTGTACAGACGCCAGCAGGTCAAGCTACCCGAAACTGTCAGATTTTCCCAATCAACCTTGAACCTTAATGCTTTAGCGATAAAGTTGAAAATCTATTAAAGAAATTTGACAGATTGTAGTAGCTTGATGTGCTGGCGTCTGTACTAGCGAGAAATTCCTTTGAGAAAACTTTGCATGATTTGGGAATCGAACTCAGAACCTCATGATCACCAGCGCTTGCGACTACTCGACTAACGAGGCAGTTCAAATATACTTATACAGTGAAACTTGACTTTTTGTGAAACCTATACAGTGAAAACGTTATCAGTACGTGAAAAACTGAAGTTAATATTCGTTTATGAAAGTGGGAAGACGCGCGATGAAGTCTGTGTCGAATTTAATGTGCCAAAATCTACTCTTTGTAGAATAATTCAGAATAAAAATAAAATTCAAGCACAATGTTCTGAAGGACAAGGAAAACCAAAACGTCTACTTTTTTCAGAAAATCCTAAACTTGAACACTGTTGGCTGACATGGGTCAAGCAACTTCGTTACAAAAACGTTCCGGTAAGTGGACCGATGATTAAAGAAAAGGCACAAGAGTTCGCGCGAAGGCTCGGTATTAATAATTTTAACAAAAAACGCAAAAAAGGAACGCTATAGTTTTCAACGCAAATTGTGGAGAAAGTAACGCTGTTGGTGTTAACAAATGTAGCCAATGGATTGAAGACCTGCCAGTTCTTCTGCGCAATTATTCTGTTGATGATATTTTTAACGCATATTTTTAACGAAGCGGGTTTATTTTATAAGTGTCTACCCGATAAAACTTTCACTTTAAAAGGTGAGTCCTGTCATGGCGGAAAACTTAGTAAAGAGCGCGTTACAAAACTTCTGGGTGCTAACATGTCAGGAACTGAAAAGCTGCCTATAAAACTCCAAGATGTTTGAAAGGTGTTAAAACTTTGCCTGTGAATTACCAAATTAATAAAAAAGCATGGATGACATCTACTATTTTTTCCGATTGGTTAAAGAATTTGAACCAAGTAATGAAAGCCCAGAAGCGAAAAATTTCTCACAATAATATGCCCGAGCTAAGCCACATTAAACTCGTGTATCTGCCTGCGAATACGACAAGTAAATTGCAGCCAATGGATCAAGGCATCATCATCATTTTCATCATTTTCCTGCCCTTATCCCATGTTACTTGGGGTCGGCGCAACACGTTTTCTTCTTCCATTCTCCCCTGTCAACTGTCACGCTATCATTCACTCCCTTCTCTTTCATATCATTCCTCACACAATCCATCCATCTTTTCTTCGGCCTTCCTCTCCCTCTCCATCCATCAACATGTATATTCATCACTCTTTTAGTCACATGCGTTTCGTCCCTTCTCATCACATGCCCATACCAAGCTAAACGATTTTCAATCAAGGATCAAGGCATCATCAACAATTTCAAAATGTATTACGGAAAAAAAGATGTTCAACATGTTATTAAATCTGTAGAAGACAATCAGTGCCCACAAATCAATGTTCTTCAGGCGATGAGATTTGCTAGGAAAGGTTTTCTGTGACCAAAACTACTATAGTAAACTGCTTTAAAAAATCTGGATTTAAATCTGAAGTAACAACTGTATCTGAAAGCTTACAAGAGGAGGAAGGAAACTTTGAAATTGATCCTGAAGATTGGAACCTAGCCACCAGCAACGACAGTAATCAACAGCCAACATTCAAAAATTTTATAAACGTCGACGACGATTTAATAGTTTCAGGAGAACTTACTGAAACCGACATTGTTCATGCCTTCTTGTTTTCTTCATTGAAAAATGAAGAAGAAAGAAAACGCAGTGCGCGATAAAATCCCGCCGCGATATTTTTCCGTTCGTGCGATCGTCTAATACTCGTCTGAAAGCAGTTGCGTGTTCCTCGTTTGCGTTCATTATTGTTGTGTTACGCCTACATTACTTTTAACGTTATGGTATAAATAAAAAAATGTCTTTAAAGGATGGAGCATTTCTCATGACCTTATTCTTATAGTAACCACCCTATTTTGACAAATTAACAACAATTTGTCAAAATTGATGAAATTAATTATTTATGTGTTTTCCTAAATAAAATGTTACTACCATAGAAAGAACGAAAGAGTATTTATTCTCGCACAGAAATACTATAAACTAAACTAAACACAATCATCGAAACAAAATTCAAACGTATACAGAGTGGCAGGGACATCGACGCGCAAACTTAAACCATGAATTCAGCACGTCGGTCTAGGAGTACAATTTTGTTGTAGGTTATCTAAAAAACCAGCTGTTACATGTATTTTTTGATTGCGTTGGCTTAGAAGTTTTATTTTTTTACAGCTCTAAGGGTCAGTAGACTTGAGTATTTGATATAAATTCCAGCTTGATACCTCCACGCGTTCCTGAGAAAAAGGGTCTTGACAGACAGACGGACGGACGGACAACAAAGTGATCCTATATGGGTTCCGTTTTTTCCTTTCGAGTTACGGAACCCTAAAAGGTGCTAAAATTGTATGGAACAGATTTTTTTAGGGTTCCGTATCTCGAAAGGAAAAATCGGAACCCTTATAGGATCACTTTGTTGTCGGTCCGTCCGTCCGTCTGTCTGTCAAGACCCTAGTCCGACTCGCACTTGGCCGGTTTTTATTTTTATAGCGACGAAAAATTTCAGCACCTTGTTAATCATTTTCTGGAGAAAAAAAAACATGTTCTGCAAACCATGGTTACATTTTGCGCGTCGATGTTCCTGCCATCCTGTACGTATTTAAGAAAAACAGAAAGTCCTGTATGAATTCAAAAGCCTCCTATCTCAGCATGATGCTGCGACATTTAAAATTAAACGTCGCAGCGCTAGTATTCTGATACTACTGTCCCACGCTGGCGGGTAGTATTAAAGAAAACTTACTAAACGTACTAAGTATTCATGTGATACCTATATTCAAATTTTATTTCGAGTAAACAAAATATCAAATTTATTTTGAAGGTAATTAAGTTGATTTCAGAGTGACTAGCACTATTGAAAAAGTTATAAAAATGTTTAAAGTTCTAGCGTAAACTGAACATTATTATGTAGGAAATAAAGTAGTTTTTCCATAAACTCATATTTGTTTACATTTCTGGCGAATATGTCGCGATTCAAATTTACATACGTCTTCTTTGCTTATTTCCAAAATAACGGCTGCCAAATTGAGGTTGCTTTACCTAATTTGCCGCCAATGTCTTTACCTTTAATAAATTCCTTTGTAAATATTCAAATGGATTTTACTTTGCGAACAGGAATACAGTGAGAGCAGTACTGTAGTGGCCCAGTCGTAACGGCCGCGCCTCATGAGTTTTACGACAGGTGCTTTACTTTGTGTAAATAATTTCATCACCACTGCTCTCAAAACGGTGAAGGAAAACATCGTGAGGAAACTGGCATGTACTAGAACCAAACATTAGAAGACATGTGTCATCTTCCAACACGCTTGGGCCCGCGTGGTGGATTACGGCCCTCTCCCTCTAAAAGGAGGCCTGTGTCCAGCGGTGGAAACATTATAGGCTGCTTATGGACAGAAAGAAAATCAATAAGAAAGAACAAATTCTATCGCTACAAAATAACATCATTATTTTATATCAACTTTATCAATCCTGAACCTTTAACAAAACAGCCAGGAAAGCAAAATATTCCTTCATTACCAACCCGAAATGGTAATGACGTGCCCCAAAAATATTCCATTTCACGGTGCGTCATTATTAATAAAGGTGCATAATGCGACAACCAGAGAATAACGTAACGCTACGGAAATGAAACCGGTAATGATGACAGATACGCGGCAATGAATTGACAGAAATGTGGCGACGAATTGACATAAACATGGCAATGAATTGACAGTCCGGGCAGATGGTAACGACTTGGTTTTAATAAGAAATACTCTATGGGTTTCATTTTGTGGGTGGAAAAATGCTTTTCACTTTGTGAAATTTTCGACAACGTTAATGTGTACATTGCAGTTTTGAATCGAAATATTATGACATTTAGCATCCAACACTTTGCGTTAGTCTGCCTGCTGTTGTCTCGAATTCTTATAACATTAATTATACGACTTATAAATTGGTGTCAGTTGTATATTATATTTAGTGACAAGGCAACATTGTCTGTCGGATGTGTTCGGTGGTAAAACCCTATCTTTTTTTAATTTTGTGGTTCATTATTAAACATTTTTTTCATCAAGTAATGATGATGAGTGTATTAATTAATTACACCTACAAAAACACTCGAGCAGAATCGAGCGGCAGAATGGGTCAGCTGTCAATAATGACAATCCCCAACATCACGAGGAATGACCGCTCACCTAAATTTTCACGGTGAGATTTTTACGTAAATAGCATTGCTAGTATTTGGTTATGAATTCCTACAACGCGTACATAATTTAAATAAAAATATTAACCCTGAAATAAAAAGCAGTTTCCAATCTGATAGACATTCCACTTAAAAATAAACCAACAACATTTAAAATCCGCATTTTAACTTGAATTTACGGGCTCGCAACCGTTGAGATTACGTCAAAATTTCAACGGGGAAATATATTTGGAATTGTCGATGGCGATACGGGGCCCCTTTCTCGGTACAACGGTACTTCGGACCGCGAAAGTGGTGGCACCTTGACATTTCGTTTAGGCTTGGTATAAAACCACAAAAAACATGTGAAGGGTTAAACCGTTGACGGCGACCGTGTGTGGGTGAAGAATGGGGTGCCGTGATTGTGAATTGTTGGATTTCTTTTATTGTGTTTGAGATTCGTTTATGTAGGGAATTTTTATTAGAAGGAATACGGAGACAGTGGAACTCAATGGAACTCCTGTCTGTCTTCCTGTCACATGCGCTTTTATAGTGAACAGGCTCGTGTTTGTGTCAGGATTTAGATATTTGTAGTTTGTTTTGCAGTTCATATTTTAGTGTTTTGGCTCTTTTCAAACAACATTAATCCATTTCACAAACCAATATAATTATCAAGATTTTTTTTAGCTGATGATATAACAAGTTTCTGGCAAGTTGGAGTTTAATCCTAAATGTTTACTTTATATTTTTAACACATCATCTGTAATATTAAAATAATAATTACATAATTTAAAAGCTAACAATATTAAAATAATAATAATTTATGTTAGTTGGTATGAGCGATTAAAAGGTCAAATGTGCGCTTTTATAATTTCTGACGTCCGTATAATGTACGGAGCATGCTATAACGTGCTCGTTTCTCCATAAATTATATGGACAAACGTTATAACGTTATCGTGGATGAAAATTTAAAAGCGTCTTCATATTATATTTCCATACATTTTATTTCCCTGTGCTATCGTAATCCTGACGGATAATATTGTCACGTTAGTAATTACTAAAGCGTCCAAAGGCTAGAGAATCACCAAAATTCCAAATAGGTCAAAATTCACATTTACAACAAATTCCGTATAACAGCACATTCACCAAAAAACATTACAATGCAAGCCAAAAAAAATCTTTTCGCCTATTTTAAAGCGAAGGTGAAAAAGCAAAAACAGCGCTGTAAACCAAAACGGTTGGCGCTTAAAGCGACTAGAAAACTGCGAACTATCTCTGCATTACGGTTGGAATCTCGCCATAACCGTCGGCCGCAGGTTTACCGTACGGTCCCAGTGTTATTGTAGTATTATTACTTTTCACGCTGGCATTTAAGGGTTACGAAGTGGCGAAGAATATTTTTATATTATGTGTCGAGTCTTGTGAGAGCGGGCGTGTCTTGTAGCGGCTTTCTTATATGTGTTGGGATTTGAATCGGAGTTACTATGAAGAATGTGTTTTGTTTTTTAAAGATGGCGAACTGTGTTGGTCTGTGTACTTTTACAATGTTCTGGGTTTGGGTCGACCTTTCTTCTCAGAGTCTTTCTAGTCAAATAGGACACGTCGACCTTATCTAGCTTATTGTTTTATTTTATAATATGACGTGTAGAAATTATTCCGATATCCTCTTTACAGAGTGAACAATTTCATATAATTTCAATACAACCTACTTGATCAATTAATACATTTAAATCGTGCTGGTCACCTCATTTTGTTGATAATACAACCTGGTTTTTATTTTTTTCTTCTTGATTTTCATTTTCAACAACATCCGCTCGTCAGGGCTTTGCCAGTAAACCGACGAAGTAGCGGCCAACAAGTACATGCGCATGCATACACATGCGGCGACATCGCAACTCAGGGCGGGCGGTGATGTCGTATGTGAGGCACCACGGCTGAGGGTTGGAGGCCGCGGCGGGAGAAGAGTGCGCCGCTCTCCCTACCTTCCGCGGCCTTAACGGGGTCGCCACTGTGTGACGGCGGACGCGGTGGGGCCGCAGGGGAGGAGGAGTGTTAATATGACGTTGGCTAGTCTCCCTATCCTCTGCGGCCGAAAATTGGCAGGCGGCGGGGCCAATGACCTGACCCGTCGCAGGGGTACCAAGGGTGCCCAGACACGGGGTCGTCTGGCGCCCATGTGCTGGTTTGGTCCCTGGGGTGGTCACGGCGTGCTATGTGTTCTGGTGCGCGCGTGATGGGGAGCACTCCCCAGAGGAGGGGCCGGTGACGGACAGCCGCTGGTTCACGGATGAGTGCTAACGCGTGCACGTGTTCCCACCGTAAGCGGCAGAGGAGGACACCGTGAAGTTTTAGTGGGTTAGAGTCCCACATAACTGCACTATCTCCCCGTGGTAGTGCAGAATGCATGAGCATTTCTCCACGATAAAAAAAAAACTCGGCAGAAGACTAACCAAGCATAAGCATAATCAGTGTATAATATTCCCACTGTCGGGACACTGGGCTCTTCTTTGTGAGAAGGAGCGGGTCGTAATCCACCACGCGGGTGGGGTGTCAAATTTCTTCGAATCGAGACTGGTTAGTCTTAATTCGAAGAAAGACGCCGCAAAAACAGACCAATAAAGGTGACAAAAAAGTTTCCACTTCGTAACGTGCCCCGAGAATATTTTCCTTTCATACATTAACTATCGCACGGAGACTCATTCGCAGGTACTTGGTGTTCCAAGTGTTATTATACTTTTATTGCTACCGCACCAGCATTAAGGGTTATGTTAAGGAAAGGAATTTTATTTTATGTAACGTGACACGTGCTGTCTTGGGACCGTGTGACGTGCGTGTAATGCGATTTTGATTGCTATTCTTTTTGTGATCGCTTTTAGATATAATTTCTATTATTTTGGCAAGTTATTGCTATTAGTTGAGTTCTATTATACCAGGCCTAGTCAGTAGGGTTCTATTGTAAGTTGAAGATTAATCGATTGGCTAGGTTCTATCAAATATTTTTTTGTCTGTAATTGCAGATGATGAAAATCATAAACTGCTTCCACCGTCCACAATTTCCATCGCCATTAATTACCTTCTCATTGCGGCTGCAAACTTGTACCTAAGGCAAGCATAGCTAAAGCGTCCGTTTAACACACTGTACGCAGACAGATGGAAAGCGTTTTAATAACTATTCAGTCCCGGCTAACTCACAATAATAATAAATTATTATTTCAAAATTATTCCTCGAATATCGTTAACAGATGATTGAAAAATCAGCACTAAATGCTATATGATTTTATTTCTGTAAGGGCTGATTTTTCCATCGCCAGATAACTTCTATTCGGGGAATAAAATTGACTTTTGACATAACTTTGAAATAACTGTCAAAATTTCAAAATTATTCCTCGAATAAAGTTATCACATGATTGAAAAATCAGCCCTAAGAAGGTTTGTACAACAAACACTTTTATACGTCAATCATATTTTAAAAACTACAAGAGATCGGCATTTCCTATCTGACTATTCTGAGATGAAAGGCCGAAACAAACTCAGAGGTCACGTTCTCTTTTGAAGTCCAGAAAAATTCTTGTTCAGATCATGTAAAGACCATGTAGATCTCTTTGTATGCACGTGTTTCTGTGACAAATAATCCTATTTTTTATTCTTTCTTAGATTGGTGTCTGAAATGGTATTTTGAGGAAAGAACCACACAGATTGAGTAGACTATATTATAGCCTGAAGTTATAGCCTGTCCGTTAGGTAAACCGTTTTTTGATAGCTGCCTTAGAACGTACATATTCCAGATTACGCAAAAGTTAACTTCGTAACACATTTTCCCAACTACAGCAGCAGCCGGCAACATACGAAACAAATGAACTACGAAAGGCACCTACCAGTCAATAATATTGCACGTAATGACGTGTAAGAATCGGCTCATTCGGCTCGCATGCACTGTAGAGCACAATTACATTACTATTCATTAAAAGGCTTCCTCTGTGGAACGTGTTTCCCGTCGTAAATTAAATTTCCCAGATTCTACGCCATAAGTGTACAATGCACCGGTTTAAATTTTACAGGCGTTTGTGTGTGGCAGCTAGGATGGCGGGTTGTGGAGTTCATTTATTTTACAAACTCTAGAATATGATTAAATATAAATAATATTTATTTGCATAAAACATGGTATACAAAGTTGATTTAAAAATAAATTATAGAGCATACATGTTTTCATCCTAGTATGCAAATATTAAAGGTTACATTATAAAATGTTTACCATCAGCAAATTATTTTATGCTGTAAAAATGATTAGTGTTAAACCATTTATGTAGGTTTTAAACAAACCTAAGATCTAAAGTTTTTAAATCACTTGGAATTTTATTATACCTACATGTATCCGAACACACATAGCTAAACAGCTTTATTTTCCTATGATTTAAGTCATGAAAAGGTTACCGAGACCTCTCCGTGCCTCGGAAAGCAAGTTAAGCCGTTGGTCCCGGCTGTTCGAGGATCTTTGACAGTCGTTACGGGTCGTCAAAAGCCTGAAAATCTGAGAACCAGTCTAACCATGGGGTATCGTATTACCCAGGTACTGGGTTGTGGAGGTCAGATGTAAAATACTGGTATTCAGCTGCAAACGGTTAGACTGGCAGCCGACCCCAATATAGTTGGGAAAAGGTTAGGCAGATGATGATGAAGTAATGAAAGGTTGTGAATATGGTCGTAAGTTGTAGGGCCTGAACAGTGCGTGGTATAAACTTACCAAGGTGTCGATCTTGATAGAGGTTCGATACTATATAAGCAGGGGGTGGTGTGAATTTATATCCAACGTTCGAAGAACTGTGTATGTCGGGTTTGTTACTGTAATATTAGATCAACCGAGTTAAATGTAGAGTTCGTTCGGTAACACTACACTGTTACGCCAGTCAACGTAGACACAAAAATCGCTTTTAAATCGCAACAATTTATATTGTACTGAATTTTTGGGATGTTGTTAGGATAAATACCAATATTGTAAAACAAAGTTCTTACTGCGTGCCTGCGTGGTGCTCGACATTCTCGGACATCTCTCAGTTTTTGACATAGCACTTCTAAAAAGTCATCCTTCAAGTAGGTATACAAATAATGAATTTATTTTTTATTTTATTTCATATCAGTTTCTGCCTGTGACTTCCATCCACGTGGAAATCAAATATACTATAAGACATATCCTATGGAAGTTGGCAATAATGTAGATTTGTATTAATGAAATATTTTTAAAAGCGGTAATTTTTGAAAGTATTGAACCGATTACATCGAATCAGTACTTTCAAAAATTACCGCTTGCAAACAAACAAACAATGTCATGTCTTTAAATAATAAAAAAAAAAATATAATATGTTTATCTATCTCCACAAATTACATTCTTATACATATTAAGTTGACAGGTATTTCCACAATAATAATAAATAATAATCTTTGTAATATAAGTTTAGGGTGGAACCTCAGCAATCGCTAGTTTTAAAGCCCTAACTGTGTTATTATAAAACCCTCTAATTGGACGCAGTATCGCGTTGCATGTGAGAACAACGGATTTCATAACAAGTTGGCGTTTTTTAAGTACTTCTAAATCGCCACATACTTTCTTTGAAATGCGAAAACGTTAATTTGGTGCTAAGCAATTTAGATACGGTGGTAATGGGCATTGTTTCACGTATGGAAGTGGTATGGAGGAATGGAGAAATGTAACCTAATTTTAAGTGGCGCCGAAGTGATTCAAAAGTATGTGATTGTAAATTATACCAAACATTTACTACTTCAATTCAATTTCAATTTCTAATTTTGATCATCTACTTTTGCTGTTGACTGTACATGGGACTTAAACATAATTGGCGAAATGTGGGTGTAGGTACTATGGATACATCTCTGCCCAACCCTTCGAGCAAACAAGGAGTAATGTTATGTTATTATCAAACACCATTCTGCTTGAGGCATTTAGATAATGTTACGATTGTTTTATGCAGAATATAACACGAAAAACATTACTCAACAAGCTCATAAAAATTATGTTATTTAAAGCTTAGAGCTGTCAATGCGCTCTATAAACATTTTATAGTACAAAACGCTTTTAGCAACCCCAGTTTATGACAGCCAAAATGCTCTAAGTATCCACAAAAGAGGCATACCTTCGCGTTACTTAACTTTATTCTACTTAAAAAAGAAAAAAAACCGCAACACTTTTGTCTCGTAAAAGAAACACTGGAACACATTTCATAAAAGAAAGCAGAAAAAAAGAAAAAAAAAACTGAAACAGATTTCCTCTCAAACGTACCGCGGACGACGGAGAATTCAATTTCCTGTGAAAAAATCCAGAACGGACGGAAAATAAATCGAGTAAACCATGTACCTATTGACCGAGCGTTTTACATAAGATTAGTGTTTGGGGATCGAGCAAAGGGACTTTTTAAAGCTGGGGGTGGTATGATTACTGTTAGGAAAACAGGTATCAACCAGTTTTAGGAACTTTATCTAGATAACTATATGTCACAGTAAGATGGTTGAACGGTCTTACCAAGGGGTATCGTATTATCCCGTAAAGGTTGTCGAGGTCAGATAGGCAGTCGCTCCATGTAAAATACTGGTATTCAGCTGCATCCGGTTAGACTAAAAGCCGACCCCAACATAGTTAGGAAAGGCTAGATGATGATACCTACTACTTTGCGAAATCATGTAAGGCAACAAGACGTTGGCAGGATCGACCGAAAGGGTTACCGCTGGCCTGGAACAGAAAGGGCTAAGGAAGGAACACGGGTGGGTTTTAGTAAGAGTCTGACACTCCCTTCCGCTCCACTCAGAGCGTCATGCGGTCATGGGGTCATTTGATGATTTCCCATCAAAAAAAAAAAAAGTCTATCGATCAAATTACGCAACTTCACAATGAATGGTTAACTTTAAGTGTCTGTTTGTATGTGAAAATAACAGCTTTTCAATAAATGAATATGAAAGTATATACTCCAAGTATGTACGGTACAACAAAAAAACAATTGTTAAAATTTTTGTCTATTTTGTTCCCGGTAATTTTCGTAACGGCTGGACTGATTTTGACGGGACTTTCACTGACAGACAGCTGCTGTTAAAAGTTTTATTTTGGAAAAAGAATTAGGAATCCGCGTAGAAAAAACCAATACATCCAATTTATTTTCCTACATGCACATGAACGAAGTCGCGGGCACAGCTAGTTGTTATTCTAAGACTGAGTAGAAGGTACACTGCTTCCAAAATATGTCAGAAAAATTGTGTAGTGAAAAAAACATAATGTACACTAACGTTGGTGTATTGCATAAAAACATCTAATAAATTGTAATAAAAATATTAAATAAACTATCATAATCTCAGAGCGCCTTTGTTTTATAAATCACAAAATATACGTGTGTTTCAGCAGGAGCCCTATATCAAATTATTTAAAGCTAGCAAAGAATTTTAATTGAAACGTAACTCGGGGATACCTCAGCTGCAGTCGCGTTTTAATTTAATTACATTAATTGTAATTTCATGCACCCGGCTCTATCAAAAGTCGTACCAAAAAGTCCCATGCATCAAGATCAAAATATTATAGTAATCAATTTCATATTTTTTTACGACATTACGCGTCGTGGATTTGATTTTTGAACAGGGAATTATAAGCCCGGAATACACATGCCTGTAACTTGCACTAAAGTATGCGAGTAGCTTGCATGCCGTGTGCCATAACAAATTCTGATTGGTGAATAGGTACCATACTGGCATGCAAGCTACTTGCACACTTATGTGCAAGTTACAGGCATGTGTATTCTGGGCTTAATGTAAAGTAAAAAAGTGTTGATATTGTATTATTCCTTTTACACACTCCGCCACTACGGAATCCGGAACAATGCTCTGAATCTTCTTACTTCATACTTGAGTAACAGGATTCAGAGCGTTGTCGTTAATGGAAAAAGATCTCCCGGATCTATAGTAACAATGGGAGTCCCACAGGGCTCAATTCTTGGTCCTTTCTTGTTTCTTATTTATATAAATGACTTGCCGTACCTCATAAAGGATAATCATGATATAGTGTTGTTTGCCGATGACACTTCACTTTTATTTAAACTTAAACGTCAGCAGCTGGTTACTGACGATGTAAATAGCGCGATCTCTAAAGTAGTCCACTGGTTCAATGTTAATAATTTACTTTTAAACGAGAAAAAAACTAAATGCATTAAGTTTACGCTACCTCACGTTAGGCAGGTGAAAACGAATGTGTTGATAAAGGGCGAAGAATTGAATCCTGAAGACAGCACAGTATTCTTGGGCATAACTTTGGATGCTAAGCTTCAGTGGGGTCCACATATAGATAAATTGTCAAAAAAGCTAAGTTCCGCAGCATACGCTGTTAGAAAAATTCGTAATTTAACTGATATAGAGACAGCCCGCTTAGTGTACTTTAGCTATTTTCATAGTGTAATGTCGTACGGTATTCTATTGTGGGGAAATGCCGCCGATATTCAGACTATCTTTGTTTTGCAGAAGCGAGCTGTTCGATCAATTTATAAATTAAGTCCGAGACACTCGCTCAGAGACAAATTTAAAGAGATTAATGTTATGACTGTGCCTTCTCAATATATTTATGAAAATCTTTTATATGCCCATAGAAACATAAAATTGTTTAAAAAATACAGTGATATCCATGATATAAATACTAGGAACAAACACAAATTTGTTGTACCTATAACAAGGCTCAAGAAAATAGGTGGCTCGTTCAGATGCCAATGTATACGCTTTTACAATAAAGTTCCAAGCCCCGTTCAAGATCTAAGCCTTAATAAATTCAAATCATTCATTAAACGTAAGTTGTGCCAGAAAGCCTTTTATACCGTTAAGGATTATATCGAGGACAAAAAGGCTTGGGATTGAGATGCTTCCAATTTTTTACCTATGTAGTGTTCTTATTTTTCTGTTTTGTTGTTGTTTTTCTTTTTTATATACACTTTGACATCAATGAATTCTATATATAAGTACTGTGACATTTGCTTACTTTGTAAAGTATTCTATTATTTTAATTATTGTGAATGTGAAGACTATGTGGGTCACTTTATTTTTATTATATTTTATTTTTCTCTCTGTTCTCTTAGTTTTGTCATGGTCTGGCAGTTTGAGTAATTAATGCGGCCTACCCAAATGTCCTTTCTTTGGTATTGTTCGTCGAATCGTCGAGCTCCTTAAGTTTTGAGTTGAGCTGCACTGATTTCTGACAAATGCGTGCACTGACTGGACAGGTCCTCTCAATCTGTGTGGTTCTTTCCTCAAAAGACCATCTCAGACATCGACCTGCATGGTCTTCATATGATCTGACCAAGATTATGTCTGGACTTTAAAAGAGACTGTGACCTCTGAGTTTGTTTCGGCCTTTCTTCTCAGAGTAGTCAGATAGGAAACGCCGACCTCATCTAGTTTTAAAATATGATTGACGTGTAAAAGTGTTTGTACAAACCTACTTACAAAATAAAATCATTTATCATTTATCATTTATCATTTACATGACGTTCCATTTCAAATGACGGGATTAATATAACCTTAATTTTAAAAGTGTCATGATCACGTCTATCAAAAAACATATAAAAAAATATACTTTTCTAAATTAATTAAAAATAACTAGAATATAATAAAATATAATTTTTACTTAAACGACTATAATTTTTTTAGAGCAATAATAGCCGTTCGGTTATTTCTATTTTTTTTTTTAAATCTTCGATACCCGGGTTTTGTTTACAAAAATAACTTTTGTAGGAGTTATATGATAAGTGTAGTCTATAAAAACCAAAGTTTAATTTTGATACAGCATGGTACGGGATTTCATACATCCATGGGCATTGTCGTTTCTAACAAATTATTTAAACCTAGTCGAAAAACTCCTAGTAATCCAGTTCGTCCGCAGTAGAACAAGCATGACACAAGCAGCTTAAGTTCACCTCGTTTTAAATTCAAACTATAAATGCGAAGATAATTTTGTCTGTCTGTTATCTTTTCACGCCTTAAAACCTAGGTTAGGACATAGTAGGATACTTGTATCCCTGTAGTATCTTCCCGTATGATTATTCCAGACGAGTGAGTGCGAGTGAAATCATACCTGGCAAAATACAGGAAGAATTGCCTACCTAACCATTTACAGTATAGAAATATGATGTAAAGATAAGACCTCTTTGAAGCTTTTCAAGAGATATTAACCCAGTGAATCGACACCGCTTAAAGAAGCAACGAGTCTGACGCATTACCTGCACGCGTCAGTTCGAATTAAGGCAGTATACACACTGATCACAGAGTTAATCTGTCCTGATAATGTAACCCGCATGAATGCGTGCGAAGGCGTTGAGACGATTACCTATGCGTTGCCAATGAGGCGTGAGCACACCGGTTTTACATACGACAATCTAATCTCGACAATTTGTTAGATATACAACCTCCTTTAATGGTGTCAGTATTAGCGGTTCGAGAATAACACGTGTCGTGAGCCTGAACCACACAAATTCAGGTCCTGTTGAAAACCAGCTACAAGGCATATAGTTGTCTGGCAGTTTTGCTGAACTGGACCGATGACCTCGTGAAGACCGCAGGAATCCGCTGGACACGAGAAGCACATAACCGGTCGAAGTGGCTATTCTTGGGGGTGGCCTATATCCAACTGAGTATTTCTGGTGAAATGATGATGATGAATGACATATTTAGCGCAGCCACACATTCCTGCATATTCTTTTTTAGAGGATTGTTATTTTTTGCAGAATATATAGTGTGCCTATCAGTCTGAGCTAAATAAATGTATTTTCTTTCTTCATTCACACACTTCACGACTAGGCAATCTAGAGAAGATTGCCTAGTCGAGAAGTTTGTGAATGGTTAATAGCTAGAATGGTCGGTAGCGAGATAGATTGGACGGACGAGAGTGTATCTTACGTAATTTGTAATGGTGAATGATGCGGGGTGTAAGCATATTCTACAGTGAACTGTCAATCCGATTTTGTGCTTCTCGCATCCAACGGGTTCCTGCGGTCCGAAAAATTGCCAAACTTAAGTGGTAGTGGGCAGGGCACATTCCCCGCAGAATAGATGGCCGATGGGGCCGAAAGGTTCTGGACTGGTGACCACGTACCAGACGACGAAGTTTTGGAAGGCCTCCCCATAAGGTGGACCGACGACCTTGTGTAGGCCGCAGGAACCCGTTAATGTAGATAAGAATAAGATTTTATGGCAAGACTGGGGAAAATCCTTATTCCAATTATTCGGTTATGTTTTATCAAAACTAGGTTCTTAAATATTATTAAAAAATGAAACAAAGAGGCCTATCCGTTAGATATTTAAACTATAAACTCAATTATAATTTGGTTTGTAATCGGCTTTTATCGAAGTTAGTTGTTTGCGAGTAAAGCGATGCCATATATCTTGAAACTTGTGGAATAATCAGATTACACGCTAACTGATTAATTAGTTCCAAAGGCTTTAAAAGACACCCATTTGTACGTCTGGAGTTGAGAAGTTTAGATTAAGATGAAGAAGTAAGAATGTCTTTATTTTCAATACCGCAATCTCTTGCTGTACAAAACCTTTTTCTGATAGGTGCCAACGGGACTAGATTACGAAGCATCCGCTGTCCGTCCGTCTGTCTGTGTCTCATGAACTGTAATAGCTAGACAGTTCAGCTGTTAAGAGCCTACCTATTATGGTTCTCGATACAAGAAACGTGTTTTTTTGGCGTTTTTTGCCTTGTGGTAATCTCACTTAGTAGGCACTATTACCGTTCATGAGATACAGCCCGCTGACAGTCCGACAGACGGACGGATGGACGGACAGCGGAGGCTTAGTAATAGGGTTCCATTTGCACCCTTTGATTACGGAACCCTAAAAAGAGGCGTAAGTAAACACTCAAAGTACCAGGGCGTAATAACCCACAAGAAGTAATAGAAAATAATGCATCATAAACACCAATCTATCAAAAAGTTCGTGATTGAAATTCAAGCAACCGACGAATTTCATTATGGAACTTTTTACCACATAATGCCATGGTGTGGTTCTCTGATAAACGCGAGTGCATTACTGGTACATCAAAGTTTTATGATCCATGTGGAAATAGAGGGGGCTATTTATATTCACGACCTGTGTTTGAATGGAATATTGGATTTTATTATTATAACGGTATTTTTTTAGAGCCGTTGGTCCCGACTGTCATTCTTAGATCTTTGACGGTTCTTGTTACGGGTTGTCAGAAGCCCGAAAAGCTGACAACCAATCTCGCGAAGGGGTGTCGTGTTACCCAGTACCTAGGTTTCAGACGTCAGATAGACATGCATGTAAAATGAAGGTACTCAGCTACATTCGGTTTGAATGTTGTTGAACTGGGAAAATGAAAAGTATGGCATCAAAAAACATATGAAACACGCAAGGGGGCTATGAAAATTAGTCAAGTATTTTGTCGAAGAGCCGTAGCCTAAAATCAGAAATCGAAATCTGAATCCGTCGGTGGAAATCGGTTATCATGGTATGATGTGATGCGGAGGATTGAGGAAAATATCGTTAGGAAAGTTTTGAGTATGGATGTCGATGGCTATCAGATAAAAGAAACGATGAATGAACTGTGTAAAAGATGATATGGTTAGAAAGGGGGTGACTACCGGGATAACGACTAATAGAGGTATGGAAAAAAATACATGTTGCGTCGACCCCAAATAAATTGGGATAAGGGCAGGAGAGTGATGCATGCTGAGGTAGGAGCATTTTGGCCTCGCATATGACTTTCTGTTTCATTTTTTCTTTTTGTTACTTTTTAAAAATATATTTCGTTTTTTTATTTTTTATTGTGTTAAGTTACGTACGAGTCGCAATAAATACTTTTTTCTCTTTCTTTAATGATGATGATGAGCTGTGACCTAAAAATACATGACAATAAAAAAACAAATAATATAAAATTTCAAAAAGAAAATCCAGCCTTTTGGGCACTTATCCCATTGATAGCGATGCCTTTTTATTTATTAAACACTTGTATATATTTTAGTGTTAGCTTGTAAAAATAGTATTTCATCTGTTGAATACCAATAACGTATGAGTAAAAAAAAAGTATGATATAAAAATAATATAAAATAGATAAATTACATCGGATACATACCTACGAACATTTTGTACAGTCAATATTTTTCGTTGTTTGCATGTGGCATTGTAGATACCGCTACATCCAATAGCATAGTTTATAACCTGTATTAATATTAGTGTACTATGAATCCCGGTAGTACGTTCCCATGGGATATTTTCCGACATCCACGCGGGTGAAGCCGTAGGCAAAATCTAGTCAGTAGTAATAATATGGGCGAAATAAGCCAGAATAATGCCCGGTATTTTGTATAGACTATATTCATTGAAATAACTAAACTTTACGGTCAGATGCCTTCGTAACGTAATTAAAATTGTTCATATGCTAACAGTTTGAGCCTTGTATTGGGTAGGACTTTAACTAAGTACCTAGGTAGTTTATAAGCATCCCGGTTTAATCATGTAGTATAGTTGCATTTGTTTGTATAGTTATTTGTAGTACCTAGTGTAAATAGATATTATGTAGTGGTGTTATAAATTGTGACGTATAACTATGTTAGTATAGTGGGCTTGTGGCTAAGTAACAATAGCCCCACGGGTCGATCGATGAGGTTAAGCTACGCTGGCCGCGGTTGGTCCGTGGATGGGTGACCATCTTCACATACCAAGACCCCTTCGTGCCTCGGAAGCACGTTAAGCCGTTGGTGGTAATTCGTGGATCTTTGACATTCGTTACGGGTCGTCAGTAGCCCCGCAGGTAAGTCTGACAACCAGTCTTACCAAGGGGTCTCATTACCCAGTAACTGGGCTGTGGAAGTCAGATAGGACGTCGCTACACTTGTAGCGACTGCCCCCACTGAACTGGAAGCTGACCCCAACATAGTTGGGTAAAGTCTAGGCAGATGATGAACTATATGTTAGTATAAAAGCCGGCTCTTGACCAAAGAATTCGAAATTGTAGATTATTATTTATTTGACAAATAGTGTTCGTTTTGATGACGGTCTCAAAGACGTTTTAGTCCAGGAGGAATCGGCGCATGAGTACCGAAAACTATTCCACCTCAATTTTTTTACGTGATCCTCTTCAAATTGCCCTACTGATGATATAAATGCATGTTGCCATGGGGCAACCCGGTGCCATATTGTTTAAACCGAAATTGTTTAAACAATTGCAAGGAATTGTTATTTTTCAACCGGACAATTTTTTTTAATATTTTTTATCGAAATACCAATAAAAAAGGTCCTATTACTTTTCACGATAAAGTTAATATTTTCAAAGATATGAATTTTTTAAGGTTTGAAAAATCTCAAATTTGGGTACTTTCGACCCATGAAAAATTTATTTAAAAGAAACAAAATATATAAGTAATATTTTTTTTTCAATTCTCTATACAATAGTTAATAATATTGTTAATAGAGATTTAAGAAAATTTCATTGTTTATATCTGTTTTTTAATTGTTAACTTCGCGCGCTCACAAGTATGCGCCGCTTACCTTTAAGTATCGCCGTCTCTCTCTGACTCATGCGCTGCATCGGCCTCTCTGTGTCTTGAATCATTATTTATCATTTATCTTAAAAACTATTACTACACAGAGAGGCCGATGCAGCGCATGAGTCAGAGAGAGACGGCGATACTTAAAGGTAAGCGGCGCATACTTGTGAGCGCGCGAAGTTAACAATTAAAAAACAGATCTAAACAATGAAATTTTCTTAAATCTCTATTAACAATATTATTAACTATTGTATAGAGAATTGAAAAAAAAATATTACTTATATATTTTTTTTCTTTTAAATATATTTTTCATGGGTCGAAAGTACCCAAATTTGAGATTTTTCAAACCTTAAAAAATTCATATCTTTGAAAATATTAACTTTATCGTGAAAAGTAATAGGACCTTTTTTATTGGTATTTCGATAAAAAATATAAAAAAAATTTGTCCGGTTGAAAAATAACAATTCCTTGCAATTGTTTAAACAATTTCGGTTTAAACAATATGGCACCGGGTTGCCCCATGGCAATATGCATTTATATCATCAGTAGGGCAATTTGAAGAGGATCACGTAAAAAAATTGAGGTGGAATAGTTTTCGGTACTCATGCGCCGATTCCTCCTGGACTATTTAATGAAAAAACCGAGTAAAAAAAAATTGTGACTAAAGTTTATTTTTACATCGTACGTTACTTCATACAAATAGAAAAACGCGGAAACAATAATAATTCCATTTAAAAACAAGCTCATAGGTTCAACATAAATGTTTAAAATAAAAACAAACAAACATATCCCTCATTCAGACGCAGACGGGCAAAAAGTCAAAGAAAACAACAGCTGCCTTATAAAATATCCTTACAGAAAAATTGTTTCCCTAAAAGCTATGTATCTTTAAAATAAAACATTTTAATAGAAACGACTTTAGATCCATTATAACCGTTCCATAATTTCATCTGTCACGGCACTTCCCGTCATTTCTTCAACTTCCAACATTTCCGTTCTTAAACTTTTTAAGGAAAAAAGTGCCGCATATCTCTGCGAAGTTTTTATACGTCCTACGCGGTTCAATAATTTTCGATCGATTTACATCAATCAAAAAGTGGATTGTGTTCGGTTCCGGTAAGAGTAACTTTGGATAAGTTGTGTTTGGCTTACGTATTCTATTTCTAACAACCATTTACTTTTATGGCTAGCTGTGTACCTTAATCATACTTAGAATGAAAACTAGAAAGCTATAATCAGAAACAAAATGATCATACCGATTCTCTCTCTCTCTCTCTGTTACCGTTAACCTGCATGATCCCACTGCTGGGCAAAGGACTCTCCCTATGACTTCCACCTCTTTCGATCCAGGGCTAAAGTCGACCACTGGTCGTTTGTTTTGTCCAGCTCGTCCCGCCATCTTCTACGGGGTCTGCCGCGACGCCTTCTAGCTGTGTCAGGGCTCCACGTGGTGGTTATTTTGGCCCACAGCTTATTGGGCATACGGCAGACGTGGCCAGCCCAGTCCCACTTCAGCTTAGCGGCTTTTTGAGCAACGTCAGTAATCTGTGTTTTGGAGCGCAGTGTGGTGTTGCGAATATGCTCCGTCAATTTGACGCCTAGAATACTGCGCTCCATTGCACGTTTGCAAACCTTTTTTTTTTTTAGATGGGAAATCATCAAATGACCCCTCCCGCTCTGGGTGGAGCGGAAGGGAGTGTCAGACTCTTACTGACTAAAACCCACCCGTGTTCCTTCCTTAACCCTTTCTGTTCCAGGGCAGCGGTAACCCTTTCGGACGATCCCGCTACCCTGCGGCAGACGTTTGCAAACCTTGAGTTTGGACTTTTGATTGTTTGTCAAAGACCAAGTCTGGAATCCATAGGTCAGAATGGGAAGGATGCATCTTTCTCTCTCTATAAAATAAAAACATTTTCTCTAAAATTATAGGAACTTCTAACTTACTCTCATCGAGATGTCTTTTAGAGACGTATTTTACAGGTAGGTGCTTAATTTTGTACCCATTATTCAAGATAAAAGCCTGAAAACTCCAATAAATATTAATAGATTGTCGTGTCATTAAGGATTATTTTTGACGCGACATTGGAGTAACGAGGTCTGTCCTTTGAAGGTGTAAAGGGTTGTACCTATAGGGTACCTATTTTTGCATTAATTTATATTTTTTCAACAATTAAATCGTTTGATGGGTGAAGTGCTGTTTAGACGATAAACGGTGATGGACAGTGTGTTGTTTGTACTAGTATATACATCATATTCCGGTTTTAACGCACACCACCAAACACACAAATTAGGATATTATGTAACGAGAAAATCGGATATCTATGATTGAAATACAACTGCATTTCTACTATTACGAGTATATGTAAACATTGTTTATTAATTAAATCAGCTATACTGATGGTGGGAGAACGTTCTGGTTACATTACCAATCTACACACGCACACAGTCGCACACGTATAAGGGCGTAGTCTAGCGTAGTTTGTACTTCGTCCATTTACGTTTGTTTTGACTGTACAGCGAAGCGGAAGAGTGACCATGTTTACGCAGTTTAAATTATTTTTAAAATTAAAAAAAAAAACAAAAAAAATAAGAAATCGATACAGTAAACAATTCTGGACAAACTACTTTCATAAGTAACACATTGTATATGTAACAGGATGTAGCCAAAGGGGATAAAATCTTAGTCACCATTTTTTTTTAAGTTGCGGTGCACAATGTTACTGACATAATTTGGTAGACGACACCTAAACAAAGAAAAAACGTTCAAAAATACGTAACGGTGCCCTGAAGTGTCACGTTGTCTAATTTCATCGGGGTCCTAACTATGCCAGCTTCCATAGATTTTTTTATTTATTTTTTCTGATGATCATACTCTCATGTTGGTAAATAAATAAAGATCTAAAGAATACTTCAGGGCGACACGTAAGTACCTCAGTTTATTCTGAGCTTGTCAAACAACGAAATAAGAGACAAAAGCGAAATACATTAGTGTTATTCTTGAAACTTTTCCCTAATAGGAGTGAAATTCACGTTGACTGAAATTATTTTGAAAACATTGGTGTACGTATACACCACACCTGTTTTCCGCGGAGGGATAAGCAGAGGTGTACAATATACCCACATTTCGTCACTTATATTGAAGCGCCATGTACGAGTATGTGTATGGCAATAATCTTGTATATAAAAATCAATTGCCGTTTGTGAGTCTCGCAAAAACTCGAAAATGTTCGACTGATTGTGATGAAACTTTGGTCTGTTGTTATGTGCACGCCGGAGTAGGTTCCTGACAAAAAAAAAAAAGAAAAACGGACATTAGCTAGTCACTAATAAAATTACTGACCAATCATGATTCAGTTCCGTATCATTTCATACTTATAAAAAATGAGAGGGTAGCGAAACAGTTGCACAAGAAGATAGCTGCCGTTAGCTGGCAGCCTGCCACACTTTAGTGCGACTTTATCAATTTTTAACCCGCAGTATTCATGCCAAAAGGGCAGTTTCAAGCATAAGCTTAAAACTATCAAGTTTCGAAATGGTCAGCAAAGTTAAATAAGAGCCAAATAGTCTAGAAACAAAATACTGTTGTGCCTGCTTGATAAAATTACGTTAAGTGGGGAATCACAGTTGCGCTTGGCAACCACTTTTGTTCTTATTCGCAGACATGAAGGCAATTCTTCACATCCGTAGCAACAAGAGGGTCGCTTTCAAAACTTTTCGTATTACTACATTTTCAACAGCATTAACAAAAGGTTTTCGGTAGCTTAGAATAAGTATGATCAGCCTATAATGTTCCCACGACTGGGGCAAAGGCCCCGGGGTTCTCGGTGACCTCTCACGGAGAGGGCCTTTGTCCCATTGGATTGGTAGATGTCACATGTCCTCGAATTTTCGTTTCTAGAACATGCTGGTTTCCTCACGATGTTTTCTTTCGCCAGTTTATGAGCAGTGGTGATAAAATAATTTACACAAAGTAATGCGCCTGTCTGGGTTTGAACCAACCTACAACTCGTAATTCGCGGCCGTTACCACTGGGTCACCACTGCTCATACGTTCCGGTAGCTTATTTCAACCGAATTTGACTTTTCCATCATCGTTTTCGCTAATAGAATATTATGTCACATTGTTTAGGTCCTCTGGTCGGCTTTTACAAGCTCAAAACACTAGAAACAATTGGAAAAGGAAGACTTATCTCTATGGATGTCACGTGCAACTTTCTCATAGAGAGACCGTCTTATCAATGGGAATCGTATTACCCAGTTATTGGGTTGTGGAGGTCTGATAGGCTGGTCGTTCGTGCATCCGGTAAGACTGGAAGCTGACCCCAACATAGTTGGGAAAAGGCTAGGCAGATTGATCTAACGCTTTGCTAAAGTTTTATTTTTTATTTTAACACGTGGAAAATCTTATGACTTGATATGGACTAAGAGTCGTCTTGGACGAAGTAAAAGGAGTTGGTTTTTAAGGCTCGCAGCAAGTGGCATTTTGTAGTTTCTGATTTTTTCACCCATGGGAAAAAGACGTGAGAGAGTGTACGAATTCAAAGCGTCAATAATTAATAATACTTTTTTTTTTTTGAGGATGGGAAATCATCAAATGACCCCGCTCTGGGTGGAGCGGAAGGGAGTGTCAGACTCTTACTGACTAAAGCCCACCCGTGTCCCTTCCTTAGCCCTTTCTGTTCCAGGGCAGCGGTAACCCTTCCGGACGATCCCGCCGCCCTCGGACGATCCCGCCGCCCTCGGACGATCCCGCCGCCCTCGGACGATCCCGCCGCCCCTCATGTGGATACCTTGGTTTTTCTTATTATAACTTTAACAAATGCTATGACTTTGGCTTCCTATCATTTTGTATTTATTGATTCTGTAGCGGTACAAAGTTCGCCGGCTCAGCAAGTTTGATAATAAAAAAATAGGTTATCTGCAACTGGGTAGAATGGTTCTGGAGTGGCGACCGCGTACCGGAAGACGTAGCGTTGGAAGGCCTCCCACAAGGTGAACCGACGACCTTGTGAAGGCCGCAGGAACCCGTTGGATGTGAGAAGCACAGAACCGGTCGAAGAGGAGGTGCTTGGGGGAGGCCTATATCCAGAAGTGGACGTCTTTCGGCTGAAAGGATGATGATGGGTAGTATATCCCTCCCCCCTAGTATATCCTCGATATTCCTTGTACCATGAGTTTGCAGTGCGAGATTTACTCCCACAAGTAACGTGAAACCTACACTTTCTTCCATAATAACCAGAACCATAACATTTTTACACATCCTAAAAAAATACGCACAGACAAAAAAGCATTAATTAAAAAGCTTTCTTCCATTCTTAACATCGCTTTACCCTTCCAGTATTCCCCACTTCATTGTAATTTATGTACCGGCGCGAAGTTAACTTCGCAAAGAAAAGTGTTACAACAAAAAAAAACACGGCGATAAGTATAGGAAAATTATTATTTTTACGAGAAAAACCACTTCATATTTAGCCACAGTTTTTCCGATCCTCAACTTTCCTTTTCATATATTTTTCTTTGTTTTTCAAAGAATTAATAATTATTTATAACCAAAAGCTATAAGATATTTATTTATGGGTAAATCGGTACCCATCAATGTTTGACGAAGATTACGTAAAAAACTGAAGTGGTAAGTTTAATTGTTTCTTTCAAATATTATGTACAGTTTTCTGATTAGTCACGATCCAACTAGTGAAGTATTTGTGATGACCTGCCTACAAACTCCTACTTCCCACTATACAATATTATAAACGCGAAAGTTTATGAGGATGGATGGATGGATATTTGTTACTGTATCGCGCAAAAAGTACTGCACGGATTTGGATGAAATTTGGCACACAGATAGTTTGTAACCAGGATTAGTACATAGGATACTTTATATCCCGATATTATCAAGGGATGAAAACTTATGCGGGTGAAACCGCGGGGCACTGCTAGTATACTCTAAAATAACTCATGTTTATGGTTCAAACTCAAACTGAAAGCATTTATTTCAAATAAACCAATTGCAGGCACTTTTGAATTGATAAGGTTTTTAAAACCTCTTTGCTAAAAAAAAAATTATTCATAATTCAACTGCTCTTAACTCTCATAATTAACTACCCCAATCCACTCCAGTGTCAATGGCAAAAAGCAAGTAAAAACATGGAGATGGCCTTTGGAAAAAGATGATGATAAACGCGTTACATCATAATACCTAATTCTTGACATCATTAAACATTACAGCTTAAAAGTACTTTCGTAGGTGTCAAAAATGAAAGGGGTAAGGGGTCGCATTCACATGTAAATTACTTTTTAGAAACAAACAAATCCCGATTGATTAAACCTTTTATAAAAATTTGATTAAAATATGTGCCAAACAATGCGATATCGACAACCCCCAGTTGTCGATATCGCATTGTTTGGCACATATTTTTCTTCTCTCTAAGTCTGGCAACAAAGTGATACGAGTAGAGCCATCAAAACAAGTGTCAAATTAATTTTTCGGTCGACCAAAGGCACATTAGGCGCAGGGACAACTGTCAAATTGTGTTGTCATTCATTTTTAGTTCGGGCCCCGAAGTAATCTTATATCCGTACTAGCAGCGCCCCGCGGTTTCACCCGCATAAGTATGGATCCTGTGGGAATATTTTGATAAAAAGTAGCCTATGTGTTATTCTAATGTATAAGCTATATTACTGTAAAGTTTCATCAATATCCGTTCAGTAGTTTTTGTGTGAAACAGTAACAAACATCCACCATCCATCCATCCATCATCACAAACTTTCGCGTTTATAATATTAATAGGAAGTGATAAAAAGTAGGAAGTACTCGTAACTTCGGCCAAAACTACGGGCTTTGGGCTTTAGGAGTAGACCCTCTCTTTACTAAGTAATGTTAGAACAATAATTGGTTCAAGTGCCTCTTAATGACTGAAGTTATAAGTGAAACTTAATTTTGTATGAGCCGGAAATGATTTCTGTTTCCTAAGTAACTTGTCTTCGAAGCAGTATTTTGTTAAATGATTGGAAGGATGTAGTTTTATCTTTTTGTATCAGGAAAATGTTAACTCAATGTAGACTTATGTAGACTTGTGTTAAGGCTTTTTATGAACTTAACGAAAAGTAGTAGCAAAATTATACAGTTTTCCGCCAGGAATGTTTAAGGTTCTGTCATCCAAATCTACTGTTTGAGATTAAATTAGTATTTCTTTGAAAATTGCTTTTAGTCTTATCAACGTTTCATTCAAAAACAAACACCTGAAGCCTTAAGACAAAAACCCTTAAGGCTAAAAACAGTTATAATCTACCTCATCATCACCTGTCTAACCTTTTCCCAACTACGTTGGGGTCGGCTTCCAGTCTAACCGGTTGCAGATGAATACCAGTATTTTACATGGAGCGACTGCCTATCTGACCTCCAAAACCCAATTAATAAGTAATACAATACCCCTTGGTAAGACCGGTTGTCAGACTTGCGGGCTTCTGACGACCCGTAACGATTATCAAAGCTCCATGAATGACAGCCATGACCAAAGGCTTAATGTACTTTCCGGAGGGGTCTTGGTATGTGAAGATGGTCACCCATCCACGGACCAAGCGCGGCAAGCGTAGCTTAACCTGATCGATCAACCCGTGCGACTGTTACTAGCCACAAGCCCCTCTATGAATATTATTTACCTAAATGGAGGTACTCTTTTTGTGAAACGAGCCAGTTTCTCATGATAATATCACTCGGTAACTATATACTTTAGCTGAGGCAAACAATTGGTAACTATACTCTCTAGAAATTAACGAGCCGATAATTGATGAAAACGATACCCTAACAAGACAAATATACCGTTTTCCCTATAGAGCATTCGTTTATGTAAGCAGGAAAATCAAATACCCACCAAAATTCTATCTAATCAACATACACAGAAGAACTAATTACCTAAACTTTCATAACGACGCAACTTGGTAATTGATAGTAATATTTTCTTTTATGGGCCTGAAGAAATATTCCTTTTTCTTTATGATTTACAATGAGGTACTATTTGATATAATCGGCGCCAAATTGTTATACTAAGCGTTCGCTAAGTTACTTTTGATTATTTTGTTTGTCCGTTCCCCCAAAGTTTTATTTCCTTGCGGGTAAAGGGCGTCAGGGATTTAAGTGGGTTTGATTCGGGGTCACATTAGGCTTTTGCATTTATTATTAGACTAGTGACACACCCCTGTTTCGCACGGATGCAATTTACTGATGTATATAAGTTTAATCTATATGATCTAAGTTTAAAAAATACATAAAGAACGAAAATAAGTTTATTTGATCCAGGTTAAGTAAGGCACACAATATTTACACAACAACGAACGAACGAAAAATACATTAAAAAAGACTTTAAATAGTATCGTGTGCCTCGCGGCTACACCAAATAGGCCCAGTTCAGCATATATGTCAGAACTACTAACTAATGCCTGGCGCTGGTTTTCAACTGGACCCTATATTACGAGGACTTGTTACTGGGCGGTATGTTTTATACTCATAAACATTCTGGAATAAATTGTCTAATTAAAACCGCATCAAAATCGATAGTGTAGTTTTCAAGTACAAAGTGGTGATCCAGACACACGAAAAGCGACTTTGTTTTGTAATAAATGTACATATAGATACCTACAGATAAGGAATTTAACAGAAACGATACTATTGGCATTGGCAAATGGCGATTTGGCATCAATGCTGCATCACATTTATTATTGTAAACTTCTCGTGATACGGATAAAGATGGCAGATAGTTATAAAATTCGTGTAACCGAAATATAACGTTGCCCCACACTAGGAATTTCGCCTATGTCGTGGGTGCGTTTACAGACATAAACTCACATACACAAACAGCCAGACCCGGAACAACTAATTGTAGGTCATACAAATATTTGTTCCGTGCGGGAATCGAACTCGCGACACGCAGTGCAGCAGTCAATAGCTTAACCACTGCGCCAACCGTGCCGTCGAGCGCACACCTTCTGTCACAGACCATCTTCAAAGCCGTCAGTTTCTATACGTCATTTGTCAAACGGTTACATGCTGGAAAGTGTTGATACTGCCGCGTCGAGCTGCGGCCGCCGAGGCAACTTCGTGCTCCGTGGCTATACTTTAAGCATTAGCGATTTGGCGACTGCATCAATGCAGCATCACGTTTTGGCGACTCTCTTTTGTTTTTGGTCACTTTGTATCTACATAGTTTTCGAAAATAACTGGTTGCCGATGTTAAAAGTATCGTAAGTGCTATGGCCCTAATATGTGAATGAACTGTCACATCAGGTAGATAATCCAGAAAGTAACCCGACAAATGTCGTATAAACCAGCGCTTGTTCATAAGAAATACCTATACACTCAAAACGATACAAAAAATATAATCGTTAAAACCGTTGAGCGCTTACATGCAAACGGTTTCTAGTAGGAAATCGTTTGATGGTTTAAAAAGAAAGTGTACCTTGTAAAGAATAATCCAGACCTATTCCAGTTATTGTCTTTGAAAACGACAAGCACTAATTCATTTTACTGAACGATTAAAAAACATTTGCTTAGAAGTAGACATTTGCCGTTTAATATTAACAGACAATTGTAGCGTCGTCGTCTGGAATTAATAGAGACAATACACAAACTAATTGACGATGATTAAGTATTTTCTACTATTTGTATAAGTAATTTATTTGAGACTGAGCTTTGGAACACAACAACAGCGTGCGCGTTTCGCACGGTTCTTACTACTTGACAAAACATCGTTTCTTTGTTATATACATAAATATGTTAATTAACAGGCTAGGCTAGGCTCAAGCTAGGTGAAGCGACGATCTCCGCAGGATGGCTGGTAACAGCTGGATGAGAGTTGTTGAAAATTGAGTTGAATGGCGTGCAATAGGAGAGGCCTATGTCCAGCAGTGGACTGCTATAGGCTGATGATGATGAATTAATAGATAAACCTTCAGGATTAAATTCTCTAAATGATGGTAAAAACCGCATCAAAATCCATTGCGTAGGTTAGAAGAACAACGCGGTCTCACAGACACACACAAAAAGCGACTTTAATTTATAATATGTATAGAAGTTTACATAGATCGCCTGTAATCAAACACGTGATCCATGCTTCGCAAGTAATTAATAATCGTCATTTTACCTACCAAAATATCTTATCAACATAACTTAAAAACAAAAAAATATTTTCAAACAACTTAAATTAAAGCAATCCAATTTAAACCCGTCACTTATAAACTCATAGCCTAACTTTAGACAGCCCTCACCAAACTTAAAAACTTTCACACCATTTCAGCCAAAACAGTTTTTACGATACAGAAAAAGCTGAAATTGTAACACTATTTCTTATAAAATAAAAGTTTTGCTACGAAAAAAGCGAAACGGGTTCCCAATAAAACGATATGGAATGTTCTGTGTTAGTATAAACGTCTTTTGTCGGGTAGTCTGAATAACGCTATTTCCTTTGTTCCTTACTTTGTTTTGCCGTCAAGGAAATTCTTGTTCTTATTTCACCTTTTTTATTTTACCGAGTAATTATATGGTCACTAGGCTCATGATATGAGCCAAGTGACTATGTCATTATCTCCAAAACTTAATGAATGTGTCATTAAAACTTAGTGATTGTGAACAATACTACTATTACTACTACACTTACGTTTCTAACTTAGTGAATATGACAAAACGCTCGATGATGAATTCAACAATATTGCTCATCACTTGGATTTTGTCATAATTAATTACACATAGACACTATGAAACCTAAGTAATAATGACTAAATCCCCAAACTTAGTACGATACTATCGTGTTAAGTTGTAAATTATGACATATCTCTACTTTTGTGATTGAGAACGTTATCTCGTAAACTGTATCTTTCCCTCAGCTCCGACACATAACTTAGTGATTATGACAATATCTCACAAGCTTGAATGTGCAGCTTAATATTATAATCTTTTCTAAGTAAATAACACAATCTCTCTCGAAGTTTTTGTTTGCCTCACAAGCTTAGCACTTCTGACACCATAACTTGTCATAATCACCGAGTTGTGTCAGTGATCATGACAATATCTCACGAACATAGTGACTATGACAATAAACCACTACATTTTCCGAATAACTGAAGACGAATTCCCGTAATTAAAAATGTTCAAAATTTAGTCGCAATCTCATCTCAGCGACAATCAATGTCAAAAACGTAGAGAAGTTAAAGGTATTTCTGACAGATTGAGACCGATATCAGAAAGCCAATTCTCGCAATATAAAACGTTCAAAATCTAGTCGCAGTCTCATCTCGGCGACAAACAAATGTCAAAAAAGTAGGAAAATTAGTGATTATTTTGACAGATTGAGACTGAGATAGTGAGATCAGACTGTGAACGATCATAAAATTACGAGAATTGCCCCTCAGACTGTGAACGTTCTTAAAATTAGTGCTCTGCTTTAGTAAAATGTTCCTAACTTCGTATTCCAGTGGACAAACCCGTATTGTACTTATCTTACACACGTGCAGTTGTAAATAGTTCAGTAGGATGTTTTGTTATGCTCCACGAATACGGTCGTGTGATTTATTTTCTAAGTTTTTGTGCAGAGACACTTTAGTTTTTGGGCTAAGTTTGAAACACCCGTAGTATTTATAGGAAGGTTGAATTTGGTATTCGAAATGGGTTAGGTAAAGATTTTACAAATATCCCAGTGTGGGGAATTAGCAAAAATCCAATGCATATGTAATAATATTACTAGTTATTTTTTTGTATTGTACCTACTGTGTTTTTCTGAACCTAATTAAGTTTTTTTTTTATAATTAATTTCTAGCAACTGATCTGTCTGTTTGCAGGTTGCCTAAAAACAAAGGTTTCGTGAAAGCGACTAAATACTTATGAACATCCTCATACCCAAAGTGTATTGTGGTAACACCAGACTGGGATAATTAATGAGTCTATCAATGGTCTTCAACAAGCGTGCATTGACTATCTGTTATAAGAATGTAACAGTACGTTAAGCTACTCTAACGCTCATTCTAGCCTTTATTTCCTTAACCAACTGATCAAAAGGGTTAGGTGCGAGCTGATCATTATTTATCTACGACGCAACCCCTTTTATTTATAAAAGTTTCCTAAAGTTAAAAGACGTTTAAGCATCAACACAAGCACTTTTACACGTCAATTATATTTAATAACTAGTTGAGGTTGGCATTTCCTATCTGACTACTCTGAGAAGAAAGGCCGAAACAAACTCAAAAGGCCCGGTCTCTTTTAAAGTTCAGACAAAATCTTGGTCAGATCATGTGGAGACCGTGTAGATTGGTGCTGAAATGATTTTTTGAGGTAAGAACCACACAGATTGAGTGCACCAACTTCGTAACACATTAAATATTTCCTCTACCTGATATCAGATAATTATACTATCCGAGGTTCATATGGTTAAACAGTCACTCACTAATCATTAATTTTACATGCTTCAGCAAATTCATGTTAAGGTATTTGAATCATCACGCTAGTTTTCAAGGCAAATATCAGCCACGCCTCCCAACCTCAGCCACTCATTGCATGAAGACTCTAGCCAATAAAATCTAATGCATTCTACAATTATGACCGGCCCAAATACATTTTGTAAAGTGATACTAGAGTTAAGTTAACGCCATCCATAGCATTTTCCCATGTTGGTAACGACTTCCAGTCTAATAGGATGTAGCTGAATACCAGTATTTTATATGGAGCGATTGCCTATCTCACTTCCACAACCCAGTTTCTGGGTAACAAGACAGCTCTTGGCAATACTGGTTATCAGACTTTCGGGCTTCTGGCTACTCGTAACGACTGTAAATGGCCTACGAATGACAGCCGGGACCAACGACTTAAAGTGTTTTGCTAGGCACGGAAGGGTCTCGGTGTGTAAAGATGATCACCCGTCCATAGACTGACCTCGGCAAGCACTGCTTAACTTGGACGAACGAGTTAAGTTATCATTCATCCGATAATTGTCCCTATCGAATTGATCTTGGAAAAGTTGAAAACGAAAACATAAAATCTTACAGAAACAAATCATTTTATAAGCTCCATACTCGTGAGTATTTAATTTACACGTAACAGCAAAAGCTTGTTAGCAATATAAGGATAATATTTTCAACTAATATAGCTATAATGATTTACCTCCCAAACATAAATCAAGCTTAAGATCATTATTCATCATCATTTCAGTCGAAAGACGTCCACTGCTGGACATAGGGATCCCCCAAGCACCGCCACTTCGACCGGATTCTGTGCTTCCCACATCCATTATTCACAGAAAATAACTATGTATATGGTATTCAACAAAGTGCTAAAATTGCGATAAATCTTTTCACACGTACCCGGGTCTGAAGAACTATTTTTTTCCAGCGTTTGTAAATAGTTACGTAATTACATTCTTTCAAAACGTAATCTTTTAAAACGATCATTAACTATTTCTACAAAACATAATCTAGTATTCCTAAAACATTCTTTAAGCCGACCGCAGTGATACCAAAAAATCGTCTTTCCATTCACTAGTACAAGAAACCATTACTTTCTTCAATCAAAACCAATTTCCTGAACTTATACCATGAATAAATAAACGCCGCAATTATTACTAGTTCAATCTCAACTAAATCTTAATACTAACGTCCTTCCCGAGTCACAACTCCCTGTAGAAAATAAAATTAAACTACTATTAACTCGTAGCGACGGCGTAGCTCCTCGTAGCACCGCGTAGCGAAGCGCTACGAGATTCTTCAAACACACATTTACGTTTGCGGGTACGGCGGACTTAATTTAATTTGCGAAATGAATTTCGAGATATTATTTCAGAATTAACATTTATGTATGAGATTTCTCTCGGTGGTGTGATGAAATTTTAACGTTGTGTTACTTACGGATGAATATAGTGCAAATATTCTGATTTTGAGACCTCTTTGCAATTCATACTTAAATAATTATGTGTAGACGTTTGAATTCTTTGACGAAATTTTTGTGGTAATTAAATGAAGACATAGTTTAACATATCCTTCTAATAAAACAGCTAAAATAAAAATCACTACAATATATTTTTATCAACAAAAAAAAGGAATAAAAACAAATATTCTCACCTTATTACGTCCTAAAATCAACCGAAGCAAACACCATTTATGTCCTCATACTGTCAACCACAAAAACATAAACCACTTGCTCACCACTACACCAAACGTAAGACCGTAGATATTTGTTCAACCGACCAAACACGTCCGCACAATACAACGGTCGGCGGCAAACTGCGCTTCTACTTCGGTTAGCATTCCAAGTTTGAAAACCGCCGCTCGGGTCGCTTCGGATAAACTCGGCTCGCGGTGCAACATGATTATTCAGTATTTTCTGTAGCATCTCCCAGCATCGGATATTTGTTATCTATGCACTAGAGTTATGCAGGAGACGGATGGGTCCAATATCATAAAACGTGCGTTTCTGAAAGTTTATTGAGATTGTGTTTACGGCACCTCTATTTCAATTTTTATGTGAAATAACTGTTGTCGGTAGTAAAATCTGAGTTTCTTGTTTATGCGTATTTATTCGGAACATATATTATCGTACTAAAAGAGTATGTAGGATAGTCAGGTTAGACAGGACACGGAATCCATGATTTCTGAAAAGATACGTATGAATGAAAATTAACTATTAAAGTTAAATATTTATAATAATATATTTTTGTAATATTTTATTTTTTTATATTGACACCAAAAATATTAATTTTACAACAACCATATTGCGTAAAATATTGTAGGTTATAATGAAAAATAATACAAAATGGGAGCATATGCAGCTGAACTAGGTGAAAAACCTGTATCTCGCATACAGCGCCTACCTCTATGATAATAGGCTTGATAATGTTTAGGCAACATTTACAATGTTGTTAAATCTAACGGAGAGATTAATTATAGTTTTTTTTTATAAATGACCAATAAGGAAAATGTCGCGAGGAAAGTTTTCAGTATGAATGTCGATGGCTATAAGTGTAGGGGAAGACTAAAAAAACGATGGATGGACTGTGTGAATGATAAAATAGTTAGAAAGGGGGTAACTACCGAGATGAGGATTAATTGAAAAATATGGAACAAGACATGTTGCGCCGACCCCAATAAATTGGGATAAGGGCAGAGTATGATGATGATAGTTTATATAAATTAGATAAATTGATTACACTTAAATGAGTGGTAGAGTGTGTGAGTTGTGGAAGGGAGTGACTAAGTAAATATTGCGTTGGTATAAGTCACTAGTGTTACAATGTTCGCTCGCGGATCAGTAAATCAGCTGTAAAATATAATGTTAGGTTTGTGATTGATTGACTGACATTCCAACAAATCAAATTACCTGAGTACAGGTTTCATAGATCGAATTGAATAGCCGTTCAGAAATTGGGACTGTTCCGGTTTCAACTAAAACGGATTTAAGGCGCAGATTGGGTCGGCCACGCCGCGCAAAAATCCTCCTTCACTGTCGTACATTTTATATAAACCAATGTGCACTACAAGCGGGCCACACTGCACTTTTGTGTACGAAAATGCTTTCCGCTCCGTCCCGTTGCGACTGCAATATGCGCTTGGCTGTAGGGTGATTTTTTTTTATATAAAAAAATAATGTTTTTATGTTATTCTATGAAAAGCAAGCGACCCACCAAAGAAAGAAAGAAAAATAGTCACAGAAACACGTGCATACAAAAAGATAATATAATATTGATTGTATAGTGCTATCTTATAAATTGTTGTGTCTTTGTGAATAAAGTTAATATTTGTATGGACATTAAGAAAAAAAAGATAATTAACTCAAATACTAAAGAAAAATATAAAAAAAAACAGAAAAAGTCGACAACAGCACGTCATGACTGCTGTGCTATGGGGACCCTCAACACAGCGCTGATTTTCAGTGGTTACTCGAAAATGACATACGTAAACGTAGGTTTAATGTTTTACCTGAAGATGAAGCACGTAATTACACCGCACACTGGCATCTATACCCTTCGAACTGCAACACTGCAACGCTGTTTTATATCAGAAATAGGTAGGTATGGTAAGTAGTAATAAGTAGTACTACTCCGAAGGAGCTCCTTCACAGAGAGCTCTCCTACTACTTTGAGCATCCATGCATATTAAGAACTTATTGCCAAAACAACTATCAAGTAGGGTATCATTTAGTTTCTCGTCTTCCCTAATCTCGAAATTGTATAAAACAAAGTTGTTTGTCTGTGTATTTTGAGCATAGTAGGTCTACACTGCGTCATGGATTTTGATGTTGGTTTCATCGACATTATTTTAAAGATTTTTTCGAGGACGGTTTATAATTACTATACATTATTTTTTGACATAACAGTCATTAAATAATATTTTATACAGGCTGGAAGGGACATCGACGCCCAAACTGTAACTATGGATTCAGCAGTAAGTTATCTAAACAAAATCTGATTTTTCATATAAAAGAGCAAAACCTACGCGGTCTAAATATATGGAACAGCAATTTTTATTAACTGCCGTCGAAAATTTTAGTGCAGGTAGAATCATCTACTGAATCCAAGGTGACAAGTTGTGCGTTGAGGTCCCTGTTACCCTGTATTCACAAAACAATTTCTGATCAACAATACAATTTTGTTGTTTGCGTCAAGAAGCTGACAAGTTATCAGAAAAATGTGTTATTCATGGCTACAGCTTATCATTATTGTGAAATGAAAAACAAGGATATAACAGTAACTAATCAAATGATAATAATAATCCCGACGGTTGATTCCTGTTTTTATATTTTTTAATTTAAAGAGGTCTCGCGGTAAAAGAGTTCTAGCCGATCGATTCTGTTAAAATATCACGGTGAAAAGTTATGTGAAGTGAGTTTAGAGTGAGCTGTCAATGGTGTCAATCCCTAGCATTAGTTGGAATGACAGCTCACTCCACGCTCACTTCACCTAAGTTTTCAGTGTGAGATGGTTACAGAATCGCACTGCTGGAAGGATTTGGGGGAGGCCTCTTCCCAGCAGTGACACAGAATAAGCTAACATTTTTTTTTGTTTTGTAAAATAATATCATTTGAAATGAATAAATGAAATAATAATGCAACAGTAGTTTTTGAACTCAACAAAGTTTTTTCATAGTTTCTAGTTGGGTAACTAATGGAAGACTGCTTACATCCTGAACTCCGCTCAAAAGTGATACACTCAATTTGTATTGATGGCCACACATAGGTCATTCAAGGTCACAAAGACAAAAATGCCTAAAAACTTTCAACGTGAACACAAGGCTATTTTTCATATCGTTCAGTAAAAGAAACAAAAGGAGTTAGCCAGTTAGCCTAGCCTCGCGGCCGACGTCGCGGACAAAAGCTAGTTTTTGATAAATGTTACGTGCCGAGTTCAATCTTTCATGTTCGAGTGAGTTCGATCAAAGGTTCACAGGTGAATGATGCTTTTATGAAAAAGACAGTTCTTTTGAATTTTTTGTTCCGCGCTCGCGTTTCGGAGCTCAGTTACCGTTTTTGTGCCAAGTGTAGTACTAGCGTTTTGGGTGCGACTGTGCGTTCCGTTTTGTCACTATATTTCACTAATGATTTCACTTAAAAGTTCTTTTGTTTGTTGTATGTTTTTTAAACGAGATGAGAATTACTGGTGGCCGACGCCATTAAATGAATTATGATTCTTTGTTGTAAGCTATTTTCTTGAAAAAGTTTTTATGTTTTTCTGTTACTACAATTCAATACACTGAAATGCCTGAAAAAACTTGCTTACATTACTTGAAAAACAAACTTGTGAATTTTGTAGCAAGCGCCAATTTAGTTTCTGTGTAGGTACCTACATTTATTTACAGAAGTCTTCGACGATCGTCGCGTTCATTTTGTTCGGCGATCCCAAACGCATGGTCGTGTCAAAAGAACGCGTCTTCCAGTTTTCCGAACAGATGAATGACAATTGATTTTATTTCTGTAAGTAGGTTTGTACAAGCACTTTTACACGTCAATCATATTTTAAAAACCAGATGAGATCGGCGATTCCGATCTGACTAGTCTGAGAAGAAAGGCGAAACAAACTTAAAAGTCACAGTCTCTTTTAAAGTCCAGACATAATCTTAGTCAGACCATGTGAAGACCATGTAGATTCATATCTGAAATGGTCTTTTGAGGAAAGCACCACACAGATTGAGTGGACCTGTCCAGTCAGTACACGCATTTTTCAGTAATCGTGCAGCTCAAATAAAAAACTAAGGAGCTCAACGACATATGAACGCGACGCGACGATTGCTTTTTGTGCGAACAATATTTTTGTATAGGACGCGGGGTCAGTGTAAGGCAAAAGCTACAACCATTGACGCATAATCTGACCCCTTTGACATATTACGTAATTGATGTAGCTACTCAGCTCTTAATTTCAAAAGGTCCTGCTTTCCCGGCTATCAGGTTACGCTATAATTATACCATCAACCTCAAAACCACAAGAGGTAATTAGGGTTAATGACACGGCAACAATTAATTAGGTATCTATGGCAAATCACATGTAATGATTACGTAATAGGGATTAGTTTTGAACCTCCATAGAATCAGGTACGATCCTGTGGGGGTACTTTTATTTTGACATTAAATAACATTAATTGCGTTATTTACGTTGGTGAGCAGACATTTTTTTCGAACATATATGAAGCAATGGATTAGCAATATCCTACAAAATTATTCAAATTGTGATTGAAAGTGTGTTACGCAATTTGGATGCTGATCTATGAAGGTTCAATGCTTTATCTCTAATTACTCAGACTGTTCTGAAAGGTACAAAGAGGGTATGTACTGTTATGGGAAATAAGTCTTTATCACAGGCTTTGGACTAAGTTATCAATGATGTGAAACAAATGAGACAAATAATTAATTATTATGGTAAAAAAATTGTTATCAAAGTATCGGAATACATCGTAGCTTTTTGTTTACCTACCTTATCTAGGTAGGTAAATAAAAAGTTACGATGTCACGGATAATCCTATACACACATACATTGCACTAGCACACATTGCTTAGTCTGTCATCAAACCTAATTACAAAATTAGCACCCCAAAGCAACCGTCTTACGTACAATAACTAAACACAACTTTTCATCTCAGTTTTCCGAATATAACAATAGTGAGTTAGTAACAAATCAAGTATCTTGACTTTGCTCGCGAGGTTGTCGACATGTGGGGTATGAACTCATTGATCATTGTGCCAAAATTCGTGACAGTCAATGGCTTAATAGCCGAGAGCCTCGACCAACTCCTGGGGAGGCTCACGTTTGGCAGTTGCGCTTGATTCAATGATGAAAGCGGTACCTACGTCTGGACACGGCCCACATTGTTAGGAGGTTCCTCTCTCCAGAGCTCTGACCTTAGCTTGGACCCTGTTCCCGATACCGATGGGCTACTAATATTTATATTTTTTTAATGTTTTTATATCCTAATATTTACAGATATAATGTATGTGTAAATAATAAAATAAAGGAAATGAGTTAGTAATAATAATCATAAGCTTGTCATCTATCATCGCTGTGTGGTCCCAATCATTTGCGCCTAACATGCAATCGCAATATTATTACTGTCAGTTATGAATGATGGTTGTATGTACCTTTAGTCTATTTTCTACTACGTTTAACCAACGATTTGTGATCAAGCCTATAATTTTCGACGTATAAAACGTTCATACGATAGCATAAGCAGCCTTTAATGTTCCCACTGCTGGAACACAGGCCTTCTCTCTGTGAGAGAGAGTGGGCCGTAATCCACCACGCGGGCCAAGTGCAGGTTGGTAGATGTCACATGTCTTCAAATTTTTGATTCTAGGACATGCCAGTTTCCTCACGATGTTTTCCTTCACCGTTTTGAGAGTAGTGGTGATGAAATTAAATACACAAAGTAAAGTGTCGGCTTGGGTTCAAACTCACGACCTACAACTCGTAAGTCGCTGGGCCACCACTGCTCCATCATATAAAACTGCTAATACAAAACGTAAGCCAGTAAAATTCTACCTATATAAAGTGAACTTCTTCAACAAATAATTAAATTTCCAATCAACTAATGTACCCCAACCATTAAAACAACGAAATGAAACAACGGATAAGACTGGAAGCTAAATACCACCTCTCTATTCTATAAGCTAACCCTCGATGCAGCAAGAGATATAGGGCTGTCCGCAAACAGTTATTTATCCACCGACGTACCAACGAAACAGCTTCAAGTTAATGCGCTAAACATTAGTTACGGCGCCTGTCCCACCGCCGGCGATTAGCGAGAAGCGAGCAGAGCTAGCAACTAGAAACGAGTTGGCGAGCAACGAGCAGCTAGTGTGTAGTTCGGATAAGGAAGAAAGAAAGAAAATACGTTTCTTTGCGGTAAACATGACGTAGAGAAAGAACACAAGCACAGAAAATAACAAGTGGGAGAAAATATGCGTCACATCCACGCAAAACGGCCATCGCTCAGCAAAATGCTACGGATGATGTTTTGGATAATTTTGTCGCTGCAAGTGCGCGAGTGCGACGAAATATATAATACATAGAATGACTGCCCAGTCACTTGCTGGTATGCGTGTGTACGTCTTTGGTGTGTACCAAGTGAGAGTACTCAGCGAGTATTCTGCCCGCCAAACGAGGGTCGCTAAGCGAACTTCTTTGATAGCTTTTGTCGCTGCGAAAAACTACTTAGAGGAGTAGAGTTCGCTAGCAGTGTGGACAGTCAACGGTCAACTATTAATATAAATAAATAAATCCCTGGACATTTCACACAGCACCATTTGTCCCAAGCTAAGCAACCTAATGCTTGTGTTATGGTAACAAGATGGCTGATAAACTACTTATATACATTTTACTCTACTTATATATATATATATATTTTTTTTTTTAAATATAAATTATACATAGCTCTTATACTTACACGAGACCTACATCACAGCACTAAGACACTTATTTTTAAATGCCTCAGCATTATGCTGAGATAGAAGCATTTTGGTGTCGTACATTACTTTCTGTTTTTTACTTTCTTTTTTGTATTTTTTTTTTTTTTTAATTTTTATGTTAGCTTACTTTGTGATCTACTTGTGCGAGTCACAATAAATACTTTTTCTTTCTTTCTTTTACATCTATTGTACAGACGCCACCAGGTCAAGCTACCCGAAACTGTCAATTTTTCCCAATCAACCTTGAACCTTAATTGAACCGAAATTTGACAGATTGTAGTAGCTTGATGTGCTGGCGTCTGTACGTTTCTTGAGCGAGAAAATAGTCGATAGCTCGTCGCCCTTTCGCTGGCTGTGGGACAAGTGCTTTACGGCCACGGTTATTCCGACTGCAGGAAGAATGCGCTTGCAGTTGGCCGCAGGTCGTTATACCATACGTCAAAGTCTCTCTGTGTAAAAATACGGTTGGAGCTATTTTTGTGTACACTCGGTGAAGGAGTATAGTGGCAGGCGAAGGATGAACATTGTGTGCACTGTCATACATTGCACTGTTTTCTTTTATTTCTTTACTCGCTCTGCCCACGGCTTCCCTCATGTCACTACCTACCTATGTATTTTGTTGGCATTGCAAGTCAATGGAAAAGTGAAGTTATAGTATCTTGATTGGTGACATCTTAGAGGATGTCTCCTCTAAGATGTCACCTCAGTGGATACTATTTATTTAAACTGAAACTTTTTGGTACTTGTTTGGTTTAAGTATAAGAAAGAAAGAAAATAGTGGTATATCATGATCATTTCTGGATCCCGCGGGTTAAAATTCACACAACAAAGCTATGGTTACCTAAAAGAGCGGTGACCGCTCACATAGCTTCCATATTTTACCGGTGAATGACGTCACTGAAACGTGTTTTACGAAAGTAAGTTGGTCTGTTTTCCTAGAGAGCGTTTCTGACACCGTAAAGTGAAACTCCGCTTCCCAAAGATAAAATAAAGACACGCGCGAAAGTGTCAATACCGAGAAAAGTGAATTCACACATTATGTTTTTTATTTTATGTATAGATAACTAACTATTTACACTAAATACTAAATCAATTGACTTACTATACAAATAAATACAAAAACAAAGAACACTTATGCGTCGAAGTACTCGTCTGCATCGCTGTCATCCGGAAACGTGCCCAGATGAAGACTGGCAGCATTGCCACGTTGAATGGCAATGCTACCACAACACAGTATTATATAGCGTTTCCATGACAATCAAGTCAAGTCACGTCACAACGTCACTGTGTGTCAGAGGTGTCAAAACGAAACAGAAACGCGACTGTTTTTTGACGCAGTAGGGCGTATCTAGCGATTTAAATCTGCGGCTGTCATCATTTTCATTGCAGTTGTCACTGCGATCGATATGTGTGGTCACCGCTTTTTTAGGAAACCGAAGCTGTCCAAACACAGAGTGTTTTTTGACACCTTAATGTCAAAAACTGATGAAAATGACAGATCTCGAGCTCGTGGCTAAATAATAGCCGCACGGGTCGCCGCTGTCGGTTCGTGGACGTGTGGCCATTCATAACATATCGAGACTCCTCCGTGCCTCGGAAACCACGTTAAGCTGTTGGTCCCGGCTGTTATTTATAGATCTTTGACGGTCGTTACGGGTAGTCAGAAACCCGAAAGTCTGACAACCATTCTTCCGTTACTGGGCCAAAGGTTCAGTTACTGGGTAATACGGGGAGGGGAGGTCAGATAGGCAGTCGCTTCATGTAAAATACTGGTATTCAGCTGCATCCGTTTAGACTGGGAGCCGACCCCAACATAGTTGGGTAATGGCTAGGCAGATTGATTGATAAAAATGTCAGATTTTCATGACGGCCAGCGGTCTTCTTGTAAATCGTGAATTTTACTTGCAGACTTACTTATTTTGCTGACAGTACATGTTGAGGAATGTGATATTTCGACCATTTTCGAGCGCAGTGTTGAAGTGAATCACTTTAATGATATTTTTATAAAGCAGAACGTTTTTATGAAACGGGCTATGATTGTGCCAGTGATATCAAGTTGTGTCAATCATAATAATATTAAGTTAGTGCAAGAGCGCGCGATAAAAATATTTTGTCTTTACTGTTCTATGGATTCTAATAATACACATTGATTAACCAATGAATGCCGTAATTACAGAAACAATTAAAAAGCCTAGTGTTTCGCGTGGATCCACGTTCGGCATACTTTTCGGGTTAATAATCTTGAACTGTCTCGCAAAATTTAAAAACTTTTGAAGTTGATAACTCACCATGTTTCTCTATATTATATCTTATCTTTCTCTTATAATTTTATTGGAGGTCGCCGCAGCATGTCTTCTTGTTCCATACTTCTGTATCGTTATCTCGCCCCCGTTCTATATCATCTTTCACGCAGTCCATCCATCGTTTATTTGGTCTTCCCCAACTCTTATAGCCATCTACATTCATATTCAAAACTTTCCTCACGACATTTTTGGTAACTATATTGTTGAAATCATAATTTAATCATAATCCTATTTGGGTTCAAACCTACGACCACACACACACACACACATAAGTCACATCCATTACCACTGGGCAAAGTCAAAGTGGTAAAGTACAGACGACAGCAGGTCAAGCTACCCGAAACTGTAAAATTTTCCCAATCCACCTTGAACCTTAATGCTTTAGCGATAAAGTTGAAAATCTATTAAAGAAACTTGACAGATTGTAGTAGCTCGATGTGCTGGCGTCTGTACAATCAACCCTTTTCTAAGTTTTAAAATAATTATCACGTAAAAAATTAAGTTAGATTAAAATTACTTAATATTCTATGGGCTAGACTGTAATTAATTAATAAAACGGTTCTTTTTAATAAAGGATAAAAATAAAATGACCACTGGGCCACCACCCATTCCATTTTTGCTATTGTATGCAGTTATCAGAGTTAATGTTTATATTTATATCTCCTGTTAGTATAACATTCTTGAAGAGCCTACTGCTTGAAAAATTTGGTTTAAGGAAGCATGAAAAGCATCCAAGTTTCTAGCAGAAGGGGATCTATATATAGCAATTATTGCTGCGACCAATTTCGATAATCAAGCAATTAAAGAAAGAAAGAAAGAAATACTTTTTCTTTCTTTCTTTCTTTCTATTGGTGCTCGTGGTGACACTGATTATAACGTTATTCATAATCAAAATCACTACAGTACCAATTTATTAGGGATCGTGTTCCCAAACGATTACATCATATTACTGATCCATCCTAACAAAATGTGTTCAGAATGAAACCAACGTTTTTCTCCAAGCTCTAATTCAGAGAACAATTTTGAAATATAGCCCCTTACGTCACAGATACGGAGTCTCATACGCGATGCTATGTCTCAGATATAAGACTGTATCTCGAGCAACCTCCTATTACTGGAATTGAATCACTTAAAGCCTCCCCGGAGCTTGCTTATTTGAATTTTATACCAAGGTTACCTAATTTTGTAAAGGCAAGTTTAATTTTAGAAGGATTTTTTTCTTCGTCAAATTGGGATCGTGTTTTCTTGGAACTAGAACCAGGGAATGGGCCGGAGATGTGAGTGAGGGAATGTTACATTAACACATAGGAATTTCTTATTTCATTTATTAGTTCCGAAAGCTTTCTTTATTGTCCATTATTATATATTTTCCTCTTTATTCCTTTGGGGACGGAGAGAATATGTCAGCTCTAAGTATACGTTAAAAACAATTATCTTAACTAATATTACTGTTATTGGCAACTGTATAAGCCCGTGACAGTTATTTGATATATTGTATACAGAAGCTGTTGGTATACCTTTATAAGTAAATAAAAAGTTTTGATTATTTGTGTGTTTATTTGTTACGCTTTCACGATAAAACGGCTGAACGGATTTGAATGAAATTTGGCACATGGGTAAACCATGACCTGGATTAGGACATAAGATATTAGGACTTCTTATCTCAATATACCCATGGGATCGAGAGTTATGCGGGTAAACCCCCGGGGCATAGCTAGTTAAAATAATTAGATCTAGAACTGCAGTGTGATTCTGTAACCATCTCACCGTGAACACTTAGGTGAAGTGAGCGTGGAGTGAGCTGTCATTCCAACTAATGCTAGGGATTGACACTATTGACAGCTCACTCTAAGGTCACTTCACCTAACTTTTCACGGTGAGATTTTTACAGAATCGATCGGATGCTGTAAAAAAAAAGTAATATAAAAAAGTCAAGAGGTGTTGTGAGATACCCGGTTGGAACGAAGTTCCTTTCGCTATATATGTATTAAATAACACAACAGTAAAATAAATTAATAACATTACCAAAAGTCTCATGACAGTCAAAATGTTACACTTTTTTCGATTTAACTATCACTCGCCAAGTGTGCAGAGTAGCGTGCGCCAGGAGCGTCGTTCCAAGAGTTTATAACGAAAAAGTTTAATATATAACTTATGAAACTCCTTCACTGATTTACTAGGTACTGGCAGGTTACCTGTGGTACCAAAAATAAAGAACAATATCTGACATAAAACACGACTGTCACACATGACATGTGCACCTACTTTTATATTGTCAATTTTTGGAAACAGTAATAATTTCTTGTAAAATGAGCGAAAAACCAATTTCTGAGAAAGAACTATTGGTTGCAATTAAAGACGTTCTAAAGAAAAGTGGTTATTTAAACAAGATCAATGCAGAGGTGTGTAATTACTCGATATCTATGTCCAGTGTTGACTATGGTGCCCACAGAGCACGAAGACGCCTCGGGGCGGTCGCTGGTTAGCTGGTGCGGCAATTTCATGCTCTATGACTGTGCTTATGAAATATTTACATTGGGCAGATAGCCTGCCCGATCGATGTTAGGATCAAACCGCAGCTTCAAGGGCTTTCCTTAACTTTTTGGCTGTTTTGATAACGTCGTCTGTCTATCTTGTTGGCAGTTTTATAAACTAAATATTAAAGTCAATTTAAATCAGGATGTAAATCTTGGACTACTATTTATATTTAGTTGACAAAAGCATACAAGATATAACTAAAAGTATTCCCTACATTTTTTGTCATAAAACCCTCTACATTTCCTCGTATTGCCAACAAATAAAACAACGCCAAAAAAATCCATTACAAAGAATGCCCCATTTTCCGATCGCACAACAGCTATGTATTTGTCCGAGCAATCGCGGTCGCCATATAATGTGGTTTGCATAATAATACGCGCCATTTGAGTGCTTGGCTGAATTAAAACCCAATGTTTAAATACAAATTAAGAGCTGATCATTTTTATTTAATTTGTGCGCTGATCCGGAACGCATTACGTGTGTTTCGGGATTTTTACGGGATCTGTTTTCGGCATTTTGTAATTTAATTGTTTATTTAAATAGCGGTCTTTTAAATTAACATGGATCAGTTTTCACAGTTCAGAGGGGCAATTTTCATAACTTTAATAGCGTTCACACACTTCACCCTAATGGCGTAACACATGATCAATCGGAATCGGTTTCATTTTGACAGTTCAACAACATTCATTGCGTTATTTACGTTGTTGAGCAGACACAATCATGACACATTTTTTGAACATATGAAGCAATGTATTAGCAATATCCTTCAAAATGTTCAATCCTTCAAAGTGTCAATTCAGATTGAGATTAATGTGTTACGCAATCAGAGTGCAGTTCCCGTAATTAAAAACGTTCAAAATCTAGTCGCAATCTCATCTCAACGACAATCAATGTCAAAAACGTAAATTATATGACATCTAATGTAATGTAGGTAAGCTAGAGGTATTTTTCACAGCTTGAGACAGTTCAGAGGAGCAATACTCGTAATTTAAAGAACGTCAGTCCCAATCAGAACTGGCCGAGAATTATAAAGTGCCCTGATTTACCTCATTACCTGCTATTTGATTGGTTGAACCATGCGATTTATTAATCAATCAATTCAGGGATGTGTTCAACAAAAATCTCTAGGTTTTTTTATGTACCAGTACAAAATATGATGTCCTAATTGGATATACATACTCGCACACACAAACAACATCACGCCTGTAATCCCCAAACGGGTGAACAGAGGTGTGTAGGTATAAATAGTTACACCCACATGTCGCCAGTTATGTTAAAGGCACATACAGCTAAAAAAAAATATCTACTGAGCAAAGATTTATTTTGCACGTCACAAAGTTCCTTATCTTCAAAATTCTATGCTACGTTTACCTTCATAGGTTCGAGCCAAAGTGACAGGACTTCTCCAAGACCGTCAAACTACGGGGGTAGCTTCAACACCACCCGCTCCAACAGATGAAGTTCTTCTAGTCAATGAGCTGGTGAGAGAATACCTGGAGTGGAACGGGTACCTGTACACAGCTTCTGTCATGATGTCTGAAGCTGCTATGCCGAAGGATAAGAGAACCAGGTAAGATACTTTATCAGTGATCCTCCTGCAGTGCGATTCTGTAATCATCTCACCGTGAAAACTTAGGTGAAGAGAGCGTGGAGTCAGCTGTCATTCCTAACTAATGCTGGGGATTAACACTATTGACAGCTCACTCTAAGCTCACTTCACCTAACTTTTCACGGTGAGATTGTTACAGAATCGATCGGCTGGTCTAACACTAATTTGGCCTGCGCGAATTGTACCAGAGATATTAATTAGAGGAAAAAGACTGCTATTTTTACTCTCTACGTCATTCTGGTGTAGACGTCGTACCTAGCCATAACATCTTTATTTTCATTGATCTGGGCTCTTTATAATACGTGTTGCACTCGTTAGAAGCCTAACGATACCCTAGCAGCTAAGATGTCGGTCCTTCTCCAGCAAGCCAGCATCTTTATGCAGGGTGGCAGGGACATCGACTTTTCGATTGAAAAAAAAATCGATGAAATATTCCTAGAAAGATTCCTCCTAGAAGAATCGTGTGCTGAATTCAAGGTTACAGTTTGCGCGTCGATGTCCCTGCCATCCTGTATTATCAAGAACTATGTGACTTCGGTCAACCTTCCTTAAAGATCAACTGTGATCTTCTGTGATGAGCTCTCCGAGCATGGTGATAATTACATTGACACAGATAATTTAACTGAACAAAGAAACCAACTCACGTTCGAGGGGATCTGTCAGATACAGCTGCTTTTCTCTTCTCAGGGCAGATCTGTGTACCGAAGTGGGGGTGAGGGATGATGAGAAGTCTTCAGCGTTACCACTACTGTCGAACATAGTTGCTGCATACACTGAGAGGATAAAGAGGAAGATCAGCAAGAGTAAACGAGATGTGTGTTGATGTGCCGAATAAATGTGTTTGTTTATAAGTTACTTATCATTTTTATAAGCATAGTCTTACCGCTCATAGATGGGCTCGTCATAATTCTCTTGGGAAAAAGGCAGGAGGATGATAGGCTTACAGCTGGAGACGTGTTTCAAGCTGAATGCTATTTGCACTTCTTGGCGACGAATCAATCAATCACATTTATTGTTATGCCTTCCAATAATAAATAGTTGCTTTTGAATATATGTACTTTTGTGTCTCAATCTACAGTTTTCTTAGGATACTGCGTCGGTTGTTTTACGCAATTACTTGGGTTTGGTCAACATCTATCAGATATATTCACGGTTTTCATCGACCGTACAGAATAATTTATTCTTAAAATCGCTTTTTGTCTTTTACTGCTTTCTCTTTACACGATATGTAGGTACCTATGTAGAGGGTTACCTCAAAAAGTTAGCTGGGGCAGACTGGCTTTTTTTTTTTTTTTGAGGATGGGTAATCATCAAATGACCCCTCCCGCTCTGGGTGGAGCGGAAGGGAGTGTCAGACTCTTACTGACTAAAACCCACCCGTGTTCCTTCCTTAGCCCTTTCTGTTCCAGGGCAGCGGTAAACCTTTCGGATGATCCCGCCGGGATGGGGGCAGACTGGCTGCGCTAGACAAAGGACGTGATGTTGTGGCGCAGCATGGGAGAGGCCTATGTTCAGCATTGGACTGCGATAGGCTGAGCTGATTTTGATTTGTTGATGTAGAATGCTCCAAAGCAGGTAGCCAACCTCATTTTCAAGTAGTGTTCATACTTACAAATAACTCAAAAAAACAGAACCAAAACATCAAAACTCGCAAACCGTATAATGTTTTCTTTAACAGACCAGGTGCAAGACTTAACAGTCAACAAACAGTGTTTAACTAACTCAGCATCAAAACATCTAGGAGGAAGGTAGTTTGAACCTGAAGTTAGACATCAGCTGTTACTGGCTAGCACAGCCTAATTTATTATGCTGGGCGGCTAGGTACAAGAAATCTTGGAGAATCTTTATTACGTGCGGAGTTGTGAAACACAATGAAATATGTAGTAAGTTAGGTGAGGCATTCTTTTTTAACACTGGAGGTTCTGTGAGTTTGTGACTGGTGTATTTTTAGGCTGTGGCTTGCCTTAACAATTTCAAAAACCTGTGGGTTTCGTTAGAACGATGCTATAAAATGCCGTGATAAGCCGGAGGTTAAGGACTAATTTGGACTTAACCAAAATATTATGATGACTGTTATAAGCTGTTTAGCTTGAACAATATTTACGAACGACGTACGAAAAGATTGCGAGGAAAAGGGATTAATGTTTTTTGTATGGAGCCTGGGTTACCTATCTGCCGCCATTTTGTTTTTTTTTTCAAAATGGCGTCACCGCAAGAAACCTATATAAATCGATAGCTAACATCAATGCAAACAGAAAACATAATAGGACCGAACCCCGTAAAGCGTCTCGTTATTAATTGATCACGTGACATCCATATTTTCTGAACTAGCGTAGGTACATCTTGTTGCACGAATGTTTGAAATAATTATTGTGAATGTTTAAAAATCTATGCAACAAGATCAATAAAATATATGACACTACAGGGTTTGGTCTTCTTATGTTTTCTGTTTTCATTGATGTCATGCAGCTATCGATTTATATAAGTTTCATGCGTGGCCACCATTTTGAAAAAAAAAAAACAAAATGACGGATAGGTAGCTGATATCCCACGGAAATTTAAAGCCCATTGTTTTTAATTTTTTTTCTTAACCTATGTCCCACTACTGGACAAAGGTATCTCCCTAGAACTTAACGCTGACTGTTCTCAGGCAGTCCTTGTGTCAACTTGTTTCATCCAGAAGACTCCCAAGTAAGTCGTCATTTTCCTACCCTGGTCAACACATCCTATTAGCAAAACCTACGTCGCGTCATTAGCTCACTCCCCGCAACATTATATCCTTCAAAGGTCCTTCGAAGCCGCATGTTTAAGCTTATCAAAACATAACAATTAAAAAATATAAGATGGAAATCGCCAACACGCATTGAGCAGGCATAGAGATCAATGCTCGTGCCTCGTCTGTTTGAGAAGATGCCTTTGCCCTACAGTTCTAAAATAACGGTCGGGCATGAAAATTTAGATTAGCTATACATACATACAGTCGACCTTCGCTTTCCTTTAATTAAAATCCGAAGACTTAGCTCGTTCCTAATAAAATGTTTGTTTTACTCAACAACTGACTGATCCGTGGGTGTCCAATAAATCTTTCCAGTCTATGTGACTCGTGTGGGCGGCAGTATGGAGTGAATTAATTTTAGTTAGTTGTTTGTAGTTTATTTTGATTTGGAATATAAATTAGGATTTACAGTCCAGAACTACTGAAGCTTCTTGTTCTTCAATGAAGGTGGTGGTGGTGTACAGTCACGAGCATAAGTATGTATACACTTGGCTATAATCAAAAGCGATTTACTCCTTAATCTTTTAATGAAATTTTATTTTATTAAGGACATAGTATTTTCGAACCCATAGGTTTTTGCAATGTGTCGTATTTCAATTGAAAGTTTCCAAGTGTTGACTTAATAACAGTGCTCGATACTGTACCTACCTACTTTTCTAGTAGGTACAATGTCCTGTCTGAGATTACAGAGGGACAATCCCCGTATTTTTAGAAACTTTCACATTCTCATCTCAGTCTCAATCTGTCAAAAATACCTTTTCATTATCATAGGTCCTACATTTCTTCTCATTTTTGACATAATTTGCCGCTGAGATGAGATGAGATTGCGACTAGATTTCGAACTTTTTTTAATTAGGGGAATTGGCCTTCAGGTAAAAAGGTCCACGGCACTTATAGTTCAGACAAACAAGGTAAACAAAAGTCAAAATAAATTGCTGGAAATTCGTACTTCGGCATAGACTTTCCATTTGATTTCCCGAACTTTTCTTTTATCTCTTGTCTCTCTTGTCTTGTCTTATTATTTAAAAGCTATATTTCCACAATTGAAGCTGCGGGGTAGTTGCGTAACGCGTGCAAAATAGCAATCGATCGCAACGCCTTTCATTTCGACAGCTTAGCCACGTTCGTTGCATCATTTACGTTTTTGAGCTGACATATTTTTCAAACCTATAAAGCAATTGATTAGGGGCTTCCTTCAAACCCCTCGGATTTAAATGAAAATGTGTTACGCAACTAGTGTGTTGCTTAAAATCCACTTACACTCCGCAATTAGGTACTAAATATTTGTCGCCCAGTCAATCAGTTAAGCGCACGAGACTAGTCTAATTATCTCGCGTGTGATTGGGCATCTACCACAATTGCTGTAATTACTATTCTAGTTCTCTGTGGTTATGGTCTAAGCTGAGGTAATCTGATAAAGGAGCATGCACGCATGGCGCTCGACCCGGGCACAATTAACTGGATTGGCTTTGTTTCGGTCGCACGCCGGACAGGTTGCCTCAAAGCGGGTATCGTAATCTAACTTCGTTAAAGTTGATATCAGGCGCTCATTGATAGTGTTAAAGCTTGGTGTAGATGGGGACAGGCTTTGATGTACTATTTTCAAATGAAATAACAGCTGGAACATTCGGTATCCTACGAAATGGTTGTGTCCGTTTCTACTGCTCGGCCAGTGTCGTAGAAGAAAAACGACAACGTCAACATTACGAAGGAATTTGTGTGCCGCATTTACACATTCGTGCGAATCGCGAAGCGAATGGCGAGGCGAATAACGAACACGCATATGTAAACAGTGCGCTCGCTATTCGCCTCGCGATTCGAGCACTCGCGTTGGTAGCAGTTTTGCGGACGCGAATCAAAGGGCACGAATGGCGAACACGAACTTATTGTCTACACATTCGCCTGCATTCAGTTGACAGCTAGCGCCCGACCAAACAGGACGTGTAGACAAAATGGAGTGAAGTGCGAATTTTAGAATTATTTATTTATTAACTGCCAGGGCATATTTTTAATATTATATTTTGAATTGTTTCTTCGGTTTTTTTTTCTCATTGTTCTTACATAATTAGAAGCAACAAGAATTGTATACCCAGGGTTTTTGTAATATCTTGATTTAAATGCTATCCTTTAAATTGTTGTCAAATAGTTGAAACTAGTTGCCTATTCCAAAATCCAATGGAGAAGAACGGGCAGGAAACTCCAAGGAAGTGTCCGTCCGTTCGTTAGTTTCCTGCCCGTTCTTCACCATTTAGTTTTGGAATGGGCAACTAGCTTCAACTTTCTGACTAACTGCCCGACTCTTTGACGATACAAAAATGCCCGTAAATGGTTTAATTGAAACAAATGCTTTGAGTTTGAATTTTCTAACTACGTCACATAGCGCACGCCATGGACTAGAAGTGCAGTGTACAATTCGATTAGTCAAACTCCCAAAAGTATCATATTATACACGTCGGTACACTTACTCGTAGGCCGTAGTGCTGAAGAGTCGGAATTGTTCTGCGAGGAACCCGGCAGAGAATAAGACTTCCTAAATGTTGGCACAGAAGAAAAGTTACCTACATCTCTCCCCCTATTTACGCATTTCAGAATTCGCAGCAGCATATTTATGATCAATTACTGGAGTGCGCGCAAGCTAAGTCTGTGCGCGTGTTTGAACTTCAAGAGTATATCCCTGTCAGCACTTGTAATCACATTGGGCATAATGATGGCGAATATTTACTTTTGAAAACACGGAACACAGAACACTCTCTTGATATAAACGTGGAGATGGCGGCAAACGATTATTTCCGCGCGCAGACTTAGTTTGCGCGGACTACTTCATTTGCCAAGTGTCTGAAGAGTAATAAAAAGTATTTATTGAAAAAAAAATGCCATGTGTCAAATTTAACAGACAGATTTATTCTGTGGCTTAGCTTGGATTCTCGGACAGGCGTTTCCGAGACCTCAGAGTCGCGTGACCTTAGAGTGGATTTTTGTGTTGGATAAACCGAATTACCGGAACACGGACTAATTCGATCCGTTAGTTGACGTCCCCTTGAACATTAAAGTCACTCCAAAATTTCGAACATACCTTCCTATGTTATACACATTATGTTGATAAGTAATCAAGTTCGATTAAACCACCCCTGTACCACCCTCAGACAGCTACACGTACATATATCATCGTCCGGCCATCACTTGCCAACATCAATCCCGAACCATCATGCATGCTAACTCATCCGAGTACCACATTCCCCCATGTCTGTACCCACAGCCGGCGGTAACCCCCAATGAATATGGCTTGTGAAGCTATGCGTAAAGTCCCCATAACTGGGGGGACGCCGCCTGTATGCACTGTGCCGAATGGTGCGGGAAATGTATCGGACCGCGTGTCCGATGTCAATAGTGTGTATGGTGCTTAAGGTGATAGAAGTTTGTTATGTAGATTTGGTAGTAGGTTAAGGGCTGACTTCTCCAACGCCAGATAATTTTATCGGAGGTATAATTTTGAATGTTTGACAGTTCACCCATACAAAAACTGTCAGACGTCAATTTTATTCTAAGAATAAAAAAAGGTTTTTTATTATGCTTTTAATTTCTAAGGCCCGTGACTTGTTACCAACTTTATTCAGCCTAAACAACGAACTTTATTGTAACCTTTTCTGTAATTAATTATTTGAATGCAATTAAAAATTGTTCTTTTTTTTCGGACGGGAAATCATCAAAATGACCCCCCAAAAATTGTTCTGACGCGCGTACATAAGTACACGCACCGATTTTTTTAATGTATGTTACGACAGTATCAATAATTACTATTTTTAGTTGCAATATGTCGTTTTTTTATTTTTTATTTTGTTTTTTATATGGTGGATGTCATCACGTCTACACCGGCACCGGTTGTCGCTGAAAACCGGCGCTGGGAAACTATTGACAGCTGTTGACAGCCAACTTCACCTTAGTTTTCACGGTGAGATTTTTACAGAATAGATCGGCTGGAGAGCAGTGGTGACCTAGTGGTAACGACCGCGACTAAAAAGTTTAACCCAGACAGTGGTGATGAAATAATTTGCACAGAGTAAAGCACTTTGTGTAAATTATTTCATCACCACTGCTCTCAAAACGGTGAAGGAAAACATCGTGAGGAAACCGGCATGTCCTAGAACCAAAAAATTCGAAGACATATGACATCTACTAAGCCCTGGGCCCGCGTGGTGGATTACTGCCCACTCCACAGAGAGGAGATCTGTTTCTAAGCAGTGGGAACATTATAGGCATATTACGCACAGATCGGCTGGACCTGCCACTTTTTGCTGCTACTTTCTCCATTTTATTTTCTATCACTGCCCCTAATGGCAATCATTAACTAAAACATATTTCAGATTCACGTTTTGCCACATTAAGAAAAAAAAACTGACGAAAAAAATTGTTATTGCGTCCTTGCAAAAATTTCGTGCCCGGTAAAAAACAACCTCAAATCATCATTCATGCAACTTTAGCCCTCATATTTTCAGTTTCAAATGTTTCGTTTCTATCCCCCAAAACATTAAATACCGTGTTAACTTATTGCTTTCCCAACATACCATCTGCAGCACCTTACCCATAAATTAAATTCAATTAAAGTCCGCCCATACGCTACCGCCCCAAAGTAATTGATTGATAAGCTTCTATAAAATTAATGGTACGTACGTATGTACCCTGGGTTTTGGGGTCAACAACACTTTAAGTACAAGTCTATACATCGTCCTCAATACCTAATAGACTTAATTTATCTTCGTAACTGTTCAAAGTTTACCATGTGAACGTAATCAGTCTTCGGAAGTGCGTTACGGGTTTTTGGAGTATAATAGTAGTTGGTACAGGATGATGGGTGATTCTGAAGTAGTGTTGACAGACCTTTGTAGAAATGCAATATAAAATGAAATAGTTTCAGATAGTTCAGTTTGGTTTTTCTGAAAAATGATTTAACATATCGTTAGTGTCGACTAACGATATGTTAAATCATTTATTTTCAAATAGTCGTTACGGGTCGTCAGAAGCCCGAAAGTCTGACAACCAGTATTACCCAGTAACTGGGTTGTGGAGGTCAGATAGGCAGTTGCTCTATGTAAAATACTGGTACTCAGCCGATCCGGTTATACTGGAATCCGACCCCAACATAGTTGGGAAAAGGCTAGGCAGATGATGATCATTTAACATAAATATCAGTAAGTGATAATGAAGGACCAGTAACTATTGATATATTAAATGCTATACCGACCAAAAGCCGATTTTATTTTGCACCCTTTATTTATTATTTACTAAGTAACTTTCTGTCCGGAGCAGTTGTGGTAACGGCACCGAATTATGAGTTGAAGGCCGTGGGTTCGAAACTAGCCAGGCGCTTTACTTTGTGTAAATAATTTCATCACCACTGTTCTCATAACGGTGAAAGAAAACATCGCGAGGAAACCGTCATGTCCTAGAACCAAAAATTCTAAGACATGTGACATCTACCAACCCGCACTGGGCCCGCGTGGTAGATTGATACCTGACTCTCACTCGAAGAGAGGAGGCCTGTGCCCCGGCCATAGATTTTAAATTTCTTTGGCCCCAGCAGTGGGAACAATTTAGGCTGATTATGCTAATGCTTCAGCAATTTATACCAGGCATAACAGAGCAACAAACATCCCTGAAGATTAATTCCTTCAAACATCATTTCTCTGCTCTTAATATCCTCAAATATTAAACCTCCGTTCAATCATTACTTTATCGTACTGTATACAGAATTAACTATACCGATTTTAACGGTAATAAATGATCAGTCCCTTTATGCTTCGTAATAGCGTGAGGTTAATGGCACCAAGTCGAGTAGTCGAGTGTTTGATGGAGTCGAGTCGTCGAGTGATTAAGGCTTCGGTGATTGAGGTCCGTGATTGGGCACCAATTACCTGGACCGCCCTTAGATGTGGCTGGTGAGGTGTTGTCTGGCTGAAAGGTAGTATGTGTAGTTGGTAGGTAGCTATGGGTAGGGCTACGACCATTCGATGTTTGGTTCAGTAGGAATGAGTTGATGGCGTCTCTTTATTTAAGAACTGCGGAAATATATACAATAATTTTACATAAGTACCTCAATTTATACAATAATTTCACATAAGTACCTCAATATATACAATAATTTCACATAAGTACCTCAATATATACAATAATTTTACCTACATAATATTTCAATATATAGTCCTCCAGACCGTATTCCGGTCATGGCAGCTATTCTCAACGAAGACTGACTAGGCGCGGGAGATATTATAGTGCACAGGTCTTTCCGAAGACACATGTGGACTCGGTCTGCCCTCACTTTCATAGTCCGATGAGACGGCACGCAATCCAACACGACTGGAAGAGATCAGGCTCAGAACAAACGGCTTAATGTTTTTTTCTAGGAACAGGATCATACCGCCAACTTCCAAACCTTCTTTCCTTCCTTATTTTTTTTCCTTATCTCAATATTTAGATGCCTACCTAGCTATCCAGCTAGAAATTAAACGCAATAAGCTAAATACGCTTACAAGTACGAAAACACTGTTTTTTACGTTCATGCCTTCCATGCGTTTTTACCTATGCCTAAATATAATGTTACTTTAACTTGAGCAAAATTGCTTTAAAAGCAACCGACCAAAAATCGTTCCCAAGTTTGTTTACATAATAAAATAATAACAGCTTCAAAAATCCGTAAATACACAAAAAAATCCGCGACCCCCAGTTTTGTCATGCGTCCCAATTTCCTCGATTGTTTCCCAAATACCTTTAACATTGTAACATCATACAAAGGAACTATATATAATAAAAGAATCTGCGCATATCAGCCCTTTTCCCGGATGACTCAACCCCACTTTATATGTCGTACGGTTTTAATGTTGGTTAGATTAGACGGTATAGGAACATGTACCATCTCTCAGGGAAAATTGAATAGAGGACCCCCCGCCCACGAATCGGAGGAAAGGATATTCAGAAATCTCTCACTCGAACCCATGTGAGAGTGGTGATATACGGGTAGGTAAGATAGCTTTTGTTAAATAATTATAAAGTTCTCTTGAGCTTTATTATACTAATAATAAAGCGGAAGAGTTTGTTTGTTTGAACGCGCTAATGTCAGGAACTTCCAGTAGGATTTGAAACATTATTTTGATTGCCCATTTCTTGAGAAAGGCTACTTAAAATCTCGCTAGGACAATAAGGAGCCGAGCAAAAAAAATCAGAATGAACGCTAAGCGGAAACGGACTTATAGCGCAGACAGGCGATGCGATGCGACGTGATACATACGGATGGGTCGGGGAACAAGATATTTCACCCAGACGAGGTCGCGGGCAGAAGCTTGTATCGCAACTGACTAATAACACTAGGTACTAAATTAAATGACTAATTAACTAAATATACAAATAAATACGAAAAATCCTTATGTCTTTTTCGTCATTCAGGTGTCGAAGTACTCGCCCGCATCGAGCCCAGAAGACCGGCAGGATTTTTAAAAATTGATTTTGATATGTTGTAGCCGTTTACTATCGCGAAAAGCGATACTTTTGAGTGATCTTAAATATAAATTTAACCGTGCATGTTGATTAGAGCAACAATTGGCAAATAAAATCATTCTCAAGTATCAGGAATTTCGCATATTTTTAAAGAGTACCTAACCGTGGAATTTCTTGCGGGCTCTTCTCCTTAGGGAACAACCAATTAGAACCGTGTACCAAACGGCTACGTTTCATAACTGCTTATGTAGCTATAAAGATTTATTTATTTTATCATTTATGTACACACAGTAAAATACATAGGGATATGACATAATTATAATTTGAGTACAGAGGAATTGCTTATTTCTTAAGAGATTTGTGTGAAATAAAATATTTTTTATTCTTTCTTTTATTAACATACGTAAATTCACTTTCTTTTATCTGCAAGAAAGTAACTTTTGTATGTGTTTTTAAATATTCTGTAAACCCTCTTCACAAATTTTGGCCTTAACTCCTGTATTGCATGCCTAGTAGTGTTTTGATTACACGACACCTATTTCTCATCCAAGGTCGAGTCTAAAACCAGCATCAGGCTCTAATTGTCTGACAATTTTGCTGCGCTAGCACACTTTCCTACTTTCCTGCCCTTTTCACTTTTTTTTTAGTTTTCATCTAATAATAATAATAATATAATATCCCTGGACATTTCACACAGCACCATTTGTCCCAAGCTAAGCAACCTAATGCTTGTGTTATGGTAACAAGATGGCTGATAAACTACTTATATACTATTTTTTTTTTTTTGTAAATACATACATATTATAGATAGAAAAACACCCAGACTCATCTGCTGTATATTACATCGTGTGCCTTTTAGTCTGTACTAAATAAATGTATTTTCTTTCTTTCTTTCTTTCTTCCAACGCCTAAAAATCTGTCTCAAACCGCTCACCATCCTTCGCACCACTGAATCCCACCCATCCAAGCACGATGAACATCCCATTGTGATATTCTCACATCTATTACCTGTTGTAATCAGTTAAGGTACAATGGATCCCTGACTCAATGGGTGAGATGTCTTGAGATAAATCCACTACGATTACTACCCTTGTCTCATTGTAGGTGGACGATCGAGTGGCCATTTCAAAAATGGCTTCTTAGCTGATTCGGCTTTCGGCTTTCGTCGTCGTCTCGGCGGAAATTGGCCGAGGCGTTCGGCCTCGTTGATATAATGATCGGGTATTGGGGCTGATGCAACTAATCAATGGTGGGTTTGGTATTGATTTTGGGTGTGGGCGCAGGAATTTGATCGGTGTAGCTTGAAGACGTTACAAATCAACCTAACATTAATTTTTGTTTATCAAAAAAAAAAGTAACTATGAGAGATCGTGAGACACGTTAATGCCTATGATTTTGTGACCTTTGACCGCAGGCTGAATGTAGAGGCCATCAACTTAAGCTTTTCTTAATTTTGTTTTCGTGAACTTGTAATTAATTACCTATCATTTGTAAGAAATAATTTGGAACGTTTTCAGCACAATCGCTGATTCTTTTCTTTTTTATATTACCTACTTACTAATGCTGACCGAGTCCTGGCAATTATGTTAAGTTGTGTAAGTACCAATGTCATTGACGTAAAAAATAAAAATCCCGAATTTGAAAAACCACCATACCACGCTGCTACCGCTATGATACTTATTTTTAAATGTCGCAGCATCATGTTAAGATTCCATTTTGGCCTCGTACAAGCGTTTCTGTGTTTTTTTACTTTCTTTTTATATAATTTTGTTTTTTATTTTATTTTTATGATTGAGTTTAGTTTATGATCTTCCTGTGCGAGTTACAATAAATACTTGTGTTTCTTTCTTCCTTTTGCCCTCTCCGTTTCTTTTATTTTTATGATTGAGTTTAGTTCAGTTTGTGATCTTCCTGTACGAGTCACCATGAATACTTTTCCTCTCTTACTTTTAAAAAGTGATCACCAGCCTACTTATATCAAAAACAGATATCGTTCTCAAATTATATTTTTCCATTAGTTATCACAGTAAAAGCAACGTGTTATAGCCGCATACTGTGTTACTGTAACAAGCTAGTCACAAGTTCGTTTTACATCGTCTCTCGCCCTAGTTATGACCGTGTCGAGTGGCTGAGAGTAACATGATGCCTGCCACTTCAAGTTTTTGTTCGCTTAAACTGGTGTTGAAATGATTTATGGAAAATAAAATTTGTTTGTGTGATAAATAGATGCGCATCAATTTGGGATTAAATATTTAGTCGTGGGAGGAACATCAAAATTAAGTTTTGTTAAAGAGTTCCTTCTAAAAGAGATCATGTTTTAATTTCTAGCTCCATTACACCACAGGGGCAATTCTCGTAATTTTAAGAACATTCACAGTCGAAGGCCAATTCTCGTAATTTAAAACGTTCAAAATCTAGTCGCAGTCTCATCTCGACGACAAACAAATGTCAAAAACTTGTCAAAATTATTGGAAAATTGATGTATTTTTTTTACAGATTGAGACTGAGGTCAGACTGTGAACGTTCTTGAAATTATGAGAATTGTCTCTCTGATTTCTTTTTTTTTTTCAATCTGTCAAAAATAACTCTAATTTTTCCCTACATATTTGACAAGTTCTTGTAATTTTTTTGTTGCCGAGATGAGACTGCGACTAGATTTTGAACGTTTTTAATTACGAGAATAATTCATAATAATAAATAATACAGCAATGATATCTGAAGGCCAATTATTGGTCTTCAGATATAATTGCTGTATTTGGTTAAAAAGTGATTTCTTTCTCATCTTTCTGTGTTTCCAATGCATTGTTAAAACTCCCCCTTGGCCAAGAATGCTTTTTCTTTATCTCACTATAGACAGAACTGAAAAAAAACTGACTTAATTTTTTTATGAATTTTAATGCCATAAATTTTAGGAAATAAGCAAATTAGGCTTATTTTAGCCTTCTCTTGACTATAAAGGATACTTAATTAAAAGTAATTTGATTGACTTCCTCCTCATAACATGAAACAGGCACAGCCGAAAATAGAAATAAATTGATCAATTAATTTAGAGTAGAGAACATACATAACACCTTCTTCCCATGGGGGTAGGCAGACACTCTTAGTGATCCATACAACACTGAAGTACTCTACGTGCTACGATCCTTACATACTAAGGAGTATGTAAGCTTGCTGCTTGCTTCGTTTTCGTTTATACATCTGGCTTGCACGCACATGGAGGCTTGCCACCAACTCTCATAGCAGGGCAGAAGTTGAACTGCACTGCTTTTTTGTACTTAGTCGTAGAACAAAGTAGGAGTGCAGTACAACATCTGCTCTGCTATAAGAGCTGGTAAGACCCCAGACCTTTCTAAAGAAGAGAACAATGGGTTGAAAATATATCTATGAAACTCATGCATGGAAAATCTTACTGTGGGGCAAAGTTTTTTAAACGATTTAGTCCTTCTTACAAAAAAATATTTTGGTTCATTTTTCATACACTTCTTTTAATGCGTCAAAGTTTAATTTTACAAGCTACGCTTAGCTTTTAGGTTTTACTATATTATATTTTTAATTATCATCATTGTCTTGTCCTTATCTCAACTTATTGTGGTCGGCGCAGCATGTCTTCTTTTTTCATACACTTTTCTAAAAGTGGTCATCAGTCACCATCTGCCTGAACTTTTTCCCAACTATGATGGGGTCGGCCTCCAGTCCAACTGGATGCAGCCGAATATCAGTATTTTACATGGAGCGACTGCCTATCTGACCTCCACAACCCAGCCACTGGGTAATATGATACCCCTTGGTAAGACTGGTTGTCAGACTTTCGGGCTTCTGACTACCCGTAACGACTGTCAAAGATCCACGAATGACAGCCGGGACCAACGGCTTAACGTGTTTTCCGAGGCACGGAAATAGAAAATAGAATAAAGTGGAATAGTCGTCATCAGTATACCAGCACCCTAATTGCGTAATGTTGTTGAGCAGACACATGACGAATTTTTTGAACATATGAAGCAATGGATTAGCAATATCCTTCAAAATGATTCAGATTGAGGTTGATTGTGTTACGCAATTAGGGTGCGGGTTGTTAATGAGAAAAAAGTGAATTTTTGTAACAAAAAGTTTTAACAATTTAATATCAACAACCATTCTAATGCACCAGCTACATACATTGCCACGCCCGGAACTTTACGTCGATATCGAAATTCAGTTGAAAATGGGACGTTTCACGCCTTGCAAATGTATTTATGCTACAAATATTTTGACGTAGTCGCATACTTTTGTGGGCATCATTTTATTTGTTGCATTTTTATGCTTGGATTTTATTCGGACATTTTCGTGTCGAGAATTTCTGTAGGCTAGTTAATATGTGCTTGTGTGTTTGTTATGTGTAACATGACGTATAAAAAGAACACAAACAAAAAAAAATAACAAGATGGGAGAAAACATGCGTCACATTCACGCAAAACGGCTATCGCTCAGCATAATGCTAAGACCCCACACGAGACAGAGCGCCAGCGCACACACAATACACAACAAAAACACACAACTCAGTCAAATAACCATCACAAACACATAACTCCCCGAGAGAAGGTCTTCCCTCTCACCAAGAGGAGGCCTGTGTCCTAGCAGTGGGAACAGCATCGGCTGATTATGCTATATATTTAACTACTAAATGTATTTTTTTTAATTATTTAAAACGTTGTCCCACACTAGGAATTACTCCTGTATCGTGGGTGCGTTCACAAACATTTAAACTCACATACACAAACAGCCAGACCCGGAACAACTACCTGTAGGCAAAACAAATATTTGTTCCGTGCGGGAATCGAACTCGCGACACGCAGAGCAGCAGTTGATCGCTCGGCCACTGCGCCAACCGTGTCGTCAAATGGATGCAATTTATCACACAGATGGTTTATAACCAGGATTAACATATAGGATACTTTTTATCCCGATATTCCCACGGGATCGTAACTTATGTGGGTGAAACCGCGGGGCACAGCTAGTGATTAAATAAATAATAAAAATTTATTTGAGCATCATCATTTTGAAAGTACCATCGATACGAAAAGATAAAGAAGATTTGGACACGTGTCCGAGAAACGCACTATCATTACAAAAAGACAATTTCTCCTACTTTAGCCTAAACCCCGGACGTTTATCGAAAAACCAAGCACATTGTGATTCCTCTCACACACGTTCGGAGGCTCCTACCTCAATTCCGTCCCTCTATTAAGTGACCCGTGTTAAGTGTCACTCTCAAAATGACATCACATTATATATAAATATTTAAAATGCCACTTTGTAACACGAATAATTGGGTCAGCCTCCAGTTCATACATCTTTTATCCGACAGGTATTTTTTGTATACTTTTATGTGGGTAAAAATATTAAAGTTAATAGTTTCTATAGCGCGTTGCCTGTCCGTGGGCATGCTCGACGCTCGTAGCTTGTTCGTAGCATCCTCGTAGCAAGTGCGTAGCGCGTAGCATGAGCCTAGCAACGGCGTAGTTAGGTATAATCACAATGGCTGGTGCTTATTACCAATGTATAATATACATTTTACAATTATAAAAGGTTCTACCCAGAGTTGTAGATAACATTTTTGCTTGACAATTTTTTTTTTTTTACGATCATGCGTTTTTCCCGCCTCTCGTTCTTTGCGTTAAGATTATTTTTTTCGACTTTTTAATGTATTTCAGACCATACAAATATACTTAAAAGGTAATTTAAAAACAACCGTTTTCTAATCGAAATTCCCCTACACTCGGTCAAGTAAACAGCAACCTAGTTGCTATAGCTTATAAGAGTAATTAATAGTATTTCCGTCGAACTCGACCGCCACGTGTGCGGGGTCACCAATGTTCTTATTTATTGGCTCCTATTCCCACCCATTAGCTGTACAGCTAGCTTATTAAGTCTGCTCACGACAGAGAGAAATGGATTGTATTTAAATCTTGGGTTGTAGTTATTAGTTTGGAGAATGTAGAGGTTTCTGGGTAATATTTATCGGAAATAATATTAAAAAGAGGTAAAATGTTACCTCTGTTTTAATATTATTTCGGACAAATATAACAATACTTTCACCGAAAGAAAGCTACACGTGTTCTTATTTCTTATTCATGTCGCTGGCACGACTGTATTTTAAATCTTGTTTTCCCAAAAGTTTGTCGCTTCCACGTCGTTGTCGGCGGTAGAGCAGAGCTCACTTTCGTTTTGGGACACAGAGGGCAGGATGGAGGATCGTTTGTGACATAGCTCCACAATCACTCTACTGCCGTTTCGTCAAGTTAGCCCAACTTTACCAGGTTGGACTTTCTTGCCACATGTGTCCAGAGACGGTTCAGGGACTTACAAGGAGACCATGGAAGGTTACACCCTGCAGGTAGATGCTCCTTTAGTGGTAGGTAGTAAGTAGGAGAGGGAAGAGTATCCTGTCACAGTTTACAATGGGCGTCCGCCGGGTTTCCTGACAGAGACGCTGTCGACTTTAAGAAGTTACACTACTTCCGCCAAAGGATATTTATAGGTGTATATTTATAATTGACTCCCACGTGGACGGAAGTCGCGGGCAGAAACTAGTTCATGATATTAGCTCAAGTATTATTCGTTATTGACGCTTTGAATTCGTACACTCTTTCACGTCTTTTTCCCATGGGGAAAAGAAACAGAAACTACAAAATGCCACCTGCTGCGAGCCTTAAAAACCAACTCCATTTACTTCGTCCAAGTTGCGTATATCTTCATATGAATCTTAGTCCATATCAAGTCATAAGATTTCCCACGTGTTAAAATAAAAAAAAAACATTAGCACTGCGTCAGATCAATCTGCCTAGCCTTTTCCCAACTATGTTGGGGTCAGCTTCCAGTCTTACCGGATGCACGAACGACCTGCCCATCAGACCTCCACAACCCAATAACTGGGTAATACGATTCCCCTTGATAAGACTAGTCGGGCTTCGATAAAACTTAATAAAACTGTCAAAGATCCACGCATGCCAGCCGGGACCAAGTGGTTAACGTGCTTTTGAAGGAAGAGTATTTTCCAAAACTCTGTAACTCTCTCTCCGTTAATTATTTAACTGTTAAATAAAAAAAAACATATGGAGAAAGTTATAAGAAACTATGTAAGTATAGTTTCTTATATAGTTTTTGTTATTGATTCGGTATTTTTTGTAATGTTATAATAAATGGAGTACCATTTCTTATAACATTATAAAAACAACAGTTATCACCCATTCGTTATTTCTATATAAATGTAATAATTAACTCCGTTATTTCACGATACAATGCAAAGCAATGTAACATATTTACATTAAAAAAATAACTCAAAAGTGCAATAATTTCAACAACATTACAGAATAACTGTCGTTATTTAGCCGTTATTTTTCGAATGCGAAAAATAAATGGAGTATTACCACCTAGATTCTTTAACAGTGGCGAACGAAAGTAAATTAAGTACTGAGGTACTGTCACCATAGCTATAAGAATCCTCCATCTTGCCGTTTTGCTAAGTCTCAATATTGTTGAAAAGCAATTTTAATTGAGTTATTATTAAAATGGAAGTTGGTTTAATTCATCAAAGAAACGACAAAGCAGTGCTTTCCCAAGTTTTAAGGGCGAGTTGCTCGAACGGAAAATCGGAAACACGAATTGGAGGTCAACAGAGTTCAAGGTTCAAAATAATCTGGTAATTTGTATTCTGTAAAGAGACCAGTGTAAAATGAACGTTGGTAATAAAAATCTTGAAGACGGTTTTTGGTAACAATTAAAAAATAGATTTTTTATTTTACTAAAAGGGTTCTTGATATTTTTGGCAGGTTAGGTCCGAATATAACGTCATTTACTGGTATTCAACTGCATCTGGTTAGACTGGAAGCCAACCCTAACATAGTTGGGAAAAGGGTAGGCAGATGATGATGATATCGTTAGGTGCAAAAATACGCCAGCGACTGCCAAAAACGTGATCGTTTTTTTTTACGAGGTTCATAATAATAGTAGTATATCAACTTGGTTATAACGCATACATTTTTCTGCTTACTGGATTGGAGACGACAATACCCCCAGCATTCGAAAACCAGACAGTACACCAAAATCAAATATTGACCCCACCTAATCCAGAACTCGTAATTCGAAAACGATAGCTACCCAACACAGCCCCTCCAATCGAACACAGCCACGCACCGGAACCCAATCACAACAACGCGAAGCTCGAACAAGCCAAACATAATCCAATAAACACACACTCAACGAAATGAACAAGTAAAAGACTTCAATCAATACGTATAGTTAGCATTCTGATGGTTGATTAAGTAATACGCAACGGTTCGTGCATGTGGATAATTAATTACGAGCCCCGGACACTGGGACGAAACACGCAGTCCGGACCGGACGGTAACCGCAAATTACCTAATTTATCGGCCCAGTTACTCGACGTTTACCGTTTGTGAAACTCTCGAGGATTCTCCCGAAAATATTTCGGGAATTCGCTTGTTTCGTGTCGAAGTTCGGGATCGTCTATTTTTGTTGACGTCCTGTCGATTGGAAGACAGGTTGAGATGTTTGTGGCTTTTTGGAATACTTGATCACACGGGTTGGTTTTACAAAGGTAAATGAAAAACTGTAGTTCAATCAATGGGCCTCCATGAAGAGTTGGCAACGTCGCATATAGGTAGTTGTCAAATAATATACTATTTTTTACTAGTTGATATTTTCTTCTACGATTACGATGTTGGTCCCACGGAGAAAGTTGTTCAGTTTGATGGTCTGTACCCCCCCTGTGCCCCCTTAAAGGGGTTTTAAAGTCCGTAGCATACCTGCCTGTAGGCCATTTTTTTTTCAAAATGGCGGCCACTAAAGAAACCTATGCCCGCTATTTTGAAAAATAATCAAAATGGCGGACACTGTGTCTGTAGATATGCCAGACTCCATATAAAAATCTTCAATCTCGTTTGACCACATCTTTCTTAATATCATGTTCAACTATTATTATAAGGAATTTATTTATTTATAAGATAACACTAAAATAACAAAAATATATCCTAAATTAACTAAAACTATTTACAAACTAAAACATAGCGTCGAAAAATTCATCCGCATCGCTGTCGACTGGTAATGTACCCAAGACACTGGCGGCGTTGCCACGTTGTATGGCAATGCTTAGCCTCTGGCCAAGGTAAAAGCCAGCCCTTGGGTCATGGGAAATGTCAACCAGTCTTTTCGAAATTTCCTTAAAAAGACCATCCGCACTTGGACCCCACGGCCCGAGGGTTTCAACCCCAAACGGCTCGAAAATATAATTACTAATTAGGTTATTATATTTACACCGCTTGAGGTTTTCCGCAGCCGCAGCAGCAGCACCAGAGTATCGACACACAAGTTGCATCCCACACTAAAGGCCTACCCACCTATTATTTACATTTTATTTTTTTGAAAATTGGAGCCCTATAAACGATATTTTTCATAATAAAATTTCATATGGTTATTTTGACTAATTAGTCAAAATAGCGAAATTAACAGCCATATGCAACATTGCTAACTTTCAGGATGCTCTTACTTGGAGCAGGCTTATAATATTGATGACTGGCTTATTTTTCCCACACGGCTGAAGCTGTTCTCGTAAGCCCTACGAAAAAGAAGCAATCCATTTCCCAAGCCTTGTAATAACTATAAAAAGAAGTTGTTTTTCTACGGAAACGTACACATCATTTTCCCAGCAACACATTTTTATAGTACTTCTTACATTATTAAAGCCAAAGAAATTAGCCTTGAATGAAATCCGATACAAACAAATATAAAAGAAAATGAATTGCCTTTAAAGTAGAGACAAACAAACTAATGGCTTTACGGGTAATCGAATACGTTATTTTCGTATTAAGATGTAGACGAAATATTTGTTTTCGTTTTTACATGTAATTCGGTTATTTATTGGGTAAAGCTACCTACGATAAATATTTTTCTATCCGAAAGAACAGATAAGTGCGTCCTCCTCTTGTGCGAAGTCGGGTGATTAAATATCATAACAGGCACTTCAGAAAATTGGCTTCAACATAGTATCCTATAACGTGCCAAAATCTAGCCATTGGTTCTCCAGATCAGTCTGAACTCGCCAAAAACAGGCTTTACTTTACTGTTGTTTTTTATAAAGAACCTGCCATCACTCGATTTTCTGTTCCGTTTCGAAACAACACGCAAACGAGACATCAACTCAACTCAGCCTATTGAAGTCCATTGCTGGACATAGGCCTCTCCGAGGCTGCGCCATAGCACCCTGTCCTCCACCTTCCGCATCCAGTCCCTCCCAGCCACTTTCCTTAGATCGACACATATCAACTTAGTATTTGGATGACGGTGGAGATCTGCAAGTAGTCTTTGAGTAGAATCAGCAGAGGTGGACCCAAAACAAAGAAAGGAAGGAAGATAAGGAAGGTCATCAGTGCAACAAAGAAAGAAAGAAAACATATTTTATTTAGGACACGCACAGGAAATACAAAAAACCGGCCAAGGGCGAGTCGGACTCGCGAACGAAGGGTTCCGTACCATTATCTATAAAAATTAGGTCTGTCGTATGGGAGACCCCCTTAAATATTTATTTTAATTTTATTATTCATTATTAAAGTAAAAATACAACTGAGTATTTTGTGAATATTTCAAGTGCCTACGTGTTGCCATTATTGATATCGAGCAAAAAAGGGCAAAAAAATCGCGTTTGTTGTATCGCCCTTAAATATTTATTTTACTTTGTTTTAGTATATTTTGTAGTTATAGCGGCAACAGAAATACATAATTTGTGTAAATTTCAACTGTCTAGCTAACGCGGTTCTTGAGATACAGGCTCGTGACAGACAGACGGACAGACAGACCGGACGGACAGACGGACGGGCAGACAGCAAAGTCTTAGTAATCTCAAAGTCTTAGGAGTAATATAAAAGTCTTAGGAGCTTTTAAAACTAACAAAATTACCATTAAAAACACCGAAAAAAAATATTGGATGTGCAAAGTCAAAAAGGCTCCTATCTGCATAATGCTACGATATCGAAAAAAATAATATCGCAGCGCTGGTATTCTGATAGGGCCCGCTGTGATGCTAGAGACACACCTACGGACATGAAATTCCACTAGGGGATAAAAAAAATAAAGCAATACAATATACCTAGCTAGGAAAAAAACAAAAATAAATAAAAACCATAAATATGTATGCCATGCCACGAGTCGATGTTTGTTTTTATTCAACCTATTTCGCCCAATTCTCCGTCTCAATTTCTAATTGACATCTTTCAATCCATAACTCATTAATTAATTCTTACTCTGTTAAAAACAGAACAACTTTATGTATGCTCAAACTGTGTTAAAGTCTTAAGGCAATCCCAGTTCATTCTTTAAGCCAAACAAGTTGTGTCTTATCTTAATTTGTGTGGAACCATCACAATTTCTCAATGAATGGGGCAAGAATTTTCCCCGTACCCTAACGAATAGCTAGTCGTAAGTTCGTCGAGATATTTTTAGTGCTCAGAAAGGTCGACGTCTGTCGTAATGACACTGATAAGAAAATTGTTCGAAGGTCCTATTAAAGCCTGCAATTCTATTTACAGTTATATGTCCTAGTTTAAAAAGTTTGGGAACACTGACTGTGAATGTGAGTACCATTCAGGCTAGATTGAATACACAACCACATGATGTAACATGATGTTTTGAATATTTTGTATATAGCCTACGCAAATGTCCTGCAGGTCTGGTAGCGTCGTGTGACGGGTCGTTGAGCTCCCTAAAGTAGTGTTGAGCTACACGGTAACTGATGCATGCCGTCGGTTGAGCCGGGTCAACTCAAAGCTGCAATTACTCTTTCTTGAAAAACTCACATAAAATCCTAATTATAAATGTTTGGAACGAAAAAAGAGACCATGACCTCTGAGTTTGTTTCGGAATTTCTTCTCAGGGATCAGTCAGCTAGGAAATGCCGGCGTCATCTAGTTTTTAAAATATTGACCAACAAAATATTGACGTGTAAAAGTGTCGTATAAGATCTACTTACATAAATAAACATTTAGTTTAATTTCGTTAGGGCTTTATTAGTTAGCCTTGAGAAACAATTAAAGTTCTAATAATCTGAATCAAGGATCGTCGCCTATGTTTGCATTTTCATCTATTAAAAGATTAAGCCCTGTGTAAACTGGAGGGTTTGCTAAGTTCCAGTTTAGACTAATAAGACCTTAATTTAGCTCGTGTCTAGTATTTTACGTTGCTAATTTCTACAGTAATTATTTGAATGGAAATGTGAAATTTGGGTTTTTGGGCATTAGGAGCAGCCTTCCGTGACTGTAATTGGCTGAATTCATCGAGGTATTAGGTTGGTATATTTATCACACAATATTTTAAGAAATCTAATTGAGTTTCCTACATCAGTAAGCACCCTTCAATTATATTTTCATTTACGAAGATACTATTTTAATAGTTTGTTAGTTTATTTAGGTAGTATTTGCCCGACCCGGGAATCGATCCCAGGACCCCACACTCAGCAGTCACGCTAGCGACCACGAGACCATCGGGGCAGTTTTTCCATTAGGAATTTCTTAGTAAACAGCCTGGAGTTTAGAAGTTGGTGGTGTGAAGCCCCCGTGCCTCGGAACGCACGTTAAGCCGTTGGTCCTGCGCCTGATCTCTCTCCGGTCGTGTCGGATTGCCGTCCCATTGGACTATGAGAGTGAGGGAAGAGGGTGTGCACCAGTGTCTGCGCGCACGCTTGTGCACTATAATATCTCCCGCGCCGAAGGCGTATAATATCTCCGTTGAGTGGCCGAAATATGGTCTGGAGGACCTTATTTATTTAATAGAAGTCTATCAAGTTTATATATTTTTATTCTCCTAAATAAATCTATGTTTCTTAAGACACAAATTCAGTTTCAGCAATAAATCCTGAACTATTTCCAAAAGTAATAAAATCTTCTCCATACAAATAAACTATTAGCTACCAACCATAATAAATCAATCCAAGACAGCATCAGAGCAAGAAGTAATGGATCACGTCGACCACATTTGACAAATTATTGAGGACTGCTCGTGTTACGAATATAAGGAAAACTGCGATAATAACTGGAAAAACTAATAGGAAAATGTTTGTGATGTATTACGTAGGTTCTTATGTTCTTGACCCCATAACTTGCAATGTCATCTTGATAATGTGGTAATTTTGACCCATTTTAGTGAAAGCATTGTGTCATTGACATTGTATTGAAAAAGTACCATTATATAACGTTTTATGGCAGTCACATAATCAGCCTATAATGTTCCCACTGTTGGGAACAAGCCTCCTCTCAGTGAGAGGGAGTGGGCCATAATCCAGCACGTGGGCCCAGTGCGGGTTGGTAAATGACACATGTCTTCGAATTTTTGGTTATTGTTTCCTCACGATATTTTCCTTCACCGTTTTGAGAGCGCCGAAGATGAAATAATTTACACAAAGTAAAGCACCTGCCTGGGCTTGAACCTACGAACTACAACTGATTCGCGACTGTTACCACTGGACCACCACTCAGTGTACTGGTAATACTCTGAAAAAGACACAAACAGTTGTATTTTCTGCCTCCTACTAACTTTCGCAACTTTCACGGATTGATGAACATGACCCTTCTATTTTTCTTTAGCGGATCTAGGTTGAAAACAACTTCTAAATCGAGGTAGTATCTACTTAGTTGCTAAACTTAGTTGTAGGTACTACTTCTAGTACTTTCTACGGGAAGTGAGATGGTAGCACTCAGCCTGTGTTTACTTTTTACCACGGATACTTGAGTTGGTTTGATACTTTCTGTTGGTTTTTTGTTCTCACCGTTCGTCGCAAGCGCTAGCCCCCTACTTCTTTCGATTTTCGGTTGGACAAAGTACTAGGTACCTACTGGGTTTTGTATTAAATAAAATCGGTTTTGACTTGGGATTACCTATAGGCACGCCTTCTTTTACATATATGTATATCTAACTGACGCAATGTCGGTATAGGTAGATGCAGTCACCAAAAGAGATAAGTTACCAGGGGGTCTAGGGGGACTCCGAAGTAGTATCGGCCGAAAGCTCGGCCGTTTCCTGCTACGAAGTTACTATTTGGTTCGGTCGGTCCCGATCCTACAATCCTACACTCTTTCGAATATTGACTATGGTCCCGACCCGACTGAGCCGATCCGAACTTTTTTCGCATTTTTCAATAATATTCGGTTCGGCCATGTGTCGGTCCGATCCGAACATTCGCACTTTGCACTTCGAAGTAGGCCCCCTGGTACCAGAGTCGTCGGATATAATTGAAGTTTAGTAAGAAACTGATGGATGTTTTCAAATGAACCCAACACAAAAACCGCTAATAAGTAAAAAAAAAATGTACATAATAAGTTTATTATAAGTTGTGGGTAATATAATAATATTGATCCAAGCGTCGCCGCACCGGGGAACGACTAATGAAAATGCCAAATAGACGAGGTTTACATCCAGAAATAATTTATTAATGTAGGCTATTGTAGAAAAAATTGCGGCTATTAACTTCCTATTTTCATAAGCCGTCCCTCAGGTTATACGAGAAGCAATGAGTAACATTACACTGATTGGGTGCAGAACTGGCGCAAACAATGTTGCTCACATATTTACAAACTAGTAGCGCCCCACGGTTTCACCCGCATAAGTATCAGTCCCGTGGGAATAACGCAATAAAAAGTATCCTTTGTGTTATTATAATGTATAAGGTATATTACTGTAAAGTTTCATTAAAATCCGTTCAGTAGTTTTTGCGTGAAAGAGTAACAAACATCCATCCATCCTCACAAAGTTTCACGTTTATAATATTACGAGCTGCGCCCCGCGGTTTCACCCGCATAAGTTTCGATCCCGTAGGAATATTGGGGTGAAAAATATCCTTTGTGTTAATCCTGGTTATAAACTACCTTTGTACAAAATTTCATCCAAATCCGTTCAGTAGTTTTTGCGTGAAAGAGTAACAAACATCCATGCATCCATCCGTCCATCCATCCATCCATAAAAACTTTCACGTTTATAATATTATTTGTAGGATAGGATAGTAGGATATTGCAACCCTAGACGATTATCCCTAACATTTAAACAAATAATGAATCACTCTGAGTTAAAGTACCCATAGAAATACAAAAGGATACACGTACCCTTAAGCATACCCTATACATGAGTAAAAGTTCTAAGTAAGTAGGTACATTCTAGTAGGTACCTCCATAAAATAGGTCGCGTATTCTTGGTAGGTCTCAAAGTTCGCGAAACTTTGATTCCGCATCGCGGTTGCAGATTCACAGACAGACTAGCTATGTAACTGGTGCAGTAGGGATCTTATTCTAAATCTAGGAAGAAAAGGCTTAGATTTTGTTCTTCTAAACTACGCAACGGATTTTAAGGCGATTTCCACCTTCATTTAAATAATTTATTCCAGATGGTTTATATGTATAATATCTACATTAACATTAAACCTACTTATAATAAAAAGATCTCAATGTTTTGTGAAGTCGTAAAAACGATCGCTAGTAAACTTAAGGATGATTTTCACCAAACGGTTCGCATCGCATCGAATCGGAAAGGATACGAAAGGATTCGGCGACAGCCGATCGCGTCCGGCGGGATGTCGACGCATACGATCGGCTCCGTACCGTCGCTTGCGAACGTATCCGTTTCTGCGCCTGGTCAAATAGTTTCATTCCTACCGTGTTGACATGTTCTAATTTTTTGATTCGTTCGGATACGACGACAGGCGAACGGAGCCGATCGCGCGTCACAGCATACTTTCGGCTACGATCGCGTGTCGCGGAAGACGCCCGCGGTCAAGCTGCTGTGCGCGGCTTGGTAATATAGACTTTAAATACTGTGTACACGATTTAATATCGCTTAAAGATTGTAAAATCCGTTCCGATCCGATGCGATGCGAGCCGTTTGGAAATCATCCTTTATAATATGGAACAGGTATCTTGACGTCTGTAAATAGCTGTAGGAATCAATATATTTACATCACATGTATCGCATATTATTAAGTCCTTAGATTTTTTGTTTTGATAATCTCAGCATTACCAATCCGTTTTCCAATTGCAGTTTATACACTTTTAGTACTTGATCAAATTGGCAGAAGCCATACCTCGGAAACCCATGCATACCAGCATCGCAATACTTCGACGTTGGTAACGTTCAGTACATAACCCAGAAAATACTATTTTAGGCGTGCAATTTCACCACCGCACCACCCATACTTAGAAAAATACAGTATTTATGCTTACTACCACAAATAAGTACCTATGTTGATAGTATTACAACGCACATTGAACTCTACTGAGTCCTACTAAAATAGATTTTAAAGCAAAGTCATCATCATCATCTGCCTAGCCTTTTCCCAACTATGTTGGGGTCGGCTTCCAGTCTAACCGGATGCAGCTGAATACCAGTATTTTACATGAAGCGACTGCCTATCTGACCTCCACAACCCAGTTACTGGGTAATACGATACCCCTTGGTAAGACTGGTTGTCAGACTTTCGGGCTACTGACGACCCGTAACGATTTTAAAGCAAAGTAACTAACTAAATAAGCATTTCTCAAACGCCTTTGGGGTTATATCCAAAATAAAATGATTACTACAGATACACAATATTGTTACTACAGGCAGCAGTCTTCACCCGATGGGTGCCTCAGGATGGACGGCGTCGCCGAGGCCGGCCCAGGAAGAGGTGGAAGCCAGGAAAAGGTGGTGGCCGGCCCAGCGAAAGCACTAGGAAGTGGCGAAGGGTGGGCGTTTTGGGGGACTGTCTTTTGTGAATAAATGACTTTTGATTTTGATTTTTGTGGCGAGACAACCTAAATGCTGTACCGCAAGGCTTGGATCGAGGTGCCTCAACAGTGGGCAGTGTAGGCTAACCTAAAAAAAAACAAAACAGATACACCCCTACCCTACCATTTGGGGATACAGGCGTAAAGGTATGATATAATCAAATGGATGCCAGTTCTATCAAACCATTGTAACCTATAAACAAGACTACGTGTGCCATCAAATAAACCAGTCAACTCAAGTTACAGAACCTGTAACTAGAAGTCATATAATAGCTTATGAATCCTATGAATTTCAATATCTTTGAGAACTTGACGCGGCTTGTGTAAGTATTCAGAGGAACATGGTTCAATAGTTCACAAGAACTGATTGCGATCTTCTGTAGTACCCATTGAATTTATGTACAAATTACCAAATCGATCATAAATAATCATTTTGTACAAGAATAGATTGGACTGTGACCCCCAAACTAGGCATTTGCCTGTATTTTGGGGGTCGAAATTGCGATATTTTCAGAATGAGATACGTATTAGTGATTATTGCATAACAGGAAAACATAAACTAAACTTAACTAGTTTTTTATTTACTTAGAGATATTTGCATAATTTAAAAAGCTAACAGTATTAAAATAATAATATTATAGAAGTATATAAAAAGTAGGGGAAATAATCAAAGGGCATCAAGAAATTCGATTCGTATCCCTGTCAATAGGAGACGTGCCCAAACACAACAACATTACCACGTTGTACGGCAATGCTGACCCTTTGGCCAAAAAATAGGCCAGCTCTGGTCACGTGAACACAAGTTTTTGAAATTATAACGCACCTTTAAATGCCCCTACGACCCATGTACCGTTGCATGCGCCCATAAACTCCATGTTTTGCGTGTGTTACATTACGCACAAACAGCAAATTTTTGCACCAAAAATAAAAGTCGTTTATTTAATTAGTTACTGTTATAATTAGTTATTATTATTATACGCAATTAGTTTTGTGCAATGTTACTTGGTTTGATGTACAAAATGCGTAGTTGACGGCTATGTGATGGGTCTTTTTACATACAAATTAAAGTGTAGAGTGTAAGTATGAGTCACTATGAGTATGTGTTAGAGAGTATGAGTGTTTGGGTTTATGTGTGTGTTGTGAACGTAAACTTAGGAGTACACTTAGTCTGTATAAAGTTACTTATCTTCGTATAAATAATATTTTCTGTATCATCGTAGGAGAGTGTAAAAACCCATTTCTTTATTACATTTTGGCACTGGGATAATTTCAGGTCTTTTATGTTGCAGCACTTTATGGCTTTGTTGTAAATGCGTGGAAATAAGTAGTCCGGGGAACGTCTAGCCATAAGGGAGTTAACTTGGGGAATGAGAATCCTGATTGTGCGCTATGACATTATTTCATGTTAATCGGTCCTGAATTTTAATTTTCTATGCATGTGAAGTGTTGCGTTGAGGATAAACGGGAAGTCACTGTAGAGTTTGTTGGTTGGGTACAGAAGCCAGCAAGTCAAGCTACCCGAAACTGACAAATTTTCCCAATCAACCTTGAACCTTAATACTTTAGCGATAATTGAAATGTATTAAAGAAATTTGACAGCTTGTAGCTTGATGTGCTGGCGTTTGTACAAGACAGGCTTCTTGAACATTACTTCAATGACGGCTCTTTGTGCTGTTTCGACTTCGATAAATATAGTTTTACTAGCACTACTCCAGACAGACATTCCATCTTGAAGGACAGAAAAGCAAAGACCAAAGTAAACAGTGCGGAGTATGGGGATGGGTATACAGTCACGTAGTTTTTTCATTATATGAATAAGTTTTTCTTACTGAGCCCGAGGGTGCGTGTATCATCATTCTCCAGCCGGCTCCAGCAGGTCGGCGCAACATATCTTTTTCTTCCATACTCTTCTATCAGCCGCCATCTCGACAGTCACCCCCTTTCTAACCATATCATCATTCACACAGTCCATCCATCATTTCTTTGGTCTTCCCCTACTCTTATAGCCATCGACATTCATAATCAAAACTTTCCTCACGACATTTTCCTCATTCCTCCGTAACACATGCCCATACCATGACAACCAGTTTCCACACGACTTTTCAGTTACCGGTGCCACTTTCAAACTTCGTACTTCGGAGAGTGCGTGTATATGTTGTTTAAAAGATAAGTTCTTGGTAATTCCTCTCCTTCTACAGTTGATGGGTTTGTCAATAGCCTAGCTGCGTCTTCGGCTGACCTACCCCTCCTAAAGGTGAACTGCTTGCTGCTAGAGCGATTGGTCTATAATTATCGGGAATGTGAGTTACTCCATTTTTGTGAATTGGGCTGACAGCTATGATTTTCCATCGGTCTCGAGCTGTTCAGTCTGTAAGCTTAAGTTGAATATATATATATATAAACAACTACCTGTAGTAGTGTAAATATTTGTTCCGTGCGGGAATCGAACCCGCGACACGCAGCGCAGCAGTCGATCGCTAAGCCACTGTGCCAACCGTGTCGTCATACCGTAATATATGGGTTAGAGGTACGATGGCAGTAGATTTCATATTATTGTAGTATAGGTAGGTACCTGGTATATTTGGCGCAGGCGCAGGTCGCAGTGGCGGTGCTTGATGCCTATGTCCAGCAGTGGAAGTTTATTCAGCTGAAAGGATGATAATGTTAGGGTGCCAAAATAAATGCTCTAAATGATAGTGAAAAGCGCATCAAAATCCATTGTGTAGTTTAGAAGAACTAAGCGGCCATACAGACAGACACGAAGAGCAACATTGTTTTATACTATGTACGATATACAGTGGCCTCCAAAAATTAGTTGACATTTTTCCACTTCAGCTGTGATGCCACATTATGATTAAAAAAATAAATACTCAGGTACTCCTAACCATAATTCTTAAAAAGTTTGCTTTTGTATAAAAGAAAACTTTTTAAGAATTATGGGTATTTTTCCTTTATTTTAGACTAGCTGCGCCCCGCGGTTTCACCCGCATAAGTTTCGATCCCGTGGGAATATCGGGATGAAACGTATCCTATATGTTAATCCTGGTTATAAACCATCTGTGTGCCAAATTTCATCCAAATCCGTTCAGTAGTTTTTGCGTGAAAGAGTAACAAACATCCATACATCCATACAAACTTTCACGTTTATAATATTAGTAGGATCATAATGAATAGAAAAATAATAAAATAACCTTTAGCACAATTTTTTTTTTTAATTTTGTTTAGTTGGTAGTCAAGTAATCCCTTAGGAGTACCTGATTACTTATGATAATAACCACCTGGATACAAAAGCAAACTTTTTCAGGCCATATATTTTTTTTGTACTTTACTATGGATAAATCTACCGAAACATACTCTCTTATCTAGGACAAATTTCTTGCTGACGTGTGTTACGTCGTGTTTATGATAAGTCGAAGGTAGTTGAATTAGTCATTAAAAACGTTATAGCAGTTCGAACATTTGGATAACTAGAATTTTAATGTGGTGTGTCAAAGCTGAATTGGAAAAATTCCAAGTGACTTTTGGAGGCCGCTGTAGATATAGATGATAGTCTTTACTCTAGTAAGACAATATAGAACCCCCCCGCCCCCCGCCCCCTAAGGTTTTGTGCTGACAAAAGCTTTGACATCCAATTCTCTTGTGTAAACTATGACACGATAGTAAATAAAAGACACAGACATACTATAGCAAACCAGCTTCTAGAAATATACTCGAGACTGTGTGTGTTTGCACTAGCTTTTTTACTAAGAAAAACGATTACACAGGATAGTTTTTTGACCAGTGCGCAAACTGAAACCATGAATTCAGCACATGATTGTAGATCCCCTAGAGTAGAAACATTTTATCGATTATAAAAAAAAAAATCCGCTGTTTTATCTACGCGGTCAAAATGTATGGCAGAGCTAATTTCTTTTTTAATAACCGACCAAAAATAAAGATTAAAACCCAGCCAGGCGCTTTACCTTGAGAATATTATTTCATCACCAGTGCTCTCAAAGCGATGAAGGAAAATATCGTGAGGAAACCGTCATATCCCAGAACCAAAAATTCGAAGACATGTGACAACTACCAATTCAAAATGCCCGCGTGTTGTATTACGGCCCACTCCCTCTAACCGAGAGGGGGTCTGTGTCCCAGCAGTGGGAACATTATAGGCTGATTATTTAGAGCTAAATAATCACCTAACCTTATCTGTCTTAAAAATATACCTACTTTATTAACCAGTCATCCCATCCCGAGCACTACTCAATTAAGAAAACATCAATTTAAACTCAGATAAATTACAACAAGAAAAAAATTCCCTGACTCCCTCAATTCGTACGAAGCGAGTGAATTAGAAGTATCCCGCCCGCTCGACAATTGGACGCAAAGTAAAAATATATTATTCAGCAAGGACTACAATTTTATTGTACGGATGGAACTTTGTATAAAATATACTAGAGATGTATGTGTATAAAGATTTGTATGTAGCGTAATTAAATTGAGCTCAAACGAGGAGTTTTGTTTCTTTGTGATCCTGATAGCTGCTGTGAAATTTATAGAGAGCTTGTTCTGTGTGTTGATTTGAAAATGAAGGAAAACGCGTTATCAACTTAGTCTCACCTTGAAAGTTTCTGTTATTGCGTATTTTTCCCTTTCATTTATAACTTTTTCTCTGTCAGTGCCTGACAGTCACCTCAGGCATTGTCGTAAAATCATGGCAATAAGAGCCGAAGTAACGCAATATTTTTATTTAAAGCATTCCCTTAACGAAGCCACAAACTTCAATATAACAAACCAAAATTTCCCCAAAAACCTTTTATTAACGCCTTAGTAAACAAACAAGAGAACCAACAAAGAAAGTCACAACAGAATTAATTGTAAAACACTTTAAAGGAAATTAACGAGGGACAGAAAAAAGTTCTTTCAGCTTTGATTTCTGAGCAGTTTGGCCTTGGCTTTGGCCGCCCAGTATAAATAAAGGGAATTCCTATCTGGTATATTAGATTTGCTGCTGTATCCACCTGTCGAGCTTATTTAATTAAGAAATGTTTTCGTTGGGAGAACAGAGGACAATGTTGATCTCTTTTATTGTATTTGTGTATAATATTGCCAGTCTAATCTTGCTTTTTGTTTACTGCGAGTGTTTTTTCTCTCCGTTTAGTTTGGTTGGTTGGGAATGAAAGAATAATATGGATGGATTTGCTGCCCGAATGTCAGATAGACTTGATTGAATAAATTAGGATTAAAGTGGATAAGCACTCTCATATATTATGGAGATTCTTTGAAATAAATAAATAATAATGACAGCCAATGGCTTACTAACTAAGAACCTCGAACAACACCCGAGGAGGGTCTCGTTGGGTAGCTGGAGCAAGGGCTTGATTGAAGGCGACAAAAGCGGAACTTCTGGACACAGCCCGCATAGTTAGGAAGTTCCTCTCTCTGGAGACCATACAATACGTATTGAAACCCCTCCGTGCCTCGGAAAGCACGCTAAGCCGTTGATCCGGGCTGTCATTTGTAGTTCTTTGACAGTAGTACGGGTCGTCAGAAACCCGCAAGTCTGACAACCAGTCTTACCAAGGGGTATGGCTTTACCCAGTAGCTGGGTTTTGGAGATCAGAGGAGTAATTCTCGTAATTTTAAGAACGTTCACAGTCTGATGGCCAATTCTCGTAATTTAAAACGTTCAAAATCTAGCCGCAGTCTCATCTCAGCGACAATCAAATGTCAAAAACTTGCCAAATGTACGGAAATTAGAGGAATTTTTGACAGATTGAGACTGAGATCAGACTGTGAACGTGCTTAAAATTACGAGAATTGCCCCTCTGATCTCAGCCTCAATCTGTCAAAAATACGTCTAATTTCCCTACATTTTGACAAGTCTTTGACATTTCCTTGTCGCCGAGATGAGACTGCGACTAGATTTTGAACGTTTTAAATTACGGGAATACGGGCCCAGATAGGCAGTTACTTCACGTAAAATTTAGCTGCATCTTGTCAGACTGGAAGCAGACCCCAACACAGTTAGGAAAAGACTAGGCAAATTGATGGATATTATGACGGTATTTTCTTAGTGAAAGTGATTCGTGTCAAGTTAACCCATACAACACAATATCTTAACTTCTATGAGTCGATAAACTAATGTCTTGGGTACATTGCCTAACATAATCTAATCGAAAATATACGTGGTTCATCACAGTCCTAGGTACCATTCAGTATTTCTATACAACAAGCTTCCCTTAGAATTATAAGCATAAATAGCGCAAACGTATTTAAAAACAAATTGAAGACATATTTATTGAGGAAGGGCTATTACAGTGTCGATGAGTACCTAGATGATAAGCGACAATCTGGATATTAATTTAATGATTAATTTTAAATGACATGGTTGACTACTATTATTATTTTGAATTTTTTACACTCCATATTGTTTTTTTTTTTAATTTTTATTATGTATTTTTGTTTTTAATATTGTATTACTCCTATAGATTATGAAATGACATCTTATCTCTAGTAATCTACACAATGTATTATTGTTTTTAAATAAATGACTTATGACTTAGGTTCCAGTCAACAGCGATGTGGATGAATTTTTCGACGCTATATTTTAGTTTGTAAATAGTTTTAGTTAATTTAAAGACGACACGGTTGGCGCAGTGGTTAAGCGATTGACTGCTGCCCTGCGTGTCGCGGGTTCGATTCCCGCACGGAACAAATATTTGTATGACCTTCAATTATTTGTTCCGGGTCTGGCTGTTTGTGTATGTAAGTTCATATGTCTGTAAACGCACCCACGACTCAGGAGAAATTCCTAGTGTGGGGCAACGTTTATAAAAAAATAAAAATAAAAAAAAATTAGGATATAATATTTTTATTTTAGTGTTATCCTGTAAATTAAAATATAATTAGCAATAAACTAATAGATTACTTGTCTTTAGAAAATTAGACTCAATTATCAATAGATATCGACCTAGGAGTAAGGTCATGAAGTTAAAGCCCTGAAAAATTAAGGGATATACAGGGTGACAGGGACATCGATGCGCAACCTGTGACAATGGCTTCAGCCGGTCGATTCTGTAAAAATCTCACCGTGAAAACTCAAGTGAAGTGAGCTTGATGCGAGTTCTTTTCTTTTTTTTTAAAAAACGTTGCCCCACACTAGGAATTTCTCCTGTGTCGTGGGTGCGTTTACAGACATATAAACTCACATACACAAACAGCCAGACCCGGAACAACTAATTGTAGGTTATACAAATATTTGTTCCGTGCGGGAATCGAACCCGCGGCACGCAGCGCAGCAGTCAATCGCTTTATTAGTTAATAGTGTCAATAGTGTCAGTGTAAGTTGTCAATAGTGTCAATCCCTAGCATTATTAGGAATGACAGCTCACTCCACGCTCACTTCACCTGAGTTTTCACGGTGAGATGGTTACAGAATCGCACTGCAGTACATGATTCTGAAATCGTGTGAAATTTCTCGTCGGTTATAAAAAAAAACTGATGTTTCAAAGAAAAAGGACCTACGCGGTCAAAATGTGTGGAAAAGCAATTTTCTTTTTTTAATTAATAAAATATCTATGCCTGGCGTCCAGAATCATGTGCTGAATTCATGTGTTCAGTTTGCGCATCGGTGTCGCACTCACCCTGTATTTTTAATGCCTAGCTAGGCGTGTCATCTGTATTAAGATCGCGTAGGTATCTGAAATTATGGTCTCAAGTCAGTTCCTACTTACATAGAGAACCAGTTAAAACAAATTAAACGAAGTAAGATCGTTTACTAAAGAATAAGACCGAGACAATTATTTTTAGAAGGTTATAGCTTAACATCACGCTATGACTCTTAGGAGCAGTACAAAAATAATGAAAGTCAGAAAAAATAAAAGGCAGACGATGCAATGCGACGCGGTGGCTCGGCTCTCATCGTCCGACGTGAGAAAAGGAACTTGGTTCCAAAAACAGTACACCCCAACTGGCCTGCACTTGCATAATAAATAAAAACACGAAAGCAACCCTATGTTGGCCCCAAACGTCTGAAATTGACATCATAGTACCTATCTAAAAATATACACAGGATGAACTTTTGACATGCATACGTGAGCCATGCACGTCCGAATGTTGTCGAACATGAGGCCCGAGCACGAACACGCGAAATAAACGTAATTTCGGTGGATACGAACGATTTTTTTGAAAACTTGTATGTGAAAAGTTGTTTAGGCGTACTTTGCGCTCTTTTTGAACAGTGAACGAAACTGAACCGTCACGCTGGGGTCGGTGATGCTGAACCGGGTATACTCGGCTCCAGTCGGTCAATCAATCAAAAAACTGGTATGTGAAAACTTGTTTTGGCGTACTTTGCGCTCTTTTTGAACAGTGAACGAAACTGAACCATCACGCTCGGGTCGGTGATGCTGAACCGGGTATACTCGACTCCAGTCGGTCGATCAATCAATCAACTGAGCCTATCGCAGTCCACTGCTGGACATAGGCCTCTCCCAGACTGCGCCACAATACCCTGTCCCCCGCCTTCCGCACCCGGTCTACCCAGCCACCTTCTTCAGCAGCTCCTCCAGTCGGTCGGTGATACTAAATCGTGTATAATCGGTACTGAATCTTCCATAGATATGAATAGTCTTTAAACTAAATAACTACTTATTTATAATATTTAACCGTTTATGTTACATTACACACACATAAACAGACAATAAAAAACAATTTTAAATTTTTCGTATTTCCGTAACGTTTACTCGGCGCGTTCGTTCTAGGCCCATAGTTTCGTGTGTACGGCTCGTAACGTGTATGGCCAGCTCGGAATATAAAATAAGATAGCCGGTGCTCCGTCATACTTATTTGGCTTTTTAGATAGTTTTCAGGGGTTTTATCTGTTTGAATTTTGTAAAAGTTGGTTGCTATGTACCTAGAGGTGACGAATATGTAGAATAGAATGTTCGTTATTATGTACACCATAAATATTACAGACAATACAAAAAATACAAATATAAATTAGTTAGGTTTACTTAATTTAGTCAGACTTACGTTTTAGTTAAGCATAAGTAGTATCGATCAATCGGTCTAACATGTTTGAGCAAATAAAATTTCTTATTCTTATTCTAAGCCTATCCTTTTCCCAACTATGTTGGTGTCGGTTTCCAGTCTAACCGGATGCAGCAGATTACCAGTATTTTATTTTGGTCAATTATAAGTATGATTAGGTACCTAACAATAGGTACTGCTAACATATGAGTTACAAATTAATCTAAACGTGGGTGGGTTTATCTGCTTGACAATTAATTTAAAAGTGCAGAATACTTCCTAGCTTGGTCTGCGATGATCTATTTTATAATGTAAGCCAAAGATATTAATTTATTATGAGAGAACATTCTCTCACCACCACTCTTTTTCGCGGTATACTTATTCTGTTAATTATGCATACACTCGTCACGTTGTAGTATAAAACTGTTTTACATCCGTTTTTGGTGCAGCCGTGAGGCACACTTTCCTGCTAATTTCTTACATCGGAGTTTACACTTTTTATTTGATCTTTATTTTTTTTGTTTTTTATCTGGTATATGTATCTGTTGTATTGTAAGTCTTTTAGTCTGTGGTAAATAAATGTTTTTTCTTTGTTTCTTTAAACTCAGCAGCGGAGAAAAAAATATCAACACACAAACTGATCTCATATGGAAGCAAGTACAAACATACCTAACAGGTAGGAATGTATGTAACTTCCCCAACAAACGTAGAACTCGCTTCACAAGCCTGTAATCTAATGGATTACATATGTACCGAGAACTGTCGAAGCTCGTCGTGTATCCCGGCCGTCTCACGGACACGACAACATAGTACGTTTGGCAAAATGTGGACGAATAAGTACAACATGGCACCAGTTTATTAAAAAAGGTTTTTCTTCACTTTTATTTTATTTCAAAGTGTAATTGGAGTATATCACAGTAATATTTTTTTTATTGGCCATTAATGTCCCACTTCTGGGTAAAGGCCTCCCTACTCTCCTCCCACCTCTCTCTGTCCAGAGCTGCCAAGGACCAATCTTTATTAAAGAAATCCAGCTCATCCCGCCGTCTCCGTCTGGGCCTGCCGCGATCTCATTTACCACTAACCGGCACCCTAATTGCGTAACACACAATCAATCTCAATCTGAATCATTTTGAAGGATATTGCTAATCCATTGCTTCATATGTTTAAAAAATGTGTCATTGTCTGCTCAACAACGTAAATAACGCAATGAATGTTGTTGAACTGTCAAAAACCGATTCCGATTGATCGTGTGTTACGCAATTAGGGTGCTGGATCCATTGGGTCGTAAGTTTGGCTCATTGATCGTCTGGCATGCGGCAGATGTTGCCAGCCCAATTTCATAAGCAGTAATAATTGCCATAGTGCATAAAAATAGGACTGTTATTAAAAAATTCTCACATCTATATTTTTTTTTTGTATCAATTATTTTCCTTTATCAAAGAGGATAAAAATGGATAAACTTCTTTTAAAAAATTAACTGCCAAACTAATAAAATTAAAATATAATAACCTTTTTTTTTCCGGTGTGGAAAATCCTCATGGATCTCCGCCGCCCTGGGGTTGGCGACGGGGTCTGTCAGACTCTTACTGACTAAAAACCACCCCGGTGTTCCATCTCACAACACAACATCACGTCTGGTCGGAGAGTCCTCCCTTTTCTATGGAGGATGAGTGAACTTTACACCCTGTTCCCTAAAAAGAAGAACATAGTAGGGGGTGATCATATTACTATCAACCGGGCACAAGTCCTCCACTCGTGATATAAATCCTAGCTTGCAAAAATTACCTCACAAACCAGCATTCCTCTCACACTAAAAACGTTTTGTCCTCAAAGGAGACTGCATAGAGATTTGTATCTCTGCCAATGAATTCACTAACTTCATAGACACACCGCCCCATTTACTTTGGCACAGTTCCAACACAAGACACTGATTGCATGTATTGACTCATATTGCAACTATATTTCTTGGTATATTAAATTTGGGTGGCACAAATGAGACAGGTAAAGACTTATTTCATGACAGTCGCGTTTTATTGAATACTTCTTCCGCTTGATTTTGTCCACGTGGACTTTATGAAGATTCCTTTGGGTATCTCGAACGTAGCTAAATATTGGAATAAAAAATATAGGCGTAGTATATGGGCTGATATTGCGTATGTATTACGTATATACCTTAAGAATTAATTAATCTTTGTAAAAGGTAGCGGTCCACAAAAAATCTGACTGGTAGTTTAAAAGGTCTGCACTTAAAATACTATTGTTAGTAACTTCAACATTTTACAATTATTTTTATTAATCAAGATAATATTTACATAATATAAGCTAACATTTAAAATAATAATTTGTACATGTATATGAAAAAAGAAACAACAGAATCATAGGGCGTCAAAAAATTCGTCCGCATCGCTGTCAACACCGTGCCCAAAATGCTGGCAGCTTTGCCACGTTGTATGGCGATGCTAATTGTTTAACTTAATCTAAAAATAGTTATCGTTTGTGTTTGTTATTGATATAAAAACTAAAGTTGGTCAGAATTAAAGAAGTACAGTCAACAGCAAAAGTAGATGATCAAAATCAGAAATTCAATACTAATTAACGGAGTTCGCGTCAGAACTGTGTGGCGTCGAAGTGATTCAAAAGTATGACACTGAGTCTGACATACTTTTGAATCACTTCGACGTCACACAGTTCTGACGCGAACTCCGTTCATTAGTATTGTATTTCTGATTTTGATCATCTACTTTTGCTGTTGACTGTACCTATTTAAAGTATTAACTAAAAATCCATAAGTATTTGAACCTGGGTAATGGCAATATAAAATTGCCCCTTTTCACACTTTGGAACTTACTCAATCTATATATATAAAATTCAAAGTCCTGACTGACTGACTGACTGACTGACTGAGACATCAACGCACAGCCTACACCGCTGGTCCTAGAGACATGAAATTTGGAGGGTGTATTCTTCGTGAAGAGTAGGTATCCACTAAGAAAGGGTTTTTCGAAATTCCACCCTAATGAGGGTGAAATGGGGGGATTTTGTTTGTATGAAAAATCTTATTCCTTGAGTTAATAAACTTGAAACTTGGCACGAATACTTATCTATATAAATTATGAAGGTGGGCATTTTTTGTTTTTATAAACTACCCCCTAAAAGGGGATTGGGGGGTTTCAAAGTTTGTATGGAAGAATTTTAGCGCGCGGTCCGATTTAATCGAAACTCAGTATTTATACCTAAAATTGAAAGAAAAGAATAATGTGTATCAGGGTTTTTCGAAAATCTACCCCTGACGGCCTGAAAAGGGGTAGTCAATTTTACAGGGGAGGATTTTACAGCGTGGCTTGATTAACTCGAAAATTGGTATAAATAGTCTTTGAGTCAAGTTATGAACACATCCCAAATGATTTTTCGAAATTCCACCCCTGTGGGGGTCAAAAGCGGGGGGATACATTTTATATGAAAAATCTTATTCGTTAGGTTAATAATCTTGAAAATTGGCATGAATACTCGCCTAAGTAAGCAATAAAGTTTATCATTATTAGTTTTTCAAAACTACCCCTCAAAGAGGATATAGAGGTATTAAACTTTGTGTGGAAGAATTTGAACGCGTGGTCCGATTAACTTGAAACTCAGTGTACTGTGTGTGTACTTAAGACAAAAAATAAATAATAACACGTATGAGGGTTTTTCGAAAATCTACCCCTATCGGGGTGAAAAGGGGTACTTAATTTTACAGGGGAGGATTATAATAAGTGGCTTGATTAATTATAAAATTGGTATAAATAATCTTTGAGGCAAGAGAATTTTTTGAAACTCCACCCCTGTGGGGGTGAAAAGCGGGGATACAGTTTATATGAAAAATCTTATTAATTTAGTTAATAAACTTGAAACTTGGCAACAATACTTGCCTAAGTAAGTAATAAAGATTATCATAATAAGTTTTTCAAACTACCCCTCAAAGGGGGATATAGGGTTGTTGAAGTTTGTGTGGAAGAAATTGAATGCGCGGTCCGATTAACTCGAAACTCAGTATTGATACTTTCGACAGAAAATAATTAATAATAAGTATGTAAAGTTGTCGAAAATGGACCCCTGACGGGGTAATTCGGTTTTTAGGGGAGGATTTGAACTTGAAAGTGTATGTTACATTTTCACGCCTAAACCACTGAACTTCTGATTTGGCAAAGAGATAGATGGCATCCTGGGGAAGCACATACTTTTTATTCTGGTACCACGTTCCCGTGGGATAACTTCCGACATCCACGCGGGCGAAGCCGCGGGCAGAAGCTAGTACACAATATATTTATTGCTTCCACATGTGAACTTAGGTGGTGATTTTACAGAATATGATCATTGTGGATCCTGTCGGGCACAGCAAAAGTGGGAGAGGAGAAGATAGCTTTTATTTGACTACTTTGTTGTTATATGGTGGTGGTTGTGGTTAAGCGATTGACTGCTGCGCTGCGTGTCGCGGGTTCGATTCCCGCACGGAACAAATATTTGTATGACCTACATGTATTTGTTCCGAATCTGGGTGTTTTTCTATCTATAATATGTATGTATTTACAAAAAAAAAATGTATATAAGTAGTTTATCAGCCATCTTGTTACCATAACACAAGCATTAGGTTGCTTAACTTGGGACGAATGGTGCTGTGTGAAATGTCCAGGGATATTATTATTATTATTATATAATAGATATTGTACTTATTTTATAAAAAAAACATATAGTAACTTAGTATTACTCACAAAGGTACGAGTGCGTACACTGCAAAAACACATTGCTTTTTTTAAACACTATTATTTCATATGCGCACAGACATAGATAACACCACTACGAGATACTTCGCTCAAGAACTGTAACGAGAGTCTATTAATTCTTGGCGTTTGTGTAACAGTCACGTTTTATTCCTTACTGTGCTGATACGTGCCCGAAGCTACCAAGACATTATTGATACCGCTCCAAAGTACGTATGTACAGTACCGAGCATAAATACCTTACAGTCACGCAAAATACAAAAGCGTTTTATTCTTGAAATATAAATTGCAACTTTGAGAAAATATCTGAGGGGCAATTCTCGGACGTAACGAACGCAAGAACGTTTACAATCTGATTTTAGTTTCAATCTGTCAAAAATACCTGTAATTTCCCTACATTTTTGACAAGTTTTTGACATTGATTGTCGCTGAGATGAGATTGCGACTAGATTCTGAGGTTTTAAATTACGGGAATTGGCCTTTTGTTTCATAATAGTACGGTTTTTATAATACTGTGTTCGTAACACCATAGGATATCTATCAAAACTTTACGACAAAATCGAGGGGCTCGTGTCTAAATAATAACAGTCGCATGGGTCGATCGAAGGTTAAACTACGCTTGCCGCGGTTGGTTCGTGGATGGGTGACCATCCATTACATATTATCGACACATCTCCGTGGCTTGGAAACTACGTTAAGCCGTTGGTCCCAGCTGTCATTCCTCGATCTTTAACAGTCGTTACGGGTAGTCAGAAGCCCAAAGTTTGACAACCAGTCTTACCAAGAGATATCATTTTACCCAGTAACTGGGTTTTGGAGGTCAGTTAAGCAGTCACTCCATGTAAAATTCTGTTATTCAGCTGGACCCGGTTAGACTGGAAGCCAACATATTTGGGATAAGGCAGATTGATTAGCTTTCCGAGAGAGTCTCTTTTGAATCTTGCGAAAGTGTACGATATTTATGTTCGTGACTATACCTGCTACGTTTCCTTTTGCTAGTTCACTTCAGAGGTTTTGAAAGAATCCAGTTCTTGGAAGTGTAGCAACTTGCTGTTTAATTATCTACGGAAATGAACAAAAAAGAATGAGGTACCTACTGTTAATGAGAAAGTTGTTCAGGTTCCGCCTTTAATATAAAATAAAAAAGTTGAAGAATTTTGAAATTAATATTATGGACGAGACGAGCTCTGGTGATCCAGTAGAAACAGCATCGTGAGGAAACCGGCATGGCCTAGAACCAAGATATCAAAGACATGTGAAATCAATCACTGGGCCTGCGTGGTGGCTTACTCCCCACTTCCAGACAGGAGACTTGTGTCCCAGCAGTGGGACCCTTACAGAATGATTCTACATATGGAAGAGATAGTGTCCTCTTAAACTTTTGAAGAACTGGAAATAAGCGGGCCATATAGGGCGTAGAACAGATGGCATATGTAGAACAGTGGTGGCCTGGAGACCGAGACGTGGACTGACCGGTGGATGATTCAGATCTAAATCGTGGAATAAGATTTTTAGACATATTTTATGTTTACTACGAGATATTTAGAATATATTTCGTAACCGCCGTCTTGGATTTTCTTTTTGAACTTTGTTCCTGCCGGGGGTCCCTAGACCCTACAAGTTTTTGACAGATTGAGTGTCGAGAATATCACGCCGCACCGGGCGACCGCGGGGAGTACAACCATACAGAAGAATGGGTTACTATCCTCCTAGTGGTACGAGGACTAAAACACAGTGACTCGATTAGATTATAGTGGACTGTATTACATATAAGTTAAACAGAAAACAACGGTAAACAAATACGACGCGAAGCGTTAAGAAAGGAGTATGCCGCTCAGTAGCGTGGACGATGACGCAGTGCCGTGCCGGCCGGTGCGCGCCCGCACGTCGAGCCCCCTCTCCGCGACCGCTGCTCGCCTCGACTGAAATAATCGGTCCGGGCACATACCGCTAAACAACTTTACGTTCCTGATGGGTAAATCCAACTCACCAAATTGTGCTGAGTGTGGCGTGGTTGAGGATGTTTACCATGTGTTGGCCGAATGTGCCCGGAACGAGGTGGAGAGGGTCAGCTTAATGCTCGAATATGATGTGGATCTGCGGGAAATGGGCATGTGTAACTTGATTCTGGCCCGTCCTTTGTCAGAGGAGGCTAAGTCAATTTATAATTTAATTAAATTAGCCATTAAGCGTAGATAAGTCAATCTTTGTGAAGCCTATGAGGGTGGCATGATCATGTCTGATCAAACCCTCTATAAAATAAATAAAGATTATAAAAAAAGACTGAAATAAGAATGCGAACGTTCTTAAAAATACGGCCCCTCAGTTATTATGGCTAAGGATAATGAAAGTCTCGAGACTCGTATTTGCTGGGTGCAGCTGAACCCAAAAAGTTATAACTTAAGCCGCCACCATGAAGTTCATAATGAATGCATTATTATTTGCAGGCGATGCTTTTCATTATCAATTTGGATGTGAGCCAAGTTCAGAAATCGAAAGTCAATATTCCAGATGTTATTAAATACCATTGCATTGAAACTTGTTGGAAGACTTGGAGGGTAATTCGATAACATGAGTAGGAACCTACCTACTACTTTGTAGTTTACTAGAATAAGATTAGAAACGGAGACTCCAGTATTCGAATTCCGCTCGCAGAGATTTCGTAGCAAGCAAGCAAGGAGTATATGTAATCATTGCTTACACGAAATCTCCAATGATTATAATAGTGTAGCCGACTTTGAATTAGTTTTCTTTACTGACGTGCTTAGAATCATCATCAATCTGCCTAGCCTGTTCCCAAGTATCTTGGGATCGGCTTCCAGTCTAACCAGATGCAGCTGAATACCAGTACATGGAGCCACTGCCTATCTGGCCTCCACAACCCAGTTACTGGTTACTCCTTGGGAATACTGGTTGTCAGACTTTTGGGCTTCTGGGCACCCGTAACGACTGTGAAAGATCTAGACCTAAGAATGTCACTCTTAGATCTTAACGTGAGACGTTTCTTAACGTGCTTTCCGAGGCACCCATCCATCCATAACCCATCCACGAAGCAACCGCGGCAAGCGTAGCTTACACTTCGATCGACCCGAACGGCTACGAGCCACGAGCCCCCTTACTTTCATGTAAATCTATAAAGTGGAGCACACCGAACGAATATAAAAAAGTCTAATAGCTTTCAACCATACCACTTTTTTCATAGCCGCAAAATCACTGGTTCCCAAACCTCTTTTCTAGGCTCAATCCTTTCCAATTTTATGACCATATTGTAATTACCTCTGAAAAGATTCCAAGATTCCTCTAGAACCTCCTACTGATAGGAAAATAAAGTACACGTCTGGATGTAACTGGGCCGATTGCCAAACGATATGAGATGTACTTGGTAGATGTCCATCCTTATAAACCAATTGGCGTTAAGCAATATACGACCTTTTACGAAATGGAAATTGGATAAAAGGATATAAGGTTACTTTGTTATTTGAGTTATTTGTACTCGAGCTAGTTTTAGGTTTTTGTTTGTTTTGTTTTTTGTCATGTTAGAGGGGCTTGTGACTAAGTAATAACAGACGCACGGGTCGATCGATCAGGTTAAGATACGCTTTCCGCGGTTGGTCCGTGAATGAGTGATCTTTACATACCGAGACCCCTCCGTGCCGTGGATAGCACGTTAAGCCGTTAGTCCTGGCTGACATTCGTCGAACTTGTGACAGTCGTTACGGGTAGTCAGAAGGCTGAAAGTCGGACAACCAGTCTTACCAAGGGTTATCGTATTACCTACTAAATGGGTTGTGGAGGTCAGAATGATAGGCAGTCGCTCCATGAAAAATACTGATATTCAGCTGCATCCGGCTAGACTGGAAGCCGACCCCAACATAATTGGGTTATGGCAGATTGATTTGTTTTTTGTCATTGATTTTGGCCAGTAGGTAAGTGGTAAGTCCGGTATGTATGAAAGAAGAAAGGGGAGGCCAGTAGTGGGTGATTCCGGCTGAAATGATGATGATGATGAAGTAAGTGCTTAAGGTCAGATCCAATTTTAGGGGATCAAAAGGGAGTGAAATATTAAGTTACGACTTTCAATGTCGTTTGATTATATTATGCACTTGCCTTGGTCTAAGATCACTCAAAAACCGGGGCATTGGCCTACAGAGGAAACATCGTGAAAAAAAACTATACTGAACCTTAGCACAATCAGCCTATAATGTTGCCACTGCTGGGACACCGGCCTCCTCTTGTCGAGAAGGTACTGTGCTGAACCTTAAGTTGACTATACACTAGAGCATTTTTTTGAGCATTTCTATGTAATGTAATGTTCCAGCGAATGCTCGACATGGTGTTCGAAGTAATGCTCACGTCGAATGAGCATCTACCTCTAACATTCCTTTCTATTTATTTTGCTTTTACTCGTCGTTGAAATGTCGGATCAGTTGGTCGCGTGTGATGCGTTTATCTAGCATGATAAAATGTTACACAAATTCACTCGTCTGTTTTCAAAATCCAGTTGTAACAAAACGTCAAGCGTTGTGCTCATTGTTCGGTTCATGAAAGGGTGATATTAGAGTGGATCGATGTTATGTTACAAGTAAATGCTCTAGTCAATACTGCCATAAGTTCGTTAAATAAATCTACGCTTATAATTCCTGTTACATATCAAAAATCTGACACGATAAAAACTACCCTCCACATAAAAAAAAACATGTTGCCCACTCCGATTCACATGCCCGTACAACAAACAGACAAAAAAAAATAGAAAAGTTAAAAATTTTAAACTAACGCGAAGTGACAAGCGAAACTGACTAAAAAAACTCGAACGTGCATCACACGCGAGCATCGGAAGTTTCTCGAACAATGGTTGTCACTTCTAGTTGTTAAAAATTAAAATATAGCTCGCCGTACGTTCTCGAACATTTCGACTGGAATGGGACAGCAGAAAAATGTTACGAAACTGAATTACGTTCGTAAAAAAGGTACGAGTATGTTGTACATCGAGCTACAGTACTGATCTCCCAGGCTGATTAAATAGGTCCCTTACATACGTATCCACCTATTTTTAGATTTCCAAGACGATGTACAAGTACCTACTGGGAATGGAAAAACTGAAACCGGCTTGGTATGTACTTTGTGAATTTTTTCGCGCAAAGCGATTTGCAATATAGATTACCTAGTCGAATTTATAAACGTGCGATTGATTGTCTTTAATATCATCAAAATGATCTTATTGTTAGTTCATATTCCGCTGATGAACACGGCTTTAATGATCGCTACAATAAACAGTGACCGATGACCTTGAGAAGGCTGCAAGAATCCGTTGGATGGAACTGACCCACACAGAAGGTCCAACTGGCGGTGCTTGGGGGACTTCTATGTCCAGCAGATGACGTCTTTCGGCTGAAATGATGATGATGATGATGACAATAAACAGTCACAGGAGACTGTTGGATTGATAAACACGTTTGTCAGATGAATTTTTGACACCCATAGTTTGGTGATGCGTACCTATACTTAAATCAAAACCGTCTTTAGGCTGGCTAATGTGACCATGTTGTACTGGTCTATTTAATTAAATGTTCCTTTATTTTTTTCTCAACAACATCGTTGCTGGAGTAGGTATAGGTATGAGGGACAGGGTGTAAAGTTCACTTAACCTTCATAGAAAAGAGAGGATCCTCCGACCAGACGGGTGTCGTGTCTGTTGGGCAACTGCCCGAAGGTTGATGTCGAGACTTTTATGCAAATTACGCAGTAAACCTTTGCGCAGTGCAGGTTTTTGCGTGACGTCAGTATGATGCGTAGATGCCGCCACAGCTCCTTTAGTTAACCCAGGCTAGTTAGAAAACACAAACTCCAGTTTCATAACCTAAGTATTAAGTTTCCATGTAACTTACAGCCACTAAACATGGTGCAACGTGCTACTAGAAAGATACCTCGATGCTCCTGGCAATTCTCAGGAATATATTCCTTATAATAGTATGTTCGGAAACAAAACTCCGAACATTAAAACAACAGCTTTCGGATTCACGTGACACGATAACTCATTTGTCAATCTATTGCCTGACTGGCTCCTAGACAGTTCAAAAGTGGCTGTAATTAACAGTGGTTTAATTGAAATAAATGGTTTGAGTTTGGGAATCATATTTAAGTGACTGTTACAGCAAGGAATAATCTTTAAGTGATGATGAGAGCAAAATGTTTTATTTTTAATTCGCTAAGCGTCGTTACAGCTTTGACGACAAACTGACAGCGAAAATAATTTGTTTCATTCATTTATTTATTTTTTGTCTATGTTGTCCCAGTGCGGGACAAAGGCGTCCCTTTCTCCTTTACACTCCTCTCTGTCTCGAACTAGTGAGGACCAATCCTGCCTGTAGGAGACAAGCTCATCCCGCCATATTCTCTTGGGCCTGCCTCGATGTCGCCGTACGTTTTCTGGAACCCACATGGTGGTAGATTTGACCCATGACTCGCTGAGAAGAGAAGAGGAGGCATCTGACTTTAAAAAATCGAAAGTATAGGGCAAAGGCCTCCCTTCCCTCGTTCCACTTATCCCTATCCAGTGCTGTTAAACGCCTATTCTTGTGGAAAGAGTCGAGCTCGTCCCGCCATCTCATTCTGGGCCTGCCGTGTTGTCGTTTGCTGCTGTTTGGGACCCATTATGTGGTTACTTTAGCCCATAGCTCCTCCGGCATGCGACAGATGTGACCAGCCCAATTCCATTTTAGCTTGGCTGCCGTGTGACCTACATCGGCAATTTGAGTTTTAGAATGCAGTATCGAGTTCCTTATACGATCAGAAAGTTTAACTCCAAGGATACTGCGCTCCATTGCTCGCTGACAGACCCCGAGTGCGGTATTTTAACGATTGGTTAGTGACCATGTCTGCGCTCCTTATGTGAGGGTAGGAAGAATGCACATGTCCATGAGTTTTCTCTTCAGTGAGGTTCTTTTCATTATTTGCTTCATCGACCAATAGCTCTTCCAGGCGTTCTAGGTGCGTCGAGCAACTTCTTTATCGTGTCTTGCCTGGAAAGAGACTATTTGGCCGAGGTATATATACTCATGGACATATTCAATCCTCACACCCCCAATTCCTATGTTACGCTTGGTGCTGTTGGTCATCACCTTGGTCTTCGTCATATTCATCGCGAGTCCGACCTCGAGGCTGGCACTGCTCAGTTGGTTGTTGGTTGGAGGAAAAAGAACAATATCGTCGGCGAAGCGGGGATCGTTAATCTTCTATCGCCCACGACGATAGCCTTGTCCCTCCAATTGCATTTTAGTTTTCTAAAGACTCCTTCAAGCTTTAGAGAAAGAGGGTCGCCCTGTTTAACCACCAATTGGTACTTACCCAGATTTAAACCTACAGCCTCGTGCATCAGAGGCGAAACCTTAACCACCGTGTTATCACGACATTATTTTTTTACATTTATGTCTTGAATCCATATGATGTACATAAATAGAGAGGTTTCTATTCTATTCTTTTGCATGTTCCACCTTCAAACTTTTCCTTCCTCATCAAAATCAGCTATAGAGTTCCCACAGCTGGGACAAAGGCCTCCTCTCGGTGTGAGTCCGTAATCTACCACGCGGGCGCAGTGTGGATTAGTAGATGTCACATGTCTTCGAATTTTTGGCTCTAGGACATGCCGGTTTCCTCGCGATATTTTCCTTCGCCGTTTTGAGAGCAGTGATGATGAAATAAATTACACAAAGCAAAGCGCCTGTCTGAGTTCGAACCTACAACTCGTAAATCGCAGCTAGTACCACTGGGCCATCATTGCTCTAAATATTATCGTCTTTTTTTTCTCAGCGCCTTATATTTCCGCCTGTACATTATATTACAACACGATACAAAACTAAGTACCGTTATAACTACTTAAAGAGCAATTCCTGCAGAACAACGTATGTAATACCGTTAATCAAAAGTCAGTTAAGCTCTTACTCCGAATGTGTGCATAAATCAAAACTTGCGCTCGTTTTCTGAATTGTTTCTTGCAAGCATCTTACGAAGAAAAGGTTGTATTTTTAAGTAGGTACCTATGTGCTACTTGCGAAGGAGAACTGTAGGTATAAGACAAAAACATTTAAGCTGGTAAAAGCTAAAGCCTAAGGAGAGTCATTTTAACTAACTATGGACAAATAATCAGCTGATCGCTTAGTATGGGGATGGCCTGAAAGACAAGTTTTTATTAACCTAGCTCAGGAAGGTCACCACAAGTTATAATGTCGGTACCAACGCACCTTTCATAGGTAATTTAAAACGTATAAATTAAACTAGCTTTATATTAGTTTTTAAGCCAATCTGTTAAGAACTTGGTAGTAGGTAAATAAATAAATAAATAAATATCCCTGGACATTTCACACAGCACCATTTGTCCCAAGCTAAGCAACCTAATGCTTGTGTTATGGTAATGTGACTGTCTGTCACTTACTCCTAATTTAATAACAAAATATCTTATGCTAAATTCTTATTTTAACATTGTCCCACAATATCGGCCCGCTTAGAGGCGCATTAAATCTCAATTTTATGGTCTGACAGTTCGACATGTTACCCTAATAAATAACTAAATATCCTTTTTCTTTAAATAGTAAAACAATATTGAAACTCTTAGAAAGCCATTCCATTTATATTTTATGGGAAACAGACCGGCAATTATAGCCAGTCATCAATAGAAAGCGATATTCTACGTCACTTAAGATGCAATATTTTGTACGAATTCTAAGAATGTCGAGATGCTAACATGCATTGGACAATACGAGTCCCACATCTGTTTCCCATTAGTAGAGATCGTAGGCTGTGGAAATGAACCCTCGAAACAATTGAGAAATCGGACAAAAAAAGGGACAGACAGACGGAGGCTGGACTAAGCGTGGTATTTTTGAGGAATTGTGAGAAGACTGAGGGAGTAAGTCAGGGGAGTCGGTGTCGAACCGCTACAGGAGACGGACTTCCTAGTCCAGGCTAGTTAAGTTAGGAGATTTAAAGAACATCAGGAGGCTATGTCCGAGCGGGCTGTCGCGAAATAGCGAGCATTAGTTATTAACTTAAATACAGTTGGGTTAGAGCCCAGATTAGGTTAATCTAGTATTTAAAGTGGTGTGTGTGTGTTTGTTGGTGTGACTGGGTGAGTCTTTAATTATAATAATTATCCTAGGCTGATAACGGTATTAAAGTTCCTCTAAAGAAATAGACAGATACGTGTTGCTGGTGAGTTTACTGCGCCTGTTCTTCTCTCCAGCTAAACACTAGCAAGTAGTGAAGGCGATATAGCTGGGAAGCTATTAATGATGATTTATCTGGTAAATAGATCATCTAGGTGATCGTTTTAATCATTCATGTTATTTTCTCTTATATTAAGTAACCATCTCCTAATCCATACCTTGACAGATATCTTTCAATTCCGGTTGGTTTTAGGGAATACGAAGAAGGCCTTCCGCTTTACCTGACTTTGAGCTTTCATGCTCCTGACTTTTGACGACTGTTAACGACCTCATATGGAAGGCAGAACCGTAAAACTCGCAGTTCCTTTAAATCAAACCAGGCTATAAAGCCAATCTATAATTAAATGATTAACCAAACGTTATTGATGATTTCTGCGTCCAAAAAGGTCTCGCCACAGAACACATGCGTGAGGCTTGTTGTATGCACATTTCCGGGAGAGGGTTAGGCTTCACTGAGCATCACAAACTATGATTGATAGGCGTTTAAAAACGCTAGGGACCGTGTCTCGATAAATCACCCCGTCCGTTCTGTAGGACTATTACTAAATCGTCACTATTTATCGAAACACGCTGACTATAGGACGCACCGCGTCCTTCTAAATGGGGAAGAGTAAGGAAATGTGAAGTGACGAAATTCCACTTCGGTGTGCACCAAGTACGATCGCAATGAGTTTTGCTAGAGGCTGAGTCTACGGTGCGCTTGTGCTAGTTTATGTACCTTAGAGGAGGGATAGGTTGCCGTAAGGGTTTCATATTAATACGCGTTAAGAACTATTCAAAACTTGTCTTACTCAATAACAGTTGGACTTCGCAGTACTCTGTCCTAGGGTTGAGTAAGACATTTATTTAGTGCTTAGGGAGCGTGTTCTGTTAGAGTCGTGTTAGTGTCCTCAGAGGTTCTATGCGTTAGGTCTAACAGAACACGTACAATGAGGCATACGTTAAAAAACGGTTCCCAGCCTCACTGTAGTGGGTACATTGTAAATAGATAAATTAACGTAGTTATAAATGATTAATTTAAGCGCAAGCGTAACGATCCCTTTATTTACCCCGTCTAATCATAAAGATTATTACAGATATCCGTGACAACCTGCGAGCAACATTATAATACTAAATCCTAATATATTATATTATATATTTTGCATACCCTCTTGTCTTCTTAGCTTCATATAATATTGATAATTGTAATACTTATGTTTACTAACTGTGAATCCCCATTATTAACTTCACTGTCCCATCCACATCCCCTAGCTTTCTAAGTCGGGATGTGGCACATTAGTTCATGGGGATTCATTTCTTATAACGGTGGGAGGGTGCCCAAGTCTGGTGTCGAATCCCTACAGAAGCACGCGGTGGAATGGGGCGTGCTTCCTTTCCCGCAGGGAAAGCCGTTCTTAACTGACAATTCCACATAATTAGGAAAAACGAAAATTTTATCAGCCTAGGGTAATTTAGGAACAGTCACATGTGGTGCCGTGACCAGGATTCTCGTCATTAAATGTACTGATTCACTTCAGTGCAACGAGAAAGAACGAAATATGGGTTACTACGAAAATAACACAACGTATGTACACGAAAATAACACAACGTAATTTTATGGTTCTATTAATTGTTAGCGACGGCAAGCGTTACAACGGTTACAATACCTGTTTGTAAGTTACGGTATGATAATGGTGGTTGAATTCTTCAACTACTGGTAGCGGGTTCAATCCCCGCATGATTTAATTTCTGATATGCTTAGATTCCATTGTCATGGAGCTTGGGTTCGAATCCCACCTGATGTTATTGGTTGATACAATAACATAATTATGTTTAATTAAGACACGGTTTGATAATGATGATGATTGAATTCTGCAAGTACTTCATGTTGTGGGCTCGATTGCCACCTGATGTTCTTTGTTTATAAGCGTTTGATTTCCATTACCATGGATATTGGGTTCGATTCCCGTAAGATGTATTGGTTTTATGATTTTTGGAATTCCTGTGTCACGGCGCATCAATTGTAGGGCTTTGGTTCCAACGTTACTGTAGGTAATGGTACGATTGTTGCTTGAATGCCTGTGTTACTGTATTATTAGGTTCGCCTCTCTGCAAACGAGAGTTTATGACAGTATGTCAATATCTGTATTAATGGGTTCGACTCCCTGCACATGCGAGTTTAGTATCTGATAGTATGTGAATATGGAAATGTGTTTGTGCGTTCGCGATTTATATGTGTGTATTGGATTGAGCTTAGGTATAAGAAACTCTTGTTATGTATAAATCTAAAACAAGTAAGTAAGACCTACGAAGCGTGAAGCTTACACAATGACAGTTAATTTACCAAGAAGGTACATTAACTATCGTCATAAAAGGTAAACATAAATCTTTCCATCTCTGCAGTCAGCGACGTATGTCGTATAACTGAATAGATACTCGTTTGGCCTTATTTCAACTTCCAGGATATTTAAGTCTTCACTCGGCTGCCACTACGCTATGTCTGAACCTTTGGTTTGTGAGTTGCGCTTGGTTTGAAGTCCCTTCAGAATCAGCTGACAGCGGCTGACTCCAATAGCAGTAGCTGTGGCTTGGCTCCTGTTGCGAAGCTAAGTTTGACTTTTATTACACACTTCAGTTACCCGTAGTTACGCGGTATGATTTCTGTTATCTCATGAAATATTAAAGATTTGTGTTTTAGGGCAATGGTACCTACTATAGTTATCAGTTCAAATAAACCATAGAATGTTCTTGTCAACATCTTCCTAATCTGAAGGAATAGTTAACAACATTGTGTGCTAGTAAGCCAAAAATAGGTGGCATAGTCTATGATTCCTATATTTTCTAAGCAGTATAAATTCCCAACTCTTAATAAAACTCAAAACTGTTCTAACCTCTTAGAATCAGAGGGGGGCGTCTAAGTGGAATCAAATCTAATATGTTTATGTGCGGACTATTTCAGCTACTCCTGGATACGACTGCGGGCAGCTGATTAAGCTGGCTCGGCATTGAGGTGCATAAGGAGAGGCCTCTGTCCAGCGGCAACTGCGACAGGCTGAGTTTAGGACGAGGGAGCGCCGTAGGTAGCGTGGCTAAATAGCTTAAATACTCTTAAGAGAGTCCCTGGTATGTAAAACTAAATTATAAGCATGCACAGGTTTATTGAACTTGACTGAGGCGCGGTTGTGTTGTTAAAATTATCATGGAAGGAGTAGTTGCAAGAACATTAATAGTTAAAATATTAAAGAGCAAACATGAATGTATCGATCGAAGATGCTTCTGCGATACAGTATTACAATATAGCAGACATTGCATCTTATTGGGATCTTGTTGGATTGATACTAGAATACTTCCGTATTCTAGTAGGTGTTTGATAAAATAAATACATCAGATAAGTATAGGTCTATATTCTGTGACACTTTCAAGGAAAAGCAGAGTTCATCCTATTGTGAAAGCTCATACGCTGTACTGCGTCACGCGTCTGATTTTCAGAGGGGGGAATGTGACTGTCTGTCACTTACTCCTAATTTAATAACAAAATATCTTATGCTAAATTCTTATTTTAACATTGTCCCACAATATCGGCCCGCTTAGAGGCGCATTAAATCTCAATTTTATGGTCTGACAGTTCGACATGTTACCCTAATAAATAACTAAATATCCTTTTTCTTTAAATAGTAAAACAATATTGAAACTCTTAGAAAGCCATTCCATTTATATTTTATGGGAAACAGACCGGCAATTATAGCCAGTCATCAATAGAAAGCGATATTCTACGTCACTTAAGATGCAATATTTTGTACGAATTCTAAGAATGTCGAGATGCTAACATGCATTGGACAATACGAGTCCCACATCTGTTTCCCATTAGTAGAGATCGTAGGCTGTGGAAATGAACCCTCGAAACAATTGAGAAATCGGACAAAAAAAGGGACAGACAGACGGAGGCTGGACTAAGCGTGGTATTTTTGAGGAATTGTGAGAAGACTGAGGGAGTAAGTCAGGGGAGTCGGTGTCGAACCGCTACAGGAGACGGACTTCCTAGTCCAGGCTAGTTAAGTTAGGAGATTTAAAGAACATCAGGAGGCTATGTCCGAGCGGGCTGTCGCGAAATAGCGAGCATTAGTTATTAACTTAAATACAGTTGGGTTAGAGCCCAGATTAGGTTAATCTAGTATTTAAAGTGGTGTGTGTGTGTTTGTTGGTGTGACTGGGTGAGTCTTTAATTATAATAATTATCCTAGGCTGATAACGGTATTAAAGTTCCTCTAAAGAAATAGACAGATACGTGTTGCTGGTGAGTTTACTGCGCCTGTTCTTCTCTCCAGCTAAACACTAGCAAGTAGTGAAGGCGATATAGCTGGGAAGCTATTAATGATGATTTATCTGGTAAATAGATCATCTAGGTGATCGTTTTAATCATTCATGTTATTTTCTCTTATATTAAGTAACCATCTCCTAATCCATACCTTGACAGATATCTTTCAATTCCGGTTGGTTTTAGGGAATACGAAGAAGGCCTTCCGCTTTACCTGACTTTGAGCTTTCATGCTCCTGACTTTTGACGACTGTTAACGACCTCATATGGAAGGCAGAACCGTAAAACTCGCAGTTCCTTTAAATCAAACCAGGCTATAAAGCCAATCTATAATTAAATGATTAACCAAACGTTATTGATGATTTCTGCGTCCAAAAAGGTCTCGCCACAGAACACATGCGTGAGGCTTGTTGTATGCACATTTCCGGGAGAGGGTTAGGCTTCACTGAGCATCACAAACTATGATTGATAGGCGTTTAAAAACGCTAGGGACCGTGTCTCGATAAATCACCCCGTCCGTTCTGTAGGACTATTACTAAATCGTCACTATTTATCGAAACACGCTGACTATAGGACGCACCGCGTCCTTCTAAATGGGGAAGAGTAAGGAAATGTGAAGTGACGAAATTCCACTTCGGTGTGCACCAAGTACGATCGCAATGAGTTTTGCTAGAGGCTGAGTCTACGGTGCGCTTGTGCTAGTTTATGTACCTTAGAGGAGGGATAGGTTGCCGTAAGGGTTTCATATTAATACGCGTTAAGAACTATTCAAAACTTGTCTTACTCAATAACAGTTGGACTTCGCAGTACTCTGTCCTAGGGTTGAGTAAGACATTTATTTAGTGCTTAGGGAGCGTGTTCTGTTAGAGTCGTGTTAGTGTCCTCAGAGGTTCTATGCGTTAGGTCTAACAGAACACGTACAATGAGGCATACGTTAAAAAACGGTTCCCAGCCTCACTGTAGTGGGTACATTGTAAATAGATAAATTAACGTAGTTATAAATGATTAATTTAAGCGCAAGCGTAACGATCCCTTTATTTACCCCGTCTAATCATAAAGATTATTACAGATATCCGTGACAACCTGCGAGCAACATTATAATACTAAATCCTAATATATTATATTATATATTTTGCATACCCTCTTGTCTTCTTAGCTTCATATAATATTGATAATTGTAATACTTATGTTTACTAACTGTGAATCCCCATTATTAACTTCACTGTCCCATCCACATCCCCTAGCTTTCTAAGTCGGGATGTGGCACATTAGTTCATGGGGATTCATTTCTTATAACGGTGGGAGGGTGCCCAAGTCTGGTGTCGAATCCCTACAGAAGCACGCGGTGGAATGGGGCGTGCTTCCTTTCCCGCAGGGAAAGCCGTTCTTAACTGACAATTCCACATAATTAGGAAAAACGAAAATTTTATCAGCCTAGGGTAATTTAGGAACAGTCACAGTAACAAGATGGCTGATAAACTACTTATATACAATTTTTTTTTGTAAATACATTCATATTATAGATAGAAAAACACCCAGACTCGGAACAAATACATGTAGGTCATACAAATATTTGTTCCGTGCGGGAATCGAACCCACGACACGCAGCGCAGCAGTCAATCGCTTAACCACTGCGCCAACCGTGCCGTCAGAGGTACAGGTACTAAGTATTTATAAGTTTTGTAAATGTATTACTTTGTAAAAGCACCTAAATAAATTAGGTCATTCTTTGATAGTTGTATGATGTTGTTGTTCTTCTATTACACGGCAAACTAACGTAGGGTGTCAATTTACTTAACAATTTTCTTAATTCCCCTGACGGTACTTTTAAATTTCTTCATTTTCTGAAATCGCCATTACGCGTGAGCTCAGCTTTTTCATACAGAGAAACCAGCTTTGTGTCATACACAAAGCTGGCGTCTCCATGAAAAAAGGCCTTTACCTTGACTTGGGATAACTGACTACTATTTGTTATCCTATGTCTATATGTCACAGCGAACTGGTTAAATTAGCCGTTTAGTCAACAGCCTGGCCTTTGGAAGTAGTGCTCGCCTCGCTTCGCTCTCTCGGCTCGCACGCGGTTGATCACATTTCTAACCTAACCCATTTGGTCGGGGTGCCTGCTTAGTAACTGCAACCAATTCAGCTTGCACGTGAATGGTTACAGTTCCAACCTAAACTATAATTTATTGAATATCATTCAGGCCGTTAGTTGAACGGCCGCCGTTTAGTTAAAAAGCTAGGCGGTTAACTAAACGGCTAATTAAACCAGTTGGCTGCGACATAATTATATACACACCTTTTTATTACAGTTATGTCACCATATTGATAAACTGGCCATAAAATTAACCAAACGCCGATAACCACACAGGTACGTTAGGGATGTAAGGTTAGTTTGCACTGAATTTTTCTAACGTTCAGCAGAGTATAAAAAAAAGATTGCGTTCGGTATTGGTTTTAAAAGCAGCCAAGCGTGACACGATAATATTTTAGGTAGCGGCTTCCACTGGATATACTGACTAGTAGATATTCTTATACCACAGTTTATGTTATGCATTATGTCGTTCGTGGTATCAGCGTGGTGATTGTGCAACACATTATAAGTAGGAATGGATTTTGTTTAGACAGTTCAACAACATTTATTGCGTTATTTGCGTTGTTGAACAGACTTTTCGAACAATTATGAAGCAATGGATTAGAAACATCCTTCAAAATAATTCAGATTATGATTTATACTATGATTTATACAATTAGGGTGCAGGTTTGAGTTTCCCGACGTTTAAATTGACTGATTTGACGGCACGGTTGGCGCAGTGGTTAAGCGATTGATGACTGCTGCGCTGCGTGTCGCGGGATCGAATCGATCCCGCGTATGACTTACAAGTAGGTAGTTGTTACGGGTCTGGCTGTTTGTGTATGTGAGTTTAAATGTTTGTAAACGCACCCACGATACAGGAGTAATTTCTAGAGTGGGGCAACGTTTAAAAAAAATATAGGACCGCCCCCTTTATTTAGGACTTAAACGTAACTGGGGAAATGTCGGAGTACTATTAGGTACACTTCTGCCTAACCCTTCGGAAATTACAGGCGTGGATATGTGTTAAAATTATAGCTCCGAGCTAATGAACCATTAATAGTGATCGACACTAAAGCTAGAGGTTATCTAGTTTTAAAGATGTTTGAATCATCCTAGACACTGCATAATTCATCTCACAGGAGGAGGTCCTTGTCCCAACAGTGGGAACATTATAAATATAAACACAGCACAATTCTGTCAATTCCATTTCTCTATTAATCAACACTCGTGACGGACGGAACTCTCGGAAATACGGACATCCGGAAATAGGTTCATAATCATAATCATTTACTGAATTCTGTTAGAGGGGTTTCAAATTAAAACATGGATTCTTGTTATAATATCACACGTATATTGAGTGGAATTAACACAACAGGTCACTCTCCCGCGCACTCTCGAATACTAGTAAACTATCGATCGTTGTTGTGTCGATCGCTAGTGCTGCCCGCCCTGATATGTATAGGGTTGGGACGACCAGGGTAATTATCGTTATGAGTTCGGCCTTCCTGACTCTCCTGCGTCCTCGAAGGAGTCTTCAAGCGAAGTCCTAGCTCTCCCAGCTCGTCAGCATCGCCGGGATTTCAATGGCTGATCTCGTTGATAGATGATCCCGTAGAGAGCCCCAGAGCCACCATAACTGTTGATCCGCTCAACATCTTGCCTTCGGGGCTATGTTTAATATATTTTTTTAAGGTGCTATATTTGTCAGAATATGGTTCATTATAATGTTCATTATAATGTTCTTAAGATAAGTCTATGGTATCATCACATTCTTCCACGCATGGCGTGCAAATATTATCTACAAATATTTATTACAGGACCGAGATTATTAGGTTAGTAATAACATTATTGTCCGCATAGTTATGGATTGAAATTACAATTTGAGGTATGTTGGTTAAAAATAATATCATAAACACACAAAAGTATCATTACATGGCAGAGTATCATAGAGTATGACGTCAAAGTATAAAAAAATACAATAATTATAATCAAAGTATCATTCAAATAGTCGTTTAAATTTTAATAATATTTATTACAAAGCAGATCTTTAAGTTTCTGTTTAAATCCATTCAGAACATAACGCCATAGGTGATAGTACCTAAACAAGCTTTCATGAAACATTGGAAGCGATTCTAGTAATATCTTAACAGACAATCAATACAATTACGAGCCAATATCCCCTGAAGAACACTAATTAAAAAGTGGAGCTCATTCCACAAAACAGAACAAAGATTTTCACAAAACTATCAAGTTACAAGCGAATCGGACTAATGAAAAATCAAAACCCGTTCAAGCCTCACTTTTCATTAACAAACTCTTCTAAAGATGACATCGAGAGACCAATAAGCAATTGAAGATACCAACTTAAAACTCCCAGAAATCCTTGAAACACTCAAATCAAGATCGACACCGTATAACTAAGCCATTGTGCAAGTTCTTCTCACCAATAAATTGTGTCCCGGACCAATAGTTGGGAAGTTCCTCTTCATCGATTTTCTTACGTTCCGACCACAAATTGTGAAACTTACTCCACCATTGTTGTGGACGGTGCAATATGAACCGTCCGCTTGCAGATTGCTATGACTTTTGTTACTTTTGTCGCCATTGTCGGGGCGTGGTGGAGGTCCCTTTGAGAGTGAGCGACGTGTATTGAGGAAGTGTGGTCAGGCATTGTTGGTGTTGTTGCATTCATTATTTAGGTCTTGCCGTAACCATTCTAAGCTTCGGCGCGTTGAGGCTTGTTGTTCGATTGAGGAGTATGGTGAGTTAAGGCACACGGCCAGATTGATTCGGTAAAATCTTCCATGATATCAAAAAATGAATTGCTAAATGTGTTGAATGAAATGAATTGAAAAAAAAATCAGTTGATCCATATATTTTGTCGAGTTATACGAATATAAATCTATGGATCAACAGATTTCTTTTATTTTTTTATTTAACAGTGTAGGTATTATAAATAAAAAAAATTAAAAAAACAGTCCAGTCTAGTTCCAATACATTTTTTTATTCGAGACAAAAATAAATAGGAAGGTCCGCAAAAATTAGATTGACATTAATTCAGCAACAGATAAAAATCTCAAGAGCCTAACAATCACTTTACACAAACAAATCCAACTGGAAACATTAACATATATCCCTACTAAGTTAATTACTACGCAAGATACCGTCCCCAATTACGTATAAGAACATACGGGTACCCAAATATCTCTGGTAATATTTTATTGCTAATGCTCTAACAAATATGAGCGAACACTTATGTATGGTGCAGACGGCCGCAAATAATCCTATGAGCTGCCCTTAATTTGAATAGCGCTTTGCAATTGTGTACCGTTAAGAGTGGTGTGAAATATGTGTGGGTTTAATTTAGTTATGATTTGCTGGGTGATAGTTATTATTCATAGTTATTTTATTTCTATATTATTTATATATGAATGTATTTACAAAAAAAAAAATAATTGTATATTAGTAGTTTATCAGCCATCTTGTTACCATAACACAAGCATTAGGTTGCTTAGCTTGGGACAAATGGTGCTGTGTGAAACTATACTCTTATCTCTCAAAATACAGTGCTATGTGGTGAATCTATTATATTCAGGGAGCAGTGGTGGCCGAGTGGTAACGGCCGCGACTTACGAGTTAGAGGTCGTAGGTTCGAACCGAGGCAGGCGCTTTACTTTGTGTAAATTATTTCATCACCGCTGCTCTCAAAACGGTGATGGAAAACATCGTGAGGAAACCGGCATGTCCAAGAACCAAAAATTCGAAGACATGTGACATGTACCAACCCGCATTGGGCCCGCGTGGTGGATTACGACTCCCTCTCTCTGAGAGGAGGCCTGTGTCCCAGCAGTGGGAACATTATAGGCTGATTATGATTATGAGCTATTATTCTGTGTTGCTGTGGACTGTTTTTAAAGTTTGTATATGATTACGCAACTAACTAGGAATAAGGGATTTAAGGGACGAGATCGAGACGAGTTCGAGAAATAAATAAGTCGTCAAAATAATAATAAAGCCCATAGGATAGGATAGGTTAGGCAGAACGTGTAGAATACTATCCGTCTTATTACAAAAACTTTAACCTTCGAGCCAGTAGGTATTTGTATTTTGAACTTTATTTCGATTTAGGGCAAATTTTTCAATCGACAGATAATTTTAATTTGTGGAATAAAATTGACGTCTGACAGATTTCGTATGGAAAAACTGTCCAAAATTCAAAGTTATTCCTCGGATAAAATTATCAGGCGTTGGATAAATCAGCCCATAGGCAAAGTACTTTATACTGAAATGACAACTTGTAAAAGTTAGTCCTAGACGCTATAGTGACCTAACAATCCTTTCTCGTATTGATAGGATATGATTTATATGGTAGAAGTTAAAGTCTTGAATTGTATGGGAAATAGCCGTATATTTAATCACTTAGTTACAAGACAATGGTAATCGTAATGGTTGTTTTTTCTACTTTACATTTATTGGTTTCCGAGTTCATGTCGCAAAAACTTTCGTCATTTTGCTGGTCTGTTATCGGTTTTAGCAGCTTACACATTAGTTCCATGGTGTAAACATGATGTTAGTTCGTGTGTGGACATGCTATAAAGGAATCTTTCTTTAGGTTGACGGCTACTTACTCGGAGACTGGAATGATTGTGGTCTTAATTGTGTTTTTTTGGTGCAGTACAGGTACAATTTGAAACTTTCTCTGGATACTAGTGGAAAAGTAACTTTAATTATAACATTTTTTTAGTGGCTCTGGCTTTGAGTTTCAGTAGTTTGTAAAAGTGCTGAAGATCTGCGTCTAAATTGGTGATTGGTAGTGTGAGTTCGTTTGGCATCTGGCAATAAATGGTTTGGAGCTCACGTTTAAGTTGCGTTGGTGGCAGTAAATGTATGATAATTTGACCGTGGTAGATGTCTGATAATGCACCGAGCAACGTGTCTTGAAGTCGTCTTATGCTGCTTTCAGACTACGCTATAATATAATAGCATATAGTATATAGCTCATAGCACAACAATATCGCGCACCATACATCCATACATTGTTATGGACCTGTTCACTGTACTGTACTATATATTATTGGCTTACTATTAAAGTTAATACTAGGTCCTTCTTTGCTATACTATATGGCACTTTAGTATAGCGTAGTCTGAAAGCAGCTTTAATCCTTGCAGCAAGCTGTTTCCAGACATCGCTGACAATGTGAAGTCATTGATGTATGAAATATTTTGTATTTCGCGTTGGAGAGTGCTCGCGTTTTCTTGCAAAGTCAAAAGCTTCTTGTTTATTAATTTGTGATCTTTATTCAGTGTTCTCCATCCTCTTGATGATATTGAACTCTGCTTCGATTATGGAAGTTTGGTTTTTCCATAGATTAGAAAGGTGTTTCTCATGGCGATGTATGGTTTCAATGTCCTTTTCATACTGGTCAGCGAAATTTGAGTCCAACACACCGAATAAGTACGGCGCCGACCCGTCTTCCCTGCGGCGCGTCGCTGTCTGGTGTGGACATCAATGCTGTGTTAGCAAAAGTTAGAAAAGAAAAGAAAGAAAGAAAAGAGAAAGAAAATACAAGTACAAGTAGTACAAGTTAATGGTAGTATTCGAGTTCCTGATAATCGTGTCGGGCTTGCTGCACGATCGTGTTACAATGGATTTGTGTTTCAATGGTTGCACACAATTGTTATTGATAATTTGCTATTTTATTGTAAGTAGTTATGCCGTATATTTAATGACTATAACACTTAGTTACAAGATAATGGTAATGGTTTTGAGTGCGTGGTGTCTCTAACGAACTGGGCCACATTTTGGTGGACGAGCGGCGAATGTGCATACTTGCGTTCGATGCAATTATGCATTTTCGCTTAGTGTTCGATTAACACGTACACTGTCCAATGACTCCAAAGGAGTCACATTTGTACCAAACTCAAATGTCCATGACTATAGTTGGAGTCATAATCCAAAAGTAAATTTGATATTTTTTATTTGACTGGACGTATGAATAAGAGGAAAAAGATTCTCATGGACGTATGGTTAGATAACAAAGCTACCGAAAATTTAAAAGAGCCGCCGTAGACGTACGAATACATTTTATAACTTTGTACTGGGACATTGAACGTGATTAAACTCGAACACAACTCTTATCATTTTTGTATAAAGAACTGCATTTCTATAACAGTCTTCTTAATTCAATAACTGGCTCAGTGGTATAAAACTGATGTAAAGAAAAATCTTGTTCTTTAATAACAATAATGTGTCACGATCTTGGGTACCTTCATGAAATAAAGAAAGAAAATACATTTATTTAGTACAGATTCAAAGAAACAATACATCAGATACATACACGCTTACATGCTTATAGCATCATCATTCTTCTTCTGCCCTCAGCCTTCTGACAAATGCGTGCACTGACAGGACAGATCCTCTCAATCTGTGTGATTCTTTCCTCAAAAAACCATCTCAGACATGTATGGACTTTAAAAGAGACTGTGACCTCTGTGTTGGTTTCGGCCTTTCTTATCAGACTAGTCAGATAGGAAACGCCGACCTCATCTAGTTTTAAAATATACTTTCAAAAAATCCGTCTATCATTTCTGTAGTCTTCCTATACTCTTTTAGCCATCATACCCTAAACTTTCCACACGGCATCTCCCTCATATTCACACATAATTACAACCTTCGTGCCCATCTCATAAAGTCCACACAATCTGTACTTAGTAACAGAGTCAGCTGCTATGTGTACTACAAAGCACTTAATAACAAGTCTGAGCTTAGTTAGGAAGCACTTTGCTGCAGGCCGAGTTCGGTAGCACTCAATATGGGACATGAGTGAAACATTTAGAGAAAGGTTTCGTGTTGTTTAAATAGGATGGTTTGTTTATGTGTATGGTTGCTAAAGATTAGGGACTTTTATAGTTCGAACTTTGAAAGAAAATCGTTATACTTTCTATATAAATATATAATATCTATTTTCTTTCTTTCTTTTAACTAGAAAAAAAGTTTTGTGTAAAAAAATCTTCCTAGGGAAATCAAAAACAAGAACCTATAACAGACCTACATGGTAATCAAGTCCTGACATTTCTCCCAAAACGACCATCAGACATCTTTCCTTCCCAATTTAAGTCCCTATAAATGTATAATTTCGCTTTCATCAATAATTTAAAGTCGAATCTCTCAGCAAACATTAGTACAATATTCTATCTACTCGCAGCTAAATAGGAGCCCTAGGTATTGAGATGAAACAATGAGACTTTCGTAGACAATGTTCCTTTCAATCGATTCAGGCCAAAGCTTCGTCGGCTTGATCTGAGAGAGTATTTTAATTAACAGAACACGAGAAAAACGAAGTTTTATTGAAATTAGTTTTTATTCTTTCGTGTGGTGATGTAATATTCTTTTTACTTTAATAGTTTTTTGGGTAGCTATCTAAACGAACTAGTTAATTAGTTCGTGACATAAAAAGGTAGGTGTTTTTTTTTCTAAAATTGAAGTGAAATTCAAAAGAGTCTGTCCTATAGGGGCTGTAGGAGTATAGTATTTCATTTGTTCTATTATCAAGTAGTTTGTTTATTTACGTTGTAGGGCTGATTTTTCCAACATCAGATAATTTTATCCAATAAATAATTTTGAATTTTTGACAGTTCTTCTATACAAAATGTGTCGGACGTCAATTTTTTTCCACGAATAATAATTACCTGCCGATTGGTAAATTAGCCCTAAAAATCATTTCGGAACATCGCTAGGTTGATTACGTCAGTCTTTAAGCTTTTCAAGTGTTTTAATTAGTTTCTCCTCCTCACACAACTGCGGACCCTTACCATTAGTTTAAAGTTCAGGTCATACAAAATGTAATTCGTAGGTTTTTCTGGTTGTTAATTCTTAATGATAAGTCACGGTACGCCGGTTGGCACTCGGAGGCAAAATTCAGGAGGACCTTAGCTTTATAAAAACTTTCGTAGCTATGTAGGTAATGTTTAATTAAACAAACCTGATAGGAGCCAAGATGTTTTGAAGGCCTCGCTTTTTTTAAGTCTAATCACAGTTTTTCCCACTGCCTTCTATACTAATTCTCACGTCTCCTTCCCGTATTAGGTATACCGGTTCAATTTTTTTTTTAAGTAAACATTATCAAGTATTAAAAATGAATTTGATGTTTTTTTTTGTGGTGTTCGACCGCTAGAAATATAGTATTTTTTTGGGTAAACTTCACAGCGGTGATGAATATCGATATATATACAGGGTGTCCCGAAACTCAACGATAACTCACTTAGTCAAGCGATAATAGCCATTTTTTGGAAAAGTTGTAAATTTTACATTTTTAAGTATGTGTGATCACAATTTTTTTATAATTTTACAGTGATTTTTTTAATAATTTAATCTCAAATAACAGTGCCATTAATCGCAACAACAAATCAAAGTAATTAACATTGTTAACTGAGTAAAATAAAAGTTTTGACGAGTTATGGTTTACAAAATTATTGTCAGTTAACTTTGACACTCCATGTTGAAAAAAAATTGTTTTTTTTTCCAGGTTATCGTTGAATTTCGGGACACCCTGTATACAGGGTGTCAGGAGAACGCTTCCGAAGCCAGAACGTAGATTATATACAACCTTTATGCAAACGGATACCACTAACCTTTCGCCTGAAATTGATTATTTTCGCGCGTCACGTGGACTTGGGGTCGTCAGCCGCACAGCTGTCGGCGAGCGCGCGCGCACTTTGAACTTGAGGTCACGCGCAAGCGTCAGATGATATTTATTTACGAATACATTGCTTGTTAGAGTTGTAAAGAAAAAAAATGTGTTTAATAGCAAATAATGGTTTAATTTAACTGTTCTCACAGCATAGTGTACGAAAAGTGCTAAATAAAATAGGTAAAATTGTTCATTTTTTTTTCTCATTTTTTTATGGTATCGTATCGAGAATCAGTAGCCCTATCACCTGTCTTCGTTTTCGGAAGCGTTTCCCTGCCACCCTGTATATTAACACGATAAAACAAAAGAAAACAGATTTTCTCAACTTATCCTTCAACTAATAAAACTATCAGCGGTCGTAGACCCAAAAAAAAAACATCTGTACTTTTTCATTCTTATTTTATCGTATTTAGATAAAGATACCCATCATGCAGAGTTTCGCTAGCTAATTTAATTTGACCCTGTAGTTCGGAACTAAGGAGCAAGCGCTAAAGCTGGTCTCAATTTACTTAGCAAATACCTATACGAAGCCAAGCCAACTGCGCCCAGAGCTACTAGATAGCTCACAAAAGGGGACATTTAGTTTCCAAACTATTGGCTGGAGACACAATTTATGCTTACTCCACAACTTCGTCAATAGTTCTCGAAGATTGTACGAGGTCGCCTCCGTGTAGGAAATTGGAACCTATTGTTTATGTGTTTCGGATATAGTATGATTAGTAATAAGGTGCAGTGCTGGTTTCATTGCGAGCGCAGAAAATGGGAACGTTTGGTTGTGGTCAGATGTGAAATAGTCTCTAATAAAATGAGGACTTTACCGACTTTGAAGTACCTGAGCTGGGAACTATGTTTTATGGAGATATCGTGGCTAGATTGGGAATGACCATGTGGTGAGATAAAATGCGAGTTTACATACCAGCATAACATCATGGCTGTACTCTCAAAAGAGCTAGGCAGAGGTGCACCTATAGTAGGTACACCCATATTTCGCCAGTATCGAAAAAATAAACGCGGTCAAATAAAAAATAAATAAAACAAATGCGAACTTACAACCGATTTTCTCAAGATTATAAATAAAAGCTGAAGAACATCGGGCAGTCCAAAAGAATTAAGGAATGGTAATATACCTAAGTCTGTTGTCTTGAGAAAGACAACAGACTTAGGTATATTAAGTGTTAGAAGGGAAAGTACAAGAGTAATAGATTGTAGCGGTATCTACAACGCCACATGAGAACAACGCGTCATACTGACGTCACGCAAATCCTGCATCTCGCAAGCAGAGTTTACCGTGCAATTAGCATAGATACAATTTCCCAATATCAATCATTGGGCGATGGCCCGCCAGACACAGCACCCGTCTGGTCGGAGGATCCTCCCTTTTCAATGGAGGTTGAGTGAACTTTACACCCTGTTCCTCATACCTCCAAAAGATATTATCAAGATAGAAAAGTGTCAAGATATTGACAGGGTCATCATCTCAATATTGACGACCCCATAAGCAAACCCTTCTCTTTTAAACGATTTCTTGCCGATTATTATACTTCAGACAATTATTGTGACTCGATCATTAGTCATTAAAATAATGCAACCCCAAGGCCATTGAAATATATATCCTTTAGATAATTTGTTAAAATCGTGGGTAGAGAGCAAGTAGAGAGAGCTCCATTTATTGTCAGCAGGATTTTATGCGATAAATTATGGTAATAATTACCATATCCACCCAGACGTACTATAAACCTACTCGTAACGTTAGTGGGTACCTCATGAATATATTACGCCATTAACAGCGATTTAACCACGATTACGCGGAATAACGCGCTGAACAGCACCCCAATTGCGTAACATAATCAATCTTAATCTGAATCATTTTGAAGGATATTGCTCATCCATTGCTTCATATGTTGAAAAAATGTGTCTGCTCAACCACGTTAATAACGCAATGAATGCTGTTCAGCTGTCAAAATTAAACCCATTGCTACTGATAGTGTGTCACACAACTACCCCGCAGTATCTAAATACTGATACCTAGAGTCAATTTGCTGTGTAAGAACGTTTGGACCAAGAATTTTTGGGAACGAAGTCACATTGCATCAATAAATTGAAAGGTAAAATCTGAACTGATGCCTTCCAATTTATCGTCGGAGATTTCGCGAAATATTTCAGAGCAAAAAATGGAACGGAACTAAAAATAGCGTTGTTCGAAAAACGTTTTACTGTCGCTTTGTAGGTATCGTATTGCAAAAGTAAGCTGAACTAAATGTGCTTACTAGGCCTACCTAATAAGGAGACAGCGCTTGAAACCCGAGAAGGTCTAAATCGGAGAACTGCAGAATACTTCAACATGAAAACACAAATTGATATGTAAACCTGGAAAAGAACCGCAGTTACTGACACAGCTTGCAGAGTAAGCAAGCTGAAGTTGCAGCGGGCTGGCCTTGTTTGTCGAAAGCCCTATGGCCGGTGGAGCAGATAAATCCTGAAGTGCAAAACCGCGTGTCGGCTAGCGTAGCGTGAGGCACCCCCCAGCTAGACGGACCGATGACCGTAAGAAGGTGGCTGGGACAGACTGGATGCGAACGGCAGGGTGTTGTTGTGCAGCCTGGGAGAGACCAGCAATGGACTGCGATAGGCTGAGTTGATTCATTGAGTTGAGGTGTAAACCTGTCGAATTTTGAATTTGTCATAACTTCATGGTTCATTTCCATAGCCATTGAGTTCTACACTCAAACTCAAACTCAAAGTATTTATTTCAATTAAACCAATTACAGGTACTTTTGAATTGTCAAGGGGTCGGTCAGTCAGAAAAATGAAGCTAGTTGCCCATTCCAAAGCGTAGGTACCTATAGAGAAGAACGGGCAAGAAACTCCATGGACACTCTTTTAAATCAGAATAATATGGTTACAAAGTATTGGTTACATCAGTTCACTTGCATGTGCATAGTTCCTGTGTAATAATTAATTTAAAAAATCTGATAACAGAGCAAACAATGGGAAGCCCGGACTTTGTATGCCTAAACACGTTCCTATTTCATTCCCTTTTCAAGAACTTGATCCCACGTCAAAACCCAACAAAATCAGTCGGACATTACCGAAAATGTAAAGTGGAACAAAAGGAATAAATCAAAATTTGATTGGAATCGTCCCGGAATGTAACAATCGCATCACGTCCGCGGCGCGCTTTGAATAAACAATTCCGGGACAACTTCGGTGATCCGACCCCTACCCTGAGTTAGGAACTCACTTGAGACTCGCTAAATACTTGTTGTTATACTTTTTCTGTATCGTAAAAAATCAAGTGAAAATATACTTGATTTTTTGAGTGGAATATTGTTAGGTTACAAATCGTGATTATTTGAAAGAAAAGAAAGAAATGTGTTATTTACGTTGTTGAGCAGATAAAATCGAACTTATGTAGCAATGGATTAGCAATACCCTTCATAATGATTCAGACTGATTGATAGTTTGTTACGTAATTAGGGTGCAGGTATTTGGCAATATTGAACCCTTAAAAAAAAAGGTACCAACGCTTTTAAAAATAACGTGACGGTTTGAAACCACTCTACACGACAAGTATGTAAGAGTTGACTCAACAAAATTTACAAAACTCATCATAACTCCCCTCGACTTCTCGGCCCCTAGTAATCATTTGACTGGTTCTCAATTTACATGTAACATGTCGAACAGCATAGAGCGTAACGTGTAGCAACACAGCGACAGTGTTTGCCCGCCAAAGATTTGGGCTTCGAACCCCAGTTCAAGTTTATTTGCATCGGTTTCCGATACACCGTTTTCGTGGCTTATAAAGCACTTGGATTTGCGTTTCGGATTTAGTGCGTCCTTTGATTAGTTTTGAGGTTTTAAGGTGAGGTGAGGTTTTTTGGGCTGGTAGAAGATTGTGGTGTTCAAAATCGTCAAAAATTTGGACACACCATATTAGCTACACGTTATTCGCTGTAAATTTATAAGTACCTACAGGTGGTGGTTTACTATAAACTGATGATACGTTCTTAATTCATAGCCTCAGAGGTAATGTTTTTCTGAAATTGATGGGGATCGCTTAATCAAAAATTAAGTTATTTTATAAATTTATATATTATCCTTTCTTTACAAAACAATCTTGAACCACCTGGGACACAACCAGGGGCAGGTTGTTTCTTCGGTGTGAGTAGAGATGATTCTTTGATTCATTTTGAAGTTTTAAAAGCGGGTGTGGACGTTTAGTTTTACTGAGTTGTGACTGGAAGAGTTTTTGGTATTCTATATCGTGAAAAATTTGGGTGAACCAGATTAGTTACACGTTATTCGATGTGGATTTATGAGTAAAATAGTTTAACTATAAACTCAGTCCGTCTTATTACAAAACGAAACCTAACTTTAGTTCTAGCCTAAACTATTGAGCCAGTACTTGTATTTCGAACGTTATTTCGATTTAGGCAAAGTTCTAAATACTAAAATGACAACTTAGCACCGAACTAAGCTGTAATTTTTGTATAAATAACTGCATTTCTCTATCAGTTGGGTTCTTAATTCAATAACTGGGTCAATGTTTTAAACCTGATCGAAAGAAAAACCTTGTTTTGTAATAAGGGGGAGTGACTCCGACAGACAAGAGACAAGACTCAGTGTTCTTAATTCGAAAGTTTTGAGTATGAATGTAGATGGCTATAAAAGTAGGGGAAGACCTCTTTGGACTTCCCCTTCATACAGTTCATCTATCGTGATGAACTGATTATTATAGTCTTAGGGGTGAATTATTACACACTAATATTTTTCTAACATGAATTGATACTTACGACTTATCCAAAAATGTATTTATACATTTTAGAACCTTTCTTTAGAAAACAATGTATACCTTCACATTAAACACCGCCTGTCTTTCTAAATCGATTCCTTACCGCCACATGGTAACCCAAGGGAAAAATACAGCAAGCTTTAAACTTTCCAATCTCCAATAACAAAACACGGGCGTCGCACTAAGAAAACTTTACAAAAAGAAACTCCGGTTGCGCGTTTAAAATATCAGATATCGAAAGAAAATTACGATCTTCTTGCCTCCTGGCTCCCGACACTCGGGAAACTTATTACCAACCAACTCCTAATAGAATCTACTGTGCTTAAACTTACTAAATGTCAATGTCTATGGCGAGAAGTTACATGGAGTCCCGTATAAAACTTATGACACTGACTTCGAGAGAAGTTACCCCAACCAACTTGAGTTTCTGAACTAAGAGGAAAAATGTTTCACAATTCATGTACTTGTGAATATTTTATTGAAGAATATTGTATTTTACACGGCGTTGCGGACTTATGTCGGTGTTGACGTTTTATAGATATTGGTGGCAGATTGGAGAGGCTTGATATGAGTGGTGAGGATTTTATGACGCTTGTTTTTCGATGTTGTAGTCGATATTTAATGTGTGTTGTTGGAAGTTCTTCTTGCAGATTTTAGTGAAATAAATAAATAATAAATAAATATCCCTGGACATTTCACACAGCACCATTTGTCCCAAGCTAAGCAACCTAATGCTTGTGTTATGGTAACAAGATGGCTGATAAACTACTTATATACAATTTTTTTTTTTTTTTTTTTTTTTTTTTTTTTTTTTTTTTTTTTTTTTTTTTTTTTTTTTTTTTTAAATACATACATATTATAGATAGAGAAACACCCAGACTCGGAACAAATACATGTAGGTCATACAAATATTTGTTCCGTGCGGGAATCGAACCCACGACACGCAGCGCAGCAGTCAATCGCTTAACCACTGCGCCAACCGTGCCGTCTAGAATTCCGAAATAATTCAACTGGCGTTTTAAGTTTCACATTTTTTTTAAACATGGTTAGTCGTTATAAGAAAGAATGAAAATACGTTTATTTGCGGCAAACATGACGCAGAGAAAAAACACAAACAATAACAAGTTGGGGGAAGGGAAAATATGCATCACATCCACGCGAAACGACCATCGCTCAGCATAATGCTACAACCATAATAGGGTCGTCGTGTCTCGCCGAGACAGAGCCCTAGCGCTGGTTTTCAGCGACAGCCGGTGTTGATGTGATGACGTGATGTTATTTAATTTTCACTTGGATAGATAACTAAGTGAAAATGTGGTTATGAAACGACTTATTCGTTTAATTTCAATAAACTTTCCGAAATTTGCCATCGAATCGTAGGTAAGACATATAGTAAATAGGTACTTTAATTAAAAAGCCTCAGTAGAAAGAAAGAAAAGAAAAGAAAGAATAATATTTTATTTTGCGCAAACAAAACCCACAATTACAACTAAATAAAAAAACAGCTGTTCAGTAGTAGTATTAATGACAGTGTTTTATGTACGATCAACATACTACATAATAATAAATACTCTAAAGCTTCGGTTTTCTAAGAACGGTTTCTCGGTGAAGGGCAGAAAATAACTGCTGATCTATTCTGTAAACACCTCACCGTGAAAACTTAAGTGAAGTGAGTCATCATTCCACGTGATGCTAGAAATTGACACTAATGACAGTTCACTTTAAGCTCACTTCACCTTACTTTTCACGGTAAGATTTTTACGGAATAGATCGACTTTTGTCCAAATACAGAATGGTTTTGACACCTTAATGTCAAATTCTAGTGAAAATGACAGATTTTCGTGACGGCTGTTGTATGACGGAACTGTTTTCCTAGGAAACCCAAGCTTGCCATTTATTATATGATCGCGTATCTAACAACAAGCCTATATCTGTACGGTTACATAATTACAGATTTCTAAATACCGTTTGATGTTAAGGCTTAAAAAATACAGCATACATAAAAGTTACGTTTTTACCAATCAAAATCAAAATATTTTATTTCACATAAACCTATTTGGAGGCGGATAGGCGAGTGCAAATGAGACGCACGATAAATATTGAACCAAAGTATATTCCGGTAAATATTAGTACCGATACAGCGATAGGCGGAAGTTATAGGAAGAAACGAAATGAATTTAAACAAGAGAGAATAACTTAGTAACAGAGTGAAGAAGTGATACGCAAATAAATAATTACGCGAGCTAATAGGAAATATGCGGTAGCAAGCCAAAGCAACGAGGGTTCGCGTCGAGGGCTTCTGGCTGACTGTTCGGTGGTCGCTGCCGACTGAGTCTTGAGCGGGCTGCGGAGGCGGCGCGGTGCGCGGCGTCCAGGGAGAGGTAGCCCAACCGGTTTCCACGACAAGCAGCGCTCGCGCAGATAGGCGGCGCGCGGCGTGCGCGCACCATCACGCCAACAAGAACTACAAGGGTAGGTAGGCTAGCAGGTAGGCATACTGTGAACAACAATGTTATATTAATGTGGGTCTGATATTGACGCCACACCTACATGGGCACTTATGAAACGTCAGAAGCTAGGTGCACGGTTCCAATTGGTCGTTTCCTATGGAGAAAAGAAGGCAAGAAACTCCACGGTAACTTTTTCAAACATAATTAGCTTTTACATGTTTTCAAATTACAATGTTTATAGGTATGGGAGGACAGTGTAGGTCTGTCAGCAAGTACCAGGTACTTAAGAAAATAGTTAACGTTCTACAAATGTACACTCTACAAGGCCTACAACGTTCTCACATTCACAAAATATAAAAGAAGTGAAGTGCATCTGATAAGCCCCGAACTGACCCGAATACACTACAAAAGTCCCTCACTATGTATAATTGGACTTGAACATAGCAAAAAGTTGTATCAACAGCAGCTTGCTGTGTTCCCTGTGACTTCATATTGCGTCTGTAAGTAGATGACCCGACCCGACATTTCCCGAACATTCCCGATCTCACCCGAACACACTACAATAGTCCTTCACTGTTGGATTTGAACAAAGCACAAAGTTGCATCAACTGTTTGTTGGACTTCCCCTGGGTCTTCATATTACGCACGTCGGTACGTCTGTTGATGTGGACCCGCACTCCTTCCAGACCAGACCAGGCTTTGGCTACGGAGACCAACTTGCTCCAAGGTATTGGCCATTCTCCGCGGAGGAACTAAGGACAATACAAACAACGCCGTCAGAAGTCTGAGCGCTTTTAAAGATCTTTACCTCTATAAAGAAGTAAAGCTCTTTAAAAGCGCTTAGACTTTGTAGCAGACTTTGGACAGGCTTATACATATAACCCTGTTAATTATTAGGTAGCGAAACACATTAAAAAAACCGTTTATAAGAGGTTTTTTTATAAAACCTCTCATAAAAGGCCACCTTTAACGCATGAAAAACTTTTTTGCAGCAAAAAACAACTGACTTCTAAAAAAGACACTACAAAGTGAAAAATAACTTTAATTTCGGAAGTCGGTGTCGTTGGGTTCGCATTTTCGTTGTTTGCCACCGACTTCCGAACGATAAATAACGATAACGACGACGACGATTAACGACGATTAATATAATCCTGGTTTAAAAATATTTAGGTACCTGATCAAAAGGTTGTTTCCCGATGTGGAACATGGTGTACAACAGCGGAGTCTTGTTCAGCGGTATGTCGACGTCACACGAGTCTTGAATGCCAAGCTCTTTGTATATCCACTCGGAGTGTAGCGCGAGATGTTCATAGATAACCTAAAAACGCATCGAAATATTATAAATCCACGTAGATGGATTTTTCCTTTGCATTGCTCATAGATTTTCGCTGAGCTGAGATCCACCTAACGATTCAGATTCTAGCTAGAGGATTTATGTACCCTAATTGCGTAAAACACTTCTTAACAACACTCCGAAAGACTGAGGAAAATTGCTAATCCATTGCTTCATATGCATCACAAATTCGTCTGCTCAGTGATGTAAATAACGCAATGAATGTTGTAAAACTGTCAACGTCAAGTATCCGGAAGTCGACCCAATATAGTTGGGAAAAGGTTTAGCAGATGATGACGATTAAAATCATATCAGTAAAAGAAAACGAATTAGGTGCTTACTCGAAGGCTGTCTCTTCCAGGCGATGTCATAAGTATTTGACTTGTTAGGGCCGCGGCGTCACTCGCTCGCTCGGCGTTGGATCCAGGCACGTCACCCTAGAATATTCAAGATTATAATATAATGAGTTACACATGCACATGCCAGTTTGCCACATCGTGGCGTCGTTCGCAATCAATAACGAGATACTTCAAATGGGTAGGTAAAAATGTAGACCACCCACATTTGGCTGGCTATGATAGAAGACCCAAGTAATAAAGGTTGATTCAGATTTAACGAGCGCATGCAGACTCGGGATGCTACTGTGATCATCATAACCGGACCGGACCATAAAGATTTCGGTTATGATGATCTTAGTAGAACAGTGGTTGCGTTTTCGGCGAAAACGCAAGTCCGTCTTGGCGGTCGAACCCAAGATGTTAAGCGTTCTACCCACTACTAAACTAACGTGGCAGTAGCAAACTGAATACCATAGATAGCAAAATTAAGCGAAACATTATATTTTTTGTGGTATGTAATGTTATTCTTATCGGTGTTTTTATCTTGACGTACCTCCTCAAATAACTCAGCAAATTCCGGAAAGTCTTCAAGCCCGAACTGTTCAGACAGCACTACTTTCCTCTTGGCTCGTTCTACGAGCATTTGTATCTCCCTGGTATGTTTGTCGTCTTCGTCTATGGAACACAGAGCTTCGGCGACGGCCAAGGCTATAGATGAGGCACTGCTGTGACTACCGTCGAAGCTAAGGGATGTTGAGGTTGCTGAGGGGAAAATGGTATTCTTAAATAAGTCTAAGAACTAATTTTTCAATCGCCTGATAACTTTATTCGAGGGATATTTTGAAATTTTGACAATTATTTCATACAAAAACTGTCAAACGTCAATTTTATTCCTCGAATAAAAGTTACCTGGCGATGGAATAATCAGCCCTTACTTGGATAAGAATGAAGTACCTAAGTATCTTTATTTGCATAAAATAAGGCCTCCTCCCTGTGGACAGGGAGGAGCCCTGTGAGAGGGAGTGGGCCGTAATCCACCACGCGGGCCCAGTGCGGGTTGCTTGATGCCACGTTTTCGAATTTTTGGTTCTAGGACATGCCGCTTCACCGTTTTGAGAGTAGTGGTAATGAAATAATTTACACAAGTAAAAACGCCTGACTGGGTTCGAACTTACAATTCGAAGACCGAGCCGTTACGACTGGGCCACCACTGCTCATATTATTACGAGCTTCGGGTTCGTGACAATAAAAACAGCCGATATAAATTACAATTTAATTAATCAATACTAATAACAACTCAAACACACTAATTATAAAACACAATTTCGCTTATTTTGCACTTGAAGATCGCTTTCGATGTATTCGCTTCTATCGCCAATTTAACTGTGTTTGGTCGTTTTTGTTTTTTTTTTATATATCCTGTGGTTGCCTTAAGAAAACTTAAAGCTTAAAACTAATTACAAATTAAGCGACTGCACGCTAAGGGCACCCCCTGTGGGGTACGAACCTCGGCTTAGGGCGTCGCTGGGAGAGGGCAGCAAAGGGACAAGCTGGATCGAATTAGAGTGTTTGGTCGTGGCTAATCCCGGCCTTATATAGTGACGCAGATAGTTCCAGAACCTTCTATTGTAGAAAAAACTAGAAGGTTCGAGTACATATCGGCCCCGACTGACCAGATGTCGATAGTTCTAGCAAGTTCTAGCATCGAAATTTCTACTCGATAATAGATGGCGCTAATGACGCTATTAGTTGTGCTCCTCGATAATAGATGGCGTTAGTAACTCTATTAGTTCTGCTACTCGATACTTAGTTCTGCTTCTCGATACTAGATGGCGCTAGTGGTAACTGATGTCAACATGTGCCAGGCATTAATTGTGGCGCGCAACAATATAAATAAAATTGTGTGGTTGAACTTACTTGTCTGCCCAAGACCGGCAATCCTGACGTGCTTAGACCTCGGTCTTTTAGATTTTGCGCTCATAGTGTGTGGCTCCCCATTCGCTGCAGATGCTACTGTCAAATAAAACAAATTATAATAAAAGAAAATAATGATTAATTAATGAAATGCTTAATAGGCTCGCTCCCTATTACATGGGAATTTAACATATGGCGAAATGTGTGTGTCACATCACACATCTGCCTAGCCCTTCGGGTATTATGCGCGTGATGTTGTAGTTTATATTAACGAAATGCTAGCAGGCAAGAGCGTCCATGTTTTGATAAAAGATAAAGTAATTATATATCCTTGTTAATAAAGTACAAAATAGTATAAATTGGAGCGACGACGGATTCGAAACGGCTAAACAAAAACGAATCTCAGTCGAAGCGCATTAGTTCCTTTATGTATCTCTAGATGCCGCTCACACCAACCCAGACGTTTCACATCAATGCCAATAGATGGCGCTTACCTTCCTTTTCCTTCTCAACTTCCCCATCGGCCCATTTCTGTATCTCTTCGTAGGTGACAGTTACAAGCATTTGTAGTAATACGGAACCTCCAACAGGGTTTATATGGGAGGGCAAAGTGCCCTCTATGATGGTACATGCGTTCACGAAGCTGCGGGGAACACAGTCCAGGGATCTTGATATGCAGGATAGGCAGAGAGCCATTGTCTGGAAGTAAAAAACGAGGTATTAAGCTTCATTATATTCGAAATAATATTCGTCGGAATGTAATGTGTATTAAAGTGTACGTCCAGTGTTATCGAAAGGGTTTATTATTTCAAGGCGTGTGGTCGAAACGAAGCCTAGCTGGACGCCTCAGCTATGCCGAATATTTGTTTGTTTTTGTAAAGACGTCGACTACCTAACTAGAGGAAAGGAGAGGTTGCCTAAGCTTTTTATTACAATACTTCAATCATGTTATTTATGCCATCTTAATGTTCTCTTCTCTTTTACTAGGACTTCTAATAATACAGTATTTTCATATCACAAAGCGACGCGCGCTTTACTTGTGGTAACCAAGTGTACAAATACGTTGTGAATGTGTGCGTGAATACGAGTAGCGACAGCACATAATAAAACACGCACACTTCCGACTTCGCCCGTTTCTCGGACGGTACCGAGAGCTCTTGTGCTTACACACACATGAATCCCAAGTGAAGCGCGCGTCGCTTCGTGAGATTAAAATACTACTTATATTAGTTTTTTATGCAGATAGAAAAAACTCTCATTGGACTACATGAATCTACCTGATACATTGAAGCCCCGTCCTGCACAGCATTGACTAAGATTGGGGGAATGAACTGTAAAATAGAGCCCACTATTGCCAGTATTCCAGCCAGCCAAGGAGGTCTTCTGTCACACCACACCTGAAAACCAAAAAGTAGATTTATTTGATATTAAATGTAGATGTCACATGTCTTCGAATTTTTGGTAAGACACACTAGCAGCGAATTTGCTGATACGTGTGGTTCAATTGAAATAGCTTGGAGATATTTAATCGGTCCAGTCGGTTCTTGTTTATATTATGTTTACTTCATAAGCGTCTCATTTGTGCAGAATAAATATTTTTTTAATAGGCTTAACTACTTATCTAATAAGGTGTTTACCTGTCGTTTATCCAAGCAAGCTGCCCAGTCCCTTCCAGAGATTTCCAGTGCGTAACACAGCGTAGATTTGAGTTCAGCTTTACTGCCGATAGTTGCCACAATGTAAGTCAGAGCACCCGCCGCGCGAGCTAACTCTTCACCCGCTGAAATGAAATAAGGCCCACAATTATACTGGCGCGACGCGACAGCGCGACGCCACTGTAGTAGAGCAATTTCTATGAAAACTTTATGGAAATTGTTCTACCAGAATTGTGTTGCAACATCACGTCGCGCCTTTCTGTTATGGGTGACAGCTACCACACAAGGCTGCTTCTCGTCATCCTAGCCTTTTCCCAACTATATTGGGTTCAGCTTCCAGTCTAACCGGATGCAACTGAATACCAGTGTTTTACATGGAGCGTTTCTATCTGAACTCCACAACCGGTACTAAGATACTCCTTGGTAAGACTGGTTGTCAAAGATCCAAGAATGACAGCCGAGTCCACCGGCTTAACGTGCGGTATGTAAAGATGGCCACCTCGGAAAGCACGTCCCCAAAAATAGTTGAGAAAAGGCTAGGCAAATGAAGACATTTCAGAGAAATATTTTCAGTGTTTACTGTCTTTTTCTAAAATTGTGTTTTGCAGTCTCTTCAATTTTGTCGTCTATAAACGTTTACTCACGATTGACATCCCCCTTAAACCTGCAGAACCCATCAGCAGTACACAGGAAGCCGCTGCACTTCTTGTGCCTGTCATGCACACTGTACCACAGCCCGTCAGCGGGCCACTTGAGGTTGTCCACGCACATGTGACGTATGGCGCGGATGATGAGCAGCCGGGCGAGGTGGCAGTCGCGCATCATTAGGACCTGAAATGGTAATTTATTTCTTTATAGTTAATTAAAACGGTACAACACCAATTACATTAATTAACATAGAGACAATTATAACGTTGCCAATTATATAATTTAAAACTACATGGAGCAGTGGTCTTCCTTGCGTATTTTCTCTCACAGTACACCACATTTATACGCATAATTTTACTCCAGTAATCCGCCAACATATCACATTCAGGGTTGGCAGAAGAGTTTTCAGGAGGAACTTTAGAGTACGACAGACTGGAAATAAAGTAAAACCGAGCAGTGTTGCTTGCCAAAGTAAATGGTTGTTGGAGTAGGAGAGAAATTGTAATGTAGCGTTTACAACACTTTATACCCATCGTATTATACAAGTTTTGATACTTGTTTTCAACAAGGAGGCTTGCAAAAGACTTGTCAAAAAGCATGATGTGTATAAAACGTGTATCATATAAAAGAAGATACTGACTGATTGACTAACATATAAGCGCGCAGACGAAAGTACTGGGACGAGGAACATGACATTTTGCACAGGGGTTTCTTTTTTAATGTAGGGGACTAAGGGGTTTTTGGAAATTCACCTTTAAGGGGGTGAACAGAGGGGATTTCGTTTGTATGAAAATTAAGTGCCTACACTCGAATCTCACTCCAGTTTCATCAAGGTAACTTGGTTGGTTAGCTAGGCACACATGAAGACTGAATAATATCCGAATAATAAAAAAGTATGCCTGTCGATAAGTGCGTAAAGGCTCGAATTCGAACATACCTTGACAATCAACGCCCAGTTCGGTTGCGGTTGTGCCAACAACACAATCATCTCCAATCCTATAGCGGTCTTATGGCAGAGGTCGTGCGTACTCCTGACAGACGGGTCGTCCAGCTTGTCGAACAGTTTCGGATTCACGAACGTAAACCAAGGGAAGGGACACTCTCTTGGAATCGATGGAGGATCCCTTTCTTTGAATTCCTGAAAAAAAATAATGAGTTGTCTTAACAATTATCAGCAGAAGGACGAATAACTTTCTGTTTTAGCGATTTCTAATGAATATAAGCATACCCATGAAAAAAAAATAAGGGTCAAACGCACGGTGTAGTTTTCGCAATAAATCATAGCATTGTTGTGTTGTGTTCATAAAATATATGTGTTCTATTCCTATTTGAATGTCCCACAGACTTTACAGGCGTTTAATACCATATCATGACCCTGTTAGTTTAATCTCACGTCCCATTACTTTCTCGACTTTTAATAACTTTCTCGAAATTGGCTCTTTAACCAGCTTGTTGACACACTATTTTTACCATGAAATTAGTTTTTTTCATATAGTTATATTTAATATAAGAGAAGAAATAGTGCCTTTATAACCTACCTGATGTATAAAATGCAAGTCAGCCCCCCTATAAACAAAGCACTTGAACAGCTCATTGCACTTCGCATGCACATCCCTGACGTCCCGAGTCTGATGCTTAGCGTCCAACCCTGCTAGGTCTGACCCATTCGCACATATAGAGGGCAGTAGCTGCGCCACGCAGAGAAGAATGTTGAGGATGTCGTTGAGAAGAAGGCGGGTTGTCGTTTCCGTTGTGTTAGTCTGAAATGAGAAGAAACTTGTTTGAATTGGACGGAAATAATTAACTTTAATTTAAGTGCCATAAAGTCGGTTTTCAACTGTAACACAAAATTACTTTCTATTTATTTAACTGTTTATTGTGTTCTGAAGTTACTCTATCATCATACGGTAGATGACAGTTATAATTTTAAAACATCATTCTGTCTCTGTCATCTTCAAATGGTTGACAGAAATAGAAAGATATTTTTAATACGTTTTGCGCTAAACGTTAGTGATTTGTTGTGCAACCGGGCCTTAGGGGAGATGCGCTAGGTAGCCCTGAAATTCAAATTGTCTTACATTTTTCTGCAATTCGCAGGTCAGTGTTAGGTTGTATATTTACGGAGGCATGAGGAACAGGGTGTAAAGTTCACTCATCCTCCATAGAAAAGGGAGGATCCTCTGACCAGACAGGTGTTGTGTCTGGCGAGCGATTGCCCAATGATTGATGTTGGAAAGTATGTATATATGCTAACTGCGCGGTAATCTCTGCTTGCGAGATGCAGGATTTGCGTGACGTCAGTATGACGCGTTGTTCGCATGTGGCGTTGTTGATACCGCTACATGTTGATTAAAATATGATTCGCGACCGTATGAAATGACTTCAAAGAACTACAATCAATAAAATCATCAATACAAGCCCATCCCCTAAGTTCGTATAATCCTATTGATTGATATTTGATGAAATGAATGAACAGAGGGGCAATTCTCGTAATTTAAAACATTCTAGTCGCAGTGTCATCTCGGCGACAAACAAATGTCAAAAGCTTGTCAAAATGTAGGGAGTTTGAGGTCTGAGATCAGACTGTGAACGTTCTTAAAATAACGAGAATTGCCCTCTGAATTTCGCGGGCTTCGCTAGCGCTTCCCTACAATAATTATTGTTTTTTATTACCTTTATGATCTAGTTAAGTATTACAAAATAGGCCTGTCAGCTATTTTTCTAGAACATAATATTGTCCACTCACTTGACAATATCTCACAGTAAGTATGGTCAGCGTTTCATTGAGCATCCCAGCGAATATTCTCTGTGCCATCCGCGGTGGTACCGTGTCCCAGAGATCCCTTCTACTACCTGGAAGAACAAATCCATTAAATTTACTACAAGTCATGTCTTTCAGTTCTTAGTAACACTTATCTAAAATATTCATTTAACTCCAGCGAAGCGCAAGCGCAGAAGTTTTTACTGCCAAACAAATGTCAACATTGTTAGCATGGAAATAAAGTAGAAATTTAATAAACTTCCACTTACCCGCGAGAACAAAATGTGGTCAGAAACACGCGTGAGTTTCGTTAAAGTCGCGATACCTCAAAACACCGACAGCGACAGTGACCCAGTGTGATTTATAGCTATACAAAAATCTTTTGGCTCGTGGCTAAAATCGGAACTAATGCCGCCATTTTGTTTTTTTTTTTGTCGATATGGGAGCCCTGTCATTTCAAATGTTTACCAACAACACTCCCATGTCAACGACATTCGAGCTCCAGAAGATCCTTGTAGCACTAATTTCATAAATTCACGAGCACCTTAGTTGCCCAGCAACTTTTTTGTTTCTGTCGCTGTCTCCTCGCTGAGATTTGGACGATGCGCACACGGGAGTGACAGCAACGCTACTTTTTTGTTAAATTTTCGGTTGAGCGGCAACTGGCTAGCCTGTAAGTTTTTTGTCGCCGTGCGCACACTTGCATTGCAACCAAAAGACGGGCGACAGTTGCGTCCAAACCAGCGGACAAAAGTCTCCCAGCTGTCGCATCGCTACATGCGAGACACAAATTAGTTGCGGAAATAAAAGTTGCTCGTGGGCGCCCTCCCTTACCATTCATATAAAGCCACCATCCCTGTACAGATGGCGTGCCAGTCTCGTTAACCGTCCTAGTCTGGCCATCTATCGGCCGACCGCCGGAATCTTGTAGAATGTACAGAGATAGCACTCGGTTGTGAAGATCGAGGACTCTTTCACCAACAGCTTCCGACATCGTAGTGTAGCGTTTGTAGCAACCCTAGAAATTAATATAGGGTGATAAATATAGATGGCGCTAGTAATATAATTATGTGGCTTAAAATTTGATTAAAAAACTTCCTAGAAACAATTACTATTTATAATTAGTATATTCCTTTAAAATAAAGAAGAATCTAATCAAAATCAAAGTAAAAAAATGCAAAAAGCCAACGTCACGCGGTGTTCCCAGGCGGTCACCCATCCAAGTACTGACCGCGCCCGATGTTGCTTAACTTCGGTGATCGGACGAGAACCGGTGTATTCAACGTAGTATGGACGTTGGCGAATGCAACACGGAAATTGTAAAACTATATCAGAACTGTGTGTATGACGTCATATTTTAGTACCTACGACGACGGACTACAAACCCACCTTTGTTATTTTTACTACTTTTAGCCGAATGCTTGTACAGACAATAAATGTTCCCAAATGTGGACAAGGCGAGACAGGCAAGAGTTTGATTTAGTTTGTTAATTAGTAGGTATAGATTTTATTTATAGTTTTTTAATAAAATATCTAGTACTAAGTACTTATATTAGTAGTAAGTACTTACTTAGTAAATATAAAACTGAAATTAATATAATACGTTAAAACTTAATCAAAGCAAAAGGTAAGGTAGGAAGGATCGTAGTAGGTGGCGCTTTGTAGTTTCTGCCTACTACCCCAATACACATTTGCTGGAGCTACTACAGTTGCTTCGTTCGTCGTTTACGTATAATTTAATAGATAAGTAAGTACCTACCTGAAGTAGCGAGTACCTCTCCGGGTTACCGCCATCTTCGATATGCTGCACATAACAATACAGACTGTTCTTCAGCAACGCCGCGGCTCCAAGCGTGGCGGTCAGTACCGGGAGGTCAGCGTGGTCGAGAGCTTCTTGCGCTAGCATGTGAAGATGCTCTGGAAGACGTGAATAGAGAATGTTATTATAGCGAATCAAGTGATGATCCGACGACCACCTGATTGCGTTACATCACAATCCGTGAATTTTGAAGGTTATTGCAAATCCGTTGCTTCATAGGTTTGAAAAGTTCGTCTGCCCAACAACGTAGGTATACAACGCAACTGCAATGAACTTTGCCCACTGCGATCAATTGTCGTTTTATGTGCGTTAATACGCAATTACACCACATGACCTGAGTTAGAATCCCAGATTTGGAATATTATGGTACCTACTGTTCTGCTACGGAACCCTGCCCGGCCAGGGTTGCAGTGAGTGATATCTGAATTGCCCTGTCTCCATGAAATAGGTTTTGGGCGAAATCATTTGTCATTTTAGGTCAAAAATAACTTAAACAGAACCTACCCAACAGCGAATCACCAGACTTGATAGCCAGCTGCACAAATTTGTCTGGATCAGAAGTCTTAGCTACACCAAAATCCCCTTTATCATCCTCTTTTGTTATCACGAACATGCCTGATCCTTGTCTGTAAATGATTAGTATTTGGTTGAATCTTACTATTACATTAAGTTGCAGTTTTAAGTGTGTTCTAGTACCTATGAAATCACGTTTTTTACGCAACAAAGAAAACTGACAATCTTAGGTAGACCAGGTATAATATGGTCATGAAGTTTAGACTCGAGATTTTCTGTCATCTGTTTGCAATTTAATTTCCAAAATTGTAAACAAATATGTGTTTTTGGAACAATAACTTTAGGGACCAAACTACCAAACTGCAACAGGCAGTACCTACTGATGTTATAGTTTGATTTTGACTAATACATACTTGAATGCAATGGAGAACTCTTCTTCAAGCCAAAGTACTATTTTGACTGAAGCAAATGAAGCATTTCTGGGAAAATCTAGTCTTCCACCAACAACACCTTTGCACATAGTTTCAGATAGTACTGTTTGGTTTTTCTGAAAAATCCAGGTAATAATTTGATTATTGAATTTTATTTTTATTTAATATCTACACAATACAACTAATTAGAACAACTTCATAAAACATAATTGTAGAAAAAATTCTTTATTTATTGTATCTCAGATAAATTGACAACAAAGTATTACCAAGTTTCTGGTGATCTAGTTTCTTCAATACTAGAAACAACAATATAGAATAACACTATGTTCTACTGAAAAATAAAAACATGAAATACCTGATAGTACTCCAAATCCCTTTGCAACAAAATAGGGATGCGGTCCATAATATTCCCATCTTCAATGACCTCCATTTTGGATTTAAAAAAATAAAACAAAACCCAAACGATGAAACCTATTTACTATAAAATAAATAAAATATACAATTTTCAAACTAAACTATGAGAACACTTATTAAATTCTACTTTGTTTGTAACTATTTTTGATATTTCTTCTTGTAATAATTTATGTAAGCTCATTCCGTCATGTTTGTACACCCAATGGCCTCCGTTTTTCAGAACTAAGTCATAACGTTTTGGTCCAGAGGCTGGAGAACTGAGCCAGATTTGTTTGTTGGGTGTCTGTCTGTTTATGACATATGTTCCATAGTTAGATCCGAGAGCTACCGTTAATACTCCATCCTGAAAAGAGAAAAATAATATTTTATTCAAATTATGTCTTTATTTTATAATTATATATTTTTTTATTCCAGCTGGTTTTGTTTGCCCAGCATTCCTTTGTAATTTACCATCACCGTATTGTTATCAATGTTATTAAAATAAGCCACAAAGATAAATGTTTATCATTAAGTACATTTTATGTATAATTATTTGTTATAAGAACATGCAATAAAATAATAGGTACCTGTACGTCAAAACACTTGAGTAAATAATGTAAGTATCTTTAGCAGATTTTTTTGGCAATATTCTTTATGTAAAACTTATATAACTCGGTAAATTGTTAATAAACCCGAAAATGTAATTTCTACATGGTATAGTTTTAGCTACTTTAATTAATATTTATATTTAGTTCTAATAATAGCGGGAATGAACTTCATTTTCATTCAAAAAAATATAGGTACAGGACTTTTCAATTAGGAATACTTACACTGTACGTGACGTCAGCCCCTTTTAAATTGGGAGAGGCGTCCACAATTTCTTCAAAATAATCACAAAGAGATTCAAGAGTTTCGTTACAGATTTCTTCATAAACTGCTTGATCCACATCGGAATCTTCAGGAGCAGTTGGGTTTGACGAAAATTGGCGGTCAAACGATAAACTGGTGACTTTTGACGATACACGCGGGCATTGGCGCAGTAATACTGGAGTCACACTATTGATCTGCCTTCGTGCCAGCCAGCGGCTGGTACGCAGAATATTCCTCAACATTTTGTTTTGGACTGGTCTAAGGTCAAAATTTTGTAGGTTACCTTTTTGTTGATGTGCTAAACGAAATGACACTGACTGAAGAATGACACTCTGACTGCTGACAGTATCACAATGTTCTTTTTTAACACACTGGCACCTAGTCTTTTCGTACCTACCTAGTTTTCTAGTCAAATGTTTTTTGAAGTGATAACTTCTTTGCGTTGTGCACTTTTTTGTGATGGGTAAAAAATGTTAAACTGGCGTCAGGACACGTGACCTGATTGAAAATGCCTAAGACGGAACTCGCGTCACGACACGTGACCTGATCGAAAATTCGTAAGACGGAGAGAGAGAGTAGACCGCATTCCAAAATATCAAAAATGCACACGGTTAAAATTCAAATTTTCACTTCTGCCGGCACTCCCGGAGTGCATACCTTTTTTTTTTTAATAGATTCGTTATTTTTTGTAACATACCTATTTGAAAAAGCAGTTGTTTCTATGTATAGCAATAGTACAGATACAAATCTGTCCGTATAACTAGTCTATAATCCCTGAATACCTATTGTAAGTAGGTGAGGATTGCGGAACAGATTTTTACGAAAGTTTTACTTAGAAGTTTCCGGCAAGTTAATTAAAATTGCGACGGTAAAAGTTTTAGTTTAAGCAAGTTTTTGGCACAAGGTATTACTACGAGAAAAAACGGCTATATATAATACCTAAGTACTACATAGCCGTTTACGTCGGCATGGGCATGAATTATTTATTATTATGTTTGTTTGTATTATTTTTATGTTCATAATGAGGTTGAAAATATTTAAATACGTTACAATTAAGATTCATTATTTTATTTACAGGACAAGAAACATGATAACAAAGTTTACAAACAAATAAATTAGGTCGGCACCTATTTCAAAACAGATCTACGAGTACTTAAGAGTCTGAAAAAAATTGTTTGAGACCAGGTAAAACTCATTAAAACATAAAGGGGTTGTCGGTTTTAAGGAGTTCCGGAAACCCTTGCCTCAGGAGTATGAGAATCAACAGCAGTATCAGAGCCAGTTTTGGTTTGAGTTTCCTGTACGGCAGTATCTTCCTCTGTTCGATTCTGTGGTGGTAACATCCAAGGATGATTTAGATAAGCAGGAGACAGCATAGATATGGATGGTTCTGGTACTCTTGGTATAGGCAACAATGAATTGTACTGACACCAATGTGGATTGATGAAAAACACATGTCGATCTTCGCGTTCTTGCAGTGGCCTGTAGTTCCTCAAATTAGGTGCGTCCCAAGGGTCCCATAGCTTACGGAATTGTCTCATCTGTAATGAGAGAAAATATTTTTAAGATTGTATCACCTCAAAAGTACAGAGAGAAGGTAGATTTTATTGGGCATTCTTTTACGTAAAAGTATGCCGCTCAACATTTTTGTTTAATTTTTTTTTTTTTAAACTTTGCCCCGCACTAGGAACTTCTCCTGTATCGTGGGAGCGTTCACAAACATTTAAACTCACATACACAAACAGGCAGACCCGGAACAACTACTTGTAGGTCATACAAATATTTGTTCCGTGCGGGAATCGAGCCCGCGACACGCAGCGCAGCAGTCAATCGCTTAACCACTGCGCCAACCGTGCCGTCAACTGTCAATTAATCGCATATTTGTTTTACATACATACAACAAACACTATAATTTAATAATCCTTGCAATTCACAAGCGGATCTTCAAGGCGGGTCATGTGACTCTTGTGTCATTATAATACCTAGAGCTTAAATTGCAATGATTGGTCGTGAAATGTAACAACTAGCTAGTTAGTTATTTAATTTAGTAGGTACTAAGTGTAAATAGTCAATTGTATAAGAATTGTCAAATTAAATTAGCTGGCAAAACTCCGCAGATGCAATAGGTATCAATATCTAAATATGATAAGATAGACAGAAATAAATTATTTAAAATTATTTTTTGTAGGGTCATCGACCGCTGTTAGTTAAATCAGTTTAGAAAATCTGTTTTTTTTGTATAAACTTCACAGACGTGATTAGTATCGATATATACGATAAAACAACAGAAAAACAGATTTTCTCAACTCATACTTCAATAAAATTAACAACACAGCCAGCGATCGTTGACCCCCAAAAAAAGCATCAAATGAGTCTTATTTTTATTTTATCACGTTTAGTTAGCAATACCTACTCAATCATTTATTGCATATATCGATACCTACCACTACTGCAGAGTTTCGCTAGCTAATTTGGCACTGTATATACCTAAGCATTACCTAATAATGATAATTGTTGTTTTATCATACAAAAAGAAACAACTAGGTATACAAATGATTATTTCAATTACCTGATCAAAAGACGCGAACAGAACGACTCTTGGCACGACCCACTTGATCACGAATTTTTCACCTTTTACCGTTTCCAGTTTGCCCCAGTAAAGGAAATAGTCTTCATAAAACATGGGTACTAGGTGAGACATTGGGTACGGGCCTATCCGAGTGTGTTTTTGGGCCTCTTGGACTCTCGGGAAGCCTTCAATCACCCAGGCCAGTCTGTCATCAGGGTTGACGCCGTACTAGAAATAATGTCAGAGGTTCAATGAAGAATTATTATTGAGTCTTTTGAAGGTCAGTATATCTACGGTAGGAATGTGCACTTTTGAAAAACTCAGTCTTTAGCTGAAATTTAAAAATAAAATGGCGCTGCCGGAGGTTGAAATTTGTTCAATTAAGACTTAGGTACCTGAAACTCACCTACTATTCCTGAATAAAGGAAATATTTTTCCTGAATAAGGAATGTAATTCCTACTCGTATTATCTATTATAGTGAAACTTCCCTTAATAACTCTTAAATTATGTGTTTTTTATGGGTTACTGGGCACAAAAAAAAAAACAACAAGTAGGTACCATCGATACGAAAAGAAGACGTACGAATGGGTGATATTGGAATTGGAACTGCTAACCTTGATCAAGTAGCAAACCATAGTCACACCATCAGGATGTTTTATAGCTTCGTCTTGTGTCAAGTACTCCGAACGAAAAAAGGACACCTGAAACGAGAAATTCCAAAATTACCGACACCACTGTACCACCCTGCCGTTCAGTGACGTCGTACCTAATACCTATTAGGTAGGTACCGTAAGCACGGCGATATGTCAAGTTATACACTTCCAGTATAAGCTGACTTCTCATTGTACGAAAAGACTATACTTAGGTAGGTACAATGCAAGGTCAGGTAAAACTGGAAATACATAGCTTGATATGTCGTCATATATAGGACGTCTCCGAACATCACTTCACTTCATGCAAACCGCGTCACCCGATGCTAACGACCTCACTAGACGGTAGTCAACTTTATGCAGAATCTTGTAGATGATAGGTAGCAAAAGCACATTATGCAGTCCACATTACCCACCGAAGCCGTCATCGCCTGTCATATGCAGCCGCGCCAGGTCGCAGGTAGGGTTACAAACCGTCCGTTTATTTGAACACAGTTCGTGAAACACAAATAACAAAGTGAACATTTTTGTTTTAACAACAATAGTGTGTGCCTCACGGCTACGCCAAAAAGGTTCATTTCAGCATTAATGCCACACAGATATTGTCAGACGCTGGTTTTCTAATGAACCTTAAAGGTTATAGCACATTACACCGGCACCGCAACTGCACAGCTGCAGCACTGCGTCGCCTCGAATTTAGGCTACGGCTAGCTGCCAGCGCGCTAACTACGCGTCGTCCGCAGGGTGCAAGCTCGCAGTCCGCGCGCCGGCCGCAACTTGTAAGCTCACAGTCCGCGCGGTGGCCGCGAGGTGCAAGCTTGCTGTCACCGCGAACTCAATATTGTTATATGGCATATATGGCGGTGGTGCGCGGGCGACGCGCGACGGCGCAGTGACGTTGTTTCGCTGGCGACTCGGAGTCGGCGCGTAATAAGCATGCGGTCGACGCGCTGTAAGCACATGATCCGCTCGCTTGCAGCACGCGGGCTGCGAGTCGAGTTGTATGGTAGCGGCAAATGCGCTGACTGCCCGCCGTTGGCTTTTTCATATTGACGTTATGAAATATATTTTACTACACACAATTTAATGCTCTAAATTGAATGACAAGTTAAATGCTGGTTTGGAGCGGTGCTGTTGCGGTGCCGGTATAATGTGCCATGACCTTAAAGGTTATAGCACATTACACCAGCACCGCAACTGCACAGCTGCAGCACGGCGTCGCCTCGAATTTAGGCTACGGCTAGCTGCCAGCGCGCTAACTACGCGTCGTCCGCAGGGTGCAAGCTCGCAGTCCGCGCGCCGGCCGCAACTTGTAAGCTCACAGTCCGCGCGGTGGTCGCGAGGGTCAAGCTTGCTGTCACCGCGAACTAAATATTGTTATATGGCATATATGGCGGTGGTGCGCGGGCGACGCGCGACGGCGCAGTGACGTTGTTTCGCTGGCGACTCGGAGTCGGCGCGTAATAAGCATGCGGTCGACGCGCTGTAAGCACATGATCCGCTCGCTTGCAGCACGCGGGCTGCGAGTCGAGTTGTATGGTAGCGGCAAATGCGCTGACTGCCCGCCGTTGGCTTTTTCATATTGATGTTATGAAATATATTTTACTACACACAATTTAATGCTCTAAATTGAATGACAAGTTAAATGCTGGTTTGGAGCGGTGCCGTTGCGGTGCCGGTATAATGTGCCATGACCTTTAGGGACAAATGACAGGGAGTACAGACATGTCTGGTTTTTGGCGCCTCATCCGGACTTTGTTCGGCGTTGTCTATTATTTATCCGACCTGTTCAAAATGAGAGAGTTTTTTTAAGTTATATGAGTAAGTACACCACTGAAATGATGTCGGGTCTTTTTTGAAAATGTCCAGATTTTTCTCAGGACTTCTAAAATTTTGAAACGGTAGGCAGCCCTAGTCGCAGCTTACTAACAGTGACGGGAAGGCCGTCGGCCTAGAATCCTAATTATGATCAGAGGGGTTTACTGGCACATCCAGCTTAAAAAAAAAATCGGCTTTGTGAATTATTTCTACAACGATGTGCTCCATAAATTAACAACAAGGTATTGTGCTTACCTAATTTAACTTGGTAGGTTTACCTAATTTAACTTTATTCCATAAGTAGTTACATTTCTTAAAATCGGTACTCATCTTCAGTAGGTACCCTATTACATTTTGAAGGATGTAGCGGTATCCACAACGCCTCATACTGACGTCACGCAAATCCTGCATCTCGCAAGCAGAGTTTACCGCGCAATTAGCATAGATACCATTTCCCAACGTCAATCGTTGGGCAATTGCCCGCCAGACACAACACCCGTCTGGTCGGAGGACCCTCCCTTTTCTATCTATGGAGGATGAGTGAACTTTACACCCTGTTCCTCATACCTCTAAACGGATATTGGTTATCCATTGCATCATTTGTTCGAGAAAATTTGTCTGCTCAACAACGTAAATAACGCAATGAATGTTGTTGAACTGTCAAAATGAAATCCATGGCCCAAGGTCTATTTTAGTAAGGTAGGTAAATGGTAAACGAAAATGACTTAGTGCTAAAATTATAAAATTAAAGTTGTCAAAAAATAAAAGGCCCGTTTTTGCATTGACAGCTCTAGTAGTTAATAACAATTCGCAAAACACGTATTCGTTTGTATGAGACTGACAGGTGTCAAGAACGCATTCTCAAATGTCAAAACGGGCCTTTTATTTTTTGACAACTTTATCTCTAAAAACCTTTTCATTTCGCAAGTGTTCCTCTCAATGATTGATCGTCTGTGTTGATGAAGAGGGCCCCATTGAAAACGACACCACATAACAGATCACTGCGTGTGAATAACGACGGTGTCAAATACCTAACACCTTCCTTGAAAGTATTTAGATAGGTACCTATTATTCGGAAAAGGCTTTTGAGCCTTACACCTACTTCAGGAGAATATATTTTTACCAAAGGTACCAGTCCCACCGCCGGCGCCGGCGAGTAACGAGAAGCAAGTAGAGCCAACCGTTTAAATGAGACGTTGCCTGAGGTAGCAGCGCGGCGCGGGAGGGGTGTGGTGACGTGATGCGAGAGTTCAGTGATTCGTCAACTTGTGACAACTATCACCCCTCCCGCACCGCACAGCTACCTCAGGCAACGGGTCGGCCTATAGTAGCTAAAAACGAATTCGCAAGCACAGGCACGGATCTAGGTTTTCGCTCAAGGGTGGCAAAAGTTTCCTCTGAGAGGGGGGGGGGGGGGGGGGGGGCAGTATTTATCAATCTTCGAAAGTTTTAAAAAGATCATATGACATCTATTTCCCTTAAACTCGAGAATGTGCTCCTTTTCTTAGGAGGATGACTACGACTTGTCTATCAATATCTTAGTAATTTACTGTATAAGTACAAAGTAATAAAAAATACAGGTTATAAAACTGTGTTTATGTGTAATTTTTTCCAAATTCACCCCCCCCCCCCCACCCCCCCAAATTTCACCAAAATTAGACGCGTTGAGCTACGTACGCGAAAAAGTAATCAGTGGAATTGTGCAGTGGCAAATCAACAGGATAAGTGTGGGCACACAGACACCCCGGAACTTCAGCAGCGAATAATTCACCAAAAATCAGTGGAGTCGTTCTACAAACACTACACCAAAGAGACGCGGCCTATCCAGCAACATTAAGACCAGAAAAATCAGAGCAACTGTCTGGGAAGGCATCGGCACGCTATCTTAACAAACGAGTAGGTACTAATTTCTTGAGCAAGAAAATCGCTCATAGCGACTCGCTTCCTCGTCGACGTCGGGAAAGATGCTGAGTGAGCAGTCGTAAGGTTATCATTTTAACGTGTGAGGGACACATTTTTATCCGTAACAAACTTTGCCCATGTGTGATGTGATTTGTGTTGTTAATAATAAGTAAGTACCGACATAGAATTAGACTGCACAATAACTGCCGATCTATACTGCATACTCGTAAAATCTCACCGTGAAAACCTAGGCACGGTAATATTAATAGATAATATTACCGTGCCCTAATGTCTTAAGTCCATTTTAACGTGGGAGGAACACATTTTTATACGTAACAAACTTGGCCCATGACGTGATTTGTGATGTTAATAATAAGTAAGTACCGACATAGAATTAGACTGCACCATAACTGCCGATCTATACTGCATACTCGTAAAATCTCACCGTGGAAACCTAGGCACGGTAATATCAATAGATAATATTAATAGATAATATTACCGTGCCCTAAGGTCTTAAGTCCATTTTAACGTGGGAGGAACACATTTTTATCCGTAACAAACTTTGCCCATGTGTGATGTGAAATCTCGTAAAATCTCACCGTGAAAACCTAGATGAAGTGACCTTAATTCCACCTGCGGTTTAATTACGTAACACACTATCAGCAACAATGGGTGTCATTTTGACAGTTCAACAACATTAATTGCGTTATTTACGTTGTTGAGCAGACACATTTTTCGAACATAATGAACTAATGGATTAGCGATATCCTTCCAAATGATTTAGATTGAGATTGATAGTGTTACGAAAGTGTTGATGCTAGGGATTGACACTAATGGCAACTCACTTCAAGATCACTTCGCCTAAGTTTTCACGGTGAGCTTAATACAGAACAGCGGCTGAAAATTGACTGTGTCATGATAGTAATGGAGCAGTAAAATGTGCTCCGTTTTCATTCCCTTGGGTGAGTTGACAAAAAAAAGTAAATGTGATTTGCTTCACTTATACTCACAATACTTTCTATATCTACTTAAGGATTTTGTGATTGTACAATACGAGGTAAAGTTGGTAGAAAAACAATCGATTTTGTATATGGACTAGAGCTTCTACACGCGGTTTCGCCCGGGTGGATGTCGGAAATTGTCCCACGGGAACGTGCTACCGGCACCAAAACTAGTATATGTCCTGTCTGATGCCATCTATCTCCTTGCCAAATTTTATCGAAATCCGTTCAGTGGTTTAGGCGTGAAAAGGTAACATACAGACAAAGTTACTTTCGAATTTATAATAAGTATTAGTATGGATAGGTAAGCAAAATTTTGATCTATGCTAGTTCTTTCAAATTGCCTAGGTATAGGGTAAAAGTTATTGGAGCACCTATCCCCTGGATCATCATCGTCATAATTCCAGCCGAAAAACATCCATAGGCCTCCCCCAAACACCTGGATAATTTGAACAAATTCTAAATAATACAATTCAAATAATGTAGTTTATAAACTGACAGCAATAGTGTTTTGAAAACACTATCAACAAAACTAAACGTAATTCCTAAAACTACACTAAAACTTATTTTATTTCACTGTCACTAAGGAACAATAACGGAAAAAAACTTATGAGCCCGAGGGAAATCAAAATGATATCCCGGATCGCACGAGAGAGTAATATGGGTGTCCCTACATATATTTCTATGCATAGGATATGGGTAAAGGCCAACGTACACTGGCGCGACGTGACAGCTCGATGCTACTGTAGTAGAGCAATTCCTATGAAAACTTAATAGAAATAGTTCTACCAGAATTGTGTTGCAACATCACCTCGCGCCTTTCTGTTATGGGTGACAACTACCACACAAGGCTGCTCCTCATCATCTGCCTAGCCTTTTCCTTACTATGTTGGGGTCAACTTCTAGTCTAACCGGATGCAGCTGAATACCAGTATTTTACATGGAGCGACTGCCTATCTGACCTCCACAACCCAGTTACTGGGTAATACGATACCCCTTGGTAAGACTGGTTGTTAGACTTTCGGGCTTCTGACTACCCGCAACGACTGTCAAAGATCCACGAATGACAGCCGGGACCAACAGCTTAACGTGCTTTCCGAGGCACGGAGGGGTCTCGGTACCTATGTAAAGATGGGCACCCATCCACAGACCAACCGTGGCAAGCGTAGCTTAACCAGATCGATCGACCTGTGCGCACAAAGCTTTTGTGTGACACAAGGCTGCTCCTAATATTGTTAATACCAAGCATGATTCCAATTAATTGGTTTGCTCAAGGCAACTTGCATTATATTAGACATAAACAATATGAATGAGCTATCACTGTTTAGCTTATTTAATTGCATGGGTCAAATGTGAATTTTATGAAATCGTCAAATTCGTCGCATAAGTAACAATACCGCGTAAGTCGAAAATTAGCCTGATCTATACGCCATGTTCGTGAATGGGCGCCGTCAGTAGGGACTGGCCATCCCTTTGCTGCCATGGCTTATTTTAATTTAATATTGTGAATTGTGTTTTCTTTTATCTTTTCGTTACGAACGCTTTTAACGTTCTGCATCGTTCTCCCATGCACATTTTTTAACATAAATGATGTAGGTACTTAACCAATAATATAATAATAATAATAGGCAAGTAGCTTCATAGTTTTGACTGTAGACATCACGCGAAGTCGCCATTTTGAAAAAAAAAAAATGGAGGACAGGTTAACTTGCGCGGTATTGTTACCTAAACGACGGTTTGTAAAATAATCAGGAATATTTACCTACTCTATTATACTAGAAAATACCGCTGCTTAACAGCTCAATCTGTTAATCTTCTTCCAATTTATTTTAAGAAAAAAAAAACAAATTTTCTTTTAACTAACCTGCATTTCACCAGGATATCTCCTCTCGTCGACTGTGTGGTCACTACCTTCCATCATATCGGAACCCCAATGGAAATGAATTTGAGACATCACATGTTTCTCGAGAAATGGGCCTCCTTCCAGGAATGGGCGTTCCGTCCTCCATTTTGTGGAAATTACCACTGGTGACAAAATCATTTTGATTTTCTAAGAATGATAGAATTGTGACATATATGAACACAATAATTTACTTAATTATAATATACTATTGATACTGCGATTTAATTGCGTAACACACTTCTGAGCTGAGGCCCTTTTGGCATTATAATCTTTGTTTTCTGTTTTTATAAGTAGTTTTAACGTGTATTTATTTTGCTGTATTGCCAATAAACGCATTTTTCTTTCTTTACTTTCATTCTTTTACTGATAGTGTGTTTCGTTTTACAATGGTTTTCATTTTGACAGTTCAACAACATTAATTGCGTTATTTACGTTATTGAGTAGACAAATTCGAACATAATTATGAAGCAATGAATTAGCAATATGTGTGTTACGCAATTAGGGTGCTGATCTGGTAAGTATTTGAATAGATATCTTATTGCTTTGTCTTTTTTGCATGGGAGGACCAAAAACTTCGATTTATTTATAATTCCAAATCAAAATACGTACGGGAACAGATTCGAATGCATTAATGCATAGTAATGACTATGCATTGTTATTCAGATCAGACATCGACGGACATTTAACCGTAAAATTGACGCATCCGTCAAGAAAAATAAAGCAATATTTCCCACATTGCTTTATTTTTCTATAATATCTTTGTGAGGCCGGGAAGCGATGATCTGAACGAAGCTCCCACAAGATATGTATATTTGTCATTAGGTGTGTATACACACGAGCGACACGCATCAACGACAGAACCAACTGTCACCGTTGACGTGTTGACGGCTGCCTTCATCGAGTGTCGTCGATATTCGTCGACGGTTGCAGTTGTATATTTTAAACATTACGCTTGTGTGAAGCCAAATGACGCTTAATTATCTTTAACGGGACTTTTTTAAAATGTTGGTCTCCCTTACTTTTATAAGTTTTGGTTTTAATTAAAAAAGATGTCAGCAAGTTCAAAAAATAAAGATGGATGTCACGTGGTCCACTTTGAACGATAATATCTGGGAAACGTAACACTTTACGGGGTTTGGTCTTATTATGTTTTCTGTTTACAGTGATGGCAGCTATAGATTCATATAGGGAACATGCATGGCCGCCATTTTGAAAAACAAATAACAAAATGGCGGAAGGTGAAAACACAAAATTAAGTCATGCGTGATTTTTACACAATTGATTATCTTTAACGTATACATACGTATATATACTCAATATCATAATATCTTTCTAGGGTTAAGTTAATTAATAGTGTCGCTTTGAAATGCTAATGTGATAGACGTGTCAATTCTGTTTCAGATGCTATTGTGACGTCTATCATGTTTGGACAGGACTATGATGTGAATCCAGTATAATCACATGTTGGGAATATAAACACGAGAAGCGTTGCTCCATATCAAGTCAGGTCAACCATTTACTCAGGGATTAATCTTATGCATTTGCGTACTATGTATCAACCTCGATGCTATAGAACGCATACCTCTTAATGTAATGCGAACATAAATGTATGGAGCTGGTGATTGTTCTTTTGCGAATTCATGAAAATCAGCGCTAGGGCTCTTCCTCGCTTAGGGTCATAGCATTATGCTGAGCGATGGCCGTTTTAAGTGAAATTGACGCATATTTTCCCGCAACTTGTTATTTTTTGCGTTAGTATTCTTTCTCTGCGTCATGTTTGCCGCAAATAAAAGTGTTTTCTTTCTTATTTACTTTTATTTCTATTTTTGATCTCATATTTTGAGAGATTTTAAGTTATTCCAATTACACTTTGTATACGAATTAATTTAAAAGAAACACCACATGTCCATAAAATATGCGAGTCTTTTGCAGACAATTTTGTTAAGTAAACCGGAGAATAAAAATCACTACAACTCGAGTTCCCAGCTAGATAAATAACCCTAATCAATCAACCAATGATCGAAGCACACCTCGATCCCTTTCTAAGATTCCCTATCGCTCACAGCATCCTGCCTTTATCGATATTCCTCCGACACAGCGTCTTAACAAATGACAGTATTATACTAACTAGCAAGTTACCATGTTCCGAAGGACCAACAATTTCGCCCAAGTCATTATTTATAGCGGCTAGGACCGCGTCTAGGCATAATAATTAATTCGATGTCATCACAGAGCACGGAGACGACTCGCCGGCCACTTCTAGAGGCGGCAATTTACATACCAACAAAAAAAAAAGAAGTTTATTCTAGGTTAACATAGAGAGAGGTAGGTAAACATTGGAGAAGATAGCAACCTTGAAAAACTGGTTACTGTGGGCAAGACGAAAGACAGAGAGCACGATGCCGGTCGCCCACACGATGGTCTGACCAAGTAAAAGAAGCTACGTCCTCAAACAATTTCACCAGGTGGTTATGGCAACTTTGGACCACAGTCGATGGAGGCAGATTGTCCACTTAAAGTGGTCCAGTGACCTTGATCCTCAGTAATAAGGGACCGATTGAAGAAGAAGATAAACATGAGCAAAGAAAAAAACATAAAAAAAGAAAATATGTTGGACAAACCAAGCCAGTCACCGTTTTCTCGCACTAATGATACAAATGACTGTATTCTGATGGCTTTGAATGACCTCCATGATAGAAGGCACTTTTGGCGCCATGCCAGTATTCCAGCAAACCAGTGCTGGGGCTGTCTCAGATAGGGTCGTAGCATGGACGTCGCAAAGGGGTGAGCGATGAACGTTTTGCGTGGATGTGACGCATATTCTCCCCAAACTATTTTTTCTCTGCGTCATGTTTACTGCAAATAAATGGATTTTCTTTCCATGAATTTTATTAGTACTGCTGTCTTTAGACGCTGCCAAACGCCATCGTCGAGGCGATTCCTTGCTCTGTGGATATCAGACTGGCTGCGTGAGCACTTTCGTGCCGAAACCACTCATGCCTGTTCTGTTAATTAAAGTTTTATGAGCGTCTGTGTAGACAATTTTGCTGTTGTTTTGGAAGCTGCAAACATGAACCGTCTGTATCATCCATCTGCCAAGCCTTATCCCAACTAACTTGGGGTCGGCTTCTAGTGTAACTAGATGCAGCTCAGTACCAGTATTTTACATGAGCGACTGCCTATGTGACCTCCAAAATCCTGCGTAGGTAATACGATTCCTCCTGGTAAAACTGGTTGTCAGACTTTCGGGCTTCTGACGACCCAAAACGACTGTCAAAGATCCACGAATGACCGGCTGGGACTATGTGCTATCCAAAGCAGGGAGGGGGCTTGGTATGTAAAGATGGTAACCCATCCACGCACTAACCACGGCAAGCGTAGCTTAACCTGATCGATCGACCCGTGCTGTAACTGTAACTTAACCTTTTTTTGAAAAACTAACTTTTTTTGTTAGCCCCTTTTGTTTCCCAGTTCTGGGCAAAGGCCTCCCCCTTTTATTTTTAGAAAAAACGTTGCCCTAGGAATTACTCCTGTATCGTGGATGCGTTTATAAAGATTTAAACTCACATACACAAACAGCCAAACCAAACCTAGGGGTCTTGTGTGATCTCTGGCCATGTTGGCCCTGCAAACGTCATCAGATCATCATCTTCGTCTTGGTCTACCTCGACAGCGATGTCCTCCCTCTGGTGTCCAGTAGTGACGATCTTTGCCCATCTCTCCGGGTTATAATTTATTACGGGTTATCGATCGTCAGTTATAATTTAAAAAATAAAAATATACTTAGGTAAAGCATCATTCGTACTTTGTACAACATTATTTCATTTGTCGGTACTTGGTTCGAACCCGATAGAATGAGGAGATTGAAATAATACAATGTATACATGTGTTGTTAGTTGATTATTGAATCAAAGCTGAAACTTGAAACAGCAATTATACCCGAAAAAGTGTAAATAGTTACAACCCGCATGAGTTAACTTGAGACTTCCCTCGCAAGACTTAAGCGCGTGGAACTGAGACGTCAATGGCGAGAGCGGTAATAGTGCGGGGGTCGGGAGGGGTCGCTCGGGACGCAAGTTAACTCTTGCGGGTTGTATAGAGTACTCACGTGTATATCCAGTGTTGGTCAGCTTCACCTTATGAGGGTACACATCAAAATTCATCCATCTGAGGTCAGGGCATTTGTATACAATGGACCCTGTTATGGATACATTTATTGGTGTTGGAAGGTGACCTTCAAATTCACTCCAGTACTGGATCCATTCTCTGGTCCCGTACGGGGGCTCAACAGTTGGCAATATTTCTGGGGGCCTTTCTGCTGTTATGATTTCATCATCTACATAATAAAAAAAGAAAATAATCATGAAAATGTCTCCAGCCTATCCAACTATGGAGTCAAGGTCAACCATTTAGTTGTGTAGGGTCCCTTCTAAGGGTAAAGGAAAAATAACTATATTAATTTTTGTTGCTGCTCTGTTTAGTTTAGTTTCATAGATTTCGTTCGTTATATGGTAGTACTTACATCGCTAGATATTGATGAAGGAAAGTGGTCGAAGATCGAGCTCAATAGGTTAGTTTGTAACTGCTAAACTTATGGTGAAGTTTAGTATATAATTATATTTCTCCAGACCGTATTTCGGCCATGGCGGCCAATCTCAACGGAGCGCAAGATATAGTGCACAAGTGTGTGCAAGAGGGGGTGCACCTGTGTCTGCACACAGGTGCACCCCCTCTTCCCTCACTCTCATAGTCCGATGGGACAGCAATCTGACACGACCGGAGAGAAATCAGACGCAGGACCAACGGCCGAAAGTGCGTTCCGAGGCACGGGGGTATCACACTGGCAACTTTCGAACTCCGGGCTGTTAAGAAGTGGGAAACCCCAATAACACTTAGCCCGACCCGACACCACGCTCAGCAGTCGCACTTGCACTTGCGACCACAAGACAAACGGGGCAGTCCAGTAGTAGTGAATAAAATCTAGAAACATCATGAAAATGGAAAATACCTCCTTCTGCTGCTGCTTGCTCCATGATTTTGGCAGAGATACTTACAAAATTTAGTATTAAAGCATATTACACAAAATTTTAGGACATTATATTAATTTGCTGAATTTTGCACTACAACATAAAATAAATGAAAATAATCGTTCAATATTTACATTATTCGTAACGACAGTTCGTAACCATGGTAATATCAAAATAGAGTCAATTTTATTTACATGACACTTGACATAATGACTTATCAGAAAGTACAAACATGTTATACCGATCCTTCCCGTCGTCAATCATAAAAGAGCTTTAAAAAAATAGAAATTATCAACAAAAATGCAGAAAAAGGATAAAGACATACCGATCCACAAGAGACCTATTTTACCAGACCGAGAATTATTACTTTGGGAAAAATGGATACGAATCAGAGAAGACGAGACCACAGGGCTCGGAAAAAAGCTGGAACGTCCACCAGTGGATCTAGCAATGAACCTGTTGGCCTATGTTCGGGAGGACAAAGAACGAAAGGTTGCCTTAGAAGATGCGCAGATAGAGAAGATTCCGGGGGTTAGAGGATCTTTATGGATTCGACCACCAAGACTGAAACAGCGTTGTTACTGTGCACCAGCCTATGAGCTGCATAGAACACCAGCTGAAAAGGGTCGTCCAACTAAAGTGCAGCATATTGGAGTTCCTGCCTATGTTCAAGAAACAGAATTAGGAATGACTGGTAAACCACTTCGCCAGCCTTGTCATCAATTGAATGCTGATTATCGAAATTATAGAGATAAGCGAGAGGGTGAGCTCATTGAAAAGATAATGAAAATTGATCCTTACAGGTATAAAATGTTTTTTATTCAAATAAGTTTGCGTTTTTTTTTTCATGTTCTGATTATTGTGTAGAGGTGTAATCATGCCAATTATTTTCGTTATTATAAATTTTTACTACAGCATAAACTTATTAAAATGGGTTTTTATTCACACCACAAACATCACAATCGGTGTGGCCTTCTATCAGAATCCAATCAATGTTGCTCTAATTCAGTAGGTAATTGACTATAGTAAAACAACATTTTTGTTTCAGGCCAGATATTGACAACTTACTAATAAGAGGCATAAATCCTCCACCTCCACCACCAAAACTGCCTCCGCTACCAGAAATTATCATCGAAGATGCAAAGAATCTTCCTAAAGAACCGCTGAGTGGTGTTTTCGCTTTAAAAATAAATAACTCTGTGTTTTACAAAAACATACCTGGACAAGATATAAATGTCTTGTCATCGTTTGCAGTTCAAGAAGATGATTCTAATGAACTTTGCACTATGTGGACTTACTACTTCAATGTCCCTGAAAAAAGAGCAGGCAGGTGTAAACTGTTTCTCCAGAACCTTGGAACTGTGACTTTGAGATATTGTTGGAAGAAAATAAAACGAATAATTTCTTTCATACCCGAAGTTGCCTACGAACAAGTATTCTTTTTCAACAAAAACGAAGACGTAATATCGCCTGGTCAAAGCAAACAAATACTTTTCACATTTATTGCCGATTCGCCTGGTATATATAGCGAATTTTGGGAATTAAGTATGTCCAATATAAATTTATTTGAAGATAGTACAAAAAAACTAATTGTAAAGTTATACGCTGACTCAGTTAAAGACAAAACTATGATAATAAAGAAAGTTGCAGCTCTTAAAACAGCAATTCAGAGAAAAGTGGAGCATAACATAGCTTTCGAGTTTCTTGAAGAAATAATTGAAAAGGTTTTCGAAATTGTTCCGCAAATCTATCCATACAAGAAATTCTTCGTGGAAGCAGAAATATTTGTTATGAAAAATCCAGTGTGCTTTTATCATCAGACAGAGGTCAACAAAATGAAGGGGCTGTACACAGAAATGGTTAAGGGGGAGAACTGGGATTTATCAATAGATTCTTGGAGACAGAGGATGATGGAAAAACAGTTCGATGACAGAATGAAATATTATGAGTTGTTGCGAACATCTCACGCAGAGTTTTTAAAGCCTTGGTTCGAAGGTGACGGTCTTATAAAAGATAAACTTCGCTCGGTAAAATGTTTGTTAGGTCAGTTTGCCGATCTGTTTGATAAAGAATTTGATAATGTTACGGATTCATTCATAGATATGTCAACTCCAGCTGAAGTTAAAGGTGTACGGCGTAGTACGATACAACTTAACAACAGCCAAATTGGTGTTATTGATCCTGTTACCGAACAGATGATACGTAATGTTTTCTATTTACGTATGTATGACCATCTTGCGACTGCAATAGAGTTGTGTGCAGGAGTATTGAGCAGTTTGGATCTGAATAGATGGATTGAATTTGATTTTTGTCAGCATTAGGTACGACTATAATTTAGATTGAAATAGTTTAATTGCAATTTTATTAATCATTCATTCATGTTTGTTTGAAAAAAATAAAATCATAGGATTTTATTTTATTTCTGGATCGTGTAAATAATATAATATTAAATAAATAACCATTCATGTTTATTTCACTTAAGTACCGAATAAAGTTGACAAGATTTTGCAAAAAGTAAACTTTGAGTCTTTAATCTGTAAAGAACAACAAATTGGTCCAAGGGACTATTTTTCTATCTTTATATAACTTTGATAATGATTGGAAAATCGGCTCTAAAGTAAACGGGGAAAGAAGAAGGAGAATGATCGACTTGTATCGCGTAAATTCTGAATCAGTAAAGTCCTACTGTATACGGTAGAACGCATAAAATTGTTGTACAGGTATATCAGAGTCATTCGTTTGGTCTATTCGGAACGCCAGCGCCATCTAGTGGCGCTAGACAGAGTCTAGCCTGAGTTCGTGGGGGTGGAGGGGATCTACAGCTACAAGAGCGGTGTGGAGCTCTCTGGAACATTGGACATTGTATGGACAACATGTGCTCAGAAACTGTCTCACGGTATCGTTGAGTTGTGTACCTACAGTGTGTGATTCGCTAGTGTGACTAACTTGTTCGTAAATTATAATCTGATTTGAACTGCAAACCATTTTTCAATTGTGCATTAACCAACACTACCCATAGTATGCCCACAGTAGTTAAAATATGGCTCATGATAACGAGAGACGGACATACGTTCTCATCATATATGTATGATAAAAGTAGAATTTATTAAATAAACTGTTTTGACTAGAAGTTTATTTATTTCTAGTTTATAAAATTATAACGAATAAACATTTTGAAATCACTTATAAAACATTTTTATTTTTAACCCTGTATTACAATAACTATCATAATGAAAATAAAATAATTATTACATTATTATTCTTGTTTTTTAATCTATAAAAAACGATTAACAAACTAACCGATAAAGTTATTTCTGGAAAAGAGAAATAAAAGTCCCAACTCGAGATTGGAACCCAGACCTATGCGTTCAATAATTCAATATGTAAGTCTACCAGCTCTCTCGGTACTTGATGTAACGATTTCAATTTTATTAATGGCTAAAAACCAACCAAGGTCATACGTAATACGTAGCCTGTGTGCAAAAGCGACGGTATGTTTTTGTTTCGTTCGACACCAGCCAGTGTGCGAATTATGAGGTGAGTTTTGTGTTGATACATAACTTATGCACACAGACGTAGGTACGCCTTTAATTACCGCGCGTTCACAGCAATACAGTCCTTAAGGTGATAATGGATTAATGACCCCTACTGCACATACAATATTCAGGACACGTAATCAAACAGTTTTCCTATGCACTGGGATGCAACGACCGTATTGTTGATATTTGTACTAACCATTCGACTGTAACTTTCTCCGTATTGAACTACACGCTTGACATCCTGAATTGTATTATAGGGCAGTAAGTAAGTGAGTGAGTGTTAGGGAGCATTAATTGAGTTTGAATTCACAATAGGATTGAGTACTGTACTGTACGTCACATCCTGGGCAGTCAGCCTTAATACTATTTATCTGCTGCCTGTATATTGATGGGCCTGTCTTCGTAAATTAAGGTGCCACGGCCTTAAGAGTTCCGGGCCACTCAGGTTCAGTGTTCAATGAAGGACGGAAAAATGTTGAAGCATAAATTTTTGTAAAAACCTGATCACACAACACAGAACAAAACTGATTAGTAGATCAGGTTTGTCAGGTTTGTTATCTTAGTTTATTAGTAAGTTCGATATTATTGTTGATTTTAAAAGGTTTAAACGCGACGGTACAATGCGCGCGGCCGCATAATACCTACAATTTTCATTCATCCACGATCGCAGCTTACGCAGTTTAATAGCTTTATCCGCGCAGTTCTGCATGTTCAACCGCGCGGCCATAGCATTTAAGTTCTGTAGGTCGTGAAGTCCAAACATTAGGGCTTTATTCATACTGTCTACATTTTCTTCGAAATCGTATCAGTGGTTAGTAAACGAATGGGACAGCTACGAAGCTCCGCACCCTAATTGCGTAACACACGATCAATAGCAATTGGTTTAACTTTGACAGTTCAACAACATTCATTGCGTTATTTACGTTGTTCAGCAGACACAAATGACACATTTTTTGAACATATGAAGCAATGGATTAGCAATATCCTTCAAAATGATTCAGATTGAGATTGATTGTGCGTTACGCAATTAGGGTGCCGTTTAAGAGAATTGCGTGGCCGCGCAGTTCTTCACGTTTCAACCGCGCAGGCATGGTTAAAACTTTACAACTTTCTCAATATTGGATCTACGAATTTGCGACTTTCATTGTTAGTGTTGTACAAATTCCTTCGTAATGTTGATGTAGTCTTTTTTCTTCTACGACACTGTGGCCGAGCAGTCGAAACGGACATCCTAATTTGGCTGTTACTAGTTTTACGGACGGACCGTAGGATGGATACTTTTCATTATTTTTTAAGGATATTCCGTACTTTTACAGGGGAGTGGTCCGTGGCTAAGTAATTACAGCCACACGGGTGGATGGGTGACCATATTTAGATACCGAAACCCCTCCGTTTCGGTAAGGACGTTAGCCGTCTGTCCCGGCTGTCATTCGTGGATCTTTGACAGTCGTTACGGGTCATCAGAAGCCCGAAAGTCTGACAACCAGTCTTACCAAGGGGTATCGTGTTACCCAGTAAAGTGGGTTGTGGAGGTTAGATAGGCAGTCGCTCCATGCAAAATACCGGTGCTTCCGCTGCATCCGGTTAGACTGGAAGCCGACCCCAACATAGTTGGGAAAAGGCTAGGCAGATGGCTTTTTTGATTCCGAACTTTTACACCACACCACTTCCACAGCACACCATATTATTTTCGAGACGGTAAAGAGAGTCATCCGGTATATATAGATTTGTAGAAAATAAGACGAGTGTTTATAGTAACATAACAACAATATATTAACATATTTCAGAGCTTAGACTTGACTTGTTTCACGTATATAACAGAGTGGCCGGGCGGGTGTCGCTGAGTTGGTCTGACGTTGCGTTCGATGGGGATGCTGTCTGGACCCTCCAGTTGTCTTAAAAGTCCAAGCTGTGGGCAAAACATTACAGGATCAGGGGTTTAATTATAAACCACGTTTAAAGTTAGGTAACGTTTAAAAACGCCAAATATCTTTTTTTCAAATTTCTTCAAAATCTGCCCAGCTATTTTGGAGATTAGCCGGAACCAACAGACAGACAGATAGACAGACAGACATTTAAAAAAAAAAATGTTCTGTATATACTCAAAATTGCTTAGAAATATGACGACATATATGGTCCTAGCCACATCTCTGAACTCATGTAGACATACATCTATACAAATAAATAACATTCACGTGTTTGTTTGTAATGCCAATTTAACAGCATATTATTATGAAAGTATATATTTTAATTAGCGTTTGATTTCATACCTGTTCAGTGCCAATATGCACAGGTTTCTCGTATATGATCCAGGTGACGCACTCAGTGTATGGTGGTGTTGTTAGGGAGCCTTTGTATGTGACGTAGTTGCCATCGTGAAGGTCATCGCTGTCCATCCATGATAGGGATTCTGTAATAATTTAAGAGAAATGGATTTAGATGAGTTAAACAACAGAGGGCAATAAACAACATACAGATTACCTACCCTTTTAAAGCTTTCCTTTCTTTAGGTAAAGCTTTAATTTCATTATTGCTATTACTGGCAGGCCAAGGTTTAAAAAATATAAAATACATTTTTATTGCTGTACATGTATTTAGTTTTATTATTTGTAAAAAAAGACACGCACTCAGGCCTTATGGTTACGACCCCAAACGGCTCAAAACTGTAGTTACCCATAATGTATTTTTTTTTTCAGTATTTGCGCCGCCTGAATGTCCTTTTGTTTTTGTATTTATTTATATACATAGTTAGTCATTTACTTTAGTACCTAGTGTAAATAGTTAAATATAAATAGTTATAATAATAATAATAATAAATAGTAAGAAAATTACTGTAACTTTCAGTAGCGCCATCATGATGGAATTTGGTGTGGACAAATGTGCGGTCATGCATGTAAAGCGAGGGGAGATTGTGGAATCCGTGGGAACCCAACTCTCGGATTCCACAAACCTTAGAGCCCTCTCCGCAACCGAAACCTATAAGTATTTGGGTATGTCGGAAGCGTTGGGAATCAATGCTACTGACATGAAGCAATCGTTGAAGGAGCGCTTCTTTGGCCGCCTGAAAAAAGTATTTAATAGTCTTTTATCAGGCGGAAACAAGGTGCGCGCCTTCAATGGTTGGGTCATGCCGGTTTTGATGTACTCTTTCGGCATACTCAAATGGACTCAGACCGAACTCGACGCCCTGGATAGGAGGGTCCGTACGCTGCTAACTGCAAATCGAATGCATCACCCACGGTCATCGGTAATGAGGCTGTATATCCCGCGAAAGTGTGGAGGTCGAGGCTTTCTAAACGCTAAGAACCTCCACAATCGCGAGATCTGCAGTCTCAGGGAATATTTCCTAGAAACCGACGTGGGGATGCATTGAGATGTAGTTGCGGTGGATAAGGGCCTCACACCGCTCTCCTTGGGTAAAGAGAACTGGCGCAAGCCAGTTGTGCTTGACACTAATGAACGCATGGAGGTATGGCAGAGTAAGGAGCTTCACGGACGCTTCTTCCGGGCCCTACATGGGCCCGATGTAGATCTACTAGCGTCCGTAGCCTGGCTGCGTTACGGTGACCTCTTTGGAGAAACCGAAGGTTTTATCTGTGCAATTATGGACGAAGTTATGATGACGAACAATTACCGGAGATTTATTGTTAAAGACGGCACGGTTGACATTTGTCGGGCATGCCACCGGCCGGGGGAATCAATCAGGCATATTATCTCCGGGTGTTCTCGTCTAGCTAACGGAGAGTACTTGCATAGACACAACCTTGTAGCTAGGATAATCCATCAGCAACTTGCTCTGAAATACAATCTTGTGGAATCGGAGGTGCCGTACTACAGGTATGTGCCCGACCCAGTTCTCGAAAATGGTAATATCACATTGTACTGGGATCGATCCATCATCACTGACAGGACTATTGTTGCCAATAAACCTGATATAGTGGTGATGGATCGATCAGAGCGGCGCGCAATGATTGTTGACATAACCGTCCCGCATGATGACAGCCTCGTGAAAGCCGAGAAAGATAAACAAATCAAGTATCTTGACTTGGCTCGCGAGGTTGTCGACATGTGGGATGTGGATTCAGCGATCATTGTGCCGATAGTCGTGACAGCCAATGGCTTAGTAGCCAAGAGCCTCGACCAACACCTGAGGAGGCTCTCGTTGGGCAGCTGGATCAAGGGCTTGATTCAGAAAGCGGTACTTCTGGACACGGCTCGCATCGTCAGGAGGTTCCTCTCTCTGGAGCCCTGACCACCGGTAGCTTGGACCCTGTTCCCGATACCGGTGGGCTACTATTTTTTATATTTTTAAATGTTTTTATACTTTTTATATTCTAATATTTAAAAATATAATTTATATGTTTACATGCAAATAAAGGAAATAATAAAATAGTAAGTTATATTGTAAAAGTTACTAAAGAAATACTTGGTTTTAACTTAGATTTTTAAGAAAATTTTTATGTTAGTAAGTTTGGAATTAAACCTACAGACGGCTAAAATGCCCAAAATATCATTTCAAGCACTTTCGAGTGTAAGTACCAACCTGAGGTAACTCTAACAGAGTGTTCACTTTTCTTGATTCTTTCAAATCCTTCGACGAGCCTGTCGAACCTAGGGTTAGGAGCATCTACGGCTTCTAGAAGGAACCCAACTACGGCCAGACCGTCTGGGTGACCCACTGCCGCTTCCATTGATTCGTATTTACTGTTGTAGTGGACAAAGTGGCATTCTGCTGCGTATCTGAAAAATGGAGTAAATGGGAACTTAGTAACTACACACAGATTTGTTATTCAATATGATTAAAAGAAATCTGAAGTGTTACAATAGACAGCACCCGAAACGCCTTTTAATCAAATATATATATTTAAATAAAAATAAAATATTTATAAATAATTTTTCTTTTCAAGACTGATGAAGTATTGTTAACACTAGTTAACAATACTTCATCATTCTTGCTTAAGACTTATTTTCAGAGTTTATTTTCTCTCGGATGAACTTTTACTTCAATTTTTATTTCTGCAATAAATGAAGACTCACCCTTGTCCATCTAATAAGTGTTCACAGCCAGAGAAGTCATCGACCGACCAGTGAAAGTGCATTTGTTCGAATACGTATTCACCGATGAGGGGCCCGCCGCGGAGGATCGGCCGGACTTCAGATTCAAATGTGAAGTATGCTGGAAAGTAGAATTTAGGATGAGTAGGTAAAGATAGAGAGAAACCGGAATTACCGACTAGTTATAGCTTGCAGAGTAAGCAAACTGAAGTGGCATTGGGCTGGCCATGTTTCTCCAAGGACCGATGGCCGCTGGAGCAGACGAGTCCTGGAGTGGAGACCGCGTATCGACAAGCGTAGTGTGGGACGCCCTCAAGCTAGATGAGGCTGGGGTAGACTGGATGCGGAAGGCGGAGGGCAGGGTGTTGTGGCGAAGTCTGGGAGAGGCCTATGTCCAGCAGCGGACTGCAATAGGCTGTGTTGATTGAAAGATAGACTAGGTTTGTAGGCCCAGTGGTAAGGCCTCCCCTCTCATGTACGATTGTAGTTTCAAATCTGGGCAATGTGTTTTTTTTTTCATTCATAAAATATGTACTTTTCCGTCTTATTACAAAACGAAACCTAACTTTAGTTCTAGCCTAAACTATTGGGCCAGTACTTGTATTTCGAACATTATTTCGATTGATAGGCAAAGTTCTAAATATTAATATGACAACTTAGCACCGAACTAAGCTGTTATTTTTGTATAAAGAACTGCATTTCTCTATCAGTTGGGTTTTTAATTCAATAACTGGGTCAGTAGTTTAAACCTGATCGAAAGAAAAATCTTGTTTTGTAATAAGGGAGCTTTTTTTTTTTTTTTTTTAGGAACACGGGTGGGTTTTGATTTCCCATCCACAAAAAAAAAAAAAATAAGGGGGCTTAAGTTTATCTTGGACATCACTGAAGGAAAACATCGTGAAGAAACCTGGACTTTAATAATGAATTCATTCTGAAATCGCCAACCCGCCTGGAGCAAGTGTAAAGATCAAAGCTCAGGCCATGGGACAATAATCAGCCTGTAACGCTTCCACTGATGGGACACAGGCCTCCTCTCTATTAGAGGGAGTGGGCCGTAATCCACCAAGCGGGCCCAGTACGGGTTGGTAGATGTCACATGTCTTGAGAGCAGTAGTGATGAAATAAATTACACAAAGTAAAGCGCCTGTCAGGGTTCGATCCCACGACCTACAGCTCGTGGATTACGGCCCACTTCCTTTCACAGAGAGGAGACCTATGTCCCAGCAGTGGAAACATTATAAGCTGATTATGCTTATACTGTATGAAGCGACTACCGCCTAGCCACTTCCACAATCCAATTTTGTCGATTTTTGATTCTGACCCGTTTTCAAAGCACGAAGAGGTGTCGATGTGACCCATCTACAGTCTGACCAATATTAGCTTCAGCAAGAGGCACTTATTAAGTTACAAGCTCCTCAAAGACCTACCTGAGTATTAGCCAATGTGGTTAGCTACGAAACGGAATGTCCAGTGTAGAAATTAAGGCCAGGAAAACTCGATTAGTCTCGGCTAGTGTCTGCCAAGACACCTTGATGTCAACTAACTGTTTTGATGCAGTTATTTTGGGCAGTTCCTACTCAAATTAACCACTATTTGGTTTGTCTAAAAATCAACTTCATACTAATAACTAAACTGATGTGGATAAAGGTGTGGGTACCAATTGTTGTGCCACTTGGTGAAGGGCGGGCGTTTTGGGGGTCTGTATTTTGTAATTTTGACGTTCGAAAAGTGCTTTCCGCCTAGTTTGAATAAATGCCTTTTGATTTTTCTTTACTTTTCTTACTTGGAACAAGAAAATTTTATCGGTATTTCAGAAGTACTGAGAGAGGGATTTATGAAAGTGTTGTTAACTTTTTACCTGACCTTGATGATTTTATATTTTCTCTTCTAAGGGCATGTGATTTCGATTTTGGGAAAATTAACACATTTAAACGCGAGGAAAATTCAAATCGAGAGAGATAGAAAACTTTTTCATATTTCTCACTATTTCGGCCTACTTCCATGATGTGATAGCAATTTACATTCATTATCATTTCAGCTGAAAAACATCCATAGCTGGACATAAGCCTCCCCAAGCACCACAGCTTAAGCACTGTAATTTACATTAGCTCGTTTATAAAATAAGGCTTTACTGATTTTAAATCCATCACTAGATGACTAACGTAACTAACATCACTCACCGTATGTAGTTTAGTACCAGTATTTTATATGGAGCGACTGCCTATCTGACCTCCACAACCCAGCTACTGGGTAATACGATACCCCTTGGTAAGACTGGTTGTCAGATTTTCGGGCTTCTGATCTACCTTCTGGGCTACCCGTAACGACTGTCATAGATCCACGAAAGACAGCCGGGACCAACAGCTTAACGTGCTTTCTTAGGCACGGAGGGGTCTTGGTAGGTATGTAAAGATGGCCACCCAACCACGGAAAAACCGCGGCAAGCGTAGCTTACCCTGATCGATCGACTCGTGCAGCTGTTATTACTTAGCCACAAGCCCCTCGTAGTATAGATCTATGATAATGATAATGTAATATTCCCAAGGTCAATATCAGGGCCAAAGTTCATGTGAACACTCCCTCACTAAATATTATGTTAATATCTCCCGCAACCTTCAGACTCCCTATCATACACAACCGAACTGAAACCGATTTGGTTATCTCACAGCCCTCGATAATAACCGGTGTTAAATATGTATTATTGTACACTTCATACTAAGCCTTATCTTATCAACCACAGCCGCAGTTGTTAACTGATTTTTATTTTATGTAATATTTGGATTATTTTATCGTTTGGCTTCCTTATTTTTAGTGCACTATTGATTTCTGTGTGTCAGTGACATACCTAATATGTATTAAAGTGTTGGATTCGGGCAACAAATCACGATACATGTTGTTATTGCCCTGAATTTCATCGAGCTCTACCTATTACGTATTTTTCTTATCTATCTATGGGATAAGGGAGGGATATATTGTGATATTGATGGTTTCTGATTCAATTTCGTAAGTGCCGAGAGAGTGTCCATTTGTCACGATCTCGGGGTCTTTGTCTACCTACCGGATATTACCTAAGTAGTTAGATAATATAAATATTATTATTATGATCAAGTCCATCTCTATTTTATTTATAAGCAATTTTTTTTGTGCTGCTCTTTGACAGGATAAGTATTTATTATTATCTACATCGTAACACTTTTCTGACAAACCCTTGCAACTAATAGGCATAATATAAAAAAAAGTGGGCGAGTTGGGACTGGGGATCAGTATGGACGAAGCCGCACTCTTGGTGCGATTAGAAGTTTAAAACTGTTCGTAAAATGATCTCTGAGAACAATATCTCCTACTTTTTTAATGTATTTATTGACACCAAAAATATTGACATCACAACAACCATAATTGCTTATAAAAATATTTTAGACTATAATGAAATACAATAATCTTATGAATATAGATAAAAATGGATTACTTCAGTACAGATAATAGATAGCGAAACTATGCGATAACTATGATAAACAAGTAAGTACATATTTTAAATATTTTGAGGGGCTTTTGTTAAAAACGATAAGGGGCATTACTTTTTTATTTAGTAGCTTAGAATACTAAGGTGCGTATTTCTTTATATTCTTTGGGTATTTCAATAACTGTCTGCCACTCTTGGATCTTCGAGTCGTTACGGGTCGTAAGATACACGAAAGTCAGATAATCAGTCTTATCGAGGGGTATCGTGTTACCCAGTAACAAGGTTTTGGAGGTCATATAGACAGTCGCTCCATGTATAATACTGGCATTCAGCTGCATCCGGTTAGACAGGAAGCCGACCCCAACATAGTAAAGCTCAGCAGATTCGAGTGATTGGGTATTTCAATAACGAGTGCTTTTGTCTAACCCTTCCTCCTTTAGAACAATACACTTTTTGTGATAGAAGCTTACCTATATCAATCTCCGCGAGTTTAGACTAATAAATATTTTGTATCTACTAAAACTTGACCAGAGAACATTATATTTCTTTTTTGTTTTCGTGGCAACCTTCAAAAATCGCCTGCTTTTTGGTTACGACCGGGGAGTGTGGGATTTTTACACCGTTTGCACATGGAAGGGACCGATACCTGTCAAAAGATCGTTTAAAAATCCTCTCTTCGCAACGCTTGTTTGGACACAACCCTGGGGAGACCGTTAGGCCTTGTTCCGTGATTAGGCCTACTAACAAACAGCTGTACACATAGAGAGAAGCTTATAAAATATAATTTGTAAGGGGATTATCTTACCTGTTGAGCCATTGTTGAGGAGTATACCATTTACTTCATTGTCCCAATATCCTTTATACTGAAGTGTATCTAGGGACGACCACTGAGGGCAGCGACTTAGGGATATAGCGAGGGGCGACTGCGAAGCCCTGAGGCGGGATATTTGCTCGGCTGGAATCAAAAACAATAAAAAAATTAGGAAGTACTATTGTTACTTAGTAGTAATAGTAGACTAGTGCCTGCATCACTCCACTGATGGGCAAAAGCCTTCCCCATGAAAATACCAGTACCAGTAAAACTACCAGTAAAATATAAAGTCTCTATACTCTTTTTTTATCCATCTAGAAACAGCGAAAGTGTGTATTTTAATTACGGGAGGACACTGGCTCCTGCAACACAGTTTTAACTAGCGCAGGAGCCAGAGAATTCCATACTCTGGTGTGCAAATTGTTTTATGTCAATAAATATATTATTATTATTATTATTTTTTATGACTTCCAGCTCTTTTGATCCAGGGCTAAAATGGACCACAGGTCGTTTATTTTCTCCAGCTCGTCCTAACTTCTTCTACGGGATAGTAAGTAATTAGGAGTAAGTACTGAGATTTTTTCATGATGGCCTGTAGGCTAAAGGACTTTCATCTTAAGTGGGTCTAAAACAGATAAATGGATTGAGTGGGTATGTGGGTGGAAGTGAAAGTCTTCAGATCTTGAATTAACAGGTCAGCTAAAGGGCTAACTAACTGAAAAAGTTTCAACGTGTAGGTATTTTACAATTCGTAAGGCACCTTCTTTCTATGTAGCTACTTAACTTGGAAATACTCAATACTTTATTGCATTCCATAATGTGTACATATGATAGTTGGCATGTCACAACATCGAATCAATTATGGACCCTGTCGGGCACAGCAAAATTAGTTTTTAATAGGAGAGAGGATGAAGGCGCTTTTTGTTAAGAAAAAATAAATATTAAATTAAAATAGTATCATTTGCTTGTATGGTATTTATATTTTATATAAATATTTATATATTTGGTTTTAAGTTATATTTATATACTGCACGATTTACATTAAATCAATTAGTTACGGCAAAAAAAAAGCATTGTGAGGAAATCTCGACTTATGGAGAGTATTGACGCTTATACGCATTGAGCTGGCTTGGTAATTAATACTCGGTTCTGTCCCCATACAGGGTAGCCTGATAGAAGTAGCTTTTGACTTCACTTGTGAATAATATTTTTTTCTTTGTTTTGTGTGGAAGCTACCTACTCGTAAAAGGCCAAAACTTGTATAGGACAGTATTTCTACGTTTTATTAGTTTCGGTATTTGTTATCCCAGACCCCATCATACCTATTTGGCACCCAAATGCTCTAAATAAAATCAAATAAAGTGTATCGTGCAAAACGATGCAAGTCATTACTTGCTTCAATTTCATTGTGTGGCAAGAAACTGGAATCGTGTACATGGGGCTTAGTAGGTAATAGTTGGAATTGCATGTGAGAGAAGAAGGATGATTCATGCTATGTATAGTATATATTTGAATGAAGAATTTAAGATAATTTTCAAGTTATGGAACAACAAACTGAATGTTCAAATGTTCAACAACAAAGTTCTAATTCCATTGCAACCAATAACTTATTAGGACCTTTTTGTTACAAATGGTCACTCAAAAATCAACTTAGAATACATTTCACTAAAGTGGATAACTGATTAGGTGACGATGGAATGTAAATTATCTGAGATTATGAAGACATATTTTATAAAATTGGTAGCTATTTTGATTTAATTGGTGTTGAATATTAATTATGATTGACCAAGACCAGAGGTCGCTTTTATCTATGTATAGCGACATATAGATAAAAGCGACCCCTAATTAAGCGAGTTTGGAGGCTGTTCTCTAAACTCGCTTCAGTGGGGGCGAATCCGGTGTTTTGCGAGTCTGGTAATTTGCAAATCTTGTATTTACCGATTCTGATATTAAGCTTCGGAGCCGGTTAACCTTATCTTTACCTTTTACTAAGCAATTGTTAGCATAATTCAGTAACAACAAAAATGTCCTAACTTAAATCACGGCTTCGTCCGCGTAAAATTTCTTTTTTTAACATAAAATTATATCCTGTCATAGAATATACATATTTTATCAGCAATACTTCACAGAAATGAAGTGATTATTTTTTTTGTAATCGGATCATTACTTCCAGGGATTAACCTCTTACACACACAAACAATTTTACCTCTTTAAATAATATTTGTTATTAATATCTTAGGTACTTTCGGAGTAAACACACCTTATGTATGAAGGATTAATTAATCTTGACATTCATCATACTTAAGAATGATAAACAATGTGACGGATTGCTTACGAAATGTAGGGTGTTTAAACTATACTGCATATTATCCCGGCATTAACACACACCACCAACCAGACACTCCAATTAGACTAATAAGTTTTAGTCATAATATCTACATATTACTCATATACTGATTTTTCACTAATGATTATCTTTTTTGACGTCCTATGATTCTTTTGCTTATTTTTTTACATGTAAGTACATATTATTATTTTAAGTATCTACATATAAATAATAATAATAATATAAACAATAATTTGGTGTTGTTTCTGCATAATATGATAATTTTATTTAATATGTTCAACACAATGTAAATTGTTTATGAATAAATAAATGAATGAATGAATAATAATAATAATATCCCTGGACATTTCACACAGCACCATTTGTCCCAAGCTAAGTAACCTAATGCTTGTGTTATGGTAACAAGATGGCTGATAAACTACTTATATAAAATTTTTAAAACAATGCGAATAAAACATTGTTTATTTATTAAATTAGTTATGGTACTGATGGTGGGAGAAAATTGTGGTCACACTACAAATCTAAGTCATACAAGTTTATAGGTCTTAAAACTTTTGCTTTTGATTTAAGTTACTTTTAAATTTCATCTGGCTTCAACCTAGGAGTTTGTAGTCCGCTTAACCGGGCTTGCCTCTGGATGCAGCCAGGGCTTAAAAAGATTGAAAAACTAACACGACCACGCTAAGGGGACCGAGGAAGTGCGGCAGGGGGGTGGTACGGACCTCGGCTTAGGGCGTCGCGAATTATTTATAAATCCTTGGTGAAACTAATTAAATAAATACCACCTACCTTATTATTGGCGTGGTACAATTAAATATTTTTGAGTTTAGAAACTGTACATAGTTACAAGATTCTACGCCCAGGAAACGCGGTTCATCATAGTTCACAAATTTTCAACAACATACGATAATAACCTCTGTCATGGACATCCAAACTGAACTCTCTATTTATGAACAAAAAAGAAGAAAATAACAAGGTACCGTTAAGGTAAACCTTCTTAGTAAAATGAGTCATTACCAACAAGTCTAAAATATGGCGCTGTCGCATCGCAACTGTCTGTAGGAGCCTTTATTCTGATAGTTCGGGTTTTTTCTCAATTGTCCCTGCCCACACTCCTTTTTATCTTAATAAGACTTTGGTTTCCTAAAATAGTGTTGAAAGGTCACACAAGCGTTTGTCCAAATATAGAGCGGTTTTTGACACCTTATTGTCAAGTATTGGTGAAAATGGAAGATTTTCGTGATGGCCGTAATAATATGACGGCCACCGCTCTTTTAGGCAACCATAGCTTTACAGATGTAAAAATAGATAGATAAACTTCGAGATAATTGTAGAGGTATGAGGAACAGGGTATAAAGTTCACTCATCCTCCATAGAAAAGGGAGGATCCTCTGGCCAGACGGGTGTTGTGCCTGGTGGGCAACTGCCCGATGTTTCATGTCAGGCGTTGTATATATGCTAGTTGCGCGGTAAACTTTGCTTGCGAGATGCAGGATTTGGCGTGACGTCAATATGACGCGTTGTTCGCATGTTGATAGCGCTACATAATACTTTATATATTTTAGGACTACATAAGATAAATGAGAAGCTATATACTCGTAGCTTCTAGTTTTATTTATGTAAGGATAGGGTGCAGATAAAATAAATATCGCAAAAATGGGTAGGTACCTATTTTGAGGAACCAAACATTTTATGATACACAGATTTGATAGTAAATTCTCAAGATTAATTATACCTACTTTTAAAATTAGTGACACTTACTAGCTTCTGTTCGAGGCTTCGCCCGCGTGGTCGGAAATTATCCCACGGGAACGCGGGATAAAAAGTATCCTATGTCCCCAGGGATGTCATCCGTCTCCTTGCTAAATTTTATCGAAATCTGTTCGTGGTTTGGGCATGAAAAGGTAATATAGAGGTAGAGTCACTTTCGAATTTAGAATCTATTTATTTCTATCTATAATCAATGTATTCTATCTTCGAATCTATATATTTAATAATCTAATATTCTATCTTATCTTCTAAAATGGATTTCTATCCTATATTTGATCCAGCAGGCTTCTCTGTAGTTGACATAAAGACAAAAGCATTTAGTTAATTATGAAATCACAGTCTCGTATCAGCACAAACTTTTAGCTCATTCCGAGACCAGCAAATTGAGAAGTTATCTAGTGTAAATGCACTTCCTTGTCTTGTTATTATGGCATCCATGTGAACTAAATTATCTTAATACACTTCAGCACTTAAGAAAGTAAACAGTTAGTTTAAAGTACCTCCTCTTCGCATCCTACGCCTCTCTGTCTGAATATTATCTTCAAGTAATCAGACTACGCTTTAAGTAGTCGTAATAGGCGATTACCTTCCTTGAGTGCGGCATTTACCTACCACTTACACGCTTTGAACTCTGTTCATTCCATTAACATGCGTCCAATTATCATCCTACTTTACTATTACAATGCGAAAGGGTGTTTCTCTGATAATCAAAGACACAAGTCAACACCTTGAAAACACAAGAAGGACAATCAAACTTTGATTGTCCTTCTTTCACCACACAGAAACTATGTCTATGCAAAAAATCACGATGGTACGTTGTTCGTACCAACCTGATTTTTTGCATAAACATAGCAAACAACGCGTCATACTGACGTCACGCAAAATCCTGCATCTCGCAAGCAAAGTTTACCGCGCAACTAGCATGTATACAACGCACGACATAAATCATCGGGCAGTTGCCCACCAGACACAACACTCGTCTGGTCAGAGGGTCCTCCCTTTTCTATAGAGCACGAGTGAACTTTATACCCTGTTCCTCATACCTCTACAGCTATCTCGAAGTTAACCTATCTATTTTTACATCTGTAAAGCTAGTGTGAGTCTATCTGGCAGGCCCCAACGAGATTTATCAACAGGTGATTGCTTTTCATAAAGACATTATTTTGTACCTAAAGGAAATAAATAAGATATATTTTGTACCTCGACAATTTTTGATTGAATGACTTTTTTATGAAGTGTCTAGCTAGCGGGCCCCTTATGATTATTTTTATTGTTATTACACTTTCAGATCGCCCAATAGTGCTCGGAGTTAGAAACTACCTTACAAATCCAAAATTTCGACTTTCTGTGAGCTATACTTCAGAAGATATTCGTAATTTACACAAACGTCCAGCCAGCGGGCCCTTTTTTAAATACTACTCTATTATATCATACAATAGTTTTAGGAGCTTGATACAATTATGTACATAGTTTTATCATCATCTGCCTAGCGTTTTCCCGACTATTTTTGGGGTCGGCTTCCAGTCTAACCAGATGCAGCCGAAAGTCCCCCCCCTCTACCAACTAAAGGGTTGTAGTTAGAAATTCAAATGTCACGGCAGTGGTACCTATATATAACGAAGTTTAAAGGAAAACTATCACACTTAAGTGGGCTTTACAAGTTTACGAGTAATAGTCGAGCAATTGTATTTGATTCGAAAATTTCGTACAAAACTATCAGTCAGCGAATACGACCCGCACTTGGCTGTTATAAAAACTACGGAACCCTACACTGCGCGTGGCCCGACACGCACTTGACCGGTTTTATTATTAGAATTTCTTTATTCAAGCTACAAAGACTCAACAAGATTGTTAGTAAAACTTACGACTATGTTAGTAAGCACAGACACCATAAAAAAACGGTTGATCACCGTTGCGACATCCCATGAGAGACGGCACAACAGTGACCCACGTACACACAGTCTAGGCGACTCGCAATCATGCTTAAGACACTGTTGGAGCTGCCCCATACCTTGCGATTATTTATCCCGGTTCCCGTGGGACCATGGGGCAAAGTCGCGGGTTCAAGATGCAGGCGGGATAAGATAGAAATAACACTTTTAACATTACCTTCTTTTCCTCCAGTTTCTTTAGGCTTCACAGTGACCATGCTCACGGGATTGAATCTCACTATCCTGTTCTCCATCACAAAAATAACCTTTATACAAAATACGTATTGAACTATAAACTTTAATACATGTAAAACAAACGTGCACAATATACGTTCGATTCCGGATTATGCGAGCAACGAAAACAATTTGATTTCAAATCGTACCAGGCGTGATTAGATAGTTCCTTATCATGTTTTTGAAAGCCTGCCTGACAACGCTATTATGTAAATGTAGGATTAAAGATAGCAACAAAATCTTCTTTTATTGTTTTGAAGAAAATATGGGTACATAATGAATCTATGGATTCATGGGACGCTTTCTTTTGTGTAGGCGAAAGCACAGTGGCTAAAAGACTGCTTGCTTCATTAGCATAACTATAATAGTAAACATCATTCACCTGCCCTTATTTAAATTTGCATGTGTGACTAGCAATATGTTTCAGATAAGTTATACAGGTATGAGGAACAGAGTATTAGTTCGTATCCTCCATAGAGAAGGGAGGATCCCCCGACCAGACAGGTATTGTGTCTGGTGGGCAACTACCCGACGATTGATGTCGGGGCGTTGTACACAATGTGTAACAGAAACCCTATTGCTATCCTTAAGCACTAAAGATAACAGCTGGTATAGAATCACTACTGCACGCGCGACGTTGCCAAATTTACATCAACGACATCGGATGTCCGAAGCTGCAAAATAAAATTCCAATGCGCACACGCGCGATGTTGCCACATTTGTAGTTCACACAACATAGCTCGTGAGAACAAAAGAAAAAATAGCGAAAATGCGGAGCACTTCCCGCTTAACGAAATGGCCACACGGGATTGTCTGTTAGAAATCCCGGGAAGATCCATATTAAAATCAACATTTCGATTCAAGTACATACATAAATAACTCTACCTAATTCCAACCTCTGATAACCAGCCTATAAAGTTCCCCACTGCCGTACAGGCCTCCTCTCTGTGAGAGGGAGTAGGCCGCACGTGGGCCCTGTGCAGATTGGTATAACCTCGCTACATCTTCACTACTACATGATATCAGAACATCATACTACAAAAACGCGTCAAATTGCTAGTTTTATATCGTGCGTATTGTAACTGGTTCATTCAACTAGTTTTTATTATTTACTAAAAATGGATTTGACGACATAACCGACAACGGAATGTGAACGAAAACGATAAGATTAGAATAGTGCGTGTGTGTATTCTGAAAATCTTTAGTTTAACATACATACATATCGGGTGCTTTGAATCAAAACTTTTGTGGTGGAGAAAAATTTAATAAGAAGTTTAGATTACAGCTCTAGTTAATTGTGCAAAGGACGAGTGAGTTTCAAAGCACGATTTAAGTACTTAGGACTAAGATCCTATATAATAATAATAATAATTTATTTAATAAAAACGTTTACAAAAAGGTGTACAATTAGCCAAGAGTGGCAAATTTCCCATACAATTATTGAGCCTAAAAGTAAACTACTACTAAAATATTTTATTTTTTATGACGGGTGCAAGTAATGATGGTTCGGAATTCGAGTGTTAGGAGGATATAGTCTCCTAAGTAAACATTAGTGCAAGTCTTAAGCACACAGTGGCTAGCTGACATTATTATGGCAAATAATTTAATTTTATGTTCTGGTCTTGTAATGTTAATTATCGAACATAGGTACCTAAGTATTGTATACAATCAAGTATTTTTTTGTTAATTGAACAGACAGCTGTGCTGCTGGGGAGTTTGTTGCGCTACTTCTTCTTCCCAGCGATAGCACTAGGAAGTGGTGAAGGGCGGGCGTTTTTGGGGGACTGTCTCTTGTAATTTTGACGTTCAAAAAGTGCTGATTCTCAGCCTAATTTGAATAAATGACTTTTGATTTGATTTGAACACAAGTATAATATGATTCCACTGTAGGGTATTCCAGACGAAATTTAGTGTAACTTGTGGAGACATTTATTTACTTTACATTATTTACTTTTACCGTCCTATAATCAATATTCCTAGATTCAATGTGAGTAACACTCTTTGAACCACGATCTGAATCATTTTGAAGGATATTGGTAATCCATTGCGCAGACAGACAAATTTTTCGAACACATGAGGTGTTCGAAAAATTTGTCTGTCTGCGAAAATAACGCAATGGATGTTATTAAACTGTCAAAATGACAACCATTACTACTGATGGTGTGTTACTCAAAATACCCAATAACCCCGCTGGTCCATCGCTCAGACATAATGACTTGATGAATGTTAGATATTGATTTTAAAGGTAATAATTGCGTCTATTTCATGCTATAGTAAGACAAATCTTACTCTTGTTCACAATCACGGTTGGTATCGAAATATGCGGATCACACACTACAACGCACTACGCGGCGGTGCGCGGGGTACAGAGTGAAATTACCCACGTGGAAGCGCGTTTCTTTTTAATTTGTATGTAAAAAGTTACGCGCGGGTGCGCGCTGTCTGCGCCCCGTCGCGTGGCGCGTTGTAGTGTGTGATCTGCTTTAAGGATTAAAATAATATTGGTCTCTTATGAATTAGGCTATCGCAAAAGGTAGTGATCATAATAATAAAAAAGCACGTGACCGTTTGCTGAAAAGTGCAATCACTTTTGTAGGTAAGATAAAACGTATATACTTCGTTCATTTTTACATGAATTACGAAGTTAACAACCACTGATCCTACTACTAGTCATTTCTAGGGAACCTTGTTTTTTTAATGTCCCACAAACAACCCAGTCTGCCTATTAGGATCAGCCAGTGTATTCTGTTAAAATAAAACCGTGAAAACTTAGATGAAGATGAATCATTCCACATGATGCTAGGGATTGACACTATTGACAGCTCACTTCACCCAAGTTTTCACGGTGAGATTCTAACAGAATAGATCGGCTGTATCTTTAAGGCCACTCCGAAGTGATAAAGGTATAAGGTGTAAGTATCGGCCGAATGTTCGGCCGTTTCCTGGTACGAAGTTACTACTTGGTTCGGTCGGTCCCGATCCTACACTCCTACACTCTTTCGAATATTGACTATTGTCCCGACCCAACTGAGCCGATCCGAACATTTTTCGCATTTTTCAATAACATTCGGTTCGGCCATGTGTCGGTCCGATCCGATCATTCGAATGTGCCACTTCGGAGTAGACCTCCTGGTTATCTTCAAATCTAATCTAACTAGCCTATATTGTCCCACTGAAAGGCAAAGATATCCCTCTCCCTTTTCCATACAACTCTGTCTTCTGCTACTCCTTTCAGTGAAGCTCGTCCTGCTATCTTTAACCCGGCCTGCCACGATGTCATCGTGCGTTTATCTACAAATTAGTATATTTTTGTTCCGGGTCCTGGCTGTTTGTGTATGTGAGTTTAAATTTTGGTGAACGCACCCACGATACAGGAGTAATTCCTACTGTGGGGCAATGCATTTTTTTTTTTTAATATTTCATATGGATCATCTGCCTATCAGAATCTGACCTCCACAACCCAGTTACTGGGTAAAGCGTTCCCCTGAATTAGACTAGTTGTCAGACTTTTGGGGTTCTGATTACCCGTAACTAAGGTGGTGCTCCTAAAGTCCTAACTACAAATATTTTAAATTTATTACGCACAAAGATATAACATTTTCAATATCTATTTATTGTCATTGGCAATAACATTATCCAACTGTCTGGTATTTCTTATCAGATAAGCTACTAAAGATTTAAGATTAGTGTTATTATATAAGACGCACAAAGTTGAAGTAAACACAAAAGTGAGTGGATTCGATTTAATTTTTTTTTTTCACTAGCAACCGTGATTTTCGGTAAAAACTAAATAATGTTAAACGAACTGTAAGCAGCCCGTCACTTGCTCGAAAGAGAAAAGTTGAAAAATAAAGCAGTTGCATCGCTAAGTACAGACGCCAGCACAAACTGCTACAATCTGTCAAATTTCTTTAAATAGATTTTCAACTTTACCGCTGAAGCATTAAGGTCCAAGGTTGATTGGGAAAATTTGACAGTTTCGGGTAGGTTGACCTATTGGCATCTGTACCTATACGCGGTTAAGTCCGGTAGGTTATCCCCCATGTCATTTGTTTGCTAAGGGTGTCCGTATATAGATTCACTAATAGAAAAATTTAATAATAGAAAAAGCTTAAATGTGGTACCTATTATAAAAAAAAAACACTTGTGATAAGAGACGAGATGAGAGAGATATGAGAGAAACACGTATTGCTCTCTCACGCATTCTACAGTTCTAGTTTCATAAATCAAATTTTCTCCTAAATAAATTACACACAAGCTCCTAACGGAAAATTACTGTTCCTATACGTCAGCATGCTACACAAAGCTAACCTTCTAATCATACATTTGATTAGAACCAACCAGGATCTCTAATTATGCACCACAAGAACCGAAACGCTCGCTATCATTAGGTGTTCTAGTTATCAATCTACAAATTCAATCAATCAGTAGTTACCCTGCTAATGACAGTTCATGAACTACTGAATACAACATGTATAAAGAAGGTCAAAGACCACGTACGGTAAAACGGGGTGAATAGGGATGCAGGGGTGAATCGAGACGAAACTTTAAAATGGATTTGTACTTTAAAATAATATAGTTTGTTGCTAGCAAGGACATTTAATCTTTAATTAAAAAACACTAAACACATTAGAGTCTTCTCTGGCAACAAACTAATTATTTCAAAGTTAAAATCCATTTTAAAGTTTCGTTCCTATTCACCCCTGCATCCCTATTCACCCCATTTTACGGTATTATCGCGAAAGGCCGTCGAGCCGTGACTACGGTGGGCTGCTTATCAGTGGTAAAAAAAGGTGGTGTATAAGCTGGCTTCTTAATCTCTTGCTGGATTATTCTAGAGCTGGCCTAAAGTAGTAAGCTACTCTAGGCCAGCTCAAGGTGAAAGTTTTGCCCTGACGTGTGGTGTACTGTGCTGTTAAGTGTCAGAGCCTTCATTGGTTTCAGAAACAACGTTCAACCTTACCGTACCTTTTTCGCAACAGAACAATGATTAAACACTTCATAGCAGTACCAAGGCCACCCTGATAAGGTATTGCAGAGTTTACCACACAAAGAAAACAATCTAGATACTGGCTTCCTTATCACCAGTCATTCAGTCGAAAGACTTCCAATGTTAGACATAGACCTGCGCCAAGCATCACCATCTAGTTTCCTCACATGAAGAATAATGAAGAAGAAACACCAAAAAAATAGTAAAAAATAAAATAATTATGAATTACTCACGCGCAGACATCTTGGAGCTCCTCATTTTCACATCAATATTTGTCAACGTCCTCTCACAAAGTATCTTAAACTGAGATCTCCATCGGTAGGGTCGTCACGAGGTCATCTATCACTCCGTTATCGATGGATTTACCTCGACACTATCTGAAAGATAACTAGTTCTTCGTCTGTTTCAGTTCCACTGCCACGTGTATTAGTAATAAGGCTTAAGGTTTGGTTTCATTGAGCACTTTTTTGTGGCAACTTGGAGCATCTCCTTATTTTTATTAAACCTGTCGTTTACTTACTTCCGTGTTTATGGCAAGTTATAAGATTGCATTTTTGAATCGTGCGTAGCTCTTGCGATTCGTAACGCAGAAGGAAAATATACAAATGAAGGGCTTATTTAGAGGAGCTATGTGCGAAAACGTGTTGTATGATTTGAAAGGCTTTATGACCAGCCGTGGAGTGATACGCAAAATCGATTCATTTGCACAAAAAAATTAAACACCAAGAATAGAATAGAACTCCTTATTAAGGAATGTTACAAAGGGTGACAATGGGCGATTTGACCACTAAGAGCGAACTTTTAAAGACAAAGCAAGTCAGTGTAGAAAGTTCAGAAAGAAATGGTTTACAGAATCAGATTGGCCTCGAGCAAAATAAAGATACAGCTATATTAAAGTGGCAAAGGACACCTGATAACCATTCAAGGATTGAGGCATGGGTTTTTTTAATAAGAATATATACGATGAAAGGAAGGAGGAATCAGTAGGAGGAAAGAGTAGAATACAGTGTTTGCCAAGAGTGGGATAGAAAAGGCTAACAAATAAAAACGTTGTTGATGTTACCTGCACCGCACCTTAATAAAGTAGTCTTCATGTACGCCATGTCCATCACCTGTGCTGTACGATGCATTTCCCATGAATGTTTAACACAATCGATATAGCCCACTCACATACTGATTGGATTTGTTGTCAAACCAGTCTAAGAATACGGGATGTTTGAATTCACAGGCTGAAACTACTGTTGGTCAGGTTGAAAAGTGGTGTTTAATAAAGCCGAAAACATAGGCTAGAATAGAAGTGAAAGGTTTGAAGGTCGTTTTTCTATAGACAGGTATTTCAATATTATTAAAAAAAAATCATTATTTTTACTTTTTTTAAATAATGAAAATTTCTGTTTAAAAAATCTGTGCAAAAACGTTTTTGCACAGCTTTTGCGTTTTTTTTAGGAACGAAGTTCCTTAAGTTTAGTAATACTCGCACGCACACATACTAGTATATAGTGTGGCGATTAGGTTATCACATGAATTGAAACCATGTATTCTATATAACGTATATTAAACATACACAATTAAAAATAATTAATAACAATTCACATTTTAGTCGTGGGACCTTTTTTTCGTTTCAGTATTTATCTAAAAACATTAAACTTAATTTGTCTTAATTGTGTTGTTGAGTAACAATAACATAAAGTTTATGTTGAATTCTTGATACGCCTCACGCGTATCTAGTGACTTATTATCAAGGATGGTTTATTTCATGACAATTTTTATGCTAATTATTTTATTTGTTTTTTTTCTTTCCATTTTTAGTATTTAAATTTTATTATTTTAATAGACTTTTAACAACTTGTAATGACCGCTGTACTATTTAATGTGATAACCTAATCGCCACTCTGTATAAGAGAGAGAGAGAGAAAGTGACTTAATACCTACCCGTTTTTAATACAGAGCCAACTGGTATAAGGTTTTTTGAAACTCCCAAAAAGTCGTCGCTATCTTGGATTTTCATTTTGACCTCGCTATTGACTTAAGCTTCTTCAAAAACCATGAAAACAACACACATGACGAAAAATTTTAAATTTTCGCAGCCGCCATCTTGGTTTTCATTTTCACCCTCAAAAACCAACTGCAACTTCAAGCCGCGGTAAAAAACAAAAAAAGAAACCAACATCTTTGATTCTTATGTTTTATTTTACAAGATTTTACTACAAGTTACTACAGAAGTGTAAAAAAAAACATTGTTCATAAAGAAAACAGACACAAATTGCCTGACCAACAGCAAATAAGCAAGTAATAGGCATACTTTTATTCTTACGTCTGATTCGGAGGTCAGATAATTAATTAATATGAACACGATATTTGTGATCCTGTCAATAATTACCAATTATGTGTGACGCCTCGGGGGAGACCTCTTATTAGTCTCCTCAGGAATATGGCCTAGCCAGCGTTGTAAAGCTGAGAGAGAGAACTGCACCCCTATTATTGCGTAACATACTTTCTGTCACAATCCGAAGGTTTTTGAAGAAAATCCATTGCTTATATGCTTGAAAAACTCGTCTGCTCGACAACGTAAATAACGCAATGAATGTTGTTGAACTGTCAAAATGAAGGGCATTTCAATTGTCAGTGTGCTACGCAATTACTTCGTGGGTGCCCCTCTCCATGTCACAGGTAAAAATTCCACATTCCCCGGTCTTGTCCACGAAGGCCGGATGCCTTATGTCGATTTGTTGAACACAGGCTGGGGCTAAACCTGGCCTATTTAAAAAAATAAACTTTCCTATCGTTCAGTGGTTGAGTGACGCGGAAGTTTATCTGTTTTGCGTCAGCATTTTCGTTCATTAACTTTCGGGCTGCGTCCCACGATTCCTGTAAAAGATAATAGGTATAGTAGGGCGCCGATTATCCGAACTAATTAGGGGACAGGGGTGTTCGGAAAACCGATTTATTCGGATAATCGAACTGTATGAAAAACGGTTCCAATAAAATGTAAGTATGTAATCCGTTATGAATCTTTTTTAAATTATTAAAACAGTAAATATATGTAGTAACAAAAATAGATATGTATGCAAAAATGGAGAAAGGAGATCAGCCATATTGGGCCCAAAATCCAAAAAAATAGTTATAGGAAAACTCGCAGAGGTTATCTGCCATAGTAGGTAATACTTGCTCAAGGGCACCTTCCATTTATTTTCGCCAATCAGTAGTTTTAATATTTTATTAAAATGTATAAAATTACATTTAACAGCTGAAGGAATGGTCGTAGAGATTCGGCGCAATAGTAAAACATGATACGGAGGACTTCCCCGACCAGGGTAATACATTTTCTTTCGCTGGCATTTTGAGTTTTGGGTCCAACTTTGTATAAAACGTGGCTCTTCGTTCTCCTTTAACATCATAATTTCATTTCATTTGCATTATAATTTAATGACTCTGTAGCGGTATCTACAACGCCACATGCGAATAACGCGTCATACTGACGTCACGCAAATCCTGCATCTCGCAAGCAGAGTTTACCGTGCAATTAGCATAGATACAATTTCCCAATATCAATCATTGGGCAATTGCCCGCCAGACATAACACCCGTCTGATCGGAGGATCCTCCCTTTTCTATGGAGGATGAGTGAACTTTACACCCTGTTCCTCATACCTCCAAAACTTCTAGCAGTTTGGTTAAGCGGCGTTCGAATAATCGACACTACTATATGTTTATGAAAGTGATATCAGCTTTGGATAAGGATATTTAAAATATGACTGTGGGTTATTTTAAAAATGATGTTTAAAAAATATGTAAAAGAAGCAAGCACAATTTCAGGTTTAAAATGTTTGTCATTTTGTTGCCATTTAATAGAATTTAAAGATAACCGGGCTACTGAAAACTTCGTAATTAAAAAATCCCAATAAAATGTCACCAGAGTACCGTTTCCCGAATGGACCAAGCTTAGAAAACAAACTTATAATAAATGATTTCTCAAAAGTCAAGTCAAGAGTGGTCTTGTGTTGTAAAGGTTGTCTTTAAAAGATCGCTTTTAGCGATAAGACCGCCCATTGTGTACGTGCCTTGTACAATTTCTACATTATTGTAAACCATGATGTATGCAGTATAGTGGTTACTGTCATGTAAATTGTGCGCGAGGCTATAAAAGAGATTTACTGATCCAGTTCTGAAAGCATCTGTACAGATATTTTTATTTTAGGGTTAAAATTACTGTAATACACAGTTGCACATAGTTGCTTATTTTTTATGTAAGCTTTGACTTAAATATTTAAAACAATATTCGCCAAAAATGTAAACAAATATGAGTTTATGGCAAAATAACTTTAATTCCTACACAATAAAGTTCAGTTTACGCTACAACTTCAAACTTTTTTATACATGTCAGGAACAGGATAAGCCCCATATTAAATTTTATGTCACGTCTTGCAACAATTTGATGAGGTTCTAATTAATTTTGTGATTAAAATCTACCTACAGATAAAAACGGATTTTGGACCTTGTGCTGGCGTTCTTTCCGGCTAGATTCCATTAAAAAAAACTTTGACACAATAAAAACTCTGTGACAAAATTTAATGTTATTTAACTAATAGAATATAGAACTGCCTCGTTGTTCTAGTGGTCGCAAGCGCTACTGCTGAGCGTGAGGTCTTGAGTTCGATTCCCGGGTCGGGCAACTTGTTATTGGATTTTTCAATCAGGATTTTCTCAGCAGCATCCCGAATTCTGGATTATATGGGAAATAACATAACTGGAAAATTGTGGGTGTTATATAGGTATCCCTCTGCTTAACCCTACGGGGAATATTGCACAGATGTGGTGTTATGTTACACTCGAATTATATTATGTATTTGTAATTTGTATATTGGGACTTGATGCATTACTAAATAAATAAATACAAAATTATACTGTGTCTCGTCGTGATGAGATAAATGGCAAGAGAGAATACGCTTCCCTACCCTGATAGTCACAATAAGTTATATTTTCGTCACACAAATTGATATGCTCTTATATTATAACTTGATTTATTGTCATTATACCACAGAATATCCAGTAATGCAAAAAGAGGAATTTAAAATGGCTACTAATGCCACCATGAATCACTGTCATACGGTAACGACCCTCGTACATTAATAAATCAATCTGCTAATTCAATACCAATACTGAAAGCCACAAAATTCCATGGAAAGTGCATTTAAAATTCATATTACTATTGGAAATTTTGGACTTGAGAAGTGATGATTCTTGATTGGATAGCTTCAAATTGTTTTGAGTAACAGACTGAGAGGCCGAGTCTCGAGCAGTTATTAGTAGACTTTAGGTATTCCGGTTGTGGTGTCTCTGAATAGTGCCTTTGGTGATGGTCCTGGGGGGGAACGTGGGGAATCATCATGGTTACAAGATTGGCCAGCTGGACTCTGAGTTACTGAATGCCAACTGTTACCAGTACGCCCGACTTTTAATATGATCTGGGCCCGCTCGGGGAGGCTCTTCTCATGCACCCTAGTAAAACAGTACTATGGGTAGGTATGTCGACAACGACATGAGAGTGTGCGTCATTTTGTCATCTCGCAATGAAAAGAACGCAGAAAAAACACAATTTTACAGCAGTATTTTATTATAACGTGTATTAATTAGGTTGTAGTCTTAAGCAGAATTTAAGCTATATTCACAGCTAATAATACAAATAGTAAAACTTTGTTTTTTGTCCGTTTTTTTCAATGCGAGAAGACCAAATTACCCACACTCTCATGTTGTTGTAAAAAGATTAGCTTGTTACGCTTGAGAAGAGCCTCGCCGAGTGGCATCCAGATCATTATGAAAAGCCCGGCGCACCCTGGTAACAGCTGGCATCGCAGAGTCCAGCTGGCCAATTTTCTCACCACGATGATTTCCCCAGGACCATCATCAAAAGCACTATTCAGAGCCACCACAACTGGAACACCTAAATTCCACCAACAGCTACTCGACCTCTCAGCCTGTTACTAAAGATGTTTTAAGCAGCTGGTATCTAATTTATTTGGATTTTAATCAAGCTGCGTGTTTGTTATATTAAACCTACACATACTTCTAGAGCCTTCCAGGATCAGGGTCGGTAAATATAAGTACCCGGAACATGTCTGAAGAACATGAAAACTGAGTAAGGTCGGCTCAAACCTGGGAAGATCCTGACAAGCTTTGAGCAACTCACGGGAGAAGTTCGATAGATAAAATCCAGTGAAATCTTACCCTGGTAATATGTAGAGTCCTTGCTCTAATAAGCCAAATAACCGACTCTATGCAAGGTGGGTAAGACATAGATCCTTGATAGAAAGCGTACTCTTTGAAAGGAGGGTTGAAATAGCTGAGAGAGCTCCTCTTTAGGGTTCCGTTCCGAAAGCCCTGTTCCTTAGCCGCGACGAAAATATCCAACACGCCTTGGTGTGTGTGGTTTCCATACTGAAAGAAAAGTTTTTTTGAGAATACTTACTTATTATATTTTTGTTAGCCTATATTGTGTCCCACTGCTGGGCAAAAGCCTGCCCTTTTTAACCGACGAAAAAACAGAGTTTCAGAGTTTTACAGAGTAGTCCGATTTTGATCATTCTTTTTTTATTGGAAATGGAGTGCTGAGTTGTGTATTATTTCTCTACTCAGGGCCACATATGCCTGCCCTTTGGCAAACAATTAGTAGATTATAGCCACAAAAAATTATAAAATAAAAACTTTTGAACAAAAAAATTTGCTTTTCAGTTTTTTCGGCGGTTTAATTTTTTCCTTTCAAACCTGCCTGGCTTGTGCGATGTCTGTCCATGTTGACCCTGCAAACCTCATCAAATCAGACCTCGATGGTGAATACTTAATAGGTATCTACTTACTATAAAATTCATTGAGTTTACAAGTCGATGGGATAGTTACATTCCTATTCAGTGCAAGATTTGTATTCAAAATACCTCAAGCGTTGACTAATAAGACACAAATTAATCATCTATTGTCATGAGACTCCCGGAAACCGCGTTGCTTTGTAGATCACAAATGATGTACTCAGTTTTAATCAGTTTGAATATGTACACGTACAGGATGAAATTGAATAGGTGCGCTAAATTAAAACATCCAATTCAACGTGTTTTACAGTAAGGATGTATGGAATATAATAATATCATGCTGCATCAAAGTCAAACTTTGTCTTTTATAGACTACACTTATCATAATTATGGGCTGATTTTTCAATCGGCAGATAATTTTTAATCGTGGAATAAAATTGACTTCTGGCAGTTTTTGTATGGAAGCCAAAAAATTCAAAAATATTCCTCGGATAAAATTATCTGGCGTTGGAAAAATCAGCCCTAACTCTTAAAAAGTTCGTTTTGTAAACAAAACCCGGGTTTCGGAGATTTAAAAACAAAATTACCTAAAAACTAGGTACTTTATTTTGTTTGACATGTCATACACAAACGGCCATAATGATAATGGTTTAAATAAAAATTATATTCTATTGTATTCTAGTTATTTTTAATTAACGTTGAATCGGCAAGGTATAATTCTTTTACATGGTTTTTGAAAGACGTGATCATGACACTTTTAAAACTCAAGATTATTATTAATCATGTAATTTGAAACAGGGGAAAAAAAACACTTTTTCACTATAAATTCAATTCCTTGTTCAAAAATCAAATCCCCGACGCGTAATGTCGTAAAAAATTATGAAAATAATTACTATAATATTTTGATCTTGATGCATGAGACTTTTTGGTACCACTTTTGATCATTCTCTTTTAAAAAATGTCATTAAGGAAAGGGATGCGCATACGTGCGCGTAGGTAAGCGATTTGGCAACGTCGTCACACGTCCCTTTTTACGTAGGAACGTTCAAAATTTAGATAAATGACCGCTAGTTCGACGCGTTGCCAACTTGCTCGATTTTATGAACTCTGCGATGAATGTATTGCTTACCGGACGCGCGCTAAAATACTTTAATTTTCTTATTTGTTTTGATAGATTGTTTCTTTTTACCGATAACTGCAATAACTTAGTTTGCACTATCTAAGACGACAATTACATGACATTATTCAAGAATGTAGATTTGGAAAATGACAATTATAATGATTTTGTAACAGTTCCAGAACACTACTTCGAGTTGGCGCAAGTTTTCAATTTCATCGTGTTTGTCATCTCTTTTTAAAACTTATTATTATGTCAAGCATAATACCTAATATTCTCAGGCAAATACGGTCTTGGTAGTCAACGGCATTCAAATAAACGCATAAGTTAAATGAAATGTAGGCGAAAATCGTGGAATATTCTGGAATACTGGGAAAAACTTAAACTGGTTAAACGAAGCACGCAATTACATAATTATGTTTAATGGTAGAAAATTCATTGCGTCTAGAGTATGTTTGTTATCTGATATATTTTTCTAAAGGCTTGAGAATCCTATTGTGTAAAAGGATTCTCAAGCTGAAAGAAAAGAACTCTCGGGAAATAGTAACCTAGATTCTGATATCATTCAAATTAAATGAATGTGCTGCTGAAAATCTAATTTGAACAAATAGGGGAAGCTCATTTTATAGTTTTGCCAAGTCTGTTGTATTTTCAAATGGAAGACGCGTACCCATACTGTCGATTAAAAGACAATGCCTGAAATTGGTGTGTTTTTATTTTCTCGCGGCCATCTTCCAAATCTTTTTTTTTTCTAGTACAGAATAGTGTAAGAAATGAAACTTATTTGACATGCATATCTCTAAACTCAGCCCGAAATAAGATATGAGTTAAAAGTTTGTATATATTTATTATCTTTGTAGGCAATTTTTGACTCCTAGGTGCAAGGTTAGTGTGAAGTTTCCACAAAATAGATAGCCGCTAAATGTTTTGGACATTTGAATATTCGGTACCTTCTATTCTAAAATCGGCATTGTCCTTTTGAAGATAAATATAATTTGTTTTTGTAGTTAAATGGAAGACCTTTTTTTGGCTGGTCTGAATAAGTACGACAAAGACTACTGCTGTTTTTTAGACTTAAAAAATAAAAATAAATATCAATGCAAAAAGTTAAAGTATAAATCTGAATCATTACTGGTATTATTCAAATTCAGATCATCTATGAGGTCTGCCGCGTAAGCGCCTCGACTATCCGTCTCACTTAGTTTTGACTCAAACAACCATTTTATACAAAGCTTATCCCGAAAATGGGAAAAGCCACAGACAACGGTATGTGAAATTTATGTCAGGTCGATGCCCTTTCGCAACAACCGTTTGACAATGTGTGGGATACTATTTTCACATCGTTAGGTACTATGATTTTCAATTTGCGACTGCCTGGAGGGTAGAAGATAAAATAATAAAACGCTGAACAATCTTGAAAGGAATAGTCTCCAATTATTCTCGAGATGTTTGGGTATAGAATGTTTTGTTGTGAAATCTAAATCAGCTTTACATTATTTTATTTATTTACTAAAACTTTATGCACAAGTAAAAATGTACTGTACTGTACAAAGGCGGACTAATCTTATCAATACGTCTACCAATTCTGCTGAGCGTGCCCGCCTGCTGGCTGTGGGTGAGTGGGAGTCGGGGCTCTGGCTTCAAGCACTCCCGTCACCCAACATAGGCTCTATGCTGGGTGACACCACCTTCCGGCTCGCTACCTGTCTGCGTTTGGGCGCTCCTTGTGGGGCTCCGCATCGCTGTCAGTGCGGTGAAGCTGTCGACGGCCTCGGACACCATGGCCTATCCTGCAGTAGGAGCGTAGGTCGAATAGCACGGCATGCCAGCATTAATGACATCATCCGTCGTGCTCTTGTCGGCGCCGGGGTGCCAGCTGTTTTAGAACCCAACGGCCTGGCACGATGATGGGAAGAGACCAGACGGAATGACCATAATGCCCTGGAAGTTAGGCAGACCTTTGGTGTGGGATGCAACATGTGCCACACCTTTGCGCCATCCCATCTTCTTAGCACGGTGGGCTATGCTGGAGCGGCTGCTGCTGGTGCAGAAAACCTCAAACGGCTAAAATATTCTAACCTGATTGGGAGTTATATATTTGAGCCATTTGGGGTTGAAACACTAGGGCCATGGGGTCCGAGTGCCCACTTGGTTTTTCGAGATATCGCCAAGTGGTTAGTCGACTCTTCACATGACCAGAGGGCTGGCCTGTTTCTTGGCCAAAGAATTAGTATCGCCATACAACGTGGCAATGCTGCCAGCCTGTTAGGCACTGTTCCTGTTGACAGCGATGCGGACGAATTTTTTGATGCCCTATGATTATTTTGCTTATTTTTTCCCATGTACATATCATTATTTTAATGTTAGCGTATATAATGTAAATAATACTTTAGTAAATATTTCATATTAAAGTAATCAGTAACCTTAACATTATTTTATAACATCACATTATATTTTTATGTTGTGAAGTTGATGTTGATAGCGAGTTTTTTTAACTTAAAAAGATATTAAAGTAACAGATGGGGTTTGAACTTACGACCTCTAGCGCTTAAGACCAGCTGTGGGTCTTAAGCGCTAGAGGTCGTAGTCGACCACCTAGTCGCTAAGTAGGTTAGATTTTCCAAATTAATCAAATTGGAACGCATCAAAAGAATGTTCTAGCGATACAGTAGCACTTTAACGTTCACTTGGATAAGTAACTAAAATACTTTTTAGACTAGAATCTGACTTACATGGACTTTAATTTATCTCAGTAGGTAGGTATCACGATTCTTGAACTAACTAACTAACTAAGCAACTCGAATGTCACTGAAAATGATAAGGTATCTTTTACGACACTCTAAATCCTTTACTAATTATCAAATAAAATCATGTTTCAAAAAACACTAACAGAAAAATACAACGTGATCTTTTTCAAAGTTTTACAATCCAATTAAAAAGTCAACGACTTTTACACGGACAGATGTCAAGGCATCAGGTTAAAGAAGCGGTCAAGAGCGAGTCGAAAACTAAGCCTTTCATACCACAAGGCAAAAAACGCCGAAAAAAAGCACGTGTCTTGTATGGACACCCCCTTTATTTTTTTACTTTTATTTTATTTAATTATTTTTTGTTATGGCGGCAATAGAAATACACACTTTGTGAAAATTTCAACAGTCTACTTATTACGATTCATGCGATACAGCCCGCTGACGGACAGGCGGACGGACGGACGGATGGATGGACTGACGGACGGACTATGGAGGCACAGTAATAGGGTCCCGTTGGAACCTCTTTGGGTACGAAACCCTAAAAAGTAGATTAATTTTTAAGCCATTTAAAAAGATAGATTAATCTTACGTAAGTCAGATAAACGAAGGAAGAAGAGACGACGTTTCATTTAGATAAGCAATGATTATCACAATGTTTGGTGTTGTTCAATTAAATAAAAAAGTATCATGAAAAGTTACTGAAAGCCTCTTCAACTTTCTTCTCTTCAAGCTCACTCCATCTTCATCTAACCGGATGTAGCTGAATATCAAAATATTACATGGAGCGACTACGTTATCTGACCTTCCCAGTATCAAGACTGGTTGTAAGATTTTCGAGCTTCCAACGACCCGTAACTACTGTCAAAGATCCACGAATGATAGCTACCAGGACTAACGGTGTAATGTGCTCTCCGAGGTACGGAGGGGTCTCGTATGTAAAGATGGTCACCCATCCACAGACCGACCGTACCAAGCGTGGCTTCATCTGGTCGATCGTCCCGTGCGGCTTTTATTATTTAGCCAAAAGTTTCCCATACAGCCGAGTGAAGTTGAAGGCTAATTCGCTTCAGAAAAAGCTCGAACAACGAATGTTCGCAAAACAATGCGAAGCGAATTCTCGCGTTGAGTAGGTACATTCGATTTAAGGGTTTGTTGTCTATTCTCTAAACACTCAGCAACAGAAACTAACAAACATATTTTTGCTCCATTTTTGATATAACTATGATTTTCCACAGAAATTCAGTGCCTACAATAAGCGAAAATATTTTCAGTCACGTAGACTATTAAAACTTACAAGAATCTCTCACAAATGTCAACAAGTAGGTTCTGAGGGTTTTCTAAGAGAAAAGGCTTTCGAGAAATTGTGGAGTATTTATCAATGTAACTTATTTTCTTTTAACCGCAAATTTTTGTGCCATTTGGAGTAGTTTTTACAAGTAACAGAACTAATTTTCTAATTCTCCTGCGAATTTATACGGTGAACTATCTGTTTGTTTAATAAGGAACATGTTTGAAGGAATGTTTTGAGTATGAATGTGGATACTCAAAACATCAAACATACTTTGCCTTCAAAGCAAAAGTGAACAGGCATCTTCTGGGCACGCTCGTTCCATCATAGACTCATCCATCGCTTTCCAGCGTGATCGAAGTATAGAGCAAGGCCTTTCAGCAATAAAAAAAAAATAGTCATAAGAACCAGAACAGAGTAGGGGAAGACCAAAGAAAGGATAGATCTCAATAGAGTGAAAGATGACATGGCAGGAAAGGAGGTAGATAATACTGAGATAACGGCCAAAAAAGATGAAGTATGAAAGGAGAAGACATCCCGCGCCGACCCCAAAAAAACTGTGATATAATATTATTGTACCTACGATTAGATATCTGAGGGTCATCGGAAAACCTGAGTTTAGAGATTCATGCATTCTACCAGTTTCTATGTAAATGATAAAGAGTATCCCGCGCCGACCCCAAATAAATTGTGATATAATATTATTGTACCTACGATTAGATATCTGAGGGTCATCGGAAAACCTGAGTTTAGAGATTCATGCATTCTACCAGTTTCTATGTAAATGATAAAGAGTATGCCGCGCCGACCCCAAATAAATTGTGATATAATATTATTGTACCTACGATTAGATATCTGAGGGTCATCGGAAAACCTGAGTTTAGAGATTCATGCATTCTACCAGTTTCTATGTAAATGATAAAGAGTATGCCGCGCCGACCCCAAATAAATTGTGATATAATATTATTGTACCTACGATTAGATATCTGAGGGTCATCGGAAAACCTGAGTTTAGAGATTCATGCATTCTACCAGTTTCTATGTAAATGATAAAGAGTATTCTGTTATACTTATTATATTCTATGAGGGCAGGAGGATTATAATGAAACCGGTCTGTCTTGACCTTGACATTTTTTGACACTTTAATATTTTATTACTAAACGCGGCGTAAATCCTTTTACAGTTATTTACCTTGTGGAATCAGTGTTGTGAAGTGTGCACACATTTAAGAATTTGTATTAGTTTTTTTTTCTTGTTTGGAATTAGTTGAATGAGTAAAGAACAAAGAAACTATGTACATCGTTCTATTGGAAAATTCCATGAAAATCTCAGTAGGAATATTTTCAATTTTTTAACTAGTAAATAACCTTGTCATAGAGGTTTGTAGTAATAGATACGATATCTATTTTTTATTAATTTATGGTACCTACAAGAAAATATTGGCGATATTATTCCACTAGATAAAAATAATAATAATTTCCTATAATCCACGCTGATAAGAACCACAACGACCTTCAAAAATTTCCTTAGAGGTTTTTATTATAAAAAAAAACCGAGTATTTTGTTTTACTCCAAGAGTTTATTTGATCATATTGTAGGTTTAAGCTACAGGTAAATCTAATTTATTTCTCTAACAAGATGAAATAGTAGCTTATAATATTAACTTGGTAAAATAAGGCCTTACTTGAGATTAATGTTGGTGTATCTTTAGTAAATAATGTTATGATTTATATGATAACATCATGCTTAGATGTAGTATTATAGTATACGAGTAATTATGATGAAACATAGCCTGCAAAAAAAAAAACCTAAAGATACTTTGATATTTATTTTAGCGATAATGTGGAAGAATTTTGTTTCTTGGCGCTGGTAGCAGCTAGATGAGAGTTGCCGAAAATTGAGGTGAAAGGCGTGCAATAGGCTAGATTCCTACAAAAATCTAATTAGTCCGTCAGTTACATTATCAAAAAATATTGGACGCGTATTTTTTCTTTTGTCAATTATATAAAAAATGAAGATATCGCCCGTTAAAGTTCCACGTGACGTCACGCCTTACTACACTTTTTAGCATGGCGTGACGTCACGACCCCCAAATTTTGACGCGCTTTATCTTTGTCATTTTTTGTTTTATTGACAAAAGAAAAAATACGTGTCCATTATTTTCCGATAATCTAACTGACGGACTAAATATAATTACTATTTTTTCACCCAGGAATCTACCCTATTGGAGAGGCCTATGCCCAGCAGTGGAGTGCTGCAGGCTGATGAAAAAGATCGTGAGGAAACCGGCATGTCCTAGAACGGAAAATTCGAAAACATGTGACATGTACCAACCCGCACTTGGCCCGCATGGTGAATTGCGGCCCACTCCCTCTTACTAAGAGAAGGCTTTTGTCCCAGCAGTGGAAACATTATAGGCTGATTATATGTATGTGTGTTAATACAGGAATTACCCCTCAGATTGTGGGAAAAACTTACACTATACAAATTCGCAACAGCCAGGATTGCCTGTGGGTCACTAGAAGACGAGTCCAAAGCTTGTTCCATGTCCTTATACTCAGCTGACACGTAGTACAGCTGCGTTTCCAAAGGGTAGTAAAGAGAACCCACAGTATGTTCTGCGGGCAGATGGACTACCAGGGAATGGAAGAGGTACCGACGACTGTGAGCTGCTCCGCCGTATATTAGAGGACGCTGCTCGCTTTTCCATTCACCGAAGAGGATCACTGAAATGGAAACCAATTATGTAGTCCTTTGTTAGATGTTATTTGTACGGGAAAATGTTACTTAGGAGTTGTCATTTAAGTTAACTTTATACTGATAGATTCGTTAACTGAAGATAATTACTGCCACAAAAGATGCATGCTTGTTCAACCTTACTAGAGTGAAAAAGTCATCACTCAACAAAAGGAAATATGTAACTTGATCCTCTTAAAACTTATTGACCTTTATAATGATGGATACTTTTATATGTAAAATAAAGAATCTTTAAAAACTTTTTCGTTTTACGATGTATACACAGTTTTTTTCAACTAATTGAGCCTCTTTTTTAACTTTCTGGCCTTTTCTTACAGTTGGTTGCAGTATAGTTACTGCGACAAGGTCTAGGGTACCCCAACCAAACGTGAGAGCAGAATAATTGGTCACAGTAACTGAGCTAGGATACCCTGACCAAATGGGTTAGGTTAGAACGGTGACCAAAAGTGAGCGCTACATCCAGTTACTCGCAGTTACTTGGTCATTTAAGAAACTTTAGGACCCCTAAATAGGAATTATTTGAGGTTCAAAAAAAGAGGCGCGCGCCATCATTATATTATTAGAGTTTAATAATTTGTTCGTAAAAACATGGGAATTATTTGAAGCTCGATTAAATATACGTCCTCAATATAGCCATAGGTATGGCCTACCTGCTAAGTATATATTAAGTACAAGCTGACCCGGCAAACGTTGTTTTGCCATTTAGATTATTTCTAGCTGCCCGGCGCTACTTCGTTCGCGTGGTGTCCTACCCCCTACCCTACCCCTACCCTACACCTACTAGTGTAGGTGTAGGGTGTCTCCTACCCTAGTCCCACCCTACTCCTACCCTACTCCTGCCCTACTCCTACCCTACTCCAGCGCCACCTACCGGCGCGTCCAATTGTGTATACAATCCTTGTCCTAACAATAACGAATACATAAAACCAAGAATCATCCAATTTGGTGCAGTCGTTCGAAAGTTATGGCGTACAGTCACGAGCACCAATATATCAACACTTGGCAACTTTCAATTGCGTTTTTTTCGTGAAATAACGAATGCAACGTTGAAATATGACACATTACGTAAACCTATGGGTTCTAAAATACTATGTTCGTAACAACATAATATTTCATTAAAAAATAAAGGAGTAAATCGCTTTTGAATAAAGCCGAGTGTATACATACTTTTGCTCGTGACTGTACATACATTTCGAAGATCCATTTTTATTTATATAGATAGATATAGTAGATGTATCCTTTAACATTTCAATCAAACAAACCATACGTGTACGTCGAAAGCCAGAAATCTAAACAAAAATTAAAACGATTTCTCACAAATAGAAATGATTAAAATTCAAGTTTCCATTCCGGAAATAAGATATGGCGACAGTTTCCGCACAGGAAATATAAAAGGTGTAATCCGTTTATGCAAACAACTTTCAATTCGGCGAGCGGGAAGGAATTGTGTCTACAATATAGCGCGCACTTCGAATAACCGACCAACGGAACGCTTTTAGGGATATTATAATGTTACAATTTTAGTCCTCTGTTGAAATCTCGAGAGTAGGTATAAAGTTGTTTAATTTAATTAATTATTTTTGATTATCTATAGAAGACTCGTTCTGGCATTGAAATGATGATGAAATGAATATCATTACGTAATTTTGTGGGACAATATTTTAAAACTAGGTGGCGAATATTTTATATATTTCAACTTTTCTGCTATGTTTAGTGGGTGTCTAAAGTTGGACCACGATGCGGTGCGATTTATTGAATGAATGAATTGAATATTTAGATTTTTTTATGATTTTTATTTGATATTTAAGATCTGTAAAAAATATTGAAATGTTTTAGCGATTAATTTATCTTTGGAAAAAATATCTGAAAATATACTTTCGACTTGGAAACACGCAAAAAAAAAATAGATAAAAACCATAGGTAGTATTTTTTCTTTTTAAATTATTTAAAAAGGAAGCCGCTGGATGCGAGAAGCTGGCTTATGTCTAGCGGTGGATTTCGGCTGAAATGATGATGATGAAATTAAAAACTGTCTCGAAATCACATGCATAATATCTAAGTAGGTATTTTCAAACGCGCTTCTGTCTGAAAAGTACATAAGACTTATCTCAAATTGAACTCCGAATTACCCACAAATATCTATTCATCTAAACCTCGGTTATGATAATAATAATAATTAATAGCCAAGAGCCTCGACCAACACCTGAGGAGGCTCTCGTTGGGCAGCTGGATCAAGCACTTGATTCAGAAAGCGGTACTACTGGACACGGCTCGCATCGTCAGGAGGTTCCTCTCTCTGGAGCCCTGACCACCGGTAGCTTGGACCCTGTTCCCAATACCGGTGGGCTACTATTTTTTTATAGTTTTACATGTTTTTATACTTTTTATATTCTAATATTTAAAAATGTAATTTATATGTTTACATTCAAATAAAGGAGATAATAATAAATTTATTTTCAGATAACAAAGATCCATTGGGTTAGTAACAGTCTAGTACAGTCTAGTGTGTGTGTGAGGGAGGGTGTGTGTATGTGTCTGTTGGTCTATAATTTACTAGCTTCTGTTCGCGACTACGTCCGCGTGAAATTTCTTGCTCCCTCGACGCACACCGTCGCTTCGCAGCGCCTGACCGCGTTATAACTACGTTTTCGCTTAGAATCCTTTCTGACTTTAATTCTATTTTCTCGGCTCCTAAGAGTCCTAGCATGATGTTAAATAGCCTATAATAAATCGGGCTATCCGAACCAGAATTGTAAGGCCGCGTCCTATTTAAAAGCGATCGTTGCGTGCATATTGTCACTTTTTGTTCGGTGAAACTTAACATGTGATCGCGCCGACAGAGGGCGCTTTCCAGTTTTCCGAAAAAAAGTGACATATGCACGCGACGATCGCTTTTAAATAGGACGCGGCCTTACAATTCTGGTTCGTAATTAATAACTGTGTTTATATAACCACACCTTGTTAATTATACTATACAGCCTACAGCAAGGTTTGCAATGTTGACTCTTGGAGTTACATAGTAACTGTGAGCTCGAGACGGGATAAGGCACACCATAATAGAGGTAGGAAAATGCTATTATGACAAGTACCCAAGCAAGTTCCGGGACCCCGCATTAATTATCATACTCTTGCGAATCATGGTGGCCTTGTTTGCAAAGGGCATTAGGAAACTAAATGATGTGTCATACTTAATACTGCTTAGGATAGGGGCTTGTGCTTAAGTAATAACAGCCGCACGTGTCGAGAGATCAAGTTAAGCTTGCCGCGATTGGTCCGTCGATAGGTGATCATCTTTACCTACCAAAACCCCTCCGTGCCTCGGAGAGCACGTTAATCCATTGGTCCCGGCTGTCATTCGCGGATTTTGGAGAGTCGTTACGGGCCGAAAGAGAAGCCCGAAAGTCTGACAATGTTGTCAAGACTGTCGGGCTTCGTACCAAGGAGTATCGTATTATCATTTATCCAGTATGTAGGGATGTGAGACAGGCAGTCGCTCCATGTAAAATACTAGTATTGAGCTGCATCCGGTTAGACTGGAAGCGGACCGCAACATTTGGGAAAAGGCTAGGCAGATGACTTAATACTGCTTAGGTTACGAGTAGTGAATCGTCATCATTCTTGTACCCTTGTCCTAATTTAAAAGTATTGATTAAGACACATGCATAGTCAGTATTTAATGTTCCCACTGCCGGGACACAGGCCTCCTCTTTCTGTGATAGGGAGCGGGTCATAATCCACCACGCGGGCCCAGTTGGTGGATATCACATTTTATCGAATTTAAGGTTCTAAGACATACCGGTTTCTTCAGGATGTTCCCCATCACCGTTTTGAAAGTAGACACATAATTTTTTTAAATGCCCTGCATAACATTTATGCAGGGCATTTTATTTAAATTTAATTTAGATACAATCATGACTACGTTTAAAAAGCTTGCGTCAGGACAATTCAGTACGCATAGCTACAACCTCGAACACCACAACTAGTACAAGCATAACCAGTATAAGCTGACTTCTGATTGTACAAAAAACTTGAGGTCAGCTAAAACTGGAAATGTATAGTTTAATGTGTAGCCGTCCGTGTGTACGTTTTCCAATCCGTATCTGAACAATATTATTCTTATCTCAGGATTTCAGAAAGGGTGGAGAAACCAAACTTCTTATCTAGGCTTTGTAATAGGGATCCGTTCCACAATTGTCTCAATGGCATTACCACATCGGTGACACTCCGTGTACGTGAGAGCTTGTGCGCCGGTGACCTTGAGCGGAACGTGTAAACCGATAGGGTTAGCACCGAAATGGAATTCAGACTTGTGCCAAAGAAGATGTATATGTTATACATATATAGTATGGTAAGTAATGTAAACCTGTGCAAGGACAATTAAGTAGGAAAGTGAAAGTTATGTTCAATTTAAAATCAAATTTTCATATATTTACAAATTGCTGAAAATTCGTAAAGGAATATATATTTTTTTTGTAAGAAAACCAAAAGGAAGCATTCGCATAGTATGTTAAAAGTTTCCTGGGTCATGGCGGACAACAAGTTGTTCCCTATACATATTTTGGGATAGATCATTTTTTATTGGTAATGAAATAATTTTTAAATCTCTTTTCAACTGCCTCCACGAAGCTTATGAATGACTCTGGTGGTGTTATCAGGCCTACTGTCGGCCTTAAGGCGTTGTTTTTATTATATTGTTCACAATCATGAAAGCCGGGCATGATTACTCGTGCGTGTAGGTACTCGTAACTCGTGCGCGATACAGAGTCACCGACACCCGCCAGCCGCTAGCTCGCTCGCTCGACAAAGCCCTCGGCCGAGGCGGTCTCCAGCCCGCGCGCTCCACGCGCGGCGGGCGCCCCACACATAACCGCGAGCGATTTTACGAGCACACATGCTTATTTGCTTAAGTGTCGCTTCTTTTCGCGGTATACTCTTTGACCCTACACTGCTATCAAGAGTTAGAGGTAGATAAGATTTTTTTTTTGTTGAACGTTAGTCCACGCATCATTGGTAATAAAAACCAGCACCCTAATTGCGTAACACACTTTCAATCTCAACGTGAATAATTTTGAAGGATATTGCTAATCCATTGCTTCATATGTTCGAAAAATGTGTTTGCTCAACAACGTTAATAACGCAATGAATGTTGAAACCATTCCTACTTTTCTTGTGTTACGCAACTACCCCGAAGTACAAGCTGGCCCAGTTCAACCGTATGTAAAATACGCGCATTGACGTGGACGTGACGTGACGTGGAATTGCGGACACCAAACAGTATTACCTAGGCCAGTTCAAGGTTAAAGTGTTACTACTCTAGATAAATACATGCGGAACTAACTTTGTTTTCCATCGTTCATCAGGGTCATCGTCTTCGCTTCCACGTCGTGGTTATGGAACATTAGCGGCCTCGCTCCTCTTGGCCTAATAAGTCCAGCAATAGGCAAGTCCACAGGAGATTGGGACTTTGCGCCACATTCTGGGAATGCTTTTGCCCATTTTTCCTGATCTATGGGTAAAAAAGTGCACCTTTAGATATTTTAAAAACTAAAGTCGTCGTTTTTCTCTCGTAGTGGCTCAGCACAAGCTATTTGTGAAAGAAAAATAAACTTTTACAGCATATTTACAGGGACTTTTGAATTGTCAAGGAGTCGTTCAGTTAGTCAGGAAATTGCCTGTTCCAAAACATAGATCTCTGGCTACAAACTTCAAGGACAATCTTTTAAATCATGTTTTTAAAATCTTGAGTACCTACGTTATTATCATTCATTTGTTTTATTTATTATTTTCTCCTTCCTTTTTTGAATCCATACAAAGGTTGTCTTTCGATCGCTCTTAGCGATAAGACCGCCCATTGTGTCACCCTTTGTAAAAATTATATTTTATATCTGTAACTTATATGGTGTATGTATATATTATTAAACATATTAAAGAGTATTCTATTCTATTATTCTTTTGGTAATAATTATAGAGATTACAGCGAAAATGAATACGGGGTTCTTGACAGCTCATGGACATAATTATTGTGTTTCATTAAAGCATAAAATAATATTTTCCTATAGTGAAAAGGCTTACAAAATAAAATGAATACTGAAAATATTTTGCCAAGCATTTCTTATTTCTAAAGTAGTCGTGTCTATTTTTTAATACCGGACATTCCAAGACAGACATCAAGGCACTCATTTTGCCAAGTTCAAAGAAAACAGAAACGTAACAAAATGTAATTAGGTTTGTTTTTCACCGTGTTCAAGTTCTGAGATTCTGGGTTTTAAACGGAAATGTGCTTAACCGCGTGTCGCAGTGAATAATGACGAGAAAAGCAAACGAATACGAAAGTATTCCTTAGAAATATTTTCTGCAGTGCTGTAGAAGCCTTCGTAAAAGCAATTTGCCCCGTGATATCTGGAATTCTTGGAAAGGCTTTTATATTCCTAGTTTATGAAACACGTGTGGATAGGTGCATTCCTGATTTACGAAGAATCTAGATTGAATACTTCAAAAGGTAAATTTAAATAGTAAAGTTTTTTTTATTGTCTGTTTATACGTGTAGGTACATAAATATATATATATATATATATATATATATATATATATATATATATATATATATATATATATATATATATTATAACAATAAAATAGTTTTTATTTGTCCCCCCCCCCCCGCACAGTCAACTGAAGGAACACGGGTGGGTTTTAGTCAGTAAAAGTCTGATATACCCCCCTCCCGCTCTGCCCAGAGCGGGAGAAGTTATTTGATGATTACCCACCCAAAAAAAGGGTAGTTTATTTCGTGCCGATTTTTAAGCTATTTATTATGGTGGAAAAAATCCGTTTTCTATTTTGGGTTATTCTACAAATCCTCATTGAGAAAAAAAAAATAATAAAAAAAACAATTTGACTTTAATGGGGATTCCATTAAAGTCAAATTGTTTATTTTATTATTTTAACAGACCGATAACAACTTGTAATAACCGCTGTAGGTAAATCTCCATTCTGTATAAACTTTTAATGTCGCAGATAAAGCCCTCCAAATATTATGATATATCTCATAATCATATTTCATTTGTAAGGGCAAAACGGAGAATATTAATAGAAATAAAAAACACTTTAGCTGCGACACTGGGGATAATGGAACCCTCATTTCCCGTTTAAACATCACCCTTCCTGAAGAAACAGGGAACATTTCCGAGGAGGTGGCAGCCTAACGTACTTGCAATGCTAATTCACAATGCAAACGTGATGTCCATACTACCGCTTAACTTTAACTTAATTATGCAAACTGCTCGGCAAAATCTACGGCGCTAAAGGTACAAGGTTTTAAATGGAGTAATTAAAACATTTTGACGGCACGGTTGGCGCAGTGGTTAAGCGATTGACTGCTGCGCTGCGTGTCGCGGGTTCGATTCCCGCACGGAGCAAATATTTGTATGACCTGCAATTAGTTGTTCCGGGTCTGGCTGTTTGTGCATGTGAGTTTATATGTATGTAAACGCACCCACGACACAGGAGAAATTCCTAGTGTAGGCCAACGTTTAAAAAAAAAAAAAAACAACTTACTTGGGTAGTCCCAGTCCTCTGGTAGCACTGTAATAGAAATTATGAATTATGTATACATATACATTTCACTATTGCGGCACACTGCGATAGCCGTTAAATCAATAGTTTATGACACATTTCAAATTATTATTAAAGGAAGAATGTAGTCAAGTGCGAGTCGTATATCTTTTTGAATACAAAAGTTTTATGAGACACATTTTTATAGGAAAATTTTTGATATTTTTATCATATTCATTCATAAGACTAAATACGATTCGATAAATTACAGTACGTCACTATAGAAAATAACATTCTGCAGTCGTATGTAGCTGAAAAAAATTACGAACCATCGAAGGCACGTCACAATGAGGTTGCTGCTATTAGAGGTAAAATAACTGTGAACGTACTGTATAATAATATGATGAGAGTAGATCTGGAATCTCAAAGCCCTTATAACAAAGGTCAAGTGAAAATCTCGTGCGAAAAATGTTTGCTGAATTATCTCGACACAAAGATTTTCACGTCTAAGTACGGAAATAGAAATTCATTGCTCAAGAAGGTTTTGTGCTGTATTTATTGCTAAATCTACAATAAAAAAAAAATAAAATAAAAACATTACAAGCTGGGATCGCCGGATCGATATCATCATAATCTACAGACTTTCTTTTCCTGTGTGTCTGAAACAGAAATATTGTGATTAATGCTAATACCAACTATTATTATAGAGGACCTCAGCCGACGAAACTGAGATGTGTGACTACTAAATAATAATATATATTTTTAAGATGGATTGTCGAGTCCGCTGTTTTACATAACCGCTAGCTGTTTCACAAAACAGTTCCGTTATGTAAAACCACTAAATCAGCAAATTTTCAGCCAACTGCCACTTCAGTCCAACCAGCACTGGGCTCGCGTGGTAGATTGTTAACCCACGCCCTCTAGAAGAGAGGTGCCCTGTGTCCCAGTAGTAGGAACATTATAAGGTGATTATGTACATTTATTTAAAGGTTTGTAGCGGTAACTACAACGCCACATGCAAACAACGCGTCATACTGACGTCACGCAAATCCTGCATCTCGCAAGCAGAGTTTACCGCGCAATTAGCATAGATACAATTTCTCAAGATCAATCGTAGGGCAATTGCCCGCCAGACAACACCCGTCTGGTTGGAGGATCCTCCCTTTTCTATGGAGGATGAGTGAACTTTACACCCTGTTCCTCATAGCTCTAAAGGTTAACCCCGATTAACTTGTCAACGTGGCAGGCCCAGACAAAGATGGCGGGATGAGCTGGACTCCTTTGATAAAGATTGGTCCTTGGCAGCTCTGGACAGAGAGACGTGGAAAGAGAGTACGGAGCACTTTAACCAGCAGTGGGAAATTAACGGCAAAAAAAAATAAAAACTTGTCAACGCTAGAATAACCAAAACAGATTTAAAATTGTAAACATTTTACAAACAGGTTTCTTAAGCTCAAAAGTACTTTAAATTTTAAATAAGAAGTTCTTTTAGTATTTTGTTAAAACATTTCTCACTCAGCCAGATTTCTATTTATTTAAGCGACTGTAAATCTTAGGAGTCTGAGAGCTAGGATTCTAGACATAAATTAAAGTATTATGTACTTTGCTGTTCCGTGGGTAGAGTGGAATGATTTTATAAGCTGTAATTTTCCTGGAATAGTGCAGACTATTCTGCATTTAAGTAAAAAAAATTGATAAGTTTTATTAGCATTTGAGTAGACAGGTCCAGTCAGTCTGTGTGGTTCTTTCCTCAAAAGCAGATTTCAGACACCAATCTAGACATGGTCTTCATAATACATATTATGATCTGACCAAGGTTATGTCTGGACTTAAAAGAAAGTGTGACCTCTGAGCTTGTTTCGGCCTTTCTTAGGGTAGCCACATAGGAAACGCCGACCTCATCTAGTTTTTCAAATATGATTGACTTGTAAAAGTGTTTGTACACCAAAACTTACAGAAATAAAATCATAGCTAAGGATTTTTGCACCACTTCTTCCCAGCTAAAGCACTCAGGAAGTGGTGAAGGATTGGCGTTTTATAACTTATGGCACGTTCAAAAGTACTCATGACACGCTTGTCGATTAAGACGCCTATCAATCCAACATGCAGGAAGATGATTTATTTTTCAAGCCAGTGAGGATTGTTTCTGAATTGAGCTTGTAGTTCCTTTCACCGTTTTTCTCTATGATCTGCCCATCGATTCTGTAAAAATTTCACCGTGAAAAATTAGGTGATGAGCTTAGAGTGAGCTGTCTATAGTGTGAATCCCTTAGCATTAGTTGGAATGACAGCTCACTCCACGCTCACTTCACCTAAGTTTTCACGGTGAAATGGTTACAGAATCGCACTGCTGTAGTTTAGAACTAAGTGTACAAAGACACGAGCGATAGGCGTCGATGACAGAGGCAACAGCAGCCGTCAACCCTCGGTGACTGCCGTCGACAAAATTCTGCTTGCATATTTGAGTACGGTGTTCAAATACAAGAGTGGCATGTTGTCGACGGGTGTTATTGTCCTCAGTAGTAGCCGCATGTCGCTCGTATGGCACACTTACTATAGGTAAGTGTTACACACGAGCGACATGTGGCGACGACAGGGGCAAGAAAGAAATTACCTGGTATTATAATCTTGTAAAAAAACCCAACTACTACGAGAACAAAGCAATAATATTAAATATTTTTGGCACCCGTCTATTTTGGTCTACTATTTGTAGACCAAAATATACAGAACAATATTTACTCTATTATCTCGTTTATCTCACGCTACTAAGAATATAATCTTTCGATCAACAACAACCACCTTTTTAATAAATCTTGTTAAGCTGCGTAAATGGCAGTACTTTTCCGGACTCTCACAATTATAATAAAGGATTTTTTGTATTTTTAATTAAAACCGCCGCTAAATATATACACGCTTTTTAGTAGCACGTAAGGCTAGTATACAACATGTCCCGGAATTAACGCGCACCACCAAACATCCTAATTAGAATCACCTGCCAAGCCTTTTCCCAACTGTGTTGGAGTCGGCTGTCAGTTTAACCGGATGCAGCTAAGTACCTGTATTTTACATGGAGCGACTGCCTATCTGACCTCCACAACCCAGTTACTGGTTATCTACATACGCATACAGTGGCACACGTATTATTTATGGGGCTAGCGTAGTAAGTACTTTGTCCGTTTTGGTTTGATTTGATTGTACAGTAGAAGTATTTTTGGGATAGAAAATAACCTACATTAAAAATGTCAGAAATCGATTCAGTAAACGATTCTGAACAAACTAATACTTTCATCATCATAATCCGCCTATAATGTTCCCACTGCTAAGACGCAGGCCTCCTCTCTGTGAGTGGGCCATAATCCACCACGCGAGCCCTGTGCGGGTTGGCGGATGTCACATGTCTTCGAATTTTTGGTTCTAGGACATGCCGGTTTCCTCACGATGTTTTCATTCACCGTTTTAAGAACAATGGTGATGACATAATTTACACAAAGTAAAGTGCCTGCTCCCTAATTGCGTCACACACTATCAGTCTCAATCAGAATCATTTTGAAGAATATTGCTAATCCATTGCTTCATATGTTCGAAAAATATGTCTGCTCAACGACGTAAATAACTCAATGAATGTTGTTGAACTGTCAAAATGAATGCCATTGCTAATGTGTTACGGAATAACCCTGGTGCTTGGTTACGAACCCAGGCCCACGACCTACACGTCGCAGCCGTTACCACTGAGCCACCACTACTTTCATATCATCATCATCATCTGCTTAGCGTTTTCCCAACTACCTATATGTTGGAGTCGGCTGCCAGTCTAACCGGATGCAGCTGAGTACCAGTATTTTACATGGAGCGACTGCCTATCTGACCTCCACAACTCAGTTACTGGGTTATATAATACTACTTTCATTATGTGCATTAATTAAGCCACACATTGTATCTAGACACTAAATCTATCTCTCTTCAGTCTACTCACAGTGCCTGATGATCGCGTGAGACACTAAATTTTCTCTCTCAAAGGACGTTACCCCTGCAATATTTCGTTTAATAAGACCAGTTATAGTCCAAAGCTTTAGAAAGAAAGAAAGAAAGAAAGAAAAAGTATTTATTGCGACTCGTACAGGATCATAAACTAAACTAAACTAAACACAGTTAAAAGCGAGCTATCACCTAAAATTTAGTTCATTTCTTCCTAAAACTTAAGTACTCATCATTATGAAAAGAGAAGCTCACTCTTAAGGCTCCTATTAATATTGAAAGTCCTTGCTTTCGTCATATTCTAAAAACGTAAATACTTAATGGGACCCTGAAGTGATTTTATTCAAAGCATTGTAAGAAGTTTCCTCGAGTCGTTTAGTCTTTGAAGGCTTCGCTGTTGTGAATTGTGATGCTGATTTGTTTTGTTTGACGTTAATTAGTAACAATAGATGGTTGTTAGTGGGATAGTAGGTCTATAGATCAGAGTTAATTGTTCCCTATAATTTAGCAACATTTAGGACTAAGTTTTGTGATCCGATGGGAAATGTCAGAAATGAAATCCGGAAATAACAGATAGGTTTCACTATTCTCAGCGTATATTAGTCAGCGTCAGGCATTAGTTGTCTAACATTTATGCTGAACTGGGCCAATTTGGCGCAGCCGTGAGTGAAAATAAACAGGAAAAAAAATTGTATCGTGTGCTATTATTTTTTTTCGTGTTTTTGTTTGTTGTTTTTGTGTGTAAATTGTGTGACTCAAATAACCTGGATAAAACAAACTTATTTCCTTTCTTTCATTCTTTTCTTTTTACTCGAGTTTATGCTGCATGCGAGCGCTATGCTGCCTAGCCTTTTCGTAACTGGATATTTAGTTCGTGACACTTTTGATTATATTCTACTTATCGAAGTCATCACACAACCAATAATTACTAAGGGTGAATTTCACTGAACGCCAGCAGCACATCTAAACAGCAATCTACAGTCTATTCACAGTTCACTTTACCTCCGATTTTGCATCACTGTCAATATCACAGTGGTCTTTAACCTCGTGACAATAAGGTTGCTGTTGGGTTGCTGCAACTACTACAGCAATGAAGACACTGACATCTTTTGAACGTGGTTTAGATGTGCTGATCGCGTTCTACTTAATTGGTGAAATTCGCCTTAAGGGTGTGTAAGAAAATTTGCTTGTTTTAACACCATTTCTGGCCAAACTATGTGGATTTTCTGAAAGTATTCTCAAGGTCGCATTTCATAAATTTATTCGCTTTTGATTGGTCACTGTTCAAGAGACGTTTTGGGTTCAAACCATTAAAATTCAGCGAAAGTAATAATACGAATGCCATGTGTGATACACATGACATACATATTTGCTTTTAAGAAAAGTTACCAGTGATAAATGTTAGGCAAGTCAGTCTGAAAGTGCTATGAAATAGTAGGTAATATTTCAGGACACTACAGCAATCTTTTAACTTAAAAGCACCCTATACAAAACCCATTCAAACAAGTTTTTAAATCTCGCCAGATGTGTAGTTTCAGAAATGTTGACAATGTTAGAGTTTCATATTGTATTCAATGAAAAGAGTTACAACAAGATTAAAATTGTTATTTCGAAAGAAAAAGTTCAATGTTCGTGTCTGGTCTTGAGGGGTTGTTTAGATAGAATAAAAAAAAGATAGAAAACAAAAGAATCCTCTGGGATTCTTTTGTTTTCTATCTTTTTTCTAGTCCCACCAAATGGGTACCTTATGCAACTACATAGGTACATAATGGTGGAACATTAACGCGCAAACTGTTAATATGAATTCAGCACAATCATGATTCAAAAACCACAACACCAAGAAAAAAAAAGTTGCTGTTCCATACATTTTGACCTCGTAGGTATTGCATTTTTCTAGTAATCTGCCGATTTTTTTTTTTTTTTTTTTTGATAACCGATTATAATCATGACATGTGCTTACAGTGGTTACAGTTTGCGAGTAGATGTCACTCTATTACTTTGTTGGTAGGTATTTGGGTTTGCTAACTTACTTTTTGTATTTATTCAACCATTATTACAGACAAGAATACAGAAAATAAAACCTTTATAACAAAAAAAAAAAAAAAAAAACCGCCGAAAAAACTGAAAAGCAAAAAATAATAAACCTTTTTTATTTAACCTTAATAACTAAATTCTTAAACTAATGTACCTAAGTATACCTGAGTAATTTTGAGTCGGCGCCAAACAATCAATAAACACATCACTAAATTGCCTTAAATTGAAAGGGCGCCAACTCAAAATTATTTCAAAATATGGGACCAACTTTGGGTTATACCCTTTCCAATAAAAAAAAAGAATTATCAAAATCGGACTACTCTGTAAAACGTTATGCGTGGTCAAATATAAAAAATATATATAATGTATATAAACGCGTCGACTTGACAACCTTCCCCTTTTTTTTCGTCGGTTAAAAAGTAGGTGCAAACGTGATGAAATAAATATGAAATTCAGAAATAAGCTGAAGAAATCTCTTCCAGCATACCAGCGATAGGTTTTATATAATTTATGGAAGTGTTTCTGTGATATCTAATTTTCTAAGTAGCCTGTACTGTCCCACTGTAGGGCCAAGGATTAGTCCGTCAGTTAGATTATCAAAAAATATTGGACACGTATATTTTCTTTTGTCAATTATATAAAAAATTAAGAAGATATCGCCCGTTATATTTTCGCGTGACGTCACGCCTTGCTACACTTTTAGCATGGCGTGACGTCACGACCCCCCTCTCAAATTTTGACGCGCTTTATCTTTGTAATTTTTTGTTTGATTGACAAAAGAAAAAATACGTGTCGATTACTTTTCGATAACCTAACTGACGGACTAAATATAATTATTATTTTTTTACCCAGGAAGGAATCTACCCTATTCTGTCTTTTGCGAGTCAGTCTTCAGCCAGTCCTTACGGTAGGAGTCAAGTTCGTCCCACCATCTTCGTCTCGGCTTGTCGTGATGGCGTCGTGCGTTTAGCGGGACCCAATCGGTGGTTCTCTTAGCCCAACTGTCATCTGACATGCGGCATACATTTCCGGCCTAGTCCCACTTTAGTTAAGGAAAAAAAATCATTTTTTATTTATATCTTTTTCGTACTTACCAAGTGCCGGGGACATCTCATCTGCTCCTCTGTAGTGTCCACTAGAGAGTTGTGACCAGGGGGGTTCAGCGTAGGGAAATGGAACACCCAAATTGTTTTCGGCTGTAAAAGTAAAATTGGTATCAATTAAAATTTTCGTTGTTTTGAAATTATCTGGCGTAATCCAGAGCGGTCATTTGATGATTTCCAATCCAATAAAAACAAGGCCATCGGACCTTGCTTTTGAAAAATGGTAATTCAAATTGTGCGTACAGCATCGTACACGTGAAAATAGTGAAACATCTTAAATAAGATAGATTTAGTGTGAGAGACAGAGAGAGAGTAAGCCCAGGTTCCCGTTTTTCCCGCGGCGACTTTTTTTCGTGCCCTGATTTTCAACGCACTGCCTTTTTTTTTTTTCTGGATGGGAAATCATCAAATGACCCCTCCCGCTCTGGGTGGAGCGGAAGGGAGTGTCAGACTCTTACTGACTAAAACCCACCCGTGTTCCTTCCTTAGCCCTTTCTGTTCCAGGGCAGCGGTAACCCTTTCGGACGATCCCACCGCCCTGTCAACGCACTGCCTGCTTAGCGCTGGCCTGAGAGTTGAAAATCCAACAGTGTGTTTTTGACGCGCTTGGATGCGCTTTGTAGGATTCTCAATGCTCGGCTCAACAGCGAGAGTTGAAAATGTTGTGTGATAAAATCTCACCGCGATATTTTTACGTCCGTGCGGACATCTTTCTTCCCTCACATTGTCATCTCAAGCCATTAATTTGATCACTACGAGTATCTTTGTCTATGCGCCATTAGGTATCTCACTCAAGAAGATAAACCCAGCATATCAAGCTACCCGAAACTGTCAAATTTTCCCAATCAACCTTGTACTAATGCTTTAGCGATAAAGTTGAAATCTGTTAATGAAATTTGACAGCATGTAGTAGCTTGATGTGCTGGCGTCCGTACATTCAACATTACGTTAACCTTGTCAATCAAAAGTACAAGGCTGTCCTTATTTCGTTCTTAACTGTAACACTCACTCGTCCAAACTTGATTCTGTCCCTAGCTTCGTTATCAAGCTGTCTTTGAATATCGTCTGCATCATCAAATAGTGTGTTAGTCCTGGAACTGGTCTGGTCTTGTGAAAATCCTGCAGCCAACAAATATGTAGATTATAAAACTTTGATGATGATTATGGTAGCATAAGCATAATCAGCCTTTAATGTTACCACTGCTGGGACACAGACCTCCTCTCTGTGAGAGGGAGTGCATCGTAATCCACCACGTGGGCTCAGTGCGGGTTGGTAGATGTCACATGTCATCGAATTTTTGGTTCTAGGACATGTCGGTTTTCTCACGCTTTCCTTCACCGTTTTGAGGGTAGTGGTGATGAAACAATTTACATAAAGTAAAGCACCTGTCAGGCTTCAAACTTACGAACTACAACAAGTAAGCTGCGGTCGTGCCTACTGGGCCACCAGTGCTCTCATGATTTTGGTATAATTGTAATGTTTATTGATTTCTAACTATCTATCTATTTAGCCCGTAATGCCACATTGCGGGGCAAAGCCTCTCCCTTTTTCACGTCTCTCCTCTGCCATGACGGGCCAGTCCTTTTGATAGGAGTCATACGTCTCCATCTTCGTCGCGATGTCGCCTATCATTTAATGAGACCCAATCGGTGGTTCCTTTTTTATTGTTATTTCTAGCAAAGGAATTAGTTTTGATCCGTTGTCAAATATTTGCTTACCTGTTCCATATACTTATGATGTTCGCACCGAAATCTACCGATTACATCCTAAGATTTAATTATACAAATATATCTCCACTGTTTAATTATCTTTCATATATTTTCAGATGAAATATACTCGAAACGAACGACTTTATATCCAGTTGGGAGTACTTAATACTTTGTTAGAACGTCGTAAATTAAAAGCAGTAACTAAAATATTTTTATCATCTTAATTATCTAAAAAGTTCCGTTATTACCTAAGTAAGATAAACTGTGAAATAATCCAATGTCCCTGACCTTGAAAGTTTTTTTTGAACATTTTTTTATGGAGCAATAATAATGGTTATTAAGTAAATTATAGGTCTCGGTTCTGGTCGTAAAGTAAAACCTGAATTATCTTTTCCCACCAAGTGGAAATTGGCGATAAAATTGGGGTATTCTTCAATAAACCCTAATATTTTATCACGAATCAGGGTAATATTGGTAATATTATACAATGTTTATAGAAGAGATTGAATTCATTGGTAGGTACTTATTATATTGTCGGAAATAGTAAATGGGAAAATGAATTTATGCCAACCATAATGGCGGGGAGAATTTGAATAATTGGGAAAATTTGAATTATTGGCAACATTGTACGCATAACAATGTTGGGAAATTACTGTAATCAGCAGCCCTTACAACTACAAAAAATGAACGCATTTTTTTCTGACGACCATCAAATTGAAAGACAACGGGCCTCGTAAATTCTATGGTAGAATAAATAAAACCGTGTATAAGTCATTGGATTAAGAAAATAACGTACTACAATTATAATGATCTTTATGGCTCTTGAATAGTATTGACAGCTGGCGTTGTTTGTAAATATTTCTGAAAGTGTTTTGTGAAATCGTGTTATATATATCTTAATATATATAAATCTCGTGTCACAATGTTTGTCGTCAATGGACTCCTAAACCACTTAACCGATTATAATAAAATTCGCACAACATGTGCAGTTTGATCCAACTTGAAAGATAGGATAGCTTACATCTCAATTTATGATCGCAATATTATTTAATTGCAATTTCATTTTCACATATAAACTGTTCTACCTACTTTCCTGTCAAACATTTGACGATCGTCCCTTCGGTACGCTAGACTCGGGTCCACTCGAATTGAAGCACGTATTAAATTAAGGGTTTTGAATAGTGTAGGAGTAGGGTAGAAGTAGGGTAGGAGTAGGGTAGGAGTAGGGTAGGAGTAGGGTAGGAGTAGGGTAGGAGTAGGTTAGGAGTAGGGTAGGAGTAGGTTAGGAGTAGTGTAGGAGTAGGGTAGGAGTAGTGTAGGAGTAGGGTAGAAGTAGTGTAGGAGTAGGGTAGGAGTAGCGTAGGAGTAGGGTTTGAGTAGTGTCGGAGTAGGGTAGGAGTAGTATAGGAGTAGGGTAGGGGGTAGCACACCACGCGAACGAAGTAGCGCCGGGCAGCTAGAAATAATTTATATGGCAAAACAACGTTTGCCGGGTCAGCTAGTAAAATAATAATTATTAAAAAGATTTATTGTTCAACTAGGACATGATTACATGGCTATAGAGCACGAGCATAAAGTTTCTTAATCTAGTTAGTGGATGCCGTACTGCTCTCCTAGATAGGTTACAAAATAACCTGTGTTTACGAGAAACAAATGGAAAATCAAGATGGCTCCGTTAATTCTGATTTTCGCTACGTGCCAAATAATTATTGTACAGCTAGAGCTTATGAGATGCCTTGACAATCCAATGACAATGTCTTCCCCTCTATCTACTTTTACCACCTTTTATCAGATGGCATTACAGGCTGAATAACTGGATGTTTGGCCTCGGCGTTGACAAATGGCTGCCATAAAATTGCCTAGAAAATAAACGGACAGATTCCAATGATTTGTTGGTTCTGCTCCACTTATTCTACAAAGGATTGTTTATTATCTTTGAGATACTGTGACATTGAGACCCGAATCCTTATCGAAACGATCCTTCTTAGTTTCAACTTAAAATAATGGTAGGGGAAGTTTGTAGTAAAGATTTTTGGTAAAATTTATTCATGTAAAGTGATTAAAAATTTAGGTTTGTTTTCAATCTTATTTTTCAGGACAAATTAAGATATTGAGAGGTGCCACCTACACTTTAAGGGGAGCCCTAAAACGTAGGTGGCCTCAGTGGTACCTCGCAGACAGGCGCGACGTGACAGCGCGACGCGATTCTAGCAGAACAATCTCTATGAAAACTCTATGGAAATTGTTCTACCAGATTCGCGTCGCACCGTCTCGTCGCGGGGAGTATTTTAACGTGAAAGTTACAAAAACAAAACACCCTTTTATTGGTCAACGGATGTTGGAGTAGAAATAGCAAAATACATTCAGAAGGTTTTTTAACCTACAATGAGCGGAAAATGCTTTCAACTCCCTTATATTGAAAAATATTTTAAAGAGATCAAAAAAAAATTATCTTTTTTGTATCTCTATGTTTACGATGGAATTTCAGCATAAATACATAACTCTATTAAGGCCCAAAGTGAAAAATTTAAAGGTATTTTGTGGTATGGGGAGTTTTGAAACGGCTTTTTATAAGATTTGCAATATCGAAAACGTTTCAGTAAAAAATCCGCCAGTATGATGTAATTTACAAAATCCTGTACAAAAATATTGGAACCTATTTATAACCTACGTTTTGCAGGAGATTGGTGTTGATCTCTTTCGTTATTTATTATTATTATCCATTATTATTTATTTATATATTTCTAAAACACTTAACATATTTTACAATTTGGTTTTAGCCACACAACGAAAACCTCTCTGGGTTAATTTTACAAAAATATTAATTATTACAATGATACATAGGTAATAATACTTTTATAATGACGAAAATAGTTTATAGGTACACTAAACTGTTTGACATTATGTTTAAAACTGTTTGGCACTATATTTGAATTTCACTTGAAATGTTAATTAATAATACATAGTTCTTTGTATTTGTATGTAAATTGCATGTGTATTTATTCAACACAATGTAAATTGTTTTATGAATAAATGAAATGAAAATCGGAAATTAAATTAATAGATACGTAAATTAAGAGACATTTTGTGTAAGGAAACATTTTGATTAACAAATGAATACCCAAGTTTAGTAATTATTTACAGAAGATCTCTAAACCTACGGTTTCCTAGAAGAGGCCACCATTTTACTGATGGCCATAATGAAAATCTGACATTTTCACTAGTATTTTTACGGTGTCAAAAACGCTCTGTGTTTGGAAATCTATTATTGTGTTACCGTTCACTGCTTTCTTAGGCAACCAAAGCTTGAAGTTGGCAATAAATTGATACACTTCTAAGTGTGACAGGTGGCTATAGCCATCACCATCAGTTGGACTCTTTGACAACCTATGCGTCAAACAGTTACATTGAGTTAATAGAAAATAGTATTAATAAATAGCCTAAAGATTTTTGATATTTCGTTAGAAGCAAGCAACAGTCTCCATAATACATTTCCATCGGTTATGAAGTATGGATATAGCTCTTCAGGACAGGGTGATGAAATATGCAACCTGTTCACTGAAGTTTTTAAGTTTAATTTTCTCCAGAATACATTGTCTTTATAGCAACATGCATTGTCTTTATCAAACGTCTGCCTCTGATATACGCTCTAATGAATTCTGCGAAACTGAGGTACTGAAACTGCTAAAGGCTCATCATATGCCTAGCCTTTCCTAACTATGTTAGGGTCGGTTTCAAGTCTAACCGGATGCAGCTGAATACCAGTATTACACATGGAGCGATTACTGGGTAATACGATACTCCTTGGTAAGACTGGTTGTCAGACTTTCGGGCTTCTTCCGTAAATACTGAAACTGCTAAAGGCTATTGACGTGAATTCAGCGGGGCCAAATGGTGTGTAAGATCACTATACATCAGCTGTAAGTTTCCCGAATAAAATAAAATGAAATATGGCAGCTTCATTCCATAGTACGAATATGTTGCAGATATACCACCCGTATTCGTAATACGTCTGAGCCTTCCATCTAGAATTTTACGCTGAGTGACATTTTTCTAACAAGCTGACGGCTGCCAATGTGTGTCAGCGCTGCAGCGCTTGATAAACGACTGCACTGGAGTAACACCAGACGTTACATCACTCGTAATATCTAGATTAAAAAAAACTTTTTAACAAAAAAGTTAAACCACCGAAAAAACTGAAAAGCAAAAAATAATAATCCTTTTTTATTTAACCTTAATAACTAAGTTCTTAAACTAATGTAAGTATACCTAAGTAATTTTTAGTCGGCGCAAAACAATCAATAAACACAGATCACGCCAAAATCGGACTACTCTGTAAAAAGTTAAACGTGGTCAAACAAAAAAAAAAAAATATATATACGCGTCGACTTCAGAACCTCCTCCGTTTTTTTTCGTCGGTTACAAAGAACACTGGCTTCCACAAACTATTAAAGAGTAGCCACTCTCCTACTGGTAACACCGTCAACAAACTTACCCGTTTTCCCTACGGAATTTTCATAATTATTAACGTAGTTCCTACAATGTTATTAAAGTAAGCATGTTGGTTTAGAACAAGCTCTGGAGCGAGGGACGCTATCCTACCTGAATGCAAAATTCATGGGATAGAATTTCCACTGAAATGTAGGCAAGGTGTCCCAGATTTTTTATATCAACCTAGAATCTATATACCTAAATATTTTTGAGTATTGTATCCGCATAATCCGTATGGCAAAAGTCAATTTTTCACGAAAACGAAAATACCTGGCATAGTCTTATTACTGAAAATTATGTACGTTTACAGACATATATGTTAAACATGGGCTACAATCCGAATCATTTTGAAGGATATCGCTAATAAATTGCTTCATATATGTTCGAAAAATGTGTCTGCTCAGCAACGTAAATAACGCAATAAATGTTGTAGAGCTGTCAAAATGAAGGCATTGCTACTGCAAGGCGCCATCTCCACGGGCGAGAGAATCGCGGCAATAGTCTCGCCGTGCCATCTAATTCTCGCCGCGATGGTATCGCCGTGTGGAGACACGTTCTAAGAGAGTGTATAGAAATACGTGCCACGACGATAATATCTTCGCGATTCTCTCGCTCGTGGAGACAGCCCCTTAGTGTGTTACGGAATTACCCCACAGATCTATGAGAACAATCGACGCCACGTCGCACAATTCGTAGGGCCGTAGGGTAGTCAATCTTTTTGTCAATAAAATAAAGACATGGTACCAAATATCGTCTCACAACTAAAACTCACTTGGGTTTACGGCAATTACGCCACGATTATGATTTATGATGATTTTGCTAAAACATGATTGTAAATATCTCAAATAACTCATCCACACATTAATTTTCGTAACGAAGTAACAATGTTTCAATTACCTTAGAATTCACACAGAGTTTACATGAATGATAGCACACGCTAATTACAAAATTCTGAATACGTGTAATGAAAATGACAGGTACAGCTTTTGAATGCCTGAAATGTACTCGTAGTAAAATACAGCTACAATTACAAATGCACACAGAATAGGAACAGGTCGACTCAAATTTTCTTTCTGATAGTTGTGTTTTAAATGGCACACAATTTACCGTGGTAGCTAATTAGCAAAAATAAGTATTTTCCTGACTTTACGAAGTTGTGATGCCCATTGATGGCTAAATAATAACAGCCGCGCAGGTCGACCGATCAGGTTAAGCTACGCTTGCCGCATTTGATCTGTGAATGGGTGACCATCTTAACATAACGAGACCCCTCCGTGCCTCGGAAAGCACGTTAACACGTTGGCTGTCATAGGTGGATCTTTCACAGTATTTACGGCAGTCAGAAGCCCGAAAGTCTAACCACCAGTCTTACCAAGGGGTATCGTAATACCCAGTAATTGGGTTATGGAGGTCAGATGGGCAGTCGCTCCATATAAAATACTGGTATTCAGCTGCATCCGGTTAGACTGGAAGCCGACCCCAACATAGTTGGGAAAAGGCTAGGCAAATGATGGCTTTACGAAGTTGTTTAGACATGTACAAGCGTTGTAGCATCCAAAATCACTCCATCAAAGTACCAACAAAACCGCTATAACCGAAACGATCTTCAAATCCGGTACAGTTATTATCTGCCTAGATGGACGAGCCGGAAAGCCTCATAGGTAGTTGGCATACGTCCAACCGCGCGACCCGGTTTACGCGAATTTATCTGATGTCCTACAACCTTTGACTAGTCGAACATATTTTCAAATATGTGATACCTACATATATCTCTACAACATGAAAGAACGAAGGTTTTGTTGTCTCTATTTTTGCATTGGAAAATTCTCTTAAAAGAATCGGGATTGACATCATTATTTATTGTTGTTGTGAGCTGTGACCGAAATTGAGTGTTTTTTTTTGTCTTTTATTATTTATGTTCCCTTCTGTTTCTAAGTTTTTATAACCATTGTTGTGGTGAATATGAATTTTTAAAACAGACAGCAACATCATTGATTAAAAAAGAATGCTGATTACTTGCGATATTTCAGATTAACAAAATTTTGAACCTCAATTTAACCTTTCCACACAGTTCGCATTCAGATTGGCTCATGGGTAAATGATAACAACCGCATGAGTCGATTGATTAGGTTAAGCTAAGCTTACCGCGGTTGGTCCGTGGATGAGTGAACATCTATTACATCGAGACCCGTGCCTCGGAAAGCACGTTAAGCCGTTTGTCCCGGCTATCATTCGCGTTACTTAGTAACTAAGTTGTGGAGGTCAGATAGACAATAACTCCATGTAAAATACTGGTACTCAGCTCTTCCAGTTAGACTTAAAGCCAACCGCATCATATTTGGAAAAAGGTTAAGTAGATTGATACAGTTCACATTCATTACTTCTAACAAAATCAACGTCCTTACTTGGCAGATAGAGCGAAAATTTCGATTAATTCAGACACAGTAATCAATACGAGCCCAACTGCCCAACCACATTAGAATCTAAATTGGATCGGATTAATGTCACGTTTTGGGGCAACAAATCATAAAGCTGAGCACGCACTGATCGCAGCTTCGAATGGACGAAACCTTCATTAATTTGTTTCGACCAATTTCGATAGGATATTGTTTTTAACGTGAAAATTTTTCTAATTAGTCACGTTAAAAAACCTTTCGAAATTGATATGATGTTGTTATTGATATTTTGTTTTGTATTTTAGAATTTTCAATCAAGATTAATTGAACGAGATTGGAGCAGGTAAATTGGATCATACTGCGGTTTAGATATTTAAAGAGCTAACGCACGTGTGGCAATCAGATTTGTTAGTAATATTACATTTGAGTCCTAAATGAAAATGCTACTAATAGAGCTGCTGCTTCACCCTGCATGTCCTTATACAAAACCAATGTTTCTGGAATGTCATCTTAATTTTATTTGTGTATGGATGATTCTTCTTAATGTGATTCTGTGAGGTGGACAAAAAAAACCGGCCAAGTGCGAGTCATTCTCGCGCACCGAGGGTTCCGTACAATTTAAAATTATTAAAAATATTTTTATTATATGATGTAACTAAAACTTTACGGTTTTCGCTATTTTTCCTTTATCTGTGTTATAAGCCGTTGCTTCGTACCAAATTTCAGGATTCTGAGTTCACGGAAAGTACCCTGTAGGTTTTGATTCCCTTGCGAGTGTCGAGACAGCTGTGCTGCTGGGGAGTTTGTTGCGCCACTTCTCCTTCCCAGCGATAGCACTAGGAAGTGGTGAAGGGCGGGCGTTTTTGGGGGACTGTCTTTTGTAATTTTGACGTTCAAAAAGTGCTAATTCTCAACCTAATTTGAATAAATTACTTTTGATTTTGATTGTGAATCCTAAAAACGAGCAGTGCTCTACTTTAGCCCTGGATCGAAAGAACCGGAAGTCATGGGTAGAGGTCTTTGCCCAGCAGTGGAGTGATGCAGGCTAACAGTAGCAGAATGTGACTCCAAGTTTAGTGACATTCACACTAAAATTGTATGTCTCTTAAATATTTCAAGTTCTGTTACAAAAATAACATAGATAACAAATTTAATAAAATTAAAATATTCCTCGATCTTATAACAAAACGAGAGGATCTTTATGACACAACATGGTTTTATTGTTGTAATATTAACTTATTTGTTTATTTTACTTCGATGGTCCTAGTTTATCATTTTTGTTTAAATCAAATAGACAACCGCTATTTACCCGACAGCTGTTTGCTGTTGGGGGCAAGGCAAATCAGGTTAACGAAATGTGTAATTTTCGACATGATAGCCTATCAGATTATTGTGACAGAATGTTACAGTTAATGCTACCAGCATTAACTGTTAGACAGCATAGAATTTGGACGATATTACATCAGGCATTTATAATAACAAACATAATATTTATTTCTATAGAAATGTAAAAAATTCTACAATAAGTTAGTTAAGCTTTTAATTTAGTTCCTAGCATAAATAGTGTATTCAATTTCTTATGTTAATAAAAAATATGTTGTTTATAAAAAAGTTTAACAGAAATAGATAGAATGTCTTTAAACAGAGAGAAATGGAAAGAGAGTAGGGACTTGTGCCTTGCGGTGGAACAGCACAGGCTTTTAATAAATAAAAAATTGGTCTAGTTAAATTTTGGTCAATGGATGTAATAAAGGATATACCGTACGCGTAGTTAGACGTAGTATAATTACTAAACAGCTTAGCAATAAATTTTAACTACTGAAACTAACCGAGAACCTAATTAGATTTGCACACAAAGCGAGGCATTAGAACCATGTAGCGGGGCTATGCACGGACATACAAAGTCACGTTACAAAATGTTTATATTCATTAATATCACGCGAAATAATTCTTCGTTTTATGTGCAAATCTTCTAAACAGTAATTCGAAAAAGCCATCAGTTTGAAATACCTGTATATCCGGATGCTTGAATGTGTATAAAAAGTAAACAACATAGCGTAACCTTTGGTATCCTTTTCTGAAACATATGATTTAAAAAAATGCTCACGTTTTCCCTACAAAACTCAATTTTAACGTGTAAATTAATATTTCTGTTTTATCGTACGTGGTAGTGATTGCATTTGTAAAATCCAAAAAAAGGTTTTGACATTTAAAATTATAACCTCATTTTTATTAGTTTTTTCTTGCGTTGCTTGACAGGTTGTCAAAAAGTGGCCAGTATCATTCTGATTTGGCAAACACTTTTTGGATACTAGAATCTCTACAGAGTCCTATTTAAAGGGTATAAAACTCGAATAAAATGGCTTGATTATGATAGGAAAATCTCAGTACTCCAGCTCAGGAAAACAAATGATTCAATTCTTAATAGTAAAAGGTCGACCTAAGTTGGTAGGTACCTCCGTCAACATTTTAGTAATGGAAGGAAGGAAGTGTGGTTGGTACTTCCTGCCTTATTAAATTCCAGAAAATAATGAATTAATAGTTGCTTGGTGTTTGCTTCAGACTATCTTAATTGCCAATTAATAAAAGGTCGCCAATTAAAGGGTTTTACGAGATTGTCCTTTGAGCAAATTAATTAGAAGTTTCTCTGAGTTCCTACTTCGAAGTAAAGTAGCTTATAAGTCAAAGTTATTACGGGCTCTATATTTATAAAATGATAGTGAAGATTTCTAGGTCAGGGTTCTGTGATTAAAATAAAATTTTATATAGAGCCTGTATTACTTGAATGCCCCGTTGGTCTCATAGTCGTAATCGCGACTGCTGAGCGCGGGGTCCTGGGTTCGATTCCCGGGTCGGGCAAAAGTGTTATTGGGTCTTTCCGATGGGAATTTCTTAGTAACAGCCCCGAGTTTGGAAGTTGGCAGCGTGAGATGTCCCCGTGCAAGCAACTTAAGAGGGCGCACACAGGTCCACTAGCGCCACTACTTTAAAAAAATATATCTCGTGACTGAGAACGAATTATCTTTTCTTTCTTTCTTTTCTTTTTTTTAAAAACGTTGCCCCACACTAGGAATTTCTCCTGTGTCGTGGGTGCGTTTACAGACATATAAAATCACATACACAAACAGCCAGACCCGGAACAACTAATTGTAGGTCATACAAATATTTGTTCCGTGCGGGAATCGAACCCGCGACAAGCACCGCAGCAGTCAATCGCTTAACCACTGCGCCAACCGTGCCGTCAATTATGAAAATCTGCTCAATCAAATCAAAAATACGACATATAGGAATGTAGCCGCTTTTCTTTAGATCGAATTTTGTTGCTTCGTGTCTCAATATGAAACTTAATAAAAGGTATTAGAAAATTCTAGAAACACTTACCGAGGTCGCTCATTGAGCAGATTTTCATAATTCCTTCTCTGTCACGAGATATTTTTTGTTTTAAGTAGTGGCGCTAGTGGACTTTTGTGCGCCGTCTTAGGCCGTTGTATTGTATTACGAGAATTGCCACTCTGATCTCTCTCCGGTCGTGACGGATTGCCGTCCCATCGGACTACGAGAATGAGGAAAGATAAAGTCCACCTGTCCACGCCGAAGGCTGGTCTCCGCTGAGATTCGTTGCCATGTCTGAAATTCGGTCTGGAGGAATTTATTATAGATTTCGTCGGCTTATTGCAAGAAGTCACTAAGTGACATATTCACTATTCTGAGATAAACGGTATTTTAGTTCGATTCAGTTAGTGGTTATGTTGATTTGCCCATATTATCCTAAAATATAATTACGGAGAAATTAATGAGTTTGTGCCTTTTCTAGAATGTGTCAAAAGAAGTCCGCTATAGATAAAAACGTATTTAGTGTTTTTTTGCAGTTATTGAGTTCTTGCAATAAGCCGACGATTTATTCCTTTAAAATAATTCATGGAAATTGAAAGATCGATTACGGAAACATAATTGGAAAGTGTTTTCCTTGAGTTCTTAATTTTCAATGTAGTTATATGAAGACGTTATATTAAGAATTTGAATAAAAATCTTACAGAGTAGAAGCTACGCATGCTTTTAATGTTCCCACTGCTGGGACACAGGCCTCCTCTCTTTAAGACGGAGTGGGCTGTAATCCACCACGCGCGCCCAGTGCGGGTTGGTAGATGTCTTCGAATTTTTGGTTCTAGGATATGCCGGTTTCCTCACGATGTTTTCCTTCTCCATTTTGAGAGCAGTGGTGATGAAATAATTTACACGAAGTAAAGTGCCTGTCTGGGTTCTAACGCTCAACCTATAACTCGTAGGTAAGTCGGAGCCGTGTCCACCACTGGGCCTCCACTGCTCTCAGCAAGTAATGACTATTAAAGAAAGCTACGTTAAAATAATTATTATTAACGTGAAAATACAGCTTTTATTTTCGTTGTACAGTCACGAGCACCAATATGTCAACACTTGGCCTCTTTCAAATGCGATTTTTTCGTGAAATAACGAATGCAACGTTGAAATACGACACATTACACAAACCTATGGGTTCGAAAATGCTATGTTCGTAACAGCATAATATTTTATTAAAAAACAAAGGAGTAAATCGCTTTTGAATAAAGCCGAGTGTATACATACTTTTGCTCGTGACTGTACATTGACAAGACAAAAGTCTCGACTACGTGTCCTATGATATTCTCCTAAGCATATTCTTATTTCCCGCACCTCAACACAATCCCAAGCCAGGTTTATTCATATTCAGGGCTCAATTTCAGCCGAAAAAGACGAAACCAATAAGGCCGAACACGTCTTTGGGGACCAACCCGATCACGTCTTTAGTTCTATCTGGCCAAAAGTAGTTTTTTGCCTAAAATATTTGCACCCCAAAACGTGAACCCATTCTGTACAAAACGAAGGAAGAGGGAAGGCCTTCGGGCGTGAATATGATGAATGGACTGGGATGTATGTTTTACCTAGAACGAAATAAATTATGCGCGCCAGTCTCGTAACGAAATGTCGTGTTTATTTTGCTTCCTGAAGAAATTCTTGATATTTTTTAAATATGAGCAATGTTGTGTGGGTTGATTCTACTATTGTATTGTTATGAAAGTAACCCTTCCTTACACATCCTAGTATCCTACTAATATTATAAACGCGAAAGTTTGTGAGGATGGATGGACGGATGTTTGTTACTCTTTCACGCAAAAACTAATGAAAGGATTTTGATGAAACTTTCCTGGAATATAGCTTATACATTGTGGCGATTAGGTTATCACATGAATTGAAACCACGTATTCTACATAACGTATATTAAACATACACAATTAAAATAATTAATAACAATTAACATTTTAGCCGTGGGACCTTGTTTTAGTTTCAGTATTTACCTAACAACATTAAACTTAATTTGTGTTTACTTAGTAACAATAACATAAAGTTTGTGTTGAATTCTTGATACTATTGCCTCACGCGTATCTAGTGACGATGTAGTAGTACTACTAGTTCTAAGTAGTAGACTAGTCATTCAAAATCTAGTCGCAGTCTCATTTCGGCGACAAAGAAATGTCAAAAGCTTGTCAAAATGTAGGGAAATTAGAGGTATTTTTGACAGATTGAGACTGAGATCAGACTGTGAACGTTCTTAAAATTACGAGAATTGCCCCCCAGGCCTGGTACACGCGCGTCAATTGCGAGCAGTATACACCTGACCTTTCGTAGTATCTTATACCAAATTCAAAAAGAACTGCCCAGCTGTGAAGTTGTACCACGAAGTAAATATATAGGATCGGACTGCCGATACAGCCACTGGTATCGTATTACCCAGTAACTGGGTTGTGGAAGTCAGATAGGCAGTTGCTACACGTAAAATACTGGTATTCAGCTTCATCCGGTTGGACTGGAAGCCGACCCAACATAGTTGGGAAAAGGCTAGGCAGATGATGATGATGATTGCCAATGATGGTACTATCCAAAATCTGCTCTCTTTCTTTGAGAGTAACTGTTGTGTTAGCCAAATAATATTAAATCATAAACTAGTTTCTACCTGCGACTTCGACTGCGTAAAATTATTTGTTGCCCTGCCCAACACCGTCGTATCGCATCGTCTGCCCGCGCTATTACTTAGTTTTCGCTTAGCGTTCTTTCTTACTTTTTAACTTTGCTCGGCTCCAAGGATTCCTAGCGTGATGCTGTGTATAGCCTTCCTCAATAATTGCGCTACCAAATGCAAAAAAACAAAACAATTCCGATTTATAGATTGGCGCGTTCAAACAAACAAACTCTTCAGCGTTTTATTAGTATAGATAGATTAAAGAATAATTTATTCGTTTCCAAAATACAACAAAAACAATGTTCTAGTGTGCTGTAACAAATTAATCATGTGATAATACACACAAAACTTTTTACATAAACCACGGCGTCCGCGAAACGAACGATCGCGAACCTTAATTTGCTATTTATTTTATTACATTATTTGAACAATGTAACATCGGAGACAAAGGAACACCCTTTTTTTAACTCATAAACGACCTGTACGTACCTAATTGCTAGAAAACATTCAAAAATTTGAAGAATTTCATAAAAAAAAAAAAAAACTTATAAGTCAGGGTGTGAGTTGAATATATAATAAACAAGGAAACGGTATAATATCTCATTCTCATAGTTCAGGGAACAACATATTTCACGTTTATTATCTGAAGTGTTTTCATACGAGTTCCCCTTCCGGCCCTCCCGGGTATAAATGCATTTTTGAACAATAGGACACAGTTTCCATTCTGTTATAAAGGTCCTGACTACAAATTAGAATGGTTTTGTCTCTTTGTTTGGTTTTGATTAATGTATTTACCGCAATGCGTTTAAACGCTATATCAATATTGATGATGTCTGTAATGAAACAATTTTTGACTTAGATGCTTGCAATATACAGTAGTTGGATTTTTGACATGGGACAGCAGCTTAGGTACCGAAGCAACAGGAAAACGATCTCAAGAGATTAATCTTAACTTTTTGAGAATTTAAGGCCAGTGAACGCTTTGTCTAGTCTTAGTTTGTCTTAGTTTATTCATTAAAAATAAGTGCGTAGGTAATGGTCAACGCACAATGACGGAAATTTCTCCGATTTCCCCAACTATTGTCAACTATTCGGGTTGAAATAGGGTTGTTTCCTGGGTAAACAAAACATAATTATATTTAGTCCGTCAGTTAGATTATAGAAAAATAATGGACACGTATTTTTTTCTTTTGTCAATCAAACAAAAAATGACAAAGATAAAGCGCGTCAAAATTTGGTCGTGACGTCATTTGATTGTAAAACTGTCGCAAGTCAGTGACGTCACGCGGAACTTTAACGGGTGATATCTTCGTCATTTTTTTATATAATTGTCAAAAGAAAAAATACGAGTTCAATATTTTTTGATAATCTAACTGACGGACTATTTAGATTTTTTAGGAAACTAGCCTATTGTGTAAAAACTATGCGTCGATTCTGTACTTATACCTCCTGTTATATTGTGGTTTTTTTTTAATATATTATTGTTTTTACATGCTGTGTCCATCGCTTAATATTGTGCACTTGGCTTGTAGGTATGTTTGCTTGTGTTAATTTGATTGAGCAGTGTAACGATTGTAGATAGACCATTATATAAAAAAGGGTCCCGTAGTCGGTATGAATTCCCCTATTTAGTCTATTTTATAACTATTTTATACAAGAACTTTGTTCTTGACATTGTAGTTGAAATAATGTTCTCCCATATATGCCAAGGTCAATTCTCAATCTCAGTTAAAACATTTCTGACTAGCAAATAAACATTCAGGACAGAATTTTAATATTTCATAATGAAATACGTGTCCTTTTATTTTATATGTCCGCCCTTTCACAAAAGGCTCCTTCGCCTACATAAAACCCTTTAGCGTCTACCTCCACTATTATAGCTTTATTGAGAACCAAAAGTAGTAAAATTTTGTGTTACTGAACTTGTCATTAGCACAAAATTTAATTAACTTTACACAATGAGAATACACGTGTAAAGTTAATGTTAAAGTCAAAGGCAATCAAATTTCCTCTCCAGGAAACTGTACTGTCAAGGAAAAACAAAGAAAATAAAAGGAAAAACTTTTCTTGGTCCTTCGAACTTTATTTACTCACGATTTAGTATGAAAAAGGACCAATTTAAAGAGAAAATAGTCCTCCATCAACTAAGTAAATATAAAAAGAGTAGTTTTTGCTTAAGTTTCATTTTTTTTATACCGGAAAATTTGACATATTTCTTTCAGGAAGTGATAGTATGATTTGCAACAATTAAGCACCCCATAAAGCCTAGACGAAAATTCATGGAATATGAGAAAATTCAATAATCATGTATTTTTTTTACATCCTTGAATTCGTCACTAAATAGCAGTTTTCTCTAAACACTCTCAAATTGAATTGCCTTCATTACTATTCCATTGGGTACCTAATACTTCAACAGACCTTTCGATGAAACCAAATTTTCTAAAACATCAAACAGTTTAAAGTTAAAGTTACGTCCTTGAAGGAATGTATCAAATTACAAGTCAATATCTCAGCTTTGCTGTAAGAAAATAAACTATGTAGTAAATCAGTTCTCAGTGTTCACATAAATTAAATAATCCTATATAAATAACTGCGCAACTTTAAATAAATAAAGTTCAATTTGACAACATTTTCCATTTCAGTATCTGAAATTGTCAAGCGAGTGTAGCGAATGCTCATTCACTTGTATGTAAAGAGGTCTTTATCAATCAACAAACATAATATTATGTTATTTTAATTCAGTATAGAATAATAAATCAACAAGCTTTTATTTAAATTCGCTAAAAAAAGAAAATATCCTTTGATTCCAATTAAGCTTATCATTTTGTTACATGTTACAATGTTATATGATAACTAAACTTTTGGTGTATTACTGCGTATATAAAATGTAGGGTCTGGGAGTCTACTCCGAAGTAGTATCGGCCGAATGTTCGGCCGTTTCCTGCTACAAAGTTACTATTTGTTTCGGTCGGTTCCGATCCTACACTCCTACACTCTTTACACTCCTCTTCGAATATTGACTATGGTCCCGACCCAACTGAGCCGATCCGAATTTTTTTCGCATTTTTCAATAATATTCGGTTCGGCCATGTGTCGGTCCGATCCGAACATTCGCACTTTGCACTTCGGAGTAGACCCCCAGTACTGTTAACCGTTGAGGAGTTCCCTCGACTGGAGCCAATCCTGGGTGAAGAATATAAGTTGTAAGAATAAGTTATTGTTGTTGTTGTTGTTGTATTCTTTGTAGTTACAAAGAATAAGTTGTAAGTATGACTATGGTTCAGTTGAACCAACATGTAAAATTTCGACTCCGTAGATTTTAATTAAGCTAACAAGATTCGACCGAAACTAACAAAAAACCATCGCAAGTTAAACAAAACCTTGTAAAAACAAATGAGATCATTATTCGAGCAAACAGAATGGTTTACCAAAGTTCTATTTACAATTTTTGAATAAACAATCGAATCCGCAAAACCCAATATCGCCTGCAGCATAGATACGAGTACCATGTTTAAACGCAGAGTACATCGAAAGTTCATACTTTGAACTTTTAACGCTTCATTGAAAACAAACCACATTGAGTTTCTGGAACTCCTTTTGTTATTGAAAGTTTCAAGCACATTTATTGCTTCAAAACCACGGAGTACAGAAAGTTCAAAACTCTGTTTTCTAAGCAGGATGAAATTGGAAACATGTGCCAAATCGAAATAGGAGGTGCAGTAACTGCTACATAATCATGTAAAATGGTAATTTCCTAATTCGTCTTAGTTAGTGCAAACTAAGTTATTGCCTTCAAGTAGACGCGAATTATCGTAGTTAGTATCGTAGATTTTTTTTTAAATTATCAAAATAAACAAGAAAATTAAAGTATCAATTTTAGCGCGCGCCCAGTAATCAATCTATTCATTGCAGAGTTTACATATTTGATATTTACGAAATATTTGACAGCTCTTTGCGACGTTTACAACTTTCAAAAGGCACCCTATTAAAAAAGAAAAGTTGGCAGGGTAGATTTATGTTCTTAAAAATTTCTCTATGAAATACGTAGACAGACATTTCTAAAGGAAACAGATAATTATTTCCGGTGAAGAACTTTTTGCGTTAATTTAGCATGTCTATACAAAAACTGCAATTACTTATCCTGCAACAAACATCTCTTGGGACGTTAAAATGTTGTACAACAATTTAGGGTTCTAGACAGACGGCGTCGATTAAGTTTAGTGTTTTCTTCAATTACTAACTAAATAGATTTCGAAACACTAACTTTATCATTTCAGCACCAGATGTTCAGATGTTTTTGTTTTCTTAGTTGTGTATTCAGTGTTCTTGGATAACATTTTGTATAGGCACTTAAAATTCAGGTAGAAATTACGACTGGAGCTCTTACTAGGCGAAGAAAGAAAGCTTGAAAAAAAAAACACTGTTATTATTTAACGTAAAATTTTCTTATGCAAAAATAATGATCAGGCTCTCCCTTGTTTCATCGAAAAGAAATTGCCAAATTATCTCTTCCCAAAACAGTTTCCGCATAATTTCATTTGCCAAATTATTATTAGGTACTTAGCAAAAGCTAAGCTTAGCTTGATTTATTTTTAATTTTAATGTTTTATTTTGATTTTAATTTGTAATAGTTTAGGACTATGGACATTGTCTGAAATAAATGAATTAATAATATAATAATAAAAAATCTCTTCACAAATAATCGTAAGTAACGCAAATCTTTATACAATGACTTGTTTACCAACTAGTACTTTTACCAATTTTTATGTAGTCAAATATTTCAGTTGGAATAACTCATTTTACGCAAAATAAAATTTGCCAAATGTTTAGTATCGTCAGTTTTCAATTTACCATTTCTAATTACTTTGAAGACGTTTTATTACAAGGATGTTTTTTTCCACTTGGGACTTCCAATTGGGAATTCTAAGCAGGTAATATTAATATTAAGTATTCTGGTAGTATAATTTTTTTCAGGTGTAGTATTTTTTTTTAAATAATTAATCTCGTCTAACTAGTTAAGTTTCGGGTAGCCTGTTTTTTTCCATATTTTTTTTTTTTCTATATAATCTAGTCGTTTCTGGCACTCGCCGGCCGCTGCCGCGGCACCGCTCGCTTCGCGTAGGAGGTCACAGTTGTAACCTAACCTTTTTTTTTTTTTTTTTGAGAAATGCTTTTTGCGTGCCCGCCTCGCGGGGGACGAGACGGGTTATGTGGGACTCCCTGTCGGAATGACAGTATACCCACTAAAACTCAGCGGTGTTCCCTCATCGCCGTGATGGGAAGGCCACGGGAATAGGCACAGCCTTTACTTCCATAGCCCTCCCGGCGCATGCCCGCCTAGATGGTATGGCGGGCACCGCATGCCCCCCACGTTGGGGAGCTACGGGGATGGCCGGGAGCACCTAGCCATTCCCGTCCAACACTGGTGGAGGCCTGTGCAATACAGCCAACGGTGCCCCCGCACCCGTTGCCTGCTGGCCCCCACGCCCGCCTGAACTGAACTGAACCTGAACGGCTACGGCCGCAGAGGATAGGGAGAGCGGCAACGACACACCGACACTCCTCTTCCCCTGCGGCCCCACCGCGTCCGCCATTGAAAGGTGGGGGCCCCGTCAAGGCCGCGGAAGGTAGGGAGAGCGGCAACGTAACACCGACACTCCTCTCCCGCCGCGGCCTGCAATCCTCAGCCGCAATGTCTCCCACACGGGGGACATCGCGGCCCGCCTCGCAACCTACCCGCCGGCCGCTACGTCGTCGGCTTATCCGCACAACCTAGACGAGCGGCCCCTCATGGGGTTCCTCTTCGCTTCACCGTGGGCCTTCAACAAACCACGGCTACTGAGCCCCCCCGCCTCGACAATGCGGGAACCCACCGGGGGGGAGTTGTAACCTAACCTTTTTTTTTTTTTTTTGTCGCTTAGAAATGCTTTATGCATGCCCGCCTCACGGGGGACGAGACGGGGTATGTGGGACTCCCCTGTCGGAATGACAGTATACCCACTAAAACTCAGCGGTGTTCCCTCATTCGCCGTGATGGGAGGGCCACGGGAATAGGCATAGCCTTTACCTCCATAGCCCTCCCGGCGCATGCCCGCCTAGATGGTATGGCGGGCCCCGCATGCCCCCCACATAGGGGGGCTACGGGAATGGCCGGGAGCACCTAGCCATTCCCGTCCAACACTGGTGGAGGCCTGTGCAATGCAGGCAACGGTGCCCCCGCACCTGTTGCCTGCTGGCCCCCACGCCCGCCTGACTGGCGGGCCCCGCATGCCCCCCCGGTTGGGGGGGCTACGGCCGCAGAGTATAGGGAGAACGGCAACGTCACACCGACACTCCTCTTCCCCTGCGGCCCCACCGCGTCCGCCATCGAACGGTGGCGGCCCCTTCAAGGCCGCGGAAGGTAGGGAGAGCGGCAACGTAACACCGACACTCCTCTCCCGCCGCGGCCTCCAATCCTCAGCCGCAACGTCTCCCTCACGGGGGACATCGCGGCCTGCCTCGGGTAGATTGCGATGTCGCACAAGCGGCACCGCCACCTACCCGCCGGCCGCTACGTCGTCGGCTTAGCCGCAAAGCCCTGACGAGCGGCCGCTCCTCGGGTTCCTCTTAGCTTCACCGTGGTCCAGTCCACCACGGCTACTGAGCCCCCCCGCCTCGACAATGCGGGAACCCACTGGGGGGGAGTTGTAACCTAACCTAACCGAAACATTTTTTTTTTAAATTAACCTCGTCTAACTAGTTCGGTTACTACTACTACTAGTTAGGTGAACCGCCACAAAAAAAATATATATACGGATAAAAACGACAGAATTACCTAATCGAATTCTGCAACACATACAAGTCTGAATTCTCCGAAATTAAATTGCTAATGTCCATTACAAAAAATTTAAAATTGTAAGTTACAAATATTTTGTAAGAAATAAATGATTACATTAAAATAAAATTGAATTTCTTAATTATATACAAGGTTAATTTTCAAAGACCAGCCCTATTTAAGGGTGCGGTACAGACCATCCAACTGAACAACTTTCTCTATGGGACCAATATCGTAATCGCGAAAAATTTATCAACTGCCCCATAGAAACCTTCAATACCTACTCGACCTAAAAGTATGGGACGGCTGAATTTTTATTCGCGATTACGATGTTGGTCCCATGGAGAAAATTGTTCAGTCTGATGATCTGTACCACACCCTTCAATTTGACTGGTCTTTGAAAATTAACCCTGTTTAATTCCCAAAAAATCTTATTTTTGCCTATATTTTTTGCCATAACGATTCATTTGACTAAACGTTTATGTCTAAAGATGCTGTAATAAGTCATTTGATTAAAGACCAAATGCCTAAATGACATTATCCTTTATCTGCCAAGTAAAAATATGACCAAATGAAAATGTGCGTACTAAAAAAAAAAACCAACTGACTTCCATAAAAACACTACAAAGTGTAAAATAACTTTAATTTCGGAAGTCGGTGTCTTTGGTTTTTGTATTTCGTTTTTCGCCACCGACTTCCGAAATTTAAGTTATTTTTCACTTTGTAGTGTTTTTATGGAAGTCGGTTGTTTTTTTTTTCACTTTTTGTTGTGATATTTTTTTTTAGATTTTCCGATCCGGTCCGATTTCGATAAAATTTTCATTTGGGAAGTATACTCTTTCCAACAAAAAAATATTTTTTCAAATCGGTTGGCAAGCGACGGAGTTATGCGCGAACCAACATAAAAAAAAAATACAAACATCCGAATTGAGAACCTCCTCCTTTTTTTAGAAGTCGGTTAAAAATCATTCCAAACATTGCATTCGTATAATAAAGGTTGCTAAAATTTGTGTGGGTAGTGAAATTTTGGCAAAATCTTTTCGGCAAAACGGCAGGATCCCTAATGACCAACATTCATTGAACGCGACTCAAAAGACCAACTTATTTCGTAACCCAAATTCGTATAGCAATTAAACATATCGTTGCTAGAACTTTTATTTGCGTCAAGAGTTAAAGTCACATTTGAGATTACGGTCACACACATTCAAAGTTTTATTAAAGAATTGATAATAAATCAAATATTTAAATATACTGAGAAATGTTTAACAACAAGTTCCTTTAAAAAGTAATGTATCCATAACAAAAATAACTGATGTCACTTGGAAAACTGCCACGCTAAAATGGAATCGGGCTGGACATATCTGCTGCATGTCAGATGACCAATGGTCCAAACTTACGACCCAATGGGTCCATCTTAATGGCAAGCGACATCGCGGCAGGCCCAGATGGAGATGCAGGGATGAGCTGGACTCCTTCAACAAGAACTGGTCCTTAGCAGCTTTAAACAGAGAGAAGTGGAAAGAGTGTACCTTTGCCCTGCAGTGGGACCTCACAGGCTTTTAATAATAATAATATCTGAACCATTTCAAGCTCTGTCAATTCGTAATTTAACTGATATAGAGACAGCCCGTTTAGTGTACTTTAGCTATTTTCATAGTGTAATGTCGTACGGTATTCTATTGTGGGGAAATGCCGCTGATATTCAGACTATCTTTGTTTTGCAGAAGCGAGCTGTTCGATCAATTTATAAATTAAGTCCGAGACACTCGCTCAGAGACAAATTTAAAGAGATTAATGTTATGACTGTGCCTTCTCAGTATATTTATGAAAATCTTTTATATGCCCATAAAAATATAAAATTGTTTAAAAAATACAGTGATATCCATGATATAAATACTAGGAACAAACACAAATTTGTTGTACCTATAACAAGGCTCAAGAAAATAGGTGGCTCGTTCAGATGCCAATGTATACGCTTTTACAATAAAGTTCCAAGCCCCGTTCAAGATCTAAGCCTTAATAAATTCAAATCATTCATTAAACGTAAGTTGTGCCAGAAAGCCTTTTATACCGTTAAGGATTATATCGAGGACAAAAAGGCTTGGGATTAAGGTGCTTCCAATTTTTTACATATTTAATGTTTTTATTTTTATTTATTTTTTCTCTGTCTTGTTGTTTTTTTTTTGTTTTATTATATACACTTTGACATTAATGGATTTTATATATACTATGACATTTGCTTACTTTGTAAAGTATTCTACTATTTTAATTATTGTGAATGTGAAGACTATGTGGGTCATTTTATTTATATTATTTTTAATTTTTCTCTCTGTTCTGTTAGTTTTTGTCATGGTCTGGCAGTTTGAGTAATTAATGTGGCCTACCCAAATGTCCTTTCTTTGGTATTGTTCGTCGAATCGTCAAGCTCCTTAAGTTTTGAGTTGAGCTGCACGATTTCTGACAAATGCGTGCACTGGCTGGACAGGTCCTCTCAATCTGTGTGGTTCTTTCCTCAAAAGACCATCTCAGACATCGACCTGCATGGTCTTCATATGATCTGACCAAGATTATGTCTGGACTTTAAAAGAGACTGTGACCTCTGAGTTTGTTTCGGCCTTTCTTCTCAGAGTAGTCAGATAGGAAACGCCGACCTCATCTAGTTTTAAAATATGATTGACGTGTAAAAGTGTTTGTACAAACCTACTTACAAAAATAAAATCATTTATCATTTATCATTTATCTGTGTAATTTGAAATGAGACTGAGCGCACCGGAGCAACTCAAAGATCATTTCCACGCATTTTCTTTTCACAAAGTTTGTGTTTGATTTTACGAGAATTTTTATAATATAATTAGACCTGGAATGTTTATCGTATAAAAAAGGTCGAATGTTAAAAAAACTGTAAATCGGCTTGGATAAAGCCTATTAATACCGAAGTGCTGAAGATAATATCTAAATAACTACATTTATTTGATGTTCTTTAAAAGCTTTCGGAGCCTTTAATAATAATAAAAAATAGGGAATATACAATCACATTATGTTCGCAATTTTAATATTAACCGCACGGCTGGCTACTGCAATAAGTTTTGAAGTGCATCCAATATGTCTGGAGACTCGACTCGTATTTGACCTACATTTTGACCGACCGTTTTAAGTGATCAAGAAGTTTATGATTGCATCTATGAGCAGAATTTAGCAGAGAAGCTGCCTAGTTTGTCCCGTGATTCTTTTCTGGCCTCTATAAATTTAAGCCACAAGTCAGGTAAAAAAGAGGGACCTACGTGCAACTTCATTCTTGAAGTTACTGCAAGCATAAGAAAGGCGCTTATAAACCTAACTCGAATGTTCATTAATTGGACTTCCTGCCCAGTGAGGGACTTCACACTTGTGACCAGGTGCTTTAAATATCAACAGTATGGACATGCTGCAAAGACTTGTCGGGAGGCTACCTATACGTGTGGACATTGTGGAGAACAGGGTCATCAGGCGAATGAGTGCACTAAACAAGCAGAACCGTCACATTGTGCAACATGCTTGCGATTTAATAAACCGAGCAATCTCAAAACAGGCGACCAAGAATGTCCTGCAAAGAAAATAGCTGAGACAAGATACATCAATTCCATAGATTATAATGACGTCGCGTAAGACCGCCTAAGTTTATAAGCCTTTTTTACTTTATTACTTTATGTTATATAATTATTCGTATTTTGTCTTTTACTAGTTATAATCCGTAAAATTAATTTTAGTTTTTATTCGTTTTTACAATTTATATTTGTAAACATGCAATCTTGACATTTTGTTGACACGGCAATTTTTTCTGTATGACAAAATAAACGCAACCTGATTAAAAATGTAACATTGCAAAAATCAAAATAGAATGTGTATGCAAAAAATGTCTTACGATGATGCAAGTAGCATACTATTTTGCTCAGTTTGAATGTAACCATAATTAAAGTAGATAAATTATTAACTATTTGTAGGAATTTTAGATAATACTTATGTATAAGCACTTGAGTGAGATACCTGAGATACAGGTTTATTCCTAGTTCAGGTAGAATCCAATTATTTCTTCCCTACAGAGGTAGGGAGAGTTTTAGGCCCAATTTTGTAAATATTTATGTAAATCAATTATTTCAATAAACGATTATTTTTATTATTTTATTAGTATCATTTTTAAAATGTCTTGAAAAGCAAGGAAAAAGTTTATCCTTTTTGAGATATTGCGTTAATATTATTTAACATTTGTCATCGTTGTGCGCTGCAGCGTTTTGGAGCGACCTACGAGTACAAATGTTATCATCGTTTAAAATCTAAAAGGCGTGGAATAAGCTGCCGTGGTCAATAATTTGTGACACGAAAAATTAAACCACATCCACATTTTGAAATTACACAGTGTTGCATAAAAAAAAAATTATTTGATCTGGCTTGAAATAAATGGTTCCGTTGAACATGTTAAACCGCAATGATGTGTTACATTCTTTGATGTTATTTCTGCTTTTAAGTAGAGATCAGTGTAGATTAAACAACATGTGATACAAATCATGCAACAGCAGTTTATTGTAGTTTTGCTATTAGTAGTAATGGTTTTTATATTAAGGCGACACGGATGTCTGTTAATAAAATAATTCTAGTAATATTCGTGTTAGTCGATAATTCCCGTGGTGTTGTAAATCCACATGGCCCAACTGTTATTAATGACTATACTAGATGTATTATCCAAGTGATTGAAAATGAATTCGAAGAGCCTGGTCTTTTGATATTTGCTAACACAAATAATGTGAGCACTTCCGTATCGAGAATCAGAACCGAACTATTGAAAAGGATCAATGAAAAAATTAAGTTCAGTGTGGAAGTCATGAGTCCTGAAAAAGAAGTGGAAATCTGTGATCAAGATAATTATAATCTTGGAGTACTGCACGTAGATAATTATGTGGCGATACCAATAGCTAATTACTTTGTTATCATAATAGACAGTTACACGGACTTTTCTTTTCTAGCCAGTAAACTAATACGATCACGCAGTTGGAACCCATTTGCAAAATTTATTATTTTACTTTTCAACTTCGTTCAGAATGATAAAACTAATATTGAATACGTCGAGAAGGTACTTGGCTGTCTCTTCAAATATAATGCGATAAATATTATAATAGCTGTGCCTCAAGCTAATAATTTCCGAAATGCCATTATTTATAGTTGGAAACCTTATGACCCTCCAGAGTTTTGTGGTTATTTCAACGAAACTGCTAAAGACAGACTTGTTATTCAAAACACATGTGCGCGAGGTGCATTAAAATATGACAAAGATGTGTTTGATGATAAAGTTCCACACGACATGAATGGTTGTGTCATAGAAATAATAGCACTGCAAAGGCAGCCGTTCATAAGTGATGATGTGCATGAGGCTAATATTGAGAAAATAATGATAAATGTAATGCTTAGTCGATATAAGATGACGGCTAGATATCACTTCGTTGGTGGATTCCGAGGAGAAAGAGAAAATGTTGGTGAATGGAATGGAGCGTTAAAGCAATTGGCATCGAAGAAAGGACACTTGCTTTTGGGTGGAATATTTCCAGATTTCGATGTGCACGAAGACTTTGAAACAAGCACTACGTACTTAGCCGATGCTTACACTTGGGTTGTCCCAAGAGCTCAAAAATCAGCTGCATGGGTAGCTTTGGTTATTATATTTGAGGGTTTGGTTTGGTATACTGTAATAGCTGGTTTCTTTCTATGTGGTGTAACGTGGAAAATTATAGGGCAACTAAGTGGAGATTCAAATTACAACAGTTCGTTCGGTCATTGTCTTCTTAATACTTGGATTACAATATTTGGGTTTGTAGCTTACCTACATCCTTCTAAGGAAAGTCTTCGCGTGTTTTTTGTGTTTCTCAATATTTATTGTATACTTTTTTCAACGGCATATCAAACGAAATTATTCGAAGTGTTGACAAACCCATCTTATGAATACCAAATACAAACAGTCGAAGACTTGGTTGAGAGCGGTATAAAGTTTGGTGGTTTTGAAGAGTTACATGATCTGTTTTATAACTCCTCTGATCCTTTCGACTTTCGAATTGGTCAGCAATGGATTGAAATTGAGAACATTACTAAAGCAATGATAGATGTTGCTGTTCATAGGAATTTTTCCTTACTTTGCAGTCGTCTTGAGCTGGCACATGTTTCTTCAATAACACCAGAGCTAAGTGACAGTATTGGGGACTATAAATACTATACGTTTACGGAGAATGTCTTCAGTGTACCTATAGAGACGATAGCTTTGAGAGGGTTTCCTTTCATGCTGGAGTATTCGTCAACAATAACGCTGCTGAAGCAGAGTGGGTTAAATGAAGCCCTTAGGCATCACTTTGCAACGTTCACTGAGAGGAGGCGAGCTCGTCAACTGAGGGCTATATTAAAGGAGAAATCCGGTGTTAATCCACTGTCGTGGCAGCATCTGCAAGGAGGCTTCTTGGCTTTAGCTTTTGGGTATGTTTGCGGTACTCTAGCGCTTATTGGAGAAATAGTCGTTAAGACTGAATATGTCAAGAACAAATTTTCTCAGTTCAAACGAAGAATGAATTTTTTGTCATGACTTTATGAGCCGAAAGTATTTTGTCGCTGTGATTTTGGTTATAAAAGGAAATTGATAAAAAAATCATCATATTACAACAAAACCTTTTATTATACAAATCATTTGTATTTTTATTTAACGAAAAGCTTAACTGTACTGTACATTTATAAGATCATTGTTTAAATTTTAATGATTACTAAAATTACAATCAATAAAATAATGCTAAAGACTAGTGTCTATGTGAAGTTCTAAAATTACTTAATAATTATTATTGCAATCATTAAAAGTATTTTAATCTCAGATTTTTTTGTTTGTTTAAGCAGCGGTTTAATTAATTTGCATAACTAATTTATAGCCAGAATGTCTTTCATTTTTAATATTAATGAGATGAGTTTTAAAATATTTCTTAAACTTTCGCAATTAAGTACATAGTTCTACGTTATATTTATTTTGGAATTATGAAAAACGTGTATGCAGTAATTTCTAATTCAGAATATATTTACATAAATTACCCATAAGTACCACTAACAAGGATTATAGGTACTAACATGTACTCATAACTCTAAATAATGCACAATATAATACAAACTATGGAACAACTTTACTGTATTTTATTGATAAGTTTATGCCGCACTTTGTTTCTTGCACAAATAAGTTTTGATGTCCGACGTCGATAAAGTGGCAATACCTCTTGATAAATATTAATTGACAGCAGTTTTTTATTTATAAGAACTTTTCTAGAGAATTTTACTAAGCCAACAAATTGTATTTAGGGCCTTAATGAAAAAAGTTAAAAAAACTTGAAAAAAATATACACAATAAATTTCGTCAGCAAAGATTTCGAAAGATTTTGATTTTTTCGTCAGTAAAACTGTATTTGTAAGCGAACTTCCAAGAAAATATCAGACTACAGAGGTATTGTCACTTCATCAACAATTTCACTATCCTTTGCTTCACTTAAAAAATCATAGTTTCTCCCCATCTAGATGTTGCAGATTATAATACGAATGATCTGGGAATCTCTCCAGCTGTATATAGTCCATATCTTTGTTAATTAGCGGTTCTAATCTAGCGACGATGTCTGCGAAGTCTGGTCGTTCCTTCGGCTCTGCCTCCCAGCAATAGTACATAATGTTGTAGAGCTCCCGATGACAATGATCTGGCTTTTCGAGACGATATCCTTCGATGACCTGGGAAGGAAGGAAACAAAATTAAATATGATTTAACTTAGATACGTTTGTATAGCCCCATTGCAGACTACTTTATTCTGACATAACATAACATCAGGTCTGTAGTTCTGTAGTCTGTAGTTGTATCCCCGAAGGGTAACTGTAGCACACCCACATTTGGCTAGTAACGTTTAAGTCCCATGTAATAATGGGCGAGCCTATTCAGCCTATTTACATCAACGGGGCATAAATTAATACTCCGAGCTGCTACTGAGAAATTCCTGATGAAAAAACCCAATAACACCGTGCCCAACCTGAGTATCAAACCCAGGACATTAAGCTCTGCAGCTTCGCTTGCTACTAGACCAACGAGGCAGTTTCTTTTGTCACCCCCTTATTTATAGCTGCAAAAGGCCAACGACATAGATTGGTAAAAAAAAAGTTAAGCATCCCATTGTCCCCACCGTCACATTTTTCCTAACGTCGCGTCGTCGCCACAACTGTGACGCGAGAGCACGACCGTATTCAGCCCAACTGGCAAACAAATTCTCGCACATAATCATAAATCGCAGTATCTTATTACTCCAGAGAATACTACTTCATCATTTTTGTGAAGGAAGAGCGTTTTGGGGGACTGTCTTGTGTAATTTTGACGTTCAAAATGTACTGATTTTCAGTTTAATTTGAATGAATGATTAAAATTGGTAACTTGTAACATTCCTCTATCGACCTTTTAAGAATGATCGACAGTTCTCAAACAGTGAATTGGAATAGGTCTCTAGCCGGTCTATCACCGACTACGTTAGCGATTCTGACGAGCCGAGTGCAAGTTTAAATTGCTTATATAATTAACTGTCACCACCAAGCCACGCTGCTCTGATTCAACGTCATTTGTTTTCATTCGTGTAGACCTTCATCTTCCATAATTTATTCCACATTTTAGTATCCTCACCACATCGAAATTTTTATCATACCATAGCGATTTTTTTATGTTTACTTTGGAATTTTTGGGCATAAGCTGTGGGCGTAAATATCACCCTTTTATGCGTAGAAAATATGATTCATATTCATTCATTTAAAACAAAGGAAACTAATTAACTGTAAACGGCTCAGAAGTACAAAGAAACTGCCACTTACAAACAGGAAGATATTAAGTGCGTGCCAAAACTGTTGTCAGACATAACTTCGGGTGATTTTAGAGACAATACATGCAGGTATTTTGTTGTTGCTTGAGAAATAATTCCTCGAATGTGATACAATCCACTTTTAAAAACAACCTTGCTAATATTATTATTGTGAGAGTAACTCTGGTTGTCTATTTGTTATACTTTGACGCCTCAACGGCTGAAAGGATTTGGATGAAATCTGGCACATGGATCGCTGGGGCAGCGTTCGGGAAGCTACGCAATATCTTCTCGTCCCACATACCAGTGTCTTAAGACGAAAGCCTCAGAAAGACCAGTGCGTGTTGCCAGTCATCACTGGCATCACGCACAATCAAAATGGGCCTTATTAGAAGGCTAAAAGTCACCCAGAGTGCTATGCTTGGAGTTTCCCTGGATGATCGAATCAGAAATGATAAGATCCGCACGAGAATTAAGGTAACCGACATAACCTGAAGAATTGCCAAACTTGCAGTTATCTAAAGAAACTCCACCTGTGGCAGTGGGCATGACACATTGCTCGCAGAACAGATGGCAGTTGGGGCCAAAAGGTTGTGGAGTGGCGACCGCGTACCGGAAGACGTGGCGTTGGAAGGCCTCCCACAAGGTGGACCGACGACCTTGTGAAGGCCGCAGGGACCCATTAGATGCGAGAAGCACAAAACCAGTTGAAGTGGAGGTGCTTGGGGGAGGCCTATGTCCAGCAGTGGACGTCTTTCGGCTGAAATGATGATGACGATGATAATGATGATGGTGATGCTATGGATAGGCCATGACCTGGGTTAGGACCTAAGATAGTACTTTTCCTGGTTGGCCGATCCCGTGGGATAACTTTCGACCTCAACGCTAGTTTTTTTATAGAGATGATACCTAGGTGGCACGAATAAAATTTTTACTCTTTTAATACAAAAGTATGTACCTACTGTGTGACATGCCAGAGCGAATAGTTTTGCATGTTCATCGCTCAAAAGCTCACGAGTAAACTTAAGATTAAGATGTCCCAAGTTTCTCAACTTCTAACTTTTTCATGAAACGGTCTCCCGTTTCATGAAAAAGTTAGAATTTATTACTTAAGTTAGTATGTTCTGCCAAGTGTCTGGCTAAAGGGTAGTAAGCTAGTGGAGTAGATGGACGAAGACTCGCTCTAACAAAACCTTTATCGTCTATATTGTCATGGTAACCTATTTGTCAATATACACTATGTCATTAAAAATTTGGTCTTTACGTACGAAATGGTGGGTCCACTCTTTGTACGAAAAGACCAAGAATTTGATTTTAGGTCAGCATTATTTCAGTAATAAGTTAGCAGCAATAATATCTTTTTTAATTAATTCTTAGATCAAAACATTTGCAAAATTGCCCACGCTATTTTCAGTTTGCTGTGAAGTGAAAAGGTGTAGGTAGGTATTCGGTATATAAGTATTCGGTTCTGTGTTTACTGTTAAAAGCTTGTTTACTGTTAAATATTTATAGCTTGAACCAAGATAAAGTTCAGCACGAACCATATCACAAATCGCTATGATTTCAGTCGGTTACCAAAGCGTGGGTGAAAATGGTTAATAGTTGTAAAATACTTTCCCTATACAAGGGAAAGTATTTTTATAAGTGAGAGAAACGTACCTTTTTCATGACGTCATTAGCTGACAATCCAGGGTATGGTGTGGAGCCAAGGGTCACGATCTCCCACAACAGGATACCGAAGCTCCAAATATCAGACTTAACGCTAAATATATTGTCGTAGAGAGACTCGGGAGCCATCCATCTGGAAACGAAGAAGGAAGAAAGTTAGATTTGTGGTTGTAATTGTGTTGTTTATTATCAAATCAAAATCAAAAAAAAATCAAAAAAAAATCAAAAAAAAATATGGCCATAACATCTTTCGCCATATTTGGGCATACAACTTTAACAAGTAATTTGACAACAGTCAGACTCAATAAGAATACGTTTTCATCTCAGCCACCCAAATTTCGTGACACATTTTCAATTACAATCCGAGAGTTTTTGAAAGAAATTCGTAATACGTAATAGTTATAGATTAGGAAAATTCGACGTGTGTAAATAACGTCATGACCGTGGTTGAACTATCGAAATTAAAGGCATTACACCGTTGGTCTTTTTTCTCACTATCCCCTAAGTCTACGCGTTTTACATCAAGTTTTCGGCGAACATTTCAGGCTACTCAAGCTAAAAGGACTGCCTTAATTTGTTGCCCAAATGCTATACAAAAATAGATTCTAAAAGATTCATCTTTAAAGCTCAGAATGTGTTGTGGCCTCAAATAACACATTGGATCCTTGTAACCGCAAACTCAAAATAAGCGGCTCAAATTCTCGTCTAATTCAGGGGATCTATTTTATCGGATACGTGGGGAAAATCAGAACTTTCTAATTTCCCAACAGGTTACATGGAGTGCACAGTGTGTGCAGTAAATCTGCGAGAAACTCACAATAATAACTAACTAGAAACTACTAACTTTGCTGGCAAAATGTCAGGGTTAAGAACAATATTATTAACGGTCCGACTTCCGTGTTGTTCTTTGTTATGGAAGGAGGTAATCCACAGACCACATTCAGTGTACCCGTGGGTGTAACTTGTGACTATCCCTGGTATGTTAAAGCCTTATCATCATGTTGTAACAAGGTCTCTCGTCCATCCGCGACTAAATATTTTACCTTAAAAAGAACGAATAACATTTGTTTGGCAACAATAAATGAAACGCAGAGCACACCAAAAAAAAAAATGCTTTAAAAAATGTAATGTGCGCCTCACGACTGCGCCAAAAAGGGCCATTTCAGCATCAGCAGTAATGCCAGCCAGATACTGTGTGATGGTTTTCTAATGAACCTTTGAGTACAATAATTTACGGATGTGTAAGAAGAATATACAGTTTATTTATAACAGCACCATAATTGCGTAACACACGATCAATCGGAATCGGTTTCATTTTGACAGTTCAACAACATTCATTGCGTTATTTATGTTGTTGAGCAGACACATGACACATTTTTTGAACATATGAAGCAATGGATTAGCAATATCCTTCAAAATGATTCAGATTGAGATTGATTGTGTGTTACGCAATTAGGGTGCAGGTTTGTATTAAACCTCCACCAACCTGATAGGCAACCGTCCATCACTCTTCCTCTCATACACATGTGTGTCTGCCACGTCTCTCGCAAACCCGAAGTCTGCTACTTTACACACCCTGTCTTCTGTTATCAGCACGTTCCTCGCCGCCAAGTCTCGATGGATTATCTGGAAAACAAAAAAAAAATAAAAAAAAAATTGTATCACTGAACTTTGCGTCCCTGATTTCAAGACCTCTAAAAACTAAGAAAGAAAATATTATGAATAAAATGGCATGCACTAGAACTAAAAAAAATAGAAGACAAGTGACATCCACCAACCCGCTCACAGAGAGGATGCCTGCGCCTGCGTCCCAGATCAGGGAACGTTATAGGCTGATTACGCTATGCTTATGTTATTTTACTGAGAAATAAATACAGTCGAATAAATGAGTCAGACTTGACTGATGCAAACACATTCGCAAGTGGCGTGGTAATACTTAGTTATTTTCTTTGCTAGTGGATTTACACCGGTTCTTTTCAAATCTCTTAGAAGGGTGTCGCACGTGATTGGACGAATTCGAATGGAGATAAGAATGTCAGGTTTACGACGCGACGTCCCAAACCGATTTTCATAGGTATTTTTATGACAACCGAAATCGACGATTTAATGCTTTCCTCGAAGCAAGTTGTTAAAGCTACTATACATCTGCAGTAAGCCCCTTGCAGAACCAAACCTTCAGCTTTTATTATGATATTCACTTTATCTGAGTGGATATCACAATAAAAGCTGAAGGTTTGGTGGAACCAATCAAAAACTACCAGCTGGCTAGCAAAAGGTTTACAATATTTAGCGTTTTTAAATTTACTTAAAAAAGTATTTTACAACAAAATCTTAACAATGAAAATGGAAATCATTTTGCTAAGTAAAAAGGCCTGTACACTAACAAACCGCAACTCCTCAGGCCATTGGCTTAAGACAAAGAGTTGAAGATTCCTTCAAAGTTTAAGAAAAAACAGCAAAAAACAAAAGACATGAGATTATAAAAAGTAATCCTGCCCATTTCGTATGTTGAGGCTCATTTACACAGAGTGAGTTCCTCGCTTTGATAATTCGATACTCACATGTTGGAACACCCGCACTGGGCCCGGATTACAGCTCATTCCCTCTCAACGAGAGACGGAGGATTAAGCTTATACATATAATACACACGTTGGAAGTATAAAATTGATTTGAGATTTCGCTCCATAGATCGAGATAATCGTCTCAGGAAGACTTCTCAAAAAATTTTAATGACATAATCGAAGACGTATTTCCGTAGTTTGCTTTATTACATTACTAAGCCACGTTATAAGTATGTTAATCTCTAGGCGATATGCCCATGTACATAAATTCTCGCTTCACGACCGACGAGAAACACTCCTCGTGTAAATGAAAAAGAGCCTTAATGGCTGTCTTGTTAGTGCTCAAATAGAAGCGGTATTACTGCAAAACGTTGGGCTTTTGACAAGATAATAATGACTAATGAGATCTCTCTAAATAATTGGAAATGTTATGTTTATTTGTGTGACATGTTTAATGTACCCATGTGTTTTCAGATTTACAACTTTGTTTAACAAGTGATTTACAACTTCGAAGAAAACAGTTTGTAGAACATTTCATAGAGGACTTAGTAATTATAAATTTAATTCAAGGTTGTTTAGCAGATTATGGAGCGAGCTATGCTCGTAGTCTCTTTGGAGGATAAATTCAGGAATGAAATTATCCGGAAAACAACCAGAATAACCGACATAGCTTGCAGAGTAAGCAAACTGAAGTGGCAGTGGGCTGGCCCAGTTTGTCAAAGGACTGATAGCACTGGAGTGGAGACCGCATATCGGCAAGCGTAGTGTGGGACGCTCCCCAGCCAGATGTACCGACGACCTTAAAAAGGTGGCTGGGACAGACTGGATGCGGCAGGCGGAAGACAGGTATTATGGCGCAGCCTGGGAGAGCCCTATTTTCAGCAGTGGACTGCGATTCAGTTGATGGATGATTCATTGAATTATATATTTGGGCATATCTAATTTCAATAATAAATAATACTGATAAGACTTTGTAAATTAGGCTTTCACAAGGATGTCTCCACCTAATATTACTACTAAATTACAATAAACAAAATTATCAAATGACTTTCAATAATCAGAACTACACTGAAGGAAAATCTCAGAGAATCTGCTTGTTCGATAGTTAATTGCTTACCTGCATCTGTTGGCAATAATTGTGGTACAGTCAGCACAATTAATTATTAAACAAATGAATACCCTACTTGAATTTACCATGTCATAGTCATTTCATACAACCGTCAAAGAATGACAGTTGTGACTTGAATAATATGGACAATTTAACTACTAATGGAAATTCTATGTTATGCGAATTAAGTTCAACTCAATTCGCATAACAATGGATTTCCTTGACTTGACATACTCGAATCAATCACATTTCAGTCGGTTGTCAAGCTGATTGCTTATAGACAAGGCAAGACAAGGCAAGACAAGATATAAGACAAGATACAAGACAAGATACAATACAAGATACAAGACATGAGATAAGATAGTACTGCAAATGCTACGCTTGAAATTATAAATTTAGCGGTGCATTCAATAATTTTAACCCTCTCGAGTGTTAAAATTCCCATTCATTCTCAAGTAGATTTTCTCTAATCGAACGTCCTAAAAGTCAGGTTTCTCCGCCTTAATGAGAAAACACACTTTTTATATACTTATAAAGTATTAATCGTGTCATAAACAGTATTTTATATTGTTTTACGTCCGGGTAAGTACTTCAAAATATTATAAAGCCTATTTGAAATAAATGGATTTAGTCCGAGACGAAAACTCTTCATAAAATGAAAATTAAATTGTAACAGTTTTCCTCCTTGTGTGGAAAATTTTAATAGGAAAACGATGTTCAGGATTTTTAACGGAAAACACTTTCAGAGAGGAGACTTTAATATTGTATGTGGAGAATGTAATGTAGGTATTTCTAACTCAGTAAAGCAAACATCCGCCGATCGATTCTGTAAGAATCTCACCGTGAAAAGTTAGGTGAAGTGAGCTTAGAGTGAGCTGTCAATTAAATTGTGTCAATCCCTAGCATTAGTTGGAATGACAGCTCACTCTACGCTCACTTCACCTAAGTTTTCACGGTGAGATGGTTACAGAATCGCACTGCTGGAAACTTTTAAATATGATAAAATTATAAAAATATCTGCTTAGAATCAAAAGAGGCATAATTTTTTACGGTTTTTAGAATATTTTAGACGAGAGATAATCTGTTGTGAGCGTAGACATCAAAGGCGGATTTAATGAGAAAAAGGCTTCTCCAATATTTTTAACGCCTGTATACTTGTAAGTCTGGGCCAGATTTGGCACAGACTGCTAACCAAAATACAAAAATTCTTAATTACACAAAGAAATTCTAAGTGCTGAGACCTACTTCTCCTTGAATTATTCTCAGAATATAAAAGATCGTACCAATCTTTACAGCCTTGCAGAACTTTAATTTGAATCCGTCTCGGAATGATTCCAAACTGATTGTTTTGGGATTGCTCTGAAAGTTACTTCAAAACATTAACTACGGTGTTTATCAATATAAATGAACTCATAAACTGCGCTTGCAAACCGTTGTGCAGTCGATTAACATTGTCTTACTGAAGTTTCTTGTTGATAGTCAGAAGATGTAATTTTTGCCTGATGTTCTAAAATAAATAGACCACGTCCTTCTATAAACAGGATTCAAACCTATTATTTTACGTAGTGATCAAGTTCTGCAAGAAGTATTATCGTTATAAAATACGAAGAGGGTTGTTCTGGTTTTATTTCATTGATGTCTTTATATTCCGATTTCCCAAAATAAACTGTAAATACCCCAATTATCTGCAGGAATCGAATCGATACAACAAAAACAACAGTGAAAGAAAGCTGTTGTGTCGAGGTTTATTTCGCCCACTGACCCAATTACCGCCGACTTCTCTTAGAATTGAACTTACCTAAGCAAAACAAAGTTGTAAAAACTGCTCATTTATCTATTTGGAGCAGATAAAAGTGAACCTTACAGTTCTGGACTTCAATAAATGAATAGCCTAGTTGATTTTTATTGGAACTATCTTTTTATTTCCAACTAGTTTTTGCCCGCGACTTCGTCCGCCTGAAGCAATTTTCTTAGATTTTTTTTCCGTAAGAACCATCCTCGTACTTTAAGGAATATTCTAAAAAAAGAATTAGCGAAATCGGCTCAGCTGTTCTCGAGATTTGCGCTTAGCAACACATTCAGTGATTAATTTTTATATTATAGAGAAGATATAAAATATAGGCATTGGTTTTCCCAGATTCTTTAAGAAGAATTCGTATTTATTATGTCATCATCATATCAGGTAAAAAAAAAATATATATACCCCTTCAAAACATTGTCGCAACGGCCGGTTCTGTACTAATTACACCCAGTGGATTGATGCGACATAGGTAAAGAGAACTTCAGGTAGGTCAGGTAGACCAACGACCAGGTGAAGTTCGCAGGGATCCGGTGAATCTGAGTAGCACAGGAGCGGTCGATGAGACGGGGTGGCCTACATAATATATGTGTAGCATTGGACGTTTTTCGCTTAAATGATGATGATAAAAGTAAATACTCATACCCCTTGTAAACTAAGGAACTGCATTCCTCTCGCGACTTGGAACGCGAACTTGGTTAGATCCTGCGACGTCAGGAACTGGCTTCCATGAGTGTTGCCGTAGTGACGTTCAGCTCTGGAGTCTCGTAAGAACTGCTGCAGCTTGCCCAGGCTCACGAACTCCATTATAACTAGGGTGGGTTCCTGAAAATTTCATTTAATTTTATCAAGAATATTCGCTTCATCGTTGATCATGGATTTCAGACCATTTACGAACCGAAGGGAAATTTATGGCAATTCCTAGGCATGGCCAATAGGGTATCCAATTAAGTCTGCAGGTCGTTGTGCACAGAAAAGTCGGATATGTATTATATTGTATCCACATAAAATGTGTATGAAAGTCAGATTTATTTTCGGTCGGTTTTATTTTTATTTTAAGTTATGGATGTATGGTCTGATAATAAAGATGTATTATTATTATTATTAGATAGGCAGTCGCTCCAAGTAAAATATTGGTATTCAGCTGCATCCGGTTAGACTGGAAGCCGACCTCACCATAGTTGGGAAAAAGCTAGGCAGATGATGATAAAATGTGGATGGTAAAAATATGAGCCAGAAAATTTTGTAATTGCTACCTAATCCATGATTCATGAGAAGGCTACCCATAGGGTTTGTAAATGTGGGATGGTTTCAAATGATTACGAGATTCTATATTTATATTTCCGTAATCCTTTTCGTTAGAAAGAGAGTAGGGAGTTCTTTCCCAACAGTGGGACATTAAGGGCAAAAAAAAACCCTTTCCGTTCAACCAACATCTTGCTGTTCAGGAACATGCTATTTCTAACTTGAATGGAGTGGTATCAAAGTGTTTGTAGGTTACAATATTTATCATCATTATCTAATAACAAACCTGTCTAAGATATCAAGTCTCAATATCGAAAGATTTATTGCGATACATGTAACATTTAGGTTGCAGTATTGGGATTTCATTAATATTAGGTCTGAGATTGGTCTAGAATCTATACTCCAGTGGTTTGGATAGTGTTACTTGAGGTTTAATAAGTATTACACCATTTACTTCTGAAATCTATATATTTATTTTTTGTGTTTACTGTTCTTCGACCACACTATTAATCTTAAATAATGGAAATGGTGACTGTTGTATATAACATTAAAATAATGATATGTACATGGGAAAAAATAAGCAAAATAATCATAGGGCATCAAAAAATTCGTCCGCATCGCTGTCAACAGGAACAGTGCCTAACAGGCTGGCAGCATTGCCACGTAATGGCAATGCCATTTTCTTGGCCAAAGAATTAGTATCGCCATACAACGTGGCAATGCTGCCAGCCTGTTAGGCACTGTTCCTGTTGTATATTGATGTTATTATTATTCTTTGATTTTATAAAAGTTTTATAATTTATTGAAAGCATGACAGGATGGTGACAGAAGGAAAAATATGAGGGAATGAAATTCTACACTCACTGATAAACTCATCGCGTCACTCTGAACACGTAAGTATTTATTTAATAAACCAAATAGCCTGGGTAATGTCTTTTAGTAAGTAGGTAGTCTTACCTTCTCAGTACAACAGCCAATCAGCTGAACAACATTAGGATGGTATCCTAAGTTCTTCATCACTAGTAGTTCTTGCAGCAGATCTATTTTTTCCTTCTCTGAAGCATTTTCTTTGAGAGTCTTCACAGCTACTGTTTGTTCACCTTTCTTTCCTGTAACAACAAACATGTCTTAGTTGGCTCTGTTGATGTTGTTGTTGTTGTTGGTTTTTGTTTGTTGTTGTTGATATAAACACATATCTCATATCATCATATAGCATAATCAGCCTATAATGTTCCCACTGCCGGGACACAGACCTCCTCTCTCCAAGAGGGAGTGGGCTATAATCTACCACGCGGGCCCAGTGCGGGTTGGTAGATGTCACATATCTTCGAATATTTGGTTCTAGGACATGGCGATTTCCTCACGATGTTTTTCTTCACCGTTTTGAGAGCAGTGGTGATGACATAATTAGTAAAGCGCCTGCCTGGGTTCGAACCCACGACCTACAACTCGTAAGTCGGGGCCGATTCCACTGGGCCACCACTGCTCTTGAGAAGAGAGAGCGGGGAGAGTAATCCGTATTAAAACTGATTCTATTAATAATACTCTCGAACTTATTAACATCAGATGTTTGCAGAAAGTTTGTATTATTCAGTAGGTAACAAAATCTAATTTCAACATTAATCAACAACTTTTCAGCTGATAGGAGGCTCCTTTCATGATAACATACTGACATCCACAGGGAAATCAGGTTTTCGCAGTAAAACGTAATAAGATCAATTCAAGCGAATCTCTTACAGCGGTGGACAAAAACTAGATCTCTATAATAACACACACTTCGCATTAAATTATAATATAAATTCAATCTCCTAGACTTCTAGTATTGTATAATTGCATAGCACATATGTGAGCACTATGTACATGCTATAAAGCTACCATTTACTGGGTAAGTCTGTCATTGACTTGGAATGTGCCTTGGCGGCTGAGAGTATGTCATGCTCACTCTAATGTCTCGCTGATGGTAGCGCATGTATTGGATAATTTAGCTCCCTTCAAAATGGTTGAGCTGAATGGTGCTAATCTATGCGTCATGTTCGTGAACGGGCGCCGTCAGTAGGGGCTTGTCAACTCTTTGCTGCCATGGCTTATTTTGATTTAATTTAAAATTTGAATTGATTTTTTTATCTTTTCATGACGGACGCTTTTAACGTTCTGCATGGTTCTCACATGCATAATTTTTAGCATGATGATGATGTAACCTATACTTTGTAACCATATTATTGTGATTTAAAAGAGTGTCCATGGAGTTTCTTGCCCGTTCTTCTCCGTAGGTACATACTTCGCTTTGGAATGGGCAACTAGCTTCACCTCTTTGACTGACCGAGCCATGACAATTCAAAAGTGCCTGTAATTGGTTTAGTTGAAATAAATAGTTTGAGTGTGATTAATGATTCATGGATATGCCGTAACTTTGTACCTATCTCATTAATTACAAAGGAAGGAGGAACGTATTTTAAGCTCTAGAATATAATAAACTGTAGGTACTTTTAACGGATCCCCCTCTGGGGATATTATTCGTTTTGAATCGATAATGGAGGATTCGCTCAATAGGTTAAAATCAAGTAATAACAGTAATATTTTATGTGGACATTTGGCGACATATACATATATGCAATAGTGGTGAACGAGTTTTAAAGGTTAATTACACATCGAATTATGGTACATATATGTTGTGGTTCGGTATTTTAATTACGTAAATCAATAACCCAATAATGCATGAAACCGAAATTATCGAATGCTAATAGAATTTCGCAGCGCAATGATAAGATACCAATTAGCTTAATTTCGCAATTTAAACGAAACAATACCCGCATGAATTGTAATAATTTTGTTACAAAAACGAGTGAAAGCTAACATTATCAAAATGTTATCTGAGTTACAATGAAAGGCCGGAAACACTCGAACTATTTCACAATGCTCAATCAATCAATCAATCAGTCATGTTTATTGTGGATCATAGGTACAGAAATAGATACAGGTGTTAAGAATTACAGTGATGTTGATCAGCTATGTCCTGCCTTTTGGGCATACAATACAAATTGTGCTACTTTTAACCAACTGATTCACAAATGACATTTAATTATGGAAGAATAAAGACTGCAGGTACCCGGAGGGGCCCATGGCTAAATAGTAACGGCCGCGTAGGTCGATCGATCAGGTTAAGCTACGCTTGCCACGGTTGGTCTGTAGATGGGTGACCATCTTTACATACCGAGACCCCTCCGTGCCTCGGAAAGCACGTTAAACCGTTGGTCCCGGCTGTCATTTGTGGATCTTTGAAAGTCTAACAACCAGTCTTACCAAGGGGTATCGTATTACCCAGTAACTGGGTTGTGGAGGTAAGATAGGCAGTCGATCCATGAAAAACCCTGGTATTCTGGCTGCGTCCAATAGACTGGAATCCGACCACAACATATTTGGGAAAAGGCTAGGCAGATGATATAGGCTGCAGGTACCCACATCATTTTTTATATTAGTACCTAGAAACTAGTGGAGTTTGCCCAGGGAAGCTATATATGGCGGAGTCCGTTATAAATAGACAGCACAAATACAAGATAAACAATGATGTATGTAAATAATAATAGAAAAAGCAGTAGGCGCCAGATTTGGTTAATGAGACAAGATTAAAAATGTATGTGTATATTTGTATTATAATAGATATTTGCATACCTATTAAGGTAGAATATGGTTTAAAGAACTTTTGTTGTAATTATGTATCACCTCAAGTTCGTAAGATTTGTTTTGCTTTTTAGCTTTTGACTGCTCGGTAAATTACCTAAACTGGCTTTAACCATTTCGATGTCAATGGTATTTTACTTAAATCGTAAAAAAATATCCCCTATATTTGTTTACGATTTAAGTAAAATACCAGTGAACATGGGAACATTTAGAGTTTCAACATGGTTTTTACAACCCCCTCATGTTGTAAACCATCTCGGCTCTTCTATTTAGCAGGTAAAGTAACGTAGCAAAAAAGCAGGCGGTGCAAACCATTGAACATTTACATGCAAATAAAAACAATGATGATACCTGGTCTTGTACTTTTTTATCCCCATTGCAGTTTATGCAGCGCAGCGGTCCGCTATCCGAACAGGGTCAAAAAGATCAATATAAATAGTAGTCTATTTTTACTGCTTGTATTTTATTCAGACCCGATATATAAATGTATTTCAAACTATTCTATTTTGATCCAACTTTCCACTGAAACCTACATACTGTTGTATTTTAGTTTTGCTCGTTTATATCAAAACGCATTCATTTGTTTCATTGTTTATTTAGGACCGACACTACGCTTTAATTTTTAGATAAACTTTATACACCCGATTTTTTTTTGTAGTTTCTAGATTAAATTGAACTATTTTTATTTTATTTTTACTCTACGCTGTGCCACTCCTGGGCAAAGTCCTTCCTCCATTCCTTCTATCTTTCGCGAACCCGCGCGTTCTCCTTCCAGTTTTGACGGAACCTATCCAGCTCGTCCCGCCATCTGCTACGTGGTCTGAATGGTTATTTAAGGAAATCTATTTTTGATTTCTGTATAATAATAGACTTCTAATTAACTCATTTCCGATTTACCTTCATCATAAACATTCACGGTAATCCAAAGGCCCAAGGCAACCCGATCCAATTCGCACTTTGAAAGCTTCCTAAAATAGCGAATACCATTTTCAATCTACGTAGGTACTTACATTATTCATCAAAAACAGGAGACGGATCACGAACTCTGAACGTGACTCGGTACATGTTTAAGTATGCATAGAATAAGAATTATAGGAGATACTTTCCTGTTCAGTGCGTATCCTAAGCCCATATTAGCTTACATTTCATGGGCGTTACGATACGTAAAGTCACCAAGGGAGATAAGTAACCAGGGTCTTCGGATATAGTTGAAGTTTAATAAGAAACTGATGTATGTTTTCGAATAAAATTTAATTTAATTAATAGAAAACAAACAGTTCATTTATCAAATTAAATTTCATTCGAAAACATAAATCGGTTTCTTACTAAACTTCAACTATATCCGACGACCCTGGTTAATTATCTCCTTTAGTGATCGTACATCCATAAGTTTTGTATTGCCGCATCAGCCTACAATTGTTTCGTTGTTGGGACTCACTCAGGCCTCTCCTCTCTGTGAGATAGAGTCATATTCCACCACGTGTCGGTAAATTTCACAATATCTTTGAATGTTTGGTTCTAGGGCGTTCCGGTTTTATCACTCCTGTATTTTCCTTCACCGTTTTAAAAGCGCTAGTGATTTTTTTTTAGGTTCTCCAAAGACTTACACATGCATAGTGGGCAACTTTAGGTATTAAACAGTAACCACTGCATGCACAATAAAGTTAACAACTAAGTTAACATGACATAAATTGCACAATGTAGTAGGTGCGGCATAGGCATAACCTCCGCCCACGACCTACATCAACAAGATTTATTCGGCAGCAAGGGACACTAGTGTCGCTTCTATACGGTTTTCTTACTCTATGACAAGGTACTGGATAGGAATGTTATGTTATTTCTAGAGTCCTCACACTTTTACTGGCGGAACCGCAATCGTGAGGGCGACGTGTTTAGTTTTGATAACTACGTGAGACTGTTGCAGTCCAAGATTCTGGGTCAAATGGAGTAGATATTTCTTTTATTTATGGACACTATGCAATGTGTGGGGAAGAATTTCAAGTTTTAACTTAGATGGAATGCATTCGAGGGCATACATACATAATCAACCTATAGGTATGTTCCCACTGCTGGGACAAAGCCTCTCTGTGAGAGGGAGTGGGCCGTAACCCACCACGCGGGCCAGGTGAGGGTTGGTAGATATCATATGTCTTCGAATTTTTGGTTCTAGGAACGTCGATTTCCTCACGATGTTTTCCTTCACCGTTTTGAGGGTAGTGGTGATGTAATTAAATTCACAAAGTAAAACGCCTCTCCGGGTTCGAACCTACGACCTACAACTCGTTAGTCGCGGCCGTTACCACTGGGCCACCACTGCTCGGCACACCATTCGAGAGCAACGTGGCAGCAAAAGTGACATCACTTATCAGTGTCTTTGCTGACGAGTATTATTTTCCTAAGTTCAATCTTAATAAAAAAATTTAGGATAAACCAACGCCAGATGGCTCTTCCGCCAGATTCAACGAAGATTCTATCTAAAATTGCAAAGTCAGAGAGTACCTACTTATTTGTTCTTTTCAAGGCAATACTTTTAATAAAGAAATTGAGTGTGAAAACCAGTCAACTTGGGTTGAATATTTTATCAAAACGTCAACGTAAAATGGAGTCTGTGAAGTTCGCTAAACTTTTAGGTTAAGGCACCTTCATGTAGAAAAACTTCGTTCAAATCTTTCTGTTTTGTAAGCCTTTGTGGTTCCCATCTAATAGTGAGGAGTTCTGTGCATGGGGAAAATTATAAGCAGATTATGAATTCTTAACATCACATTTTATAAACAGATTTTGGTTTGTGATTTGGACTTGGTACGCCAAGATTGTTTACTAAAAATGCTAAATCGGTTTTAATTTTCTATTACAATTTTGATTAGAAAGACAGAGAGAAAAGTTTATAAACAAGGTTAACTCTAGACGGCTCTATGGTCAGCATCCACTCTAACAGAGTCGTCCTAATTTATTTCATAAATAATGTGACTGTTTTCTGCGGTTTGAAGAGACCCTTATCTCATTCTCTAGACTGACAAATAATCAGTGCTAGTTAATTAATTTTTCACTTAATCTAAGCAGATGGTGTGTGCATTGAACTCGTACGCTGTCCCTGTCACATTCACAATGTTTATTTGAAAACTTGAAATAATATTATTAAAAAAGAATGAGAAAAAGTAAAATATACTCATGTATATTTGAATCGCGACATATTCGCCAAAAATGTAAACAAATACGAGTTTATGGAAAAATAACTTTACCTACACAATAAAGTTCAGTTTACGCTACAGCTTCAAACATTTGTATAACTTTTCAATAGTACTATCCACTCTGAAATCAACTTAATTTCCATTACAATAAATTTGATAGTTGTTTAACTTGAAATAACGTCAATTTGAAACATAAATAAAACTTGGATTTAGGTAAAAATAAGTTTTCATTTTGATAATAACTTTGATAATAGGGGCAAAAACTCAACTTGAAAAGAGACTTATGTTTTTCTTACGGCTCTATGTATAGGTATATCTATTATTTAAACTTCAATTTGTACTGAAACTGACTGCGCAGTCTGTTGATAACTGGAACGCCATTATTCCATACAAATTGACGTAAGTGAACGTTTACGTTAACGCGATAGAATAGGCATATTAAAGAAACTCACACACGTACATGAACCTTGAAAACGTCACTCCTTTTTTTGAGCAGCGTAAAAGCTCACACTGGCACACACACATCGCATCGGCATCGCCATCATCTGGCATCGCTACTTTACCCATTATAGCAACCATAATGTTAGACAAAGGTACGCTTTCTACATGGGTACAGTCCGATTCAAACTATCGTGGCTCTGAAGTGCACTACTCGCTGCGCAGTACCCCACCCCTCACCCTCGCTGACAGGTGAATTTGTTTTTTGCGCAGCGACTCGCCTTATGTTCCAAGCCGCCATAAAGTTGGAATCGGACTGAAACTAGAAGGTGTAGACTGTATGTATGAACGAAAGAAGAAGAAAGAAAAACATGACGCATAAAAAGAACACAAACACAAAAAAAATAACAGGTGGCTTAGTCCATCACGACCGTACTAAGTCACCTGTTCTCAAGATGAAGGCATAATTTACCAACAACATATATAAGTGTGCAGTAACTCACATCTACCCTATGTTGACAGATAGATGACCTTGTGAAAGTCACGAAAACCTTTTGGATTCGAAGCAACTTTTAATGCTAAAAATATTTCCTTCTAGGTATTTTAAGAGAATCAATTAATTTATTGAAAGGTAAACGCTTAAGGCACTAATTTGTCTTTAACATTGTTGTATTTAAGTTACCAATAAAGTTTTAGAGAAAGAACAACAGATTTGTTTGGAAACTAATATTTAACTTTTAGGTTTGTGTGAAACAAATACAGACGGCACGTGCCACAAAGTTATTTTAATTTCTTACCTATACACTAGTTGTATTTAGTGGATCTTTGGACAGGCGTTTACGGGTCAGTCAGAATCCCGAAAATCTAACCAAGGGATATCGTATTACCCAGTAACTGGGTTGTGGAAGTCAGATAGGCAGTCGCTCTATATAAAGTACTGGTATGCAGCTGCATTCAGTTAGACTGGAAGCCGACCCCAACATAGTTGGGAAAAGGCTAGGCAGATGATGATGATCTATGTAAACTGGTTAAGCTCAGTCAACTTTAGTGCCAGAAAACTATATTCGAAAATAGAGAGCAGTGTTGGTCCAGTAGTATTGGCACTGACTTACGAGTGACGTGAGCTCGAACCAAGGCAGACAATTTACTTTGTGTTTTCAATTTCATCACCACTGCCCTCAAAACGGTGATGGAAAACATCGTGAGGAAACCGGCATATCCTAGGACCAAAAATTCGAAGACATATTGTGACATCCACCAATCCGCGCCGCCCGCGTGGTGGATTACGACTCAGAGAGGCTCTGGGATCGAGATTTCTAAAAAGTTTCGAGCCCAAAGTATATAAAATTCTTTGCAATCACTACAAGTTAGTGAACGTTATATTATTGAGTTAATGTACAGACGCCAGCACATCAACCTACTACAATCTGTCAAATTTCTTTAATAGATTTTCAACTTTATCTCTAAAGCATTAAGGTTCAAGGTTGATTGGGAAAATTTGACAGTTTCGGGTAGCTTGACCTGCTGGCGTCCGTACTTTTAATTTCAGATATGCATGTTCAAGTATCTACCCTTATTGGGCACATACAAGTTGATAGACAGTCCTTGGAGTACGTTGTGTTTTATTCATTAAATAAATTACTTTGATTGTACGTGGTTCTTTTAGACCGTGCGCGTCGTTTGTGCGTTATGTGATGTCGTTTTCTCAGAGGAATAGTCAAGCGCCACTCAATTTTAAGTCGTCTTTATGTGTCATGTTGTCACTTTAAGGTTTATCGAGGTGACAAAAAGACTAAGTACGTCTTTAAGTTAAATTCTTTTTGAGAATTCGGTGGTGGGTATTTTATTTTTCAATGGCAATAAAGAAAAGAAAAAAGAAAAGAAAGAAAGAAAAATATCTTATTTGTAGTTTTTTTTTTAGGTGTCCGAGAAATGTGCCTTATCTGCGCTGAGTGCAAGTGAAATCAAAACAAGCTTTATCGTCATTCAGCCACTTCTGAACATGGCCTTGTTTACAAGCAACATCACATTGATCAGTCTTATATTTTCCGCATCCAACAGATTCCAACAACCTTCTCTAGCCCATTGGTCCACCTAGAGTGGGGGGCCTACCCACAATGCGCCTTATGTGCGCGATTGACACTCCTGAACTTTACAGCTCCATCGGCCATCTGTTCCGCGAGCAGTACACTTACTCACTGCCTCTTAAGTTTAGTAATTCTTCGGACTATGTCGGTTTGCATAGCTACTACTTACTAGCTAAACTAGCTTCACTTACCAGCAATATCCAAAGCTTGTGCTCGCCACACCTGTCCAAAAGCTCCTTCTCCCACAATGTTGAAGATCCTTAGCTTATGTCGAGGGAACTCCCACTTGTCTGGTGGCTGGTCATCCTTTGATATCGATGTTTCTTCTGATAACTGTAAGTTTTATAAGTGGGTATTAATTTTCATCATTTTGTAATTTAACCAATTAAGGGCTGATTTCACCAAAGTCAGATATCTTTTACCCGTGGAATAAAATTGACGTCTGACAGTTCTATTATGGAAAAGCTGTCAAAATTTCAAAATGTATTCTCAGGATAAGACTTATTCTAGGTATAAAAGTTTGGTGGAATTCGCACTTAGACATATTAGTATTTAGGTATTACTGCGAAATAGGATAGACTTTAACGTATCATGAGTCAACGCAAACACATTAGTGCTCAAACATTCGTGCGAAAAGCGTGGCAGGGGATGACGCGTGTCACACGAATGTGAGACGCGTCATTCTCTGCCACGCTTTTTACACGAATGTGACACGCATCATTCCCTGCCAATGTCGCGTGTCGCAACTGCAGCCGACGAGGCGTTTGCAGTTGCCGTCGACCACATGCCGCTCGTGTATTCGAGCACCGTACTCAAAAACATGAACGACACGCTGGTTGACGGCTGTAGTTGCCTCTGCCGTTGACGTAGAACCACACTTACGTAGAACCAAATATTATTTTGTTTCTATGAATAACATATTTTAGACTGAAGGTAAAAAAAAATAAAGAATTATGTAGAAAGCACTAGACTTAATATCGGCAACACACGTAGCTTATGAAAAAATATTACATTTCTTTATTAAAGTTTATCCAAGAGTTTACCTCTGCATGCCAAAGGCAGATTGAAACATCTGTTTCAATCTACCTTTGTTTGAGAACAGAGGTAAACTATTACAGATGTAAGAACACGTAAGCAATCTAATAAATCTAATAATATTCCTGAATTTTAAATAGGTATTGTTTTAGAACACGTAAGTATAAAAAAGGTATTGACAAAGAATTAGAAAATAGATTTCAATAAACGATGATTAAATTATGGAATTAATGCAAAACATCAATATTGAGATAATACAGCCACGAACCCTCTCATTAACACTAAGAAAAGAATAAGTAAGAAATAAATAACTACTACAATTACGAGTTCGTACTGCCTAATAACCCCACTGCAGGCTACAAGCCCCTCTGACATCTCAAAAGTGCCTGTCATTGGATTTTTTGCATTATGTAACTCCTTCGAGTTTGAGTTACCCGAAAAGAAACGAACAACAAGCATTATTTGCAAAATTAAAAGAAATTAAATCGAAGCTCAGATCTTCGTGATCAGGAAATCGAAAGAAAATGCCTTGGCCCAGTGATAGTGATCATACTGGCTAGAAGAGATAGACTCATCATCATCATCATTTCAGCCGACAACGTCCACTGCTGGACATAAGCCTCTCCCAAATGTCGCCACATCGGCCAGTGCTTCTCGCATCAAGCAGATTCCCGTGCTCTTCAAAATTTCATCGACAGATAAATGAATGTTAAATCTTAAACTGACCTGCAAGTGACCATTATCCCAGGACTCGTATCGGTTGGAGTACGCCCTTGGGTGGTCCCACATATTGAGAGACGCATCTTGAAGGACTATCCCACTGGAGTCTTTGCTCTGTTAACAATGGAAATCTTATGAATAAGACTTATGACTAAAGTAAAATTAAATTTAAGAGTTATTATTGGTGTTTTCTTAGTGGTTACTGGAACGAGGTTTGTGGGTTGAAGTTGATACTCTTGAACTCAATTCTATTCCTCTTTAATTCTATAGGTAATACTAGTACAATAATGACACTGATTGATGTTTGAATTTCAGGCATTTGAAATACTATACTAACAAATGCTTCCGGTTTGTCAAAAAGTTAAATTGGATCAACTACAACGCCTATTTATTTTACAAGTTTTTTTCGAGTAATAAAAGCAATAATATTGCTTTCTCAATAATCTGATGGGTTGAATTTCCAACGAAGTTTAAATATAAATACACACAAAATTATCGATAACCAATGTGAAATGACCTCCAGCGATTATTTTAACCTTTAAATAATTTGGTTAAAGTTACACGGAAATTAATAGCGTCAAAATGCCGTATAAAATTCGTGAAAATTATATGTCAAAAATTATTATGGGTTCATATTTCCAAATTACATTTGCGCGAATTTTAACGAAGTGGTTTATTGAATTGTCCTTGCTATTAAAATCTATTATTATCATTATAATTATATCGAATAATTAGTAAATTAATTGGCTGCGCACTAAAAGCATTTTCATGTATCTAACTAAACTATGTACCTTATGTAACAGATAACGAGTTCAAATTGTAGTTGCTTTACAAAAGCTAATTAAAATTGACTGTCTCACATTGACATCGCCTTCAAGGTCACGAAATTCCATTCTAATACATAAAAAATTGTTCATTACTCACCATGTCATCTTTCTTGCTATCCTTCTTCTGAGCATTATTTTTCCTGCACACGAAGAGGATGACCACTGCGACAATAACGACCAGGGCACCAATAGCTACAAGAGGCACCACTGTCAGAGGCATTTCATTGTTTGTGGGGTTCTTATTAGGTGCTTCAGTGCTGGTTGTTCCATCATCATGTCGGACTATACTCTCTCCACCGGGCGGCGTATCATCGGGAGGGTTCGGAGGACTTAAAGTAGTGAGTGTTGTAGTTGCTTCAGGTACTGTTACGTAAATATTTGTTGCTTTGGTAGTGCTTTGTGTGGTCCTAGTGAACTTTGGTTGTAAAGGTATGTTGGGGTAGGCGGGAAAGTTCAGGGTTGGCGGGTGGGGTAATTTGGGTCTCTGCCCGGATTTGTCGGAGACTGTGGCGTAGACTTCGGTCTTCTGTGGTATGGAGCCATCGTATGCTGTCACCCATAGCGAGTAGGAGCGGTTTTCCTGGAAAGTTACAAAATTTTGGTTAAAAAATGCTGTGTAGGTATAGATAGCATAATCAGCTTATAATGTTCCCACTGTTCGGAAACAGGCCCCTTCTCTGTGATAGGGGAGTAAGCCATGATCTATCAGTTGGTTGATGGATGTCACGTCTTCGATTTTTTTGTTCTAGGACATGCCGGTTTCCTCACGATATTTTTCTTCACCGTTTTGAGAGCAGCGGTGATGAAATAGTTTACACTAAGTAAAGTGCTTGGTTTCGAACCCACGGCCTCGTAAGTCTGTGTAGGTACAACACTAATAAACTTTTTAGCAAAAGCCCTTTATAACAACATTACGTCAGGATTCCCAGAAGGGTTAGAGGTGTTGGACTCAAAAACACGGTGTCAAAATTAAACGTTGTAGGTGCTTATGTAGGTAACATTAACTTGTTTAGAACATAACAACATGAAGATGTAGATTTAATGATATATTTCAAGGAACATTAATAAATCTTCATACACTACGTTCGAGTCAATTCATGCATTCATTATGTTATAATAAACCAAAGACTTTGTGCATAACTTGGAACTTGTTGAACGTTGAAAGCAAAAGTAAATTCTGCTCTTACTTTATTTGCAATAACTTGTTGAAAATTCATGAAAATGAAGTTTTCTCGCGAATAGTCGTACGTGTAAGGTTGTGTATGGTAAGAACTATAGTAACTGCTACTACTTATGTTTTACACTTTCAATCTTATACGTACACTTCTAAATAAAAACAGCCGCACGGGTCGCTCGATCAGGTTAAGCTACGCCTGCCGCGGTTGGTCCGTGGATGGGTGACCATCTTCACACACCAAGACCTCTCCGTGCCTCGGAAAGCACATTTAGCCATTAGTTCCGGCTGTCATTCGTGGATCTTTGACAGTCGTTACGGGTCGTCAGAAGCCCAAAAGTCTGACAACCAGTCTTACCAGAGGGTATCGTATTACCCAGTAACTGGGTTATGCAGGTCCATGCAAAATACTGGTATTCAGCTGCATCTGGTTAGACTGGAAGCCGATCCCGACAAATTTGGGAAAAGGCTAAGCAAATGATGATGACGTACACTTATAGGAAAATTAACTTATAATATTCTGAAGATTCTTTAGACGTATTGTTTCAATAGAAAAGCAATTATACGAGTATTCAATCTAAATATCTACAAACTGTGAAAAGCTTTGAACTTCAGGTACCTTGAGTACCTACTAGAAATTCCTAAAATATTAACAGTGGAGCTGCGGAGAGAAACAGACCTTGTAGATCGTACAATTTTACACAAGGCCTAGCGTGTCCAATTTCACTAGTTCTTTGTGAAATTAGAACTCATACTCGTATAGCCTCGTATAAAATTTACGAAACAATTTAAAGTTATAAATAAATACGACACATCAAAGCGGTTTCAATTTATAAAATCATCATTCTCCTGCCATTATCCTAATGTAGTCGTGGTCGGAACAACATGTCTTTTTCTTCCATACTCTTCTATCAGCCGCCATCTCGACAGTCACCCCCTTTCTAACCATATTATCATTCACACAGTCCATCCATCGTTTCTTTGGTCTTCCCCTACTCTTATAGCCATCGACATTCATACTCAAAACTTTCCTCACGAAATTTTCCTCATTCCTCCGTTTCACATGCCCATACCATGACAACCGGTTTCCACTCCACTTTTCAGTTACCGGTGTCACTTTCAGACTTCCTCTTATATACTCATTTCTTATTCTATCCATTCGTGTAATACCTCACATCCCTCTCAGTATTCTCATCTCAACTGCATGCAATTGCCTTTCATTCATTCCTTTTGTGGCCCAACATTCTGATCCATACAAGACAGCAGGTCTAACCATGGTTTTGTATATCTTCCCCTTAAGTTTAAGGGGAATGCGGGAGTCGCAAATTGTTCCCATGACCTGCCGCCATTTCATCCATCCAGTGTTAATTTTGTGCTTAACCGTCCGATCTACTTCGCCAATGTTTCAATTGTTTTAAATGTTTCAATTTATAAAATACAAGCTGTTGTTTGGCATCCTCGTCAAATTTCAGGAGGCTGTTATGACAGACATAAATAATCAAATAAATAAAATTAAGATCCCTGGTAAATAATGAATACATACCACCATACCACTTTCAAAGAACAGAATCGCGTTATGGTATCGTATAGGCGGCCGCGTTTTTATGTGTGTGTAAAAGGGCAGTTACAGTGCGGTCTCACACAGGCCGCGTTTTAAAATGCGTGTCCCACACATGCCGATTTCCGAAAATTAAAAGAAATATAACTTTTTATTTTATTATTGATTCGTGTCGAGAATCAGTAGCATAGTTACCTCCTTGGATTTGACGAGGATGCAAAACGACACCTTGACTGAAATGATTAAATCCTTCAAATCAATCAACTACCTGATTGATGCTAATGAATTAAACTGTTATTGAACACTCGAAATAGAAACTTCGAAGCTAATTTGATTGATTCATTCAATATCATGATTGATTTAGTTTGGCATTTTAATTACAAAAGAAAGTTATAAATACTTGTTATAGTCAAGGTAAATTGAACTTTATGAACGTGTATTATCAAGTTATTAACTGTTTAATTGGGTAATTAGTATTCGTGTTCCAATTAAGATTCTTCATTGTGCATGCTAGAAGAAAATTACCCACGCGTCATTTGCTCTTTTTTATTGGAAAATGAATTAATTAGTAGCAGATATATGTACATCTAGTAAGACTAGCCTTGCGTTAAGTTTTTTTTTTATAAAAATAGGATATGAAAACAGGGCCTATACAATAGGGCATAAACTCGACAAAAGTATAGAGTTAAGTCAAAGTCAAATAATTTATTTCAAATAGGCACATAAAAGGCACTTCTGAACTTCAAAAATAAAATAAAAATAAAATTGATTCTAGTCGTCCCTTTCAAAAGGTAGTTTTCGTATGGAGAGGAATGGACAAGAAACTCCACCGTTACTCTTTTAAAATGTTTTACAATATTTTTGCATACTTACATTAATTATATAATTATATGTGAAGACGATGCACCTAAAAATAAAATTACTACATGCATATATACAGGGCTGTCCCTGGAAGTATGGATCAAATCGAATAGGAGTGTAGGCAAGGTCATTCCCAAACTTTTATACCCTGAGAATATTGGTACAATTTTTTACGGTTACGTACGGTAGCAGGTCCGTTATTCTAGCAAGACCCTAAGCATCTATGTATATACTCGTACTAATAATAAAGCTGAAGAGTTTGTTTGTTTGAACGCACCAATCTTTGGAACATGCAGAAGAAAAAAAAAATTGAAAAAATATTTTTGTAGTTATTTAGGCTAGGAGCTGAGCAAAAACGTAACAAAATCTGAGAGAACGCTAAACGATGCGATGCGATGGGGTGTTTCGGGGGACCAAGAAATTTCACGCAAACGAAATCATGGACAGAAATTAGTTTATAGATAAACATAAAATATTATTCTTCTCCACTAACAGAACGCCTGTTCTCGTAATTTAAAAAGATCAAAATTATCTCGGCGACAAACATAATATGTCAAAAACTGGTCAAAATGTAGGGAAATTAGAGGTATTTTTGACAGTTTGAGACTGATATCAGAGTGTGAACGTTCTTAAAATTACGAGAATTGCTCCTCAGATATTAGTCAGATAAAAGCTGCCGCTATGATTCCCACAGCGTCGAAATTGATTGACCTGACCTCCGAGACTGGGGTACTCTTAAACCGCCACTTAAGTGATTAAAATAACGATCCGTTAAAAATCGGAAACCAAATTGTGAGGTATTTCGTTTTGCATGCGGAGTTTTTATTTGTGTTAAGCTTTTTTTTTTGTTTGAAGAGTGTGGAGATGTGGGTTTAAGTTTACCGTGTATGTTTGTTTGCGTGTGTCTTTGACTGCCGCATTGTTCACGTGGTCGCAAGCGCTAATGCTGAGGGTCCTGGGTTCGTTCCCAGGTCGGGCAAAGTGTTATTGAGTTTTATCTTTAGGAATGTGTGAGTCACAGCCTGGAAGTTGGTGGTGTGATACCCCCTCGAAAAGCACGTTAAGCCGTTGGTCTTGTGCCTGATATTTCCCTGGCCGTGGCGGATTACTGTACCATCGGACTATGAGAGTGAGGGAAGAGCGAACGCTACTGTGTGTAATGCTACACAATAATATCTCTTGCGTCAATGGCTAGTCTTCGCTGAGATTGGCCCTATGGCCGAATTAATCCCTTGACAAGGTTGCAAAGAGCAAGCAACCTTGGCAACGTTGGAGTTACCGGCTAAGCTTGCAGAGTAAACAAACAGAAAGAAAGAAAGAAAGAAAATACATTAATTTGCGGCAAACATGACGCATAAAAAAAAGAACAAACACACAAAAAAAAAAGTGGGTGGTAAACATGCGTCACATTCACGCAAAACGGCCATCGCTCAGCATAATGCTAAGACCCTATACGAGACAGAGCCCCAGCGCTGGTTTTCAGCGGCAGCCGGCGTTGACGTGATGATGGCAACCAGTGCAGCATGCAATTAGGCAGAAGCGGCAGTGGGCTGGCCATGTTTGGCGGAGGTCCGATGGCCGGTGGAGCAGACTAGTCCTAGATAGGAGACCGCGTATCGGCAAGCGTAGTGTGGGACGCCCCCCAGCTAGATGTACGGACGACCTAAAGAAGGTGGCTGGGTCAGACTGGATGCGGAAGGCGGAGGACAGGGTGCTGTGGCGCAGCCTGGGAGCGGCCTATATCCAGCAGTGGACTGTAATGAGGCTGAGTTGATTTTTATTGATTTTCAATTAACGATTTCAGATTTTTTTGCAGTTTAAGTGCAGAGTAATGACGGACTTGATATGTCTAAGTATCGATATTACCTATATCAGGTAGTAAAGAAAATCTTATCTAAAAAAAAAAAAAAAAAAATCTCTGGACATTTCACACAGCACCATTTGTCCCAAGCTAAGCAACCTAATGCTTGTGTTATGGTAACAAGATGGCTGATAAAATACAATTTTTTTTTTTTGTAAATACATACATAATATAGATAGAAAAACACCCAGACTCGGAACAAATACATGTAGGTCATACAAATATTTGTTCCGTGCGGGAATCGAACCCGCGACACGCAGCGCAGCAGTCAATCGCTTAACCACTGCGCCAACCATGCCGTCAAAATTAGTTATTAAAATGAAAGTTCTGGCCGAACAATCACACAACGATATGTACACATATAATTTGTGTATATACATTAGAAGTAATACCTTAATTATGTTTTTAGCTAATTTTGTACACAAAAAACATTGTTGGTATACTTATTGAATAAATTAATAAACCACAAAACCTGACGATTTGAAATGATCCACAGGCCACGTAAGAAGTAGTTATTTATGGTACTAACTCATTGAGAATTAATTTCACCACAAATATTCCGGATTTTGATAGCAAAATGTTTTACGACCCAGAACGTATAATAACGGTGATAAATTTAATTACAGCTACGAATATAAAGCCATAAAATAATTAATATTATATTCGTAGTTCAATTTTGAAACATAACTAGTAGTAGTTATGTTTCAAAATTGAAGTACGAATATAGGTAATAGTACCTACACTTGTAATACATAATAGTACAAGTGTACTATTGTGTATTCTTTGACATAACCTACATACATACATAGGAAACAAACATCCTTACATAGTACAACATCATCTGCCTAGCATTTTTCCAACTATGTCGTGGTCAGCTTCCAGTCTAACCGAAAGCAGCAATACCAGTATTTTAAATGGAGCGACTGCCTATCTGACCTCCACAACCTAGTTACTGGGTACCACGATACCCCTTGGTAAGACTGGTTTCAGACTTTCAGACTTCTGACTACCCGTTACGACTGTCAAAGATTTACGAATGACAACCGGGACCAACGGCTTTCTTTTTTTTTTTTTGGATGGGAAATCATCAAATGACCCCTCTCGCTCTGGGTGTAGCGGAAGGGAGTGTCAGACTCTTACTGACTAAAACCCACTCGTGTTTCTTCCTTAGCCCTTTCTGTTCCAGGGCAGCGGTAACCCTTTCGGACGATCCCGCTGCCCTGGCAGGCTTCGGCCCTATCGGGCCCCTTCCTCTGCTGACTACTCTTTGAGGCGCGCGTGGAACACAACGCGCCGTCCGGCACGGGCCTGGTCCTGATCGGGCGGTGAGCTACCCATTACTTTCCGCCCGCAGGCCCGCGCCTACGGTGGCCGGGAGTCGTCACGTCGTCCCGACGCCCGGAGCGTCTCCCGCGGCGGCTGAGGCGTGAGGTGTTCTCCCTCAGCCTTCCCGCCACCTCCTTCGCTAGCATGACTGCTTCGCAGAAGGAGGTGACTGCCTCCCACTCCCTCTCGCCCTGGACCATGGCTGGAACCAGGGCCGGACGCGAGAGGTGGAAGCAACGGCTTACCGTGCTTTCCGAGGCACGGAGGAGTCAAAAGATGTCAACGGAACTGCGGCAAGCGTAGCTGATCGATCGACCCGTGCGGCTATTATTACTTAGCTACAAGCCATAACTTAGCCACAGTTACAAAGTTATTGATAGATAAATAGGACCAAAATAGATTATTTAATTTTAAATCCAATTCGTTTTTGAATCTCAAGTTAGTTGTCAATCATAATCATTTTGCCTTCAGTCTGCTTCACATTGATAAATGATAAATAATATTTATTCAGTAGGTAAATACATATTTTAAGACCACTTTTTTCAATTGGTTTCAAATTGATTGAAATAGAAGTGATTTGTCGCGTCGCATGGTCGTGAGATTAAATAATAAATCGTGTGTCGAATGCATTTCAAGTAAAATAAATACTTTAAATATACCTACTTATTTGATTTTTTATTGCAATGTAGTTTTAACTAAAAACCTCAATGCCTTGTAAAACAAGCAAAAAAATCGTTTATGGGTTTTTTTTTATTGTACTAAATGGGCATGTAGCAAAAGAAAGAAAATACGTTTATTTGCGTTAAAAATGACGCAAAGTAAGAATACAAACACAAAAAATAACAAGTTGAGGGAAATGTGCGTCACATCCACGCAAAACGGCCATCGCTCAGCATAATGCTACGTACGACCATATGCAAAACACGAGCGCTAGCGCTGATTTTTAACGAAAGTCGACGTTGGCGTCATGACCACCAGTGCAATATACAATGAGATAAAAATAACACAATAAGAAATAAAAAAATAAAAAAAATTCACAATATCTAGTTTTAAATGTTTAAATAAACATAATACTATAATCGTTCCTATCGTTTATATAAACATAATATTATAACCGTTCCTTAGCGCCCTTTTGGAAGGCTTTCATGATTGAAGCTAGATATTTTAGCTAGCACACAGAATAATCTGGGTATTAACAAACTGCAACGTGGCCGTGCCTCGAATGCCTTTTACTGCAGCGTCAGCTTGAATCTTTGTAAAGACTGCACGGAGAAAATATCAGTACCTACCTACTTAACTCGTATAAGTATAGTTTGTTCGAAGAAATATTTAATGAAAATGTAAACAAATGTTTCAAATAACGTACCTGTGGATGCCCATTTGTAAAATTATCTACCACATAATATATGAGTGCTTAGTTTAAATCACCTTAATTTTGTTTTTCATTTGACAATTTATTGAGGTTCAATTTTTTTAGCCTCTCCATCTAAGATTTTTTAATTCTTGGAAAAAGTGGTGAGATGTAAAGTTGAAATTCTAAATACAGGTGTATATATTACAAATTCCCATAAGAAATTAACCTAAACAGGGTTTGTTTATACTTTCATCAGATAGTTTTGGCACAAATAGTACCTACGGACTGTGCCGTGCATTGGTGGTGCCGGGTGGCGGAACTGAAACATTTTCTGGTGCCATTTTCCAACAGCTAGATTTATTATGGTACTAAAGTTCTTGAGAAAAAAGTCTCTAGCCAGAGAGAAATAAACTTGGGTGTGCCATTTGATTTTATTAAATGTAATCGGGGATCGTGGGTAAGAGTTGGTTGAGACTCGCACAGACCAGCAACCTAATTGCGTAACACACAAACAATCTCAATCTGAATCATTTTGAAGGATATTGCTAATCCATTGCTTCATATGTTCGAAAAACTTTTTTACAAAAAAAAACAACCGACTTCCATAAAAACACTATGTGTCTTTGGTTTTTTTATTTCGTTTTTCGCCACCGACTTCCGAAATTAAAGTTATTTTTCACTTTACAGTGTTTTTATGGATGTCGGTTGTTTTTTTTTTGTAGGTTTTATTTTTCACTTTTTTGTTGTGATCATTTTTTTGATTTTTGTTGATTTTTGAAAACCACTTGTCCGATTTTCATGGGACCATTTGGAAAGTATACCCTATCCATCCAAAAAAAAAATTTTCAAATCGGTTGGCAAGCGACGGAGTTATGCGCGAACAAACATAAAAAAAAAAAAAAAATACAAACATCCGAATTGAGAACCTCCTCCTTTTTTAGAAGTCGGTTAAAAAATGTGTCAGCTCAACAACGTAATAACGCAATGAATGTTGTTAATGTTTGAATGTTGTACTGATAGTGTGCTATCAGCAGCAATGGGTTTCATTTTGACAGTTCAACAACAGTTGCGTAACACATTACGTAACTACCCCACAGGGAAGTATGGCACAAAATAAGGCTGCCACCAATGATGATGATTACATACCTAAAGTAAAAACTAAGTTAAAAGCGATAAACTCAATAAACAAAATACATTGTATTTTAAGTTATGTAGTAAAGTTCAAGTTCCAATTATTTGCAAGTTAATCTCATACTTCCAAGACGATGTTTAAATTTGTTATCATGAAAGTTCTTAAAAGTTCTTTACTTACAATTAGATTATTCAATGATTGACATTGAATAATCTATTGTGACAAAATAAGTTTTTGAATGCTTAGACTGGCTGTACTTTGTCAGTACGCAATAACGAAGAGGTCAAAGATTATAAATCGAAAAATAAAAAACTCAATTTTATTCATGCAATCAATTCAAAATATTATAATGAGACGACGACTTCAATTTCTATGAACGTTAACAGCTTTATAAACACCCGCATTCACTATCCAATTTAGTTATTATGCTTTGAGTTAGACCGATTTGTAATCTAAATGTAATTACGATGATATCGCAAACCTGTCAATATTTCTCGATATCGATCTTTGAACTCTGCAAGTCACTACTGCACGTCTTTTCAACGTATCTACCGGCTTTTGTTTTATGACTGCGGGTGATCTTTACCTACTGCACAAGGAAAATCACTTCTTAATATATTAAATAAAGACCCCCAGCCGCGTCCATCTGTCTGAACTCGATAAACTCAAAACTACTGAACAGATTTTCATACGGTTTTCAACCATGGACGAAGTGATTCGTAAGGAAGATTAAAGTGTGTATTTCATTAAGGTTTTGTGTAAATTGGCTGAAATATGAAGATGATTGTTGAAGATGTCGGAAATATCATGCCGACTGGAGCTTTTCTGCGTAAACCAATAGAGTTACGAGATGAAAACAATTTATAAATGGAATATTTTCCGACACATACATGGGCGGAGCCCTGGGCAAAATTTAGTACTACACAATTATAAATTACCGGTACTGTTTATAAGCTGGCCCAGCGGTAACAGCCGCAACTAACGAGTTGTATTTCGTAGGTTCAAACCCAGACAGGCGCTTTTTTTTTACTAAATCATTCTGAAACTAACTTTTGAAATCATCGAAGAAAAAAATAATAATAATTTTTTTTTTAATCTGCGGGATAAACAATAATAATGACAGTCAGTCTTACCTTATCAATAAGAGTATCATTGACAGTTACGACCCCAGTATGAGGATCTATCCTGAACGGTGCCGGTGGTCCAAAGGTCTCCAGCCCGAAGGTAACCTTGTCAGTGCCAGTGTTCTCACGGTAGACCTTGGTCACGAACGAGCCGAGTGGCTCAGTCGGCATGACATACCAGTTCCTTTCGACGTGCATGATCGCTGGCAGGTTGAAGCCCGGAGGCGCTTGTGATGATGCTGTAACAAGGAAAGGTTTAGGTTAAAAAGATTGTGAACAAATCCTTATCCATACTAATATTATGAGTGCAAAAGTAACATCTGTCTGTGTTACCTTTTCGGATTTTGATAATATTCGGCACACATAGGTATAGGACGTAGGACACTAATTATCCCGGTAGCACGTTTCCGTAGGATCATTTTTGACCTTCACTGCAGCTAGTCTAAAATAAACAAATGATTTCTAAAGATTCGCTTGGCATGTCTTGTTGACGTTGAGTTAACTTAACTAACGCTTCGAGCTGTCATAATCGGTGGATTTTGGCGTGATTTCGATTTTTGAGATCTCGACCTGTTACTTAACGTTTAACGTTCTTACACCTACATATATTTGTGTTTTACTTGCCTACCCTAAAATTGAAATAACTTTGAATGATTGCCGAAAGTTTTATAATAATTATTATTTATTTATTTGTTAACATAGGCAAAGAAATACAGATCTTATGTTTGATGAACAGAGCGCTATGTTATGCCAGGAGGCATACAAATATGGTGTACATTGTGTATTAATCATTCTAATTAATACTTTACCTTACCGAGATAAGAGTCACATTGTAATGACTAGTTACTCATTAACTTTTTTTTTAATAGTTTTAAAATATATAATAGTCTTTCAAATTTGATTGTGTATGTCCTATGAGGTCATTTTACAATTGTGGTGTCTGTTTACCACAATTGCTTAAGGTGCCTGTGCACTTTAAAAAGTTGTATCAAGAATTGAAGCAAGTTTGGAGGTATGAGGAACAGGGTGTAAAGTTCACTCATCGTCCATTGAAAAGGGAGGATCCTCCAACCAGACGGGTGTTATGTCTGGCGGGCAATTGCCCAACGATTGATATTGGGAAATTGTATCTATGCTAACTGCGCGGTAAACTCTGCTTGCGAGATGCAGGATTTGCGTGACGTCAGTATGACGCGTTGTTCGCATGTGGCGTTGTTGATACCGCTACACAAGTATGAACCGTTCACTATAACGTTCGAGTTTGCAGCAGCCAAATGCGGTATATTAATTGTGTGTCAACCAAGCCTAATAGCAAAATCCATCAATGCACTCAGGTAGCTAATGAGATCAATCTCGATAGTTAATATCAATGATGTCATTAAGAGGATTTTAGCACGTGTATCCCATCGACAAACATTATTGAATATAAGGAAGCTTCACACACGCGATGATGTTTTTTATATCACTAAACCAAAATGTTTTCGTTTACATATCGTCACGCAGAATTAGAACCAGACCAAAACCACTACTATCTACTTATAAAAACAAAATACTACAAGGTACTCTATAATAAAAATGTCATATTAATGATTTATTAACTTTATGACGTGTAATTTAACTATCAACACTAAGAGCACAAACTAATTCAAGTAATTTCTGAAAGTTTCAAATTTTCTAATATTTTTAATGACGATAAACGCATATTAGCTATTAGTTTCAATAATTAAATGGAAATATTGTCGTTTCGCCATAATTATAAGCCATGAACCACATTACAAAAATAAAGGCTATTTTATATTAAATACTATTATTGCCATAGTCACGAAACATTAATTATAGTCATATGTGCAGACTGTCTCATCAGCACGGTATAATAGTAATTTGAATTTGATGGCCGAAAACCTGGATCGACAACTATCGAGGCTCTCGCTAGGCGGTTCGCACATGGGCCTGATTCAAAAGGCAGTACTCCTCGATACGGCTCGCATTGTGAGGAGGTTCCTGTCTCTGGAGTCCTAACCACTGGTACCGTGCTCCCGACACCGGTGGATCAGTATCTTTTTATATTTTCAAATGTTTTTTATACTTATTTCTTTATATTTTAAGAAATATTTAAATTGTTAATAGATAAATAAACAAAAACATTTTATTTTATTTATTTTCACATCAAGACACAAACATCAGTGTAGCCTTGGCTCTTGTACTAGGAGGTCCTGCATCACAAGAGCCAGAGAAGTAATGTAAAGTATGCAGTATTACGTCTCAGCAGTGTCCTTGAACTAATTACCTACGGCCGCTTGGTATTACAATTTAACATAACACAGCAACACCACATCACACCCGTTTTGCCCGAATTCCTCATTACACAAAATAATAACAGTTAATACGAGTATCTAACTATTAACACTTAATTACAAACAAAATTAGGTCGTCCCGTATCCATGTTATTACACTAGTTCCTAATGAAGACATCTCATAAAGAGTACGCACGACGACATAATCAAGCTATACATATACATTTCCAGTATAAACTGACTTCTCATTGTACGAAAAGCCTATACAATTCGTAGTCAGCTAAAACTGGAAATGTATAGCTGGATATGTCGTCGTATATAGTTATGTACCTTAAATTTAACGACATGCCTTGTCACCGAGTTAATATTGGATATTTTCGCATTTTACCGATACATTACGGCACGGTTGGCGCAGTGGTTAAGCGATTGACTGCTGCGCTGCGTGTCGCGGGTTCGATTCCCGCACGGAACAAATATTTGTATGACCTACATGTATTTGTTCCGAGTCTGGGTGTTTTTCTATCTATAATATGTATGTATTTACAAAAAAAAAATGTATATAAGTAGTTTATCAGCCATCTTGTTGCCATAACACAAGCATTAGGTTGCTTAGCTTGGGACAAATGGTGCTGTGTGAAATGTCCAGGGATGTTATTATTATTATTACGGAAAGCGTTGTACGAGGCTTTTAATTTCTCGTCGACGATAACTGACTTTCCACGTCAAAAAACGTCATTCCATACGTTAGTCCACGATAATAACGTGACGTATCGTAACATTTCGTGCTACGGTAAATTATAAAACTCAATTCGTCTTTCTCCAATGAGCTCATGATCGGATTATAAATCTTCTCAGTTCTAAGTCGTCATGACATCTCGCAATGGCTATAAATCAATATATTTCACTGTTGTACTGCAGTGAACTTGTTGATTTATTGTAGCTGTACAGACAGCTCACTGTCTCTGCAGTCCTGGTTACTGATCGTCAAGCTGTCGTTTCGTTTTTACAGTTATCATGTGTCCTTCTTCGGAGGTATGTTGGTGGGGTATTATTGCCTTATTGAGAGCGTGTACAATAGGGAAGTGTGGGAAACTTGTTGAAAATCGTTTGTTAAAATACTATTTTGTTCAACCCGAGAAAGAGGTTTTTTCATCACCGCTGCTCTCAAAACGGCGAAGAAAAATATCCTGATGAAACCGGCATGTCCTAGAACCAAAAATTCCAAGACATGTGACATCTACCAATCCGCACTGGGCCCGCGTGGTAGATTACGGCCCACTCCCTCTCACAGAGAGGAGGCCCGTGTCCCAGCAGTGGGAATATTATAGGCTGATTATATTATGTTATTGAATTAACTGGTAGTCAGCTAATGTCATAGCTGGTGTTCTGATAAATGTCTGCGCTAGCAGAGGATCACTTAACGAAGTGCATAATGGGTTTATGCACCCTGTCAGTATTGCTAGTAGTGTAATAATATCTCTAGGTAGGTATTACAACAGCCCCTTTTGAAAATACCCGTAGAATTCTTCGTAATGAGTTAAGCATACAGCCCATACGCAAGCATACGCCCCCAGGTTGCGCTTCGGTGTCCCTGCCTCCGCAGGGACACCGAAGCGCAACCTGGGGGCCTAAAAATGTCACTTTGGCGGAATCATAATAATATAACAATATGAATCATATTAAAAATCGTAAAATGGTCACAAACTGATAATTCATTATATGATCTGTGTGCAATTCATAACACGCAATTTACCTGTTTGACAGCTTTTTATGGAAATTCGTAAAATGGTCCACCAATGTTAACACCAAATATGATTGATATGAAATGAATTGTAGGTGATTAAACTATTATGTATTGTGTAACCATTTAACGAAAATTAGAGGAATTGCTAATGATCTGCTGGAAATTCAGGAAATGAATAGCTTTTAGAGGTATTGCTATAGTGGCCTTTTTAGGCCCCCTGTTACCATGTACCTATTTAGTACATGATTCTGAAACCCATGCGCTGAAATGGTTCGTAGTTAAAAAAAAATAACTGTGCCATACATTTTGGCCGCGTAGGTTTTGCACATATGAAACAAAACCATACATGCAAAACCTGATTACAACATTCTGCCGAAGTCTATATAGACTTCGGCAGAATGTTGTAATCAACTTAAGGAAATGGTTCACTTAATATTCAACAAAGTTATGGGTTAATAACTTGTCCCATGCCACTTATCCCTTACAGGAAATGAGCTCGTTATGCATTATTATTATACTAGTAATCTTTGAGACAGTTCAATAGGTATTTCTGAACGAGTCAAGTTTGGATTTGTACCCAATTAGTGGCAATACGCTCGTCCAATATTACAGAACGTGGGATAGGTACCTCTTCTTACCCTTTTAGTGTTATCGTGATGTTTTGTTTGTAAGCCAAGGAATTGTTAGACAACACCTACACCTCTATCCGAAGAGTTTCTTGCCCGTGCTTCTTCATAGCTGTACCTAGTGTACTATTGACAAAATCTATAGCTGACCACCGTAAGTACTATTCCTGCTTGCAGTGCATATTATTAATCGACCTAAAAAGGATGCCCTTTTCTTTTACTTACGGACACAGCTGTGGTCATCATTTGCACGGGATGTTGTTCTCAAAATGGTCAGATATAAATTTTGGCGATGACAAAATAGATAAGTATGCAGGGTCGTCGGATAAAGTTGAAGTTTAGTAAGAAACCGATGGATCTTTTCGAATGAAATTGAGTCTTTTAGATAAACTGTTTGTTTTCTATAAATTAAATTAAATTTTAGCCGAAAACATCAATCCGTTTCTTACTAAACTTCAACTATATCCGACGACCCTGCGTACTTATCTTTTTTGTTGACCGTACCTATACCTACTACGCTTTGAAATGCGCAACTAGCTTCATCTTTCTGACTGACCGACTTCTTGACAATACAAGAGTGCCTGCAATTGGGTTATTTAACGCGTCTAAAATAATAGCATGTATAAAATACTAGCGTCCCGCTCCTGCTTCGCACGGGTGCAATCTACTGTTCAGATTTCTATGCTATATCAGGTTAAATTAATATATTACACGTATCCAAACCTTACGGAATAAGTGCTCTAAATGATGGCGTAGACGTTGTGTAGTTTGGATGAACTAAGCGGTCACACTGACACGCGAAAACCGACTCTGTGCATATATGCATAGATGTTATCTTGGCAAGGCAGATGTAGGTAATGCAGTGCACTTTAAGCTTCTGACTGAGCTTAGGATTGAAAATATACTCTCTTTAGAGATGGAATATGTCATGTTACTTGCTCTTTGAGTTATGTAATACAACAAGCAGAGATACATTTTCGACGAAACCATAAAGCCTCTTAAGACTTTCATTCAGAGAGGAGAGATTAGAAATGACTTAGCTACTATTAACCTTTTACTAGGTTTATTTTATTAAAAGCTCAGAGAAAATAATTTAAGAAAAAAAAAAACAAAATAATCATTCTAAAAAAAAACTGGCCAAGTGCGAGTCGGACTCGCGCCCGAAGGGTTCCGTACCATTATCTATGATAATCACGTCTGTTGTATGGGAGCCCCCTTAAATATTTATTTTATTTTAATTTAATTATTTATTTTTAAAATGAATATACAACTAAATATTTCAAGCGTCTACCTGTTGCCGTTATTAATATCGAGTAACGTAGTAGTATTACGTAGGCAGTATTTCAATTGTCTAGCTATCACAGTTCATGAGATACAGCCTGGTGACAGACAGACGGACAGTGGAGTCTTAGTAATAGGGTCCCGTTTTTACCCTTTGGGTACGGAACCCTAAAAAATCGGTCGACGTTATCTATAAGCACAGCTTGGCAGCCTGCAGTGCAAAACCAAGATCTGCTACGTCATCGCTGAAAACTTGCATCGTAACTTGTGCAAAATGAATCATTGGTAATCTTGGTAGCTTAAGCATTGCATCGTCACTTATCAGTTTTGGTCGGGCCCAAAACCTTTCAGTGCGTTTGCACGCCTCGCGTGTGTTTGCAAATTATTTCTCAGGTGCCGCAAACACGCCGCACGCTCCGATACTTATTAAAAAAAAAAAACATTGATGTCGTCCACAGCGTAGAATAACGTAAAAAATTGATGATTTTTGTGGCATGATAATCATTTGAATATTTTTCTAAAATGCTTTTGACCTTAGTTAATAAACAGTGCCGCAAGTGTTTGCGGTGTTTGTTAACGTTGATGTTGGGTGCCGTCAACCTTTACGACGCGTGTTTTTCGCGATATGTAGCAGACGATGGATAATTTGTCCGCGGAGAATTTGGAATTGTATAAAAATCATGGGAGTCTATTGCGTTATTGCATACATTTTTTTTTATCGTCGCGGTCCAATTGTCCATTGTCTGCTCATGAAAAAAGAGGTTGTAACGATAGTGTTACTAATGCTGTTACTTGATTTAACTGCTAATAGAATTCAGACTACGCCTAAATATTAATTGCCAACATTAACATACGAAAATGCACATCAAAGAAAAGTCACTTTCATACAAGCAATTAAATTATATAATTTAATTATATTATAATAAATTAAATTAATAAATGACGGCACGGTTGGCGCAGTGGTTAAGCGATTGGCTGCTGCGCTGCGTGTCGCGGGTTCGATTCCCGCACGGAACAAATATTTGTATGACCTAGGTACATGTATTTGTTCCGAGTCTGGGTGTTTTTCTATCTATAATATGTATGTATTTACAAAAAAAAAATGTATATAAGTAGTTTATCAGCCATCTTGTTACCATAATACAAGCATTAGGTTGCTTAGCTTGGGACAAATGGTGCTGTGTGAAATGTCCAGGGATTTATTATTTATTAATTGAATTAATTCAATGCACATTATTCTTTAATGCAAGATGGTCTTAAATGTAGCGAAAAGTCGAAGCACAAAGTTCATGTAATTTAAAGTTGGATACAAAATAGTTGTGCACTTGGATGCTTTAGCCGCTAGAGAACAGTTCTATGGAATTCTAGACGAGTTTGTTCTTTTATTCTTTTCGCTGCAATTTAAGAGTTCTTCGGAGTCAGGGTTTCAGTGAGACAATAGTTTTTGTTAAGAATTAAATTAATGATTTCCATGGCAGCTTTTTCTTATTAGCGTGTCGAAAAACTATGTTTATAATAGAATGTTTCAAAAGAACCTCAGCTCAGGATAATGTCAGATGGTAATACCAGGTAGACGTACTAAAACCTGAAGCTGTTTTTCAGCTGCAACTCACGAGTGTCATTCGCTCGAATAATATACACATAGGGAAGTGCATTTCTCTATATTAATAATGGTGAAAATAAATTAAAATATAAGACGAACGTAGCCATTTATTAAGTAAAGTAATGTTACTGAAAAAGTGGAGCCATTAGCAATTATGAACTTTAAAAAAGTTTCTTAAAACCTATTTCAAAACAAGATAAATTTTTATTTCTCCACTTCTTTTGAACAAACCTAACTTTATCGTCCAGATCGATTTTGAAAATAAACCTAACTTCGGTTTATTTATAATTCAATATTCATTACCGAAGAACTGCTAAAGTCTTGGCTAAAACACATTTATTATTGACCTAAAGAAAGTAGGAGAAGACATTAGGTAAGTCCATTAGCAAAATGCAGGCAAGATATTTTCTAGGTCTAACTTTAATTTGTAATCTACATGGTCTTCATATGATCTGACCAAGATTATGTCTGGACTTTAAAAGAGACTGTGACCTCTGAGTTTGTTTCGGCCTTTCTTCTCAGACTAGTCAGATAGGAAACGCCGACCTCATCTAGTTTTAAAAATATGATTGACGCGTAAAAGTGTTTGTAAAAACCTACTTACAAAATAAAATCATTTATCATTTCTAAAATGTTCTTAACTAACTTTTTAAACCTATGTTTCCTGCTTATGCGTATGAAGTTTCATTATTAAAATCGGTTCATGCCTTTCGAAGAACAAGGACTTGAAAGTTGGTATGAAATGCCGTACGTTGTCAACGCTCTTAACCTGTGACTTAAAATCCCCAGACAAAGTTGTAGCTTAAACATGCAGTCGTCGACAGTTCAAGTAAAGAAAGTTTTAAAAACTTTAGCCAGCCCCTGCTGAAATGCGAACAAAAGCTTAAACATGAGAGAATTTTCCCTTAAAAGATTGGCTAAGAAAGACACATTTTTTTTAAGCAATTCTGAAAAAATCCAATTACTAATTTTACCTATGCCATCCCATCCTATCGGCAAAATGTCTAACTTCAATACAAACTCTCGTCTCGTGTTTAATCCCATTAGGGGACGAATTTTCAAAAATCCTTAGTGCTCACTTTCGTAACATAAGGGACGTTTGTACAGGGGTATCCGTTGTCTGTCAGTGAATTTAAGTTTGTTATTAAGTATGTAGGTAGATTACTATTAATATAATAATAGTGGCTAAGTAATAACAGTCACACGTGTCTATTGATCAGGCTAAGCTACGCTTGCCGCGGTTGGTCTGTGGATGGGTGACCATCTTTATATACCGAGACCCCGCCGTGCCTCGGAAAGCACGTTAAGCCGTTGGTCCCGGCTGTCGTTCGTGGATCTTTGGCTGTCGTTACTGGTCGACAGAAGCCCGAAAATCTAACAACCAGTCTTACCAAGAGGTATCGTATCACCCAGTAACTGGGTTGTGGAAATCAGATACGCAGTCGCTTCATGTAAAATATTGGTATTCAGCTGCATCCGGTGAGACTGGAAACCAACCCTAACATAATTGAGAAAAGCCTAGACAGCTGATGGCTAACCGTTTGTTGCTTCAATTGTATTATATGCGTTTGGTAAGAATCTTTCATCGTCAAGCCTGTGTTGCCCCACTACAGGGCAAAAGCCCCCCCCCTTTTGCCCTGTAGTGGGGCAACACAGGCTTATAATAATAATAAACATATAAATCCGAGAAATATAATTTAGAAGTTTCCAATAAGTATAGTGGAAGTAATATGGAAAGTTCCTTTCTTTCGTTTACAGGCCATAAAAATCGGTAAAACGAATTCCGGCTTTTATTAGATGAGCGGTTACCGGGAATTCAGCATTCACACTTCCTTTAAGATCAATAGACACGAATATTTTTATTTACTTAATCCAGGCTTTCATTTGATGTATTATTGCTTGCAAGAAATACTTATTTGGGAATGATTATGAAATGAGAACCGACATTACATTCCTTTATAAAAACTTCTTCACGCTCAAATTGCGTGGGATTTCCTTTTGCAAAAATTCTAAGAAAAGTATTAATAATACTTTTCTTAGAATTTTTTATTACCTAAGAAAAGAAAATATTTTATTTTATTAAATTATCTTTAAGGGCTGATTTCTCGATCCACCGGTAACTTTTATCTGAATTATAAATATGACATATTTTCTTTACAAAAGCCGTTAAACCGCTTATTCCTTAAATAAAAGATGAAGAAAAACATTGAGAAATCGGTCCTAAATGTTTATTTACCTTCATAATAAAACAAAGTTATTATTTTTATTACAAATAATATATTTCTATATCAATTCTCATTGTAGCTATCAGGATATCATATCATAATCATGTATCTGTAACTGTTACACGACGTTTCAAAGCCTTGTTGAATTTTTCAAAGAGTACGCTCGGTACGCTCTGTCGCCGTGGGCTTAAGCCACCGGCACATTACTGTGTTTTGTTGTGTCGTGACGCGGAATACACCAATCAACCGTTGCTATTCAGGACTGGATAAAATCACAACGATTTTTGATTGGCTAAAACTGCGTCTGCTAAAAAATAAAAAAACACAAAATTAAATGTTATTTAGTTGCGTATGTAATCTATCCCTTTTCTTCATAGAATTTGCAAGTATATTGTAACTAAGGAAACTGTGTTCATTATGAATTATTAACGATCACCGACTGAACCTACATGTCTGTAAACTTTTGCGAACTTTATCAAAGTAACGGTGTAGGTACGTACGACTAGTCACAAGCATTTACCTTATACTTACACAGGATTCTACTATCTATACGATTTTCTTCCAAAGTTTGGATAAATGGTGTTACGAAAGTCAAAGTTTTTTTTTTTTTGCTAAGCATAGGTGTAAAAATAGGTATTTTAAATATACTTAATGGGTCTCAATATCAAGTAGGGAAATTACGAAAAAGCGTACGAGGTTACAATTTAATATTATTTTTTTTGTTAAAAATTAATTGACAAGCTAACAGAGTCAACTATCCTCTATCAAACTTAACAATTTTGCATACAACATTTGTTAAGAACATTTAAAATGTTAGAAACATAATAATATTTCATATGTATTATTATTAAATTTTAAATACGGGGTGGCAGGGAAATCGACGCGCAAACTGTAACCATGACTTCAGCACATGAGCTTAGATTACATAGAAATTTTTCGTCGGTTATCAAAAAAAAAATCTTCTGTTTCATAGAAAAGAGCAATACCTACACGGTCAAAACGTATGGAACAGCAATATTTTTTTTTAATAACCGACGAAAAATTTCGACGCTATGGGGTCTAAACTCATGTGCTGAATCCATGGTTAAAGATTACGCGTCGATGTTCCTGCCACCCTGTAGGTATATTTACATATATATAACTGACAAACATAATCACAAATTAAATAACTAATTATTACACATATTTATCCACATTATCTTGCATTATCATACGAACATAGTATTATCAAACACAACTATTATGAAATAGGTCTTTTCTCAAAGTTCATTTGATTGTCTACAATACAATTTTATTTTATGTAGGTTTGTTTGGTGAGTTTTCACGCTAAAACGGCTAAACGGATTTGGATGAAATTTGGCAAATGGATAGACCATGACTTGGAAAAGGCCATGGGTTACTTTTCATCTTGGATAGCAAACAAAGTCGCAGGCAACAGCTAGTGCCTACATATATAAATTTATTCAGAATATGACCCTACACTACACGACTGGTAATTAAATATGACAAACAATGAGTTTTCCTCAGTCCTAAGGTCGGCATCATCTTCACCGGCACATCGATGTCAGGAATTACAACTACATTGCAATGACAATTGTACACACTTGCCTTGATATTTAATCATATTATTATTGTATTGAATACATGTATTCATTAGATGTATATTCTTTGAACATGAATATAAAAAACCGGCCAAGTGCGAGTCTGACTCGCGCACTGAGGGTTCCGTACAATTACAATATACGATTTATGACGTATTAAAAAAAAACTACTTACTGGATCTCGTTCAAACCAATTTTAGGTGGAAGTTTACATGGTAATGTACATCATATATTTTTTTTATTAAAAAAAAATATACTTATAGTAAAATAATATTTTGTATTATATTAAAATAATAATCATAATTGCTTTCCGAAACTATATTATTTATATTTAAGTAAAGGTACCTCATATTTATTTGTTTAACTTAGGGAATCGGATGAACTATATGTATTTTTCGCAATTGGGCATTTGCCTTGCTTAATTTTATATGGAAATTGCCGCGACTTACGAGTTGTAGGTCGTAGGTTCGAACCCAGGCAGGTACTTTACTTTGTATAAATTATTTCATCACCACTGCTCTCAAAACGGTGAAGGACTGTTCTAGAACCATAAATTCGAAATCATGTGACATCTACCAACCCGCACTAGGCCAGCGTGGTGGATTACGGCCCATTCCCTCTCACATAGAGGAGGCCTGTGTCCCAGCAGTGGGAACATTATAGGCCGATTATACTATATCCTGATATAAATAAACCATTTATTTGTGGCGTTGAGAGAACCATAACACTGACTTGTTCAGAAATGTACGCGCGTAGTAGTGGCGCTAAATTGGCCAAGGCCTACCTTGACCAATTTAGCGCCACTGTGAACTCTGTACTTTATATTATAGGCTTTATACTCGTAGGTACCGCTAGCTATGATTCAGAGGTGACACATACAAGAATCTAAGTGGACAAGCGTCGAAAAATAAAAAAATACATATAAATTGCAACAAATCATACATATTAATTGTTGCATTATAAAATATGGCAATGAATAGGTATGTAAGATGAGGGGCTCGTCCCTAACAATAACAGCCGCATGAGTTGATTGAAGGCTACTTGCCGAGGTCGGTCCATGGATGATAACCATTCATTACATACCGAGACACCTCCATGTCTCGGAAAGCACGATAAAAGCCATTTGTCCAGGCTGTCATTCGTAGATCTTTGACAGTCTTTACGGGTAGTCAGAAGCCCAATAGTCTGACAACCAGTTGGAAAAAGCTAGGCAAATTGAGTACTTTAGGTATGTACGGTCACCAAAGGAGATAAGTAACCAGGGCCGTCGGCTATAGTTGAAGTTTTGTAAGAAACTGATGGTTATTTTCGAATAAAATTTTGTTTAATTAATAGAAAACAGACAGTTCATTTATTAAATTAAATTTCATTAGAAAAAATCCATTGGTTTCTTACTAAACTTCAACTATATCGGACGACCCTGGTTACTTATCTCCTTTGGCGACTGTACATTAAACAAAGTTAAATCATAGGAACTGTCCACATACCGATTTTTCTAGGGTTGGCAGCATGTCTGCTTCTCCTACATACTTACATCTCTATTGGCCTTCATCTTAATAATCACCCGCTTTCTAACCATTATCATCTTTCGCACAATCCGACTATTTTTTCTTTGGCACTACTGCGTAACAAGTTAGAAGCTATTCTTCCAAAATTACGCGACGAAAAGTTCGGTATGCTCACGCCTTACTTAAGAAATATAACCTATGACACATTAAGCTTGAAAAACATCCATCTCGCCCAGGCTGCGCCACCACAGCTCTGTACTCCACCTTCAGCAAAAAAAAACATTAGCATTCGAAAGGACATTGCCCATCTCCCATACATCGTCGGGCCCATAATTTGATGAACCGTTACAAGTTCCAAATGAGTGTTATTTGTTAGATTAAAACATCAACTTTAAGCTACATTAGTTTCAGTTTCATTGACAATTGCATTATCAAGTTATATGGGGTCGAATCTGAGGTGAGGTTATGTTAGGGATTTTGCAATAATCAATCTGGTAATGTTCAGATGACTAATAGCAAACTCTTGAGATAGGTTTTCATTGCATAAAATAAACGTGTGAATGATATACCTACAGTGGATGATGCATTAGTAGGTACCTACTTACAGAAAAAAATAGAACAACTATTTTGACAAATGTGTTATTGTAAGAATTATACTCAATGATTACTAAGTACTTCTATTTATTTATTCATCTCAATTATCTGACATGTCCATTTCAGATACCTAGTCACCTAGATACGATACCTTTTTAGTGGGTAGATAGGTTTATGATTCCCAGGTAAACTATAATGTGGAATTAGATTAGTTTTAAATAAAGAAAACAAACATAATATTGTAGGTATATAGTCATTCTCCTTTATTAAATCATTCGTCTTCATACACAATTAGAATAGAATCTAGGAAGTGTGCACGGGGTGAAATATTTTCTTGGTACCTAGCCCAACTTAAGTACCAAATAATTGACCTAACATGCGCACAACAACCTACTGTACGCCTTCCTACTATACAATTACAATAATATTGCAATATTGCTTGCCTTCCACTTAGAGAGCTGTCAACTAAAATATTTACAAAATATGTTTTTCCGTTTTTTTTATTTTTTTTTTATGGCGAGAGTGACTTTTTCCTCTTAGTAACCAAGTACGAGTACGTATGTATAATGTACTCAGTGGCAAGTACTATTTGAAGCCGACAGCTCTCTTAAAAGGTCATTGTCATTCTTATTTTGACACTGACATTTATTTAAAGACTTGACTCATTGCCTTTTTAGCCAATTCACGACGAAATGCATGATCTCAACAAAAAACACAAACATTACAAAAAATGTTTTTCTATATTTTGCAACTATAAATTAAAATTATTTTTTTTGATTTTGGTTTATCATAAGATAAAGTATATTTTCCACATTTTGTTTTTTCTGTAACGAGCTGGGCCCAAAAGTGGGCGATCGTCTTTCAGTCGCAACATTCGGCAGGTGTGTCCCTACCCTTATATCGGTCTAAATTCACACTCAAAACTTTCAGGTACCGTACCTCAAACATGCGCAATTTAAACAAATAGCATAGCATAATCAGCCCCGTTCCCACTGCTGGGACATAGGCCTCCTCTCTGTGAGAGGGAGTGGGCTATACTTAAACTACCACGCAAGCCCAGTGCGGGTACAAACAAATGACAATCAAAAATTCTATATTTTTCAATGTGTTAGGTGTCTAAAAAATTAATATCCACCAACCAATCCCAATGCTGAACCAATCCCGCACCGCCTCACAAGTTGATAAAATATTAATTTCTCGGGATGAAAAACATCTAATGCCCTTTTTGTTAAAGTACAGATAACCGTACTAATTCTACTCTACTTAGAGTACTGTCGACGTGTAAGTTTAAATATTACTTTGTTGAAATTGTATGCTGTAGATATTTTGCTGAACCAATCCCACACCGCCTCACAAGTTGATAAAATATTAATTTCTCGGAATGAAAAACATCTAATGTCCTTTTTGTTAAAGTACAGACAACCCCACTAATTCTACTCTAGAGTACTGTAGACGTGTAATTTTAAATATTACTTTGTTGAAATTGTATGCTGTAGATATTGGCTGAACAAATCCCACACCGCCTCACCAGTTGATACAATTTTAATTTCTCGGGATGAAAAGAACCTTATGTCCTTTTTGTTACAGTACAGACAGCTGTAGACTTGTAAGTTTAAATGTATTACTTCGATGAAATTGCATGCTGTAGAATAGTTATATATACTAATATTATAGCTGAAGATATTGTTTTTTTGTTTGTTTGAATGCGCTAATCTCTGGAACTATCAGTTGGATTTGAAAAATCCTTTTTGAATTTGATAGCCCAATTCACGAGGAGGCTATAGGCTATTTAACATCGCGCTAGGTCCCTGAGGAGCCGAGCAAAAAGAACAAAAAATTAGAAAGAGTGCTAACCGAAAATTAAGTAATAGCGCGGGCAGGCTATGCGAAGCGATGCGACGGGGAGGGTCGGGGAACAAGAAATGTCTCGCGGGCAGAAGCTTGTAAATAAATAAAACGAAAATGTATCACACAAAAAGCTACGTCTGACAATCATCATTAAAATTGAGACTATTTACAAAGCACACAGCAAGACCTATTTTTCTCCGCTTCTAGTACCTTGAGACATGCTTAATATAAACCCTTTTTTATCGTGAGTGGAAATCCTCTAGGATAAACCATCCATCTAAGGAATTTTACTTCAAGATTTATTCTCGTATAACTAATCTTCCTTTGCGATTTACTTGCCAAACATGTAAACGAGTTATTAGAAAAATAACTTTAATTTCTACACACTAAAGTTCAGTTTACGCTACAACTTCAATCATTTTTAATTTTGTAATACCTAATGCTAGTCACTCTGAAATCAACTTAATTACCTGTGAAATAAAGTTGACATTTAAACGTTAATTTGAATAGATTTTAAATCTCACATTATGAACAGTAAACATGAAAACATAAAGAAAAACTTCTTTCGCTACATTGAATTCCGTTCAATCTTCTAATGCGAGAATGTTCCATAAATTCTATTGGAAGGAACACAACGCCCTTACACGGAACATTTGGTTTTCAATGGTGTTTGTTTTTACAGATATCTTTGCGTTTATCCTGTTATGGGTGTTTCTGATGGGAAGAAAATATGAAAGAAAAACACAAATATAAAATAAAGTTAGGGGTATGCGTAGGTGCTTAAGGTATGAGATGATTGTAGGTAGGCTAATACACTAAAGACCTTCAGGAAAAACCCTGATGCAGATCTCCGTATAATAAATAGAGGTAAGGACAAAATTAATCCTCAATCGCCAAATAATTTTTAAGCTACCTTTTTCTTTTCAAACAATTTGGTTATATTGCCTAAAACTCAATATGATACGAGGAAATCAAACAAAACACAATTATGAAAGAGACGAACCTTTAACTGCAGACAAATCAAAATTTATACAATTTATAAGACAACCATCTTATAATGAAATAGGAAATAACAAAATCATTCACGACAGAAATTTCCATTTTTTCTCTCGTAAGGCACAATTTTCTTTCGAAACGTTTCCTTTACCGTGTGATGTCTGTTTATTATTGGTAACAGAAACATATTCAAGGAACTGATTAGTCATACGTCATTACAAAAATAATTCCTCGTCGAACTGCGCCTGAGGCAAATGAAACCAATTTTCTGAGAAGATCCACAACTTCTTGTAGGGAAACTGTTCTTTATTATGCAACGCACGAATTGAATCAGTAATAATATGGTAACATGTTACGTGTTCCATAATCCAAGGTTATCATCAAGTGAAAGTGTGAGGTCGCCTTGCTTTCACCGATGACTGTTTGCTTAATCGCGCCATCTCTATCCAACGTTTAATAAAAGAGCGAGACACAAAAACTGGAATGGACTCGCCAAAATGTTTTGCAAACAAGCTCGGCGTTCGAATCTGAAGAGAGGAAGTCTTTTATTGTTTGTTTTTTGCGGATCGCGTGTTGGTAAACGCGGGAGAGAAGTTATGAAATTCGGAACAAAAACACATTAAATACGCATTATCGTAGATACCCGCCCGCCGCAACTTAGTGTAAAAGTTTTTGTTATGGTTCATTCAACTTATAGAAAAACACAGTAGGAAATTTTGGGCCACATTTGAAACAGCTGAATAACGCATGTTTTTTTTTATTTATGCAAAAGCAGTGGGTGCTAACCTTAAAATAATTAAATTGAACTTATAATAAAGCTGAAGAGTTTGTTGGTTTCTTAGTTTGAACGCGCTAATTTCTGGAAATACCAGTCGGATTTGTAAAAAATATTTTTGCATTTGATAGCCAAATTCTTGAGGGAGCCTATAGGCTATCTAACATCACGCTATGATACTTAGGAGCCGGGAAAAAATAAAAAAGTTAAAAAGAACGCTTAGCGACATCGAAGTAACAGCGCGGGCCGGCGATGCGATGCGACGGGGAGGGTCAGGGGAACGAGAACCCCAGGTAGGCTTAAAAGTCGCAAGAGCTTCTTACAATCCACGCAGGCCACCCAGCACAAACCACCCAATGAGAGAAGCAAATTGTGGGAAGAAAAGCATCCACCACCTCCTGACTTCGTTAAGCCCCAGGAACAATTGCCTCTCGGCCGTGACCTGCAGTGGCCTATATGGAAAGCTCTCAATCGATTGCGTACCCAAGTAAGGCGCTGCAGACATAACTTGTCGAAATGGGGGATTACTGACCCGTTTAATACCCAGTGCGAGTGCGGTGCCTCTAATCAGACCATGCCCCACTTGCTGGAGTGACCTAAGTGCCCGTTCATCTGCACCTTGGATGACTTAATGAATGTCACTGATGCCGCAATTAACGTCGCCACCTACTGGGCTCAAACAATATAAAATATCGAAGAAGAGTACCATCGACACTAGAAGAAAAAAGGGAACAATACATATAGGTACATTTCACATGGACAACGTCGTAGACAGAAGTTAATAATTATTACAAAAACCGTTGAAAACATAGAACCAGAAAAGTGGTTGTGAAATAGTAAAAAATAAAGAATGCAGGACACTATCCACTCTATCAAAATGTTAATAGATACTTACTTTTAAACTACCACTAAACTGTTAACACTAATAATAATAAAATAGTTTAACACCGACAATTTGTAAAAGAACATTAATTGAAGTTTAGTACGGTTGTAACCATCCGATGCAGATAGTTCGTTGTCATGGTTATGCCCGAGATACACGAGGCTAGTTTCTCATAGCTAGTAAAGAAAGGTAGAACCTCGGTAGATATAGTAACCTTGCTTGCTGTCCATGCTACTGCTGATTTTATGATGCCAGATAATTTTAAACTAGTTCGTGACGTTTAACTCAACTTCTTTCGTTAAAATAAAAAACGTGCTTTGCCGGCCACATGAAGCTAGTATACAAGCCAGGATAGTAAAAATCATGGGAAGGGGCTACTAGCAAAAAATAGAACCCCCCATTCTATTAAACTAGGCTAGTAGCAAAAAATAGAACCCCATCCTATTAAACTACCCTAGTTTAGTCTAGTGTTAGCTTTCACGCCTAGAAATGAAGCTAGTTCTGTATTACACGAAGCTAATCTTACTAGCTAGCTTTACTATCATTGGCTTGAGAAAATAGACTCGTGTATTTTGGGCATTAGTCCAGTGTCAAAGTGATAAATCGCCAATTCTGCCACGAATCGATGAGTTTGCGCTCGATTCTGTATTACACGAAGCTAATCTTACTAGCTAGCTTACTATCCTTAGCTTGAGAAAATAGACTCGTGTATTTTGTGAATTAGTCCAGCGTCATAGTGATAAATCGCCAATTCTGGCACGAATCGATGAGTTTGCGGTCGATTCGGATAAATCGATTGTTTTTTCTTAAAAAAACTGGTTTTTGAATTTAGACTCATCGAATGTATTTGTTCGAGAATCTTGTCTTGAAGAGTGTTGAGTCATTTCCTAATTTTGGATCAACATTACGAAATTTTAATTAATGTTTGGCAAGATTCTGCTTCGCACAGACCAGGGAATCATAATACAAAATGGATGAAGTCTATACTGAGCAGTGTGTGGGGGAACAAGGCTGCCAATGATGACGATCTTCTTCTTTGTATATAGTATAGATTTCTATAAATTTGGAGTTAGGTACTTTCTCTTATTATCCCCAGTGGAGTATTTTATCACTTATCATAATCGATCTCTTCGAAACACAAACTTTGCTTTCGTTATTCAACAAAAAGTATTTTTATCTGGTCGATTGTCGATTCAGTTCATTGTTACACTTAAATCGAAAAGAAGAACGAATTCGATTGTAAAAACATAATAAAGAAATCATCTCCCTTTATAATCTATGAACGTACTGCTAAAGTAAACCAAGCAAACAGCGAAAAGCGGTAGGTATCTACCTACCTACCTCATTCACCTACCACCACCTACCTACTTCATTTTCAATTTCCTTGGTATCATTCTTTAAGGAATGTAATAAAAACTTTTTTCCAAAAAAAAAACAACCGACTTCCATAAAAACACTACAAAGTGAAAAATAACTTTAATTTCGGAAGTCGGTGTCTTTGGTTTTTTTATTTCGTTTTTCGCCACCGACTTCCGAAATTAAAGTTATTTTTCACTTTGTAGTGTTTTTATGGAAGTCGGTTGTTTTTTTTTTGGAAAAAAGTTTTTATTTTTCACTTTTTTGTTGTAACCATTTTTTTAATTTTTGTTGTTTTTTCAAAAACCGCTTGTCCGATTTCGATAAAATTTTCATGGGACCATTTGGGAAGTATACCCTATCCAACAAAAAAAGAATTTTTCAAATCGGTTGGCAAGCGACGGAGTTATGCGCGAACAAACATAAAAAAAAAAATACAAACATCCGAATTGAGAACCTCCTCCTTTTTTAGAAGTCGGTTAAAAAAAAATGTTTCAACAGACAAAAACAAAAGAAAAAACGATTGCCATTTGTCATCTTTAGAGAGTAAGCAGAAATTCTGGTAGATATCATTTCTTAGGTGAAAAAAAATGGGGTGATAAGAAAGTGTCGAGAACTCCCTTGCCGGATTTCCTTGCAGGCATTAATTAAGTCTGGAGGTAATTTGTCTGTTTAAATATCTTCTCTTGTGGTGACAGGAGCTTAAAGCCGACGACACACAGACATGAGCTTAGCTGGGCGCGTCGGTTGTTGAGATTATGTGCTTATCCATGCTAATATTATAAATGCGAACGTATCTGTCATCTTTCTCTTCACACTTACTAAACCACTAAACCAATCTCTATTATAAATAAATAAATTTACTAATTTTCTGCGCAACTCTCTTATTTTCATTCAGGATATTTCATCATCATTATCTTTCCCGACTATGTTGGGGTTGGCTTCCAGCCTAACCGGATGCAGCTGAATACTAGTGTTTTACATGGAGCGACTGCCTATCTGACCTCCACAATTCAGTTACTTTGTAATACGATATCCCTTGGTAAGACTGGTTTCAGACTATCGAGCTTCCTTATAATGTACATCAGTAGCGATCTGTATGATTATATTATACTGGCAGTTATGATTATACTGGCTACCATCAATAGCGATCTGTCTTTAACTGAAAATAGGTTCTAGGGTTTGGCCGTAAACCGATCGTTTTGATAGATTGGTAGCCTGAGACTTGAAAAAGGACATGAGCTATTTTTCATCCTGGATATTTTTTTATTTGCCATTTGTCGTGCTAATATTATATATTCAAGTGTAACTCTAGCTATGTGTCTGTTACCTTTTCAAACCTAAACCACAGAACCAATCGTTATGGAATATGACAGATAGCCTGGGACCTGCGGGGTAATAGCGTGACACGCTAACAGTTACAAAGGCTTTAATTTTGACAGTTCAACAACATTCATTGCGTTATTTAGGTTGCTGAGCAGTCCAGTGCTGCATTGGAGACCGCGTATCGGAAAGCGTAGACTGTGGACACCCCTCAGCTAGATGGACCAACGGCCTCAAAAAGGTGGCTGAGACAGACTGGATGTAGAAGGCGTAGGACAGGGTGCTATGTCCAGCAGTGGACTGCAAACCAACTGACAACACCTTCTATAATACTTTTTGGGTTGAAAACAACTTCTATAATACTTTTAGGGAGGGCGCCCACGAACAACTTTTGTCTCAGCAACTTTGTCTCTCTCGTCCAAAGTATTAAAATGTATCTGTATAAAATGTATCAATATATATATGTACATACAAACCCATAGACATGATGTGAGAGACAAATTACTTGCCAAGACAAAAGTTGCTCGTGGGCGCCCAGGCTTAGCCTTTGTAGAATAAATAGATGATTAAAAAACAAAGGAATAACACAATTATTTTTACTGTAATGTGCAATAATTGGCATCTTCATTTTTGTGAACGCCTGAAAGGAGTCGTGTTGCCTGAACTGAAACGATATTATGCTTTGGTGAAACGACTTTACAACACAGTGTTGGCAATTATTAGTTTTACGTAAGTATACTTTATGCACCAGTTACTGTTATTTCACTGGTTCTGCAAAATATCCATGAAATATGAAATATTTACTTGTGGGCTGATTTTTCCTTCGCCAGATAACTTTTATTCGAGGAATAAAATTGACAGTTTTTGTATGAAGTTAATAAATGTCAAAATTTCAAAATTATTCCTCGAATAAAGTTATCAGATAATTGAAAAATCAGCCCAAGTAGATCTTCCCAAGTAGATCAATATTTACACGTTAATAATTTGTGAGCAGTCTATGGTGTCAATCCCTAGCATTAGTTGGAATGACAGCTCACTCCACGCTCACTTCACCTAAGTTTTCACGGTGAGATGGTTACAGAATCGCACTGCTGGTCTCCTTTCTGTAAGATGGAATGGGCCGCAATCCTCCACGCGGGCCCAGTGCAGGTGTCACGTGTCTTCGAATTTTTGGCTCTAGGACATTTTGATTTCCTCACGATGTTCTCCTTCACCGTTTAGAGAGTAGTGGTGATGAAATTAATTACCTACACAAAGTAAAGCGCTTCCCTGGGTTCGAACTAACGACCTATACCCTACCGGCACTAGTTGTCTGGCATTTTTGCTGAACTGGGCCTTTTTGGCGCAGCCGTGAGGCACACTTTCCTGCTAATTTCATACATCGGACTTCACACTTTTTATTTAATCTTTTTATTTTATTTTATTGTTTGTTTTATCTGATGTATAGATCTGGTGTATTGTGTGTCTTTTAGTTTGTGCCAAATAAATGTATTTTCTTTCTTTCTTTATTTTCTTTCTATAACTCGTAAGTCGGGGCCGTTACCACCGGGCCACCACTGCTCATCGGTTAGATATTATAGTAAGTAATATTAAAAAAAAAACTATTACAACAAATATTTTATTACGCTGGGTATATGGAATATCTAAGTGTGCTCGCCCAATTGCCTAGCGTTTACCTAAGACACTTAAAAGAATTTTTTTTACACAATACATAACACATTCTAAAATTCATGCATGACTTTGATCATATTACGTCTCGGAAAGTGTTCTAGGTAGTCTAACATACACCGGTATTAGAATTAATAAATTACTTCTAAGTCAAATGCCACCCTGGTACTTCATATTGTATTGCAATGGCGTCATGCAGCAAAATGAGAAGTACTTCTAGCATATTTATCTAATTTGTTTGTGTGTTCATTTCATAAATTAATAGTTGTGTTATTTACTGAAAATAATTGAAATGGAAAACATAAAAAAATATAAGTACCCAACTTTCCAGTTTATATTCACACTAAACTGAATGAAAAAGTATTGTTTTAAAGTTATGAAAATAATGCCACGAAGAAAATTCTTCTAAGGAGTACCTCAATAAAGTTATCATCGTCGAGTTTCTAAGGAAAGCATTGTGGTGACCGCAAGAAAGTTCCACATAAAACGTCTAGACAGCGTAGTCACACATCGAAAAATAGTTCTGCCCTTGTCTCACGGGTATTTTACAAGTATGCGTGACAAGGACGGGCGATGGCAGCTGCATGTGAGTCTATGTGACCTTGATATATGGAATGAGAATCGCGGCGACACGACGTGTGTGCGTTCGAGAGTACTAGGCTAACAGAAACTCCGAGGAGGTAAATTGGAATTATTCACATACGAAACTGGACTTTAACTTGAGGGTGCTAAAGATGGTTTTTGGCAGTAGAATGAAGGGAAAACTGAAGGTACTAGTAGAGCCTCACCAAGGCGTCTTCACAGTGTTATGGTGTTAAGCTCACATACATTGCTGTGTGCGTAATGCTCAATAGGCCACCTGTCTTGACATGTTTCTTAACCGCTCGTCAACACATGGACAATAAGTGTAGTGAGGGTTTAATGAAATAAGGAAGTTTTACTTTAGTGTTTATTTTTTACGCTAGGCTTCTCGCCGATTGTGTTTTGTTTATGGAATACCTCTACAGCAACTTTTTTAATATAGGTACCTACATAATTTCTGATATCAATGTCTTTCTTTCTGTGAAGGGCGGGCGCTTTTGGGGGGACTGTCTTTTGTAATTTTGACGTTCAAAAAGTGGTGATTCGCAGCCTAATTTGAATAAATGACTTTTGATTTTGATTTTTCAATCATTATCTATCGCTTAAAAATCTCTTCGACATAATATCTAAACTATGTATCTAGATTTTAGTCACAATTTCACTTATTTGAACGTAGGCTATAAAAAAGAGCATTTTTCTGTCATACGTTTCTTAAACTTAATTTTAATGAGGAGCTTGTGGCTAAGCAACAATAGCTGCACGGGTCGATCGATCAGGTTAAGCTACGCTTGCCGCAGTTGGTCCGTGGATGGGTGACCATCTTTACATACCAAGACCCCTCCGTGCCTCGGAAAGCACGTTAAGCCGTTGGTCCCGGCTGTCATTCGTGGATCTAAGACAGTCGTTACGGGTCGTCAGAAGCCCGAAATTCTGACAACCAGTCTTACCAAGGGGTTTCGTATTACCCAGTAACTAGGCTGTGGAGTTCATATAGGCAGTCGCTCCATGTAAAATTCTGGTACTCAGCTGCATCCGGTTAGACTGGAAGCCGACGCCAACATAGTTGGGAAAAGGCTAGGCAGATGAAAACGTTTTCAAAACTTACTAGTAGAGTGATAACTGTCTATAAATAGCTATGTTTAAAGAACAATTAATCAACTATAATATCAATTATAAACAAATTAATACGTGATCTTCTACGTGGTCTGATACGTGATACTATGGGCTCACATCAAATATTAACTAACAAAACATTAATTAGCTTCTAGGGTCTAGAAGCTAATTCGATTTGATGACGTCATGCGTCTCATGGATCAAGTGAGTGGACAGTGTAAGGCACTTGCTTTGAGACCCGATGCATCAGTAAACCAATTACTTAGCGAGATGAGATTAACCTTTGTACAATAATTTGTAGTTCTATTTATTAAGGAATACAAGACAAGACTGTCTCGTACCCATTATCATAATAAAATTATTTGTTTATCTGTCTGTAAAAACTTGCAATTGGCCATATTCAACAAATTCACTATTGTAGGTGTCCCTACAATGGTGAATTTGTTGAAAATTTGTTATTCATTTGTTTAACGGCTTAATGATGATGTTGAGGCATACGTGCCTCAACATCATTACCATCATTTCAGTCGAATAACGTCCACTGCTGGACATAAGCCTCCCGCCTATGTCCAGCAGTGCCACGCACCGACACTTCGACCGGTTCAGTGCTTCTCGCATCCAGCGAATTCCTGTGGTCTTCACCATGTTAATGATCCGCGTTGTGGGAGGGCTTCCAACGCTACTTCCGGGACGCGGTCGCCACTCCAGAACGTTTCCGCCCCATCGGCCATCTTTTCTGCGAGCAATATGACCTGCCCACTGTCACTTAAGTTTGGTAATTCTTCGTACTATGTCGGTTACCTTGGTTCTCTTACGGATCTATTAATCTCTGATTCGATCGCGTAGGGAAACTCCAAGCATAGCCCTCCCATTACCCTTTGGGTGATTTTCATCCTTCGAATGAGGCCACATTTCAGTGCCATAGGTCATTAGGTACATGCCTAGCTGTAAGTTTTTCAAAACTAATAAAATAATAAATAAAGTTGAGAAAGTTCGAGCTCTGTCAAATAAGTAATGATGATGATGTATGATCGAAAATTGTGGACCCATTAGAAAAAATAATGGAGCAGCAAAATTGAAAAGAATTGGAGGGTTCGTACGGTGAACTGCACGTTATTAGTACCTCACTAGTAGGTATTGCTTGAACTACGAAAAGGCGCTATTTATTGCTACGAAAAGAAAAAATACATTAAAAAAAAAATGCTGTTGAAACGGCACATTTTTTTTTTTTTTGATGACCGGCAAAATTTCCAAATTCATGGTAGAAGTTTGCGCGTCGATGTCCCTGTCACCCTGTATAAGTAGGTTAGGTACCTATTATAAATTTGGGCGTAGGTGCAATTTTACAAATGTTCGGTTGAGCCGATTTGCTTGTAGATTTTTCTATACTTTTTTTTTTTTCTTTCCTTACTTTTTTTCTGTAGTGTAGTTTAGCAGAGGTATCGATCTAATCCTTTGAAAATCATAGACTTAACTTGACACTGCATTGGCATAGATATCAAATGTCATATGCCAATGCGGTTAGCTATCATGTCTTGCAAATTAATAATTTAATATGCTTTGACAGAGATTTCACTACAGTTTATTTTGTAGCGTACCACCAACCTTGAGTAGTATCTTTTAACTGACAAAGTCACTCTCAGTGAATGGTGGCCTAATAAGCTGCTCTTATTTACTCACAGAAAATATTATAAGCAAGGTGGGTTTACTCTGTGTAGATTATTTCATCACCACTGCTCTCAAATTGGCGAAGGAAAATACTGCTGGGGGCAGCGCGCCGGGCAGGGGTACGAATTTACACGCCAGGCGGTTACTGAGCAATTCTGCTACTGAAAACACTTTGTTCTGCTCAGCGATAACGCTTGGCACCACTAGACCAATAAGGCAGTCTAAATATAACTTAACATAAGTAGTACCTGCGTACTTATATGTAAGCAAACAAATTGCCTTATTCTGAAAGTAAAGAAAACATATCCGGGCTATCTGACTTACAGGCAACGCATAGGTCCGTAACCCCAGTAATAATAGAAAATAACCTTAGAAGGGATGAAAAGGCATGTAAACGAATACAATTGGAAAACCTTTTCCTGAATAATTTTCGGCTACGTTAGGTTACCGTTTCAGATGTGAAGCAATAACCCTATCAGTTACATTGTGCCTATTTATAATACCTACATTACCAAATAATAGCTTTTGTCCGCAGTTTCCCCTGTTGGAGGCCGGAAATGATCCCAAAAAAACGTATCTTTTCGTGCCGCTAGCACGACTGTATTTCAGATCTTCGCCACTTCCAAAGCGTCCTAGGTGGCAGCGCATAGACACTACTAAGATAAAAATAACCTTATGACCTAACCTAGGTCATGATCTACCTGACTTTGGGGCCAAATTATGTTATTTCATCGAAATCCATTCGGTAGTTTAACTTATTTTTGCATTATAAATTGAAAAAAAAAATCGATTGATTTATAAAAATTCACGTTAATTTCGTACCAAAAAGCTTATACATTTAAATCATCTCAGTCTATCGCAGTCCAATGTTGGATATATATAGGCCTCTCCCAGGTTGCGCCACAACACCCTGTCCTCCGCCATCCAGCCTGTCCCAGCCACCACACACACATTTACACATATAATATACTAGCTGCGCCCCGCGGTTTCGCCCGCATAAGTTTCGATCTCGTGGGAATATCGGGATAAAAAGTATCCTATGTTAATCCAAATTTCATCCAAATCCCTTCATTCGTTTTTGCGTGAAAGAGTAACAAACATCCGTCCATCCATACAAACTTTCACGTTTATAATATTATCTCGTAGAATAATAGGATTTGTAAATTATACATTTACCGTAATTTAATTTACCCACTTCTTGTACAATTTTCAGAATGTAAGCGTGATACATTAATAATTTCTCATTACTTTCTTATGTTTCTAATTAATTTCCTGTAGGAAAATGCTGCCGGCAATTCCAATGTGTTCGCTTCGAATTTAATTTTATATTTCTAAAGCACTAGAAATTATTTGCTAAAAATATTGAATAATCCATATATAAAATAGTAGCAAATTAAGTCGTAAACTGTACATTGAAAATTAAAAATAATATCGAAACGATAGTTTTTAGAATTTTAGTCTGTTTGCCTGGATGTATGCTCCGGATTGGCGCAAAAACGGATGAACGAATTTGGATGAAATTTGGCACACAGATTTATATACAAGGTGTTGTTTTGCATCCTCGTCAAATTCAAGGAGGTACGAGTAACTATGCTACTGATTCTCGACACCAATTAATAATAAAATAAGTAGGTTTTTTTTTTCGAAACCCACGTGGTTCGTGGGAAAAAGCTAGTAATATTCTATAATATCTCTTAGACTACAAAAATAGATGAATCACGAAGATGAAAATATGTTGTAGAGAAATTGACTGAAGGCTGAAAGGAATAAAGAGAAATCGAACTTCAATTTCATATACGTAGTTCATCCTCAGTGTTACTCAGCACATTTTCTTTCTCTAGACTTATTTCCAGAATCTTATCAATAGAATTTCTGACTAGGTACTAGTTCAGCGAATTTAACTTTCAATCAAATTACCACACTACGTCAATTTTATTTGTCGTCGTCTAATCTTTGACAACCGTCAAAGATTGTTGATTCGAAGACATGGGCAATTTAATTCTATAATAAAGTGAGTAGTTGACCAAGACAACCACTGATTAGGTCCCACTAAACGCACGACGCCATTGCGGGAGGCCAAGATGGCGATGGCGGGATGAGCTTGACTCGATCCTTCCGTGAGGACCGGCACTCGCAAAAGACAGAATTGTGTGGAAAAGGGAGATGGAGGCCTTTGCCCTGCGGTGGAAAAATACAGGCTCGTTAGATTAGGTTAGTTTACCAAAGTATAGAAACTAATATGAGCCTAACTCAGCACTCTGCTGATCGATTCTGTAAAAATCTCACCATGAAAAGATTGGTGAAGTGATCTTAGAGTGAGCTGTCAATAGTGTCAATCCCTAGCATTAGTTGGAATGACAGCTCACTCCACGCTCACTTCACATAAGTTTTCACGGTGAGATGGTTACAGAATTGCACTGCAGTTTGGCATATGAATAAAAATATGATCCTCCTACAATTCTTTTGTGGTTTATAGTATTATACAGGGTGGCAGCGACATCGACGCACAAAATGTAATCATGAATTCAGCACATGATTTTAGACCCCGAAGCGTACGTAGAAATATTACGTAATTTATAAAATAAAAACCCAAGTCGACGGCGCGTTGTGTTCCACGTGTGCCTCAAAGAGCTGTCAGCACTAACTGATGGGGTCCGGTAACTGATAGGTTCGTTCGGTTGTTCAAAAGAGTTACCAAGGCCGCTGACACAGGCAACTGAAGGAACACGGGTGGGTTTAGTCAGTAAAAGTTTGACATCCCGCTCCGCCCAGAGCGGGAGAAGTTATTTGATGATTTACAACCTAAAAAAAAATGTTATAAAAAAAAAACTACTGTTTCATAGAACAGTAATACATACGAGTTTTAATGAATGAAATCCACCCTGCATATCGTTCGTAAGAATCGTAAGAATATAGCCGAAGACAAAATAGTTTAAAGACAGCTTTTTTTTTCATTCTTGAAAATCTCCCTCAGACAGAACCGTAAGGAAGGAAAAGGTAAACGTTACCACTTTGCGTGTATCAAAATGGTGTCTCTGAAGGCAATCGCTTTGTATTTCTGCCATTTTAGCCAAGAAATATCTACTAAGAAAACAGGAGCTCTGTTAGTGTAATTGAATACTCCATTACACTTTATAGTAACCCTTGGATTGTTGTAACTAAACTTATCAGCTTTAAGAGTTCATAAAAGCGCAATTCTAGTGTATTCAGGTACTTTGTGTTGAGTAAAAACGTCGTTGAGTTAGAGGGATGAGGCAGACTAATTTCATTCAACAGTAACTAAAGTAGCAAGTTTATCTGCGGGGTAATTACATTGGGCTTTATTTTGACAGTTCAACAACATTCATTGCATTATTTGTATTGATGAATAGACACATTTTTCGAACATGATAAAGCAATGGATTAGCAATATCCTTCAAAATTATTTAGATTAACATTGATGTGTGTTACGCAATTAGGGTTGCTGTTCAGTTTTAACTTTAAGAGTTTTTAAAAAGATGTATTAAAGCGCAAGTGTAGTGTGTAACTGCTCAGTAGATTGCTGAATAGTTACTCATTTGCCTGCTTCAAACAGAATATTACTAAGAAAAATCAAAATTAAAAAAAAATCAAAATCAAAACCAAAAATAAATATAAAAAAAACCAAATCAAAATTATTCCTTCCTTCTTCCTTTCTTTTTTCATCTGATAACTTTATTCGAGGAATAACTTTGAAATTTTGTCTTTTGACAGTTTCATACAAAAACTGTCAAAAGTCAATTTTATTCCTCGAATGAAAGTTATCTGGCGACGGAAAAATCAGCCCTAAACAAAATAAATCAATGAAATCATTTTATTTCGGACAACTAAAAAGATCCATAAATTGTTTGCTACAAGTTTGCACTTATAACTCTACTAGCTGCGCCCCGCGGTTTCACCCGCATAAGTTTCGATCCCGTGGGAATATCGGGATAAAAAGTATCCTATGTGTTATTCCTGGTTATAAACTATCTGTGTGCCAAATTTCATCCAAATCCGTTCAGTACTTTTGGCGTGAAAGAGTAACAAACATCCATACATCCATACAAACTTTCGCATTTATAATATTAGTAGGATTGTTAGTAAATTAAACTAAAAACGAATTAATGAGAAGAGCACCAATCATTTAGGCACAACGAGGAATTGCCTTAATATGGTAGAGGAAGTGCCTGCCGCCACAGCCTTCAGGGTGCTATCACAATAGCACCTCCCTGCCTCTTATTCTGCCTCGGAATGAAGTAATAATAATACTGTACAGATTTACTAGATTTAATGCGAAAGCACCAGGGCAGCTCGCGATGCAGTTCAGTATCAAGTTGTTTGTTACTAAAATATGATTCGGGACAGTTAAAAATATGTATTGTTTGTATCGTGAGGAAACCGACATGTCCTAGAACCAAAAATTCAAAGACATGTTGCATCCACCAACCCGCACTGGGCTCGCGTGGTGGATTACGGCCCACTCCTTCTCACCAAGAGGCCTGTGTCCCAGCAGTGTGAACATTATGGGCTGATTATGCTATGGTTATGCTAAAAATATGTATTTACTGGTACAGAATTATAATCATTAAAATCATCAAAATCTCCGAGTTCAAATTACCCCATTGAATTATTATAATTCCGTAGATACTACCCTAATTTAAATCGTCTCAAGTGTTATAATAGAACACACCCGTACTTTTTATCTATGATTTTTTATCCAAACGAAAAGGACGTTCCGCTTTTATTTCCCAGTTGCTATCAGGGTCCCATAATCGAGCAGAAGTGGTTGGCAACAAGGAAAATACACTTCAAAAGGTTACGTTTGTTCAAAAACAGGATACGACGGAACAGGAAAAGCAATAATTTAATAATATTAATGTTTTCAGTTTTGAATATCTTTTATAAGTACATTTTCCTAAAAACTAAAAGTGAAAGTTAATTAGAAGGAAAACCAATGTTACTTTCTTATTTGAATTCCCAACACGATTCATTTTTATTCAAATTACCGTTTCTATCTCTAAGATTAATAATAAAATAGATTCCCAGCCACGTTTAGTATTAAATAATCCTAAAATTATTTAGGCTTTTCGTCGTCTTTATTTTTTCATTGTCGACTTTTATTATTCGTAGGTCTAATACTTTCAAACTCAAACTCTAATACTTTAATTCAAAAACTAAGCTTCTATAGACATGCTTCTATTGTACTTTGGTATTTATAAATATTTTTCATTGGGACACAGACAAGCCTTCAATACTTCCCTCTCTATCACACGCTCAACAATGAAACAAGAAAAATGAAAATTGTTCCCGCTAACCACACCGGTATCGGTAGTACACATCGAAGCTACATAGTTCATAGATGCGTGCGTATCCACATGTGATCTCGCTCTAACATATCGTAAGCCGAGCATCAGAAAGAAACAGGTATAGGGATCATAGAAAACTCCTCTATCAAAGTGAGTTTACACGTGTGTTTGTGTCGAGACTGGACGCGGGATACGGGCGTCCCACATACGGGATCGGTAGGCTAGAGCTGTTGCTACGTTATGACATCCTAGTACTTTCTAAGAACGTCTAATGCTCTGAGGAATCTAATACACACGAGGAATGACGACGGGAATATCTAAACATGTTTTGTACGACTAGTTTGTTGACTGTATAGAATTTAACCAAGTAAAATAATTCTAATTTGGGGTAATTACTTTTAATAATGTAATTTTCCAGTGAACAGTACTGTTAGTCAACCATGTTTCACATAATTAATGCATTAATTAGGAATACCTATTTGTAAGTAGGACAGGAAAACCATCAAACTGGTGTTATAATTGAATGCTGGTTGAATAAGACAAATTGTGCGTACGATTTAATTAATTATAATTATTTATGTACGTGCCTCATAATTTCCCATTCGGTTTGTAATGTGCTTGTTATCTCCTAAGGTAATTCGATATTAATTGGCTCAGGTGTTTGTTTGTTTTGTATCTTGTTCGATGTTGTTGTTTAATGTGAATGTGTGTGTGCGTGGATAGATAAATACTTTGAAATTAAACATCTTAAGTTACAATTAAGTGATTGATTTAGGTACTCGTAAACACACGAATACAAAAAGAAACACTTTTAATTTGCATGTTTTGCCTTCAGTTAAGTTTTTATTTATTGGTTCAAAGGCAGACAAAAAACCTTTTGTAGTTTAGCTTAAATTAAATTTATTAATTAAATTTCAGCATGTTTTATTTGAAATAAAGTTTAAACTTTCCTTCAAAGTAATTTGATGGTACTATTCTTAAGTGTCTATAAACTGCAAGATGTGGGATTTTCTTCAAATTGTAAGACTTTTCAAACGCTTTGAAATATAATCACAGTCACAAAATGTAGCTTTACTGGTTTACATATTCTTTTCAAAAATCTAATTATTAAATATAATTATGTAATCACATTTCCTTTTCAGTGAGATTTAAGAAAGTTGGTAGGTACAAGAAATGTTGGTCATCACATGACTTGGCATAGGGGGAATCAGCGCCTACAACCGTTCTTCTTTTTGTGGTGTTATAGCACTGCGAGAAAATCTTGAGAGAGTACAGAAATTAAAGGTGTGCAATCTAAGCTTAAGAGCGTGTACAACGTACGGCATTTCATACAAACTTTCAAGTCCTTGTTTTTCGAAATGCATGAACCGATTTTAATGAAACTTCATACGCATAAGTAGGATACATACCTAGGTCTAAAAAGTTAGTACAGAACATTTTCGAAATGTCTTATGTAAAAAAAGATAATTAGAAATCTCTGTTTCCATGGAAAATTTTAAATCTGTCGAATTTAGCTATAACACTATGTTTCTAAAATGTTCTCAACTAACTTCTTAGACCTATGTATCCTGCTTATGCATAATGAAGTTTCATTGAAATCGGTTCATGCATTTCGAAAAACAAGGACTTTAAAGTTTGTATGAAATGCCGTACGTTGTAAGCGCTCTTAAGTGAGACTGGGCCGGACATGTCTGCCGCATGTCAGATGACAAATGGGCTAATAAAAACACCGATTGGGTCCCACTAAACGTACGACGCCATCGCGGCAGAGACGAAGATGGCGGGACGAACGACTACTACCGGAAGGACTTTTCGGCGCTAGCAAAAGACAGAGTTGTGTGGAAAAAGGAGAGGAGGAGGCTTTTGCTTTGCAGTAGGACAATACAGGCTAAATTGATTAGAATATTTGTGGGCAGTCGATTTTCGATCAAATAGATCGAAAATCGACTGCCCACAAACATTGCATCAGTAATGTGACGGCGATTGATTATGTCTCACTTAACGCAAAGCCTTACTAAGCATAAACGAATCGCCCGAGCCGAAACGTAATTAGACGGAATGATCACTAGGATATCCAGTACTTAAGAGGGTTTTAGTAGGTTCTTAATCAAGGTTGAAACATTAATCTAGGAGGGAATGTAAAAGTGATGTATTGTACGCATTTTCACACTAAGTCTTAGCTTTATTTATGTGATTAATGTTGTCATGGTATTGTGTGTAAATTATGAGCTGAATCTGCTTTTACTTGAGGATTTTAGATTAGTTAATAAGGTTCAAGTGAGACTAAACAAACATGTTTGGCATGTTTGGTTTGGTTTGGCTTTAAGGATAATTGGTTTGATTCTAAATATTCCGAAATGTTCGTTGTGTAATGGTACTCGGAATTTTCCGTTTGGGGTATTTGCAGAATTTGATTTGGATGTAAATTGAATGTTCAGATTTAGCTCAGATATCTACCGAACTAATTGGCTATCAAATTTGATGCCTAAACAAAATTAGCAAAACTGGATTTTCTCTATCTTTAATTAATATAGCCCTAAAAGTTAAATTGCAGGACGCAGGACAATGGCCTCCAGGCGGCAACCTGACTCCGGAAGGCAGCCAGCTCCTGCCGCACCAGGGTCAGAACCCGATCCTCAGTAGGTACTGGCCCACCCCGCCCATGTTTCGCCCCCTCCTGCGGCACCTCCCGGGTTGTAGGTATACCCTTAATCCTCAATAACCCTTTTTTAATAAATTAGGTTACTGTGAAGCTTTTACTTTTAAATGTCCTAAGTTGCTTTTTTATGCTACCATTTTAAGGAAGGGTTTTTGACGGAACCTATCTAGCTTGTCCCGCCATCTCCTAAGTGGTCTGCCCGTGGGACCCCGCCTCGCTGTCTCTGGGCACCAATTCTGTGCTATTTGGGCACATAGTTCGTCAAAACTGGAAGGAGGACGCGTGGGCTCGCGAAAAATGGAAGGAGTGGGGGGGGGACTGTGCCCAGGAGTGGGACAGCGTAGACTAGTATAAAAAAAAGTTTATAAATAATCCCCATTAAATCTAGCTATCTACTATAAATAAGGTAAATAGATTAAGTAATACTATTGAGTTCTAAAAGAAAATTTCATGTTTCATCTGAAAAGCGTCGGATTACTTTTATATTCTATATTTAATGGAACTTTTATTAGCATAATCAGTTTATATGGTTACCACTGCTGGGACACAGGCCTCCTTTCTTGGAGAAGGAGTGGGCTGTAATACGCGGGCGGGATTTTTGGAACTTTTATTGACAGTTCCAAAAATGTCTGCCCTTATTGAATCTACTCAGTATGTAATTGTTTTTGTACTCAATTTATAAATTCGACCTATATTCTAGAGACTATTTTGGGCGGGCACACCAATAATTATGGTGTCTGGAACTATTTCCATTAAGTTAGGTTGAAATAGCCCAAAATTGCTTAGATAATATGATTCGTGTGATAAACCAAAATATAAATAGATGTAAAATGCTTCGTTGGTTTTTGTTATTAAACAAAATATTAGCTGTTCTATACATTTTGACCGAGTAGGTACCTATTGCATTTTTCTATGAAAAACCAACGATAAATTTTTGCGGTCTAGAATCATGTGCTGATTTCATGGTTTGAATTTAGGCGTTGATGAATGGCAATGATGAATGAAGTTTGGAGTTTCCTCAGCTGTATATTCAAACCTTACATAATTAAAGAAGGTTAGTAGTGTTTGCATAATTTCGTCTAAGAATTTGATATAACATGGATTGATTTATTATATCATGGATGATAAACAAGATTTACCCAAAAAAAAAAATTCTAGTCGATGGTATGAAAATGTTTCTCAAATAAAGAACACGTACAATATCTGTATAACATTATAATCATCACTTATACATCATTTATTCCTATTGGAGCGGGATTATTTATTGATTTCGTGGCATCATCCAATTGATGTTATTTCAAGTTAAATAAATATCAACTTTATTCGAATGTTAATTAAGTTGATTTCAGAGTGACTAAGCACTATTGAAGAAGTTATAAAAATGTTTGAAGTTGTAGCGTAAACTGAACTTGATTGTGTAGGAATTACAGAAATATAAGTTATTTTTACATAAACTCATATTCGTTTACATTTTTGGTAGTTAAATCGCGAACACAGATTAGGTAGATTATTTATATAATCATTGGATAAACAAAAGAAGTTCTATCTTAATCAATCCCGAAAACCCTCAACAGAATACTAACTAGATAAATTGGATTGAAGTAGGTCCCTCTATCCAATTTATCCAGATAGCCAGAAATACACAAACCTTCCAGTCACAGCATTCCTTCGCTGAATTCCAATAGTACCTTCTCCTGACCTACGGTAACATTTTCTAGGTATTTCGGGTTGGGTTCGTGGCTACATCTCCCGCTCTGGGCTGAGCGGAAGGGCGTGTCAGACTTTTGCTGACTAAAACCCACTTGTGTTCCTACAGTTGCCTGTGCCAGGGGCCACGGTATCTCTTTCGAACAACCCGCAGCTCCGGCGGCATCGGCCCTGGCGGACCCCGTCAGTTCGTGCTGACATCTCTTTGAGGCGCGCGTGGAACACAACACGCCGTCGACCCGGGCCTGGTCCTTACCGGGCGGCGAGCTGCCCATTGCTCGCCGTCCGTAAGCCCGCGCCTAAGCCGTTAACCCTCAAATGGTAAATTTTAACTTTTTAATACAAAGTGTCAGAGTTCAAAATTCTCTATCTTTCTATCTAAGAAACATTTTTACAATATAAATCGTTCCAAAGGTTTATTATGAAAATTTTGTAGGCTGTTAAGTAACACAATTTATGATGATTCCATCACTTGAAAGCGTCTAATCTAAATAGCGCGTTTTTGCTGAACTGGGCCTTTTTGGCGCAGCCGTGAGGCACACTTTCCTGCTAATTTCTTACATCGGACTTCGCACTTTTATTTAATCTTTTTTTATTGTTTGTTTTATCTGATGTATATATTAATGTGTGTCTTTTAGTTTGTGCCAAATAAATGTATTTTCTTTCTTTCTAACCCACACTTCTTCGCTTAATTTACTTAAAGTACTTACCAACTGCCCGATGTGATGATTATTTTCTAGGCTACTCCTTAACTACAAGTACGTTAATTATAGTACAGTCACGAGCAAGTATTTCGGTCATAAGTAAATATGCAGATTCATAACACTTAGGGCTGATTTTTCAATCGACAGATAATTTTTATTCGAAGAATAAAATTGACGTCTGACAGATTTTGGATGGAAGAACTGTCAAAAATTCAAAATCTTTCCTCGGATAAAATTATCTGGCGTTGGAAAAATCAGCCCTAAGTCATAATAATGTGTCATGCAAACATTTAGGTTTATACTTAGTCATAATTACTGCATCAATTAAAATTACAACTGAGTAGTAATATTGTTTTAATAATAATTATTAATTACATTTTTAAATTCTATTAATTTCAGAGTGCAAATAAATATGATTGCTATTAATTTGTTAACCTGTTATTAAATATGTCGTTTACCAAGTCGATTTTTTTTCCTCTAACCATACTCTTAGACACTTTGTAAAGTTAGCTAGTAAGATTTTACTACGTTCATGTTCTTCTTTCTTCTTAGCCCCTGGTACAACCAGTCACACTATATGAAAAAAGATATAAAGGTGCAAAACAAATCAGTCTGGACCGGATAAGCTTTAGGAGTGACTAAGCTCGGATCATTTGTCCGTTATAGAGGTCGTGTCGTGATGTGGGAGGCGCCACCTACTTATAACATGTCGTTTGTGTTGTGAGGACCAAGTTGTCAATGTCATTACTGAAACACATTGTTGTGAATGGATTAGTATTTGTGCTTTGTTTTGGTATTTGTGTTTGTTTTTACAATGAAGATGGTGGTCAGACGGCATTGTTGCTATCAGGAACAAAATTTTGATGAGACTTGAGTCAGCTGGCACAAGAAATGAGAGGCCTCAAACTCAAACTATTTATTTCAACTAAACCAATTACAGGCACTTTTGAATTGTGAAGGGTCGGTCAGTCAAAAAGATGAAGCTAGTTGCCCATTCCAGAGCGTAGTAGGTGTATATACCTGTGGAGAAGAACGGACAAGAAACTCCATGCCTATGCATAGCATACTATACGTATTTAAAAAAAAAATTATTAACGTTTATTTCGACCAACGGAGTATCATAGTACATACATATAAGAGATATCACATAATATAAATTAAATTAAAAAGACATACTCTGTAACAACAGCGGGTGTACAATGTTGTTCGTTATGAAATAGGTACTACGCATTGTATACATCTGGTTCTATGTTAAACACAAAACTGTACTAAAGTATTATTGACCTGCCATTGTTTTAACACTGTTGGTTGCCTAAATAAAGAAATAAAATTACCGAGCAGTGGGTGACGTCGGTCAGTGGATGATGATGATTACAATAAGGCATGATCTTTCTTATGGTTTTACGAGTATGCTAGACTTTTAAAATCATCATCACCAGCCTATAGCAGTCAGCAAAATCGAGTCAAGCTCTCATCCACCTGCTACCAGCCATCCTGCGAAGATCGTCGCTCCACGTTGCCTGAGGGCGTCACACCTTACGTTTACCGATTCGCATTCACCAATAAAAATCATCAGATTTTTATATTTTTGTCCAATTTCATTAAAAAGTCTTCTGTTTATAAATAAACTTTCATTAATTCGTTTTCTTTTAACAGCATAACGTTTATTCATTTTGGAATACTGCTCTCGGTTCTTCCAACAGACTGGGTGAGATTGAAATTAATTGAATTTCAGACTAAAAATAGAAGCTTTTGCGGTAGTTAGGTATCAATATTCGTGTGGCTAGGCATTTTTAGTTTGTAGCTCTACTCACTTCTCGTTAATCGCCAGCGCGCTGGGACAGGTGCCTTACAAACATATCATACAAACTTGAAAAGTACTAGATTACTCTAGCAGCGCCCCGCAGTTTCAACTGCATAAGTGTCGATCCCGTGAATTCCCGTGGGAATATCGGGATAAAATTATCCTATGTGTTATTCTGATGTTTATACTTTACAGTAATATTATAGCTTATGCTAGATTATAGTAAAGTTTCATCAAAATCCGTTCCGTCGTTTTTGCCTGAAAGAGTAACAAACATCCATCCATCGATCTTCACTAACTTTCGCGTTTATAATATGTACTAATCATATTATAAAGGCGAAAGTACAATAGTTGCTAAAGACAAGTCCTCATACAGGCACCTAAGGTCTTGTTTTTAGCAACTATGGCATAAATAATCCAAATAGAAAATGACTACTAAGTATTATTATAATATAAAGTTCTGAAAAAACTCTTCTTGCTCTTTTCAATATTGTTTCTAAACTTCTTTTTGCTTTAGTACATGCATATTCAATGCTAAAGTAATTATTAATATGGGAGCTCCATTTTTTTAGCATGTTTTAGACATGATTTAGTTAGCTATGTATTTCCTTGATTATTTTGTAATAGCAGCGCCCCACGGTTTCACCCGCATAAGTTTAGATCCCGTGGGAATATCGGGATAAAAAGTATCCTTTATGTTAATCCTGGCTATAAACCATCTGTGTGGCAATTTTCATCCAAATCTGTTTAGTAGTTTTTGCGTGAAAAAATCACAAATAGGTATCCATCCATCCATGCAAACTTTCACGTTTATAATATTAGTAGGATTGGCGCACGGTTTCAATGACTGGATAAAATATTAAGATTTCTTTATTAAAATTATGTAAGTTTAATATTAGTGAAATATAAAATAAACCTTCCAAAAAAAAAATCTATAATTATTTGTGAAAAAATCGTAACACCGCATCAAAATCAGTTATGTAGTTTAAAAGAACTAAGCGTTCAGACAGACACGAAAATCGACTTTCTTTATACTATTTATAAATTATCTCTAGGGTACATAAAAATCTGAAGCGAATCTATAGCGAATAATGATATGTATTTATGAGACTGTTTTTTCATTAGATATTCTTTGATCATTTTATAATTTAAAAAAATCTCTCAGAGAGGAGGCCTGTGTCTCAGAAGTCAACAGAGTGGGAACATTATAGGCCGATTAAGTATTTCATAATCATGTTTTATTGTAACGAAATAAATAAAGCAATCCATTCAAGTAAACATTCCAATCTAAAGCTAGAATTTCCAAGAACTTCAGAAGGTAAGTCTTACTCAATGTCATGTGGGACTAGCAAGTTTATTTTTTTAGGATGATACGAGATTTTTTTTTGGCTTAAAGTATTACATATGAAGGCCTTACAACCGTCTTATAATATAATAATATATGCTATATCATATGTGTATCACAAATGTGCTGAGCTAACTTGGTAGTTTTACCCAAAACTAGAACTAATATGGCAAAAAAATGCCAACCTTTGAAGGAGCACAGCTTTTTAATAGAATATATCTGCACTCTTTCAATGCATTCAAAACTCAACTTAGTCAATATAATATGTATAAAATGGCGGATCGAGCGATTCGAGTATTGTTCTCGAGTGAGTGACATTTTGTCTTTATTGAGAATAAAGTTTCTTTAAACCTAATGTGTGATCATATTTAAGGGTGTGGTACAGATCATCATACTGAACCATGGGACCAATATTGTAAGCGCGATAAATAATATAAAAAAAGAACTTCAATACTGGGTAAGAGGGCCATTTGGTAAGATTTGTTGTCCAACTTTCGGGCTTCTGACGACCCGCAACGACTGTCAAAGATCAACGGCTTGATGTGGTATTTAAAGATGGTTACCCATCCACGGACCAACCGCAGCAAGCGTAGCTTAACCTGATCAATCGACCCGTGCGGCTGTTATTACTTAGCCCCAAGCCCCTCAAATTAAATAAAAACACGTCGAAGTATTCTTCCCCATACCTGGTATTGAAGTTTTGCATAGGACAGTAATTGATATTTAGGTATTAATATTTTCACGATTAGAATGTTGGTCAGTCAGTCAGTTTGATGGTCTGTACCCTACAACATGACCACACCTTTCTGATATAATATGCTGTATAAATACATCTTATAATTTGTTTGCCAAGTCATGTCAAGCCTCCATTTAGATACCGTAGGCCTATTTGCGACGCGTCTATGCAGAAACATTACCATAGAATGGCCATAAGTTCCCAATTACGTTATGAGTTCAATGCAATCGCATAGCATTGTTGAGTCATGTGTCCCTGGTACCTTGGTATCGGATACACAGCTGCACTGAGGTTGTACTTGACATTTGACAAGCTTTTGTAAATTAGAATTAATATTATTTGTAAACTTTGTAGTGTGTAGGTAGTTTATGTTAATATTTGTTAAGACATAATATTTCCCTGTATTTTACGAAGGCCAGAGATCTCTCAACTCAGGGAGGTTTGGAAGGATAAAGGGGTGGCCTGTGGCCAGCAGTGGGTCACAATATAGGCTAAAGAAAAAAAAATCCGAACGTGTAAGCAGAGGTCTTTGTTGGAACTAATACTACACCTTTTTTTTAATCATATAAAACTTCATCCATCGCGTTCCACCTGGCCAGCACCTTAATTGCGTAACATATTATCAATCTCAATCTGAAACATTTTGAAAGATGTTGCTAATCCATTACTTCATTTGTTCGAAAAATGTGTCTGCTAAACAATGTAAATAAAGCAATGAATGTTGTTGAACTGTCAAAACGAAACCCTTTGCTACTGATAGTGTGTTACGCAATCACCCAACAGACCGAGGTCAAGAACGGGGCACAAGTTGCAATAATTAAAAAAAAAAAGGGATGATTCCAATTCCAGATCCGGGCTATAAAATTCAGACGAATTTTGAACTTATAGGTAGACACCTATTTGTATTCGTAAGGAGTCTCCTATCAACTTTGACCTTACATTAAACATAAAATAGAACATGCGAGTGACGTGAGAGTAATTCACGAACAACTTTACAACTTAAAATTCACAAATAGCTTTTTAGAGAAATTCTAGAATATACGCGGTATCACAGGTGTTGTTACCTAGCGCAGGAGTCAGGGCTTCACTTTGTTTGTACTTATTTTTTATGCCAATTAATTATTTATAAAAAAAATATAAATGATTTATACCTATATTATATTAATAAAAAAGAAAAATTATATATTTTTTTATTATTATATCTGCTTTTTTATAATTTGCCGTTTAATTAGCAGTCAGTATATTGGTATTGGAATTAACACATAGCAACCATATTGTAACTGAATAGGTACTGTGATGTCAAGTTATAGATAGGAATAGTTTTAACAAAGTAACTGTCATCAAGGCCAAAACATTTCGAGAATAAAACACTTATTACGCTACAGAGGCGAGGCTAGTAGAAAAATGTGGCTAAAATTTTAACCTGCGTTAAACAAAAATCCCCTTACTACAAAACAAGGTTTTTCTTTAGATCAGGTTTAAACCACCGAGCCAGTTATTAAATTAAGAACCTAACTGTTACAGAAATGCAGTACTTTATACAAAAATAACACCTTAGTTCGGTGCTAAATTGTCATTTTAGTATTAAGAACTTTGCCTAAATCGAAATAAAGCTCTAAATACAAATACTGGCTCAAAGGTTTAGGCTAGAACTAAAGTTAGATTTCGTTTTGTAATAAGACGGAAAGTGGTTACAATCCGGACGTTGGGCGTTCGGAAAGTGAACCCGTATTTTTTTATCGAACCGCCCTGTAAAGTTGTTAAAAAGGTTCGTAAAAAGTACGCAAATATTTTTTTTTTTGGTAATCTATGTACATAATTTACTTCTACTTTAAAATCATCGGATATTCATAATTACAATTTACATATTTATAAAGCTGAAAATGTTTCGAGTATTATCGAATAGCGAACTCTTGATTTACGTTGGGCAAGCTACTCTCAAGTGAAATAAGTAACTGACCTACAGCAGTGTGTCAACCTAAGTTTGGCGAAGACACACCCGTCAGTCAGTCAATTACAAAGGTACGTATTTGGAACTGTTGAAAATTTGAAATCTTGCCAAGTTATATTTCAGTAGCAAACCACCTTATCAACTTTCTTTCACATCCATAGAGCGTGGCATATACCCCTTTATTCATAAACGTTGCTTAAAGATAAGTAGTGATTGTTTAACCATACATTTTTGACGTTTAAACGTCACTTAACTTAAATCATCGAATACATAAACCCCTTAGATTTTAATTCGTTTTAACGCCGAACTTGTTGGTGGGGATAAAATGAACTGAAAGACGGGAACCAGATAACAAAACCTACTTAACTTATAACTTAAGTACACAGAGTTGGAGAGCAGTGATGGCCCAGTGGTAACGGCCGCAACTTACGAGTTAGGTCGTAGGTTCGAACCCAGAGGCGCTTTACTTTGTTTAAATTATTTCATCACCACTGCTCTCAAAACGGTGAAGAAAAACATCGTGAGGAAACCGGCATGTCCTAGAGCCAAAAATTTGATGACATGTGCCATCTACCAACCCGCACTGTGCCCGCGTGGTGGATTACGGCCCACTCCCTCGCACAGAGAGGAGGCCTGTGTCCCAGCAGTGGGAACATTATAGGCTGATTATTTTATAAGTATGTACACAGAGTTGTGATTTCTTCTCAACTTTCGAAGACACAGAAACATTACACACAGAACATTATGTAACAGGTTTATTAACCATATTTATTACCGGTGGGTAATAATTATGGATAATAAAACTGTTACATAATGTTTAACTTAACACTCAGTTGGATACTTACGAAGGAAGGTGTTCCTTCGTAAGTATCAAACTGAGTGTAATAAATATCTGTTATATCTAGCCCATTCATCTAACGGTTGAGTTAATTGATTGATAATGCTAATATACTGTCAGGAGATAAGCTAGTATTAAGTATTAAGAGTATTAGTAGGGAAGTAACAGTGTTTGATAGGTGGTCTACGGTAAAGGAGTGGATTATTATTCTCATACTTCACTAGCAGAGAGGATTATGTAGGTTTGTAGATATTGTTATAAAAAGAAAGATAATAAATAAAAATAGGTTTATTTAAATAAAAGATCGGTTAACTCTAATAATAAAAAAAATGGGTGCGTGTACTTATGTACGCGGGTCAGAAGTTATACATTTACAAAACAATTTTTAATTGCATGCAAATAATTAATTACAAAAAAGTTACAATAAAGTTCGTTGTTTAGGCTGAATAATGTTGGTAAACAAGTCACGGGCACGGCCTTTTAAAGCATAATAAAAAACCAGAATTTTATGGCATCCAATTTTTATAGTGAAATATCCATTGCCTTTTTTTTAATCGATAAGAACAAACAGGTTGCTATAAAAAATGCTCAAAATAGGTATACAGGCCGGTTTATGCTGAAAAAAGTGACGTATAGCTTTAAAAATAATGAGCGGTTTTGCGGACAGCTTCAACCTGTGAATTTTGTGTGACGGTGATGCCCGCGCATCTTAAAATTTCGCTCTCACCATTTTTTCATAACGCGCCTAAAGAAGTATAACTTCAAAAAAATAACAAAATAGGTAGATAGATTTAGTATCACGAACCTCAAAAAGATGGTTGGGACAGATTGGATGCGGAGGCCGGAGGACAGGGTGTTGTGGCGAGCATGGGAGAGGTATATGTCCAGAAGTGGACTGCAAAATCAAAATCAAAAGTCATTTATTCAAATTAGGCTGAGAATCAGCACTTTTTGAACGTCAAAAGTACAGAAGACAGTCCTCCAAAAACGCCCGCCTTTCACCGCCCTTCACTGCGATAGGCTGAGTTGATTGATTGATATAATCACGACCAGAGTACAGAAATAGTTGGCAGCTGCACGTCAGTCGTGACTATGACAAGAAGGCTTCCACTCAGCATGATGCAGATGCATGCACAGCGCTGAATTTCAGTGGTCACCCGAAAATGATGTAAGTAGGCACTTAGGTTAGGATAAATCAGAACATTAGTATAATTTTTCCATTATAATACAGGTGTTCTTAAAATTGGGATCCTTAGATCATTTTATGAGGAAATAAAGTAATTTTCGACGGATACTGTGATTATCTGAATCTCGCATTCTAATCTCAGCATCGATAGATTGATGCCAATGATAATATATTATTATAATAATTACTTTATTTCTTATATCAAGTTTTTGGTCAAGGTTTTGGTAGCTTGTTAAATCAGTGTTCGCAACAATATGCAATTAATCATTGTTTACCCGGTGCCAGTATTAGCCAATTAATTAATAATATCAAATTGACAAAAATAAACCCCAGTTCAACTGTTATATTATTATATGGGGATAGCTTAAATGTAAGGAAAAAGGACTTAATTGAATGTGTCCATTTGATGTTGCATCTTAATGAGACTAATAATTGTAAATTTATTTTTTGTGCCTTGCCTTATTCCCATTATTTAACTGATGAGCAAAATAAGCATATTTATAATTTAAATATGTTCATTTCGCAAATAAACGTATTTTCTTTCTTTCTTTCTTTCATTTATAATAGGACTTGTCGTCACAGTGATGCTATTTTATATTTTGATTGTAATCAATTCATTACTGATTACAAACTGACAAATTATACTATGTATTTGCCACCTAGTTGTAGGAGACAAATTGCTAATCTTTTAGCATACAATATACTCAGTGACACTGGTACTTGTAGTGTACCATCGATTACTGTTAGTACTGATACTAATACTACTTTTGATACGCCTTGTAGTTTAAACTATTAGGTGCGACAACGGGTCAGCCACATATGTTCCCGGATCGCCCAGAGGACACGGTGGAGCACACGGTGGAGGTCTGCCCTGCTTGGGCGGAGACCCGCCGTGTCCTCGTGGAGGCGATCGGCAACGGCGGCGACCTCTCGCGCCCGGCCCTGGTGCAAGCCATGGTCCGGGGCGAGAGAGAATGGGAGGCAGTCACCTCCTTCTGCGAAGCAGTCATGCTAGCGAAGGAGGTGGCGGGGAGGCTGAGGGAGAACACCTCACGCCTCAGCCGCCGCGGGAGACGCTCCGGGCGTCGGGAGCCGCGTGACGACTCCCGGCCACCGTAGGCGCGGGCCTGCGGGCGGTGAGTAATGGGTAGCTCACCGTCCGATCAGGACCAGGCCCGTGCCGGACGGCGCGTTGTGTTCCACGCGCGCCTCAAAGAGATGTCAGCAGAGGACGGGGCCCCACAGGGCCGAAGCCTGCCGGGGCGGTGGGATTTTCCGAAAGGTTAACCGCTGCCCTGGAACAGAAAGGGCTAAGGACGGAACACGGGTGGGTTTTAGTCAGTAAAAGTCTGACACTCCCTTCCGCTCCACCCAGAGCGGGAGGGGTCATTTGATGATTTCCCATCCACAAAAAAAAAAAAAAAAAAAAAAAGCCACATATGTTGAATGTTGTACATCAAAATATGCAGGGTCTGTCCGGCAAAGAGCTAGAATTAAGTTTATTTATGGAGAACTATGAGGTTCAGGTGTTATGTTTGACTGAACACTGGTTGAAGGAACATGAAGTAGTGTTTATAAATGATGAAAACTTTACCGTACAGAGTGAATTTGTGAGAAAAAGTGCTATTCGCGGTGGCTCTTTAGTTCTTGTTTCAAACACGTTGAAATGTAAACAACGTTTAGATTTAGTTAATCTTTCAATCGAGCGCACTATAGAGTTGTCTTGTGTTGAACTTGAGCGATATGTTATAATTTGCGTTTATCGACACCCCTCTGGGGATTTTATTAGTTTCGAATCCGTAATGGAAGATACTCTCAATAGGTTAAAATCAAATAACAAAAGTATTATTTTATGTGGAGATTTCAATATTAATATTTTAGATGTTACTCCATTAAGTATTAGACTTCTCAATCTTTTGAGGTCTTATAATTTAATTAACTTGTTTTTTGAACCTACTAGGATCACAGCTTCTTCGTCAACTTGTCTTGATAATATATTTAGTGATTTTGATGCCAAAAATAAATTAGTGTTAACTGACTTAACGTCCGACCACTGTGGTTTATTAGCTAGCTTCCCCATGCCATTACATAAAAAGCCACATAAACTTGAATGCAGGCCTTATACAGCTAGTCGTTGCAAAATGTTTAAAAATAATATAGCTCATAGAATTACACCATCGATAGTAGAACACGAGAATCCTAATGAAATTTATGGTGCCCTTTTTGATGTTGTGCAAAAAGAATACCAATCCACTTTCAAGACCAAAACTATTAACATTGATGGATCCTCTGTTGGCTTTAACCAATGGGCTACTCCCGGTATTTATAAAAGTAGAGCGAGACTATACGAGTTATATGGTTTGAAAAAATACAGGTTTGATACTCCCTTCCTAGAGTATGTCAAAACTTATTCAAAATTATTCAAAAAGATTAGTGCTTTTGCTAAATCAAAATTTTTAGGCGATACGATAAAAAATTCTACTAATAAAGTAAAACCCACTTGGAAAATTATTAATAATGAAACGGGAAAATCGGTTAAACAAGAAAAACTACTTGAGATTATGGTCGACAACAAATTAGTTAACAAAGCAGCTGACGTAGCTGAGGCATTTAATGAGTTTTTTGCCAACATACCGATAACTACGACTCGCTCCTTAAATTCGTCCTCGTCTAAAGCTGAAAACCTTTTGCACAGTAGTGTGCCTAAATGTAGTCCCTTATTTAGTTTCGAACATGTAACCCCGCGTGATGTAGTTAATGTTTTTAATACACTTAAGTCTAAAAACACCGGTGATTATTGGGGCATCTCCACTAAACTTATAAGTAATATAATAGACATCGTAGCCCCCTATCTAGCTGTTACTTTTAATAAATGTGTTGATTTAGGAACTTTTCCTGACCTCATGAAGAGTAGTAAAGTCATACCATTATTTAAATCAGGTAATAAGAATGACGTTGGCAATTTCAGGCCTATTTCTATCTTACCTGCATTTAGCAAAATATTTGAAAAGTTAATACTCAAGCAGCTGCTAAGACATTTTAATTTAAATAGCCTCCTCCATAATGAGCAATATGGCTTTACAAAAGGTCGTTCAACTACAGATGCGGGTGTTGCTCTGTTGAGACACATATTTGACGCATGGGAGAAATGACAGAATGCTATTGGAGTTTTCTGTGATCTCTCCAAAGCCTTTGATTGCGTGCACCATGACACGCTTTTGCGTAAATTACGTCATTACGGTGTCCAAAACGAAGCTCTCAACGTAATTATTTCGTATTTACATAATAGGGTCCAATGTGTAGATGTTAATGGTGTGAAATCATCCGGGCTACCAGTTCAGTTAGGTGTTCCGCAAGGCTCAATACTGGGTCCATTCTTGTTCTTAGTTTACATTAATGATTTACCATTCCATTTGACGGGCATCTGTGATGTTGTACTGTTTGCAGATGATACCTCTCTTATTTTTAAAGTAGACAGGAATAGACAAGATTTTGACGACGTAAACAGTGCACTCTCAATAGTTACAGATTGGTTTACGTCAAATAACTTAGTTCTCAATGCCAAGAAAACCAAATGTGTAAAGTTCGCCTTACCGAATGTTAGAAACCTAGGACCCAACATCGTCTTAGATAAAGAGGTGCTTGAAACTGTAGGCTCGGCAATTTTTCTAGGACTAACAGTAGATGCCAAACTTCAGTGGGGACCTCATATATCAAGTCTAGCAGGAAGGCTCAGTTCGGCTGCCTACGCCGTCAGGAAAGTAAGACAATATACTGACGTTGATACAGCTCGTTTAGTCTATTTTAGTTATTTTCACAGCGTTATATCCTACGGTATTCTGCTGTGGGGCAAAGCCGCTGATATACAAAATATATTTGTCCTTCAAAAGCGAGCTGTTCGAGCAATTTACCAGCTAGGTGCCAGAGTTTCTCTAAGAGATTTCTTTAAAGATATTGGTATTCTCACGGTTGCATCACAATTCATCCTTGCCAACATTTTATATATTAGGCAAAATTTACACTTGTACACTAAAAATAGTGATATTCACAGTGTTAACACTAGAAATAAGGACAAACTACGTGCCCCCTTTCACCGGCTTCATAAGGTTCATAACTCATTTGTTGGGCTTGGTATAACCTTTTATAACAAGATACCCTCTTCTTTTCTAGACTTGCCTTTTAATGCGTTTAAAGCTCAACTAAAATCCAACCTTTGTTCAAAGGCATACTATTCTATCAACGACTACTTAGACGATAAGAATAGTTGGTCACCCTAGTTTAACGCAAGACAATGTTTATGTTCCTTCTCCAGAATTAGCTTACTGCAGAACCCAGCAATGCATAAATGTGTAAGCTGTCACGCCCTTTATGCCTGGAGGCTTTTATTTGGGTAGTAAGTTTTTTTATTAACATTTTAATTAATTATGTTTTAGCTTGATTACGTATAGTTTTTATTATATTTGTTGGTATATTGGCGTGGCTAGCTGACATATTATGGCAAATAATTAAATTTTATGTTCTGGTTTTGTAATGTTAATTACCGAACATAAGTACCTAGTATTGTATACATTCAAGTATTTTTTAAATTGAACAGACAGCTGTGCTGCTGGGGAGTTTGTTGCGCCACTTCTTCTTCCCAGCAATAGCACTAGGAAGTGGTGAAGGGCGGGCGTTTTTGGGGGACTGTCTTTTGTAATTTTGACGTTCAAAAAGTGCTGATTCTCAGCCTAATTTGAATAAATTACTTTTGATTTTGATTTTATATAACCGTTCTTGAAAATACAGTTATTGCCGAAAGTTGTTCGCTAATATTTGTATTTATTTATGTACCGTAACTAAATAATTATAATTAAAAATAATTATTAATTAAATTGTGATTTATTTGTGTACTGTAACCGGGTTGTGAACCTAGGAAAAGAGTGATATTGAAAAAAGATTCTAGTTAACGTAAAAGTTTGTCAAACTCAAAGCATTTATTTCAAATAAACTAATTACAGGCACTTTTGAATTGTCAAGGCGCCAGTCAGAATATTGAAGCTAGTTGCCCATTCCAAAGCGTAGTAGGTACCTATGGAGAAGAACGGGCAAGAAAATCCACGGACACTCTTTTAAATCATAAAATTAAGTAACTAACAAACCAAAGTTTTTAAAACTTATAAAAGCGGTTTCCACTGCAAGTACAAGCACAGCTATCACAATTTGTACCCGTAGACATTCTTTCCATTATACGCAAATTAACTGCCGTTTAGTCTCGCTTATCCGCCGGCATTCTTCTGAACTGTGCATACTTGTACAACGGTACAAAACTATCAAAACAATGGGTGTTCGCTGTTGTGGAGCCTTAGCTTTCATCATAAATTAAAACGATTATTTATGACTATTTATTTTGTTAGTGAATTTTTGTTTGGTATGATAAAGTTTTAAAGTTCAGTCCCGTTCAGCAGAACAAAATGGCGTAATGTGCGTTCAATTTCAGCATTAAACGTAATTAAAATAATGTTATAATAATAAATGAAGTAATTATAATATGGTCTCCATATATAATTATACATCTAATGTGTGCAAAATATTTTAAAACATTGTAAAAGAGTAACTATGGAGTTTCTAACCCATTCTTCTCCATACGAAATTACCTTTTCGAAGGGGCAATTCTCTTGTAACGTTGAGATTCAAAAGTGTGCATAGTTGAAAGAAATGATTTGACTTTTGACTGTGAATGGTCTCTATGATTTGTTTTAATGCTCGTAAAAATCAGTTTTTTAATTCACACATAGGTAAGTGTTTTAACATCTAATATAGCTTCTTTATATGTGATGATCAGTTACGTTATCATCTGCCTAGCCTTTTCCCAACTATGTTGGACTCGGCTTCCAGTCTAACCCGATACCAGTATTTTACATGGAGCGACTGCTTATCTGACTTCCACAACTGGTTGTCAGACTTTCGAGGTTCTGACTACCCGTAACGAATGTCAAAGATCCATGAATGATAGCCGGGACCAATGGCTTAGCGTGCTTTTCGAGGCACGGAGGCGTCAGTTAGGTACCAACCTATAATCAACAACAACAAAACGTTAAGTCTTACACGTGTACGCATTTCTGTGGAAATAAAACAATTGTTTACCGATGAAGTGTATTTGGTCCCTTTTGTATTTGCACTAAGCTGAAACATACGCGTAATAATACCGTCTCCACCCAGTTTATTTAGTCTCTATAAGTTTAGGATTATCTTACATTTATAATAATATCTAATCTTATTTATTTATTACATAATATACAGTCAATAGTAACGAAGAATTTTATTTTGTTTGTCAGTTTGTCTGGATGTATGTTCTGGATTTCCACAAAAACGGCTGACCGGAATTACATAAAAATTGGCACACATATACTTTATAACCTGGATTAACACATAGGATACTTTGAATGCCAGTAGTACGTTCCTGTGGGATGTTTTATGACATCCACGTGGGCAAAGTCGCGGACAAAAGTTAGTCTACGAAGGCCGTTGTCAGAAGGATACCAAATAGAAGATCTAATGTCCATCGTTCGTACACATGACGACATTTCAAGCTATAGTCTGCCAGCTTTAGCTGACCTCGCATTGTACAGGCTTTTCATACAATGAAAGGTCAGCTTATACTGGACTTGTATAGTTTGATATGTCGTCGTACGTACGTGTCCAGAATCCAAACATGTATCGTGGAATATCAATTGAATCGCTAGCTCGTTTAGTAGTCTTACTGGCGAACCGACTGTAGCCTCGCTAATTACCCACTAAAAGGCCTTACAATTCAATGAAAACTTAAGACTGCTTCCCTAATAGCAATTAAACATAGAAAAATACAACATCACGTCTGTATACTCTGAAACAGAGGTATGTATAACTAGCAAAATAGAATAGAATACTCTTTATTATGTAGTTATACGTAACTATATGTACCTACAAGGTCAGTCAGGAGCCGCTGATTTTTTTTCAGTTTCAGGATAGATCCCACAGTAAAACTTGTTCGTAATGATGGGTACAATGACCCCTTCAGAGGCTTTCAGTTAATTCAATAACACCTTACGATTAAGAAAGCCTTGCTGCAGGCTTGGGTGGAGCACCGCCGCATCCTCGTGGCGGCGATCTCTCGCGTATGGCCCTGGTCCAGGCCATGGTACGGACCGAGAGTGCATGGGAAGCCGTCCCCGCCTTCTGCGAAGCATGACGCTCGCAAAGGAGGAGGCGGAGAGCGTGAGGGAGCAGCAATCTCTGTGCTCTCACGCCACTAGTCGCCGCAGGTGGTGCCCTGGACGTCGAGAGTCAACAGCCGACTCCCGGCCACCGTAGGCGCGGGCTTGCGGGCGGCGAGCAATGGGCAGCTCGTCACCCGCTAAGGACCAGGCCCGGGTCGACGGCGCGTTGTGTTCCACGCGCGCCTCAAAGAGATGTCAGCACTAACTGACGGGGTCCGCTAGGGCCGATGCCTGCCAGTGCCGCGGGTTGTTTTAAAGATACCGTGGCCCCTGGCACAGGCAACTAAAGGAACACGGGTGGGTTATAGTCAGTAAAAGTCTGACATCTCCCGCTCCGCCCAGAGAGGGAGAAGTCATCTGATAATTTCCCACCAAAAAAAAAGGATCAAAAGAATATATAATAATTATAATATATGGATACCATTTACTCTCCGAATCCAGCATGGTTTCTTACAATTCTCGCTTCAATTAAATGTAAGAATTTCTAAAGCAACCCCTTTTATAATAGAATCCCTTATCGGTTAACCTAATCTCAGTTCCTTAAAATTAACATTCCAAGTTCAATCTGCTGCAGACCCAAATTCAACGCTCTTTGATTCGATAAGAGTAATAAGATTCTACGAAACCTAATAGCAGTACGAACCTACTTGGTAATAATGGTAGTCTAAATTCGTTGTTCAGACATTGTAGTTCATGCATTGGTTACCCCCTCACATGTAGGTAAATACGTTATCAATTAATTCATGTATGATCGACCACCTAAAACACTAACTAGATACATTTTTAACCGCCTTAAAAAAAGAGGAGGTTCTTTGTTCGTATGTATGTATTTTTTTATGTATGTTCATCGATATTTTCTTCAATATGTGTATTTTCATAATAATGTGGACTGACTTTGATTTTAATCATTTGGCACGCTCGCACATAGGAAGCCGTGTTCGTGCGGTCCCATATGAATTTTATTAAGTATGCATTTGTGTTTTTTATGTTACCTTCAATGATACGTATTCGTTCCATTTTGTGTATTTTGATGATGTTACAAAACTTCCTGTTACTGTTGTTTACATTACAAGTAATGGTATTGGAATTCGTGTAGGTTAAGTTCGATATCTAAAATGTGGAAAATGACTACCTTACTAACTAATTTACCATAAAAAACAACCAACTTTGAAGAATAACTTTTAGTTTTTCTTCTGTAGACTTTTTTATGGAAGTAAGTTGTTCTGTCTTTGTAAAAAAGTTTATTAGCTCCTTTCAGCGTCAGTAAATATTGGCTCTATCTACTTCAGCAGAGTTGTAAAACCGCCCAATTTATCGACTTTAGCAAACTTTCCGATAGTGGGTCCGTCAATGGTAACAAAACCAGCACAAGCTGGCCTCGGATTCTATTAAAAATCCGTACTACGCTAGACCAGCTTAATATCAAAATGTTACCATACCACCCACAGATGCGCGGTCTACCACCTACATCAGTGTTCTATTATCCATCGTCGATCAACTTTCTCATTTGACTGAAGTCTATAAATGTACAGTCAGATCCACTTACCGATAGCAAGACATCCTGCGAGGAACACCCAGGTGCGTGTCACTAACATTGTTGTCTATTCACTGTACCGTATTAGGGCCAGCAGTTTACGTCGCTTCATTTGGTACCGTGTCACACTGTACTGCATCACTTTACACACATATATTTTTAGCACTGTCGTTCACAACACTATTTCTGGTGATATTGTTGGGACCTGAAACAAAATAAATTGATATTAGAAAAAACAATGTTTTTGATTAACCCAGCACCAAAGCTGCGTAACACATTATCAATCTCAATCTAAATCATTTTGAAGGATATTGCTAATCCATTGCTTCATATGTTCGAAAAAGTGACGTCCGTCGAAAAGTGAAGTTCGTCTCAATGACGTAAATAACGCAATGAATGTTGTTGAACTGTCAAAATGAAACCCATTGCTACTAATAGTGTGTTACTCAATTACCCCGCAGAATAAGGTAAAAGATCATTAATTATAACACACATGCCATATGAACGTAAACGAAACAGAAGAAGTATGTAGGACCATAGCAGGCGGTCTGTTCTGTTCTGTCGGATCTGTTGTTTCTGCCCACTCATGGAAGAACGTTGAACGAACGTCAAACGTTGACAACGAACTTTTAATTAAATTCTATTTTAAAACACGATAAGATTGAAAATGTATTTACGATGCACAGTAAAACAAAATAGTGCTCCAAATTCACATCAATGTACGAAACATTTTGCTGAATAAAATTCTTGTGTAAACACCCAACGAAAAATTCATTCACATTTAATCAGTTTTCGGAGAACAATGTTTGCGAAACAAAAGTAGTAAAACTGTGTCTCTGTAACTTTGTTGTGTAGTGCGGCCGACGAGAGAATGCGTTCTTGTCACCTGTCAGTTTCATACAAACGAACACGTGTTTTGCGAATTTGATCTTTATTATACCTCGACTTTTAATCGTATTCAGTAACTTGACAGTTGAAGGGTCACCAGATTTTGACAAAAAAAAAGGTAGTGAGGTGGTGCAAGGATGAACGAAATTGAACGAACTTAAATAATGTACTTAAATGCAAACTTTTTATAAACATGTTATTGCTACTAGGATTGTCGCACTGACAGGTGTCGGAAACGCATTCTCTCGATGGCCGGACAGTAGTTTAATGTTTTTATTAACAATTTATGGAATTTCTCTGTAGTAGCCTGATGAGAACTTCTTTGATGGCAATGGGCTCGCCTCTTCTTACATGTATACATACTGACGTAACTAGCGAAATGTGGGTGTAAGTACTATAGGTATGTATATCTCTGCCCAACCCTGGGAAACAAGCCGTGATTTTTTGTTATGTTTATGGATTTTATGAATTAATTTGTTTTTTTTTAATAATTATGGCGTCGTCACTGAAATGGACACTACGTCTATAGTCAACTAAAAGGATAACTATGATTTCATCTATCCACCAGCCCGCGCTGGCCCCGCGTAGTGGATTATGGCCCATTCCCACGTCTGTGTCCCAGCAGTGGTAGCATAGGTTGATATGATTTCATCTAGGAGACTAATGCATCGTTATTCCAACTAAATATAAACCGGTGATTTTTCAAAAAAATCTTTGCTACAAGCACCCAATTTTTCCAATGCTGAGGACACCAACATTCTTAAAGAAATACCCAACACCATTATTAGATTTACAACTATAATAATCATGTCAGTATCATCGCGTTGACAAATGGCATATATATTCCTCCTTCTGACTGCTCGCAGAAAACTCGGCCAGATTTACATACAATACATACTAATTACTTAGTTATACATACGCGAACCTTGGTCTATAATGTGAGTCACAAGTCACTAGGTTTTTACTGATTGCAAAATGTATGCGACTTTAGTCATTGACCTGAAGGCTAATCTCGTCATTTATAACTATAAATAAATGTCAAAAACTTGTCAAAAATGTAGGGAAAACAGAGGTATTTTTGACAGTCTGAGGCTGAGATCAAACTGTGCATGCTCTTAAAATTACGAGAATTGCCCCTATGGCATATGTAGGAAAGCACCATTGAGGTTCTATATTGAGCAGTCTGTGGTTTTATTTGTCATACTAGATTTATTCTGGTTCGTTGTAAATACCTCTATCAGGAGTTTTCTCTCCTTTAACTACATCTGCTGATATTTATTTATTTATACATAATATAAACTTTATTGTTCACCAGAAAATATATTACAAAAAAATCAATATAACACTACAAAAACTGTAACAGGCGGCCTTAACGCTTTCTGCGATATTGTTACTCGTTAGACATTAAATGGTTTTATTAGTTGCGAAGTTAGCAACACCTTTTGATACACTGAAGAATTTTTTTAATTTTTTTAGTAAAGTGTTATTTTTCGTTTTTGTTATACGAAAAAATGTCATGATCAACACAAATTACTTTAAAATATATAAAGGTGATTATGAACATCTTTTGTCATCGGATGAAATATCATTGGTTGAAAAGCTTTGTTAACAAAACCGTCGGGCGGTTCCAACGTTTAACTACCTAATGATATTAACAGTGCCTGCTTTTCAATAGATTTAAGAGCTGCAGTAGTACTGCGGGGTATAAACGGTTGAGAAAATTAATTTAAAGAACACACTTTACAATGCTCCAAGCCTTATAATTTCATCCTTTGCTTTAAAAGAAAAGAATCATATTTTATTGAAAAGTTTATGAAGTTCTTTTCTAACAGTTGAAAATGATGAAAGTTGTGATTTGTGATGCCAATGAAGTAAATTGAATAAAAAAAACGACAAAAACAAGTCGATAGATAACATCTAAGCCATTAACAAAGTAATCAAAAGTATAGTTACCAAGACACATCATAAAAACGAATGAAACAAGGCACACAACCAAAATAATACACCCATGAAAATTCAAGGCCACTCGAGCAACTACAAACCCACTGTTCTACAAAAAGGCAATTACCAAATAACTTTTAACTTTAATGACTAAATTGATTTATAGAGCTTTCTATAACAATAATGGCTGGTACTTGAATGGCCAGACAGTCTATTATTTGGTCAAAGTGTGGGCTGTGAAAGTGAATGAGAATGACCACAAGTAATATTTTAACGAGATTTTTATGGTTGATCTGTATTAAGATATCAATGGTGCTTAAATTGGATTTGAGCGTAGCATTATACTTTTATACAGTATCATCATTGTTTATTGAAGCTATAGAAAGAATCTTTTGGGCATTATTGGAGTTAGGATAAGTAGCTGTTTTTGTGTTGTTATTAAAAGTTTTAAGAGGTACTATGAAACATGTAGGTAAAGTGTTCTTTTATATGGATATTGCTGTACAATTTTGGGTTAGAAAGGGGACTAAAATGACTACCGCTATGACGAATAATAGAGAAAGACATGTCGCGCCGACCCCAAAAAAATTGGATAAGGGCAGGAGAATGATGATGCTATCTTTACAATCTTCAGCAGTTTACCATCGTAGATAACAACCATCCTTCTTATTTACGTCAGTACAGTTTTGCCATAAACAGTTTGTCTCTGCATGTAATATGTCACTCCATATATTTGCAGCTGTGGCTTAGCGTGGTATTTCCTCAAGCACCTGGCAATCCCAAATATTGTTACAATATTCAGTGTGGCGATTAGGTTATCATATTAATTGACACCACGTATTCTACATTACGCATTTTAAACATATGCAATTAAAATAATTGATAACAATTCATTCTCGTGGGACCTCTTTTTTTTCGTTTTAGTGTTTAACATCATTAAAATTAATTTGTGATTATTTGGTAATAATATCATAAAGTTTGTGTTGAATTGTTGATACCATTGTCCCGCGCGTGTCTGGTGCCTAATTATCAAGGGTGGTTTATATCGTGCCAATTTTTAAGCAATTTATTTTGTTGGATTAATTCAGTTTTCTATTTTTAGGAAAATTGATTATTTTTTATTTGAACAGACTGATTACGACTTGTAATAACCGCTGTACTGTTTAATGTAATAACCTAATCGCCACTTTGTATGTGTGAAGAAGCCGGATCTTATTTTTACGAGGAAATCCGGGAAAATATGTATATAAATAAATAAATAAATATCCCTGGACATTTCACACAGCACCATTTGTCCCAAGCTAAGCAACCTAATGCTTGTGTTATGGTAACAAGATGGCTGATAAACTACTTATATACATTTTTTTTTTTTTGTAAATACATACATATTATAGATAGAAAAACACCCAGACTCGGAACAAATACATGTAGGTCATACAAATATTTGTTCCGTGCGGGAATCGAACCCACGACACGCAGCGCAGCAGTCAATCGCTTAACCACTGCGCCAACCGTGCCGTCTATATAAGCCGGACCTACTGACCCCTAAATGATTTGTTATATAAAATATGGCTTATGGTGGTGAAAACACGTACGAATCTTTATGTTGATTTACGTTGTCGGTTGTATAAGGTAAAAGAAGTAATTTTCTAAGAAATAAAGGCGTAAATGACTTTTTTACTGACGTCAGCTGCCATCACCATTATCTTCTTCATATCCGGGAACTTGGTTCGAAATAAATTAACTATAATTACTGTAGGAAGTTACTTGCTGTTGCAAAAAATGATACCAACTGATAACATCAAAGTTTTATAGTGTATATCTTATATGGAAATGCTTATATGTACTTTGAAGTACATATTTGAATGAGATTACCACAAAACAAAATATATCCTCATTTTCACATGAAAGGCTGATTTTTACATAGCCAGATAACTTTTATTCGAGGAAAAAAAAATGACGTTCGACAGTTTTTGTATGAAATAACTCAAAATTTCAACATTATTCCTCGAATAAAGTTATCAGATGATTGAAAAATCAACCCTTAGGAAAATAGGGTACTTATTTCTTTTGTGTTTTCATAATTGCCGAGAGAATTTCAAATATTATTACAAAATCAGCAAAAAAAACTTTAAGAATGTACCCAAATATTTTTTTTATATTTTGTAGAATCTTACCTACCTTTATAGCATATTTTTCACAGTAAATAAAGTTTCTTTTGCAAATACTGCTTACACAATACCATTAAAGGTATTTTACTCCAATAAACATACACGATCAATTTGCCCCAAACTCAAATTGACGTCACAGATTATGTTGGCTCAGCTCTCTGACACATACCGTGTAAACAAGATAGTTTGCGAACCGAACGATGTATCTTAATGATTCGTGTACTGTCGAACAAGCCATTTGGTATACAGCAGGCAGCTTACTTTCAACTACTTTAAAAAAGATGTTGTGACCACAGATGTCGGAATCTCTGCGCCACCACCGTGCCGGTAGCGACTTGAGACACCTTTTCTAAACCTACAGCTACATTGTCGCACGCTCTCTGTTGCACGGCGAGATGCCGAGCGGTGTGCGAAAGAACGCGTGAAGTGTAGTTCGCGTTATCGCGATTAGCACTGAGCGCAAGTTTCGGCTGTCACCGGCAGAATTGTCACAGCCCGTCAGTTTCTATCAGGAAACGGTGGCGTTGACGGACATGCTTGGTTTGTATGGAAAGTGTTGATAATACTGTCTCTAGTAGCAGCCTCCGAGGTGTCTCCGTGCTCTGTGGTTGTGAGTGTCTCTGAGTAATCAATTATTTTATATCCCCATTTTACAGTGTGGCCGACGAGAGAATGCATTCTTGACTGCAAGAATACCTTAAGCTTAAAAAGTTAAGCACATAATAAAAAAATAATATTGGCGGTGTAGTGGAATTGGAAAGATAGAATAGAGTATATTTGCCAGTATACCAAATAAGTATCTTATTCGACTGTACTTGTGCGGAAGTCATTGTGAGGGCCGGAGATAAGATGTATGTTCAACGATTAGTAGATAATTATTAATGATAGCTTTAGCGTTGTTAACGAAGATGATGTTTAGTAATTCATCGACGTCGATATTAATTGTATAAGCATGTTCCTGCGTGTCACCAATAATATTACATTTTACTTCCGTGACTTAATTGTTGTCATTAGACCCAGCCTGTACCAGTATAAGCTGACTTCTAATTGTACGAAAAACCTAAACAATGCGGGTCAGATAAAACTGGAAATGTATAGCTTGATGTGTCGACTTAATTATTCTTTACTCATCTTCCATCTAAATATTTGAACAAAGTTAGAAAGGCTGATTATTAATCATTCATTTATGCCATAGCGGTTAGCTGTATACCACGCTTCAACGAATTGTATGTTGTAATAAAAATTAATTGATCCTATTGTGGTTACTTCATTGAAATTGAGAACATCTGGACATTGACATTGCAAATGATAAAACTAATAATGATACAAAGTTAGCATATCGATGACGTCAACAATAACCTGATCATGCTAATTAATTAAAGTATCAGAATAAAACGTAGATCTTATCGTCTATTTATCGTCAATTGCAAGTTGTTGTCCTCCATCATCATTAAGTTCTTGTTTATAAATCGTCTTGTGTGTACCATCCGTTTCTATCGTGTAGGTCATAACATAACCTAGCAACCTGTTTGATCGTCTGCAGAAGTAAGTGAAGTCCTATTTACTGGAAGCAATTGAGTTGCTCGAAGTATGCAATAATTGAAAGCAATATAATAAATAAAAAGTTGCATCCTCTCTACACAATTTAGATGATGCAAATCATTTGTTGCTTTGTTTGCATCAAGCTGGACGTTGAAGGATATTGCTGATCTATTGCTTCATAAATTTGTCTGCTCAACAACGTAAATAACGCAATGAATTTTGTTGAACTGTCAAAATGAAAGCTATTCCTACTTTTATTACGTAATTATCTTGCTGGTTTCAGTTCTAAGTCCATATATACGCAATGTATGATAATATCGCATCTTTTTTTATTATGTTTTGTTTTGAAACGTCTCTCTTACCATGTCGAGTCTCCGTAACATTAGTGTAACAAATAACTCCAAATAACAGTTACTTTCAAGCGAAAAAGTCGTCCTATTGCGTCATTCCATTCTTAACGAACTGTCATCATACTTTCTGCTTGCGTTGTGGTTTGTAATTTGTCTACTGGGAGTTTTTCCATATTTTATTATATTGTCTTTTTTATAGGCATAATATCTATTATCTGGATGTAATGTATGTAGAACTACTGGGTGCTCACAGGCTACTTTTGTTTTGCTGGGATACAGACGCCAGCATATCAAGCTACTACAATCTGTCAAATTTCTTTAATAGATTTTCAACTTTATCGCTATAGCATTAAAGTTCAAGGTTGATTGGGAAAACTTGACAGTTTCGGGTAGCTTGATGTGCTGGCATCTGTACTTTCTAATTGTTAATATCGAGAGCAGTGGGAAAAGCGGTTTGGATTATAAAGTCTTAATATTTAAAATTTATGTTAGACTAGCAGCACCCCGCGGTTTCACCCGTATAAGTCTCGATCCCGTGGGAATATCGGGATAAAATATATTATATGTATTGTTCTAATATAAAAGCGCTTTTTTATTCGTGGATCTTTGACAGTCGTTACGGGTCGTCAGTAGCCCGAAAGTCTGACAACCAGTCTTACCAAGGGGTATCGTATTACCTATTAACTGGGTTGTGGAGGTCAGACAGGCAGTCACTTCATGTAAAATATTAGTATTCAGCTGCATCCGGTTAGACTGGAAGCCGACCCCAACATAGTTGGGAAAAGGCTAGGCAGATGATGATTCTAATATAAAAGCTATTTTACTGTAAAGTTACATAAAAATTCTGTTCAGTAGTTTTCGTGAAACAATAACAAACATCCATCCATCCATTCTAACAAACTTTCGCGTTTATAATATTAGTAGGAAGTAGGGTGTTTTTATTGTAGTCTATATTTCTAAGTAAATATTAAAGGTGCAATTCAACAGCATGTCTATGATAACAATTTGATATAGAAAATGCAGTTGCAGTCAGGGCACTATGGACGATATAGTCGATATCTATCCATTCGTGCCAGCAAAGGACAATGGCCATGGATGTATGGAATCCCGTACCATGCTGCATCAAAGTTAAACTTTGGTTTTTATAGACTACACTTTTCATATAACTCCTACAAAAAATATTTTTGTAAACAAAACCCCCGGTATCGGGGATTATTTGATTTTTTCAACAAATCAGGGTTCAATCAAGCTGGTTTTTTGCTCTCGGTATAAACCTTGTTTTCGTTTATGTTCGATCTGATGTCTGTATTTATTAATTGGGTTCCCTTTACATCTACATCTACCTATCCCTGCTTTCTGATGAATCAAGCTCTCGAGTTTGGATTTGGGTCAACCAAAATAACTAACTAACGAGAAATTCTTCAGGTATCAGATGGTAATGGTTTAGGCATTTGGCTATAACACTATTAACAACTAAAAAAGAGGGTCCTGCAAAGATCGGAAATTATAACCTACACTTGTCGAGGGCGGTTTGATGGGTAACCATCCATTACGTACAAAGAGCCCAACGTGCCTCATAAATAACGTTTAACCGTTGGTCCCGACTGCCATTTTTAGATCTTTGACAATCGTTAGGGTAAGTCTGACAACCAGTTTTACCAAGAGGTGAGAGGATGTTACCCAGTAACTGGGTTGTGCAGGTCATAGGTATAGGCAGTAACGACTAGAAGCCGACCCCAACAAACGAAACGGCAAGACAGATGATGCAGAAACAAAAAAATCTTCAAACCTAAGAAACAAGTTTTCTATATATAGAACATTACATTATTCTACAGGCGAAGAAGCTATTACAATATTTTCTATGATAATATTATACTAAACATTATAATATGTGACTGTGTGACTTGATTTATAACACAGACTGATTATAAAGACAGCCGGCGAGTATTGCAAGTAAGTACAGACGCCAGCACATCAAGCTACTACAATCTGTCAAATGTCTTTAATAGATATTCAACTTTATCGCTGAAGTATTAAGATTCAAGGTTGATTGCTGGCGTCTGTACATCGTTGTGTCATTCACATGTATTTATATCATCAACACCGTTACTTTTATTGTTTGGGAGTTATTTGTCTTCTCTTATAATATTATAGTTTTCTAATTTTTTTGTTGTATCATTCTCATTATTATTTCATAGTTGTAATGTTTTTAATTTGAATAACGTGTTTACTCACGCTTTCTATTTATTTTAGTGCACCTACAAAGTTAACTTTTTTACGAATGTAAGCAAGTTATGCAACCAAACGGTAGTCTCATAAATCGACAGCAAAATAGATGGAAATTGGAGAAATTACATTAGATTAACAGCAGTGTGATTCTGATTCCATCTCACCGTGAAAAGTTAAGTGAAGTGAGCCTGGAGTGAGCTGTCATTCCAACTAATGCTAAGTATTGAGACTATTGACAGCTCACTCTAACTTCACTAACTTTTCACGTTGAGATTTTTACAGAATCGATCGGCTGTTCCTCATATATTATTATTAGAAGAGTCGAAATATTAAAGTAAGATTCATCGGTTAAAGGACACTGATCGAGACACAATAATATAAGTTTTAATGTTATTACGGCTGAGGGCGTTTAGTTACCCGCAAAGTGTTAAGAAATAACACAGAATAATTTTACCGCTAAAGACAACGGACAATATACTTGTATTTTCACAGTGTCACCAATCATGTCAGATTGAAATTCAAAGCCTACGGAAAGTGTGTTTTAGGCACACAATAGGTAGAAGAAAAAAATGTTATAATAAAACAACTGCCAATCACCACAGGCAAGATCAATTGAGCAGAAAGACTTCCGAGCGTTCAAAGTAAATTGCACGAGCGACGACATTTTGGACAATGGCAAAATTGATTGTACCAAATTTCAAGTTTATAAAAAAAAAAGCTGTGTTTTGTTATAAAACACTGACAGTGAGTGCTTTTACCGATTGGAAGGCGTAAGTACCTATGTACATGTAGTATTGTGGTGCAACACTTTTCTGTTAAGATATACAGCGTGTATCAAAAAGGTCTGGTCAAATTTAAGGGTGTGTACATGTACAGACCATCAAACCGAACTTTATCCTTGGGACGAACATCGTTATTGCGAAAAAAAAAAAACAATTATCTCATACAAAATTATAGCATACTCAAATGGTGGCATGGTTTATTTTGATGGGTACAGACCATCAAAATAAACAATTGCCCATCAACACAAACACACCCTTAGATCACACCTTTTTGATACATGCTGTAGAATTAAAAGGACCATTGATTGATTGCAAAATCATTAATTTGATAGTACGACGACCTGCCCCGAGTACCTTTTAAAAGCACATTCTGCAAATTCGCTCATTTCTATAAACCCCGAACCCTGTTCAGATTTTTAACTGACAGTTTAGTTCGTGCTTACGAAGCTTTGGACAGATTCAAATTAAAAATACCAAACCAAATATTACGTGGGACCAAGGTCAGACTGATTTTGGCCTAGGTCCAGATTAAATAATAATTAGTTTAGTATGTTTGTATAAAGGCAAACATTGTCTAGAGGTAGGTAACGTCAACCTCACAATAATCAAAACGCATATCGTCCTTGCAGCTACGACATAAAGGCGCTGTCAATGTACTACTGATGTGCGGTTGACTGTACACATTGGTAAGACCTTGTGAGTTTCATTCAAATCAAATGCTTATCGAGATAAACATGATGATATACATACATATACAAATCAAGGATAGTTTGGAACAAAACAAATAAATTACCGAAAAAACGAGAATTTTTCCTACCTACAAGATTTTTATGGCGTAAATGTACCTATGTGATGGATTATTTGTATTTCGTTTGTTTCTCTTCAGCATTTTCTGTTGGAGTAGACTCTGAATCATTTATTTAGGGAAATATCTTAGATACGATTTTCTATATTGTTGTTCACAAGATTTTCCTTGCGTATCATGACAAAAAATCCTACTGACACAGTCAAAATTGCTAGCATGACATTTGTTACATGTAAACCTATTTTGACCACTGCTGGGCAAAGGTCTTCCCCATACTTCTCCAATTTTCTTTATCTTGTACCTTCTCTGGCCAATCGATCAGGAACGAATCCAAATCGTCACGATCGTCACGCCAACGTTTCTTTCTTAGCATTTCCAACTTGTTTTTTTTGTGTTTTTGTGCTTTTTGTGCTTCATGTTTGCCGCAAAAACGTATTTTCTGTCTTTCTTAGGCCTGCCTCGGCATGAAAATAATTCATAATTTTATTTATCTGATTGGTAACATAAACTGTCTGTTTTACCATTATTGAGTATACCCGCATTTTGACAGGCTTCGTAACATCATGCCGAAATTGTAAACACCGAAGATTTCTTTTCAAGATTACGTCGAGTATTACGAAAGGACACGCGAACAGAGAAAGTTAATAATAGGAGCAGTGTTGCGTAACCTGAACGAGCTGAATTAATCGAGTTTTAAAGATTTAACAAGCAGGATTAAAAATGCCAGGGTATACAGTCACGTTTTTCAACAGTTTAGTTAAGGATTATGTGAATTTATTGAGGTTGTATATTTAATAGGATTTTAGATTTTATATTTTCGTATTTACCTATACAATTTCATGAATTATTTAAAAAATGTGTTTCTTAATATTTCGTCTCCACTATTTCTAAGAAATTGATCTGCCTAGCCAATAATAATACCAGTATTTTACATGGAGCGACTGCCTATCTAACCTCCACAACCCAGTTACTTACTTGGGAACACGATACCCCTTGGTAAGACTGGTGGTCAGACTTTCGGGCTTCTGAATACCCGTAAAGACTGTCAAAGATGTTTATGACGGCCGGGACAGTATTTTTAAGGAATATAAAATTTTATTATACATATGTTTCTTTGGGACATTCATTTCAAGTAAAGAGATCCGTAAATACTGCGAATGATGAAACATAGAATACTTAAAACCACAAAGCTTAGCAGAAATCTCTTGGAGTAATGAACAAATACATAAAAACACAAATTCTCGAGTACCAATAACTATTAAACCCCGGGGCAATATAAACAAACGATACTAAAATGGTAGAAAGCTTCTGATTCTCTGAGTAATTAACCTTGCATTCATACGTACTGATCCGTCAATTGTGGAGAAAGCGGACATTATGGACGGTACGGTCCGTCGCCCGTGGTCAAGTAGATCACATCCAGTAGAGCTAATATCAGAAAACCCAGTCCACTTGTTTGTTCAAGAAAACATTTTTTTTTTTTGTTAACCTATTTTGTGTCCCAATGCTGGGCAAAGGTCTCCCTTTTTTTCTTCCAAACCTCCCTGTCTTGTGCAATCTCTGGCCACGTTGGCCCTGCAAATGATATTAGATCGTCACACCACCTTCGCCTTGGTCTACCTCGAGGGCGATGTCAGGTGTCCAGTGAGTGACGATCTTTGCCCATCTCTCCGGGTGCATTCGTGAGACGTCTCCGATCCACTCCCACTTCAGTCTGGGTGTATTTTCTTCAACATCCGCTACATGAGTTATGGAGCGCAGCGTGGTGCCAAGAGAACATAACATATTCAAATAACACTAGCCTCCACACTAGAACAAGGAGACTAGTATCCTTCGTCTTACAAGATGTGTCACTGTATAATTATGAACATCGTTAGATAATCTATCTCGCGAGATTATAAACTATCGAAAAATTGTGAACTGCAACTGCAAACCATTTACAATTTCACACATTGAAGGACAATGAACGAGACACGACAGAAGTTTTACTGTTATTACATCGAGGGGCGTAAAGAAAAGTGTTAAACGCGTTATTTTTCGATAGTCTATAATCTGTCCATGGCAAACCGACAAATTGTGAACAAACCTGCACTTACCGACAGGGTTCACAATCTGTCCGATTTAGATAAATGATATATATTTTGTAGATAGATTATAAACTACCGGTGTTCACATTCATACGGTGACATATACAAAGCAACGGTCGGTAACGGTCGATTTCTTAGGTCACAATAATTGCATTTTATTCCAGAGCGCCGATAGAGAATCTGATGTTTTTGTATACTATGGTAGTTATCTAGAATAAATTATACTACAACAAGAAATACATTTCACGGTTTTTGTAATACTTCTCATAACATATTCAGTTTAGCCATGAGACGAAACCGAATCATGGTTCTTAATCGTGTTTCATTTCGCCTTGAACTATACAGAGAGAAAAGTTGAAGCAACTCAATAAATAATAATTGGGTAAAACAGTAACATTAGCTTTTCTTGCGTCAACACATATTCAAACTCGATCATTATCCTTCAAAATGTTTCAGATTCCTATCCAGATCCTAATAGTATTTTATACGTGAAAGTTTGTATGGATGGATAGATAGATGTTTGTGACTCTTTCACGCAAAAACTACTGAACGGATTTGGATGAAATTTGGCACACATATGGTTTATAACCAGGATTAACATATAGGATACTTTTATCCCGATATTTCCACGGGATCAAAACTTATGCGGGTGAAACCGGCTAGTAATAATAATAATATTTTTTTATATTTTTAAATGTTTTTATACTTTTTATATTCTAATATTTAAAAATATAAATTATATGTTTACATTAAAATAAAGGAAATAATAATCTATTGATAGGTATATTGATAATCTATTGATTCATATGTTCGAAAAAAATGACTGCTCAACAACGTAAATAACGCAATGAATGAGAAATGAAATGTCGAGCTGTCAAAATATCCTCCAAAAAAACAAAGCCATTTCTACTGATAGTGTATTACGCAACTACCTCGCTGGGCCCACTTCAACGTTCCACCTTGTATGATAATGAGAATAGCTTATATCATGAAAAATATGTCATCAAAATCTGCCTTTAATATACCCACTGCCCGGACACAGGCCTCCTCAGGGAGTAAAATATGTATGTTTTACATTTTAAAACTGCTACTCGCGGCAGCAATTTTAATATTCACTCTATATGAAGCATAATCTCTAGCTGGAAGAGTATATGTAATCATTATTAGCACTATGTTTTTTTTCCTTCATCAATACTTGCAAAATCATCATTTCGGATTAAACCTTCTGTCCAATTTTTTGTGTCCACTAGCTGTTTATTTTGCTCATTGTTCCGATGGACGCGATGCATTTACAAGTCACCTAGTTACCACTATCATTTTACAAAACACGTTAGCAGTATCATTTTAAAGTTCATTGTTGCATTTCTTAGGAATGTTGGCATACAAGTCGTTGGATGCGCGCAGTGGAATTTTAATATTTGGAAATTTCTTGGTTGGCTACTGTTTTGCATCATCTAATGAGGATTAGTTACAAGTGAGAACTTCAATACTTGTGTAAAGTTTAAATAAGAGACAGTAAGTATAAACTGGTTTTATAAGTCAGCGAGTCATGAAATTTGACTAAAGTTTAGCATTCTCTATGAAATCTCTTGGAGCCTGGCGGTGTTCAACCACAGCCGACTCCCGGTCACCGTATGCGCGGGCTTGCGAGCGGCGAGAAATGGGCAGCTCGCCGCCCGGTAAGGACCAGGAACGGGTCGACGGACGGCGCATTGTGTTCCACGCGCGCCGAAAAGAGATGTCAGCATGAACTTATGGGGTCCGCTAGGGCCGATACCAGCCAGGGCCGCGGTGATTCGAAAGAGATACCGTGGCCTCTGGCACACGCAACCGAAGGAACACGGGTGGGTTTTAGTCAGTAAAAGTCTGACACGCCCTTCCGCTCAGCCCAGAGCGGGAGAGGTCATTTGATCATTACCCACCCAAAAAAAAAGCCTGGCGGTGTTAAATGAAATATTTGTTTTTTGCCAAGAAAAGTTTTTCTACGATAATCTTCAGAACGATAAGCTTATCGCAAAGCTTTAAGTGAAAAGAAGATTGATTGGATTAAATATACTTATTTAATAAAGATAAAGCAAAACTTAATCTGGTTTTCGAACCTGATGAAAAAATATTATTAATGTGAGAATTTTAATTATAGCACATCATGTTTTTACAATCTGTCCAATTTCTTTAATAGATTTTCAACTTTATCTCTAAAGCATTAAGGTTCAAGTTTGATTGGAAAAATTTGACAGTTTCGGGTAGCTTGATATGCTGTCTGTACCTATTGCTACTTCATAATGTACGAAGTTCATGCATGACGTACAAAAGACCTATTTTTAAAAGATGCCGCAATTTAGAGATCTTTTTCGGTTATAAGAGATGATTTATTGATTTATTTAAAACTTTAAGCACACAAATGAACAGAGGCGAACTTAATGTCACAGGATGATTCAACTTATATAACAATTATCTTTTTCAAATTGCAAAAATATTGTTCACTGCCTAGTCATACAACTAAACCAATAAGTGGGCACCATTCAATACCGATAAAAAAAGATACCAATTATATTCACATAGCATCACCAATGAGCAACAACTTCTTAAACAACAAACAGCAACATAAATCAATCAACAAGAACATTTTCAACACCAAATTGACATAGTAATCACATAATCAACAGACTAAAAACTGTTGCAAAAATAGCAGAATATAGTATAGAAATCGGTACCACAGTGTAACTAAGTAATTTCAGTGGTTCATCGCCAGACATTTGAGGGGACCTGAGTAATGTCAATTTTTTTTGACATTTCTTAATGCCATCTAACCCCTACCTACTTACTTGTTTCCCAAAGTGACTTGATAGAATTAAAATAAAATTACTATGCCACAAATAGGTAATAGAATTAAAAATAAAGCAAGGGCAGGTAAATTAATTATTCGATAGATATTATACTGTGCGGTGCTCACATGTTTACAAACACTGTAAAAGTAATCAAATCAATGTCATAAAAATATGTGTACTTTTAATTCGAGTTTTTTTTTTTCATTTAGTTGCAATAACCCATTTTGTACCCTCCGCACGAATGCTCTGCGAAAACAGCCAAGTTGACCTACTGTAAGTTAGTTACACTTTGCCGGTACCAATAAAAGACAACTTAAGCTTGAGTAATCAATTTTTTTGCGCTAATGACGCAGTTATCAATGATTGGAATATCTTCCATAGTCTCGAGTCGTCACAACTCGCAAGTCCTATGATTAAATTGCTTTGTACAGATGCCAGCAGGTCAAGCTACCCGAAACTGTCAAATTTTTCCAATCAACCTTGAACCTTAATGCTTTAGATATAAAGTTGAAAATCTATTACAGAAATTTGACAGATTGTAGTAGCTTGATGTGCTGGCGTCTGTACTTTGACGTCTTCGTAATGATGGCAAAAAAATGAACGTAACGAGATGTTTTATTACAGAGTCGAGGTAACAGTTGTCGGGCTTTTGATATGTATACTTATACATATAACGCATTTTTAAGAATTTGAAATAGAAAACTCAAAGTATTTATTTCAATTAAACCAATTACAGGCACTTTTGAATTGTCAAGGGTCGGTCATTTAGCAAAATGAAGCTAGTTGCCCATTCCAAAGCGTAGTAGGTACCTATGGAGAAGAACGGGTAAGAAACTCCATGGACACAGCTCCATGGAAAAATGCCTTTATAACTGAAACTCGTCATCATCTGCCTAGCCTTTTCCCAACTATGTTGGGGTCAGCTTCCAGTCTAACCGGATGCAGCTGAATACCAGTATTTTACATGGAGCGACTGCCCACCTGACCTCCACAACCCAGTTACTGGGTAATATATTATTATCCCTTGGTAAGACTGCTTGTCAAACTTTCAGGATTCTGACTACCCGTAACGACTGTCAAAGATCCGTTAACTTGCTTTCCGAGGCACGGTCTTGGTATTAAAGATAGTCACCCATCCCCAGACCAACCGCGGCAAGCGTAGCTTAACCTGATCAATCGACCGGCTGTTATTATTTAGCCACGGGCCCCTATTCCTTCTTAACCTTTTTCTTTGCTTCGTCGTTTGTTTATAGCTGAAACTGATTTCATTAAAAATTAAAACCCCCTTGCCGCGTGACTTATCTTATGAAAGGCTTCGTTGATTCAGGAACTAGTTATTAAAATAATATGGAGTTTAACCAAAAAAAATACCATGAAACCCACTTCTGATTGTTTTTAATTTTTTTGTTTTTTCAATTCATTTATTTCAGATATATTACAATCGTTAGTTGTTATTAAAATCATCCATACATGTTTTATTTTTAAATAATATAATAAGAATACATGAAATACTTAGACACACAACAATAGAAACATTTTTATTCACTTAGATTTTTGAGTTTCCCATTTATTCCAAAGTTAAGTTATTCCAAAGATCCTTTTCCCTTTTTCCAACAATATGGTGGTGTGTACGGCGTTCTGTAGTTTCTGCCTACCCAGAAAGCAAATTAAATAGGTAAGTAAGTATTTTTACCACAAAACCCATCTGGGAGAAACTCATTTATATGCGGAAATGGTACAGCAAAGTGGCAATTGATGGAAACGAGTTTCCTAATGATGATAATAAAACATCCTGTCATAACTTTGTTATCTCAGTAATTTTAGTTTTGCTTAATTATTATACTATTATCGGAAACTTTGTGAATATTATTCTTGTTCTACCTGACGACATGGTTCATTTACATGGAAAATATTTTTACTGTGTTTTTTTAAGTATTCATTGTCCTGTTAACATAAAATAATTTGTTGTAGTTATGTTTATTTTACTTATTATGAAAGATTTAATCGAATCGAATCGGCGAATCTTTATTTATGTATATTAAGACCTCTCCTTGCCACGGAAAGCACGTTAAGCCCGCTGGTCCCGTATTCGTGGACCTTTGATAGTCCTTACGGGTCGTCAGAACCCCAGAGTCTGACAATCAGCCTTACCAAGGGGTATCTTATTACCCAGTAACTGGGTTGTGGAGGTCGCTCCATGTAAAAATACTACCATCCAGCAGCATCCGATAGAAATTTAATATAATGTACCTAATTAGGTATTGACTATATACATACATTGTATATTTTCCTTTGTTTCGTTTTTAGATAAATTATGTAATCGGTAAGAGAATGAAATGAGAAGACATTATAATTTATACAAGTCGTGTGCTTAGTAACGATATTGTTGCCGTGGCAGGAGCATGGAAACTGGCACAAGAGAAGGGAGGGCTATGCTCAGCCGAGGGTGAAGACGGGGTTTGGATGATGATGGTTATGTGCGCCCAACGGGATTCCCAACCAACAAAATGTCGAACTTAAATACAAACTTTCATCTCGTTTTGAGGGGATGAATATTCAAAAACCCTTCCTTAGTGCTCACCTTCGTTACAAAAGGTACTCATGCGCAAAAATTTAAGTTGCTAGACAGTATACGGCTGTGCGTTGTCTGTCAGTGAATGAATTAATTATTTTTCATTGTTTTTATTGAGTTGATGAATAAGTAGATGCGTGTAATTTAAATTAAAACAAGTAAAATAAGTAAACAACTTAAATTGAACTAAAGTAAAGAAATTAGATCAGATGCCGTACAGTTTCTTAAATATGTTTTCCTTACATTTTCACTGACTCTACAATTATTTATTTAAATTAACCTATAAAATTCCTCGTCCTTTTCATCTCTAAAAAAGCTGGACTAGACTTTTTTGTTCATTCAATACAGTGATCATCGACAATTAATGAAAAACCGTAATATTATTACAAAAAAATCAATGACAGAAACTTATTACGTTCGAACCACAGAAAATATATTTTCTTAGTCATCAACTATTTAATGTACATTTTAATATGAAGGTCTGACTCCAAACTTTGAGATAACACGTATTTCTTTTAAAATATTCTAGGCTTATTTTATACTTTAATAATGTTATTTTTCTGTCATTTCTTTATGAGCTGATTTTTCCAATGCCAGATAACTTTTATTCGAGGAATAAAATTGGTGTTTGAAAGTTTTTGTTTGAAATAACTGTCAAAAATTCAAAATTATTCCTCAAATATAGTTATCACATGATTGAACAATCAGCCCTTAGGCTTCTGTGAACCTACTTATGTCACCCAAGTAAGAAAATTATTATCCTAAGTCAATATTATAAAGGCTGTTTTAAAAACCAATCGATCTCTTATCTACTCCATAGTAACAAGACTCAAGGCCTCTCCACCCAGAGCGGGAGGGGTCATTTGATGATTTCCCATCCACAAAAAAAAAAAGGCCTGATTTTTCAATTTTTGTCTAAAGCTGCGTTTCTATTATGCAAATCACTTGCATACAAGTTGCAAGTTGCATGCGATTTGTATAGTGGAAACTACTGCTTACAAACAAGTTGCAACTTTTATGCAATTAGGTTCTATCTAAAAAATCACTTGCACCCAAGTGTGACGTTATACTTGCATGCAATACTTGCCTAATGGAATCGCGGCTTAAGGAATAATCCTACTTATATTATAAACGTGAAAGTTTGTATGGATGGATGGATGTTTGTTACTCTTTCACGCAAAAACTACTGAACGGATTTGGATGAAATTTGGCCCACAGATGGTTTATCATAAAGAATATTTTTTATCGCGATATTCCCACGGCGTCTAAATTTATGCGGGTGAAACCATGGGGCGCAGCTAGTATATAATAATAGCGGTTTGACAGCTTTTGTATAGAAATTATGTCAATCCGTCATATTTATTCTTCAGATATAAGTTATCTGACTATTTTAAAATCAGCTCAAAAAGAAAGAATAATGTTCGTAGTAAACTACAAGGAAAAATAGAGATACAAAAAAAATCTAGTATCATTTATTTTCTTTGAAACTAAAGAAAACTGTGAAAGCAATGACGCAACGGCGGCAACGCGCGTTTTAGAGAAAGTGTACACCGAAGAACATTGCAACGTCATTGAGTATCCATCCATTAATCAGCGTAGAAAGTTTATTGATTGAATCGGTATACTTGATCCGAACATGTCCGTCTTAATAAACTCCCAAATCATTAATTAAATTACCTTAATAAACACTGACAAATCTCCTAACACATCCTTTGTACAAGAAACTTCAGCAAAAAACACTATTCTCATTCATTGCACAGAAACCATAAACAATCACAAAAAACTTCACAAAAGTATAACAGAATCGCGTTCAAAATTCGAAATTCCAAGATGGCGTCGAAAGCGGCGCGCGCGCACCGGACCTCGCGGCTGACTGGACTCACGCACAGTTCACGGCAATGACATCAAACCCCACTACTCTACGTCATCTAATCGAATTAAGACTCTATTGTAAAAGCCTAAACGTGGGAAATAGCTTAGCACGATGATGTTTTGGCTAATGAATTAACAAGTGGCCAGCTACCAGGGAAAACACAAGTTTAATCGAGATCGATGTTTGAGACAAAACTTATTACTTAAACATGACCAAATGTTTATGTTCATGAACATGAGAGAATCCACATTTACAAACAATGGGTGCATGATTCTTATACTTTACAACGTTAGGTATATATTAAGGTGTTAAAGAAAAGAAAGAAAAAAAAACTATTTTATGTTGGAAAAAAGGAAAATAATTCACCAAAAAAAAGCCCTGTGCGAGGCTTCTAACTCAGCATAATGCTAGGCAAAATATTATTAAGTGACGTACAAAACACTATTGCACTGGAAGATAGGCAAAAAGGGTGCTAACTAGTGCATTACAACCACAGAATACAAGCATAACAATAACATTCCATTAATTACTTTTGAATAAATGGGATTTCCAATAGTACACACGAAGACATATGAAGACATAAGTTTTAGTTGACCTCGCATTGTATAAGGCTTTTCGTACAATGAAAAGTCAGCTTATACTGGAAATGTATAGCTTGATATGTCGCCGTGCGTACCTCCATCGACTTTATTTAGAAATATTGGACCAAATATGATCGCAGTAATTGGAAACTTAATAAAAGAAATTCGTCCAAATCAAATCAAAAGTAATTTATTCAAATTAGGCTGAGAATCAGCACTTTTTGAACGTCCAAATTACAAAAGACAGTCCCCCAAAAACCCGCCCTTCACCAGTCCAAACATAGGCCCTGGCTCGGTTTCATCAATAGCTATCTGCCTAGCCTTTACCCAACTATGTTGGGGTCGGCTCTCAGTCTAATCTGATACAGCTCAATACCAGTATTTTACTTATATGTAGACCGAACTGCCTATCTGACCTCCAAAACACTGGGTTGGGTTTTACCAAGGGTTTTAACCCTTGGTAAAACTGGTTGTTAGACATATGGACTTCTGCCAAAAATATATGAATGACAACCGGGACCAAAGGCTTCACGTGCTATCCGAGGCACGGATGGGGTTCGTAATGTAATTAATGGCAACCCATCCACGAACCGACCGCAGCAAGCGTAGCTTAACTTTCGAACGACCCGAGCAACGAGCCCCTTGGCACAGTTTCATCAATGAATGTGGTATTTGATCAGCTGTTTCATCTCGCGATTAAGTTACAACCTGTTGCTGCAGAACGAACCTGACCTTTGACCTTAAACCAACAGCCAGACGACGGCGACGCTTTGAATAAAGCCGAACTGTTCGTCGTCGTCTCAAAAGCGGATATTTTATGGAAACCTTTAATGATTCGATTTCGTAAGATCATCCACAACGTATTTTTTATAGCATACATACGAGTACAAATAACATCACACCTGTAATCCCCGTACGGTTAGACAGAGGTGTAGGATATCAAAAATCAAAAGTCAATCAAATTTATTCAAATCAGGCTGAGAGTCAGCACTTTTTAAACGTCAAAATTACAAAAGACAGTCCCTCCGCCCTTCACCACTTCCTAGTGCTATCGCTGGGAAGAAGAAGTGGCGCAACAAACTCCCCAGCAGCACAGCTGTCTGTTCAGTTAAAAAATACATATATAGTTGAAGTTTAGTAAGACACCGATGGACGTTTTCGAATAAAACTTAATTAGTTTAATAGAAAACAAACAATTCATTTATCAAATTAAATTTCATTCGAAAACATCCACCGGTTTTTTACTACAATTCAACTATATCCGACGACCTTGGTTACTTATATCTCTTTTGCTGACTCTACTTTTGGTACCTGTAGACGTAGGTATAACCACATTTCGTCATTTATGTTTAAATCCCATGTAATAGGGTGTGAGTCTATTGCCATCAATCGGACATCAGGCTCCGGACAGCTACAGAGTAATTCCTGATGAAAAAACCCACTAACACTTTGCCCCACCTGGGGATCGAACGCAAGAGCTTATGCACAGCAGTAGCGCTTGTGATCACAACACCAACGAGGCAGTATCATTTTCATAATCATAATAGCCCTTGAGCCATAATAATTATGTCCAATAAAAATTTTATACTTCATTAATTTTAATTTGCGTCTTCAATTCGAGCTTTTATTAGTTTGGTATTTAAATGCTTCGTTTGAGGCCGCCAATTCAAATCAAAGGGCCTCACTCATGTTGATTGCTAGCTTCTGCCCGTGGCCTCACGCGCGTAGAGTTCGAAATTTATCCCAGGGCAACGTACAGACGCCAGCACATCAAGCTACCACAAACTGTCAAATTTATTTAATAGATTTTGAACTTTATCGCTAAAGAGTTAAGGTTCAAGGTTGATTGGGAAAATTTGACAGTTTCACATAGCTTGACCTGATGGCGTCTGTACTACCGGAATAATAAGTATCCTATATTCTATATTCTTCATCTCTGCGCCCTCACGCCCCTAGTCGCCGCAGGAGACGCCCTGGACGGGAGTCAACAGCCGACTCCAGGCCACCGCAGGCGCGGGCTTGCAGGCGGCGAGCAATGAGCAGCTCGCCGCCCGGTAAGGACCAAGCCCAGGTCTTGGCTCGTTGTGTTCCACGCGCGCCTCAAAGAGATGTCAGCACGAGCTAACGGGGTCCACTAGGGCCGCGGGTTGCTCGAAAGAGATACCGTGGCCCCTGGCACAGGCAACTGAAGGAACACGGGTGGGTTTTAGTCAGTAAAAGTCTGACACGCCCTTCCGCTCAGCCCAGAGCGGAAGAGGTCATATTTTGATGATTTCTCACCCAAAAAAAAGTCATGGTCTTCTTGTGTGCCAAATTACATAGAAATCCGTTAAGGCGTGACAGATTTTTCTAATAGGAAAATTTGTACTTCTTGGCACGTAATATTCTCAAGGTTGACATTTTGTAGACATTAATGTTTCATAGCACGGACATTATTCTCAACCCACCCTTCAAGTTATATGGGAATCGACAGCTGTATTAGTGGGAACCATTTATAATGTCACCGTTATTACGCCTACAATAATAAACGTAGAAATATGAAAAATAAATGAAAGAAATAATATGTGTCCAGCTTATTGGTTTTTGTTTATACAATATGCAATTGAAATAACTGAAAACCTAAAAAGAGGTTATCAACTCTTTCGTGATTATGAACTACTTCTAGTATAGCCATAAGCATAAGCGTAATCAGTCTATAATGTTCCCACTACCTCCTCTCGGTCAGAGGGAGTGGGCCGTAATCCACCACGCGAACCCAGTGCGGGTTGGTAAATTTCCCCACGATGTTTTCCTTCACCGTTTTGAGAGCAGTGGTGATGAAATAATTTACACAAAGTAAAGCGCCTGTCTGGGTTCGAACCTTCAACCTACTACTCGTAAGTCGCAGCAGTTACCACTGGACCACCACTGCTTCTTCTACCAATAATAAAATCACGAAAAAAAAAACTGCTGCTCCATACGGTCTACATTATGTAGGTACGCGATTTATTACCCGATCTCAGTTATCCTAGAGTAAAAGTCGTTTATAATGATGAGTACATACGAGTAGATTCTAGTTCAGATTTTCAGTAATTTCAGTTACTCCTTGTATTAAAGTTAAAATGTGAGCAAAAGTTATATGCTTGAGTACGAGGCTTGTGACTACGTTGTATTTCATGTCTTTTTTTATTTTTCTTTCTTTCTTTTCCTTTTATATTCTTTTTCAATACATGAAACCTGTGAACCCTAGTAAATTGTCACCGAAATTTTTAGAGGGCAGCATATTAAGTTTTTTCCAGTAATTTTCACTCAACACCTTTTGAAAATATGGTCCGATAAAGAAGAACATAGATCATTCTGCGTTGCAAAAAAAAGTAAGAAAATCAAAGGTAGCTGTGAACGTATGAGGTATGTGAAAAGGGCTCATTTTCTTTTTTTCGATTTCTGACTTTTCTAGTTACTCAAACTCGTAGTTGGTCTGATAGGGTATTTTAATCCTTAGAAGAAAAAGAATCGATTGGCATAAAAAAAAGTTTTTGTGAAAATGGCTCATTGCTGTGTGTATGTTTTTCAAAATCTGTAAATGCATATCAAAATGTTTAAAAAACTTAAGAATAGTCTCCTAAGACCGTATTCTTATAGCTACAACGGTTAAAGAACCTCCCATTCTTACCCAACTTCAAAAATACACCCTGTAACGATAGAAGATAAAGATGCATTTATTTGTATAAACATTTGTAACATGATACATAGATATGCACATATGGATGGAAACGAGTTTAATATTGAAGTAAAATTATGATTTTAACTTTGAAGTCTATTTTAAATGTCACATGTCATACATTTATTATTCCACTTGATGCTATGTCGTCGACGTAAAAGACGTCGCCGGGGGAATGTAATATTCATTGTGTTATTATGGTCTGAATATTTCAAATTGTACTACGTAGAACTCTGGAAATACGAGTAGATTTCTTAGTGTCGGTAATTCTTGGTACTTGGTATTATGGTAGTTTTTTAATAGCAGTAGCTGCAGTTTATTTTAAAATCGATATTGATTCAACCAATTTTAAAAGGTCACATCATAACCATTTGTAGAAATGACCTTTTTATGACAAAAACTTCATTGCGTCGAGAAGCTAACTCTGAGAGGCCATTCTCGTAATTTAAAGAACGTTCACAGTCTGATCTCAGTCTCAATCTGTCGAAAATATGTCTAATTTTCCCAACATTTTTGACAAGTTTTTATTTATTTATTAACAACCAACTTAGATTAACTGTTTGCACCACACACACAAGTTATTTGTCAATATTAGTAATTACACATGTTTTTGACATTGATTGTCGCTGAGATAAGATTGCGACTAGATTTTGAACGTTTTTAATTACGGAACTTGGCCTTCTGGTATGTTCCAAAAGTGTAAACGAACCCTGTACAGGTAAAATTCTAACCCAATCACTCACTAAAGGGACTTACTAAAAAAATCATCTGTATTTAAAGTTTTCAAATTTATATTTCACCACTTATTCCAACAAGTGAGGAACTCAAACTGAAACTCAAACTCAAAACAATTATTTCAATTAAACCATTTACAGGCATTTTTGAATTATCAAAGAGTCTGTCAGTTAGTCAGAAAGTTGAAGCTAGTTCTTTCATATAATCAAATCACTCAATTTATAAGTGGATCTACAAATTCACATCCCTAAGTATATTTTCTGACCTCTTTTCGTATATAAGACGTATTTCAACTTCGGTTTTCTCCCACGCATATTTTCCCACAAGTCTTTCACTGCAACACAGTCTTCATTTCAACTAAACCTTCACGGTAGACAATACCAAAATCCGCACCAACAACAGCGCATTCCTCATTGATATATTCCTCTACCCTTTCCTCGAACTTAGCGTCACTAAACCTGGCTGCAAAGACATCCCGAGAACCATTTCCAAAAATGGCTGCAGCAGTGATGTGTAGTGGCATGACGCTACCGTTAGTTAAAGTCAGTGACCAGGCGCACGTGCTCGCGCGCACCTACTAGCTCAGACTTCGATTAAAAACCGACACCGGTATGGTAATGAGGATTTAATTATTTTATAAATGTTTTTGTCTAACTGACATTCTTTATGCTGTGGTGTTATGTTGGAGAAGATGTATGAAGAATGTTATTGGAAAAAATATTATTATAAAAGAGGTAAAGCGGAGTGATATTAGGAATTATGATTCTTTTGGTGCTTAAATAAGTACATTACATATTCTGTGAATGTCTTTGACCTTCTTTATTATTCAAAATATGCTCTCAGCAAAACCGTGAGTCACGCAATACTATTTTGAGTTTTTTTTCTGTTTTTGTGTGAATATTGTGTTCCTTAACCTGGCTCAAATAGGGAATAACTAATGTAGCTTAGACTCTGAAAGTAGGAGGAGTATTATTTTTTGGGTTTAACTGTGGAGGCTTGTAATTAGCAATTTAGTTATATATTACTGTTATTAGTCTGTAAGCCTTCCGAAAATAAAGAAAAAAAATTTCAAAGTTCTAAAGCAAAATTACGTACCTTTGTACTTTTTATGTATGGAGGAAGAACTACCACGCATACAAATGATAAACTCCTTAATGATTCCGAATTCGACGAATGAAAATACCAGCAGTAAACAAATGAAACTCATGCCATGCTAAAGATATTAGCAGTCAAACAAAAATAAAAGTGTATCAGACAGTCCGCAATGACGTCATCAGACACAAGTTATAACATTCGACAATAGGGAACTGGTTCTTCTGGTATTCGTTATGAAACTGACAGGCCTACTACGTGTGCGTTATCTTAGCTGATGGGTGGTCATTAAGTGTCTATGTTAGCGGTTAGGGTCTTAAGTTGGACGTACAATGTCATTAAACATTTCATTTATCTCCAAGTTTTTATTCGGCATTCTATCTATAGCTATATTATACTCGCGATGACATTTGCAGGGTAGCCCGTGGCTGGTAGTAGTTGAAAGAGTGTAGCCGACGATTAAGTACATGTGAATGAAGAGGCACTTAACCAGAAGTGAACTGCTACAGGACTTTTATTTATCATCATTGTGATAACTGAAATTCCAATCAAAATGAACGGCAAGATAAGAAATCACTAATAACTTGAATAATGCATATGTACTAATGATATATTCCCTGAAATAATGTTAGTTAAAAAATAAATATTGGGTGAAAATTGCTAACACAATTTACTCCATGCATTTGTTTGAACCAATTTTTTTTTCTGATGTACATAAAAATATAATCATAATCATTATGATTTCCTAGTGCAGGTATCATAATTTGTAATACCTATATTATTTACTGTACTTTACCAATTTTTATTTTTTAATAAATATTTTTAACATAGTAAAACACACATCAATCGAGTTTATTTCTCAAATCTTCATCCGCTCATTGAATAAGTAATACCACATCAACCGTCGTTTACGATGTTAGAATCGATTTAGAAAGAGTACGTTCAACTCGAATACTTAACGAGCAACTCGTTAGCGGCGAGTAGAAATTATGATTCGTATTAAACTAGAAATTATACTTCGTAATTACAGTAATTTATTGCATAACTTGTGCCTGGTTTCTTCGATTCTTTAGATAATTTGCTTCTTAAGAACTTACTCGTACGGACTCGTATGCATTCAACCATGTTTGCACAAACATAGTTGCTAAATGGACCGAACTTTTGATTGGCAACAGTTCGTGAAAAACAAAATATATACAAATAAAAAAGGGAAAAGGTTCAATGCTGTTTAATATTTGTATCGTTTTTGTTGTTTTTGTGTATGTGTGTGTTGTGTTTTGTTTTTTATGGTACACACTGGATGCAAAAGGTGAAGAACCGGGTAATGTGATGTGGATAACTTGGTTGAGGACTATGTCCAGTGGTGAACTGCAATAAGTTGAGATAATTGTATAGAGGTATGAGGAACTGGGTGTAAATTTCACTCATACTCTATAGAAAAGGGACGATCCTCCGACCAGAAGCGTCTGTACGGGCAACTGCCCAATGAATCATGTCGGGCTGTTGTATTATATGCTAATTGCGTGGTAAACTCTGCTTGCTAGATGCAGGATTTTGTGTGACGTCAGTATGACGCGTTTTTCGCATGTGGCGTTGTAGATACCGCGACAATTTTGAAATGACTTAAAAGTATTGCACTTTTCAGGTTCCTTTATAGTCATAGACATCCAAGTGAAAGTAACAGCCCCTGCACTTGTTACATTATCTTTAAATAGGTATACTTATTTTAAATAATCAGTCTATGAATTTCTTACTACACCTCTGGGATTTATTAAATCAATAATGCCCGTATAAGATGACACTTGAATGAATAAAATGGACGCCCTCAGGCTAGGTGGAGTGACGGTCTTCGCAGAAAAGGCGTGCGATTGGAGAGGCCTATGTCCAGCAGTGGACTGCTGTAGGCTGATGATGATGTTAATAAAAGCCAGGATAAAATCAAGCTGGTGGATTTTCAACCCTCGGCTCAGTGAAAACAGGCATACAGACAAACAGGCAAATAGGTATACAGACAAAGGAATAATCTAGTCAAACCAGTAATTATTTCATACTCAAAGGCTCAGATATTCCTTTAGGGAAACTTAATTACTTTTCAGCGTCAATTGGTAACAACATGACTTACGCCTTGAAATCCCACGCGACCTTAATAGAAAATCTCGCTGGTATTTTCTAGTCGGCGCCAAAACTTTTTTTATCCTGTGATATTTAGATTATAATATTAGTTCTAAAGGAATTATGTCAGTAGGATAAATCTGTATGTGGTTCAAATAGTTTTGAAGCATTGAATTACGACGAATTCCCTGTTGAAACAAATTCTCAAAATATCTACCGACAACAGCCCTGCTAATGCCATTCTGGTGCCAAAAGATCCTTGCAGCATTCTAAGTACATATTTTATCTCTCCTTGTTGCCACCGGACATTTTGTTTAGCAATGACGTCAGCACCTCGCCTGTATCCGTTGAATGGGTAAGAAGACGTATTGCATCATCATCAAAATCGAAAGACGTCCACTGCTTTCCCCAGCTAGGCTTTACCTAAGCACGTTGCTATAATTTGTGCCGATGTTTGGGAAAATGAATGAATTACTGAACTTATCAGCTTTGCCCCAAAAATAGTCTTCAAACAGTCGTGACCATAGACATGTACCATTTCAGTACGACCATCCATTTTGTGAAATTGGTAACGAATTGAACCATCAGGTTGGTACCGACACCTTACATTAAGATGTTTCTTTCACTGCTTATCTCGGGTCACGAAGTCGTGACTTGTGAAATAGAAAATAGGGACGCTTCCTCCACTGAATATTACAGAAGGTTGGGTCTACACAACGAGTGGAAAACGCACGAAGATATAGACTAGAAATACTTTAGATAATAATTTAACAACTAGTACCTATAGACTAAGATCGCCGTACGTACGTAAATATTTTTCTTTCTTTCTTTACGCGCCACAGAGCACAAAATCGTCATACTGACAGCGACTAGAGTCGGCAGTATTATTAAAATTCGTGGCGTCAAAGTTACGTTAAGTGCAAAACTCCGGCAAGAATCGCCTCTAAAGCCATCAGTTTATATACGTCATTTATGTGGTAGTGTGAGTAAACGGTTAAACGCTTGGTTTTTATGGAAAGTGTTGACAATGCCGCCTCTAGCTGCCGACGAGGCATCTCCGTGCTCTGTAATATAATATATTATTATATAGGTGCTCTGTAATATAATACTTCTATTCTATGTTGTGCATGGAGCCGACCTTCTGTAACTATTTCTGTGCTTCCGCCATTTTTTTTAAGTTTTAATGAATAGCGGTGCAGTTGCTTGAACGTTTCTCTGATTGTGGATTTAGAAGTTTTGTAAAGTAGACGAAATTAGACGAACACGATTTTGATAGTCGAGTTGATTTTGTGGAAAAATTTAGGTACCTAGTGTTTGTTGATGAACTGATTTTATGAAGATGTTGAGTGAAGCTAAAGAATTTGTAAGACTAAATTCACAGAAGCTAATTGATTAAGATGCTAATTATTATAAGCATTAGCTATACCTAATATTCATATTGAATTTGAGTAAATTGACACGGGAAGGCCAAAGAAACTATGGATGGGCTGTGTTAATGATGATATGGTTAGAAAGGGGGTTGAGTTCTGGGATGAAGATTAATAGAGAAGTATGAAAGAAAATTAAAACATGCTGCGCCGTCCCCAAATACATTGGGATAAGGGCAGCAGAATGATGTAGATTTGAGTAAAGTCAAAGCTAGCTAACAAACTATGATTTGATTTTCGTATGCAGACGGAGAACGTCATTAGATATACGCAGTTTAATATATTGTCGTATATTCGATCCACCTTGTATACTTATGGCTTAAACGTTTTAACCATCAACTGATCAAAAGACTACCATAATATTATGACTCCTCCTGACTCCAGATAGCTGTACTAAGATAAATCTGCATCACACTACAGGCGGCATGAGCATACTTTTTGGAAATTGTAGGACAGTAAAATTCTTAACAATATCTAACATTAAAAGTCTTTAAATAATGACATAAATTTATAACATAGATAAACACAAATTATATGATTTTGTTTCAGCAGAAATTGGTAAAAGGGTAAAGTCAATATTGCACAAAATTAAATCACAAGAGGAATGAAGAAGATATGTTGCACTGACCCCAAATTAATTGGGATAAAGGCAAGATAATTGGTTATCAAGTTTATTTGGCCCACCCACTTGGAGATTTTATTTTCTAGAGCCTTCTAATTTTTTTAATTACCATCTGGCGCGAATCTGAAACAGCTATTACCACGATTATATTTAAACGTGTAATATTAGGTATACGTCGTAAGAGAGGATATATAATTTTCTCTGGGTCTTCTACCCCAAAAGTCCCCCCTGGAAGTCTCAAACGCCCACGTTCACAACGTGGGAGTTTTTGATGCCGTGGCGTTGGCGTGGGCGATTTATGTCAATTTTACATAAAATTAAGGCAAAGAATAAAGAGAGAAAAAAAGGCGGATGCAAACCAAAAGTATATATGTCGCGGGTTTTTATAAACCAAAAGTAGTTCAGGTTTCTGATAAAAAATCTGGATTTTTACAGGTTTATGATGAAATTGAGTTTAAAATGTGTCATCTTCCGGTTTTTGATCAAAAACCTAATTTTATGAAAAACCTGCGACATGTATTTTTAAAACCTGTTAAAAAAAAAGCAGTCGAATGATTAAAAACCTCTTTATATTATTTAAAATGCAGCAACAGACCGGGAAAAATACCCACCATTGGTTTTTACGCTTTATAAACTAACTACCCTACTGTTTTAAACGCAGTAAACGTCTTCAACTCTTTAGCCGACCCGCCTATTTTACAACAGCAGCACCTAATTCCGTATTCCGGCTCGCTCTTAACGGTCTCGCCGTTGCAGATTGCTTTCGACGACTGGCGATGATTATGAAATCGGTTTTTACCCGGATCCACGTTTCTTTATTGAGAAATATAAGAATGGGTCAAATGGGTAAAGAGATTACCTTCATGGAGGCTTGCTTTGACGAGTGAGCTCAATCCATTTTGAATGTACGGAATGTGTGGACCCTTGACTTTATAGGAACTTATAAACGTAACAGGCAGAACAATTATGAGTTAATTCCAGTATGTTTTCTATCTATATTCTAAGTATAGCGGTGCAGGGTCTTCTTTTTTGGAGTTGACAAAGTTCACAGCCGCTCTAAAATTGCTATTCAGATCATTTCGTATTGTCCCACTGTAGGGCAAAGGCACCCCTCTCTCTTTTCCATACAATTCTGTCTATTGCTAGCCGGCTAGTGTTTTTTGGTAGGAGTCAAGCTCCTCCCGCCATTTTCGTCTCGACCTGCAGCGATGGCGTCGTGCGAAAATCATTTCGAATGTTTTTTTTTATATTTAAAACAGCGGACAAGTATTCACAATCGACCTGTCTTTATTATTGCGACACAACTTATCATGTAAACCTCCAGTAGTTTCAATGTTACCCACGCTGCTAAGGAGGATAATTGGGTAACCTGTCTTAACTTTCCTCTTCCGATTGGTCTCATTAGTAGGGTTAGCATCAGGTAACTAACAGCGGACGTGGCATCTAATTGTGAATGTAGTAGGTATCTACATTATGTTACATAATTATTATATTACGGTCAGAAGTGTTGTGTGGTCACCAATTAAATATAATAATAAAAATAATATGCTGTTTCAAAGAAAACTTACGCGGTCAAAATGTATGGAACAACAGATTTTTTTTTTTTACCCACGAATTTTTTTTTATGGTAGGTCTAGAATCATATGCTGAATTCATAGTTACAGTTTGCGCACTGGTTAAATTCTTTTCCTGTATACATAAGTTATTTCAAGTCGATCGTGCAGCGTATAGTTTGTAAATCGAAGTTCGACAATAGTTTTTTTTTTTTTTTTGCATCGCGGATTCTTTCAAACTGGCACAAAATGACACATTCAACAACACCCAGACTGAACACTACGGGGAGCCGCAGACGTGAATCAGAAATGCCGAGACGCAGACAGCTAATGGTCAGAAATAAATGACCCACATCCTATTTCAACGACTTCTTTATCCCAGTAATTTTTTAGGGCTCTGAACCCAAAAGTTGACCTTATTACTAAGGCTTTGCTGTCCGTCCGTCCGTAGATACTAAAAGTTTTCACATAGTATTTTATAAGGCCTAATAAGAATTAATTTACCCCCCGTATAAGAAACGTGAATATACATATCACAAAATGAATGTTTGAATGCACTTAATTTTTTTTTTCGCCATTCAAGGTACCTACGTTGTTTTCTTTTTACTAAAGTATATGGTTTTAACATAAAGTCTACGGAACCTTTCGTGTACGAGTCCGAGTCGCACGAGGTCGCTTTTTTTAAATTTAAATTCATTCATTTTGTTAACAAGAATGAAATTGCCAAGTAGACATATTGCTACAGACAAGTCAATAATTTAGTCATTGTTTTGCTTACATTGCCGTCAAGCATCTCAAATTGGGTTTCGCAAGCCGCCGCCGTCGTCACCTACGCTGTTGCAAAATCAACTGGTATTTACCCGGATCCATTTTTATTTTTGTAATATTCTTTAACGCAACTCAAAGACATTAAAAAGTTCTCAGTGTCAGCTGTTGCTTATCTTAAGTGGTTTAAGATAATTTTGTGCAAGAATAAGTTGTTTATCTTAAATCAATTTCGATTACTTTTTATTGTACTGTCTTTAAAGGTCGCCCAGGTTTTTTTTAAGGCACACCGATAACAAAAGGCCAGTTCTCGTAATTAAAACGTTCAAATTCTAGTCGCAATCTCATTTCAACGACAATCAATGTCAAAAATGTACGGAAGTTAGAGGTATTTTTGACAGATTGAGACCGATATCAGACTCTGCGTTCTTAAAATTACGAGAATTGCCCCTCAGATTTTTTTGTTTGAAACTTTTGATTATCAGTTGTGACTGACAATTTAAAGCGGGTAAGCAATTAAAGCGGGTAGCTACATGTATTTGTTCCGAGTCTGGGTGTTTTTCTATCTATAATATGTATGTATTTACAAAAAAAAAAAAAAAATGTATATAAGTAGTTTATCAGCCATCTTGTTACCATAACACAAGCATTAGGTTGCTTAGCTTGGGACAAATGGTGCTGTGTGAAATGTCCAGGGATATTATTATTATTATTATTATTAAAGTAGTGGTGGCCCAGTGGTAACAGCCGCGACTTACGTGTTGTGGGTCGCGGCTTCGAACCCATGCACGTACTTTATTTTGTGTATATTATTTTATCACCACTGCTCTCAAAACGGTGAAAGAAAACATCGTAACGGAATCTTCATGTCCTAGAACGAAAAATTCGAAGATATGTGACATCTACCTACCCGCACTGGGCCCGCGTCGCGGCTCTCACTGATGACACTGCCTGTTTGCCAGCAACCAGTGGGAACATTATAGGCGGATTATGCTGAACTAATTTACCAAATCCATTGGGTCAAATTGGATTAAATATCATATTACATCATATATATGTAAATGAGACAATAATTTATATAATCCGATTTTTATATTAGTAGAAATATCTCAGAAATCCTTGTTTATTCATGTACGACGTTAATTATGCGATACAAATTCTAATAGGAAAAAAACGAACTTACATAATAATATGAATCAGCTGCTCTAGCCTGTGTGTCTACCTTCTGATAAATTCCATTAAATCTAGGTACCTATCGGGTGTCATCATCTGCCTAGCCTTTTCCCAACTATGTTGGGGTCAGCTTCCAGTCTAACCGGATGCAGCTGAATACCAGTATTTTACATGGAGCGACTGCCTATCTGACCTCCACAACCCAGTTACTGGGTAATACGATACCCCTTGGTAAGACTGGTTGTCAGACTTTCAGGCTTCTGACGACCCGTAACGACTGTCAAAGATCCACGAATGACAGCCTCACCCCTCACCTATCGGGCAAATATTTTGATACAAAAATCCAGCCCATGTATTCCGTAATCTCACCGTGAAAACAAAGGTGACGTGAGCTTGAAGAGAACTGTCAATAATGTAAATAATAATAATAATAATAATATCCCTGGACATTTCACACAGCACCATTTGTCCCAAGCTAAGCAACCTAATGCTTGTGATATGGTAACAAGATGGCTGATAAACTACTTATATACAATTTTTTTTTTGTAAATACATACATATTATAGATAGAAAAACACCCAGACTCGGAACAAATACATGTAGGTCATACAAAATATTTGTTCCGTGCGGGAATCGAACCCGCGACACGCAGTGCAGCAGTCAATCGCTTAACCACTGCGCCAACCGTGTCGTCAAGCCATTCGTACTGCTAGTATGATACACAATTACCCCGTAGAAGATGCCTATTCACTCGTGCAGAATAATTAATAGTACTAACGTTCGTGCTTTGAAGGCTGACGGGTGATAAGTATGTTGTTGAGATTTCCCAAATACACACGCTAATTAAATATTAAGTAGAACACGTCAATAAAATTAATGTAATATCTTGTAAGAGTATTATGTTTTTCTTTAGGCCACCAGATTGCTGTCTATATTTAAGCCATCTCCTTTGTGTTCCGGGAAAACCGAACTAATTTCAGAAAATCTCCTAGGGAAACGATGTTTCTTTTCATATCACGTAAGAAACTTTATTACCTGTGAATATTACTTGTTATTTACTTGATAAACTGGCTTTAATAAGTAATATCATTTGTCATACAAGCTTCTCGGTAATACGGCCAATTAATTGTGACAATATTTACACCAAAGATAGATTTTTTTATTTGAATACAGAGTACTTTATTTGCGGCTCAGTCGATCAGAAGGCCGTCTCATCTCGGCGACAAACAAATGCCAGACTCTTGTCAAAATGTAGGGAAATTAGACGTATTTTTGACAGATTGAGATTGAGATCAGACTGTCAACGTTCTTAAAATTAAGAGAATTGCCCCTCTGGTTAAGTTACTTGTTGGTTCGTGGATGTGTGACCATCTTTATATACCCAGACCCTTCCGTGTCTCAGAAAACACGTAAAGCCTTCATCGTTGGCTGTTAATCGTGGATCTTGACAGTTGTTATGGGCCGTCAGAAACCCAAAAGTCTGACAGCCAGTCTTACCAAGTGGTATCGTATTACCCAGTAACTAGGTTGCTCAGATAGGCAGTCGTTCCATGTAAAATGCTGGTATTCAGCTGCATCCAGTTTGATTGGAAGCCGACCCCGACATAGTTGGGAAAAGGCCATAGCCTTTTCCATATGCCTTCTGTAAGCTATGTCTGTTACTCCGGTTCTTTTCCGGATAACTTCATTCCTGATTTTATCCATCAAAGAAACTTTGAGCAGAGCCCGCTCCTAACGCGCTGAGCGACCTTGAATTTCCACAATTGACCACCAAACGAAGGAAACTAATAAACGAGAAATATTAAGTACAGAGATTCAGTTTGTTGGTTCTGTTAGTGTTGTTTGTCTGTATTTCCAGTGTTTTTATTTATTGACGTATTGTCGTCTCCACATTGTATAAATAGATACCTGTGAGATACTGACAGCCAAATGGAGCAGTGTTTCAGGTAGAAAAAGCATTTTAGCAAAAAAATCCAGCCTTGTAATACCTTCAATTCTACATGTTGACATTTCTCAGACAGCGTCACTTCGACACTACTCGTTTTATTTTGGGCACATGTACACCTACGCCCTAAAACATTGACACGTGTTGTCAGAACTTTCTAATCAGCCAGACAAAGAGCAATAAATATAATTAATAGAAAACAACTGAGAATCGCATTGCAATTAGAGAAAGTATGAAACGTCGTCGTGTGGGTCACGATTCACGTTAGCCGCAAACTGTGATGACATGGGAATAGACAGAAATAAATGTCTAGATTGGCTGTGTGGCTTATGACGGATTCCTATAATTTACGGACCGTTATTGTTTAAAATTAAGACTCTCCTCTCTCTCTCTCTCTTTACCAATAATGAGGGGCGATCAGGTGAAGCTACGCTTGCGATGGTCGGTCCGTGAATGGGTGACCATCTTTAGAGAACGAGACCCCTCCGTCCCGGCTGTCATTCTTGGGTCTTTGACCATCTTTACGGGTCATCAGAAGCCCTAAAGTCTGACAACCAGTCCAAGAGGTATCGTATTACCCCGTAACTGGGTTGGGAAGGTGAGATAGGCAGTCACTCCATGTAAAATACTAGTATTCAGCTGCATCCACTTAGACTGGAAGCCGACCCCAACATAGTTGGGAAAGGTTGAGGTTATAGTCCGAATAGTGTGCTCATTAAATCGTGAAAGTAAAAAATATACAAGGTAGAGCTGACAATACAACAATAAATAAATTAAGTTCGATGAGACATGGTAGCCCGCAGGTTTGCGCTTTGTAGTGAGGTTGTTAAAGAATATCCAGCTGCGCTTATCTGTGTTGAGCGGAGACTTGTTTACTTGTGTTTATTTTTTATCCACCCACAAAACAATGATTGCACAAATGTCTAGTTTTTGTAATACGCTCAACAATGGCGCCGATTCCCTTGTTCACAAACTAAACTAAATTTAAGTTCAGTCCATCGTTTTCCATCTTTGTCCATTAGTACAGTCCTGTCAAATTAGTCAGCGCCTGACGTAAATTGACGTATGTTTAGTAGCCATGTTTTTAATCACGTCTAAACTTTCTATGGAGTATCTTAATTTGACAGGACTAAACTAATATTTATCTTCTGTCCTTTTCATAATGAAACAGAAAGAAGGAGATGACTGAACTTAAATTTACATTAGTTTGTGAATAAGGGAATCGGCGCTAATAGCAACTTATATTAGTTTTAATACTATCATGTAAGTGAATTTTGTATTCTTATGACAATAAAGTTATCTCAAACCTCATATATTATTATTAAATCATTTCACACTAAATTATAAGTTTACTAATACGATTAGTAAACTTATAATTTAAACTTACCAAAAAAGTGCAATCAAACAAAATAAACGCATTTGCGGACAACCAACAGATGCTTGAATGACGATTAGTGAAAGTATACAATCAAGCCGGTATGGGTCAAGTCGTGCCAACATTGGCGGTTAAGTAACACCCATGCCGGACGGTAATTGGATGGGTTGGCGGCATGAATGAAGATGACCTTTGATGTTAATGTGCGCTCATCATGAGTGATTGCTCGACGTTTAGAGAATAGCTTATAAGTAGATAGATAGAAGATAGAAGTACTTCTTGTTTCAATCTTGAAGATAGATTAGCACATTTTATGATGGGATAATTTAATTTTGCATTTTTTGCAGTCGTGTTTGATATATTCAGGATAACAATCAGTGGGTTATCTTTTAAAGTGAAGGCACGTGAACATATCCATCAGAAGTTGGCCGTGGCATCCCAGCGCTGATTTGCTGGATTCGTTTTCGCGTCTTGCGATCATTTTTTCTCCTGACAGTTCATTTTGTTTATATGTATGTATGTATCAATCTATGTATTAGTATTTATTCTTGTATTCTAAAGTAATTTCCTAGCTATTTATGCCGTATGTTGCACCTGCCATGTTTTGTCTGCTAAGATTGACTGGTAGAAAATACCTGAGGCATTAAATCCGCCTTTGTACAGTATTTTTTTTATTTGTGCATAAAGTTTTAATAAGTAAATAAATATTAGTAAACCAGGATATTTTAGCATTATCCGCTGATAAGAATGACAGCATGATAAGAAACTCTGAGCCTTGGAGGTACAGTCGACCACCGTGGTAACACTTTGACTTTAAGCTGGCCTGGCGTAGTACGCAATTTCAATGGAATAAGAAACCAGCTTAAACTGGTTGTTACTAGAATCGTGCGGTCTACAGTAAGTTGAATTTTAAATTTTGTGCCAATACTAAATGTGCTCTGCGTTCGTTTTATTAGGTCGTTTTTTCGTGTAAATCTAACTTCATTTTGGATGAAGGTTTGGTTCCTTCAAATATTTTATTATCATAAATTGAAGTGCATTATTTTAATTGCATAAGTATAGTGCAATCAGGCTATAGCATTCCCACTACTGGGACACAGGCCTCCTGTCTGTGAGAAGGAGTTGGCCGTAATCAACCACGCGGGCCCAGTGCAGGTTGGTAGATGTCACATGTCTTCGAATTGTTTGTTCTAAAACATGTTCCACACGATGTTTTCCTTCACGGTTTTGAGAGCAGTGTTGATGAAATAATTTACACAAAGTAAAGCGCCTATCTGGGTTCGAACCAATGACCTACTAGGCCACCACTGCCCTCCATACGCCATAAGCTTATTTAGCTACATTTCTGTGAAAACAGGATACTAAAAGAATGTCTTCTGTGCGTTCTTACATGATGTATGTCTTATTTAATAGTTAGAAAGTTGTAAGCACAAGTGCCATCGGTGAGCATTGGGCTACTGACCTGTCCTTTTTAAAGCCTGGAAAACCAACTGTAGATGTAAGTATTGTATAAGATTTACAAACAGGGAAATTATTTATCAAATATAATGTATTTATCAAATTGACACACTACGCCAATTTGCCGTGTTATATCCATTTCATACAGTTGTGTCAGACAATGAAAGTTGTGATTCGAATAAACGAACATTTGAAGATGATAGTCAATTTCATAAACCATTTATTTCCTCTAACCTTCCACATAGTATAACTGAAGAAATATTAACGCAACCTTCTGTCATGTTGACGAACGAGACGCTGCCTAAGTGTTTTTTCATCTGTCTCCTGTCTGCTTTGATTTTTCTCTTACTTAATATAGTCAATTCACTCACACACATAAGTTTTCATCACTAACACTCACACACAACTACATTGTTTTAACTGGTGAAATGCTGGTTTACTACAGGTGCACGTCTGTCGAACCCTCCGGGAAATACAGGCCTTATCCTTGTGTTTACGTATTAATTTCCCTGTTTTTACATAATATATCTCCCTCGGATATTTACATACGTAATTTATGTATAGAGCAACGCAACGTCTATTATTGTATGGTATTATTGTTTGTTGTTGTTTATGTTGAAGACAAATAGCGACCTTATTGGTAATGTTCTCCAGAAAGGTCGTGTGTAGTACTCGCAATCGGCGAGCATGTATGACCAGATGTATGAACGTAAACGAGACAAAAGGAGTATGTAAGGGTAGTAGCAGGTGACGTTCTGTAGTTTCTGCCTAATCCTGTGGGAAGCGTGAGTTTATGTATGCGTATAAATAATGTTTACATTCTATCATTATTAAAATTTATGTTTTTCTTCGTTATATTTAAGCAACAGTAAAAATATAAATGTCATCAACCTTCATTCACGTATAAACGACAGTATACCGCTACCGACAAACATAATAAGCATTAATTATTCAGTGATGCGGAAGCGACAAATGAAAATTACTTTGAATTCACTGAGTTCAATTCAGTTGCTAGCGAAGCCGCAATGGCGGTGCAGCACTCGAGGTGCAGGTAATGTATTTATCTCCTACGTGTATTTCAACTCTAGGGTGCTTAAAAGCAGGGAATTTTAAGGTAATTCGCATTCCGTAACACGTTGAACAATAATGAATTGTTTTATATTATGAGTTTGGAAGATGACATTGATAACAAACAACATGAAAATTGGTGTGATAATAAATTAAATCTACAGTTAGGTTAGCTCAGTGAGTTTATTAAAGTAGTTTTTAGTCAGAATTTACAGCGCAAAACAGTGAAGGTAATCAAGCTCTGTGATTTCCAGGAAATTACTTAATTATCTGAGCAATTTGAAGAACCTAGCTGGAAATAAATGTAAGAAAGTACGATACAGGCAAAGGGATAATCTTTTTTCTTTCTTTTTATCTTTATGTCTGTGAATAAATACTTTTATAGCCCTGTATGACCTAAATCCGCACTTAAGTCACGCTTTTCTGTGACTTAAGTAGTCCATTTACGTCACACGAGATATTAAATAGTATACGATACGTGTGACAAAAGACGCACGGCGATAGAATCTCGAATCGTCGTCCTTCGTCGAATTTTTGTCATCATTTAGCGATACGTTTGTAGATACCATTTAATACCGACAGAGCACCAACATCTAATCCAGCTCTTGATAACGTTTGAGGTTTATATGAATCGAGAAGGCTTAATTTAGAAGTGGAATATCACAGTCAATGACTGGGACATCAGAGGATTTCATGCCATTTGCTTTGATACGAGAGCCATTGAAATATTAATGTTGAAATACACACCTTTCAAATCATTACAGACTGGTCTTGCAAAGGCTGGTCGAGAATACTGTCGAATCAAGATGGCTTTGTTGTCACCTGCAGCTGAGATATAGCCGCAGATTAGGCGACCACAAGCTTTGAATAAAAGCAAAAGTGCCTGTAAATGGTTTAATTGAAATAAATGATTTGAGTTTGAGTTTGAGTCCAAACTTTTAAATAATTTCCTATGAATTCTTATCTTGACCCGCCTTTACAACTTATCTATGGTGACAGGACTAAACTAATATTTATCTTCTGCCCTCTTCTTAATGAATTATAAAGAAAGAGATTCACTGAATTTTAATTAACTTTAGTTTGTGAACAAAAGAATCGGCGCCATTGACTATGTCAATTAATCCGTGATGCGCTCAAGAATTTCATTTTATTTCATTCTATCTGCTGCTGCTCCTCGCTTTGAACACTAAAGACCATCACGAACTGTCACGTGATAACATGAAATTTGACAATAGCGGATATTAATTCTCTCAGTATAATTTAATAGCAATTAAATTGTTATTATAGTCCATCAATTGTGTTTAGACGACAATCACTAAATTATTACTAGGAGTAATAATACGTCGGTTATGAATGTGTGACCTTTAGAAAATGATTAGCTGTGTGAGAATACTCTGAGAACTGTGAATACCTATTAAAATTTTATAGATTGTAATCAAATATTATCCAATATTACCTGCCGATCAATTCTGTAAACATCTCAACCTGCAGTGCGATTCTGTAACCATATCATCGTGAAAACTTAGGTGAAGTGAGCGTGCAGTGAGCTGTCATTCCAACTAATGCTAGGGATTGACACTGTTGATAGCTCACTCTAATAGTATCAATCCCTAGCATCAGGGGCATGACAGCTCACTTCAACTAAATTCTCACGGTGAGATTATTACAGAATAGACCGCCTGTTGTCTGGGAGACAATGTTTTTTTTTTATCAGTACAGGCAACTAGTCCAACGACACACTTTTCTCATGTCATTTAATTTTTTGTATTTGGAAAATGGTTTTTGTGAACCTGAAATGTGTTTTACCGAAAATATATATTTTTCTGAAAAGAAAATATTATATTAATTACTGTTGAAACGTGGTGGGTGCCCCGAGGGTACCAATTTGCCTGAAATATAATAAATTTGGGAATAAGTTTCAAAACCTGGCAAGTACCAATGCGTTTTTGAATGTGTCTGTGTATGTTTGCATAATGCATAATCAGCCTATAATAATTCCACTGGTAGGACACGGCCTTATCTCTAAGAGAGGGAGTGGACTGCAATCTACCACGCGGGCCTGGTGCGGGTTGGCATATATCACATGTCTTCGAATTTTCGGTTTAACGACAAAGTGGTGATGAAATAAATTACACAAAGTAAAATCAATCAAAATCAAAAGTCATTTATTCAAATTAGGCTGAGAATCAGCAGTTTTTGAACGTGAAAATTACAAAAGACAGTCCCCCAAAAACGCCCGCCCTTCACCTGCAAAGTAAAGCGCCTGCTTGGGTTTGAACCCATGACCAGTAACTCAATAACACTTTTATCATTTGGAATTTCTCCAAAGCAGCCTGGAGTGTGGATCTATGCCCAGTGAAAGCAAATGGAACAGGGTGTAAAGTCCACTCAGCCTCTATAGAAAAGGAAGGATCCTCCGACCAGACGGGTATTGTGTCTGGCGGGCAACTGCCCAACGACTGATGTCGGGAAGTTTGTATGTATGCTAATTGCGCAATAAACTCTGCTTGCGAGATGCGTGCGAAGCAAGGGCAAGTCGCTAGTTTATTTATAATCAAAACATTGTCAAGAAACAAAATCTTATCTCCAAGACAAATGAGTGAACCTGTTTTCAAATTAATAACGAATTTGATAGTGGATTAAAAGCTTTAATTTACCAACGTCATGTATTTTCACATTAGCAGCCTTTAAGGTTATTTGAACTTAATTTTCCTTGATTTAGGATCTAAATTAGAACAGCAAAAATATTAGTACAACAAATCTTGGAAATTTTATATACGAATATTTTAAGCGATCGTTTTTGCACGGTGACTAACTTAACTATAATAGGTATAAAAAGCCAGCACAGATTGAAAAATCTCCGGTCCACAAACACGACGGGAACATTATTTTTATGATAGCATTACATTTCGAGGGTTTAGGCACACAAGATAGATGTGAAATCTGTCTCACAGTAATTGAGCTGTAAAAGAATATTACACATGTTTTTTCAAACAAAAATTCCTAAAGAAAACATAGATGTTTTAGAAGCAAAAAATACAAACGGATTTCCTTTTTACTAATATAAAAGTCTTCGAGAAACGTGGATTTAGTTTTTAACTAATTACTCTAATTGGCAAATGCTATTCAATTAACTTTTTTTTCAATTTTGTGTTCATATTTATAATCAGACTTAGTGTTATAAATTTAAGTTTATATATATAATAATAACTATAAAGAGAAAAGATTTTGTATGTTTGTTTGTTACGCTTTCACGCTAAAACGGCTGAACAGATTTGGATGAAATTTGGCACATGGGTAGAACATGACCTGGATTTGGACTTTTTATCCTGATACTCCTGCGGGATCGAGACTTATGCGTGTGAAACTACGGGGTGCAGTTAGTTGTCATACACTTTGTGTCATCAAAAAAACATCGTGAGGAAACCGACATGTCCTAGAACCAAAAATTCGAAGACTTGTGACACTGGGCCCGCGCGGTGGATTATGGCCCATTCCCTCTCACCAAGAGGAGGCTTGTGTCCCAGCAGTGGGAACACTATAGGCTGGTTATGATTGATGATTGAACAAAGTTATAACCCAACTTAACAAAAAGTTATTTAAATACCCTACCATTATCGTAGTCCTATAAAAACTTGCTAGCGAACTTAAATATAGTGCAAAACGTGTATGCAAACAACTGTTCATAGCGTAGTAATTGTGTGAAATTCCACACAAATGTCTTTTTTTTCCACTACGATAATCTCCATTGATGGAAATTATCGTGAGAATACGAAGCTCCGTTATTAGGCCTAGAGTATTGTGAGTCATCGGGTCAGAGATAATACATTCATCGAGGTTTTGCATTCTTAGGTTGATGCGAACACTGGCACGCGATGGCGGAGAGTAGAAAATGTTGGCAAATTAAACGTTGTGGAAGGAAAAGGAGTTATGAGAGGAGCAGGGCTTTATTTTGGCACCGAAATGAAAACCATAAAATGATAAAAATTAAAACAATTAGATGTTGTTGTGTTTGTTGTTGTTGTTAGTTTTGTTGTTGTTCGTTGTTGATTTAGTTCATCATTTCAGCCGAAAGACGTTCACAGTTCTGTGCTGCATCCAGCGGACTCCTGTGGCCTGCACAAGGTCATTGGTCCACCTTGTGAAGGCCTTCCAACGCTACGCCCCCGCAGCTTATTTTAGTAGTATCAGTAAAAATTTATTTTTAGCCTTCTGTCGTATAGATATTTGAGTTTCACAGTAATAGCTCGCGCCGTGGAAAAATACCAGTTTTACGGGGGTTAACTATCTATGGGTGCGCGTGACGATCATTTGTACCGCCACGCCGCAGGCTGTCTTAATTTACCCCAGTTGGTATTTCCAGCCCGCGTAGGGTTATAATGTCGAACAGTTACCTAACTATTTATGCGTCCTTCTATATTGTAACGCTTTTAGCATTGTATCTAAACAGCTGTAGAACGACAGTTTGGTTCTAAGGCGGGTCATTCTCGTCGGGTCTAATCACTTATCCGTCTTGTACACTACCCGTATACACTACACACTTAGTGACTGGGTCGCTTCTGTCTCAGCACTTTCCTAAAGTCAACTTTATAGCCCCAACTGACCTACTAGCTGGACATATAAGTTGGTCAAGGCCAGAAAGGTAAAATGTCCTTGTCACGATCTAAAGGCGAGATCAGATCTAACGGCACGATCTTCTGACTGAGTTTTGCGTGAACTGAAACTGACCTTACAACATACCACACCTGCTACCCCGAACGGTGGAGCAGATGTGCACACCATGTACCTATCTATCACATAATTGATTTACCTGTTATATTGCTTTATTTATAATTCTTTTTGCCTTTTGTGGTAGAGTCATTTTATTCTAGGTCCATCGTCTTCACATATAATTATATAATGAAAAAAGTAACTTAAAAAAAATGGTTAGATATTTAAAAAAAGTAACGGTACGAAACTACCTTTTGGAAGGGGCGACTAGAATCAATTCTATTTTCTGTAAATGTTGACGTTCAAAAGTGCCTACTATGTGCCTATTTGAAATAAATTATTTGAATTTGAGAGGTATGAGGTATACCTAAAGTACATACGCATTTCACCAGTCCCGAGTGATAGAACACGAGCCTACTGCCATCAACAACTGGGCAAAAATTCAGTCTCCAAACTGACTCTGAGGAATCACTGGCCTGCCCTGGGAATCAAGCCCCTGGACCTCCTGCTCAGCAGTAGCACTTGCCAAACTTACTTGACTAATTTTATACAGCTCGTTATTGTTACGAGGTACCTAGGTAAGAGCCTAAATCTTATTCTGCAAAGATTCCGAAGGAAACAGTAAAGTTATTCATCATCGTCATCATCATTTCAGTCAAAAAACGTTCACAGCTGGCCATAGGTCTCCACCAAGCACCTCCACTTCGACCAGTTCTGGGCTTCTCGCATCCAACGGGTATAAAGTTATTATCATTACGTAAATCTGTTGAAACGGCGGTCGTGCAGATTATAGTTCTCAACATAGCCGAAGAACTGAATATATGATAATAAAAAAGCCTTTATCGTCGAGTACTTACGCAGATCGTTAGATACTTACGGTACCCATAAAATGGTTCCGTACTAATAATAAAGCTGAAGAGTTTGTTTGTTTGAACGCGCTCTGGAACTACCGTCGGGTTTGAAAAATCCTTTTTGTATTTGATAGCCCAATTCTTGAGGAAGGTTTTATTTGACATCACACTAAAAAAGTCAGAAGTAAAAGAGGGGTCGGGTCGGGCGGTCGATGCTACGCGACGTATAGTATAATAGTCCTCTTCACAGTATCCGGCGACAGCGACCCCGACTACTTCTCTTTCCTTTCGTGAGCTCTCTGGTGACTAGCAAAACAAAATTTGGTCTTGAAAACCCGGTCACGCCGTATACAGAACAACTGATCAGCATCGTTGTATGTGTATGCTTAGGAAGGCTTTGGGCGACTTTTGCGTATTTGGCGCTGTGTGTCGGGGAAGCAAGGAATTTCACGCGGACGAAGTCGCTGGAAGAAACTAGTATTATGGCAATAAATTAGGTACCTAAGTAGTCATGATCTCTAATCTCACACGTTTCATGTACGTGACTTTACTATTCGATGTTATAATCGTGAAAGTCACTCGATTTTGACTCGGATTTTAAGTGTGAAACCAAGTTAGAATCGATTTTAAATCGCTATTTTATGTAAGTACCTATCGATTCAATATTCCGATATCTCGAACGCAAGCTTGAGTAGGAAGCATTAGTTACGCTCTACGAAACACCTGTTTTAACATTAAATCGAATATAATCATAGGCGATAAGAATTCTCGAGAGTTTCTAAAATGTATCGGTAATGAATATTTATAGGTGTAATGATAGAATCAAAGATTTTTTTGTAGGATAGCGGTCGTACGAGCTGTCGGCAAGCATAAGTTTACTAATAATTAAAATACTGATTAGCACAAAGTTTTTACGCCATTAATTGGGTTTTTTTTTCCATGAAATGTCAAAGTTTAGCTTGCCCGTGTTATGTCACTTTGACACTATTATATTAAATTATACCGGACTGCATGGGACATCGCCGCGCAAACTGTAATAACGAATTCAGCGTATGATTCTAGACCCGTAGAAACCTAGCCTAAACTTTTTTCATAGATTATCAAAAAAAATATCTGTTGTTTCATACAAAAGCGCAATACCTACGCGGTAAAAATGTATTGAATTGCTGTTCAATACATTTTTTATGTGCTCTTTTGTATGTAACAACAAATTTGTTTTTAAATAACCGACAAAAGCTTTAACTTTGAGGTTGCAGATACCGCATTTAGTACTGAATCCATAGTAACAGGTTGTGCGTCTTTGTCCCTGCCAGCCTGTATATATCCGGAGGATACAGATGTGCCTGTATCAATACATACAGATGGGCTGATATTGAGACGAAATTAAATTAGACTGTATTTGAACGGATTTCAATTAACAAACTAATACCGTCTGTGCTGAGGGCGGTCGTAATTTGATCCAAAATAACTATTTTGGATCAAATCTACGCTACGCTGCTATGTTTTAGCCTCGTCTCGCATATTTTTATATACCTAGTTTAAAGTCTTTAAGACATTTTACTCAAAGTATCTTTAATTTATCATTCTACGCCATATTTTATTTCCGATTTCAAAAATGAATTTAAATTCTTCACAATTTAGAGCTGATTTTTCAATGGTCAGTTACCAGTGGAATAAAATTAAGACAAATTCAATTATTTTTTTAACAAAAGCTGTTAAACCACAATATATATTCTGCAGACAAAAGTTAAGTAAAGACTATTGAAAAATCAAGATATAAAAAGGTACGAAAATATATTTTTATTCCTTCTTTCTCTTCGTCTCTTGTTTCTCTGTAACTTGGTTAGGTAATTCCTATTTTGTTTTTACCAACGATGATGAATTTTAAGCCTCGTACCAACGTGACAATTAAAGTGGATAAAAACAAAATGAAAAACAAATTATTTACTATTCGTGGAACAGCGCTGAAAATTACATTTTCCGTGGATTCAATATTGTTTTCAAATCTACCACAATGTGGGTCCCAGAAAACGTCAGGTGACATCGAGGTAGACCCAAAGGAATATGGCGGGACGAGGGTCATGTCTACAGACTGGATTGGTCCACACTAGCTCAAGACAAGTGGAAAGGAGAAAGTGAGATCTTGTCCTGAGTGGCAACATCATCATCTGCCTAGCCTTTTCCCAGCTATGTTGGGGACAGCAGAGGGGGCAACAAAGGCTTAAAAATAATTATAAGTACTATTTTGTTTATAGACGAAATACTGCTCAGCTCAAATCAATCGCTGAAGAAATTGTGTGTAGTTTTTTGTTCAGGGTCTTGTTTTTCCAATCGTACGCGTCGTAATGTTAGAAATTGCTAACACATCGCCAAATGTGGGAACTGAAATAGCTGAAACTCGTTTTCGCTGAATTTATATTTCTTACAACGTCAGCATGTTCTTCGGATATAATAGCTGTGAATTACACTCCGGCTAACCCAAGATTCTTACCCGGAAAGGAAGTGCAATTGACAGTTATTACTTTATCTACATCTTTGAGGCTAAAGAGGTTTATCGTATCCCCATTGTGAAGCTCCTATTCCAATATTTTTCAATATTTGGTAAGAAAGAAAAAAAATAAAAATTGTTTATTCTGCACTAAATAAATTCACACGTCTGGGGACGCCCGGCAGGAACGAAGTTCGAAATAAAAATTCAAGATGCCGCGAAAATTTCACAGCCGCCTTCTTGCATTTTCATTTTGACCTCACTATCGGCTTCAGCATCCTCGAAAACTATGAAAACGACACCTATGCGGAAAAATTTGAAATTTTTTGCAGCCGCCATTTTGGATTTTTATTTTGACCTCACTGTTGGCTTCAGCACCCTCAAAAACCATTACAAGTATCGCTCTCTCTCTCTCTGACTCTATCTATTATTATGTTATAAAAAGTCGCATGGAGGTGGATTGACGCTTGTTCGTTACCTTACGATTTTTCCTAGTTTACTCCTACCGCAGGCTCCGTTAAAGAACTTCGTTCCAAAAAGACTTAAAAAACAACAAAATAAAGTAGCCAAAAGCCTCGTAATCAACCAAATAAACTTTGACAATTTTGTCCATTGATTAATGTCAAGGACCATAATAATGATAGGCGACATATTATATAGGTACATACTACATTACGCAAATTTTACGACACTGGCAAATGAGAACAAACAAACAATAATAACAAAAACAAAACGCCGATTGCAGAATGGAAAAATAACTAATGACAGTTGCTTTATTGCTGTTTTGTTTCTTCTTCTGTATGCTTAGTGTGAGTTTGACAACATCGTTCGAATGACTTAACCATCGCGTAAATCGAGTTAACGTCAAACGTATCGAGAACCGAATGCATGCGAGTGCGAGTTAACATCGAAGCTAACCATCCAATACGCGTTTGGTCACCGTGAATTGCGAGCATTATTTTTCTTATGTTGGTGTCACGTAAACGTCCTCCGATAAACCGACCAAATAGAATGACATTTAGATTCACTGTTCTTAATGAAAGCGGCTGTCTATCAAATTTGTGTTGGTTATAACTTGACTTTGTTTATGTTTAGTTTGTGTGAAGGTTATTGTGATTTATATTTATTGGATTCTATTAATTAAAAATGAAGACGAGTTCGTCCCAATTATGTTACGATGGTGGCATTTATGGAGTAGTAAGTGTAATTTTAATTATTTGGTGATTAGAGAGCTTAGAGTTTGTGAAATTTGCAGAAATAAAACTAAGTTTATTTGGTCTTCTAGGCATGGAGAATTGGAGACCTCAGCAAGCTATCTTCAACAAATATCATTGGTGTGCAAGTCGCTACGAACTTGGCAGTAGAAGAAGCTGGGTTGTCACGGGTTTAAACTTCTATTAAAACACCAACGGGTAGTCTAAAAATAAGTTGCTTTATTGTGTCTCATAAATTGTATTCTCTTACAGGAGATTCACATTCAGCCCAATTCCACCTGTTACTTGTGTCTAATCTCTGAAGTGTTTTTGATGAAACTCTGAAAAGAGTTAGCCTGAAGTATGTTTATGTGAAAAACTCCATAAAATTTTTATGTTTTATGCATCCAACATTGGAATGAGCCAGGGCCATCAAGAGGCATTGCCCCTGCATAGTCGCCGCCTACCATGGCTCCTACACCTCTTTCTTTTGTGGAGATAAAGTGGAAGGTCAGAAAGAACTTTTTTAAGTTTTTAAAAGGCTCGAAGATGACAACTCATAACTTTTATTATTTTTTCTAGAGACGGGCATTCTCTCCCCAACCAGACCTTCATCTTATGTCCATGTAGTACAGCCAGAGCCTGTTACGTCTGTGCAAACTACTTACTCCTCGCTGTGCAAGAATTCCAAGCAGACTCGTTTTAAAGAACAGCAACATAAAGATTACATGGACTCGAGGAGAGAGTAGAAAAGGATTAGAGAGCTGGAGGTGCAGGCTCAGAGGATTAAATCTTTTAGAGAAAATTGTAGATACATTTTGTAAAGGCTAATTATTAGATATATTTAATATTAAGTACTACTACTGCCCACCACCTTTTTTGGTATTATTCTTGTAAGTTAGTTTTAACTTAGAAGCTGAAATTTCATAAGAATTTGTGTGATATATAATATGTGTTCCTATTTACTACTTGTTATATTATTATGTAAACAATTTATGACAATAAAGTTATCTCAAAGTTCAACTAACTAGTTAAGAATTCGAAGAATTGTTATAATATCAAAATAAGTTCCTAGTTTGTGACACAATTTAAGACTGATTATTGATGAATAAAAGTACTGCAACCTGCTTCGTGGTTGGTATTTCATTACCTCTAATTAAAATTTAAGAACTTCTCTTACTATGGTCAGATTCACTACTCAACCTTTCTAATTCTAAACAGAAATAATTCATAAACACTTTCTGTCTTCGACACTTGCTTCACAGAAAGTCACCATGGATAAACTGCCTATCTTGCCAGATAGGCAATTGCTCCATGTAGAATCCTACTGGTATTTACCTAAATCCAGTTGAGACTGAAAGCCGACCCAAATATGGGAAAGGAATAGCAGATGATGACTTTATAAAGAATATGGAATTAATAACAATCATAATTGATTATATGATTCATTATTAATTTGGAAAATACTGAAAGTATGTACCTACTTATTAGATTTGATTTTGATTAGGAAAAAAGTAAACATTTTGTTACAAGTGTGCTAAAAGAATTTATTCTAGAGCATTCTTGACATTGATTTTAAAGTAACAACTACCTAATTTTAATAATATTCATTCATATTGGACTTATTGTAAATCACAAATCTTAATATTAATTGTACTTAGATACATAAGAATGACATTTGAATATTTGTACACCATTATACGTTGTGGTAGTGTATAGAACTTAAAAAAATATTAACACCATACTATGTAAAACTACATTCATACAAATAAATAAATTCTAAAAATACTTTCAATTAGACCATTAAAAAGGCACCTTTGAACATCAAAGTATATTAAACTAAAAGTGTTGAAGTCTTTTAACTAATTGTTCTCTTAGAATCCTTCCTCTGATTAGGTCAGATGTTGAACCTCCTATTTCCCTCCCTGTGGGTCTCTGTGGCCCATTGTGTTCTTCTTCATCATGTTGCAATCCTAGAAAGAAGTGTAATTTAGTATTCAATACACATTTAAGCTATTGACTGATTTGTAAAATTTGTTAACATACCAGTGATGTTCTCTTCTTCTACAACATTATAATCAAGACCAATGTTATGGAGAATGCAGCAGGCTTGAATAATTCTGGTACATTTAAGAGGCTTGTAGTGTAGCACTCTATCTTTGTTTAGACAGCGCCATCCATTCTTCAGCCTACCAAACATATTTTCTATATCGACTCTGGCTGCCACATGCCTTTGATTGTAATTGGATTCTAGTGTGTCTGGAGCAGCACCTAAAATCGGAGTCATCAACCATGGCCATTGTGGATAAGCTCTTCGATATAAACACTGCACATTTTTTGTGATATATTTTTAGCAACTCCCACTGGCCGCTGGTAAGACCCAGTTGCATAAAAAAATAGTGCTGTAAGTACCTAAAAAAATAGTTTAAATGTGTTAAGTATGGACTCTGTGTAGTCTTTTGTAGGATGAAGGAAGTGTGTGTCACACAAATGCTGAAATTACCTAATCTTGGGTAGATAGACTTAAAACCAGTCAGCTGTTTCAGCTCTCAGCATAAAAACTTGACCGCTTTCTTCGGAAGCCGATATCTTCTCCTAAATTCGGCCTCCGGAAGATCTCTTGGCATTGCTAGAAGTACGGGCTTTTGCACGAACACTGGACATGTAATTGCGCTCATCTTGTGCCCTAGCGGTCTCAAACATCTTCCAAGCAAAATATAAACGTGATGCCATTTTCCAAGCAAAATATATTGGTTTTATGAACCCACACTACTAATTAAAATAAAATAACTTTGAAAATTCACCACACTCGCAAGGCTCTCACTACAAATCCTTCAGTGAAGAATTAACTTATTCGAAAGTGAGCGCGTTTCACAAACGAGCTGTCAAAACTGTCAAAATTGTAACTTACACTCGCGATAACACAAAGTCACGTTAATTTACGAGCTCACTATCGAGTGGGAATCGATCGTCACCATCGACAAAGTAAAATAAAAAACTTACACTCGCATGTTTTAGTTCTCGCGTATGGCACCAGGTGGCGCTAATTCAGCGCCATACAAATCAGAGTAAACTCTAACGCGATGGTGAAGTTAGAAAAACTCACACTAAGCATACCTACTGTTCTCAACTGTAGTAATAAAATACATGTGAGTATTTTTCGAACATGCTCTATGTGTAAACACAAAAATTAAATGTCTTCTAACTAAAGCAAATTCTTTGATTCCATTTTTTTTAATCTTATCTTAGGGCTAACATGATGGCCAGAGATCACACAAGACAGTGTGTCACAAGACAAGTGTGAAACAAGACAGTGGGACACAATGCATGCTAACAAAAAAACTCAAATACAGTCTTTACAATTAAACCATTTACAGGATTTTGAATTAAATTGTCAAGGAGTTGGTCAGACAGAAAGATGAAGCTAGTGGCCCATTCCGAAGCGTAGTAGGTTCCTATGGAGATGAACAAAAGTCATTATATACTTATTTTACAGTTCATTTTCCTTCAGCGACAATTACTCAATCACATAAACCTTACAATTTCTTTACACCGTCGGCTCATCACTTTGCGACTGCCGGCTACATATTTATTATCTTCTCAGTACAGTACAAAGCGCCGCTTTGCCGCCTACCGGTACCCTTCAATACATTATCGTACAACATTTTGAATGGGACAAAAAGAGGTGCAGTTTTGATGCAGGTTTTTCTGGGTCACTGCGGTATGGCAGGTGTAGTGACAAGTTCTTGGATGAGAGAATTATGTAATTTTGTGAGCGTTTGTTTTTAACGATTAATTTTTATGGTATAAGGATCTAGTTACACTCTATGACAAGAGAGCATATAATAATCAGCCTGTAATATTACCACCACTAGGACACAGGCCTCCTGTCTGTGGGAGGAAGTGGGCTACAAACCACCACGCGGGCCCTGTGCGGGTTGGTAGATGTCACAAATCTTCGATTTTTTTTTGGTTTTAGGATCCGCACGATGTTTTCTTTCGCCGTTTTGAAAGCCGTGGTGATGGAATAATTTACACAAAGTAAAGCGCAATTTCCTTAATTAACAACGTAATATAAGAACCGTAATATACTAATGTAAAAAACAGTTTGAACTTCAAAAGCAATGAATCATTTCAATTCTTCGCTGATCGATTTCAACCATGACTTCCCACCTGGTAAATTAGTTATTTAGCCATTGAAGCATAATCATCTGTTACGAAGACAATTCAAGCAAATACGTTTATTTTGACCAAGATCAATGTTCTAAGCCTGAGATCTATAAACGCCACTTAGCACATGTTTTGACTCAGACCATGTTCCCGTCTCCATTTTGCACTTGTTGTTTGAGAATTGTGCGACAGTGACAGAAATAACGCTTATAGTCTGGCCATCGAGAGAATGCGATTTTGACAGCCAGTATTGTGTGACTGTCCACCGCTTAGGAAACCAAATCTTTAGCCCAGAAAACAAAGAAAGGAAAGCCTTTGACCTACGCTCTTCCTCACACCAAAAACAAAAATAATAAAAAAAAGCCTTATATTTCTTACTAAAAAAGTTACAGAACTACAATTAAATAAAAGTAAAAAAAAAACTAAACTACCTATCTAAGTTAAGTACTATTTCTTCAATTCTATAAAGTTAAGCATATTTAAACTTCTGTGCCAGTAAGAACCCCTAATGTAATTGAAGGTGAAGCTCCTCGAGAGATTTCCATTTCTCCCTATCATTTGCTGTGTTTATCCACTGTTTTCCAGCCACGTTTACTATGTCGTCTGCCTCACACCACGGATTCCTAATACTCGTATATATATATATTTTTTTACTTAAAAATATATCCCTCTCGCAGGCATAGGCCTGTCTCAACTCCTTCCATCTAAAACGATAATTATCTGGGCTAGGTAAGCACCTTAAATATTAAGCGAAAGATACTTTATATTAATTATAAACTCAAACGTTTCTTGTATTTCATTCTCGTTATTTACATCGACATTACATTAAAATTGTAGTCAGAAATGAAATACAAGAACTGCTGACGACGAGGTACGGATCAACGCAGAACAAAAACATTATAAAATAACGTCTGCGATTTCAGAACAGACAAATTTTCTTTAATGTTTAACACAAAAGCATAATTACTGAAACAACTGTAATGAGATCTGGGGTAGGTAGGTAACTAAAATAATAAGCAAAATATAATTTATATTAATTATAAACTTAAACGTATTAAATTAATTAAGGTGCCTAGGTATTTAGGTATCTATGTCAGACGAAATTAAATTACGTCTTTGGGATTTATATAGTAATCAATATTTTAAATTGAAAAAAATAGCTCTTTTAAAAGTTTTAGTTCCTTCTCTATCTTAGTGTGCGAGCCCAACTCGCACTTGGCCGGTTTTTTATAAGTAGCTATTCCGTTGTTTTTTTTTTCCTAATTTATTAATAACTAGCTTGCCCCGTGGTTTCCATTCATCCATCTATCCATCCATCCAAAATTTCATTTTCATAATATTAGTAGGATCCTATCCTACTATTATTATAGACGCGAAAGTTTGTATGGATGGATGGATATTTGTTACTCTTTCACTCCAAAACTACTAAACGGATTTGGATGAAATTTAGCGCACACAGATGGTTAACAGATGGTTAATAACCAGGATTAACACATAGGATACTTTTCATCCCGATATTCCCACGGGATCAAAACATATATGGGTGAAACCGCGGGGCGCACTTAGTATTTTAATATATTTTAACCATGAGAGTGACTGGTAGTTGGCCGCTTTTTCCTGAAAAATTTCCAAGCATAAAAACTTAAAGCCGTAAAAACTGTCTTCAGGGCTGGGTTTAATGCAAGACACATTACCCTTCAAAGGTATTTTTAGCTTCCAGGCGTGACAACCTTACCTTATTTTCTACAATACCAATATTTCAATCCTCGAGGGCTTCGCTCTCGAGGATTCTAATCTGACATTTAAGTCTGCGATTACGTTTTTTTTTTGTATAGAAATTTGACATTACACCTGTCAAATTTGTATCTAGGTTTAAAAAACGAACTTTAGCCGTCATATATTCATTCATCAGTTCTGAGTTATCTGACTACTGAAAAATCAGGCTCAAGTATTTTAAAACTGACATGAACGAAAGATTAAAAACCTGCACACTTGAGAAAATAATTATTTAATTGTAATTAAAAAGACGTCACAAATCAACATCAGTAAAAATAAGACAGATACAATTACCCCACCTATTATCTACCATCCCTCCTACAATATATGTATCTTCTCATCGAACACCAATCAGAGAGCTTCTTCAATAAATAAAACCTGCTTGTAATAGCTAAAGTATTCGTCGATCGGAAGCCGGAATGTCGTATCGTTAATAACTGCGGAATCTTGTTCACCTTCCGTTACGTAGACACTGAGGCAAATTTTGTCGGCGTTGAGAGGCTATTTATCAATGTAATAATACTTAAAGTAGTTTTTATCTCGTTTATTGTCATATTTTTGTGTCGGAAAACCCACTATTACAGGCGACTAAGTGATTCTTCTAATCGACTACATCATCAGCCCATAATGTTTCCACTGCTGGGACACCGGCCTCCTCTCTATGACAGGGAGTGGGCCTTAGATTCATCAAGCCATCAAGATGGTCCACTGCAGTGAATAGGTTGTCTATGAAAATAAAAATAGATAGACCAAAAACAAAAAACATTAATATCTTTGTCATTGTGTTAAAATTGTTAGGTACTTTAGTTTAATGCCGTATTTTCGCTCAAATAACAAATAGTCTTAATCTGGGCAGCCATGCTCGTTATAAATAAACGGTTAGTCAACTAACACAAAGTAAAACATACTCAATTTGCTGGAAACTCTTAATTGCCTCTAATGTTATCAAAATCCGGTAATTTGTGCACGGAAGTCAACAATTTCAACTCTATAATAATATTTATAGCGATCAATTCCGGTTCGCAGAGTTGGAGTAATTAACTGTCAATATTTGATGTTGTAGATACCAGAAGGTCAATTCTCGTAATTTAAAACGTTCAAAATCTAAAAAGTTGTCAAAATGTAGGGAAATTAGACGTACTTTTGACAGATTGAGACTGAGATCAGACTGTGAACGTTCTTAAAATTACGAGAATTGCCCCTCTGGTAACAATATTGGTATAATTATGTTGGTCTTATCGCTAACATTTGAGCGAACTTAACTCCAATATCAAAGAAAATCCACTCGAATATACGTCTATTTATTCGTTGTTATTTAAGTTCAAGATCCTCGATTAACTCCGTGTAATTACTTCCGTTATGCTCCACCACCTGTTGTTGTTAATTATATTTAGCGACGTTTTTATTTTATTACGTTTGGATAGTAACCAGGCGGTACCTGACGGTAAGTAGCCACCGACGCTTTTGAACATCTGCAATACGTCTGGTATTGTACTAAATACGATACATATATAACAATAAAATTACTATTTTAATTTGTTTTATCTGTCTGTTTGTTTCGGCTAATCTCCGAAACGTCTAACCCGATTTTGACGGGACTATCACTGGCAGATAGCCGAGGGGCAATTCTCGTAATTTTAAGAAGAATGTTCACAGTCTGATCTCAGTCTCAATCTGTCAAAAATAACACTGATTTCCCTACATTTTGAAAAGTTTTTGACATTTGTTCGTCGCCGAGATGAGACTGCGATTAGATTTTGAACGTTTTAAATTACGAGAATTGGCCTTCTGATGTTATAAAAAGTAACTTATTTTATTTTAGAAAAACAGGGTTCCGCGCAAAAAAATTAAAACGCATGAAATCCAATTTGTTTTTCGACATTTACGCGAACGAAATCGCAGGTACAGCTAGTTGACTACTATATAATAAGAACATTAGGTATTTTGTACTTGTATCAGTTCGTCCTTTCAAATTTTGCTAGCGGACACGGTTCTCAACGACCTTCGTACAACAAAACTCGTACTATAATCCCTTCTATACGGATTTAACCTTCATCTTAAACACGGAAGATAGTTACAATGAACACAATTAATTTTGTTTTATCTTGTAAGTGCATATTTGCATAATTTTGACTTATCTTTCAGAGGAGCTCTTGTTAAGGTACCTAAGTCCTGGATAGTTCTACCAGCATTACTATTTCTGCCATCAACAATCGTTGATGTACATGTACAGACGCCAGGACATAAACCTACTACAATTTGTCAAATTTTTTAAATTGATTTTCAACTTTATTGCCAAAGCATTAGGTTCAAGGTTGATTGGGATAATTCTACCACATTGACTTTAGCTAAGTGCGTGTAGAGGTGCTAAGCACCAACGTCCTCGCTAATTTCCCGCCAGTTGAATGACGCACTTTATTAACGTCACTACACTACTTATGTAAGCACTTATGTTATTTAAATTGGCGTTGCAGTTCTTGCATTGAAGTTAGCTTTCTTTTTTGGAACAACTTTATGATCAGTAGTGGACTGTAGATGTACAACATTAAGGTTTAAACATGAGAAATAAATAAAGTTGCTTTCATTTCGGTAAAGAAATGTACAACAAATAAATCATTGTTGGCTTCCTATAAGCTTGTGGGTAAACCAAGAGCGTTGTACATACTTTGAATTAACATTTTTTCTCTTTTCAAAGTCTGACAGAAATCAGAAGTGTTTTGAATGCAAATTACTTTACCTGCAAGGTAGAACGATGATCCCGGATCGACGATCAATTGGCTCACAATTTCAACGCAATGGCGGATCTATAGTGCCAAGTGACCATGAACATTCTCATTTTGGAAACGGAATTTATTGAGGAACTTACCTGAGAACTCTTTGACATTTCAATAAGTGTAGTATGGTTACTTGTTATTGTTCAGTACAACCTAACTTGAATATATTTTTTTGTAATTTAAATGAACGGTTCGCCAGCACCCAGATAAACCCTGAGAGGTTTTCGTTGTGTGGCTAAACTAAATTGTATTAATAAGTTAAGTTTTTAGAAATAAATAATGTAATTATTTCTGGGCACTTGTTTCTCTGTGGTTTAAATTAGTTATTTTTACTGTATTTGGGATCACACACAGCATGCTTGAGCCGGATTTACTTATTTGTTAAATTTTTGTTCTACTTTGAATAAGTACTAATTTAATAAATTAGTTATTTAACATGTTTATTTTCACATTCCGGAGTTTTTAAAATATAAAGTTTTACTTGAAATATCTCATTGAAAAGTCTTCATTCATTCACCATAAGGATGACTCGCCGATTTTACCTTCTACCGTCTGACATCTGCAACCTTTGTCAGAGAAACCAGTTTTCGAAATATGATATTACCAATCGTAGCGAAAATAAAAAAGGAATCTTCGCTTAAACACGTTTTAATTTAGTAGGTAAAATAAAATAACACAAACTGATACTAAAATAGAAAAACTTAGCTAAGGAACACACAACGAATATTGATATTAAAAAGGTATACTCAACTTCTTTGGTGTTCGAGGCCTATATTGAATTTTGTGTATCATTGTAACGCGTCGATTCGTTTGCAAACGTTTATCTCGTAACTAAATAAATACAAGTACGTCTTAAATGGGTAATTGGTACCAAGTAAATTCGTTATTAGGAAGCAAGATAATAATTTAAATAACCGTTTGATCAAATTTTAAACAATGGTAATATGCAACTAAATGGTAGTATATCAAGTAACAGACAGAGTGATGATCCGAGATGCAGGCAGAATATTTTTTAACAAAATACCTAGCGGAAGAAAAGTAAAATTACATACCGAGTCTTCATGAAATGTGACTCGACTCGACACAACTTTTTAATGATGTATATTGGAGTATTACAGTTCGGTTTTTTCGGGAACACTGCCCTTAGATCCAGTGGACGACCGCACAGAACTCGGTTGTTCAAACCGTTATAATTTCCCGTTAAATATTTATAGACATAATCTCATTGTGAAAACAGAAAAATAATATTATATTTAACTTCCGTCGTGTGTCCAAAAAAATCCTTCCAAGGAAAAGTGTCGGTAAGAGAAAACTTTGACACTTTTTTAATTCAAACCAATTTGAAGAAAAAACACCCTTGCTGGTTAAAAATAAGGTTGGATTTGTTATAAAAAAAGGTCGTTTTTGATAAAATTATAATGTAGCTTTTGCTAATGCTGCACAATGTATTGACTAATGTCGAAAGGCATTCATTGATATTATGTCTTCAACTCTGGCGCGGATACATGAGGGGGACAACCAGTGCACCTGCCCCCCAAAAATCAAACTGAGTCTGAATCACTAAATTATGTGTCTAATTTACAATAGTTTATTTAAATGAAACATATAAAGCCTGCTAGATGTATATTGGGCCTGTATTTTTACTTTGTAAACATTATTTTATTTATTGTATTATTACTAAGTTCTAGATGAGTGGTAGTCAACCTTGAAAAGTGTGGCACATTCCTGAATTTACAGAAAATAGATGTCCAAGATTTTTCTAAATGTTTGGTCAAACATTTTCCCTTATAAGTAAACATCAAATTACCTTTTCACAGAATGTTTAATAGAACCCTTTTCCTTTAATTCAAATGAAGTAAAAGGGGTTTCCATCTAGGCCCTCAAAAGGTTATGTACTTAATGCTTTCCATGTGCTTAACAGGCTATACGACAAACATAAAGGGGCCTTTTGAGATAACTAGGTAGGTACCATTAAGTCGATTTCCGCGAACTGAGTAACAAATTCTTCTAATCGTGAGGGTCGAATGAAACCCTACATAAAATGTTTTTATAGTGTAGGTACAGACGCAGCACATCAAGCTACCCGAAACTGTCAAATTTTCCCAGTCAACCTTAAACCTAATACTTTAGCGATAAAGTTGAAAATCTATTAAAAAAGTTTGACAGATTGTAGTAGCTTGATGTGCTGGCGTCTGTACTTATCTTACTTTATTTTCTGCTAAAGTTTAATCTGTGATCGTCATCATTGTCTGAACCAACGAAATAACCACGTAACACACTTACACTGGTGATGCCATTAATTTTGACAGTTCAACAACATCCGTTACGTAATTTACGTTGCTAAGTAAACGAATTTATCAATCAAACGAAGCAATGGATTAGGAACTTCCCTCAAAATCCTTTGGGTTGTGATTGAAAGTGTGTTACGCAATTTGGAATGCTGGAATGGATTACTGCTGGGTATAGGCCTATTTTCGTTTCTATTAGTCTCTATGGTTTGTATATGTGATGTTTGCTACTTTGACGATGCCTTTAGCTCAAGTTAATGAGTTCTCCTTAACATGCCCAATTCAATAAGGCGTTAATTCAAGTGGAAGCGGTTAGGGGCATCCATCACGTAAGCTTATTAACCGTAATAAGAGTAGATAGTTCCAAGGAATCTTAATAAAAGCTATTTATAATGCTTGAGGTATTATAAAGTTTGTAGTAACCTTCGGATTAATGTTTGTTGTTTTTGTTTTTTAATAAAATTAGAAAAGTTTTCGTAAATTTCATAAGAAAGTTGTAGTTTAAAGTTTGTTTTGTAAGCATTACAGATTATTTATTCATCTTTCCTGTAATCCTGTTAAGAGTTTTATTGTGTGCTTTGATTTACAAATTATAAAATCATTGTTACATTGTGCTTTTGACTTTAGTTTGAGACTACTGTTTTGATTTAGAATAATATTTTTATCCGATCCCATCTGCCTATGGCGGTTTCGTCATGCTTATAGTGACTTCCAAAAGTTAGTTGACATTTTTCCACTTCAGCTGTGGCACACCACCTTCATCATCATTTGCCTAGCCTTTACTCGACTACGTTGGGGTCGGCTTCCAATCTAACCGGATGCAGATGAGTACCAGTATTTTACATGGAGCGACTGCCTATCTGACCTCCACAACCCAGTTACTCGGTAATACGATACCCTTTGGTAAGACTGGTTGTCAGACTGAGTCCCTCAGGATAACATGATTTTTATTTTATTTTAAATAATAATGTGTAACAGCTGAAAAAGAAAATGTCAATTCAGATGTCAGAATGTCAGAATACCAGCGCTGCGACATTTATTTTTTAAGTGTCGTAGCATTATGCTGAGATAGGAGCCTTTTGGCCTCGTACAGGACTTTTTGTTTCATTTTTCTTTTTGTTACTTCTTTTTATATAATTTGGTTTTGTTACTTTTTTTTTTGTAAATAATTTGTTTTATTTTTGATTGTGTTTAGTTTAGTTTAGTTTTATGATCTTTCTGTACGAGTCGCAATAAATACTTTTTCTTTCTTTCTTTCTTTCTAATTAACTTTTGGAGGCCACTATAAGTTCTATATTATCATATTCGATAGACACCTATTTCTTTGGGTTTTAAATACGTCTTTTAGTGGCTGAAAATTTGTTAGTCATCCATGGTATCGATATAATAAAATTTCACCACATTGCACCAATATTATTCCCTCTCATAGAGAGGAAGCCTGTGACCCAGTAGTGGGAACATTATAGGCAGATTATGAATAACATATCAATGCATCATAAAACAAGGCAGATCAACATTCGTCTGTAGCATTAGTCAGTGCCAAGATTTACTTCCCTGCTTTATGAAAACATGCTGGTGCCTTAGCAAAATATACCTACGTCATATTTATGTAATTACGGAGTCTTTCAATATTAGTTTTAAGTCTTCGCTTAGCCAAACATCCTTATTTGGCTATTCAGTCATTCTGAACAAGATTCATCTTACTGTGGGACTTAGAACATTGAGGTTTACAAAATAAGGTCTGTTTAACAAGGTTGCAAACGGAATGATTCTTAATTTCATTGACTCGCCCTATGTCGCTTTTAAAAGACAACCAGGTAGAAACAAATGAAACCAAATTCAAAACAAAACTTAGACAAAAGAAACATCAACCGTATTCCATATACGGAGATATCAAATTAGCGTGCACGTGTTCACCGTAATTTATAAATTATACGACGTACAGTTGACCAGTTTCGCAAACCAACATTCCTACAATAATTGCCATGAAAAAAATCACTTGACAGACTGACGAACGACGTTTTCTCTCCGTGAATGTACATAAAAAGATAGTTGTACGGAACCACTTGACCTACCGTAGCGTCATCCGCTGCTGTGCTCGATCACTGTACTAACTTGTCAATCGATTTTGGTTATCACACTATTCTAATCGATTGTACACTTAACACTGCACGTGCATCACAACATCCTGACACTTTCACTTGAAAGCAGTTCTGTATCGATTTGGCGTAGTTCGCAAACCGTTAAAACTGCTCGGGCACAGCGCGCCAACGCTCGCGTCACACTGGCTGCGCCAGCGCAAGAGCCTCATTTCCCCCTCTTGGAAATCACAACAAAACACCTTCAAACAAAAACACACTGTATATCCGTCACATAGAGTCGATTTTCCTTTAAGAAAAAAATTAAGTAAGTGACTTGTATTTGATATAAATTCGTATGGACCGTAATGTTTTTATGCATGCATGTCTATTAGATTCTCTTCCTCATTGGCTGTTCTATCTATAGGTTATATAATTTCAATAATTTTCTAGATTATGATTAGAACTATAGTTACTTTCGTATTTATCATTCCATTGAGTCATAGAGCTTGCAGGGAAGACAAAGCTGTTGTCACGAATGCACGACCATGTTGATTCGTAAGCGATAAAGGTTGTATTTAATAAAATATATGTAAGCATTGATAGAATATTATGTACAAACGTACAACACACATAATATCACGCTTATATTTAGCGAAGAGTAAGGCACAGGTAGGTACCTATTTACACCCACATTTCGCCAGTAATGTTTAAGTCCCATGTAAAAGGGGGCGACCCCATTCCCATCAAATCCAGACTCAAGCCTGCTACTGAAAAGTTCCAGAAGATGAATTATATACAAAACATAAGCTTTATTGGAATTGGGGCCTATTTTGACGAAGCAGTCAATAAAACTTGATACAATTTTCCACGAGTTCTTAAAGCTTCTCCCAGAAATTAATTTTTAGGTCATCAATTAATTAGAGCAAGAGAAGCTTTTTATCCATTATATTGTTGAGTGAATAATTATATTGCTGCTAAGTCATGATAAAAACCTCGTATTTTCATTTTTTATAGGTTATGCTAAACGCGACCGGCGACAGTTGAGTCGTGGTAATTTGATTAGTCTCTCGATTTGATATGCAGACAGGAATCTCTCTAGTTCTATAGTTTACGATGATCCCTGATTGAATTTAAGACCATCGGGACTTTGAGATTCTTGTCAGGTGAAAACTAGGTCAAACTTAAACAGAAACTCAAAGTATTTATTTCAAATAAACCACTTACAGGTACTTTTAATTTTTCAAGGGGTCAGTCAGTCAGAAACATGAAGTATAAATATGTAGAAGGTACCTATGGAGAAGAAAGGGCAAGAAACTCCACGGACAGTATTTTAAATCAAAATATGGATATATTTATATATTTCATGTTGAAATCATACATGTGAGAACTATGCAGAATGTTAAGTGTCCGATAAAAATATTAAAAACAGAACAATTCAAAGGACTTATTTTTCAATCGACAGATAATTTTTACTCGTGGAATAAAATTGATGTCTGACAGATTTTGTATGGAAGAACTGTCAAAAATTAAAAATTATTCCTCGGATAACATTACCTGGCGTTGGAAAAATCAGCCCTAAATTAAATTAATATAAGCCGTTGCAGCTAATAGTTGACCAGTCCCTACTGACGGCGCCCGTTCACGAACATGACGCATGGATTAACATCATTCAGCTCAACCATTTTGAAGGGAGCTAAATTATCCAACACATGTGCGACCATCAGCGAGACATTAGAGTGAGTATTTCCACCCTGCAATCAGCATTTTGTTTTTGTTTTGATTGTTGTTTGCTTGTTGTCATTTGGCAGTATCGCAACACGGATAAATGTGAATTGTCTTTGGTCCCTGGCCCTGACATCAAGCAATGGACAACATTGTCAACCTTTTATTGCTTGAGTACGAGGCTTTTGGCTACTTTGTACGTATGTATTTTTTTTTTGTTACGTTTTGTTTATGCAGAATAATCAATTTTTCTTTCTTTCTTTTCTTTGTACATACAATGATGAGTATCCGTATTGACTAATCAGTATCGAATATTCGCAGTAGAATCTTCTGATAATATTATTCAAGTGCCAACTTCAAATATAATTATAAATTCAGATTTATTGCTTTCGTTTGTATTGAAAAGCTTTATTTATTATTCTGAGTAAATATCTTGAAATACTAATTGTAAGTAATTTGTATTTCGATAGAATAATTGGTAGATAGGTAATGGGAACCCACTTAAAATTTCTCATTTTCCTGTTAAGTATCTGTTATGGGATCACTTCGTGGTCCGTCCGTCTTTCTGTCTGTCCATCTGTCAAGACCCTTTTTCTCAGGAATGCATGGAGATATTAAGTTGAAATTAATATCAAATATAAAAAAAGCTCTACGGTCCCTTGGAGGTCTAAAAACCAAGCTTCTAAGTAAACAGAATAAAAAATATGGTCATTTATGCGACGTATTTTGATACTCGCAAATAAATCAAAAACTTTAGGCGGCAAGAAACAAGGTCTTACAACACAAGTAAGTAAAGGAAAAAGTTTAAAAATTGATAATTTGTAGTTTGTCTAAACTAATATATTATAACACATAAAAAAATTGGTTTTTTGTAAGTTTGTTTGTTACGCTTTCACGTTAAAACGGCTGAACGGATTTAGATGAAAATTAGCACATGGATTGACCATGACCTGGATTAGGACATAGGATACTTTTTATTCCGATATTCCTACGGGATCGAGCTTTACGTGGGCGAAGCTAATATCACTTTTTTTAATTAAAAACATACATATGCAGTTGTGGAGAATTTACCGTGACTTAAATTTATTTTTTTATTCATTAAGCAAGGCACACCAACGATATATTTACAAGGGTAGTAACAACATGCAATAACGAGTCTTCAATTCTGTGTAAATACATCACATAAAGACATACACACAATATTCACATTAAAAGGTTAACAATTCATTAAATTATTAGAATATTAGCATAACATAAAATTTATATGTACCTACATAATATTTAAGATTACATTACAAAATAAAGTAAAACATAATACATTTAGTCACATTGCACTAATACAATACAACCATACAAAATCATAATAAAATAATTGCACATAAGGTAAGAATACTGGTAAGTAATAAAAAGACGAAAAAATAAATATTCATGTAGATCAAAATTAAAAGAGAAAAAACAATAAGAAATATAAAGTAGTCTAATTAAATAAGTAACTCTAATTAACTAAATATTTGAAATGAAAAAAAAATTGTGATGAAAAAAAATTAAATTAAATTAAATGATAATTGACGTATGGGAGAACATTTTTTTCAACTACAATGTTAAGCTTGTTTTTGGCATAAATTCATCTCTTCATTGTGCATGCTCCGACCCGCACTCGGCTGGCTTCTTTTTCATTTTAAGGAATATTATTGATTAATCCATTGAAAATGTAACAGACAGAGTTAATTTCGCATTTATAATAATAAAAAAGAATATAATAAAAGAACTCTTTATTATGTACCTACACAGAATAAATTACAGACATAAATATAATAATCGGTGGTCTTATCGCTAAGAGCGATCTTTTAAAGACAACCTTTGAATGGATTAAAAAGGGGAAGGAGAGACAAATAATGTACGTACTGTACGTAGTCTGTGGCGTACCATTTACATAATACAATTTAATACGGATTAGCATTAGCACGGATTACCCAAATGTTAGTAATATTTAGAGGGCACAACAGCTGTTGCCTTTTACTATGATAAGCAGACAAGAACACTTGACAATTTTGTCACGATTTTGCTCTGATTTTGTCACATCTATAGAATAAGTATACGAGTAGGTAAGGTGTGCAGTACGATAGTGAAACTCGTTCAAATATAGGTATTTAAACGAGTTTCACTTAAAAAAAAAGTGAAACGTAGGCGCTAATCTTTTTTTCCTGTTTAATAAGAACTAATTTTTTTTCTTAGTTATTTATTACAATCTTGCCAAATAGATAAAATTTTACTCTAAGTTAATATTTTACTTGATAGATTACGTTATAACTATGAACAGTGTCAATTTGGACTTCCCACTGCTGGAACACAGTCCTCCTCTTGGTGAGAGGGAGTGAGCCCACAACGTGGGCCCAGTGTGGGTTGGTAGATGACACAAAACATCGTGAGCACCAAAAATTTTGAAGATATTGTCTTCGAAATTTTTGGTCATCATGATGTTTTCCTTCACCGTGAGTGAAAAGAAATTTGAATCCGATCTGTAGTTTCGAAGATAAACCCTTAACTACAAACTACCTGTCTAGTATATTTATTACTAATAGGTAGTATAGAAATATCGATTAGAGATTATTATTATTATACAGGTTGTACCAGAAAGGTGTGATCAAATTCAGTGGTGTGGTAAAGACTATCAAACTGTCTTCATGGCACTGGCCCATACAAAACTCCAATCCCTACTCGACCCAAATGTATGGGAGGGCTGAATTTCGTGAATACGATGTTGGTTCCATGGAGAAAGTGGTTCAGTTTGAAGGCATGTACCCTTAAAATCAAAATCAAATGTCATTTACTCAAATTAGACTGAGAATCAGCACTTTTCGAACGTCTAAACTACATAAGACAGACAGTCCCCCAAAACGCCCGCCCTTCACCACTTCCTCGTGCTTTCGCTAGGAAGAAAAATTGGCGCAAAAAACTCCCCAGCTGCTTGACCACACTGGTACATCCTGTAGAGACTATTATAACCTTGAACTTCAGTCTATTATTGTTCACCACAATGTGACAATTTTAACGAATCCTACATAAGTTAGATCCGTGAGAAACACGCAACCATCAAAGACTCATTATATCCGCATCTCTTAATCTTTTCACACGATATCGTGATTTTTCCTGTGATTATTGTCACGAATACGATATTCTTAGCAACAGATTGTAGCATCGTTTACATCGGGCACTCTTCATTTTGCAATTTCCCGAGGGACAATATTATTACTTACTAGCTGAGCCGACAAAACCTGGATGAGGCTGTCACAGGAGCATGAGGATTGGCACAAGAATAGAGAGCCCTACATATGTCCTGCAGTGGGTGAAGTCGAGGTGTGGACGATGATGATGATGAGCTGACCCGACAGACGTTGTCCTGTCGAAAATACAAAAATCCCATAGAAAAAGGACGTTTAGTTTTGCCAGAATTTGAAAGTATTTCGGGAAACGCTTCCAATTTTTCTTTCCATAAAAACTTAATTCGTACTGTTACGAACATTTAAGTCCAAAAAAACAGCCACATCGGTCCAGCCGTTCTTGAGTGATGTACTTACCAATGAACAGCATTTCAATTTTATTTATACAGGGTCAAATTAAATTAGCTAGCAAAACTCCGCTGACGTGATGGGTATCCATATATAAACATGAGAACACAAAAAAGAAATGAATTAGTTTTTTTTATTGGTGGCGTCATCGACTGCAGTTAGCGTAGGTATTCACTTGAAATATCAGTTTTAAAAATCTGGTATTTTGTGTAAACTTCACAGACGTGATTGGTATCTATGTCTTAACACGATAAAACATATTTTCTCAACTTCAAGTAACAAAACTAACAGCGGTCGTTGACCCGTAAAAAAAACATAATTTTTTATTTTATTTTATCGGGCTTAGACATCGATACCCATCACATCTGCAGAGTTTCACTAGCTAATTTAATTTGAACCTGTAGGTACCTATAGGTTGGCACAATATTTATTTCAACTTAAACGTTATGTCATACATAAATTGAGGCAGCCTCAGTAAGTTACAAAAGTACTTGCCCAAATATTGTGCACGCTCATTTGTTTTTGCGCCATATTCGGCAGATGGTGTCTGCAACGGTTATTAGCTTTGTCAAACAAACCTAGTGGAATGTGATTGCCTTTATTAAATATGAGTACATAAGAAGACTCATTTATCTAAAGGACAATGGAGAGGAACAGTCATACAGGAAAACTGCGAGAATAAGTTTTTTTTTTTTGTTTTCTTTATTCACTACAATCTGTCTCCTTTGTGGGACGTGTTTTATGTTGGTTGGTGCTATCGCTGGCGCGCTCGGTATGTGGCCTGTGTCACATCCTCATTGTCAAAACAGTAGCTGTGTTCACTGTGATTTTATTAAATCTTGAGGTATTTTACGCTTTAAACGTCGCGCTTTATTGAGGTTTGCCATAAGTGGCCGAGAATAAGTGAGAAGAATTTTGTCTACGGTTCCCCTGAGAAATCGGACTGGTGTGCAGCATCAGCGCTGTTGTACACCTACCTACTTTAAAGAAACGTAACAATTATTGAGCACCCTAATTGCATAACATACTTTAAATTACAATCTGAATCATTTTGAAGGATATTGCTAATCCATTACTTCATTTGTTCGAAAAAGGTATCTCACGTAAATAGCGCAATGAATGTTGTTGAACTGTCAAAATGAAAACCATTGCTAGTTTTAGTTTGTTGCACAATTACCCCGCTTGTAGTCAGCATTTTGAATAATATAAATTATTACCGTAATAACTTACCACCTAAACCGGTTCCCCCACAATTAGGGTCTCTTAATTAGGAGAAATACAAGCAAGGCATACTTACTAACAAATCCCATAGAGAAGTGCTAATTGTATTCTATGGCTTATCGTGTTCGTATGTCGACGGCCTTATAGAAAGTAAGTGTTTTCTGAACAAAATTGTTGGATTCACTGTTTTATTTAATTACTTACTTTACTTTTTGGTATCTGATTTGGTAATTAATTTGATATCAGTTCAGAAAGAAAATCTTTCTTCAATAATTTTGTTTAATTTACGAGTACCTAACGAACGTAAACTTGCAGCTGGCAAGAGAAAGCAGCGGGAGAAGGAGCAGGTAGGTAGGCACGCTCTATAATAAAATAAATAGCAGTCTAAAATCAGAACCAAAATAATATTATTTCTATAATAAACCAAATTCACCTTTTTCTCAAAGTTAGTTTCATGTTGCGTTGGTATGAATTTGTTAAAACATTTATGGTAGGCGCTAACGAAACTTGCAGAGTTATAAGATGCATCAAGTGCCTTGCTTCATTGTATTTTATCAAATAAACTCTCAACACTATAATGATTCGCTCGTGAAACCAACTCTTTTTTCTTTTATCCTTATAAATTGACTGGTTGCTTTTCCGCCCACAAGATTGAAGGCTCCCTGAGGGCTAATGGCGCGATTAAATTTACTTCCCATTGGCGTCGTTACGATGGAGGAAGATTTCATAAAAATTTACGGTTACCAATAAGTAACTCTCATAAATAGTACAATGTTCACCGACGAGAGAAAGCGACCATTTACCAATGAGGGTGTACTTTGAGGCCACGAGTTGGGAATCGCACTTTCTTTCGAGTGATAGTGCTTTAAACGAGAGATACGAGTCTACGAGGAGATACGAGGAAAATTTAAGATATTTTTTTAAGTGAAGTTTTGTATAAAATTGTTACAGTTATTAAGACAATACAGAAGAGATTACCTGCTGTGCCTGTGCATGGCACTGCATTAGGAAGGTAGTGGAGCCAAAGTAGCAACTGGTTCCTGAAGTGCCAAGGTTTGGCTATGCCGCGCTTGTTAATGGTTGAGGAGATGAATCTGGATGCAACGTAATTGATTCTGTTATTTGATTATTTATTTGTATTTTGTTTTCAACAGAGTTCTCGATCTAACCTGTTTCAATAGCGGATGATTTCCAACCACCATGACGTTTAATTGTGGTTAAATGTCCAACTTGATGGATTACCCTTTTGATATTTTCTGCATAAGTTTAACTTCATACAGGCGTGGTATTTAAACAGGGCGATCAATGCACGTCTATAATTATTAAGTAGTTCAAATTGGTTTGTTTTGTAGTGTTCTACATTTAGGTTTATTAGACCATTATGTCAGTGTCATGCATACCTGTTATTTGCATCCATGCCGATTTGTTTAAGGGAATTAATTTGAATTGTAAGTGACAGTGCAGTTGGTGAGTTTATTCTAAATAAATAAATCGGCACCATTCTATGCAGTAGTCTTCTAAGAATAAGTAGGTATTCAATTATTTTATCAACAAATATTTGTCATCTGGAGCATTTTGCAAAAAGGAATATATCATATTAATATAGTAATATAGTAGTAAGAACTTTTAATTTCTTACTACGGAATCTCTCGAATTTTCTTTTCAGAAGTGCTGTAAGTTTTTTGTATTCCATAAGATTGATTTCGTTTCTTACCAATATAATACTTTTTAACGTAGAATACAAAGTTGTCAAACCACAAGTTGGTTTATATTTTTGCGCTTGTTCACTTAAATAAGACAGTAAAAAAAAAAAGAAAAAAGAAGAAGCATTTTTCTCGGTTTCCCGCTGTAAAAATCTGCATAAATTAATGTCTTTTTATATTTATTTCCAGTATAAGTCTACCTGGTTCTCAATAACAGCTTCGGCAGTTTATTTTAATTCTGCCAGCGTCATAAAATTTTCACTATCACTACAAGACGGCATTTCGAGTGGATCTTTTTTTTTGTGTGGGAAAAAATCAAATGACCTCTCCCGCTCTGGGCTGAGCGGAAGGGCGTGTCAGACTTTTACTGACTAAAACCCACCCGTGTTGCTTCAGTTGCCTGTGCCAGGGGCCACGGTATCTCTTTCGAACAACCCGAGGCCCTGTCACATTTCGAGTGGATCTTAAACACAAATTAAAGATTCTGATAAATAAATCAAAAGAAAGCTATCCGCGCTAGCACGATTTTCACTTGTTCATTCTTTTTTTAATATCAATGTTCAGCAAAAGTATGTGGCCAGTATCATAATTTGCGCTTGGTGATAAAAACTTTTTGTATTTAGGCATTATACTCGTACTATATTTAATTAGGTTAGCTACTGAAAAGCCCTAAATCTAAAAAAAATACAACACGTTAACAAAGGATTATCATACACTAGAAATAAATTAGCAAAACGTAGGTAGTCATAATGTTGAATTTACAAAAAAATCTAGTTTTAATTACTAATATTATTTTTATATTATTTAACTTACAGTTTAATGTCAAGGGCCCAAAATAAATAATTATTTTCTTGGAATCTAGAAAATAATATGAAAATGTTCATTAAATTGTAAGCAAGTGACAGTTTATATTTTTACGAAGCTAATAGTATGATATTGGAGACATTTAATTATGTAAACAACAATCAAAGTCAATTTCAGAGGCAGATTAATTTTGGAAAATAAGAAAATTAATATTCAAAGGAAAATTCGTGTAGGTATTCTTTTTCCTTTAATTTTTTTAAACCCTTGTATCATGATCCAAAGATACCTACTACCAACATAAATGTATTTAAATCAGATTTTTACGACACTTGAAGCGATTTAAAAGACTTCACTATAGTCACGCACAAAATTGTTGTAATAGCTGATGAAAATGACAACAGAAGGACCAGAAAACGTTCAAAGGTATTAAATGTCAATTCCTAGTGCCACTTACAATTAATTGGGTGCTTTGACTTTTGGATACTTAAACCCGAAATTCTAATTTACCTGCCCTTAAAAATGTCATTTGACAATAAATTGATTATATTAATTTTAAAATCTCACTTTTCATCAATGATTTTTTTTTTTGTGTTTAATGTTATTCAAGGAATAATTTTTGGAAGTATGTAGTGGTGGGATATAAAGAAACCTTCTAAATACAGATAAATGTGTTATTTATTCCATTCAGTGAGTGATTGGGTAAAAAATCTTGTTTACACTTTCTTCAGGTAGTTTTAAAACACATTATAGCTATTTGTTTTGTCATCTATACTCAGCACCCTAATTGCGTAACACACAATCAATCTCAATCTGAATCATTTTGAAGGATATTGCTAATCCATTGCTTCATATTTTCAAAAAATGTGTCATGTGTCTGCTCAACAACGTAAATAACGCAATGAATGTTGTTGAACTGTCAAAATGAAACCGATTCCGATTGATCGTGTGTTACGCAATTAGGGTGCAGGTTAGGTGACATTAAAACCATAAGGCCGCTATCCCACTGGCGTTTTACGAGCGTTGGCGCTTCTCCAACGTCTGCGCAGCGCCAATATTGCGCAGACGCGATGTTAACGCTGCGAGTTTCGAAACTACTTCAATTGGCTACTTCGACGAAAATTACGTAAAAGAAAAAGAAAGTCTAATCGTCAATTTTGGGAAATCCTTTATGTTCCAATCGATTACAAGAGAGTGAATATTTCGCACTGTACTCTAATAATATTATAAATAATTAATCGGAATTTTATAAATATTTTGCGAGACTACATTTGAAGAACTTTTAGAAGTTAGAAGAAGAACACTTTTAGAAGTGATTCAAAATGACATACAGTATTTAGACACTAATCTCAAAGATTCAGTGTCACCAGAAGAGAGGCTTGTTTAAATAACTTTGAGGTATGTAAGAAAAATAATACAATTAAATTTCTCATAAGGGCTTTATATTTATTAAAATACACTGTCGTAAGTTTTACAATAATCAATGTTTGTTAAGACACCAATTTCAGTCGTGGAGACAATTTCACGCGCCCACACAGACAGAGTGGGACAGCGTGGTTGTACCTGTTGCCAAAAAACGCAAGAAACTCGCGACGTTAACGTAGCGGCCTAAATATTAATGCCACTACCTACGTTTAAAAGAGCTTGGGTACAGTTACAATGTGATAGAAATAGCTTGAGAGTAGACACATGTCGGTACTCAATAATAAGTGAACGTAGAACAATAAAGTAGGATACGTCTACTGCACTTTACTATACCTACACTCAGTTTAAATCGATTCTCTTTGTGTGAAGAAAAGTGCTTACATAGCATAGCATAGTGCTTATAATATACCTTTGCACTTTCTTTAAGAACATAGTCATAGCCATATACTCGTAATATGTGGGTGGCGTAAATGGCGGTGTCATCAAACCAAAAAAAGCGTTGTTTCAAATTACAATTACAAAATTATGGCCTTGACGTACGTCAAATAATAACGAGTACGTAATCGTTATTATAACTTGTAACGTTATCCAAGTCTTTGAAACAACGGCGGGATCGACCGAAAGGGTTACCGCTGCCCTGGTACCGAAAGGGCTAAGGAAGGAAGACGGGTGGGTTTTAGTCAGTAAGAGTCTGATTCCGCTGCACCCAGAGCGGGAGGGGTCATTTGATGATTTCCCATCCAAAAAAAAAGCCATATAATATGTATCCTTTACTTACTTCATCGGGTCACTGTCTTTCAATAAATAAGCCGTTAAGTTACGAGGCTTAGAAGATGTAAGTTTCAGTCTGGCTATAACATCTAACAGCAGATATTTTTCTGCAAATATTTAAATCGTAGATTAACTTTTCTGCGTCAAAAGATGGTCGCTTTGCTTTTTCATTTTGTCACCTCCGATACACAATGTTGCAGATACTTTACTTGATTAAAATGCCATTAGTACTGTGTAAAGAAAGAAAATACGTTTATTTGTGGTAAACATGACGCAGAGAAAGAACATAAACACAAAAAATAACAAGTTTGGGGAAAATATGCGTCACATCCACGTAAAACGGCCATCGCTCAGCATAATGCAACGACCCAATGCGATACAGAGCCCCAGCGCTGTTTTCTGCGACAGCCTGGGTTGTCATTATCGTAAAATATAGAACATATTGTATAGTATTTTCTTGCTTTCTTTTCTAAATAACACAATAATAAAGGTTGACTGATAGAAAATACCTATGGCATTAAGTCCGCCCTGTACAGTCACGAGCAAAAGTATGTATACACTCGGCTTTATTCAAAAGCGATTTACTCCTTTATTTTTTAATGAAATTTTATGTTGTTATGAACATAGTATTTTCGAACCCATAGGTTTATCTAATGTGTCGTATTTCCACGTTGCATTCGTTAATTCACGAAAAAAAGTATGTATACACTCGGCTTTATTCAAAAGCGATTTACTCTTTTATTTTGGAATGAAATTTTATGTTGTTATGAACATAGTATTTTCAAACCCATAGGTTTATCTAATGTGTCGTATTTCAACATTGCATTCGTTATTTCACGAAAAAATCGCAATTGAAAGTTGCCAAGTGTTGACATATTGGTGCTCGTGACTGTGCTTGAAGTATTAAATAAATCCTCTTCTTAGCGTGTCGATAGCAATCTAAATGGACTCGGCCCAGAATTCGGCCACTTGTTTGGCGCCATCACCAGCGTCCATCAGTCCCTGTAACGTACAGCTGACAGGATAGGCAGAGCACGATATAAATTTTCCCATCGTTTATGGAACAGCACCACATTTACACTCCAAGGCGGAGTCGTCTATGAATCTCCACCTGAACAGGTTTTCCTTGCTTCGGCACACCTGGGTCCGGAGTCTATTTAAAGACTTCCAGGTTACCCAAGGTAACTCATGTCCTGATGGGAGGTTTTCAGCAGGTGGGACGAAAGGTTTGGGCAAGGAAGCACAGTCTCTCATTAAATAAATAATAAATAAAATAAATACACAATACCTAGTTCTAAATGTTCTTCATTTTGTTTTATTGTTTTCTTCTCAGTATGGAAACTTTTTCGCGATATTTAGTACGATGACGTAATGTAACAATATAAATCTTTGCTTTCCTGATTTGAAAACTAATTGATTTTTGATTGACAAATTGGAAGACTGATAAGATAAACAAAACAAAGAACTTGATATCTTGAGCTAAATTAGCATTTAAGAGATATTTATGCCCTTTTACACTAAATATAAACCGCGATGTTGCGTTCAAAGTAGAAAATCCCATATCAACACCGCGTTTTATTTATGCACTTATTTCGGTGTCATTAGACGATACCTAAATGAGTGCATAAATAATTTTAAGTGAAAATGGGCATTAGTCCTTACGATATGTATACAAAAACAAACATTTTGAGTTCACAGCATAACAAATTGACAATATTCAAACCTTCTAATACTTCAACAGATCTAAAGTTTAATCAAGTCACCGATGACAGAACCAAGCTCGATCGGTTCCGAGGCTAATCTTTCTTTGTACTTGATTAAAAAGTTACTTACGACAGCTATGTCCCTTGTCTGTCTAAACTTCGTTAGATGAACCGCAAAATTTTCTTGGAGGCCTCCAACTTTTGGTATCAGATATTCACGTCATTGCTTGGAAACTTTAAATGGAAATTGAACAGTTATCGAGCCCCTTGCGGCTTTTGTTTCCATATTTTTTACTATCAAAATCATTTATTCAAATAAGGCTGAGAATCAGCACTTTACGCACGTTAAAAATTACAAAAGACAGTCCCCCAAAACGCCCGCCCTTCACCACTTCCTAGTGCTTTCGCTGGGAAGAAGAAGTGGCGCAACAAATTCCCCAGCAGCCCAGCTGTCTGTTCAGTTTGAAAATACTTGATTGTATACAATACTAGGTATGTAAAGTAATTAACGTTACAAGACACAGAGCATTAAATTAAATTATTTGCCATTATGCCACATTGGAACCTATTATGAAGAATTTATTACGTTTAGAGCTTCGTTTTGGACACCATAATGACGTAGTTTACGCAATCAAAGGCTTTGGAGAGATCACAGAAAACTCCAATAGCATTTTGCGAGTATTATAAGGTAGAATGAGATATACCTATATATATATATACTATATATTAAATATATAGATATATTATATAGAAGATAGAAGATACGAGAGTACTATAACGCCTGTATTGCCCGAAGTGTTGGGCAGAGGGGTAGGTACCAAATATTAGTACACCCACATTTCACTAGTTATGTTAAAGCCCCATGTTATAGAGGGAGAGCTTAAGCGATCAGCCGGGCAAAAATCCACCTTTTTTTTTGGGTGGGAAGTCATCATATGACTTCTCCCGCTCTGGGCGGAGCGGGAGGGCGTGTCAGACTTTTACTAACTAAAACCCACACGTTTTGCTTCAGTTGCCTGTGCCAGGGGCCACAGTATCTCTTTCGAACAACCCGCGGCCCTGGCAGGCATCGGCCCTAGCGAACCCCATCAGTTCGTGCTAACATCTCTTTGAGGCGCGCGTGGAATAAAATAACAAATGTCAGAAACTTGTCAAAATGTAGGGAAATTAGAAGTATTTTTGACAGATTGAGACTGAGATCAAACTGTGAACGGTCTTAAAATTACGAGAATTGTCCCTCTGGGCGTCTCCTGCGGTGATTAGGGGCGTGAGGGTGCAGAGATTACCTCACAAACAAATCCACCTCACAGTTTATATATTATATAATAGAATAGAATACTCTTTATTCTGTACATCACTGGTACTTAACAACTTTAAACAGAGAGAAGTGGAAAAAGAGTAGGTAGGCCTTTGCCTTGCAGTGGGACCTCACGGGCTTTTAATTTTAATCATAATTAACTATATGTACACCATAATAATTATAGATAGAAATGTAACATTTTATTAATCCTAACTGATATTATAAATGCGAAAGTAAATTTGTTCGTTTGTTTTCACGCCTAATCCACTGAAAAAATATACTGTTCCCGCGGAAATGAACAATTTTCGACGCTCAAAATTGCTTTACTACGCTAGATGGCGCTACGTGTCTTTCGAATCATGATTGAAATATATTATGACCCGATGTTCTGAGCCGTATTCGAACAAAAAGTACTAGGCTTGCATGAATTCATGATAGTATTTCAATCATTAGTATTATGCTTTTACTAGAATTTGGAATTTAATAGGATTAGATACACAGATAGTTTATTATAGCCTGGATAAGCACATAGGATACTTTATATCCCGGCTTATACGTTTCCGTGGGATAATTTCCGACCTTCATGCGAGCGAAGCCGCGGGCAAAAGCTATTTCGCTTATAAAGCTGTAATGTTTAGTTCAAGGCAAAGTGTTAGTTAGTTAGTTTTCTAGGGAATTAGGTTGAGAATCAGCGCTTCTCGACCGTCAAAATTAAAAAAAGACAATCCCCAAAAACGCCCGCCCTTCAACACTGCCTAGTGCTTTCGCTGGGAGGAAGAAGGGGCGCAACGAACTCCCCGGCAGCACAGCTGTCTGTTCAGATAGAAGATACTTGATTGTATACAATACTAGGTATGAAAAGTAAATAACATTACAAGACACAGAAGATTAAATCAAATTATTTGCCATATGTCAGCGAGCCTCGCCAATATACCAGCAAATACAATAAAACTATACGTACTGATGCAAACAAATAGAAATGCAAATAAAAACTTACTGCCTAAATAAATACCTCCAGGCATTAAGGGCGTGACAGCTTACATATTATGTAAATGTTTGACCAATTTAAAATATTGATTATATATATTCATTGCTGGGTTCTGTTCACATAGCTGTCACTTGAAGTCACAAATGATAAACGAGGTATGGATTTTATTATAATTAATTTTAGAGACGAAATGACCCTGCTATGCCTGAAGTTTCAATCAAATGAAACTGAAATGAAAATGAATGTAAATATTAGTCAAATGCAGACCATTTTAACAGAAATTAAAGCAAACGTTTTACCGCAATTCAAAACTAAACTATAGTTGCTGCACTGTTCAATTTAGTTTCCTATTGTTCAACTTTGATTTCGACTCAATAGATTAACTTTATACTTTCTGCGTTCATTAGAGCTCATTGTGTGTAATATGTTAGATTGGCTGTTATAAATGTAGACTGTTAAATATAAAAAGGTAATAATTACAGTGGTTAAATTATTTTCGCACTACGTTCATACCACTCTCACGTTCTGTTTCACACACACATTCTCACGCTTAACACCATCAAACTCATCATCACATGATCACACACTTAGGACCGGTTGTTTCAAAGACTTGGATAACGTTACAAGTTAACGATTACGTACTCGTTATTATTTGACGTACGGCAAGGCCATAATTTTGTAATTGTAATTTGAAACAACGCTTTTTTTGGTTTGATGACACCGCCATTTTTGACGTATAGGTACGCGTGCACGTACACTCATACTCATTCACAACACATGATCACACACTCACACTCACATTCATTTACATAATAGCTTTTCTTTTTTTCTCAATTTGATTATGTTTTCCTTAATTTTTATTTAGTTTTCTTTGCAACTTAAAGCTTAATATTTTACTTTTATTACCGAACATATTTTTAAAATAAATGTTTAAATGGTAAACCCTCCATATTGGTGCTTAACAGGCTTGCCTAGTTTGGGGCCAATGTAATGTAAATCTCTGTAATCTTTTTAGCAATAATGCTTTTTATTATTATTTATTTAATATAACTACTGGATTTGGCTTGTAGGTAAAATGAACGAAACCCAGAACAAGTTGTAGTCTAGAGATTTTGTTGTTTAGGTACTGGGTATTACATTGTTCTTGGTAAGGCCACAAAAAGTACAATACGCCTAAACCAATAGAAACTAAAGTCTTCCAGGCCGATTTGGGCCATGACGACCAATCACAGCGGAGATGACCCTTTGGCGCGGGAGATATTATAGTGCACAAGTGTGTGTGCAGACACAGGTGCACTCTCTCTTTCCTCTGTCTCATAGTCCGACGGGACGGCAATCCGACACGACCGGACAGAGATCATGCGCAGGGCCAATGCCAATGGCTTAACGTGCTTTCAGAGGCACGAAGGGATCACAACACCAACTCCCAAATTCCGGGTTGCTACTAAGAAATTTCCAATGGAAAAACTCAATAACATTTTGCCCGACGCTCAACAGTCGCGTTTGTGACCACGGGGCAGTCAACACAAAACAACAAGGCACCGGAAACCTTTAGATTCCAACTTTCAACATTGTTCAATAAGAGTAGTGAAACCCGCTACAAATTTACTATTGTTACCTAACAAACTTTTAACATTATATCGTTTTACAACAATGGATTTCCATTCCATTTCCATAAATAGAAACAAACTCGATTTGATCAAACGGTAAGGCTTAAGTAGTTACAAAAGGAAAATTCTTCGTATGTTTTCTTTGAGGTAGCCCAAGCAACGAATGGATTATTCTGGATAACAAAGAGGAAGTTAATCCTGGGCATTATATATATAATTAGACTAGCTGCGCCCCGCGGTTTCACCCGCATAAGTTTCGATCCCGTGGGAATGTCGGGATAAAAAGTATCCTATATGTTAATCCTGGTTATAAACTATCTGTGTGCTAAATTTCGTCAAAATCTGTTCAGTAGTTTTTGCGTGAAAGAGTAACAAACATCCATACATCCATACATACAAACTTTCGCATTTATAATATTAGTAGGATATATACCTACATATGAAGAAGGTATGTGTGTTTCGTTATCATCAGGCATATTTTAATTACTGTGGGCATACTATCGGTAGTGTTGGTTATTGCGCAATACAATAACCGTTTGTAGTTCAAATTAAATTATAATTCTACGGACAAATGAATCACACTAGCGAATCACAGACTGTAGTTACACGACACAACTAGATACGGAACGCGAGAAAGTTTCTAAGCACATGTGTCCGATGATCAAGAGAGTGCTGCACACCGCTGTAGGACTCTCGTCGACGCCCACTAGCTCGGGCTAGACTCTGACAAGCGCCGCCTGGCGCTGGCGTCCCGAATTGTCAAACGAATGACTCCCTTATATATTATATCCTTAATTCGATACCCATACTTTAATAATATTATAAATTCGAAAGTAAATGTCTGTATGTTACCTTTTCACGGCTAAACCACTGAACGGATTTCAAAAAGAATTGGTAAGGAGATGTATGGTATCCTGTGGAATGACATAGGCTACTACTTTTGTTCCAGTAACAGGTTCCCGTAGGATAATTTCCGATATCCCCGCGGGCAGAAGCCAGTAATATTATAAATGCGAAGTGAGTTTGTTTTGCTTACTTGTTTGTTTGTTACGCTTTCACGCTTAACGATTTGGATGAAATTTGGCAAACATCTATGTGTCCATGACCTGGCTAGGACATAAGATACTTTTTATTCGCGTAGTACGTTTCCTTGAAATAATTCCAATCTTTACGCAGGCGATGCCTCGGACAGAATCTAAGGCTACTATGAAACTGCGGGCCGTATCAGAATACCAGCGCTGCGGTATTTATTTAACAAGCATCGCAGCATTATGCTGAGATAAGAACCTTTTTGGCCTCGCCCAGGCCCTTTTTCGGTTGTTTATTTTTATTTTTAATGTAATTTATGAACGTTTTAAATGAACCTTTTTTACTGTTTGTAAGTATTTCCTGTGAGTGTCCCCAAATAAAATATTTTTCTTTCCATTCTTTCTTTCTATCAAACTTTGCCTCCAGCCTTTTCCTGCAAGAGTAGATTAACAAATTCCACGTGAAGAATAAACCACCAAAATTCAGGTCAAAACTTGATTAATAATTAAGGAAGCCAAGGGTTCAACGTTGAAACAGCGGGAACCTGCCTCCGTCTGATTATTTGTTATGTGTTGAATAGCTTTGGGGTACATAACAGGTGTGGTTTGCACGACCTTCTGAATTTATCGTCACTTTCATCTCCTGTTTATGCGAAGGGTACCAAATATAGATACAATAACCTCTGGATATATCTTCAGTATAATAGTAGGATATGTATTTAATAGAACTTCAAATTATTCCCATTTTGCTTTCCTAAAAATAATATTGGACACTAATATGACAGCAGTGATGACCCAGTGGTAACAGCCCCAACTTACGAGTCGACGACGAATACGACGGTCGTGGGTTCGAACCCAGGCAGGCGCTTTACTTTGTGTAAATTCATCACCATTGCTCTCAAAACCGGCGAAGGAAACCATTGTGAGGAGCCGGCATGTCCTAGAATCAAAAATTTGGAGACATGTGATATCTACCAACCCGAACAGCAGTGCGATTCTGTAACCATCTCACCGTGAAAACTTAGGTGAAGTGAGCGTGGAGTGAGCTGTCATTCCAACTAATGCTAGGGATTGACACTATTGACAGCTCACTCTAAGCTCACTTCACCTAACTTATCGCGGTGAGATTTTTACAGAATCGATCGGCTGGGCCCGCGTGGTGGATGACACCCCTCTCACAGAGAGGAGGCCGGTCTCTCAGCAGTGTGTACAGCACTGCGTAGCCTTTTCCCAACTGTGCGTGTTGGGATCGGCTTCCGGTCTAACTGGGTGCAGCTGAATACCAGTATTTTACATGGAGTGACTATCTGACCTCCACAACTCAGTTACTGGGTAATACGATACTCCTAATTAAGGCTGGTTGTCAGACTTTTGGTCTTTTAACTACTCGTACCGACATTTAAAGATCTACAACCGCTTTCTGGCACCCGGGACTAACGGCTTAACGTGCTTTCCGTGGCACAGAGTGGTCTCGTTAATACAGGCTGCTATTATTATCATTCCCTATTATTTCCATAGAAACAATAATACATCCTGCTTGTTTTATTAAATCAAACCGTTTTGAAAACGTTCAGTTTCAAAATCAAAGGCAAGTTTCAATTCCAAGTACATCAAAAGTCAAATGAATATATATTTGAAATTGATATCGTTTGCCAAATTTGAATCGTTTGAAAACCGTATTTGAATACAGGACTTTCGAAAGATGTTAAGGTTATTTATTTATTAAAGAACACCAGCAGCATATATATACTGCTAATGTATAGGTACACAAATTCTAGGTGCACATAACTGTGTATATTTTAGATAAATTAAACCATCGAAAGTGGCCGACAAAACGGGATGCCTGGCCAAAAAACTCTGTGGGTACAACACATCCATCACAGTTAATTGACAAGAAAAAAATAGTGATGAAACCAGACGCACCCAGTGTTGACATAAAAACTATGGCATAGCTGTACATTCACTAGGTAGATACAAGTTTTTTTTATTACCTAAAGCTAACCTAAGACTGCGTTGCGGATAGTGTCCGCAATCCATGTACTGTCAAATAACGTCACTGAAACTTTGTTTATGAATGTAAGCTGGTTTGATACCATTGAGAGCGTTTTGACACCTTAATGTCAAACCTCGCTACGTTATAATACCCCTGTGCCTCGGAAAGCACGTCAAGCCGTTGGTCATGCGCCTGATCTCTCTCCGGTAGTGTCTGATGGCGGTCCCATCAGACTATGATCGTGAAGGATGAGTGAATGCACCTGTGTCTGCACACATACTTATTTTATTTATTTATTTCAGGCCACGCAGCCCCATAGATAAATACCTTAACCTAAACATACATATTTTTACTATAAACCTTCACTTCACTAGCTTGTTCTTGAGCACTACAATATCTTCCTTGAAAGATGGCTAGTCTCCGCTGAGATTTTCTGTTATGGCCGGAATTCAGTCTGGAGGACTATAGTAAGCACCTTAACTGGAAGCGAATATCTACGAGAAAACTAATCAGAGAACAATTTCCGTGGCCCTTCATCCTCTCCCTCTGAGGGGACCGAAAGGTAATTTTAGTTGCGAAACTATGCCATCACCAAGGTGACTTCATTGAATAGTTTCAATATACAAACTGGAGGACGCTTTTAGAACAGTCTATACATTTTATAAACCAATAGCTTCTGCCCGCGACTTCATCCGCATGAAACTTATTGTTCCCCATGCCACTCCGTCGCATCGCATCACCCTCTCGCGCTGTGGCTTCATTTTCGCTTAGTGTCCCTTCTGCCCGGCTCCTAAGGTTCCTAGCGTGATGTTAAATAGCCTATAGCCTACCTCAAGAATTGAGCTATCAAAATGTAAGAAGAATTTTTTAAATCCCACTGGTAGTTCCAGAGATTATCGCGTTCATACAAACAAACAAACTCTTCAGCTTTATTATTAGTATGTACCACTACCAACCGCTTCTGGGAATATGGAACTCGTATATTACGGAGAAGGTACTCTCGTTATCATCAGCCATATTTTAATTACTGTGAGCGTACTATGGGTAATGTTGGTTATTGCGCAAAAAAAACCGTTTGCAGTTCAAATTAAATGATAATTTCACGAAAAATTAATCACACTAGCGAATCACATACTTTAGGTACACGACACAACTAGTTACGGAACGTGGGACAGTTTCTGAGCACATGTTGTCCGTACGATGTCCAATGTCCAAGAGAAGCTCCACATCGCTCTGTAGCGCTCTCGTCGACTCCTACGAACTCGGGCTAGACTCAAGCCATCTGGTGGTCCCGAATGGTCCCGATGGTCCCGAATCATCAAACGTCACGAGCATAAGTATGCATACACTTGGCTTTAGTCAACAGCGATTTACTCCTTTATTTTTTAACGAAATTTTATGTTGTCACAAACATAACATTTTCGAACACATAGGTTTTTGTAATGGGTCGTAGGTATTTCATTGTTATTTTTGTTATTTCACGCAAAAATCGCTATTGAAAGTTTCTAAGTGTTGAAATAACTGACTGCTCGTGGCTTCCGACAAAGATACATACATATATAGATAACACTTTTCGTGTCCGTCTGTGTGACCGCGTTGTTCTTCTAAACTACGTAACGGATTTTGACGCGGATTGCACCACCATTTAGATAACTGATTACCGAAGGGTTTATGTGTACAAAAAATTTATATTAAACTTTATAGAAATCTCGATGTTTTGTCTAGTCGTACAAACCATGCGAAGCAGGGGCGGGTCCCTAGTTAATTTATTAAGCACGTGTATCTGTGACCTGCCGATCGATTCTGTAAAAATCTCACCGTGAAAATTTAGGTGAAGTGAGCTTAAAGTGAGTCAATAGTGTCACTCCCTAGTATTATTTGGAATGACAGCTCACTCCACGCTCACTTCACCTAAGTTTTCACGGTGAGATGGTTACAGAATCGCACTGCTGCTTTAACTGTGATTGAAATGTTATTTTTATTTCAATGTTAAAGTGCGTCGACGACTACAAAGGAAAAATAATTAAAGGAACACTCTGCAAACTACATACGAGAAATAATTTTTCGTTTGTTTTTTTTTTTGCACAACACAGCAGATTGCAATAGAGTGGATAGTTCGTGAAATTCGTTATAAAATTGTATCCTAAAAGATACCCTGAATTTGATAAACTCTTCCGATATCTCGTTTTTCCTAATATTTTTACAGCAGCAACATAATTATGTTGTGACTAATAACCATGTAATGATATTTTGTGGAATGAATGCGAGAAAAAATATAAGCTGAACTTAAGAATAGGGATTAATATTTTTTTTTATATTCTAAGAGTTAAGTTGTTGAGGCTTAGACTAAATACAATTAAGTGATTTTTAAATGAATGAAAAGAAAATTAAAAAAAGACAAAAATATGAAAAACAAAAATAAATGATTTAAGATAAAAATACTACTATAATAGTATAATAATAAATAATAAGGCCTGATTTTTCATCGCCAGATAACTTTTATTCGAGGAATAAAATTGACGTTTGACAGTTTTTTTATGAAATAATTGTCAAAATCTCAAAAGTATTCCTCGAATAAGTTATCAGATGATTGAAAAATCAGCCCTTGCCAGCCCTGGTTTGTCGCAGCGCCAAGAGCTATCAAATAAAATACTTGCTTAGCGATGCTCACTTGGGGGGCAGAACACTTTCGGAGAGACTCACGTTTAAAACATACGCATAACAGCCAGTCTATTCTGTAAAGATCTCACCATGAAAACTTAGGTGAAGCGATCTTGAAGTGACCTGTCATATGATTGGCACTATTGACAGCTCACTTCGCCTACGTTTTCACGGTGAGATCATAAAAGAATAGGCCGACAGAGAGTAATCGCTCATCTCCGTTGCGCACTCATTGCTCGTTGCTCACTTCTCGTTATTCGCTGGCGGTGGGACAGGTGCCTTAAGCTCTGAAAGCAGTGAGTTTCACGTTCATAATTTATGACAACCATTTAAAACAATTTTCTTCAAGAAATGTTCATTAAAAGTATACCTCAATCTGATTCTTTTTTCATAAAAAAATATACGTACGTGAAAGCAGGTTGAAATAAAAGTGGTCTGTTTGAGGAATACCACAGACAAAAGCATGCTTTAAAGCAGCGTTTTTCTCATGTGTTTTATGGGTAGTTCGTTATTAGTTGGTAAAAAAAATACTTTCCTATCGCCTATTTGGCCTCGCAGAACAGGTGGTCGTTGGGGCCGAAAGGTTCTGGAATGGCGACAGCGTACCGAAAGATACGTCTTTCGGTTCCAACAAAGCCTTCCAACGCTACGGTGTTGGAAGGCTTCTCACAAGGTGGACCGATGACCTTGTGAAGGGAGCAGGAATCCGCTGGATGCGGGCAGCACAGAACCGGTCAAAGTGGTGGTGCTTGGCGGAATCCTATCTCCAGCAGTGGAAGACGCTGTGGCTATCTTTGCTTTAATAGAAAATATCGACGGCAAAAAGCCTCCTATCTGAAATTCGTGAAATTCATTATTCCATGGTTTTGATTTTAAAGGTCAAATTCACATGTTTTATTAACTATCTTAACAATTGTAGAAGTTGTTGCTACTTCTCTTAGGGCTGATTTTTCAATCGACAGATATTTTTTATTCATGGAATTTAAAAAAAAATTGACGTCTGACAGTTTTTGTATGGAAGAACTGTCAAAAATTTAAAATTTATTCTCAGGATAAGACTTATTCTATATAAAAAAGTTTGGTGGAATGCGCCCTTAATCAATTTAATAATGAACTTGGCCGTCGATATATTTACATTTGGGTATTCCTATAAAGGGTTTTTACGACAACGAATTCGTTTATTTACTTTTATAAAGAGGTTTTGGGATTCCAAATAAGATTGCTTTGTACTTGGTTTCGGAATTTAATCAATTTGCTTACATTAACATGAATAATATGGTAAAAGAGAAAGAACACATAAACGTCAACTTGTCGACATTGTGCCATAATTTATTATTTCAGGCTCTTTCATCCTTCCTTTGTTTCCTTTGTTGTTCCTACTTGGTGATTCAAAATACACGTGCAAGACATAAGTTCAAGAGGGGCTTGTGGCTAAGTAATAACATCCGCACGGGTCGATCGATCAGGTTAAGCTACACTTGACGCGGTTAGTCCATGAATGGGTGACCATCTTCACATATCAAGACTCCTCCGTGTCTCGGAAAGCACGTTAAGCCGTTGGTCCCGGCTGTCATTCGTGGATCTTCGACAGTAGTTACGGGTCGTCAGTAGCCCGAAAGTCTGACCAGCAGTCTTACCAAGGGGTATCATTTTACCCAGTAGGTAACTGTGGTTTGTTGAGGTCAGATAGGCAGTCGCTCTATGTAAAATACTGGTATTCAGCTGCATGCTGCATCCGGTTAGACTGGAAACCGACCCCAACATAGTTGGGAAATGGCTGGGCAGATGAAGATGATGTAGCGGTATCTACAACGCCACATGCGAACAACGCGTCATACTAACGTCACGCAAATCCTGCATCTCGCAAGCAGAGTTTACCGCGCAATTAGCATATATACAAACTTCCCGACATCAGTCGTTGCGCAATTGCCCGCCAGACACAACACCCGTCTGGTCGGAGGATCCTCCCTTTTCTATGGAGGATGAGTGAACTTTTGTAGTGAGAATCCTTTTGGGTACTTTTCCTATTGACAGCTATGCGGATGAATTTTTTGATGCCCCTGATTATTTCCCCTCCTTTTTATATACTTACATGTAAAAAGGAAAAAAAAAAAAATTACGTAGAAATAATTATGACTTGGCTTTTTCGCTCAAAGGTCAAAGGGCTCTTTATTTTTGTTTAGGCATGGAACTTTACTGGAGCATACGTTACGCATACGTTAAGTCTTCCCCTTGATACCGCATAATTTGTTGACTTAAACACACACGTACACGTACACGTACATACATACATAAGCTCACATCTTGTTCCCATGTTAAAAAAATAAACTACAAAACGCCACCGGCTACGATCCTTATAATACTTTTTATAAATAAACGATTTATTATTATTATTTTTTTATTTTATTTTATTATTATACTCCTTTTGCCTCGTTTACGTTCATACATCTGATTATACCCGCACGCTGGTTTTTTTATCTTTATTTAAACAACAATAACACAAAGAATCTATCTAAATACCTCTTAGACCAAACATCAACTTAGTCAGTAGACTTAAAACGAAGACTTACAAATCTTAAAAGACTTTTAGCAGCGTCAGACAATGGCACAAAAGCAAAAATCTCATGAAACAATCCTATGTTATTTTTATTTAATTGTACATAGATCTTTTATTAATTTTTCCCTCTCCAGTCTGAAAGCGGACACATTCCGTCAACAAATGCACAACGTCTTCTACTTTACCACATGTCTCCCAGTTTGGAGAGATGCACTTTTTCATGAGTAATCCAAAATTGTTGAGAGGCATGTGTCCAGATCTCAATCTGAGAGCAGTTACCAATAATCGTCTACTTAACTTACCATTAGTAAACCAAGATACACGGGGAGGTTCAGAAGCTATCGTCTTAAACCAAATACCTTCAGTTTTAGACATCACCCAAAGTTGATTACATTTATCCTTATATTTTGGCAACATTTCTGAAAAATTCGGTTTAATATCCAAATCACGCCCTTCAAAAATTCCGCACGCTGGCTGCAAGTACTACGCGCTCAGGCGCGTAGTACTTGCAGCCAGCGTGCGGAATTTTTATATAGCGGCCTTATTGGTGATATACTTCAGAAAGGTCAGCCTTTCTGAAGTATATCACCAATAAGGCCGCTATATGTCTACCAAAGGGGAAGCCCTTGGAGGACATATGTAGTGATCTTATTCTTGACCTACAGGCGTTTCCACTCACATCTGCCTAATACCTGACTTACGTAATGGGTAGTATAGATCATGACATAGGGGTCGGACGACAGAGGGAACATGGGCAACGGCGACGTAGAACCGCGCGCGAGTGGGGGACGCACCGTGCGCCCCAACCCCGATTTAGTTCTAAGAATCAATCCAAAATCTACCGGCGATCGAGTACTACCTCAGGCAACATCTCAGTTAAGCGGCTTTTTTTTTTTTTTATTTTTTTTTTTTTTTTTTTTTTTTTTTTTTTTGGCCTATAGTTTTATTTGATTTTCAAGAATTTTGGATTATAAGACTGTTTGAACATCTCTTAGTCATGATAAAATGAAATATTACATTAGAGGTTTGTCATGCCAGTCTCAAGCTGTCTATATTAAATTATTCCACGGGCTGATTTTGACGTACAAGATATTTCGTTGTTTCCTTTGAAAAAGGACTCTTGAATTATATTTTCCGCTTCTAAACTACAGCTTAGCGTTTCTTCCTTTTAGTCGGTCTTACTAGATCAAAAAGTAAGTTTTTTTTACATATTTTAAGGTCTTTGACCCCACCGTCAAGACCCAGGATCCATCGCCCTATTGCTATCTATCATGTTTTTTGCTACATTGTACTGATATTGAATTTTATTATAAGTTTTACGGACTTTACTTTTTTGTAAGGCAGTTTATTGATAATAATGAAACATACTTTTTGAGGAATATCATAATAAAATGATAATGAGTGATAATAAATTGAGGTAGAGCACTTTGTCTATATCTTTAATGCATATCATTAACACATTACAGAGTCACTCTAATTGCGAAAACGTTAAGAGGCTGAGAGACGGAGACGTCTGGCTGTTTGTTTCTATGAGTTTAAATGTTTGTAAACGCACCAACGGGACAACGGTTTAAAAAAAAGAAAACAAAAATGTTGCTCAAAAGTTATTCCTTGATTTTCCGAGTTCAGTGAAGAAAAATAGTGTTAAATTTTTCAATATTCTCTAAGTAAAACATGAGACTTCCTTACAAAACTAAATTACCTAGGGTAAGGCTACTTCCTTATCCTTCGTTTATTATTAAGCTCGCTAACAATACAAAAGGTAATTGTCTCATTAGTGACAGTAAGTTGAGCTCTTATTACGCTTTACCGTTTCATTGAGCTTAAATGGGTAATACAAAAGCTATACGATTTAGGAACGGCATCTTTTATAGCCAAGGAATCGTATAAGCTGCGTTAAGACGTTTGTCAAATTATACAGAGGAATAATTTTGATTTTTGTTTTCTTTAAGATTTGGAGAATGGCTACTGTTGAAAATATTAATAGCTGCACCCTGCGGTTTCACCCGCATAAGTTTCGATCCCGTGGGAATATAGGGATAAAAAGTATCCTATATGTTAATCCTGGTTATAAACCATCTGTGTTCCAAAATTCATCCAAATCCATTCAGTAGTTTTTGCGTGAAAGAGTAACAAACATCCATCCATCCATTCATCCATCCATACATCCATCCATCCATCCATCCATTCATCCATCCATCCATCCATTCATCCATCCATCCATCCATACAAACTTTCACGTTTATAATATTACTAGGATAGCTTAAAATGTTGAAGAATTTAGGAACACGTATTTGCCTTCGTATTTGAAAGCCTATAAGTAGAGGGTGGCAGGGACATCGACGCCTAACATAAATAATTATATTAAAAAAAATGCTGTTTCATACATTTCGACCGCGTAAGTATTGAGCTTTTGTATGAAACAACCGATATTTTTTTAAACTTCTAAACGTATAAACTTATGTAAAAATTATACGTTGTAGTCTGTCTAGAATCATGACAGTTTGTGTGTCAATGTCCCTGCCAATCTGTATATTTGTAACCTAGAATTACGTTTCATACTTTTCCGTTTCATTCGAATTTTAAAACAAATAGTCGTAGGTATTTAATTCCATTTTCATTTATCCATTTTATTTTATCTTTTGTAAGATTCGTCCCACTTTTCAACAAAACCGTACTTACATTGATAGATTGGAAGGACTATTCCTAAAGAAAACAACGTTCTAACAAGATAACGATAAGTTAGAAAGTCAGGCGTCCCGGGTATCCTGGGTTATCCAGTCTAAAGCCGTTAGGTTCTATCGGAAATCCATCACGCGTGTGAAAGGTTTTGTATCTACTACCTACTTGATCAATACTTTTCTGGATATTTACCCGTTCTCTTTTGTTTTTTATTTGACTTTTTCTATGTCAATCTGTTGGTCACAATGTTTTATTTTTACTATAGGTACCCTGTCCGTTAGGTTAACCGTTTTTTGACAGCTGTCTTAGAACGTACATATTCCAGATTACGTAAAAGTTAACTTTAAAATGCGTAATAAAATAAATATATAAACTGCCTTATCTTATTGAATTATCTTATTTAGGGCTTCTTACATACATTATAATACCGTACGTGTATCAATCAATGTATTGTGTGCTGCTGCAATTACTAGTTCCATCTGTCAGAAAACGGTTTACCTAATGGACAGTGTATAGTGGGAAAATCAGAAGAAGGAAAACTAAGATTATTTTCGTTCAAAAATAATGGATTGCTGTGATCCATATTTTGTCTTTTTTACAACAATGACACAGCAGTGGTGGGCGGTGGCCCAGTGGTAACATCCCCGTTTTAGGAGTTGTAGGTCGCGGGTTCGTACCAATGCAGGCGCTTTAATTTGTGTAATTTATTTCATCACCACTTCTCTTAAAAACGGCGAAGAAAAACATCGTGAGGAAACCCGCATGTCAGATGCGTGTGTCATAATATGACATCTAACAACCCGCATTGGGCCCGCCTAGTGAATTAAAGCCCATTTCCTTTCACAGAGAGGAGGCCTGTGCTCCAGGCGGGGGGACATTATAAGCTGATTATGTTATAACAATGATTTCAAAGATGTTGAAAGAAGCCATTAGTCTTAGGTAGGTACGCACGGCTACACATCAAGCTATACATAACCAGTATAAGCTGTCTTCTGATTGTACGAAAAACCTATACAATGCGATGTCAGCTAAAACTGGAAATGAATAGCTTGATGTGTAGCCGTGTGTACCATGTGCGGCAAGAAGAGAAATATGGATTTATCATTAATATTAAAAGATTGTTCGCACAGCAAAAATGTGCTTGCCCTAATAAGGTACTTAAAAAGTTTCCTTAGAGCCGGATCGACATCTGCGAACCTGGGGGTCTACTCCGAAGTAGTATCGGCCGAATGTTCGGCCATTTCCTGCTACGAAGTTACTATTTGGTTCAGTCGGTCCCGATCCTGCACTCCTACACTCTTTCGGATACTGACTATGGTCCCGATCCAACTGAGCCGATCCGAACTTTTTTCGAATTTTTCAATAATATTCGGTTCGGCCATGTGTCGGTCCGATCCGAACATTCGCACTTTGCACTTCGGAGTAGACCCCCAGCACTAACATTGCTATTCACGTGCATCAGGAACACATTATCGACACGTTTGGACATGTTCGCGAGCCGTTCACGAGTGGTTCGCGCGCAATTTCTACCTAATATTTACGACTTACTCATACAGTATTTTTATCTCACAAAGCTACGCGCGCTTAACTTGTGTTAACCAAGTGTACAAACTCGCTGTGAATGTGTGCGTAAATACGACTAGCGTGAGCACATAACACACACGGACGGTACCGAAAACTCCTGCGCTTGACACAAATCGTAGCGTGTTTGTACAGACGCCAGCACATCAAGCTACTACAATCTGTCAAATTTCTTTAATAGATTTTCAACTTTATTCCTAACGTGTTAAGGTTCAGGGTTGATTGGGAAAATTTGAAAGTTTCGGGTAGCTTGACCTGCTGGCGTCTGTACACTTGTGAGATAAAAATACTATAGGCTTTTATTGGTACGCAACGCAACCGTGTCCATACTATGTATGAATTCGATCCAAATTTGTGCACGTGCGCTGCACGTGTGCAGGTCAACTAGCTAACAAATTAGCTTAATCCGGATATTAACAAGATCAACCTTGCGGTATTCGGTGACACATAACTTCCTTGTTTATATTCTGGGCGTAATAACCCAGTTACTTACAGTGTTTACTTCTGACTGTCAGTAATTATACGGGAACCTAACCCAACTACCCAAAATAATTCTGACTAAAATGTAAGTGGTCGTTCTGTTTTCGGGTCTACCGTTCATGTTCCTAATTAAACCGTTAAAATTAATTTGTCTATCCTTTTGGTCCCTTATTAAAAGAAATGTCTACATGATCTGAGGTAGGCACTGTAGGCTGGTAGATATTCAATTATTAGATTTTATTATTAGTCGTAAAGGTCAACCTTAATTGATTTGGTCTTACTACATAAATCACATAAATGTACGTGAACCTACATGGTTAGGTAAGTAGTTAGGTACTGAGAATATATATAATTCTTAATTATCTATTTAATTCTTTGGTTTGTTGTTTCTGATATTCATTGACTGCCTTGGTGGTTTACTGGTCCAGTCCGATTCAAGCTATATCTCGGCTCGGAACATGAGGCGAGTCGCTGCGCAGTAACAAATTCACGTGTCAGCGGGGGAGGGGGGAGGTACTGCGCAGCCAGTAGTGCACTTCACAGAAGCCATAATGTTTTTAATCGGACTGTAGAGAGCGATTGCTGACTACGAGGTTCTGCATTTGATTGCCAAACAGGCGAAGTAGTATTGAGTTTTTTCTTTAAATTTCTCAATACCTAAAATATGAATTTACAAAGTCTGGAATAGTCTGAGTCTTTAAAGATTCTGAATTTAATGAGTCCCATTGCGCCTAAAACAAAACTTTCTTGCAATACAGGTATCTGTGACGAATTTAAATGAGCTATATTTTGGATCCCTTAATTGTCGAGGTGCCACGAGATGCTTCAAGGACAGGCAGAAAGTTTAACAGTAAAATAACAAACGGTTTACATTTTACTCTGGAGGTTATTTATGTATCAAACAATGTAATACCGAAAAGATTATTCGTCCTGTCAAAATTACCTATCACTATGTATTCAGTGCTCCGACTAGGTAGCCGGAGCGGCTTCTTAAATCTTTAGGCTACAATCACGGATAAAAAAAATTCGGAGCTAAGTAGGTAGTGAACGACTTGAACTATCGAGGTTAAAGAATGAAGTTTGTTAGCTGAAAAACCAAAACCATTTTCGCTGCATGGTGACAGAGCATGACTGAAGGTCATGGACATACGGCTACAGCACACTCCAATGGAACACTATGTTTTGCCATACTGCACATTTATATGGTAACTCGACAGATTTATTTGCATTTTATCACAGAGGACCTTCGCCCGTAGCTCACATATCACATTCCAATTACTGAGAGAGCGCATCTCTACATCTTTATTGAGTGAAACTATATATTTACTGGCAGAAAACAAAAGGCCGTTAGATTTTACGACAACTCCATACCCGTAGATCCTGGCTTCCACCCAAGGAAACGGTAAATATTGTATGTCCTTGCTACTGTTACTTCAATTTATTCCAAGGTAACGCGGATTTGTTTACTAGACAAACCTGCAACCCAATTGCGTGACATACTATCAATCACAATCTTAATCATTTTGAAGAATATTCCTAATACATTGCTTCATATGTTCGAAATTTTTGTCTGCTCAACAACGTAAATACCGCAATGAATATTGTTGAACTGTCAATATGGAAGCCATTGCTACTGATAGAATGTTAGTAGTTGCTATCTTTAGGTAAGTTTTCTCGTTGCGACTTTTTGCCCACATCTACCGGCGTAATGCGGCCGCGGTTTGGAACTGCATGAAGGCGCTGCTGAAAGCTTTTCCATTTTATTACTAGCAATCAATTGCTGTTCGTTTGTCTCGCTAAAACTCGAGAACGGCTGGGCCGATTTAGCTGATTTTGGTTTTGAAATGTTTGTCGTAGTCCAGGGAAGGTTTACATGGTCAGAAAATATGGAAAAAGGAGTAGGGTAGGAGTAGGGTAAGAGTATGGTAGGAGTAGGGTAGGAGTAGGGTAGGAGTAGTGTAGGAGTGGGTAGGAGTAGGGTAGGAGTAGTGTAGGAGTTGGGTAGGAGTAGGGTAGGAATAGTGTAGGAATAGTGTAGGAGTAGGGTAGGAGTAGGGTAGGGGGTACGGTAGGGGTTAGGATATTTATATAGCAAAACAACGTTTGCCGGGTCAGCTAGTCTTCTAAAAACAAAAAAAAAAAAATTAAAAAAAAAAAAAATTGCAAGTCACTCTAGTAAAATTCTACGTCGACTATACAAGCGAAATTAGGTTTTTTTATGTTATTAAACAGTAATTCAACTAAAGACAGCCTAATTTTATCTGCTTAACATTCTGGCCACAGAAAAGGAAACAAAAGTGCGAAGGCAAAAAATGTTACTTAATCGTTTTAGCAATTTTGTGTGCAAGGCTAATTTGGCCTTTTCCTCAAACCAAGGTACAAGGTCAGAAGGCCATGAAAACATCCCCATTTCCACGATAATATGACAAAATTATTTGCTACGTGACAGAAATGTTACTAAAACTGAGTTGTGGTGTAACGTTAAAGCGTGAAATTAGAAACCTCATAAATAAAGATGGTCGCGTCGATTACGCAAAAGTTGAAAATAATAAAACGTCGAACGTGATCTGAATAGCGTGAGACGACAGCTGGGTGGCTTATTTATTACTAGAGAAAAGACCTTGCGGTCGAAACACGGATTAAAGCCGTCTGGAAAAATATTGGCTGTCCCATGTTGGGTGCCAAAATGAATTTGTTGTGGGTAAAATAAATTGATATTTTGTAGCTTTAAATAGTTTTAGTAACTGGAGGATATTTTTTCAATATTTAGGTAATTCCTCAGGGGGTCAGATATTCCTTAGGGAATGAATATGCCCCAACTTTAGACATGTTAGGCTGCTTTAAGCATGTCAAGCTTCATTAGGTTTACGCCCAAAAAAAAGTTAGATTAAACTCTAGACTGATAAGCAATTTTAAAATTGATTATTATTCTAGCGTCTAGATTGAGATTGCTTAGATTGTATTTAATTAATAAGGACCTGGTTTTTTTAATAAAGGAATTAAAAAGGAATGTCTAGGTCGTTCTAGGTTATGCTTTCATTGAGTAGGGTCGTAGTCAAGTCATTTGATTACAGACAGACCTTTAATTACAAAAAGTAAGCAGCAATAACAAGTGATGATGGCTAATATTTGCCTCTATTCATCATCATCATCATTTTAGCCGAAAGACGTCCACTGCTGGGTATAGGCCTAAGCACCTCCACTTCAACCGGTTCTGTGCTTCTCGCATCCAACGGGTTCCTGCGGCCTTCACAAGGTCTTCGGTCCACCTTGTGGAAGGCCTTCCAATGCTACGTATTTTGCCTCTATTGGTTTTATTATAATCAAAGGCAAATAGTCAGATAGGAAACGCCGACCTCATCTAGTTTTAAAATATGATTGACGTGTAAAAGTGTTTGTACAAACCTACTTACAAAATAAAATCATTTATCATTTATTTATCATTTATAAAATCATTTATCATTTAAATATACTACAGCAAATATCAAAGATGTTATCACGATATTCCGTTCCGTCATAGTTAAAGTTTCTCAGTTACGCAAGATAAACTTTTCCGCGGGTATACGAGAAACGCGGGTCGATGACTCCTTATCGCAAATCTAGAACTATTTTTATAGGATAAAATAGCGATTCCCGCGAATTTGCTTGAGTTTAGTTTGCGCATGAATCTACGTAATTTACCATTTCATTACATTTAGTGGAAGGATTCCCACCTATTATTCTTTGGAAACTGAAACGTTTCATTTACATTCATTTATAAAAAACTGAAACCGTAGACTAAACTTTTTTACAAAAAGAAAACAACCGACTTCCAAAAAAAAATACAGAGCAAAAGGCACACCGACGTCCAAAATCAAAGTGTTTTCTCTCTCGCAGTGTTCTTTCTGAAGTCGGTTGTTTTAAAGGCTGATTTTACCAACTCCAGATAATTTTATCCGAGGAATAATTTTGAATTTTTGTCAGATTTGATTTTTTTCAGACGTCAATTTTATTCCACAGGTAAAAAAAATTGAAACATCAGCCCTTAGTATAAGTAATAGTAGCGAGTAGTGAAGTGAGGCTCTAACGTAATGATAAAAATAGAAAATATTTTATTGCCATCGCCCTAATTGCGTAATCTAAGTCTAATCTATTTTTTTTAATTTATTTTTTTATTAGCCGTTAATGGCCACTGCTGGGTAAAGGCCTACTCTTCTTCCACCTCTCTCTGTCCAGATCTGCCAAGGTCCAATCTTTATGAAAGAAGTCCAGCTCATCCCGCCATCTCCGTCTGCGCCTGCCGCGATGTCGTTTGCCATTAAACGGGACCCACTGGGTCGTATGTTTGGCCCATTGATCGTCTGACATGCGGCACATGTGTCCAGCCCAATTCCATTTAAGCGTGGCAGCTTTCCGAGTGACATCAGTTATTTTAGTGATGGAACGGATTGTTGTATTCTTAACCCGGTCCACAAGTTTAATACCCAGAATATTCCGTTCCATAGCTCTCTGGCAAACCTCGAGGGTGGACCTCTGCTGAATTTTCAAAGATCATGTTTGAGAACCATACGTTAGGATGGGAAGAATACACATGTCGATGAGTCTTCTCTTGAGGGATAGAGGAATGATGGGTATTTCATGGCCCAATTGCTCTTCTTTCAGGCATTTTCGGTGCGTCTTGCAACTTCTTTGTTTTGTCTTGCCTGGAAAGAGGTTATTTTGCCAAGATAGAGATACTCATCGACATATTCCATCTCCCCACCCGCCACGGTGATCCTGTGATGCACGCTGTTCGTCTATCTATCAATCTAAATCTGAATCCGAGCAGCAACGAGCAGTAATACAGTACGCAGGTTCCCAAGTTAATAGCTAGTTGAGACGACATAAGTAGCTTAAAGTACTACTTACAGGAAAGGTACAATATATTATTTGACACAACCCAAACTAGGCAATATTAGTCTGTATCTTGGGGCTCGGGGTATAAATTCCAGTGTGGAAAATAGAGAGGTGATTTCAGGTATGGAATTTATCGCCTGTCTGTAATCAAATGACTTGACTACGACCCTACTCAAGAAAAGCAAAACCAAGAACGAGCATAGACATTCTTTTAAATCATTTATTAAAAAGAACCAGGTTCTTAATAATTAATTACAATCTAACCAATCCCAATCTAGACTAATAGGCTATTAATCTAACTTTTTTTTCTTTGGTTCTTTGGTTTAACACTAACATGTCTAAAAATTGGGAAAAAGGTATGAAAGATAATGAAAAAATATATTCCAGTTACTAAATCTAATTCGTTTAATTACAGGTAAAAAGAAGTTTTCCCCAACTTGCACGCTTAATCCCATATATATTTTTTTAAAGATAACTGAGCGGCAATTCTCGTAATTTTAAGAACGTTCACAGTCTGATCTCAGTCTCAATCTGTAAAAAAACCTCTTATTTACCTACATTTTGACAAGTTTTTGACATTTGTTTGTCGCTGAGATTTTAAATTACGAGAATTTGCCTTCTGGTAATATTGTAGTGCGTAGATGATTTAAAAAAAATGGTTAATACTCTTTTTCCCTCAACCCTTAACTATTTACATAATGAGTAGTCGAACTATTGTTTTTTTCGAAATTGGGACCGTGTCGAAATAATTAACTGTCGAAATTCAGTATGACTCAGTATGACGAATTCAGTATGATGATTCAGAGTTTTGAGAAAAGTGATAATTAATGATGAATTCTGGGAAATTTTCAAAAACATAAAAATTGTTTTTCTCGAATCTCTAGGCTTCATGGGGTGCTTAATTGTTGCAAATAGGCACGCTATCAGGTCCTGGAAGGAAAACGTCAACTACCAAGCCACCGGGCATACAAGGTGTTGTTTTGCATCCTCGTCAAATTTCAGGAGGCTGTTATGAAAGACATAAATAATCAAATAAAATTACGATCCCTGGTAAATAATGAATACATACTTGTTTTTTTAGTTATTTAAGTTTGACAGTATTTCAGAATACACCACTTTCAAAGAACAGAATCATGTTTTGGTATCGTATAAGCGGCCGCGTTTTTATGTGTGTGTAAAAGGGCAGTTACAGTGTGGTCACACAGGCCGCGTTTCAAAATGCGTGTCCCACACATGCCGATTTCCGAAAAATAGAAAAAAAAACCTGCTTATTTTATTATTGATTCGTGTCGAGAATCAGTAGCATAGTTACCTCTTTGAATTTGACGAGGATGCAAAACGACACCTTGTATAACAGACGAACTGAAGATCTCCTCCTTCTATGAAGTCAGACACGTTTGGGGCTTAGTACACCTACGCCGCGAAAATAACAATAGGAAATCGCTTTACGAATCCCGCTACGAAACAATACTACATTATGTCGCGATTCGAGTAGCGGAACATTATTAATTTCAAATTTCTATGGTTTGACTCTTATGGTTTCGTGGCGACCCGCCTTGAACTTTCTGAAAATATCGCACGTGTAAACATTTGCTGTTATCCTGTGTATCCTATATTCACGGTCACAGGCTAAGCCTTGTTCGCAACCACACACGTATCAGAGATATATGTACATTAATATACTATCACCTAGGTAGAATACTAATGTATATTCTGATTTTATCACTTATTAAGCGCATTTTTTTTGTTCACAGCACAGGTCCGTTCCTGTATGGAGTATTGCAGCCAAGTGGCTTTTGCCATAAGTATGGGATGGCTCAGCAAATTATCAGCTTGCTGCACTTGACTCAGTGGAACGCACAGCTAAAAAGCTTATAGATGACGAGACGTTGGTGGCTACGCTGAGCTCTTTGTCGTAATGTGGCGTGCCTGTCGGTCTTTTACAGACTGTACTTCGGGGAGTTTGCGCAGGAGCTCCACGACCTGATCCCACAATCGCCCTTTTACTACCGGACTACCAGATGTACTGCAGCGTACCATCCACACTTGGTTGATATCCCGATCCACACACGCCGCTTCCCACCCTACATTAATTTGCTGTGTTATAGCTATTTCATTGATCTGTCCAAAAATAACAGTTGTGATTTTAATACACGGCCTAGTATAACCCTTTACTATGAATAACGACAAACGCAATTTTACTTTGTAAATGGGCATTGGAAACCAATAAAAGCCTAGTTGTAAAAGCCGTATACAAACTCAAACGTTTTATGCCTGAACCACATAATTTCATGGTTCAATATCAAAGTTTTCACAAATTCGTACCTATTTGTTGTTTTATAGCCGATTTAACAATGTTTTAGCCTCTAAACGGGTTACGGGCACTTTAGAGTTGTTTTTGCTGCCATGGGAACAACTAGTAAGAAAAAAGTACGGAATTTTACAACCCACTTGGCAATTTAATGTATTATTTAAAGATGTAAAAGTTAAACTGGTTTATACAGGGTAAGTTTTAGTGGTAGTAAAACTTACTCCGCCCGCACCGCCCACCAAAGTGAGTAGAGCGAGCGACTAAAAACAAGTTGCCGAGTACCGAGCAGCAAGTGCGCGACGGTGCGTACTCTATGGTATGCGTATGTACCAAGCGTGTCTCGCGTTTTCCGCCCGTCAAACGAGCCTCGCTGAGCAAATATTCTCTTTAAAAGCTCTTGTCACTGCGACAAAAAAAAAACTCGCCGGCGGTGTAAACAAACAAAAAATAATAAAAAAGATTGAAAGAAGAAAAGTTACATGTAGGGGACGATGGGGGAATTGCGGACGCGGGGTAAATACGGACTAACATATATCTACACTATCTCTGCCGCCCGCGTCCCGCCGCCGCGATCACGCGTTACGTTCCGCCATCTTTAGTGCCCACCAAACATTCCCGACAGACAGCTGCGCACACGTTTGAAGGTAATGAAAATTTTACATTTTTTGTGATTTGGATGTAATTTTTGGTACTAACTATTTTGAGTGTTATTCAAAAAGAATAAGTGTCAGTAAAAAAGTCATATTTTCTATCGATTGCGATGTTAATGACGAGTAAATAGTACAACCGTTTGCCTTGATGAATTTTGTTAACCTAAAAATTTTGTTGTTTTACTTTTTCTAATTCGTTTGGGTCAATTGCGGACGATGGCCTGGGGTAAATACGGACGTCCGCAATTACCCCAGTATCTGTCAAAACCTATAGCAATATTTCTATATTCCAGATGCCTCGAAAATATATTAAGAAAAAAGGACCAGCTTACACCATTGACACTTTACAAAGAGCTGTGCAAGAAATTAAAGAGAACAATACTCCTTTTTGACAGGCGGCAGAGAAGTATGGCATTCCCAGAGCGACCCTTTTTGATCAAGTGAAAAAAGCCTGTGTTATCACCATGCCAAAAAGAGGAAAGAAGTCAGTTTTTAATGAATCTCAAGAAAACGAACTGGTCGAATTCATTTTAAAATCTTGCAAAGCCTTCTTTGGGATAACAATTCCTACCGTAAGAAAAATAGCATTTGATTTTGCCGCTGCTAATAACATAGCAAATGACTTCAGTAAAGATACCAAAATGGCAGGTATAGATTGGTATTATAATTTTATGGCGAGACACCCTAATAACTACCCTAATAATAACTTCGAAGACCAGAAGCAACTTCAATAAATAGAATCACAGCATTTAATCAAGAAGAAACAGACATATTTTTTGAAAATTTAAAAACACTTTTGAAAGTTTTGGTGATATGTTTGCATCAGTCTCTCTTGAACAACGGATACAAACAAATACCAATAATTCAAGCCAAAATGAGTCCCAGAATTAATCTCAAGTGGTCTGTGATGCTGCCAGTCAAAATATTTCTAATCCAATAGAATCTCAGGAAATATTTCAGCTTTCCAATAATGACGCTAACTTTGACGATTTAAACGAAACAATACCTACGTCTGCATTGGTGGGTGATGTTAGTGAAGCTGGTGTTAATCAAAGTATAACAAGTCAAACTTGTCCATCTCCCTTAGTACGACTTAGTGATGTAGTGGAAGTACCAACTCTAAAACCTACTCGTACAAAACGATCAGTTAAAAAAAACACTCCACTATTTTCACCAGCACACCGGAAAAAGTAAACCTAGAGCAAAAAGAACAAAAGAAAATAGAAAAAAAGAGAAGGAACCTAGAACAAGAAAAGACCAAAACTACAAACAAGAAACCAAAAAACACTAAAGAAAAACGACCAAAAGGTTTAAGAAACTTAAACAATTTTGAATGTGATAAAGAAAATGATGAATATTTCTGCATTTATTGCCAGGAAAAGTATTGTGACCCACCCACCGAAGACTGGATTATGTGTTCAAAATGTAAAAATTGGGCACATAAGAATTGCAGTGCTGGGTCTTCTTCCAGAGGCTACGTTTGTGAATTCTGCAAATGAAATGGGACCTCGTCCGTAAATACCCCATGTTGTCCGCAATTAACCCAGCACTGGTCCGTATTTCCCCCAAGAGCTAAGGGTAATTACGGACATATATGTTTTGGTTTTTGATTAAAATTTACTATATGTTGATTGATCTCATATAATAATTAATGTTGATTTGATAGGTAAACAACTATAGTTCAATTATTAATAAAGTCAGACCGATTATTATTAATAGTTTGAGTTTTATTTGTGATTCCGCTTAAGCGTCCGCAATTCCCCCATCGTCCCCTAACCGGGATCTTTTCTTGAGCGAAAAAATCGTTGATCTGCTGGTTCCTCGAGTGGTGGGACAGGTGTCTTATTGCTATGTTTCTGTTTACATAGTGTCGATTAAAAACACGAGAGTTATTTTAACTGTGATTATTACTAGGCGAAGGTGACCTACCTCCCTAAAAAAATGCTAAGTAGTTTCGTTTTGATTAAATTCAAGTGAAAAAACCAATCTCGAATAACGACATTTGATGGGCGGCTGAATCGGTTTGAACCATCGATTCCAATTATCTAGAATCGATTTAATAAGGTCCATAGTGATATTCAAATATTGAGTATATTTTTACTTAGAAAATCAATAGTTTTATTATCAACAGCCAGCAAACGCTATTAATATCAACGCTGTAAAATATAAACTGCTTGTCAAAATTCAGTGTCACTAGGTCGACCTTTTCAGTTTATACAATCGTTTGCAGAAATTGCTTCTTCATAGTTAATTAAATACCCATTTCAAGTTATTATTTTCATCAATAATTGGAAATTTATTTGTGTCTATCTATCTGTACTAATAATAAAGCTGAAGAGTTTGTTTGTTTGAACGCGCTAATCTCTGGAACTACCAGTCAGATTTGAATATTTTTTTTGCATTTGGTAGCCTAATTCATGAGGAAGGCTATAGGCTATTTAACATCAAGCTAGGACTCCTAGAAGCCGAGCAAAAAGAAAAAAAGTTAGAAGGAACCTTAAGCGAAAACGAAGGCGACGAATGGGAACAAGAAATTACACGCGAACAAAATCGCGGGCAGAAAGTACTTTTTGATATAATTTCTCGCTGTATCTATGTTTTAGATTTAAGGCCAATTTTATTTATTTAGTTTTAGATTTTAGTTTTAGGGCTGATTTTTCCAGTCATCTGATAAGTTTATTCGAGGAATAGTTTTGAAATGTTGACAGTTATTTCATACAAAAACTGTCATGACATCAATGTTATTCCTTGAGTAAAAGTTATCTGGCGATGGAAAAATCAGCCCTTAAACTCATAATATCTCACGTTACTTTAAACTTATTTCTTTTGTGTTCCCTACTTAGTAATTAATTTTAGAGTACCTATAGTGCTTGTGGCACAATTATTACGTTTATGGGGCATGTGGTAGGACATTTTACTTAAATTAACCACAAGTAAAGCGAGCGCCTCGTCATAAAATAAAAATAATGAACTCTCTGTATTGTGTCATTAGTTTCTAAGTCGTATATAGTTTAGATTTTTTTTTGAGTTGACTCTTCACTTTTGCTAGGATGTAGACATTATTTATGACCTATTCAAATGCAAAATTAGACAAAGTTTCAAGACGTGCTTTATCGGGTTTTAGTGTGAGCTTGCTGACGCTAAACTAGATTATTTTATGTTTTCAGGCTTCATTTATGAATTTGTATATGGTAGTAGTATGAGTACCATATGCAAAACAGCGTAAATAGGGGTGACTGTTTGTAATGTATCGTATAAAGTTTTGTATGCAGGTCTGGCATGTCAGATAGTACAACCTGTCCCAGCATTAACGCACACCACCAAACACCCACACACCAATAATACGAACAAGACAAGTACCATAGAACAGCACAAGAACAAACTACATAGTGAAGTACTACTTTATGTATAGTGAAAATATGTATTTTTAGGTTAAGGTATTTATGTATAGGCCTGCGTTGCCTAAATAAATAAATAGTAATAAATGAATAAATAGTAATACATTCTCTGAATTTTTACTATTATGTATAAAACATTGTTTAGGGTACATATTTATTAGGATACACCTACAGCTTCTGTATACAGGGTGGCAGAGACAAATTTCCAAAAAATACTAACAAAATAATTATCGAATTGTGTTTAACTGGATTTCAACATATTGACTTTAAGGACTTTTATGGAATCATGGTATAAGTCGACATCTGGTACAAATTTTATCAAAGAATTAATCTCTCTGAGTCTGTTTAGTGGTGACTTTACCCCAATATTTGTCTTGGATACTCGAGTGTAGAACACATTAAGTTACCGGGTATCTGGGTATTTTATAAGGAACTTTTAGTCCAATACACTCATCTAATTTGTCACAGTCTAATTTATTATTGACCAATTTGTAGAGGAACATTAGATTTTGTGTCAGTCGACGGTCACGCAGAGTCCCCAGTTTATTAATTCAATTAGTTTGTCGATTGTGGGAAATCATCACACGCACACAGTCGCACACATATTATGTATAAGGGTCTAGTGTAAATTGTAATAGGTACTTCGTCCATTTTGTAATAGGTACTTCGTCCATTTTGTAATAGGTACTTCGTCCATTTTGTAATAGGTACTTCGTCCATTTTGTAATAGGTACTTCGTCCATTTTGTAATAGGTACTTCGTCCATTTTGTAATAGGTACTTCGTCCATTTTGTAATAGGTACTTCGTCCATTTTGTAATAGGTACTTCGTCCATTTTGTAATAGGTACTTCGTCCATTTTGGTATGTTTTAAGTGTACAGCGGAACTGTGACTGTAATTAACGTAGTTTTAATATTTTTTTGGATAAACATTAAACGTTTGTAAGCAAACTACTTTCATAATGCGCATCAATGTGTATAATGCGTGTATGTGTAGTTAGTGCAGTACACGCTTCTCTAACTATACTAACTACACATATACGCATTACACACTCAACCTCACTCCCACCCTTTTTTTTTTTTTTTTTTGTGGATGGGAAATCATCGAATGACCCTTCCCGCTCTGGGTGGAGCGGAAGGGAGTGTCAGACTTTTACTGTATACTGAAAAAAAAATGTACCTAAACTTGTCATAACTGCAAACCGTTTGTACGAGTACATAACATAATTTGTTAAAATTTAAATGAAGGAGTCCTGGTGACCCGAAATACAGGCCTTGAGCCTAGTTTAGGCACCAGTCTCCCATAATATAATGCCCCTCCTATATGTCACCGTAGAAATAAATGTAACAATTAAGAGTATTATTGTGGAGAAAATAAACTATTTATTATTATTATTATCAATTCAGTTCCACGTTGTGTATGAGCTTTTAGAACACTTTGCTCATTTTTTCAATTTGCACTCCGATACACTTCTGATTTATCATGTAGGTTTTGAAAATATTTAACAGAAATGATGTTGTAGAAATTGTATCTAATTCTGCCAAACCCTTCGGGGATTACATGCGTAATTATATATAAATGTTATCTAAAACATCACTTATATTGCATATAGAACCATCCATTTTCGTTCGTATCGAAAGCCGATTATTCACGGCTTTCAATACGAAATGATGTACTCGTATGTCTTGCTATAATTTACCTCTCCCTCTGCATTTTTCTCAATATTTTGATGCGACGTATCACTTTTAATGATAGAAATCTGTCTGTAGATACTATAATGTTTTGCCTTTTCTTTATTTATTTTGATTTTTCTGAAACCATCTAAATGGTCTCAGAAATATTCAGAATTTAACAAAAGAAGGTGCCTTTTGCTACTGATAGCTATATACTTTCAGTTTCTTTAGATCTTTCAGGCGACTTAACATTGTGTATTTAAATGAAAGAAAGCGATTTCGAGCTACACTATCAATATCTTATTTCTAGGGAGCTTACACTTGGCAAGACACGACGGAGAATTTTATCTTCCTTCTTCAAATAAAATGAAAATGCAGTTTGAAATTGAAAAATTCTTTTTGATTTTCTGCAACTTGATGTCGATCCCGATTCCGGATAAGGGACGGCGCCCACTAGCGGCACGGCACGGCAAGGGATTTTTATGCGAGTAATAGAAAATATAACTTAAAAGTGTGACAATAAAATTCAAATTTCATCGGCAGCAATGATGCGGCGGTATCCTTAGGCATGCCGCGACGTCCTTTGGCATCATCAATGAAATTTAAATTTTATTAACATACACTTAAGTTGTATTTCTATTCGTCGCATAAAAATCCCTTGCCGTTCCGTGCCGCCAGTGGGCGCCGGCCCTATAAGGTAGGTATATCAATCTAAATGTCGAAAGCAGAGAGAAGCGTAAAATTCTTTCCGATTGAATTTTCGGCCAATGGTCTTATTTGCAGTCTGGGAATGTATGGAATAACTCATTTAATTTAAGTTAAATTCATCATGAATTCTGCTGAAAAGGGAAATCTGCTGCAAAAAAAGAAAAAAAACAGTGTCTGGGAATCTGGTCTGAGAATTGCTAATACCTTATCAAAGGCAACTTGGTAAACGCCGTGACGCACTCGTAGAGATGGGCAGAGTCGTATCAAGGGAAATAAATAAATCCCTGGACATTTCACACAGCACCATTTGTCCCAAGTTAAGCAACCTAATGCTTGTGTTATGGTAACAAGATGGCTGATAAACTACTTATATACTTTTTGTAAATACATACATATTATAGATAGAAAAACACCCAGACTCGGAACAAATACATGTAGGTCATACAAATATTTGTTCCGTGCGGGAATCGAACCCGCGACACGCAGCGCAGCAGTCAATCGCTTAACCACTGCGCCAACCGTGCCGTCCAAAAAAAAAATGACAGAATCAATTATTTCAGTCATTGACGACTCTGCTCTGTCCTGTCAGTCTTGTGAGGGCAACGAACGGATACAAACCTCCACTTCTTCTACGCGAAACTGTCGGTTTACCCGAACATGGAAAATAGTACGTGAACGTTATTAGTATTATACTGTGTTTATTATTCTGAAAATTAAATACATACAAACTGATTTTCTGTATCATCGTGTTTTAGTGTAAACCATCACTATGGATTCCGAACCACTGAATCGAGATGATGACGGCGCTGCCGCTTAGCCATCGTTGACGTCGTCAAATAAATGTTTTTATTCTACTTTTTACGCTAAGATTGTATGTGTTATAGTCTGGTCCCAAATTATTTTGTGATCGGCCTCTACAAGCCAGCAGTTGGTAGCACTACCCTTTAGTAAGACGGATTTTCAGTCTTTTGGGTTTCTATTTACCTACTCGTAATTACTGTCAAAGATCTACGGAAGACAGTCGGGACCAACGGCTTAAGGTGCCTTCCGAGGGACGAAAGAGTCCCGATATCTTACGGATGGTCACACACTGACGCTCAAATTGAAACAATGAATTCAGTATATGATTCTAGATCCCCTAGCGTAAAAAAATTCCGTCGGTTAACGATAAAAAAGAAATCTGCTGTTTTGTAGAAAAGTGCCATACCTACGCGGTTAAAATGTATGGAACAGCAATTATTTTTTTTAATACTCGAAGAAAATTTTTATGGCAGGTTCAGAATCATGTACTGAATCCATGGTAACAGGTTGCGCGTCGAAGGCCCATGGTCCCTGCCACCATGTATATCCTTTTAATAACAAAATACAATTAGCTGTGCCCACATGGGCAATCGGACGGAGTGCTAAAAATACTTATTTTGGTACGTTGTGATTCTTTCTACATACTTATAAATAATTTATCATGAGGAATCGTTCGGGCGTGTATTTACTGAAGGCTTCCGTGCTAACTCCGTGGAGATTCAATGTGAATAAAAGGTGAAATGGAGGCCGAAAAAGATCTTCTATTTATTTATAGATTGTTCATCTGTTAAATTCTACTGTCTGAATTATGTAGTTTTTGTTAGAGGTATATTTCTGCCTCCTGGTAATATATAAAAGAGGAAGACCACACACTCGCTGAGAGGACGAGATCGTGCGTATACGCTGGATGGACGTAGCGAAAGACAGAGAAAGCTGGCATTCTCTGGAGGAGGCCTTAACCTCAGGGGTTCTCAAATAAAAACTGTAAAAAAAAAACAAGAGAAACATAAGGCTTTCACACGCATAAGTTTCGATCCCGTGGGAATATCGGGATAAAAAGTATCCTATGTGTTAATCCTGGTTGTGTTGTACCAAATTTAATCCAAATCCGTTCAGTAATTTTTGCGTGAAAGAGTAACAAACACATCCATCCATCCATACAAACTTTCACGTTTATAATATTACTAGGATTTTCAATTTACCAAAATAGAATTGCTCCTTCAAAATAATTATGCGTAACCATCGGTATTCTAACTCAAAACTTTCCTCGCGGCATTTCCTTTAATCCTCCGCATCACAATAAAGTTAATTCGGGAATGACAGTAACACGTCAACCACACAAAAGGCTATTTTCATGGGCTGGTATTGTCTATTAATGGATTACAGTAGAAATTGAAAAGGAAATTTTCTAATTAACTCTTACTGTCTAAAAGAGATGTTCAAAAAGATTAATTGTATGACTTTGACGTCAGCCTGTTCTACCGAAGCATTGTGTATTTTCTTTCAAAATCTTTGTACCGATATATTTTCAAAATAATTTTAATAGTAGTTGGAATATAATAATAGCAGTGTTGATAGATACTGTTGGAGTTTTCCAGGGTAAAAAAAAAACAAATATTCGGGAATTCGGATTTTAATTGGTCGAAAAATACCATTTCTTTGACATTATAGCGAACAATACTTACATTTAGATTTCCTAAATTTATTTACAAAAATATTTTAAATATCGTTGGATAGCACGTGCAACAGAGGACCCTCTAAGTTGAGATAGTGTTTGATACATGTACAGACGCCAGCACATCAAGCTACCCGAAACTGTCAAATTTTCCCAATCAACCTTGAACCTAATGCTTTAGCTATAAAGTTGTAAATCTAATAAAGAAATTTGACAGATTGTAGTAGCTTGATGTGCAGGCGTCTGTACGAATAAAGCTTACAGCTCACACTGGCAAATCAATTAATATTGTTGGTATTTTCTTTTTTGGAAGTAGAATAAAAAGTAGAAATAAGAGTAGATTTTATATCTAACTACTACAGGCTCAAATTAAATTAGCTAGCGAAACTCCGCAGACGTTTTAGGTATTGATGTCTAAACATGATAAAATAATATACTTAAAAAATAATTTGGACATTTTTGGTATATTTTGATGATTATTAGGAGCAGTCCTATGTTGCCCATGCCATGCTTTACTAATACCATTCACACCGTCATAATTTTTAGGCTATTTTCAAATCACAGTGCTCGTCACTAGACTCTTGCAAATGCTGACGTATTCAATAAACGTTTTACGTTCAATTATTTATTGTTATTTGCAGGAACGCTAATAAATTTGTGGAGGCTCGCTTTGACCATCTAAAATAGGGTGAATATCGTAAGCTGCTGTCATGTGAACTAAGCCTTATGCACAATGTCTGATAATAAGTGGTGACAATTTTTTTATAAGTAAAACCGTAAAGTAACTTTTATATAATTATAATAAAGTATAAATTAGAATGATGCCGTGAGTTTTATACAACTCTCGGCAATCTTAATAACAGGATTTACGTTAAAAAAAATCGTGAATGTTCTCCTTAATTATTGAGCAAGTTAACGCCGGTAATCGACTTGCGACGAATTACAGGGTGTATTAGAAAGGTGTGGTCATATTTAACGGTACAGACCATGAAACTCAACCACTTTCCCCATGGGACCAACAGCGTAAGAAAAAAATATCATTGAATGTTATTTTTATGCTATGAAACTTGAATTTCATGGACATCGTACATTAACAATAACATTTTCATTCTGATGTATTTACAGTTAAATTGTGAGAGCACCAAAATAATTGAGAACAGAATAATAGGGAATAATAAATATTGTGGGCAAATAGTGGGTAATATTTTTGTAGTTCTTGCAATTGAAACAGTGCCAGCAATTTAACAGTAAATCATATTATATTTATAACGAATTAATTTTATTCGCACCAATATTACAAAGTAAAGGAAACTCAAGAGCCCTCACACCTCGCGACTGTAAGTTCTTCCACGTTTTATACATTTGTTGAGAAATGGTTGGCATTGTACAGCATGTATCAGAAAAGTGTGGTCATATTTAAGGGTGCGGTACTGAAGAGAAACTCACCTAACCTAACCTATTTGGTGGTATTAAACTTAAATGCAACCTTTATGGATACTTTGAACAGTCAGAAATACGAGACAAACATTGATTTATAAAAAGATTTGGCTGAGAAGCCAGGACAGTAAGTAAAAAATGTAGAACCTAGGAATAATTATTGAAGTAATATAACAGACCGGTTTTATTTACTCGTCTCGGTACTGAGAGCTCGTAAAGTTATGACAGTACAGACCATGTAACTGAACAACTTTATCCATGGGATCACCATCGTAATTACGAAAAAATTATCAACGGTCGCATACAAAACTTCAATACCTTCTCAACCCAAATCAATGGAACGGTTAATTATTTGCGATTACGATGTTGGTTCCAAGAAGAAAGTTGTTCAGTTTGATAGTCTGTACCACGCCCTTAAGTACATACATATGTATTTTTGATTCACGCTGTACAAAGCTCAGTAAACGCGCTCGGAAGGCGTTGTCGCCGTATAACACAATTTGGGATCACATACTTTGGTCTTCCAAAAGTATCATTGAGCGTACTGATATTGAATGATTATCACTGTAGGCAAAAATACGAAATAAGGCTAAAAAGTGGACGCCGCGGCCAAATACATATATTGGCCTCCGTCAATAGGCTAGTTTCCTAAAAAAATCTAATTAGCCCGTCAGTTAGATTATCAAAAAATATTGGACCCGTATTTTTTCTTTTGTCAATTATATAAAAAATGATGAAGATATCGCCCGTAAAAGTTCCGCGTGACGTCACGCCTTGAGACACTTTATAGTATGGCGTGACGTCACGACTACTCCCAAATTTTGACGCGCTTTATCTTTCTCAATTTTTTGTTTGATTGACAAAAGAAAAAATACATGTACATTATTTTTCGATAATCTGACTGACGGACTAAATACAATTATTATTTTTTACCCAGAAAACTACCCTATTGCGGCCAAATGTGCTAGGTCTCATAGGACTTAAAAAAATATTTAAAACTATAATTTTTATACCTAGGGTAATAACATTCAATAATCCATCTCTTACTTTGTAAGTTTATAAATATTATAATAATTTATTCGTAGGCATTATCAATAAATATTTATTAACATATAATAATAATAATTGAACATTTAAAAACTTCAATACTGAGCTCATATTTTCTCTTGGGGCTCATTTCTCCAACGCCAGATAATTTTATTCGAGGAATAATTTTGAATTTTTGACGGTTCTTCCATACAAAATCTGTCAGATGTCAATTTTATTCGACGAATAAAAAATATAATGTCGATTGAGAAATTAGCCCTTAGACATTTACATAATTATCTAATGATAAATTTTATTACTATCTACAGTATCTACCTAGTAAGTAGATATCGATTGATGATATCGATAAACTTTAATTTATAATTATAATTTAACCAATTAATTATTAAAAATAATAAATTCATTAAAAATATTATTAAATATATAATATTATATTATTAAATAGATAATATTAATTAAATGAATAATTAATCAATAAATATTTGATTTATTATTTATTTTATTGTGATACTTTCGATGATTTTTATACAAATTTTTTGACAACATTCATTTTTGTAAGTTTAAATGCAGGTATATACGTGTTTTAGGTCATATTTTATAATTCCATAATTCATAGACGATTATTTTATGAAATTTAATTAGTAAAACCAGTATTAAAACACCAAAATTGATTAGAAATATAGTTTTAAGTAGTTACTATTTTCAGTTCATAAATTTCATAAATTTATGCTTGGATTTACAGTAAGATAAATAATTTACTTGGATGCATTTTTCATTGCGCCACATTTCCCAGGTCTACTCATTATGTGCCGAGTATGGCCAGCGCATGGGTGATCGGTAGAAGACTCCCACCAGAACATTTTAAAATTAAAATTAATGAGAACTCAATATAATATGTAATTATGAAAAATGTTTTATTCGATAACAAAATTTGTCTTAACAATAATGAGGTTGAATTCTCCTTCTAAGTGTGAAAACACCTGTGCCAGGAGAAGCCGCCCTTCCTTAACTAGAATACCTACATTAAAATTATGTTATCTTAAAATTAAATTATGTACACACCACCTATCTATATTTACACGTGCCACAACAAGGTACACAACAAGTGTCAAAAATAATGTACATCGTTGATTAACATTCGATTCTCCCCTTAATTACTTCGCAACAGTTATCAAACACACGAGATAATAATATTTTGGTGCGGTCGGCGTCACAAGATGTAAATTCTTCTTACATGAAACGATTCTTATAAGTTACACCATATAAGTAGTTTAGTTTCAGTGAAATGCAAAGAAGTCACTTATTTTATTTGTTCACTCTAGTAGCTCTTCAGCTCCGATAATCATCATCATCTGCCAAACCTTTTCCCAACTATGTTGGGGTCGGCTTCCAGTCTAACCGGATGCTGCTGAATACCACTATTTTACATGAAGCGACTGCCTATCTGACCTCCACAACCCAGTTACTGGGTAATACGATACCCCTTCAGCTCCGATAATATCGAAAATATATTTCAAATCAAAGACGAATAATTCAAACTCTACTCTAATAAACTTAAGGTATATGAAATTACAGGCAACCACAGTTTGTTACAAGATTTACGAGTGGTTCTAACCTATTTCATACCAAGCATTCATTATAACGAGATATAGGGTGTCAGAAATCCACCAACGTGATCACGCAAGATATTTTATTCTATTAGTTCGGTACAAAAGAAAATCAGAAACCTAAGACTTTATTTAGGTACTGAAAAAATCACAAAAGCAAATAAATCTTAGGATAACTTTTGTACGAGAAAATTACATTTAATAATTAGTACGTGCCATGGAAAGAACTTTGTAATTTGATATACTGTTTTAATAACTAAGGAGAAAGTACTTTTAGTATTTGCACTCCAGCAAGATAGTAGACAGCTTGATATAATTATAATCATGTATGAAAACTGAAAAAAACAAGATTAAGGAAAAATCTAGAATAGATCACTGCTCCTTTTTCAGGCTATCTATGCGGTCTAGATATTAAAACTAGGCCGTGCGACGATAGATAAAGTAAGCGCTGAATAATCTGCGCGGTTTTTTTTAATCAACTTTTAAAAGCAAATTTTTAATCACAGAGAATAAAATTTTCCGGAAAACTGATAATCCATAGGAAAATGTAAAATACTTTGCATCGAATATAGCAGCTAATTTTATCAGTAAACCGGTTTTGGTAAGAGTAGTTTGACCTTTCAGCGATAAATGGCAAAGATTAAGAAGAAATTCAATTCACAGGCTCCATTACGTCAGTAAAAAATAAAGCCTTTCTATTGGCTATCCCAACGGAATCATCTTTGTCAAGGGGTAAAGGAAATAAGCATAACCCCGGGTATAACCCATGTACAAGTTGTGATAGTTGTTTTCGACAAGCCTTGTAAGTGACCTGTCAGCTTGTCGTGATGTTGTTTCAGACATGTACTCGTATTTCCATCTATATGTATGTTCTTCAGAAAGGTCTGGTGTAGTACTGGCAACCGACGTGCATGTATGACTACAATAATGAACGTAAACGAAGCAAAAAGAGTATGTAAGCAGGTGGCGATCTGTAGTACCTGCCTACTCCCATGTGAAAAAAGTGTGAGTTTATGTATGGATTTTCAAACATTTTTTTCAGCTTTTTGAAATGTATGATTTTTCTTTGCGATACCGATGGTGTAAACCCGGGGTAAAGAAACTTGAACTCATACAAAAGGTCGTGGTGATCAATAGCCTCCTCTATAAGAAGAAAGTAATAAATAGTCCTATCAAATAGATAAACAAAAGTTACTTTATCTAATCCTTGATATAGTCCCACAGCTTCTTATCTTATTATACTCGTAAGATAATAAGACCCAAAACAAAGCTTACCAACTGAAGGCTTGGATCAAGTAGATTAAGCAAAGTTTGCCAATAACTAGAGGGAGTCACGCAAACTGACCCAGCAATTTTGCGAATGTAGCACAGTTTAGTTTGCTTAGATAGGAAACGGATGCTCGTATAAAACTTTTTACACTAAAAGCAAATATTTATCTTTCCATAATTTCATCATTTTTACACAGGGTGGCAGGGAAATCGACGCGCAGCCTGTAAGTGTGAATTCAGTACATGATTTTGAACCAGCGCTAAAATTTTGCGTCAGTTATTTAAAAAAAATGCTGTTCCATTAATTTTAACCTCGTAGGTATTGCACTTTTCTATGAAACATCATTTTCTTTTATTCGATAACCTACAATAAAGTTCTACGAATTCATGCTTTCAGTTTGCGCGTCGTTGTCTCTGATACCCTGACACCCTGTAGGAGTATACACTTAAAAGACACGAGCGTCTGTGTAGCCCTGGGTCGTGTACTAGGGGTCACTGTATCACAAAAGCCAGAAATTAAACTATAAAACATTGCGCTTGCTTTTCCTGAAGGGGAAGGCAACATTTACACTATAATACTCATAAATTTTACCAGTTTTAGTTCAAGTCCCATTTAATAGGGTGTGAGCAATTAACCGGGTTGCTTTTGATAAATTACTGATATAGAAATCAAATACTTAACTCTTTGCCTAACTTGGAGATCGATCCGAAGTCCCCAAAGCTCAGCAGTTGTGTTTGCGGCCATTATACTGTCACGGCAGTCCATCTCTTTAAACATTCTAGATGGCGAGAGAGCTCGCTAGATGGCGCTGTATCTAGCTTAACATATAAGCAAACGCTCTGTTAAATAAAAATGTTTAAAAATACAATTAGTGCATAAAAGTTAATAAAACACAGTGACTCAATGTAACGTTACCCAATAACAAAGTGACAGTGTTATCTACAAGTTTTAAATGCAAACAGTGAAGTTAAGTCTAAATAATCTAATGCAAACCATCCCGCGAAACAATAACGTAAAACAAGTGGCATTTCCCAATAAACAAAACATTACGAATTATATAAAAGTTCTGCAACCCAAACACGTTAAAATAAGTGCAACAAAACAAAAGTTATAAGGACAAAGTAAAAAAGTGATTCATTCTGTGATTTAAATTCCAACCGTCACAATTATCAACAAACAATTTGAGCAAACTTAACATTGATTTTAAGGCAAGTACTGTGAATTTTGGTCCTGTCATAATATGTACGGGTGGCGCAGTGCGTAAAGTGCCGCCATTCTTTTGCAAATAACTAGCTTCAATGACTTGTCGCTAGTTCAATCCTCGGTTTTAACACAAACCACTTTTAGGAAATTTAAAAATTCATGTTTGTGAATTATAATTATGTGGAATCTTCACTGGATCGTGTAGAATACACATAACAAATACCAGTATCATCAACCATTAAGTACTCACAGCAATATCCGCAAGATGGCGCCACTAGTTACATGTTATCAATGTAAAAAATCAGTAAACATAAAAAGCACTGCTCTGTGCTCCGCCTGCGATAAAAGGTATGAATTTGATTGCGTCGGATATCCAGAAGCAACTTATCGACTCAAGAATGCAGAAGAGAAAAGGAAATGGAGATGTACAATGTGTATCAGGAATAAAAAATTTAGTAATACGGACGAAACATCTAACATAACCATAAGGAAAAAACAAACCTCGTTAGCAACACCTCCGCAAACAAAAGGAACACAAGATGCAAAGAAAATCATAGATTATGGAGCACTGGGTTATCAAACCTCAGCTCGAAATACTGCAAACTTACCGGATTCCCATATACTAACTGACTTCGAAACATCAGATGATTCATATAGTACTCCCAATAAATTATCAAGAAGCATTGACAGAACAGTATCTGACCTCGTATCAGCCTCAGAGATGAAGGAGACGATTGCTCAGCTTACACTTAAGCTTGAAAGTACTGAGAAAGAGCTAGATAATACATTATTGGAAAACAGTGACCTTTATAAACAATTAAATAAGCTAACCATAGAAAACAAAACTCTAAAATCTTTATGCCTTTCCTCCTCAATGCATGGAACTCCTGGTAGCTGCAAGAAAAAAAAATCAGCTCTCACAAATCAAAATGACATGCGTCCTACGCCGTCCACCCCATTGTCGTCCAGGTTGAGCGACGAAACCAAAGAGGATGTAATTATATCAAACTTGAAACAAGAAATTAAAATACTACAAGAACAACTAAAGATCGCAGAACAGGAGATTGCAATGCTCACGCAGCGTATAGGAGTAGTAATGCAACAAAAGCGCACTACCTATGAACCAAAAATCCAGGAACTAAAACGGGAATCTGTGACGGCCTGTGTTCAGGATTGTGCTGTCGAAAATGTGCAAAATACGACTAAAGAGAAGAAAATATATGTTTTTGGCACTCAGCGTTGCGTCGGACTTGCTGCAGCTATCTCACATTCGAGAACTAATACACAATATGAAAAATACAGGAGTGTAGCCGAAACAATGCCAAATGCGCCGTGCAGTGAAGTAGTAGCCAAATGTAGAAATATAAGATTGACAACTGACGACAAACTTGTAATATGCATAGGAGAGAATGACCAGAACTTAAACTTAGTCTTGTCTGAATTGCAAGTTATATTGGATATATTTAAAAATAACACTGTAATTGTATTAAATGTCTTAACTAACTCATATCAGAATGTCAACAAATTAAATTATTCGTTAAAAAAAATGTGTAATAAGTATAAAAAATGTTACTTTGTAAATGAAGCGCACACTAAATTAGTACATATTTGTAAGTCATTAAATTACATTATAGATTGTAGTGATTACAGTGATAAATACTTGAACCCTAATGAAATTAGAAAACGGATAGCGAGTAGCAAATCAAGTTTCAAAGTAAACGACAGTTTGAGAAAACCCAAAAAAGGGACAATTCTATTTTATTTTAAACGTCGTGAAATAGTAGAGCCCCAAGAATGTTGCACCCCTACACAACTCAAGGCAGGTCACAGAGGGACCATACCCTATTACTTCCCTGCTTTAAACAAGGGCGACGTGGTAAACAAGCAAAACTCATTTTTTCGTGTCCAAAGTCACTAAAATGCATCATCTTAAAATACTTCACCAGAATATCGCTAGTATCCTGTCTAAACAGGAGATACTAGAAATTACGATCCAGGAGTTAAAGGTAGCAAATAATGATCCTGATGTAATTTGCCTATCAGAAACTTTTGTAAAAAAAGGCTGTGAAAACTATATCAAAGTATACAACTATGAAATGGCTACCAACTTCTGCCGAGACAAACAAAGGGGAGGCACTTGTATTTTAGTAAAAAAAGGATTCAATTACAAGGAATTGACATTCATAAAATCCTATGCAACACAGAATACATTTGAAGTCTGTGGCTTAGAGCTGAGTAATAAATTAGTAATTATATGTGTGTACAGAACGCCTCAGTCTGATCCAAATCAGTTTCTAACAAAATTGGACACACTTTTACATGATTTGCTTAAGAAATACAAATCTAAAATAAATATAGTTATAGCCGGAGATATAAATATAAATACACTCAAAGAAGGCAACATCACAAAAACTTTACAGGACTTGTGTAAAAATTATAATTTAAAAATTCACATCAATGTCCCTACGCGCAAACTATCTTGTATTGACCACATATTAAGCAACATTGACAATGCAACTGCAACCGTACTACCTCTGCATCTTTCAGACCATGACACTGCACAAATGTTGAGTTTTCCTAGTAAACATCAACCATTGAAATCGCTGAAATACTACATTTATAAAAGAGATTTCAACAGGGACAGCATCCGGAAATTCAAAGAATGCTTGCAAAGTCTCTCTTGGTCCGATATCTATGCAAACACCACTGATGCAAATTATGCATTCAATGATTTTCATGAATTGTTTTGCCTATTTTACTATCTGTGTTTTCCTAGGATGAGAGTCAAGGTCAATAGTAATAATAAGAACACACAAAAGTGGATAAGCAAAGGTGTAAAACAGAGTTGTAAAACTAAACGTAATCTGCGGTATCAGTACTACAAAAACAAAAACTTAACTAATAAAACTATATATAAAACTTATTCAAATCTACTAAAAAAATGTATCTATAGTTCCAAAAAGAACGCAAATATAAGCTATATCAATAAGCATGATAACAAGTGTAAAGCAACATGGAGCGTCATAAAAAACGAAATAAATAATACTAATTCTAAAAACAATATAGAAAGTATAAAGATAGACGATACTATGGTTACAGACCCTGTAGAGATAGCTTCGGTATTTAATGACCATTACGTAAACCTATCGCCTTTACCTACACAAAAAAGCGTCGACCCAAACTTTAGGAAAAATAGTAGTGTTAACTCAATGTTTCTGAAACCAATGTTGGAAAGTGAGGTAAGCCGAGAAATAATGTCACTACGCAACACCAAAGCGGAAGGCTACGATGAAATTAACACGAAAATCATAAAGGCTTGCTGTAATGAGCTGACTGGGGTTCTAACACACTTAATTAATATGTCGTTTTTGACCGGAGTTTTTCCCGAAAAATTAAAATTATCTATAGTAAAGCCCTTATTCAAAAAAGGTGATGTATATGATATCAATAATTACCGTCCCATTACTTTAATACCTATTATATCAAAAATATACGAAAAATGTATGTTTAAAAGACTGATTGACTACTGCAACAAATTTAAAATTATAAGTAGCGAACAGTTTGGCTTCCAAAAAGATAAATCCACTACGTTAGCTATTTATTCTCTTATGAAAATTATACTCACAAATATTAACAATAACTATCTGACTACAGCTCTATTCTTTGATATGTCTAAAGCCTTCGATTTGGTGTCACATGATATACTGCTTCAAAAGGTGGAAACAATTGGGATTAGGGGACCTGCACTCCAGTGGATATCATCCTACTTAAGTAATAGGCAACAATGTGTTATTATCAGTAAAATGAACGAAACCAAAAACATCACATCATACTCATCGGAATATAAACATAATAAATATGGCGTCCCCCAAGGTAGCGTACTAGGCCCAATATTATTCCTATTATATATAAATGATATCATAAAAATAACCAATCATAAATGCATCTTATTCGCTGACGACATATCCATAATTGTGACCTCTGATAAAAAACATAATAATGTTATAGATCACGAGACTGACATTAATAATACTATTGACATACTAATACACTGGCTTGACATACACCATTTGAAAATAAATTTAGACAAATCCCAATATATACAATTTAATCAATCTAATAATAATAAATTTAATATCAAACTTAATATAAATAAAATTAAACAAGTACCAAATACAAAATTTTTAGGAGTAATAATTGATCAAGATATGAACTGGAAGGAACACGTAAATAACGTCAGTGGTAGAATTAATAAATTCGTATACGCCCTGAAGCAAGTCAAAAATGTAACCAACATAAAAACTGCTATTATGTCTTACCATGCATATGTTGAATCGTTACTACGCTATGGTCTTATAATGTGGGGTAATAGCACTGATCTAAATAGAGCGTTCATCGCTCAAAAGAAATGCCTAAGATCAATTTATGGACTTCAGCCGGATGATACATGTCGGCCAATATTTAAAAAGCTTGGTTTGTTACCGCTTCCATCTCTCTATATTTACGAAATATGCGTGTTTGTGACCAAGAATAAACAATTATTTAAGACAGCAAGCGATGTATGCCCTCGGAGCAGACGTGATCCTTATGAACTGGTGTTAAATGACTTACCAAAACTATCCAAATATAATAAAAGCTGTCTAGCAATGTGTGTGCGTATTTATAATAAAATACCAAACAATCTCAAACTATTAAATGTAAGATTATTTAAAAACAAATTATGCAAATGGCTAAATGAATGTAGTTTTTATAGTTTGAAAGAATTTATGGATAAAAAATATTGACATTATATTATATCATGAATGTACTTATTTAATTATAATTATCTACCTTGTAACATTAAATTTTTGCATGCTATGTTTTATCTTAGCGAAACATGTTTGTGCCACTATGACCTAACACGCCTAACACCATTGTATACCATGTTTTAAGCAAATAAATTATATTATTATTATTATTATTATTATTAACTAATTTCCGTATAAATATTTATAAATTGGTAAACACACATTTATTTTTATAATACACCGAACAATCACTTACAAAATATTCACATTTTATAAATAGTCTAGTCACCGGCACAAACCGTCACTTTATATTCGTAAATATTGTCAGTTTATTTATTTAATATTTACACTCTCCGTCCGTGAATGTAGGCTGAAACAAAACAAAACATTCATTAATAAATTATATTTTGATAATTGAAAATAAATAAATCTTTTCATTTATAAGAAATTATTTATTTATTAATTACCAGTCGTTCTTGAAAAGTTACTATTGCATTCAGATTATTATTACAAACATCATCAAGCATTAATTTTATTTATAGATTGCATACAGAAATGAACTCTACTACAGAAAACTTTCAATAATTCATACAATCAGTTCATAGTGATATTAGTCATACACAGTTTCTTAAATCATGATAAAATAGCAAACAGTTAATAAAAAAAAACATTCATATACACAGACATAAGGTTTAACATCAAATAAAATTATAGTTTCAAACTCAAACGCAAACTCAAATCATTTATTTCAATTAAACCATTTACAGGCACTTTTGAATTGTCAAAATTAAATAGTCGGTCAGTTAGTCAGAAAGTTGAAACTAGTTTCGTTCTAGTTTCAGTCGTATCTGTATCTACATATTTACTGTGTGTACATAAATAATAAAATAAATAAATAAAGGTTAATAAGCTCTCAGAAAACGTTGTTTGAATATTGTTCTCGTAGTGCGTAGGCCGTAGCTACTGCTACGTCATAGCAAGACCGATGAAGATATCGATGAATTTATTTATTACATAGGAGTTGGAGTAGCTATTTTTTCAAAACTTGGATAACTTTTATTAGTTACAAAGTTATTTGAGTAATAAAAAATCAGGCCCCAGAAAATTAATATTAAATTTGATATTATTTTAAGGGTTAAACTCAAATCCTGACAAAAGAGCTTCATGTTAGCACAATATTATAATAACACGGCCACCGAGGCATTTGAAAAATCCCTTTTCTCAACAAAAACTCTTTTAATGAAACGCGTCGTAACAATGTCGAGCCTGCTTTGAATGTTCGTTTCAGTTTTAAAGGATTTATTACGAAAATGTTTAGCCTAGTTATTTAGAAATAATGCCGATGTCCTCGGAGACTTGAAATAATACAAAACCGGTCCACGAAGGGTTCCGTATCACAACGCAAAAAACCCCGAAAAAAACTACTCTATTAAGTATCTCGATGAACGATTTCAATCAATCTACCATTGCCTTTTCACAAATATATTGGGGTCGGCTGAATACCAATATTTTATATGGAGCAACTGTCTTTCTGTCTTCGACAACCCTGTTAGGTACTGGGCAACACGATACTCCTTGGTAAGACTGGTTGTCAGACTTTTCACAAATATATTGGGGTCGGCTGAATACCAATATTTTATATGGAGTAACTGTCTTGCTGTCCTCGACAACCCTGTTAGGTACTGGGCAACACGATACTCCTTGGTAAGACTGGTTGTAAGACTTTTGGGCTTCTGCGGGCAGTGAGAACGGAATGAGAGCCGGGACCAACGGCTTAATATGCTTTCCGAGACACGGAGGGGTATCGATAAGTAATGGATGGTCACCCATCCATGAACCGACCGCGGCAAGGGTAGCTTAACCTTCCATCGACTTGTGCGGCTGGTATTATTTAGCCATATTTAGACATTTTGGTAATAGGTAATATTTTATTGAAATATATTTAAAGATTTCTATCTATTCTTTTTATTTATTTACTGTAAAATATAGGTACAACAGCTAAGTACTACCAACTTAAGTCAATTTGTAATTGTGTTGAGATTCAAAAAGTTAAAGTAGTTCTTTTCACAAGCTATTAAGCTGTCACAACCAGTTCTAACAATTGAAAAGTTAAAACCAGTTTACCAAAGGTACCCCTAAATGATATCATTAACACTAGAAACAAAACAATTATATTTCAAGCACTGCTATTATTTATATGTATATTATTTCTTTGAATTTCTCTAACCTTTTACTCTTAGCCATTTCTTTAGATTACAGATTAAAATGGCTATCGTAATTAAAGAGTATTTTGCGACGTCTAAGTAATTTATATAATTTAAAGAATTCTGCGAATGACAGATGGTACCAAAAAGATGCAAAGCTGCTTAAGATAAACAAAAGAAAATATATACCACAAAAACTTGAAGAATCCCTTACTGAATGAAGAGAGATATTAGTTGCACCTCCTAGTCTTTGACAATGAAATGTGTGGAAAATATTGTAGGCATTAAAACCAATTCATGTGACTTTTTTATGCTCGGTATTTTAATGTCCAGTCTACTACCGATATTACCAACAATGAAGTATATTTTATAAGAGTACTAAAAATGTCTATTTCAGACAAAAAAAAACGAATTTACCCATTGTGTCGTGACAAATACTGATTGGAATAGAAGCTTGTTTATTTAGAAAAAAATATGTTTTATTTGGTAAAGTTAATTTACGGGTGACTTGAAAAAATCGCAGTTGTTGTTCCACGTATTGTGTTTTATAAAATTGTTGTTCCTATTTTCATCCCCCATAAGAGTACAAAAATTATTACATTTATTTTTTGTCGTTTTTATAAGCCTTACAATGAGAGACGTTTTGAAGTGGCAATTAGCCAAGTACAAGTCAGAAAGTTTCTAAGTGGTATTGTAGCTGAAAAAAAATTGGCACGACGGCTTCGTACAAATTGACCTTTGAAGTATATTGAGAAGTTAGTAGTATAAATATTTATAGCTTCAATAAATCCATAATTTGATTAGCCGTAAGGAAATTTTATTAGCTAACAAGTAATTGCTATGTAACTTATATTTGATTGTAAGTGTCCACTTGAATAAATTAGTGTGAAGAGTGCACGTCTATGTAGCTCAAATTGGTTTGTTTTGTTTTGTAGATTTGTAGTGTTCTAGATTAAGATCTACTCGACACACTTTTTATTGTTCTCCTTTGTCTCTAATATTTTTTAAGTTAAATGTCATGCATACCTGTTATTTGCATGGTTACTGTAATGCTAATTTTAGATGATATTTAATTTGAATTGTAAGTGACTGTGCTGTTGGTGTGCTTATTATAAATAAATAAATAAATTAATTAATTAGTCTAGTCTCTCAATTCAGTCTACTGGTGGGTGCAGACTATTCTCAAGCGTTTCTAGATTAGGTCAGTAATAAATAAGTAGCTATTGAGCGACTCACGCAAAGGGCAATGGCTATGCTTGAAGTTGACCTACATGATCGAACTAGAAATGAAGAGATTCGCAGGAGTAAGATAGCCAACATAGCCCGAAGAATTCCCAAACTTAAGTGGCAGTAGGCAGGGCACATTGCTCGCAGCAACAGCAGATGGCCGATGGGGCCGCAAACTTCTGGAGTAGCTACCGCGTATCGGAAGACGTAGCGTAGGAAGGCCTTCCACAAAGTGGAGGGACGACCTTGTGAAGGCCGCCGAAAGAACCGGTCGAAGTGGCGGTGCTTGGGGGAGGCGTATTCCCAGCAGTGGACGTCTTTCGGCTGAAATGATGGTGATGATTGAACAACGTATGGAAAATAATGTAGTATTAAGTTACAATATGAAAAAGTAAAGGTAATCGTAACCAAACTACAACCTTACTCAAGGTTTTAAAAATCATCTGCCTAAAGATTTTATTTAGCTTCATTGTCGCTGTTTCGTTAATTAACACAAGTTCTACAAGTGGTGCCAATTATCGACCAAGTTTTTTATTTATATTTTATCAAAACGGTGACATAAAAGTCCTTCAGACCGAGGTTCGGCCACGGTGACCAATCTCAAGCGGAGACTAGCCATCGACGCGGGAGATATTATAGTGCAGAAGTGTGTACGCAGACACAGGTGCCTTCCCTTACTCTCATTGTATGATGGGACGGCAAAAACGGCCCAAACCGGTGATATACAAAAGACACAAAGTGTCATAAAACGGATTACGATTACTAAAGGTTATTAATATTTTAAAGTGCTAAGTTCAACTTTTAAACATTTAATATTAATCACGAGCGTTTAATTTATTTCTGCCCTTAAAATCCGTTCATTATTAAAATGTATTAGTCCGAAAGACAATGAAAACTATTTTCATTACCTTTCAGATGGACTGTTAAAGTTCGAGAAGTTTTGCTCTCGACGGTTTTTATTGCCATCGCGAAAATTTTATAGACGAGTTTCACTAATACCATAGTTTTATTTCATTGAAATTGTATTTCATATTTCTGTTTGATATTCAGATAAACTGAGAGAGTGTTGACAATCAAAAACTCGTCAAAGTCGAGTTCTACTTTTTCAATATCTGTCTTCAGAGGATATCAGAAATCTAACAAAATGATACTTCCTTTGTCTGCTGTTTCAAGTATGTAAATTGATATTATTAGATAGTTGTTCCTTGTTTCAACTTGGTCTTCGAATGCTTTGTGTCGATGTAGTAGCAAATTCCAATATCAATATATTATTCAAGTCTTCAAGATACAATAAATAAGTACTTGATTTGATTTTCATACATTGATTTTTATGTTAGAAATAATAATATTAATTCTAGAGTTACAATGATTTATTTGTAAGAAGGAAATACAACTAAAAGACACTGATGATATAAGGCAGTAGAAATAACGAGTACACATGCGTCACATCCACGTCAAACGGCTTTCGCTCAGCATAAGACCCTATACGGTCTTATGCTGAGCGAGAGAGTGAGAGAGAGAGGATTTCAACGACAGCCGGCGTTGGCAAGAGTATTAATACCACAATTTAAAAGGTTTGTGGGCGACCCCTACACCAAGCTGACATTTCATTTAGTTATACGTCAGAAAGTTGCGATATTAATACACGTTCTACTCTAAGCTTAAGCGTCACGAAACATTCAACTCTAAATGATTGGATCGAAGGTCTATTTTGCTTCGGTCTATTTCTCACTTCTCCATTATCATGATGAGTTCTGTATGACAAATGGCTTCACCAAGTTTTGATATTACAGCATTTCCTTTATTGCTCACTTGTCTCGTAATAGTTGAACTTATGCGATTCTGATTCTATGACATCCTTAGTTTGTTTGATGTTTATTGCTTCCGCTCATAATTATTATCCTACTTTATCTGTCTATCCTATTTTCCGTAAGTAGGTTTGTACAACCACTTTTACATGTCAATCATATTTTTTTTAAACTAGTTGAGTTCAGCGTATCCTAACTCAGAGGTCACAGTCTCTTTTAAAGACCAGACATAATCTTGGTCAGATGATATGAAGACCATGTGTGTGTCTGAAATATTCATTTGAGGAAAGTACCACACAGATTGAGTGGACCTGTCCAGTCAGTGCACGCATTTTTCAAAAATCGTGCAGCTCATCTCAGAACTTGAGGAGCTCAACGATTCAACGAGCAATACCTAAGAAAGGACATTTGGGTAGGCCGCGTAAATTAATCAAACTGCCATATCATGATTGAAACTAACCACGAAGGAAAAAGAAATTACTCACATAGTCCTCACATTCACAAAAATTAAAACTTGCATTTCTCATCTCTTCAATGAATATATTTTTTAAAACATGTTTAATTTTCGTGGATTGTCCATGAATCAACACAACATCATAATCAGCCTATAATGTTCCCACTGCTGGGACACAGGCCTCCTTTGTATGGAGGGAGTGAGCCATAATTCACCACGCGGGCCCAGTGGAGGTTGGTAGAGGTCACATGTCTTCGAATGTTTGGTTCTAGGACATGCCGGTTTCCTCACGATATTTTCCTTCACCGTTTTGAGAGCAGTGGTGATGAAATAATTTACACAAAGTAATGCGCCTGTCTGGGTTCAAACCTACGACCTACAACGTGTAAGTCGCGGCCATTTCTATATACGTTTCCAACACAACAAAATTATCGCTAATTTCAATTACCATTTACAGAAAAATGTTTGATCTTTAGGGGAGAGACTGGTGGGCGGCGGGATCTTCCGAAAGGGTTACCGCTGCCCTGGAACAGAAAGGGCTAAGGAAGGAACACGGGTGGGTTTTAGTCGGTAAGAGTCTGACACTCCCTTCCGCTCCACCCAGAGCGGGAGGGTTCATTTGATGATTTCCCATCATCAAAAAAAAAAAAAAGGAGAGAGACTGGTCCATATATATCTTATTACTGACCAATCAAAATAATTATCTTGACTTTATAACTTTTCTTTCAGACCAAATTATCTTTGAAACGTTTATTCATCGAGCCCTTATTCCTTAGTTCCGCGTTACGTACTTGGATCCACTGCCTCTGCAAGTCACTAAATAGATTTACCGCTAAATGGGATGACATGTTTATTATACAATTAAATTGTTATAATATACTGTAATGTATCTCGTTGGTGATCCTTTAATAAAATAAATAAATGTGTAGCGGGCCTTACAATACGACTACACTTGAAATCATTCATTGCACCCAGCAAGCAAACCTCTCTTTTATTATTTATTTATATATACTTTATTGTACACCAGAAAATACGTAGTAAAAAATACACTTATCACTACAAAACATACCTACAATGGGCACCCATATCGCTTTCTGAGATCTCTTCCAGGCAACCATTCATCCATATTCACCTTTTCATCCGTTTCACGAACTCCAACAAAAGCCACTATTACTAAACTATTATTACTATTAATATTCTCACCATCGTAATAGATCCCATGTGGACACCTAGGGCAGCTAGCAAGCAAATGCGGTCTCTGCAAGGGGAGGTCGCTGTACATCCGAAACGACGAGCGCTGCCATTCGTTTACTGCAGTTCCTCTTGAATTTCTGAGTTCCTCGATACCTGTAGAGACGAATACTTCAAGGGGATTATCGTAGAAGTTCCCATTTTTTATAAGGGTTTATTCAAGATTCTCGCCAGAAAAGCTCTATTTTTTTGGTTATAATGGGTAAAATAATACTTTACACACAATTAAAGTCAGAGAAATGATCGTTGGCTACCAACTAAAATTACCCGTATATTTAAATCCTATGTGTTAGTCTTTGACGGTTGCAGGAAATGGCTTAGATATCACGCCAAATTGACGTAGGTTGTCAATTAGCTTAGCAATTAATTTATCCGACTATATCTAATTTATTTTATAGCACTGTCTGACCTAAGCCCGCACTTAAGTCACGATTTTCTGTGACTTAACTAGTTCATTTTTACCCAGAAAAGCGTGGCTTAAGTACGGGTTTAGGTCACTGAGCTATAAAATACAATCATAGTATACGATACTCGTGACTCAAGAAGCCAATTAATGCACGGCGTAACTACTAGTTTCATGCCGTGCAAGAATGGACTACTTAAGTAACACGTATCGCGATGATATCAGCTCATCACCAAATTTTTTTTTTAATTTAATTTGCCGTTATTTACGTTGCCGATCGCCTCTACGAGGACACGGCGGGGCTCCGCCCAAGCAGGACAGACCTCCACCGTATGCTCCACCGTGTCCTCTGGGCGATCCTGGCAGTGGTGACACCCGGGCGTCTCCTCCCGCCTGATGATGTGCAGGAACCTCCCGAAACATCCGTGTCCGGAGAGGACCTGCGTCAGGCGGTACGTAACAAAAGGCTGGCGCGTGTTATCGCCACTATCGTCGCGATAAGACCCTATATATCTCACTCATCTTCACTTCGTTTTCGCTTAGTGTTCTTTTAAACTATTTTTTGTTTTTGCTCGGCTCCTAAGGGTACTAACGTGATGTTAAGTAGCTTATAGCCTTCCTCGAGAATTAGGCTATCAAACTCAAATTTCAAAAAATCAGAATTTTTCAATTCCAACTGGTAATGTCAGAGATTAGCGCGTTCAAACAAACAAACTTTTAGTTTTATTATTATTGTAGATTTAGATTAAACTGCTTAAGGTTATAGGCAGTTATTAACACTCGCACACAAAAAATCCCTGCCTTTTAATCTCCAAATTATGCATGCTTCTAATTTCTAACTCTTATACTCTCTGGGGCAGTGCTCCATTATGTAAAACACGGGTTTAATTCATTCAGATTAGCTTCAATCCTTTATTCTCACTGGTTTTCGCTTGTCTGTGAATCCGGACGTAATAACGACAAATGTATACAGGGTGACTTGTAATTTGACTTATTGCTTCCATCAGGAGCTGAAAGTGCACCAATTTAGCACCCCATAATGCCAAAATTAAAAATTTAACGCGCTATTATTATTATTATATTAACATAACTGGCGAAATGTGGGTGTATTATACAAGCCCCTAACCCTTCGGGGAATACAGGGAAAGCATGACTTAACATCAAACGTTATGTTATTAAAAGAAATAAACAAGTAACCTCCTAACTTCAAAAAATATCTAACATCGACGCTCGAAACCAAAGGTCCAACATTAATTTGCAGTCCAGCTCGATCGAATCACTGTCTCCTAAGATACAGGCAATCCTTAGTTTGGGAGGCAGGATTTAATTTTTTTTTAATTTTGTCTCCTCTTGTTTCCATTGTTAGTTGACTTAGCATCTAATAATATATATAATATACAACCTTTGTCTATGTATAGGTTTTGGAATAAACTAGGGTTTTGGATCCAAAACCTATACATAGACAAAGGTTGTATATTATATATATTAGATGCTAAGTCAACTAACAATGGAAACAAGAGGAGACAAAATTAAAAAAAAATTAAATCCTGCCTCCCAAACTAAGGATTGCCTGTATCTTAGGAGACAGTGATTCGATCGAGCTGGACTGCAAATTAATATTGGACCTTTGGTTTCGAGCGTCGATGTTAGGTATTTTTTGAAGTTAGGAGGTTACTTGTTTATTTTCTTTTAATAACATAACGTTTGATGTTAAGTCATGTTTTCCCTGTATTCCCCGAAGGGTTAGGGGCTTGTATAATACACCCACATTTCGCCAGTTATGTTAATATAATAATAATAATAGCGCGTTAAATTTTTAATTTTGGCATTATGGGGTGCTAAATTGGTGCACTTTCAGCTCCTGGAAGCAATAAGTCAAATTACAAGTCACCCTGTATACATTTGTCGTTATTACGTCCGGATTCACAGACAAGCGAAAACCAGTGAGAATAAAGGATTGAAGCTAATCTGAATGAATTATTTTTCTTCAGTAACCGAGTAAATTATATTTTTTGTATGCACGTGTTTCTGTGACAAATAAACCTATTTTTCTTTTCTTTTTTCTTTGATTTTTTTTTAGAGATTTTTTCCGACATGTCGGAAAAAATCATGCCAACTAAGAGCTTTAGTGGCGTGCGTGGCATACAGCGATCTGCGTGCAAAAACTAGTACTGTATAATTGAACACACCCTCGTAAAAATACTGTCATATTATTTGAATTATGAACGTTATTCCATAAATGTGATCTTTGAAGTACATACACACATCACCGGATAAAAAGGTCGAATAATATATTTAAAGCCGAAAATAAATCTTGTAAAACGACCGGACGTTTTCAGATCGAGGCCTTTTATTATGGATCACAAATCCGGCTGATGTAAATCTGTCTAACCTTCATACATTTCAGTAAATGTTTTATGATCTTGAGCAGCTGTGGCTATTGACATGTTTCAATTCGTTTTACAAGTCTTATAAAAAGTTGGAAAGCGTTTCAGCTGCGTATTCACTGGGAAACAAAGGGCAACATTGTTTCAATTCAAACCAAACTACATATTTTATTTGACATAAACCTACATGGACACTTATGATATATGTATATAACGTCAGAGCTACATGCACGGTTCCAATTGGTCGTTTCTTATGGAGAAGAGCCGGCAAGAAACTCCACAGTTACTCTTTTAAAAATAATTGGCTTTTACGATGTTTTCAAATTACAGTAAAAATATAATAAATGAGTAGGGGAGAACGTGCGGCCTGCACGTCCACGTGTCAAGAAGTATCAGGTACTTAATTAAATATAAAAACCTATTAAAACCAAATGATATGATTGTTTCAACATTTTTTCGTTTTGCAACAAACGTGTTGCTGATAAAATAGGTTGTTGCAGTATTGCTGGCTTGGTTTCCAATGTATACAGGGTGGAAAAAATCAATGGGTCCTGAAGGGTAACGACTTTAAATCCTTAAGATAGAGTATTTTACTCAAAGGAAACATTCCTTTATTTTTAAAACGAAACAAAACGGCATTCACAGATTTCTAGACAAACTTACCTAAACCGGGAATCGAACCAGCTAAAAATTCAAAAAATAAACGCTCGCTACTTTATTTCACTAGTCGATATAAAATTTCTCCAAGAAACACAAATACGATGAGAATATCATTCATTATTGCTCAAAAATGTTTTTCTCGGTTTTATTTATACAATAATGTAATGCTATTATAAGTTCATAACATTGCTAATTTTAGTATTTTGTGTTACCTTCCTAGCGTGAAGATCGATCGATTGCCGATGAAGGAAGGCGGAGGGCTTATAAATACTAAGTCATTTTAGTACCTCGTGGGTATTGGTTGCTGTATCAGTATTTCCATAAAAAAATGGTTACGACACGACAAACTCAAATTAATTGATAACTTGTCTACTATTCATATCACATCGATTTCTAGTTTGGTAATTGAGTTGCAGAGGTCGAATGGGCGTCGGTTTAAATAAATCCGAAATATTCATCGGCATCCGATTGGTTTTTACCCAAAGTCCCCAACATTGGCTTTTTACCCAATGTTGGGGTTGGCTTAAACGTGGTTGGGTTAAAGGCAATTTAATTTACAAGGAAATATTATAATTTTGTTGTAAATAGTTCTTGCCATAATAAATTATTAGTCAGTCCGCAATGTTGGGACTGAAAGCTAATGGTCATCCAATAGGGTAGTTTCCTGGGTAAAAAAATAATGATTATATTTAGTCCGTCATTCGTCCGTCGTTCGTCATTCATAGTTAGAATAACGAAAAATAATGGACACGTATTTTTTCTTTTGTCAATCAAACAAAAATGACACAGATAAAGCGCGCCAAAATTTGGGAGGGGGGGGGGGGGCGTGACGTCACTTGCTTGCAAAAGTATCGCAAGCAAGTGACGTCACGCGGAACTTTAACGGGCGATATCTTCATAATTTTTTTTATAAAATTGACAAAAGAGAAAATACGGGTTCAATATTTTTTGATAATATAACTGACGGACTAATTAGATTTTTTAGGAAACTATTAAATATCGCCACTTATGGACCATATTAAATGTACGCACCCCGGGTGGTGGCCAGTCTTACCAAGGGGTATCGTGATACCCAGTAAATGGGTTGTGGAGATCAGACAGTCACTTCATTTGAAATACTGATATTTAGCTGCATCCGGTTAGAGTAGAAGCCGACCATATCATACTTGGCAAAAGGCAGGCAGATTGATTTGACTGAACCTTTTAAATTTCGCGGACTGATGTAATCATACCGATAAAATGAATTATTATTTTGATGTATCATTTAATATGCCTAAAAATGCCTTTACATTTCACCCTACTATAATATAATGGTAAAATGTAACGTATCGTAAATATTTATATCACCAAAGAGTCCAAAGGATAAGGAAAGGTCTCTTCAATTAATTTTGCTTGTGCTACGTGACATGGATTACTGAAAAGTTAGTGATTCTTACAGAAGATCGTAAATCTGCGCCCAGAGTGTGGGGCAGATTCAGGCCTGTGCTTCGAATGGAATGCCAAGCGAGTGACGCATGCCTCAAGCTGAGGCATCTGACATAACAGGTGTAAAACGAAACGAGAGAACGAAGCCGAGAGTACCACCACCTCCACCACCACCACCACCACCACCACCACCACCACACCACTTGACACACGCACACACACACTTGACTTCTTGTTCCACTTGTTTTATCCCCATTATTGTAATCATTTTGTTTTTGTACTGGACCATACTTGAGAACCTTCTGGTTACGGAGATATTGAAGGTCAAAATTCCAACTTTCCAACAAGTTTTTAATGTTACAACACAACTTTAAATACCCCCACGACCCCTGTATCCCTGCATGCACCCATAAGCACAATGTTTTGTGTGCGTTACATTGCGTGGGAGTACCTACGCAATGTAACGCACACAAAACATTGTGCTAAACACCAAAAATAAAAGTCGTTTCCCAGCATTTATTATGCAATGTTACTTAGTTTGATGTAAAGAATGCGTAGTTGATGACTATGTGATGGGTCTTTTTACACCCTGTATAAAAAAATGCATTTGCGGCACATGCTTCGCACTGTTGTGACGCACCCTAAGATGTGTGAAAAGTAACAAAGCTATTTAGTAAAAAAACAACACTTTTTTTTAAAAGATTTTGAAATTCGTGTACTAAGTTGTACAAAAACACAAGTATGCAGCCTTGACTACCCAAGACGCATTTTTGTTCAAAGAATTTTACTTAGTGCCTTTTCTTCTTCACTGTACTTTTAGTTAAGGAAGCTCAATGATTTTTCTTTTTGTTCAGCTGTAAGATCTTTTAATTGCGGTTTTCATTAGTCGGAGGCAAACTTCACGATATTTTTAAGAGTATACTAAAATGTTTTCAAGCTTTTCCAGTGCAAAGTAGAGGCTTCTTTTCACGCAGACAGGAAGGAACGTAAGTACAGTCACCAAAAGAGATAAGTAACCAAGGTCATTGGATATAGTTAAAGTTTAGTAAGAAACTGATGGATGTACGAATGAAATTTATTTTGATAAATGAACTGTTTGTTTTCTATTCATAAATAAAATTTTATTCGAAAACATCCATCGGTTTCTACTAAACTTCAACTACATATATCCGATGACTCTGGTTACTTAACTCCTTTGGTGACCGCACATAAAGTTATACATATTGCATTATTAAATAACCAGGGTTTGACCTTATTAATCGCACTGAAGTATTGACAGCAAATCAATACGGCATTCGAGTCACTGATTGCTTTCCTTCAGTTATTACTAGGAAATTGGCCTTTAGGATTATTAATTTTATTTTCCAGGATAGATAGATTTTATTTCTGAGAATTTTATTTTGAAGATGTTTGAAAGTTATTGCTATTTATTTTTTCTTATTCTTCTTATTTTTTCTGTATATTTATACAAGGTGGAGACGACAATACAACAATCAATTCACTGCTTATATCTAATGACTTTCCCAGTCTACATACTAAAATTCAATCAAATATATCCAGAAGTTTAGTCTCTATAGCTAGTCAAAGATTGGCAAAACCCACAGACGACCCATCACTACTATTGAGTTTGTTGGAAAAAATCACTTCTTTTATTGGCATTTAATTGATTTTTCCAATACTCTTATGCATTGGTACTGCCAGTGTTTTCATTTATTGTCGTATTGTTGTCTCCACATTTTAGCTAATAATGATTTTGGTTAACAGCAAACGTTTTAACATTAAATAAAACCCTCATGGCGGGGTATTGATTAAAATTACCCATATATTCATTTTAATTTGAATACTAAGCAATTTTAAACCGAACATGCAAAAGTGACTATTTTTCATTACTTCCCTGTATGAGATATGAACACCTACGCATTTAACAACCAGATAAAAGGGATCTTTTGATCTTTTTTTTTCCACAAGATTTCATAACTAAGTTAATTTATAAAATAACTCAGCCTTACGATACGGGAAAGGTTCTCTCGACCCTCATCACATTTATCAGCTCCTACTCGTCCTCAACTGGATATGGGTCTTGCACAGTCACGTTACTATAAATAATCTTAGAAGATAATGCCATGACCATTCCGCGCTGATGCTAACACCCCTTTACGATTTCTCATCTCTTTTTGCATCTATAATTTTATAGTTGCTCGGAGGTTTTCCGCGCCCATTTTCCTCAGTAGCCCAGAACTACTACGTTTTTACTGGCATTGAAAAGGTACTAAATAAAGAGATTGAATATAAAATGATTTTTTACTTTACCTACTTAACCTGAAAAATTACGTATAAATTAGCGATTATTCATAAGAAAACTACACACGAAACGACAATAAATAGGTATAATTGTGAAAACCGTTAAGCACATGCAAACGGCTTCTATTAGACGATCGTTTGACGGGTACTTATCCAGCCATAGTTTTGACTTCTTATCATTAATTGAAACGAAAATAACTACCGTTCAACCCTTGCATTTTGCACAGCTATCTGATAAAGACCAAGAAGTGCTGGAAACAAACCCCAGACGTCCCGAGACATAGTAGATCATAATCCTATTATTAAAACCAACGTTGTACCATATTTTAATGCAAATAAAAATATTATATAATTTTTTATTCATAATATTACGTGCAAGTTCTTTTTCATGACCTTTCTTTTAACCGTTCTCATATTTTTATTAACCTTTTTGACAAATGACTGCTGACGATAATGAATGATACCAAAGATCACTTTTAATAATTACGTTAACGAGTAAAAACCTGATCGGGATCGACTGCCGGACTGCGAGACACAGTCCGGCGGCGGTGATTCTGGCAGCGGCCGCTTGCGCCTGCGCAGGATGTCGCGCCAGCGGCACAGGATCGCTGTTCGGAAGTATGTCCTGAACCTGGGGAAAGAAAAATGTAGATGAAGTACGAGAATTTTAAAAAATGGCAATAATACATGGTTCTCATTCAATTTGGATGAAATAACCAAATTGATTTATACATATATATGTATATTTTCTTATGTTTTTAGGATTCACTATAAACATAAGAAAATAATCATTCAATCTCGGAAAAACCTTTTATATCTCTGATTTTCAATTAAAGTCATTATAAGTGAATTATGGTTGAACCGAATTGAACTGAATTATGGTTAATGCCCTGAGAAATTTTATTTTATGTGATTATTTGTTTAACCTACAGAAGACCTTAATAAGGGTTGATTTTTCAATCGACAGATAACTTTTATTCGTGGAATAAAATTGACATCTGACAGATTTTGTATGGAAGAACTGTAAAAAAATCAAAATTATTTGTGAATAAAAAATTATCTGGCGTTGGAAAAATCAGCCCTTAGTATAGTAAAAATATCTACCGGTCTATTTTGTAAAAATATCAGCGTGAAAGTGTTACTGAAGTGAGCTTGAGCCGACCAGCAGTACCTATAATTCTTAGGTGAAGAAAACTTAAGTGAAGTGAGCTGTCATTCCAAATAATGCTAGGGATTGACACTACTGACAACTTACATCAAGCTCACTTCACTAGAGTTTTCACAGTGAGATTTTTACAAAACCGACCGGCTGTCTTTCCACCATACATGCTAGAGATTGACACTATTGGCAGCTAAATTTACATAAGTATTCATGTCAAAATATTTACAGAATAGCACTGCCATCTGTACCTAGGTAAAATAACGCCTATAAAGAAGGCATCATTTTCTAAAATAAAACAACCAGATACTCATTAAGCCGACTAGACCACGACATAATATTTTAATGAATAAATCCGAGAAATAACCAAAACCTGTAAATGTCAAGTTGTCTTGAAAATGTGGTTCAGATTAATTCAATTAGAATTTTCCTAGACAGTAAATTGAATTGAACCTACGTAAAGGCACAAATAAGTTTCAGAGGTGATTTAAATTGAAAGATAATGGTAGTTTGCCATCATTTCTATCTCTAAATCTGCGTAATTAATTAGATTTCTGTTTAATAAAGATATATTTATTACACAATAGTATCCATTAGTTCTTATTTACAACACTAGCGATCCGCCCCGCAATTGTGGTGCAAAATAGTCTTATATGCCAAACCAGATCAAAGCAATAAAGTTGGATGGCAGAAATATGTCAATTAACTGGTTATCAAATTTTAATTATTCATTTCATACAACTGTAAGAAAGTACGCTAAGCGAACACGAAGTAATAGCGCGGGCAGGATGCGACGGGGTGGGTCGGGGTTCGAAATTTTACGCGGACGAAGTCGCGGGCAGAAGCTAGTTTTAACGTAAAATGGCCAAGGTCAATTAGATTAGTTTAAGACACAAACGCATACGTTAAGTACAATAACGAAAAGTCTACATGTGATGTCTAAACTACTGAAAGAAAGAAAGAAAAAGTATTTATTGCGACTCGTACAGGATCATAAACTAAACTAAACACAGTTAAAAATAAAAATAAAACAAATTATATAAAAAAAAAAAATAATAACAAAAGGAAAAATGAAACAAAGTCCTATACGAGGCCAAATACTCAACAACATCATCCACAATTCTCCAGACATTCTGACAAGATCTTCTTCCATTCATCCGTGAACACATCACAGACAGGCTTAACGTCCAAGAGAGCGTTGAGCGCAGAGAATGTGTGAGGACAGGAGACTGGGATCAAGCGACGGTTTGACATTTTCTTTATTCTGTCTGTGATACTTCAGGTAGGTATATGAGACATAGTTGTGGAGCATGTGCAAGTATATCCCGCACTCCCAACTCATGGTACAGTATTTGTATCACACGAAGTAATATGGGCTTTGCTTGTGGTAACCAAGTGTACAAATACACTGTGAGTGGGTGCGTGAAGACGAGTAGCGTCAGCAAATAATACACACACTTACGCTTACTTCGCCCGTGTCTCGGACGGTACCGAGAGCTCCTACGCTTATACACACCAAAAGTATAACACGCGTCACTTTGTGAGATAAAAATAATATAGTAGGAGGAATAAATCTGCACGCAGTTTTTCTGGGTTGGCAACGAAGCAGTAAATCATTACAGGACCTCAATGGCGTAACACACTTTCAGTCACAATCCGAAGGATTTTGAAAGAAATTCATTAGTGAAGGGTGGGCGTTTTGGGGGACTGTCTTTTGTAATTTTGACGTTCGAAAAGTGCTGATCTCTCAGCCTTATTTGAATAAATGACTTGATTTTTTTTTATCTATTGCTTCATGTTTGACTAATTCATCTGCTCAATAGCTTAAATGACGCAATGAATTGTCAAAATTAAAACACCTGCAACGATGTATTATGCATTCACCCAGCAGATCTTCATTCATCTAGATAGAAGACCGTGACCGAAAGGTCAATTCTCGTAATTTAAAACGTTCAAAATCTAGTCGCAGTCTCATCTCGGCGACAAACAAATGTCAAAAAACTTGTCAAAAATGAAGGGATTTTAGAGGTATTTTTGACAGATTAAGACTGAGATCAGACTGTGAATATTCTTAAAATTACGAGAATTGCCTCTCAGTTTTTTATAAGTGGGGCAGTTACCCTGTTTAATTAAATCAACCTATTAATTAAATAAAAAAAATGTCAACCTGGAAATATAAATATGGAAATCTAGACTTTTTTCACGTCAGCTCGTTAATGTCTCCTGCACGTGCTTCTGTCCTAGTTTATAACGTATACCGTAGGCGTGTGCCTTAACGACTTTCGTGTTCAGGCTGGCGGTAATTACCTACTCCATATTTTTGATAATGAAATTCCTTCATCGCTCAAATTAATGTTTCTAAAGTTATTTCTCTTAGGGCTGTTTTTATTTACACACATACATTAAAGGGTTTATTTATAAACATTCCAAATTAAAGACAAAATTGTTAAACCCTGAAAAATAGGCCTCAGTTTCAGCTACCACCTCATTTGATGAAAATCTTTTCCCGCCAAGCCATTTTTTCATGTTTGGGCCGAGAAAAAAGTCACAGGCTCTTTTTTTCTTTTTTAGTAGTTTATTTCAGGCAGGCAGACATTACGGTCACTTTTAATTATGGGGCAGAGAAGCAGCTAGATACTATATTTACGTACTTTCAATTTAATGAAAACATCTACACATAAACCTCAATATTTATCTTTTGATTGAAACAGAATATTCTTAAAGGATTTCTTAAAACAAAATTATGTTTACAAGCTTACCTAGGTAACTCATTTCAGTGAATATTTGCTAACTATAAATAATTAGAATCTGCACAATCAATGGTTTCATGCATGAATAGTTTTCAGAAAACTATTCAAATACTTCTATTGAAATGGGATAGTTATTCATTCGGCAATAATATATTATTTTGTATTAATACAATCCTATCAGCTTTCCACATCACTTGTCAAATTTGAATTAACAACTAAAGCATACAAAAGAACCTAAGAATGATCCATTAGTCATACCTTCCATTTTGGGATCCGTTTCTCTGGATCCGTAAGTCCCTGATATAAGGTCAAAATGACCCTAACCTTCAACGGATCCCAGATTTAAATAATGAACAAATAATAGCCTTACCTTCTTCACCGCAAATCAGTTAATTATATTAACATTTGACATTTGTACATTTTAACGAAAGGTTTGTGTACAATTCAATTATATTAACAAAGGTCTGTTCAGGTTATTTTTAAAAGATCCACCGCTTACTGTACCCTTACAAATATGTATTTAAATGAGTTATTTGTTTAAAAGGTTGGAGCTTTGTAGTAGCTACTAAATTAAGTATTCAAATGAATGAATGAAAAATGTAATGAAAACCTGAACAGATTTGAATGAACTCTGGCTGGTAGAGATTGTCTAAGTCCGTTTTAGTGCGTAAAGTTTAAATAAATGAAAAAGAACACGTTGATGGAGTCTCGCGAATAACGTGTCCGAAAGCACAAGGAAGTGGTGAAGGGCGGCCGTTTTGGGGGACTATCTTTTGTAATTTTGAAGTTAAAAATGTGCTGATTTGAGAATCAGCACATTTTTAACGTCAAAATTTGCAAAATCAAAAGTCATTAATTCAAATTAGGCTGAGGCCTAATTTGTATAAATGACTTATGATTTTACACCACTTTTTAAACAATTTGTTTCCATTTTATGGTTTCCAAGAGATCCTAACTCTAAACATTCTAATGAACACGACAAGGGCCGTTACAGTTGCTATTCTGGAAAAAAACTCACCGTGAAAACGTAGGTAAAGTGAGCTTGAAGTAAACGGTCAACCCCCAGCGTCAGATGAGATGACAGTTCATTTCAAGCTCGTTTTACCTTAATTTTCACGGTGAGATTTATAGAGAATAGACCAGCTGGTGACTTTATATCAACCATATATAGTTTAGTTAGTTTTTGCAACAGAAAACAACCACTGGTGGCAAACGATATGTAGAAAGTTAAAGATTAAAATAAACCTATTCCAAGAGAAAACCAAGACTCTGGTCGAGGGGTTGGGCGCGCCACAATTGCGGCGATAAATCCCCCCTCTTTGAGGAGTGGCTAGAGAGTCGCTACGGCGCCCTCACCTTCCGCCTGACACAGGTCCTCACCGGACACGGTTGTTTCGGGAGGTTCCTGTTTAGGATAAATGGAGAGATGGCGCTGTCGCCCGTGTAAACATAAGCTCCGTACATAATAATCTTTTAAAAATAACACAGTCGCGAAATAAGTGAAAATTCGTCTTAATTAGTGAAAGGACACAACAATATACATGTGACATTGTTATGCAGTGATAATTGTGACAATTTGTGAAGATTAAATCAAATAAACAAAATGACAAAAGTGTGAATCAAAAACTGGAATAAAAGTTTAAATATTCTTCTCTAGTAGGTGTGACAACCCATAAACTATCTCAGTGTTAATTCGTGACTTGAGAACAAACAAAAGTATTGGTGAAATTGTGAATTAAACATAAAAAAACAACATTGAAATTTTTGTTCGTCCAACCGTCATTTGTATCGTCGATAGAACAAAGGAATGACCTTTGGACTTTACTCGACGACACATCAACCTACCAAACTCTGATGTGGTCAACAATTTCGACAACAACTTACATGTTCGCATAGCCTAGCGGTCACACCTCGAGTCTCTCGAGGCGCAGCTTGTGGTCGCTAGTTCGATTCCCGGCAACTGATAAACTTTTTCTACTATATTTGCTGATTTTAAATAATATTATTTGCACCTACAATGAGTTTCTTCGAGAATATCACGCTACGAAGAACAAGAACTCAATCATTATCGGAGACTACATTCGATACATCTAATGTAAATAACTCGACACTAGATGGCAGCACAAATAGTCTACCAAATATATCCGACGATGACAGTGTCGATACACAAGATCTTAAAGGTCAAATAGACAAACTTAAAATGGATTTATTATCTGCCCATGAAGAGATTAATGTACTGTCCATTGAGAATAGCAGTTTAAAATCATCACTGATGGAAATCACTAACAAATGTGAGCTCTTGAAAAAGACAGCGAAGATGCTAACAACCGACGTAGGCTCACCGAGTTCAAAGACAAGAAAGTTATCAACTACACTAAACAAGCATTTGACACAACAAACGACTGTTGAAGATGTAGCTACCCTAAGAAAATCTATTGCTCGTTCGGGGATACCTACATCAGTCAAAAAAGTATCCAAGAGTACTCAACATGAATATGTACAGAAACCTCAAGATCTACATAATAGTGTCACCCCAAAAATACAAACTATACCAACAAGTACTAACAGTCACCTCAAAACATCATCTGCTATCCGTCAACAGGATCCGGATAGGAAAATATGTATGATTTCTAGTAATAATGTAAATAAAATTTTGGACATAGGGAAGAGTACGTTTGCAGAATATAAGTTCTGCCATTATATCATCCCAAATGGAGGTATACAGCAGTTATTTGAAAATTTAGATAAGAAACTCGTAAACTTTTCCCATGATGATTACTGCATCATTTATATAGGTGAAAGAGATTTCGAAGTTTCTAAAAACTACAGATTATTGATAGACTTCATAAAGAAGGAGCTTGATAAAGTTATGAATACTAATATTGTGATTTGCTCGCCTAATTTTAAATTAAGTAACAATTTTTCTATATTTAATAAGCGCATTGAAATGTTTAATCAGCTGATGTATTTGGATAATGAATTGTGGGAATATGCTTATCTTTTTGATTCTAATTATTGTGTGGAGTACTCATACGAAATGTTTCGGAAATATTATGCAACGGTAAACAATAATGCAGTTGCAAAAATATTTCAAAGCTTACTGGAATTTATTAATTGTTTGGGTTCGGGAGCGGAATTTAATGAAGTTACTTGTCATTCTGGTCACTGTTTCGATTATACTTGTGTCGGAGGTAACGTAAACCAATCAGACAATAATAAAAAGAAGTTATATAAAGATCAGTCCACTCAAACTGAAAGCACTTCTAAAAATGCGGAGAATGATTTTTTTCGTATATAATCAAATAAATGTCTTACATCAAAATATTAATGGATTAATAGGAAAGTCAGATCTGTTGAGCATTCATATAAATGAACTTTTATGCGAAGGGAAAGCAGTGGATGTTATGTGTATCACTGAGCACAACATGAAAAATGATGACACCATGCACTTATATATACCTGAATATAAACTTGCCACTTATTCTTCAAGAAATACCAGGAAGGGTGGTACATGTATACTTATTAGACATAGATGCGATTACAAGGTCATAGACATAACAAAATTTGGTGTGCCTAGTTTTATAGAGTGTTGTGCCATCGAACTGGTAGCTCACAAGTTGGTTATCATTTGTATTTATAGACCTCCAAAGTATACAAAAGAGGCAACTTCTGTTTTCTTTGAAAAAATTGACCATATTTTAAACTATTGCGGAAGAAAGTTAGGAAAAAGAGTTTTGCTTTGCGGTGACTTTAATATTGATATTCTGCAAAAAACGAGAATGTCCACTGAATTTCAACATCTACTTTTGAACTACAACCTTAAGCCGAGTATAAAAACACCCACACGATTATCTAGTGGAACCTGCATCGACAACATTATGCATAATGCTAGGGGTGGTACTGGCGAAGTTTTAGAGTTGGCCCTATCAGACCACTCCGCCCAACTTTTTAAATTTCCTGTTAAAAAATCGTGTTCAATTGATCACTGGTATATATTGAGTCGAGATTATAGCTCTGAGAATATCTCTAAATTCATTGAAGCCATAAGTAACTTAAGTTTTACTGACGTGTTCAATAGCACGAACCCGGAAACAGCTTTTAATTCGTTTTATGACATGTTTAAACTTTTTTATGACTTGTGCTTCCCTACAGTGAAAAAAAAGATTTCCACTCGGAAAACTCCGCGATGGATATCTAAAGGTATCAAAAATTGTAGTAAACGAAAAAGAGAAATGTTATGGTTGTACAGGCGATCACGAACTATCCAAAATAAACAGTTGCTTAAACAATATTCGAACCGATTGAAAAGAGTTATACATTTGACACAAAAGTCTCAAAACAGTCATGTTATAAATAGTGCGGAAAATAAAACAAAAGCCACGTGGAAATTAATTAATAGGTGTAAATTGAACTTTCCCCCGGAATCTGTAAAGCAAGTTTTTATTGGTGATAGGCAAATTGACAACCCTAAAGACATAGCTACGGCTTTCAATGATTATTTTATAGATTCAGTACATCCTTCAAAAAATGATACTAACGATAATGCTTCATCTTTAATTAATCACTATCCAAAAACTATTTTTATGGCACCGACGGATGCTAGGGACATTTTTAACATCATAAATATGCTGAAAAACACCAATAGCACAGGATTTGATGAAATTTCTACGAAAATTTTAAAATTAGTGTCGCATACAATTGCACCCGTATTAAGTTTTATAATTAACCTATGCGTAGAGCATGGTCACTTCCCAGACAAACTAAAAACAACCGTAATTAAGCCCCTTCATAAGAAAGGTGACAAAGCCACCATTTCAAATTACCGGCCAATAGCCTTAATACCGGTATTTTCCAAAATTTTTGAGAAAGTGATCTATAAATCTCTTAACTCTTTCTTTGAAACTAATAATATACTTGCTAAAGAACAATTCGGTTTTCGTAAAAATAGAAACATTAACAACGCAGTCTACGAGTTAGTTGCCAATATTGTAAATAATGTTGACAACAAAAATCCTATTGCTGCAGTCCTCATGGACATGTCTAAGGCATTCGATCACGTGGATCATGCAATATTACTGGATAAGTTAGAACGTTATGGTGTCCGAGGAAATATATTGAGATTAATCGAAACTTATTTAAAAGGAAGGAAACAAGTCACAGTTTTAAATAGAATGTGTCCCAATTCTAAAACAGAGGTTCCTCACAAGTCATCCATTAGATATACAACTTTCGGTGTGCCCCAAGGGAGTGTTCTTGGACCCTTACTATTTCTCATTTATATAAATGATTTGCCTCAGTGTACAGACTATCAAACCGTCCTATTTGCCGATGACAGTACAATTATTATACCTTGCAAAAACTTAGAGTCTTATGAAAGTGAAATAAATAATGCTATCCATTGTACTATAAACTGGTTACGAAAGAATAAACTTAAAATAAACCTAGAAAAGACACAGATTATGACGTTTCAACAAAGAATGAAAAAACTAAATTTGAATATAAAATACGCAGACCATAAAATACCAGAAACCAGCAGTGCCAGATTTTTAGGACTTCACTTAGATAGTCATTTAAATTGGAAATGCCATGTAGAAAGTCTGTGTAAAAAACTAAACCAGTATTCATATGCGCTTTACAATCTTGCGAAGATATCTAATGAATCTGTAGTTTTGATAGCATACAAAGCGTACGTCTCATCAACGTTACGTTTTGGAATAATGTATTGGGGGAATTCCACTGACAAAGACACTGCGTTTAAAGCTCAAAAGAAGTGTGTGCGTGCTGTGTTTAAGCTTCAAAAGACTGATAGTTGTAGGCCATTATTTAAAAAATATAGACTTCTTACTTTGCCATGTATGTACATCTACGAGACAGCAGTATTCGCAAAATCAAACTTGCATTTATTCCAAACACTTAGATCGAAGCGACGCCATGGAGAGATATGTGCTATTCCACACAAGACAGCGCTCTACTCAAAAAGTTTTTTGGGAATGGCGCCCAAGTTATATAATAAGTTACCTATTTCTATAAAAGATCTTGACAGCATACACCAGTTTAAAAAGGCTCTTCTTAATCTATTAGGCGAAAAAGCATACTACACAGTCAATGAGTACCTAGAAGACAAATTGTAATTTTTGACTTTTTTATTTACTTGTAATTTTTGACATTGTAACTTTGAGTTTGTAATTTTGACATTGTATTTTGACATGGTAACTTTGACATTGTAATTTTGACATGGTAACTTTGACATTGTATATTTTGACATGGACACTAAATTTTTATATTATTTTTTATTTCACTAAATGTTTTTAATCTTTTTTATAATTTTAATGTTTTGTTGTCTAATTAATTTAATGTTTATTTTAATTACGAATTTTAATTTATATTGAATAGTTACAATAATTACTAATTTTGAATATATTTATTAGTTTGAATGATTTAGAAATTATAATCTGAATATTTGTACGCCGTTGACGGCAAGACATAGTGATCCTATCTATTAACATGACAATGACATCTGTACTTTTATTTACCTATGTACTACAAATAAAAATATTTGAATTTGAATTTGAATTTGAATAAAGCGGGAGGAAACGCCAGGGTGTCACCACTGTGTGGATCGTCCGGAGGACACGGTGGAGCATACGGCGGAGGTCTGCCGGGCTTGGGCGGAGCACCACCATGTCCTCGTGGCGGCGATCAGAGGCGGTGATCTCTCGCGTCCGGCCCTGGTCCAGGCCATGGTACGGAGCGAGAGTGCATGGGAGGCTGTCAACTCCTTCTGCGAAGCAGTAATGCTCGCGAAGGAGGAGGCGGAGCGCGTGAGGGAGAGGCAATCACTGCGCCCTCACGCCCCTAGTCGCCACAGGAGATGCCCTGGACGGTAGTCAACAGCCGACTCCCGGCCTCCGTAATTGCGGGCTTGCGGGCGGCGAGCAATGGGCAGCTCGCCGCCCGGTAAGGACCAGGCCCGGGTCGACGGCGCGTTGTGTTCCACGCGCGCCTCAAAGAGATGTCAGCACGAACTGACGGGGTCCGCTAGGGCCGATGCCTGCCGGGGCCGCGGGTTGTTCGAAAGAGTTACCGTGGCCCCTGGCACCATAGGCAACTGAAGGAACACGGGTGGGTTTTAGTCAGTAAAAGTCTGACACGCCCTTCCGCTCAGCCCAGAGCGGGAGAGGTCATTTGAGGATTTCACACCCAAAAAAAAATGGGTCGAGGGGTGGAAAGATAGTAGGGAAGCCTTTAATGTCCCATTTTTGGGCAGTGAGACATCATTGTCTAATAATAAAAGAAATAAAAAATTTCACTTTTTTGTTGTGATAATTTTTTTGATTTTTCAAAAACCGCTTGTCCGATTATTTTTATGGGACCACTTGGAAAGTATACCCTTTCCAACAAAAAAAAGAATTTTTCAAATTGGTTGGCAAGCGACGGAGTTATGCGCGAACAAACATAAAAAAAAATACAAACATCCGAATTGAGAACCTCCTCCATTTTTCAGAAGTCGGTTAAAAAGAGAAAACATCGGACGACGTCGTCGGCAGAAAAACAAACTACTAAATATCAAAGCTAAAACATAAATCCCAACAAAATTGTGCCAGAATTCATACAACTACCACTAAACTAATTTACAGCAAAAACAAACAAAATCTTACTTGGCATTCATCCAGTAATAGATGATAGGGTTGACCATAGCGTTTGCCATCGCCAGCCAGTAGAAGCCAAGATACATGTGCTGCACATACTTCATGTACAGTATCGATGGGTTGAAGTGAGTGTATATGAAGTAGGTGTGATAGGGCAGCCAGCAGATCCCGAAGATTACTATCACTAGGATGAACATTTTCACAACCTGGGAACAAACAATTACTAAAGTTACAACACATATAATAATTTATTTACTTCAGAAATACCCGTACAAGCTTACAAAAAGATAGCTAAGTAGCAAACTACAGTCCGGCTGTCGAGAAAATGCTTCTTGACATCTGTCAGATTTATACAAACGAATACATGTTTGGCGAATTGGATCTTTAGATAATACTCGTAGTTACTAGAATTGTCGCACTGACAGGTGTCAGGAACGCATTCTCTCAACGACCGAACTGTAGTTATGGGGTAAAAACTTTTCTTAACAACTTCCAATCTGCCATCTGAAAATCATCGATGCAAAGTAGAAATCTATAGCTCAGTCTGAACGCCACTATAACTACTTATTAGTTTTCTTTGATAAACTCTTCAACTATGCTCTTGAATTTATTCAAGAGCATAGTGTTTACGTGAATTGTACAACAGGCTGTGTTCAACCTTTTAGTTCGCCCTTCCAATTTATTTTGTACATTAAGTCTGGTACTGCTATGATATTTAGACCCTAAAACCTTAGCGTTCGTTGGCTTGGAAGGAATTTCACTGTGTGAAAAACAAAATTCCTTCCAAAAATATTGTATACAAAGCTAGACCAGCCATTTTCGAGGGGTTTGGCGCTGATAGTCGAAATACAGGCTCTGCCTAGTTCGACTACAGATGACTATACCATTTATATTATTCCAAATTAGCCTGTTAATATATTTTGTAATTTATGTCTTACTTTCTTCAATAAACAAACATTATTTATATATATATTTTCTGTTCCAATTCCGAAACTCTTGGCGTATTTCCAATAGAGCCTCATTGTCTTCACTTCGGTGGTCTGAACGTGAACAAACACAACGTGAGCGAACGAAATTGAATAAAACATTGGTTTAGCAACAACGTGGTTTGGTGAAGACATGTTGTATCGAAAGTCTGCAAGGTGAGTTACAGTTTGGAGGAAAACTATCGGTAATAATTTGCTGTCATAAGAATTGGAGCAGGAAAAGACGACTCGTTAAATCCAAGATAGCTTTCACGTTCAATATGATTTTGTTGCAACAACTTTATCCTTATTTTCGTTGTTTTAAAAGAAATCTTTGTATTATCTGACGCAGGATTTAAAATATTAACATTTCAGTTCAACAAATTCGTTGCGTTATTAACGTTGTACGCAGACAAATTTTTCGAACGTATGAAGCAATCGATTAGAAATATCTTTCAAAATTATTCAGATTGAGTTTGATAGTGTGATACGCAATTAGGGTGCTACAATCTAAAGATTATAGAACTATTATAGTGGTGTAACGGACGACATCCCTTTACTTGTCAGATGGTGGATTCGGGATAAGATTATGGCGATGAATGTATTGATAAAACTATCGATGACAAAGACTCAAGCATTACTTAGAACTTGTTTGAAGCCTTTTGATTGGTTGAAACTAGTACGGGCATTAGCATAATCAGCCTTTAATGTTCCCACTGCTGGGACACAGGCCTGGGTGTAGGCTGTAATCTACTACGCGGGCCTAGTGCGGGTTGGTAGATGTCACATGTCTTTAAATGTTTGTTTCTAGAACATGGCCGGTTTCCTCACGATGTTTTCCTTCTCCGTTTTGAGAGCAGTGGTGATGAAATAATTTACACAAAGCAAAGCGCCTGTCTGAGTTCGAACCTACGACCTACAACTCGTAAGTCAGGGCCACAGGGTTACCACTAGGCTACCACCACTGCTCAAAAACCAAGTCAACCTACTCCTAAATTTTAATGGTGTTCTGCACTGGAATTACTCCACAGCAGTTGCGCTGCTGGAGAGTAGCTGTTCTTCTGGGGAGTTTGTTGCGCCACTTCTTTCCAGCGATAGCACTAGGAAGTGTGAAGGGCGGGAGTTTTTGGGGGACTGTCTTTTGTCATTTTGACGTTCAAAAAGTGCTGATTCTCAGCCTAATTTGAATAAATTACTTTTGATTTTTTAATCATAACCTTAATCCAATTATTTTGTGCCTGTTTGTCTTTATTGTGCATGTGCTTTCTTATTGTGACTGGTTTGTAACATGTATTTCTAAGTGTCATTTTTTTATTTTTGTCAGACTCACCTTTCTTTTCGATCGTATTGAATCTACTTGTCGCTGCGTCAGCTCGCCGATTGATCCGGAACCCCACAGGACTTTGCCCATGGCGGAGTAGAAGAATGTCATCCCAAGCATAGGGATGGCGTATGTCACTACGAAGAACAATACTTGGTACCTGTGACAAAAAAAACGTTACATGAGACACCATATTGCGTCCTAGAGCCATATTCTCTGTGTCACAATTAACAAAACCGCGCGAAATGAACGCGAGGTTGCTAAGGAATTGACGTGGTTTCGAAGTAAGGAATCATTGATTGGTCATAGTGAATTAGGGCCCTGTTCTCCTTAAAGAAGTGGGGTAGAGGTATTAGCATGTGTTGGTGGTGTGAGGTTGGTTGGTTCCATTAGGTTTCTCCATATCCAGTTCGGAGTCTGGATTTCTGTCCGGTCCATGGTCATGGTCATGGCCATATAATAAAATAGTAACGAAGAATGTTTGTCCGTTTGTATGTTAGTCTGAATGTATGTTCCTGAGTGGCGTAAAAACGGCTGAACAGATATGAATGAAATTTGGAACACTGGCACTTTTTAACCTGGATTGACACATTGGGTGCTTTTAATCACAGTGTAGTAAGTTTCCGTTGAATATTTACGACAACAAACCCGCGGGCAAAAGCTAGTTTGCCGCAAATAAATTTGTTAATAATTAATAGCTAAAATGCTTATGAGGCGAAAAAGTTTTATTCTCTAAACGTTGCCATAAATTAGGAACCAAAAAAAAGGACAACAATTTTTAGCCAAACAGACACAAATTATGCAAACATTATTCCTGTGTGTGTTTCGTTTTTGTGAACTTTTATTTTTTATGCGTCACGTCTAATAAATAAAGAATATCTGTTAATATTCAATATTTTTATTATTTTATTGCTACAATATGAAAGCTTCTTAGGTATCCTTTATAAATAAATACCGTGGCTTGCCCTCTAATCTTAAAAACTATAAAAAAATAGACACGAAACCTTAGTGTGGCCATATTCGACCCAGGTACCTTAAATCTTATAAAAAGATCATAATATGCTCTTTTTTATAGATGTTATCTATAAAATTGCATTATTTGATACTAAAGTCCTTACCAAAAAGTACGTAGTAATTGTTTTTTACGTATGTTTACTTTATTTTGACATTTTACTTGTGAACATTTGACGGGCAATTTACAAAACATCTGATTTCATTTCCCAGTGATAAAGACTTTCAAATATTCTTACAGTTCACGAATGAATGAGCATCATCTGCCTGTCCTTTTCCCATCGATGTTGGGGTCGGCTTCCAGTCTAACCGGATGCACCTGGATACCAGTATTTTACATGCTGCGTATCTGACCTCCACAACCCAGTGACTGCGAAACACGATACTCCTTGGTAAGGCTAGTTGTGAGACTTTCGGGCTTCTGACTACCCGTAACGAATGTCAAAGATCTACAGTCACGAGCAAAAGTATGTATATACTCGGCTTTATTCAAAAGCGATTTACTCCTTTATTTTCGAATGAAATTTTATGTTGTTATGAACATAGCATTTTCGAACCCATAGGTTTATGTAATGTGTCGTATTTCAACGTTGCATTCGTTATTTAAGAGAAAAACTCGCAATTGAAAGTTGTCAAGTGTTGACATATTGGTGCTTGTGACTGTACGTATGACTGCCGGGACCAACGCCTTAACGTGTTTTCCGAGGCAAGGACATGCATTAATTATATTCCATTTTTGGCTAGACATTTGCAAATTACGTATGCACCACCGCAGACAACAATAGAAAAAACGAAAATTAACTTGAACATCCAAGTTCTGGCAGAGAACCAACATTTAAGGCTTCGTAGAGCAGTATGAGGTTCAAGTTTAAAAAAAATAAAATGCTTTTTACCTAACAAGTTGAAAAAAGTTGAAGTCGCGCAGTACGGGTTACGTACCACCCAGTTTATTTAATCTATAAATAGACTTGACGTCATCAACTGGCTATCAGCTGCGTATGGTAAAAGCGTCATGGTAGCTGAAATTCAAACTAAGTTTACCTTGTCTGTCTACCAAAAGGCTGTATGTTTGTAGCCCGCGAAATTCTTTACTTGCGTTTATGATCTAAATATGATTTCGGTCGTATCAAAAATTTATTTATACAATTATAATCATAAAAATCATCAAAATACGAGTACAACCCTCCAAGTTCATTATTACCCTAAGTATTCAATGACTATTTCATGAAATCGTGACATTTGAGGCAATTCTAACTCAATGAGTTGTATTGCTGGTTCTAATGATTTTATTTCTGTAAAGACATATTTATGACGATCGCGAATGAAAATATCATGAGAACCAAAAATTCAACATCCAACATGCACGGGGCCCGCATGGAAGATTATAGCCCACTCCCTCTCGAAGAGCCTAGGAGGGCCTGTGTCCCAGCAGTGGGAACATTATAGGCTGATATCAATTGCTTTGGCGAAATCTTGATGTTAATGACCATTCTCTTCAAACAGTCCACCACAAACAATAACACGACTTATTCAAATACAAAACGGAAGGTTGACCTCTTCCGTTTTCGATCGTGTTCAGTATTTACGAGTGTCTATCAAAGTTATTCTTAGTATCCACGTAACATTTCATCTGAACTATTATTCAGAATGTTCCGAGTTCTAGTCTAGTTGTTGTAGCCGAAAATAAATTGAAACTGCAGCATCGAACGTGACACCAAAATAGTTACTTTTCACGGTCTGGAACGATCCACGATATTCAATTTCAAAATGGCGGGTAATATTTCGGCCTACCTGCTCCGCTTTTATATAAATTGACAAATATTTTTACCTGGTCTCTATTGGAGGAGCTGACTCGAGCCTTTTAGACATGTTAGTAATTTTATGTAAAGTAACGTTTTATGTTGGCAGCTAGCAAATATGTATTTTGCGTTGTAGCCGCACTGCAGCATGTATACGAAAATGTATATGAAATTGAAAACATGCGCCAACTCGAAATAGGAGGTGCAGTAGGTAAATGTTACATATCGTTATAAACTGTCATTTCCTTAACCCAAATTCTTGAAAAAAATCATGTAATAATCGTTTTAGATGCAAACTAAGTTATTACCTTCAAATAGATACGAATTATCAGCGTTCAAGTAAAAAAGTATATATCATAGTCTACCAAAACAAATTAAAAAAACAGGTTTCACTCCGGGAGTGCCGGCAGAAGTGAAAACTTGAATATTAACGTTGTGCATTTTTCATATTTTGGAATGCGGTCTACTCTCCCTCCGTCTTACGAATTTTAGATCAAGTCACGTGTCCTGACGCGAGCTCCGTCTTACGAATTTTCGATCAGTTCACGTGTCCTGACGCGAGTTTAACATTTTTACCCATCACAAAAAAATTGCACAACGCCGCTAAAGAAGTTTTCACTTCAAAAATTAAAATATCAATTTTAGCGCGCGCTCGAGAAGCGCATCCATTCATCACAGAGTTCATTCACAACATGATGCAAGTTGGCGAAGCGTTGAACTGGCGGTATTTACCTAATTTTGATTTACCGATTTACCGGCGCGTAAAGTTGCCATCGCTTGCCTACGCGTGCGTATCTCTCTAAATCTTTATAACATGTTGAATTAAATGTTGTAATTCGGGGCACCTATTTCATTTCATCCAGTGTACAGAGTGACACGGACATTGATGCGGCTGTGTGTTACCATGGGTTCAGTACATGATTCTGGCATCCTGCGTTGACATTTTTCATCGGTTATAAAAATAATAATTGCTGTGCTGTTCGATACATCTGACGGCGAAGGTATTACACTTTTGTATGAAACAGATAAGACCACGTCACGAGCAAAAGTATGCATGCACTTGGCTTAATTCAAAAGCGATTTACTCCTTTATTTTTTAATTAAATATTATGTTTCTACGAATATAATATGTTCGAACTCGTAGATTTTTGCAATGTATCGTATTTCATTGTTGTTTTCGTTATTTCACGCAAAAATCGCTATTAAAAATTTCCAAGTGTTGATATTTGATATTGCTTATGACTGTACATATAAAAGAGTATTCTATTTTTTTTATTGTTCTTTTTTATGCGTCATATTTGCCGCAAATAAATGTATTTTCTTTCTTTCTTTTCTTTCTTTTTTCGTCATATGGCGATATGTCACTACCCCGAAAATAACAAGGAAAAATAAAATTACGAAGGCAAAACCTAGTACAAAGTGGAGCGTAAACGAGAAAAAGAATCAAGCAGCTGTTTGATGTATAATATCATAAAACTCTAATTTGACAACAAACCACGCAAATCGCTAGAGTTATATTTGATACTACAACATTACATATTAAAAACCCTCTACTATTCTCTACTCTAGAACATTATGGAATGGAAATAAATATATGAATATGAAAACCTTTTACGAAATTTTCGTCTAGTTTTCAAGCATTATGTACTTCCAAGTTCTTTTTAGGGTTCTGTACCCAAAGACTAAGCCAAATTAGCAAGCCTCTTGTTATTTTTTTTGTGTGTTTGTTCTTTTTTATGCGTCATGTTTGCCGCAAATAAATGTATTTTCTTTCTTCCTCTGCTGCACGTCCGTCCGTCTGACTGTCAGCTGGCTGTATCTCATGAACCATAATAGGTAGACAGTTGAAGTTTTACCAGTGTATGTATTTCTATTGCCGCTATATGAACAAACAAAAATAAAATACAGTTAATATAAATTTAAGGGCGTCTCCATACACGAAACGTGTTGTTTCGGCGTTTTTTGCCTTGTGGTACGGAACACTTCGTGTACAAGTCCGACTCGCACTTAGCCGGTTTTCATTATAAATTGCCATTAATTTACGTGAAAGGCACTTAGTCACGTACACAATAACTTCTCGTAGCAAACTAATAATGACAAGCTGCAAATTAATTCGATGTGGCTCATGTGTTTTCACCTCAAAAATGTTTCAATATGTTGAGGTCTTTGAACTCTCGACATTATTCAGTTATGCGTGGGTACATACCTACGCATGGTGATTATGCTCAATGAGCTCGCGTAGGAAAGGCGAGAATTGAATTTGTTTGCTGATGAATTGAAGACGATAATGTTAGAATGTTTGCTGTTCGGTAAAGATTTAATTTAGTGTTCATGGCTAATAGCTATACCCACTTACTGAATCATTATCACCTGCCTATATCATCTAATCATTATATATGCCATGCTGGACAAACTGTGGGTCCAAATAGCACAGAACTGATGCCCTGGGACAGCGAGATGGGGTCGTGGTAGCCCAAGTAGAAGATGGCGGGACGAGCTGGACAGGTTCCGTAAAAACAGGAAGGAGCACGCGCAAGCTCGCGAAAGATGGAAGGAATGGAGTAAGGCCTTCGCCCAGGAGTGGTCCAGAGTAGGCTAGTAAAATAATTTAATAATAATAATAGTTTCATGGCTCTGTGCATTGTGGTGCGATGCGGCAGATAGTTCTGTGTATAAATTTCAATGATATAATTTAGTATGCCCCACATTAACTTTAGTGAATAAACTTCAGTCACATTTATTATGCAAATTGTTTTTTTTTTAAACCAAAATATTTGTCCTGGGGCATTCAGATGGGAAGTATAACATTGCGTGGGAGATAAGGGTCTCATCTCCATGAGAATTGAAGTGAAAAACTACATGATCGTGAGAAACAGAGATAATCGAGGGAGGTTCCCTCTCAAGGGACAGACGTGGGTTGAATAGTAATCATTTCAATCAGAATAACATGCTTCAATAAGTTTGTATTTATTTATTTATTAAAATCTCCCTTACAACTATCATTACAGGTGTACATACCCAATGGGACAGTGCGTTCATTTTACAAATCAACACTAACTTATTATTTATAATTGAAATATAATATAAAGAACTAAAACTAATAATCTAAAAAGTAATAGGAACTTTAACACAATACCTTATATACAGAATGGTGAACACAATAATATGCTAGCTATGTATGTTATCTCCTATACCGTCAGACTTGAAGATAGTTTGAAGATATTTTGAATTGATTCATGTGTTCACAAAAAGAAAGCAACTCGTAACTACTTATTGCATCACTTGTGGCTTGTTCTATACATAAAAAACTTTTTTACAAAAAAAAAAAAAACAACCGACTTCCATAAAAACACTACAAAGTGAAAAATAACTTTAATTTCGGAACTCGGTGTCTTTGGTTTTTGTATTTCGTTTTACGCCACCGACTTCCGAAATTAAAGTTTTTTTACACTTTGTAGTGTTTATATGGAAGTCGGTTGTTTTTTTTTTGTAAAAAAGTTTTTATTTTTCACTTTTTCGTTGTGATCATTTTTTTTTTATTTTTGTTGATTTTTCAAAAACCGCTTGTCCGATTACGATAAAATTTTCATGGGACCATTTGGGGAGTAATATTCTATCCAAATAAAAAAAAAAATTCAAATCGGTTGGCAAGCGAAGGAGTTAAAAAAAATACAAACATCCGAATTGAGAACCTCCTCCTTTTTTAGAAGTCGGTTAATTACACAGTGAGATTTCATTGCCCGTGGCATCCCATTAGTTGAAGTAACATTAAAAGTGTTTGATCAACGATGCAAGTCATTTGTTGTTTTAATTTTATAATTAATCGCATTTTTTTGTTTCTGCGACTGCTACAATGTCTTTTGAAATTATGTGTTTTGTTGATAGCGGTACATACCTTTGTACAGACGCCAGCAGGTCAAGTTACCCAAAACTGTCAAATATTCCCAATCATCCTTGAACCTTAATGCTTTGGCGATACAGTTGAAAATCTATTAAAGAAATTTGACAGATTGTAGTAGCTTGATGTGCTGGCGTCTGTACACACTACACACGGCGTATAAGCCACGCGGTAGAAAAAATGTGTCCGTGGATAAGCTTCCATAGTGATCCATACATCACTGAAGACCGTGCCTACAGACGGCGAAGAAACCGTAGTCTTTCATGACAAGAAAAACGTGTGCGTACAAAAGGTGTCCCGAAAATAATCGAATTCATTTGTTTCTTGGCCTGTGGATGCTACAGTGTCATTTGAAATTACGTTATCTCTGAGGGTACATATGGCAGCGGTTTACGCGTAACGATATCGTATTCAATAGCCTAATTGGTCACGTCGTCGAATAGATACCCGGTTTGGGAAGGTGTTATTGGCTACTTCCTTTAGGGAATTCACAGTAGGAGTCCGGATTAGTGTTGTACTTCAGCGGGGAATACAGATGTGATAGTAATTTAATAAGCTCTTTCATACAGTAAATACTTTTACCCGAATTTCCGAATTAAAAACATTCAAAATCTAGCTGCAATCTCTTCTCAGCGACAATCAATGTCAAATATGTAGGGAAATTAGAGGTATTTTTAGACTGAGATCGAGAGATTAGATTGGGACTGAGATCGGACTGTGAACTTTCCTAAAATTACGAGAATGGTCCCTCAGGTTCCCAACGCCGAGAGTTGAAAATCTAACAGTGTGTTATTTTGGCGCACTGGGATGCGCTCTGTTAAATTCTCAATACTCGGGTTAATACCGAGAGTTGAAAATCCAGTGCAAACCTACCGACCTATTCTGTAAAAATCACACCGCGAAAACGTTGGTGAAGTGAGCTTGAAGTAAACTGTCAATAGTGTCAATCCCTAGCATCGTGGAATGACAGCTCACTTTAAGCTTACTTCACTTAAGTTTTCACAGTGAGATTTTTACAGAATAGATTGGTTGCTTGTATTATAAGTTAATAACTCACTACCACGCATTTAGCAGGACAGCTCATAACCTTAATAATTATTAGTAATATTGCAAGCCCATTGTTAATTAATTATTGTCATAGTGAAAAGGGGTGCGTGTTAAGTCAAGACAGGTCAAAAATTATAATAGTTCGTGGTATGTTAATGGGACCTTTGGTTTATTCGGTTAATTCAAATAACCGTTTAGTTTTCGTTTAACATCCAATCTAAGCTTTGTCTTTGGAATGCATTAAGAAGCTTTCAGAAATAAAGGAAAATTAACACATTTGCTTTAATGTTGAAAGTTCAAGGATTCTTTTCACTCAGCATTTTAGTTGAAATCATAACCAAAAGTCATTTATTCAAATTAGGCTGAGAATCAGCACTTTTCGAACGTCAAAATTTCATAAGACAGTCCCCCAAAACCCCGCCCTTCACTACTTCCTGGTACTCTCGCTGGGAAGAAGAAGTGGCGCAACAAACTCCTCAGCAGCACATCTGTCTGTTCAGTTAAAAAAAACTTGCTTTTATACAATCGTAGGTATGAAAAGTAGTTAATATTACGAGACACAGAACATTAAATTAAACTATTTGCCATCTGTCAGCTAGCCACGTCAATATACCAATAAATAAAATGTAACTAAAGTCAAGGCTCTGTCTCTGGCTCTCTCTCTGTCTCTCTATTATATACGAGTGTGTATACTTACGTGCGAATATTGCATAAGGAATTTCGTTACTGACGAGGGTCCCCAGACCGAAATTACTTAAGGTATCCATTAAGTAATTTCGGATATAACTATTTACGTCGTTTTACCGAACCCTAATGGTAAATTCTAGTCACATTTTCGAAAAAAAAACTGTCTTAAATAAATATGTTATGTTTAATAAATGAAAGATCGGAGTGAGAGCTGTAGTGGTGGCCCAGGGGTATCAGTGGATGGCCCCGAATCATGGGCCCACAAAATATGTAGTCGATACATGTCTTCGTAAATAACATGAATACAATAAGAACTAAATTAATCCCTCTTCAATAAATACAATAGTATCTAAATTACTCCCTATTCAATAAATCATTGTTCAACAACCCATGTTTAACAATACAACGCTACAGTTTTAAGCTAAATAATAGGAAACTGTACAATCCTGGGACAGTTCTCATCTAATACTCATTTGTGACGGTTGAATAAACTATTTGAAGTTTACTTACTCGCTGAGATAAATTATTATAACTAATAATGACCAGGATTCAATAGATTGATTAACAATAATGGACTTAAACATAGAGGTTTCTATAGAAGACAATAAACTATATTGTGCGGATAAAGGTAGTGTATTTAATATTTAATGTAATATCTCCTAACAGACAACTGTGCTGCTGGAGAGTTTGTTGCGCCACTTCTTCCCAGCGATAGCACTAGGAAGTTGTGAAGGGCGGGCGTTTTTGGGGGACTGTCTTTTGTAATTTTGACGTTCAAAAAGTGCTGACTCTCAGCCTAATTTCAATAAATGACTTTTGATTTTGATTTCCTGAATTGGACAATGTTACATATCAATTATATTTTTATACGGAAATAATGAAGACTGTAAGAATGTTTTGGTTAAGGGGGGTGCAAAAGGTTGCTGGCGAAATTCAAATTTTCTTACGGTTTTAGAATAGAATAGAAAACTTTTATTTCAGACAGGAGTCCATATGGTTAGTAACAATTTTACTTAACAATATGCAGTACAGTTGGTTTTGGCAATATGCAGTACAGTCTCAGGTTGTATGTTGATTAAAATATTCGAAGACGATAAGACGATTTATAAAGTTGCTGCAACACTAAATATAAAATAAGAAAATATCTAACTTTTATTCCAAACCCGTTTGCCATGACAGTAACAGAAACTTATTATTTTCGTTTTTATTTCTGAGTTGACGGGATGATTGGAAAAGTAACCTTTTTGTTTGCAAATTGCTTTTTCATACTGATATACTTTTTTCCTTCCGCCTTTTAATTCGAAGAATACAAACTACTACAACTAGCAACGGCTGAACCTCGGGTTCAGAGACCTCGGGAGAAAAAACAAAAACAGAATTGGGGATAGCACCAAGTGCTATCCCCAATTCTGCTGCTGTTTTTGTTTTTTCTCATAACATAACTCTCAGTAACAGCACTGGAGGCTCACCCCTTATTACTTGGAAACTAATTAAACACACACTTACCTACATGTCTGCTTGATAAAACGTGGGTGTACCCATTCGTGTGTACCCTTTGTTATATTCTGTAAGGAAACTCAAGCATCTATGTAGATACTTCATAACTAGAATCCCACAGCTACCGACAATCTGGGATCCTTGCAAGCTACAGAAACAGGACTCCAGTCTGCATATCAATTTAAGAGAGCAATAAGCTTACTGTCGCTTGAATGAAGCCGGTCGTCTTTAGCATAACTTAGTTCGATTTGAGATTCAGATCAGACTAACTGGCCTAGAGACATAACTAAGTTCAAAGATGATAAAGTGATAACGGTTCGTTAAGATATTGAGAATGGCGACCGTGATACTGAATTTAAATTTATTTGATTGACATTTTTAATTTTAAATTTTGACATTTTAATTTATTGTATTGACTTGATTTTATTTTTAAATGTTTGTTAATTTTTATAATCGGACAACTTAAAGTATTGAAATGCGTCAATGTTATTTTGGTTTGGTCTGTTTTTGTTTAATTTATTTAATGTTTACGAGTTGTGTTTTGGGTAAGATGTGAAAATGAATGACCTTAAATTATTGAATGTAATTTGCACGCTTGCTTGCAGGCAGAATACAATGACACTTAGGCTTTAAGATCTTCCCTTGTTGAACAATGTATTTTCTGGCAAATAAATATTTTGAATTTGAATTTTGAATTTGAATTTGAAAGGTGCGACGTGGGGAACACCCGATTTACAAACTGAAAATTTGAAGTTTAGTAGGTACTTTTCAAGCTCTACTTTAGCATAATAGCCTGCGCAGACGACGGATTTTTGTCCGTGGACTTGTTTGTCCGCTAAAATAGATCGCTTACAACTGTATCGAGTAACGCAAACGAGGGCTTAAAATTACGCTCCTTAAGTAGTACTTAAGGAGCGTACTTTTTTCTCCGCCGCGGAAAAAAGTCCGTCGTCTGCGCAGGCCATTTTAAATTGGCTGGCTAAACTCCGCAGGCGTGAAGGGCATCGATATCTAAGCACGATAAAATAAAAAAGTTTACCTAACCAATTTAAAATAATCCTTTCTAAGGAATTCAAAACTTTCTTACGTTTTTTACAATTACATTTTGAATGTCCTGGGTTTTTACCTTACTTAATTAATTTAATTACTGACACTAAAAACATTAACATTATAACAACTGCCATCCTCATCCACCTAGCCTTTCCCAGCTATGTTGGGGTCGGCTCCAGTCGTAACCAGATGCAGCTGAACATTATAACAACTATATTGCTTAAAAATATTTTTGTAGGGGGAGCTTGTTGCGCCACTTCTTCTTCCCAGCGATAGCACTAGGAAGTGGTGAAGGGTTTTTGGGGGACTGTCTTTTGTAATTTTGACGTTCAAAAAGTGCTGATTCTCAGCCTAATTTGAATAAATGACTTTTGATTTTGTAGGCTATAATATAAAAGTAATGCTAAGAGTTTGGCAAGCTCTCAAATACACATTCTCAATTCAGAAACCGAGTGTAATAAAACCGATGAAGCGGTGAATGTGGTCGGAATCTGACAAATCCAACAATCACAGGACTGTTTATAGTGACAATTTCATTTACTTTCGTTGCTTATACAGGGTTATTTGTAAAACACCAACAACCTCTTAAGAGGTCATTTTACTCATCATTATGAACAACTTTTAGGCCCAAACCTGAAATCGCGAAAAAAAAATCAGCTGCTCCCTACATTTTGACGAGTTATGCGAAGGTAAATGTAGGGAACAGCTGATTTTTTTTTCGCGATTTCAGTTGTCCTGTATATTTAGTATGTGTAGGTACAAGGTGTCGTTTTGCATCCTCGTCAAATTCAAGGAGATAACTATGCTACCGATTCTCGACACGAATCAATAATAGAATAAGTAGGCTTTTTTTTGTTTTCTAATTTTCGGAAATCGGCCTGTGTGAGACCGCACTGTAACTGCCCTTTTACACACACATAAAAACGCGGCTGTTTATACCATACCATGACGCGATTCTGTTCTTTGAAAGTGGTGTATTCTGATTTACTGTCAAACTTATATAACTAAAAAAAACAAAACTGGCCAAGTGCGAGTCAGACTCGCGCACCGAGGGTTCCGTACAATTTAAAAGTATTAAAAATATTTTTGTTATATGATGTAACTAAAAATTTACGGTTATCGCAATTTTTCCTTAATCTGTGCTATAAGACGTTAATTCGTACCAAATTTCAAGATTCTGAGTTCACGGGAAGTACCCTGTAGGTTTTAATTCCCTTGCGAGTGTCGAAAATTTGCGGCATAAACGGCTGTATTTATTGATTGCGTTGGCTTAGAAGTTTGATTTTTTCACAGCTCTAAGGGTCAGTAGACCTGAGTATTTGATATAAATTCCAGCTTGATACCTCCACGCGTTCCTGACAAAAAGGGTTTTGACAGACCGACGGACTGACAACAAAAGTGATCCTATAAGGGTTCCGTTTTTTCCTTTCGAGGTACGGAGCCCTAAAAAACAAGTAAGTATTAGTCGTAATTTTATTTGATTATTTATGACTTGCATAATAGCCTCCTGAAATTTGACGAGGATGCAAAACAACAGCTTGTATATCATCTGTGTACCTATTTTAGTATATTATATTATTGCACCAACGACAACCCCATTTTATGTCCAGACAAATCACTGTCCATTCCAAGGTTGCCTGGAAGAGATAGCAGAAAGCGAGAAGGTCGGCCATTGTATATTTTTAGTGTTCGATTTTTTTTTCTGCTATGTATTTTTGTGGTGTACCTACCACAAAGTATATATAATAAATAAATATTTTGCTGTAATGTCAATAAACGCATTTTCCTTTCTTTATTCTTACCTACTTGTGAAAAAAACTTTTCTAACAAATTGTTAATTCTTTGTAAAATGGTAATTGATACCGGGAAACCAATGATATTGTAAGAAAACTTTCCTGTCTAAATATTTACACCATTTTTTGTTTTTTGTAAACAAGGTCACTTTCATAATAGATACCGGAAAAAAAACAACAAAAGCCAATCAACGCTGAGAAGTCTTACAAAGCCATTTTTGTAGCATACTTCTAAAGATCAGTAGGAATTTCCATAAGCTAAAAAGTATTACTTTTCAAACGGTAAACAACAAACAAATGATTAAAATACAATTCAAAGCATTTAATTCGTATATTAATCAATCAATCAGTATAATTTGTGAAACATAAGTGTTTAAATAAATAGGTGCGCTATGTTTTGCCATATTATTAAGACACATCACACATCTAGTAGATACACCATCATAACCAATCGTATTTGTATTTTTTAGATTGTCAATTATTTTATTAATGTCGTTCGTCAAAGCAGGTAACATATATAGAAATTGCGCTGTCAAATTTCCAATATTATATAGATTAGTCAACTTCATGTCATTTTGTATATTATTTTCGATTTCGTCAACAAAGTAGATATTGAATTCATTAGATATATCATTAGGATTCGTTATACGAGTAGAAAGTTGATCTTTTTTTATGGCAGTTATTGTATCATGTGGCAAACTTGATTTAGATTTATTTATTATTTGCCAGTTGCCTTCGATCTATTAACCGCCCAAGTTAAATAGGTCGACGTCCTCAATGAATATTTGACGTATTTAAATGAGCGCTTCAGTCTTAATACATTCATTTTATACCTCTGACAGCAACCTTATAGTAAAGAGAATATGATCACTGAAAAGTGCAAAATCAAAAGTAACAACAAACAAGTGATTAAAATACAATCCAAAGCATTTCATTATTATATTATCCAACTAAGTTAAATAGGTAATTCTGTCGTGACGTCCTCAATTTTGACGGATTTGAAGGAGCGCTTAAGTCTTATATCACAGTTATCTCTGACAGCAACCTTATAACAAAGAGAATAAAGATCACTTCAAGGTGCAAAACCGAAAGTAAAATAACAAAGAAAGGACTGCATACCATCGAAAGATTAATCTGAGCCGGCGAACCTACGTCAGATCGGCTTGATCGGATGGGTACCTACATGAATGAAACAATCTCCTCAGTTCGAATTAATGGCTTCAGGTAGTGATGGGTCGCATTCCATCTATTTTTACTGTACGGAACACTAAACACGGATGGAATGCTGCCCGAATTTTAGTGTTCCGTACCTCAAAAGGAAAAAGTGGAACCCTTATAAGATCACTTCGTTGTCGGTCTGTCTGTCAAGACCCTTTTTCTCATGAACGCTTTGAGGTATCCAGTTGAAATTGGGATAAATTCATCCCAACTACAGAACTCTTCATTGGGCGTGGTCGTTGGCCGGTATTTATTTTATTATTTAGCTGCTAAGTACCTAAATAAGTACTATAGGATGGGTACTTCCGCATCGGATGCCAAGACACGTTTTTAGTCGCTGAACCAACGGAGTAAGTAAGGAAGTCGAAACTATAATGTAGTTTGGACTTCCTTGAATAGATCGTAATCTGCAGTTAACTTGCTTGTTGTAAACTTAGTTTTATCTACGTAAACTTAATTTTCAAACTGGCCAAGATGACGAAGCGATAGTTGACTCGCCCGTATGTATACTCAATGTAAATAGTATGAATGTATGGACTTTAATTTATTAAGGGATCCGTACTTTACTTTATGGCTAAGTAATAACAGCCGCACGGGTCAATCGATCAAGTTAAGCTACGCTTGCCGCGGTTGGTCCCGGGATGGGTAACCACCTTCAAATACCAAGTGCCTCGGAAAGGACGTTAAGCCGTTGCTCCCGGCTGTCATTTGTGGATCTTTGACAGTCTTTACGGCTCGTCAGTAGCCCGAAAGTCTGACAACCAGTCTTACCAAGGGGTATCGTATTACCCATTAACTGGGTTGAGGAGATCAGAAAAGCAGTCGCTCCATGTAATATACTGGTTTATAGCTGCATCTGGTTAGACAGGAAGCTGACCCCAAAATAGTTGTGAAAAGGCAAGGCAGATGAGGATGATCCGTAGGTACTTTACTTTAAATAGAAATAATATTTATTTGCATAAAATATGGCATAAAAGTTGTTTTAAAAAATACATTATAGAGCATACATGTTTTGTTTATACCATGCGAATATTATAAGTTAGGTACATTACAAAATGTTACCTGTCAATAAATTCTTTTATGCTGTAAAAAATACTAACCATGTATAATCATTTATTTGGTTTTTTGTTTACTTATTTATAGCGGAGACTTTTAGGTTTCAATCTAATAATAGCGTGAAATTTTGTTAGCTTAGGTAGGTAGGTAAATCTCCCAAGAGAAAAACTTGATGGATGGCAGGTACCCTAATTCAACAATCGTTCTGAGTTTTAATTTTATTAAAGGAAACTAACTAGCTATTAGAGGTTTTCTTTAAAATTTAAAAGACATGAGGGTTTATTTTTAAATATTTAAAAAAAACCACCTCTAATTCTGAAAATTTTTTTGATGCCCAATAAGCTCCTGCCTTTTTCTATATTTTTTCGTATTAAATACTTGTATATAATTGTATATTTATAATAATATATTAGTGTTAGTTCGATAAATAAAATATCTCTAATTTAGTTAGTTGTCTTTAATGTGACAGTGTGTGACTTGATCGATCGACCCGTGCGGCTGTTATTGATGAAACGTACCTATAACAGTATACAATACTAAAAGAGTATCTGAATTGGTTCATAATGTCATATTAAGGTTGACAAATAAATATCTGTAACCATTTTGTTTTGTTATCACGTCTAAAAGCGGAGAAAAGCAAAAGTTTCAAGCTTACTCAGGCAAAAATGAAAGAGGGCGGTATTCGTAGATCTGGACATAAAAAAACTGATTGAACTACCCTTTACCATATTGAAAAACAAGCATGGAACGCTTTTATTGTCATATCACTTTCGTTGACCTTCGCGAAAGAATAAAACTGCGGTTACTGATACCAACCGTGGCAACCTGTGTACCTTTGTGTAATAACTTTTGTTAGAACACTGGTACTCATAACACAAGTTAGATCTTACTTTGAGTACCTAGTTAGTTTTGATGGAAAAACTTAATTTACGGGCTTTGGTCAATAGTTAGGAATAAAATAGCAGATAAAATAAAAAAATTGTTTGTTCAGTAGTGACAGAGAGTGGGTGTGGAGAGAGTAAATATGAATACCTGCTGACACAACATACTTTTCAACCAAAATATATCCAATAAGCTAACAAACTTTCAACAAAAAAAACATACCAGAGGTTGAAAGTTGGGCTGAATACTCACACAAAATCCATGTATGACACATCAGGTAATCCGTCGGGCCACGACAGCAGGCATGCAGTTTTGAGGGTGCCTTTTGACCTGCCACAGACAAAACCACACGTTAATTAAAATTCTGCACGACTAAGCTTTTTGACAAAGGAGTTTTGAAATTTCTACCACCACAAAGTTGCTAAAATAATAAAACATAGTTCGCAATAAATATAACATTCAATATAACACATTTAATAAAAACAGCTTTTTTTTCGAAAAAGTTGGTAAAATATACTATTAAGGTTTACGAATTTTTGGTTCCGGTTTTCAAACTGACGGCCTACAACATGCTACAACTCCTAAGTCGAGGCTGATACAACTGCGCCACCTCTGCCCAAACTACCTATATTCAAATTTTATTTATGTTTCAAATTGACGTTATTTCAAGTTAAACCAATATCAACTTTGTATTAATGAGAATTAAGTTGATTTCAGAGTGACTAGCACTATTGAAAAAGTTATAAAAATGTTTGAAGTTGTAGCGTAAACTGAACTTTATTGTGTAGGAATTAAAGTTATTTATCCCATATTTGTTTACATTTTTTGCGAATATGTTGCAAATGCAGATTATACATCATGCTAATACTATCATAAGAATTATGAAAGTTTATTTAGATTCAATTTGCCATATCTACACATAGACCATCACCCTAATTGCGTAACACACAATCAATCTCAATCTGAATAATTTTGAAGGATATGGCTAATCCATTGCTTCTGTTCAAGAAATGGGTCATGGTGTCTGCTCAACAACGTAAATAACGCAATGAATGTTGTTGAACTGTCAAAATGAAACCGATTCCGATTGATCGTGTGCTACGCAATTAGGGTGCCAGTAATTGTAAAATAACAGAAGGCCAATTCTCATAATTTAAAATGTTCAAAATCTAGTCGCAGTCTCATCTCGGCGACAACAAAAGTCAAAAACTTGTCAAAATGTAGGGAAATCAGAGGTATTTTTGACAGATTGAGACTGAGATCAGACTGTGAACGTTCTTAAAATTACGAGAATTTACCCCTCAGATTAGAACACCATGATCTACCTAATGTTCTAATCAAAGCATAATCTGCCTATAATGTTTATGTTACATGTCTTCAATTTTTTTTTGGTTCTAGTACATGCCGGTTTCCTCACGATGTTTTCCTTCACCGTTTTGAGAGCAGTGGTGATGAAATTATATACACAAAGTAAAACGTCTGTTTGCGTTCAACTCACTGCTCTAATCTATTATCTCAAATCAAAACATGAAGCTGTTGGTTTGATATTTTCTTTTGTCATAACTGAATTTCTGAACCAATTTTATACAAATTTTTACGTCTATTATTTTATACTTTAAAGTTAGTAAGTAAGTACTAAAAGTAAGTAAACGTAAGTACTAAAACGTTCATAGCAACCATGTAAATCTATGTATTTATTAAGTTTTTCAAAGGTAGTCCACCGACAACGCCGTGGAAGTGGTAAAGTTTTGGGAAAACAAGATTTAAAATACAGTCGTGCCAACGAAACGAAGAAAAAAAATGTAATAAACTATTCAGCTGTATTTAGATAGCTTTTGAGTTTCGCGTTTAAGTTAGAACTTTGTAATGTTCCCACTGCTGGGACACAGGCCTCCTCTCGGTGTGAGGGAGTGGGCCGTAATCTACCACGCAGGCCCAGTGCGGGTTGGTAGATGTTACATGTCTTCGAATTTTTGGTATAGGACATAAGTGAGTTTGTGAGAAAACTATTTGACCAAAATGATTATTGTTTAATGAATCAACTGAGAATGCTTGATTATTATTTCTAGTTGTATCGTGGTCCTTGGCACTTCTTTTTAACACGTTTTTATTAAGTCGACCTGTATGTAACTATGTAATGGAATCTAAGGTAACTAATTTAACCATCTTCCAAGGGTCGTAGCGTAATAAAAATTGGCAGCTGTATGCAATGATGTATAAAACTACGTCATTAGCTGTATGTAGTTCTGATGACAATACAATAATATGGTACTGTCGAACTGATCTGATGATGGAGCCGGAAGATATGAACTGGAACTTCATGATGGAAAATCGTATCATAGCTATTTTTTTTTTGTTTTTACGTTCATTTATAAAAGCGTGTTTTTCTATTGTTTTTTAAATAATAATACCAGCCTGTAACTGTTCCACTGCCAGGTAAAGGGCTTATCATACAGAGAAAGCACGAGCATTACGGAACACATCACGCTACGAGCCTTAGCAGCCGAGGAAGACGGGTGAAACCGTTACATAGGGCCATCATCACTACATATTATACTCGTAATTATCAACAAAATGTGTATTTTAATGAGTTACATTTCCATTTTGTTTTTTATTTACGATACTTGAAATCCAAACACTGCTCTCCATTTTGAATTAATCGTTGCCAATTTTACAAATTACAGCGTACTGGATTTCTGATTGAAACAAAGTGAAAACCTGTAACTGTAATTCGCCGGGGTTGCTGTATTAATCCCGCGAAATTTGTTCTCCTAAATTGAGGAATATTTACACAGATATGAAATAAATAATGAAAAAATAAATTATAAAATTATTGAAATGAAACATTGGTAATACTAGTAAATTGCACAATTGGTGATTCAGTATTCTTTAAAAAAAAATATGTTCATAACATGGCAATATAAGTATTGTTAATACAGGAATTAAATCTCCGAAATTAATTTTTATACGATTGTTGATGCCTGACAGATGAGTTCAATTTGAATTTTTTCGTAATGATTCTTCGATATTTTTCTACAGCAGTAAACGAATATGTCAGGATCACCGTTCAATGAACAAGCTACAAAAAAATAGTGACGACAACCGTGCCGACTTGAACGTGCCTGAAATAAAATTGACAAATGTCTGAATATTTTTTTGACTGTCTCCGTAATTCTACGTTGACATTTGAAACTTTTTCGACGGTACCTAAGTTTCCTATATTGAATATCCTTTGAACGAATTGGGAGTATATCACCCGGTTTTTAGAGCGTAGAGTGAAAATTATCGACGTGTATAATCGGATTGGTTGTTGATAATTAAAACCGGCTACGTGTGAGACGAACTTGCACACGAAGGCTTCCATACCACAAGAAAAAAATCGCCTAAAAAAACATGTTCCTTGTATGGGGTCTCCATACAAGAAACATGTTTTTAATTTGTATTAACTTTATTTTATTTTTATTATTTGCTAATAATAGAAATCTGTGAAAAATCTGATAGTCAGACAGACGGACGGACGGACAGAGGGGGCTTAGTTAGAGGGTTCCGCATCCAAAGGAAAAAAAAAAAAAAGGGTGCCAACGGAACCCTAAAACCAACACTAGCTCGAAAGTCTATTGGCTGCTAATAATTCAATCATTCAATCACAGTAGGTTACACGCACTGGACAAATTGTTACCAATCGAAAATTTCAAATGTCAAACAGGTGAGGGTAATTAATCCTTACCGCTCGCGTGACTTGGGAGCACGAGATTACCAATTTAGTATTTGCTGACATCATTGAGTGTTGCGTTTTCAGGACAATGTATGTTAGCAGAAATACGGGTTATTTATGACGCTGAGTATTCTATTATCCCCTGTCTAGATGTAGGGTCAGAATATAAAGTAATCGCATTATTACTAACTAGCTTCCGCCCGCGACTTCGTCTGGGTGAATTTTCTTGCTCATCCGACTTACCCCGTCGCATCGCATCACCTGTCTGCGCTATCACTTCGTTTCCGCTTAGTTCTTTCTAAGTTTTTTTATTTGGCTCGGCTCCTAAGGGTTATAGCGTGATGTGTAAATCCCTATAGCCTATAACCTTCCTCAAGAATCGGGCTAACAAATACGAAAAGAATTTTTCAAATTCGACCGGTATTTTCAGAGACTAGCGCGTTCAAACAAACAAACTCTGCAGCTTTCTTATTAGTATAGATAAACCGTTCATTTTTTTATTATCGCACTCCCGTGAAATTGCGTTACTAGATTTTATAGCCAGTTACGATAACACCACTTAAATGCTTAATTACTAATACGAACATTAATTAGTGGAAAAATAATCTTTGTAAAAACTTACCTATATTCCTTGGTGGTTGAGTATAATAAGCAGGGTATCGCTAGCAGCATGCCACTGATCCATATGCAAGCGATCATGACAAGGGAACAAGTCTTCGACATCCTCGGCCGCATTGGTCGCACGATGGCTTGGTACCTAAACAAAAGAAAAAATCATTTTATTGGTATGCATATTTCTCATATTGGTTCATTATTGTTTGAGAGCAGTACGTTGTGGCTTAGCGAGTTATGGGTCGTGAGTTCGGTAGGCACTTTACTTTGTGCATTTAATTTCATTACCACTGCTCTCAACACAGTGAATGAAAACATCGTGAGGAAACCGGCATATCCTAGAACCAAGAAATTCGAAGACGTGACGTCCACCGATCCGCACTGGGCTCTCGTGGTGGATCATGATCCAGTCTCTCTCACAGGCTGATTGTGAATTTTATTATCGTTGTGTTACTACAGGGTTGACCAGAGAACGATGAGACGCCTTGGCGGCCGCTGCTTGTGAAGGTATTGTGAATACTTTTCATCCAAAAAAAATTGTGTCAATAGTCACCGTTTACTCATAGAAACTCAGGGCCCCTGGTAATTTTGACAATGCTTGTGATAACCGAAACTTGCGCTCAGTGCTATTGCGCAAGCACAAATATTATTGTGACGAGTCCTGGAATGGAGACCGCGTATCGACAGGCGTAGCGTAGGACCCTCAGCTAGATGGACACACGACCTTAAAAAAGTGGCTGGGATAGACTGGATGCGGAATGAGGATGACAGGGTGTTGTGGCGCAGCCGTGTGGTGAGGCCTATGTCCAGCAGTAGACTGCGATAGGCTCAGTTGATTGATTGATTGAAATATTATTAGTAAAGGCGCTTCTAATCGCTGCTGTCAATTCTGTGCTCTAAGGGATATACGAACGATGTGAGCAAGCACGAATACTGAGCACGGACACCCGAGATCGCTTTTCAGGTGAGACAAAGTGATATTGGATTTTTTCATCACGAATTTCTCTGAAGTATCCGGTAATTCAAACATCATTTTTCTAAACGAAATGCTAAAGCCGATTAAGTCTGAGAGTAATATCCATAGTAAAACACAGACGTGACATTTAATAGACGTATTTGCTTTGTTGAACGCTGAATTGAACAAAACAGGCCAAGCTATGGACGAAATATTTCGATAAATAATATTCTGGAGAAAAAGGATTTAGAGTCTGAATTGTGTGTACGTGAATAGGTACTTACTTTATATTGAAATACGTGCCTCTGAATCGTATTGTCCTAGAAGCAATATTTTGTATAGAATGGGTAACTAGTACAGTTCGCAATACCTGAACAATCCATCGGCTCAAGGTAAATCATGTAAGAAATGTAGAAATGAATTGTTGTCTATCAGCAAAAATTTTAATCTTTGTCTATCTGTACTTTTACATGTTATCTTATATTTTCAGTTAATAATTTCAAATTTACAGCGGGGCCTGCATTTTATTAAGCCACGCTGCCAGACCTTGGTATCCCACATTTACACAACACCAAGTGTTGTAATCACCTTGGACGCTGCGGCCGGTTGTAATCAAATTCCGTATAGTGAAGGACTTTTACAAACGGAATTGTCAATCTGATTAAGTAGTGAAGTGAAATTGTTACCTCGTTTTGAACAGAAAACGAAATGCACAATTTTATTATTTGGATCGTTCGATTTCGTCGCATTCGATTTGCGCTCACGTTTTGTGTTTTCGTGTTTCTTTACGCAATGTTAGTGACCTATTATGTGGAAATTGATACTATTATCGAACGAGATGACAAAATGTTTGTAAAAACTGAAGTTGATGACATATCGTGTTATTATAAGAATCACGGAGACGTGTTACCATCAGCTGAAGACCCAAGTTTTTCTCCTAAAAATAAATCGATATTCTTCATTGACTCTACGTGTAAAGGAAAACTGACGATGATGCAAGCATGTGTTGCAGAGTCTGCAGCAATATCTAATCCGCAGTGGCACGTATACGTTCTTCTCAGCTTTCCAATTACAGATTCACTAAGTAAGAAAAACCTTGCGCAACTTCTGACGTATCCTAACGTTAATGTCGCAAGGATACACATCGCTCAATATGCGAAAGGCACTGAAGTGGAATCAATACTAGTGAATGATATAAAAAAAAGCAAACACCCGATACAAGACGCATCAAATATACTAAAAATAGTTACTCTACACAAGTGGGGTGGTATATTTGTGGACAGTGATATGATAGTTATTAAATCATTTGAAGATCTACCAAAGAATTTTGTTGTAGAAGAAGCTAATAGAGTATCATCCGGAATATTATCTTTTGCAAAAGATGATGTTGGTAGAAATATTACCAGTGAAATATTGAAGTACGTTTTGTTTCGTTAAATCAGAGCAAATAGTAATGATTGTATAGGTGAACATATATACTTTTTGTTGACAGACAACTTGTGATGACCTACGACCTTAAATCAAAGCGTTTTAACCGTCTAGAGGCTATATTAAATTCAGTATTGAAAAAAAATTGTCCAAACGCATTCACTACCAAATCTGGAGAATGTAATGGTAAGGGTTCTTTTATAGTTTTGTTATCGCGTTTTATTTCCTTTATCTTGAATCATGTAACGCTTAAAATGTGGTTACTGGTATTTTAGTATGGCTTATTGCTAATGTTTTTTTTTTCAGAAACCCTCGGTTTGATTGTACTACTTGATCAATTTTATGTGCTAGCTAACCCGTTGGATGCGAGAAGCACAGAACCGGTTGAAGTGGAGGTGTTTGGGGGAGGCCTATGTCCAGCAGTGGACGTCTATCGACTGAAATGGTGATGTGCTAACTAGGCTGTGCCCGCGGCTTCGCTCACGTGACTGTATATTATATTGGCAATATAAGTCAATAGAAAAGCCACAGTATTTTCGTCAGGAAATTATCCACTACAGCATCGACTCGACTTTGTTATTTGAACTAAAATTTGTTAATACCTACATGTTTGGTTTAAGTGTATGAATGAACAAAAATAGTTCATCTTTCTTGAATTATAATTTTGATTACGTACTTATTTCTGTTGTAAATATTTTAGGGCCAAAAATTTTCTCAGAAGATTTATTTTACCCAACACGGGTTCCTGGACCTGCGCCTTATCTCGACGAACCTGGTGTAGAAGAAAATGAACATGAGATTCCTTACACTTATCCCCTGAGAAGCATGGATTTCAGTAGCTACCGAAGTGGTGAACAATGGCCATCTGAATCATTAGCAAGAATATTTTGTCCAAGACTTTTTGAATTAAAAGTTAGTTTAAGATAAATTAAAAGTAGTATTTTTTATTGGAATTGGATTTTATGATCTGAATAATAAAAATAAATTAATTAAAAAATATTAATTTAGGCCCACTTGCACCGCACATCACTAAACACATTTAACGCTAGACATATTTAAAACATCATTCTGACTCCGTCATCTCAAAACGATTGACAGAAGTAGAACGATGTTTCAAATGGAAAGTTATCTAATTTTGCCACTGTAACTATATTTTATTAGTGTCTGACAATTTGTTAAGTAATGAAATATTTAGTTTTTTAATAGTTTCGGTTAGGTTAGGATATTATATTTTTTGTTTTAATAGTTTGTTAGTTTATTTAGTATTAGAAGTTTATCTAGTACCTATACATATATTTGAAAAAAAAAAACATTTTTTAGTAACGTTTTCAAAATCACTTTTACTTCGTGCCCAACTTTTTAAGATTTCTAAATTCAAAAGAAATAAAAACACAAAACAAGAACCTTTAGCAAATAAGTTTAGTATAAAAAGGATTGCTTTGATGAAAGGGTTGGTATTGAAAGAGACTTAGGAATCTTCAAACAAATGTCATTAAAAAAACAATTTAATCTTCAAACAAATGTCATTAAAAATCTTTCCTCTGTTATTGTTTTGATGAATCCATAATCTGCTGTAGAAGGATTTGGTACAGTGGACCACATATTGGTGGTAGCACTTTGACCTTGAGCTGGCCCAGCCCACGTTCACACGGACGTCAAAATATCGTGGCGGGATTTTATCGCGCACTGGATTTTCAACTCTCGGTGTTGAGCCGAGCATTGAGAATACAACTGAGCGCATCCCAGCGCGACAAAGAAACACGCTGTTCGATTTTCAAAGGCGCTAAGCAGTTCGTTAAAAACCCAGTGCGCGAAAAAAAATCTTTAAATGTTTGACTTATAACTTCAAAAGGGTGCATCCTACGGAAAAGGCACCCTATTGATTTTTGATGTATACACAATTTGTTACAATGAGCGCAGCCGTAGTTCTTTAGGTCCAATAGAACTCGACATATAGGACTTTAAACAAAGGCACTATATGGTGAGGAAAAGGACAACTTCCACGCCCTGTGATATGGGATATTTGTCGGATCTGCTGTCAACGCCAGAGAGCGAGGTGTCCTCTGGCGAAGAGGCTGCAAACCAACATTCTTACAGAACCTACCACCAAATGCAGAAGTGGTTGGGGTAGAGAAAGTGCCCACCACCTGGGGGTTGACAATAAGCCAGAAGGCTGTCACTAGTGGCTTTAACCAAGGAATCATCTTAAAAAGACCTTTACTATATCGAAAACCAAAAAAAAAATTTATAGCTATAGAAAGCCTAAGCATCAGCTGACTTTTTTGTCACACTTTAATCAAATAACTCTGTAAGAACGCTTTCTGTTTACCTATAATACAATACTTTTTTCTACTCTTAAGGAAAGGAAAGGAAAAAGTGTAGAAAAGTATATAAATTTACTGCCTATTCTCTATTTTATCTTCACTAACATCGGTGAAGGAAAACATAGTGAGGAAACCTGGACTAATATAATTAATTACGCTGGTATTTTTATTTACTGGATAATGTTCGACGTAAGACATAATATTATAACTGAAAAAAGGATAGACGAAGGTGAGTTTATTTTTGTATTCACAGTTTCGGTAACACAATTTGCGAAAAGTTTTGATAAAAATGTCACTACCATGTGTCGCTTACGCCTTATATAAATTTTGTACATATCACCCAGTCTAACCAGAAAGTATAAGCAAACCTACTATCCCAAATAAAATCTTTAGCAAACAGTAAGTGGGAGCAAATTCGTTCGAACGATTTTTCCGATTCAGCTAAAGTCAGCACTATTCGTAGATTTACCCCGCTAGCAACAAAGAAAATGTGGGCAAATAAGAAGCGAACTGTATCAAGAAAGTACACATTTGTAGATAAAAAAGTAGACTACTGATATTGTAAAAATGAAGGTAAAGAATACAATTTCTTACAGGCATTTATGCGAAATTCTCGCTGTTGAGAGGCCACAAAATAAATTCCCAGCTTATAACAAACGTAGACATTTTTACGTCACATAATTCAGGATTGAAGTTAAACTTATGACCACTTTTAGATAGCCGTTTGACCCTATTACAAGGATGAAATATTACTAACACTAGACCGCACGAAAAGTGGATGAACTATGTGGCCGGTACAAAATACGGGTAACCTGGGTCGAATAAAATGTCCTCAGGTGTCCGTGGATAGAAAAGTATTAAACTACCTATCACCTTATCTTCCATTCACATATTTTATAAGAAAATAGAAAAGATTAATAAATTAATTTACTAAAAATAGGCGATCATGTCGCCCAAAGGCGGTAAAAGCATGTTTTTTTATCCACGTTCAGTTTTATTTTGACTAAAAGCCCACCATGATCTACCTGGAAAAAGGCTAGCTAGCAGAGTAATTACGTAACACACTAATAGTAGCATGTGTGTGTAATGTTCCACGAATAACTATGTTTGCGCAACTAGTTTCGTAATTCAGTTATTTCACTTTTATCTAGTACCGTTCCTTTCAATGAAGGTAGTTTTTCACAGTTAAAAATTGATTCTCCAATTAAAAATCCTATTACTTTTCTAGTATGCAAAGACTAGTCAAAAAAATTGGTATCTATCAGTCTTATGAATTACACTTTGACATTTTGATTGGACATTCCTTTGATATCTGAAAGTGTCTATGCGTTATGAATTTCTCACTGATTGATTTGATCAAATTCATGGCTCAGACTTCAATTGATTCTTTTGAGAGAATGTGATTCATGTCTTTAATATCATAATTAATTTTGAAAATGGCATGTATTTAATCGAACGTCTAATAATTTCAATTTTGCGCACCAAAAAAATTATTGAACACTCTAATAAAATTATTGCGCCTCTTTTTGTGAATATCAAATTATTTCAATTTTGGGGTTCTTAAAAAATATTAAAGTGCGACCAACTTGCCGCAGTACCGCTCGCTTAGCTCGCTCGGCTCGTGCGCTGTTGATCATAGTTCTAATCTAACCCTACCCGTTTAATTAATCGGGGTACCCCAGTTTAATTACTGTGACCAACTGTGAGAAGGGCCAGAAAAACAAAAATAGGCTCAATTATTTGAAAACTCTGCATGATTAAAAACGCAAAAGTATTTAGAGGTACATTAATTTATCACTAGAAGTTCAAAAAGTATTAACAGTATAAATGTTAAAATATTTCCTTTCCTTTATATACATAATAATTATTTTATATTACTATACTAGTAGATCTTTGACCTTGATCTTTCAGACTGGATGCGAAAAGCGGAGGACAGGGTGTTGAGCCTAAGAGGCCTATGTCCAGCAGTACAGCCGCAGCAGACTGCTATAGGCTGAGTTGATTGATTGATTGATAGATCTTTGATAGTAGATACGAGTAGTCAGATGCCCGTGTGACAACCAGTCTTACCAGAGAGTATTGTGTTACCCACTGGGATGTGGAGGCAGAGATAGGCAGTCACTACCATGTACTGCAAAAGTATGTATACACTCGGCTTTATTCAAAAGCGATTTACTCCTTTATTTTATAATGAAATTTTATGTTGTTACGCACATGGCATTTTCGAACCCATAGGTTTATCTAATGTGTCGTATTTCAACGTTGCATTCGTTATTTCACGAAAAAATCGCAATTGAAAGTTGCCAAGTGTTGACATATTGGTGCTCGTGACTGTACACCTCAACACAGCTAGGAAAACTACTTTGTCGCACTTTGGAGAGCAGACAACGATACAATCCTTTGACAGTTCTTAGACTTTGACGGACTTTGACGGCACGGTTGGCGCAGTGGTTAAGCGATTGACTGCTGCGCTGCGTGTCGCGGGTTCGATTCCCGCACGGAACAAATATTTGTATGACCTACATGTATTTGTTCCGAGTCTGGGTGTTTTTCTATCTATAATAATATGTATGTATTTACAAAAAAAAAAAATTGTATATAAGTAGTTTATCAGCCATCTTAGGTTGCTTAGCTTGGGACAAATGGTGCTGTGTGAAATGTCCAGGGATATTATTATTAGAATAGAAAACTTTTATTTCAGACAGGAGTCCATAAGGTTAGTAACAATTTTTCTTAACTTCTAGTGTTAGTAGGTTACAGACACAAATCTACATACAATTAAATTCAGCGTGGAGCTGCATCCACCTCCGCAACATCGGGGAATCCCACCGATCTGCGAACACACTGAGAATACTGTTAGTGCTGCCGCGAATACGCGTCATCAGGGATGCGCATCTACTCCTAATAATGGCGGCAAAACCATTAATATTATTATCCGCAAACATCCCTGACGCACTGCAACGCCACGGCAACCTCAACAGTACTCTCAGTGCATTATTATATTGAACGCGTAGGTTGCTGTATGCCCGCTGAGTGAAGTATTTATATGTGTATGTATTATTATTATTACTTTTGATTTAGAATCACAGTGATCTTTACTCTCGCAGCTATAAGGATACTGTCGGAAGTAATATAACCATAAAAGGTGTGCTAGTATCTCATTCAATCAACTCAGCGTATTGCTGTCCAGTGCTAGACATAGGCCTCTCCCAGGCTGCGTTACAACACCCTGTTCTCCACCTTCCGTAATCAGCCTGTCCCAGCCACCTTCTTTAGGTCGTCCATCCATCTAGCTGGGGGGCGTCCCACACTACGCTTGCCCCATCTCATTGGTTATTTAAATATTTATGGCAGTATACTCGGACAGTCAAAAGCTCGAAAATCTGGAGCATCCTTTCAGTCATATTTCGCTGGACTAGAACCAAAGATTGGAACCCCAACACATTGCGATTAAAAACAGAGACTTTTAGCTGTGATACCGTGGCGTTACTTTATGTGAATATTTACTCGAGAACATTTCGTTCAAATAATAGCCCTAATGAAATGCTACGAAATCTACCAATATAAGATATTTCCTCATCTTTTTTCAGAATTTCACCATCATAAATTTTATAGCTGGCACTTAGCCCTTTTCTTCTCTTTTTTTCCACTTAGCCCTTCAGCCCTTAGCTATAAAAGCCTTTATAGGGGAATATTTTCGAACAAAGTCTTTGAACGAAGCTTCTAGGATTCTGATCGTAATTCTGGTTGAGCACTTTGCTCTAGCAAAATTACTTTCCTTATATACTTGTCCGTCATTGAGACGGTAAATTCGTAGTGTGTCAATAAGGCTAAACATTAATTTCCTCGTCTGAACGTATGCGCATGCTATGAAACACAGGCGGCCTTATTCCCTATGAAGTATTTTTGCATTTCGAACTTTATTCCGACAAATTAAAAGTTCTAATTACAAAAACTGACATTTAACCCGAGTCTTAGTTTCGATCAATTGCAAACACAATTTCATAAAACACATACCTAAGGATTGCCAAAACCCTCGAAGGTTCTTTCCTCGATATACATTATCAGCCTATAACGTTCCCACTGCTGGGATATAGGCCTCCTCTCTGTGAGAGGGAGTGGGCCGTAATCCACCACGCGGGCCCTGTGCGGGTGAGATGTCACGTAACTTCAAATTTTTGGTTCTGGGATATGCTGGTTTCCTCACGATGATTTCGTTCACCGTTTCGAGGACAGTGTGATGAAATAATTTACACAAGGTAAAGCGCCTGACTCATGGGCGTGGGCGCGGTGGGGCAGGGTTGGGCGCTTGCCCCACGCTGCCAGAGCCCATACGGCTGAAGTTAGAGACACATTTTTGGATGGAAGATTTCGTGGTGTAGGTAGGTGAGCAATAAGAAAGTGTTTTGGATAATTCGAATTATACATACAGATACAGGGTGCTATAGGGTAAAACCTAACCGGAGTAAGACCGCGGGTATAGTTTGCCAGTTACATATTATTTTAGACTGCTACCCCACCCCGAGCCCATGGCCTGACTGGGTTCGAACCTACAACTTGTAAGTCGCGGCCGTGGCCACCACTGCTCTATACAAGGTGTCGTTTTGCATCCTCGTCAAATTCAAGGAGGTAACTATGCTACTGATTCTCGATACGAATCAGTAATAAGTAGGTTTTTTTTTTGGTTTTTTAAATCGGCATGTGTGGGACACGCATTTTAAAACGCGTCCTGTGTGATGCCGCACTGTAACTGCCCTTTTTCACACACATAAAAACGCGGCCGCATGTACGATACCATAACGCGATTCTGTTCTTTGAAAGTGGTGTATTCTGAAATAATGTCAAACTTAAATAACTAAAAAACCTAGTATGTATTCATTATTTACAAGGGATTGTAATTTTATTTGATTATTTATGTCTTACATAACAGCCTCCTGAAATTTGACGAGGATGCCAAACAACAGGGGGTCTACTCCGAAGTAGTATCGGCCGATTGTTCGGCCGTTTCCTGCTACGAAGTTACTGTTTGGTTCGGTCGGTTCCGATCCTACATTCCTACACTCTTCCAAATATTGACTATGGTCCCGACCCAACTGAGCCGATTTTCAATAATATTCGGTTCGGCCATGTGTCGGTCCGATCCGAACATTCGCACTTTGTACTTTGGAGTAGACCCCCAGGTTGTATACTCTACTGCAAATAGAACAAAATGTATATTATTATTTTTACTGCAAGCAATAAAATAATATGATTTACCTGTCAAACGATATCCCGGTGAGTGTGAACACGCTGGCTGCGACCGTCACGTTCGCTATGAAGTTGCTGAGCTGACAGTAGCGGACGCCGAACACCCAGTCACTGCAACAAACAGATAAATCAGCCTATAATGTTCCTACTGCTGGGACTGGGACACAAGTTTCCTATCTGTGAGAGGGAGTGGGCCGTAATCCACCACGCGGGCCCAGTGCGGATTGGTAGATGTCACCCCGTGGTACCGTATGCACCATTGACCTGCACCATCAATGGTGCAGAGGAGACTACACGCCTCTTCGAATGTATGGTTCTAGGACATGCCGGTTTCCTCATGATGCTTTTTTTTCCTTCACCGTTTTGGGAGCAGAAATTCGATTAGCTATGTGGAAACGTAGAAAACTGGTCAACATCAACTTGAAAATAGAGAAAATATGACAATCAATGATTAGGGATCCATGTCCCAAAATAATAAAGGATCACCCTTGTTCGGGGTGTCTTGGTTTTTTTTTAATCATTGGCAAAAAATTAAAAACAGGTAAATACAAAGTCGCCGTCTTCTTCTGGTTTTTCTGGAAGTCAATCGTCGTATTTCTAATAAATGTTTATTTTAATAAGTTACACACACTACACACACTTGGTACTGCTGCACTACACAATACGGTTCAACTTCCTTCGATATTTTACAAAAAATGCATGACCTGCACCCTAATTGCGGTTTTTTTAAGGATATTGCTGATTATTTTTAAGGGTTGTGGAGATCAAATTGGCAGTCGTTCCATGTAAAATACTGGTATTCAGCTGCATCCGGTTAGACTGGAAGCTGACCCCAACATAGTTGGGAAAAGCCCAGGCAGATGATGATTGCTACTCTTATTGCTACTACTATTATCTTAAATATATATAACTCAAAGGTGACTGACTGACTGACATAGTGATCTATCAACGCACAGCCCAAACCACTGGACGGATCGGACTGAAATTTGGCATGCAGGTAGATGTTATGACGTAGGCATCCGCTAAGAAAGGATTTTGATCAATTTTACCCCCAAGGGGATAAAATAGGGGATGAAAGTTTGTATGAAACGTTGTCAAACTATACTTCTTAACGCGAGCGAAGCCGCGGGCAAAAGCTAGTTGCTTCATATGTTTGAAAAATTTGTCTGATCACCAACGTAAATAACGCAATGTATGTTGATTAACTGTCACAACTGAACGCCTATCTTACAGTTAGTGTGTTACGAAAACACCCCGCTGATGTCGAAGTCAATGACCCTCCAAAAGTAATTATTGGAAGTCTATAAAAGCTGAAACTTTCTTCACCCTGACATTAAGTTAGCTTTTCATTAAACTTGGGTTAAACTATTTGCTGCCACGTGAAGAAACACAAACATCTGAATTGAAAACCTTCTCCTTTTTTTAGAAGTCGGTTAAAAAGCAAAACAAAAAAAAAATGTTTTAAAACAATTTCGATAAAACGCGTTGGCCCTTTAGGAGTCTAATTTCTATACCCCATATAATTTACAGAACGTAAAGTGCCAGCTTAGGCTCGAACCCACGACCTATAACTCGTAAGTCGAAGTCGTGACAGTTACCACTGGGCCACCGCTGTTCTAATTTATTGTGCTTAATTTCCATGGACCTTCTCTCCGTGAGAGGGAGTGGGCCATAATACACCACGCGGGCTCAGTGCGGGTTGGTAGATGTCTTAATTTCCATGACTATACAAAATATCAACAATAACTGCCGAATTTGTACTAAAACTTCTGCCGACTCCTACGAGAAATACAAGCGTTGTGTTATATCTTCATCAAAACATCAAGTAAGGATCACCTGTGTTGTAGGATTCTCCAATTTAGAAGTTTTAATGAAACAAGTTATATAAAATAAATAAAACTTTTTAGTAACAACCCCGACCGGTCGAGATATGAAAGACGAGACAGCCGATCAGAAAGGGTCTAGACGATACATCAATACGTAAAGGCCTATTATGTAACTGCCAATCATTTTATAGGAAACAAGTTGTCTTTCATGTTCCAAGAGAAAAGTTATTGATGAGTTACTGTGAGCCCGAATCGATCAGGGAATGTTTAAACACCTGTATAAGCATAATCAGCCAATAGTGTTCCCAATGCTGGGCACAGGGACCGTGACCCACCACGCGGGCCCCCTCCAGGACTTATCTGCTGCAACTGCGTACTTCTACATCATCATCATTTCAGAATTTCCGGGAATCACCTACTTTTTTAAGTCACCTCTTTCTTCTACAATGCCGGGAGTAGTTTCCCGCGACTTTGAGGTCAACCCAACGCGCTTTTAGACGGCCCTGGTTTCTTTGGCCTAACCTTGGCCATCATTCGGTTAAAGCTTTACTCCATCGGCCTCTCGGTTCTGAGTACCTAGCATAATCAGCCTAGAATGTTCCCTCTGGGCACTAATACACCACGCGGGCCCAGTGCGGGTTGGTAGATATCACATGTCTTCGAATTTTTGGTTCTAGGACATGCCGGTTTCCTCACGATGTTTTCCTTCACCGTTTTGAGAGCAGTGGTGATATAATAATTTACACAAAGTAAAGCGCCTGCCTCTCACTGGGTCGCCACTGCTCTGCATTGTGGCCTTTTTAGACACCGAGGTCTAGATGATACATATTCATACTTCGATACGTAAAGGACTATTATGTAACTGCCAATCATTTTAAATGAAACAAGCTTGTCTTTCATGTTCGAAGAGAAAAGTTATTGATGAGTAAACTGTGAGGCCGAATCGATCAGGGAATGTTTGAATACCATAGAGCCTATAATACAAGCAACTAGTTTCAACTTTCTGATTATCTGATTAACGCCTTAAAATTTTAAAGTGCCTGTAAATAATTTAATTGAAATATCATCAAAATGTCTTTTTCTTCCTTACTTCTCTATTACTCGTCATCTCGGTAGTCATCCCCTTTTTAACCATATCATTCACACAGTACATCCATCGTTTATTTTTAACCATATCATTCACATAGTCCATCCATCATTTCTTTTCAACCATATCATTCACATAGTCCATCCATCGTTTCTTTTGTCTTATACTTATAGCCTTTAAAACATTAAAAAACTGTTTCCCAATTATGTTGGGGCTGGCTTCCAGTCTAACCGGATGCAGCTTAATACCAGTATTTTACATGCAGCGACTGCCTATCTGACCTTCACAGCCAAGTTACTGGGTAACACAATATCCCTTGGTAAGACTGGTTGTCAGACTTTTGGGCTTCTGACGACCCGCAACAACTGTCAAAGATCAAAGAATGACAGCCGGGACCAACAGCATAACGTGCTTTCCGAGGCACGGAGGGGTCTCCGGACCGACCGTGACAAGCGTAGCTTAACCTGATCGATCGACCCGCAACGAGCCCCTCTTTTTAACATTAATACCCAAAATTATAACCTTTTATTATAACATTAATACCAAAATTAGAGCCTTTATAACATTACTACTCAAAATTATTTAATTGAAATGCTTGAGTTCTAATCGATTTTACTTCGTTTTTTATTTCTCCAACGCTCTATTAACAGGATTGACACGAGCTTATCAGTAGCTTATGTCAATCCAATACATTGTTGACTTTTCCATCATCGTTATCGCTGATAGAATGTCACTTTTTCTAGGCCCTCTTAGAAAGTCCTTTTGTCTTGTCAAAATGTACGTACGATGGTAAAGTACAGCAGCAGACGTTTTTCAGCACAATGTTGAAGGTATTATGTTGTTAGTTCATATTTCAGTGCGGTTCGTGGAAGTGCTCAAGTGCTGCTCGCGGAAGTGCTGTTCAAATCAGTGCCCTTAGAGGAGGAATACCTCGATTTTTCGATCAGGCAAAGCTGATCGCAGTAATGAAAACTTCCGCTCCAAACGCGTTTAATATCCAACAGATGTATGTTGTGAAGGTGGATGCAGCTCCACGCTGAATTTTAATTGTGTTATGTTAATCTGTGTCTGTAACCTACTAACCGTAGAAGTTAAGTAAAATTGTTACTAACCCTATGGACTCCTGTCTGAAGTAAAGTTTTCTATTCTATCCTATTTTAATATCGCGCTATTTACCCTACTGCGGATGCGGTTGCGGTTCTTGCAGCTGAAATGCGTTTGTCTGCCAAGATTGGATTCTATGGATTCTATTGATGCAGCTCCAGAAGATAACTATCAACGTTACTATGAACATCGATAAGACAGTAATTCAATTTTCGTGTTTACGAAAGTTTTGTTATGGATTAAAAAAATAAAAAAACAAGCACGATAGTTTTGACAGACACTGCAATATCAACTCATCACGTAAATAAAGGTCGTTGGAAAAACGGTTTTAAATTCCGTTCAGCGAAATTATTGTGTAGGTCAAAAGGGTGAACTACAAAGACAAACTATAATCTGCAATAAACAGTAAATTATGATTATGCCATTAGACGAAACTATGAAAGACTTCGTGACACACGAAATGCACGAATTTGATTCATAGGTATTATTACAGTTCATCGATCATGTTGTGTCTGTGTTTGTATTATAATAAAACAAAGACAAATTGGGTTATGATGCTCATTACGTTTCTAATATAACTCTAAGCTGTTATACAGGTTGGCTGGAACATCGAGGCGCACACATAACACATAATCAGCCTATAATGTTTCCACTGCTGGGACAAAGGCCTCCTCTCGGTGAGAGGGAGTGGGCTGTAATCCACTACGCGCGCCCAGTGCGGGTTGGTAGATGTCACATGTTTTCGAATTTTTGGTTCTAGGATATGACGGTTTCCTCACGATGTTTTCCTTCACCGTTTTGAGAGCAGTGGTGATGCAGTGGGAACATTATAGGCTGATTATAATAAAAATATATATAATCTTTTATGAAATACTAGCTTTTGCCCGCGACTTCGTCCGCGTGAAGCAACTTTATTACATTTTTTTTCCGTAAGAACCATCCTCGTACTTCAAGGAATATTCTAAAAAAAGAATAAGCGAAATCGGTTCAGCTGTTCTCGAAATTTGCGCTTAGCAACACATTCAGCGATTCATTTTTATATTATAGATTATTGAATCAGTATTTTCTTTGTACGTTTGACAATTACTCAATTTTTTCTGGCTTGTAATATTCTGTCTCAAAACGCTTAACTGTGCGACAAAAACAAGTGAGCGTTTTACAGTTTCCTAAGTTTGGGCAGCGCCTTAGAAGCTTTTCGGTAGTTTATCAGTCCTACACATTTTCGGCTTTTCTATCATCGTTATCGCTGATAGAATGTTACTTTGTATAGACTCTCAGGTGGACAGATTGCAACATCTAAATTACATTCTCCCAATATCAATATACTACCATTAATTTCCCTGGGGGATACAGTTGTTGATATTGTTCCGAATGATTCATCTTTATGCGTTTAGAAAGTGGTTGCATTTTTAATAAGTCTGAAGTCTGTTATTTTTTGGCAAGGAGTTATCTTGCTTTCAAATGTGTATTTTTTAATATGTTTTTACAACTTTCAGCTAATAAATGATGTAGTTAATAAGGATAATCTATAGGTATATATAAAATTCTAGTACCTAAGGATAATCTATAATATAAAAATTCTAAGTCCTGACTGACTGACTGACTGAGACATCAACGCACAGCCTAAACCGCTGGTCCTAGAGACATGAAATTTGGAGGGTGTATTCTTCGTGAAGAGTAGGTATCCACTAAGAAAGGGTTTTTCGAAATTCCACCCCTAAGAGGGTGAAATCGGGGGATTTTGTTTGTATGAAAAATCTTATTCCTTGAGTTAATAAACTTGAAACTTGGCACGAATACTTATCTAAGTAAATTATGAAGTTGGGCATTTTTGGTTTTTATAAACTACCCCCTAAAGGGGATTGGGGGTTTCAAAGTTTGTATGGAAGAATTTTAGCGCGCGGTCCGATTTAATAGAAACTCAGTATTTATACCTAAAATTGAAAGGAAAGAATAATGTGTATCAGGGTTTTTCGAAAATCTACCCCTGACGGCCTGAAAAGGGGTAGTCAATTTTACAGTGGAGGATTTTACAGCGTGGCTTGATTAACTCGAAAATTGGTATAAATAATCAAGTTATGAACACATCCCAAATGATTTCCACATTCAAAATTCCACCCCTGTGGGGGTGAAAAGCGGGGATACAGTTTATATGAAAAATCTTATTCGTTAGGTTAATAATCTTGAAAATTGTCATGAATACTCGCCTAAGTAAGCAATAAAATTTATCATTATTAGTTTTTCAAAACTACCCCTCAAAGGGGCATATAGGGGTGTTGAAGTGTATGTGGAAGAAATTGAATGCGCGGTCCGATTAACTCGAAACTCAGTATTGATACTTTCGACAGAAAATAATTAATAATAAGTATGTAAAGTTGTTGAAAATTGACCCTGACGGGACAAAAATGGGTAATTCGGTTTTTAGGGGAGGATTTTAACTTTAAACTGTATAAATGTGAAAATATATTTCACGCCTAAGCCATCTAACTTCTGATTTGGCAAAGAGATAGATGGCATCCTGGGGAAGCACATACTTTTTATCCTGGTAGCACGTTCCCGTGGGATAACTTCCGACATCCACGCGGGCGAAGCCGCGGGCAGAAGCTAGTTAATAATAAGTAGGTATGTAAAGTTGTCGAAAATTGACCCCTGACGAGGAAAAAACGGATAATTCGATTTTTAAGGGGAGGACTTGAACTTGATATTGTATGTTACATTTTCACACCTAAACCACATGAACTTCTCATTTGGCAAAGAGATAGATGGCATCCTGGGAAAGGACATACTTTTTATCCTGGTAGCACGTTCCCGTGGGATAATTTCCGACATCCACGCGGGCGAAGCCGCGGGCAGAAGCTAGTGCCCACATGTTTTACCAAGGAGCATATAAGTACCGTAACAGGACGTGGCGTCATGTAGTTACTGCCTATCCCTATAGAAAGAAGGTCTGCGTTTATGTTTGTATGAATGTGTTTTGTCATCGATAGTGGCGTACAAAGTTAAAGTTGTGGTAGAAAAAACAAGAGTGAAATTGGAAAAGAAATCAGAAGGCATAATCCCATAATTAAACACGTTAAAAATCTAGTCGCAATCTTATCTCAGCGAAAATTAACGTCAAAAATTTAGAAAAAGTTAAAGTTGTTTTGTTAGAGTAAGACCGAGATCAGACTTTGAACATTCTTAAAATTACGAGAATTAACCCTCAGATCTCAAAAAGTTTTAGTTAAAAGACATTTTAATATCGTTTTGACAAACTCAAATTATTTTTTTAACAAAGACACGTAATATTCATAGCTAAGTTTATAACAAACTACAGCATAAATTCAGCATTTAGCTGTCTTAAAATGTATAAAATGACATTGCTTGCTTTATTATTAAATATTGCTATCATTATCCTACGTTCACAAGGCCATTAAAAATGTTTTCTTTGATACTTGTACTACATCAGTTTCTTTGAAAACCTTATGTAAAAATAAATAATGGCAACATTGTCTTTAAAAGGAGCTGTCTTTAAAATATGTTATTAAAATATGTCATTCAAATAAAGTTCGTTTTTTAATCCCAGATACTAATCTGACTTTTTAGTCTTTTGTGTTTGCGTTTTTTTAGTATATAAATTTTACATTACATCTGTCAAATTAGTATCTGGGTTTAAAAAACGAACTTTAATAGATGCGGGCGATCATTTTGACGCCTTAGGGCCGGTTTTTTGATCTGTGGTTAAACTCAAGCAATTGTTAAAAGTTTTAACTAATGGTAAATTTTTTGCAAAATGTGTTTTTTGATCAATTTTTAGTTTATGTAATGGTTATTTTTTTAACGAATAGTTAATTATTTGACTATTGATGATATGAATGTCTTCTCCTCACTGTCCATAGACTAACTTGTGCTCGTTGTACCTCTTCAAGGTTTCTTTTGAGGTCTATGTAACTGCATTTGCGGTTATTCAGCGCCTGAGTTACTAAAAAGTGGTCGTCTCGTGGTTGTGTGCAACGTTTGCTCCCAGAACCTTGCCTTATCTGAACGGAACCTGTCTCTTGGTATCGAGTCCAGGTTCTTTGGACGGTTGAACGACTCACTTTTAACCGCTGTGAGACGTAACTTTGGCTACACCCCTCTTCCAGCAGCGCTATAATTTTACTAGCTCTTATTGCTTTTTCTGCCATTACAATCGACACTAAGATTTAGTCACAATAAGGCAGGATTATGTGACTAACATAATTTAATTATTCTACTAAAAATAACGAGAAGTTAGTTTTAGTTGCCTGATAACCCTTTAATCGCAAACCCGCGACAAGTAAGTAAAAAGTCACAAACTGAAAAAAGGGATTATTATTTAAAAAAACAAAAGTTTCGAATTTGGAATTAGCTTTATTAAGTGCCAGCAACGTAAAGTTAAGCATACCATAGAAAAAAAATATAGGGGAATTATAAATAGGGGGTCCTATTTATAATTCCCCTATTTTTTTTTTACGCTCACATTTTTATTATTACAATATTCTAAAATAATGCCTTTTAAGTTGATGTATATGTCACGCATTCATCCAGTTGCGCCCGAGGGCTTCTGGAGAACGGACCTATGTTACTCGCGTCCCCGCGCGCTATTTGAGCTTTACGTAGTTTTGACAGTTAACCCAGGGGTCGTCAACAGTTTGTATGTAAGTATTCAATGTACATAGGATGTGATTAAAGTAATTTTCTATGTTTGGAAGGTACATTTTGTAAAATCTACTTATAAATTTAGTAGACAGACAGTACTAGATTAGTAGACAATAAAAAGTTAATCAATAATGGGTAACAAAAATCTTTTCGAAACTAAGGAAGGACGTATTTTATCCAAAAAAAGATTATTTAACTACATTTTTATTTTATTTTACATAACATATTTTCAGGCGCAAACAAGATGAACAGTAGATACAATAATAGGCTGGTACTATTTTCTTTTTCAATATTATAAGTAAAAAAAAACGATACCTTTTGGGTGATACTTATACGCAAATTCATCATCTGCCTAGCCTGTTCTCAACTAGGTCGGTATCCAGTCTAACCAGATGCAGTTGAATACCAGTATTTTATATGGAGCGACTGCCTATCTGACCTCCACAACCCAGTTACTGGGTATACGATACCCCTTGGTAAGACTGGATATGTGCATATATAGCCAACGCCGCTGCGCGTTGTGCTGTTATACCGCTAAATATGCACACCGCCGCTGCCACCGTCTGCGGCTGTGTGAGTAAGTATATTTGACAAGGAGCTGAAACTGTAACATACTAGTAGGTACGTATGTCGAACTTATCAACTATTGATCCGCTCAAAGTCCCAAGATATGCTGCAGACAACACTTGAACACTGCAGAAAACACTTTGAACCCGAATGTATTCGGTAACGATGGTATCGTTACCGAAAACGTTCGGGTTCAAAGTGTTTGCGAAGTAGTTTCAGTACGGGTTCAAGTCACAGTAAGTTTGAGTTGCGAACTTGTGTCGATGCAGGTACTTAAGTATTTAAATACGAAGACGTGAAGATGGATGACACTATTTAGGGTAGGCAGAACTTTTCGCTAGCGAACCGAATTGATTGTAAATAAATAAAAACGTTCATGTTTTACAATGATCATGATTTCTTTACTTTGTTTAATCATCAATTTCATATCAATAATATTACTCTACGTTAATTTCATGATACGAATTCTGCATATTTTTATAAAATAGTTTTTTTTTTTATCATTCGTAAGCCATAATAATGTACCTACGAGTAGGGTACGGGGCTTTATATTGCTTTGAAACACGACTTTGCCCACTCATCGCTCGTGAGTAGAAGAAAATAATCTTTGAATGAAACAAAGTTAAATATCTGAGAGGTACGACTAAATTACCTATTACTCAAGATTCTGATCTTAACCCTCCTTTATCCCTTTTGGTATTCAACACTTTTTATCCACGGAGTACTACGTAAAGGTGGCACGGCGCAGCATGACGTGCAAAATATTTCCGTAAGTGTGCATACACACGAGCGACACTCGTCGACGGTTGCAGTTGACTCTGTCGTTGAGGCGTGTCGCTCGTGTGGATGAGCACTAAGCCGAAATGATTTTGAATATTTTTTAAATACCTTTAGCACTCACATTTCCTTGATATCGATTATCGCCACAAACACGTATTTAATAAACAAAATACTGTCAGGTTGCTGCGAATAGTAAAAAAAATACAATGTTTTTAACGATCTTTGGTAATCGAACCCAGAACCTCCACGTTAAGCATGTATTGTGGCCATACCAGGAATCCCGTCTATGTCTACTGGTATTTACCTGTTTCGGTCTTGGAACTGAATGGAAATAATTTCATATTTTATTCTTATTGATATAAGGATAATCATAAAGGAAACCGGCAATAAGGAAATAACAGGAAAAAACAAGGCTTACTTGTAATATTTAATGTATAATTGTTTGTTCTTCCGAATAAATAAAAAAAAAATCATATTATATTTATGGTCTATTCTCCAACTGCAAATGTAAGTTTGTAATCACAAAAACAACCAATTTAAAAATACAATATTATGTGATAAAACTACAAATTAACGAGGCCGAAATATACACTTGTACAGACCCACATTTCGCCTGTTACGTTTAAGTCCCATCGAATAGGAGGGCGAAGCTCTCGATATCAACAGGACTCAACCCAGACTCCTGAGGGACAATTCTCGTAATTTTATGAACGTTCAAAGTCTCATCTCAGTCTCAATCTGTCAAAAATACCTCTGATTTCCCTACATTTTGACTTGACAAGTTTTTGACATTTGTTTGTGGTCGAGATGAGACTGTGACTAGATTTTGAACGTTTTAAATTACGAAAATTGGCCTTTAGGTCAATATCTCCGATTGCGAATTTCCTGATGAAAAACTTAATACCACTTTGCCCGGCCTCAATCTGGGATGAATCCGTGGGCCGCAAGGACAGATCTCCAGCTCTTAAGTCCTATCATGTGCCTAGCCTTTTAACAACTAAGTTGGGTTCGGCTTCCAATCTAACCGGATGCAGCTGAGTACCGGTATTTTACATGGAGTGACTGCCTATCTGATCTCCACAACCCAACCCAGCTCTTAAGCCCTAATGATGAGCAATGAGCATACCTAATAAAAAGAAATGCTGAAGAAAATTGTTAATTAATTGATATTGGGAACAACATTATCATTCACTATCTGGGATGGGGTTGGTTTAGTAAAAGGGTTTTGCATAAAGCCTTTAAGCCTTCTGACTAATAAAACCCAACTTTATTGCTTTATACATAAAGCCTAACATTCCTTACCCTAGGGATTATGTATTCTGTGACAGACCGGTCGTTAGACTTTTGGGCTAAACAAGATAACCATGATAATATATTGAATCTAGAATATTAATTCATATGTCAAACACGTCCGACTATGATGTGTAATTTAAAGGCAATTCCCAAGCCATTCGTGTCAAAAAGTTGAGGAGTTATCTACCAAATACATCGCTTTAGATTTTATGCCATCATTCTGAGATAGCGTAACATCTCCTCTATATTCCCCGAAGGGCTAATAACACTTCACCTGACCTGGGAGCCAGGACTTCACCACCTGACTTCTTCATCGAGGCAGTCCAGTAAATAATAGATATCTCAGAAAAATACGCAAAAAAGAAAAAAATATACAGTGCAACCTCGATATAACCAATCGGAAGGTTAAGCGGTAGGTACTTCACACCGGGACAGCTTTTAACCCTTTACAAAGCACAAGTCCGATCGTGTATGGAGTACTGCAGTCACCTGTGGGATGGCTCAGCTAAATACCAACTCACCACTTTAGACACAGTGGAGCGCAGAGCTAAGAGACTCATTTTCGATAAAAAGCTGGAGGAGGCAAAGCTTCACAGTTTGGCTCACCGGCGAAGTGTTGCCTGTCTGTCCGTCTTCTACAGACTGTACCTCGGGGAGTGTGCTCAAGAGCTACATGAGCTCATCCCGCCTTCACCTTTTTACCATCGGGAGTTCAGACGCACTGCGGGATACCACTCCTATTTGGTTAATATACCATATATACGCACTAAGCGCTTCTCATCATCTTTTCTGATGCGCACAGATAAGGAGTGAAATTGTCTGCCTGCGTCTGCATTCCCGAGTTCATACAACCCTAATCTCTTCAGGGCGAGAGTGGATAGGCTTCTTCTGGGCAAGCTCGTTCCACCGTAGATCTCATCCCTACCTCTGGGCTGGATTGAGGTCAAGAGTGAGCCCATTGTCAATAAAAAAAAAATATCGAAAGGGAAAAAGTAAATATTTGTTATATCAAGTAATTCGTTAAACTGAGGTTTGTTATATTGAGGTTAGGTTGGGCTAAAATTTGTTATAAAGAGGTAAAAACGTGTCGAAACCTGTCGCGACTGAATCACATACTATTGGGAACGTTATATAAAGGTTTTGGGTTGACAAAATTTACACTTTTTTGATAGTTGAAAATTCGTTATAAAGAGGTTGATCACAAAAAATCTTCGCAATGTAAAGGTAAATTTTAAATTGACACTTATGTACAATTCAAGGGATTACGAAGAATTCGTTAAATCTAGGAATTCGTTATATGGAGGTACGTTATATAAAGATTGCACTATGTATATTATAAACCGCTTAGCCCAGGTACGGGCGTGTTTTTCCCGCGGCGTTTTTCTTTCGCGCACAGGATTTTCAACGCACTTCTTATCGCCGAGAGTTGATAATACAAAAGTGTGCTCTTTTGACGCGCTGGGATGCGCTCTGTTGGATTCTCAATGCTCGGCTCAACACCGAGAGTTGAAAATCCAGTGCGCGATATTCTTACATCCGTGGGAAGTGAACATGGGCTTACAGGAAGAAAATATCTCTTTACAACAACACAGCAGCAAATTGAGCCCTTGAAAAATGTAGCAAAGAAACATTGTATAATATCGATGTTAGCTTGACCTTTCAAGAATCTTCCTCTTGAAGTAATAAGACCTAAATTAACTGAAGCAACCCAGTTTATACGAAGTTTATGTTTGGACGAATCAGGCTAAGGTGGTTCGCGAAGAAACTGTTTTTTTTTACGAGGCTAACGTTTTGCACTTTAGCAAATAAACGTCGCGAAATGTTGGTGGGTTACCCAGTTACTATTCTATTTATTTATTTGTTTTTATTTATATAAACTAGTGCTTGAATGCGATCCCGCCTGATGGAAAGCAGTGATGCAATCTTTGATGGTAAAGCGCACTAATTTATTATGAGCCTATTTACTCTAGCCTTGAAGACACTTAAATTCTTTCGATGTACGCGGTATCAACGACGAGGCGAAACGCTTCGTCCGGATCGCGGCGGTGTCAACAACGTAAGGGTGGACACTCGCCGTACGACGGGTTGTCCGATGATGGAACGGTGATGGCGGAATTAAGTCATGTAATTCCCGCGCACACTCTCCAGAATGCATCCTGTAGAATACCGAAAGGCTGGCTGCAGGATGTTACAGCTACAGCTTATTGTTGAGAATGAGCAATACTTTAAAGATTTAAAAGCGTTGGGTTGTGTTTTTCACCAGGATTTTTTTCTATTCTGCGGCCCAGTGTCTGGATTATGCCTGATGATTGATATCAATAGGCTCACCACCTATTAAATTAGACTTGATAAAAACTGGCGAAACGTGGGTGTACGTAGGTACACCCACGTTTCGCCAGTTTGGTATAGGTACACCTCTGCACAGCTCTTCGGGAAAACAGGCGTGATGTTATGTTTATGTGTGTTTAAAAGCGTTATAAAAATAGGGATTGGCACTGAAGAATCTATCTCAAATAAAATTCACGTCTTATTTTATAAAGTATTTCAATTTCAATGTCCATTGCAGATATGTGGGGTACATTCCCGTTACGTTGGGCATGAGTGCTTTGAAGTTACATATATATGAAAAGTATTTGCAATAAACGTGTAGTGCGATCAAAACGCTGTCGAATTTCGGTGAAACGATGACAGTGTTAGACGATTCATTCACTCACATCTTACTCGAGACTTAGGTGTATGATTTTTATTTTAACCTTTAAAATAAAAATCATACAACAATCTTTCCCCCTCTCTCTGTCCAGAGCTGTCAAGGACCAATTATTAGTATAGGAGTCCACAACGGACGGAACACGGGTGGGTTTTAGTCAGTAAAAGTCTGACACTCCCTTCCGCTCCACCCAGAGCGGGAGGGGTCATTTGATGACTTCCCATCCAAAAATAAAAAAAAAAAGTATAGGAGTCCAGCTCATCCCGCCATCTCCGTACGGGTCTGCCGCGATGTCGTTTGCCATTGAGCGGGGCCCACTGGGTCGTTGTAACTTTGGTCCATTGAACGTCTGACATGCGGCAGATGTGTCTAGCCCAATATATATTTAATTTTAATATTTTTCTACTATCGCACAGCTTTTTCTCGATTGTCGGTTTTCACCAGTGTGTGTTTTTAATCTCACATAGCTTTGTCATACAAAATACAAGGAACCATAACTTAGAAAAATCAATCACGATTTTCGAAAAATAGCAGTTGTTCCATTTTTAAGAAAAAAAAAACTCCTGATATGTTGATTTCAATATTTTGCTGAATATAACGAAGCACTACTTACATACTCCTCGTAGCAGGTAACGTTCTGTAGTTTCTGCCTACCCCCATAGAGAAAAAAGCGTGCGGTTATGTATATACTAGCTGCGCCCCGCGGTTTCACCCGCATAAGTTTAGATCCCGTGGGAATATCGGGATAAAACGTATCGTATATGTTAATCCTGGTTATAAATCATCTGTATGCCAAATTTCATCCAAATCCGTTAAGTAGTTTTTGCTTGAAAAAGTAACAAACATCCATCCATCCATCCATCCGTCTATACAAACTTTCACGTTTATAATATTAGTAGGATAGGATTCATTAAGCTTGGACACGAAATGTAATTCTTGGGTAAACCAACAATAGTGTTGTGTTAAAACATAGTGTGCTAAATTGACTTTGTAAAAAAATACTGGTATGACATTTATCTGGAAACCTTTCAACCCTACCAGACAAATACCTACCCTTAATTAGATCATCAGTTTCTGCCTAGCCTTTTCCCAACTATGTTGGGGTCGGCTTCCAGTCTCAATGAACAATGAACTGGAAACCTTTCAACCCTACCAGACAAATACCTACCTACCCTTAATTAGATCGTTTTCCTAAATAAGAGCTAGGCAACAAAAACTTACACTTCATTTTACGCCTAATAAAGCTAGGTGAATGGAAGTACAGTCTCGAGCACTAACATGTCAACACTTGGAAACATTCAATAGCGATTTTTCGTGATATAACGAAAACAACAATGAAATACGACACATTGCATAAACCTATGGGTTCGAAAATACTTTGTCGTAGCAACATAGAATTTCATTAAAAAATAAAGGAGTAAATCGCTTTTGAATAAAGCCTACGCTTTTGAATAGTACTTAAATAAATCGCCTATAAACTTGAGCCTACAAAACCGCTTGTCTGTGGTAAAGTAAATCGTTGGATGACTTTTATGTTTGGTCATTAACGTTGAATTTAATATAAAATCCTGTTTAAGATCAGGCAGTTAAATTGTAGGTACGGTAGTTTCGTAAAATTTTATGTTTGAGGTGTTATTATGTTTGTAGTCAAGTGTAACTAAATAAATACTTACCTTAGGCTTTTTCTCTTCCCTTTCCCTCTCTTTTTCTCCTGCTTTTCTTTCCGACAAAAAGATATTCATAACGTGTTGATACTTTATATCAGTCTGCCTGTTACTTTTTAACTTCTAAACTACAGGGAGTCTACTCTCTAAGTCCGTCAACAAAGATACGGGCCCATCCTAAAGTAGTTAGTAGATACGTCAAAACAAGGCTCAAATTAAATTTATCGGTCGGTCAAATACAGTCAATCAGTCAGTTGACAGTTGTGTTGCTCTCCCAATGTGCATCGATGGCCCTGCCACTTTAATTTTACTCAAATATTTTTAGAAAATATTACTCCTATTCTTAAACATTAATTCTATTAGGTATTTCATTGATTTTATTTCTATTTCATAGTGCTTTCCATCAGTCGGGATCGCAGTCAAGCACTAGTTTATAAAAATAAAATAAAAATATAACTAACTGTCAAAAGACTAATACAAATAAATATTTCCAAAAGTAATAGACTTAAATCTACAGCTTAATATCTTTAGTAATGGAAAAGCAGCTTAGTGCGTAAAAGTGTCTTAAAATACTCATATAATTCAATCATATCTAAAATGCTTGCACGTGAATATTTCAAGATGTTTTTACAAAAAATATTTAAAATCTACGCAGCAAATGCACGTCTTTTGACGTGTTTCCGTCTGAGACTATTATAAAGAAAGAAAGAAAGATTTTTTTTTTAGTTTTATATTATTTATTATTCAAAACATATCATACATAAGTTAATGACAACAAAATATACCACACAAACCATCGCGGGTTTAACCGTGATATAGTAGACACATCTCGGCGTATTCATTACATAGATGTCCACACGTTCACTTCTTAAATTAAATTACAAATCAAGGAAATATTTTTTCAATACTTTTTTTACAATTATCCTTGTTTATTACATCACAGATTTCGGCAGGTAGGCCATTCATTATTAATGGCAGCATGTATTCCCACGTCTGTTGTCCGTAAACAATATTATATGGAGGGATCTTAAATGTATATTCAAATTTTATTGATGTTTCAGGTTGACGTTATTTCAAGTAAAACAAATATCAAATTTATTTTAATGGTAGTCAAGTTGATTTCAGAGTGACCAGCACCATTGAAACAGTTATAAAAACGTTTGAAGTTGTAGCGTAAACTGAACTTTATTTTAGAGGAATTACTAAAGTTATTTTTCCATAAACTCATATTTGTTTACATTTTTGGCGAATATGTCGCGATATTAGATTAGGTATGTATGACAAACAACGCAGCGACTTCGGTCTTACATTGTTTTCTAAATTTGTTACATTATGGTAACATATATGATTGATTGATTTGATTCATACTTAATATAATCAGCCTATAATGTTCCCACTGCGCTGTGATCTACCACGCGGGCCCAGTGTGGGTTGGAAACTGTCACAAGTCTTTGATTTTTTGGTTCTAGGACATGCCGGTTTCTTCACGATATTTTCCTTCATCATTTTGAGAGCAGTGGTGATGAAATAGTTTACACAAATTAAACGGCCTGGCTGGGTGCGAACTCACGACTCGTAAATCAGGGCCATTACCACTAAGCCACTGGTGTTCTCTAGTACTAAGCATACCTAATATTAATAAATATGTACTTTTCTGTGAAAACTGAACGGTGAAGTAAAACATCGTGAGGAAACCGGCATAATTCATCATCTGCCGAGCCTTTTCCCAACTATGTTGGGGTCGGCTTCCAGTCTAACCGGATACAGCTGAATACCAATATTTTACATGAAGCGACTGCCTATCTGACCTCCACAACCCAGTTAATGGGTAATACGATACCCGTTGGTAAGACTGGTTGTCAGACTTTCGGGCTACTGACGACCCGGAACCGGCATAATTATCCTAGGATAAAAAAATCGAAGACATGTGCCATTTACCAACCCGCACTGGGCCCGCGTGGTGGATTACGTTCCACTTCCTCTCACAGAGGAGGTTTGTGTCCCAGCAGTGGGAACGTTATAGACAGATTACGCTGTGAAAAAAATATTATCATTTATTTGTACTTTATTTTAATTTGTTACCAGTTTACGTCAGTCACGTTCACTGAGAACGTGCTCTTCACGATATTATAAAATCGCACCTCTCACTAAAAAACAAAGTTAAAAAACCTCACGTGTTTTCAATTTCACCTGAATTCATGCCAAGTCAGGCAGCATAAAAGGGTGACTAAGAATTTTTAATAATGACATTCGAGCACCATTTTAAAGCTTTTACTAAAAGCTTTAAAATGGTGCTCGCGATATCTAAATTACGAATACGAATACGCATGACTACTGAGAATTCATTAAGTATATTTATCAAAATTTTTATCTAGATTTTTTTTTCTTTTCGCGCTATGAAAGTACACTATGTCCTCTAAAAAAGTATCACTTTGTATGTAACTAACTGGCAAAGTCATCAGTAGAATAAAATTTGAATGGTTTTATTATTCTTTGAGAAAACAGTTGAGAATAATATTTCAATCAGTGTCTTTGTACTGAAAGTAGGTATGTCTAGCGTTGGTGTTGACATCGCTCGGGTTGATATTGGCGTGTGCCAGCTGCATATGGTAAATAATTTAATTTATTTTTGTGTTTATGCAAAATCAAGTTTATCTAACTGAACAGAAAGCTGCGCTGCTGGGGAGTATGTAGCGCCACTTCTTCTTGAATCAATCAATCAAAATATTTTATTTCACATAAACCAACATGAAATATTTTACATAAAGAAACGTCAGAAGTTAGGTGCACGGTTCCAATTGGTCGTTTCCTATGGAGAAGAGCCGGCCAGAAACTCCACGGTTACTCTTTTAAAAATAATTAGCTTTTACAATGTTTTCAAATTACAGTAGGTATGGGAGAACAGCGTAGGCCTGTCAAAAAAATGGTCTACAGATCTAAAGTCTACAAGGCCTACAAAGTCCTCACATTTAAAAATAAAATACTCAAAATATAGAAGCTGAAGAAGTGTTGAAGAACGAGCATTTCGGGGGACTCTCTTAAGTCATTTTGACGTTCAAAAAATGCTCATTTTCAGCCTAGTTCAAACGTCAGTTTGTCACGTTTGTGCAGCGTATTAGTTAGACAAGTTCTTACGCTAATACAACGCCAGACCAATATTAAAAAAAAAGATTACTAACCTGTGTAACATGTAAATGAAGTTGAAGAGACAGTTGAGGGATGCCATCATCAGGTCAGCAAAGGAGAGGTTCACCAGGAAGTAGTTGGTGACTGTCCTCATGCGTCGATGTGCTGTAAACAATAAAAAATATGAACGAGGGGTATTCTTCGTAGTTAGGTACTAAAAATAAACTTTGTACAAAGGCTAAAAATAATTGCGTAACTGTACGTAATATCCATGATTCGATTCTCAAGTTTCATCCAGAACTCTTTTTTATATAGTAACTAGTTTCTACTGAGGACTTCGTCTGCGTTAAATCTAGTCTAGTCTTGTTCCTCCGACCCACCCTATCGCATCGCATCGTCTGCCTGCGGTATTACTTGTTCGCTTAGCCATCTTTCTGACTTTTTTGTTTCTGCTCGCCTATAATATACAGGGTGGAATTTTGTAATGCCACCTGAAGGGAAAGTACTCTTAATACTGTAGATAGACAATTTTACTCAAAGAAAACATTCCTTTATTTTTTAACAGAAAGAAAACTGCATTCAAAGATTTTCAAAAATTCGCTTGCCACAGCCGGGAATCGAACCGACTAAAATCTGTAAAAATTACACCCTGTACTTTTATTGCATTGATCGTTAGGATCAATTATAAGGATGAAATCTCTCTAACAAACTTGATAAATAAAATGATAGGAAAACTATAAAATCTTAAATTATTTTAATTATTTACAAAAAATTTGTAAATTAGCATGTCATGGTCATTTAAACACTGTCAAGTATCTTGAAATATTGGATCTCTTAAGAAATGAGTTAAATGGTTTCCCCGAGCAAGAGCGAAACCAAATAATTCTACAGCAAGATGGTGCTCCAGCCCATAACAGCAGAATCACTACTGCCTACATTAATGACCAGTTTAATACCTGGATTGGTACAAACGGCACAATCAGATGGCCTGCGAGATCATTATGCGAATGTAAACGAGTTGAGAGTTGAAGTTCAGAATACGATTTATAACATTCACCACAACACGTTATTAAAGGTTACTAGAAATGAATTCGTTAGAAGAATACATTTGTGTATCCAAGAAAATGGAGCCCATTTCGTGCAAATAATTTAAGATTTTATAGTTATTTTATTTATCAAGTTTGTTAGAGAGATTTCATCCTTATAATTGATCCTAACGATCAATGCAATAAAAGTACAGGGTGTAATTTTTACAGATTTTAGTCGGTTCGATTCCCGGCTGTGGCAAGCGAATTTTTGAAAATCTTTGAATGCAGTTTTCTTTCTGTTAAAAAATAAAGGAATGTTTTCTTTGAGTAAAATTTTCTATCTACAGTATTAAGAGTACTTTCCCTTCAGGTGGCATTACAAAATTCCACCCTGTATAACCTTCCTCAAACTCAATTAGGCTATCAAATGCAAGAAGAATTTTTCAAATCCAACGAGCAGTTCTAGAGATTAGCGCGTTCAAACAAACAAATTCTTCAGCTTTATTATTAGTATAGATGCAGATTATCCGTACCACGTTTTCCTTTCTACGTCACAAATAGTACACAAATGTAATATTCTCAACAAAGCGGATAACAGGAAATCCGTCACGATGTAAGTAAATCCATATCTGAGAAATATTGATACACAAAAATAATATTGTAGAAGTATTTCTACAATATTATTTGTGTGTATCAATATTTCTTTTTAGTCGTTTATGTTACCTATTTTATACAAAATAGCTTATGTTACGACAGGTAACAAAAACCACCCACGTTTTAGGTACGGGCCCAGAATAGATCCTTGAGTTGAACCAACTGTAGATACTTTCGTGTTCTTCTTTTGATGATAAAATCGTTAGTTGGCTTTAAGCTTTCACTCAGAACCTTTTAAGTATTATGTCTTCCTTACATTTTTTTTATAACCTTGCTTTCGTGGAACTTAAAATATGTAGATGTGTACGTATGTTATATTTTTAGCCCTTAAATCACGTATGAGTGTCTCTTTCAAAAGCTTAATTCGAGTCATTCTCTATCCTCACGGTTTTAAACATGACCTGTGTTAACATATTCAATGGCTGTTACCACAAAAATATAGCCCCATTTATAGCCCCCTGACAGAGTTTCGACTATGTCAACCAAATCTCTCATAAATCGACACTAGCAGGCTACCCGTCATTCGTGTGCAACCAAGTGAAGCACAGACGTATTTACAGCGGAAGTGCCTGTCAAAGAAATTTGGATTTGTGTTTCATGTGTTTGATAAGGGTGATGAACATCGCAATTAAAAATATGAACTTTGTATAATATACTTTGCTGCAAAGCATATCATGGTTCTTTAATTTTTAAAATATTCAATTTTACTGGACCCCAGAATAGAGTAGTGCTCCTCCGGAGAAGGGCAGGGCTTAAAGGTTAATAAGTTATTAATGGAGGAGCAGTGGTGGCCCAGTGGTAACGGCCACCACCGAGTTACGAGTTGCAGGTCACGGGTTCGAACAGGCAGGCGCTTCAGTTTGTGTTAATAGTTTCAACACCACTCCTCTCAAAACGGTGAAAGAAAACATAGTGGGAAAACGGATATATTGTCCTAGAACCAAAAAATCGAAGACATGTAAAATCTACCAAACCGCATTTGGCCCGCGTAGTAGAATACAGCCCACTCCCTCGAAGAGAGGAGGCCTGGGTCTAGCCGTTTTTTTTTTTATTATTTATTTTTTAAGTTTACGTGCGAATTTTACTTTATTATCTTCTTGTCTAATGAACGAATTAATTTCTAATAAGTGGGAACATTATAGGATTATGCTGAAGTAATTAATAAAAGAAACTATTTTTCTATTTATTCTTAGGTATTAATTAGGACTCTCGATCCGCCAATGAGGAACCTTACCTATTACTTTTTCAGCTTACAGTAACAAAAAAATTTAAGGCTCATTTGTTAGTCTCGACGTAAAAGTAGATTTGATTTTCTCATTATTTTTGCAAGTAGGCGGATTGAACTAATTTATCACTGAGTTAGTAGAAGGTCAACATTTTAGTCTAGCTGGTATTTGCGTGCTTGAGCGTTGTTATACTAACGATATCTGATATTTCGGTAAACGAATAAAAATTACTACTGAATCCTAGAAGAACTGAACCAATCCTATCATCACGTAAAACAAGATAGTTTATTGGTAAATTATAGTAGAAAACATACATATAGGTTTTGCGTATACAGATTATTAGGTACTTTTGTCATTTTTTATGGTGTACTCGCGTGCTGGTTTTGGGATTGCTAGACTATTTTCAGTCTTTTATTAGGTTATAAAATAAACAGGGGCATAACTAAAATATGGTTATGGAAAGATATACCTAAAGCTGAATTTTACATTATTTTTTATCACTGTAGGTCACAGAAAAATATTTTCTTTTAGGTGATTCGTTAAATATGTAAATTAAAGTTGTAAAGTTTTGTATTATATTTAAATGGAGCGTCTGCTCACAGAACTCTTCTAAATATCAAATTAAACTATTCCTATAGAAGGACTAATTCACGTGAGGCTGGTGGCTAAGTAATAACAGCCGCACGGGTCGATCGATCAGGCTAAGCTTGCCGCGGTTGGTACGTGGATGGGTGACCATCTTTACATACCAAGACCTCTCCATGCCTCGATACGCACGTTAAGCCGTTTGTCCCGATTGTCATTCGCGGATCTTTGACAGTCGTTACGGGTTGTCAGAAGCCCGAAATTCTGACAACCAGTCTCACCAAGGGGTTTCGTATTACCCAGTAGGTAACTACATAGGTTGTGGAGGTCAGATAGGCAGTCGCTCCATGTAAAATACTAGTACTTAGCTGCATTCGGTTAGACCGGAAACAGACCTTCACCTAGTTGGAATAAGGCTAGACAGATGATGAGACTAATTCACAGCATTTTAAATTAAACGAAACGTAATAACAAGTTTTCCGCACGATCTGGGACCCACTATTTAAATTAAGCGACGAATAGTGTTATTGGAAAATGTAGGTGAAATACTGCGTTATCCTTCTGGGAAGTTGCCTGGGAAGTTGGAATGTGAGCGCGCAGTTTCTGTTTATTGTACTAACTAAAACAGTGTTGATAATAAAATAAATATCATAATCATAGTTGTCTAATCCTTCGAGAAATGTTAGCTGAGCGCGCAGTTTCTGTTTATTTTCATAACTGAAACAGTGTTGTTATTAAAATAAATATCAGCATCATAGTTGCCTAATCCTTCGTAAATGTTATCTGAGCGCGCAGTTTATGTTGTTATTATTAAAAGTTATATCATAATCATCTATATTTTGATTTGTTTAGTGTTCGTCCTTAACGAAGGTAATCTCAAAATTTTGCTTTAGTTTCTACTATAACACAAAACACACGACTATAAGATTGAATACATCATAGAAATGTAAAAAACAGGAGAAGTGACCAGGGGGTCTACTCCGAAGTACATATTATCGGCTGAATGTTCGGCCGTTTCCTGCTACGAAGTTACTATTTGGTTGACAATTTTTTTAAACATAATATGAAGCAATGGATTAGCAATATCCTTCAAAATAATTCAGATTGAGATTGATAGTGTTTTACGCAATTAGGGTGCTGCCTCAGAATCAAAGAGATGGCGCTGTATATGTACGGTTTTTTTGTGATTTTCTTAGCTTTCCAATGAGCGAGAAAACTTCTCGACGAACGACAAAAAATATTGAAATCATCATCAAAAAAGCCTTTCCATACAAAATGGATGAGAAAATGAATTATCTTCATTACTTTTTTTGTGAAATTTTCCCATGTTTTGCAAGAAAATCAGAAGAAGAGAGCAGTAGGTAGTGGCCCAGTGGTAACGGTCGTGACTTACGAGTTGTACCTAAGTCATAGGTTCGAAACCAGACAGGTGCTTTACTTTGTGTAAATTATTTCTTCACCACTGCTCTCAAAATGGAGAAGGAATACATCGTCAGGAAACCGACAAAACCTACAATAATAATTCGAAGACATGTGACATCTACCAACCCGCACTGGGCCCGCGTGGTGGATTACGGCCCACTTCCTTTCACTGAGAGGACGTTGTTCTTCAAGACAAGTATTATACCATTCTTGGAATCAGCCTTGAGAATAAACTTTATTACTTTTACCACCCGCTATTCAAAGCAAGTTTAACAACAGGGTTTTCTGCGTGAGAAGCTGAATTCTGGTTGTTTTCCTCAGTTTCGTTGTTTAGTTTATTGTTTTAATTTAGCCATGTGGCAGTAATTATGCGGCTTTGAGGGACAATAGTGAGGGCTGCGGTCGAATGACTTGCTGGATGTAGTGGTTCAAGGTTTTTTTTTAAATATTATGATAGATATTTGAAAATATTCCTGGAGAACCCTTACGAACCTTTAAGAACTCCTGGAGAACCTTTCAGTTCCGACGTGTGGTCTAGCAGACACTTCGAGCGTTCGAAAAGTCTAGTTAACCATGTTATTTTGAACAATGAATGATTCGATTTTGTATTTTTTTGATTTTTTTTTGATTGATGATTTGATTTTTGATGATGATTTTTTGTTTTTTTTTTGATGATTGATTTTTTTTTATTTTTTATTTTTGTTTTTTTTTATGATGTTTTTTTTTAATGATTCCTTATCTCTAAGCCTTTTGTTAACAACATCTTTTTAAACATTGTGGAATGCAAATAAATGATATGATATGATATGATATTTTTTGGTTTCTTACTTGTGTACTTTACCTTACTTCGAAACCACGTCAATTCCTTAGCTGCTAATCACGACATATAACACAATGGCGTGGTTTGAACTGTCAAAATACATGTTGTCCGTACTGTTGACATTTCGATTCCTTGCCGTTAACAAGACGTGGTTTGCAAGTGGTAAGGTTTCGCGGGGAATACCTTATACAGAATTGGGGTCCTGATACTGCCCTACAAATGGCAAAAAAAACTTAAGAAAATTTAAATTTTGCGGGTTACCTTGCCGCTACTCTCTTTACTAAAAGCGAACAAACTGCGTATTATAGGTATACATAACTACCTTTTCACATTTCACTATTTTGTGTAGTTTACAGCCGCAAGTAAATGACTTACGCAAATACCTTTTGTACCCTTTGTTTGGAGCAGTCGGTTAAAAAAGGATAGTCGGTAACCAGGTGACTTGTTTATTTACACGTATAAAACAGCAGAATTTTCGCAGGTTGACAGGCAGACCCCATTTTCTTTATATAACGGCTATTAAAGCCGTTCAGCACCCTAATTGCGTAACACAGTATCAATCTCAATCTGAATCATTTTGAAGGATATTGCTAATCCATTGCTTCATGTGCTCAAAAAATGTGTCTACTCACAAAGTAAATAACGCAATGAAGGTTGTTGAACTGTCAAAATGAAACCCATTCTGATAGTGTGTTACGCAATTACCCCGCAGATTCACATAACATCACGCCTGTATTTCAAGAAGGGTAAGGCAGAGGTATACTTATAGTACACACACATTTTGCCAGTTATGTTTGTGTCCCATGTAAAACCCACCCGGGTATAAATTATTTGCGATCACTGTCTAGACATTGCAGCAACGTACGATATCCTTATAATTAAAAAAAGAATTTTGCAAATCGGCTTATAAATAACGGAGTTCTGACGTTACAAACATAAAAAAACACAGTCGAATTGAAAACCTCCTCCTTTTTTAAATTCGGTTACAAAATAACTATATTTGATATTTTTTTAGGGGTCAACGACAGCTGGCAGTTTTGTTACTTGAAGTTGGAGTTGAAAAAAATTGTTTTCTTGGGTTTTAACAAGATTAGATATTGATACCCATCACGTCTGCGAAGTTTCACTAGCTAATTTAATTTCACCTTGTACCTACATACAAGTGTATTTTGTGTAAAAAAACAGGTCGTTAACTAAAAACAAAATGGCTTCTTACCTGTAACTATCCAAATGACGATGACATTTCCTCCAATAGCGACTGCCAGCATAGCCGTGAACAGACACACCCAGGAGTTATGTGCCCATGTTGGCATGGTGTTGGACGATGGTGTGGCCGTGGTTTTTGGGACCAAGATGGTGGCCGCGTTCAGTATACTGCGGTTGAAGTCCATGTTCCATGTGTACACCACCTGTAGGGAAACGTGGTTATTAGAAAAGTTCATCATAATTGGCCTATCTCAAAGCAAAGTGATAGTCACGCAAACACGTGACCTTCGCGTTAATTTTGCTCGGAGCACTCGAAGGCGTCGTTGCGACAGCTGAAAGTGCCTTCCAGTTTTCCGAACATATCAGGGACATAATGAACGTGACTATCGCGTATACAAGCAGCGTAAAAAATCGCACCAGTGTGAATTTACCCCAATTTCTTCCATTGGGTCAAAGTTGCCACTCTTGAAAATTAACATTGAACAAATTTTCAATATCTAGTAAGCTATTAATTTATCGGGAAAATAGGTCTCAGGTGCAATATCGAGGTGGAGCTGAACTAATAATCCGACTCGAACATTATCGTGCAGCTTCGTGTGTCTACCTATCGTAAGATCCCATCTGTCGTTTTTTGCCTTAATGGTTCACGAGTAAAGAAAAATAGGATTTGATTAAATTCTTACTTCCTTACTATACAGGATGGATTTTGTGAGATGGGCACCTTAACCGTTGTAGCCACAGAAAATCGGTGTTAAAAGACTTTCCTTAACTTATTGAGAAATTTTGATTTGCATTTACTGATTTTGGAAAAAACGTACACTCGGCAGGAAAATGGGCAATTTTTAGAAAAACTTGTTTTATGCCAATCGATCCTGTTTCTTATTATGTTTCTTATCGATATTTGATCAAAAACCTGTACTGGACGAACTGAGGTTTGAGTCCTACTAGAAAAGTCAGAAATCGTATAAAACTTTTCCCATACAATTCGTAGGGAATGAGACTACAACTTACTTTTTTATGATCATGTTAACCTGACCGCTACAATAAAGACTGACCGAAAATAAACAAAAAAAAAGTCATTTAACTACGAATTTATATAAAATTTGGCATACACAAAAACTAAAAGTTCCCCTCCTCGTGTTCCTTGCAAACTTGTCAAGGTTTTGTCACCTGAAAAACTCCCACAAACAGGGCGAAATATCGACACATAAGGTAAATTGACGCGGACGTGTATGAACCTAATAACTCACGAATAATCGAAGTGGACAGTGTGTATACAACTTGTAATGCCAGAGATTCTGAAATGTAGACACGTAATATTATTTTGTAACTTAATGTGGGTGGGTATCAAAAGATGTCTCCATGCTTCGACCTTTTTGTGAGTCGGTGACATTTCCATCCCTTGGGCGGAATTGGTTTTTGAATTATTATTGACTTCAGGTGGCATGTACCCCTACCACCTACCCCCTACCCCTACCTACTCTTAGGCCCACTTACACCACAAATCACTACATGCATTTAATGCTTAACAAAGGAGATTAATCATTTTGGGCTAGAGTATGTTGTCAAATCAAAGGCCTAAGATCCTTTGGATTTATTCCAATAATTTGGCTATTTTAATATACTAGCAAAAAAAACGTGTAAGTACAATAATAATAGTTTGCTGAATGAAAATCAATTAAATTCATCATTCGTAAACTCATATCAAATAAGTATGAAAAAACAATTTTGGTTTTTGCAAACTGTGTCCAAATAAACGTTATGTTTTCTTTCTTTTCTTTTAATTTTTAGAGAAACGCGAGAACTTGACGAATAATGACCCAGCAGGTTTCGTAAAAACTGAAGAGAAAATTTGGCATTGTTTTACTTAATATCTAATGTTATGACTTCCATAGATAAAAGGAATCCAATATGTGCTGTTTACACTGACATTTGATTTTGTTGATCATAACATTCTACTTCAAAAAAATTGCATAGCTATGGTATAAAAGGAAATATACTCAAACTCTTAGAATCATACCTCAGTGACAGATTGCAGTGTACAGAAATCTCTAGAATATGCCATGTATGATAGATAGAATCTGTATACACATCTGTAGACATGTAAAATATGGTGTGCCTCAAGGCAGCGTGGTGGGATCGTTATTGTTTTTAGTATACATTAACGATCCCCCACACTGTTTGTTAGAAGAGGTCACTAGTAGTAAGTTTCTAGGTATAACTATCGACAATAAACTCACGTGGAGTTTCCACGTAGAAGATACATAGTAATCGCATGAGTATATCCGCTTACGCACTGTTGCAATTATCGAAAAAGTAAATATTGAAATATTACTGACAGCGTATCACGGTTTAGTAGGTTCAATTCTCCGATATGGTGTTACTTTTTGGGGATAATCAACTGATAGAGAGACCGTATTCAGGGTGCAAAAGCGTTGCATTAAGTCTATGTGCGGTCTGCAATCCACAGACAGTTGTATGTATTACTTCAAATCATTGAAACTGTTAACATTTCCGGCACTATATATATTACAAACTACACTTTTTTTTAAAAAGAAACCCGCATTTATTTATTAAACTATCAGCAGTCAAAAAAACTGAATTGCGTGCTCAGTACAAAAATCAATTATGTAACATAAAATCTAAGACCGCTCAGATGTACAAAAGCTTTTTCGGAATTGCTCCTAGAATCCTACTAATATTATAAACGTGAAAGTTTGTATGTATGGATGTATGGATGTTTGTTACTCTTTCACGCAAAAACTACTGAACGGATTTTGATGAATTTTGGCACACAGATGGTTTATAACCAGGATTAACATATAGGATACTTTTTATCCCGATATTCCCACGGGATCGAAACTTATGCGGGTGAAACCGCGGGGCGCAGCTAGTATATAATAAAATACATATCGTTTATTCTGTACGTTTCCCAATCATATAAATCAATAAAAAAAACTAGGAAGATAGGTATGTTATCATTAAGCTGAGCAAAATAAATAATGTAGGTAAGACATTATCGGTGTAGGTACTTTGCATAAAAATCAATATCATTGATAATACAGAAGGATTTCATGAGACGGGTTGTTCCGTTGTTTTATTTGCCTCGACATTTGCATTATTCCAAATCTTTTCAGTGCGTATTTCTTGAGTGCCCCTGAGTACTGTTTCTATGAACACATTACAACCGTAATCTTGAGTGACATCTTTGCACACGAAAATCCGTTCTGAATTTATGAACTTATACTTACCTACCTACAGATAATACGTCCTAATCCTATTGGTTTCTTTTCCACTCGAATATCGCATGTCGCAGTAAAAAGATTAGCTTTTTCACCAAGGTTGGTAGACGGCCTGTGATCGCCAGCACATGTCACGATGGGCGCCATTAACACAATTGTTTTATGCAATCACACATTTTGATGAAGTCCTAAATATTATGAAATTACCCGAATAAAGAGTTGTAAGTAACTTTTGTAGGGGAACTTGAGTTTCAGTACTTAATGTGTAGCCTATGTCACCAATAGGCGCATTCGATGAAATACAGCTACCAAATTATAAAATTACTTTGATAAAAAAAAGTATAGATTACATAGACAAACTTCATCAAACTGATTATTAGCTTAACGGGACATTGATTAAACTGGCTCTTAGGCAGACTAATGCCAGTGTTTTAATGTAGGTACCATTATAGGCAATAATCGCCGTAAATCTTCAGGTTTAGTTCTGACAAATTCGTCTGGTGTGATTATATCAATATTAGATTAGCCTTAAACCGAAATTATATTAATTATATTCGACCTCGTGGTTCCTTTACCAACTTAAGGTTGAATGTCACTTGCACGTCATAAAGCGACAAGGTACATATATTTTTCTATGTGACAGTTCGATAGTTTCAACCATAATGAAGTTCAATTGACTGGGAATTATTCTTAAAATTTGATAAAGCAAATACGAAGTCGATCTTAGTGCCTGAAAGCACTGCTGTACGTAACACTAAAACATCAGCTGGTCTATTCTGCAAAAATCTTACCGTGTAAACTAAGTTGAAGTGAGCCGTTATTTCACTTGATAAATTATTCACTTGCTAGGTATTGACGAGTGTCAATCCCTAGCATCAAGTGAAATAACGGTTAAAAGTCTCATCTCTTCGGTGAAGTGCTCACTTCACCGAAGAGATGAGATTTTTACAGAATAGACCCGCTGTATTCAACTAATGACCTATACTTCTTTAAAACAATTTGGTAACAAACACACTACCGAAACAAAAATAATACCTGCTACAATAATTGTTGCATGGGAACCAACTACGGGTATAGTTATTCACCAACCGACCTACCTACGATGTAGCATGAATATTAAAAAGTTTTGCTGGGAAGCAACAAGTGTCGCTAAAAGTACAAAAAAAGAACATTTTCTTTTATGTTTGTTCCGCGGATTCGTTTCCAGTTGAATAGTTTTTAATCTTTTGCTTATGAAAATCGCTTCATCAGTTCTACTGAACGAGCTAATAACTTACCTTGAACAAGATGTATTTGGGTACTCACATAGGTACTAACAGTGTGATAAAAATACTTCAGCACAACTAAAACATTTCAGCTGTTATCCAAATGTTTTAACTGCGAAATAACGTTGTTATTGACTCATCATACAGATAATCAAATAATATTTTTTTTTAGTTTTAATCATAATGTGGCATCACAGATGAAGTAGAAAACTTTTAGAGACCACTTTACATATATTAATAATAGTCCTCCAGACCATATTTCGGCCATGGCGGCCAATCACATAGGAGTCAAGCCTTGGGCACGGCATATACTATAGGTAGTGCACATGTTTGTGCGCAGACACAGATGCACTCCCTCTTCCCTCACCCTCATAGTCCGATGGGACGGCAATCCGACACGACCAAAGATAGATCAGGCGCAGGACCAACGGCTTAACGTGCTTTCCGGACACACACTTTTATCACACCGCCAACTTCCAAACTCCGGGCTATACACCTTTATTACACTGTACATAAACTCCATTTTATAAATAATATGAAAAGCCATAAACAAAGGCGAGCATTCAGTGTAATTCGGGTCGACCCTGTTGGCATTTATCAGCATGCACATTGCGCACATTCTGCGGGTTGCAACTGATAATATGGTGACAGAAACATCCGATTCTGAGTTATTTATAAAATACGGAATACATCACAAAAGCGATTTTCGTATTTTTATTGCACCGAAAGTACATTGGATGATATTAACTACTACCCACTACCGCATCTTAATCAACTTAGAAATAAAGTCGAAATTTGAAGCCCCAATAATGTCTGAGATTCTTCAGCAATTATTAATGCTAGGTACTTACTTCAAACAAGAAAGATAGATAATTTCATTCAAAAGAAACTACCTTTTTTTGGGTGAGAAATTATCAAATAACTTCTCCCGCTCTGGGCGGAGCGGGAGGACATGTCAGACTTTTATTGACTAAACCCCACCCGTGGTCCTTCAGTTGCCTGTGCCAGGGGCCAGGTAACTCTTTGAAACTACCCGCGACCCTGGCAGGCATCGGCCCTAGCGGAGCCCATTAGTTAGCGCTGACTGGCGCTGACCTACCTACTACCGCATCTTAATAAACGACAAAATAAAGGCAATTATTTTTGCTACTTCAAACATGAATGATTTGTAATGATGATGAAATGCCGTTCGAAGGAAACTACCTACTACCGCATCTTAATAAACAAAAACTAAAGTAAAAACCCGAAGTCCCCATTAAAATTTGTTATTCTTTGGCAATTATTTTTGCTACTCCAAATATGAAAGATTCACAATCAGAAGAATATTCTTCGTGCAAAATCCGCAAAACCTCAAAATTGGCAACGAGCACTATATTGGAACGAACAAAACGAATGATGTCAATATTTGCAACGATCTTCGTTTAATATTCGGCGATCTGTTTCGTGCCCTCACGGCAAAGGTTATGAAACAGATGAAGGTGCAGATTGAATGATGCAAATTGATTGGAAACCGTTTTGTGATCTTTTGTATCAAATATTTGCCTAAACTGATTAATTATGATAGGTAATAGGTAAAACGGGCTGGTGTCCGCAACTCCACGACAATGCGCGTATTTTGCGTAGATTAATTATGATAAAGCAGAAAGGACGCTAAGCGAAAACGAAGTCACAGCGCGGGCGGGCCTTGCGATGCGACGCGGTGGGTGGCGTGGGAGTTTTACAAAAATGTGACTGTTATTACTGAATAATTATCTCATGCAAACTTTAGAAAGACGTGAATTTAATTGGGAATAGCTGGGTCCACACCGGACGATCCACGACCATGAAGCGCCGATCGTGGATCGAAGAGTCTTTCGCACAATTAGTTTTAGGAAACTCGTAATCCTGCTGTGCGTTTAAGTGCCTACCCACGTTTTATCTAGAGTTCAGTTGAACACACTATTGATACGGTGCCACATGTACATACAGTCACGAGCACCAATATGTCAACACTTGTCAACTTTCAATTGCGATTTTTTCGTGAAATGACGAATGCAACGCTGAAATACATTACATAAACCTATGGGTTCGAAAATGCTATGTTCGTAATAACACAAAATTTAATTCAATAATAAAGGAGTAAATCGCTTTTGAATAAAGCCGAGTGTTTACATACTTTTGCTAGTGACTGTACGGCAGCGTCGTCAAACTCCAGTGGCAGCTGACAACGCTGCCGCATTAATAATTAGCATAATCAGTCTGTAACGTTCCCACTGCTCGGACAAAGGCTTCCTCTATGTGAGTGCGGGTTGGTAGATGTCACATATCTTCAAATATGAAACGGCTACTTTGCGCATTGTCAATAATACACGATTGCCAGATACAACCGTTCACACCATCCGCGCCTTTGAACATTGTCAAAAAACCGACAGCTCTCAAACCGGCCGCTCCACGGAGCGCGCGCTCCACCGCGTGAGCTCAAATCGCGCGCGGCACGTCCACATCAACCGCGCATTTAGATCGCGCTCCTGCCGCGCCCAATCGGAGCGCACTGGATCGTCCGGTGTGGATCTATTAGGTGTTTCTCATGTTAGTGAACAAACTGAAACTTTTCGTGTTCATTTAGCTAGAGATTTCCATACAGCCGTAAATAATTTAGAAGTGACGCAGACAGAAAAAGTGTTTGCCCTAACAATTTAAAAGAACCATTTTGTATTCAGCAAAGCTTTCATTTAGTGTCTGTCTGGCCAGAAGGTGTACAAAAGGTGCGAAATGAAACTGCCTAAATTTCTAAAACTATTATTTCAGTAGCTCTAGAATTGCGAAGTTTTTTAATTTTATTAGGTGGTATATTATCTATATGTTTCTGTTCGCGACGAAGTGTCACCAAAAACTTCATAAGATATAGTATTTTGTTAGTGTAATTATCCTTATTCGATATGCCAATATTAAAATGCGTGTGTAATGTGCGCTTTACACTGAAATTGTGCTTCAGCTGAAAGACACGCACCCCTGTAGTGTCAATAGATAGGGAATTTTATGAGAAATCCAGTGATGTATGACATAACCGGATAGGGTACCCAAGTTAAGGAGTTTAGCTTTAAGAAAGCATGTAAACATAATGAAAAAAAATATAAAAATAAAGCAAAATCAGGAAGCAATTCGCGGTCCTCGTTGAGGTAAAGTTTGGACCAAGCTAAGCACGCGCATCAGAGCCGCTAATTTGTAGTCATCGGCAAGGAACTTTAACGGCTAAAATACGTCAACAGTGAACCCCTCAAGAGTGCCAGAATAGCTTCCTGAGTATTTTGAAGATATGTGAACTTGGTGTTATTATTTCCATACTCTTCGAAGTACCCCTGTATATGAAAATTTCAGTACGTAGCCGCGGACTCCAACTCGTGAAGAAACCCAGAACTTATAGGTGCAGGACGTCAGCGCGGCTGTGGACTGGGAGAGACCGGATCTCATACCGGGAACATGTTTAGGTTTCAACCTCCCGTACCCTTCGTGTCCAGCAATCACGCCCGTTCGGCACAGTTACACTATACAGGGTTAATGGTAAAACACTAACAACCTTGCAGGACTGGATTACTAATATCATAACCAACAACTTTTGTTCTGTGACTTTTCACAAAACATAATACATTTACCAAACACAAACCTTTAAGATTTCGTTGTTCTATCTAACCCCCGCTCCCCTCCGCTGAATGTTATACTAGACACGGCAGTTTGTTTGGTTGAATTGAAATATTCTCATTTTTATATAAAAGTCTGACGAATTAAAATCTGATGAATTAATAAAAGTCATAGAACAAAAGTTGTTGTTTATGATGTTAGTAATATACCCCTGAGAGTTTTTTAATGTTTTACAAATAACCCTGTATAAACTAACATTTAAAATAATAACATGTACATGTGAAAGAATAAGCAAAAGAATCATAGGGCATCAAAAAATTCGTCCGCATCGCTATCAACAGGAACATTGCCCAAAAGGCTGGCAGCATTGCCACGTTGTATAATGCGATGCTAATTCTTTGGCCAAGAAACAGGCCAGCCCTCTGGCCACGTGAAGAGTCGACTAACCGCTTGGCGATATCTTGAAAAACCAAGCGGGCACTCGAACCCCATGGCCCTAGTGTTTCAACGCCAAACGGCTCGAATATATAACTCCCAATCAGGTTGGAATATTTTCGCCGTTTTAGGTTTTCTGCATCAGCAGCAGCCGCTCCAGCACAGCTCACCATGCTAGGAAGTTGGGATGGAGCAAGGGTGTCAAGACATGTCGCATCCCACACTAAAGGTCTGCCTAACTTCCAGGGCATTATGGTCATTCTGTCTGGTCTCTTCCCATCGTCGCGTGCCAGACAGTTTGGCATTTCCCGGCCGTCGGTTTGGCAGTTTTTGGAAGATTACATTTTTTTGTAAGAACGTTAAACATTGAAATAATATTATTAGAGCTCCTTTCATTGAAATATAATATCTACATTACCTACTTTTCTTAGAAATAATTTAAAGATCCCTTCGTTAGAAAGTTTGTTAGCAGAATTAACTAATTTACTAACTGTACCCCAGTTAGTAAACTTAGTTAATTCTGCAAATTCTCTATTAATTCAGCAAATTATCTAGTCTTAATAATTAATCCAGCCCTCTTAGATAAACTGATAATCCTAGAGGCAAGAGTTACTTGTTGTTAATGTGGTTATATTTTGGAGACGCACGGGACTTCTCAACTTTGTTGGGTCAATGGAAGTTAATAAAGTATGTCTGAAAACCTTACTTCTAACTTGAAAGAGAGAAAATAAATAATTTTTATCTTCGCCTTATATGGCGAATAAACTTTAAAAAAAAGTACAAAAAGAAAAACATAACGCAGACAGCTGTTTGAAATATTCGTCACATCCGCTCAAAACGGCGGCAGCTTAGCATAAATATCTGACTTTGCCTAACTTATTATAATCTAGGAACATAACTTTAAGTTCACGCATCCTGACTTTTAATTTCAGAAACTACATGACTTATAGTATAAATTCACCATAAGGTGGAATGAAAAGCACATCAAACTAGCTTATTATGTATTTTGTATCAAAAAAGGACAAATAAATTCGAAAAAAGGTCTTTAATTTTATTATATTTCATTTTGGTCCTTCGATCCGCGAGTCATTTGTATAATAGATATTGAGGGAACCGAACCATTTAATCACAAGATTAAAAAGCAATCACTCGATAAAATTTATATTTTAATTAATTACCGCGGGAACCCCGTGGCATATTGCCAATTTACTGCTAGTGAGGCTTATACATATATGTGGTTCCGCTCATTAAAAACTTACGTCTAGTAGCTCTTAAAAAACTTTGCAAAGCGAGGCTTAATTTGTGTTGCTGGTGCCAACATTTCTCATTATTTTTATTATTATAAGCCTGTGCTGTCCCACTGCAGGGAAAAAACTCCCTTCCTTCTTTCCACTTTTCTCGATCTACTGCGATATTGTGTCAATCCTTTATGAAGAAAAAAAAAATCTCAAACTTTCTCTTTTTGATATTTGTACGCCATTAACGGCAAAACTATTAAATTTATAACACCTGTGTTTAACAAATTAAAAACTTTAACTTTGAAATACCGAGCACTTTGAGAATCCATTATTTATACAGGCACCTGAGTATGTGACTTGTCATCCCCTATAAATAAATAAATCCTTTGCCGATTTCTCGGTGACTGTTTTTTTGTTTTTTACGGCTATATGGTACTAGCGTGTCTTCTGATGCGGCTAATGTAACCTATCTTGGATGTGAAGACAGCTCCTGTACCAACCTCACTGAATAGTTAATCTTGTTTCCTCCGGTATCAGCTTGACCTATATTCGTCTTACAGCAAAGAAAGATGGATTTTATTGAATTTATGTCGAATCGTTGAGCTCCTCAAGTTCCGAGTTGAGCTGCACGATTTTTGACAAACGCGTGCACTGACTGGACAGGTCCACTCAATCCGTGTGGTTCTTTCCTCAAAAGACCATCTCAGACATCGATCTACATAGTCTTCACATGATCTGACCAAGATTATATCTGGACTTTAAAAGAGACTGACCTCTGAGTTCGTTTCGGCCTTACTTCTCAGCGTAGTCAGATAGGAAACGCCTACCTGATTTAGTTTAAGAAAATATGATTGACGTGTAAAAGAGTGTTGGTACAAACCTAGAAAATAAATAATTTATCATTGCCTTAAATATTTTGCTTTTGGTTCATCAAGAACGTATTGTATCGTTTTTTCATTATTATTGTATGTATCAATGCATCTTAGATGATGATACCTCAAGAGATAACACCTACCAGAGGACCTAAACAAGTGGCAATCGCTTTCGTCGTATTTTTACATCGACTTTCAATAGGATTGACATAATTAAGCTTTTCGGTAGCTTATGTCTATACATTTTTGACTTTTCCATCATCGTTATCGATAGAATGTCTCGTTGTCTAGGCCCTTAGATCTATTCGACGGCACGGTTGGCGCAGTGGTTAAGCGATTGACTGCTGCGCTGCGTGTCGCGGGTTCGATTCCCGCACGGAACAAATATTTGTATGACTTACATGTATTTGTTCCGAGTCTGGGTGTTTTTCTATCTATAATATGTATGTATTTACAAAAAAAAAAAATTGTATATAAGTAGTTTATCAGCCATCTTGTTACCATAACACAAGCATTAGGTTGCTTAGCTTGGGACAAATGGTGCTGTGTGAAATGTCCAGGGATATTATTATTATTATTATTATTCCAAGATATCGATGGATGATATTTTAATCCTACAGTCCGTTCACACTTATTTTACCTCACAACCTAACAGCAACTTTATTGTGACGAGAATTATAAAGATCACAATGTACTTACTATAAAGCTACCATTTACTGGGTACGTCTTTCATTGACTTGAATGTGCCTTGGCGGCTGAGAGTATGTCATGCTCACTCTAATGTCTCGTTGGTGGTGGCGTGTGTGTTGGATCATTAAGTTCCCTTCAAAATGGTTCAGCTGAATGGTGCTGATCCATATACGTCATGTTCGTGAACGGGCGCCGTCAGAAGGGACTGGTCATCTCTTAGCTGCCACGGCTTATTTTAATTTCTGATTTGTTTTTATGTTTTCTATAACGGACGCTTTTAACGTGCACGTCTTTCTACATCGTTCTCACGTGGTTAATATTTTGTAACAATTTTATGGTGTAAAAGAGTGTCCGTGGAGTTTCTTGCCCGTTCTTTTCCATAGGTACCTACGCTTTGGAATGGGCGACTAGTTTCATCTTTCTGACTGACCGACCCTTTGACAGTTCAAAAGTGCCTGTAATTGGTTTAGTTGAAATAAATTATTTGAGTTTGAGTTGAGTTTTGAGTTTGAATGATTTTCGGCAACAACCGAACAACAACCTTATTGTAACGGAGTAAACACTGTTGTAATATAAGTTTGATCAACTGTACGTAATCAATATGTGAAAATTTAAAAGTGCTGCACCAATTGCAGCTCTTTAATACTTGTTTTATTTTCTCGGTTTCCATAGTTTCGTGGGTCGTATATCGTTAGGGATGTCAAGTTTACAGTTGTTGCACAACTTTTAATATGGGCTGTGGGCACAACACTGCATGCAGAACATTCAGCTATTATAAGTTTTTTCGACCATTCGCAATTTTGATGTCGTACAATTCGAACATGATTTTTTTCCGGTAATTGCATGCAGCATATCACAAATACACGTAAATTATGAGCTTTGGTCTTAGTGTAATGTTTTAAAGTGTCATAAATACATATTTTAGTACTTAAATATGAAAATATCGCTATAAGCATGTCGTAAAAAATTAATTATCTTTTTCATAAATTATAAGAAAGGAACGTGCAAAATTGATTAGGTAGATGGTTTAAGCAGGTTTTAGAACAATAGGTAAGTTTCAAATATTATAAACAAAAGAACGATGTCATTAAAACAAAATAAAATAAAAAAAACTGTTCCAGAGGGGTGTTTGCAACTAATTATAAATTTTAATTACTACATGTGTGTATTATTTTACGGTTTTATCCTTATTATAACATATATAACACAAATGAATTACCTAATTAGTAGCCGTAGAATAATTTAGGTGGTAATTAACTAAATTACCACCTAACTTATTCTAAAAGTAGAACGCCATCGGGGTATCGTATTACCCTGTTGGTTAGATAGGCAGTCACTCCATGTAAAATACTGGTAGTCAGCTGGATCCGGTTAGACTGGAAGCCCACCCCAAAATAGTTGAAAAAGGCTAGGCAGATTATGATAAACTGCGTGGGTTGATAAAGCTGCGTGTGAGAGTATTTTGTTGCTCCCTGCCTTCATTTTGAGTCGGTATTAGTAGGCTAACTTAAAAGGTAGGTAAAATGTCTCTAGACAGCTCATTAGGAGGACAGGTCTTCCGAGGCGGTTTGTTAGACTTAGGGCTGAGAAGTTAACCCTACGATAGTATCTTTACTTACAAAAACTGTCAAACGTAATTTTTAGTTCACGGATAAAATATATAATATGCGTAACAAATCATGTTATTTAAATTTATACAATTGAATTTATTTCTACAATTTTATATACAATAATGGCATCAAGGTATTTTCTTCGACAGCTAAGGGGCAGAAGCTTGTACTAGCTGAGTAACTGAGGGTAAGGTAGGTAGGTTTTATGGCATCTATATAGTGCTTGGCACGTAAATATTTGTACTGAACATTTTCAACCATTTCAGCATATTTTTTGTAGAAGGGGTTCCATACTGATATTGCACACTTTAATTGTGAGCGAACTAGGGCTTTATACAAGCAAAGATATTACGCGGATATCTTGGAGTCAAGGGTAGATCGCATAATAAAGCCATACAATTGGTAAGCTTTACTTATCATTTTGTCGATATGTAAATCTAGGCATAGTTTGGAATCGAGTATAATACCGAGATAGCGAATTGAGTTTAATTTCGAGAGAGGCACGTGACAAAGAGTGTACGCGAAGTTAACAATGTGGTTGTTCTTGGTAAAATGAAGGTACATAATTGCATTTTTGTACACTTAGCTTTATTTTGTTTCTATGACAGTAGTCTGTTAGTCTATTCAGGTCATGCTGTAATAGAATGCAATCGTTAACGGTTTTGATGGATTTGTAGACCTTCAGATCATCTGCATACAATAGGAACTATAAGTTCTGAAAACAATAACCTATGTCATTAACAAATATGTTAAATAATAACGGCTCAAGGATAGAACCTTGTGAGGAGGCAAAACGCCGGGGCTTAACTCCGCTGCCGCGAGAAATCAGGGTACAGCGGATAGAGCTCCGGCGGGATCTCATAGCGGCATGGAGAGTGCGATTATCGCAACCCAGTGCTGGGCACGCCACAATTGGGGCGATAAGTGCCCTCTTTGAGGAGTGGCTAGAGAGGCGCCACGGCGCTCTCACCTTCCACCTGACACAGGTCCTCACCGGGCACGGTTGTTTCGGGAGGTTCCTGTTCAGGATAAAGCGGGAGGAAACGCCGGGGTGTCACCACTGTGTGAATCGCCCGGAGGACATACGGTGGAGGTCTGCCTGGCTTGGGCGTAGCACCACCGCGTCCTCGTGGCGGCGATCGACGGCAGCAATCTCTGTCGTCCGGGCCTGGTCCAGGCCATGATACGGAGCGAGAGTGCATGGGAGGCAGTCACCTCCTTCTGCGAAGCAGTAATGCTTGCAAAGGCGGAGGCGGAGTGCGTGAGGGAGAGGCAATCACTGCGCCCTCACGCCCCTAGTCGCCGCAGGAGATGCCCTGGACGGGAGTCACCAGCCAACTCCCGGCCACCGTAGGCGCGGGCTTGCGGGCGGCGAGCAATGGGCAGCTCGCCGCCCGGTAAGGACCAGGCCCGGGTTGACGGCGCGTTGTGTTCCACGCTCGCCTCAAAGAGATGTCAGCACGAACTGACTGAGTCCGCTAGGGCCGATGCCTGCCAGGGCCGCGGGTTGTTCGAAAGAGATACCGTGGTCCCTGGCACCACAGGCAACTGAAAGAACACGGGTGGGTTTTAGTCAGTAAAAGTCTGACACACCTTCCACTCAGCCCAGAGCGGGAGAGGTCATTTGATGATTTCCCACCCAAAAAAAAAGGATAGAACCTTGTGGGACACCGGATGTAACTTTGATAGTTTCCGTTGAAGGCAATTTTATCCAGCAATAGTTCATATACCACCTTGTCAAAGGCCTTGCAAAAATCTGTGTAAACTGTCTAATTGCAGGCCATTATCGATGCTATCAAACAAATAGTTGGAAAAGGACAGAAGGTTTGTTGTAGTCGATCGCTGTTTAACAGAGTCGTGTTGTGGCTGTATAGTGGAATTGTGCAACGATGGGTATATCTCATTATGAACAAGTCTTTCAAAAACCTTTGACAAGGTGGAGAGAATAGAGATTGGACGATAGTAGTCGATGAGGGAAATTGTAATGTCAGTGCATATGTGAAACTTTCCGTGTGATCTGATAGTCGTCTAATTAATAATAACAGAGATTCAGCAAATTTTTAAGTGTAAGAATAAAAACATTACAAAAGGAATACTTATGTTTTAGTTTGTCATAGTCACATCGTTTTATTTTTCTGAACTTTAGGCGGATCTCACATTGCCACGCGCCACGATCCGGTGCGCGGGACACGAGCATCCGCGCGTGATTTCTATAGAAAAATTCAATAGAAAAGCGTTTCCGCGCGGAGCGTTTGGCTCCGTTGGGTGCCAAAAAAAAAGAACTAAAGTTTTTTACGTGGGTAGTTGTAAGCAACATGATTAATTATTTATATTACTTTTGACTACCTGATAGTGGCATCAGTATTAATAGGCCTGGCATATCGATTCTTCGTAGGTGTCGCGTCATAGTTTATAGAGGCGAATTTCTTCGAAACATTTTTTTAATAGCTAGAAAGTTACGTTAGTTAATCAAGTTTCAAAAAAATTAATTAAATTATGTACCCACATTTGAAATAAAATCAGTTTTAATAAAGTAAATGAAGTATTCAAAGCATAGATTTTATATTTGGTTTCGCTTTACTAATCATCAATTTATCATACAATCGAATGCTACGTGCAAGTTTGAATTCCCAAATGTATTGGAACCGCTGAATAGTGTATCAACGTTAATATATAAAGTTCAGACTGTTTGACAGTATGTTCAGAAATGTTGTGCAAGCTCGACCGCAATGTGGGCAGAGTAGTTAAAGTTTTGAAGTTTGCGGTGTCAACAAATTCCATCACGTCTTGTACATAGATGGCATTTTCTTTTTAAGTAGACGTACAATGGCTCATATGGTTTACTAGTTTAAGTATATATGACTTGTGTACACCTTTAAGTGCCATATTTACACAGAACGAAGATCTTACATATAATGTATTGTTACATTGGTTAAATAAATATAGTTGGTGTTCCTAATAAATAAATGTAATATTAATATAACATTCAGACGCATTCATTCATAACATAAGTTGCCATCTTAGATACGAGTACAATGGCTTAGATACGCTATTTATTTGTTATTTCACTCGAGACTTGAGACGCCTTGTCTAAATGTCCTTCTATTTGTACTCAAAAATAATACAAAAATAAAACCCGATTCGAGTGTTTTTCTTTCAACTATTTAAACGTCGACGACGGGGACGACCAAAGAAACGATGGATGGACTGTGTGAATGATGATATGGTTAGAAAGGGGGTGACTGTCGAGATGGCGGCTAATAGAGGAGTTTGGAAGAAAAAGACATGTTGCGCCGACCCCAAATAATTTGGGATAAGGGCAGGAGAATGATATTTAAACGTCGTAGTCTTTTGATTTTCCGCCTTTAACAACTTAAATAATCACCCAACAACACCCCCATATCTCACAAGCTGAACCAAAGAATGTAGCAAAAATATCTATATGTTAAACTTACTCGTGTTTTACCACGTGTTTAGATTAAGGATAGCGCTGTCAGAAGAAATCTGCGTTCAAAAGAATAAAGCAAAAATATCTGATCTAAATGTCAAACTTACTTCCACGTCTTTAGATTCAGGATATTTGTTGAAATCGTGTGTCGCGTAGAACTTTTGCCTTTCCAAACTGATGTTATGCATAACGTCCATTCTGCACTATTTTAACATTCTCCATAGTTCAAATCACTTTTTCACTACAAAATAAAGCATGATTCACAAGCTCTGCAGCTTATGTTATAGATTCATTAAAGGACCACATTTCCACTGACAGTTTGAACCGAGGATGCCTGGAACAATGGAAAATACACTTTAGTTTACAAATTTTAAAAGTGATAATCAGCAATTTATTATTATCATACACCTGTAGGATGCATCCCACGCAGACTATTTTTGCTTTGTTGTTTTTAATTCCTTCCTCTTATTTCTTCTTTTTTTTCATTAATTTTGACCTTGAATACCGTTTACGTTTGCTAATTGCTTTTCCATATATAGAAGTAATCTTAATTTAAATGTAGTGGGTGGTATATTTTTTAAGTTACAGGTTAAGATCAAGGGTTTTTATTTAGAATTAAAATAATATGAAAGAAAATAACAATGAATAAAAGTACCTAATTAATTAATAAAAAAAACTTTTTTTCGTTTCATTCCGGAAGGTAATGGCTATGGTAAGGCTAACATCACGCTATGTCTCTTAGGAGCCGACTAAAAAGAGAAAAGGTAAGAAAGAACGCTAGGCGAAAACGAAGTTAGACCGCGGGCAGGCGATGCGATGCGATACGGACGAAGCCGCGGGCGGAAGTTAGTAAATTATATTCGGAGTCCGACGTCGGACCAGAAGCGAACTCATTCCAGGTCAAATGGCGTTGTGGTTGTGCAGCCAGTGCTGCGACTTCGACTTATTAATAGAAAACAAAGTTTGACACAACTTATGAAAAAAAAACAGTCCGTGATGGAGACCAAACTACATACCTAAAGCTTTAAATCAACCAAAATCAAAAGTAATTTATTCAAACTAGCCTGAAAATCAGCACTTTTTGAACGTCAAAATTACATAAGAACATAAGGACCCTGAAAACGCCCGCCCTTCACCACTTCCTAGTACTTTAACTGGAAAGAAGAAGTGGCGTAGCAAACTTCCCAGAAGCACAGCTGTCTGTACAGTTAGAAAAACTGGATTCTATAGAAAGTATATGTAAGTAGTAGTGCAAGTAATTAATATTACGAAACACAAAACAAATTATTATTTTTTTATTCATGAAATCAATTATTTGCCATAATTATGTCAGCTAGTATCCGCCAATATACCAAGTAATTGAACACTGTCGCGCATAACGATAGACGGTTGTATAACAAACGTAGTTATTACCATGTCTACCAATAATATGTACCTACACTAGAACCGTAATTATAGGCCAATTATTATTATAGTTTCTTTTTTAAAATCTCAATAGAAACGTCCTTTATAGAAAGAAAGAAGGAAAAGAAAAAGTATTTCTACGTAGGTAAGATTTTTTAAATTGTTGAGTATCTATTCGACTTGTGACTATTTTGTATTACGGTGTTTATTTTATAACAATCTTCTGCCCGCGACTTCGCCCGCGTGAAACCCACCCGTCGCATTGCATCGCCTGCTCGCACCATCACTTCGCTTTGCTTAGCGTTCTGTCTGATTTTTTTTTCTTTTTGCTCGACACCTTAGAGTCCTAACGTGAAGTTGAATAGCCTATAGGCTATTCAACTTCCTTCCTAAGAATTAGGCTATCAAATGCAAAAATATTGTTTAAAATCCGACTGGTAATACCAGAAGCAATAGCTGGTAATGCCAGAGAGCTAAATAAAAACAAACAAACTCTTCGGCTTTATTATCAGTATACATAGATGATGATGATGATTGACTTAAACCCTTCGGGGAATGCATGCTCGATGTCATGTGTTTATAATGTCCGTTTTATTTGTGCAGAATAAACACTTTTTCTTTGTTTCCTTCCAGGTATTTAATTTTATCACAAAAACACGCGCTTTTTTTGCCATTTCAGAGTTGATCCCACCTAAAGTAATTGAAGCTTTCACATTGATAATTGGGTACGTAAGGACCTATCTTATATATAAGGGCTGATTCTACTAAAGTAAGCTTTTATCCATGGAATAAAATTGACGTCATGTCATTTTAGTTTTCAGTCTGTTATTTTTAATACATAGTAAAGTTTAAATAGACGTATGTTTATATATGTGTAAAAGGTTATTTAGATGCAAGTTTCATTATGTATCGGTATATGTGTAAAATGCAATTTAGATGCAAGGCAAAGTGTAATAGGATATTGCAAGCATGGCTGGCGGTGTTCCGGCCATGTGGTGCGTTCATAATGGCTACACTGAGCGCTGATCGCCTGTAATTTGCGGTTTACATTATTTATTCACGTTGAGATGCATGCAGAGATGTTCGGTTATTAGATGCAGGTTATTTAAGAACCATTACATTTTAGAGGCTTGTTATGTATTTTTTAAAAGTAAAGCGTTGGTACCTATATGTAAGTGTGGTAAAAGCACTTGATAAAAACTGCTGTCAAATCAGTTGAGTTTAGTTGTAGAGGAGTCATATTAAGTTCCCTAAGTTAACAAGTTGTTAAAAAACACTTACTACAAAGTCCAAAACAAGTCTTCTTCAAATCTTACTTTGTTAAAATCAGCCCTCAGTTAACTAACGAACTATAAAAATATAGCAACGTAACCTAACTAAAACTATTAACAAACTAAAATATGGCGTCGAAAAATTCCGCGCACCGCTGTCGACTGGTAACTTACCCAAGAGACTGGCGGCGCGGCGTTGCCACGTTGTATGGCAATGCTCAGCCTCTGGCCAAGGTAAAAGTCAGCCCTTGGGTCATGGGAAGTGTCCAAGTACCTAATTGTATTCTTCTTCCAACACTGAAGTACACATACTTCACTGATTCCCCATATTTTTGGTATTTATCTAAGAAGTAACGCCGATTCCCTCGCAATCATTATCATCATAATAATGGGTAGTTTCCTGGGTAAAAAATATATAATTATATTTAGTCCGTCAGTTAGATTATCGAAAAATAATGGCCACGTATTTTTTCATTTGTCAATCAAACAAAAAATTACAAACATAAAGCGCGTCAAAATTTGGGAGTGGGGGTCGTGACGTCACTTGCTTGCAAAAGTATCGCAAGCAAGCGACGTCACGCGGAACTTTAACGGGCGATATCTTCATCATTTTTTATATACCTAATTGACAAAAGAAAAAATACGGGTTCAATATTTTTTGATAATCTAACTGACGGACTAATTAGATTTTAGGAAACTAGCCTATTCTCCTGCCTTTATCCCAATTTATTCGCGGTCAGCGCAACATATCCTTTTCTTTCATACTTCTCTATTAGCCGCCATCTCGACAGTCACCCCCATTCTAATCATATCATCATTCATACATTCCGTCCATCGTTTCTAGTCTTCCCCTACTCTTATAGCCAATCATAATCGAACTTGATAAATAAATGGACTGAAATAACTTCGCAACCTAACCTTAATCGTTCTCGGTAAAGAAATCGAAAAACTTTTTCGCTGGTAGGTCCAAACAGAAAACCTATCTTGGTCGGATAGATAGATGATTGTCTATCTAACCAAAGATTATCTAAGAAAGTCAAAGTCATTTAAGAGTTATATTTAGTTCCTACCAATCACAAAGATTTATTTTCTCGGGGCGTTAAAAAAAGTGGGTTCCAAACACCAGAGTTTTAACACAAAGGATTCCCAAAACGATCAATTGCAATTTCAATTGATACTACTGATACTTAATTGTACTGTTGTCAATCGCTTCAATTGCATTTTGTAGACGATCATTTTGCGCATCAATTTGCATTAATCACTTATACAATGACAATTGTGGGATAACATTGGTCTAGTGGTCGCTACTGAGCATGAGGACCTGGGTACGATTCCCAGGTCGGGCAAAGCGCTATTGGGTTTTTCTATCTAGAATTTCTAAGTAGCAGCCTGGATTCTGGATTCGTGGCCAGTTGATCCTCTGCCAAACCCTTCGGGGAATACAGGCATACACACAGGCCTTCTCTCTTCAAGAGGGAGTGGGCTATAATCTACCACGCGGGCCCAGTATATAGGGTTGGTAGATTGATGGTATGTTAAGTATGTATTTACTTAGAGCCTACTTTATTTTTCTTTCAAATGAATACCTTTTCTGAAAAAGAAACCACATCAAAGACAGACTGACAACAACCCCCGTTCCGGTTCCGCCTTTTTATTAGCAGGACCTTCAAGATAAAGATGAAAAACTCATTTCCTTTCTTCCTTATCTAAATAAAGTACTAAAACCGACAATAGATTTACTGAACAAAGACATTAGTCACTCATTGCTCGCATCTGTTTATTCTTATCAAAATTAATGACCCCTGAAATTGCAGCTGTCCCTTTTACTGCCGGGATTAGGGATTTAAAGGGGTGCTCTTGACCATCTCCGTAAATCCTCTTACAAAATTGAACTGATTGTAAATTTTAGGACCGTTGAATATCAGTTTAGAAGCCTAAGTACCGTGAAACACGCGAGTATATCTAATAAAAACTGCTTTTTATGATAATTTCGGTATACGAGTAAAGGATACTCTCGGTATTTAAATAATGGCCCATATTTCTGCTCGTTTATTGTTGGAAGTTTGATAAATATGCCAAATTCTCCGCCGCATGACGTCATAAGCGTACTTTAAATGTTTCGTAAGTCATATTGAGCAGGGAGAGTCGATTAAGAACGTAGATAGCTACATGTTTATGTGTGTCTTGTACATAGATTATGTTTGTGGTTTGTAGGGTTGTCGGTGACTTAACCCTTCGTATGTGAACGTGAATCACGCGAGACACAATGACTTCCTGAATGGTTTCTGTAATAACGGCATTCAACCGGTTAAAGGTTGATTAAACATACGTACGGCTGAGTAGTACGATGCGATTTAAAATAACACTTCATATTTTATCACTGTGACAGTTCCCAAGCGTCCTATTAAGTTACCTGTCCTACCACCTGTGATTAACGAGAAGAGAGTAAAGGTTCAAGCAAAAAGTACGCGATGGCGACGAGCGTTTACTGACTGGGCCCTTTTAATTCACTGTTGATAGCTACCCCCTTATAATTTCGCTATATGTTAATTCGTTAGTCATGTCATTTTATTATGATAAATTATGACGCGCATCATTGGTCTTAAGTAGATTACAGAGTAAGCAGAAAAATGTACGGCGATGAGACCGTTAATCCTACTAAAATTATAGGTACACGTGAAAGTTTGTATAGATGGATGGATGGGTGTTTGTTACTCTTTCATGCAAAAACTACTGAACGGATTTGGATGAAATGGCACACAGATGGTTTATAACTAGGATTAACATATAGGATACTTATTATCCCGATATTCCCACGGGTTCGAAACTTATGCGGGTGAAACCCCGGGGGCGCAGCTAGTAATAACAATATGTTTTATTGACATAATAACCTCGACTACAAAACAAAGTCAAAATTAGATTAAGTTAACTTACACTTATCTCAAGAATTACATAGTTTGATTACTTTTAGTCTCATCAGTCTAAAACTTCACAACTTTTCGTTTAGAACTCTGAAACTTATGTTGACATTATTCCTTTGAGAGACTTGTTTTTATCTAAGTTCAGTTTAGTTTTAGTTAAGTTTAGCTTAGTTTTAGTTAAGATTAAAATATTTATGGAATTAGGCCCTTGACAATGCATAAGTATCAAGAACAAATAGAACAAAAATTAAATAAACTTTGGACAAGACTTTTCGCGCAAAGAATTTTATGTCTTTTGTGTTTTTCTTCTAATCTCCATCTATTGTATCTTCTATACAATGTATACAAATAAATAAAATTAAATTTTCTGTTTGTAATGTCAAAAAAAAGCTTTTACTTAATTAATATGAAAATATCATCATCATTTCAGCCGAAAGATGTCCACTGCTGGACATAGGCCTCCCCCAAGTACCTCCACTTCGACAATATGAAAGTATGAATTTTTTTATGAAAGTAGTATGAAAATTTTTGTCTGTCTGTCTGTCGGTTTATTCTGGCTAATCTTCGTCACGGCTGGGCCAATTTTGACGGTACTTTTGCAGACAGATAGCTGATTTTATAAACGGGCACTTAGGTGTTACTTATATTTTAGTAAAAGAAAATAAAACACATAAAATTGAATTAAAACACATATACTATTATATTATATTCCGACATGCACGTGGACTCGCAGGCACAGTTTAATAAAGAGATAAAATTGTTTGTTTGTAAGAGTAAATCTCTGGTAACTCGATTAAAAATATTATTTCACTGACAGAAAGCTACACTATTTATTTATTTTACACTATTGCTGAGTGTCATAAGATATATGGTTTACTTCCACGTCCTGCTTATGGTATACTTGACTTCCACACGGATGGAACTCCTGGGTAAAAGCTAGTTAGATATAACGATACAACTGTAACATACGAAAATCCTCACTGACCCCAAAGGAAAAGTCTTCAACTCATTTTTCGTATCCAGAAATCTTTGAAAAAATACAACCACGACGCTTTGCGAGTAACCCGGAGAAGCTGCTAACTAACCCAAATTTTAATTAAAAATTCTGTTCAGTTGACGTAATTTCATATCAACCAAGTGTGCAATACACACGCCGACACGCGTCAGACGGCAAAGGCAACTACAGCCGCGACACGTTGTCGACGGCAGCCGCCGACGCGTCGAGGGGCTTCAGCGGCGTGCGTCGACGGATATCGACGGCTGTTGTTGACGTGCGTCGACGGTTGCAGTTGCCTCTGACGTCGACGCAGATCGCTCGTGTGTATGAGCGCTAAGATGTTCAACACAGTGTGTTTTTATTTATTTATTTCGATTCTTATCTAGAATTCAACTCATTATCTGAAAACCAACTGCATTTACCCGTTGTTTGGAGAACCCTACAGTTGGACCGTACTATCAGGCCATAATCTGACATGGGGTATCTCGGGTACCGCTTGTGGCCGACATTTGGAAGCTCCTAGGACTTTTAAAACCGCTGTTTAGTGAAATCAGGTCCACAACTAACGAGCGACCCTTTGTTGTTAAAAGCTAGAGGGTTCCAGGGAGAATTCAGTATTGTATACCCTGAATGGGCTCTAGAATAGTTTCAGGCTCTAAAGTTTGTTTTGCGATAACTTTAATTAGCTAATTAACTGTTGTTGGCTTTCTGCAATTAATGGCGGTGATAAGATAATGTTTGTTTGCCAAAAACTGTGATTTACATTTCCTTAAAGTCTACATTAATAGCTAGGTTTATATTAAAAAAAAAATCCATAAAACACGAAAGAAGCATTTTGCTAGTGAACTCCACACTAGGTCGAGCCTGTCTCGTGGAGTTCATGGTAATACCATTTGATGAAGTGCGCATTACATTAATACTGATAGAATAGAAAACTCTTAATTATGTAGGTACACTATGTAAACTACAGGCATAAATACAGAAATTTTACAAAGGGTGACACAACGGGCTTATCGCTAAGAGCGATATTTTAAAGACAACCTTTGGATGGATTAAAAAGGGGAAGGAGAGACAAATACTATAGATAGTCTGTGGTGTACCATTTACATAATACAATAAATACATACATAAAGTATAGTATACTAATCTAAATAAATATTATATACATAATCAGCCTATAATGATCCCACTGCTGGAACACAGGCCTCCTCTCTGTGAGAGAGAGAGTGTGTGTTATTATATATATATATAAATATTATAATAAACATAAAACAGTAGCAAAGATAATATAATGATGATTTTTAGGAGAGAGGAAGTGCTTTTTTATCGTAATTTTAAAAGTGGACAAAGATAGAGTTTGATTGTGAGATTCAGTTTACAGTCGAGAAGTACACGAAAAAGTTTTCTTATTTTAATGTAATTAAAACATTGAATACCATTATTTTACATGGGGCTGAAATACACATGCTATAAAAAAGCACGCTTTTTGATAATATATAATATGTTTTTTTTTATTATTATTTTTTTTCATTAAAAAAACGTTGCCCCACACTAGGAATTTCTCCTGTGTCGTGGGTGCGTTTACATATTACATATAAACTCACATACACAAACAGCCAGACCCGGAACAACTAATTGTAGGACATACAAAAATTTGTTCCGTGTGGGAATCGAACCCGCGGCACGCAGCGCAGCAGTCAATCGCTTAACCACTGCGCCAGCCGTGCCGTAAAGTCGTTGCGTGTTGTTGAGTTTATAGTCGAGAAGTGCACGAAAAAGTTTTCTTATTTTAAAGTAATTAAAACATTGAATACCATTATTTTACATGGGGCTGAAATACACATGCTATAAAAAGCACGCTTTTTTGGTAATAATTTTATTTATAGCTTGCTCTCCGAGTGTGTAAAATAAACATATCTACTCTTGTCGTATACACCTGTTCATTGTGTGCTACTAGGTAGGATCTGCTCGAAATTAGCATGCTTTTGTGTTACATAGCATGTGGATTTCAGGCTTTATACGAAGCACTAGTGTTCTTACACTAAACCAGATGTCGTTCTTGCTTAGTCCGGATTATCATACTGAAGTTATATTAAATTGCTTGCAAGCGGCGGTCGTTATGTCCAATGCAGAGGACTTGTAATAACTTTGCGAAGTAAGTCTAGTGTGCAAGCTGATGTCCTACATTTCTCTGTTATTGTTACAGTTGAAGCTAGCAGGAAATGCCTGTGTTTTGTATCTGCAATTAATTTAATGTTGGGATTAAGGAATGGTAACTTGTAACGCGAACAACCAACTACAAAGTAAGAATTAGTTAAAAATATTTTCATTGTACCAGCTTAAAGACTTGATCCTCCTGCTATCTTATTCCCAATTATTTTGAGTCAGCGCAGCATAACTTCTTCTATAAATTACTGCCAGCCATTAACTCAGCAATCACCCTTTTTCTAATTAGGTACTGTAAAGGTTGTCTGCCGAAAGCAACCTTATGTTGTGCAGGCCGGCTAGAATTTAGCGCGGGTTCCATTCGAACGTTCAAGCTAGTTTAAAATAAGGTGTCAAATATTTAATTAGGATTTTTGTTTAGAACAGTCAGTGGTACTATAATCGAAAATATGTAAAGACGTTCTGTCAATATAAACTTAAAGGAATCGTACCGTTGTTTGATTCCTCCCGTAACCTCAGAGGGCCTGTCTAGTCCTCTATAGTATCTTTATAATCTTCCTATATCTTCTTCTTCTTTTTAAATCTTTCGTCGTGAGTTCGAACCCAGGTAGGTGCTTTAGAAGAAAAGAAAAAAGAAAGAAAATACATTTATTTGCGGCAAACATGACGCATAAAAAAAGAACAAACACAAAAAAAAAAAAAGTGTGATAAACATGCGTCACATTCACGCAAAACGGCCATCGCTCAGCATAATGCTAAGACCCTATACGAGACAGAGCCCCAGCGCTGGTTGCTTTGCTTTAAGTAAATAATTTCATCACCAATGCTCTCAAGAACGGTTAAGGGAAACATCTTGAGGAAACAGGCATGCCGTAGAACCAAAAATTCGATGACGTGTGACATCTACCAACTCGCACTGGACCCGCGTGGTATGTGCAGCCCACTCCCTCTCGAAGAGAGGAGGCCTGTGTCCCAGCAGTGGGGACATTATAGACTGAATAGGCACACATCTTGTAGCACCACTTCCAAATAACTAATAATTTTCCATTATTATCATTGTATGCGGAAATGAAAAACATTAGGATTTTCATAATTAAGGCTCGAATAAGCAATAATAATAATAATTAATTATATGTATATAATAATAATTAATAATAATATAATAATAATAATTTTTTTCCGACTGCTGGGCAAAAGCCTCCGACCTCTCTCCGTCCAGAGCCAGAGCAGAGCAGAGAGTATTTGTTAAAGGAGTCCAGCTCATCCCGCCATCTCCGTCTGGGACTGCCGCATGTCAGACGATCAGGCCAAACTTTCGACCCAGTGGGTCCCGCTTAATGGCAAACGACATCGCAGCAGCAAAGTATTAAAACAATTAATTCAGCGCCGTATCCCGTTACCGATTACAAAAAAGCCATTTCTCATCATTTAATTAGAGCCCATTGAGAACTCGAATTCAAACACAGTTCTGAATTAAAATTATTTAAACGGATGTGTTTTCTGTGGGATCCATTTTCAATACGATTTCCATTACATTCACGACTATTTTAATCCATTGAAAGGGGGAGGCTTACATTGAAGATCTGTTCAAAAGAATTTGTTCGACAAAAGACCTTTTGATAGCGATAAGTTTAATTTAATCTTAAAGCTCGTTGAAATAACTGTAAACTATAAGATGTAGAACGATTGGTAGATATTGGAAGAAACAACTTGTTAAGTGAAAACTTATTGAGTTTTTTCTTTATATCAACATCTACCAACCCGCCTTTGGCTCGCGTGGTGGATAACGGCCACCTTTCACCGAGAGGAGCACTGTGTTCCAGCATTGGAACATTATCGACTGATTATACTTTTGTTAAGTGAAACCATGTACAACATTGGTTGATGAATTACAGAATGTATTACATTAGTTAGCATGCCAACGACAATCAAATTTTCCTATCATGTAAATAACAACAAAGGCTGGAGAAGAGCCAATTACTTAATTCCAAGAGCCAGTTTCTAGCCTAGCTGGAAATAATAATATTTCAGTATTTTAATGTGTTTTTAGGTTTGTATCAAAATGTCTTTCTCGCCAACCGAATAGAGAAGCGGCTTCGAGCTCCAGTTAATCTTATCTAAACTGAGATGTACTACATGCTTACGAGGTAAAGACGATTCGAATATGTACCAGATAATCTTTTGAATTATTCGAAGGCTTCTCTTTACTACATTATATAAAGTAGAGGCAGCTGCTCTGCGCTATGGACGTATACCAGAGGAAATTCTACTATTCCTACATATACCAGCACCCAAATTGAGTAATACACTTTTAATTACAATTCGAAAGATTTTGAAAGAAAGTGGTAATCCATTACTCCATATGTTTAAAAAAATCGTAAATAACGCAATGAATGTTGTCGAACTGTCAAAGTATATCGGACGCTTCACTCGAGTGAACGGTTCACTTGAGTGAATGTTAATTTTGTTGGTTGCATTCCACGTTCCCACGACATCGACAAAATTACATAAGAATGAACAAGAAAATTAGGTTACATCGAAAGGTTTGTTAAAGTATTAGGTACCTAATGGAAAGACAGTGAAGACGATTCATTTTGAGCGTTTAAAGGAAAGTAATATTCAGTGACGAATTCTGGGAAATTAAAAAAAAAACATAAAAATTGGGTTTTCCCGAATCCTATGAACTTTTGCGTAAGCTTTATGGGGTGCTTAATTGTTGCAAATGAATCACACTATCACGTCCTGGAATGAATACGTCAAATTACAAGTCACCCTGTTTAATAATTTATCTTTAGTACTGCAAAATAATTTAACAGAGGTTATTATTTAAGACAAGACGCAATCAATAATATAATAAACCATAAATTTGACAATTTAAACACGTCGTTAATTATGCTTATGTCACCTATTCATATTTAATAATTACATTTGGGAATATTAACTACAAGTTAATGAAGTGTTTCGACTGGTGTAAATAATAAGATATTATGAGGTAGATTGTACCTATATAATATTTTTCAAGTGATTATTAATGGAGTATTATAACCAAAATCTAGAGAGACAAATTCTATAGCTGATTACGTGTCTTACGTGATGATAAAACTCGTATTTCAATGAAGATAAATTATTATTATCTAGAAACAGCATTCAAAATCAAAATATTTTATTTCACATAAGCCTATATGGGCACTTATGGAACGTCAGTAGCTAGGTCATCATCTGCCTAGCATTTTCCCAACTATATTGGGGTCAGTTTCCAGTCTAACCAGATGCAGTTAAATACCAGTATTTTACATGGAGCGACTGCCTATCTGACCTCCACAACCCAGTTATTGGGTAATACGATACCTACACCTTGGTAAGACTGGTTGTCAGACTTTCGGGCTTCTGACTACCCGTAACGACTGTCAAATATCCATGAATGACAGCCGGGACCAACGGCTTAACGTGCTTTCCGAGGCACGGAGGGGTCTCCGTATGTAAATATGGTCACCCATCCACACACCAACCATGGCAAGCATAGCTTAACCTGATCGATCGACCTGTGCCGCTGCTATTATTTAGCCACGGGCCCCTCGAAAAACGTCAGAAACTAGGTACATGTTTCCAATTGATCGTTTCCTATAGAGAAGAGCCGGCAAGAAACTCCACGGTTACTCGTTTAAAAATAATTGGTTTTTACAATGTTTTCAAATTGAAGTGTTAACTGGTAAATTACAGTCATGGTAAAATCCACATTCAAACAAATTGTGTTGGTAAGCTAAATAAAAGATTTTCAATAGATTAAATAAAAGGTTTTCAATACATTTTCAGAGGTCGAACGGTACATGTCAAAGGTTTTTTTTCTAAATGGAAAACCATTTTACCATAAAACACCGACTATATACAAATTCTGAAGGTAAGCCGTAAGATAAAGTCGTATTCGATGGAATTTGCTAATATCGGTCGACACACGCGTTTTGTCGAAATTTTTCTCTACAAAATCTATTCTGTGAGATTTTGTAGAGACTTTCAACTAAACGCTTGAGTGCACATACCGAAGAGTGCCTTTCCAAAAAGGATTTATTGCTGAAATTGAACTAGCTTTTAGTAAAGTTCCAAGCATTCTTTTCCGGGGCCAGCTCGATCCAACCCTTGCGGCAGACGCGTCTAGGTCGTCTCGCCACCTCTTCCTGGGTCTCGGCGACGCCGTCCATCCTCAGGCACCTACCGCGTGGAGACTGTTACCCAGCGGTCATTGTGCAGTGTGCATACGGCTGACGTGACCCGCTCAGTCCCATTATAGAATTAAAATGACGAATATGTGTTTTTTTTAAATATAATATTTGTTTTATCTCATGAAGCGACACGCGCTTTACTTGTAGTTATCAAGTGTACAAATATGCTGTGAATGGGCCATACAAAAAAAACTTTTCCTCATTAAGGCCGTACCTGTATATGGTACTTTGAGCTCTAACTTATTTCTATCACGTAGTTGCCTATATTGACTTTTGAAAGCTATTTCATATAGGTTCATGTTTGTTTTAACAAATATATTTACCTCATAAATATACAGAGAAGGCAAGGTTAAAATTTTGAGGCTTTTAAATAGAGGTTGACAGCTGTCGGTACTTTGTAAACCACACATAGCTCTGATGCATCTTTTTTGGGCTTTGAAGACATAATCCTTATTTACTGAATTGCCTCAATATATTATACCAAATCTTAGTGTGGATGCAACATAGCCATGGTAAGCCATTAAAAGAGGTTCCAGGCTAACAATTTTAGCCAGTTTATAAAGGGCATATGCAAATTTATTTACTTTTTTACAAATATGTTCCGTTTGTGGTTTCCAGGACAAGTTATTATCTATAATAACACCAAGAAATCTAGTCATAGTTGCCGACTCTATTTGAGTCCCCAAGTAGTTAATGTCAAGGTTTATACTAGAGATCCTTTGATAAAAATGCATTATTTTAGTCTTTTCTTGATTTATGACAAGATTATTATTATTTAGCCAAGTAATTATTTTATTCAATGTCAAATTTATCTCTGCTTCGTATAAATTAGGATCGTCACATTTTACTACTATCGTGCTGTCATCAGCAAATAATACCATCGGATGCTATATTTCTCTAGGTCATTTATATAAGTTAAGAATAGTGGGGGTCCTAACACGCTACCTTGTGGGACTCCGTATTTAGTAACCAGTGCGTGGGCATATTCGTGTTATTTCTAAAATCTGCTTTCTGTTGTGTAAGTAAGATTCAATAAGATTCAAAATGTTGCCTCTTATACCATATGTCTCTAATTTATTTAATAGTATCTCTAGATTAACATATAGAATACTTTTAATACCGATATTCACATGGAATCGAAACCCATGCGGGTGAAACCGCGGGTCGCAGCTAGTCACTATAAATTTGCAGTATTTAAGCTGACTTCTTTGTACGAAAAATCTATACAATACGAGGTCAGCTAAAACAAAAGAATCCTGTCAAACAAAAGAAGATTGTTTCAAATATGTTTATAAATGACGGAGTTCCGAGGTAAAAACATTTAAAAATAATACAAACAAATTGAGAGCTTGTAAAAGATTCGTTTTGTAGCTTTTACATGTAGTTTCAACTTCAAACAACATTATGTAACATGTAACATGCATGGTTCAATTTGCTCCACATAAAATACTAGTAAAACAACTTTACGATCTCCTTATCTTTTAACTCCGGGATGGCAGTGAAAGAGTTTTATCATAAAACTTGCTAAGTAGGTTCCTACTTCTAGTAAAAGTAAGTTTTTAACACTTAATTAACAAGAACCGTAAAGTATTCAGTTGGCCTACAAATCACAACTTTAAAATAACTGGTTCAGAATGGCTCGTGGCAAAGTAAAAGCCGCATGGTTCGATCGATCAAGGGTAAACTACGCTTGCTGAAGTAGGTTCGTGGACGGGTGACCATCCATTTAATATCGGAACCTGTCCGTGTATCGGAAACTGTACTGTGAGCCGATGGTCCTAGCTGTCGTATACATCTTTAACAGTCGTTACCTACGGGCCCCAAAATATAGAGGCCCTTCACGAAGCCGTCGTCTACGCATTTTTTACATCAAACTAAGTAACTTTGTGCAAAAATTATTGATGGGATACGACTTTTATTTTTGGTGTGACTATTCGGATTTTACGTTAGCATTCACTAACTATCCAACGCTATAAACGTCACTTTTCCCTAAAGGTTCATTAGAAAACCAGCGTCAGACAGCATCTGTCTGGCACTAATGCTGAAATGAACCTTTTTGGCGCAGCCGTGAGGCACTCACTATTGTTGTCTGAAACATTATTTTTTATTTTATTAATTTTGTATTTTATGTTTCACGAACTGTGTCCAAATAAACCTTTTTTTTTTCTTTCTTTCTACATATATCGTGGGAGTATTATGTATTCAATTATAAAAACGATGCCGATTCTTTTGAATTTACTTCACGAATGTGATATTTTCCGGTTCTTTATAAAAACGATACTTTAGAGGTTTCCCGAGCTGGTTATGACAAGATTAATTACCAGACAAGCTTCAAAGCCAATGGACTTAAACAAATAAACTAAGAATCTAATTGATCACGCGCAGGACAAAAGATAACTCGAAGGATTTCTAAGGATTATCTTAGCTTAGACTTGTCAAAGTTGAGAGCTCAGTGGCTTAACGTAGGTTAAACTGAAACTGACAAAAGATGAATTCAATTAATCTTTCCTGGCGGTTGTCGTTGTAATGGTAATCATGTCACTTGGTTTTAATCCTTCTTAATATTATAAACTCGAAACTTGGTATGTATAGATGGATGGATGTTTGTTACTCTTTCACGCAAAAACTAGTAAACAGATTTGGATGAAATTTGGTGCACAGATAGTTTATAACCAAAGACATTAAATTATTTACTTAACAATTTATAACCATGATTAACACATAGGATACTTTTTAGCCCGATATTCCCACGGGATCGAAACTTATACGGATGAAACCGTGGAGCGCAGGTAGTAGATTTATATATGTTTTCTATCCTTTTGATAGATTCTTCTATATTTTGTAAATATGAGGACTTTGCAGGCCTTTAGTTCTGTAGGCCATTTTTATTTTATCAATTATCAGGAAGATACTTGTTGACAGGCCTACGCTGTCCTCCCATACCTACTGTAATTTGAAAACATTGTAAAATCCAATTATTTTTAAAAGAGTAACCGTGGAGTTGCTTGCCAGCTGGCAAGAAACTCTCCATAAGAAACGACCAATTGGAACCGTGCACCTAACTTCTGACGTTTCATAAGTGCCCATGTCGGTTTTTTTTAAATAAAATATTTTGATTTTGAAATCAGCGCTGTGGGTTGGTCTCGCATAGGGTCAAAGCATTATGCTGAGCCATGGCGGTTTTGCGTGGATGTGACGCTAGTTTCTCCCAATTTGTTTCTTTTTTGTGTTTGTGTTCTTTATAACACTCACACACCTCACTGAACACCTAAACGTATACAGTTTGCATGTTTTATTGTACAGACGCCAGCACATCAAGCTACCACAATCTGTCAAAATTCTTATTATAAATAGATTTTCAACTTTAACACTTAAGCATTAGGTTCAAGGTTGTTGAACATTTGACAGTTTCGGGTAGCTTGATGAGCTGGTGTCTATACGTTTTATTTAGTTTTGCATGTTTACGATCTTTATTTTAGCTAAACTGTACCCACGTCATAGTTAAGTTGGCAAAACGGTGTTTCTTATATTTAGACGGGTGATGATAACTGCGACATAGTTTTTAACTTTTGTAGCTTTCATCGTTTCCACTGTACGAGTAATGTATTGTTTTTATTCCAAAATAAAAAAAAACTGGTCCTTTTTACTTTCCATTTGCGTCATATTTACCGCAAATGAATAGTCAAACAAAAGAAAGAAAAAAGATACATTCTTTTGTTTAACTATTCATCATGGCCAGTGAATTAACATTGCGGGAATACTTCTTAGAGGTTTACAGGCGTGATGTTATGTTACGTAGTAAGAAACTGATACATTCACCTAATTAATTAGGAAAAAAGTTATGGCTCCCTCATTATTTACTCTTACTAACCGGTGCTATAAAAATACAGGGTTTGGATGTTTTCAAACTTATGCCTGATCGTGAATGATTTGAATTCTAGTTTAAGCAAGCGACTACATTTAAACCTGATCAAAGCAATAGATGGGTGTGGTGTGGTGGTGGTGAATGTATTTGGGATCGGCGCAACATGTATTTTTCTTTCATACTTCTCTATTAGTCGTCATCTCAGTAGTCCCCCCTTTCTAACCTTATCATCATTCACACAGTCCATCTATCTTTTCTTTGGTCTTCCGCTACTCTTATAGCCAACAACATCAACAGACTTGAAAAAAAATCCACTATCCCAACTCCACTGCTGAAAATGATGTGGTGAAGGGAAACATCGAGAGGAAACCGGCGGCATGTTCTAGAACCAAAAATTCGAACACATGTGTCGTCTACCAACCCGTACTTACTACGGCACGGTTACGTTTACTTTTGAGAGTTTTTTGAGAGGTTTTGAGCAGTAGTGGTCCAGTGGCAACGGCCGCGACTTACGTGTTGTAGGTCGTAGGTTTGAACCCAGACAGGCAATTTACTTTGCGTAAATTATTTCATCACCACTGCTCACAAAACGGTGAAGGAAAACATCGTGAGGAAACCGGCATGTCCTAGAACCAAAAATTCGAAGACATGTGATATCTACCACGGCCCGCATGGTAGATTATGGCCTACTTCCTCTCATCGAGAGGAGGCCTGTATCCCAGCAGTGGGAAAATAATAGACTGATTATGTACTGCTGAAAATATTTACAGTAACGTAACGTAAGATCGTAAATTTTCATTTCAATTAAAAGGCAGATGTGAATGTTGTTAATGAAGTTACTTTTCGCTTTCCTTCGCGTAAATCAATCAAAACACGATATCTGAAACTTGAGACCACAAATTCATACTTTTATATACTTTTTTGACTGACTTTGACGTTATGTCGCGTCATTATAACGACACGGTTGGCGCAGGGACAGGTTATTCCGTGTCTGGCTGTTTGTGTATGTGAGTTTAAATGTAAACGCACCCACGATACAGGAGTAATTCCTAGTGTGGGCAAAGAATTTAAAAAAAAATTGCAGATTCACGGGAATGATTCCCGAATCATATCCATACTAATATTATAAACTGACTTCTGTCCGTTTATTAAAAAATATAATTATAAGTAATGTACCAAAATTCAAATTCATTTATTATTTGCTACAGGTGGAAAAGCAGTTCTTACCATAATAATATATCGAACGCTGTAACATACCCATAGGGTGTACAATATCTAGTAGTACCTACTACTGGGATGGTTGGTAGATGTCAAATACCTTCGATTATTGAATGAGAAAAGAAACGAAACCTTAGCTTATAAAAACGACCATTTACAATAACAAAAAGGAAAACTATTTCAATTAAAAAGTAACACATTTTTTGTGATCATTCATTTGTACAAGCACCAACGATACACTTTTTTCTGTAATGTTGATTTTTACTTGGATTTTTTTTATAGTGAACCAGCCTGAAAAATGTGCGTTTCTGAAATAAATGTATTTATTTATTTATAACCTATGTCGTGCCGACACAGGAAATGAGCGACTAGAAAAATACCTACGACCTTTTCCAGTATCTAAAAAATACATCGAACCGGCCTCCAGTATCATTTTGTAGTTGCTATGCGTAATAGATTGACTATCAAATTTAAACCGTATCGCGAGCATTTGGCTCGCGATACGGTTTAAATCCCATAGGCCAAAGCAATGGAAATTCCTGATGATTCTAAAACCCTAAACAAAAAAACAAAAAGCAATAAAGCTTTAAAAACGCGGACGTGCACAAAATTCATTCCGGTAACAGTTTCTCGAAAAGATTTTGTCAGAAGGGCGTAACGCGTAGCCTCGTAGCGCGTAGCCTCGTAGCGCGTAGCCTCGTTAATCGTAGCCGCAGTAGCGTAGCACGTTTGGAGTGAGTGTTCGTACCTTCTACATGGGTTATTCACTGGTTTAATTTAGAGTAGGTTGGGTTAAGTTCGGCGCTGGTATAAGACCGTCATATTTTAAATCCTGTGCCATTTAATTATGCACCTACGTTTAGGGCAAAATAAAATGGCAAAGAAAACAATGTTGGGGGAGTGCTGTGAAGTTGAATCTTAAGGATTTAGAAATTTCACAAAACAAAGTGATAAATGCATTATTTAAGTATAATCGAGACAGAGTCACGTACACTATACCGTAACACAAAGATATTGTGCAACCCGTTTTTATTTTATATCTGTCTCGTAGTCGCAAAGATTAGCGCGTTCAAACAACCAAACTCTTCAACTTTATTATTAGTTCAGATAAGCCGAAAATTTGACTCTCACGGTCGAGAGGAAAGTTTGACACTGGGATAAGCCTAGCGTCAAACTTTCCTCAACGTAGGTACTTATACAGGGTTATTGGAAAAACACCAACAACCTCTTTAGAGGTCATTGTACTCGTCATTATGAACAACTTTTACTATGGGACCAAACTCAGCTGTTCCCTACATTTTGACGAGTTAACCGAACATAAATATAGGGAACAGCTGATTTTTTTTTTCGCAATGGCTCCTAAACTCATAACAGATGAACTATTAGATAAATAAGAGCAGTGGTGGCCCAGTGGTAGCGGCCCTGACTAGCGAGTTGCAGGTCGTAGGTTCGAACCCAGGCAGACACTTTACTTTGTGTTAATAATTTCATCACTACTGCTCTCAAAAAGGTGAAGGAAAACATCGTTAGGAAACCGGCATGTCCTAGAACCAAAAATTCAAAGATATGTCATATCCACCAAACCCGCACTGGGCCCGCGTGGATTACAGCCCACACTCTCTCACAGAAAGGAGGACTGTGTCCCAGGAGTGGCAAAATTATAGGCTGATTATGATTTGATAAAGAATCTCTAGATAAAGGTGTTCTGCTTAGGCCAGTTTTCAAACTCAATCACGTTTCGCAACTCTAGACTTATTACGATCAAAACCAAGTGCCCATTATTTTCACAGCGGGAGTGACCTAGAAATGTCAGTTGTTGCCTGCAAATAATAACTATCCGATGAATATAGGTATATGACGAAATCCAATCCCTATTTGTAAGCACGTTTCTCGAAATGTGAGTAATAGTTAGGTATATATAAAGGACTAGGTTCTGCCCGCGGCTTCGCCCGCGTGAATGTCGGAAATTATCCCATGGGAACGTTCTACCAGGATAAAAAGTATGTGCTTCCCCAGGATGCCATCTATCTCTTTGCCTTGATTTTTCATATAAACTGTATCCCCGCTTTTCATTCCCACAGGGGTGGAATTTTGAAAAATCGTTTGGGATGTATTCATAACTTGACTCAAAGATTATTTATATTAATTTTCGAATTCATCAAGCCACGCATTATAATCCTACCCAGTAAAAGTAACTTCCCCTTTTCAACCCGTTAGGGCAAGATTTTCGAAAAACCCTGAAATATGTTATTCTTTATTTTTGGTCTTAAATATAAACACTGAGTTTCGAGTTCATCGGACGAAACGTCAACGTCAAAAACTTGTGTAGAAAATAAAAAGGGAAATTAGAGGTATTTTTGACAGATTGAGACTGAGATCAGACTGTGAACGTTCATAAAATTACGAGAATTGCCCCTCAGATTCCATCTTATCGAAAAATAGTTTTCACTCACGGTACTTTGTTTGTTGCACTGTGAGTAGTTTAGTAGTTTATTATAAATCAACTAGTTTCGTTCGCATAAAATCTCCTTCACCCTAATTGCGTAACATACAATCAATCTCAATCTGAATCATTTTGAAGGATATTGCTAATCCATTGCTTCATATGTTCAAAAAATTTGTCGTATGTCTGCTCAACAGCGTAAATAACGCAATGAATGTTGTTGAACTGTCAAAATGAAACCGATTCCGATTGATCGTGCGTTACGAAATTAGGGTGCTATTCCCCTGACCCACCCCGTCGCATCGCATCACCTGACCCACCCCGTCGCATCGCATCACCTGACCCCCCCGTCGTCGCATCGCATCAACTGACCCACTCCGTCGCATCGCATCACCTGACCCACCCCATCGCATCGCATCACCTGACCCACCCCGTCGCATCGCATCACCTGACCCACCCCGTCGCATCGCATCACCTGCCCGCACTGTCACTTCATTTTCGCTCAGTGATCTTTCTGTTTTTTTTTCTTTTTGGTTGGCTCTTAATGATCATATCATGATGTTAAATGCCTATAGCTCTCCACAAGAATTGGGCTATCTGCAAAAATAATTCTTCAAATCAGACCGGTCGTTCCAAAGATTTGCGCGTTCAAACAAACAAAAAAAAAACTCTTCAGCTTTATTATTATTAGTATAGCTGGGATCGTGATAGCATAGTATTTTTTTAAAAACTTAATCTTGATCAAACTCTCTGTAAACTAATAGAGATTAACCAACTGAAGGACTGGAACGAGACACAAAAGAAGTTTTATTGTTATTACGTCTGAGGGCGTTTAGCGTTCGCAAAGTATTAAGCTAAGTATACACTAGAGTATTTTCTCGAGCGTTTCCATGTAATGTAACGTTCTTACGAATGGTACAATACAGGCAAAAGTTCCGTTTGCATAAGCCTTTCCATGTAATGTAACGTTCCTGCGAATGCTCGACGCTGTGTTCGCCGATTGTGCAAGCAAACATTTACAAGATGTCTTTCTACCTTGCGTTGAACTTAAAAAGTACTAAAGACCTCATCTCTTCTATCTTCTGCCTTTGTTCGATGAAATGTTACACTAACACGCTCATTGGTTTTTAGAATCAAGATGTAACAAAACATCGAATGTCATGTTCGAAGTGACGTTCGATAAAATTATAAAACGGCGAATGCTCGATGTTCTGTTACAAGTAAATGCTCTAGTCTATACTCACCTTAACATAAAATAAATTAATCCACTGTCACTTGTTTTCTTTTTGTGTCCATTTTATGGGTAACGGTGCCCTTCGTCTATAGAGCCCTGCAAAAGGAAGGTTTACCAAAAAGCATTAATCATTGAGACACATCTAATGTTATTTCACCGACTCGAATAGCTTCGAACCCCGAAACTTGGTCCTAGAACAGCAAGCTCTTTGCTACAAAAGTTCATTGCATCTAGATACTAAGGTTCCAATTTGAAAACACTTGACCCAATGAATAATTGAACAGCCTATAATGTTCCCACTGCTGGGACACAGGCCTCCTCTCTTTTTGAGAGGGAGTTGGCTGTGTAGCGGTATCTACAACGCCACATGCGAACAACGCGTCATACTGACGTCACGCAAATCCTGCATCTCGCAAGCAGAGTTTACCGCGCAATTAGCATAGATACAATTTCCCAACATCAATCGTTGGGCAATTGCCCGCCAGACACAACACCCGTCTGGTCGGAGGATCCTCCCTTTTCAATGGAGGTTGAGTGAACTTTACACCCTGTTCCTCATACCTCCAAGCTGTAATCCACCACGCTGGCCCAGTGCAAGATGTCACATGTCTTCGAATTTTTGGTTCTAGGACATGCCAATTTTGATCACCGCTTCTGAAAGCGGCGCACTGCTCTGAAGCAGTGGTGATGAAATTATTTACACAAAGTAAAGCGCCCGCCTGGGTTCGAACCCACGACCTACAACTCCTATGTCGGGGCTGTTGCCACTGGGCCACCACTGCTCTAAATTGAACATCCTAAATCCAGTCACTGATTGAAACAGCCTAAATTTCTGGGTCTAGAAGCTTGGTATTATGCACAAGAGTTCCTTATAATAGTGAAAGTGAGCATCAAGGAAGGGTGTTTGAAAATTCATCCCCTAATGGAATAAATTGGTGATGAAAAATGTTATGGGAGTTCGTCATTTTTGAAGTTAGAAATATGGTAGTTGGTACTTATAAGTTTGTTTCTGCGTTTCTTCTCAGATTAGTCAGATAGGAAACGCCAACCTTATGAAGTTTTAAAATGTGATTGACGTGTAAAAGTGTTTGTATACACCTACTTATAGAAATAAAATCATTTCAACACTTGGCTATCCCGCCAAATGTTGTGCTAAACGCCCCCAGACGCATTATCAATAAAACTTCTATTGTGTCTCATGCATTGTCTTTAAGTACGTTAACTTTAAACGTTCAATGTTTTACGTTACTTAGCGTGCTGGCTTTTAAATAGCGATTTTCCACATAAAAATTAAAGACTTTTCCTGGCAATTTTTTTTCTCATTCTGTACATTTGATGTACAGAATGGGAAGGTAACAGTTATGTGATGGGTCTTTTTTACACGCTGTAGCTATATGCAATGAGCTTGCATGGCATTGGCGACAACTTCCAATGTTCCAAATGTTAACCTATCAAATTCAACTGAAATACTGCTCTAAGCAGCTTTTGTATTCCAATATAAAAATAAATATTTACTGTTTAACTTTTAAAGTGATAAGACCGAAAACGATTGTTCTAAATTCGTAGTAGATAAAAACTTTTGTTTGCATGAAAAGCTAATAAGTACCTACATTTGAGGGACTGCGAAACATTTCAAAGTTAGTTTTCTTTAAAATAGTTTTACACAAAACTCATAAAACACCTTTACAATTAAAAAGCTTTTTGTTCAAGATTTAACTTAGAGTTAAAGTTATTTTCACTTTATTCTAGAGCTTTGTCGCTGAGGAGTTACACCTATTTTTAACACGCTTTTATTAGGTCGACCTGCATGTAACTATGTAATGGAATCTAAGGTTACTAATTTAACCATCTTCCAAGGGTCGTAGCGTAATGAAAATTGGCAGCTGTATGTGGTTCTAATGACAATACAATAATATGGTACTGTCGAACTGATCTGATGATGGAGCCGGAAGATATAAATAAATAACGCAATGAATATTGTTGAACCCTGCAGTTCTGTGCTTCTCACATCCAGCTGATGATGCCGTTCTAATACTAAAGTTTAATGCATGTAGCTACACTTCCGTATTTAAAGCCATTACGCTTGCAACCACTCTCGAAGACGCATAGCCTGCACTTATGTCTCAATTTTTAGGGTTCCGTACCTCGAAAGGAAAAAATGGAAACAGAAAACAAAGTGATCCTATAAGGGGGATCACTTTGTTGTCCGTCCGTCCGTCTGTCTGTCTGTCAAGACCTTTTTCTCAGGTATGCGTGGAGGTATCAAGCTGGAATTTATATCAAATACTCAAGTCTACTGACCCTTGGAGCTGTGAAAAAATCAAACTTCTAAGCCAACGCAATCAAAAGATACAGCCGTTTATGCCGTAAATTTCCGCAAATTTTCGACCCTCGCAAGGGAATCAAAACCTATAAGGTACTTCCCGTGAACTCAGAATTTTGAAATTTGGTACAAGGCAACGTCTTATAGCACAGATAAAGAAAAAAAGACGAAATCCGTAAATTGCTAATTACATCATATAATAAAAATATTTTTAATAATTTTAAATTGTACAGAACCCTCGGTGCGCGAGTCCGACTCGCACTTGGCCGGTTTTTCTTCCTTAAGGCTAGTGGTCGCTGTGTAGTACAATGGAAAATCGCCAGCGATGCATTATCCGCTAAGAAATATAACAGGAAGGAACCAACAGTGTTATGTTTGTAACCGAAGAAATTGTGAAATATTCCATAAAAGTTTTTTTTTATTTTTTTATAACGTTGCCCCACACTGGGAATTACTCCTGTATCGGGGGTGCGTTTACCAACATTTAAACTCACATACACAAACAGCCAGACCCGGAACAACTACCTGTTGGCAATACAAATATTTGTTCCGTGCGGGAATTGAACCCGCGATACGCAGCGTAGCAATCGATCGTTTAGCCGTTTAGCCACTGCGCCAACCGTGTCATCAGTTTCAAGCATTTTAATCAATATAATTTACACTAATATTATAAAGAGGTAATGTTTATAAGTTTGGATGCAGGAGGTAATTTCTGGAAGTACTTATCCGATTTCGAATTAAACACTCTTTCACTGGCAGAAAGCTACACTAGTGCTTTAAGGTACCTATGTTCGATGGTATAGTTAACTACAATGCGGGCAAAGTCGCGGTATTTTACCTATAAGTTCGTAAGTTTTATAAATTCCAAAAAAAGTTTAAAGTTTCCTTTGGCTGTGAAAATTGTAATGAAAATACAAAATCATATCACTAATCTGCATGGTCCTCACATGATCTGGCCAAGATAGTCTGTTTCGGAGTTCCTTCTCAGAGTAGGTAGACGGTTAGGAAACATTGGCCTCATCTAGTTTTAAAATGTTATTTTTTCTTTTTGACGTGCAAAAGTGTTATTTCCTATTTAATTTACAGAAGAAATTGTCTCATCATATTTTTATTTAATTTCCAAAATGTCTTATCATCTCAAACAGCAGCTCTTTCTGTTAGTTTTGCACCAAAATTAAAACTTTTCGTTTATTTATCGGTATCTACCAAAAGGTTTTTTTTTATTTTGTTTTTTCTATTAATAAGACTATAAGGTCCATAAATATGTTAGTATTTTGGTGTTAGTAACAATGGTGCGGTGGTGCGGTGATGGTGGTATTAATATTGTACGTCTCTGTTTAAATGAAAATTAAGTAAAATTATTATTAAACATCCTGTTAGAGAAAAAATTCCAAGGTGCAGATGGACTCTTTATAACTTTTCTGCATTTTCGAATGTTGAAAAGCTTATTGCCGTACCTTTGATTTTTGTTTTGATTTTCTAGGTAGCACTACTTAACTAGCATTTCATAATACTTATTTTTCTAACATCAGTTGAAAAATAAGTATAAAGAACATCAACATTTTGTTGAAATGGCACCACAAATATAATTATTATTGAAAGGTCTGACTTGTGTATAATAATTTGACATTTTTTAATTTGACATTCTATTTTTTTATGTAAATCAATTTAAAATTTATTTTGTACCTAATATATTAATTTGCACACCTCAACAGGTTATAATACAATGTACCTTTTATACTTGTAACACCTTTTTAGCATGTATTATGCAAATAAATGATTTGATTTGATTTGATCAGTGGTTGAGGTGAGTTTTCAGTAGAAAATATTTTCCATTAATTAATTTCCAAAATTATTTTGAATTAATTTAAAACCTCTTTATATTAATCGACGAACCTGTTATTAAACTTACTATCATAATCAAACTTATCCAAAATTATACTTACTTAATTTCCAAAAATTTAAAACTTTGTTTTCAAACAAAACTTCAGTTAAGTTAGTCAACAAAATATTTTTCAGTTATTCCGATTTCACTCAAATCACAAACCATCCATTTAATACTTTCGAAGGAACACCAGTTTTCATACAGTTCGAAAATTGTTAAAGTTATCGTAAGTGGTCTGGGCAGGGTTCGCGCGGACGCGTCCGTACCTCCCATGCTCTACGCATAGACTGGCTAGAGCAAGCCTTTCCTGCCAAACCTTTGCCGTTCCTAATTTGAAAAAACAAACAAGCCAATAGCCGAATAGATATTGCTTTCGCTATTCATTTGACAGTTGAGTCGTGGAAAGCTTATAAAATTTTGCTAATGAATATTGATTGTTTTTAATCAATTAGTACTTGGGAGGTTTCAGGTTAAAGGGAACGTTAAAAATATCGTTTTCGTGAAATATTTTCAGTTTTGTTTGTTGACCTTTTTTTACTTTTATTATTTTAAAGCTACTTTTAAGTTTTCTGTATTTCGCACGCAATTCAATTATTAGAATATGAGCTTGTTATTGCCAAACATTTGAATAAGTAATGGATTTCTTAAAATAATATTATAAAATATATTATATTCATTTTATTAGTTAGCCGAACTGAATAATTGGAATTAAAGCTGTATATTTTATTATAAATCCCAGGTATTTCAAATACTTGCTTTAATTGTTCAATTATAGTTTAATAAATCTTTTACGACTAATTTTCTCGGAAATGATCATCAAAGCTGTCAAATGAAATGAAACTGAAAATGTTATTCGGCTGTAAAGGTCCATAAAATGGTATTGCCTTATTAACGTCTTCTGTAGTGTACTAGGTCATTGTCCCTTTTTGATTAGGAAGCGTGGAAATTTAAGACCCTCCCAGACGTCTCATTTTGATAGTCCCATGCTGGGCGCCAATTACTCTAACGAGTAGGTATTTTGTTTTCATCGATTATACTCGTAGTAGGTATTTTACACAGAAAATATTCGGTTAGATAACTATTATTATTATTTATAGGGATTCGTACTATTAACAAATATTAGTACAGTCGATTCATTGTTTTTTTTTAATATAATTTTTTTAACGTTAATAGTCTGAAGGCGGATTTGGACGGAGCTGTCAATGTCAATACTCCGCAAGAATGATGACACTGACAGCTCTTGAACGCGGTTTAGATGTGCTGATCGCATTCAGTTTCCTGGGTAAAACGGGCTCTGAACGTTGGCGTTCAACTACAAATATAAATATTAGAAATCTAATAAAAATAAAGAAAAACAAATAATGCTTAATTATGACTAATACTCGTAGCTTTACGACCGTTTCACCTTCTAGTATCGCCACATTGGTTGCCAATTACTGCACCTAACGTGCAATGAATATTTGATTTTCTTCAAAGGGTATTTTAAATTATGTCACAGAATTTTGTTATTGCTACGTTTTTCATCAAAGTTATAATAGTTTTTTTTTTTTTTGATGTTCTTCAGCGTATCAATGATAATGTTGACAGGACGGAGCATTATGTCTTTTGCTAACAAAAAAAAAACTTTTTTTTTTTTAATTTTCAACATAAATATGTCATTCGACTTGGGTACTTCATACTGCCAGGTCATAAAAACGTTTCTTTGTGTTTTTAAATAATAAATGCCAATTATTTCATCTGGTTTTATTAAATTAACGATAGAAAACACGGAAGTGATATGGATAAATTAAAGCAAATTAAATAAAATAACGACTTTCATCTGCAACGTTTTATTGTGCGTGTGGCTGTTGGGCCTGATTATTATAATAGTCTTAAAAAAAAAATACTTTATGCACTAGAGCATAAAAAAACGAATTTATGTCGTCTACGCACAACATAAAGACGGACTTTTAGAGCATGAGAAGTGAAAATATTGTTATAATATACTTACCTACTTTATGCCTGTTTCATTTTCTCGCTATCGACATGAAAAGCAGAGTGTATAACTCGGGCATAAACGAGCCATTAAACCTTTCGACTTTACTAATAAAAGTCTCGGAGTAAAATGGCTTCTTTCATGCACTAGTTTTCTGCCTACAATTAATCAAAATGAACTAGCAGCGCTCCGCGGTTTCACCCGCATAAGTTACGATCCCGTAAGAATATCGAGATAAAACGTATGCCATGTTTTAATCCTGGTTATTAATTATCTGTGTTCCCTTTCATTTCATCCAAATCCGTTCAGTAGTTTTGGCGTGAAAGTGTAACAAACATTCATCTATCCATCCATCTTCACAAACTTTTGCATTCTTCGTCTTAGCGTCTAGATAGCAATCTCACCAGCATCACAAGCGTTCATCAGTTCCTGTAACGAGCAGCTGATAGGACACTAATAATTAGTGTGCACATATTTAGTGTCCCATCGTGTGTGGAACAGCACCACATTTACACTCCATGTCGTATATGGCACCTTTGGTATCTTTTGCACGCCATATTAAAAAAATGGAGTCGTAATTTCCTATATGACTACCCCTGAGAAGAAATGGCGAAACCAACTCAAAGTTCAGACTCCCTTTTAAAGTCCAGACATAGGTCTGGTCAGATTTGGCTCAATAACTATTATAATTGTTTCATTCGTTGCAAAAACATTCATTTAGAGTGAACCGTTATTTTACTCTGGGCAATTTATTTTCAGTTCAGTAATTGACAGTCCTTTGTTTAATTAAGTACTAGTGGACTCGGAATGTGATAAATGAACGCCTGTTTTCTTTGAGATTAAAAGGCGCAACAGTAGGTATTAACTTTAAAAGAGTTTGTTAACATTGCTTTTATACTGATTTTTTTACAGCATTGTGATTCTTCTTCAACCCTTTGTAATCGATAATAAATAAAAATAAAAAATAAGAATTTTGCCACAGATATTAGACTACATTATTTTGTATAAACATCTGTTTCCAAAAAGCCTTTTAGGTACTCTTGTTAATTTTCTTGTTCTTTCAAATATGCTTCTGCTGAGCGTATCTATACCTAACTATTATCTATTTGACTGCGGTAGCTCAGTGGTAACGGCCGCAACTTGTAAGTTGTAGGTCGTAGGTTCGAGCCCATTCAGGTGCTTTATTCTGTGTAAATTATTTCATAACCGCTACTCTCAAAATGGTGAAGTAAAACATCGTGAGGAAACCAGCATGTCCTAGAACCAAAAATTCGAAGAAATGTGTCATCTATCAACCCGCACGGGGCTTGCATAGTGGATTACCGCCCGTTCTCTCTCACAGAGAGGAGGCCTGTGTGCAGTGGGAATGTTAGAGGTTGATTATGCTATTGTTTTTTTTTTACAGCCCCAATCACAGCCCTTTAACAGGGCTTGAATTTTGGGAAGTCAATCTAAAAATAAACGCTCTCCTGGATTCAAGATTTTGAACAGGTTCAGGTGTTTTGTTTGCGGTTGATTGGAAGTCAGATTGGTTCAGACTGAATGTTCTATGAATGATTCAACAAGAAATGAACAATAGAATAAGCGGCAGTAAAGAAAATACCTTATGAATTTTGTATTGTGAAATGGTAGGTACTGAGCTAAAAATATCAAACATCAACTTAAATGATTTAAATTACTTTACCAATAAAGGAATGGTCTTAAAAGGAACAACCTGAGTAGTACTTGTTATTTTTTTTTGTGTTTGTGTTCTTTTTATGCGTCATGTTTGCGCAAATAAGTGTATTTTCTTTCTTTCTTTGTAGGGTGTCCCCCTCGCACAATGCAGTGTTCATTATTAATGTATGTTCAGTCATATTTTGTGACGAAATCCTTACGATAATTAAATTTGTGTTAATAATTACAAAAAAAAAACACTTTTGTTAATTTTCCTATCGCAGCCAACTAGCTCCATTAGTTAACAGCCTAGCCTTTTTACTATACGACGCCGTTCAACTAGCGGCCGTATGATATTCAGTCGATGCGCAAAACACAACATTTAGTGAACTGGCTGGCTGATGATTAGGCCATTGATACAACCCTGTCGGGGGAGCGGTGAATGGTTATGTGAATCCCGCACCCCAGGCCATAGGCAGAGGTACACCGCGGTGGTTTTAGCCGGTAAGAGTCTGGCATGCCCCTTTGTCACCCCCACGATGGAGGAAGTCCACAGCGCAGCAAAAAAAAAAGGGCCATTGATAGGTACAAAACAATAAAATGGAATATCAATTAATGCTAAATAAGCTAGTTAACGGCGACATTGCTATTTTTCCAGGAAATAGAACAAGAAGAACACTATTAATCGGTTTCTCAAGAAAAGGTCAAATAACCTATTGAAGTTAACAATTGTTAGCCTATTCTGGCCTTGGCCAGAGAAATAAACCCACAATCATATTTTTTTATTCTTTTAATAGACTCTAGCGTGTAGCTACAAAACATTGTATAAACGAGTCATTTATTTATAATAATGTGGTCCTTTCCTAGTGGGTAACTTCCGGGCCTACTTCATATTAATCCTGATGCCTATTAGTCACAGTATATAAAGTCGACCGTCCAACTATACGTAGGGTTTGAAGCCCGGTTACGCAGACGAAAACTTCATTGGTTGAACTGCGAGATGCCATTTATAAATAAAAATCTACGTAGGTTTTGCACGGAGAGGTTTACTGCGTGGTGTGTGTCGTAGTGGACGAACCCGCCGACATCTATATCTATTTACTTGATAATCGCGTGAACTTCGTACCGTCTCAGAATCAATAAGAACGAATGTATGAGAAAATGTTTTAAGTTTATTTTATTTTTCGTTAATTTTTTCCCATGTTTTTATAGTTATATTATTATTGCTTGTTATTTTTTTTTTTTGTGTTTGTGTTCTTTTTAAGCATCATGTTTCCCACAAATAAATGTATTTTCTTTCTTTCTTTCTTTCATAGTAATTCTGCTATTCAGGGAGACAAATCCAAAAAATCGAAGTTCATGATAATCGGGCCGTTTTTCAGTTATAAATGGTGTACCTAATATAATATAAATTTTCGGCATTTGAATCGTACCAAACCTCGCAAAACTTTGTGGCTTCGTTACGATTTTATTATAAGTATAGATTAAACTCGATTTTCGTGTAGGTATGTCTGTGTGACCGCCTTGTTCTTCTAAAGTATGCCACGGATTTTGATGCGGTTTTGACGATTATTTAGTTAGTTTATTCCGAAAGATTTATGTGTTTAGTACATTAATATTAAACTTACATACAATAAATAAATCTCAATATTTTTTCATGTCGTAAAAATCTTGCTAAGCAGGCGCGGGTCCCTAGTTTCATACAAAACGAAGCTAAGAACACGTGCGTTGGTTAGCCGTGGGCCGCTGTGGAAGGGCGCCTTTATTCAAAACTAATATTTCTGTTGAAAGAAGAACGCAGATGTTTTCGATCCAATTAAGCCACGAAAGAATATCACACGTAAAACAAGCATTATCACAATGTTTCTGGGACTCGATCCAGCCGCAGATTACAGTAGTAAGTCAATACTGCTTTGTTTCAGTATCGGGTTATTTTCTTACTCGTATTTTTTTTGGGCAAATACTTAGGTACTACTTATACGGCACAGATTTGGGAGGCTTTTGGGTGCAATAGCTAAATACAGTGGGAACATTGCGGTAATTCTGGAAACAAGGTTAGGTACTTAGTATAATGATAATGCTCTTGTTACTATTAAGTGTTCATACTCACGAGCGTACCTCGGAAAGCACGTTAAGCCGTTGGTCCCGGCTGTCATTCAAGGATCTTTGACAGTCGTTACGGGTCGTCAGAAGCCAAAAGTCTGACAACCAGTCTTACTAAGGGGTATCGTATTACCTAGCAACTGGGTTGTGGAGGTCAGATAGGCAGTCGCTTCATGTAAAATACTGGTATTCAGCTGCGTCCGGTTAGACTGGAAGCCGACCCCAACATAGTTGGGAAAAGGCTTTATTGCGAAGTCGCTGGCAAGAACTAGTTGTTAATAAACTGGGCCTAGTACGAAAGCACGCAGTAAACGTAACGTGACGTTTTTAAAATTTCACAACGATTTATACAACGGTCCACTTGAAGAACAAAGTGCGGAAACCGATCCCAATAATAGTCTTACAGACCAAATTTCGGCCACGGCGGCCAATATCAGCGGAGGCTACCCATCGGCGCAAGAGATATTATAGTGCACAAGTGTGTGCGCAGACACAGGTGCACTCTCTCTTCCCTCACTCTCATAGTCCGATGGGACGGTAATCCAAAACGATCGGAGAGAGATCAGGCGCAGGAACCACGGCTTGAAGTGCTTTCTGAGGCAAGGTGAGGGGTTTCACGCTGTCAACTTCCAAATTGTATTTTCGACTCAAAAATCGATGGAATTTATGTTACGCTTGTGTTACTATTAGTTCTACTCATCACCAGTGTGACCGTGGCAGGAATAGTCTAACCTTGCAGACGGATCGACCCAAGAGACTGTTATTTAACCAAGAGTTTTCTCCGAATAATAATAAAATCTCTAGCAATATTGTTGTGACTGTGTACGCTGTAATTACTTGGCTCACTGACCCAAAATGTATTTAGGTCTACATTAGCTGTCATATTATCCGCGGTTAAGCCGCGGTTGGTCCGTGGATGGGTTTCTTTACATATCAAGACCCCTCCGTGCCTCAGAGAGCACGTTAAACCGTTGGTCCCGGCTGTCAATCGTGGATCTTTGGCAGTCGTTACGGGTCGTCAGAAGCCCGAAAGTCTGACAACTAGTCTTACCAAGGGGTATCGTATTACCCAGTAACTGGGTTGTGAAGGTCAGATAGGCAGTCGCTTCATGTATACAGCTGCCTCCGGTTAGACTGGAAGCCGACCCCAACATAGTTGGGAAAAGGCTAGGCAGATGATGATGATTATCGCTGCCAAAATGTTGTGATGGCATAGCGCTGAAGGCTTCGCCCCTCATATACGCGATTGTAGGGCAAGTACCAATGTGACTTTTTAAATCCATAATTATGTGTTTTCTAAGTTTATTTTATTTTATTTTATCTATTTGGGAAAACACACAGTGACATATTACATTTTATAGGAAGGAATACAAAAAGATACGGCCAAATGTCTAAACAACAAAATTTTCCACGGAATACACATAAAAAATCTTTACAAACTATGCTATTTAAACTAAAACCTACAAACTACAACAATTCAAGATAAGAAAACATTTCTTGTGTTAAAAAGCAAAACTAAAGTAAATTTAGCAAAAAAAGCAAAAAGTCAGAAGGCATGCAAATCCTAAACAATATTTATTTATTTATCTCATGGAAAAACCAACAGCTTTACATAAGTACAATAAATATACTGGAATAAGAAACATGAAGCCAATTATAGGTTTTCACGGCTAGCTATACAATAATACAGTAAGAGATCTTATAAACGACAAATTGTCAAGAACATAAGCGCACCAACCATCAAATTGTCATGAACATAAGCGCACCAACCATCAAATTGTCAAGAACATAAGCGCACCAACCATCAAATTGTCCAGAACATAAGCGCACCAACCATCAAATTGTCAAGAATATAAGCGTACCAACCATCAAATTGTCAAGAACATAAGCGCACCAACCATCAAATTGTCAAGAACATAAGCGCAAAAACCATCAAATTGTCAAGAATATAAGCACACCAACCATCAAATTGTCCAGAACATAAGCGCACCAACCATCAAATTGTCAAGAATATAAGCGTACCAACCATCAAATTGTCAAGAACATAAGCGCACCAACCATCAAATTGTCAAGAACATAAGCGCACCAACCATCAAATTGTCAAGAACATAAGCGCACCAACCATCAAATTGTCAAGAACATAAGCGCACCAACCATCAAATTGTCAAGAACATATGCGCACCAACCATCAAATCGAGCAAACCCTACAGATACCCAACAGCGGATATTTATTCAAACTGTATGGTTCTAACGGTCCGGCAGCTCTTTGTGCTACGATCGGTCCTAAGAAAACATGCCTGCCTGCCACCCTATGATAGCAATAAACGAACACTTCGTCTCCCACGCACTCAGCACAAAACCAGTTTTGCTAAACACCAATACTACATCCTAAGCACTCACTTATATCAAAAAATTCACCAAGTGCTGTGTATCTTAGACCTAAATACACAAATGGTAAAATCAAAAGTAACAGAGTGGCTTCTACAGAAGGACTATGCTTTTACAGAGTCCTTACTCTCCTTCATCGCCTAATGTCTACTTATACTTTACACACAATACGCTCACACTTACATAACAAAAATACATAATTACTCAACAAACATAACCCTCACAACACATTCATATGTATTCTTAAAAACTCACACACATACAACACACTCACGCAGACACAACCTACACTTCCTTAATACATAACAACGGCACACCGCTCATCAACTTTATCAATATATTACTAATAGGTATTAATTAGGGTAGTTTTGATGTTCTTTTTTTTAATTTTTATTAATTTTATCGGTTTTATTTTCTTTTTTCTTTTCTGTTTCCATGAACTACTGAGATTTAACTGTAAAGAATGGATCGACACACGTCTATTTTTGTCAATAACTTGTTAATTAACTATGTTTAAGACCCCCATGGCTGATCACTGTCTCTTAAGATAGGTTTACCTAGTTTAAGAGGCAGGGCAATAATACTTTAGTACAGTTTTTAACATAGAGCCAGATGTATAAAATTCACAGTACCTATTTCATAACGAACAACATTGTACACCCGCTGTTGTTACAGTATGTCTTTTTAATTTAATTTATATTATGTGATATATCTTATATGTATGTACTATGATACTCCGTTGGTCGAAATAAACGTTATTATTATTAATCGGTTCCGCCAAACATAAGGAATAAACTACTATAAAAAACTACTGAAAACTACTATTAAAATGACTATTGACCAAATGTTTTGAGTACCTACAATATTTTTGACAGAAAGAGCAAACATATCGATATGATGGAATTGGACCGTGAGGGAACCTAGACTTATCTATATATATAAAATTCAAAGTCCTGACTGACTGACTGACTGACTGAGACATCAACGCACAGCCTAAACCGCTGGTCCTAGAGACATGAAATTTGGAGGGTGTATTCTTCGTGAAGAGTAGGTATCCACTAAGAAGGGGTTTTTCGAAATTCCACCCCTAAGAGGGTGAAATGGGATTTTGTTTGTATGAAAAATCTTATTTCTTGAGTTAATAAACTTGAAACTTGGCACAAATACTTATCTAAGTAAACTATGAAGTTGGGCATTTTTTGTTTTTATAAACTACCCCCTAAAAAGGGATAGGGGGGTTTCAAAGTTTGTATGGAAGAATTTTAGCGCGCGGTCCGATTTAATGGAAACTCAGTATTTATACCTAAAATGGAACGGAAAGAATAATGTGTATCAGGGTTTTTCGAAAATCTACCCCTGACGGCCTGAAAAGGTTTAATCAATTTTACAGGGGAGGATTTTACAGCGTGGCTTGATTAACTCGAAAATTGGTATAAATAATCTTTGAGTCAAGTTATGAACACATCCCAAATGATTTTTCAAATTCCACCCCTGTGGGGGTGAAAAGCGGGGATAGAGTTTATATGAAAAATCTTATTCGTTAGGTTAATAATCTTGAAAATTGGCATGAATACTCGCCTAAGTAAGCAATAAAGTTAATCATTATTCGTTTTTCAAAACTACCCCTCAAAGGGGATATAGGGGTGCTAAAGTTTGTGTGGAAGAATTTGAACGCGCGGTCCGATTAACTCGAAACTCAGTGTTTATACATATTTAAGATCAAAAATAAAGAATAAATGTATCAGGGTTTTTCGAAAATGTTTACCTAACGGGTTGTAAAGGGGAAGTTAATTTTACACGGGAGGATGACAATGCTTGGCTTGATGAATTCGAAAATTAGTATAAATAATCTTTGAGTCAAGTTATGAATACATCCCAAACGATTTTTTTAAATTCCACCCCTGTTTGGGTGAAATTTAAAATTCATTTAGTTAATAAACTTGAAACTTGGCAAGAATACTTGCCTAAGTAAGTAATAAAGTTTATCATTATAAGTTTTTCAAAACTACCCCTCAAAGGGGTTTTGAAGTTTGTGTGGAAGAAATTGAATGCGCGGTCCGATTTACTTGAAACTCAGTATTGATACTTTTGACAGAAAATAATTAATAATAAGTATGTAAAGTTGTCGAAAATTGACCCCTGACGGGGCAAAAAGGGGTAATTCGGTTTACTTGAAACTGTATGTAACATTTTCACGCCCAAAACCACTGAACTTCTGATTTGGCAAAGAGATAGATGGCAGCATGGGGAAGCACATACTTTTTATCCTGGTAGCACGTTCCCGTGGGATAATTTCCGACATCTACGCGGGCGAAGCCGCGGGCAGAAGCTAGTAGTTAGTATAAGTCTGGCATCGCCAATCCGGCTTCTGTAAGCCTGGTCATCATTGCTCATGCATTCACTGTATGAGAAGAGACATTTACTATGCAGTAGAATAATAATAGATTGGTAATTATCTATTTTTAGAAGAAAAAAAAAACTGAAAAAAGAGAAAGCGTTTTTTTGTCTTTGTTTTTATTATGAGCTAGCTTCTGGCCGCGACTTTACCCGCGTAAGTGTCACGTTTCCGAGATATTAACGTTCAAAGTTGACCACGTGACTCAATCATAAACTTTGAACGTTAATATCTCGGGAAACGATACTTTACGTGGTTTGGTCTAAAAATGTTTTCTGTTTGCATTGATGTCAGCTACTTATTTACATAGAACTCATGCGTGGCCGCCATTTTCAAAATGGCGCGACAGGTAGGTATGCCACTAATCACATTAATGGTATGGCGTTACACATATGCCAGTCTTCTAATATATAATTATATCACAGGAGAGCTTCTACACGGTTAAAGATTTTTTGAATAAAAGCACATGCCGATTTGGTGTCCACTAAGATACTGATTATTCCTCTTATTTCCTGTGACTTTGTCCTTATTAATAATTTGAGTAATTGAAATCTACTAATATAACTCTAATAATTGTATATTGAAATGATTGTAATAATTATTGTAATCCAAATTTTCTTATAAATTGTAATAATTAAAATAATTGTAATTTAATTTTAAAAAATGATTGTTGTAAACTAACTATAATTTTGCATGCCCGTGATGAGGGTGAAATATGTCCTGTGCTATAATTTAATTTAACATCTTGTGTACCCACCATATTTCAGGCAAATAAATGATTTATTATTATATATTATTATTATTTATATCAATTTTTGTTTGTTCGTATTTTGTGCGCTGTCCACCATCACCATCTGCCTAGCCTTTCCCCAACTATGTTGGGGTCAGCTTCCAGTCTAACCGCATGCAGCTCAATACCAGTATTTTACATAGAGCGACTGCCTATCTGACTTCCACAACCCAGTAACTGGGCTGTTCATTTTTAGGAGTATTGGACAATAAGGTATCAGAAATGCTCTGTATTTGGACAGCCGATTATGTATGACGTGTTCACCGTTTTCTCAAAATTCTTCAAATTCGATTTTGCCAAAATAATGCTTGTTAGTAGTTGTTAGTTCAAGTCAACAAGTAAATATCGAAGTTACGACCTCTCGTTAGCCAGTTCATTGGGGCTTGGGGCAAGAAAGGGTTAAAGCCAATTATCTCAATAATTATTTGTTTTTTCTTTGTACTGTTATCAAAATACTTAATTAAAGCTACACAGACTAAGCGCTAGGTTGTCTCTCCCATGAAAAGTCAAAGTCAAAAAGTCGAAAGTCAAACTTTGACCTCTGTGATCTTTTGCGTTATGACAGTGAAGTCAAATCTTTCTGCATATTAATAAAGAAGCTTTTAAAATTAAAACTGTACTGAAACAAAAGAAAAGTTTTCTTTTGTAGTTAGTCTGTTATAAAAATTTAAAGGGCAGATTTTTCAATCATCTGATAACTTTATTCGAGGAATCATTTTGAAATTTAGACAGAAAAAGAAAAAAATTCTGGCGATGGAAAAATCAGCCCTTAGGGCAAATTTCTCCGTAAGTTTAAAAAATATTGGTACCTAGTTTCCCATTTTATCTAAATTTCATTTCATATAAATATTTTTATATTTGTTTGAACGCGCTAATCTCTGGAACTACCAGTCGGATTTGAATAATAATTTGTTCCTTGATAGCCCGATTCTCGAGGAAGGCTTTAGGTTATTTAACATCAAAGAAAGAAAAATACATTTGTTTAGCACATACCAAAAGACACACAATACCTCAGATACATACATCAGATAGCAACTAATAAACAAAACAAGTAGAAAGTATAAAACATAATATATTATGTAAGAAATTAGCAGGAAAGCGTGCCTCACGGCTGCACCAAAAAGGCTCAGTTCAGCAAAAATGCCAGACAACTAGTGCCTGACGCTGGTTTGCAACTGAACCTGTTGTGTGAGGTGACGGATGTAAATCAGTTTTACACTGCAACGTGACATGTGTATGCATACTTAAATAAGATAAATATGTGACAGATAAAAAATAGTAACGAATATGTACAGACGCCTGCACATCAACCTACTACAATCTGTCAAATTTCTTTAATAGATTTTCAACTTTATCGCTAAAGCATTAAGGTTCAAGGTTGATTGGGAAAATTTGACAGTTTCGGGTAGCTTGACCTGCTGGCGTCCGTACATAAATAGTGTGAGTTGGGTAATATTGCAAAAAATAAGCCAAAAAGCACTGACAAATATAATGAGACGGCCGCGTGATAGACCTTTGTTAATATGTAGATATATAAATTCTTCGAAACAACTCAGAACAACATAAACCGGTTCTAAAAACGATGCCTAAACTTCCACGTTCCAACACATCACGCCAGGACCCTTAGGAGCCGAGTAAACAGAAAAAAGCCAGAAAGGACCTAAGCGAGCACGAAGTACCTAATAGCACGGGCAGGCGATGCGATATGACGCGGATAAAGTCGCGGGTAGAAGCCAGTTATCAGTAAAAGGCATCAAAATCGTCGAACGCAACAACTTGTCACATTTTTGATAAAACTTGAGAACGAAATCTACACATGGCTCATCATATATTGATTCTCGATTATAAAGCAAGAAATGCTTTATAATGGAGAATCAATATATATATTATAATCTATATTATATATATATCCATATCAGTACTAATAATAAAGCAGAGGAGTTTGTTTGAACGCACTAATCTCTGGAATTACCAAAATCATTATAATCATTATCTCTATAATCCCAATTCTTGAGGAAGGTTAAATGCTATTTAACATTCTGTAACGATCCTTAGGAGGCGAGCAAAAAGAAAAAAAGATGGGAGGGCAATGCGATGCGACGCGGCGGGTCGAGGGAACAAGAAATTCCACGCAGACGAACTCACAGGCAGAAGCTAGTCTTTTATAAGTGTCGAGAATGATTCCAGTAAAACAGAAAGGGTAGGTAAGTCATGTTTATTTCTGAAATTCTCAAAAATACTACGAGTATTACACCTGTACCTTAATATTTCATGTACAGACGCCAGCAGGTCAAGATACCCGAAACTGTCAAATTCTCCCAATCAACCTTGAACCTTACTGCTTTTTTAAAAGCGATTTTTAGCGATAAAGTTGAAAATCCATTAAAGATTGTAATTGTAACAGATTGTAGTAGCTTGATGTGCTGGCGTCTGTACAACTGTTTATATCGACTGGAAGGTTACTAACAATGAAGTATCCCCAGTATTTATTATTTTGCTTCAATATGCATTGGAAAAGTTCACCCTGCGTAGGATTCCTGTTTTATTAAACACAGACAGAGGGTAGTAAACTTCACTGCTGCATTAAGAAATAGTATTAAAACCAAATAAAATGTACAACAGCTAGAAATTTGAATAAAAAAAAAAGAGTATAAGCAACGTCGACCTCGTAATTGCTTAGACACCCTAAGGGTGAAATGTCTCTTGCATGTGCACAACGACAAGTGAGGCAATTGTCGTATTTAAAAATGAGCGCATTCTACTTTCAGTCTCAATCTGTCAATAAAAAAGGTATTTTTCCTTTAGGATCAGATGATTGAAAAATCAGCCCTAAGTATTCTAAAGGCTGATTGTTCAATCATCTGATAAGAGTGATAAGTTTATTCGAGGAATAATTTTGACAGTTATTTCATACAAAAACTGTCAAACGTCAATTTTATTCCTCGAATAAAAGTTATCTGCCGGTGAAAAAAGCAGCCCTTATTTGTTTAGTTTATTATTTATCGACAGTCGCCCAGTTGAGGTTGTGAACTAGATAATGAACGATTTTAAATAGTACTCTGTTACATAGATCATTCAATGTCATTTAAGCGCCAAAAGTTCCTCGTACAAGTCCGTGCACAGTAATTTTACCTCTGACAGTGACAACCTAAAAGCAACCTCATTGCGACGAGAATAAAGAACACAATTATTTTCAATCAATCAATGTTATTTTGAATCACTGTTTAAATCGATTCAAAATCAGAGGTAAAATTACTGTGAAAGAACTAAAGAGTGCTACAAGGATGTTTTGGTGCCCGACAGGAGGCCTTGATGGTAAACATTTCTGAAATTGTCACTGTCATTGTGTATTGGCAATACAAGATGGCGGTGTTAGTTCAGATTTTGGCCACGCACAAAAAAGACCTGGTAGCGTTGTACGGGAATTGACCTTTTAAGGTATATTTCTCCATGTGGCAGTTAAATACTTTCAACTTTAGTAAAGTATCAATTTAGGGAGAATGGTTGTCAAAAGTGATAAAGCAATTACGAGGTCGACTGTACCTACATACATAGTTTAAATACTGAGAAAAATAATCTCATAGATGAAAGCAGATGAAAGATTTCAAAGACAGTATGCTTAGCTTATTCGCAATTTCAAATGTAAATATTCATTGAGAGATTATTTCGAAGTATTTATGTAAATCTTATTTGCTCTCAAAGCACATAAAATGACGCGTTGTACTGAATTCTAGGATTAATAAAAACACGTAATGAAAATAGTCATTCATTTGGGATTTGATTATTTTGTTATTATTTCATTGAAACGAAATGGTAAATAAACTGGTCACGTATAATTACAACCACATAAAGGAAATAATATTGTTTTTTCCAGCGAAAGCACTAGGAAGTGGTGAAGGGCGGGCGTTTTAAGGGAATGTCTTATGTAATTTTGACTTTCGAAAAGTGCTGATTCTCAGCCTAATTTGATTAAATGACTTTTGATTAGATTTGTATCAACTAAATAAACTCAACTATCTCATTACAGATTTTCGAAATGAAGTAAATAAGTATGTAGTAGCTTTTATAATTTTTAAGGCTTTGCACGTATTTAGGGTACCGTATCCACAGGATGCGAACAGGACAGTATTACTAAGGCTCCGCTGTCCGTCTGGCCGTCCGTGTATCACAGGGCTGTATCTTTTTAACCGTACTAGGTAGACAATTGGAATTTTCACAGAATGTGTACTACTATGGCTGCTATAACAAAAAATATTACTCAAACGTTTTTTTTTTAATTGTTGTAGATCCTCATTCAAGAAACGAAAATAAAGTAGTGTTAAATATTGTGCGGTGGTACGGAACCCTTTGTGTGCTTCTCGCACTTGGCCGCTTTTATTAGATTAAAGACTACATTGAAGACAAGGCAGTTTGGCAATAATTCCTTGTGCACATGTGGCTTCCCTGGCACCTCATTAACAGCATAACCACGTAAATGTCTATTACGATGTTTAATTTTTATTTATTTTTAAATAGTTCTTTGACATAATCTTTTTATTATTTGAGATTATATACAGACAATCCTAATTTAAACTCTTTATTAGTGGTTGTAAAAGCAATAATGTTATTTGGTTTTAATTATTCATTTATTTTTACCCGTTAACGTCCCACTGCTGGGCAAAAGTCTCCCTACTCTCTTTCCACCTCTCTCTGCCAGAGCTGCCAAGGACCAATCTTTATCAAAGGAGTCCAGCCGATCGATTCTGTAAAAATCTCACCGTGACAACTTAGGTGAAGTGAGCGTGGAGTGAGCTGTCATTCCAACCAATGCTAGGGATTGACACTATTGGCTGCTCACTCTAAGCTCACTTCACCTACCTTATCACGGTGAGATTTTTACAGAATCGATCGGCTGATGCAAGGGATTTACACTATTGACAGCCCACTTTATGCTCTCTTGTGTTTTATTGCAGTTTTCACGGTGATTTTTTTACAGAATAGACAGGCTGCTCACCCTTTAACAGACTTTTATATTTTATATATCTTTTTGAATGCTCTTTTGTAGTTTGTAGAGGACTTTGTAGACTTTAGATCTGTAGACCATTTTTTATTTTATTGAGTACGTGGTACTTGTCGACAGGCCTACGTTGTCCTCCCATACCTATTAATACTTGTAATTTGAAAACATAGTAAAAGCCAATAACTTATAAAAGAGTGACGTGAAGTTTTTTGCCGGCTCTTCTCCATAGAAAACGAAGTTTCATAGGTGCCCATGTAGGTTTAAGTCAAATAAAAGATTTTGGTCTGATTTAATTATTAAAAAAAAAATAAGTTCGGCATTTTGATTTTATTTTTTTTTGGTTTATAGCAATTATATTTATCATATCTAGCTAGCGAAACGTGGGGTTTAATAAATTCACCCCAGCCTATCCTTTGGTAAATACACAGAAATAAAGCAAGTCACGTAAATGCTTACTGTAGCGGTATCTACAACGCCACATGCGAACAACGCGTCATACTGACGTCACGCAAATCCTGCATCTCGCAAGCAGAGTTTACCGTGCAATTAGCATAGATACAATTTCCCAATATCAATCATCGGGCAATTGCCCGCCAGACATAACACCCGTCTGGCCGGAGGATCCTCCCTTTTCTATGGAGGATGAGTGAACTTTACACCCTGTTCCTCATACCTCCAAACTGGTGACCCCGAGCATGAATGTCAGCGCAGCCTTCGTGCACCTACTTCAGCGTGACGTCATCATCATCACTCCCGCAAGCTTTAGCAGCGAGTCATCCAGCCAGCCAGCACCCACGGCTTCAACGGGTATCCTGACCACCAGCATGCAGCGACCGCGCATACCTGGTCATCACCCTCAGCCTCATCAGCAACCTCGGCACAGCACACTGCACTTTCGGCCGGTCAACAAGCAGAGCACCCTCTCCTGGTGGACGCAGCAGCCAGCCTCAACCCGGCGCTATACGACATCCGACGCACTGGAGTATAACGCAGCGCCATCCACCCCGACTCACTGGGGACATCTTCGCAGACAGTTCCGACTCACCGTGAACTATGCGACAACCGGTTCCGACTCACTGGAACCTCAGCTGGCCTGGCAAGCATCGCAAGATACGAGACTCAACCCACTATCGACCTCCGGTCTCCGGAGGGGAGTGATGTAGCGGTATCTACAACGCCACATGCGAACAACGCGTCATACTGACGTCACGCAAATCCTGCATCTCGCAAGCAGAGTTTACCGTGCAATTAGCATAGATACAATTTCCCAATATCAATCATCGGGCAACTGCCCGCCAGACATAACACCCGTCTGGTCGGAGGATCCTCCCTTTTCTATGGAGGATGAGTGAACTTTACACCCTGTTCCTCATACCTCCAAACTTACCATGCGCCGTTAATACCGTGCCTTTAAAAAGTTTCATAACAAAAACCTTGAAGCCATATAAAATCGAAAAAGAAAAAAAAAGCCACAGTGACGTTTAAGCCTCAATAATAAATTGACAGTTATCAAAAATGATGCGTCATAGGTTGTAACAAAAAAAAATTTGAAATAATAAAACTAAAAATTTTCCTTAAATTTCAAGTGAAATGCCTAATACTAGGCGTCGGAGGTTCTCCGTTAGAGATTGTGAAGTCGCTGGACGAGACAGTAAACTGCACAATGGAATGCAATCCAGGTACATTCTTGAGATTAAAATTTTCGATAAAATACACCTGGAAGGGCCTGAAATGCACTATAACTGCGGTTCCACTTGGTGTTCTGAACAGTTCTGAGCGAGCAAGCGTTCGTGCGTAGTAAACGAAAACACTTTAGCAAGCGAACATGTTTGTTCAGTGATGATTGGTTGGACTGGGCGAAAAATTGTTCACTCGCTCATTAGCGACGTCATTGGTTGCTCTGTGCATTCGACGTTGGACGTGCTGAGTTGGTATCCGATTTTTTTTATATGTTTAACGCGATGTTCGCGTCAGTAAAATCAAGAAAAAACTTAGCAACTAAATGAAAATTATAGAGCCCATCCATGCTTGCATTTATTTATTAATTTAATTACAAAAATAACGTAATAAAAACGATGCTCTAAAATACATAGCCGATATTATGAGATGCACACCATTGGAAGTCAAAAAGAAGATTGAATCACTAACCGCTTCTCACCGGCGCGGCGTGAAAGATCTAAATCTAAGTGGCAGCGTTCAGGTGTAGGAGCAGAATAAATGTACACCTTAAAATGTTTTGCGCACAAAACTATGGAGTTTGGTCAAAAGCGAAAAACAAGCAAAAAGCAAGCAAACATGCATGCGCATGCATGCTTGCTTTTAGCAAGCATGTTAAAAGCAAATCAACGTCATGATCGTCCATATCTACCGATTGAGAATGAGAACGCAACGGCGCCAGTGAACGTTCACCACGAACGTTTGTTAAGAGGTAGTGTTCGTTTTCTCCTTGTAGTGAAAACGGCAGAACCGCAAACATTTGCTGAAAACAAAATGTTCGCTCGGCACTGAACTACCGCGTTTTTACAGTCGTAAAAACGCGGTAGTTCAGTCACTAAATTTTCACTGACCTCACGCACGAATACATTCAAAGACAGTTCAGTGAGTATGTTTTTGAGAAGTCTTCGAAACTTATTAAAATGACGGTCTCGTGTCCGAAGCCTGATGCTTCTTATATGCACGAAATCACGCTTCTTTGAACCAAATAACGAGAAATTATTATAAGTATTGTTAAGAAAAATAGCAAGTGGTTTCTGCTTCTAATCTGTAAGGTTGAAGCATGCTATTTAGCATCATGCCACTAACTAGATAGGGGTGGCTAGAGGACTACTCTGGAAGATATTGATATAATAGCTACACGACACTGAATTGGCGTTGAAATGGAACTTGACCCCAACACATTGGAACCAACAATTTTTACAGCAATTTGATGTTAGACGACGTTATGCTTGTGGGGGTGGGTAGTTTTTGAAACAACTTCCTCAATTTTGACTTTAGATTTACCGCGCTGAGAGAGCTTTAGTAAATTAAAAAAAAATGTACATAAAAATGGACCTTCGAAATAAATGTACGCCCATAACTTTCGAACGACTGTTCGAATTGGATGATTCTTGGTTTTATGTATTCGTTATTGTTAGGACAAGGTTTGAACAATTGGACCCGGTAGAATTAAGGTAGGAGTAGTAAAGGAGTAGGGTAGGAGTAGGGTAGGAGTAGTGTAGGAGTAAGGTAGGAGTAGGGTAGGAGTAGTGTAGGAGTAGGGTAGGAGTAGGGTAGGCGTAGGATAGGAGTAGTGTAGGAGTAGGGTAGGGGTAGGGTAGGGGGTAGGACACCACGCGAACAAAGTAGCGCCGGGCAGCTAGAAATAATTTAAATGGCAAAACAACGTTTGCCAGGTCAGTCAGTAAATAAATAAATAAATTTTTCTCAAAAATTACTAGCCCGCTGCTTGGTTTCATTGCATCAACAATATCGCTGTAAATATCTGTAGGATTCATTTCACTGTTATAAAAAAATGAATAATGCACAGGGCTGTAGTCTTCAAATCGACGAATATGAACTACATTCGCCACCGTTTCCTGTTTACTAACATTCTTCTTTATTTTAGCCACTCCGACCCCGACCCCGAATTAAAAGTGATGGCCACTAATATAGTCGCAACAAAATCTACAAAACCTAAAATCAAAGTGTATGCGAATAGCTCGAAAAATTCTAACTTAGAGATCGTTCCTGAAATTGCAACTTCTTCATCAGTAACAGCAGTCAAGAAGCGTTCACATACAACTGTGGATAAAGATGTCACAGCCAGCTCCAGTAACATAGACCTTTATAATGTAGTAAATACTACTGAAGATTCCGTACAGCCTGAACGATCTGTGTCAAAATCATCAGCAACTGGGAACGAAATGCCAAAGAGAAGGATCGAAACAGAGAGAAGAGATGAAAAACCGTTTTCTAGGGAGAGAGCACCAATGAGAAGAGACAAGCACCCTCGTCAACATCGCATCAAAGTAAGAAGTCCCAAGCGCCGTATGGCAATTATAGACCAACAAAATAAAGCTATAGACAGCAATAGACGAACAACTGGCACTACTGCAATTGATTGGGGTGTAGAAATTGAACTATTTAGTGTAGATGATATTGCTAACTTGATTGAAACAACTGAGGATGAGGAGAGGATAAGTACTCACTCTTTTGACGATATGTGTCGCATTTGCCATGGAGGGGAGTCGCTATCGCCAGAACTTGGACGCTTGATATCAGCGTGTTCTTGTCGCGGAACCGTTGGTAGGGTCCATGTGAAATGTTTGGAGCGATGGTTGACTGAATCCGGGAAATCGAGATGTGAATTGTGTGGGACCCGGTATGCGACAAGACGCGTACATAAATACGGTGTACCCAGAGCGCTGGTTATGTGGGTGTTGAGCCATAATGCTAAACAGGTATGTTTACTATTTGTTTATAATTTAAAACGGTCACTATCAATTAAATTACTTGTGATCTGGAAGCGTCCTACGTTTCTCGTACCGATTCTCGGTCACCACTCAAGGGCTCGTCTGCTCCAATGGCTAACTTGACGAACAGCTTGTTTAGTATAGTAGCATGTATAGATATTGAGGTATGAATTATAGGTTATACATTCATATTAGTAAAATTTATAATCGTGTTACAGTTCTAGTTGTACAACCCTTACAGGTCACTTACAGGCCTTTCTCTAAAGTAGCCCTGGTCTTTAGGGACATCAGCCACGCAATGTGGTTTGTTTTTTACATGCCATTAGCTATGTTTCCTAATTACATCAGTAAAATACACACCTTATTGTGTTTTTATTGCCATATTAATAATAATTGGTATGCGGGTTAATGCCCGAAAATAGACCCGGCATGACCCTTAATAGCTCAACTGTAACTAATGAGACACATTTACTTTTTCTGTTGTTACTGAACTTAATAAGCTTGCCTTACAGACGACGCCGACGTTTCACCCACAAAACTTACAATGCTTAGACATTGATACTCAGAACGTCAGAACCCTACGTCATTTAAATATTTATCCCAAAAATAAATCTGACCCACAACACACAGTGCAGAAGCCACTGCGCTTCTGTCATTAATTACGTTGTTTCCCCGCCAAAGTTGCTGAGCTGGTTCAGTCTGCAAATTGGACCTTATTGTGAACATATTAAATACCTAAGTACTACATAAAAAAAATACACTCGTGAAGGGAAATTACTTGTTGTATATTTAGTCTGTATATATTTATGTATCTATTATATAGTATATTGGACAACTGCCCCTAGTAAAGACCCATGGTCCAACTAGTTGTACAGAGCAGTTGGACCACTGCCCCGGAATGATATATACATATTATATGTATGTATCTATTCTAGTATATTATTTTGCACCTATGACAATCCCATTTTTTATATCCACGCAATCACTGTCCATTCCAAGGTTGCCTGGAAGAGATCGCAGCGAGCGATAAGGCCGCCCATTTTATGTTTTGTCGTATTTTTTTTTAACCGACTTCTAAAAAAGGAGGAGGTTCTCAATTCGGATGTTTGTATTTATGTTTTTTATGTTTTTTCGCGCATAATTCCGTCGCTTGCCAATCGATTTTAATTTTTTTTTTTGTTGGAAAGGGTATAGTTTCCAAATGGTCCCATGGAAATTTTATTGAAATCGGACAAGCGGTTTTTTAAAAATCAACAAAAATGAAAAAAAAAATTGTCGCAACAAAAAAGTGAAAAATAATTTTTTTTTTGAAAAAAAAAACAACCGACTTCCATAAAAAAACACTACAAAGTGAAAAATAACTTTAATTTCGGAAGTCGGTGGCGAAAAACGAAATACAAAAAACCAAAGACACCGACTTCCGAAATTAAAGTTATTTTTCACTTTGTAGTGTTTTTATGGAAGTCGGTATTTTTTTTTCTAAAAAAGTTTTTATTTATGTATTTTCTGGTATAAAATAGAGTAGGTATAAATAATATATAAATAAATAAATATCACAAGTAGTCAGTAGCCAAAATATATCACGGAGATGTTTTAATGACAACTGTATACCCCGAAGGGGTAACTAGTTGGTATATAGTATTCCCACATTTCCACGGATATAATTAATTCCCATGTAAGATGGGGCGATCTTATACAGGGTCAAATAAATTGCTAACGAAACTGGCCGCACTGAAGGGAAACCCACGAGGGATGCGGAACATGACGTCATACGACTCAATTTGAACAGCTCCATACAAGTTTGGCACGAGGGAATTTCGTCCCACATCCCGCGCGGGATTTCTTTCAAATTGGCCAGAGTTTCATCATATACCTAGCCTTTCCAGAGCTTCAAGGCTTTAAAAGCTAGTAAGCAAGCTGAAGTGGCAGTAGGCTGGCTATGTTTGTCGAAGGACCGATGGCTGGTGGAGCAAGACGAGTCCTGGGCCCCGTATCAGCAAGGGAAGTGTGGGTCGCCCTCAGCTAGGTGGACCGACGACCTTAAAATTGTGGCTGGGACAGACTGGCTCGATAGGCTGAGTTGTTGATTGAATGCTTTATTGATCCCATGATCCCTATATTATTTTCTTGTTCCAGTTGATGGTGGACAGTCTCGGCATAATGCTGATGTCACCTCTCGCAGTGCTGGCTGCATGGCTGTCAGGACGCACGCTGGCTGGTCTCATGACGCAAGAGAGTGCGGTGACTCCCTGGCCCTTAGCCTCCACCTTCGTACTGGCTTGTATGACGCTAGTAAGTGATGTTATTGTACGTTCATCTAGTACAACGTTATAGGGTTATAATATTGTGGAGCGTTGCCAAAATCGTAAGTGTAACATCGCACTCTAACACCACACACTAAGCGCTCCTCATCATCTTTTCTGATGCGCACAGCAAAGGAGTGGAATTGTCTGCCTGCGTCTGCATTCCCGAGTTCATACAACCCTAATCTCTTCAGGGCGAGAGTGAATAGGCTTCTTCTGGGCAAGCTCGTTCCACCGTAGATCTCATCCCTGCCTCTGGGCTGGATTGAGGTCAAGAGTGAGCCCATTGTCAAAAAAAAAAAAAAAAAAACTTTTTTTTTTTTTAATACAATTTTTGTGACACAATTCCACACATGTTTACCAACAATGTCCATGTCATTCAGGCGCCAAAATATCCTTGTGGCACTCTAAATAATTATGAAAAGCTGTGTCTATCATATTTCTCATAGAACAGTCTACCTCTTTGCCCTATTGAGGGCATCGTATATACAGGATGGCTCGTGAAACGAAGTTCAAAGTAAAATTTTATAAGCCTCCGTCCAAGGGCTTCTCGAAACACCCCCATGTATGATCAGCGACTATTTATAGTTTAAGAGCTAAACGGTTTAAAATATTTTTAGAGAAATTTTCACTTGACTTTTTATTTTTCCCTCTCAGGGACGCCATTTTTGTAAAAAAAAAATCTGGATCCGGTCTACGATCGGTAAAACCACTTTCTGTCTAAACATCACCAAAAGTAATTAAAGTTTAGCGCAAACGGAAAATTTTTGTTCGCCATGATTCTACTGCTTTTGAAAGCTGAGGGTTTCTTTATATTTTTTCAAGTCTAAGTCTTTTTATCTTTTTTATAAGACTGAAAATGTGGAACAAATCTTGTCTTGAAAATTTTATGGACCGCGTTTTTCGTCCCTGCCTGTACTCGTATACGCTCTATTTCTACTTAGCAACGGATGACGTCATATTGATTGTATTGTGTTACGCTACTAACAATAGTCTTTTTGATACTGATGGGTAGATTTTGATCAAATCAAATCAAATCAAATCAAATCATTTATTAAGTGTGTTTTTTGGTGAGGTTACATGGTCTTATAAAATACAACATTGTGCTCAAAAAACTACCCATTGTGGGCTTACACTTTTTTATGAAAATTCGTTCATTATTAATTAAATATATTATATTATTATGCAAAGTACATGAAGCTATATAAAGTAATGTCAGATAAATAAATAATAAAATTGTCAATTAAATATTTTTGTCAGAAAGAAATTCAGTAATTGAATAATAGCATTTTTGGATTAATAAATTATATAACTTTCGTTTAAACTGCAATAAATTATAATCTTTAATAGAATTAGGCAATTTGTTATAGATTTTAGGTGCCATGCACAGTATGCTATTGTGCATGAGGGCGGTTTTTGAAGGCCTTAAGTACAATTCATGACGATAAACTTGTCTTATTGATTTAGGATGATGTTCTGTTTTTTTGCGAAATAGTTCAATATTTTTCTTTACAAAAATTGCGGCTTCATATATATAGAGACATGGTAATGTTAATATTTTGAGCTCAATAAAATATGGCTTACAACTATCTATCGATTTCAAACTGCATTTCACAAGATCGTCGGAGCTTGTTTTTTAAGTGAATCTAAACCTAATCGACTTAGAAATAAAGGTTGTATCAGCTTATCATATTTGAATAAGGTGCAATCCTACTAATATTATAAATGCGAAAGTTTGTATGTATGGATGTATGGATGTTTGTTACTCTTTCACGCAAAAACTACTGAACGGATTTGGATGAAATTTGGCACACAGGTAGTTTATAACCAGGAATAACACATATGATACTTTTTATCCCGATATTCCCACGGGATCGAAACTTATGCGGGTGAAACCGCGGGGCGCAGCTAGTATATTTATATAATATTATTTGGTATCAGAAGTTGAACTATTATCGGTTAAATATATAATACACAATAAAAAATAAGAATAGTTCCTAGCGTAAGTGGAATATACATATGGGGCAATATACACCGTGTTCCGGACGATATACATAAACTTCGACCAGATCTTCAGACCATGAAAACAAGCAATTTTTATTATGGACACCATAATGAATTCTTATTTTTTATTTTTTGTTAACTTTCATACAAACTAAAGACATTGACGTAAATCACCCGATATGCATGCCTCTTTATCCGAAACATTAGATAGATTTATAATTATATATTTACCCTTTCTTACAGCATAGCTCAATTAAACTTCATTAAATGAAATTACAAATATCTTTGTAACGGAGCCTTTTTAAGAACTACTTCCTTTGTTAGATTTGATGTGGAAAAGATATAGAAGCGTTTGCCAAAGTTTATGGATAGCGTAAAGAACACGGTGTATATTATACATACATAATTATATTAATATATAATCATTTAACAGAAGGGCATCGTTTTACCAGTAACACCTAAGTTTAATCCATCAAAATCAAAATCAAAATCAAAAGTCATTTATTCAAATTAGGCTGAGAATCAGCACTTTTTGAACGTCAAAATTACAAAAGACAGTCCCCCAAAAACGCCCGCCCTTCACCACTTCCTAGTGCTATTGCTGGGAAGAAGAAGTGGCGCAACAAACTCCCCAGCAGCACAGCTGTCTGTTCATCTCCCCTTCAACCCCTGGTAACTGTAGTTCCGCGTACCGCATTCCAATGTGATTGTATTTAGTGTCTAAATTACCGAGACTAGATTTTGATTTTTTCTAGTGCCTATATTATCGAGAGTGGATATCGTGCCGGCGACGCGCCGGGTACCGGGGGAGAGACTTGAACTCGGTGATAATTAAATTTTGTTCATTAGAAAATCTTGCGGTTAAACTGGTCACGGGAGGTATTTAAGTGCTTTAACAATTTATAAAGCACGTTAAGCTGTTGGTCCTGGCTGTCATTCGTGGGTCTTTGACAGTCATTACGGGTCGTCAGAAGCCTGAAATTCAGGCAACCAATTTTACCATGGGGTATTATCATATTACCCATTTACTGGGTTGTGTAGGTCAGACAGGCAGTCACTCCATGTATAATACTGGTATTCAGCTGCATCCAGTTGGACTGGAAGCCGACCCAACATAGTTGGTCATATTACCCATTAACTGGGTTGTGGAGGTCAGACAGGCAGTCACTCCATGTATAATACTGGTATTCAGCTGCATCCGGTTGGACTGGAAACCGCCCCAACATAGTTGGGAAAAGGCTAGGCAGATGATGAGAACGCTCACAAAAAAATAAGATGTAACTTGATAGAGATATCCAAAAGTTGCGTTAGAACTTCATTCATGTTCGTTTGACTGTGGGCAACCCAAATATGCATACACTGCATTTGCGATTTATTTGCCAAAAATATAAACAAATATGCGTTAATGGAAAAATTACTTTAATTCCTACACAATCAAGTTCAGTTTACGCTACAACTTCAAAAACTTTTTCAATAGTGCTAGTCACTCTGAAATCAACTTAATTGCCATTACAATAAAGTTGATATTTCTTTAACTTGAAATAACATCAATTTGAAAAAATAGCTTGAATAGACTTTAGGTGCTCCACTTTGACGTTACGCCTAGTCGGGATACAAAGTCATTAGTGTAACAGACACAAAAGGTGTAAGTGGGTGACCATATTTTTTGTTATGACCGACTGGACAGTGTATTTTGTGACACTAATCTGTTTGAATTCCTAATTCCTAACCCTTAATAATGATGGGCAAAATAAAGCAAAATAAAAAACCGACAGAATCCGCAATATAGCAAAATAATAGACATGGCCGAGCAGATTCCACATCCCACCTATAGCCTTTTACCCAGAGCTGTAGGACCCCGTGTATGCATCCCGACAATAAAGTCACCGAAGATGATAGATGATGATTGCCGCTGTACATAAAGCTCTGGCCAAACTGAAGCAACTTCCGCGCGAGTACGGGACGGACGGGAATTCGGTCGCGCCGATAGTGTCAACTAACTTGTAATAATTATATTGGGTTCAAAACTAGCGCGAATAGGAACGTGACTTAGGGGCGACGCAGAATATCAATCTTATAGTTCTCAAAATAAAGTCGAAATTGAATAAACTTAATTGACTATCTGTCCACTTTTTTGCTCGCACGGACTAGTGAAAGATTAGTGAATTTCAACTTTATTTTAACTAGCACAAAGTTATATTTGCTTGGCATTGAAAACCGCGCTGCACTGCGAGATATCAAGTATGCCCTTAATCAAAAACAAAAGACGCACGCAGTAGCGTACTTCGTTCCGAGCGAGATTATCTGCAGTGTGGCCAGAGTTTGACTTACATCGTACTACAGCAGGTACCTACTTTATTCATTACTAGCTGCTCCCCGCGGTTTCACCCGCATAAGTTTCGACCCCGTGGGTATATTGGGATAAAAAGTATCCTATGTGTTAATCCTGATTATAAACTAAGTGGGTGTCAAACATCCAAATCCATTCAGTAGTTTTTGTGTGAAAGAGTAACAAACATCCATCCATACAAACTTTCGCGTTCATAATATTAGTACGATAATTTATACCTTTTTCCTTCTTCAGGTATGCTACTACTGCTGGATAGTTTCCGCTGCGACCCGTCATGCCCTCGGTTGGTGGATATGGTACCGTTCTCAGTACGAAGTCAGACTCCAGTTGCAAGAAAACGAAGAATGATCATAACACACATAAATAATTAAATTATTTTTTTAATAATAGTCATAATACGTACGCGAAATAAATAATGAAAGTGATTATGAAATATTCTTATTCTACAAAGTAGAGCTTTTATTAATAACTTTAAAAGTGGGACTAGGCTTGGTTTTTCAACAAAGTGTGAAAATGTGCTGAAAACGTCGAAGTATTTCATCAGTCACTAAAAAGCGTACGACTGTAAAATGTAAATGCTCATGAATATAAACGCCTGATTAAATAACATAGCACAGATATTTCCTCCTTCATTTTTTTCTTTCCTAGGTTTAGTCAGAAAAAAAACATTTCTATTATATTTCTTATAATTGCAAGCAATGCCGATGTCGACCATTCTGCCAATATCTAAAGTACTGGGTTACAGAGTGCAAAGTAAAAAGAAAAAAATGCATCTGAAGGCATAGTCGGAGTATTGAATTGGGCACACTTCGTCGATTGGCCATGTTATAGCGATTTCATACAAACTGTTAATGAATGACAGTTGTCATTGGAATATTCGGACAATTCGCACGCAACACATTGTGCTTATGGGTGCATGCAACGGGTTGAACGACATTGAGGTGGGAGTATTAAAAGTTAAGTTATGATAATTATATAGAACTTGTTTTTGTTAAAAAAAAAAACATAAAAAATTTGGGACTTTGACCTTCTATGTTTCCGTAACCAGAAGGTTCCCAGGTATAGCCCAGTACAAAAACAAAACATAATAACGGTAAGAACAAGTGACTCTCGGCTTGTAAACACGTTGACTGCCAGACAACAGACACAATAGAAAAAATTTATTGTTGGCGGTCACCGGTGACCGCGGTGGCTGTCAATGCCTTAAGGGTATTTTTACACCCGTTATACTTAGATAGATCTTTCACAACGATGGCACCAAAACTTTACTAAAAAAGTTTATCCAAATATAACAATGAATCCGTAGAGTAACCTGAGAGTTGACGAACTTTTCTAATTGATGAAAACTAATTAAAACTATGTTACTGGTGCATGACTAAGAATCAACGTTGTTTACCACAAGGAATATTGCAGCTAATTAACAATCCTCGTTCTCTACCCACAAATGACAGAAATTACAGCTACTCTCAATCTAAATATATATAACTCAAAGGTGACTGACCGACTGACATAGTGATCTATCAACGCACAGCCCAAACCACTGGACGGATCGGGCTGAAATTTGGCATGCAGGTAGATGTTATGACGTAGGCATCCGCTAAGAAAGGATTTTGATCAATTCTGATAAAATAGGGGATGAAAGTTTGTATGAAACTTTGTCAAACTATACTTTTTAACGCGAGCGAAGCCGCGGGCAAAAGCTAGTAGCTTATAAAGTTAATTTACTGATGTGACAAATGTGACCTTGTTTGTTCAGAAGGGTCAGGTGCGTAGTACTCTCAATCGATGTGCGAAGCAAAAGATTATGTAAGAATCGTAGCAAGTGGCGTAGAGGGCGTGAGTATGGTGGGGTTAGGCCCGTATGTAACATTTTGGCAGAATGTAGGTGGCACTTCTACTTACACCTCTGACAAGGTCTTTCGGGAATGCAGCCTCAATCAATGACGATGTCGCGAGATCCCGAGCCTGTTTTTCAAAATTTAATCTTGTGGGTAGACAATCTCGTTCTTGAAATCTCTTTCGAGATCCCGACCATATTGGTCGAGATTACGAACGAGATTTCGAGACTGAGCACGCGCGACTTAGCAACGGATTTATGTGACGTGACGTGGATTCACGTGTGGTTATTTGTGGCGTTATGTATGAGCAGTACAGGGATCTTTTCGAGATTCGATTAGCGTAGCAACCCTAATTGAAACTATATGTAAATGAAGCATCATTTACAAAATATTACACCAATACCCTAAGTACGTTTAGTTTTCTTAGTTTTTATATAAAAAAAACTTTTTTTTAGAAGGTAGGCAAAATCTTAGTCTGGAAATATCGAAATTGAAATCTCGCCCGGCAATTTGGCGAGATTTCGGTTTCCACACGGGCGATCTCGAGTTGCCAATCTCAACTACAACTTCAGACTGCATTCGCAGATCGAGGCCAATTCCCGTAATTAAAAACGTTCAAAATCTAGTCGCGATCTCATCTCAGCGACAATCAATGTCGTAAACTTGTGAAAAAATTAGAGGTTTTTTTGACAGATTGAGACTGAGAACAGACTGTGAACGTTCTATAAATTACGAGAATTGCCCCTCTGAAGTCCAAAACACAGTTTAATATAATTATTGAAAAGGATATCCTGTTTCATTTACAACAAGAAATTGGAAGAAAAAAATCAAAGAAGTAGGTAGACTTAAATAACATTTATTTTAAATTGATGAGTAGCCAAGTACTTATAGCAGCAAATACGATCAAAACTGATTGTCAAGAAATAAACTAATAAACAAACATTGCAAGTTAAATAAAAGCTTGTAAAAAGAAATATAAATCTAGATTCCAGACAATATTGAAGACTTTACTAAGTTTAGCTTATAATTTGTTGTGTTTTTACACATCTTTGGCAGCTAAGTACCAGATTTCCCCTCTTATTTTATGCGTTCTTGATGGAAGTGGCATCTCTAAGGAACTGGGGCCATCTTCTGATCTCGTTGTACAGCTTCCTGCCGGGACTCTCAGTGGCGATGAGTTGTCTATGTCCAACAATATGGTAGTTTTCAGTCAGGTGACCATGTTCCACGCCACAGCGGAGTAACGCCTTCAATGCTTCTAATGATGCTTCAGTTGGAGTGTCATCTGAAACATGGACAGTTTGCGGTGAATAAGCTTTGTACAGAGTTAAAGACCCATTTTTATTCGTTACGTGTTCTGAAAATCATAAGAGTAGTTCAGATAATTTTGATTTGCATTTGCTCTCAAAACGGTAAAGGAAAACATCGTGAGGAAACCCCTGCCCTTGCCCAAAAACCAAAAATCAGAAGACATGTAACATCTACCAACCCGCATTGAGCCACGTGATAGAATACAGCCCCCTCTCTCCTGAAGAGAGGAGGTCTGTGTCCCAGCTATGATGAACATTATAGGCTGTTTATGCATAAGACATTAAAAAAAAACTTTGAATGCTTGTGTACACCGTCAAATTGATATCCATAATCTTTTTTTGTGCATCAGGTAAATAATTAATTCGTGTTATGCCAACTCATAATGAATGATTACGGGTAAGAAGACGCAGATTCATTTTGTATATATATATTATAAGTATATATTAAAGTAATAGTATGTATGTGTATATAATCGATTTATGTATTTGTGTACCTAGTTTTAAGAGTTTTTTTTTATCACTGTCCCTCTAAACCAAAGCACCTGCCATCTAATCTCTTCACCACCCTTGGTTGACTGGTAGAGAATGCCTAAGTCCGCCTCTGTACCTTTTTGTGCGAAAAGTTTAAATAAATAAATAAATTCATAATGCCATAAACAGACTAAATCAAGTTATTAATAATGTTTCCAATTATCTTACGCGTTATCAGTCGTGAGCAGATGGCAACCATGTATATATATAATGATAGCATTCCTACGTCATCCCTTTGACTTTTACTTCCAGGCACTAACGTATAATTAACTTATTTAAAGTAAATCTCTCGTAGCGGTTGATTAAACTATTCTAAAGTGCCTTGCTTTAAACCTTATCAGATCATCACACCACCTTCGCCGTGGTCTACCTCGATAGCGATATCCTCCCTCAAGCGTGCAGTGAGTGACGATCTTTGCCCATTTCTCCTGGCGCGACTTGTTCGGTCCAATCCCACTTCAACCTGGCTGTTTTTCTCCAACATCCGTTACTAGAGTTGTGGAGCGCAGGGTGGTGTTTCTAAACCGGTCTATACGCTTGACATCTATTATGCTGCGCTCCATTGCCCATTGGCAAATCTGTTTTGGACTTCCGTTGTTCAGTAGTGATCAAGCAGAGATGAATTTTTCAAGTAAGTATTGGACAGTAACATAGTGATACTCACTGTTGTAGTTTCCAATGAAAGTGATGCCGATCGCTTTCTTGTTGTAGCCATAAGTATGTGCTCCGACGTGCAGCCAGCCAGCACCTTCGTACACCTTGCCGTTACCACCTATAACGAACCTGGAATTATAAGGAATTGTTATTTTTTTACCAACTAAAGATTCATAGACATGTGACATCTACCAACTTACACTGGGCCCGCGTGGTAGATTACGGCCCACTGCCTCTCACCGAAAGGAGGCCGGTGTCCCAGCAGTAGAAACGTTATAGGTTGATTATGGTATGTTATGTATAGAGTCTAAAAGGTTCTGGGTGCTATCCTCAAGGCCGAAACCCAATAAAACTTGAAACCTGGGTTCTATATGGAATTTCTCACAGCAGCCGGTATCTAGATGTATGTCTAGATTAAGGGACTTTAACACAACTGACGAAATCTGGGTGCGCAATACATAGGTAATTATTTTTATGTTATTTGCCTGTCACGTCAGGGAATACAGTTCTGCTGGTCTATTCTGTAAAAATATCACCGTGAAAACTTAGGTGACATGAGCTTGAAGTCAATAGTGTCAATCCCTTGAAGTCAAAAGCATCAATTGGAAAGTCCGCTCACTTCATAGCTACGTTTTCAGGGCGAGCGTTTTACAGAATATATACCAGCTGCAGTGCGATTCCGTAACCATCTCACCGTAAAAACTAAGGTGAAGTGAGCGTGGAGGAAGATGTCATTCCAAATAATGCTAGGGATTGACCACTACTGACAACTCATATCAAGCTCACTTCACTTGAGTTTTCACGTCGAGATTTTTACAGCAGTGCGATTCTGTAACTATCTCACCGTGAAAACTTAGGTGAAGTGAGCGTGGAGTGAGCTGTCATCCCAAATAATGCTAGGGATTGAAACTACTGACAAGCTCACTTCACTTGAGTTTTCACGGTGAGATTTTTACAGAATCGACCGGCAGAATATTGGATGAAGTAATTTTGTTACCGTCAATAGACAGTGGAAAGAGTGAACAACAGACACATGAGCATCTTTCATACCTCGGCCAAAAATAGCGTAAAAGAGTCCGTATGTTTTTATCAGCGAATAAAAGCTTCTGCCTCAAATTCTAGAACATTCAGTACTTAGATGCCCTACATTTAGTTTACCTCTCAGTTCACGTTACCAAACGCAATTTTCTCCATTATGTTGCCGTCCACCTGATGCTTGAGGTAAACTTTATTTTTAAAGTAATTTTGTCTACTACCTCGTTAAATTGAGTAACACGATGTAGCTTGCAGCCATTTTGTTTGGTTCCAATTTAGTTAAACTTTCACTGCACTATTTTAACACACTGTCAGTAGCAATGGGTTTGATTTTGACAGTTCAACAACATTCATTGCGTTATTTACGTTGTTGAGCTGACAATGTTTCCGAACACATGAAGCAATGGCTATCCTTCAAAATTATTCAGATTATGATTGCAAGTGTGTTATGAAATTAGGGTGCAGTTATTATAATTGAGTATTTTTCTGTTTTCCTTAATCAGGATCGAATAATATTTTCATTATTTCCTTGTTAATAACTCTTCACAAAACGAAAACAAAAAGCTACAACCATGGTGCATTTTCGGGGACTGTGAAAGTATGCATGTAGTTTTATACTATTCTGTTAAAAAATCGTTAATTTAATCTATGTTTTGTTAGAACCATAGATATCCGTGGTTAGAACTATCAAACTCTTTGCATGAGCAAGGAGTTCGATAGTTCTGTCCAAAAGAGAAAAGAAACGTGATACTGTAGTTCAATTATTTTTGTACTTTGCAAATCCGGAGTACCTACATTGAAGAAGAAGATGTGGGTATACTCACGAGGATCCAATATCCGCATAATTCAAGTTGTTGGTCTGTATATTTCTCACTATCTCCGCACACTTCTCATCAGTGCTGCATGTGCGTGTGACGGTATGCTGGATAATGACAAGGTCCACCGGCCTCGCAAGGTATTCAACTTGGAGCGGACTTAGGCCATCCCATTCTTTCTTAGTAACGACGCCACAGTCTAAAAAGAGATGGAAAATGTAGAATCTGAAGTAAGAAAATCTATTTTTGAAAATGAAAATGACAGGTTTAATATCGAGATCCGTACGTAGGTTTTAATAATTTATTTATTTTTAATTTTAATTTAATTTCTGATTGTAGTTTAATTTGATTTAAATTAGCAATATCATTGTTCATGTTTTTTTTTTTGCCAAATCAGCCTCCAGCTCGATCTCGCATGATTTGACCGAATCATGTGTTGAAGATTTTCCCCTACAAAGAATCACTCAACGTGCCTAATGAAGTTTTTGTTCTGTAGAAGCAATGAGTGGTCGAACTATTGTTTTTCGAAATTGGGACCGTGTCGAAATAATTAATTGTCGAAATTCAGAATGACACTCTAATAATAGACCTCCAGACCATATTTCGGCTACGGCAGCCAACCTCAGCGGACACTAGCCATCGACGCGGAAAATATTACAGAGCACAAGTGTGCACTATAATACTTTCCTAGCAGACACAGGTACACACATAATATATTATGTAAATTCACTAAGGGGCCTTCTGCGAGTGGACCCTGGTACGCCTTTCAAAGGTCTGGGACCCCAGGGTCCCGAGATATGTCAAAGACAATAAGAATAATGGAAGCAATAAATTAATAGTCTGATTGGAACTGTTTGCCAATATATTTTCTTAAGAGTAAATAACCCCGCATTGTATCTGAACTGCAGTAGACCATTCATGTGATTTTAAATGTCCGCTTATCATTTTAAATTCACAATATTATTATTTAAAATGATAAGCGGACATTTAAAATCACACAAATCATTAAATAATTTTAATTTAAGCTAAATACTTAGATCCTACATAAAATATAATAATACAAATAGACTTACCTCCATTTACAGCTACTAAAATAATAAAAAAGGCAAAAATATTACAAAATAACTTCATTTTGTATGTTTAAAATTTAAATACAACTTTACACTTCAAACTCTAGATAAACACTAAAGGAGCTGCGAGACCCAAGCAATGAACTTTATAAAGCAAAGAAGAATCCTCATGCCATCCCTTTCTTGCTCTATAGTGTGTAATAGAGACGCTGACAAGACTTAACTTTGTTGTTTGGCTGTTAATGAATCACACGCAGCAAAGATTTTTGTCCGGAGTGACATTCAGGTTCCGTACATTTAAAAATATATAATTATTAAGATAATTATTTTCTTTTTTTTTTCTTTTGAATCACTTAATTGTGATTTAATGCAAACTATTTGTATAATTTCACGTTATTAAGAATTTATAGATAAAGGAAAAGCAGCAAAGTAGTTTCATAATAACTTTAGCTAAGTATATATGGACTTAAATTAGGTCATACTCGCAAAAAACCGTTGTTGAATAGGTTGCTCACGTAAAAATTTTAATTTTACACGTTGTAGACCGAATTATCTAAATAACAGGAGCACAGAACCTTCACTCTTTTTCAAGCTTTTATTTTTTCATGTCAACATTATTTGAATGACACGCAACAGACACAATAGAAAACCTTCAGCTCAAAAGTTACTTGTGAACCGCCTCCGGGATAACAAAGAAATAAAGAAATGTTTTACAAAGGAAAGATGGAGCTAACGCTTTCATAATAATACTCTTATTTACTCAACGAAATAAACAGAAAATAAATCCCTGATGCCCGTAATCGTCAAATCGTTTTCAGATTTTTCTAACCCTGCTTAAATCTATTTCGGAACGAGGTTTCCCACTTTGACCCAATGTTCGACAATGAACATTTTAGATACCTATTTTATGCGTTCCAATCTCAATTTTAGAGACAATTCCAACCGCTGGTTGATCTGCAGTAACTGGGTTTTTTTATAGTATTAAGTAACAGCAAAAATACAAGGACGAAAATGTTATCAAAATATTTAATTTAGATATCTATATTAATAATAAAAAAGCTAAAGACTTTGTTTGAACGCACTAATCTCTGGAACTTCTTTCTGCATTTGGTAGCCTTATTCACGAGGAATATATGGTATTTAACATCACGCTAGGACTAACAGGAGCTCAGCAAAAAGAAAACAGGTCAGAAAGAACGCTAAGCGAAAATGTAGTAGTAGCGACGACGGGGAGTTTTATAAAAATGTGGCTGTTATTTTAGTATAGGCATTGTGTATCTTACGACTTCCACTCGAACGAAGTCCCGGGCGGAAGCTAGTAATAAATAAAGGACTTTTAACAACACCGAAATAAATGTTTATTTTGTTCGTATTTTGTTTTGACTGCGGACCCCTAATACCTGGAACACATATTGATTTCCAGCAAAGTTTATAAGGAACCGGGGATTCCTCCACATACTATAAACATTATTTTATCTCAAAAAATACTCGTCATGCTTTCATAAAAAATAAGGTTACAACATTTAGCTATTAGATAAAAAAAGATAAAACCGGTACTTACTCATTCGTCATTCGGCTATTTTACGAGTAATTTGAACCTTAGTTCATTGTGATTAAAGTCACACAATTGCATCTTTGTGAATTATTGTTGCAACTACAATACAGAATGCTATCTCACGATGCGGGACCTGTCATTGTTTTCTCATACTGTCCTCAGACTTTTATTTTAAGCGAGACCATACATACTCGTAGATGTCCGATGCGCGAGACCAATGTTAGTAGGGCCGTATCCGGATCCTAAGGTTAAAACAAGTTTCATTGGTAGCACGGTGACGCCTCGGCAGCCGCTGTTTACTAAACTGTTATGACAATTCTAACAATGCCCTGTGACAGCTAACTTGCGCTCAGTTGTGCCAAATTCAGACACGAATGTTGTGAAGCCCGATACGGCAACGGCGGAATACAAATAAAAGAAGTGGTTTAGAGTATGTAACAATTCACAGCAACGCGACTTGTAGAGCGGCGGGCTGAAAAAGGAGATGCGCGCGCGTGTCGCCATACGCAAGTCGCGTCTATAATTATAGATAATTTTTAACTTAGATAATTTTTTACTCAGTAGTGTCAGGTTTTACATTTTCAATCATTTTTCAGAATGTGGCGTCGTAGTAACGACGCTTCGTTACAAAGCTAGAATGGGACGGCCTAACTCAAATCCATGCAGAACATCTTGCGAGGCCGGTGTACTTGATCAGGGAGCCTGCCGTTTTGCCAAAATTATTTTATTAGCTTTCTTTTTTTGGGCCCACTGTATTGTAGCGTCTATTAATTTTATTTATTTTTTTAACGTTGCCCCACACTAGGAATTTTTCCTGTGTCGTGGGTGCGTTTACAGACATATAAACTCACATACACAAACAGCCACTAATCTACTAATTGTAGGTAATACAAATATTTGTTCCGTGCGGGAATCGAACCCGCGACACGCAGTGCAGCAGTCAATCGCTTAACCACTGCGCCAACCGTGCCGTCAATTGTATTGTACTTAAAAAAAACGTAACCGATTTATCATTTAAAATGGTCGATTTTTTCAATAAAGTCCAACTGGAATCACGAAATCGTAAAAGAAAATGTTTTGATAATGCACTCAATTGATTCAATTCCAGATATTATGGTCGTCAATGTCATAAATGCATGTATTGAAACGTTTTAACGATTTTAAGAAGAAAAAACAATATATATACCTAATTACTACAGTTGAGTTCGATGTGGTACATAACCGAATCTGTTTCATTAAGTAAAAAAATGTACCATTGACGCTGCAGCTGGTCCTCCTGTGTTTAATCCCATTTTTAAGTTAGCTTACTCTCGCGTAAAGAATGTAGTTTAAGAATCGACATGAAACGGATTGTAGTTTTTTGTTGGTTGTCAGTTTGACTCTAGTGATGTTACTCAGTCGGGATCCTGCCGTTTTGACTAAAAGATTTTGCCAAAATTTCACTACCCAAACAAATAGCAACCTTTTTTATACCAATGCAATGTTTGGAATGATTTTAGTACGCACATTGTCATTGGGTCAAATTTTTACTTGGCAGAATATAATCAAGAATAATGTCATTTAGGCATTTCTTTAATCAAATGATATATTACAGCAAATAATCTTTAGACAGTAAACGTTTGGTCAAATGCTTTGTTAAGGCAAAAAATATAAAAGCAAAAATAAGATTTTTTGGGAATTTTATAATAAAAAAATGCAATTTTATCTTAATATAATAATTTATTTAATACATAATATTTGTAACTTACAATTTTTTTTTTTTTGCAGGTGACATTAGCAATTTAATTTCGGAGAATTCAGACTTGTGTTGCAGAATTCGATTAATTCTGTCGTTTTTATCCTTATATGTATATATTTTACTTTTGTTGTGGTGGTTCACCTAACTAGTAGTAGTAGTAGTAACCGAACTAGTTAGACGAGATTAATTAAAAAAAAATGGTTAGGTTAGGTTAAAACTGTGACCTCATACGCACGAGCCGAGCGAGTGAAGCGAGCGGTGCCGCGGCAGCGGCCGGCGAATGCCAGAAACGATTATATAGAAAAAAAATATGGGATAAAAAACAGGCTACCCGAAACTGAACTAGTTAGACGAGATTAATTATTTAAAAAAAAAATCTACTCCTGAAAAAAAAATTATACTGCCAGAATAGTTAACATTAATATTATTTGCTTAGAATTTGTCCCAAGTGGAAAAAACACCCTCGTAATAAAACGTCTTCAAAGTTAGAAATGGTAAATTGATACTAAATATTTGACAGATTTTATTTTGCATAAAATGAGTTATTCTAACTTAAATATTTGTCTAAATAAAAATTGGTAAAAGTACTAGTTGGTAAACAAGTCATTGTTTAAACGTTCACTTGCCAAACAAGAGATTTTTTGCTAAGTAATTTGGCAAATGAAATTATGCGGAAAAATTTTTGGGAAGTGATAATTTGGCAATTTATTTTCGGTGAAACAAGGGAGACCCGTTTTTGACTTTTATCTTTTGTACGTACTGTTAAAACCTGGTTCCGGATTAGGTTTTTAAAAAAAGAAATCACTTTATGCTAAATATAAACTTGTATTAAAATGAGACACAAGTGCAAGATACAAGTGCATAGTAGGATGGTTGGGAGACGACTGACAGCTGGTCAGGACTATGAGGAGGGGGAGAGAGGAATGAGAGGATGCTGCTTGAGCAGCAAAAATACAGCATAGACTGCTGAGTAGGCCGGACAGGGATGAAAGATGTAACAGTACGCAAGGTCGACTGATCTGCGGGGTATTTGTCTCCTGTGGGAATCGGACCCACGTCCTCGTGATCAGCAGTCTGACACTTGGATCACAAGACCATAATAAAGATAATTTAGTAATTTGTATGTAAAAAGAATTTTATAAATAAATAAACGTTGAAAGTACTAATTAATTTATTGTTTTCCTAATTTTTTGGCACTTGTTTCAATCTTTGGCAGCTGAGTACCGTCTTTCCCCTCATAATTTATGCGTTCTTGATAGAAGTGGCATCCCTAAGAAACTGGGGCCATCTTCTGATTTCGTTGTACAGCTTCCTGCCGGGACTCTGAGTGGCGATGAGTTGTTTAAGTCCAACAATATGGTAGTTTTCAGTCAGGTGACCATGTTCCACGCCACAGCGAAGTAACGCCTTCAATGCTTCTAATGATGCTTCAGTTGGAGTGTCATCTGAAATATGGACAGTTTACGGTTTATAAGCTCTGTAGAGTATTTTGTTGAGTTACTTTTTTATAGCATCCTGAATGCTATATCAAGGTGGGACAGTCTCATACGGGGACATTTTACCTATTGTGGTAAGTGTAGTAATTTTTTTTTTTTTAGGTGCGTCGTCTTTTCATATTATTATTATATACTTAATGTTTTCAAAATATTTTAAAAGAGTAGCGATGTAGTTTCTTGCCCATTCTTCTCCATACGAAAACTTCCATTTGGAAGGGGCTAGAATCAATTATACGCTTACATCCTACTGTGGCGTAATAATAAATATAGTTTGATTCTCTGGAAGTTAGTGTATGGTACTAACACTAGTTTGTAGGTCGTTTGTATACTAACCAAATAGACGTTATGGTCGGGAATAAAAGATTTTCATTTATTTTAAAGACCCTTCTTGGTTCGTGAGTCTTCTGAAATGAGATTAGTACCTATGGAGATAATTTTTATGATTGGCGTCATTTGCATGAGACATCAAAAAAGAACCTTGCATGCACAATACAGCATCAAATTGATATCTATAATCTTGTGTTGTTCATCAGAAAAAATAATTAATTTATGTTATGCCACCTCATAATGAATGATTATACCCTGTCCATTAGGCAAACCGTTATTTGACAGATGGAACTAGTGATTGCAGCAACACACAATACTTAAATAGGAATTATAATGTATTTAAGAAGCCAAAATAAAATAATTCATTATGGCAATTTAAAGATTAATTTTATCACGCATTTTAAAGTTAACTTTTACGTCATCTGGAATATGTACGTTCAGACAGCTGTCAAAAATCGGTTAACCTAATGGTCAGGGTATAAGAGTAAAAAGACGCAGATTCATAATGCCATAAACAGACTAAAGCAAATAATCAATATTGTATCCATTGATCCACGCATTAACAGTGACCAGCAGATGGTAACCCTGTCTATATAATTATATCTATGATAGGATCGTCATTCCTTTGACTTTCACTTCCAGGCACCAACTTATACTTAACTTATTTAAAGTAAATCTCTCGTAGCGGTTGATTAAACTATTCTAAAGTGCCCCTTAATAGTTAATACGAATAAAACTTATGACTTGAAACTTCAGTCTTTTGTAAAATGGTACTAATAGGTACCATATTACAACTCCACGAACTTTCAGTTCTCATTCTAGTTGCAATTTAAATTACCACGTCGAGTGAACATGTTCCTGCATTAAAATTTATGGTTTTCATTTATAAGCGCGGACGTTGAAAATGCTTGCTCGTTTTGTACGTTTCGTATCGTTTATTAACAAAATAAATCTAGAACTTGATGAAGTAGAACAAACAGAACATAATATTTTCATAAATTATGCAATTTCATCAGCGTTAACTTGTGTTTAAGGTAGCTGGAAAAAGCGCCTGCAATTAAATAGACCAATAAATCTGGAGAACAAAATAGCAAGGCGGAGTTTTACTTTGTTAACCTAAACTTTACAAATTATATCTTTTTATCATAGCTGGTAGCAGCTGGATGATGGCAGCTGGAGCAATGGCGTGCAATAGTAGAGGCCTATGTCCAGCAGTGGACTGCTATAGGCTGATGATGATGATGATGGTCATGGGTCGATGATAATTGGTATCTAAAAACCCCCAAAAGTAGGAGCTTTTTAATAGGTTACACCTAGTGTGGCTTTTATTGTCTTGCTTTTATCTGTGCCCTTATTCCAATGTATTTAAGAGCGTTAGCGCCAAATCCGCGGCACCGAGTTTAGGTAATTGCAGTGATCTTTGCAATCACACAGATGCGCGCGTGTCTGTGTGCGTACAGCTAATGCGCTCTCCGTCATTATAGTCAAACTAACCCGTGTTGATCCGTTTAGTTATGTTTAATAACTAGTTCTCACCTAACTTTTTAGAACAAAATATTTCCTACAATAATTAATAATTCACACTTTCGTTAGATACGTTTTATGAGAAGATTAAATGGTTTGAAAAGTACGCTTTTTGGGTCAAACAGCCAAAATCGGCGTTAACGCTCTTAAGGTCGGTGCAACAGGTCTCTTTCTTCCATACTTCTCTATTAGTCGTCATCTAGCTAGTCACCAGCTCTCCAGCCTAGCCATATAGGTACACACAGTCCATCCAGCGTTTCTTTGGTCTTCCCCTACTCTTATAGCCATCCACATTAATACTCAAAACTTTCCTCACAACATTTTCCTCTTTGCTCCGCATCACATGCCCATACCCCGACAACCAATTTCCGAGCTATAAAGGGTGGCAAAGACAACAATAAAAAAAAAATAACCAACGAAAATGTCAAAACACCCTGGGTTGACATTTTCGTTGGTTATGTTTTTATTCGGTTCAGATTCATGTACTGAATCCATGGTCGATGTCCCATCGACGCGCAAACTGTCACCCTGTACAGCGTATTACTCCAAAAAAATTTAGAAATCAGTGATGAATTTTTCAAACAAGTTTTTTACAGTAAGTTAACGATACTCACTGTTGTAATTTCCAATGAAAGTGACGCCGATCGCTTTCTTGTTGTAGCCATCAGTATGTGCTCCGACGTGCAGCCAGCCAGGACCTTCGTACACCTTGCCGTTACCACCTATAACGAACCTGGAATTATAAGGAATTGTTGGTTAAATCTCACCGTGAACACTAAGGTGAACTGAGCTGTCATTCCACCTGATACAATCTGTCAAATTTCTTTAATAGAATTTTAACTTTATCGCTAATGCATTAGGTTCATTTTTGATTGGGAAAATTTGACAGTTTCGGGTAGCTTGGTGTGCTGTCGTCTGTACTTAGATGCCCTACATTTAGTTTACCTCTCAGTTCGCGTTACCAAACGCAATTTTCTCCATTAGGTGGCCGTCCACCTGATGCTTGAGGTAAACTTTATTTTTAAAGTAATTTTGTCCACTACCTCGTTAAATTGCGTAACATGATGTAGCTTGCAGCCATTTTGCTTGGTTCCTGTTTAATTAAGGTTTCACTGCACTATTTTTTGTGAGGCACATATACCTGTGGGGTAATAGCGTATCACACTATCAGTAGAAATGGCTTCCATTTTGACAGTTCAACAACATTCATTGCGTTATTTACGTTATTGGACTGAGAATTGTTTCGAACATATGAAGCAATGGATTAGCAATATTGTTCAGAATTATTCACATTGTGATTGGAAGTTTGTTACGCATTTAGGGTACAGTTATTATAATTGCGTATTTTTCTGTCTTTTTACCTTAATCAGGATCGAATAAACTGTGCATTCATTCCTTTTTATTCATTCTCCCGACGATAAAACAATTGCTACGAGTAGAACCACGGTACATTTTGGGATCTGTGGAAGCACGACTATGTGCGAGTATTCTTAGCATACTATTCTCTACTAAATAATCGTTGGGGGAGACTGTGCAGTATGAACTTGTAGTGCCCAAAAGAGACGAGACACGTGATACTGTAGGTCAGTAATGATTAGCATACAGATCCAGAGTACGTACGTAAGTGAAGTGGGTATACTCACGAAGATCCAATATCCGCATAATTCAAGTGATCCATTTGATTGGTCTGTATATTTCTCACTATTTCCGCACACTCCTCATCAGTGCTGCATGTGGGTGTGACAGTATGCTGGACGATGACCAGGTCCACCGGCCTCCCAAGGTATTCAACTTGGAGTGGTCTCAGGCCATCCCATTCTCGCCTCGTAACGACTCCACAGTCTGAAAAGAGATGGAAAATTTTGAACATAAACTAAGAAAATCTGTGTTTAATATGAAAGATAGGCATGTTTAATAGCGACGGCCGACCGTTCCGATTTCTAGTTGTAATCGAATTTGATTTGAACTAGCAACATCATCATTTTTTTTTTTTTATGTTAAATGGGCCTATTCTTGATCTCGATCTCATCAGATGGAAACCGATGGACAAGGACCACGGCGGCACGAGCATGCCCAGAAAATACCTACCGAAAATAAATACCTACCATATATTCTGTAAAAAAGTCAACGTGAAAATGTAAGTTAGGTGAGCTTGAAGCGAGCTGTCAATAGTGTCTATCCCTGGTCAGTGGTCTTCCTAATAGCAACAGGGATGCCTACTGTTAACATTAGGATGTCGGTGACGCGATCCTATAACATTTTCCCCTACCAAAAAACGCTCAACGCGCCTAATGAAGTTTTCACTTCAATAATAGTCCTCCAGACCATATTTCGGCCACCGCCACGGCTATTTAAACGGAAACTTTCTATCGACGCGGGAGATATTATAGTGCACAACTTAGTATGAGCGCAGAACCAGGTACACACTAACGCACACACGCAGAAACTAAGCCTTTGTCCAGTAGTGGACGTCTTTCGGCTGAAATAATGAGGCAGAAACTACAGATGGACACCTTTTACGATTATTACCCTTTGAATAATAAAAATACCCGTGTTCCTTCAGTTGCCTGTGCCAGGGGCCACGGTAACTCTTTCGAACAACCCGCGACCCTGGCAGGCATCGGCCCTAGCGGACCCCATCAGTTAGTGCTGACATCTCTTTGAGGCGCGCGTGGAACACAACGCGTCGTCGATCCGGGACTGGTCCTTGCCGGATGGTGAGCTATCCATTGCTCGCCGTCCGCAAGCCCACGCCTACGGTGGCCGGGAATCGGCTCTCAATTCCCGACGCCCAGGGCGTCTCCTGCTGCAGCTAGGGGCGTGAGTTCGAAAAAATTGTCTCTCCCTCACGCGCTCCGCCTCCTCCTTCGCGAGCATTACTGCTTCGCAGAAGGAAGTGACGGATTCCCATGCTCTCTCGCTCAGTGCCATGGCCTGGACCAGGGCCAGACGCGAGAGATCGCCACCGCCGATCACCGCCATGAAGACGCCCAAGCCGGGCAGACCTCCATCGTATGCTCCACCGTTTCCTCTGGGCGATCCACACAATGGTGACAACCTGCATTTCCTCCCGCCTCATCAGGAACCTCCCGAAGCAACCGTGTTCGGTGAGGACCTGGGTCAGGCGGAAGGTGAGGGCACCGTGGCGCCTCTCCAGCCACTCCTAAAAGAGGGGACTTATCGCTAAAATAGACGTACCTCCATATACAGCTACTAAAATAATAAAAAACGCAAAAATACTACAAAATAACTTCATTTTGTATCTTTAAATGCCACTTTACACTTCACACTCTAGATAAACACTAAAGGAGCTGCGAGACCCAAGCAATTAACTTTATAAAGCAAAGAAGAAACCTAATGCCATCCCTTTCTTGCTCTACAGTGTGTAATAGAGACGCGGACAAGACTTAACTTTGTTGTTTGGCTGTTAATGAATCACACGCAGCAAAGATTTTTGTCCGGAGTGACATTCAGGTTCCGCACATTTAAAAATATATAATTATTAAGATAATTATTTAGTTTTTTTTTTCTTTTGAATCACTTAATTGTGATTTAATGCAAACTATTTGTATAATTTCACGTTATTAAGAATTTATAGATAAAGGAAAAGCAGCAAAGTCGTTTCATAATAACTTTAGGACTTAAATTAGGTCATACTCGCAAAAAACCGATGTTGAATAGGTTGCTCACGTAAAAATGTTAATTTTACACGTTGTAGACCGTATTATCTAAATAACAGGAGCACAGAACCTTCACTCTTTTTCAAGCTTTTATTTTTTCATGTCAACATTATTTGAATGACACGCAACAGACACAATAGAAAATCTTCAGCTCAAAAGTTACTTGTGAACCGCCTCCGGGATAACAAAGAAATAAAGAAATGTTTTACAAAGGAAAGATGGAGCTAACGCTTTCATAATAATACTCTTATTTACTCAACGAAATAAACAGAAAATAAATCCCTGATGCCCGTAATCGTCAAATCGTTTTCAGATTTTTCTAACCCTGCTTAAATCTATTTCGGAACGAGGTTTCCCACTTTGACCCAATGTTCGACAATGAACATTTTAGATACCTATTTTATGCGTTCCAATCTCAATTTTAGAGACAATTCCAACGCTGGGTGATCTGCAGTAACTGGGTTTTTTTATAGTATTAAGTAACAGCAAAAATACAAGGACGAAAATGTTATCAAAATATTTAATTTAGATATCTATACTATACTAATAAAAAAGCTAAAGACTTAGTTTGTTTGAACGCACTAATCTCTGGAACTTCTTTCTGCATTTGGTAGCCTTATTCACAAGGAATATATGGTATTTAACATCACGCTAGGACTAACAGGAGCTCAGCAAAAAGAAAACAGGTCAGAAAGAACGCTAAGCGAAAATGTAGTAGTAGCGACGACGGGGAGTTTTATAAAAATGTGGCTGTTATTTTAGTATAGGCATTGTGTATCTTACGACTTCCACTCGAACGAAGTCCCGGGCGGAAGCTAGTAATAAATAAAGGACTTTTAACAACACCGAAATAAATGTTTATTTTGTTCGTATTTTGTTTTGACTGCGGACCCCTAATACCTGGAACACATATTGATTTCCAGCAAAGTTTATAAGGAACCGGGGATTCCTCCACATACTATAAACATTATTTTATCTCAAAAAATACTCGTCATGCTTTCATAAAAAATAAGGTTATGACATTTAGCTATTAGATAAAAAAAGATAAAAACCGGTACTTACTCATTCGTCATTCGGCTATTTTACGAGTAATTTGAACCTTAGTTCATTGTGATTAAAGTCACACAATTGCATCTTTGTGAATTATTGTTGCAACTAGAATACAGAATGCTATCTCACGATGCGTCATTGTTTTCTCATACTCTCCTCAGATTATTATTTTAAGCGAGACCATACATACTCGTAGATGTCCGATGCGCGAGACCAATTTTAGTAGGGCCGTATCCGGATCCTGAGGTTGAAACGAGTTTGTTAGCACGGCGACGCGACCCGACGCCTCGGCAGCCGCTGTTTACTTATGGAAACTGTTATGACAATTCTAACAATGCCCTGTGACAGCTAACTTGCGCTCAGTTGTGCCAAATTCAGACACGAATGTTGTGAAGCCCGGCACGGCACCGGCGGAAAACAAATAAAAGAAGTGGTTTAGAGCATGCAACGATTCACAGCAACGCGACTTGTAGAGCGACGGACTGGAAAAGGAGATGGGCGCGCGTGTCGCCATACGCAAGTAGCGTCTATAATTTTAAATGTAGATAATTTTTTACTCAGTAGTGTCACGTTTTACATTTTCTATTGTTTTTTCAGAATGTAGCGTCGTTACTAAGCGAGAATGGGACGGCCTAACTCAACTCCATGCAGAACATCTTGCGAGGCCGGTGTACTTGATCAGGGAGCCTGCCGTTTTGCCAAAATTATTTTGACAAAAGGAGATAGCTTTTTTTGGGACCATTGTATTGTAACGTCTATTAATTGTATTATACTTAAAAAAAAAATATCATTTAAAATGGTCGATTTTTTCAATAAAGTCCAACTGGAATCACGAAATCGTAAAAGAAAATGTTTTGATAATGCATTCAATTGATTCAATTCCAGATATGGTCGTCAATATCATAAATGCATGTATTGAAACATTTTTAACGATTTTAAGAAGAAAAAACAATATAATTACAGTTCGATGTGGTACTTAACCGAATCTGTTTCATTAAGTAAAAAAATGTACCATCGATGCTGCAGCTGGTCCTCCTGTGTTTAATCCCATTTTTAAGTTTGCTTACTCTCGCGTAAGAATCGACTTGAATCGGATTGTAGTTTTTTGTTGCTTGTCAGTTTGACTCTAGTGATGTTACTCAGTCGGGATCCTGCCGATTTTGCCAAAATTTCACTACCCAAACAAATAGCAACCATTTTTATACCAATGCAATGTTCGGAATGATTTTAGTACGCACATTGTCATTGGGTCAAATTTTTACTTGGCAGAATATTATCAAGAATAATGTCATTTGGGCATTTGGTCTTTAATCAAATGATATATTACAGCAAATAATCTTTAGACAGTAAATGTTTGGTCAAATGATTTGTATTGCAAAAAAATATAAAGGCAAAAATAAGAGTTTTTGGGAATTTTATAATAAAAAAATGCAATTTTATCTTAATATAATAATTTATAACTTTAATATTTGAAACTTACAATTTTTTTTTGCAGTGGACATTAGCAATTTAATTTCGTAGAATTCAGACTTGCGTTCCAGAATTCGATTAATTCTGTCGTTTTTATCCATATATAAATTTATAATAAATTACCATCTGGCTTGAGAATGTTACCAAATAATAAATTCAAATGTAAAATGTTTACTTGGCTCTTAGACATGTGTTTTTATTCTGTTAATGAATATTTAAATCATACTTTTTGACATTGTAATTAATATTCTATGCTATTAGTGTTTTGACATTATAATCAATACTTTGTCACTAGAACTCATATTTTTGACATGCAAATTTTTTTTTTTTTTTTTTTTTTCCTTTTTTTGTCTTGTCTTGTTTTGTATTTTATGTTTGACAAAATAATTAATATTTTGACATTACAATTAATCCTATACAATTAATCCAAATTAATATTACTGTATCAAGTTAAATTCAAAACAATTATATTTATTTAATTTAACTTTTATTGTAATGTCTACGATTTGCATGCACTTAGCTTATTTAATTTTTCTACACCAGCAATGGTAGTATATGTGAATCAATGTTTAATTTAAGATCTCAATGTACCATATACTTAGAAATAAATATTATTATTATTATGTATATCTTTTTCTTTTGTTGTGGCGGTTCACCTAACTAGTAGTAGTAGTAGTAACCGAACTAGTTAGACGAGGTAAATGAAAAAAAAGGTTAGGTTAGGTTAAAACTGTGACCTCACGTGTGACGCACGAGCCGAGCGAGTGAAGCGAGCGGTGCCGCGGCAGCGGCCGGCGAATGCCGGAAACGACCAGATTATATAGAAAAAAAATATGGAAAAAAAACAGGCTACCCGAAACTGAACTAGTTAGATAAAAGAGATAAAAGATAAAAGATAATTTTATTTTGCAAATATGGGTAAGATATAACGATGACAAAAAAAACATATAATAGTACAGCCATATTTTACCACGTAGGCATGCAAAAGATTTAACATAGACTTATAACTAAATACAATTTTAAAATATTACATACAAAACACATTTTTTTAAAATATTAATAAATTAATCATACATGATTAACTAGCTTAAGAACGACATACATCATGATTAACTAGCTTTAGACGAGATTAATTATTAAAAAAAAATGCTACTACTGAAAAAAACTATACTACCAGAATAGTTAATATTAAATATTAATATTATTTGTTTAGAATTTGTCCCAAGTGGAAAAAACACCCTCGTAATAAAACGTCTTCAAAGTTAGAAATGGTAAATTGATACTATATATTTGGCAGATTTTATTTTGCATAAAATGAGTTATTCTAACTTAAATATTTGACTACATAAAAATAGGTAAAAGTACTAGTTGGTAAACAAGTCATTGTTTAAACGTTCAAAAAAACTTGCCAAACAAGAGATTTTTTGCTAAGTAATAATTTGGCAAATGAAATTATGCGGAAAAATTTTTGGGAAGTGATAATTTGGCAATTTATTTTCGATGAAACAAGGGAGACCCGTTTTTGACTTTTATCTTTTGTACGTACTGTTATAACCTGGTTCCGGATTAGGTTTTTAAAAAAAGAAATCACTTTATGCTAAATATAAACTTGTATTAAAATGAGACACGAGTGCGAGATACAAGTGCATAGTAGGATGGTTGGGAGACGACTGACTGCTGGACTGTGAGGAGGGGGAGAGAGGAATGAGAGGATGCTGCTTCAGCAGCAAAAATACAACATAGACTGCTGAGTAGGCCGGACAGGGATGAAAGATGTAACAGTACGCAAGGTCGATTGATCTGCGGGGTATTTGTCTCCTGTGGGAATCGAACACACGTCCTCGTGATCAGCGGTCTGACACTTGGATCACAAGACCATAATAAAGATAATTTAGTCATTTGTATGTAAAAAGAATTTTATAAATAAATAACTGTAAACGTGGAAAGTACTAATTAATTTATTGCTTTCCTAATTTTTTGGCACTTGTTTCAATCTTTGGCAGCTGAGCACCGTCTTTCCCCTCATAATTTATGCGTTCTTGATAGAAGTGGCATCCCTAAGGAACTGGGGCCATCTTCTGATTTCGTTGTACAGCTTCCTGCCGGGACTCTGAGTGGCGATGAGTTGTTTAAGTCCAACAATATGGTAGTTTTCAGTCAGGTGACCATGTTCCACGCCACAGCGGAGTAACGCCTTCAATGCTTCTAATGATGCTTCAGTTGGAGTGTCATCTGAAATATGGACAGTTTACGGTTTATAAGCTCTGTAGAGTATTTTTTTGTGTTACTTTTTTATAGCATCCTGAATGCTATATCAAGGTGGGACAGTCTCATACGGGGACATTTTACCTATTGTGGTAAGTGTAGTAATTTTATTTTTTTTAGGTGCGTCGTCTTTTCATATTATTATTATATAATTAATGTTTTCAAAATATTCTAAAATATTTTAAAAGAGTAGCGATGTTGTTTCTTGCCCATTCTTCTCCATACGAAAACTTCCATTTGGAAGGGGCTAGAATCAATTATACGCTTACATCCTACTGTGGCGTAATAATAAATATAGTTTGATTCTCTGGAAGTTAGTGTATGGTACTAACACTAGTTTGTAGGTCATTTGTATACTAACCAAATAGACGTTATGGTCGGGAATAAAAGATTTTCATTTATTTTAAAGACCCTTCTTGGTTCGTGAGTGTTCTGAAATGAGATTAGTACCTATGGAGATAATTTTTATGATTGGCGTCATTTGCATGAGATATCAAAAAAGAACCTTGCATGCACAATACAGCATCAAATTAATATCTATAATCTTGTGTTGTTCATCAGAAAAAATAATTAATTTATGTTATGCCACCTCATAATGAATGATTATACCCTGTCCATTAGGTAAACCGTTTTTTGACAAATGGAACTAGTGATTGCAGCAACACACAATACTTAAATAGGAATTATAATGTATTTAAGAAGCCAAAATAAGATAATTCAATAAGGCAATTTATAGATTTATTTTATCACGCATTTTAAAGTTAACTTTTACGTCATCTGGAATATGTACGTTCAGACAGCTGTCAAAAATCGGTTAACCTAATGGTCAGGGTATAAGAGTAAAAAGACGCAGATTCATAATGCCATAAACAGACTAAAGCAAATAATCAATATTGTATCCATTGATCTACGCATTGTGACAGGCAGATGGTAACCCTGTCTATATAATTATATCTATGATAGGATCGTCATTCCTTTGACTTTCACTTCCAGGCATTTATACTTAACTTATTTAAAGTAAATCTCTCGTAGCGGTTGATTAAACCATTCTAAAGTGCCCCTTAATAGTTAATACGAATAAAACTTATGACTTGAAACTTCAGTCTTTTGTAAAATGGTACTAATAGGTACCATATTACAACTCCACGAACTTTCAGTTCTCATTCTAGTTGCAATTTAAATTACCACGTCGAGTGAACATGCTCGTGCATTAAAATTTATGATTTTCATTTATAAGCGCGGACGTTGAAAATGCTTGCTCGTTTTGTACGTTTCGTATCGTTTATTAACAAAATAAATCTAGAACTTGATGAAGTGGAACAAACAGAACATAATATTTTCATAAATTATGCAATTTCATCAGCGTTAAATTGTGTTTAAGGTAGCTGGAAAAAGCGCCTGCAATTAAATAGACCAATAAATCTGGAGAACAAAATAGCAAGGCGGAGTTTTACTTTGTTAACCTAAACTTTACAATTATATCTTTTTATCATAGCTGGTAGCAGCTGGATGACAGTTGCCGAAAATCGAGTTGAATGGCGTGCAGTAGGAGAGGCCTATGTCCAGCAGTGGACTGCTATAGGCTGATGATGATGATGATGGTCATGGGTCGATGATAATTGGTATCTAAAAACCCTCAAAGGTAGGAGCTTTTTAATAGGTTACACCTAGTGTGGCTTTTATTGTCTTGCTTTTATCTGTGCCCTTATTCCAATGTATTTAAGAGCGTTAACGCCAAATCTGTGGCACCAAGTTTATGTAATTGCAGTGATCTTTGCACTCACTCAGATGCGCGCGTGGCTGTGTGCGTACAGTTAGTGCGCTCTCCGTCATTATAGTCAAACTAACCCATATTGATCCGTTTAGTTATATTTAATAACTAGTTCTCACCTAACTTTTTAGAACGAAATATTTCCAACAATAATTAGTAATTCACACTTTCGTTACATACGTTTTATGAGGAGATTAAATGGTTTGAAAAGTACGCTTTTTGGGTCAAACAGCCAAAATCGGCGTTAACGCTCTTAAGGTCGGTGCAACATGTCTCTTTCTTCCATACTTTTCTATTAGTCGTCACCTAGCTATTCACCAGCTCTCTAGCCTAGCCATATAGGTACACACAGTCCATCCAGCGTTTCTTTGGTATTCCCCTACTCTTATAGCCATCCACATTAATACTCAAAACTTTCCTCACAACATTTTCCTCTTTGCTCCGCATCACATGCCCATACCCCGACAGCCAATTTCCAAGCTATAAAGGGTGGCAAAGACAACAATTTAAAAAAAATAACCAACGAAAATTTCAAAACACTCTGGGTTGACATTTTCGTTGGCTATTTTTTTATTCGGTTCAGATTCATGTACTGAATCCACGGTCGATGTCCCATCATCGACGCGCAAACTGTCACCCTGTACAGCGTATTACACTCCAAAAAAAATTAGAAATCAGTGCTGAATTTTTCAAACAAGTTTTTTACAGTAAGTTAACGATACTCACTGTTGTAATTTCCAATGAAAGTGACGCCGATCGCTTTCTTGTTGTAGCCATAAGTATGTGCTCCGACGTGCAGCCAGCCAGCACCTTCGTACACCTTGCCGTTACCACCTATAACGAACCTGGAATTATAAGGAATTGTTGGTTAAATCTCACCGTGAACATTACACTAAGGCAGCTATACTCTAAGTGTGTTCCGCGGAACCCTAGGGTTCCGCGATACCTCTGTAGGGGTTCCTCAAGAATTTAGAAAAAAAATCAAAACACCTCTCTCTGGTCGAACGTTTTGACACCGCGGCCGCGCGTATGTATATTTATTTATTTATTTGTATTTGTATAAACATGTGTTACAATAACTGGTACAATATCTCATAACTTTGGTATCAACATGTATACTTGTAGGTATACTTGTGAGCGCGCAGTCCCTTTGATAAAAGCCGCCTCTGTATTAGACGCTATAGTTGTCAACAAGCGACTTTCGACTCTAACTTAAAAAAATAAAGTCGAGATTGTTTACAACGTAATTTTTATATTTCTCTTTTTATTTTTGCTTTTTGTTTATCAAAGGCGCCGACTCGAGTATTTTCGAGAATATTCGAGATCGAGTCTAGGACTAAGTATAAAAGCGGCGATCGCGTGTCGCGCCTCGTCAGTCAGTTGACAATTAGCGTTCGGAGCGATAAGTTCCTGCCTACCTACTTATAAGCTTGCTAGCGAGAAACTAGTGTTCATTGTTCTACTGCCTGCTGTATTCGTTGTCTCAGTTTTATACATTTCTTCATTGTACTAAACTTAGTCTCTTATACGCAGTAACGATTGTGCATTATTTAGACCCCACTATCCTGACGTGTAACATTATAAATAAAGAAGAATGGAACGTTGGCTTAAAGGTGTTAAACGTGTTGCAACAACATCTTCTAATGACGCTGAATGTTCAAAAGCAGTACGCACGGAGAATATAGCAATCACCGATCCAGACGATGATGCCGCGACGTCAAGCTCGACGGTTTCAAAGACGAAAAAAAGGAAGTATGATGAATCATATATCAGTTTCGGATTTGTTGATTCCAACGGCTCACCTCTCTGCATGCTATGTAGTAAACTGCTTCCTAATAGTTCCATGGCACCTGCCAAATTGCGCCGACATTTAGAAACTGTGCACCCCGAGTCTAAAGACAAGAATAAAGAATTTTTTGTTCGTAAAAAAGATCAGTTATTGGAAAGTCAAAAAAATATGATGCATGTAACACAAACTATCAACGAAAAGGCCACGGAGGCATCATATTTAGTTAGCTATCGAATTGCACAAGCAGGTGAAGCGCACACTATCGCTGAGAATTTAATAAAGCCATGTGTATTAGACATAACAAAATGTATGCTCGATGAAAAATCTGCAAAGCATCTTTCTACTGTGCCGCTATCAAACGATACTGTTTCACGGCGAATCCATGATCTGGCAAGCTACGTCAAACAAGAACTAGTTACACGTCTACAAAAAACACGATTCGCCTTGCAAATGGACGAGTCAACTGATGTCGCTGGTTTGGCTATCTTGCTGGTTATCGTGAGATATCCATATGAAAGTTCTTTTAAAGAAGACATGCTTATGTGTTCACCGCTGCTCACAAACACTACCGGGGAAGAAATTTTTAATAAAATAAATATATTTTTTGAAGAAAATAATATCAGTTGGAACAATTGCATTGACATTTGTACAGATGGGGCCAAGGCGATGACAGGTAAAACAGCAGGAGCAGTGTCACGAATAAAAAATAAAGCGCCTAATTGTAGTTCCAGCCATTGTATTCTGCATAGACAAGCACTTGCGATGAAGCAAATGCCGTCAAATCTAAAATTAGTTATGGATGAAGCGGTAAAAATAATTAATTTTATCAAATCACGACCACTACAATCCCGATTGTTCTCATTATTGTGTGAAGATTATGGCAGCAAACATAAAACACTGCTGCTCCATACAGAAGTGCGATGGCTGTCTCGAGGTAAAACTTTAACAAGGCTATTTGAACTTAGAGCCGAGTTACAAATGTTTCTTTCAGCAGATACTTCTTTTAATTTGAAGGACCGTTTGTATGATAAAACTTGGTTGTTCCGATTGTCTTTTATGGCGGATATCTTTCAAAAACTGAACGAATTGAATTTATCATTGCAAGGTAAACAGACAACAGTGTTTCAGGCCTATAACAAAATAACTGCCTTCAAAAGAAAATTAGATTTTTGGATTATTTGCGTTGGTAAGAAAGAAATAGAAAGCTTTACGTCACTCAGTGAGTTTGTTAGCGATAACGACTCAGAAATGTTTCAAAATGATGTGTTTGGAGAATTGGTCCAATATCTCAGATCGATGCGCGCATCTTTTGAAAAGTATTTTCCCGAAGAACAGAATACAAAAATGAAACTGAATTCATGGATTCATAATCCTTTTTTACCTAACTTGGAAAAGCCCGAAAGTATGTCAAACGAGATATATGAATCTCTTTTAGAAATGTCATCAGACACAAGTATGGAGTCACTGTTCAAAACGACGCCTCTCAACGATTTTTGGTGCAGAATCCGTGATGAATATCCAATGCTTGGCAAAATGGCTCTGAATATTCTTCTCCCGTTCCCAACAACATATTTGTGCGAAACAGGATTCTCAACCTATGCAGCCACGAAAACAAAATATCGCAATAGACTGGACGCCGAACCTGATATGAGACTTCAACTGTCTTCTATCAAACCTGATATCAACCAATTGATGAAAAATAAAAAACAGTTTCATACCTCCCATTAGTTAGATTTTTTTCTTTTTTAATATCTTCTATTATTCTACTTGCCATGTGGTAAAGTAAGTAATAATTAGTAACTGTTACATTGTAATTTTATTATGCTTATTAATAAAGAATACACTTTTAAAAACTATTGTTTTATTGTAGGGTTCCATCAAGTATTTTGCTTCCCAAAAGGGTTCCGTCACCAAAAAAGTTTGAGAACCACTGCACTAAGGTGAACTGAGCTGTCATTCCACCTGATGCTATGGATAGACACTATTGAAAGCTCACTTCAAGCTAACTTCATATAAGTTTTCATGGTGAGATTTATACAGAATAGTTCGGGTGACGTAATGTTGTTACTGTCATAAGAAAATGGAAAGAATGAACAACAAACGCATAAGTAATAAATTTAAAAGGTAAATAATTGGATGTTTCGTGCCTAGACCAAAAAAAACCTTAAAAGAGACTTTATCTCAAACTTGGTCATTGAATAGGCCATGACCATATGCGAATAAAAGGTTCTACCTCAAATTCTAAAACTTTAAGTACAGACGCCAGCAACTACAATCTGTCAAATTTCTTTAATAGAATTTCAACTTTATAGCTAATGCATTAGGTTCATTTTTGATTGGGAAAATTTGATAGTTTCGGGTAGCTTGGTGTGCTGTCGTCTGTACTTAGATGCCCTACATTTAGTTTACCTCTCAGTTCGCGTTACCAAACGCAATTTTCTCCATTAGGTTGCCGTCCACCTGATGCTTGAGGTAAACTTTATTTTTAAAGTAATTTTGTCCACTACCTCGTTAAATTGCGTAACATGATGTAGCTGCAGCCATTTTGTTTGGTTCCAGTTTAGTTAAGGTTGCACTGCACTATTTTTTGTGAGGCACATATACCTGTGGGGTAATAGCGTATCACACTATCAGTAGAAATGGCTTCCATTTTGACAGTTCAACAACATTCATTGCGTTATTTACGATAATGGACTGAGAATTTTTTCGAACATATGAAGCAATGGATTAGCAATAATGTTCAAAATGATTCACATTGTGATTGGAGGTGTGTTACGTATTTAGGGTACAGTTATTATAATTGAATATTTTTCTGTCTTTTTACCTTAATCAGGATCGAATAAACTGTGCATTCATTCCTTTTTATTCATTCTCCCGACGATAAAACAATTGCTAGAACCACGGTACATTTTGGGATTTGTGGAAGCACGACTATGTGCGAGTATTTTTAGCATATAACTATTCTCTACTAAATAATCGTTGGGGGAGACTGTGCAGTATGAATTTATAGTACTTTGATGACGTCAGCGTCAATAATATCAGTTACGCTGACGATATGGTGCTGCTGAGCCCAACGGTCAGGGCGCTCAGAGAACTACTCACGTGTTGTGAATCTTATGCTCAGGCGCATGGCCTATTGTATGTCGCAAAAAGCGAGTTCCTAGTCTTCAGGGCTGACGGTGGCAAATGCCCAGAATCCGTGCCCACAATAACCCTGAACGGCACCGAACTTAAACGGGTCCATCAATTTAGGTACCTGGGGCATTACGTAACCGACGGCCTTGATGACCAGGTGGATATTGAGTGCGAGCGTAGGGCGCTGGCAGTCCGATGTAACATGTTGGCACGCAGGTTTGCACGGTGTAGTCAACAAGTTAAGGTAACTCTTTTTATAGCTTGCTGCCAAGTGTTCTACACGTGCAGCCTTTGGACTAATTATACCCAGCGGGCCATCAGCGCCCTACGAGTGCAATATAATAATGGTTTCAGGATGCTGTTGGGGATGCCTCGTTTCTGCAGTGCATCTGCTATGTTCGCGCTGAGTCACGTTGATGGCTTACATGCCATCATTAGACAGAAATCTGCCTCATTGCTCTGCAGAGTGCGGGCGAGCCCGAATTCCATCCTGAAAATCATAGCTGGGAGATGCGACTCTTCGATAATGCATAGCATTATTAGGAGATGTATCTCTCAGAGAAATCTTGTCGCAAAGTAACCTAATATTAAGTTTTACTAACATAGTCATAAGATTTCTACTTACACTATAGAAGTTACTTGTCCGAAATAAAGGTTATTATTTTATTTTTTTTATTTATAGTGCCCAAAAAAAAAATTAAAAAAAAAACGTACGTACGTAAGTGAAGTGGGTATACTCACGAAGATCCAATATCCGCATAATTCAAGTGATCCATTTGATTGGTCTGTATATTTCTCACTATTTCCGCACACTCCTCATCAGTGCTGCATGTGGGTGTGACAGTATGCTGGACGATGACCAGGTCCACCGGCCTCGCAAGGTATTCAACTTGGAGTGGTCTCAGGCCATCCCATTCTCGCCTCGTAACGACTCCACAGTCTGAAAAGAGATGGAAAATTTAGAACTAAGACAATCTGTGTTTAATATGATAGGCATGTTTAATAGCGACGGCCGACCGTTCCGATTTCTAGTTGTAATCGAATTTGATTTGAACTAGCAACATCATCATTTTTTTTTTATGTTAAATGGGCCGGATCTTGATCTCGATCTCATCAGATGGAAACCGATGGACAAGGACCACGGCGGCACGAGCATGCCCAGAAAATACCTACCGATATATTCTGTAAAAAAGTCACCGTGAAAATGTAAGCTAAGTGAGCTAGAAGCGAGCTGTCAATAGTGTCTATACCTGGTCAGTGGTCTTCCTAATAGCAACAGGTATGCCTACTGTTAACATTAGGATGCCGGTGACGCGATCCTATAACATTTTCCCCTACCAAAAATCGCTCAACGCGCCTAATGAAGTTTTCACTTCAATAATAGTCCTCCAGACCATATTTCGGCCACCGCCACGGCTATTTAAACGGAGACTTGCTATCGACGCGGGAGATATTATAGTGCACAAGTATGAGCGCAAAACCAGGTAAACACTAACGCACACACGCAGAAACTAAGCCTATGTCCAGTAGTGGACGTGTTTCGGCTGAAATAATGAGGCAGAAACTACAGATGGTCACCTGTTACGATTATTACCCTTTGAATAATAAAAATACCCGTGTTCCTTCAGTTGCCTGTGCCAAGGGCCACGGTAACTCTTTCGAACAACCCGCGACCCTGGCAAGCGTCGTCTGATATCTCTTATAGGCGCGCGTGGAACACAACGCGCCGTCGATCCGGGCCTGGTCCTTGCCGGACGGCGAGCTACCCATTGCTCGCCATCCGCAAGCCCATGCCTACGGTGGCCGGGAATCGGCTCTCAATTCCCGACGCCCAAGGCGTCTCCTGCGGCAACTAGGGGCGTAAGTTCGAAAAAATTGTCTCTCCCTCACGCGCTCCGCCTCCTCCTTCGCGAACATTACTGCTTCGCAGAAGGAAGTGACGGATTCCCATGCTCTCTCGCTCAGTACCATGGCCTGGACCAGGGCCGGACGCGAGAGATCGCCGCCGCCGATCACCACCACGAAGACGCGGCGGTGCTCCGCCCAAGCCGGGCAGACCTCCATCGTATGCTCCACCGTTTCCTCTGGGCGATGGTGGCACCCTGCATTTCCTCCCGCCTTATCCGGAACAGGACGTCCCGAAGCAACCGTGTTCGGTGAGGACCTGGGTCAGGCGGAAGATGAGGGCACAGTAGGGCCTCTCCAGCCACTCCTCAAAGAGGGGACTTATCGCCGCAATTGTGACGTGCCTAAAATAGACTTACCTCCATATACAGCTACTAAAATAATAAAAAACGCAAAAATACTACAAAATAACTTCATTTTGTATCTTTAAATGCCACTTTACACTTCACACTCTAGATAAACACTAAAGGAGCTGCGAGACCCAAGCAATGAACTTTATAAAGCAAAGAAGAAACCTCATGCCATCCCTTTCTTGCTCTTTAGTGTGTAATAGAGACGCGGACAAGACTTAACTTTGTTGTTTGGCTGTTAATGAATCACACGCAGCAAAGATTTTTGTTCAGAGGTACATTCAGGTTCCGCGGATTTAAAAATATACGACGATTAGTTTCTTTTTTTTTTCTTTGGAATTATTTAATTGTGATTTACCTACTACAAACTAAGTTCACGGTTTTAATAAAAGAGAATCAATAAAGTCATAATACCTTTTTTAGCTACCGCAAAAAACTGGTTGGTAAAATGGTAACGTATGGTCTATACTAAAAGTATCTAGTGAAAATGCAAACAAATGAATCAGAACAAACGTACATGTAGATGCCCATTTATGTGTAGTGCCACATAAAAATTCAGTGCTTTGATTTAATTTTTAATTACATAAACCCAAAATTCTAATTTTAAATAACTATAAAGATTTTTTTTAATTTTTATAGTAATTCAGTTTTGCCATTAAGCAGGACCCACTGGGTCGTAGGTTTGGCTAATTTTTCGGCTGAAATCGCAGCAGGCCTAGACGGAGATGGCGGGATGAGCTGGACTCCTTTTATTAAGATTGGACCTTGGCAGCTCTGGACAGAGAGAGGTGGAAGGAGAGTTGGGAGGCCTTTGCCCAGCCGTGGGACATCAATGGCGAATAAAACAAAATAAAAAAACAGATTAATTTTTCCTTATAAATAAAGATTATTTTTTAACTTAAACTGGGTTTGTTCACACTTTCATCTGATGAATGTGTGAACAAACCCAGTTTAAGTTAGTAAGTACTTTTAGGTACAGTCTAAAAACTACTTAATTTCACACATTGTAAACCGACTTACCTAAATAACAGGAGCACAGAATCTTCACCGTTTTTCAAGCTTTTATTTTTTCATATCAACAGTATTTGAATGCCACACAACACACAATAGAAAATCTTCAGTACACAAGTTACATGTGAACCGCCTCCAGGATAACAAAGAAAGAAAGAAATGTTTTAAAAAGGAAAGATATGGCGCTAACGCTTTCATAATAATACTCTTATTTACTCAAAGAAATCAACAGAAAATAATACCCGTGATGTCCGCAATCGTCAGATCTTTTTAACATCACGCTTGGACCAACAGGAGCTGAGCAAAAAGAGCGAAGAAACGACTTCCAATCGAACGAAGTCACTTAGTAATGAATAAAAGACTTTTAACAACACCGAATAAATGTTTATTTTGTTCGTATTTTATTTTGACTACGGACCCCTAATATATATTTATCTCATATAACTCCAAAAAATATAATCATTATTTTATCTAAAAAAATACAGTTGCTTACATATCGTCATGCTTTTATAAAAAATAAGGTTATAACATTTAGCAATTAGATAAAAGAAACCGGTACTTAGACACTTGAACTTTAGTTCACTGTGATAAAATTCACATAATCGCTTCTTTGTTGCGAATTATTATTGCAACTACAGTAAAAAATGCTATCTCCCGATGCATGACCTGACATTGTTTTCTCATACTGTCTTACTGCGCCACTTCCGCGTCATCTTTGGTGGTTGCGCAAGGGTCACATTGACTGCATAATTTGGGACACAAAGGACAGGATAGGAGGTTGCTCGGCTGTAAACATTAAAAAAAAAAAAAAAAAAAAGGATGGCCTTTCCATTATTGGGATAAGCCATACGTTTGGCAGGAACCCGTTGGATGCGAGAAGCACAGAACCAGTCGAAAAAGAGGTGCTTGGGGGAGGCTTATGGCCAGCAGTGAACGTATTTCGGCTGAAATGATGATGAATGGACAAACTAAACACTAAATCGAATTCTTCTTGATGGAACTGGCATCGCTAATAAAGTTGGGCAATCTTCTTAGCTCGTCGAACAGCTTCCTGCCAAACCCCTTTTTTTTTTTTGAGGATGGGAAATCATCAAATGACCCCTCCCGCTCTGGGTGGAGCGGAAGGGAGTGTCAGACTCTTACTGACTAAAACCCACCCGTGTTCCTTCCGTAGCCCTTTCTGTTCCAGGGCAGCGGTAACCCTTTCGGATGATCCCGCCGCCCTGGCAGGCTTCGGCCCTATCGGGCCCCGTCCTCTGCTGACATCTCTTTGAGGCGCGCGTGGAACACAACGCGCCGTCCGGCACGGGCCTGGTCCTGATCGGACGGTGAGTTACCCATTACTCACCGCCCGCAGGCCCGCGCCTACGGTGGCCGGGACGCGGCTCCCGACGCCCGGAGCGTCTCCCGCGGCGGCTGAGGCGTGAGGTATTTTCCCTCAGCCTCCCCGCCACCTCTTTCGCTAGCATGATTGCTTCGCAGAAGGAGGTGACAGCCTCCCACTCCGTCTCGCCTGAGAGGGCTCGCATGGCTTGAACCAGGGCCGGGCGCGAGAGGTCGCCGCCGTTGCCGATCGCCTCTACGAGGACACGGCGGGGCTCCGCCCAAGCAGGGCAGACCTCCACCGTATGCTCCACCGTGTCCTCTGGGCGATCCTGTCAGTGGTGACACCCGGGCGTCTCCTCCCGCCTGATGATGTGCAGGAACCTCCCGAAACATCCGTGTCCGGAGAGGACCTGCGTCACTGCCAAACCCCTTAGGTAGTGGCAATTTGTTGTTTATGTCCAACATTGTGGGACTTAGCAGTGAGGTGACCACGTTCCACTCCACAGCGGACTACCGCCTTCAATGCTTCTAACGTTGCTTGAATTGGAGTGTCATGTGAATTTTGGACACTAGATACCTCCATAATAAAAAGTTCATGTATATTTTTTTGCAATATTTTTATGAAAAAAGAATTTTACCTACTCACTTACACAGTTTCCAATAGAAGATGCCAATAGGGTTCCTGTTGTAGCCATAGATAGGTTGTTATTCCGCTAAGATGACGTATGGGACGCGAGACCAATGCTACTATTTTCTGCGAGACCAATGTTACTATGGCTACTAATATTGGTCTCGCGTAAAATCGGATCCTAAGGTGGGAACAAGTTTAGTAGCACGAAGACGCCTCGACAGCCGCGGAAGTGGCGAATTTGTGTGCCAAGTAGGCCACAAAGATTTGAAATACTGTCGTGACAGCGACACAGAGGAAACGATGACAACTGAGCTTGCCAGAGATGGGTATATAGCTTATCAACACCAATTTAAAATGGTCATTATCAGCATCTGCCTAGAGTTTTCCCAACTACATTGACGACGTTGTGCGACTGTTTATCTGATCTCTACAACCCATTTACTGGGTAATACGATACTTGGTAAGACTGGTGTTCTGGAAATAAAATAAAAGCAAACTGGCGGAGGCGATAGCAAAGCTAGTAACAGGACTTTTCTTTTTCATTAGGTCTCAAACAGTTAGCAGTTAGGTACCATTTATAGTGGTGATTTTCCTTTAGCACAAAAGCTAGCTAACTCGCAACATAAATCTGCAAAAACTTCAATATAACTAAGGTGGAAAACCTAGGTTGATTAAAGATCACTTATCCACAAGCTGACCGCGCAAGTGTGCTAATATTAAAGTAAATAATAATGAAGTATATGAGTGAATGGGCAAATCAATCCAGTAACACAAAGAGTCTGAGTTCAAGCCGAGCATGATATCTGTCACACACTTTCTGGTCACGAGGTCAACGAACAGGATAGATATCTGATAATAGGTATAAATTGAGAACAAGAACATTTTCATCATTTATTGGAAGATATATCTTGTATCTGTTGTATATGATATCAAAGCGATTTTGTTTTTGTAGCATGATTAGGTAAACTGTCTGACTGGTAAAGTAAAATAGAATTGATTCTAGTCGCCCCTTCCAAAAGGTAGTTTGGCCGTTTTTCCTTGGCCTAATCAGTCCAGGGGGTCTACTCCGAAGTAGTATCGGCCGTATGTTCGGCCGTTTCCTGTTACGAAGTTACTATTTGGTTCGGTCGTTCCCGATCATACACTCCTACACTGTTTCGAATATTGACTATGGTCCCGACCCAACTGAGCCGATCCGAACTTTTTTCGCATTTTTCAATAATATTCAGTTCGGCCATGTGTCGGTCCGATCCGAACATTCGCACTTTGCACTTTGGAGTAGACCCCCAGGGCCTACCACAACTTCATCACGAAGTATTTAATCTTACTTCAGAAAGAGATGTAAAGTCACCAACAGAGATAAGTAACCAGGGTCGTTGGATATGGTTGAAGTTTAGTAAGAAACCGATCGATGTTTTCGAATGTTTAACATTGTAGGTTAACTGTTTATTTTGTATTAATTAAGTTTTATTCAAAAACATCCATCGGTTTCTAACTAAACTTCAACTATATGCGACGGCCCTAGCTCCTTTCGTGACCGTAGCTACGCGTCTAATATAGCTAAATCTCTTTCCTACACTCAAGTAAGACTAAAATAATACTGCTTTATGAGGAGGTTGTAGTATGTCCCCAGCTTGCTGGTCTTCGGGTAGTTTAAGCGCCTGGGAAGTTAAGTATAGTAACAATGACACTGTACGATCGCTGAAAGGAATTTACTGACAGGCGCTAAGTGGTTCAAGATTAAAACTCCAAGACACACATTATTCACAAAATATCGTTTAATAAGAAATGTATTATTTATAAGAAAATAAATTGAAGAACATTTACAGGTATTTAACACAATGCATACAAACGGCTCACTTGCATGAACTCGTGTTTGCTACATGCACCGTGGGTATATAATAGGTATAGTCGACCACATAATTGCTTTACCAGTTTTGACATAAACTCCATCGAAACTTCACTAAGGTTGAGACAAACATGTTGAAAACAAAGATAGATCTTGTCTTTTTATTTAATTCAAAAAATTTGAAATATTTTAAATCACATAAACTTACATGGGCAATTATGAAACGTCATGAAACGACCAATTGGAAAAATTTGTCGTTTCCGATGGAGAAGAGCAGGCAATAAACTCCACGGTTACTATTTTAAAATTAATTGGCTTTTACAGTGTTTTCAAATTACACTGTTATTTGATATGGGAGGACTATGTAGGCTTGCCAGCAAGTACTAAGATACATAATAAAATACGTACATAATAGAAAACGGTCAAAAATTGTAGCATCTATGACTCTACATATAAGGCCAAAAGACAAGTGACTTTCAAAACTTTCTTAGGATGATAATACAATTTTATGTTCGACTATACGAGCTACATAAGTTAATAAATTATAAAGCATAATTGTCTACGATATAACAAAAGAGCTATAGAAATATTTTTTGCTTTCTGTACGCACGGCGACATATCAAGCTACTCGTATACATTTCCAGTAGGTATAAGCTGACTTCTCATTGTAAGACAAACTTATACAATGCGAGGTCAGCTAAAACTGGAAATCAGCCTGAAAACGGTCCTATAGGAAATAATAAGTATCCCGTAGGCGAGGTGCTTAAGTGCTATAATAATTAATCAAAGGTATACACACTTTCAGTACACTTAACGTATTCAACACATTCTTATTATTAGTTTCTGTAGAAAAAGAAAGTTCTTCATTCATTAATTTAGTCTACGCTTAATTATTTTCTCTTCAAGAAAATAAAAATCTTTTCTTTTTCACTTAATTTTCTTTTGAATCCATGTCCGTTCCTTGAACTCTGAACGATATTGTTTTTATCCCAGTCCTGTATAATCAACGTTAGTATAGAGTCTTCAGCTCTTTGTTGTTTTTTACACTAGGTGCTTAAATCCACACATAAATGAGATGAGATTATTTTACTATTTTTCACCTGTGAACAAAAGAAAAATATTTTATTATTTGAATACGGTTGAGGCAAAATAAAAGGTACGGCTGATAAATTCAGGCTCAGAATCGTATTGACAGTGTTTTTTTTTTTAATCTTTATTTTAAGGGACTTTTGAACACAGTTCACACCAGTCCCATCATAAACTAATCTTATGTTACGTAACAGAACTACTACTAAATAAAAACAGTGCTTAAATAGTAACTAATGAATAAATAATTTTAGCCTCACGGGACATAGGCTGGGCCAGAAAATTATTAAATATGCTTAAATGTAACCTATTTATTTTTAATTTTCTAATAATTATATTTCTCTCAGCTTCGTTCCTGACACACTCCACCAAAAGATGTTTCACATCTTCTCCTTTATCGCAGTATAGTGTGATTAGACAGAATTAGAAAGAGAAGAAACCTATAACAAAGTTGTACACACAAAGTCAGCATAATGCAGTTTCCACTAATGGGATACAAGCCCTCTCTTTGTGAAAGGGAGCGGGCCACGCAGGCCCAGTGTAGGATTGTAGTATGACTTTAAACGAATCAACACAATACTTCATTCTGCTGGTCTACTACAGTAGTTAATAGGGGAGTAATAGAAAAAGACGAAAGAGGACCGCTTAGCGGTTAAAACACAGACAAAGGTACTGTACTTACTTCAATTAAGTACAGACGCCAGCAGAAGACCAATTCCAGTAATTTAAAACATTCAAAATCTAGTCGCAGTCTCATCTCAGCGACAAAAAAAGCTTGTCAAAATGTAGGGAAACTAGAGGTATTTTTGACAGATTGAGACTGAGATCAGACTGTGAACGTTCTTAAAATTACGAGAATCGCCCCTCTGGTCAAGCTACCCTAACACCTAACTGTCAAATTTTCCCAATCAACCTTGAACCATAAATGCTTTAGCGATAAAGTTGAAAACCTATTAAAGAAATTTTGACATATTGTAGTAGCTTGATGTGTTGGCGTCTGTACATAAGCCAGGATGTGTCTACAGTTCGGAGCGGTTTACAAACTTAAATACTGCAAAAATATATCAAATTCACATCTAGTTCTACATAATTCCCTACAGCAGATATAAGGGGTTGCAGAATGATACTAATGAGGTTAAGACACACATAGATGCTTTAATGAACTATAAAAGGCAGCACTATGTTAACAGTTCGGGGCGATTTACAAACTTAAATACGGCAAAAATAAATCAAATTCACATCTAGTTCTATATACTAATTCCCTGCAGCAGATATTAGGGATTGCAGAATGATACTAATGAGGTTAAAACAAACAAATCCTACGTCGCACACTACAAAATGAGGTTATCTTTAACCAACAAAAAGGAATCAAACGCACACATACCTGCTATATACAAATAGGAGCAGAAAAATCCATCAACCAATCTTCCGTTTCCTTCTGCAGCGGACATCCTTCAAGAAGATCCTTTCAAACATCTGCCAAACAATAGAATGCCTTCTTTCAAACGGGTTAGGATACATAATTAATTATTTTACTAAAACATTGATTAACAAAACGTCGTTATTCGCGCGAGTTTGAACAGTAATAAAGAAAGGGCATATGTCAGTCAACTCAGCGAGCCGATAAGCTATTGATATGAATGTAACACTGTTTGACAAACACGAGTTGAATAAAGATAAATAAGTATGTGGGTGACATAGGGGAACAAGTCGTTATAAACAGTTTTTTTCTACTTTAGAGGGCTTTCTTCGACCAAAATCAACTCATCTACATGCTAAATAGATTAGATAAGGTGTAATTCATCACGTCATCAATAAATGAGTCCAGAAACTAGATTCTTTTAGTATCTATCTACACTGGGCCGCAAAGAAACCAGGTCGGTTATAAACAACGCAATAATATCCAAAATATTAGTATTAAGGTTTTTATTACCGACTCCCTTTATTTCTAGCCCAGAGTATATGTTGCAGCCAACTAGCTTAATCAGCCTTAATAGGTAATAGGTAAAACGGGCTGGTGTCCGCAACTCCACGACAATGCGCGTATTTTGCGTACGGTTAATCAGCCTTATAGTTAACTCCCTAGCCTTTTAACTAAACACCGCCGTTCAACTAGCGGCCTGTATGATATTCAGACATTCAATCAAACAGCTTGCAGGTAAATGACTTGGATCGCTAACGTTTAACTACTTGCCTAGCCCAGACATTTAAATTGGGGAGAGGTTGTTTATTGTAGTTTTGGAAAATATAAAAATTACAAAATGCATGTTTATTAACAAGTGCGGCAGTAAAAACTGAGCAGTAAACTAAATAAAAATAAGTCATAAATAATATTTAAATGCGTAAGTAATCAAATATTTTACTTTTACTATGGGCCCAAACCTGAAATCGAGAAAGAAAAATCAGCTGTTCCCTACATTTATGTTCGGTTAACTTGTCAAAATGTAGGGAACAGCTGATTTTTTTTTCGTGATTTCAGGTTTGGTCACATAGTAAAAGTTGTTCACAATGATTTTTTTCTTTGGGTGGGAAACCATCATAATATGACTTCTCCCGCTCTGACCGGAGCGGGAGGGCGTGTCAGACTTTTACTGACTAAAATCCACCCGTGTTCCTTCAGTTGCCTGTGCCAGGGGCCACGGTATTTCTTTCGAACAACCCGCGGCCCTGGCAGGCATCGGCCCTAGCGGACCCCGTCAGTTCGTGCTGACATCTCTTTGAGGCGCGCGTGGAACACAACGCGCCGTCGTACCTGGTCCTTACCGGGCGATGGCCTTACCTAATGATTATCTACCTAAATATAATATTATCGCAATGCAACCAATGATTAACTTTATCTTGTCATAAGTACACAACGATAATTGTAAAAAAAAAAACTATTACCCAATCATCCATTTTTTTTTTCATTTTCATATACAGCAAAACTCCGCAGACGTGATGGGTATCTAAATATGATAAAATAAAAATAAAAAAGATTTTATGATTTTTTTTTGGGTCAACGCCCGCATGTAATGATGTAACTTGAAGTATGAGTTGAGAATATGTGTTTTTTTTTATTATTTTATCGTGCTATATTATATCGAACCCCATCAAGTCGGTGAAGCGTGAAATTTACAAAAAAATAAAGATAAGTAAATATACTGATACTGATATTTCAAGTGACTACACTGCCTGCTGTTGATGACCCAAAAAAAACTAAACATTTGTTTTTTGTTCTATCTTGTTTAAATATCACTCATCTACTCATCACGGCGGAGTTTCGCTAGATAATTAATTTGACCCTGTATAATCGACCTTACCGTAGTTTGTTGCTATACCCTGTCCATTAGGTTAACCGTTTTTTGACAGCTGTCTTAGAACGTAACTATTCCAGATTACGTAAAAGTTAACTTTAAAAATAAAATAAATATGTTATAAACCGCCTTATCATATTGAATTATTTTATTTATGGCTTCTTACAGACATAATACCGTACGTGTATCAATCAATGTATTGTGTGTTGCTGCAATCACTAGTTCCATCTGAAAAAAAACTGTTTACCTAATGGACAGGGTATTATAAGCTATAAATAAAGAGGCGACTACTTACCCTACTTGGGTCAGTGTCCGTATTACAAATATGTCTCACTTAGATAATGTAGGGCATCAAAGGTTAACTTCAATAAATTCTTTATTTAGATTTCAGATCAATAAATATTCCCTCAGAATATTTACCGATTTTTTTTTTTACCGATTTTTTTTTTGTTTTTTTTTTTAATAAATCGCTCGGCGCAACATGTATTTTTCTTCCATATTTCTCTTTTAGACGTCATCTCGGTAGTCACCCCCTTTCTAACCATATCATTATTCACACAGTCCATCCATCGAATCGAATTTAAGTTGTTTACAGTCAGTTAACTATACAAACATTATAACCCGTAAGGGTCTGGGTTCGATTCTCAGCACCCACCCTAATTGCGTAACACACTTTCAAGCACAATCTGAATCATTTTGAAGGATGTTCGAAAAATTTGTCTGCTCTCCATCGTGAATAACATAATAAATAGAAATAGAAAATATTTATTGTCCAGCCGATCGATTCTGTAAGAACCTCACCGTGAAGTGAGCTTAGAGTGAGCTGCCAATAGTGTCAATCCCTATCATTAGTTGGAATGACTGTTCACTCCACGCTCACTTCACCTAAGTTTTCACGGTGAGATGGTTACAGAATCACACTGCTGGTAATACAGTAAGTAGGTTCAGTGGTTAACAGCAAGTTAAGACGACATGAGTGGCAAAATACTACCTCCAGCTAGGTTACAATATAGTATTTGCTAGAATAAACATGCATTTAATAGTTTTATTTTACCAAAATTACATTATAGGTAAAGGTAAGGTAAAAAAGTACAACTGCTGTCTTACATCAATGCCATTTAAAATTATTACGACAACCATTTGTATACTAGATACTTTATCAGAAAAATAGCTGAGACCTAAAAAAACATTAATGAACATCACTCTTCTTTTGTGTCGTGTTTTACCCTATAAAATATAGGAACACTAATATTTATGAAAGCCTTATAAACTAGGGCTTCAAATGACACGAACCGTAAATCATAATAAGTGAAAATGTACTGCTATTTATCATATATAAACGATAAATGAACTTTTGGCGGCTTGCCACAGCGAAACGAAACGCGATACCTACTTTTTGTTTTTACCGCGTCAGGCCGCGTTCACACCAAACGTATATTCGGCCACCGAATATGAGCATAATCAGCCTATAATGTTCTTACTGCTGGGATACAGGCCTCCTCTCGGTGAGAAGGATTGGGCCGTATTCCACCACGCTGGCTCAGTGCAGGTTGGTAAACGTCACATGTCTTCGAATTTTTGGTTCTGGGACATGCCGGTTTCCCCACGATGTTTTCCTTCACCGTTTTGAGAGCAGTGGTGTTATAATAATTTACACAAAGTAAAGCGCCTGACTGAGTTCGAACGCACGGCCTACACAAAGTAAAGCGCCTGACTGAGTTCGAACGCACGGCCTACAAAACGTAAGACGAGGCGTTAGCACTGGGCCACCACTGCTCACCGACTGCGAGCATCCAATTCAAAACGTGTTCCTAAGGGCTGGTTTTTCAATAGTCAGTTAAATTTTTATCTGAAGAATAAATATGGTGCTTTGACATATTTTCCATACAAAAGCTGTCAACCCGCCATTTTTATTTCTTAGACCCTAAATGTTGTAAGTATTTCATACAATCCACAGTTAGCGGTTTCCTAAACGTAGCCTCATTTTTGTGGACCGTGATATCGCCTAGCCTTTTCCCAACTATGTTGGGGTCGGCTTCCAGTCTAACCGGATGCAGCTGAATACCAGTATTTTACATGGAGCGACTGTCTATCTGACCTCCACAACCCAGCTACTGGGTAATACGATACCCCTTGGTAAGACTGGTTGTCAGACTTTCGGGCTACTGACGACCCGTAACAACTGTGAAAGATCCACGAATGACAGCCGGGACCAACGGCTAAACGTGCTTTCCGAGGCACGGAGGAGTCTTGCTATGTGAAGATGGTCACCCATCCATGGACCAACTGCGGCAAGCGTAGCTTAACCTGATCGATCGACCCGTGCTTCTGTCATTACATAGAGCCCTTCCCCCTCTTTTCTGGACCGCGATAACGACGTGCAAAATACCACTCAAAGCTACATAAAAAATAAACCATTGAAATAATTTTTACCTGAACGAGAAAAAAGTTGAGAATAAGAAAAACAACACGATTCAGCAACATACTTGCTTTGATCAATTATTTCACCACGTGTGAAATATTAAAACCCCTTTTATGTGTTGTGGTTTTATTGAAACAATTTCTCTTTTCATTTTCCGTGAAATATGTAAATGAAATACGAATGTATTTTACTTGCCAAGTGGAAACTGCTGCTTTTCTCCTGTTATTTGGTTCTTATTGATTCATTCGTGGAAATACCTTCAGTTGACATACGATAGGTTGAACTGATTGTTTTTATATTACGGACAAAACCATCCGACCATATTTTATTTTAAAATATTTTTAAATGAAAAAGGGACGTTAATAGGCATAAAGCTTTTTGTAAGAGGACTTGTCGGGGAAAGTGCGTACAGCATAATCTTCTCACTTCTGGGACACAGGCCTCCTATCTTCAAGAGGGAGTGGGCTGTAATCTACCTCGCTGGCCCAGTGCGGGTTGTTAGATGCTTCGTCTTCGAATTTTTGGTTTTAGAACATGCCGGTTTCCTCACGATGTTTTTCTTCTACTACCATATTTTAAACAAATTGCCGTGTCCCAATTGGAAATGGCAGTTGCACCATTGAATCGACTTTAACATTCTAGATCTACTATTTCAATGTAAGCAAGCAAAGGATTCGTCTTTTCTTCATAATGTGACGTCATCATGACGTGTTATCCTTCGTCAACAGTTTTCGACACGAAATCGTCAGAAGAAAAAGACACGTAGGAATGTGATGTAGGCAAAGATTTAAATCGTAAGATTTGCGCTCACTGGAGGAATTCGCGCGAAAAAGTGTTCAAAACTGTGAAGAGTGAGCTCACACAATGATAATGGCGTTTCCATAAGAGTCCAGTCTGCGACTCTTGTGTGTCAGAGCTGTCATAACCAAACAAACGCGACCATCTTTTGATGCGATTGGGCGATTTTACGTTTAAATATTTGCCCGTAAATGATAAATGATAAATGATTTTATTTTTGTAAGTAGGTTTGTACAAACACTTTTACACGTCAATCATATTTTAAAACTAGATGAGGTCGGCGTTTCCTATCTGACTACTCTGAGAAGAAAGGCCGAAACAAACTCAGAGGTCACAGTCTCTTTTAAAGTCCAGACATAATCTTGGTCAGATCATATGAAGACCATGCAGGTCGATGTCTGAGATGGTCTTTTGAGGAAAGAACCACACAGATTGAGAGGACCTGTCCAGCCAGTGCACGCATTTGTCAGAAATCGTGCAGCTCAACTCAAAACTTAAGGAGCTCGACGATTCGACGAACAATACCAAAGAAAGGACATTTGGGTAGGCCACATTAATTACTCAAACTGCCAGACCATGACAAAAACTAACAGAACAGAGAGAAAAATTAAAAATAATATAAATAAAATGACCCACATAGTCTTCACATTCACAATAATTAAAATAATAGAATACTTTACAAAGTAAACAAATGTCATAGTATATATAAAATCCATTAATGTCAAAGTGTATATAATAAAACAAAAAAAAAAAAAAAAAAAACAACAACAAGACAGAGAGAAAAAAAATATAAATAAAAATAAAAACATTAAATATGTAAAAAATTGGAAGCACCTTAATCCCAAGCCTTTTTGTTCTCGATATAATCCTTAACGGTATAAAAGGCTTTCTGGCACAACTTACGTTTAATGAATGATTTGAATTTATTAAGGCTTAGATCTTGAACGGGGCTTGGAACTTTATTGTAAAAGCGTATACATTGGCATCTGAACGAGCCACCTATTTTCTTGAGCCTTGTTATAGGTACAACAAATTTGTGTTTGTTCCTAGTATTTATATCATGGATATCACTGTATTTTTTAAACAATTTTATATTTTTATGGGCATATAAAAGATTTTCATAAATATACTGAGAAGGCACAGTCATAACATTAATCTCTTTAAATTTGTCTCTGAGCGAGTGTCTCGGACTTAATTTATAAATTGATCGAACAGCTCGCTTCTGCAAAACAAAGATAGTCTGAATATCAGCGGCATTTCCCCACAATAGAATACCGTACGACATTACACTATGAAAATAGCTAAAGTACACTAAACGGGCTGTCTCTATATCAGTTAAATTACGAATTTTTCTAACAGCGAATGCTGCGGAACTTAGCTTTTTTGACAATTTGTCTATATGCGGACCCCACTGAAGCTTAGCATCCAAAGTTATGCCCAAGAATACGGTGCTGTCTTCAGGATTCAATTCTTCGCCCTTTATCAACACATTAGTTTTCACCTGCCTAACGTGAGGTAGCGTAAACTTAATGCATTTGGTTTTTTTCTCGTTTAGAAGTAAATTATTAACATTGAACCAGTGGACTACTTTAGAGATCGCGCTATTTACTTCGTCAGTAACCTGCTGCTGACGTTTAAGTTTAAACAAAAGTGAAGTGTCATCTGCAAACAACACTATATCATGATTATCCTTTATGAGGTACGGCAAGTCATTAATATAAATAAGAAACAAGAAAGGACCAAGAATTGAGCCCTGTGGGACTCCCATTGTTACTATAGATCCGGGAGATCTTTTTCCATTAACGTCAACGCTCTGAATCCTCTTACTCAAGTATGAAGTAAGAAGATCCAGAGCAGCGTTCCGGATCCCGTAGTGACGGAGTTTCCTGATTAAAGTTTCGTGAAGAACGCAATCGAATGCCTTGGACAAATCACAGAAAATGCCCAAGGCATCGCATTTGTCTTCCCATGCATTATAAATATGTCCTAAAAGTTCAACACCGGCATCAGTAGTTGAACGACCCCTTGTAAAACCGAACTGTTTGCTATGTAATAATTTGTGTTTATTAAAAAATTTTTGCATTTGTTCTAAAATTAATTTCACAAAAATTTTACTAAAAGTAGGTAGTACAGAAATAGGTCTATAATTTGTGGGGTCTGATGTACTACCCGATTTAAACAAAGGTATTATTTTACTATTTTTCATGAGGTCAGGAAACTCCCCACCGTCAATACAACTATTAAAGATAAGAGCTAGAGTAGGCGCTACAATGTCAATAACAGACTTAGCAACTTCTACAGAATTACCCCACAGATCTGCAGTCTTTTTTACATTTAAAGTGTGAAAAGTTTTAATTATATCTATACAAGTAACATGTTCAAAATGAAATTCCGAATCGCAACCATTAACATTTTCCATAAGCAAAGACTCAGCAACAGAAGGTGATGAGTTTAGGGATTTAGTAGTTGAAACGGGAATATCCGAAAAGAAATTTTCAAATGCCTCGGCGACTTGTGAGTCTGATTTTATTATGTTGTCATTAATCGACAAGCTGTAGTCAGTGTTTCGATTACTAGACCTTCCCGTTTCACTATTAATAATATTCCAAGTCGTTTTAATTACATTACTGCTGTTTTTAATCTTTAAACCTAAATAAAGTGACTTGGCCATATAACAAACTTTTTTAAATAATTTTGAATAATTTCTAACATACAAATTAAATGCATCAGTGTTAACGTAAGTCCTTTCATTGTACAGTTCATAAAGCCGCGTTCTACTTTTATGAATACCAATGGTAGCCCAATCACTGAAAGATGCGTTACTATTAACCGAGATAGTCTTGGGAATAAAGGTTGAATTAAATTGTTTACAGTATATATTAAAAAAATTACCATACAGATGATTAGGATCCGCATGAATTGACAAAACTGGTAATTTATCAGTGAGTTTACTTTTGAAAGCCTCCAAGCGACCTGCAGTTTTTGGGTTAACAGTGATATCTTTTTTAACCACTATTTTGTTTTGATTTCGAATAGTAATGCTTTGCCCGCAATGATCAGAATCTAGTAAATTTATAATTTCTTTGTGGCTTGGTATAATATCTGTATAAATATTATCTAGGCATGTGGCACTAGTAGGAGTTATTCTTGTGGGCTCCAAAAATAGGTTTACAAGATTGTAGGACTGAAACAGACTTATAATTTTACTACAAGAACCTGAGTTTTCTAATAAATTGACATTAAAATCACCACAAATGATAACGGACTTGTTTGAGTTACAAATCCTGTCTAACACTTCATCCATTACCTTTTCAAAGCAGTCATACAATCCTGATGGGGGTCTGTACACACTTAATACAACAAAATGCTCCAATTCTATACAGGCAATTTCAACTGTACGCTCAACAGATAGGCTCACAATATCCTTACGATCTTTAAATTTGAGTTGGTTACTTACTAAAATTAATGAGCCACCATGTATAGCATTTATTCTGCTGAACGAACTACCAACCTGGTGATTATTAAAATTGAACAAGAACTGGTGGCTTTTCAGCCAATGTTCTGTTATACAAAGAATATCAATACTATTAAAATTCATAAATAATTCTACTTCTAAATCTTTGCTCATAAATCCTTGAATATTTTGATGCACCAGGTTGATACTAAACGTAGGTATCATTTGCACGTAATTTAACTCCTCGTTTACCTATACTACGCAGAAAAGCCACACACCAAAGCATGCAACCTAATTTCCCTTCGGGTCCATTTAGATGCGCTCGTGTGAATTCACTTCACACACAATTTGTAGATGCAAGCACAAATTGTGTAATGTGCACGACTCGAATCTCTGCGTTGCATTCATTCGTCTAACTAAGCGTACTATATTCAAATTAAGCCTGCTCCACAACTGCGAAGCACGATTTCGTACGGAATTTTGGATTTGTATTAATCTGCGTTTTAGCTATTTGGGGTTGAAACATTAGGGCTGAGTGCTCGTCGAGTATTTCGGGACATCGCCAAGCGGTTGGTCGACTCTTCACGAGTCCAGAGGGCTGGGCTATTTTTAGGTAAAAAATTCAGTATTGCCATCCAACGTGGCAACGCTGGATGGCAATGCTGCAGCAATGCGGACGGATTTTTAGATGCTCGATGAGCTTTTCCAAAAACTTTTTGTCCTTTATATACTTTTAGATAATATATTTATTTTAGTGTTTGATTGTATATTGTATTTAAGATATCTTAATAAGCATATAAATAGCAGACGAGTCCTGAAGTGGCGACCGCGTATCGGCAAGCGTAGTGTGTGACGCCCCCAGCTAGATGGACGGACGACCTAAAGAATGTGGCTGGGACAGACTGGATGCGGAAGGCGGAGGACAGGGTGCAGGGTGAGGACACCCTGTCCTCCGCCTTCCACATTCAGTCTGTCCTGCGCAGCCTGGGAGAGGCCTATGTCCAGAAGTGAACTACAATAGGCTGGCTTGATTGATTGGATGTAAATATCTTAAAATGATAAAAGAAAAACTCAACTATGATGATCTGGACTTGATTATACATCGGTTTAATACCGATTCGTCCTATAGAAAGTTACAAAACTAAATTGGCTGAAAAACACTTTCGAGTATTAGGTAGTCGAATTTATAATACAGTTAACAAACAATGCAATATTTAAGGCTTAAATAAATTCGAATGTAAAAAGAAAGTGAGTCAATGGCTCACAGCTCTTACCTACGAGGAGACTCAAAAGTTACTTGGAAAGCTTTTCTAAAATAGTTTCTGCTTTTTCAAACAACTCTCAACATACAACACGCGCATATATCACACACATACGACACATACACATGACACATATGTACAGTCATACACTCTACACCACACACCTTACCTAATTCATACTAGAGAGAGGCTATAGATACATTTTTATTTAGATTTTTTTTTTCTATCTTTTGTTTCTTTATTTTCTTTTTGCACTCGATAGATAGCTACTTACCCAATGTAACTCCGTACTAGTGTTATATAAATTGGGAAATGTATTAACAAAGAGAGCCCTACCACCCATAACACAAGTTTAATTTTAGCTTGGGTGCCATCAGTGATTTATGCGATTTAAAAAAAGAATATTGTCATTGAATTAACCTATTGCCTTATGTAAATTGGAAAATTGGAAATAAAGTTATTTCTTTATTATTACCGATATGACTTTATTCCTCAATAAACTTCAGTACCTCGTTTGATCTGCATTAAAAAGCTTCACAAAGTGATATCAACTGTTTGAAAGTGGAATTCGCTCTTCAAAGCATTAATGTATTTTTTTTTCGCTTAAAATGTATTATTATTTACCTTGCGCGGTGTTAGGTGTCATACACACACGTTTGTTACATGATGTGTTACCAAGTTTCGCGCCAAGATTATTTGGCCTCGTTACTGACATTTACAACTCTGGCTGGATGGTACTCCATTAGATGAAAATTGATTGACATAAATGTTATTATGCTCTCGCCTTTTCTTATTTATTTATTTATAATGAGCACACCAACAGCACAGTCATTTACAATTCAAATCAAATATCATCTAAAATTGGCATTTCAGTAACCATGCAAATAACAGGTACCTATGCATGTTTAACTTAGAAATATTAAAGACAAAGGAGAACAATAAAAAGTGTGTCTAGTAGATCTTAATCTAAACATATCGAAATAATATCAAAATAATCCGTATCGAATCCGTCTAAAGCTTATGATGTCAGACGAAGACACAGACAGTTTTTTTTTTTTTCTTAGTTTTATATACGGAGTTTGTAAAGTCCCTACCTACTTAGTTTTAAAGATACTGTAGGTACTGATACAAAAGTCTATTCCAGATTCCGGGGAGATGCTGAGAATTTCCCTATGGAAAATCCCATGTACACATTGCTAAACCCGGTATCGAACTCACAACCGATTTAATATTATTCCTTCTTTACAATGTTTGGACTAGTTCTTCACCCTGAAAAAAACTTAATACCTACTAAGTAACTAATTTCTGGAAACGCGATTTCAATCACTTAGCTCTTTTATCTGCCACTTGAACTATAACTGCGTTGAAGATCCTGCCATTTATAACCACTTGATATTTCTCTACTACGTGTCTTGCGATGAGGACACTCAACAGCCAATCATAGTTTTATACTCGTAAAGGTGCAAGTTAGAATCTTTCAGAGAAAAATCACACGAAGTAGACATTTTGTATCAAACCAGTACCTTTGGGACAAGGTAAACGTTTCTTATAAAAAATTAAAGAAAAAAAAAACCTTTTTTAAAAACAAGCTTTTATTATTTGTTAATAAAATGAACTAAAAAGTTAAAAATAAATTAACTCTAATAAGAAATATATTATAACACTTTAAAAGTTCATTGTAACCTTTAACGATAATTAAGCTTCTTCGTCTACGACAAAATAATTCCATATCGTACATAATTATATATGTTTAACACTAAAACTTTACACCTTAATTATTAAAAGTTCTCGTTTTTATCACAGTTCCAATTTTATAAATAGAAGCGTGTTACATTTTGATGGTATGATTAAGAACATTTAGCACCTTCTTTTTCCTCTTGCTATCATAATGTAACACGCTTTTATTTATAAAATTGCACAAGCACCTCCACTTCGACCGGTTCTGTGGTTCCACTCTGTTTTTACCAGTGACAAAGTTACATTAAGAACTTCAGACACCAATATTTTCCCCATCAGAAACAATTAATTATCTAGAAACATTCCGCTTTCGCTTAACTTTTGCTGACACTACATTGGTTTCATAACTGAGTAATAAACAATGGACGCAGTGAAGAATCGTAACTTTGTTCTTTATGATGTACTTCAGGATCATATCCAACTTTCAAGCACCGTTTAACAGCCTTAGATACATAGCACGATCTTTACATAAATTGTATACATCGTAACTATGATGTACAGTCACGACCACCAATATGTCATCACTTGGCAAACCTATGGGTTCGAAAATGCTATGTTCGTAACAACATAAAATTTCATTAAAAATTAAAGGAGTAAATCACTTTTGAATAAGGCCGAGTGTATACATACTTTTGCTCGTGACTGTACCTAATTGACGAATCCTGTACGAGCACTATGCATCTAATATTAATCATCATCGTTCTAAAGCATTCCACTGTCCGTTAAAGGCATCTCTAAATGTTGACTACCATACTTAATATTATGAAGTGAAAAAAACATACTCTTATGTCTTATTCCCGCTTTTATGGTATTGCTTTCCATGTTTGCTTAGTTGTATATTCACTTTAGTAGACAGCACCACTGTAATTTAATTTCCTATCCCACCCAAACACGAACCCATACCCATAAAATAAAATAAGCTATCCACAAAAACTATTTCTTTAGGTGTCACGTAGCTTTTATTCCGGATCTTGAATAAGGCCTCACGGAAACATGAATCATCTCAGATCCTTCAATGAATGGCAGAGGCAAGAGAAGGACATCCTTCGAATGCTTTGCCCTCAGCTTAACAACAACGTAAGATATTTAGATTTACACAGTCATGTCTATTATTGGTTACTATGGACATTTTTCTTCCATTGTCTGATCTTAATTTTCGCCATATTATTAGTTTGTTTTTTTACCTTTCCATAGGTCGAATCAAGGTCACGTTTAGTTGGTAGTCCGGTCACATCACCGACAGTGCGGGTTTCGCCGCAATCGGTTTACTGGGGACCTACTAATGTATGCCACTCACTTGTGGGGCGAGGCCCTCGAGAGGAATGGTGAAGCGATTGCCGTCTCGTTAGACATCTCGAAGGCCTTCGACAGGGTATGGCACGCTAGCCTTATGAGTAAGCTTCCTAAAAAAAAACGGCTGGATAAAAAACTTCCTGAGTGAACGGTCTCTCCAAGTTATTGTCGACGGATGCTCATCGGAGCCCATAACGACTAATGCTGTTGTTCCTCAGGGGTCTGTTCTATCTGCAACTCTCTTCCTGCTGCATATCAACGATCTGCTTATGCCCGGAATCTATGGGTATTTAGATGACAGCACAGTTGTACAGAGATACCTGCCGAGTTGGTCGGGCTTGTAAGGAAGTAATCCGGTCCGAAAGAGAGGCTATGGTAGAGCGTACGAATGTCGCACTTCAGGCAGTCTCCAAGTGGGGCGAAGACAACCTTGTGGGATTCAACGCCGGCAAAACTGAACCGTGACTGTTCACCGCCAAAAAAAGCCCGTTCACCTTGGCTCCTGCTTTTCAGAATGTATCCTTGGAGTCCACCAACCGCCTTCAGCTCTTGGGAGTTAAAGTTTCCTCAAACCTAAACTTTGGGTGGTTCATTGAGTCCAAAGCCAAGATGGCTACTAGGAAACTTGGCGTTCTTGCAAAGGTCCGGTGGTACTTCACACCGGCACCGCTTCTAATGTTATAAAAAGTGCAGGTTCGATCGTGTGTGGAGTACTGCAGCCACATATGGGCTGGTGCTGCAAAATGCCATCTAGCAGCTTTGGACTCAGTGGAGAGGCGTGCGAAGAGGCTAATTAGTGATCCAGATTTGGTTAAGACAAATCTACAAAGCCTGGAGCACAGGCGTAGGGTAGCCAGCCTTTCGATATTCTATAGGATGCATTCTGGAGAGTGTATGCTGGAATTACATGACTTAATTCCGCCATCACCGTTCCATCGTCGGACAACCCGTCGTACGGCGAGTGTCCACCCTTACGTTGTTGACACCGCTACGATCCGGACGAAGCGTTTCCCCGTTTCGTTTATACCGCGTACATCGAAGGACTGGAACAATTTGCCTGCAGCGTTCTTCCCGTCCGATTATAATTTAAGTGTATTCAAGGCTAGAGTGAATAGGCACATAATAAATTAGTGCGTTTTACCATCAACGATTGCATCACTGCTTTCCATCAGGCGGGGTCGCAGTCCAGCACTAGTTTATATCATTAAAAAAAAAAGTTGAGGTAATCCCTTTTAGTAGTTTTAAAAGGGTTAGTTCAATCGTTTTAAACGGGTCATACAGGTGACTTGTCCCTTGTCCCATGAAATTAAGTTATTAACCCTTGAAATATTCTAAATTATTTAGATTAATGTAATTAATTGGATTTGTGCTCATCTCTGCTTTCCAAGGCAATTAGAAATGCGAATGAACTCAGTGATTCTAGAAATTATAACTTTTCAGACTAAGCATGATTGGGTCGGCGGGATTTTCCGAAAGGTTAACCGCTGCCCTGGAACAGAAAGGGCTAAGGACGGAACACGGGTGGGTTTTAGTCAGTAAAAGTCTGACACTCCCTTCCTCTCCACCCAGAGCGGGAGGGGTCATTTGATGATTTCCCATCCAAAAAAAAAAAAAAAAACATGATTGGGTGATAACTAGTAAATAAGAGGCAAAAAGGGTTGAAAAATATTGCAATTTTTAAAGACAAGACAATTAAAGGGCTTTGTCACTTACCGACCACATCGCCCAGTGCAGAAAAACACGAAATTGTTGATAACGATCTATCTTATAACCAACTTGTAATCGTACAATTGCTTAACCTTATCGGACACTGGAAAAGGAAGGATGGTATTACAAAAACCAATGTCATACCTTTTATATCGTTCGAAAACATTAATTCTCGTATTTTTCATTCCGGACACACCCCACACCCAAAAACATCATCAACCACAATTTGGAGACAAAGCTTTTATTTGATGGAATATGTCTGGAACGAAGACTTGTTTTCTTTTCTTATATATGTTTTTTTTTTTTAACTGGAAGCCGACCCCAGCATAGTTGGGGAAACGCTAGGTAGATGACGCTAATTTATATTCTCAATTGTCTATTTCATTCAAGGAAAGCCATGGAGACTTGGAGAGTCTCAGTAACCACGGATTTTGTCAATGGTTCTTTTAACTCGTATCACGTTTCTTAAAGGTATGAGTATGACAATGATTAATAATAATATGTTATCTCACGAGAAAGGGCGAACCGGTCTATCTATCATGTAGCCTCCTCGAGTCCGTTAGTTTTCCTTACGGTATTAATGTATCACACTGATGAGAATGTCGTGTTATAATTTGTTAAACACAAGGTACCTCTTTTTCGGTATCCTGGATATCATTTGCATCGTTATCGTGACAATTTTGTACCTGCTAATCGCAGCAGAATGCAGCTTAGAAGGTTTTGCCGTGTACCGAGAAAAGGCACTTGCGACTTTTAACTTTGTCTCTGTGAACAGGCGCTATACATTCGCTGCAAGAGATCTTCGGAAATGTATGGCAATAAAAACTAATTTATGTGCCCCAGTGGAAACGGCAGTGGTTTAGGATTTGTAGCCAGGCAGGCAATCACCACTGCTTTTGAAGGATTGAGAATATGGTGAGTTGAGGGTTTATTAAATTAAGAACCTGGTAATTTGAGAATCGGGTAAGTTAAGAAACGGGTTAATTGATAATCTGGTGGGTTAAGAATCTGGTGAATTGAGAATTTGGTAAACTGCTCATGAACCTCGAAAACAGTGAAGGAAAACCTCGTGAGAAAAACAGCATGACCAAAAACTAATAAATTCTAAGACGTGTGACATCCATCAACCCGCACTGGGCCCGCGTGGTGGATTAAGATCCTATCTCTCTCACAGAGAGGGGGCCTGTGTTCTAGCAGTGAGACATTTTAGGCTGAATAAATTACTTAATGTAATTTTTATTGTTTGTTTCTATATATATTAAAAGAGTACGGCCTTTCATAAAACTAATAGCAAAAAGTTCATCTACCTGCAACTAATTGCAGCTAATATCGTGCAGGCGCTCATTCTCTTTTCCAATTTCGACTAAGGCATTGTCGTCAAGGGCAAAGGTTATCTCCTAAAATTACAAAATATCTTATAACTGGTGAAATATAGGTGTACTATAGGTTCACTTCTGCGTAACCCTTTTTTTTGCGGATGGGAAATCATCAAATGACCCCTTCCGCTCTGGGTGGAGCGAAAGGGAGTGTCAGACTCTTACTGACTAAAACCCACCCGTGTTCCTTCCTTAGCCCTTTCTGTTCCAGGGCAGCGGTAACCCTTTCGGACGATCCCGCTACCCTGGCAATCTGCCTAACCCTTCGGGCGTGATGTTATGTAAAAACAGCACACACCATGACATGTCCAGTTGACATAACATAGGTAAAAACCTACCAACTGGTCAGTTCAGAGTTTTCTGTATTGAGAGACGCCCTATGAGGACATAATTATAGTGACCTTATTGGTGATGCTCTTCAGAAAGGTCAGGTGCATTGTACTCGCAACTGGCGTACGTGTATGACTAGATCATCATCATTTTCGGCCTATAACAGTCCACTGCTGGACATAGGCCAAGATGTTACGTTTACCGATTCGCGGTCTCCACCAGACGCGGTATGACCAGATGTATGGACGTAAACGAGACAAAAGGAGTATGTTAGGATAGTGGCATATACAGGGTTATTGGAAAAACACCAACAACCTCTTAAGAGGTCATTGTACTCGTCATTATGAACAACTTTTACTATGGGACCAAACCTGAAATCGCGAAAAAAAAATCAGCTGTCCCCTACATTTTGACGAGTTAACCGAACATAATGTAGGGAACAGCTGATTTTTTTGTTTCGCGATTTCAAGTTTGGTCCGATAGTAAAGGTTGTTCATAATGACGAGTACAATTACCTCTTAAGAGGTTGTTGGTGTTTTTCCAATAACCCTGTATACAGGTGGCGTTCTGTAGTTACTGCCTACCCCCATGGGAAGAATGTGTGAGCTTATGTTAGGTTATTGTGTATGGACTATACCTGTGTCAGTCCTTGGTCAGTCCCATTAGCTAATTAAACAAAATAACTGCCAATAAATGAGAAAAAGTTTTCGAGGGGTCTGAGGATAAATAATAACAGCCGCACAGGACGTTCGATCCGGTTAAGCTACACTTGCCGCGGTTAGTCTGTGGATGGGTGACCATCTTTAGATACCGAGACTCCTCCGTGCCTCGGAAAGCACGTTAAGCCGTTGGTCCCGGCTGTCATTCGTCGACCTTTGACAGTATAGTTACGTGTAGTCAGAAGCCAGAAAGTCTGACAACCAGTCTTACCAAGGAATATCGTATTACCCAGTAACTGGTTTGTGGAGGTCAGATAGGCAGTCGCTCCATGTAAAATATTGGTATTCAGCTGCATCCGGTTAGACTGGAAGCCGACCCCAACATAGTTGGGAAAAGGCTAGGCCGATGATGATGAAATGAGAAGAAGTATCTTTCTTATTTCACGAAGATAAAAGTATTATTGATCCTTCCAACCTGTACTTCGCACTAAGATTTTTTAATACCCCACAACAGCCTCACAGCTTAAAATAGACTTCAGAGAAAGGCAGCAAGCTATAAATCTTTAGAGACTGGTACAATGAGAAAGTTTTCTCGTTAACTTTGAATGCTAATAACTCAATTAGTTAGCGCTTCGTCCGGCGGCGTCACTTCGCTGTAAATTGCTTACAGCAGCTTTATTAACTGTGTGCTACGGACTTTGGAAGTATAACATCGGACATAGGAGTTTATGTATTTAGATTAAATAAGTTTATGAAACCTAGGACTTGACTTGACTTAGCACTGGCTGATTAACATAGGAATTAATAAATTAAGCAGTTTAAGGATATTAAGAGCAGTGGTGACCCAGTGGTATCGGCCTCGAATTCCTGAGTTCGAATCCAGGCAGGCACTTTACTATGTGTATTTAATTTCATGACACTACTCTCAAAATGGTGAAGGAAAACATCGTGAGGAAACCGGCATATCCTGTAACCAAATATTCGAAGACATGTGACATCCACCAAAACGCACTGGGCTCGCGTGGTGGATTATGGCCCACTTCCTCTCACAGAGAGGAGGCCTGTGTCCCAGCAGTGGGAACATTATAGGCTGTTTATAACACGTTTTCTTTATAAAACAAAAAAAGGCCAACCTATTTGCGAGAAATTAATATAAAAAGTAGAATTACAGAAGTATCGATGCGGCAAAGAAATTCTAGACATTCATTGATGAAACTCGAGATTGTAAAATGAAGTACAATTCTTTTCATTTCCTTTAAAATAGAGAAGAAATATCACGCCTGGGATTCATTTCAATGTCTTTTATTTGCATCCGTCCATGAAACATGTTTGCAAAAAGTATTTTTATTTAGAACGGTCAGTCGTATATATAGATCTTTCTTTCTGAAGTGAAATGTGTAACCGTTTTTAACGCAAGCAGGTACGTAATTATTTAATTAGAAAAAAAAAAATACTGTACTGTTATATTATATTATTATTGTACTGTCTTGTTATATTAATATAGCTGTTATCAGTGTCAGCAAATAGATTTCGTTCTGCTTTGTTAAAGAAACTTAAGGATTCCGATGTATAGTTACTTGAACAGTCTTGTAGTCTTACTCGCATAGTTTGTTCATTAGTAAAGTTATATGAATTGTATATGCTGTGGATAACGGTGTGAGTTTCACATTTATATAATATCTTTGTTTATATTATTTGCGCAGATATAATGTGTTACTGTTTGTTTGTCCCAAATAAATAAATAAAATAAAATAAAATAGCTATTTTGAAGTTAGCATAGATCCAGCACAGGCCTTGCCGAAGGCTGACGCCGCGCACGCCTTACTAAGTCGCTGCGCCGGCTCCGCGTTGACGTTACTACGCCCCTACAAAGCGTAATAAGCGAATGCTATACTGTTTCTAGCAATATAGCTCACGCAACGTAATAATGTTGCGTAAACTATATTGCTAGAAACTAACGTAACTAACGTAAGCTATGTATATTGTTAGAATATCGGCTTTGTACTCCAAGCTGATATTCTAAAAATGAATTAATATTGACCCAAAGTAAATATAAAATAATATTATGCCATATTATTTAAATAAGTCAATAAAAACAAACTCTTTGTGTTTATTTTTATATTACTGCGTAGTTGAGACGCGACTATAAATGTTTAAAATAAATTAGCCATATTTAATAGCCAGAACCCTGTCGATGTAAAATTACATAAGCAATATAAACAACTAACTACAGCTTAAAATATACTAAAACAAGGCCAGAGCAGAGAACAAAGTGATGATGATATCAAAACATAAAAAAAAATATAAATTATTTATATGTTAAGGTAATATAACTTAGTAAAGAACAGACACAGAGAGATAAAAAAAGATAAACAACACCGAAAAACAAATTAACACAAAAAACAAACTTAGATTGATTGATAAAATCCGGTGAACAAATCGAAAAATAATAGCAGATGCATTGAGTTAGAAAAAGAAGACTTATACTATGACGAAACCAAACAAAACAAATATGATGAACTATAGCTTCTGTCCCCGACTTCGTAAATATGATATAATAATAATATACCTCGGGTTATAGAAATAAGAAAAACATTGACCGACGATAACTTAGTTTAATTCGATAGATTTAACGATTATCTACCTAAACGATCTTCGGTTCTTTTTTCTTACTTTGATCAATATGAGTACAATGCGATCCACTATTTAATTAGCTATTTTAAATGATATTTAATTTAATATGAGGAAAAACCTTGCTAGCCCATTATGACATGCCTCAAAGTAGTCAGATTGGAAACGCCGACCTCATCTAGCTTATTTTTTTATAATATGACGTGTAAAATTGATTCTGAACTTTATTCGAGGAATAATTTTGAAATTATGACGGTTCGTCCATACAAAAACTGTCAGACGTCAATTTTATTGCACGAATAAAAATTATCTGCCGCTTGAAAAATCAGCCTTTAAGAAATTAAGGGTCAAAACAAGGGAGGTTAGAAATATTTAGTGTGGCCTTTGCGCCATAATCTGACTTCTCATTGTACGAAAAGCTTACCTATACAATGCGAGGTCAGCTAAAACTGGAAATATATAAGTACCTTGATGTGTCGTCGTGTGTAGGTACAAAAAAAAAAGAACAATCAAAAAGCAGGGGTCACAAACCCGAACGTTCACCTCAAACACCATCGATAATCGAAATGTTTAAAAATATCTTTCGATGCATGTATCCGTACGGTCCCTTATAACCGCACCTAAAATTAGATGAAAAAGGTCAAACGTGACCGCACAACTAATCGTCAGCTTGTGGTTAAGGTTGGAATTCCCGTTCATTACTGAAGGAATTGCATTATCTATACTTATAATAAATCTGTAGAGAGGTCAATTCTGTACATGAAATATATTTCCAAAATAACTACCAGGGGGTGATTAGGGATCGATACTGATGCCAAAAATGCAATCAGTAAAATTTTTGTCTGTCTGTCTGTCTGTATAACCGTTATAGAAACAAAAACTACTTGACGGATTTTAATGAAACTTGGTACAATTATTTTTCATACTCCTGAGCTGGTTATAGTATACTTTTCATCACGCTACAATCAATAGGAGCAGAGCAGTGAAGGGAAATGTTGGGAAAACGGGAGAAGTTACTCCATTTTTTACGCTTCCGTCGCGTGTGCAACCTTAATGGTTAAAGCTACACAGAAATCATGTATGACGGAAATGTTCTCCTTAAAATTATATAAAAAATATCCCACGACAGCATATGTCTATCTTTTATGGTTGACTCACAATAACACGTGTAACTCCCGATAGCTTAGCAGTTCGAAACTTTCTGATTATATTTGTCTACTCTTACATTTATAACACTCTCAGTCATTCTTAATTAAAAAAGTTAACATTATTTACTATTCCATAAAAAAGAATCATAGAAATCTGTATAGAAACACCAGAGTTATACATGAAATACGCCAATAATAAGCCATCGAGCGTGAATACTGAATCACGTTCGACGCGTCTCGCGCCTATAAAATTCAAAGTCCTGACTGACTGACTGACTGACCGACTGAGACATCAACGCACAGCCTAAACCGCTGGTCCTAGAGACATGAAATTTGGAGAGTGTATTCTTCGTGAAGAGTAGGTGTCCACTAAGAAAGGGTTTTTCGAAATTCCACCCCTGAGAGGGTGAAATGGGGGGATTTCGTTTGTATGAAAAATCTTATTCCTTGAGTTAATAAACTTGAAACTTGGCACGAATACTTATGTAAATAAATTATGAAGTTGGGCATTTTTTGTTTTTATAAACTACCCCCTAAAAGGGGAGTGGGGGGTTTCAAAGTTTGTATGGAAGAATTTTAGCGCGCGGTCCGATTTAATCGAAACTCAGTGTTTATACCTAAAATTGAAAGGAAAGAATAATGTGTATCAGGGTTTTTCGAAAATGTACCCCTGACGGCCTGAAAAGGGGTAGTCAATTTTACAGGGGAGGATTTTACAGCGTGGCTTGATTAACTCGAAAATTGGTATAAATAATCTTTGAGTCAAGTTATGAACACATCCCAAATGATTTTTCAAAATTCCACCCCTGTGGGGGTGAAAAGCGGGGATACAGTTTATGTGAAAAATCTTATTCGTTAGATTAATAATCTTGAAAATTAGCATGAATACTCGCCTAAGTAAGCAATAAAGTTTATCATTATTAGTTTTTCAAAACTACCCCTCAAAGGGGATATAGGAGTGTTAAAGTTTGTGTGGAAGAATTTGTACGCGCTGTCCGATTAACACGAAACTCAGTGTACTTAAGACAAAAATAAATAATAACACGTATGAGGGTTTTTCGAAAATCACCCCCTAACGGGGTGAAAAGGGGTAGTTAATTTTACAGGGGAGGATTATAATAAGTGGCTTGATTAATTATAAAATTGGTATAAATAAAATAATCTTTGAGTCAAGTAATGAATTTTTATGAATTTTTCAAAATTCCACCCCGTGCGGGGAAAAGCGGGGATATAGTTTATATGAAAAATCTTATTAATTTAGTTAATAAACATGAAACTTGGCAACAATACTTGCCTAAGTAAGTAATAAAGGTTATCATTATAAGTTTTTCAAACTACCCCTCAAAGGGGGATATAGGGGTGTTGAAGTTTGTGTGGAAGAAATTGAATGCGCGATCCGATTAACTCGAAACTCAGTATTGATACTTTCGACAGAAAATAATTAATAATAAGTATGTAAAGTTGTCGCAAGTTGACCTCTGATGGGGCAAAAAGGGGTAATTCGGTTTTTAGGGGAGGATTTGAACTTGAAACTGTATGTTACATTTTCACGCCTAAACCACTGAACTTCTGATTTGGCAAAGAGATAGATGGCATCCTGGGGAAGCACATACTTTTTATCCTGGTAGCACGTTCCCGTGGGATAACTTCCGACATCCACGCGGGCGAAGCCGCGGGCAGAAGCTAGTTATACATAATGTAGGTGGATTTTACCTGCAGCAGCTGTCAGACGCCTTGTGGAACAATCTCCGTATATAGCACATAATCTTCTTCAGACATATAAATGACAAGGAAATGGTAAGTATTTGCAAATAGGCACCTACATTTTTTTTTTAAGTTTTCCATTTATTATATTTGAAGTCTATCGGGGTGGCACATCGACGCGATATCATCGGCGCAAAACCATGAATTCAACACATGATTCAAAAACAAAATCTGCTGTTTCATGGAAAAATGCAATAACTACGCGGTCAAAATGTGAGGAACTGCAGATTATGTTTTATAATAACCAGCATACAATTTCAACATATTAGGTACTTCAGAATTATGACACCATAAATATTAGGTATTGATATAAATGTAGAAAACATTTATATCACTACCTAATATTTATGGTGTGCATAATTAAAAGTATTAGGAGTTAAAGTATGAAATTGCCGAATAGTACTGACTCCTGAACTGTAGTTTTTTTTTTTATTTAACATTTTTATTTAATCAAAATAATTACCATTAGTATCTATACATTGCTCTCATGTAATAGGAATGTAATTTATGCCTTTGCGATAGAACTCTCGTGATCTAGATTCGACAAACTGTGTGAAAGCATTTTGTACTGCCTCCTGAGAAGAAAACTTTTTATCACGTAGAAAATTGTCCAAATCACGAAAAAAATGGTAGTCCATTGGAGCAAGGTCTGGCGAATACGGAGGGTGATGAATGGTTTCTAATGAGGATCATTTCTCATATTTTTTTATTTTATTGATTTGACGCAAATGAGTCAATATTAATACTACCGTGTCAATATTGTTGGTAAGGTAACATTAAACCATGCCGCAAATTCCTGGGTAGTTTGGCTCGGATTGGCTTCCACCATCTCTTTCAATTCATTGTTATTCACCTGTGTGGGCGGTCTTCCACGTGGTTCGTTCTTCAAATCAAAGTTTCCATCACGAAAGCGTTTAAACCAAAATCGCACGGTGCGTTCATTAGCAGTCCCCTCTCCAAACGCAACATTGATATTGCGAGCTGTTTCTGCCGCGTTAGTTCCGCGTGCGACGCGGATTCTCGTATTCAAAAATAACTCGAATTTTCGAAGTATCCATCTTTCTAAGCTGAATAAAAGAAACAACTGAAAGTCGATAATCGAATGTTGCACAATTTTTAAAAGAAGAAGGTACATAGGTACCATGTGAAAAAATTTTCACTCAAAAATCTCAAACCATGAAGGTTCTATGTCAATTTGAAGTACCTATTATAATAAAACGGCAATTTCATACTTTAACCCCTATTATTTCTATTATATTCATGTACTGAATCCATAGTAACAGGTTGATGTCGTTGATGTCTCTGCCACCCTGTATTTTGGAACGAGCAGTTACTTATCTAGAACTTTGTTTAAAGTCACTTAGGCCTGATTTTTCAATCTACAGATAATTTTTATTCGTGGAATATTTACTTCTGACAGTTTTTGTATAGAAGAACTGTCAAAAATTCAAAATGATTCCTCCGATAAAATTATCTGGCGATGAAAAAATCAACCCTTCGTTACTTACTTTTGAAAATTAAAGGATTTATTTAATTTAGGAAACGTCATAATTTTTGCTTAAGGGAAATCCCATCGGGCGTAATAACACAAATAATTGTTGTTTATAGGTCCTACCTATCGCAGTTAACATGTTCTTGTATTGTCTTTGATCACAAATTGTCTGTGATCCCCGTGAAAATCCTCCTCATCATCCCCGGTAGCTTATTGAAACTTTATTATTAGAACTAAGAACGTTCTAATAATAAAGTTTCAATAAGCTACCGCAGCCCGCAGCTTTTCACTACTCAACTTCAAAGTAGTGATACAGATTAAGTTGTTGCTTGCAGGATATACTCTGGGCTGTAGGCATGGGCGTGTCTTGAGCACAGGAAGTTGATAGTATAAGTTGACTAGCTGCGCCCCGCGGTTTCAGCCGCATAAGTTTCGATCCCGTGGGAATATCGGGATAAAAAGTATTCTATGCGTCAATCCTGGTTATTACAAACTATTTGTGTGCCAAATTTAATCCAAATGCGTGCAGTACTTTTTGCGTGAAAGAGTAACAAACAGCCATCCATCCATCCATCCATACAAACTTTCGCGTTTATAATATTAGTAGGATACCTAGTTAATTTTACAGACTTTAGTAAAGGAAATTTCGTGATCGAAGTTTATGATAATAATTTAGTTATTTATTACAGCATGGAATTTTGTATTTAAATATTTATCATATAATAATGACATTTACACATTCTTGTAAATGCCGTACGAAATACACGCGGAGGACGCGGAGTTACTAGACAGTATTATTATACTGAAAATTATTGTACCTTTACATTTCACGGAACTTTGGGACGTACGAGGGGCTCAAGCCAACTCGCAGAGACCCGTTAGATATTTTTAATTAAATGAGGCACCAACCGACGATTATCCCTGTGCAAGTGCGCCCAAGGACAACTACCGGTTGGTACCAATTATTTTAATCAGCATCGCCATACAACGTGCAGGCAATGCTGCCAGCCTTTTGGGCACTGTTCCTGTTGACAGCGATGCGGACGAATTTTTTGATGCCCTATGATTCTTTTGCTTATTTTTACACATGTACAGTCACCAAAAGAGATAAGTAAACAAGGTCGTCGGATATAGTTGAAGTTTAGTAAGAAACCGGTAGATGTTTCCGAATAAAAAGTAATTAAATAAATAAACTGTTGGTTTTCTAGTCATTAAATTAAATTTTATTCGAAAACATTCATCGGTTTGTTATTAAACTTCAACTATATCCGACGACCCTGGTTACATATCTCCTTTGGTGACCGTACATTATACTCTTTGCCGTACATGTTATTATTTTAAATGTTAGTTTATATAATGTAAATATTACCTTATAATACAATAATATCGAATCTGAAATCCTTCTGCTAAATTCACGCTCTATAACGTGAAATCGAAACAACAACGTGGGTATTTGAAGAATAGTTTGAAATAGAAAACAATTCAATTGTTTCCTATTTAAAACTGTATTTTTAAAATACGGTTTCGGTTTCACATGTCACGTATGCAGTTCTAAAATAAAACCGCGGAGAGCGTTGTCGAAGCGCACAATGAAAACTACAATGATGCTCTGAATGAAAAAAAATATGAGAACTGAACTTAAAGATTATGGAAATTTGGCCAGGTGTCAGTTAATACAAGTGGAATAACAGTTAGTTGTTGTAACAGTTCAACGACCAAATAATTTCGATCATAATCTCGGCGACCTTCTACATGTCCCTGACTCGACTACAGTTTCTTCTTAAAATCTTCGGTACTAACCTGCCGGTTAATATTGTAATGCCCTTATTATTACATTTGGCTTGACGTGCTAATCCTTTCATTCGCTTTATTATTCGACTAGATTTCTTTTTACGTTTTCTAGCTCAAAGTGATGCTGAAACCTTCATAAAAAAAAACTATTTGGTCATGACTACATGAATAAATATATATAACCTTAATTACCACACTTATCAAACGTATTATCCCAGTCTCACTTTAACACACACCCAGTCAACTTGACTTTTACTTAATTAAGAATCAAAAGACTATCGGGCGCTAACACCATGAATGAAGACATCTCGCGAGCGCGGCAGAGCAGCGCAATCATTTCATAACTGCCCGAAAGCCGCCCCTTCAACAGTCAATAAAAGTTTCATAACACTGAGTCAAGATAACAGGGATGAACTTGACCTCCAGGCTTACAAAACGCCCCCCACTGGTGCCTACTTCACTAACCAACAATATCGAAACACAAGCCGTGGTGAACGCACGACTCGACCATGTACCCAAATCCGTTTGACAGAAAACATTCGACGATCAGGCAGGTTCTCGACAGAATATTTCGGGAAAAAAGTGTTCGAAAAAATGTACTTTCGAGAAAAAATAGTAATACTTCTTCTTGTTCCGCGTCGAGTTCGGAAAGTCGAAAGATGTTCGGGTTTAGTTTGCGCTGAGTCGGTGTACGCTTGTGATTTGTAATCGTGTTGGTTCGTTGCAGTCCGCTAGTCAGCGGTTCACTTTCACTACTTGACACTTTAGTAAGTACTTCTTTATAAGCATTTATATCTAATAGCACTTTGTAAACATAAAAAAAAAGTAAAGATATGTCAAAATTCCATTCGGTGACCGTGTTAAATTTGTATATAGGTCCCAATTCCCTCATAGAAAGACATATTATACTTCTTGTATACCCAGTTTGATCCCCAAAACCAATTCCCCTGAGGAGTAGTAAATTATAAGCCATTTTAGTAAAGATAAGCCAAACATCCACGTTATGTCGAAGTTTCTAGTAGGCACATTTCTGAACGCATTGGCAAATGACTCGTTATTGCAAAAGCAATTTCTCATGTTGTCGGCGGATAGATACTACTGACCTAAATCTCTGATATCTTTGCTAATAACGAGGGAAAATGATCATTAAGTTTTTTCATGGCCAGATAATTAAAATTAATGCTTTTATAAGCATATTTCGTGACTAGAATTCATATGAAATTATATGCACGATATAAAAACAATGAGTTGTATTTAAATACGTTTTATTTGCATTATTTTAAGGTTTAATATCAATTATAATGTAAAAGTGCTGCTGTAGTTATAAAAAAAACTTGTCAGTGGATCTCTACAAACTCTTCGTTATCAAAAGTGTTTGCCCATGACAACCACCTCATGGCTAATTCTCGTAATTTATAACGATCAAAATCCGGTCGCAGTATCATCTCGGCGACAAACAAATGTCAAAAGATTAACACTGAGATCACACACACACACACACACACAGACACACACAGATTAAGACTGAGATCAGAGGGGTAATTCTGGTAATTTTATGAACATTCACAGTCTGATCTCAGTCTCAAACTGTAAAAAATACGTCTAATTTCCCTACATTTTGACAAGTTTTTGACATTTGTTTGTCGCCGAAATGAGACTGCGACTAGATTTTGAACGTTTTAAATTACGAGAATATGGGCCCAGACTGTGACCGTTCTTAAAATTACGAGAATTGCCCCTCTGTTTTAAGCTGTGGGTTTGTCTGTCAGTCATTGTCATATATCTATGAAGTCGTGCACTTCCCCTTTTTGTACTAAGGGCTGTAACTTTTATCTAAAGAACAAATATGACATTTTGACATATTTCCTATACAAAAGCTGTCAAACCGTCAATAGAATAGAATATTCTTTCTTATGTACTTACACCATAATTAATGTGTGTGTGTGTGAGTTTCTCAGATATAAATTATACGGTTAACCAAACGTTATCACCACGAACACATGAACACAAAACCACTTCTAGGAAATAAATCTTTATTTCGTATCAATAAGAGGTAGTTTTTAACCGCACCTCTGTGACATCAATTTGACTTTGACAGCAGGGCTCCAATTCTGTAGTAGGTATTCCGCGCGAAAACTTACCACGTGCAAACCACGTCAATATCGTGCCTTGTTTACGGCAGTGAATCGAAATGTCAACCGTACGGACAATATGTATTTTGACAGTTCAAACAACGCCATTGTGTCATAGAGAATACGTTAATAGCAGATGTCGTGATAAGGAATTGAGATGGTTTCGAAGTCAGGAGTTTGGAGTAAGTGGACACAGTGAATTCTAGCCCAGGTGCTGTGTTGATACCACAGACGCGAGGTTACCTGTACTTTATTAAACCATAGTAATATCAGAAATCATTCTTCATTAACATCCATTGAGTATGTTCATGAAGGTACCCTTTTTTCTTTTTTTTTCTTCTGCGATCAGTCTCTGGACTATGAGCATATTTGATTTTGGATTCGATAGTGCAGAATGGTTTCTGTAGCAAGATTTCCCTCTTTATATTTCATGGATGCATGTCCTCTTTGGCATTGCAAGGTCCATTACAGCCAGGTTAGCTGTTATAATTATATGCCACCTTATATAATCTGGTTTTGTAAAAACTTTTGCCACTGGATTTGGTTGATTCTGAAGGCGTCCTCTGTAGAGTTCTGCCCAGGTTTTGTCTTCCTAATGCACTGTGTTTTGGTTGTAGGTACTAATACTAGTTTTTTTATTGCTTGAATACGTATAAGGCGAAATAAATAATGGAGTGTCTTGTTACAACCTTTTTTATGCTGAATAGATAAAAAAAGTTTTTATAAAGCCTTAGTAGGTACTTAATTGATCGCGAACTAATTGGTAGACAAGACAATAGCTAGTGAGAAAATAATTAAAATAGTGTAGGTACCTACTCTATCATTTTCTAATTAACTCAAATAACGTAGACGTTATTTGAGTTAATTTGAAAATAATAAAGTAAGTAAGTAGTAATTAAAAGCGCTTAATTTAACACTGATTTTATTGTACTAAGTTTCTTTAATAGTGTACCTATGCTACTAATAAAATATTAAACTTTGTAAAAGAAAAATGAAGTACAGCTAAGTATAAACTTTAAATGAATATTTACTCACAGAGAACAATAGCCGTGTCACCTTCTCACCTCTTTTTTCTGTTATATTTGTATTATTCGTACGTAAATAATATTATGATCATGAATTCAAAACAGGCTTAACCTAATCAGCACCTTTTGAACGTCAATTCAAGAAAGTTTCAGAAAATGATACATAATGCTTCGCCACTTCCTTGTATTTGGATTTCGTTCCACTAACTCTCTGTCTTCCACCACTGCAGGAGACTTACGATTACTAAAGTCCTCCATCAACTAACTTGCGCCTGGTTTGTGAGGTATTCAGTACCTAATTTAAAGTGCCACTAGCTGTGCCAGCGGTTTTACCCGCCTAAGTCTCGATCCCGTGGCAATACCGGGATAAAAAGTATTCTATGTCCTAATCCAAGCCATGGTCTACTCATGTCATGTGCCATATTTCGTCCAAATCCGTTCAGCCGTTTTAGCGCGAACGCGTAACAAACATACATAAAAGAAATTAAATCTAATCTCTTTATAATATTATTAGTTTAGATTACTTCGATATAAGATAATTCATTCATCATTTAATTTATTCATAAAAACAATTTACATTGTGTTGAATATAATATACACATGCAATTTACAAAACAAATACAAAGAACTATGAATTTTTAATTAACATTCCAAGTGAAATTCAAAAACAGTGCCAAATAGTTTTAAAAACAATGTCAAACAGTTTTAAAATCTAATGTCAAACACTTTTAAATATAAAATCAACCAGGTTTAAGATATAATATCAAACAGTTTTCAATTTAATGTCAAAATATTCTAGATTATTTAATGTCAAGTGATTAAAAATAAAAATAAATTAAGGTACTATTGTGTGACATTAGTTCCGATATATTGTACAGACATTTTTCTAACAAAAAAGTAATATATATTATACTCGTATATATATTATACTATCTTTAAATGGAATAGAATAGAATGCTCTTTAATATGTACACCACATTAATTACAGAATTAAATCTAGACATAGGATGACACAGTGGGCGGTCTAACCACTATTACCTCCACGTTTATTATGCGCACAGCCAAAGTGTGAAACTCTCTGTGTTCCCTCTCACATTCAAAATCAAAATCAAAAGTCATTTATTCAAATTAGGCTGAGAGTCAGCACTTTTTGAACGTCAAAATGACAAAATACAGTCCCCCAAAAACGCCCGCCCTTCGACACTTCCTAGTGCTATCGCTGGGAAGAAGAAGTGGCGCAACAAACTCCCCAGCAGCCGTATTTAACCCGTCTGCCTTCAAAGCAAGAGTGAACAGGCATCTCCTGGGCACGTTCGTTCCATCATAGACCTCATCCATCGCTTTAAATCAGGCGCGATCGAGGTCAAAAACAGGCCCATTTAGCAATAAATTATTATCATTGTTAAATCAATATATATTTTATTGAATGGCAATCAATACGCTAATATATAAGTTCCACAACTACTATTCGCTGTTGCCAGCCCGTCTCTATTTCGCCGGTAGCCGCATACATTTGCTATTGATTACACCATTCGAACGCTGTTTAAACTTGAGCAATTTAATTTTTATAAACGAAGACGGCAGGCTTTCGCAAGCAACCAGTTCGTTATTTCGGTTCGACCTTGCGACTATTATACGTCGGTATGATAAAACTTAGGTGTAAGGGCTCTTACGTCACAGCTTATCTCATATCGCTGTATGAGATAAGCTGTGCAGCTGTAGCAGACTAGGACGAACACGCGGAGTAATATAACGTAACATCACGCCCGTAATCCCTGAAGAATCAGGCAGAGGTAACATTTCGCCAGTTATGTTTAAACAATGGAGTTGCTACAACCTTTTTTATGGTATAAAGATTTAAAAGAGTTATATACATGAGAAACTAGCTGCGCCCCGCGGTTTCACCCGCATAAGTTTCGATCCCGTGGGAATATCGGGATAAAAAGTATCCTATGTGTTAATCCTGGTCAATAAGATCCATATGTATTAGGGGGTGAGCCTATCAAATGGGCACAAATCTCAGACTCCGGGCTACCACTGAGAAATTCCTAACGGAAAAACGCTTTTCCGTTAGGAATTTCTACGACTAGGTAGTTGAACCCAGGATCTCATCCACAGCAGTAGAGCCGGCGAGCACTAGCCCAACGCACGGAATAAATGTAACGGAAATTAGAACGATTTTAAATTTGAAAATAATCGTTGCACATATTATATCAAAAGGCCAATTCTCATAATTTAAAACGTTCAAAATCTAATCGCAGTCTCATCTCGGCCACAAACAAATTTCAAAACATGTCAAAATATAGGGAACTTGAGACTGAGATCAGACTGTGAACGTTCTTAAAATTACGAGAATTGCCCCTCTGTTTTAAGGCTGTTCATCAAAAATCATATCTCATATTACTAATGGGTGATACTAATTGTGCTAGTCGCATAAGTTTAGTTTTATTTTCGTAACATAATTTCTCGCGTTCATCGCGGCTTCGGCTGTGAAAAGTTCACAAACTTCAATAAACTTGGAAGTCTAGAAACTGGAATAAACGTGGCGGTTTCATAAAGTTTGTTGAAATTAGGTTCGGATTTAAATTTACCTTCATATGCTGATGTCACACAGGTTGTTAGTAGATATTCAAGATATAATAACTTGACAAAAAATTAACAGAATACTTTTACAGACGTCATATTACCTATACCATTTGATTTTCTTTACATATGTATTACTCATTCTTCTATAAAACATCCTGTGAGTGTGTTCATGTAGGTACTAAAGCCATTTTTCTATTCCTTGAATATCATGACGAAGGAAACAATGGTGTTGCTAAAACCTTTTTTATGCTGTAAAGATTTAAAAGGGTTTTATTTATGACAGACTAGCTGCGCCCCGCGGTTTCACCCGCATAAGTTTCGATCGCGTGGGAATATCAGGATAAAAGTAAACTATCTGTGTACCAAATTTCATCCAAATCCGTTTTGCGTGAAAGAGTAACAAATATCCATCCATCCATACAAACTGTCGCGTTTATAATATTAGTAGGATATGTAGCTCTTTGTTTATAGTAAGCTAAATGTTATAACCTCGACAGAATACCCACATAAATTTTTCATTAGAACAATAATTTACATAATTATATAAAACTGCATTACAAAATTTAAAGAATACATTAATATAAAAAGTACCTAAAAGTCACTTCGAACTTACTTCAGTTGAATAATTAATCGGATAAGTAAGTAATAATCTAGTATAATTATGTAAGAAATTATGTAGGTAATATGAAATATTCAATTATATCGGCCGACTTTTTTTACCTTCTGGACAAAAACAAGGTATAAAAGGTGAAAGAAGTAGAAACCTGTGGCACAATTTTTTTTTTTTTTTCACAAAAAATTAAATAAGATATTATTATTTTTTTGTACTTTTTTTAAAATAAAGGACAATGTTGAATGTCGCTGCGAATTCATTGATAATTTCCACGCGTATAATGGTTTCAATCAAAGGATTTAATGCAAAAAAAGAGACTTTTCTTTTATTTTTTGTGAAAAAAAAAGAGATTTCTGTCCCAAAGGCTTCTACTGTGTTTACCTTTTATGCCCTGTTTTTGTCCAGGCGGTAAAAAAGTCAGCCGGTACATACATACCATTTTGAAAAGTGGGCATTCCTAAACTGTTTTCATGTCTATATTTTAAAAAGAGTAAATTTTTGTAACACAATCTAAATTATTTAAAAGTTATCAGAATTTAATTCAGCAACTCGTTAAGAACCTAAAAGATGTCATAGGGTCTACACTATGACTGCGATATTGGTATTGTATAACAATCTATGAATGTGCTAACCACTTAAGGCGCCAGCAGAATCTATCGACATAGGTTAGACGATTTGTAAGGAAAGATTGGTCAAGATTAGAAGAGTTAACGTCTGCCACTAAACGTCATAGTTCTGGTCAATGTGGTAATAGACTACAGTAAGATGGAACATTGCTGTTGTTACCAAGAACATTGCTGTTGTTACCAAGCTTGGCCGACCGATAGGCGTTTGTTTAAGTGTACAGACGCCAGCACATCAAGCTACTCGAAACTGTCAAATTTTCCCAATCAACCTTGAACCTAATGCTTTTGCAATAAAGTTGAAAATCTATTAAAGAAATTTGACTTGATTGTAGTAGCTTGATGAGCTGGCGTGTGTACTATCGTGGTGAAAGTATTAGTCAGCTAGACTCAGCTTACCGAGTACTAGCTGTCCAGGGTGCGCCGGGCGTTTTGTATCGCTGTACGAATTATGTTAACGCTACTCGGGGAGGCTCCTTTCATACACCCCTTAAATAATGTCACTGATGCTGCAATTAACGTGGCCACCTACAGGGCACAAACTATTAAAAAAAAAATGAAAAGAAGAAGGAAGCGTTTGTTTTAGCCAATGACTTATTTCTTAGGCCATAAAAGTTCCGGGGCAGCGGGATCATCCGAAAGGTTTACCGCTGCCCTGGAACAGAAAGGGCTAAGGAAGGAACACGGGTGGGTTTTAGTCAGTAAGAGTCTGACACTCCCTTCCGCTCCACCCAGAGCGGGAGGGGTCATTTGATGATTTCCCATCCACAAAAAAAAAAAAAAAAGGACATAAAAGTTTGTTAGTTGAAAAGTGCCTTTTATGTGCCTATTTGAAATAAATGCTTTGTCTAACCACTGAATGCGTTTATCAAAATACCGTTTGGTTTCTTTCAATCATTTGAAGGTTACAAAGACATATTTATTTTTAAAAATGTTAGCCGGAAATGGATTTAGTTATTTGTGGTGCATGTTTAATCTACTTCCGCGTTACTACAGTTATAACAAGTATATTATAATGTATTATTTATTATTTTATTTTAAAATCTAAGGTTATTGGTTAATTTTATTATGTATCAAATTAATGTTATGGCTAACACTGTAATAATTAAAAAATATCGAATTGTTGTTGTACCTTTTAATAAGATTATTGTGCATGCCTATAAGTGATGTATAATTTACATAGCATTGATTGATCGTTATTACCTATTGTTACTATCCTTATATCCTATCCTTAATATGTCGATGTTGATTAAATAAAAGATCGAAAAAATAAAAATATCTGTAAAATGGTAAAAAATATAGATACTATAAAATTATGTTTTAAAACTAGATGAGTTCAGTGTTTTCTTACCGACTGCTCTGAGTAGAAAGACTGAAATAAACTCAGAGGTCACAGTCTCTTTTAAACTCCAGACATAATCGGATTCGAATTAAGAGTAGGAAGGAATTAGTATTCAAATAAAACTGATGAGAGTTTCCTCCATTTCAAGCAATCAAGAATTAGTATTATAATTTAAAAAAATAGTATTACGATCTTAAAGTTTCTCCTAAAAAAGACTCATCTCATCTCACTACTCAAGTAAGTGAAGTTAACTGGTGACTTCGAAGCCCATGGAAGGTGTTTTTTTCTTTCCCTTATTAAAAACCAGGTAAACCAATAATTATCAAAACGGTGAAGGAGAACATCGTGAGGAAACCGACATTTCCTAGAACCAAAGATTCCATGTGACATCCACCACCCCCACTGGGCCTGGCTGGTGGATTACGGGCCTCCTCCCTACACTCACAAGGAGACTTGTGTCCCAGCATTGGGAACATTACAAGCTGATTATGCTATGCTAAATAATTTTCGAGACTCATGTCTTTGACCGGAAAGTGGTAATCGCGGCGAAGAGGCCAAAAAAGGCTTCTTTGTCGATTCTGGTCCAAAATTGAAACTAGATACAAGCCCACTGGATAAAAGAAAATCTTCTATTGCAAAGAGTAATCCAGTTTTAACACTAAAAATGATAGGACCACTTTAATTTCCCAAGTAGTAGTAGGTACTCACGTTATATAACTGAAATTGTTACACAAATACGGCTTTTGAAACTGTATGCTAAACCGATGTTGGTCACATAATGACGTAAGGTGATACTGTTGAAAATGTGCCAACGGCCGTGCCTTTGTGCATCGGCTGGTCAAAGTCAAGAATGACGCCCAAGTTCTGACAACATAACACCTTTTTGTTTGAGAAGGGATAATTTTGGCAATCTTTGGTGGTGACCATTCTTTTAGCGGTTTTTAATATACCCACGTTCAAAACACATGAAAACGCCATTTGGCTTGGTTTCCGTACGACCTTTTCAGGTAACCACTGAAAATCAGCGCTGTGCTGAGGGTCCCCATAGCATAAGCATCATACTGAGTTGAAGCCTTCTTGTCAAAGTGATGGCGTGCAGCTGTCGACTATTTTTGTTTTATGCTCGTGATTAAGTATAGATTCTATTTTGTTTTTATTTTTCTTTATTATTGGAGTTAATTATCTTTTTATATCGCTTAGTCCACTCTCGGCCCCTCGACCCCCAATCCATAAACAACAAACCTAATGACAAATAAACCTATTTTACTTTCTTCTTTAATTTCATTTTCATTTGTCCATACACCTGTACCATACATTTATCCGTACTAATATTATAAATGCAAAAGTAACTCTTTAAGGTTGTCTGTTACCTTTTTACGCCTAAACGGCTGAACGGATGATGACCAGCCATGCCGACGGACCATGACCTGGTTTAAGAAATAGGATTTCCCCCGCCCGTATTTTCTTGTGGGATAATTAAATTATCATAATTTCCAACCTCCGCGTGGTTGAACTGGCGGGTAGAAGATGGAAAATAACAAATAGCTTTGTTCTGAAAAAATGCGCCAGAGTTATCTTTCTGATGCTGAATTCGTGCTTCGGCATTAAATCTTCAAAGAAAATTAATGGGCACACTATCAGAACGGTACACTTTACTGAGAGCTTGAAGAAAACATCATTTATTATTGCCCCCTATCACATGGGACTTACATAAACTTAACTGGCGAATTGTGGGTGTACTGCAGGACCGTACACCAAAAAAAATTGTCAATTCCTTAGAAAACTTGTAATAATTGAAACATCATGACAATGAGTCTGTTTGACTCTAAAAGTACAAAAAAAATCGTTTTACTCACATACAAAACATAGAACTCGACTTTTCAAATCACAAATGGTTTTATTTATTTTCTTTTTCCTTTTCTCACAAACAGTGAACAAAATTTATCAAAATCAATCAAGTTCGTGAACCCCTTATTTCAAACAAAAAAACTTAAATAGCGTATTGTTGAAGTTTTTTTATACTTAACATGAAATGTCCTAACAAACTTCTTGGATGATTCGCTCGTAACATGCGTCTTCAATAAACGTTCGTCACGAACATATTAAGAAGTACCTAATTATTTCAATGAAATACCATTTCAGTATTAATGAAGCATGTAGGTACCTAAGTATGCGTGTTGAACGCTAATCGTCTGTTCAGGTCAATTGAGGGAAACTTGCTATATCGCTGATTACTGGCACACGGCTAATGTGTGTCCTTGTTCGGTTATAATTGTTATATTCAATCAATAAGGTGGAATTAATTGGTACTTTACTTAATTTAATGTGGATCTTTGTATTAACCAATTCTGTTTTGCTGAAGCTTAACTTAATTTAGGCTATTTCCATCTTTTTCGATGTAATAAAGCAAGAAAGTTTACAAAAAATAATTCATTATTAATATTTTTTGTTTGACTGTGTATTGGTAGACGGCCCGCAGTAAGTGTAGTGTAGGAGAGAGCATCGGTAGCCCAGTGATAACTGAACCTTCTTACGAGTTGGTTGGTTGGTTGTGGGTTCGAACCCAGCCAGTAAATAATTTCATTACCACTGCTCTCAAAACGGTGAAGGAAAATATCGTGAGGAAATCGGCATGTCCTAGAATCAAAACTTCGAAGACATGTGACATCTACCAACCCACACTGGGTCCGCGTGGCAGATGAACGCCCACTCTCTCTCGAAGAGAGGAGGCCTGTGTCCCAGAAGTGGGAACATTATAGACTGATTATGCTAAGCCAAGAAAGGGACGGACATTATATTCGAGCTGTTAGTTTTAGTTGCTCTAAAATTCCATGCATTAAGTTGACAAATCAAATCACATAGACTAAAAAACTAATTTGATATCTTTAAAACTTACTTCTATCTGTCACCGTCCGTTGTTTTCTCGAGCTGACTGCTAGTAAGAAATGTCAATTATCTAATGTTATACTAACAGGGAATCGCCGCCATTCTCGGCCGGGAAAAGGGTTATATAGAATCTGCGGGTTTTTATAAGATGCATTGGTTGTAAACATATTATTTACGAAACGTGGTAAACAGTGTGTTTTGATCAAATTTAAGTATACGTCTTTCAGTCTCTTATCACTTTGTAAAATCAGGCATATAAATTGTCCAGAAAATTTACTAGCAAATCAAACTGTCCATATATTCAAGTCAACGTCATTCTTCGACGGTTGTATAAAACGGCTATAACACGGCTATCAATATTGCTTAAAAATATACATTTTTGGGATCTGGGATGGGATCAATAAAATTATAAGATGACCTGCTTCTTCAAGACTACTTCATTATTAAAACACTACTCTTGGGTCCTCATTCTTTGGCCACCAATCTCTTACGATTTCAAACATTTTTGTCTGGTGGCCAAATAGTGACTTACTCATTTCTAAGCACAATTTTGCAACCTCACCAGTATTTTTCCTTAATCCAGTTATTAAATTGTAGCACCACGTAGAAGAACAATTACGAATTATGAGCATTAACGGCTATAAAATACAGAATGCCGACACACATTGGATTGCATTGCTGTGCGCGCGCCGACCGGTCTCGGCAGCCGGCGCGAACGCATCGCGTGGCGAAATAAAGACGTACGATTCCGTTATTCAATTACTTTTCATGCTTCGTAGGTTTTCGTGTCTAGTTTACAATGTTTCTAGAACAAGTGAGGTAAAGTTTAGAAAAATCCGATTAGGTTTTCTACCTCCTGAACATATTTTTGAAGTGGAAATTTCTTTAGGCGCACTTTGTACTCTTTCTGAACAATAAACGAAACTTAACCCTCACGGTCGGGTCAGTGTCGCTGACTCGGGGATACTCGGCTACAGTCGGTCGGTGACGGTGAATTGAGTATACTCAACTCCAGTCGTAATAATAAGCTTATGCTATCTGTGAAAGTCCTGTCAAAATCGGTCCAGCGGTTTCGGAGATTAGCCGGAACAAACCGACAGACAAAAATTTTAAACATTTTTTTTTGCTATAAGTACTGTATGTACTTTCATATGCATTTAGTAAATAGCTGTTATTTTGACATTACAAACATACACGTTAGTTTTATTTAATTGTATAGATTCAGTAAACGTGAAGACGCTCTCATAATGAGGGTGGTTTTGTCAACAACGGCAACGTGTCGAACTACCTACGTCATTTACGAATCTCCAATAATATTATGATAATAGCTTCTATCACCTTCTATCATGTTATAATGGCAGCTTTACAAACATCTTGGTCACGTTTTTAACATAAACGTGACACAGTTCATAAATCATGGACTTATTAAATAATTATATCGAATTTATTATATTTAATTATTCTTCCATGTTGATAAAACGCATATAAAGTATATTAACTGAGCCTTTACGATCTCTTAGCGTAGACATTTATTGTTTTTGCATGTCAGTTTAATTACATTGACAAAATAAAACCGCTAATATTGTGTAAAATAATGGGACGGCGCGTTTTGTATACACGTGTATTTTTCTTTCCCACACAGTAAATTTGTTCTTTCTTTCACTAGCGATGCACTATCATAATCAACCTGTAAAGTTCCCACTGCTGGGACACAGGCCACCTCTCTGTGAGAGGCAATGGGCTGTAATCCACCGCGCGGGCCCAGAGCGGATTGGGGAATGCCACATGTCTTCGAATTTTTGGTTCTAGGACATGCCGGTGTCCGGGTATACTAAAGCGTTGTAAAAAGAACAGAAGTTTGTAGCAAAGCTTTGGCCAAAGTAATTTACAACGAGTGACTTGCACCGTCTAAACAGTGCAGTGTTTAAACCGAGCAACTTTTATTGCTGTTACTACAAGAAATGGTAAGGTTCAGGCAATTAAATCGCACCGTGTACATCTTAAACCTATGTCCAGGAGTAGACGGTTATATTATACTTGGTCTATGATCACAGATTAACAAGGTGGTGTTTCCTCCAACTATGTTGGAGCCGACTTCCAGTCTAACCGGATGCAGCTGAATACAAAATTTTACATGGAGCGACTGCCTACCTGACCTCCACAACCCAGTAACTGGGTAACACGATACCACTTGGTAAGACTGATTGTCAGACTTTCGGGCTTCTGACGACCCGTAACGACTGATTACCAATGTATTGGACATTTAGGGGTTGAACATGGTCGGGGGTAGAGATTGTGGGGGTCGAACATGGACTTAACCCGCTTACTACGGTAGGTCCGTCGATACCGAGACCCCTCCGTGCCTCGGAAAGCACGTTAAGCCGTTGGTCCCGGCTGTCATTCTTTCGTTCTTCATCTTGTAGCTTAACCTGATCGATCGACCTGTGCAGCTGTTATTACTAAGCCACGAGCCCCTCTCCGGTGTGTTTTTTCTATTATTAAAACGAAATGTTTATGAATGTTTATAAGTGGACTCCTCATAAAAGAGCGCCTCTATGGCTCCATACGAAATAAGTATCTTGTGAACAATGAGCACCAAGATTCAGTAACATAACTCTGATAGTATTGGAACCAGACATATCAAGCGGCGTTTGGAAACAAAAGGTAACTTAGCAGCTTTGTTGAAGTAACGTAAACGGGATCTGGAGTCCATTAACATTGTGTTGAAACTGGTAATGGCTAAATGGTCTTATAGCATGACCACGGCAGAAACAAAGGAATAAATGACAGCCGCACGGGTCGATCGATCACCGTGGATCGGTGATCATCTTTACATAACAAGACCCTCAGTACCTCGAAAAGCACGCTAAGACCCCCGCTAATTGGTCCCGGCCGTCATTTGTGGATCTTTCACAGTCGTTACGGGTTGTCAGAAACCCGAAAGTCTGACAACCAGTCTTACCAAAGGGTATTAAACTACCCAGTAACTAGTTTGTGGAGGTCAGATAGGCAGTCGCTCCATTTAATATACTGGTACTCAGCTGCATCCCCGAAAGTCAACCCCAACATAGTTGGGACAAGGTTAAGCAAATAGATTGACCTCCACAACCCAGTTACTGGGTAACACAATACCCCTTGGTAAGTCTGGTGGAGAAGCGCTTCCGATTACCTATTTACAGAATAAACAATTTCATTTTATTTCATAGGTTATAAGAAGGTAGGAAAATCCGTAGATTTAAGAAAGAATCTGGAAGATCCTTCTCCTTTTTTGAAGTCGGTTAAAAATGCTCAATCCCGTATGCTTTTCTGTTTCTGCGCCATTGAAACTTTCTAGCTAGCGCAAATATTAAAAAAAAAATATGTTTATTTAGCACACGCTATACCCGAATCACTATACGGGTATAGATGGGGTCAACATTTCCTATCTAACTACCCATGAGAAGAAAAGGTAAAACAAACTCAAAACAACAAACTTAGGTACACAAACACAAATTTGTTGTACCTATAACAAGGCTCAAGAAAATAGGTGGCTCGTTCAGATGCCAATGTATACGCTTTTACAATAAAGTTCCAAGCCCCGTTCAAGATCTAAGCCTTAATAAATTCAAATCATTCATTAAACGTAAGTTGTGCCAGAAAGCCTTTTATACCGTTAAGGATTATATCGAGGACAAAAAGGCTTGGGATTAAGGTGCTTCCAATTTTTTACATATTTAATGTTTTTATTTATATTTTTTTTTCTGTCTTGTTGTTGTTTTTTTTTTTTTTGTTTTATTATATACACTTTGACATTAATGGATTTTATATATACTACGACATTTGCTTACTTTGTTCTATTATATTATTTTAATTATTGTGAATGTGAAGACTATGTGGGTCATTTTATTATATTATTTTTAATTTTTCTCTCTGTTCTGTTAGTTTTTGTCATGGTCTGGCAGTTTGAGTAATTAATGTGGCCTACCCAAATGTCCTTTCTTTGGTATTGTTCGTCGAATCGTCGAGCTCCTTAAGTTTTGAGTTGAGCTGCACGATTTCTGACAAATGCGTGCACTGGCTGGACAGGTCCTCTCAAACTGTGTGGTTCTTTCCTCAAAAGACCATCTCAGACATCGACCTGCATGGTCTTCATATGATCTGACCAAGATTATGTCTGGACTTTAAAAGAGACTGTGACCTCTGAGTTTGTTTCGGCCTTTCTTCTCAGAGTAGTCAGATAGGAAACGCCGACCTCATCTAGTTTTAAAATATGATTGACGTGTAAAAGTGTTTGTACAAACCTACTTACAAAAATAAAATCATTTATCATTTATCACTACTACAGTTAAAAGGCACGCTAGTGACATAGAAAAAAGCAAAATATTAATATTATGACTGGACAGGTCCTCTCAATCTGTGTGGTTCTTTCCTCAAAAGACCATCTCAGACATCGATCTACATGGTCTTCATATGATCTGACCAGGATTATGTCTGGACTTTAAAAGAGACTGTGACCTCTGAGTTTGTTTCGGCCTTTCTTCTCAGACTAGTCAGATAGGAAACGCCGACCTCATCTAGTTTTTAAAATATGATTGACGTGTAAGTGTTTGTACAAACCTACTTACAAAATAAAATAATTTATCATTAATTTTATATATTATAAATAAATATAAGTGTTAGTAATATTAACCAATATTACAAAATATATTTAACCTTGTGCGTGATAATAATCAGACCATGGCATATACCTATTAGTTTCCTAGATACTTACTCATAGTTAAAGTATCGAATTCAATTCCGCCTATTAAAAAAACCTATGTTAATAACTTAATTAAAAATCGGCAATAAACAAACATTTTTTATAGGGATGTGGGAAGTATTGGTGGAAGTAGCTAATCGTATCCGATTATTAATCCGTTCGTATGCCGATATCTTACGGCCTTGAAACATATTTTTTGTTAACACGCACGCTTATGATATCAATGATTATAGCGAGCCCCAAGATACAGACTAACTGTCTAGTTTGGGGCTCACTAGCAAATACTATATTGTAACCTAGCTGAAGGTAGTATTTTAAGCTACTCCATGTCGTCTTAATTTGCTGTTAACCAGTGAACCTGCTTACTGTATTACCTGAATAATAAATATTTTCTATTTTTATTTCTATTTTCTATTAATTATGGCATAATTATTGAGTTACTAGCTTCTGCCCACGAGTATATCCGCGTGTTTTTTTTTTTTTTTCCCCAACCCTCCCCGTCGCATCGCATCACCTGACCTGCTGTCACTCCGTTTACACTTAGCGTTCTTTCTGACTTTTTTTCTTTTTGCTCGGCTCCTAAGGGTCATAGCGTGATGTTAAATAACCTATAGCCTTTCTCAATAATTGGGCTATCAAATCCAAAAAATATTTTTTAAATCCGACTGGTACACACGGCTACACATCAAGCTATACATTTGCAGTTTTAGCTGACCTCGCATTGTATAGGTTTTTCGTACTATCAGAAGTCAGCTTATACTGGTTAGGTATAGCTTGATGTGTAGCCGTGCGTACTTCCAGAGATTACCCCCTACATACAAACTTATAAACAAATAAACAAATCTTACCTTTTTATAATACTAGTATAGAAGTATATATTAGTCGTCTACTAAACAATATTAATTAATTAAAAAATATGAGTTACTTTTTCGACCCAGTTAAGAACCACTTCTCAAGTTATAATGGGGACAGGGCGAGGAGTAAGGGGTTAACAGGAAAAGCTGCTACAACTTGTTAAATATAATCAGGGTTAATTGACACCTCGAGAATGATAAGGGTAAATCAGGTTAACTCATTTTTACCCTCTCTTGTCTCTCTTCAAGAAGAAGACTTTCAATTAGCTTTCCTTATTTCCTTTTTGGGGCAAAACCCTGGCCGTTGGTGATGCCAAACTATTTTCGCTTTTAAAAACGGTTGTGCTAAGTTTAATTTCACTTGTTACAGGTACGTGATGGCGCCTTGGACTGCAAAACGAAGATATTATCCCAAAAAGATAATCCTGATAAAGAATACAAATAAGGACAAAATAAATAACCCACGAGTATTTCCTAGTGAAAAAAAGTCATTTGAATATAAATAGTATAGAGGTGTCCGATAAATTAATGTAAACATGAATATTTTGTAAATTATAATATTACATAAATCAAATTTCAAGTCGTAGTAATCTTTGATTAATATTTGAGGCTCTGATTAAAAAAATATGAAACTATGGATTATGTTAGTCAACTGAGAGTTGAATGATCTATAAAAATGCATGCGATGTGAAATACAATCAGCGGTTTTTTATGTATTTTGAAATTGAGTTCTGTCGTAAGCTTTGTTTCTTGTTCGCTAAGATATTCATTGTAAGAAAGTAGACACCAGAAGGAAAAAAAATATGTCAATACTAGACAGAACAGTTTTTTTTTTGTGTTTAAACAAGTTTTCAAAATGATTTTACATTGTTTTGTAGCGAGTCTGTGCGCCATCATTGTTTTTTTTTTTATATAATCTGTCTGTTACTTGACAAATTCTGAGACTTATCTTTTCTACTTTTTTTTGTAAAATATAATCGTATAAAGTCCACGAATTACGTCATACAACAAAATGCCTGCGTAAAGAAATTGCATGTACCTACCTATAACGTGAGTTAGAAAAGTTGCAAAAAGTTTCATAATTTCTTGCACTGGCACAAGGAGAACTATTTAAGTATAGTTTTTAACGCATAAAATAATTTTTATGTCGCTGCAGTACTAAATTTTTGACAGTCCATCGTTTGGAATCGATTAAATTAATAAAAAAAATATGTCGTAAATGGAATTGTCAATTGTCTCTGCCTATCGCAGTCCACTGCTGGACATAGGCCTCTCCCATTCTGCGCCACAATAATGGGGATCACAATAAATTGTATTATTATTATTGCACTTAATACTTGTACGTACCATATTATCTAAATATCCATTGATTTTATCACATTTTATAAGGAGAACTAAAGCAAAATGGTCTAGACTCTAGAGGAGCTAAAATATAAATCAAATACCTATATTATATAGAAACATAGGGTTAATTTAATTAACATACAGTGTATATGTTAATATTATTAGATATAATGTAAGATTGCAAAACGTTATGTAATAAGAACAAACACATAATTATTATGTAGCTTGTAAAATAAGATAGGGTTAGCAAATGAAATACCGTATGTACATAATTAAAGTTGTCGGTCCATGTAAAATACTGGTATTCAGCTGCATCTGGTTTGACTGGAAACTGACCCCACAATAATTGGGAAAAGGCTAGGCTGGCAGATTGATTGTATAAAAAGAAAGTTAAACTTAAGTTTTAAGATAGGTACGTATTTTTTGCGAGTGAATATATAATATAAAAATGAATCGCTGAATGTGTTGCTAAGCGCAAATCTCGAGAACAGCTGAACCGATTTCGCTAATTCGTTTTTTTTGAATATTCCTTGAAGGACGAAGTCGCGGGCAAAAGCTATATTGTAATAATTTTAAGTTATTAGTATATTCACTCTTATTTTATACAACTGACACAAGTTATAGTCATCAGTATATTCAAACAACAAACAAGTATATCAGTACAGCTTTCGGATGGATGCCGGAAAGTATCCCACGGGAACGTACAGACTTATACGCAAATCAAGCTACTACAATCTGTCAAATTTCTTTAATTTTTTCAACTTTATCTCTAAAGCATTAGGTTCAAAGTTAATTGGGAAAATGTGACAGTTGCGGGTAGCATGATGTGCTGGCATCTGTACTATGTGACACTATACTGTACAAGTAAATTTAATATAATTTTTGGCATTTTACATTAGACGTACACGTTTTTTGCATAAAATAAGTTAATAAATATACATATTATATTTTCCATAAGGAAAGGTCATTCTTCTATTAGGATAACTTCGTTCGTTGACATTTGCAGAAACTGACTGAAGCAAAAACTTGCATGATATGATATTAGGTATTTGAGAGATAAACCTAGCATTAAATATTTGATTGTTTTAACTAGCATCGGCCTGCAATTTGGTCCGCGTGAAATTTCTTGTTTTAACATATCTAAACCTAAGGCAATTCTGTACCTTAGTGAAAGAATTTTACGAATTGGATCAATAGTTCTGAGAATTACCCCCTACGTACAAACTCACAAATTGTACCTCTTTATAATATTAAAGTATAGAATCTATTCTCTAATATTATAAAGAGGTACAAACTAAATATCATCATGTATAGATGATATTTAGTTTTGTATTTGGATTTTGTTCTATTTATGTATCGAATCATAATCTTGAGCACATTTTTCTTTTTGTATGCAATGTAATCTTTATTTAAAGATTTATCATAATACCTAGTTTTCTACGTATTTTTATTGTCTACCAAAACTAAAAATACACAAACATGTTTTTCCAAATATTTTTCTTTATAAGTATTAGCCATTGGAAGCTTTAATGATATCATAAAGTATATTAAACCGTAACTCTATAATTTATACGGTTGTTATTTATAAATATTTTGTAATAAAATGTTTATGATAATTATGTTTTTCGGAGGGGTCCAGGGCCCGTCCTTCACGGGACGACCGCGTCGTTCGACGTCACGGGGAGACCGCGTATCGGCTAGCGCAGTGTGGGACAGCCAGCTAGATTTCAAATGAAAAATTTATTTATTAATAATCATTTTGTACAAGAATAGATTGGGCAGTGATCCCCAAACTGATGGACTTACAACCTTTATAAGGTTACTGCAGCACACTGGATGCAGAAGACGGGGGACAGGGTATTGCAGCGCAGCCTTGCAGGGAAAGACCTATCGCCAGTGAACTGCGATAGTTAATGCACGCTGATGTATCTGCATGAAAACAACAATTGTTACCATGTAAAGTCTGGAAAATAAATTGTTTAACAATTTGACTGCCAACTTAAATGGTCTAAACTCTAAATATTCAAATCACAACTGACATTCTTTGACAAATGTCTCAAAGGCACAGCAAATAGCAAATGTCTCAAAGCATTCTCTCGTCGGCCGCAATCTAGTGTGTCAATTTGATAAAGAATATGTATTTCCCAGACCAACTTTTAGAAATCCAGCCGGTAGGTTCTCTAAAAAATTTATAGGGAAATCTTACAGTCTAATCAGATTTACGTTTCCAATTGATGTAATTTCAAGTTAAACAAATATCAAGTTTATTTTAGAAGTAATTAAGTTGATTTCAGAGTGACCAGCATCATTTAAAAAGTCTTAAAAATGTTTGAAATTGTATCGTAAACTGAACTTTATTGTGTAGGCATTAAAGTTATTTTTCCAATAACTCATATTTGTTTACATTTTCGGCAAATAAATCATGAACGGTGATAAGATGGCTCTTTAGTCAACTGAGGCCGCTCAAACTTATCCCGCAGGATGAGTTGACCTAATGAATGATGTCAGAAGTGGCAATCCTTTGGCATCAGGTGGAATGACAGCCGATCGATTCTGTAAAAATCTCACCGTGAAAAGTTAGGTGAAGTGAGCTTAGAGTGAGCTGTCAATAGTCCCTAGCATTAGTTGGAATGACAGCTCACTCCGCGCTCACTTCACTAAGGTTTCACGGTGAGATGGTTACAGAATCGCACTGCTGCTCTTAACGAGCTCACTTCACCTAAGTTGTCACGGTGAGATTTTGAAAGAATTGACCGGCTGGTTAGTTTCTATAATTAGTTATACATTTCGACCTTTACCTTGGTACCTATAAAACATTTATTTAAAGCTTGTTTCCGCTGCATTTGCGTTGTGACCTTCACGTGTCTCAGTCATATGATAATCCGGAAAGGTTCCGTGAAGGCATCTCGAGATTTCGATCAAATCTTAGTTCCTGTTTTCCAGTTCATCTATGTTGCCTTGTAGTAATTTTCCGAACATGTAGATAAGTCTAAAATAGATTTCGCTAAGTTCGTAATTTGATCCGGTTTGGTAACTTTTCTGTTAAATTAAATACTAACTAGATTTTCAAATAAACTTGGTTTGACTTATTTAAGAAACCCTGTTGCTTTATTTTCATTTTAGTTTTCTTTGTAATTTTCTATTAATTGCGCATTACGTTGTTATCGGATTAGGGTAAAAACTCAGTTCTTAGGCACATATTTTTAAATAAATCCTATTAATATTATAAACGTGAAAGTTTGTATGGATGGATGGATGGATAGATGAATGGATGGATGGATGTTTGTTACTCTTTCACGCAAAGACTACTAAACGGATTTGGATGAAATTTGGCACACAGATGGTTTATAACCAGGATTAACACATAGGATACTTTAATCCCGATATTCCCACGGGATCGAAACACATGCGGGGAACGGTAGTACCGTTCAAACAAACATACAAACAAACAAACTCTTCAGCTTTATTAGATACTAGCTGCGCCCCGCGGTTTTACCCGCATGTGTTTCGATCCCGTGGGAATATCGGGATTAAAGTATCCTATGTGTTAATTCTGGTTATAAACTATCTGTGTGCCAAATTTCATCCAAATCCGTTCAGTAGTTTTGGCGTGAAAGGGTAACAGACATCCATCCATCCATACTTCCATACAAACTTTTGCCTTTATAATATTAGTAGGATTAGTATAGACAATTTCTCGCCTTGGTATATTTTCTAAGTAATCAGAAAGTTCTAAGATCTAAGACGGATCCTATTTGGTTTTGAAACCGCCTTATTAAATGCACATCTTCTAAATCAACACATTTATTTTGATCTGAAGTATTCGCAAATTAATTTAACACCAATAAAAGTTCACGTAACCAAAAATCTCAAATAATCACAATATTATTTTGATCATAACCTTACCTTCAAAAATATACTCGTAAATATAATGACAGGTACAATGAACCGATACACATATAGTTTTAGTTTCTTTTAACACATTTTCAAAGGACATTGAAATATTTTGTGTTTTTATCGTGTTCGTGTTATAAAAGAATTAGTACGTTGAACTGAACTTGAGTAGTACACAAAAACACGTCCCAGACTCTTTTCATTGTAAGAATTAGTAAGAGAGAGAGAGATTAAGTATGTCTGAAGTGTTATCTTGAAAGAATTTTAGAAAGAAAGAAAGAAAATACGTTTATTTGTGGTAAACATGACGCACAAAAACACAAAAAAAAATTAACAAGTTGGTGGAAAACATGCGTCAGATCCACGCAAAACGGCCGAATGTTGACCCGCAAATGTCCTCGGATGGTTATTTAATTGAGAAGCCACTGTAACTAACATCTGTTATGCACTAACAAGTTTTCAATTTATGATCGACCACTAAAGTTGCAGTTGCAGTGGGCAAGAGAAGAAGACAGAAACTCTTCTCATACAAAGAGAAACGAGCATTGATATCTGTCTCTACCCCCTCTCTCTCTCTAACTTCCTTATAGTTAGTGGTTTCAGCGGGGTAATTGCGTAACACACTATCAGCAGGCTTTTATTTTGACAGATCAGCAACATTCATTACGTTATTTACGTTGTCGAGCAGACAATTTTTTCGAACATATGAAGCAATCGATTAGCAATATCCTTTAAAACGAGGGTAACGCAATTAGGGTGCAGGCCATCATAAGTATTTCAGGATTTTCCATCACCGTCGGTCCATGATGTTTATTAGGTAAAAAGTATCTACCTCAACCAACCAACTCAGCCTATCGCAGTCCACTCTTGGACATAGGCCTCTCCCAGGCTGCGCCACAACACCCTGTCCTCCTGCCCTCCGCATCCAGCCTGTCCCAGCCATCAAAGTAAGCCCCGTCAAAGTACGAGTATCTACTATGTGTACAAAATAATTATTTCTCTAAAGTTGAAAAATCGCCATTGATAAGAGCCGGAAAGACAAACTCGTGCACGAGAAAGGCTCCCCCCTCAATAAATTGCATACATCAGAAAGAAAAACGGTGCATTTTAAACCTTCACAGGTTAGTGACTACCTTGAACGTAATGTACTAAGACAATTAATTATAATGGTGTACCTTATGTTGAACCCATCAAAGGCCAATGATCCTTCAAAGGTCTCGTGATCATTCACATTTGGGGCACAATAATTACTGGTCGGCACCAAAATAAGAGCAAAAATGATATCAATCAATGTGGGCGAAAATCCCAACCCTTTGATGTCACTAAATCGTCGTAGGTTAAAGTTGGGGCTGTGTCTGTGTACTGATTGTGGATAAAACGTGTCCTGAGGAATAATCAGATCAGCGCCTAACGGTAACGGAATGCTTGTTCTGACCTGGAGGAATGAATGAAGATAACTGTAAGTACATTATGTTACATTCTTATGTGAACTCGATACATATGAACACGGTAAATCCAAATATGTATGTAGTCATAATTTATCCAGCACGTCAAATTTTGATGCAGTGAGCCTTTTTGGATTTCACTAAACTTCGTCATATTTCGATGCAGGCAACGGTATTCGTGAACGTTGGTACATGAATTTCATTGTTTTCTGTATATAACTCTGTATTAGAAAGAGATAGCAAGCTGTTATGCGCAAGCGCAGTGATTGTTTTGAATATATGAGCGACGCGTGTGGGTAAACTTAAAAAAATAAACAAAAGAGTTATAGAGTTATTATTTGCTTGTTTTCATTTAGTTTTTGGTAAGTTTATTTTAGATATATTATTTTTATCTATCAAATAACCATTTTATACTATTTATTGAATATAAAACATTACAATACCTTTTTTTGTTGGGTGGGAAATCATCAAATGACCTCTCCCGCTCTGGGCTGAGCTGAAGGGCGTGTAAGACTTTTACTGACTAAAACCCACCCGTGTTCCTTCAGTTGCCCGCGCCAGGGTCACGGTATCTCTTTCGAACAACCCGCGGCCCTGGCAGGCATCGGCCCTAGCGGACCCCGTCAATTCGTGCTGATATATTTTTGAGGCGTGCGTGGAACACAACGCGCCGTCGACCCGGGTCTGGTCCTTACCGGGCGGCGAGCTGCCCATTGCTCGCCGCCCGCAAGCCCGCGCCTACGGTGGCCGGGAGTCGACGGTTGACTCCCGTCCAGGGCGTCTCCTGTGACGACTGGGGGCGTGAGGGCGCAGTGATTGCCTCTCCCTCACGCGCTCCGCCTCCTCCTTCGCGAGCATTACTGCTTCGCAGAAGGAGGTGACTGCCTCTTATGCACTCTCGCTCCGTACCATGGCCTGGACCAGGGCCGAACGCGAGAGATCGCCGCCGCCGATCGCCGCCACGAGGACGCGGCGGTGCTCCGCCCAAGCCGGGCAGACCTCCACCGTATGCTCCACCGTGTCCTCCGGGCGAACATTACAATTTACAATACCTTCAATTTTACAATTCCACGTTTATGTAAAAACTAGCTTTTGCTTCGCGGCTTGCTCGCGTTAAGAAGTATAGTTTGACAAAGTTTCATACAAACTTTCATCCCCTATTTTATCCCCTTGGGGGTAGAATTGATCAAAATCCTTTCTTAGCGGATGCCTACGTCATAACATCTACCTGCATGCCAAATTTCAGCCCGATCCGTCCAGTGGTTTGGGCTGTGCGTTGATAGATCACTATGTCAGTCAGTCAGTCACCTTTGAGTTATATATATTTAGATATATATATAGAAGATTCACCAAACAATTTTTGTTATATTTATGGTGATTTTGTAATAACCTTACAACGCAGAAAATTGACACCTATAATAAAAAAGGCTTACCTATGTTAATTTGGTTTGGAAATAGATGAAAGAGACAAAACCTTGTTGCCAAAGATATGTTGCAAAACAATTCCGGTATTTACTTTCAATGGTATCTAGTATCTCGAAAACTAGACGTGGTAGCATAAATCTGTATCCAGATTTGGACTTAGCAAACCAAAGCCGATAAGAATCACATAGTAAGATTTCGCTCCCAATTTTTTTTTTGCCGACCAGTATCAACTCAAATTCTCATCACCATGACACTTTAGAACGTTGCTGTCTTCAAAAGAACCCTTTAATGACAGTATCACGTTTGCTTATCGCATGCTGACAAATTCAGACTCAGATTATCAAAAACTTGTGTTTTCATCTACCGTGATACTATCTATCAACTCAGCCTATCGCAGTCCACTGCTGGACAAAGGCCTCTCTCATGCTGCGCCACAACACCCTGTCCTCCGCCTACCGCATCCAGTTTGTCCCAGCCACCTTCTTTAGATCGTCGGTCCACCTAGCTTAGGGGCGTCCCACACTACATTTATTGTACGTGGTCTCCACTCCAGGACTCGTCTACTCCACCGGCCATCGATCCTTCGACTAACATGATATACAACTACCATAATCAACTCTGATCTTCAATATTATGTAGATAAGGTAACCGCTTGATTAGAGAATAATGTATACTGTACTTGATTATTAACAAACTAAAAAAACGCTTTTCGTAATCACCCAAATACAAAAACTTCGCTTGAGATTTCTTCAGAAATAACCTATGCTGGGACTATATGACACGTTTATGTGTCTACTATGGTCCTTTGATAGTTATTTTACCCCTGACTTTGCATCACTGTCGAAATCACAGTGATGTTTATTCTCGTGTCAATAAGGTTGATATTGCGATGCTGCCACTAACAAGGCGATCAAAATCACAGTAAGCTTTATTCTTGTTACTATAAGGTTGAAGAGGTAAAATATCTGTGTATGGACTGTAGAGTGCTAAAAGGAACTTTTGACGCCTGAATGACATTGACACGCGTGACATTGTCACAAAGATTGTATAGAAATGGCGGCGTTAGTTTCGATTTTGGCCAGGCTCCAGAAAATCCGTATAGGTACCATTGTATATTTTGCGGCATAGGAGGATGTTACCTACTTTATGTTAAAAAAAAACTTTAAGTATATCATTTTAACGACAGTTGGTGGAACGCTGAGGTTGTAAATTTTCTGTGTGAAAAATAAAATAGGTCTTGTCATAAAAAATATAATGATATTACTCTTATCTCCGTGCTCAGACAATGTGGTTTTAATACTGCGACGTTAAAATCTGCGCAGTATTTTGCTATAATACCTACCTACTTGTTGTAATTAACTTTATATCAAAACATGCAAATAAATCATCACTTTACAATGTTTATTATTTAATAGCCCTTTTTAGGTCAGTGGGTCATCTTAGGGGCCTTTTTATTACCAATTCTGTAGGAAACAATACCTAATCATTTTAAGTAGCATCTATCGACAGATATAATTTTTATTCATGGAATAAAATTGACGGCTGACAGTTTTTGTATGGGAGAGCTGTCAAAAATTAAGAAAAGGACAGAAGATAAATATTACTTTAGTCCTGTCAAATTAAGATACTTCATAAACAGTTTAGACGTGAAAAAATTTGCAACTAAAAGTACCTTCATTTACGTCAGGCGCTGACTAATTTGACAGGACTAAAGTAGTACCTATTTATCTTGTGGCCTTTTCTTAATGAAACATAAAGGTAGGTAGGTATTATAACGATTAATCGTGATCTGGCCCGTATATGCGACTGGAGCAAGAGATATGGACTTATGGTCAACCCCATAAAGACGCAGGTTGTAGTGGTGGGCAGTTCTAGGACGGTCTCTAGAATCGACTGGACGACCCTTCCCGAAGTTTCTTTTGACAGCTCAGTGGTTCCCTTTAGTGATAAAGTTAAAAACTTAGGGATATTTATTAATAGGACCTTCTCTTGGACTGCCCAGCTACAGGAAGTTAGCCGCAAGCTGTTTGCATCTGCCGCGTCTTTGAAGAGATTGCGTAATTTCCAACTGACTGCCACCAAGATTGCGCTTGCACAATCGCTTCTTCTACCCATCCTTGACTATGCTGATGCCAGCTATCTTGATCTTACCCAAGACCAACTAGATAAACTTGAGCGGCTTCAAAATTTTTGTATAAGGTTCATATTCGGTTTGCAAAAATATGACCATGTTTCCGAATTTTGTGTGAAGCTCAAGTGGTTACCAATTCGCCTTCGCCGGAATGCTCATATTCTTGTGCTCTTTTCACCTTTCACCCCTCTCTATCTCAAGAAACGTTTTCAGTTTCTTTGCAACTCCCACACGAAATTGTTGTCAAAATGCCTATGCATTCCACAACTTTCCTTGATAAATCATTTACTGTCCAGGCCGCTCGTTTGTGGAATGCATTGCTAGTTGAAATAAAACGCGCGCAGTCGTTACAGGTGTTCAAAAGACTTGTAAAGGAACACTACTTGTCGTTGTGATCTTGTTGACCTAACTGCAAGCGTCTACAGTCTTCTTTTAATTTTCTTTGCTTGTGTACATAGTATGTATGTATTTATAATTTTGAATATGTATATATTTGTGTATCTATTTTAGTGTATTGTATACATAATATTTGCACCAACGACAGTCCCATTTTGTGTCCAGGGAAATCGCTGTCCATACTAAGGTTGCCTGGAAGAGATCGCAGTAATGCGATAAGGCCGCCCATTGTATATTTTGTAGTGTCTCTTTTGTGGTGTACAATAAAGTGTAAGTATATAAATAAATAAATAAAGAAAAAGATGCACTGAACTTAAATTTTGTTTAGTATGTGAAAAAGGGAATCGGCGCCAAGATCTAATCATTTGAAGTAGTATCAACGTTTTAGTTTTATTTCCGATGAAGGTAATGCCGGGTATTCAGATCCTAGAAAAATTGGGACTGAAGCTGGATTTCCAAATGCGAAAACAACACAATGAAAAATTCAGGAGATCAAACACATTTGCTAACTTTAACTTACAGGTAAGAAAGAAATAAAGAAAAATAGGTTTATGTGAGACAGAAACACGTGCACATTAAATAAATTAATTAAATAAAAATTACCCAGTAACTGAATAGTTGAGGTCAGATGGGCAGTCACTCTATGTAAAAAACTGGTATTCAGCTGCATCCGGTTAGACTGGAAGCGGACCCTGACATAGTTGGGAAAAGGCTAGGCAGATGATGTATGTATCTATTTTAAGAAAATGCTTTATGCTCATTGTTGTGTTAACTTAGTTTGTAGTGTAATGTACAGTCAACAGCAAAAGTAGATGATCAAAATCAGAAATTCAATACTAATTAACGGAGTTCGCGTCAGAACTGTGTGGCGTCGAAGTGATTCAAAAGTATGACACTGAGTCTGACATACTTTTGAATCACTTCGACGCCACACAGTTCTGACGCAAACTCCGTTCATTAGTATTAAATTTCTGATTTTGATCATCTACTTTTGCTGTTGACTGTACTAACATAGTTTTTTTAGACCTTTGTAACTAACAATTATTGTGGATGTACTAACACTAGTGTTTAAGTTGTGTATGTATCTACTAACAAATTGGATTTTATGATCTGAACAAACAAATGAATTAAAAAATATTAAAAGATAAGTAATTTAATTGGAATAAGAAAACAAAGTGGAGAAGTGGAGAGAAGTGTGAGACGCCCCCCAGCTAGATGGTCGGATGACCTAAAGAAGGTGGCTGGGGTGAATGGATGCGGAAGGCGGGGGACAGGGTATTGTGGCGCAGTCTGGGAGAGGCTTATGTCCAGCAGTGGACTGCGATAGGATGAGTTGATTGATTAATTGAAAAAAACAAAACAGCAGTGCGATTCTGTACCCATGTCACCGTGAAAACTTAGGTGAAGTGAGCGTGGAGTGAGCTGTCATTCCAACTAAAGCTAGGGATTGTCACTGTTGACAGCTCACTCTATGCTCACTTCACCTAACTTTTCACGGTGAGATATTTACAGAATCGGACGGCTGATTATAATCACACAACACAAACAGTCGGCAACTCCTCGTCTTGACTGTGACAAGAAGGCTTCTACTCAGCGTGATGCTGTGCTGTGGGTCGTGTCAGCTCGTGGTCGTGTGCTGTGGTGTAGCATAGCACCATACTGATTAAGCACATGCGCGCGCATGCTGAGGTACCTACGTATTTATATGTATTGTATAAACACTGCTTTATTCATAAATAGCTTCCACCCACGGCTTCGCGTGGCATGTTCCCTACCAAATTTTATCATAATCGGTCCAGTCGTTTCGGAGATTAGCTGGAACAAGCAGACAGTCAAAAATTTGAAAAAATATTTTTTTTTCTTATAAATACCGTACCTATATGCATTTAGTAAAAATTAATTAATTAATTTTGACATTTCAATAGCATACATTTTATTTTATCCTCTTACAAAAAGAGGAATCTAAAGTGCAAAGATATATTCGACGAATTAAAAATAATAAAACAAAATCCAGTTTACTACCAATTAAACGACACATTTATTCTCAGTTTTTAAACAAAATGCAATGTTAATTACCGGTAAAATGTCAAGGCTGGTCAAGGTAAAGTTACCGAAATGATAATATTATTGCACGAGGTGTTACCTAACCTGCCGCTATGTCGGAATGGACAGGCCTTGCTTACTTCACTGCGAGTTACGAGAGAAGAGGAAAAGGTGTTGCGCAGCGTTATAAAAAAAATATGAAACTAGATTTTAATTATAACTGAAATCGTGAATACTTACAAAGTTAACTATAGGTAGGTAGGCCCACGCGCTACGAATAAAAATCTTCATCTGCCTTGTCTTTTCCCAACCATGTTGGGGTTGGCTTACAGTCTAACCTGCAGCATGCAGCTGAGTACTAGTATTTTACATGGAGCGACTGCCCATCTGACCTCCACAAACCAGTTACCAGGTAACACGATAGCCCTTAGTAAAACTGATTGTCAGATTTTTGGGCTTCTCACTACCTGTAAAGACTGTCAAAGACCCAATTATAGCCGGGACCAACAACGGCTTAACATGCTTTCCGAGGCACATCTTTACATACCTAGACTCCTCGTCTTGGTCCCCATCCACGGACCGACCGCGGCAAGCGTAGCTTAACCTGATTGTACGACCCGTACGGCTGTTATTACTTAGCTACAAGCCCCTCCAAATGAAATGAAATAAGTCACACATACATACCTATTTGATTACAAATTGACAGTCGTGAAAGCTGCTTTAATAACATAACATTAGGGCCTTTTTTCCAAAGTCTTAGGCGGAGGTGTACATAGTAGGTACAGACGCCAGCAGGTCAAGCTACCCGAAACTGTCAAATTTTCCCAATCAACCTTGAACCTTAATGCTTTAGATATAAAGTTGAAAATCTATTACAGAAATTTGACAGATTGTAGTAGCTTGATGTGCTGGCGTCTGTACACCCACATTCCGCCAGTTATTTTTAAGTCCAATGTCATAGGGAACGAGCCTATTGCCAGCCGGACACAAATCCAGACCCCGAGCTGGTGCTGGAAAAATCCTAACAGAAAAACCCACACTTTACCTGACCTGGGAATCGAACCCAGGGGGTCTACTCCAAAGTGCAAAGTGTGAATATTCGGATCGGACCGACACATGGCCGAATCGGATATTATTGAAAAATGCGAAAAAAGTTCGGATCGGCTCAGTTGGGTCGGGACCATACTTAGTCAATATTCGAAAAAGTGTAGGAGTGTAGGATCGGAACCGACCGAACCAAATAGTAACTTGATAGCAGGAAATGGCCGAACATTCTTCCGATACTACTTCGGAGTAGACCCCCAGGAAACGGCCAAACATTCGGCCGATACTACTTCGGAGTAGACCCCCAGGACTTTATGCTGAGATAGGAGCCTTTTGGCCTCGTATAGGACTTTCTGTTTCATTTTTCCTTTTTTATATAATTTGTTTTATTTTTAACTGTGTTTAGTTTAGTTTATGATCCTGTACAGTCACGACCACCAATATGTCAACACTTGGCAACTTTCACTTGCAATTTTTTCGTGAAATAACGAATGCAATTTTGAGATACGACACATTACATAAACCTATGGGTTCGAAAATGCTATGTTTGTAACTACATAAAATTTCATTAAAAATTAAAGGAGTAAATCGCTTTTGAATAAAGCCGAGTGTATACATACTTTTGCTCGTGACTGTACGCGTCGCAATAAATACTTTTTCTTTCTTTCAGTAGTAGCGCTTGCTACCACTAGATCAACGAGGCAGTCGGGCTATCTTAATGTAATCAATAAACCCACAATTACTACGCATGGTGTAGGATTATCCTACTAATATTATAAATGTGAAAGTTAATATGGATGGATGGATGGATGTTTGTTACTCTTTCACGCAAAAACTACTGAACGGATTTAGATGAAATTTGGCACACAGATGGTTTATAACCAGGATTAACATTATAGAATACTTTTTATCTCGATATTCCCACGGGATCGAAACTTATGCGGGTGAAACCGCGAGGTGCAGCTAGTCTTTGTTATATTCGCAAGATCCGCTTCACAGGGTTGAGCTGTGCAGGCACGCAGTAGCCACGGCTTTGTAGCCAAAACAACGAATGACGTCACAAAAATAAAAAATATATACCTACCGACTTTAAACAAAACAAAATACACATAACTTCATTGTGTCGTTTCAAAGTCCAATCGAATTCTGGATGACGAACATACCTGGTTTTCTTTTAATGCTATTTTCTTGCAGATATCCTTATTAGTAATGCCCTTATATTATTATTATTATTATATATTATTATTGCCCTTGGGAGAAACGAGAGAGAGGAGAAGGAGCGAGAATGACATCGATATTAATATTACTAGCTGCGCCCCGCGGTTTCACCCGCATAAGTTTCGATCCCGTGGGAATGTCGGGATAAAAAGTATCCTATATGTTAATCCTGGTTATAAACTATCTGTGTGCTAAATTTCGTCAAAATCTGTTCAGTAGTTTTTGCGTGAAAGAGTAACAAACATCCATACATCCATACAAACTTTCGCATTTATAATATTAGTAGGATAAATGCGAAAGTTTGTGAGGATGGATGGATGTTTGTTACTCTTTCACGCAAAAACTACTGAACGGATTTTGATGAAACTTTACAGTAATATAGGTAGCTTATACATTAGAATAACACATAGGATACCTACATTTTATCCCGATATTCTTACGGGGTCGACACTTATGCGGGTGAAACCGCGGGGCGCTGCTAGTAACTGCATGAATAAACGTAAAAAAGCTAAGAATGTTAGCATCTACTTTTGCCTTTTGACGGGTGACCCAGGCAATTCGTATCATTAACGAACTTCATAACTCAGTTGACTAAAGGGCCACAAAATTGATGTGTTCACGTGACATTTGACAGCACGGTTGGCGCAGTGGTTAAGCGATTGACTGCTGCGCTGCGTGTCGCGGGTTCGATTCCCGCACGGAACAAATATTTGTATGGCCTACATGTATTTGTTCCGAGTCTGGGTGTTTTTCTATCTATAATATGTATGTATTTACAAAAAAAAATTGTATATAAGTAGTTTATCAGCCATCTTGTTACCATAACACAAGCATTAGGTGGCTTAGCTTAGGACAAATGGTGCTGTGTGAAATGTCCAAGGATTTATATATATTACATTGGAATGAATTCACTGGGACATTGTTTTTGTGGTTTATTTTATGGTATAGTATATATTATGTAGGTATGTATAGTTAGCAGATTATTGTGTTCAGCATTCTATAAGTAGTTTTTAGATTATTAGTTTTAGTTCTCTATATTACTATATTAAATTGTAAATAATAAGTTAGTAGTGGTTAGTCGTTATGGGTAGTCAGAAGCCTGAAAGTCTGACAACCAGTCTTACCAAGGGGTATCGTATTACCCAGTAACTGGGTTGTGGAAGTCAGATAGGTAGTCGCTCTATGTAAAATATTGGTATTCAGCTGCATCCGGTTAGGCTGGAAGCCGACCCCAATATAGTTGGGAAAAGGCTAGGCAGATGATGACGGAGTGATTCATGAAGAAGGTATAGGTGTATAAATTCATTATAGGTTTTGTGTAAATTGGCTGAAAAATTACGATGATTGTGAAGATATCGTGCGCCCCGTAGACATTGGATGAAACTTGGCACACATATACAAAATGTACATAGTTTATAATCTGGTTTAACACATAGGGTACTTTTAATCATTTTAACAGTATGTTCCCGTGGGATATTTTCCGACATCCACGCGGGCAAAGCCGCGGGTAAAACCTGCTTAGCTATTGCTTTGTTTATACGGATATGCTCATGTTTGCCCTTGGGGTTGGCGTGGGTAAATAAGGAAAACAGTTTTTAATTACATAGACCGAGTTGAAAGCTGTCTTTCGATCATTGTTTTTCTCGGGTGTTCCCCGTTTACAGCTATAGCAGAAACTGACAACTCTAATTTTAGCTCTTGATCTGTTTTTTCGGAATTTAGAACACAAAGTCACAAACTAGTTTACATTGTTTACCACAAATCCATTTACTCAGTTCAAACTATTTAAAGTTATTCAGTCCCTACGAGGAAATTTTTAAAGTTGAACAAACAACTAACTGATACTTTATTAAACCAGTTAGGTTTTATAGTGAAGTAGCATTCAAACCTAAAATATGTTGGTAGACAGATACCTTTAAGGTCAAGGTCAGATTCATAGTAATTTAAAAGTCCAACGAACCGAGATGTAATGATCGAGTAATTATTTATTAATCAATTAGATTTATTAACGTAATACGTCACAGACTTACCGATCAGGGCCCGTATTCCGGTAATTTAAAACGTTCAAAATCTAGCCACAGTCTCATCTCGGCGACAAACAAATGTCAAAAACTTGTCAAAATGTAGGGAAATTAGACGTATTTTTGACAGATTGAGACTGAGATCAGAATGTGAACGTTCTTAAAATTACGAGAATTACCCCTCTGGTCAAAGAATACCGGTATCCTTTGACCAGATCGGTAAGTCTTACGTATTACGTCAATAGATCTAATTGCAGATTTGGACTTAACGATTTGGTCAAAGGATACCGGTATCCACCAATTGTACAATTTGAAAGTCAGATAGTCATAAGGTTGTCGGTCCGTCTAGCTAGGGGGCGTCCTACACTACGCTTGCCGATACGCGGTCTTCACTCGAGGACTCGTCTGCTGCACCGGTCATCGGTCCTTCAACAAACATGGCCAGCCCACTGGTACTTTAACAAGTTTACTCCGCAAGCATGCTTGCTCTTAAAAAGGTGGCTGGGTCAGACTGGAAGCAGAAAGCGAAGGTAAGGGTTTTGTATCGTAGCCTGGGAGAGGCCTATGTCCAGCAGTGGACTGCGATAGCCTGAGTTGATTGGTTTGATTGATCGATAGTCGTATAGCCAAAATCTAAAATGCAATTTAATTCAAAGTCGCCCTTAAGTCTCCGCTGTGGCTTTAAATAAGACATCTTTTAGTTATTTGTCATTTGAGCATACAGCTGTGTCTCGTACAGTGAAACCGAAACAACGAACATTGATCACCATGTTTTCTTTCTGCGTTTTAGCCTTATCAGACTCACCATTACCTGCCTAGCCTTTTCCCAGCTATGCTAAGATCGGCTTCCAGTCAGTTTACATTGAGCGTTTGCCTACCTGACCTCCACAACCAAGTTCATAAGTCGTGTTACCGGCAGTTTAACCAAGAGTCGACCTTGGTAATCACCCTTGGTTAGATCGTCACTGTATGATGTCAGAATTTCGTCGATCTACGGATTAGCGTGCTTTCCGAAGCACGGAGAGTTCTCGGTATGGTCACCTAATCACGGGCCGACCTCCGTAAGCTTAGCTTAACTTAATCAATCGAGACTTGCTGCGGTTAATACAACGTTTGAGTTCAGGGGTAAGAAACAACTGGTTTATAGTGAACTCACTGTTGATTCTAGTAAACTACGCGATAAATACCGCGATAAGCCTTCGTTTCCCACGCAGGACATGAAAATGCAAATGTTATTTGCACGTGTTTTTGCGTGTGTCAGGGGGCCACAGGTGCGTATTCTCAAGGTTTTTATAAAAGGTAGGTCCTTAATTAATTATATTAAATACCATTGACTAACTTTTTCCGGTATTTATAGAACTTATGATGGAATGTCGATCGTTATGACTTGATAGTCTACATTACAGGGTGTAATAAATCATGTGTGACCTGTGGTCCCTCCCGTAGTCCCTGGAAGGTACCACGGGGATTTTCTAGTTGCATCCTTTCAGATGTGAAACTGTACTTCAAAATAAACGAATGTTACTAGTACTATCGGTAACGAAAAAACATATATTTCATGCTTTCATTAATTTAGATCCAATATTATAGATTTCAAAACGGTGTCGGAAAACATCGTGAGGAAACCGGCATGTCCTAGCACCAAAAATTCGATGACATGTGACATCTACTATCCTACACTGGGCCCTCGGGGTAGATCATGGTCACTCCTTCTCGAAGAGAGGAGGCCTGTGTCCCAGCAGTGGGGACATTATAGGCTGATCATGCTATTTTTGAATGATACAGCAGATTTTATTAAGATACAAACACACCAGGATTTAATGACACTGTATCAAGGCCAGGCATTTTTTGCTGCATTTAAATAATTTCCAAATTAGGTTGAGATGCTTAAATAGACACATTTTTCCTTATCACGAGTGTATTTCATGCTTATACATTCGTTTTGCTTTGGTTATAAATAAAACGAAGCCCCGGAAAAGAGATTATGTTACCATAAACAAGAATAAGGATTACCACAAAGCAATAATGACAAGGGCTATCAAAGGGATGCCACGTTGCCACCTAACCCTATAAGCTGACGTGAAATGGTACGTGACCCTTTGATACGGTTTCGGATACCGAATCCCAAAGGAAAATCCAAGGGCTTTGTGTTTCTTGTTAATCTTTGTTAATACAGTCCAACCTCGATATAACAAATCGGAAGGGGTCGTTATATCAAGTAATTTATTAAACTGAGGTTTGTTATATTGAGATTAGGTTGGCCTAAAATTTGTTATAAAGAGGTAAAAACGTGTCGAAACCTGTCGCGACTGAATCACATACTATTGGGAACGTTATTTAAAGGTTTTGGGTTGACAAAATTCGTTAATTAGAAGTTTACACTTTTTTTTTATAGTTGAAAATTCGTTATAAAGAGGTTGTTCGCAATGTAAAGGTGTATTTTACATTGACTCTAATGGACAATTCAAGGGGATTACGAAGAATTTGTTAAATCGAAGAAGTCGTTATATTGAGGTATGTCATATTAATGTTGCACTGTAAATGTTTAGATTAGTTATAACATAACACATGTTAGGTAATATTAGTCTTGTAAGTAAATGGAACGATATTGTTAAGTACCTAAATATTGTATTGAACTGACAAGGCTGGCGTTTGGTTACTTATTCAAATTCATTAAAGTCTGGTTGTACAGTACTAGCTGCGACTTAGTCCGCGTACAATTTATTGCTCCCCTGACCCACCGCGTCGCGTCGCATCGCCCCACGCTATTACTTCGTTTTTGCTTAGCGTTCTTTTGATTTTAACCTATAGCCTTTTTCAAGAATTGGGCTATTTTTTTTTATTGGGTATTTTTTTTTAGTTTGGTTTTTTTTTTTTAATTGGGTATTTTTTTTTTAATTGGGTAATTTTTTTTGGGTATTTTTTTTAATTGGGTAATTTTTTTGCAATAAGATTTTTTTAACCCGACTGGTACTTCCAGAGATTGGCGTGTTCTAACCTACAAACAAACAAAACAAGTCTCCAGTTTTATTATTAGCATAGATTTAAATTTATATATTTATAATATTTGAAGGTTGCAAGTATTTGGTTACGAATATCTATACATGATTATAAATTAAAGTCGCTTATGTCTGTCTGTGTGACTGCGTTGTTTGTCTAAACTACGTAACGGTTTTTAATGCGGTTTTCACCATCATTTGAAGAATTTATTCCAAAACGTGTACCTATGTGTACTTTTATATATAAAAAAACTTTTATATTAAACTTAATAAAATACACTTAATTAAGAAATCAAGATGTTTTGTCATGCCGTAAAAATCCTGCGAAGTTCTTTGCACAAAATCCGTGGTTTATTTGATCCAATGGACACACCAGATTAGTTCAGGGCCCGTGTCTTCGTTGACGGATTTAGAGAGTAGACCCCCTGGTGCGGGCTTTTATGGAGCAATATTTTAAATTAAAAAAAAACAGCACTTGCGTAAAATTGGTTACTAAAGTTGTGAAAAAATAAAAGGCCCGCTTTGATATTTGAGAATACGTTCTTGACACCTGGCAACTTCATACAAACGAATACGTGTTTTGCGAATTTGATCTTTATTAACTTCTAGAAATGTCAATGTCAAAAGGGGCCTTTTATTTTTTGTCAACTTTAAAAAAAAACAAAAACAAGTAGAACAGAGAACAGAAAGTATGCCCTTGCCATACCTATAGGAACACGAATAGGAACTTCGACTTTACACTAATTAAAGTAGAAATGATTCATACTAAACTGTTTTTTTTTTAATACAAGGAGTTATTTCAAGTTGATTCATTATCAATTTATACACAGAACACTAAAAAAATCCCACAAGGATTTCCCAATCTTTAGTTTTAACATAAGAATAATAAGTATCGGTTTTCCATGATAATCGGAATCAGAATCAAAGCTAACATGAGTCGGCAAAACGTGGAATTTATATGTATAATAGGTAAATTTGAATGTCAACCGTGAAATAATAGGTAAATTTGAATGTCAACCGGCGGTAAAGATATGCAAATAAGGTCTATTTTCCTAGGAAACAAGAACAGTCATCTTTTTCCCATTTATAAAAAAAACAGCTTCTTCCCGCGACTTCTTTCGAGTGGAAGTCATAAGATACACAATGCTTATACTAAAATAACAGTCACATTTTATACAATTCCTCGTCGCTATACTTCGTTGTCATTTAGTGTTCTTTTTTCCTTTTTTTTTATTTTTGTCCTAGCGTGATGTTAAATAACCTTCCTCAAAAATAGTGCTAACAAATGCAACTTTTCAAATCCGACTGATAGTTCCAGAGATTACCGCGTTCAAACAAACAAACTTTTCATCTTTAATATTAGTATACATGTCCACATAAACTCCGAAAACAAAATGAACGTCTGTTTCTCGCATGAACAATTAAATGTTCCTTTATATTTTGAGGCTTTTATATTTTTTCGCATTAAATTGTACCTACCACGCTTTTCATTTTTTTAATATTTTAGACTAAGGACTTTTGAAACGGGTGAATACTCAAGCGCCAGCTTTTTATGAAACCGTTTGATGTCATGTTGTTTCTGACTTTAGGGTGTCCTTTCTAGGTTTTTTGACATTTATTTTTTAAATGTCGCAACATCATGCTGAGATAGGAGGTTTTTGGCCTCGTATAGGACTTTCTGTAGGTATCATTTTTATTTTTGTTATTTTTTTTTACATAATTTAGTTTATTACGAGCTTTTATTTAACTTTTATTTTTGACAGTTTAGTTTAGTGTGTGATTTTACAAGTGAGAGAATAAATACCAGCCTTTTCTTTCTTTCTTTTATCCGCGGCTTCGCTCGCGTTGAGGTTATTCCAACGGAATAACCTCAACGCGAAGTTATCCCACGGCGATGTACTGTCGGGATAAACAGTATAGTATGGTAACTCAGGTCATGGTCTACCGGTTGTGTGCCGACAGACAAAATTACTTTCGCATTTATTTTATTAGTTTGGAAGATTTTACCAACAGTTTCAGTCTTATAAAATAAAAAAATCCTTTATTAAGTATTCCTTAATTAAATAAAAAAGGTCTTCATAAAGTACTAAGTAATATTCATTAAATTAATTTCCCTCGACGGATGTTGGCCTCCTCCAGTAATTTCCCGTTTTGTCTTTTTTTTTTTTGAAGTGATAACTTCTTAAACCACATCGTAACGTAACGCGTTACGACGCCAGTCTGTCTGGCTTCCCTTTCTCTCATGCATACGGCAGCGGTAGGCAGGCCTTCCTCTCTCACTCTAACCCACAGCGCTAGTCGTATTTCGGACAGACGCTTCCCCCTTATTAGTTGTTGTTTTAACCGACAGTTTTACCCCCCTTATTAGTAAAGTTACACCAGGGGGGCAATTGCATAACACACTATCAGTAGCAATGAGTTTCATTTTGTCAGTTCAACCACATTCATTGCGTTATTTACGTTGTTGAGCAGACACATTTTTCGAACATATGAAGCATTGGATTAGCAACGTCGCCCAAAATGATTCAGATTGAGATCGATAGTGTGTTACGCATAAGGGTGCTAGATTACTTTTGGTATTGGTTTACTAGAACATTTTTGAAGGTTAAGTTTGGAATAATTTTACACCGCGTTTATAATAAGGCAAGTGTAAGTTTACTAACGTCTTCAAGTAAAATGGCATTTGAGTAGGTATACCGCGGAAAGACGCTTAGATTAATTTGTGTTTCACTTTCCAAGATTTGCCTTAAAATGTACGATGACGAACCTTGTTCTCAGATGCACAAATCGTGACGACTCAGATGACATTATAATTGTTCAATGTCACATTAAAATTACTTCTAAGAAGTTACAAACCTCCAGAAATGGCTCAAATATTTGAAGGCTGGACAAATATTCTGGTACCTGATTCAGGTTTTCTTTGCATTGCTCAAGCTTTTTTGCTATAACACTATTATTATTTCATTATTATTATTTTATTTGTTTAACATTATATATAAAGCTGATGGGCCTTAAAGTGTTTTAAGAATGTAAAGTTTAGGACAATCTACATGGTGTTTACGTGATTTGACCAAGATTATGTCTGGACTCCAAAAGAGAGTGTGACTTCTGAGTTTGTTTTGGCCTTTCTTCTCTGTGTAGTTCGATAGGAAACAGCGACCTCATCTACATAGTTTTTAAAATATGATTGTCATGTAAACGTTTGTACAAGCCAACTTACGAAAATAAAATCATTTATCATTTCTAAATAAACTTCATTTAAAATGCTTAGGCAACGTAAATAGTGGTACAACAATCCCATTAGAAAATGAATGAGGTTACTGGATAAAACAGAAACTTAGTGCAAAAATGATCAAAGGCAAGCTAATGTTACAACGTTAGATTTGTAAGCTTTGTTAGAAAATACGTTTAAGAACATAACGAATTTAGAGAAACATTTCAGAAGAAAGTTATTACTCAGACGTATATTTCATGCAATCTAGTGATCTTTTTTGCTACATATACATTTTTTTTTTACATATACTTTGCTAGTATATTACTAGTACTATATAACTCTATTTTTGCTATATATTATAAAATATTATAAATTCGAAAGTAACTCTGTCTGTATGAATGTTACCTTTTCGAAAAAACAGTGAAGGAAAACGTTCAAGCGGTGAAGGAAAACATCGTCAGGAAACCATGTCCTAGAATAAAAAAAATCAAAGATAGGTGTCATCGCACCGGACCCACGTGGTGGATTACGGCCCACTCCCTCTCACCGTGATGAGGCCTGTTTCACAGCAGTGGGAATATTATACCTATTATATTATTATGTATGCATTTACGAATTGACATTTAATTCTAGGTATTGAGTCTTACTACTACGCGTGCACGGCTCACACACACAGTGACATGCGCGAAGCGGCGAAATTATGAGGAAACTGACACGACTTTTTTTTTTTTTTTTTTTCCTGGACATTTCACACAGCACCATTTGTCCCAAGCTAAGCAACCTAATGCTTGTGTTATGGTAACAAGATGGCTGATAAACTACTTATAAACATTTTTTTTTTTTTTTTTTGTAAATACATACATATTATAGTATCGTATTACCCAGTAACTGGGTTGTGGAGGTCAGATAGGCAGTCGCTTCATGTAAAATACTGGTATTCAGCTGCATCCGGTTAGACTGGAAGCCGACCCCAACATAGTTGGGAAAAGGCTAGGCAGATGATGATACATATTATAGATAGAAAAACACCCAGACTCGGAACAAATACATGTAGGTCATACAAATATTTGTTCCGTGCGGGAATCGAATCCGCGACACGCAGCGCAGCAGTCAATCGCTTAACCACTGCGCCAACCGTGCCGTCATTTTTGTCTGATATCCTTATCATATTTGCAAACGCGTCCTTGAGTGCCTTATTTGTCACGAATTACAAGTACATATTTTGCCACGCTCCTCTGCCGTTGCTTCACAGTACAAATTGGAAAAGCGAGTTTTCTCCAATTTCGTCTGGGATCCGCATTCGTTATATCTATAGAGGAATAATACCATCGCAGAACGTCTTTGTCCTTTAAGAGCGGCTGGATGCACACAAATACTAGCACAAACTCAGTACAGTGAAGACTGCATTACTGCTTTGTATATTCGTCTTAAGATACTGGCAATACGAGATACTGAAGTCTTTGAAGTTATTTGCATCTATTATATTTATAGCGTGTACAGTGTACTGTCAAATACACAGTTAACATTTGATTACTATCTACATTTATGCTCGGTTCAGCTCGGCTCGGTTTTTTGCTCGGTTTATGCTATATTTCGAAAACGGGTCGTTTTCCGTCGCAACGCTGTTATTGCAACTACCTGTTTTGGTACTAGTTATAAACATAATTTGTAAGTTTGTATGTAGCATAATTTGTAAATACTTTGCTTTTATGAAAGTTAAAATTTAGCTAAATCATTCAGAACTTGTAGTCCCTTGATTAGTAGCACTTTTAGGCTCAATTTACACTGCCGTAGAATGGAATGGAAGCGATTTTTCAAAAAATCGCTTTCATTATCATTGTCGCTCCATTTTTTCATTATCATTGTCTCGTTTGAGAGAGAATATATATATATATTTAACTATGACAAGTTCCATAAGATGTTACCTATATTGATTACTTAGACCTTTAGATTAGCATTTTTTTTTTAATATAAACTAGGTTAATATAATAAATTGTACCTTTCTTAATAGTTTAACTTTTCATTTTCTCGTTTGAGAGAGAATATATTTAAATGTAATTAGTTTGAAGTTAATTTTGCTATGTACGAAAACTCGATTCCACTCCGTTCCGCGGCGGTGTAAATTGAGCCTTAATATCGTGTCCAGCGAGTCCTGTTATCTGCACGCTACTGCACTTCACGGACGCTACTGAAGGTTTCGAGCTCGCACCAATCTGGGCTGACTGTAATTATGTAAATTGCCATCAACACGATAAGAAGAAGTAGCAGTATTTATTTACTTTCCAAGAAGCTATAGCATCAAGGCAAAGGCATTTCATATTAGATTATAGGCCATCTCTACAAGTCAGTTTTCATGTCTGTCTATGTGGTGGCGTTGTTCTTTTAAAATACGCAACTGATTTTTATGCGGTTTTCCACATCATTTAGTGAATTTATTCCGGAAGGTTTATTTGTATAAGACATTAATTTTAATCTTACATATAATGAAAAAATTATATAGTTTCTGTTTACCCCCATGGGAAAAAACCCGTGAGTTTATTTATGTATTTATTAGCTCGCTAGACACATATATGACCTTATTTGTATATTCATTTAGCTACGAACATAGGATAAGGTGATAAATTCTTCCTCAAACGGCGGCTTGGAAGTGGTCCAACGTGCTCGACCTCATTAATCTCTCGCTACCGTAGTTTATGTCATGTTGAGGTGGTTTGCTTGAGACCAATATCGTGGATATCGGTCACCGTAAAGCCAAGCGCACATTAAAGGGTCGTCGGGCCGCAGCACATCGCATTTCAGTACAAAAAAGTGCTACAAAAATGTCCCGGCCACCCAGTATAATTTGTTTTTTACCTTCTATTCTAGTTAGGGACTTGTGGCTAAGTAATAACAGCCGCACGGGTCAATCGATCAGGATCAGCTTCGTTGGGTGACCATCTTTATGACCATCTATATGACGACCCGTAACGACTGCCAAAGATCTTCGAATGACAGCCGGGACCAACGGCTTAGCGTGCTTTCCGAAGCACGGAGGGGTCTTGGTATGTAAAGATGATCACACATCCAGATATTTAAATACTGGTCATTTTAATAAAATGCATGAAAATTTATGATGAACTGAACCTATTTTATGCAGCCGTAGCAAGCGTGATCTATGGTTATTTCTTTTGATGTTGAAGCTTAGCTGTTTTTAATCGTAAACAATTTTTTTTCTTTGTTCTATTCGAAAGTGTTAATTTTTATCGAAAAAACCAGACAAATGCTTCTTAGTCGTGCGATATCTTCCGGATGCTTTGACAATTAGAAAATTAATACCCAGTCTAATTGGGTCGATCGATTCATCTTCATCATCATTATGCCGAACTCGAAAGACAACAACATCCTATTTAGTACTTAAAGCAAAGATTGTTAATGATGATTGCCTGTGTTTACTATTTGGGAAAACAGATAATGAAGTCATTCAGGATCCTGCATCAATTAGAATACGATGATCAAAATATAAGGGACGCCATCAGGCTAGTCGGAGCGAAAATCTTCGCAGGATGCCTGGTAGCAGCTGGATAAGAGTTACCGAAAATTGAGTTGAATGGCGTGCAATAGGAGAGGCCTATGTCCTGCAGTGGGCTACTGTAGGCTGATGATGATGATGGTCAAAATTCCTTTTCTGTGTAAACAACACCCCTTGTCGTGCAATGGAACTTTATCAAGCTCACAGTGGCACCAGTAATCCACAAATTTACGAATTATATTACGACCCGCCCTTTGCTTCGTACGGGTATAAATGGCGACATGCCAAAACATGATATCTGTGCCCGGAGATTTCTGTGCTACATCTAAGTTAAATATTAATGTATTGTACACATAAACCTTCCGAAATAAATGCTCTAAATCATGGGTTCCCAACCAGTGGGGCGCGCCGCCCTTGGTGAGAGTAGCATCAGGGGGACGCGGCGTAGGTATAAAAAAATAAACTGTAATAAATTTTCTGTACTGTAAAGGTAAAGCCTAGATTCCGAAAGCCTAAAGTTTCATAATATTTAGGTGCTGTACATTGAGCTTAAGCTTTTCTGAATAAGTCGATTAAATAAGTTTTCCTATTTCTGTAAGTAAGGACCAAACTAAACCTATAATAACATAATATATTATCTGAGTCATGCATGTATTTTCGAGTTCTCTTCGCTCGCTCTTGCATTTTACATTCTCTTACTCGTAATACTTCAACTTTTCTTCATAAGTAGACCTAGACAGATTAACTCCTATTTTTGTTCGAATGGTCACAAGGACAATCTAACCTATTCAAAATGGTGCAAAATTATTCGAGCTCGCTTCGCTCGTTGCTCGCTGCGTTCTTGCAATTGTTAGGGGTTTTTTTTCAAACTCTAACTCTCTATTGCATTCACGTGTACATTTCGTTGTTACAATACGCACGGCAACATAATAATAATTTTAACATACTTAATCGAAATTCATTTTTCCCTTATTTTTAAATAACGTTCACATTCTAATCAATTAGAAGAAATCAATCAATCTGTCAAAACTACCTACAATTTTCAAACATTTTTGTCATTGATTGTCGTTGAGATGAGATTACGACTAGATTTTGAACGTTATTAACGCATTGAAGGACACTGAACGAGACACAATAGAAGTTTTATTGTTATTACGTCGAGGGGCGTTAAGTGTCCCGCAACTGATTCATTACGGGAATTGGCCTTCAGGTTTTCAGTAAGGCTAAAGCTCCCTCTTCGCTGTAGAAGGTACTTTAGGAATTAAGAGCGTTGACAACGTACGGCATTTCATAGAAGTCCTTTTTTATCGAAATGCATGAAACGATTTTAATGAAACTTCCTACGCATAAGCAGAATATATAGGTCTAAAAAGTTAGTTAAGAACATTTTCGAAATGTGTTATAATATTTAAAAAAAGATAATTGGAAATCTCCGTTTCTATGGAAAATTTAAAATCGGTCTAATTTAGCTGTAACAGTATTTTTCAAAAATGTTCTCAATTAACTTTTTAGATCTATATATCCTGCTTATGCGTAGGAAGTTTCATTAAAATCGGTTCATGCATTTCGAAAAACAACGACTTGAAAGTTTGTATGAAATGCCGTACGTTGTCAACGCTCTTAAACATAAATGCTTGTTACAGCTAAGGACCATTCGGAGGAATACTACCCGCAACCGCATCTAGTAAGATGCGGTTGCGGGTAGAACCCGATCCTTATTATATGTATCCCGTTGCACACAACATTGTTGTGGCGATGGCACGACAGTGTATTCAAATTTGTTGCTCCAAAACTTCGCCACAATTGCAGATTTGTGCAGATGATAATGATAATTACATTCCAGGGCAGTGGTCTAACTGCTCTGTACAACTAGTTGGACCATGGGTCTTTACTAGGGGCAGTTGTCCAACTTTAAAAATAGTTGGACCACAGCACCTTTTGAGAGTTCCGTAGTCCAATTTACGGGATCGCTTACATTATAGTTGACATGTTGTTGATATTAGCAAGCAAAGGATTTTATTCAGTGTATGTGTAGCGTAGTGCGGGACGCCCCACAGCTAGATGGACGGGCGACCTTAAGAAGGTGGCTGGGGTAGACTGGATGCGGAAGGCGGAGGACAGGGTGTTGTAGCGCAGGCTGGGCTGGGAGAGGCCTATATCCAGCACTGGACTGCGATAGGCTGAGTTGATGAGTAGCCTAATACAAAACAGAACAGGGAATCGCAGCACGCCGCCGCAGCAGTGTCTAGAGTCGGCAGTACTAAAAAAATTCGTGGTGCCGACATCATTTGTGAAATAAACGTAGTAATAGTGCAAGTAAACGAAGTATATACTGAATCTATGGAGTAAACGGTGACGCCCACTGCGACGCTTGGTTTTTATAAGGTTATTGGTAAAACACTACCACCTTGCAGGACTGGATCACTGACATCATAAACAACACCTTTTGTTCTATGACTTTTTACAAAACGTAATACATTTACCAAAAACAAACCTTTAAGATTTCGTTGTTCTATCTACCCCCGCTCCCCTCCGCTGAATTTTGTACTAGACACGGCAGTTTGTTTACCTCACTAGCGCTTTCTTTTGCTTCGCGTAGAGTTCGTAAAGGAAAAACCAATATTTCAATTGGTTGATTTGAAATATTTTTATTTTTGTATGAAAGTCTGATTAATTAATATTATATAATCATCATATAAGCTGTTTATGATGTCAGTAATATAGTCCTGAGAGGTTGTTAATGTTTTATCAATAACGCTATACAGGGTGGCAGGGACATCGACGCGCAAACTGTAACCATGAATTCAGCACATGAGCTTGCACCCCAAAAAAAATCTTCTGTTTCTTATAAAAGTGCCCTACGCGGTCAAAATCTATGAAACAGCAATATTTTTTTTTAATAACCGACGAAAAATTTCGACGCTATGGGGTCTAAACTCATGTGCTGAATTTATGGTTACAGTTTGCGCGTCGATGTCCCTGCCACCCTGTATAAAATGTTGACAGTGACGCTAGTAGTATATACTGAGCTTATGGAGTATACGGTGGCGCCCACTGCCACGCGTTTGATTGGAAAATGTTGACAGTACCACTTCTAGCAGCGACCACCGATCTCCATGCAGTTATACAACGACAAATTTAAATTAATTCTAATGGCGACTACCACGATTCAAATAACGTGGTGTAAAATAATAACCCCATTTGAGATTAATTAATTCATCATCATTAATTCATTCATGCTTAAAAATTAAAATAATAAAAGGTTTAATAACGTGCTTGATGGAATTTGAATTGGGATGCCTATCAAGTCACGTTGCTTGCCATACGGTTGGCGAATACTGTGACAAAACGTGATCACATTTGAGATTAACCACGTTTTTGCCTACCATTTAAATGAGCTTCAAAACTCCGTAATTATGTATTTCAAACTGGTTTCAGAAGCGGTTCTAGGGATATATTTCGTATACTATTAGTTACCGTTAAATTCTTTACAATTGTACTAACTATACGTTTCAAGTTATGTTGGCTTTGTATTCAGAACGTATAGCCTCTTATATAACTTGATCTATGACGTCAATTGCTGGTTTTGACGAACTAGTTTTTGGCTGCGGTTTTAGCATCCGGTCGATAGTAAATTTTATTGGGGCGTGAGTGATTTCTTATGCTGTCAGTGCCCGTGGTGGAGGGCCGTTCCCCATTCCCATTGTCATCATATCAGTAAATAATAGATGATAAATGATTTTATTTTGTAAGTAGGTTTGTACAAACTTTTACACGTCAATCATATTTTAAAACTAGATGAGGTCGGCGTTTCCTACCTGACTGAGAAGAAAGGCCGAAACAAACTCAGAGGTCACAGTCTCTTAAAGTCCAGACATAATCTTGGTCAGATCATGTGAAGACCATGTAGATCGATGTCTGAGATAGTTTTTTGAGGAAAGAACCACACAGATTGAGAGGACCTATCCAGTCAGTGCACGCATTTGTCAGAAATCGTGCAGCTCAACTCAAAACTTAAAAACAATATAAATAAAATGACCCACATGGTGTTCACATTCACAATAATTAAAATAATAGAATACTTTACAACGTAAGCAAATGTCATAGTTTATATAAAATGCATTAATGTCAAAGTGTATATAATAAAATAAAAAACAACAAGACAGAAAAAAAAAACATTCACTATGTAAAAATTCGAAGCACCTTAATCCCAAGCCTTTTTGTCCTCGATATAATCCTTAACGGTATAAAAGGCTTTCTGGCACAACTTACGTTTAATGAATGATTTGAATTTATTAAGGCTTAGATCTTGAACGGGGCTTGGAACTTTATTGTAAAAGCGTATACATTGGCATCTGAACGAGCCACCTATTTTCTTGAGCCTTGTTGTAGGTTGTACAACAACTTTGTGTTTGTTCCTAGTATTTATATCATGGATATCACTGTATTTTTTATACAATTTTATATTTTTATGAGCATATAAAAGATTTTCATAGAGGGGCTTGTGGCTAAGTAATAACAGCCGCACGGGTCTATCGATCAGGTTAAGCTACGCTTGCCGCGGTTGGTCCGTGGATTTGTGACCATTTTCACATACCAAGACCCCTTCGTGCCTCGGAAAGCACGTTAAGCCGTTGGTCCCGGCTGTCATTCGTGGATCTTTGACAGTCGTTACGGGTCGTCAGTAGCCCGAAAGTCTGACAACCAGTCTTACCAAGGGGTATCGTATTACCCAGTAACTGGGTTGTGGAGGTCAGATAGGCAGTCACTTCATGTAAAATACTGGTATTCAGCTGCATCCGGTTAGACTGGAAGCCGACCCCAACATAGTTGGGAAAAGGCTCGGCAGATGATGATAAAAGATTTTCATAAATATACTGAGAAGGCACAGTCATAACATTAATCTCTTTAAATTTGTCTCTGAGCGAGTGTCTCGGACTTAATTTATAAATTGATCGAACAGCTCGCTTCTGCAAAACAAAGATAGTCTGAATATTAGCGGCATTTCCCCACAATAGAATACCGTACGACATTACACTATGAAAATAGCTAAAGTACACTAAACGGGCTGTCTCTATATCAGTTAAATTACGAATTTTTCTAACCACGTATGCTGCGGAACTTAGCTTTTTTTACAATTTGTCTATATGCGGACCCCACTGAAGCTTAGCATCCAAAATTATGCCCAGGAATACTGTGCTGTCTTCAGAATTCAATACTTCAAGTACTTCAATAACTTAACGTGGTTAAAAACTAAATACGTTTTGGATTTGAAACACTAGGCTCACGTGGTCCGAGTGCCCACTTGGTTTTTCGAGACATCGCCAAGCGGTTGGTCGACTCTTCACGTGACCAGAGGGCTAAAGAATCAGCTTCGCCGTACAACGTGGAAATGCTGCCATCTTTTTGGGCACTTTTCCCGCTGAAAGCGATGCGGACGAATTTTTTTATGCCCTATGATTCTACCCTTTCCTTTATATACAGATGCACATCAAGGTGGTGCTGTGTGAAATGTCCAGGGATATTATTATTATTATTATAGGGCCGGCGCCCACTAGCGGCACGGCACGGCAAGGGATTTTTATGCGACTAATAGAAAATATAACTTAAAAGTATGACAATAAAATTGAAATTTCATCGGCAGCAATGATGCCGCGGTATCCTTAGGCATGCCGCGACGTCCTTTGGCATCATCAATGAAATTTAAATTTTATTATCATACACCTAAGTTATATTTCTATTCGTCGCATAAAAATCCCTTGCCGTTCCGTGCCGCTAGTGGGCGCCGGCCCTATAATAATAATAATAATAATATCCCTGGACATTTCACACAGCACCATTTGTCCCAAGCTAAGCAACCTAATGCTTGTGTTATGGTAACAAGTTGGCTGATAAACTACTTATATACAATTCTTTTTTTTTTTTGTAAATACATACATATTATAGATAGAAAAACACCCAGACTCGGAACAAATACATGTAGGTCATACAAATATTTGTTCCGTGCGGGAATCGAACCCGCGACACGCAGCGCAGCAGTTAATCGCTTAACCACTGCGCCAACCGTGCCGTCAGACATATTTCAGATATATGACAGATCAGATATATGAGATGATCTATGTCAGATATATTTTATTTGTGGAATAAAATTGACGTTCTAGTAGGTACGATGGGACACTTAATAACGTGTCCTGCGTGTCCTGTCAGCTGCACGTTACAGGAACTAATGGACGCTGGTGATGGCGCCAAACAAGTAGCCAGACACGCTAAGAAGAAGATCTACTTTATTTCAATACTGTACCAATTTGACTGTAGTTCAGTTGATCCTGATGGCGGTTAATTGAATCTAGACTTAACTTGATCCCGAGAATATAATATAAGTCGACGTAGATAATAATAATACTTTATTTCCAAAAACTTAGTCCTACTTTACAATGGCAATGTAGCAACAATTTCAGTTAGGGTAAAGAGATTAGCGTCTGTAGCCGAACTAGGCATAGCCTGTATATCGGCTAACAGCACCATTCCCCTCGAGTATTATAATACAATAATAGGCGCCAAGCAATAGAGGCATATAATAATTAAATCAGTACTACACAAATACAGAATAATAGGTGATAACTAATCTATATAAGAATTAGCAAAAAGTAATTAAGTAAGTACATAATTTTAATCCAAAATAATAAAATGGATTGAGTGTATGTGTGTTCGTATGTGTGTGAGTTCGTGGTGCGTGAGGGTGTGTGTGTGTGGTGTATGTATAAGTATGAGAATATGAGGGTGTGTGTATGGTGTATATGTATGTAGGTGTGTGTGTGAGAATAATTATGCGGTGAGTGTGTGGGAGTGAATATGCATGAGTGTATGCGTGTGTAGGTGAGCTATGTAGTGAGTGTATCTTTGTTTTCTGAGCTCTTAGCCGTATTCTTAGAGTGGTAAGTATATTAGTTGTTCCGTCTCCTCGTAGCTTAATTTCTGCAAGTATTGGCATACTTTTAGTTTGCATTGTTTTCTAGTCAAGGTGTACATATTTATTGATTTGTTAAGCTTATTATAAAGGTAAGGGCTAATATTTGTAAAGCGTATTATAAAGGTAAGGGCTTATATTTGTTAAGCTTATTATAGGGGTAAGATATCGAAACAGAACCTCATATAATAATATGAACATAGCTGCTTTCGGCTTTTACGTTGACACACTATCTTGTGGCGCTCTGAGGGGTCGTAAATGTCGTAAAAATCCAAGGTAGGTCTGACCCACGATTCCCCTAAAGCTATAAGATAACTTTTCATTAAGATATTCTTGAAATCGTGTGAATTTGCTGAGGGTGGCTTGTGGCTAAATAATAGCAAACGTACGGGTCGCTATTATTTAGCGACAAGCCCAGATCTTTAACACACTTACACCGTTTCAGGAAAATCTTAATGAAAAGTTATCTTATAGCTTCAATCGAAGGTTACGCTACGCTTGCCGTGGTCAGTACGTGGATGAGTGATCATTCATTACATATCGAGACCCATCCGTGCCTCGGAAAGCACGTTAAGGCTTTGGTTACGGTTATAATTTTATTCGTAGATCTTTGACACGGGTAGTCAGCAACTCAACAGTCTGACAACCCATCTTACCAAGGGGTATCATGTTACCCAGTAACTGGGTTAGATAAGCAGTCGCTCCATGTAAAATAGCGGTATTAAGCTGCATCCGGTTAGACTGGAAGCCGACCCCAACATAGTTGGATAAAGGCTAGGCAGATTGATTGTGCTGAAGTTCTATCTGTGAGGTCAGGCTGCTGTGAAAACGGCCAAGAAATTGTTGTATGACCAGAACCCAACTCTCGTAATTTAAAACGTTCAAAATCTAGTCGCAGTCTCGTCTCAGCGACAAACAAATGTCAAAAAGTTGTCAAAATGTAGGGAAATTAGAAGAATTTTTGACAGATTAAGACTGAGATCAGACTGTGAACGTTCTTAAAATTACGAGAATTGCCCCTCTGTTTATGAAGCCTAAGTAATCCTTTCGCTTCGAAGTTTTAGTTCTAATATAAATCAAAATAAGAGAACATGAAATTTGAAAGGGTTTGTTCAAACTCCATTAGTAAGATACGTAGGTAATGCGTTTTATCGCTCCCGTTGTGCAAACAGGGATTGAAGTTTGCTTTACGTTTTACTAGCGGTTGCCCACGACTTCGTCTGCGTTGATTTTGTATTTTATATATTATTTTTAATACAAATGTCCAGGATGAAAAAAAAACCAATGTCCTTCCCCAAGTCTCAAGCTACCTGTCTGTCAAATATGATCGGTTCAGTGATTTAGGGGTGAAAAGTTAACAAATAGACTGACAGAGTCACTTTCACATTATACATAATATTAGTATGTAATATGGAATATTTCTTTTAGTTCAGAAGACTGATAAGCGCTATGTTTTCCAAAACTTCGTCTCCCCTACTATTTTGCTGCGCCCGACAGGGTCCACAATAATCACATACAATTTTAAGTTACCACTTAGGTACACATTGTGGAATGCAAATAAATTGTTGAGTATTGAGTATTGGAATTGATAGATGACTGCAGTATCTTGATGAATGGGGAGCGCGCGTTGTATGTTTTAGGCAGCCTGTTCCACGCTTGCAAAAAAAAAATCATATTGGACGGATTTAATTATGGATTTTGCAATGTAATTCAGTCCACTTGCATAAAGAATTAAAAATGGCCAGGTAAAAAAAATGGGACGATTTTTTATAGCGCACTCGATTTTCAACTCTCGGCACTGAGCCGAGCGTTGATAATCCAACAGAGTGCATTTCAGCGCGTCAAAAAAATATACTGTAGTAGTATCGGTGCTGTAGCGCCGCTTCGGTGGGTGCCTGAAGACGGGCGTCGTCGCCGAGGCAGGCCTAAGAAACGCTGGCGTGCTCGTTCCTAACCGATTGGACAGAGAAGGCGCAGCACAAGTAAAGGTGGAAGAATATGGGGGAGGCCTTTGCCCAGCAGTGGGATAATAACGGCAAAAAAGTATCGGTGCTAAGCAGTGCGTTCAAATCCAATGAGCGGTAATATCGTCGACTACAAGAGCTAATGCTCGCTTTTCAGGCAACCAATTTAAATAGAGGATAGGTAGGTAGGCAGGTAGAATTATCTGCCTATCCTGACAACACACACACCCACACAACAACACAACTGACTAGCAGTACTTTTCCTTTCATACAAAATATCCAAACTTTTCAAAATATCTCTCACCGTACTGTCTTCTTTCGCATGACCGAGGTAGGAATCCGTTAAATACTCGACGATAACACTTTTTGCTATCCGGTTATTTTTCTCCCACAAGTTGCCTCGAATGTGGGGACGTCGTCAATAACTTTTATCACATCTATTTCACTTAACAATGACCGTATTCTAAACTTCCAGACACTGTATTTTTCCCTATCGAATGGCTTGATATTGCGTTTAGTTTTTAAATACTCCATTTTTAAAAAGTTCGTAACGGACTATTTTTTAATCACTTATATTGCATTAAAACGTAACCTGGGCCCATAACCTATAGGAAATCTAGGATCTAATACTTAAATAAAACGAGTTATAGGCCTTTAATAACTGTATATATAATTATTAGCCAATTTAAAATTAACTAGAAAGGTTATATGTCAGTCTATTTAAAAGTGCAAAACCATAAAGAAAGGTAATACCAACCATAGAGACTTTATTGAAGAATCGACTAAAGATTGGTTTTTGTATATAAGTAAATCAAATAAATCAACAGTTTTCCCTAAACTTTGCCAGTTCCACGGTGTTGTCGGTGACAGAGCAGAGGTCACTTTGACTGCATGTTTTGGGACACAGAGGGCAGGAGAGGTGGAGCAGAGTTTATTAATCCTGTATTAGATAAAAAGAGCAATAACCGAACCATTTAAAAGGCACTTACAAATAGTCGAGCCATTTGTTTGCTCAATTAACAAAATCCCAAAGAATCGAGGAAAAAATATGGTCCAATCCAAACTTTGTAATACCGAAAATCTGTAACATATAAGTCTACATATAAATGCAGAGGACATTTTTTTATAACCGAATCTAAGCCCGGTGTATTTTTATACAGGCAAAACCGATTTCTCGCAACCATATCAGTTTCCGATCTAAAAAGCTGTCTATAATCCATGCCTACAAAGAGTAGGTAACAAATGAAGTATCAATAGATACCTTTTTGCGGGTACAACGCTCACTATACCCTGTCCATTAGGTTAACCGTTTTTTGACAGCTGTCTTAGAACGTATGTATTCCAGATTGCGTATAAGTTAACTTTAAAAATAAAATAAATATATTATAAACTGCCTTATTTTGTTGAATTATCTTATTTATGGCTTCTAACAGACATTATAATACCGTACGTGTATCAATCAATGTATTGTGTGTTGCTGCAATTACTAGTTCCATCTGTCAAAAAACGGTTTACATAATGGACAGGGTATAAGCTTATAATTTGAGAGGAAAACAAAATCTCAAATATCAAGTTTCAGTGTATAGATTCAATTTAAGAGTGCTTACATATTGAGACCCCTCCGTGCCTCGCAAAGCTCGTTAAGTCGTTGGTCCCGGCTGTCATTCGCAGATCTGTCCAGCTGTTTGTGCATGTGAGTTTAAATGTTTGTAAACGCACCCACCGATACAGGAGTAATTCCTAGTGTGGGGCAACGTTTTTGAAAAAGAAAGAAAGAAAGAACGATCTTTGACAGTCGTCACGGATCGAGAAGCCCGATAGTCTTACAACCAATCTTACCAAGTGGTATCGTGTTACTCATTAACTAGGTTGTGGAGGTCAGATAATCAGTTCCTCAGCAGTATGTGAAAACTGGTAATTTGCTGCATCCGGTTAGACAGGAAGCTGACCCCAACATAGTTGTGAGAAGGCTAGACAAATTAATTGTGTAACGCAAGGAGAGCCATTTTAAAGTAAGGTACCGCATTTATAATTGTTGCCTATCTTTAAAACACTATGTTTATTTTTAACCACATGTGCTTTCGAACGATCACTCCATCTACTAACTACTCTGCGTCCTCTGGGATTCCGTTCATCATTCATTCATCGAAAATTTCCCACACATTTCCCTTTTCATGGGCTTTTCGGATAATCCCTTAATAGGAAGGAATTGATAAAACATCTGCTGTGTTTGACGTGGCTGTATGTTCGTGAAAATGACACGAGCTTGGGGATTACATTGTGTAATTATTAATGATATTAATCAATCATTTTGGTCAATGATTGTTTTTCTGTAAAAAAAAAGGCCTATATAATGAAACAGTGCCTAACAGGCGGGTATTAAAATCATAACCGTGCCTACTACCTAATGGAAACCGAATTATATTCATATATTTTTTTATATAAACAAACATTATTTTATTTTATTCTATTCGGGAAACTTACAGCTAATTTATACAGTTCTTAAACAATATGAAATTGAAGGCCAATTACAACTTGTAAAAAGGCCTTCAGTTTCATACTGCTTCCACTGATCCATCAATCAATCCATTTAGCCAATCGCAGTCCACTGCTGGACATACGCCTCTACAAGGCTGCGCCACCACACCCTGTCCTCCGCTTTCCGCATCCAGTCTACCCCAGCCATCGTTCGTCTGTCTAGCTGGGGGGCGTTCCACACTGTTCCCACTAAAAATAAAAAGGAAAAAAAAAGGTCGGAAAGTATAACATAAATTAGGAAATAAATACACGATCGACAAATACAATCTAAATAAAAATCACATAGACGCAAACCATTATTTTACCTTATAGAAGCTTTTCACCAACAAATGCCGAGAAACACTGGTATTAATAATAATATCCCTGGACATTTCACACAGCACCATTTGTCCCAAGCTAAGCAACCTAATGCTTGTGTTATGGTAACAAGATGGCTGATAAACTACTTATATACAATTTTTTTTTTTGTAAATACATACATATTATAGATAGAAAAACACCCAGACTCGGAACAAATACATGTAGGTCATACAAATATTTGTTCCGTGCGGGAATCGAACCCGCGACACACAGCGCAGCAGTCAATCGCTTAACCACTGCGCCAACCGTGCCGTCGTATTGGATAAAATATATCCGAATCATGTTCACCAGATAGTTTATTAAAACTTTTGCTCGCACGGATTAGGTGTGCCGTAGGTGACAGAATCGCTCCAGCCTCATTTGAATTAAAACAATAATAGTCAAATAATAACGACTACAAACTGCTTTTTGACTAAACTATCAACTAAGTTAAAAAGACCGGTTATTTCATGTAATTAATTAAATTTTTTAGGTTGTGGATATACCACAGGCAGGAGGGGCCGGTGGCCAAATAATAACAGCCACACGTGTCGATCGATCAGGTTAAGCAATTCTTGCCACGGTTGGTCCGTGGATGGGTGACCATCTTCACATACCAAGACCCCTCCGTGACTCGGAAAGCACGTTAAGCCGTTGGTCCCGGGTGTCATTCGTGGATCTTTGACAGTCGTTACGTGTCCTCAGAAGCCCGAAATCCTGAAAACCAGTCTTACCAAGGGGTATCGTGTTACCCAGTAACTGGGTTGTGGAGGTCAGATAGGTAGTCGCTCCATTTTAAATACTGGTATTCAGCTGCACCCGGTTAGACTGGAAGCCGACCCTAACATAGTTGGGAAAAGGCTAGACAGATTATGAATTTACATAACGTGGTGTTATACTGTATTGAACGGCATTGGGGAAGTCTGATATTCGTCAAATCGGCAATTCGTCAAAGATATGGTCAAAGCTGTAGTTCGTCAAAACTGTATTATAGAAGAGCAGAGTCTCCTAAACACTAGTACACTAAACCTTTATTGTATTGTATAACATAAATAAAACGTTATTTATTTATTATAAAACAATGTGTGAATAGCGCAAGCAAAAATATTGGTTTTTAACGCAGCTTTATCCACCCAGACTTTCAAACGAAAATAATTAATTAAGTAAACCGCGTTTAATTAAAATGCATGTTACATAATTTAAACAAAGGTCCCTTTCAGTGATAATGTTATATTCAAGTAAATACCTTAACTAAATGAAAAACCTCTGATGAAAATCTGTGAAAGTAATTAATTTTCAGCTCAATTGGTTTATATTTCATTGAAAATCTACGAGAGGTGTTCACACTGATTGGCTTCTTAAAAAATATGAATGAGATATATTGAACACGATTTGTTATTAAGGTAAGTAGGTACTTGTAGCGGTATCGGTGCAATTAGCATAGATACAATTTCCCAACATGGGAAATTGTATCTATGCTAATTGCACGGTAAACTCTGCTTGCGAGATGCAGGATTTGCGTGACGTCAGTATGACGCGTTGTTTACATGTGGCGTTGTAGATACCGCTACATACCAAAATCGCATCGAACGATTGGGAAAAAATATCGCGTTCTTCAACACTGTTAACGAGTAGAACAAAACATTCCCAGTCGATAATATAGTGTTAACGACGGGGCATTAACGAGCAGGAACAACCCAAAACATCTGAGCCGAACTCTTAAGTATGGTGTGTAAAAATAGCCCATTAAACGATTGGCCCATTAAACGCATTCATATTGATCAGCTCCAATAGTTGTTCCTACATACAAAGTTAGTGCATCAACCACGTTCAAAATGGTGGTAGAAGCTGCTGCGATATTTCGTGGCCCTTTACCCAGCGAGTGCGGTGCATACTTAGAATGAGACAGCGTTAATGTAGCCACAGGGTTGGATGTGTTCTTCAATGTGCTAATATAACATCACGCTTTTAATCACCTAAGATTTAGGCAGAGGTGTACCTATTGTATACCTCGTCTGCCTAGCCTTTTTACAACTATGTTGGGGTCGGTTTCCGGTCTAACCGGATGCAGCTGAATACCAGTATTTTACATGGAGCGACTGCCTATCTGACCTCCACCATCCAGTTACTAGATAATACGATACCCCTTGGTAAGACTGGTTGTCAGACTTTCGGGCTTCTGACTACCCGTAACGACTGTCCAGATCCACGAATGACAACCGGAACCAACGGCCTAACGTGCTTTCCGAGACACGGAGGGATCTCTGAGGGATCTCGTATGTAAAGATGGTCACCCATCCACAGACCAACCTTTGTAAGCGTAGCTTAACCTGATCGATCGATCTGTGCGGCTTTTACCTATTATTTAGCCACGAGACCCCCCTGCCTGTGGTATATCCACAACCCAAAAAGGGCTTTACCTGTAGCAAAACCCTTTCATGGGTCGAATAAACCACCACCCGAGTTATCACTTAAGGTTTATCGTCATTAACAGTGCCTCATCTCAATATTGACGTAATAAATATTGGGCACATCTGTTTAATGTTTTATGTAACGTATTAATTAACGCGTAACGACGCAAATGTGGCAGAAGCATTAAACAAATTCTGTCCACTTTGTCCTTGCAAAAAATATCATAACTCATATTTTCAAAGAAAAAATTCGATTTTTTTCTTTGCACGTGAAAGGTCTTACTTTTGTTCTTAAGACCTTTCACGTGCAGACAGCTTCCCGCCTAAATTCGTATAATCTGTATTCGCAACATATTCGCCAAAAATGTAAACAAATATGAGTTTTTGGAAAAATAACTTTAATTTCTACACAATAAAGTTCAGTTCACAACTTCAAATATTTTTATAACTTTTTCGATAGTGCTAGTCACTCTGAAAACAACTTAAATGTAAAGGCCTTGGATGTAAAGAATGATGTTGGATATATCCACTGTTGCTACGCCATTTTCAAAACGTGAACCGAAAATATTCGTATTATCTACAAAACAAAATACGTTCTTCTAAAATCGGTACTAAAAGTGGTTGATCATTTACCATCTTATGTCTAATCTAATCGAATCTATGATACAGCTCACTAGTCAGTTTCCTTTTAAGTAAAAAACATTACCCTCTTTTGGGCTCGGCCGCCATCGGGTAAAACGGGTAAATCAAGGCGTATACCTAAAATTTAGGTTTACGGTTACGATTTCCTTCCTACTTATGAAATTTCACTGAGGGCTGATTTTTCCAACCCCAGATAATTTTATCCGAGGAATAATTTTGAATTTATGACAGTTCCATGCAAAATCTGTCAGACGACACTTTTATTCGACGAATAAAAATTATCTGTCGATTGAAAAATCAGCCCTAACATTTAAAAAAAAAATTAAATCATCCAACAATTTTGAAACACTGAACAAAATGTAACCTTTCCTGAAGGTTAAATTTTCTTCAGTGTACGCGATAGCGGTAGTAGCTCAGAGGGGCAATTCTCGTAATTTTAAGAACGTTCACAGTCTGATCTGTCTCAATCTGTCAAAAACACCTCTAATTTCCCCACATTTTGACAATTTTTTGACATTTGTTTGTAGATTTTGAACGTTGTAAATTACGGGAATTGGATAATAATTTGCTCTCTGCATTTTCATTTCATTTCAGACGGGACTACTAATTGGTTGACAGACCTCGGTTGCATGCAAATGTACAATTAAATGCTTGTACATAGGTGTAAAACGTAGGAAGCATGTCACTTGTTCAATGCGACAGGAATAAATAAAATAAAGATGAAACTTTTGACTGCAAAGTGATACAAATTATTTTTTACGACATAAAAAAGACTTTTATAGATTTTAGTTTCATAGATTTAGGAAGAAAAAAGATAAGAATACATACAGTAGAGTGCGCGCAATCTAAGTCTGCGCGCGTGTTTGAGCTTCAAGACTAAGTATATCCCTGCCAACACCTGTAATCACATTGGGCATAATGATGGCGAATATTTACTTTGGATAACACGGAACACAGCACACTCTCTTGACACTTGATATAAACGTGGAGAGGGTGGAAAACGATTATTTCCGATTTTGACAGCGCGCAAACGTACCTTGCGCGCACTCTAGTAGGTAGATACTTGCTCTTCACAGTTACTCAGTCAGTACTGTAGACTGTAGAGGATGTAAAATGTCATGATGTTCGGTTCAGTGGACTAGGCGTGAAAAGGTAACAAACAGACAAATTTACTTTCGCATTTATAATAATAATTAGGATTTTATTATTGTAAGGTAGTTGACAGTTGAAAGGGCCCACGTAAAGTCATTCATTAACATTCAAGGTGTGAATCGAAGCAGTTGTCCCTATCTATATTCTAAGCGCACAGTTTCAGTATTTGCTCGTCTAGAAATTAGAGTCCGACCGAAACTGGTTTTCCGGCCGAAACCGAAACCGAAACCGAATATTCGGCCGTGGCTTCAGTTTCGGCCGAAACCGAAACCGAAACCGAAACTCACGAGGTTAAGTATAAAATTCCTTAAAATACTGAAATTTGGTGCATTTTACCCATTATTCTGCATTAATTAGGACATGAAATGGAAGCACAGTATATTAATTTTGTTGTAATCATTTATTTAATACTAGCTTCTGCCCGCGGCTTCGCCCGCGTGAATGTCGGAAAGGATAAGAAGTATGTCCTTCCCCAGGATGCCATCTATCTCTTTGGCATCTGCTGGCAGGCAATTTTATCGAAATCCGTTCAGTGATTTAGGCGTGAAAATGTAACATACCTACAGATTCAGTATTCACGCGCGATGGCTTATTATTAGCGTATTTCATGTATAACTTTGGTGTTTCTATACCGATTTCTATGATTCTTTTTTATGGAATAGTTAATAATGTTAACTTTTTTAATTAAGAATGACTGAGAGTGTTATAAATGTAAGAGTAGACAAATATAATCAGAAAGCTTCGAACTGCTAAGCTATCGGGAGTTACACGTGTTATTGTGAGTCAACCATAAAAGATAGACATATGCTGTCGTGGGATATTTTTTATATAATTTTATGGAGAACATTTCCGTCATACATGATTTCTGTGTAGCTTTAACCATTAAGGTTGCACACGCGACGGAAGCGTAAAAAATGGAGTAACTTCTCCCGTTTTCCCAACATTTCCCTTCACTGCTCTGCTCCTATTGATTGTAGCGTGATGAAAAGTATACTATAACCAGCTCAGGAGTATGAAAAATAATTGTACCAAGTTTCATTAAAATCCGTCGAGTAGTTTTTGTTTCTATAACGGTTATACAGACAGACACACAAAAATTTTACTGATTGCATTTTTGGCATCAGTATCGATCCCTAATCACCCCCTGATAGTTATTTTGGAAATATATTTCATGTACAGAATTGACCTCTCTACAGATTTATTATAAGTATAGATAATATAAAAAAATATTAATAATATTTTTATTATTTTCTCGAATTTAGTTCTCATAGCAAAATGTTTATCAGTTATCAATAAATTAAATCACTAATTGTTACTGTTTCGGTTTCGGCAAAAGTTTCGGCCAATTTTGGCCGAAACCGAAACTGCCGCCGAAACTGGATTTTCGGCCGAAACTCGGCCGAAACCGAAACCGAAACCGAACTTTCGGTCGGACACTACTAGAAATACCTTTGTGGGCGTCTAATTGTATCAAGTTTACTATAGCTTGCCTCTGAAACTCGTATGTGTATGAATTTTCAATACTAACAATATTATAAAGGCGACAGTGACTTTTGTCTTTCCATGAAATGTTTGTGCCGAAGGTGCTTGAACCTTGACGTATTCATAGTTTATTTGGAACCGCAAACACGACAGTAGGTATGAATTTTCTTAAGTTTTGTTTCTACAAAATATGTCAGAGGTCTGAGGAACAGGGTGTAAAGTTCACTCACCCTCATACAAAAGGGAGGATACTCTGACCAGACGGGTGTTTAGTTTAGTTTAATTTATTCATAAAAACAATGTACATTGTGTCGAATATAATATGCACTTGCAATTTACAAAACAAATACAAAGAACTATGAATTATTAAATAACATTCGAAGTGAAATTGTTTTGACGGCACGGTTGGCGCAGTGGTTAAGCGATTGACTGCTGCGCTGCGTGTCGCGGGTTCGATTCCCGCACGGAACAAATATTTGCATAACCTACAATGGGGTCTGGCTGTTTGTGTATGTGAGTTTATATGTCTGTAAACGCACCCACGACACAGGAGAAATTTCTAGTGTAGGGCAGAGTTTCTTTTTTTTTAAAAAAACAAAAAAAAACCGTGCCAAATAGTTTAAAAAATAATGTCAAACAGTTTTAAAATGTAATGTCAAACACTTTTAAATATAAAGTTAACCAGGTTTAAGATATTATGTCATACAGTTTTCAATTTATGTCAAAATATTCTAGTATCTATACTATTGTTGTGTCTAGTTGGCTACTGCCCGACGATTGATGTCGGGATTATGTATACATACATATATACTAGTTGCGCGGCAAACTCTGCTTGCGCGATGCAGGATTTCGCATGAGGTCATTAGAATAGAATAGTTCTTTATTTGCACAGAAACTAGGTACAAGATGTTAAGTTTAAAATGATCCTTATACTAACTACCTTAACTAAGGCATGCAAACAGTTTTAGCTATAATAATAAAGACTCATTCAATCAATCATTATGATGCGTATTTGGCAATGTAGATGCTGCCACAGTCTCAAGATAGTATCCCACTTATACTGGTGATACTGGTATTCAGCTGCGTCCCGGTTAAACTGGAAGTCGATACAAACATGGTTGGGAAAAGGCTAGGCAGATGATGATGATGATGATCAAGATGGATGGTATCAAGATATCAAGACCATGTCTCGAGTGAAAAAAAAAAATTTGCAAGTACAGAGAGAAGGCCTGTTTCCCAGCAGTGGGAACATTATAGGATTATGTTATGTTGCAAGTAGCGGAAAAGCTTTGTTGATCAGTGTACCTCTGTCCTTACAGCGAAACAAAGTTTTCACGGTATTTTAAAATAGGAAAAATACTGGCTTCGAGCTGAATACGAATCTCCAACAACAGAATCCCAGAGGCATTTAATACCTTCACTGCTCATGCAAGTGTGGCCATAAAGTATACAAAACAGCGCTATTTTGTAAGGTTTGCAAACAGACTACCACCAGAGCCCAAAGACATTTAAATACAGAGAAGCATGGAAGATAAATACATAATAGAAAAATACAAATACGCACACCCTAAATAAACTCGGATAAGTGCAGGACAATGAATGAGGAACATTGACGCGCAACCTGTTACCATAATTCAGTACATGAATCTGAAACTCCAGGAGTGGAAATCTTACATCGTTTATTTAAAAAAAAATGCTGGTCTCTATGAACGAGCTGATTTCTTTTTTGATAACCGACGAAGTCTAGAATCATGTGCTGAATTCATATTTTCATTTAGCGCGTCGATGCCAACTTGAAAACTTACGATACGCGGAACAAAGCGAGCAACGTCAAAATCTATCACCTCACCACCGTGGGGTCCGAGTGCGCATGGTCTTTTTAAGGAAATTTCGAAAAGACTGGTTGACACTTCCCATGACCCAAGGGCTGGCTTTTACCATGGCCAGAGGCTAAGCATTGCCATACAACGTGGCAATGCCGCCAGTGTCTTGGGTACATTACCAGTCGACAGCGATGCGGATTTTTCGACGCTATATTTTAGTTTGTAAATAGTTTTAGTTAATTTAGGATATATTTTTGTTATTTTAGTGTTATCTTATTTAATTATATTTAAAAAATAAATTACTATAACACATCACCTCAGGTCACACCTCACTCAATTTGGGTCTATGTTTCATGTCATACGCGCTACACCACACAAGACAGGTCGCATTGTGCGCAAAAGAAAATTATTCTCCATGAAAATATAATTTGTACATTCCAAACTTCGTAATGATAAATGACTTAGTCAAGTAATTTATGATCATTATTTCGGTTTCGGTTTATGTTCGATAGTATTTTAATATTTTAAAGAGTATTTAGGTAAATTAAATAATTTTGATAGATACGACATTGTGTTGTGTGACCTGACCTCTACCACCTCCTCTGGCTGTAATCTACCACGCGCCGGCCCAGTGCGGGTACTGGGCCGGCGCGTGGTAGATTACAGCCCACTCCCTCTCGAAGAGAGGAGGCAAGTGTCCCAGTAGTGGGAACATTATAGGTGATTATGTAATATATGTGTTATGTGTTAGATACGCGCGTTAATTATGCCTTTCGATACCTGCACGTCGCCGATCTAAGGGACAAATGAGAAAAGTCTTATGTGCATGGTGCAATCCTCTCAGATCAAAATATAGACCCATAAACCAACATCATAGCCTTTGAAATATTAGTATGTTCGCACACCAGGACCAGGCAGGTACTAGGAGGAGCAGCAGGAGGAGCAGGCAGCAGGAGGTCTAAAGGAGTCCCTTTAGACCTCTAAAACCCATTTCATAGCTAGGAAAGCGATGGAATGTATAAAAGCAATCATATATTTGAGGTCGATCTAATGTTACTTAGCATTTCGACTGATTTTCGTACTAACGACCGTAATGGTCATGTAATCTCTTCTTAAGGGTGGTGACATTTGGTTGACTGATAGAGAATGCCTAAGGCATTAAGTGCGCCTTTGAACCTTTTTTGTGTGCGAGAAGTTTAAATAAATAAATAAATGGAGAACCGCTGCTCTCATGGCCAACGCAGGTCGCCTCGCAATGTCCAATACTTTGTTATGACAGCCACCGCTTAGTTTTGCTTTAACCAATAAAAATCAGGTCTGTGTATACCTAGTTTTTATTGGTTTTGCCTGAATATTTACTTTAGTTCAGCGAGGTACCTGCCATAACTGATATTTTTCAGTCACATTTCATGCACTGTATGTTCGTTGTAAACTTGCAAATTACACAATATTACGGGGGGTCAGCCTTAAACTTTTTCGCATTAGTTAAGTAGCGAGTTTATGTAGTTCAAGTAGTATGTCTAACGGCTCGCGTACACCTAATCCGTCATCGGTCGAACTATACTCGTACGTCGTCGGCCGAACTTGGGCGATTAAACCAAACACCTGTGAAAGAAAGTAAGTACCTACGTACACCTACGTATCGGATGTCATCGGACGATTTCTGTTAAAGTAGTGTACGCACACGATATTTTTTAACATATGTTTTGGTTGGATAGATACGTTTTATCCGAGTTTGGCCGGAGACGTACGAGCTTAGTTCGGCCGAGGAAGGATTAAATGTACAGTAAAAGTTACCGTTCCTCATTATGAAATGTCGTGTAGACATCAAGCGAATGGCATTGCCAGGAGGGCGTTGTTGGTAAACATTTATTAAATTGTCATTGAAATTGTATTGACAAAACAACATGGCAGCGCTAGGTCCGATTTTGGCCACACGCCATTAGATTCATGTACCGTTATATCTTGTAAATCAGCGGCCTTTAACGCAAGTTTTTATCAGCTCATATCGTGGTGGGACTAACCCTGTGCACAGAAATTTTCAGCCGTTACCACCAGCTCTTATAACACGGCAGAAGTTGAACTGCACTGTTTTTTTGTACTAAGTCATAGAACAAAAAAATCAGTGCAGTTTAACTTCTGCCCTACTATAAGAGCTGGTGGTAAGCCCCCAGATCCCTTGCAGTTATACTTCTTAGCGTTTCGATGGCAAAAAATAACACGAAATAATAAATATCGTCTTATAAAATTTGACCCAAAATTCATCACCTTTCCGAGGGAAAAGGTCTTAAAGCCGTTACTTTTAGACATGTTTCCTCAGAAAAGGTGCAGACACACAGAATAGACAGACATATTGACAACAAAGTGCTCCTATTTGAGCTACACGACGGTTAAATTTCACTCTTTTCTCTCCACAAATCCTTTAATGTAAACGTCATACCAACCCAAATTCGTGGAAAATTTAGAAAAAATAAATTCTTATTATAAATCTTATTTAGTTAGCCGCAGTTCTGAAAAAAACTCAACGGTTGATCTTCTTGCGAGGTTAGAAACCATTCTAACATAAATATAGACGTAGTTGGGGACAATAGAACAAGCAATAAACTTGCTTAGGTACAATAAAGAGCACGAAATATCGGGCGGCTTAAGGTATTTTTCATATTACATAACTAAACAATATCTAGAACTATATTTGGGGTTTCGTACCCAAAGGGCGCCAATGGGACCCTATTACTCCGCTGTCCGTCCGTCCATCTGTCCGTCCTTCCGCACGTCTTTATGGCTGTCAGCGGGCTGTGTCTCATGAGCTGTAAGAGGTAGACAGTTAAAATGTTCATAGTGTGTATTGATATCGCTAAAACAAAAAAATAAAATAAAGTTAAAAACAAAAAAATTATAACACGAAGGGTCATACAAGAATCGTGCTATATTCGGCGTTTTTTGCCTTGTGGGACGGAACCCTTCGTGTGCGAGTCTGACTCGCACTTGGCCGCTTTTTTATAAAACGAGCCGGTGCTTTATTGCTGTGCAGTATAAAAAGACGGTAGAAAGTTTAGCTGTCTGTGTCAGGTTTTTGCAAGGACAAAATCTTTTACGTGACATTTTGTAACAGACATGCTTGCCAAGTTAATAGCCTTAGGCCTTCTGATAAGAAACTAAATTCCCTGTTTTGATTTGTTCGACAAGCTCGAAGAATTACAATATTACCTAACGTATCAAGGGAATACAAACGTTTGCTTCAACACAAAAGATCTAGAATTCAAAGAGATGTTGAACTGAAAAACAAATTACAGCATCTGGCAAGATGTCGCAGTGGTTAAATAATTTAATATACTGGCGCCATTTTTCTCCGCCGTCATTTTGTTCTGTTACTAACATAACTAGCTTTTTGACTTCGTTCACCTTCAACTTTTAACCGAAGTATAATTGTTATAAAAATCATCTTTTTGTGTTTTTGCCTAGGTTGCGTGTTGTAAGCCAAATTACGAGTTGTTAGGCTTTATAGTACCAAAAAAGCGTCCAAGTGCGGGTCGGACTCGCACACGAAGGGTTCTATCGGTCTATTCTATAAAAATCTGACCCTGAAAACTTAGGTAAAGTGAATTTGAAGTGAGCTGTCTGTGAATCCATAGCGTTCAGGCTTCAGCAATACTGTACCTAACTTTATATTATTTATATAACACATTTGCTCGTAAAGGGTCTCTTATTTCACCAATTTCAATATCGTATTGTATCTCATTACGTACTTGTGCGTTATTGTAATGTAAAACGCTCGAGTTTCTTTTTAATAAGGTAAAACGCACGGTTTATCAAGATGCTCCGTCTAAAACGAACGGTACCTACTTTTTTAAATCTTAGCAAAGAGTTTTTATGTCAGTAAAGTGGTCAACATTTTATGAATAAAATTAACTTTGGGAGATAAAATATAATAAATAAACATTTACAAATTGTTCAAATTTTTATAACTGCTTTAACAAGTGATTAAAGATTTATTCGTTTAAGAAAGTCCGAGTTTTATTTATTTCCTCGCAAATATGTTTTAAAACGTCGTATGACATACGTGCGCTTTGATAATTACAGCCTCTGCTTTCTTGTAGCCCTCGCCTACGGATCGGGCTAGCAATATCGCCTCGGCTGTAATTTTCAAATTACCGCACTTATGTCATAATGTACTATTATTTGTTCACACTAAACATTTCAAGTGTGTGTATTGGGCCTTTAGTATACGGCACGGTTTTTTTACAGTAAAAAAACGGCGCCATCAGGGAGGTCTGCCCGCAGCACCCAGTCGTAACCGATGTCCCACAGGAGCGGCCCCAGAACCGATCCCTGTGGGACACCGCACGACATCTCTCGCCGGCTCCAGTTCCCGTCGCGACCGATCGGCGTATAAACCGCGCCATAAAAAAAACGTGACCGTCAACAAGCTTCCGTAGTGATTCATACAGCACTGATGCACACCTGCCTGCCTGCTGCTTTTTATTTACTTAATCTTTTTTGATTTTATTGTTTGTTTTATCTGATGTATATCTTTTAGTTTTTGCCAAATAAATGATTTTCTTTGTTTTTTTATTTCTTTCACACGGCGAGTATACCGTAGTCTTTCATAGCAAGAAAAAATTGTGTACACACGGCTACACATCAAGCTATGCAAAACCAGTATTGGCTGACCGTTCATTGTGAGAAAATATCATACAAAGTGAGGCCAAGACAAACTGGTTTTGTATAGCTTGACGTGTAGCCGTGTGTACAAAGGGCCTTACGATTCAAAAGATACAGCTCTGTGACGACAGACGGATGGACAGCGAAGCCTTCGTAATAGTCCTAGTGTCAGTACAGGTCCGTTGGCACACTTTGGGTAGGAAACCCTAAAAACTATCGTGATCAGCGAGTGTTTCGATTTATTTACGTAGCGGTACGAGAAAGGCCCTGTAAAAATGCGAGGCCTAAAGGGACTAATATCTAATAAAATGTCCAGACTACACGTAATTGCTTTCCTCGCCTAGACTTTAATGCACAATTGCGACAGGATTACGCTTGCCGTAATTACGGACACAATTAAAAAGCCATTGTGTCTCGCGTGGATCTACGTTCTATATGAAGGGTTAATATATAAGTATCTGACAAGCTACGTCACTATGAGAGTCGTATCGGACTATGAGAATGAGAGAAGAGACACAGGTGCACTCAGCACCTGTGTCTGCGCGCACATTTGTGCACTATATGTAATATCTCCCGCGCCGAGGCTAGTCTCCGTTAAGATTGGTTGCCGTGGTCGAAATGCGGTCTGGAGGACTTTGATCTGACAAGCTTGACAGCGGAATACCGCACGGAACATAATATGGGTTTCTATTAATTTTATTGTTGTTTTGGGCCCGTATTTGTAAAGGTATGTGAGATGTCTGTAAATAAAAACCTAAAGCTGCCTAGATAAATACTGAAATAGCCTAAATACCTATTATTAATCATCCATTCGATAATATAGACTTTGGAAGTCCTTTTATGGAAATAATTGCGGTTTTTTGGACATAAAAAGGGATAGGCTGGATGCGAGAAAAGAAGACAGCAGGGTCATTGCGTAACAAACTATGTGTAGCAATGATTTTCATTTCGACAGTTCAACAACATTCATTGCGTTATTTACATTGTCGAGCAGACACATTTTTCGAACATATAAAGCAATGGATTAGCAATATTCTTCAAAATAATTCAAATTGAGATTGATAGTGTGTTACGCAATTAGGGTGCAGCCGATCGATTCTGTAAAAATCTTAACGTGAAAAGTTAGGTGAAGTGAGTTTAGAGTGAGCTGTCAATCCCTAGCATTAGTTGGAATGACAGCTCTCTCCACGCTCACTTCACCTAAGTTTTCACGGTGAGATGGTTACAGAATCGCACTGCTGGTATTCCCAGTGCAAACGCAGGCCATTTGAATTTGAACCATTTATGTATTTGTAAAATGATCCCAATATTAATATAGGTACTCTTTATCTTGAGCGATCAACATAAAGGTGTAGTAAATTCTGTTGATTGGTCAAGAGCGGCCATTCAATAAAAACATGAGTCATTTCTGTATACAGCTCAAACGGAGACCAGTAAAGTCATTCCGTACATCTGTCTCACCTTCTAGAAGACTCGTGGTGATGCACCAAACACGTGTTTTATAACCTGTATTGAAATTTAAACTAAACACGTGCCAGAGCGCTTGGGACGAACTTCGCGAACTTAGTTTTAATGGCAACACTAAAATCTGTTGATGTCTTTTTTAAAGAGGATGTTGAATAATACAATATTTACATAATATAGAAGCTAACGGACATTATATTATGACAACTTTTACTATGGAACCAAACCAGAAGTCACTAAAAAAATTCAGCCGTTCCCTACATTTTGTCGAGTCAGGCAATCATACATGCAGCATTAGTTGCCCAGTGATAACGACCCTTGACTTATAGGCGCTTTACTTTGTGGTGGTGAAGGAAAACATCATGAGGAAACTCAACTAGAACCAAAAATTCGTAGACATGTAACATCTACCAACCCGCACTCGCGTGGTAGATTATAACCCACTCCCTCTCGAAGTGAGGAGGCCTGTGTCCCAGCAATGGGAACATTAGTGGGCTGATTATGAGCAGCTGATTTCGAGATGCAGGATACAGGCAGGAGGATGGTGGTGAATTAAATAGAGCGATGACACAACGAGCAAGCTTGACTACAAATGACACAATATAATACTTTAGGCATAACCGCTGACGGGGGTGCGGCGAATGTACAAGTATCTCCCGGGACCCCGACGCATGGTACTGGAAGGAACATTGGGGTTTTAGTCGGTAGGATTCCAACATAACCCTCCGGTCTTCCCAGACGGAGGGTATCCATGAGGATTTCCTCACAAAAAACAGGCATTAAAGCCGGAGATTTTTAATCATGACAGAAAAAACGCATAATTATGTACGTATCAACTGCGCCCCGCGGTTTCACCCGCATAAGTTTCGATCCCGTAGGAATATCGGGATAAAAAGTATCCTATGTGTTAATCCTGTTTATAAACTATCTGTGTGTCAAATTTCATCCTAATCCGTTTAGCAGTTTTTGCGTGAAAGAGTAACAAACATCCATCCATACCAACTTTCGCGTTTATAATATTAACAGGATTGATATTTACATGAGGCATGTGTAATATTATTACCTTTATTTTTGTTTAAGACGTCCACGTGAACATATATTATTATTATTCTCTTCTAGATCTCACACACTATTGTCTTCATTTCTCCTTCCACAGATCTGCTGGTAGGAATTTCTCAAAAAAAAAACACAAATAATGAATGAAAATTACTTCAGCAAAAATTTACATAAATAATTAAATTGATAAATAAGTAGGTACCTTCCTACACAAACAAATACCTTCACCTTACGACACCGCACACCAACAGTGCTAAGACTTGACTGACGTGCCAACTTTTCTTCAGAACGCAACGCCATCAAAACTTGTTCGTTGGTCCAAAATCCTTAAAGTGCACATGTATGTAGGTACATTATACTTTTTTCAATCGGTTCGGTTTTTTGCACATTATAAAGCACATTCTTGGCTTGTTGAACTGGTTCTGTGCTCTCGATAGCCGTTCTATGACGTCAATGAGTCTGGTATCGTGGAACTTGATCGGGACGGTACAAAAAAGATAAAAAGTTCGTGATTTGTGATTTTTTTTATGTGTATAAATTACTCCAAAAATCTTTGTAATAATAATCGTTTATTTGGAACAAAAACAAAAAGGTACAATTAAAGAAAACAATGTCAAACGATGATAACATGTTCCGAAACTTTTTGATGAAAGTGTAAACAAACTCTGTTCAGCCTCTGTTAAATTCTTACGCAGTCACTGATCTAAAGAGAACTTGGAAAACATTCAGCTGTAATCTCACTTTTTCCAACAGGTGTTGTTTGAATAATATTATTAAAATTTTATTTGAAAAAACGTCGACGAAAATAGAGTTAGTAGGTACCACAACACTCGATTTTCAACCCTCTGCAGGGAACCCCTGCTGCTACTTTTAAGATACAGAACCAGAAAAGCTTTATGCTAGTCACTAGGCCCAAATTGTATGTATTTTCTACTCTCTCCCCCTATAAGGAAGCAGCCACCCTTGCGCCATCCTATCTCACAAGCGCAGTGGGCTGTGCTGGGGCAGCTGCTGCAGATGCAGAAAACCTCAAACTCGAATGGGAATACCCATACCGTTTCAGACCCCCGAGAGAGAGTACCCCTAACGGCTCGAACATATAATATATTATATGTTGAAATACTTGGGCCATGGGGTCCGAGAGCCCACTTAGTTTTTGGAGAAATCGCCAAGCGGTTGGTCGACTCTTCACGTGACCAGGGCTGACATATTTTTTGCCCAAAGAATCAGCATTGCCATATTTGCCATACAACATGGCAATGCTGCCAGCCTTTTAAACACTTTTCCTATAAGCGGACGAATTTTCTGATGCCCTTTGATTGTTTCTCCTCCTTTTTATATCCTACTTGTACATATTACCTATAATTTTAAGACTGTTAGCTTTTTAATTTATTTAAATACTATCACTAGGTAAATTACCTATTTAGCCATTCGTGGACTTTGACTTTAGATTTCCAATAAAAACACTGACGTCCACAATGACTGGCTGTTTCTAACAGAACATGTTTTTTCTGATTTGCATAATATTATGATGTTAATGATCTCAAAGTAGCTAGGTTGCATCGAAAATTTTTAATTGAGCCCATACTCTTGTAAATGTCTGAAGCGCAGTACTTTGGCGGATATATTTATATTTTCAGGAAAATCTAAATGGGGATGAATTAAGTACATGCCATTGATGATTGAACCAAATCATTAAAGCATTAGTATATGGTTTTTTTTTTTCGAACAAACACTGGCGTGTGTGACGTTCGGGTACTTATTTAGTAAATCGTTAAATCTAAGATTCATAGAATTGCCTTGGCGTTTGTTAACATTCACTGTGAATGTCCGATTAAATTAAATTAATGAAACAATATCTGAAGGCAAATTCTTGTAATTTCAAACGTACAAAATCTAGTCTCGGCGACAAACAAATGCCAAAAACTGGTAAAAAATGTAGGGAAATTAGAGGTACTTTGACAGATTATTAAAATTAGAATTGCCTCTCTGACTTACACCTCTGAAATCAGTGATTGTCGACATACACCGGTGCATCTTAATATTCCCTAATTTCAAACACTCACAGTAGGTAACATACATACTGACTGGAACAGTTCCCGCAACACATGTTGCCAGAAAAGTCGGAAGACCTCACGCAACATTGATTTCCAAAGTATACCTCCTCCTAGACCTCACACGACACGTTCGGAAAAATCGCGCGACATAGGTATACAGTATGTCTTGAACAAATGTAGGTATTACATGTGACATGATTAGAGTCTGGCGATATCTTCTTGATATCTCTCGTTTCTGATGACATTTATTTGTAAATACGCGGTTTTATTGGAAAGAACTAACGAACGACTTATAATGTGTCAAGATGGGTAGAGACTTGCCAGCACATCAAGCTACCCGAAACTGTCAAATGTTCCCAATCAACCTTGAGCCTTATGATTTAGCGATAAAGTTGCAAATCTATTAAAGAAATTTGACAGAATGTGGTAGCTGGATGTGCTGGCGTCTGTATATTCAAAGTACTTGTATAATGAATTCAATACATTTAAATGGCCACCACCACCGTCAAATAGTGGCGTATTTTGGCATCGTAAACCCTCCATTCTACATGATATACGTACCTGCCTTGCTAAAACACATACAAGAACTAGATTAATCGCATTGACGTCAATCCCATGAAAAAAATGGCGTTGGCCAGCCATAATATCTAAAATCCGATACGTAGTTTTTGTCGGCACTTATTTGGTTTTTGATTTATGTGCAACGGATAGTAACAAGTCACATAAAACTAGTTTTTCAGCCTGTTTTTACTCTTGTTTTTGTGATTGATCTGGTCGAAAACAGGATAGAGTTTGAGGTAGGTAGTCTTAAAACATGCGCCAATCTATCTCACCATTCATGTACAAAACAATACCAAAAAAAAAAAATCTACTGGATTTTGTAGATCACAATCTTAGTATAATCATAAACCTACTATGACCTACGTCTACGTCGGACTTCTGTCAGGAACGAAGTTCCTTACGCACACGCACACACACTCGTATAACGAAAGAGACAGAGAGAAAGAAAGTGTGCTTTTAATACGCGTTTTTAATACAGTATATAAGTTTTAGAAGCTCTCATACTTTATGAGAGCTTCTAAAACGTATACTCAAAATAAAAATGAAAATCCAAGATGGCGACAAGTTGTCGCCCTCAAAAACCATGAAAACTATCTCTCTCGAGAGAGAAAGTCACATGGAGGGGGCGCATAGCGCTTTTTCGTTAGGTACGTGAATATATCTATAGTAGGTATATGTGTTTGTATATCTACCAGTTTACTCCTACCGCAAGCCGCGTTAAAGAACTTCGTTCTAAAAAAAATAACGTAAAGCTTTATACAATTTTGAGGTCATTCAAAATTCATGGTATATATTTTTTTAGTTTAGACCTCTGAAGTCACCCTCTTATCCAGCTAACACGCCAACACATTTATCGATCAAGAAAACCGTACCTATATAAAGTAAGCCTATTTTTTTTTTATATTAGCTTTTAATTTAAATAACATAAAAGTATATGTCAATTGTTTTATTTTTCAACGATAGGACAGAAAATTGCAGTACAGTTTAATACCAGACTGTCCATAATAATCCTAATCCTAATATCCTATAATATTATAAACGTGAAAGTTTGTATAGATGGATGGATGTTTGTTACTCTTACAAGCAAAAACTACTAAACGGATTTGGATGAAATTTGACACACAGATGGTTTATAACCAGGATTAACATATAGGATACTTGTTATCCCGATATTCTCACGGGATCGAAACTTATGCGGGTGAAACCGCGGGGCGCAGTTAGTAATAAAGGGGTTTATTCATAAACGATGACCTAAAGTTAAGTAACGTTTAAACGTCAAAAATGTATGGTTAAACAGTCGCTAATCACTGCTTAACTTTAAGCAACGTTTATGAATAAAGGGGAATATATTTTAAAAGCGAAATTAATTCTGTCTGTCTCTCTGTTACCTTTTCACGCGTTAACCGCTTTACAAATTTCGATGAAATTTGCCGCAAAAGGACAACAGGAAGACAATGACCTGACTTGGGACGTAAAATACTTTTTATCCCGGTAGGTAGTACGATCCCGTGGATCAATTTCCGAACACCATGCCGGGCAAAAGCTAGATTTAATATAAGTTAATGGGTTTATTATTCCATTACATATTGATGAAAATTGATGGCCTGAAACACAGGTTTTTCATAAACCTAGATCAGACAGGTCTATATTACAGTTAGAATTTAAGTTTCCTCGGTTGTAATTAATGTAAATCATAGTTTTACTTTACTTTATACTTGAATATTTTTTTTATTATTATTTATTACAATACAGCAAACTGCAGTTTCACAACTGTATACTCCAATAACAGACGATTAAACTTCTGAGGTAGACTTCCATCGATGGTGAAGTACTCACAAGCAGTCATCTTCTGAAAGGTTGCACGACTCAGCCGCTGCACATTCTACGTTCTTACTCGTACACAGCTTCTTAGCTTCCACTGTAATAGACTTAAAAGGACAATTTGTAAAATTTGTGTAAATAAAAAGACTAGAGAAGAGAGCTCCAATAATGTAATGTATTTAAAGAATTTTATTGAAGCAGCAAAAGTAAGTCCGATATAATCGTCTCGAAAGTCAAAACAAGCTTTAAAATCTTCCTTGAATTATTTCAAACTAGCTGCGCCCCGAGGTTTCACCCGCATAAGTTTCGATCCCGTGGGAATGTCGGGATAAAAAGTATCCTATATGTTAATCCTGGTTATAAACTATCTGTGTGCTAAATTTCGTCAAAATCTGTTCAGTAGTTTTTGCGTGAAAGAGTAACAAACATCCATACATCCATACATACAAACTTTCGCATTTATAATATTAGTAGGATTTAAAATATCAATTAAGTAACTTAAATTTTAACTTAACTTAATTAAATTTTAAGCTTAACTTAATTAAATTTTTAAATAACAATTAAAAAGGAACTAAACTACACTTGGTGAAAAAAACTACTAAGTACACATATAAAAGAGGGATTTTTCCATTAAAAGTGAAATGATCTGATCTTACCTGTACTCTGCAGACTCCTCAGCAACCTGCTGCAAGTAGCGTCTACCTCAGATACAGACATGTAGAACATCTCGCAATAAGTACTTAATATGAGACGAAAGTCATATTTTTTATCGTCCAAAGGATGGTGACTATTTCAAATGATTGGATGTCACGCTGCAAATTAAAGTTGGATCACAACAAGTATCTGACTAGCTTTAACTAAAAGCCAAGGGCAGAAGGTCGCGTTACCGCGCGATTCACGTAAACAATCAGGCCGACATTAATAAGTGCTACTTACCTATAACGTATAGTACGGGCGGTGGCGTTAGTTTGAAAAAGATATTTTTTACCGGCTGAAAATCATACCAAAATAATTTTTCTTTAGTACAGACTCCAGCACATCAAGCTACTACAATCTGTCAAAATTCTTTAATAGATTTTCAACTTTATCGCTAAAGCGTTAAGGTTCAAGGTTGATTGGGAAAATTTGACAGTTTCGGGTAGCTTGACCTGCTGGCGTCTGTACATGATAAGAGATCTCAAGGTTTGCCGTTTTGCTCATCTTCTTGGTGTCTCTGGCACGACTGTATTGTAGATCTTGTTGGCCCAAAACTCCGCCACTTCCACGGCATCGAGCAGTACCTTCCCTACTAGTAATTATATCTGTCAAGTGTCAAACCACAATAGAAAGATAGAGTCGGAACATATCTCAGTAGAATGACGTGTTAAGTAACGTTTACCAATCTCGGCCTAGTCTTGTAACTACATATTTATTGTCATACGCTTACCTCGCCAAAACTCGTTACTCCTGAATTTTTTACTTGTCCATTATCTTGAAGGTACAGAGCCAGCAGAGTATGGAAAAATGTGTCCAATGTTTGAAATAAAGCCTGGAAATAAATGACCATTTACCTACGTTACAAAAAAATTTGAAGAAAAGTTACATTATTCATTAGCGTTACATCACACATTACTTAAACATCACAAAAGTCAGTCTTACCGCAAACTTAAATATCTTCTTGAAAATATCAAACGCATCCATGAAATTGACGTATGCTCGAAAGAGCTCTTTCAATTTATCGTCATATTTTTCTCCTTCTAGCTCCAAACTGATTTCACTGTAGCACTCGACTTCAGAGATCTATGTGATGGTTCCATCTTTATGAATGCGATTATAGAAATACCATACGTTAAGTTCTCATTAAAACAAAGTAGAGTATACAAATATATTGCTATTAGCAAGTCGCGAGTTGCTGCCACACTGACAATGTAGTCAACACTATGTCGCAAAATTCCGGGCCGGAGATCATCGCTATTATAAATACAATTGCATACGAACTAAATCTCATAGTTTACCGGTAGAACAATCAAGGCAGCAGGTAAACTGCAGCTCATAAAAATAAATAAAAAATTGTATTTATTTATTTAAATCACTATTCAGAAATGCAATTCATAATTTTTAAATGAAATAAAAGAAATGCGAAACAAAAATGCGTCAATGCAGAATCTATATCTACATAAGTACGTATTATAAATTGAAGTCGCTCTTTGTGTCGTGTTTGTTTTACCGCGTTATTATTCTAAACTATGGATTTATAAGCGATTTTCACCATAATTTAGAGAATTTATATAAAAAGGTATGAAGCTTTATGTGTATACAGTATACACATAAACCTCCCGTACTAAATTCTATACATTGATATTTAACTTACATAATATTCAAAGTAATCTCGATGTTTTGTTAAGTCATAAAAACCGTTCGCAGCAGGGTCGGGTCGCTCTAGAAAGATAAATCTAATTTCAATCATGATCGAAGATTAATTCCCTGCAGAGAATCCTGCGAGGACGCCAGATCGTTAAATTGTTAAATTGAAGCAGGAAACTACTTTAGACCCTAGAGATGTGTCAGAGGCACAGCTTTGCTATTCCTGGGACCTTCTACGTATGCACTTAAAGCACCATGAGCGAATGGCGTGGGAGCAACATTTTTGTGTACCTAGAACCTTTCATGTATGTGCTGAGTAGGGGCACTGTATGGATTTAGCCTAAGCTATTGGTTGGTTTGGTTGGCTTCACATGCAGTAGTTGCCACTTTCTAGGCAGAATATCTCAGTAAAATCGGCCAGTGAGTGGCGACTATCATGGAACCGTCAAACGTAAGTACGCATGCATTCAACTAGACTACAGGTCGCCACACTACACGACCCAAATATTTAGCATGGTCGAAGAGCGCATACAGATTGTCTGAAAGCATTTGACCGGATTTTTTACGGACACCAATGTCCGGAGTGGCCCAGTATGCGGAGGCACTAAGTGACTTTCACACTAAAACTGCAAAACCAGTCTCAAATACGGACGTTTCTATTGCTGTCATTAATTCATGGTGCTGCAGAATTAGATAAATGTAGGTACTACGCTACATAGAGGTACCTACGTAGGCAAAATGGAGGCTCGATCGTCTATTATCTACGTCATGACGTGACGTCAAAATTATCGATATTGATAATAAGACATTACAATATGTGATAGCAATTCTAGTAACGTCAATAATTAATATTAATATGCTTAGGTATAGAATTTATTACCTATAATACAGAGACCAAAAAAAGTTTAGCACTAACATAGTTTTATTATACTATTTCAGTGGCTTAACCCGTTGAATGCCGTAATTACAGAAACAATTAAAAAGCACTGTGGCTCACGTCGATTCATGTTCCATACGAAGGTTTAATCGTTATGAATTTTGAAACTAAAAATATCGTTCAAATAGTACTGATTCTCAGCTTAGTTTGAATAAATGATTCTGATTAAAAGGGTATTTTTAGTGTATAGTTTGTTCCCAAAAAAGAATCCCTAAGGAACGAATGATCCCTAAGGAACGATTTCAAACACAATGTAATTTGTTTGTGAATAAATAAATGAAATGAAAAAAACAACAAAATAAACTTATTATTTACAAACGTTAAAGAAAAACGTATCTTAAACGGTTCGTATGTATGACGGCACAGTTGGCGCAGTGGTTAAGCGTTGACTGCTGCGCTGCGTGTCGCGGGTTCGATTCCCGCACGGAACAAATATTTGTATGACCTACATGTATTTGTTCCGAGTCTGGGTGTTTTTCTATCTATAATATGTATGTATTTACAAAAAAAAAATGTATTTAAGTAGTTTATCAGCCATCTTGTTACCATAACACAAGCATTAGGTTGCTTAGCTTGGGACAAATGGTGCTGTGTGAAATGTCCAGGGATTTATTTATTTATTTATTTTATTTTTATCTTACAACCACCTTCCTATCTTCGTACATCATCAAATCAGCTATATGGCGTTCTAGTACTCGTATCATCAGATCTACACGTGCATTCAAAAAATTCAACTAGAACAACGGAAAATGAGTGAAAAATCGGTCAAATCTTTGACCGTTGCTATGTAGGTAATATAGAGGTATGAGGAACAGGGTGTAAAGTTCACTCATCCTCCATAGATAAGAGAGGGTGTTGTGTCTGACGGGCAACTGCCCGCAACGAATCATCTCGGACTGTTGTTTAAATGCTAATTGCGCGGTAAACTCTCATTGCGAGATGCAGGATTTCGCCATGAGGCGTTGTAGATGCCGCTACAGTAAGTTACACGGGAATGTAACTGAATAAAATCGTTCAAAAAAGTGTACAGCTTTACGGTATACCGTTATTTAAAACACGTGTTACAAATGTTGCAAAACATTTTTCGATCAGTGTTCAAGCACATGTCGTGCATGTGTTTACTAACAACATGCGGGCCGACACGTGCTGCTGCGATAAGTAAGTTATAAGTTTACCTCACCTTATAACCTAGTGATTATAATGTAATCAGAACATCGGCATCCGTCAGTGTTTTTTTTTATTTTTTTTTATTAATTCTACTCTGTGGAATAAGCTTTTCAAGGTGAATAAAAGTAGAAGAAAATTCGTAGAACCTATGATTACTAGACTAGATATAAATTCACGACTTCTTTCTATGGGGGTAGGTAGAAACTACAGAACGCAGAACTATTTTAGTGTATTGTATACATAATGGGGTTTATTCATAAATGATGACTAAAGTTAAGTAACATTTAAACGTCAAAAATGTATGGTTAAACAGTCGCTAATCACTACTTAACTTTAAGCAACGTTTATGAATAAAGGGGTTAATTTGCACCAACAACGGTCCCATTTTTTGTCCAGGGAAATCGCTGTCCATACTGAGGTTGCCTGGAAGAGATCGCAGTAATGCGATAAGGCCGCCCATTGTATATTTTGTAGTATCTCATGTGTTTTTTATGCTATGTATTTTTGTGGTGTACAATAAAGTATATATAAATAAATAAATAACGCCATCGGCTACGATCCTTACATACTCCGTTGCTTAGTTTACGTTCATACATTTGGTCTGGCCTGGTCGTCTGATGATCTGGTAATTTTTAGAAAATGTGGAAAATTTATCATTTTTCAATAGGCTGGAAAAGTCTAATTGTTGTTAAAGTGAACCTTTAAAAAGTCAGTAGTATTGCAACCAGTCGGTCAATAACTGTTTAAACTTCCTCACCCATGTTTATATTACTCTATAAAGGATAACATTTAAAAACATCAAAGACATGAACATTGAACATAGCTGTTTAATTTTTTCAAATATACCGCTTATACTAATGTCTAATCAGTCGAAAAAAAGAAATGATCAACGGCTCAAAGTAAACATGACGAATAATCTTGTCAATAACATTAAACCAGATTGTTCGACCGCTCTACAACGTTAGAACTTGCATATTAAAATATGCATTAAAATGTGCTGCTCGCACGAGAATAATAAACTAATAAAAAAAAATGTTTGTTCAAGTTCCTAAACCCGGCAATATTCGTGTATTTTTTCGCACTGTGGACGACGCTTAACGTACTTTCGCTACCAATTTTACAGTGGAACATTTTTACAGGTCTTAAAGCTGTCAGTCAAATGACTGGCTCGGACTGATCACACAGGCTTTCACAGAGGCTGATTGGAGTCCTGTAGATTAGAGGGCACTGAGTAGATAGGATATAGAAGATCCAAGTTATACAATAATGTGTGGACTTGAGAAAATACATTTCAAACGATAGTGATGTAAAAATATAAACCCAACTTCGAGTGGTCAGAACATAAGGTGTAGATAACGATATACTTTGAATCTGTTTATGCAGAAATTTCATTGGATATAGGATAGCTGTCAGCGTCTGAGAATGCAAATCCACCCTATGAGTAAGAAGAAACCTTTACCATTGAGTTGGTAAAATACAAGGCTTACTACAACTGACAAGTATCAATGATGGCTGATCCCAATGGCGTAGCGTGGGTATCGGTTGCCCGGGGCGGAAGACAATTGTGCCGCCCTCTTAATTAGGTATTTCAATTTAATGTATACTATACATTATAAACATTAATTCTAGAGAACTTTTCGGCAAGAACAGTCATCGTTATTTTGCATTATTCAGGTTAGATTTTAAATAAAAAAGTTTATTTGATTTACAATCACGTTTATTACACCGCAAGTCAGTATAGACGGTGTTGCCATTCGCTACAAAATAGCATTCAAAGAAAAGGGATTCCCCGAATTTGTCACAGAACAAGTAATGAAAAATTCCGTGCTCTTTTCAATCGGTCCGAATTTATAGTTGCGTCAAAAATATGAAATTTTGCCGCCCCCTAAAAAGTGCCGCTCGGGCCGGGCCACCCAGTCCCCACTACACTACGCCACTGTGACCATGGATTACATGATTTTGAACCTCCATAGAAATTTTTCGTCGGTCATTAAAAAACAGTTGGCTGTATCATACATTTTGACCGCATAGGTTTTGGATTTTTCTATGCAACAGCTGATTTAGGTTTCGATCACCGGGGTTTCAGAATCATGTACTGAATGGTTGGTGAATGGTAAAAGGCTGTTCGTCGATGTCCCTGCCACCCTGTATAATTTGGCTTTAAGCTCAGTGGGCCTTCTATCATGCAACCTACTGCTTCAACCCGAAAGCAAGCTCATTGTTTCCGTGTGGTGATTTGCAGCTAGATTAAAGGGTTAGTGCGGTCTGTGTGAAGGGTTGTCTAGGGATTAATTAGTTAGTGCTGGGTTACTATCAATTAGTAAATTTATGTGCTTTAATTTAGGGAACTGGAGATCATCTAGACTTAAAAACATCGTTGTTAGTTTCATAGTATTTGTATTGTTGTTTTTTTTTATAATGATTATCACCTATCTTAAGTTGTAAAACTTCAAATTCAAAATAAATAATCACATAAAAATAGGGAAAACAATACAACAGCGTTGTATATTAAAGTCTTGGTATCACCATATTTTACCTTTCGGCATGCCCAGTATATAAAAAGAAAACACAAAGAATATCTATAGAACATCTAAATCAATGCACTTCCATTCAAATGGTAAACGTGCAATTATTACAACTTTTACCAATGTGTCGTTTCGTATTTTTATTTTTTTTCCAAAGAAATTAATTCTTTATTTGCATGTATGCCAATCAGTTTTTGGGACCTAATCAAAGTTAAGAGAAATGGCAGTACTAATGCTTTACCACGTGAACACTCGCTCTAGAATTCACCCAGTGTGGAAGCACCTGAAAAGGAGAAGGCATTCTGAAATCCTGAAAAGAACTAATTAAAGAAAAGGTGCGACTGCTCATGAAAACGGCACGTGTCCAAGTTGAATATCAAATCATTTGTATAATAATTATTAATTAGCATACAATGCTCTGCCCTTATAGCCTCTCTGAAAAACAAGGCAAATGTCAGCAAAGGTGACATTGACAATATGCGTTTTGAATAATTATACTCATTTCAAAATAGCAAAGAGATTTAAGATATATAGTTTGATTGTAATCACAGATTGTGAAAAACAAACATAGCCAGAATTAGCCGAATTTCGCAGTATCAAGGGTTAAAGGGTTATCAAGTTGAATGTCGTGCAATAGGAGACGCCTATGTCCAGCAGTGGGCTGATGGGCCAAAGTCGTCACACAATGGGTGCCTGAAGACGGGTGTCGTCACCGCGGCAGTTCTAAGAAACGCTGGCGTGACGATTTGGACTTGTTCCTTACCGGTTGGACGAAGAAGGCACAACACAAGTAAAGGTGGAAGAATATGGGGGAGGCCTTTGTTCAGCAGTGAGACCATATAGGCTATAGGAAAAATAAAACAGTGATGAGATTCAAGCTCCCGGTTCTCTAAATACTCGTAAGAATTTATTTGTTCATGTACCGGAGAAAAACCAACTTACAGGTTAAGTTGGTTTTTCTATGCTACCTATACAAATAAGAAAAATGTTATGTGCAGTTTTAAAGTCCGTAAAATGACTTTGCAAATCATCGTTTTACGTCGTGACATAAAATCCTTTTCTTATGAAAATGTTACGACATTATTATGTATGCAACATAACCTACGCAATGATGCATTATATAGTACCTACTTAGATAAATTAATTAAATGTCAAAGGTATCGTGTAAAACGCACTTATGTTTAAATGTGCGTCAGAAGCGAATCATAATGATATTAATTTTGTCTTGCTGACCTGTAGGGTCAATATCAGATCAGATAAGTCTACAGATGAACATACAACATTCAAAGGAAAAAATCACTACAAACAAAAAACAACTCTATAGACGCAATCACACATCACAGTTCACATATCACAATTTTCTTTACAGTCAGAGCAAATTTTCGAAAAACTTTATGCAGAGCTAGCATGACGTAGCAGGTTATCGTAATTTAGCATATAACAGGCTTCTATTATATAACTTAACGTAGCTTCCTATACCACCCATGTGAGAAATAAATACAACCCAAAACCCTGAACCTCAACCCTGGCGTAGTCAGAGCGCCTAGCCAAGGGGCCATCGCGTTTCGTATTTCTACAATGACTTTCAACAGGATTGACATATACTTTTCAGTAGCTTATGTTTCAATCCCATTCATTTTATCCTTTTCCATCATCGTAATCGCTGATAGAATGTCACTTCGTCTGGGCTTGGCTTCGCGAGGCTTGATACTGAAATTGGTAGTCGTGAGGGGACTACCAATTTCAGTATCAAGCCTCGCTTAACTGAACAGAAGACAATTGGCAACTTATGATGAGAAACTTAATGATGATATGGGATGATATGAGGATAGGGAGCGCAGGGCATTGTCGATAAGTGGTTCTCGCAGGTTTGCGCGATGCTCACGTGACGTTAAAGTCCCACTATTTAAAAGATATTGCAAAACGTTATACACGTGCAACCTGTGGTGGAGCAATTACACTAAAAAAGCCTGCAATGCTCTGCGCGTCCAGTATAACAACGCGTTCAGAGGTTGGTTGGGGGGGGGCTCCCGTGGCAGTGCAGTGGCTGCAGCATGTTCGCCGACCTCAGCACGGACGGCTTCCAGACGATTCTTCGCAAAAGAACGGCCTCCCTGTGTTCTCGGTAAAGGGGTAGCACCAACACGCTTCAGACTTCTGAGCGTGGTGTCAGACAGAGTGGACAGCCAAATCCTGTCGCTCATGCATGTCCAAAACAATAATTATTTTAAATTTTACTAACATATGTAGCTATAAGTATCTTCCTACTAACATAATATGGACTTGTAGCAATTACTGTGTGCTCGGTCTGAAATAAATATTTTCAATTCAATTCAACAACTATCAGGACATTGACCACTGTAACCACATTCCACATGTCGACAACCTCGTGATCAGAGTCAAGGCGCTTGATTTATTTATCTTTCTCGAGTTTCACGAGATTCTCAACGTACGGGAGAGTGATATCACACACAATGATTTATTGTATGCTATTTTAATCCGTCTTTTGTTCCTTTATCAGGTTTATTGGCAACTAGCTGTGCCCGCGGCTTCGTTCCCGTGTTAGTAGTCTTTTAGTATTTGTAGTCATAGTATATTGATAAGAACAAGATGGGTGAAGATCTTTACAGGCCCTACCTTTACCTTTACTTTTTTATTCCCTCCGGGCCTCAGAAAGCACGTTAAGCGGTTGGTCCAGGCTATCAATTGTGGATCTTTGACAGTCGTTACGGGTGGTCAGAAGCCCGAAAGTCTGACAACCAGTCTTATCGTATTACCCAGTCATTGGGTTGTGGAGGTCAGATAGTCAGTCGCTCCACGTAACATACTGGTATTCAGCTGCAACCGGTTAGACTGGAAGCCGACCCCAACATAGTTGGAAAAAGGGTGAGTATATTGATAAGATAATAATTTACTGACAATTGTTCTCGTTAAACTAAAACTTGTTAGCACATTTTTAATATCAATTCCGATATGAACAACAGAGAGTTATTAATTTCATGATCGCGAGTCCAGGGATTAAAAATAGTGCGAATTCAAGAAAACCATAGTTATTACGTCTATGAGATGAGAACTTGATCAGCTGATCGAAGAAAAATAGGGAGATTTTGCGCAAATAAGCAATAGGATATTCATATTCATTTATTCATCAAATATAAGCTAACAGTTTTATACCAAATCGCTTATCTTATCTATGCTGATTCTACAAAATTACATTAAAATTTTAATTAAACTACTTAATTTTAACTTCTTCGATAACATTTTGTATTATGAAAAGTACCTTGAGTTTTGCTACACTAAATGGCAATAATGATGTAAGGAGCGTAGCAGGGTGCGTAGGAAAAACTACAGAACATTACAGAACAGTCATGGGGGTAACCCCATGGGAAAAGGTGTGAGTTTATGTGCCTATACATGTATGTAATTGGCAATAAATTACATTATTTACTCAAATAAAATGATGATAATGATTTTAGTGTTGATTGTGATTTTAATTTTGATTTTAATTGTATTTTGATTTTTGTTTTAACTTTCATTTTGATTGCTTGTGATTTTAATTATGATTGTGATTATAATTTGGAATTTGGTTGAAAAATTAATTATGTTTGGAGAGTAAATAAACTAACTCGATATCAATCGACAAATAAGTAATGCATGATGTGCTTACCTGTAAGAAATTGGTACACTATTTTATAAGTCTATTGAATATATCTCATACCTTTGTATCAGTGTATTCAATTGTTGGTGAGCCAAATAAATAAAATAAAGATAAAAAATGATTGGTGTCACACGTGCCAACCGCTGCTCACCTCGCAAACACAAAAGAAGGGAAGATGAAGTAACAGTGAACAACACATGAATAACACATAGAATTTCCTGGTTCGTACGTGAACATAAGCTTTAATAAATCATGACTATAAAACTATGACTTTTTAATGTGTTTGATTTCGTAAATAATATTTACAAACAAAACGTTCGGCGTTGATGTGTGAATGTAGGTATTATTTTGAGGAAAATCGTTACAAATAGAGGTGATTTGATGAAAAAAAGGTGTTGCATCACCAGTAAATAATAGGTAAGTAGCTGTTCTAGTATTATTAATTAAGAAACCAATAAACTTCGAAAACACATCTAAAAAAAAGAAAAAGATTGAACAAACAAGTATGGTGATTATTATTTTAAAGAACAGAGGGGCAATTCTCTTAATTTTAAGAATGTTCGCAATCTGAAGGCCAATTCTCGTAATTTAAAATGTTCAAAATCTAGTCGCAGTCTCATCTCGGCGGTAAACAAATGACAAAAACTTTTCAAAATGTAGGGAAATTATACGCATTTTTGACAGACTGAGGCTGAGATCAAACTGTGAACGTTCTTAAAATTACGAGAATTGCCCCTTTGATCTCAGTCTCAATCTGTCAAAAATACCTCAAATTTCTCTACATTTTTGACAAGTTTTTGACATTGATTGTCGCTGAGATGAGATTGCGACTAGATTTTGAACATTTTAAATTACGAGAATTGGCCTTCTAGTGTCAAGATACCTTTAGTTTGAATTATCGTTGCACCCTGCAAACTTGGATGTTTTTGCGTTGGGCGCCTGTCAAGCGTAGGCGTCTACGTGATGTAAGCTACGAGGCGTCTACGCGATGTCAGCTACATGGCGTCTACGCGAGGTCAGCTACGCGGACTCAACGCCTACGATTCACAAACTATCTAATGCTATCACTCTATATAGTATGGTACAGTAGTGCTACACATATATACCTACTCTACGGATAATTTGACCTTATCTGGTATTAACGTCCTTTTAATATGAAAAATGTGAAAGTTTGTATGTTTGTTACTCAATTACGCCAAAACGGCTGAACGGATTTTGATGAAATTTAGCACAAAGACAGTTTAACACCTGAATTAACACATAGTACTTAGTAACTTTTTATCCCAGTAGTACGTTCCCATGGGATAATTTCCGACACTCACGCGGGCAAGACCTCTGACAAAAACTACTAGATAATAAAATGCATAAGACCACAGAGCATGTAGACGCTTTTGCGGCCGCTGCCAGAGACGGGATTTTCAAAATTTTCCATATAAACTTAGCGTGTCACCGTTTACTCGCTTTACGGCACAAATGTCTTAAGGCTCTCGCAAACTGTCGCGACGCGACAACGCGACGCGAGTCTATTAGAACAATTTCTATAAAAACTTCATAGAAATTGGCGTCGCATAATCGCGTCACGCCTGTCTGAGGCCGCCTTTTATTGAAACTGACGTCATTGAATACGGGTAATGACAGAAGTTTGGCGCTCAACACACTATCGACGCCAATTTGGTTATTACGGCCGTCTCTAGACGCTATCTGCGCAGAGATTTTTCACTCTGTACATACAAGAGATAAACTTCAACATGTGAATGAACTGTTACACTAGAAATAGCACCTTATCTTATCTAGGGGGTTTTAATGATACCTACTGTTTATTCAATTTATTGCACGAGGCGACACTCGGCTGATGTACCCTATCTCATTAATTAATTAAGACTGAGCAAGTGTGAGTTGTACTTGCGTTATTCTAAAATTCCGTACTGTTTAAAGCCGCATCCTAAACAAAGCGGCTTCGGCCCTATCGGGCCCCGTCATCTGCTGACATCTCTTTGAGGCGCGCATGGAACACAACGCGCCGTCCGGCACGGGCCTGGTCCTGATCGGACGGTGAGCTACCTCAGTACCTACTCAGTTTCTTACTGTTTCGGGTTAACCAATTTGACGCGGAACTCTAAAATAAATTAAATTCTTCAGACAGTCATTACCCTCTCTTCACCTCACAGAACGGATTGGAGGGTGAGGGGGGAGGGTTCAAATGTGATAACAATTAATTATCATCAATATAAGGTTAAGTTTGAGATAGAAAGGTGGTACTTTAAACTTGTTTACTTTTACAAAGAAATGAGAAAACCTACGACAAACAATGATGTTTTGTTTTATCGGAAAACTAGCGACCCGCCCCTACTTCACACGGCTTTTAAGACTTGAAAAATATCCAGACGTCTTTATTATATGTATTTATTTATAGGATTTTGTTTATTAGCTTCGCTTGCCGCGGTTGGTCCGTGTCTCGGAAAGTACTTAATTAAGCCATTCCCTTGTCAGAGGTTAAGGTTGTCAGACTTTCGGGCTTCTGACGACCCGTAATGACTGTCAAAGATCAACGAATGATCCGAGGCACGGAGGGGTCTCGATATGTAAAGATGGTCACCCATCCACAGACCAACCGCGGCAAGCGCGATCGACCTGTGCGGCTGTTATTATTTAGCCACGGGCCCCTATATACATCTATCTCACATACATCCACGTAACATAATATTATTATTGTTCAATACGCGTATTTATAATTACGCCTAATAACAAAGTAAGATGTAACACTGCGAAACGAAATACTGACGTACATAGAAATGAGTACTTTAATAATTAATTACGTATGTGTTGTGTATTATTATGGGTGTGTATAATTATGAATGTGTTTGTTGAACAATCATTGTAAATACGTAATAAACACTCCTGACCTATAACATATTTTCATAATTTTGTTTTATATTACGTTAGTGTGACGTGCTCGCTTTTATTCTCTTTTAAAGTGCTAATAGAAAACAATTTTGTTGTTTTTCTTTTCAGTTTTATTGGTTAGGGAGGTGTATTATGCATTTACCTATTATACAAGGTCAAATTAAATTATACCCTGTCCATTAGGTTAACCGTTTTTTGACAGCCATCTTAGAACGTACATATTCCAGATTACGTAAAAGTTAACTTTAAAATGCGTAACAAAATAAATATATAAAGCTGCCTTATCCTATTGAGTTATCTTATTTATGACTTCTTACAGACATTACAATGCCGTACGTGTATCTGCTTTGGCAAACAATATATAATTGCTCCTAGTTCGATCTGTCAAAACAGTTAACCTAGTGGACAACCTAGTTGGCGCGACTAGTTGACCCGCGCGGAACTAGTTGGCCGCGCCTTAGGTATGTGAGCGGTGGGACGGCGGGGCCCCGCGCACTACGTACGTACATTGCAACCCGCCGCCTCACCTCCGCTGTCCCTCCCGTCCCACCGCTCACATACCTAAGGCGCGGCCAACTAGTTCCACGCGGACTATAGCGAAACTCGACAGACGTAACGGATGACAGTTATGGATGTCGAAACATAATAACATATAAAAATACTTGATCATTTTTGTTGGTGGGTCAAAGCTGGTAGTGTAGTTACTATCTGAATATCGATACCCACCCCTTCTGTCAAGTTAATACAAAAAAAAATATTGCCGAAAACGTATTACCATCGCAGCAATCTTGAAAGCCTGAGTAGATAATATGGTTACATAATCAGCCTATAATGTCTCCACCGCTGGGACACAGGCCTCTCTTCGAGAGGGAGTGGGCTGTAATCCACCACGTGGGCCCAGTGCAGGTTGGTAGATGCCACATGTCTTCGAATTTTGGGCTCTAGGACAGGCCGGTTTCCTCACGATGTTTTCCTTCTCCGTTTTCTCCGAGAGCAATGGTGATGAAGTGATTTACACAAAGTAAAGCGCCTGCCTGGGTTTCGAACCCACTTCGACCTACAACTCGTTGATCGGGGCCGTTACCACTGATCTGAGCCACACTGCTCCTGATTTAATATTACAGAAACTTCTATGGTAAAAAAAATAATTAGGTACGTTAATTGTGGATAAAAACCATGGAAATTGCATTTTCCATTTCTTATTACATACAAAACCTACACTCACGGTATCACATACTTATATCTGTGGTAAACGTTAGGAAATCAAATTCATTGCTTTTGATAAGCTACAACTAATTTCACACTGTTATTCTGACATTCGGTTTGGGAAATACCCTTAAGTAGTTATGTAGACACAGGGCTTATCACCAAAACAAACAGCTGTATGTTCTTAGTAAGAAGATAGTTTCTCTTGAAGGAGCTCGTCTCCGGAAATACAACCATATCTAATTTACAACACAAATAAGTTGTCCGTATATTCAAATCACAAATGTGATTCTTTGACTGTTGTATGAAATGGCTATAATACGGCGAATTGACATAGAGGGTCATTTGCTTAACAATTGATTTCCCTGACCGTACTTACAAAACTATGGATGAAATTGTGTTATCTTAAGATATTTTTCAACCCACCACTAAACTTTAGCCTCTAATGACGTCATAGGTTTCTATTTGTTATAAATTAACAACAATACAAACAAGAACTGAGTATTAAAATTTAATAAATAAAGTTTAAAAAAGTATTACTAAAAACTAAACACAACTTAACTTAATAGAAATATGTATACACATACAAGAATCGAGTATAATACTTTTCTTTGGTTTATTAACATGTTTATAAAAAAAAACAAAAGAGAGATCAGAAAAAAACAGACATTTCATTCACATGTCAGTCTCAGTACCTACTGTACTGTACTGCAGCAGTACATCGAAAAAACCTATAAACAAAAGAATATCAGCACCCTAACATTTTCCTAACAAACTTTCAATCACAAGCATGAAATTTTAAGCAAATTGCTAGTTCATTGCATCATAATGTTTGAAAAATTCGTCTGCTCAACAACATAAACAACTAAATGAATGTTGTCGAAATATAAGACATTGCAGTTGTAAGTATTTACGCATTTACCCCGCATATTCCTCCATCTGTCTTAATTCAAAACCTCCTTAGCATTGTCCAACCAATGAGGCCACTGCTCCACATGCTTCTGCAGCATCTCCCCAGGACTGTCGGTGGTGGACAACTGGCTATGAGCCACCAGGTGATAGTCTTCGGCCAGGAACTTGTTCGTGACGCCACAGGCAAGAAGACTTTTAAGAGCTTCTAGAGCTAAAGAGGATGGTATCTTTGCTGTAAAGGAAAATAAATTATTTAAAAACATTGCTTAATATATGGATGAGCCCTATCTCTTTTTTAATAATCTTTAGAGCCATCTTTAGAGCGTAAAATATTAAGATATACGAGGGAAACGTTTTTCATTTCTGAGTTCAATCTTGTTCAGTGAGGAATCTCAATTTAAAATAGATTTGGGTCGAGATAGGTACGAAATATTTTGCGTTTAGCACCGATCAACTTTTTATATAATACTAGCTAAGTTGTCCTGATAACGTAATGCGTTTGAAATAATAATTCAATGAAGCAAACAAAACTACCTAACTATATTTCTAAAATACATATACATATAACTCTGTAAAGATCACTCACATCTGAAATCACCAATGAAGGAAATCCCAACCGCTCTTTTATTGTATCCCAAAGTATGAGCCCCAACGGTATGCCAGCCGGCTCCTTCATACACCCTGCCATTACCTCCAATTAGGAACCTGGGGAATCATCAAAAACATTCGTTCAAAAAAACAAGAAGTCTTAAGGGAAATCACGGAATCGACAAAAGGTTGGGAACTAATTCGAGTACTTTGTTAACTAAACAGAATACAAATAAGTTTGCGAAACTACTTCCAAGAGTTTCTGGCCTCTGAAATGTTTCTATTTCTGAACCATTATCTACTTGAGACTGATAGTATCATCGAAATAAATATTCCTGGAGCCAACAGACTTTTAACAGTAATTGAAATATCTAAGAATAGCTCTCAGTAATGGAAGCTTTTGGATTTATACGATTAAGCGCGAATTCCACCAAACTTTTTTACCTAGAACAAGTCTCACCCTAAGAATAAATTTTGAAAGATTTGACGAATTTTTCATTTAGAACTGTCAGACATCAATTTTATCCAATATAAAAGATGTCAGATCTTTTATATTTTATCTGTTTGGCGAAATCAGCCAATATCTAAATCCGTCAATATTTTGGCAAGTGTAAAATAGTTGAATTTATTTGGTACCAATTACAATTTACAAGCTAACACTAAAAATAACAAAATGATATCCTAAATTAACTAAAATACTAAAATTTACAAACTAAATATAGCGTCGAAAAATTCATCCGCATTGCTGTCGACTGGTAATGTACCCAATACACTGGCGGCATTGCGAGGATATGAAAGCCGGTAAACTAATACCAGAAATTTTGCGGACGCCAAGGCCTCCCATAGGAATGGGAAGAGTAGCTTGTGCCTAAGCTCGGTCGTCCATGGCCACATTGAAAATCGAAGTTATGTATGTATGCCTGATAATTTGGTCCATTCGGTCTAAAAGGTGAGTATGATTCCATAAATGGGAAGCGCGAAGAAAATAAGTTAATTTAGGGCCGACACAGCAGTAACGAATTAAGGTGATGGCCGAATGCATATTAATTTGGAACAATCTTTCCGAAACGTCGTTGAAATTTTGTATTTTTTCCTCAATAAACTCGAAAAAGTAATTTTCAAAGATTGGAGACCCAACGAGACGAAGAGAGCTTTTTTCAACAATTTTATTTTAATTTTATTTATAGTGTAAAAATATTTAAAAGAAGCAAACATTCAGTTAACAAAAATGCTCGTCATGCACTTAGCTACAAAAATAATAAAATTAAAAGTATAGCTGCCTTTGTAAATAGTTTTAAATAACAGTACGTTACTCATGAAATTCACAAAAAGACGAAGGATTAACAGCAAAGCACGTACGTAGAAGGGACGTGCTCTGGCCCACTCTAATAATTTTGAACCTAAAAAAAAAACATAAAAATATTGTTTCAAAAACTGCTTATGCTTACGATTGTCCAATATCAGTGAATCCGCGATCTTGCATATGATATTTCCTGATGCCATTGGCTGCTTTCTGGCACTCCTCATCACTGTTGCATTCAGGAACAACGGTATGCTGTATCACAGCGATGTTCACAGGATTTGGAAGAGGATCCTGTCGCAGGAGTGAAGAATTACCCCATTCGGTAATTGGAATCACTCCACAATTTCCATCTGGAATAAAAAAAAAGCGTCAGTTGAAACTCAAACTCCAAAGCATTTATGTGTCAAGGATGAATTGTCAAGGAGTCGGTCAGTTAGAAATATGAAGCTAGTCGCCCATTCCAAAGCATAGTAGGTACCTACGGAGAAGAACGTGCAAGAACCTCCATGGACCTTTTAAATTATATTGTTACAAAAATATTAGGTACATCATTGATGTTGAATTTATAAACGAATCGACAACTGAGGTGATTCAAGTTATTATGAATATATTTTTTCTGTGTTAATACTCGTAACTGATACAAATCTTAACTTGCGCTAACAATCAGACCCAGAACAGCTTTCATAAAAATATTTGTTGCGTGTAAAAATCGACACGTGGAGCAGAAACCACTCGCTTGGCTGTTGAACAAACCGTACATAACAACAACTAAAATAACAGTTCGGTTATGTTACAGAATATCACGAAAATGTCGAGACTAACTCGTTTCTTCGTCATATACTTCGTCGATCAAAAATCTTAAAAACTTTTAATTTTTTGTATGTAAGTGGCTGTGTAGAATATTCTCAAAGCGCTGCATAGTTTATTTAAGAAGTTGATGAAGCAAATCATCAGCATCATTCCAGCCGAAAGACGTCTACTGCTGGACAAAGGTCTCCTCAAGCATCGCCACTTCGACTGGTTCTGTGCTTCCCGCATCCAGCAGATTTCGCGTACCAGAAGAAGTAGCGTTGGAAGACCTTTTTTTTTTGTTCCTGGGTGGTAAATCCTCATGGATGTCCACCGCCCTGAGGACGGCGGAGGAGTCTGTCAGACTCTTACTGAATAAAATCCACCCCGGTGTTCCCTTCCCACATGTACGCCGGGGATCACGGTAACGTACGCGAGCGTTGAAAGTCCTCCCACAAGGTGGACCGATGAACTTATGAAGCCGTAGATGCAGATACACTGCTGCAAACAGCGCTCTATAGGAATATACCCTCTAGTAAACGATTCTTTTCTCACGAGAAAACTTTCAAAAGGAGTAATCAACCAAATTAATTAGGTACTCAGAAACTTACCTTCAACCGCTACCGCTAACTTGACAACTAACGTTAAGATCAGAATTACCCTCATTTTGCTAAAACAAAAGTACTATTTTTTCCCCCAAAACACGAAGCTAGAAATCTATTAACTTTCACGCTGGAGCCAGGAGTATGAATACACAATTATTTGCTGTGTAACTCCTTATATATGTACGTATTTGCTTAAAACACTTGCAGGGAAAGAACCTTTATCGTTAGGAAAATACAGACTTTTAAGAGGATAAATTCAGTTATTCCCTGTAGCTGTGTTTCCTCCCAGCTGCATTGATAAGACTCGGTGCAAAATGAGTTGATTGGGAACTAATAAAAACATGCAGTTTTATCTCGTGTCGACATGAGCTGTACGAGTCATAATGTTGGTGGCGGGACTGACTACTCAAAGTTTGTATGATCGTACTGGCGATGGTCAGTTTTTAGTCGCGCATTGGTTTTTTATAACGTACTGCTTAGCGCCGAGAGTTGAAAATAAAATAACAAGAGTTGATTTTTTTACGCGCTTGGATGTACTCGGTTGAATTATCAATGCTCGGCTCAACACCGAGAGTTGAAAATCCAGTGCACGATAAAAAGCAGTGCAGTGTGCGTTAAAAAATGACTCGGACGTTCCTGGGCTCACTATTATCACCAATGGAAGCTCTTTGTAACGATTAATGATTCTACAATACGAAACATAAGTACGATAATAAGTACTGATAAAATAACTTTTATCTATCTGCAAATGTATGAAACGTAAATATTGAGTTATAAATAGATATAATGTAGGTTTACAGATAAGAATGATGCAATGTTTGAATTAGTAACTACAAGGAAACATTACGATAATGGAAGAGGGGAGTTACAATTACCCTTTCTAACTTTTGAGTATCTAACTTTTTTACCGAGAGATTTTTGTTCTCCAAAATCTATCAACATTTACATCATCTTTATCAGGGTTAGTTTTCAAAGACCAGCCAAATTTAAGGGTGTGGTACAGACTGAACCATTTTCTCCATGGGACCAATGTCGTAATCTAATAAGTCCCTACATTGTTCACAAATTATAAAGTCGGTTTTCGTGTCTGTCAGTGTGGCCGCATTGTTCTTCTACTCGTAAACTACGCAACAGAATTTGATGTGGTTTTCACCATCATTTAGAGAATTTATTCCGGTAGGTTTATGTGTGTCATACATTCAAAATGAACTTATATAACATACACATCATAAAGAAATCTCGATGTTTTGTGAAGTTGTAAAAATCGTTCGAAACCGGGCCGGATCGCTAGTATTTTATAATGACAAAAAAATATATAGATCAAATAAGTAATGAGACATTTTTTTCGGCCACTTAAGACAACTCAGAGCTTTTCTTTATCAAGGACTGGCTTCTGCCCGCGACTCCGTCCGCGTGGAGCCAACCATAAATAACATAAAACCCTCCTATAACACTCGGCAATAGTGTAGCTTTCTATCAGTGAAAAAATTTTTGAATTCGGATGAGTTTCGGAGGTTAAGCCGTTGGTCCAGCTGTCATTCATGGATCTTTGACAGTCGTTATGGGTCGTCAGAAGCCAGAAAGTCTGGCAACCAGTCTTACCAATGGGTATCGTATTACCCAGTAACTGGGTTGTGGAGTCAGATAGGCAGTCGCTCCATGTAAAATACTGGTATTCAGCAGCATTCCGTTAGACTGGAAGCCGACCCCAACATAGTTGGGAAAAGCCTAGGCAGATGATGAGTTTCGGAGATTACCTCCTACATCCAAACTTACAAACTTTATCGGCATCTGCCTACGTCACAATATAAAGTCAGTATATAAAGTCATCATGACCATGGCTATCTCTAGTTAAGATAAATGTCTGAACACGTGTTATCAACCTAAGGGTTTATTTTAAAAGTTATTTGTAAGTTGAAATATGGTTTCTAGAGACTTCTCTATTACCTATTCTCAATAAAAACAAACGTGTCACTGTTTAAGGAAAAAAATTAACTTCAGTAAAGCCTTTGTTTCATTTCCTCATAACAGTATATTTTTCCATTTTTTTTTTTTAATAAAAGCTTTTTTCCATAACGAACGTTTTAATTTATGAAAAACAATATAACCGTTTCGGGGCAAAAACAGCAAAAAAATTAAATTAAATTCGTAAACAGCATTCGTAATCATATTTGTCTAAAACAACAATTACATGAACGTAATATTGCTCAATTTATGCAAACAACAGTTAATGTATATTGTTATAATCTGGTATTTGTCCTACGTGCACACGCCCGTTTGATCAAACAAGTGCTTATTGAGGTTTAAAGTTTATTCTACTTAAACGAGTAGTTATACAAGGTGGAGACGATAACACGAGAATGAATGAAACTGCTTATATCTAATGACATTCCCAGTCTGCATACGGAAATCCAATCAAATATGTCCAATAATTTAATCACTAGTCAAACATTGGTTCATAGAGATGGGCCGGACCGACTATGGGTTTTGACAATCTCAAGCAGCATCGAAATTAAAAATCGTTTCTAACAACAAATTAATAGTACCTCACTAAGTAAGGAAGGTACTATTAATTTGAGACAACGCACAGCCTCAACCGCTGGGTCCAAAATCATACAATTTTGCACAAGAGTTCCTTATATTATAAGATATAAGAAAGGATTTATGAAAATTCCACAGATTGTAAATAATTAAAACACCGATACTACATAAATATCTAGATATTGTGTCAATGTGACAACGGGAGGAATGCGAAGACTTTCAACATTTTGATTGAAAACAACAAAAATTTAAATATTTTCGTATCAGTATATTTACAATTTGTAATAACTACCTATCATGGGCGCTATGGAACAACAGAAATGTTAAAATAATGAAAGCATCCTTTACAAAAAAACATCTCTAGGGAAATCAAACTGGAAATGAATTTGCTCGATCCATGAATAAATAGTATCGAAAGCTGAAAAATCCTCTTAATTATTTGCATAGTTTTATTGGATATGTAAATATTGAATTTTCCAATATTAATAATGTTACTATCGTCGCTTTTCTTCAGTAACAAGAGATTGTGGATTAGATGTGACATGCAATATTGATTAGTTAAAACGTCCTGAAAAAATTTGGAGATTTTTATTATACAAGGTGGAGATGATCATACAACAATGAAGTAAACAGCATAAATCTATCTAATGACGTTCCAAGTCTGCATACGAAAATTCAATCAAATGAAAAAGATTTGCAAAACCCACAGTTGGCCCATTACTACTATTTAGTTTGTTTGAAAAACTCACTTTTTAATTTCGATGCTGTGATATCACATGTCCGAGCAGCAATATGCAAAAGCCACCAGTCACTGGATCCCAAATGGCAGGAAACGACCGCGCGGCAGGCCCAGAAAGAGATGGGGGGATGAGCTCCCACAGTCACAGTAGACCGGGAAAAGCAGTGGGACAACACAGGCTCATAATCAAACTCAAACTCAAACTGCTAGAATTTATTTGATAGTTTCAAAATACTCTTAGGCATTAGTATTTCATTTCACGATTTCATAATAATCATACGCACTAGGCGTATGAGTATCATCAAATCGTCAAATACCTAAATACAAACATCGAAATAATCATAAATCTAGTAGTAACTTAACAGTTATAATACTGGGCTGAGTGTGGGTTTGGCCAATGAGCTACATATAGCTATATACCATGTATATTAGCTAGTGCTATAAGGGTTTATTCATAAACGATGACTAAAGTTAAGTAACGTTTAAACGTCAAAAATGTATGGCTAAACAGTCGCTAATCACTGCTTAACTTTAAGCAAGGTTTATGAATAGGTAAAGGGGAATGTGACTAATAGTATTTGATTAGATTTTCGTTGGTAGACTGGGGACATCATTAGTTAGCTAAACCTACGAAGTTAATTTGTAGGGAAGTGACTTCCGAAATGACGACTACAGTGTGGCCGACGAGAGAATGCGTTCTTGGCACCTGTCAGTGTCATATCAAATCAAATCAAAAGTCATTTATTCAAATTAGGCTGAGAATCAGCACTTTTTGAACGACAGAATTACAAAAGATTTACAACATCATTGGGCGACTGCCAAAAATGCCCGACCTTCACCACTTCCTAGTGCTATCGCTGGGCAGAAGAAGTGGCGCAACAAACTACCCAGCAGCACAGCTGTCTGTTCAGTAAAAAAATACTTGATTGTATACAATACTAGATACCTATGTTCGGTAATTAACATTACAAGACCAGAACATAACAATAAATTATTTGCCATATGTCAGCTAGCCACGCCAATATACCAACAAATATAATAAAACTATACGTACTCAAGCTAAAAAATTATTAATTAAAATTAAAATGTATTTAAAAACTTACTACCCAAATAAAAGCCTCCAGACATAAAGGGTACATATCTATGCATTGCTGGGTTCTGTTCACATAGCTGTCACTGTCATACAAACGAATCAGTGTTTTGTGAATTTGATCTTTATTAGCTACCAGAATTTTATTCACTGACAGATAACAGGATCGCATTCTCCCGACGGCCGGACTGTAATAGAGAAGTATGGAAGAAAAATACATGTTGCGCTGACCCCAAATAAATTGGGATAAGGTAGGATTTATTGTCGTATTGATGTCCTCAGCACGGGGTGAGGACATAGGATATCTAGCACAATTGATTCATCTTTATACTTAGGTACCTGAGATTTGGCCACGATTTTCTATTTTTATTTTCGTTTTACTTTGTTTTTTTGTTAAGTTTCTATGAGTGTGTTTAGTTTGTGATATTCCTGTGCGAGTCTAATTTTTTGTTCTTTTACCTATTGTGGTAGAGTAACTTTATTCTAGGTGCATCTCCTTCACATATAATTATGTAATTAATGTATAAAAAATAAAACAAAACACTCACACACAAACAAAAAAAAAACATTGCAAATATTGTAAACCCTTTTAAAAGAGTAACGGTGGAGTTTCTTGCCCATTCTTCACCTTACCTTTTGGAAGGGGCGCTAAAATTACAATAAAATAGAATTGATTCTTCTATTTTATTGTAATTTTTGACGTTCAAAAGTGCCTTTGAAGTGCCTATTTGAAATAAATGCTTTGACTTTCACTTTGAGTCCCAATAAATCATTTTTTTCTTTCTTTTGCCATAATTCCCAATGCCAATATTGTATAATATAATAAAAGTGGTGTGATAAAAAATTATAATACAAACTTCATATCGTAGCCCTGAATATAGTACAATTACGGCTATCTTACATGTATGTACAAATTCATCGATAAAATATAATGAGCTATTAATTAGTAACATCATTCACTAGCCACTGATTGAACTTGGGCTGTTTACACAATGATTATATTAAATAAACTAAGTTCTGTAAACAATGGACAAGTAAAGGCCGGTTGTTTCAAACGTACTCGTTATTATGTGATGTACGGGAAGGCCATAATTTTGTAATTGTAATTAGAAACAACGCTTTTTTTGGTTTAATTGGTTTGCTAATTTGGTATTGCTGTCTGAGGAATATGTCACATTTCTTCATGGATTTTGTGTTGTTTATTTATTTAAACTTTTTGCACAAAATGGTACAAAGGCGGACTTAATGCCAATTACCTTGGTTAACTATTACCTTGGTTGACTGGTAGAGAATGCCTGCCTGCCTGCTTGGTTGCACCAGTCAACCAAGGTAATTTTTGCAAGGTTGTTGGCATTAGGCTCGCCCTCTGGGGCATGGCGTCCATGGGGTTTAAACATAACTGGCGAAATCTGGGTGTGCTATAGGTACACCTCTGCCGAACCCTTCGGGGAAACATACATAGATAGGTAGTTTCTGAATGGATTCTTAAGTTATTCCCCGTTTTAAAATAAATTAATTAATTGCATGGTTATTAAAATATTAAAACAATAAGTTATATTAATCATTAAATTTTCCCACCGCATTGCATTATTTATAATAATTATTTCACATAGATGCGTAATGTAAACAGCATTTGTAATGTTCTCTTTCAATTGCAATATTTTGTGTAAGTATTTATTCGCCTATACTGCTGCGACACACTGCGCCCCGCGGTTTCAACCGCATAAGTTTCGATCCCGTGGGAATATTGGAATAAAAATCTAAATTATCCTATATGTTAGTCTTGGTTATAAACCATCTGTGTGCCAAATTTCATCCAAATCCGTTCAGTAGTTTTTGCGTGAAAGAATAACAAACAAACAAACTTTCACATTTATAATATTAGTTGGAAGTAGGATAGCAGAATGACGCGTTTTCAAGTATTAACGTTTATACATACTCGTACATACATAAAAACGCACGCTTTCCTTCCATGGGGGAAGGCAGAAACTCCAGAATACCACCGAATGCTACGATCCTCACATACTCCGTTGTTTCCGTTTGTTTCGTTTACGTCCATACATCTGCATAGCTATTCACAACCATTCGATACGCTTCCGTACCGTATCGAACATCAATCAATGTTATCGTAGGAGACCTCTAAACGCTATTCATAAGTACAAAACTCGAAAATGTTGTCAGTTTAAATCAAACACACGACCGCTATTCTTCCGACAGCTGTTTGTGGTTGGGGGCAAGGAAAATCAGCTTGTCGAAATGTGTAATTTTCGATACGATAGGTTGTCGTATGGTTGTGAATATATATTATTTTATAAATATAATTTGGTTTTTTTATTGTGTTTAGTTTAGTTTTATGATCTTCCTGTACGAGTCGCAATAAATACTTTTTCTTTCTGAATAGCTATGCTGGTCATCCACGTACGCACTGCGAGTACTTCGCATTCCTACCTGACCTTTCTGAAGAACATCACCAGTAAGGTCAATACATGTCCTAATAACTTTTATATTTTGATATTAATTTCCAGTTAAAATTAAATAATAGAAATAAGATTTTAAACGACGGACTAAAGTAAAAATGGATCCATTGTTACCCCAAAAATTGCTTATTGGACAAACTAACTAAAATTGTTCTGGCTTCATTAAACCAAAACCACCCAATTAGTTTGCAAATGATTGATACGCTCGATTAGAAACCCATAACTTATTAAGAGAAACAAAAGATAATTGATGAATGTGAAGTATTTAATGACTAAGTATGATCTATCTTGGCTAAAGTATTTTCCTTTTTTAATATGTGAGCCTGTATTGTGTCCAGCTGCTGGGTAAACGCCTCTCCTTTTCCTTCCAAACCTTGCTATCTTGTGGGATCTTTGGGCATGTTGACCCTGCAAACGATACCAGATTTATTAAAATTATTTTTATAATTTTTAAAGTAGTTTTATTAGTCTGTGGGGCCTAAAAATGTCACTTTTGTTATTTTACTAGCTTCTGCCCGCGACTTCGTCCGCGTGAAATGTCTTGTACCCCCGACCCACCCCAAAATTTGTATTCGTTTGTAGGGGTGGGGGGGGGGTATAGAAAAGTGTTGTTTTTAGACTTTTTCAGGATTTTTTTTTATTTTTTCTCTGCGTAAGAACCATCCTCGTACTTCAAGGAATATTCTACAAAAAGAATTAGCGCAATCCGTTCAGCTGTTCTCGAGATTTGCGACACATTCAGCGATTCATTTTTATAATAGAGAAGATATCTAGCACGTGTGTCCTTTTACCCCTCCAAAGTTAAAGGCCGGATTTTTTTCCATTTGCAGTTAGATATTATAAGTACTACTAGGTCGAACATAGTTATATTGCTAGTAAGATAGTTATAGACCGTTTTCATGTAACTATATTACGGAGCTATATCCCTAGGGATATGACTATACCACGGCTTCAAACTCAAAACTCAAACTCAAATCATTTAATTCAAGTAAACCAATTACAGGCACTTTTGAATTGTCAAAGGGTCAGTCAGTCAGAAAGATGAAGCTAGTTGCCCATTCCAAAGCGTAGGTACCTATGGAGAAGAACGGGCAAGAAACTCCATGGACACTCTTTTAAATTCACTTGAACTTCACTTCAACTTCAACCGTTATACTGCGGCATTCACATTACAACGGCCGGAATTCAAATTCAAGACCTCTCTGTCTTTCACTCAATTAGTGCAATGACGTAATAGATAATATCAGAGGCATAATTAACGTACCTACTTATTAAGAAGCACGTTGATTGCAGCATGTGTCTAACGAGCATGAGAGCAAAAGACACGTGTTCTTTAGCGTGCATGCAGTAATACAATGTGCTAATACTGGTTGCTGACTTATGGTAACAGTATTTAAAGGAAGCAACTTTAAACTATTATAAATTACCCCGTGGAGTTTTTTTTTTTACTAAATTATTAAAATGTGATCCATAACGAACATATTGATGCGAGAAACACCGAACCGGTCGAAGTGGCGGTGATTGGGAGACGCCAGCAGTGGACGTTATTCGGCTGCATGACGCTGATGCTGCTGTTGATAAACCGACATAGGTATTCACAAAATTAATTTCTTATGAACAAACACATGACTCCACGTTCCCGTTTAGCTGTAAAGACAAAAGAATACACAATCACGTGGTCGAAGCCGGGAGTAAAGCTACTTGTTACAAAATAAAACCATAACATATTTTACTATCCAAAACAAAGTTTTTCTTATAAAATACCCCACATTGAGCAGTCCAGTACCTTTTTTCTTTTTGTTTGTTTTTCTTAGGGAAATCCTCATGGATGGGTCTCCGTCTGGGAAGAAAGGAGGTTTATGTCAAACTCCTACCGACTAAAACCCCACTGTTTCTCCTAGTACCATGAGTCGGGGGCACGGGAGATACATGTACATTCACCGCATCCCCATGGGCACCCCACTGGGTGCAATCCAGTACCCACCACGTATTCAAGAAAACACCATTTGAGAAAGAAAACATTTTAAAACAAAATAAAAACGTAGCCAAATGGAAGACATTGCATTTAATACTTCAATTAACCCGCTTCTTCTGTATGAAACGATACGACTATACTAAGCCATTTGATGCAGAAATGCCACTGAATTTCGCTAGCACTATCTGTATAATTTGCCTAGCACGTTCCCAACAGACCATGTAAGTATGTTGGGTAATTAGTGACCGATACTAAAACACATGATTGCACTCATCATAACAAATAACTTTCCCAAAGAAACGATTTTTTTAATTTACCAAGCGCATGACCCCAATCACCCCACTAGAATATTGAGTACCTAACATGAATAGAAGACCATCAGTTGTAGGTAATTTATTTTACTAATCCCTTTTTACAAACAAAATGAATCCACTTTTACCATGCATTAGTCGTTTTCATAATGAATGAAAACGACTAATGCATGGTAAAAGTGGAGTAGTTTTGTTAATGTGTGTGTTAATTCTATGGCTGAAAACCAGAATCGATTGCTAAACAACCTCACCGGGGCAAGAAAAGGTGAGATTCCTTCGTGCCCCGGAGAACACTGCGAACTATTCGCAAATCCGCGATTGATTTGCGATGGCGTTATAAGAACGCTCAAAACTCAAAGCATTTATTTTAATTAAACCATTAACAAGGACTTCAGAATTGTCATGGAGTCAGTCTGAAAGTTGAAGCTAGTTGCCCATTCCAAAACGTAATCAATCTCTATGGAGAAGAACAGGCAAGAAATTCCAAGGGCACTCTTTTAAATTTATATTACAAAATTGACCCTGATTAAGCGGCACGTTACTTGTTTTTTCAGAGAATTTTAGAGAACAATGTAAAGACGCCAGCACATCAAGCTACTACAGTCAAATTAGGTTCAAAGTTGATTGGCAAAATTTGACAGTTTCGGGTAGCTTGATGTGCTGAAGTCTGTACTTTGACCGTAGCTTTAATTATTAACTACTGTATATAAATGTGTTAAGAAAAAACACTAGAAAAACTAGTTACCATGAGTTTCCTGGAGCCACATGTTTATAAGGTCAACTGATGTTTATATTTTATACTGAAATAATAATAATGGGTATCAGTTCTCGAAAATGGAAATATCACATTGTACTGGGATCAATCCATCATCACTGACAAGACTATTGTTGCCAATAAGCCTGATATAGGGGTGGTGGATCGATCAGAGCGGCGCGCAATGATTGTTAACATAACCGTCCCGTATGATGAGAACCTCGTGAAAGCCGAGAAAGATAAACATATCAAGTATGTTGACTTGGCTCGCGAGGTTGTCGACATGTGGCATTTGGACTCAGCAATCAATGTGCCGATAGTCATGACAGCCAAAGGGTTAATAGCCAAGAGCCTCGACCAGCACTTGGGCAGCTGGATCAAGGGCTTGATTCAGAAAGCGGTACTTCAGGACACGGCTCGCATTGTCAGGAGGTTCCTCTCTCTGGAGCCCTGACCGCCGGTAGCTTGAACCCTGTCCCCGATACCGGTGGGCTACTATTTTTTTTATCTTTTTGTTTATAAAAATGTAATTTATAAGTATTTAAATGAAATAAAGGAAATAATGGGTATTACATCATCGTAAAGTGCAGCAATAAATTAATAATGACATTAAAAATTGGAATAGTAGGTAAATCATACAATAACTGGTTCTGTGGGTAATCTGCTACGTAGTTTCGACGTAGCTACTTAAGCGGGACGTTAGAATGACCGTCGTCATTTATAATGCGCCACCAAAAAAAAAAAAAAAACAGAATACCTGGACAAAACAACAAGTATGTTGTAAAACAAGTTAGTTTTTGTACAAATAACAATAATATGCAAATTACATTGACGCACCATGGATATGGGGGGCGGGGCTTATCCCTGGTGCGTCAATGTACCTAGTTTGCATATTTAAAATGGGTTATGGTTAAAAATGGGTATAGCAGCCCTCTTGCGCAGAATAAAGAAAGAATCTATATCTGTAACCAGTCGCCACAGCAATAATCATAGCTAATGCATAGAACCTTATTATAGTCAATGTAATTAACAAGGTAATGACGGTAGACAGTAGAGGTAGACGTCCTGATAAAGCACAGGAACGGTCACTGAGGCAAATATTGTGGGGATTTCCGAGGTGAAAACCCATTGGATGCAAGAAGCACAGAACCGGTCGAAGTGCTTGGGGGAGACCTAAGTCCAGCAGTGCTCGTCTTTCGGCTGAAATGATGATGATGATGCTCCCGGTGAGGGAGCACCTTTAAATAAATTACTTAGGAAATGGATCCCGGCGAAAAGTCGGGGTAACGCCAGACCAAAAGTTAAAATAAACGTCCTCTATATTAATCAGTACTAACTTATCGCACATTTAGCAACCTCTGAACCCGAATATTATTTCTGTACTTCAATGTCCTCCCTTGATCTAGTTCTGTAATCAGTTACGTAATAAATAGACGAACACATATTATAATATATATTATTTATGTTAGTTTAACAGACAGTTATCAAAATCACTCGCTGTTTAAGTGGAAATCACGGGGACAAGAATAGATATTATAATCAGTTCATGTTATAAGCCTACAGGACTAGTCATAGGAGGTTCCTACATTTGAGAAAATACCTTGTACGAATCATCTCGGCAGTTTTGTATGTAGATCGTCACTCACTGGACGCCTGAAGGAGGACATCGCCGTCGAGGTAGGCCAGCGAAGGTGGTGTGACGACCTAATGAGGTTTGTAGGGCCAACGTGGCCATAGATCGCTCAAGACAGGAAGGTTTGGAAGGAAAAGGGGACGCCTTTGCCCAGCGATGAAACATAACCTGGGTTAGGACATAGCATACTTTTTATGCAAAGAGATGCTTGTGTTAGGTGGCTCCGCTCTCCCTATTAACATTATAAAGGGTATGCAATTGAACAAATTGAAACAAAAACAAAAATATCTCTTAAAAAATAAAACAAAAAATAAGGTAAAAAAAAATATAAAAGGGAGCGCACTTGTGTGATGTATGGGAGTGAGTTTTTGAGTGTGTGTGTGTGAGCATTTCTTCTCTCTCTGTTGCATGGAACGGGATAGGAGGAAAGGAAATATATGTAGTTAGCTCAAAACTCCGGTCGAATTCTGCATTTTCTCTGAATCTAAATTTGCACTATCATTAAATAATCTTATAATAATTATTATTACTAACACGTGATGCCACGCGCCTAGCACGCATTTAATAGACTGCCGTGAAGTAGGAGGTCATATGGCAGTCGCTATAAAAAAAAAGTGAAAAGCTGATTTGTTATTGGATAAAAAAGTTCCCGGACATATAAAAAACCGCGACAAGAAATATTTAGATGTTATTTACCTGGTAGGTACTTAATGATTCACTCATCATCATCTGCCCAGCCTATTTCCAACTATGTTGGGGTCGGCTTCCAGTCTAACCAGTGCAGCTGACAACCAGTATTTTACATGGAACGACTCCGTATTTGACTTCCAAAATCCCAGAGCTCCTTGCTAAGACTGATTGTCAGATTTTCCGGCTTCTGACTAACGACTGTCTAAGATCTACAAATGACAGCCGGCACCAACAAACGAAATCAACGCGAGATTGGCGGAATTAGTTGAATTGACGTAATTTCGAAGTAAGGAATTTTTAAGTGGTCATAGTGAATTAGGGCCCAGGTAGGCACGTTTTTCCCGCGTCGATTTTTTTCTCGCAGTGGATTATCAAAGCACTGCTCAGCGCCGAGAGTTGAAAATCTAGTGCGCGATAAAATCCTGACACGATATTTTTATGTCCGTGCGATGGCAAATTGTATCACGAGGTGGACTGGTTTCTTACTTGATAATGTTTGTTCAGCCGCAGCCCAACAACATGATACCTACGTACACACGGCTACACATGAAGCTATGCATTTCCAGTTTTAGCTGACCTCTCATTGTATAGGTTTTTCGTAAAATCAGAAGTCAGTTTATACTGGTTATGTACCTATAGCTTGATGTGTAGCCGTGCGTACGATGTGCTCTTAGATACGGTCATATCGCGATTACTCACAATTGAGATAAATAACTGACCTGATATCAAAGAAATATCGGCCAATGGCAAGCCTGTTTTGTAAAGTGTGATTTTTTTTAAATTCCTTACTTAAAGTTAATTTATTTTTTATAATAACCGAATTATATTTACAGTTTGCACTACAGATACAAATTATCGGTCAATACTATATAGTAATTATATGAACATCTATATATATAAAATTCAAAGTCCTGACTGACTGATTGACTGACTGACTGACTGAGACATCAACGCACAGCCTAAACCGCTGGTCCTAGAGATATGAAATTTGGAGGGTGTATTCTTCGTGAAGAGTAGGTATCCACTAAGAAAGGGTTTTTCGAAATTCCACCCCTAAGAGGGTGTAATGGGGGGATTTTGTTTGTATGAAAAACCTTATTCCTTGAGTTATAAACTTGAAACTTAGCACGATTACTTATCTAAGTAAATTATGAAGTTGGGCATTTTTTGTTTTTATAAACTACCCCCCAAAAGGGGAGTGGGGGGTTTCAAAGTTTGTATGGAAGAATTTTAGCACGCGGTCCGATTTAATCGAAACTCAGTATTTATACCTAAAATTGAAAGGAAAGAATAATGTGTATCAGGGTTTTTCGAAAATCTACCCCTGAGGGCCTGAAAAGGGGTAATCAATTTAACAGGGGAGGATTTACAGCGTGGCTTGATTAACTCGAAAATTGATATAAATAATCTTTGAGTCAAGTTATGAACACATCCCAAATGATTTTTCAAAATTCCACCCCTGTGGGGGTAAAAAGCGGGGATAAAGTTTATATGAAAAATCTTATTCGTTAGGTTAATAATATTGAAACTTGGCAACAATAATTGCCTATGTAAGTAATAAAGTTTATCATTATAAGTTTTTCAAAACTACCCCTCAAAGGGGCATATAGGGGTGTTGAAGTTTGTGTGGAAGAAATTGAATGCGCGGTCCGATTAACTCGAAACTCAGTATTGATACTTTTGACAGAAAATAATTAATAATAAGTATGTAAAGTTGTCGAAAATTGACCCCTGACGGGGCAAAAAGGGGTAATTTGCTTTTTAGGGAGGATTTGTACTTGAAACTGTATGTAACATTTTCACGCCTAAACCACTGAACTTCTGATTTGGCAAAGATATAGATGGCATCCTGGGGAAGCACATACTTTTTATCCTGGTAGCACGTTCCCGTGGGATAATTTCCGACATCCACGCGGGCGAAGCCGCGGGCAGAAGCTAGTCTATAATATAAAAATGAATCGCTGAATGTGTTGCTAAGCGCAAATCTCGAGAACAGCTGAACCGATTTCGCTAATTCCTTTTGTAGAATATTCCTTGAAGTACGAGGATGGTTTTTACGGAAAATGAAAATGTAAGAAAGTTGCTTCACGCGGACGAAGTCTTGGGCAAAAGCTAGTACAATCATAAAATTAGGTTAAATGACATTAACAACAACAAAGACAAACAAAATTAGCCATAATTAGATCAACCATGACTCTCAACTTCTCAAGTTTCTTCTTCTTAGCGTGTTGATAGCAACCTTCATGGACTCGGCCCAGAATTCAGCTACTTGTTTGGCGCCATCACCAGCGCCCATCAGTTCCTGTAATGTGCAGCTGACAGGACACGCAAGACACGATATAAAGTATCCCATCGTTTGTGGAACATCGTTTCCTTACAACGGCCAACCTGGGACCGGAGTCTGTTTAAAGACTTCCAGGTTACCTAAGGAAACTCATGTCCAGGTGGGAGGTCTTCAGCGGGTAGAACGAATGGTTTAGGTAAGGAAACACTGTCTCGTCACAGGTTCAGTCTTTCTTGTGATCGTTCGCCAGTGAGTGGGACAAACACTCAAAACTCTCAAATTATATTATCAGAATATTGCAGTATGAACCTTAGCCTTCGATCAATGCCAGGGTAGCGGGATCGTCCGAAAGGGTTACCGCTGCCCTGGAACAGAAAGGGCTAAGGAAGGAACACGGGTGAGTTTTAGTCAGTAAGAGTCTGACACTCCCCTCCGCTCCACCCAGAGCGGGAGGGGTCATTTGATGATTTCTCAAACAAAAGCCTTCGATCAATGTACCAGTACCTATGTATCTCTCCTGAAAAATCAGTATGATTAAATTTACATAATCCTGCCTATTAAAAGTCTTTGTTTTTAAATCTAAGACATCATAACATCACTTTTTTTGGCAGTGGTATAACACACCCATTTTTCGCTTTCGTATATTTAAGTCCCATGTACCTAACAGGAAGCGATCCCATTGCCAAGCACAAACCCAAAGTCCAGGCAGCTACTGATAAATTCCAGCTAGAAAACCCCAACAACACTTTGGCCGAGCTGGGAATCGAATCCAGGACCTCATGCTCAGCAGTAGGTACGTAGGTTGTTCTTTAGATCCATGGACACTATTTAATCTGTGTCCAAGGGGATTACAACATGTAATAGCTATAGGTATTGATCAGATTATGAAGTGCGGTCAAGGCGGGTTTGGTTATAAGTAGAATTAAATGATCTGACCTGGTTATTTTCTAGATAGGTATCTGTCATTTAATAAGTTTAGGTAGAAGGTATTTACTGAGAATTTGCCACCTAGCGTGTAACTTGTTTCTGAGATAATTAGGGCTCATAATAATACATATCGAGTCATTAGCAAATTCTTAAATAATAGGGGTAAAAAAAAAGATTAATGTTTTTTGTCTATGAGAAAACGGTATCTACTAACTACGAAAAATCCTTTGAAATCTGCTTTTTAAACATGCATGGCTTTGAAAGGAGCAGTCGGGGCCCAATGGGGTCTCTTACGCCCCGTAGATCGTATGTTTGACCCCAGGCAGTCACATGTGTAATTTATTTCATAACCACTGCTTTCAAAACGGCGAAAGAAAACATCGTGAGGAAACTGGCACCAAATTCGAAGACATATGACATCCACAAACCCACACTGGGTTCGCTCCCTCTCCCAGAGAGGAGGCTTGTGCACCAGTAGTGGGAATATTATAAGCTTATTATGAACAGATACTTGCACACATATATACGAAAGGAAGAATAATTGGTATCATTCATTCTTACTTATACTAGCAAAAGCCTCTTTTCTTCTTTTGCAGACTAGGCGACTTCGCTAATGATGATCAATCGATAGTACATCGTATATACAATCGTTGGTTTGGTCGTTTGCCTCGCTGTAACGACGTGACAGGGTTTTACGGTATGTTTTATTTCTTTGTCTTATTTTAGTTCAGCCTAGCATCTGACAAAATGAAGAAAGTAATATTTTATTTTATTTTATTCATTTTATTTTATTTATTTCGGGATAAAAAACAGGAGTACAATTAAATATTATACAATTAACTACTAATTAAGTATATAGTATGTAAGTATATAGTAGTAGTATTAGAATATAGGTATATAAGTATAGGTACTTAGAATGAGAATCACGGGTGATCTGTAGACCAGTAGTGATACAGTTTTGATATTTGTGTAAGGACAAATATCAAAACTGTATCGCTAATGGTCCATGTACCACATTTGCCCGACGTTCTGTCTTGCAGTTATTCACTGTCAAGGATTAAAATATACAAATAATCGACAGAGGTCAATACCACTATTGATTAAAAATATCGGAAAAAAATATTTAAAAAAGTACATAATCACCACCAGCACGTGACTTTTGAATGAGTACTGTAGAGATTATAGCCTATATCTACGTTGAAAAGGAAGAAAAACGCGACAAACATTGATTTATTAAAAAAAAGAAAAAACTAAAATTTGTAAAATTATCACAGTACCTACAGCCACCAGCCAGCTCTTTCAATATATTGATACGACACAATCAATTACAAAAACATAGTACTTAAAGGAAATTTCGCATAACACTGGTTATGATGACTCGGAAAAATTAATATAAAGACCCTGACCTGACAACAAATGAAACGAAGCACAATGGAACAAACATGCACACCACACAAACATCACCCATACACACGTACCATATATACCATACCTGAAATCACCTCTCTTGTCTCCACTTTGGAATTCGCACTGCGAGTCCCAAGATACAGACAAAGGGGTTTATTCATAAACGATGACTAAAGTTAAGTAACGTTTAAACGTCAAAAATGTATGGTTAAACAGTCGCTAATCACTGCTTAACTTTAAGCAACGTTTATGAATAAAGGGGTAACTGTCTAGTTTGGGGCTCACTAGCAAATACTATATTGTAACCTAGCTGGAGGTAATATTTTAAGCCACTCATGTCGTCTTAACTTGCTGTTAACCAGTGAACCTGCTTACTGTATTACCTGGACAATAAATATTTTTTATTTCTATTTCTAATAAAAATATTTTATTCCACATAAACCTACATGGACACTTATGAAACGTCACTAGGTGCACGGTTGAAATTGGTCGTTTCCTATAGAGAAGAGCCGAAAAGAAACTCCACTGTTACTCTTTTAAAATAATTGGCTTATGTATTTGTACAATGTTTTCAAATAAAAAAATGGTCTAGAAATCCTAAAACGTTCTCACATTCACAAAATATGAAAGGAATCTATCAAAATGAGAAGCGTGCTATCGCAGGTATACTGGAAGAGATTTCTTACGATATAAGCATCACCTTTGTACCTATTATTCTGTCCTGTTTTTTTTCTTGTCTAAATAAATAAAGAGAAATAATAAAATATTAAAACCCAAATGATATGATTGCCAATCGCAACCACAGGCTCGCATTATTTCCAGAAAAAACTTTTTCATTATTTTCGGTAGTTTTTAGTTCAGTTTGCGCTACAATTTCCAACATTTTTATGTTTTACAAAAGTTATAGTCATCCCTAAATCAACTTAACAAACATTGACTTAACGTTGATATTTGTTTACGTGGAAATAATAATTGGAAACAAGAATTTGACTATGGAATAAATGGTAGCATGGTTGACTGTCTAGCACCCTAATTGCGTATCACACTATCTAACCACAATCTGAATCATTTTAAAGGAAATATTGCTAATCCATTGCTGCATAATTATGTTCGAAAAAATTGTCTGCTCAACAACGTAAATAACGCAATGAATGTTGCTGAACTGTCAAAATGTAAGCCATTGCTACTTATAATGTTACGCAGTTACCCCTCTGGATGTGCCTGACTTACCATTGTTTCGTCTCATGTTCAGATTTGCATAAAATACCTACAACTAACCAATTTTCACTATTATCTCTAATAAGTCCCCAAAGAATACTAATTAACTTAACTTTGTTTCAATGATAAGATCTATAGATACTATTATCAAGAATAACTTGTGAAGTCATGCTTCTAGACCGCATGAGATGATTTAAAACCTTCCTTGAAAAGAGGTCAGAGTTTCAAGCTGATTTAACAAAAAAATAGGTAAAGAATTTTTAATCAGCTGTCTACGATGTTACTCCTGTCTGTTACAACTGTAGTAGAGAACTCTTAGCATATTTTATGGTAAGTGATGCCTATTGTTACGAAATCGGCACGGCTACTAGGATTTCTTAAGAGAAGCACTAAAAGTTTTAAGCTGGTAAGAACAAAAATTGTGCTATATAACGCCTTAGTTTGGAGCCACCTTAAATTTGCCAGCATGGAGTGGAGCCCGCACTATGCAGTATACTCACAAAGAGTAGAAAGCACCCAAAGGCCCTTCACAAAACACCTGGCATATGCCATCGGTGATGAATTTAATGTTTTTTCTTTCTTCATTTTTAAACTTTAGGTTATAACTTTTCTTCTTTATCCATTATTATTCGAGTATTCAAAACATTCATCAAAGTATTTAGTAGTCGGATGGTGATAATGTATGTGGAATTCCGCCAAAAGTAGCCGTTGTAGATACTGGCGCCATAAGTGATGACCTTTAGTGTCACACCACACGTTGGTACTCGTATGTTAAGGCCAATGTCAAGATCTGCATTATTATCATTTTGCTCAGTGAGATTTATATGGTAGTGAGTGTATTACTACTTACTACTGCAAAGAAATACATCTATGTATTTAGCATCGACTAAAAGGCAAGCAACGTAAATAAACTACAAAATAAAAGAAACGTGTGGGGGGGGGGTCAGGGGGCCCGAGGCAGGAACGAAGCTCAAAATCAAAATTTGAAGATAACAGAGAGAGGTCATCAGGCCATCTTGGATTTCATTTTCACCTTGCTATCGGCTTCAGTACCCTGGAAAACCTTGAAAACAATACCCATGACGAAAAAATTTTACATTTTTGCAGCCGCCATCTTGGATTTTCATTTTGACGTCACTATCGATTTTAGCACCCTTGAAAACCATGAAATCTATCTCTCTTCCTAAAAACAAACACTCAAATGTTTATGGTTCTATCCCCAAAAGACCATCTCAAACGCTAATCTGCATGATCCTCATATGGCCTGACCAAGATTATGTCTGGACTTTAAAAGAGACCTCTGAGTTTCTTTCTGTCTTTCTGCTCAGGAAACTAAAGCAAAAAAAGGCTCACCGAGCTCATCTAGTTTTAAAAACATAATTTTATTTTGAGGTGTTAAAGAGTTTTTGAACGATAAAATAAATAGAAATCATTCATCAATAAATATCATAAATAATATCAGAAATAAATATCATTCATCATCATTTATGAATAAATCTAAAAATTCAATACCGTACCTTTTCATGGAATTCAAATAATATTTACTGACGTTTGTATACTTGAAGGAGAAAAGGTTTCAAACGCAGATGCCTTTTAGCTTCTAAGCTCACACGTCAAGGTTTGTATATTATACGTTAAAGCGTTAAAGTGAATAGCAAACTACGCTGTCATTGCCGCTGTAGAGTGTTGAGCTCTAAGCTATACTAAAAATGTGCAATGTTTTGATCCAAAATATGGACATTTAAATGGGTTAGACAGCAACTCGTCCCACTTCGATACTGGGACCAGGGACCAATTCAACCTTTGATAATAATAGGCAACTAGGCCCACGTCAGTTTAGGTATTGGGACGATTGCACTACGGAAAACTCTCTAGGGGTTAGTCTGAATTAGATTTTTTTTAACTAATGTAGCTATTAACAACTTAATAGCTCATTTAAACTATACATAATTATATAAAACTTGTTAAATCTGTATTTTTGTGAAATAAAGTTTTATTATTATTACTATTTAGTATTATTTATCAAGTTCTCTCCGTGCCTCGGAAAGCACGTAAAGCCGATGATCCCGGCTGTCATTCGTGGATCTAATTCCCAACATATTTGGGAAAAGGCTAGGCAGATGATGAGCTAGAGAAAATTTTTAGTGTTTGTTAGTTCGTTAATCGAACTAACAAACACTAAACATTTTTGAACCTGTTTTTTGTTCCAACAAAATATTTGATTTGATTGTTAGTGTGTTACGGAATTACCCCGCAGTTAAATTTCATTACACTTTGAACATCTAGATCATTAGGTAGACTAGGCTCAGTCCCTCAAGATCAATTGCAGCCATTATTAAACTATTATTTTTTATTATTCTGAAAGAGCAAGACATATTTGTCATTCATATTTCATTGAGTTCAGGCACACCGTGGGAATTAAGTTCAATAAATCGTGCAATTTTGTAAACGATATAATTTATTGTTCTGAATGAGCTAGATATACAGGGTCAAATTAATTTAGATAGCGAAACTCCGCCGACGTTACGGGTATCGATATGTAAACATGATTAAACAAAAAATAAATTGATTTTGAATGTTTTTTTTGTTTTTTGTGGCGAAATGGACCGCGGTTTGTATAATCACTTGAAATATCAGTTTTTTGTGTGAACTTCACAGACGTGACGAGTATCGACATCTAAACACGATAATAGAAAAGAAAACAGGGGGTCTACTCCGAAGTGCTAAGTGCGAATGTTCGGATCGGATCGACACAAGGCCGAACCGAATATTATTGAAAAATGCGAAAAAAGTTCGTATCGGCTCAGTTGGGTCGGGACCATAGTCAATATTCGAAAGAGTGTAGGAGTGTAGGATCGGGATTGACCGAACCAAATAGTTACTTCGTAGCAGGAAACGTCCGAACATTCGGCCGATACTACTTCGGAGTAGGCCCCCAGGTTTCATTGAGTTCAATACTGTGCATAGTTAGGAATTAAGTTCAATAAATCGTTCTATAAAGTGTATTGGTTTTCAATTGATAGACTGTACGTACCGTTTATGATTTATTAGCCTGCCCAACGATCATTACTTGACTGGACGAAACAGGTTATCATCGAACGAGGCGCAGACAGACTAAATTGATAAGAATGTTTTTTTTATTTGACATCGATTGTACTGATTGACATGTAATAAAATGTAGGGCTGTTTGAACTGTGACTAAAGTTCGTTTTTTAAACCCAGATACTAATTTGACAGGTGTCAAATTTGTCTATGTACTAAAAAAACGCAAACACTAAAAACTTATGTCAGAATAGGATAGAATACTATTTATTATATACACCATATAAATTACAAAACATAAATCAGATTCAGAGTCAGATTAGTATCTGGGATTAAAAAACGTACTTTAGGTTGACAGTTATCAAAATCCATCTTAAGGAAGTTTTATTTATTAAGTACTACGAATCCGAAGGCAGGCAACTGCATTATCAAAGCTTGAAAACTTGACAAAAAAAAAATTAAGTACTACGAATCCGAAGGCAGGCAACTGCATTATCAAAGCTTGAAAACTTGACAAAAAAAAAATTAAAGTCGCTTTGCGTGTAGGTCTGTGTGACCGCGTTTTTCTTCTAAACTACACGACAAATTTTGACGCGGTTTTCACCTTCATTTAGAAAAATGATTCCGGAACCGGGCTGATCGAACCTTATGTAACCTGAGTCATTTCAGTAAAAATTAAATATGATGCATGACACCTCAAGGACCAAACATACAGGGTTATTTTAAATTAGCTAGCTAAACTCCGCAGACGCAATGGGTATCGATAGCTAAATATGATAAAACAAAACATAAATTAATTTGATGGTTTTTTTTGTAGGGTCATCGACCGCAGTTATTGTAGTCACTTGAAACTTCAGTTTAGATAGTCTGTGAAGTTTAAACAGTTTTTCTCAACTCATACTTCAAGTTACAACACAACCAATGGTCGTTCGCATCCCAATAAAGAACAAAAAAAAACAAAAAATAAATTGATTTTGAATGTTTTTTTTGTTTTTTGTGGCGAAATGGACCGCGGTTTGTATAATCACTTGAAATATCAGTTTTTTGTGTGAACTTCACAGACGTGACGAGTATCGACATCTAAACACGATAATAGAAAAGAAAACAGGGGGTCTACTCCGAAGTGCTAAGTGCGATCGTTTCATTTTGTCGTGTTTAGATACTTTAGATATCGATCGCGTCTGCGGAGTTTAGCTAACCAATTTAAAATAACCCTGTATAAGTACCTACCATACGATATTTTCCCGCCTCTCTCTGCCTATTGATGCGTTTGTAAATATTAGAACCACAAAATCAAATGTCACCCACACTACACAACCTATAAAGGTATTCTAAACCAACATTTTAAACAATTAGCCAACCCTAAAAACAGCTGTAACGATATGGAATGCAAAATAATAAATGTCAATTGAACCACAATTGAACATGGTCCAGCTGACGGTTGAATACCATAATTGTAATAGCTAATTGACCCTACAGATGTCGCGATGCGTGCACACGATATAGAATCATTGTTTTTTTTTTGGTGTTTCTGGCCAGTCATATTTTGTTTCGTTAAGGGACGAAACGCATGTGACTAAAAGAGTGATGAATATACATGTTGATGGGTGGAGAGGGAGAGGAAGGCCGAAGAAAAGATGGATGGACTGTGTGAGGAATGATATGAAAGAGAAGGGAGTGAGTGATAGCGTGACGGTTGACAGGGGAGAATGGAAGAAGAAAACGTGTTGCGCCGACCCCAAGTAACATGGGATAAGGGCAGGATGATGATGTTGAACTCTCGTGAGAGTTTATGCCTAATCTTATGTGCCTACGCCAAGCAAGGTACAGCAAGCAATCAAGCAATATTTATATATACTTGAGAGCAATGAATTAGGGTCACATAAAGATACCTAAAGGTCTCGGAAACTAAGAATGCTTGCTATAAGATGAGATTGGTTATTTTTTTATTTATGTATTTTTTAATGTAAATAATACAAAGTGACATTTTATTACTTTAATGAAAGGAAAATTTAATTCACTAAGCTAGGATTCATGGTTTCCGAGACTTTAACTTTAACTTTCTGGCAAATGAATAAATAAATAAATAAATATAAATAAATAAAGGCCTCTTCTTTGTTGGTGCCAATAGGCTCGCCTATTACATATGGGACTTAAACTTAACAGGCGAAATGTGAGCTTACTAAAGTTGTCAAAAAATAAAAGGCCCGTTTTGACATTTGAGAATGCGTTCTTGACACCTGTCAGTTTCATACAAACGAATACCTACGTGTTTTGCGAATTTGATCTTTATTAACTACTAGAACTGTCAATGTCAAAACGGGCCTTTTATTTTTTTATAACTTTATAGGTAAACCTAAGCCTCCGGGGAATACAGGCGTCTTATGTTATGAATGATAACATTAAACGTACCTAATCTAAAAATGGTCTAACAACACACAAATGAGTAATGATGACTATTTAACTTGTTATTACTTAATGTCCTCAATGGAATATAAATAAACAATAGATAACGTTCCTTGTAAGTATTTTAATAAAAAGTAATTGTTTATTATTATTTAATAATGATGAGCAGTACGGCCATGCCTGAAGTCACGTAAGCATTTTGTGATGTTTATTTGTTTTTATTATTGGCAACCCTTCGCTAAGGGATCACATGAGTCGGTTCCGTCAACATCATTCAGAGAAAAATCCTGTACATACATAATAATAATAACAATTACCGAAGTGGGTATGCACCGTGATGTGGTCGCAGTGGACAAGGGACTCACCCCGCTCTCCATGGCGAAAGAGAACTGGCGCAAACCTGTAGTACTTACTACCGATGACCGCAAGAAGGTATGGCAAAGCAAGGAGCTTCACGGGCGCTTCTATCGGGCTCTTCATGAGCCCGATGTAGATTTCTTAGCGTCCGTATCCTGGCTACGTTTTGGTGACCTCTTCGGGGAAACTGAAGGTTTTGTCTGTGCAATTATGGACGAAGTTATCTTGACGAATAACTACCGGAGATATATTATGAAGGACGGGACGGTTGACGTGTGTCGGGCATGCCACCGTCCGGGTGAGTCCATCAGACATATTATCTCTGGTTGTTCTCGTCTGGCTAACAGCGAGTACTTGCACAGGCATAACCAAGTCGCCAGGATTATTCACCAGCAACTTGCTTTGAAATATAAACTTGTCGACTCTGAGGTATGTACCATATTACAAGTATGTGCCCGACCCAGTTCTCGAAAATGACCATGTCACGTTGTACTGGGATCGGTCTATCATCACTGACAGGACTGTTGTCGCCAACAAACCTGATATAGTGGTGATAGATCGATTAGTGCGCCGCGCAATGATTGTCGATGTTACCATTCCACATGACGGGAACCTCGTGAAAGCTGAGAAAGATAATCGAGGCTCTCGTTAGGCGGTTGGATCAAGGGCCTGATTCAGAAGGCAGTACCTACTCCTCGATACGGCTCGCATTGTGAGGAGGTTTCTGTCTCTGGAGCCCTAACCACCGGTAGCTTGGACCCTGCTCCCGCCACCGGTGGATCACTATTTTTTTATATTTTTAAATGTTATTTTTTTTTTATACTAATATTTAAAAATGTAATAAAATAAGACCTTTAAATAAATAAATAACAATTATATCTGACAGGGGCTTGTGGCTAAGTAATATCAGCCGCACGGGTCCATCGATCAGGTTAAGCTACGCTTGCCGCGGTTGTTCCGTGGATGGGGGTCCGACCTCCGTGTCTCGGAAACCACGTTAAGCCGTTGATCCCGGCTGTCATTCATGGATCTTTGACAGTCGTTCGGGTAGTCAGACGCCCGAAAGTCTGACAACCAGTCTTATCAAGGGGTTTCGTATTACCCAGTAACTGGGTTGTGGACGTCATAGAGGCAGTCGCTCCATGTCAAATACAGGTACTCAGCTGCATCTGGTTAGACTGGAAGCCGACCCCAACATAGTTGGGAAAAGGCTAGGCTGGTGATGATGATGTATGTAATAATAAAGCTGAAGAGTTTGTTTGATTTTTTGTTTGTTTGAATGAGCATGATGATAATCTCTGGAACTCCCAGCGGATTTGAAAAAATATTTTTGCATTTAATAGCCGTATTCTTGTTAAGTAATGCTGAGTGACTGAGTCTTGAATGAGGTTTTGTAAAATGGGCCTAATATTAGTTTCAAACGGTTCAATTTTAATTAAGTAGGTGTTAAGTCAAAAGAGACTTGAACCATCTGAACAGAATTTCAAACAAATTGAATTTCAAATTCTAAATATTATTTGTTTAACAAGAAAATTTGTTCAACTAAAATCTTCAGTTTACCGCAAAACAATTTACACTTGTAACTTGCTCAGTGATCCACCATATTTATATGTCGCGGTAAGATGTTTAAAGCCGTGATCAAGGAAAACATCGTGAGGGTGCTTTATAAAAATCGCCCTTACCGCTACGACACAAAGACTAGTTTCTACAACACAAATTTTCACATCGCATCGCATCCCCGCGCTATTAATTTCTTCGTTTTTGCTTAGCGTTATTTCTGACTTTCCTTTCGTTTTGCTCGGCTCCTAAGGGTCATAACGTGATGTTAAATACCCTATAGGCTTCCTCAAGAATACGGCTATTAAATGCAAAAATATTTTTTCAAATCCGCTGGGAGTTCCAGAAATTAGCTCATTCAAACAAACAAAAAATCAAACAACCTCTTCAGCTTTATTAATACATATGTCGCAGTAAGACAGATGAAGCCGTAATATAGTTATATCCCTAGGGATATAATTATATACCGTAACAGAGTTATACGAAAGCGATTCTTTACTATCTCACTAGGAATATACTCGTAGTTATAAAACGGTCCAAGTTTAGTGATATACTTATATTACTAGTATATCGTCATCATCTGCCTAGCCTTTTCCCAACTATGTTTTAAAATATAGTATTTAAAATATATACATACGTGTATATATTATTATTATAAGTCTTTGACATATCTCGGAATCTGTGGTCTCGGACCTTTTGAAGGCGTACGAGGGGCCGAAGCCAACTCGCAGAGGCCCGTTAGACGTTTTCAATTAAATGAGGCACCAACCGGCGGTTATCCCTGTTCGCACTATGCAAGTACACCCAAGGACAATCCCCGGTTGGTGTAGGACTATTGCAAGACATGGAAATAAAAATATATTATTATTACATACACGTATAGATTTTGAACTTTCAAAATATTTTTATGCTCAAAAAACAAAAGTAGAACAGCTTCTACTTTGGTGTTTTGAGCATTTTTTTTTTTTTTAATAATAATTAATAAAAATAAATAATAAAATACATTCTTGGGTTTTCAAAACGAGCAGGTAACAGCGACGAGCTTACCTGCTCGTTTTTAAACCCCAAAAATTTCCGACGTTTCAGAATTGCAAATTGACACGGGCAGATCAATAAATGTTGCGGTCACTTAGTTTTAACTATTATTTTTGTGTTCTTTGTGACTCGATAAGAAGTACAGGGTGTCTGATGGCAGATTTATGTTTTCAAAATTAAATAAAAAACTAACTATTTGACGTATCTTTTGAATGAAAGTATAGGAAAAAAATGAAATCCGCATCTTTACTCTGTCGTAAAGAGGCGGATTTCATTTTTTTTTAATTATGTCATCCAAATGTCTTCCGTCGAAACGGAGCCTCGTCGTTCCAAAAAATGCAATTCACAGTGCGAAAACGCTCCAACATCGTACCTCCAACCCTCCCTCCGCACCGTTTAGGTATTAATTTTTGAAATAATCGTATTCAAAAACATAAACCAGCCTGTACATACATATTTATGATAAATAATAAAACTATTTATTACAAGTCTAGAAAATGTTGACTGGACTTGAATAATTTCAGGTTTGATTTTAACGTTCTAGAAGGAATACCGGTTATGAACTTCAACGATTTGGAAAAATCGGAAACTAAAACTTTTCGCTTAAGCCTTTTTTATTTCAACACCCAGAAGTTTCCTGGCATTTTAAATATACCTCCTAATTGTAAGTATCTACCGTATACATCTGATTCCGTATCCAACTTGAACAGCTGATTTGTGCAAACAAATCTGAGCTCAGATTTAGAATTGAGTCTAGCATAATCAGCCTATAATGTTCCCACTGCTGGGACACAGGCCTCCCTGTGAGAGGGAGTGGGCTGTAATCCACCACGCGGGCCCAGTGCGGGTTAGTAGATGTCACGATGTTTTCCTTCGCCGTTTTGAGAGCAGTGGTGATGAAATAATTTACACAAAGTAAAACGCCTGTCGGGGTTCGAACCTACGACCTACAACTTCTAAGTCGCGGCCGTTATGTTTATTCATTATCCCTAGTTTTTTGGGTCGGCGCATCATGTCTTTTTCATCCATATTTCTATATTATCTCGGTAGACACCCTTTCTAACCATATCAACATTCACACAGTCCTTATGAACACTAATTAGACTCATTAAACCTCAATATTCAGTCTTTCGATCCAAAATCGTTTATTTCGAGAGATATCTTCTGAAGGCTACAATTTGATTATAAGAATCATCTACGCTGGTCTTTTACCAACCGGGCCTTTTACCAACTATGTTGGGGTCTTCCAGTCTAACCGGATGCAGCTGAATACCAGTATTTCACATGGAGCAGCACAGCTGAATACCAGCATTCCACTCCCCAGTTTCTGGGTAATACGATACCCCTTGGTAAGGCTGGTTGTCAGACTTTCGGGCTTCTTACGACCCGTAACGACGGTCAAAAATCTGCGAATGACAACCGGGAGCAACGGCTTGGCGTCCTTTCCGAGGTACGAAGGGGTCTCGATATGTAATGGATGTTCACCCATCCACGAACTGACCGTGACAAACTAAGCTTAACCGTCGCACGTTTTTGGGTACAAATGGCAGGATAGGAGTTGGAGCATAGTTCGTGGCACAGCTCCACATCCACGCCCATTATAAATGATTAAACTGGTTAACCAAAGATGTTATTTTCGTCATCTTAATATAAATATATTTGAACTTTGACTTGCGATTCCAATCATAAATGCGAAACTAGATACCGTTGCTATCGCGTAGGTAAAACAATAAAATACGTAGTACATAATATATCTTTATTCTGTCTAAATTCGTACCAATGGGTTATCATAAAGGCCACGAACTCATGATAATTTATAAATATATATAATAAATTAGTAGTTCCTGTTGCATAAGATTTTGAGCACTAAAATCCAGTGACGTTCTACAGCTATTAAAGAAGCAAGAATGATTTTGTTAAATTAATTATTAAAAAATCAACGTCACAAAAATATAGTTAAGGTAAGGTAAGGTAGGTAGTTAAGCATACGGTGGAGGTCTGCCCTGCTTGGGCGGAGCCCCGCCGTGTCCTCGTAGAGGCGATCGGCAACGGCGGCGACCTCTCGCGTCCGGCCCTGGTTCAAGCCATGGTCCGGGGCGACAGGGATTGGGAGGCAGTCACCTCCTTCTGCGAAGCAGTCATGCTAGCGAAGGAGGTGGCGGGAAGGCTAAGGGAAAACACCTCACGCCTCAGCCGCCTCGGGAGACGCTCCGGGCGTCGGGAGCCGCGTGTCGACTCCCGGCCACCGTAGGCGCGGGCCTGCGGGCGGTGAGTAATGGGTAGCTCACCGTCCGATCAGGACCAGGCCCGTGCCGGACGGCGCGTTGTGTTCCACGCGCGCCTCAAAGAGATGTCAGCAGAGGACGGGGCCCGATAGGGCCGAAGCCTGCCAGGGCGGCGGGATCGTCCGAAAGGGTTACCGCTGCCCTGGAACAGAAAGGGCTAAGGAAGGAACACGGGTGGGTTTTAGTCAGTAAGAGTCTACACTCCCTTCCGCTCTACCCAGAGCTTGATGATTTCCCATCCAAAAAAAAAAAAAAAAGGTAGGTAGTTAAGTTTTTAAAGCTTTTTCTTCAACTAGCAAGATTTTGGGGGGGGGTCACCAAGGAGTATATTAGTAAGGCAAGTAAATCATGCAGATTCTCTACAGCTTGAATGATTTTGGGTGGCCCACGCCAGCCCCTCGTCTGTTGTTGTACTATCTGATTATTAATAAATAAATTTAAAAGTTTTTTTTTTTTTGTGAAATCATAAATAATTGTAATAGTCTTTTTTTGTCCCACTTCAGACCAAATCATAACTTATGTGTGTCTAAAATATTTAGACAATAGTGCTGTTTCATAATTGGTCTTTGTTAAATAAGTACTTATTAGTAACTGCGTGAAAAACTTCGTGATTAATACTTAAGTATCTAGTTACTCAACTAAGTACGTAGGTAAGGATTAATGACGAAGTTTTTACACCTAGAGACGTAAAAAACCCTATTACTATTGACGTAGTCCAGTTTGTTATGCACCTAATAAACGAACACATTCATACGAACGGTTATATAGCGACACTGTTCCCTTAGTTAAGTTCATACCATGTTCAGCAAAAATATTTCTGATGAGTCAAAGTCCAAAGTCGTTAAAAAATATAGGTGCAAACAACGACCGATAATTTATTTAGTGCCTATTCGGTTAAACACTTACTAGTCATTAACTGCGAATTACCTAAAAATTAATGACGAAGGTTTTATACCTAGAGACGTAAGAACCTCTTTACCATTGACACAGCGCAGTTTCCTACGCACTTAATAAACTAACACTTAACAGATAAGGGACCAAATAGGTTTTGTTTGATGTTTCTCTTCATTGCTGTAAACTATTTAAATATAGCAACACTCCTCTCTTAGTTAAGTAATACAAATTCTGCGAAAATGTTTCTGATGCACCAAAGCACGACCACAGTCCAAAGTCATTAAAATATAAGTACAAACAAAGCCCAATAATTCATTTAGTGCATACTTACTAGTCATTAACTGCGTAACAAGGTAGGTACTTAAGAATTAATGACGAAGTTTTAACACCTGAACACGTGAAAACCCGTAACCATTGACGCTATGAATTACTCAGAACCTTCTTGATACAACGCAAATATTACTAAGCGATTTTTTCAATGAAAACCGCCGCGGATTACCAGTTTTTGTTTACTTTCTTGCTGGGTTTATTCAATTTTCCCATAACAGTAAGAAAATGTAAACTTAGAACTTTGGTCCAAATATGCCTCCTTGTGGGACACTATAGTACATTTCTAAAACTAACTGGACCATTCTGTTAATATTTGTTTTGGATTACAAAAAATTATTGAGTGATCATCATAATCACCGAAAATCAGGAAAATAGGTACCTCCAGACACGAGCAAAAGTATGTATACACTCGGCTTTATTCAAAAGCGATATATGTACTCCTTTATTTTTGTTGAATGAAATTTTATGTTGTTACGAACATAGCATTTTCGAACCCAAAGGTTTGTCTAATGTGTCGTATTTCAACGTTGCATTCGTTATTTCACGAAAAAACTGCAATTGAAAGTTGCCAAGTGTTGACATATTAGTGCTCGTGAGTACACTACGTAAACGCCAAGCCCACTACAAAAAGTATGAATAAGTTGCTACCATTACTTATCTGTAAAATATTGTCTCTTATCAACTAGTAAAAGGTATAAATACCATTTATTAGTTGATAACTTGTCGCAAACGATACAAAAGATACGTGTGCGTTACTATAACGGGGCCGAATAAGCATTCTGCAACTTGCAGTCATTGTAAAATTCACACCGATAAATCGTTATGCATAGTATAAATCGATAGTTCGATACGACAAAACAAAAGAATTCGCCCTTTGAACGATGAAAGTAGTCGTTGAAAAAAAACAAAATTGTGTGTTCCAAGAGTACTTGTTATAACCGAGCATATTCGATGACACAAATGCTAAAACCATAATCACCAACCGGTGACGTCATGAAAATGAATCGGAATATTAGAAACGTATTCATTACGTCAAGCCGTTAAAACAATTAAGAAGGTAATTACCTTCTAATAGGACAGACGTTAGTGGGCAATTTGAAGTTACAACGGAAACGTGAATCATTTCGGGATATTTATTCATTTCATTATGTTTTGTGTGGGATTTAACACAGATGTGGCAATAGTTTATTGGTTTACATGAGATCAGCGTGAAAATCTAAGAACGATGGTGAATTCACAATGGCCGATAACTCAGTCAATAGGTACTAAGTACAGCGGAAAATCTTAGAAATCTGCAAATTCAGGAAATGACGCATGAAAGTGGTGATCTTTTTAAAAGTTTCGACACAAAAGAGAGGACGCGAAAAACTGATATACGACAACGAATAACTATATTAACAGGACCAGGTTTTGCAATCACAGAGCTCACGAAAGGAATAAAAATTAGTCTGGTTCGCTGTCGCCGGATACGATGAAGAGGACTATACTACATTACTGAGGACTATAGTATATATGCTTTTTATGATTACTCACACTTTTTTTATTAGGATAATCCTGGGTGCAGATCTATTCATATCATCGAAATATCTAACTACCATTTAAAGCTAAATAATGACTACAATTTTATTGATCCAATCTTCAATGATAGGATAATTGAAGACTAACCCATTCACTAATATTGAACATATCATTCCAGGGTACGTTCTAGGGCATATAAAAAGTAGTAGAACCAAAAACCTCAGCGACGACAGGTCTGCATAAATTACTAAAAATAAGTCTGATTTTGAGAGGGGCGTGTGGCTAAGTAATAACAGCCGCATGGGTTGATCGATCAGGTTAAGCTACGCTTGCCGCGGTTGGTCCGTGGATGGGTGACCATTTTCACATACCAAGATCCCCCGTGTCTCGGAAAGCACGCTAAGCCGTTGGTCCCGGCTGTCATTCGTGGATCTTTGACAGTCGTTACGGGTCGTCAGTAGCCCGAAAGTCTGACAACCACTCTCACCAAGGAGTATCGTATTACCCAGTAACTGGGTTGTGGAGGTCAGATAGGCTGTCGCTTCATGTAAAATACTGGTATTCAGCTGCAACCGGTTAGACTGGAAGCCGACCCCAACATAGTTGGGAAAAGGCTAGGCAGATGATGATGAAGTCTGATTTTGGTTATTACATCAATTTAAATTGAATAATCGAAGTAAATGCAATCTATAGCATTGATAAAACAAAGGATGATACCGCTAATCTTTTTATTACCGATAGGTAATGTAGTAGGTAGGTGTGGTAGGTGATAGGTCTGAGTGATAACTCAGACGGTCCTGGGGCCCAATTCTGTAAAATAACTAACTTGTCAATAGTGTGTCAGTAGTGTCTCAATAGAATAGTTATTGATATTCGGTATTCTACAAATTATTTATGGTCATTGACTTGCCACTGTAGCGCTATTGAAACGTCTGTTCAAAAAAAAATTCTTCTGTCTTGTAGCTGTAATACAACTCTAATTAAAAATTCTCCCACATCGTGAGCTTCCACTGATTCGTAATTTCCAAAAACGGCGACAAACGAGAGATACGTTTACCACAAGTTCTGAGTCAGACTAGACATGGAAACACTGACAGTGGAAAATTTGAGGAATGCAATTAACACATCAATTAATGATGACAGGTTTGTGAAATCTTGTTATTGAACTCATTTATTTTATTACGTCAATATTAATGAACCCAATTTATTACATATTGATAAGACAGATCACAACGCTAAGACCACCTCGATATCAAACATGTAATCTCATCGCCTTATCTAGACGCTCTCGATTGATTAATATAGAGAAGTTATGTTATAAGTGTTGTTTTCACTTGCAGATACCGCCGCAACATGGTGCGTTTTCGCAGTCTGGTACAGGACGCGCCACAGAGCCCGCTGGAGCGCGCCGTGTGGTGGAGTATGTGCTGCGTCACGGTGGTGCCAAGCACCTGCGTTCACCAAGCGCCAACATCACGTGGATGAAGTACCTTGAACTTGAACTAGTAGCAGCCATCCCACTCATTTTACTAGCTCTTCGTTTAGTCTATAAGTTTGTGTTAGGAAAATATTCAGGTGCAACTGGTGCAAGTGACGTTACAATTAAACGAAATTGATCTGTGTTTTTGGTTTTAATTCATTGGGGACCAGATTTTTTTTTCTAGATGAGTTGGTAAAGTAACATCAATTTTTGTATTGAATGTTCAGAAGAAACTTTGCCTAGTTTAACGATAAGGGTGCAAATATTTTATGCCTTTTCCACGTAAGTCGAGAAATTATTTCCTATTTTTACGAATGGCTCCGTGCTCATATTTTTCGGGAAAAATTTGGAGAGGGACGACGCAGTAAATCTCGCCCTCGTAAATATGTACATCGCTGCTGAAACCGGCACTGGCAGGCTAGGGTCAATAAGCACCCAATTTATCACTTTTTCAGTTGTCAGTTTGTTCATCACTATAAATAGTAACATAGAGACGCTTCGCAAGAACTACCACTATCGAACAAGATTCGAAATTACCATGATCACTCAGACGGGAATACTTTTAGCTTGAGGGACTGCACTTCATATTTGCCTTCATTGACGCTGCAAGTACCTACCAAATATGTTTTTTCCGTTTGTGTTACATAGTTTAATGGGTAATATTAAGCTATGTAACACCTGATTTTAAGCGATAACCAACAAGTATTACAAATCCTAATCGCAACTAATATTATAAATGCCTAAGTAAGTTTGTTTGTTACGCTTTCACGCTAAAACGGCTAAACGGATTTGTATGACATTTGTCTCATGGGTAGAACATAACCTGGGTGAGAACATAGAATACTTTTATCCCGATATTCCCACGGGAACCAGACTTATGCGGGTGAAACCGCGGGGCGCAGCTAGTACACTATAAAATGGCCGAGCACGTGACAATCTGTTGGTTCTTGCTGAATCATGATGATGCATTGTAATTGGCTATTCAAGTTCATTATCAAATCACCATTCTTTAGAAAATATTATTAATATCATTAAACAATTAAGGTCTCAAGTCACTTACTTTAACGTGAATGGATAATATCAAGAACATAATTGAATAACGTGCATTTTTTAATTATGAGGAAAAGATCCGCATTCTTCCTATTCACGTGGTGTATAATGATGCTATTTTTAGGTAACAACGTGAGGTCAGCTGCAAATCAGAATGGTCACTTATCAAAGTCCCAAGTGGACTAAAATATTATTAAAAATGGCTCAGCCGATTGGACTGCAGCAATTACTTGGATATCCGGATGTATTCAGTTGATCCCGGCTATTACTACTCATATCATAATGCAAAGTCAAATCAGTTATTTCAAATAGGCACATAAAAGGCACTTTTATGACTGACTTTGACTTTTGAACGTCAAAATTTACATAAAATAGAATTGATTCTTGTAGCCCCTATATTATATAGTCGTCCCCTTCCCCCTTCCTAGTTATTGTAATTTTTTTGTAACCGCGTAACTCGTCTTTGAGCGGCAATACATAGTCATTTGGCAAGCCGCATGCGGGCATACCGTCATCATTCCCACCAGAGGAGGGCCATACACCCACCAAATACTGAATCAGCCTTCCTGGTGATAGTTACAAAAAGTACGACTATCTCTTGTATTAGTCCAGGCAATTGAGAGAACACCCGTATTTAGTGTGTATTTTCTCTGACAGTAAAACGTTCACATTTTTACAGCAGCTGAGCTCCTAATCGTACCAATTAGAGCCCATTTGGCAAAAAAAAGATAAGAATCAACGCTAGAACAAACAATCGTTTAATTCTCCATCGCGCCATCGTTGTAGCTACTTCATAATCATCAGCCTATAGTATTCTATACAAGGAATTAAGCCTCTCCAATCATACACCACCCAGCCCGGGGTCCGGGGTCTACTGATTTGCTGTCTTCACTCAAGAACACGATGTCGTCTCACGTTCAACAGTTGTCGCTACGCGAAAGCTAGAAAAGCTTAATTTTGACTTTAAATTAAACTAAAGTTAAAGGTAATTAAATTAAATAAAAGTAGAAATCAATTAAAGATTTATTTACAAGATAGGGATGGAGATGAATAGCAGTGGTGTGTATAGTATGGAGGTGGGGTATAGGTGGGTTGAGAAGGCTGAGGTGGAGTTGCAGTTGGAGCTGAAGTTGTAGGCCGACGCGAGGCAGGTGGCTAGCAACTGCCACGCGCGGAGTAGAGCGGTGTGCAGCACGGAGGGTACCCGTAGGGGGGCCCACGCAGCACGACAGCAGGAGGGAGCAGGGACGGCGGGGACGCTGTAAGCTGTGTGCAGCCCGCCAGGTGAGGCGGCCCTCGGATGAGGCGTGGCCCAATATGTACATTATGTTACACAGTTCTACGGCTGCTATGTCCCTGACCAGCCTATTGCCACTTCAGTTAGCTAATTCCGTGTCATGTTGATTCCTCTGGTTTCCTGCGGATCACTATTTAATACTAATGCTGAGAAGAAATATTCAATCAATCAATCATCTCAGCCTATCGCAGTCCACTGCTGGACATAAGCCTCTGCCAGGCTGCGCCATAATAACCTGTCCTCCGCCTTCCGGATCTAGTCTGTACCAGCCACCTTTCGAGGTCGTCAGTCCATCTAGCTGAGGGGCGTCCCACACTACGCTTGCCGAAACGCGGTATCCACTCGAGGAATCGTCTGCTCCACCGGCCATCAGTTATTCGACAAACATGGCTCCGTGTCTAGCCCACTGCCACTTAAGCGGTTACACTGCAAGCTATGTCAGTAACCCAGGTTCTTTACCGTATAATTTCATTCATTCAGTTCGTAATATAAACTGCTTACTCATTTACAGTAATGTCCGTCAATGCCAAATCAATTGCGTACAAACTAGCAATAATGTTAGTGTCATGGTTCTGATGCACAGTAGTTAAAATTATTTATTGAGACAAGCCTTCCACACACCCGAATTTTAATGACGGGCAATGAATAAATCACTGCGCAATAACTTTAGTTAGGTGCGTCACAGGACATTCGTTTGAAGAAACATTTAGGTCAATAAATTCCTATATTCATCACCTTTTAACAACTACGTTCGTTTCCAGTTTATTCGTCTGTGATCTGACCTGTTCTGCCTAATCATGCATATATTTCATGTAATCTCTAATTTAAATTTCATCTTTTTGTAATGGATATTTATTTTATTTCTTATTTTGATTGTTGATTTTTATTTAAGTATATCTAATGGTATGCTGCACTGGTTGACGTCATCACGTCAACGCCGGCTGCCGCTGAAAACCAGCGCTCTGCCTCGTATGAGAGTCTTAGCATTATGCTGAGCGATGGCCGTTTTGCGTGGATGTGACCCATGTTTTCCCCAAACTTTTTTTTGTGTTTGTGTTCTTTTCATGCGTCATGTTTGCCGTAAATAAATGTATTTTATTTCTTTTTAATCACTGGGCATTGCCAATATCCTTAGATTAGTCCAGCCTTTCTGCCTCCGATTGTGTCTTTCTGACTTCCGATGTGCATATGAGAAATCTGAACAGACAGTCTGGATTTGAGAAATGGTCAGATGAATGCCACATAGGTACTGCTGTCTCTAAGCATCATTTCGAAAGCGTTTCGCCTTTCGAATTAAAATGTTACGAATAAGTGAATTCTCTTTTGAATATTGTATGGTAATAGAAAATCTAATCAGCCAGTGGGCTAGCCTAGCCAAAGAATCAGCATTGCCATCCAATGCGGCAATGCAACGCCAGCCTTTTCTCGGCACTTTTCCCAATGACGGCGATGCAGATGAATTTTGGATGCCCAATGAGTTCTTTCCTTTTTTCATATACTTTTACATAATGTATGTATATATTGTAGTCATAATCAGCCTATAACGTTCCCACAGCTGGAACACAGGCCTCCTCTCCTCTATATATTGTAGTGTTAGCTTGTATTTGAGATTCGAATTGAAATATTCATTTTACAGAATAGAGATGCAGATGTCACAATTAGAGCACCTGTTAATTTGCCAGAAAATTCCCGGAGCATTGAATACAACGTTAAAAGGTACTTGTTTTAACTGTGGCAACATGTCATTGTTAGGTGTGACACTCCTAAGGTCCCTCTGAAGACAATCTTCATACGATAAACACATGTTAAACTGAGCTATTATTATAATAATATGTACCTATTTGAAGATAACCTATCGACCGCCATTGTTTCATTCGTCAATTTTTTGTTTAACTACGTTTAAGACAAATCCTTTGTTATAAACATGTTTATTTTGAATTATACACTCGTTGTTGTCTGGATATTTACGTAAAAACAACGCTAAGTATACAATTATCTGATTACTATTGTCAGATTTTGAACCATATGTTACATTTTATTTATCGAAGGTATCTGACATACCTTCGATAAATAAAATGTAGATTTCCTAAGCCATCTTTTTGAGCATGCCAGACATTATTTTATGCCTTATTTTAGGTAAAAAGATAACAAATACATCAGCATGTAATTGAAGCACTGTACGTCGGCGAAGGACCTCTAGTATCACAAATGACGGATCAGCATGAATGACCAACAAAAAATGCAGCTCATTGAGCTAAAGAAGGCGCTTAATATCTAATCCTTTCTGATCTACGAAAGTAGCGGAGTTCAAAAATATGTAGTTCCACTATCCACCTCCTGGCTCCATCATCAGACCCTCGACACCAAGTGCAATATGTTGAACTCATCAAAACGAATCATATGGCCCCATACTCGAGGGTTTTACTAGTAGCCGCTAAAGAGTTCCACCACACACCTCCTGGCTCCATCATCAGATCAGCTCCAAGATACCAAATTATAGTTTTGTCATCCGACCTACATATACATACAAAGTTTCATTTCTATACGACAATTAGAAGTAGGTTAAAATTGACTTCTAAGATTTTTTACGTTGTTTGTTAGTTACAAGTGAAGCTAATATAAAAGCGTGTTAAAACAGTTGCTTAGAGATGATGACCCGCTTGAGAAAAACGAAGTAAGCAGGATCTTTAATCAATGTGTTAAATATAACGTTTCTGAAGATAACCGCATCGAAGACAAACACAAAACCGCAGAATACCGGTGCGAGCAACATTTCCTCGAAAACAATTCTTGGTTTGAATTATGACCTCTACCAAAATTATTGAAATGGCTGCCATCCAGTAAGAATTTATTGTATTTAATTAACCAATAATGGATTCTCAACGGGTTTTCTGTTTTCCCACAGTTCTACAATTTCCTGTCGAAAGTTACCAGAACTTGACGCAGGATTGAATTTCTATAAAAAAAGTAAATAACAAAAGTGAAATCTCGATTTTTTTTATATAGCAAGCAATTATAAAATCAATCAATCTGCCTAACCATTTCAGGGTCGGCTTCCAGTCTAACCGGATGCAGCTGAATACCAGTATTTTACATGGAGCGACTGCCTATCTGACCTCCATAACCGAGTTACCGGGTAACACGATACCCCTTGATAAGACGTTCGGGGTTCTGACTACCCATAATTAGCAAGCAATTAAAGAAACCTATTCATAAAATCTGGAAACCATTAAGCCAATTCTCAGATTTCTGCCAAGACGGATAATACAATTAAAGAGCTTGAAAAACCCATTACAATATTATAATCACCATATAAACGTAGTCGTTAATCGCTAAATATTATGTGCGTCCTTTATACCTCGCTGTGGAACTTTACCATAATTATAGTTGCAGTAGATTTTGATATATTTTAGTGCAAAGGAGGATATTACTGCTAGTCCCCTTAATAACGTTAAAGATTATAGCAAAGAAGGTACCAAACTTTCTAAGCTGGCCTAACCTTTCATTACAAATAACTACAGCCCGGCCGTCGAGAGAATGCATTCTTGACATCTGCCAGTTTCATACAAACGAATACGTGTTCAGCGAATTTGATCTTTATTAGTTACTAGAATTGTCGCACAGGTGTCAAGGACGCGATCTCTCGACGGCCGGACTGTAAGCCCTTCAATTATTTATTCATGTACATGAAGAAATAATTGAAGACTTGGACCTGCAGGTAATACTCGTAACATAGATAATTAACTAGCTTGTTAGGAGATTAATTCACATCATAATTTATCAGTAGGTAGGTCATAAACAAGCTGTTAACTTGAACACATTCTAGAATGGTAATATAGAACAATAAGTTAATGAGGTGCAATTATTAATTGCCTAACTCATTAATGATCGATTATTTCTTGGAAATATTTATAGGCATTAGAAGGTGTGGAATAGAAAACGACTTTATATTGAACTAATTATTTCATTGAACTAGGACTGAGATGTATTTCCACTCTTGATATTTATCTTATTCTATTGCCTAACAAACTGACCTAAAAAGATACCATTTATCATATAATAAAAATAAATATTTGAATTATTGAAATCGTATACACGATAGTCCGGTTAAAAGGGTTCTACATATACAATAACGATGCATAAAATATCACAAGCTACGTCGTTAAAGTTCCAATATACTTTAAGAATACTCCAGAATGTTTACCGAATTAGTAAAGGTACACTACCTACAAATGATATCATTGTCTTCGGCAAGTCCCTAAATGTAAACATAAAAATAAACGCAAGGTTTTTCCGACCAAAACCCAAAGAACGAACATAACAATAACTGCATGATTTAATAGCAATAAACTATTGACAAAACAGAATACGTCAACAAGGATGTAAACTTCCTTAATTCGAAAATGATTGACGCTCTATAATGCGTTGTACCAAACAAAACCAAACCGCTCTAGTACAACTTTTACGAATAAAAAACCGCGGACGTCGGCGACACGCCCGTTCATCTTAAAGAACCGTCCAATTACTGAGCGTGAGCAATTGAGCATCAAAAGGCAAAACAAAAAGCCGCTATGACGTCTGTGACCGACCAATGTTTGAACTCGGGCTGACCTAAGCGCACGCGCAATCTTTATATATAAGGAGTGGGAGGTGCAAGGCCTCACAACATATTGAACGCTAGTAGCGAACAGACGTGTTAAAACTTACATTAACTCTAATCAAAATGTACACAAATCCTTTCGAAAGAAAACACTCGTCGTTGAGGCAAGCCCTTGACCGCTTCATCAGAGGCGAGACCCGGCTGAGCTTCAGGAAGAAGACGGACTTATCTAAGTCTTCAAGCAACAGTACTTCGTCGATGATTTCGTCAACAATGGACTACAAACCCAAGTTTAATGAGAAGAGGTGAAGAGAACAGTGCAAATGTGTTGTGATAGTGAAATATTTCTGCCAGTTCCACTCAAAAAAAAGGTTGGTATTTGTGATTTTTATTGTTAGTTTAGAAACCATCATCACCTTTTACAATAACTTATGCTAAGCCGTCCATATGTATAGAATCATTCGGCCCCATGTCAAGTCTTTATATATCCTCAGTTCTCTTAAAGATTGTGTTCGTCATTATTCAAGGGAAGTTTATGTATTTAAAACTAAAAGACCAATTCACATCGCCTACGTTTGTCAAGACCATTCTCAAAATCGATCCGAGTTCCAAAACAGCTACTCAACTTTATCAATTAAAATAATTGGATGAATCAAAAACTGCCATTCGTTCCTATAATTGCTCTAATTGGTAAACGTTTAATTGACATTCCCACGAATTGGTGTTATTGAAATACAAACGAATTGGGGTGGAATATAATTGCGCATGGAATAGAAAATTTAGAACAGCTGCCGCCACATTTGCGACTAGAACACAAATAAGGTCATTTAATAATGTAACGGGAACTGTTTCAACAATAGTAGACAGGAAAACATAGCAACATGAAAGATTTAGATAAATGAATTCAATTTGCCACAAAGTGAACCTTAACTATAAATATATGGGTAATAAAATATCTAAAGAGGTTTTATACACGGTGGTAAATCTATCGTCAGAGTTCGAGCTTTAAATTTAACAGGTCAGTGCAAACTAGTCAGCAGTAAAACTTGTGGGAATGTTTTCGTGACATTTGCGCTATTATAGAAGTAGTTGAACAAACCCAACTGGACCACGACGATTAAAACTACGATTGTATGGAAAATAATTATACAGTTTTTGCAAGAGCTTATATTCCCACGTTTGTTGGCATTGAAAATAATTGTATGTAATTGAGAATGAACGCGTTATATGTAGTGTATTCGAAAAGGGAATATTATTCAGCAAGGCTTGAGGGATAGAAACACTCATATTCATATTATAAATAAATACAACATCTCTCAATATATCCATATTGTCAAATCTTTTGTCAAATTGTCGATCTTTCGAAAAAAAATCTTACAATCAAAATCAAACATACGAGTACATGCTCTAGTCTTATTCATGTCTAATATTCTATTATCATGTTTATGGTTGTGCATCGATTTTGTCACATATATATTTCTGGTACACTCTTAATTAAATCCTCTGAGCTTTTATGTATTATGTAGAGCTTCAATCAATACCGGTAGTCGGAAATACCCAAGATATGTGCCCGTCCTTAAACATGAAAGTCTTTTTCGAAAGTTACTTTGTCTAAAAATTCAAGACCACTGATTACGCTTACGTCTCTATCCTCATTTATTGCCAAGTCATCATTGCCCTTCATTGTTAATCTGTTATTAACGAGATCTCCGAGCAAACAAACACGGTTAACGGGAATGCCCAAACAAATTTATTGAATAGAAAGTCTAATGTCATTTTTCTGTTGCCCCCAGGTCGAGTGTGTTCAGGTTCGAGACCGGTTGATTGACGTCAGAAGCACGGAGACCAGTGGACAAAGGACTTAACCCGTCAAAATGAATGAATAAATAAATATATTCTTGTTTTTAACAATTTAATGGTTTTATTCGAGTGTTTTTCCCATGAAATTAAATAAGTACACAGAGGTTTAAATGTGATAAGTATAGTCGAATCAAACGATATAGTCTGATTTGGATATGCTTTTGAAGCAAGAAGGTTAGAAATAATCTGATTGAACTACACTTTATAAAGTGCTTTCTGACTACTCTACCTACTTACCTGACCTACCTACAAAAATAAAAATAAGTACTTGTAACTACAAGTTGGCTAATGTCCTATACACTGAATACTGAGTCTAGTAACTATAGAATTGTTACACCACATACACATACCTACCTACTATAATGACATACTCGTAGTCAGTATTCAGATACTCCAATATAAAAACTACCTACTAGAACACATAAAAACCTCAAATGAGAAAGCGGTCTGAGGTCTGAAAGTAGTACACACTGCACAAAATAAATAAACCGCCACAGAACAAATGAATGCATAAATGAATTTCAAATGAGCTGTTAATGCTTTGATATGAGACATCGTTATAAAGCTGGTGGTAGACAATCACAGACACAAAATGAATCAGAGGGGCAATTCTCGTAATTATAAGAACGTTCACAGTCTGATCTCGGCCTCAATCTGTCAAAAATGCGTCTAATTTCCTTACATTTTGACAAGTTTTTGTCATTTTTTTGTCGCCGAGATGAGACCGCGACTAGATTTTGAACGTTTTAAATTACCTACGAGAATTGGCCTTCAGATATCGACACATAATATTTATGAAACTCATGAATTCTACACATACTTAGGCGAAAATGACAGCTCACTTCACCTGAGTTTTCACGATGAGATTTTTACAGAATAATGATCTTCAGTGCCGATTCTTATCACTGTGATGGGTCAATAACCGTTATAGTAGGCATATTAAAGACTTCCGCAAAATATTAATCAAATGTTTATGAGGAAAATGATGGGGCAGTTGCATAATATGACCCTGACACCTGCTCGATGGAGGCACGAATGGATTCTACTGATAATATATAACTTGTAAACAAACAACTAGAATTGCTAAGGAAAAGAATCGGTTGCCGAAGAATAGTTTCAACGAAAACATTACATCATTTTTATGCAGAAAAACATGCATGAATAGTATCATTTAAAACTTTTAGCGAAAAAAATAAGAAGGAGAATATATTCGACTAAGCATACAATATATTTAATACCACGCCACGATCACCAAATAACCCGAAACGAAACACGTTTCCAACCAGTTTGAGTTGTCCTTTAATAAGAAATTATAATAAATACGTTTGTATACAGGCTTATTTTATAAATTCTTTATAGATCACCGCATTAATTTACATGAGATTTGAGAGTAACTGGTTATTGTGGGCCTCGAGGTGGATAGGCTGCAACCAGACGAATATTCATCATTCACGTTTATGATATATGAAAAAAACTATTTACCTTTTAGTGGGTTGTAAATATACACAATTAGGGTCAATGATTAATAAACATACATATACATAAGAAAGGCCTACAACGATTCCAACGGCTTGAATGACAGTTGGATCGATCTGTGAGATTAGTTACTGCGAGTTACTGCCATTGGGCCGGACATGTCTGTTGCATTTCAGGTGAGCTGTGGGTTAAATTAACGTCTGATTGGATCCCATTAATGTAACATTTTAATTTTTAATTATCATTTTAATCTACATTTTAATTATTATTTTTATTTTTGTTCGTGTAATATTGTTATGCATGATGTACTTTACATGTGGATCCTTGATATCTGAATTAAAATTATTTTTATTTATTTTATTAAATACTACTCCTAACGAAACTACTGGCCCGCAATGGCTGTGGTAAGACGTGTGTTGAAAAGGGTCATTGCCCAGCCGTGGGACATTACGGGAATGAATGATACGTTCTGAATGAAAAGCAAAAAGTTGCACTGCTACACATTGTTTCACACATGATTTCTGTCCGACTAAAGAAACTCTAAAAGCAGAACAGTTCCTAAGATCTATCGAGAAACTTAACAACCCAAAATGACTTCACCAACACTAGACAATCAATCAATCCAGACAGGTTCACAGATATAACATTGTGACGGGTGACCTGACAAAAACTGTCCTGTCGGATTAACGACAGACACGAGCTAAAACTTTGCAATTTTACAAGTAAAATAAAATGAGCAAAAACCATGTACGTCCACCATCCACCACCTACGTCAAGAGACATCGTGTTAAGTTTTTGCTAGATGCTGTATATGGCAATAAAAATAATAGAATGATGGTAAGTTAATTTACAATTTTAAATGTTTTTAATCTACACATAATTATTATTAAAAAAAAACATGTGCGTTCGGGGGTCCCCCTTCATGAACGAAGTTGGTTACGCGATTCTCTCGCGCACACACACTCATACATAATAGAAAGAGAGAGAAAGTGTGAATTTAATATACGTCTTTAATACGGAGCCAATATTGGTTTTTAGAAGCTTTCATAAAGTTGTTGCTATCTTGTATTTTCACTTTGAGCTCGTTTTGATGTGGTTTTAACTATCATTTAGAAAATTTATTCCTGAAGGTTTATGTGTGCAATGCATTAATATTTAACTTAGATATAGCATATAAATCTCGATATTTAGACCGGTGGCCACATCGGTATGAACATTGCAGACGGGCAAAGCATGGACGGGTAGCTAGTTCAACCATAATCAGCTAAGTTTTGGTCAAGTGGAGCCATCAGACTTGTATAAACTATAATGGGCATTTTAATTAAATTGTGTTTAGAGGAGGACACTTTAAAGTTTAAATTGAGATAGCTGATGTCTAGCATGGCCCAGTGGCAACGTCCCCAACTTACGAGTTGTAGGTGGGTGTAGGTCATGGATTCGAATTTTTTTGTGTAAACTATTTCATCACTACTACTCTCAAAACGGCGAAGGACAACATTGTGAGGAAACCGGCATGTCCTAGAACCAAAAAATCGAAGACATGTGACATCTACCTACCCGCACGGGGCCCGCGTGGTAGATTACAGACCACTCCTCCTGGGCTATGTCCCAACAGTGGCCCAGCATTATAGGCTCATGGCCTTTATAAGATAAATTTTGATTATCAAAAGTAGCATTACAATTTATTATAACATAAATATCAGTAAACCAAAAAATAAGCATAGCAAGGTAAGAGTTATAAAGCTCCAACTGGCATTTAAATAAAAATTAAAAAGAGAAAATAAACGTAATATAACATTATTTATTTATACGCCCATTGTGCCTAGAGGGATGTGTTATTTACAGTTATCAAAGCTAAGGAAAACGACTCTAAAGTTATGAGCTGACGCAGAGTTTGAATCCCAGATCTTCACAAATATTTTGTTAAAATAATGAGCGTGGTGTGTTCGTTATTTAAAAGAATCAAAATGAGTTTATGTAGGTAGAATATTTTGGTACAAATAGCCTGCCTATTAGTACCAAATATTATATTTTTAGCGTTTTCTGTTCATAGGTAGGAACGAGGGGCTCGTGGCTGAGCAATAACAGCCGCACGCTTGCCGCGGCTTTTTTTTTTTTTGAGATTGGAAATCATCAAATGACGCCTCCCGCTCTGGGTGGAGCGGAAGGGAGTGTCAGACTCTTACTGACTAAAACCCACCCGTGTTCCTTCCTTAGCCCTTTCTGTTCCAGGGCAGCGGTAACCCTTTCGGAAGATCCCGAAAAGCACATTAAGCCGTTGTTCCGGCTGTCGTTCGTGGATCTTTGACAATCGTTACGGGTCGTCAGAAGCCCGAAAGTCTGAAAACCAGTCTTACCAAGGGTTTGTAACAGTAACTGGGCTGTGGAGATCGGATAGGTAGTCGCTCCAGAATACTAGTATTCAGCTGCATCCAGTTAGACTGGAAGCCGACCTCATCATAGTTGAGAAAAGGCTAGGTAGATGATGAGGTAGATGTACTAACTTGAGCTCCGACTCCGCTCTTGGAAACCTTTTCTACTTTCCAGTACCTACTTACCAGTGTCGTTATTACAGAAAAGGCAATTTATTATTTTTATTATGGAAAAGGCCTTTAAAAAACTTCATCAAATTTTCTTGGGACTCATAACTATTTCAGAATACCTAACTGAAAACAAATATGTCGGTTTAACTAAAATAAGAAAAAGAAAAGAAGCAGGGTAGGGTACCTATATATATATAAATATTCCATTCGTCATTAATTACATTAGAACCAGCAATCTAAACAAACATGAGCGTCACAGTGGCCTTAGGGTACGTACATATACAAGACGCGGGTTCCCGGTAAAGACAAATCAGAATCAGAATCTTTATTTGTAAACATAGGTTGATTTACACAGTGTGTGAGATGTTACAATATTTACATAGGTTTTCTATGTTTTTCCATTAGGAGTACAAATATTATCGAATCGGTACCGATCGGTGCGGGTAGAGTACCTATCCCCGTATTACCTTATGCGCTCACACATAAAAAACAGGTAAAGCACTGTGACCGTTTCTTTCCGTAGATCAACCTGCAGCGATCTATACCGGAAAACCTACTGCTTTATGTAAGGCCCCGAAAAACACAACACGTTACGTTTGATACGTTTGTGGGCCCACAAACGTATTACAAGACAAGAGAAGTGTAAACAAATTGTTTAGCATCCCATCTTCTTTGGACACGTGCTAACTGATATCAAAATGCCTTTCTCTGTTAGCTAACATTCATTGACGTTAAAGAAAGTAAACTTTCGTAATCTCTGAGATTTGGAAGACATAAAGTATCCGTAGCCATAATGAATCCCTGCGCTTGGGTATCTCTGACATCTAATTAACGTCACGGTATAAAGTAAATCGTAATAAATAACAAACGTGCAGTGGCGCCCTAGTGTTAACGGCTGCAACTTACGAGTTGTAGGTCGTAAGTTCGAACCCAGACAGGCGCTCAACTTTGTGTAAATTATTTCATCACCACTGCTCTCAAAACTGTGAAGGAAGACATGGTGAGGAAACTGGCATGTCCTGGAACCAAAAATTCGAAGACATGTGACATCTACCAACCCGCACTGGGCCCGCGTTGTGGATTACGGCCCACTCCCTCTCATCATGTTATCGTCATATTTGCCGCAAATAAATGTATTTTCTTTCTTTTTCTCTTTTGGCCTCTATCTAAAAGGCCTAAAATATAGATCTAAAAGGTTAATTGAGAACATTTTTGAAAAATAGTGTTACAGCTAAATTAGACCGATTTTAAATTTTCCATAGAATCAGAGATTTCCAATTATCTTTTTTTAAATAAGACATTTCGAAAATTTTCTTAACTAACTTTTTAGACCTATGTATTCTGCTTATGCGTATGAAGTTTCATTAAAATCGGTTCATACATTTCGAAAAACAAGGACTTCAAAGTTTGTATGAAATGCCGTACGTTGTAAACGCTCTTAAGAGTATTAAGAGCATATTTATATTACCATTCATCATAATTATCATAAATCTGAAAGAAGTCTACTAAACTGAACATATACAGTGTGGCGATTTGGTCATCACATTAAATTGAAACCACGTATCCTACATTACGTATTTTAAACATACGCAATTAAAATAATTAATAACAACTAACTCTCAAGTCGTGGAAATTTTTTTTTCGTTTTAGTATTTAACAACATTAAGCTTAATTTGAGATTGTTTGGTAACAATACCGTAAAGTTTATTGTTGAAACCATCGCCCCGCTCGTCTAGTGCCTTTGCAATTTTTATGCAATTTTTTTTTGTTGAAAATTTCAGTTTTCTATTTTTTGTAAAATGATTTATTTTGTTATTTAAACAGACTGATAACAACTTGTAATAACCATTGTACTATTTAATGTGATAATCTAATCACCACTCGGTATATGGCCATCCACAAGTAAGTATCGCTACATCACATATTCGTATTAGTAAGACTAATCTAATCTAATTCTTATAAAGAGAAAGGATTTGGTGCTTTTTAATATTTGTTTGTTACGCTTTCACGCTAAAACCGCTGAACAGATTTGGATGAAATTTGGCACATGGGCACATGCATAGATATTCTTATCCCGATATTCCCACGGGATCGAGATTTATGCGGAATTTATAATAACGCCATTTACTATTTTTATTTTCTAAAATTATTCGTTTATTTTCCTTAAGTACCATTCTAAGATATTTTTAAACTTGTGGTATCGGTAGTGGTCTTGACCAAACAAAACTATATTGTCAACCCACACTCCATCATGTATTTCTGGTTGATCTAAAAATATCAACTAAAACACTTACAAGCTTATCTACTTTTCCGAAGCTCTCACGTGTAGTGTCAAGTGACACTCAAGTTCAATAAATTGATTGAGTGTTACGCTAATGTCAGTCGCGAGCCGTCGATCACGCGTTCCAAGACGCGGACGATAAATGGATGTGTGTCGTTGAAGACAAGGTTTTTTCGCAATAATTCCTTCACCACATGGTGCTTCTCTGGCACCTCATTAACGGCATAACTACGTAAATGTCTATTGCTTGCAACTGCTCACAAAATACGATGTTTATTTTTTATTTATTCTTCTTTGACATAATCTTTTATTATTTGATATTACGAGTATATACAGACAATTGTAATTTCAACTCTTTATAAGTGGTTGTAATGGCAACCATATCACTTGGTTTTAATAGGTTTTATATTTTATTTTTTATTTATCCTTCTGATTGATTCTTTTATCTTTTGTAAACATGATCTGTAGACCATTTTTTTTTTTCAAGTACTTGCTGCCAGGCCTACGCTGTCCCCCCATACCTACTGTACTTTTTCAACATTGTAAAAGCCAATTATTTTTAAAAGAGTAACCGTGCAGTTTCTTGCCGGCTCTTCTCCATAGGAAACAACCAATTGGAACCGTGCACCTAGCTTCTGACGTTTCATAAGTGCCTATGTAGGTTTATGTGAAATAAAATGTTTTGATTATTTTTTTATTTATAGTGTAGCACCGACGGTCAGCGAGCGCGAGTCCATACCAATCGGTACGCGTCCGATGTCAGCGCTGACCGTCATCGACTTGGCTATTGAGTTCAAGTAGTTGAAAGTGAAATATTTTGAGAGCCGATACGATAGATTGAGAATAGTGGGGCGATATGATACTAAAATGTACCTACATAATGTCTATCAACAATGTTTCTTCACTCTAAAATCGACGACCTGTTCCTTAGAGCAATCTACTTTAAACAGTTCCAGATATGTCTATACTGACCCATCTCAACGGATCACTCTGTATATGTCGTGCCACGAGAAGATAAAGATAAGATAAGAAGGGTATCGAGTGGAAAATCTAGTCTAGAGAATTAAAAAAAATATGTAGCGTTAAATATTGTTCGGTGGTACGGAATCCTCACTCTCTGTCACCGAGAAGGCCGGTGTCCCAGCAGTGGGATCATGTGGCTGGTTACGTGTATGCTTTAATCATGTTTCTTTACTTTTAATTATGTTTAACAGCCGAGCTAATTCCATGTCATTCATTGCAACATTCATGTTTTTACGCGTTCATTAACCCTTGAACGGTTTTCGATGAAATTTGGCACACTAGCCTCTAAAAACAATACCTATACGCCTTTTATACGCAAGAGTTCGTGAACATAAAGTTCTTTTGTTTTCCGAATCAGTACCTACAAAGTTTCATTTATCATATTGCAGCTGTAGGAATTTTATCATCACTAATGACCTGAGCTGACCTTTCGTTAGGAATCGTACCAATGCATGTGCAATGTATACAAAGATTAACACACACACACACATAGGTACATTGACATTGACATTTGGCTTAATGATATCCTTTTGCTTTTGATATATCATAAAAATTGGAAATGTTATCTCAATAAATCCAAAAGGGCTGTTTGTATGAAATGTAGATACCTAATTGTTTAATGTGAAAGAAACAATGTGAACCCCACTGACACACGTCGTGCGTGTGCCCACTGTCACTTTTATTTGGCAATTCTTGGGGCTATGACGGTCACCTTGGTTCTGCTACTCAAGAACAGATGGCTGATTGGGCCGAGAGTTTCTGGAATGGCCTCCCACAAGGTGGACCGATGACATTGTGATGGCATAGAACAGGTCGAAGTGGCCAGGCTTGGGGGAGGCCTATATCCAGCAGTGGACGTCTTTCGGCTGAAATGATGATGATAATGTAGCATCGTCACATTTTGCTGGTAATTTACAAACATTATGGAGAAATGTAACTGGAGAAACCTCGACCCCTATCATACAGGATGTCCTAGTACAGGGTTCGAAACCACATTGATATAACGTGTACTGAAGTTTTAGAAATAAATTACTATTACTAAAATGTCTGTGTCGGCTTCCTATTAAACTAAAAATAATTATACAAACACACTGTCTAAGATTTCCACAATATTTACTTTGGAGACGTACACATAATTTAATTATAATCTGTGTCATATAAAATATAGGTGTAATAATTAAGGCTTTATGATATTGACGCCAACTGTGTGGAAAATACCACCAGCACCTAATTTACACTGATATAAAAACTAACTAAGGTAATGTACAAACAAATTTAAAAGACATAAAGTGCATTAGAATCAATTATTTCATCATAAACATCGTTTTGGTATTGTTCAATTGACGTTAGTAGTATTTAAGCTAGGATTGGTCCTCGGATCCGCCCGGATTTTTTTACCGTTATTGTCCCACTGCTGGGCAAAGGCAACCCTACTCTCTGTCCAAAGCTGCCAAGGACCAATCTATATGAAAGGAGTCCAGCTCATCCTGCCATCACCATCTGGGCCTGCCGCGATATCGTTTGCCATTAAACGGGCCCTAATGGGTCGTAAGTTTCACCCTCTGATCGTCTGACATGCGGCACATGTGTCCAGCCCAATTGCATTTAAGCGTGGCAGCTTTCCGAGTGACATCAGAAGGCCAATTCTCGTAATTTAAAATGTTCAAAATCTAGTCGCAGTCTCATCTCGGCGACAAACAAATGTCAAAAACTTGTCGAAATGTACGGAAATTAGTGCTATTTTTGACAGATCGGCACTGAAATCAGACTGTGAACGTTCTTAAAATTAGGAGAATTACCCCTCTGTTATTTTAGTGATGGAACGTATTGTTGTATTCTTAACCCGGTCCACAAGTTTAATAACCAGAATACTCCGTTTCATAGCTCCTCAGCTGAATTGTCAAAGACCATGTTTGAGAACCATACGTGAGTTATGACTCTTCAAAAGTTCTGACAAAAGAGGCCCGCCTTATGGACAGTGTAAACCACTTAACTACTTAAACAGGCGGTCTGTTTGAGTAGTGCCAAAGATTTTCCTTATGTGTTCCCCACGTGTAAGATAAAAAATAAATGTAAGTATCTCCTTACATGTACCTTACATGAGAGAAGAAAAGAAAATCACCACTGACTCGATTTCGTGACTGACTCTTCACGTGACCGTTTCTCCCTGACTGTGTCTTTCGTGACTGTAAATTCGAACAATACTTACAACCCAGGACATTCCTATTGCTCAAGAAGCAATTTTTTTTCAACCTCTATTGTCCCACTACTGCGCAAGTCTAGCTTAGCGCATAGCTTTCCATTGTTGCTTGTGCGTTACCTTTACCAACCATTTCGAACAATGGATCTAGGAAACGCTGGCATGACGACCTAGATGCTTTTACGGAAGACTGGGTGGGAGAAGCATTTAATGCTCTCTTTCCACACTGTCTCTGTAAAGAGCTGCCAAGGACCAGTCTTTATTAGAAGAGAAGCATTTTACTTCAGGAAAATTTACCGACTTTCCAGTTTGAAAAATGGCGGAATACAGACAGGAGTACCGATTTCGACCAGACTTACACCGAAAGTAATGGAAAAATAAATCAAATAAACTACTTTTTAATGTACACAACTTAAATAGTACAGGTTTTATTAATTACCTCCTCTTATTTTGTCGTTAATGGTAAAAATATTGAACTTTAAATGAACAATTTCATTAGTAGGTACCTATATATTAATGAGTAATTAATTAGTTCATAATATGGCGGTATTGACACATTAATATTGGACTGAAAGATGAACTAATATCCAATGATTGAGATTATCATATTTCCTGTATTATTGGTTTGAAGTTGATTAGTTCGGTCAGGTTTGGTTAGTTCCGTATGTACCTAGAATCTCTATTCCAATTACCTACAGATAAATCTACACTGACATTCGGCTGGTTTATAAATAACATACAATATGGTTTGTCTGATCTTAAAACAATTTTGCTTTCAAATAGGTTGATAATAACCAAACAATAAGCATACGTGTCATTTATTTATTTAGAACTAGCTGCGCCCCGCGCTTTCACCCGCATAAGTGTCGATCGCGTGAGAATATCGGGATAAAAAGTATTTTATGTGTTATTCTGATGTATAAGCTACATTATTGTAAGGTTTCATCAAAATCTGTTCAGTAGTTTTTGCGTGAAAGACTAACAAACATCCAGCCAACCATCCTCACAAATCACATTTATAATATTAGTAGTAAATAGGATAATCACACCAACAGCAATGTCACTTACAATTCAAATTAAATAACATCTAAAATTGGCATTTCCGTAACCATGCAAATAACAGGTATGCATGACATTGACATAAGAATATTAAAGACAAAGGAGAACATAATATAAAGTGCGTCTAGTAGACCTAAATTTAGAACACTACACACAAACCAATTATGAACAGCATATCTACATCTTTGATGGAAGACTGGTTGGTTAAGAAAAAAAGATACAACTTTTAACTTAAAAATCCACCATATTTATTTGACGACATTGTTCCAATAAAAGGTAAAATTAAACGACTAAATATTTAGGTCCGCAATTTCCTTAACCTACTCAATTTCGTGAACATTAAGAAATTCCTGGATGTAAATAATCCGATACTCCCCTCTGGACTCTAATTAACTAGGTTTACATTTTCCGTGAAATTAAATCCATCGGCGAGGGACTGAAATTAATATTGGGAAACAAAAGATAAACCGTACCCTAATTGCGTAGCACACTTTCAATAACAATTCCAAATATTTTGAACGGTGAATTCATTGTTTCATTTGTTTGCAAAATTCGCCTGCTTTTGTTGCATTGTGAAAATGAATCTCATTGAAATTATGAGTTGGTTACGCATTTACCCCCACAGGTTCTAATTGGCAATAAATTTAACTTTGTAAAAGCTTTGATCGGTGGATCAGTGGTTTTAAACAAGTTAACAAGCAAGTTTGAAATTCAATATAATAAGTTGCTCACTCCTTGCTAAGGATTGACGCTATTGACAGCTCACTCAAGCTGACTTCACCTAAATTCGAGATGTTTTAGTTAACTAAAAATTTATATAAATATACATGTTACGTTAGTAAGCATGATTATTATTAACTAAAAGTTAGTATTCTTTTTATATTATTCTTAAAACACTTATTATACAAAATATGATATTTTAGCATTTTCAATCTCAAATAACAGTCCGGGATTAAGTGTAGACTCGTAATAGTAAAAAATGCTCGATATGTTATTTCCTATTAGAAAATAGTTTTTTTTTTCTGAATAATAATAATATATGTTTATTCATCAAAAAATTACAGACAGTTACAGCAACAAAGAATTTAATGATTATAGTATATACGACACTTTAATCATGTCCTTTTTACTCTGCTCTCCCGTCTGTCACAGCCAAAAGCCAGGGAATAGGTATACAAAATCAAATTCTTAGGGCTGATTTTACAAAAGTCAGATATCTGAGGGGCAATTCTCGTAATTTTAAGAACGTTCACAGTCTGATCTCAGTCTCAATCTGTCAAAAATACCTCAAATTTCTCTACATTTCTGCCAAGTTTTTGACATTTGTTGGTCGCCGAGATGAGACTGCGACTAGATTTTGAACGTTTTAAATTACGAGAATTGACCTTCTGACTTTTATGTGCGTGGAATTTTACTTCTCACAGTTTTATAAGGGAAACTGTCAAAATATAAAATTTTATTCGCAGCATAAAACTTAGTATAGATACTAGGTATAAATTCGCTTGGTCGAATTCGCGCTTAGCAGGAACATTGCGTCGCTGCTGTTTGGCGAGACCTAAACAGTCACTAGGTAAGTAGCCTTTACAACCCATTATAAACCAGTCATCATAATTTATTGCACCTAATTAGCTAAAACTGCGACTCGGAGATTTTATTTTAACTTGCCTTAAAAATAATTTTAATTATTCGGCGTGGTCAACAACATTTTAAAAAGGTAACCCTCAAACGACCTTCATGAATGTTGTCAACCAAGTTAGTGGCTATGGTCTCCATAACCATTAATCTATGGTATAGATGTACATTGTACATAGAGGGGCCCGTGGCTAAATAATAACAGCCGCTCAGGTTGATCGATCAAGTTAAGCTACGATTGCCGCGGTTGGTCTGTAGATGGGTGACCTTTCCGTGCCTCGGAAAGCACATTAAACCGTTGGTCCCAGCTGTCATTCGTGGATCTTTGACTATCGTTACGGGTAGTCAGAAGCCCGAAAGTCTGACAACCAGTCTTACCAAGGGGTATCGTATTAAATTGTCTAGCGTTGATAGTTTTACATAGTGCAGGTACCAAGCCTGCCGATGCTGGAAAATGCCAATTCCAAGTAGTTTGAATAAAAAGCAGTTTCAGGTAACTTAGTGATTCTAATTAAAAACTGAAACAATTTCTCTAGCTGCCAACAATTTTCAGTAGTATCTCTTTAAGCAAATATTTTTTCACAGCTTCATACGCCGCAACGAGCGATGCCGATAGGTACTGTTCAGGAAAATATTTTTTTATCAATGTGACACACTGCATCAAATTTACTGAGCTAAAGCCATTCAAGACAACTGTCAAAGAATAACAGTTGTGTAATAGATTGCAGTAGTATAAAATTATATTATTTACACACAAAATTACATTTGAATTTCATAAATTACATCAAGAATTCAAAAATAATAAATTTTATATTTTTTCAATAATACTTCGACATGTAAATATGGCCAACACCTTAAAATTTTAAATAATAACAAAAAAATATTAATAAAAGATTAATTAGCACATTAATTAATTTCCCCGACTTTACCTACATGGTAAGTTTGGTACTCGTTATTCAATTAGGCATTACGAAACATTGTTTACATTCTCAAAATGTATTTAAATTATAATGTTTATACATGTTACCTATTTATACTTTAAATACGCAAAAACATACATTACCGCGAAGTGTGTTAATAATAAATTATACTGAGGTTTATTTACAGACAACTAAGAATAGCTTTTATATAATATTGTTTATGTAGTAATAATTATATGCGTAAGTATATAAAAATACACAGAATATTTTTTTCTAAAGAGTCTAGTCAATTCGATGTAGGTACAATCCGTTCACAGTTGTTTTTCTTCTGACTTAGCATCACTGTCCAAATCACGGTGATATTTATCCAGGTTATAATAAGGTTGCTTTTGAGTTGGCTGTCACTGACAATTCTGTGAACATCACAGTGACCTTTATTCTCATTACGATAAGGTTGCTGTTGAGTTGCTGCTGTCAGAAGTAAAATCACTGCGAACGGACTGAAGGTATGTAAGTATGCAAAAAGTAGTGACCATTCAATTTGATAAAGTTTTTATTTATTGACGTTAGATTCGATAGAATTTTCTACTAGATGATACTTACCTATAGTTCCGTGACCTAGAGTAATCTGCAAAAAGTTGTTTGTACTTATAAGCGAAACTCAAACAAATTGATTGTTGGAGCACACGGATCTTATTCTTGTTAACAAGAACTTTGTTACTAATACCTTCATCGTAATTTTCTTGCTCTTATCCCAAAGAACGTGGGGTCGGTGCAACATGTCTTCTTTTTCCTTACTTCTCTGTTAGTCGTCATCTCATCTCTTCATGCCATATCATCTTTCACATAGGTAGTCCATCAATCTTTTCTTTGGTCTTCCCCTTAATCTTATTTTTTAAATATTAACCGTGGAATTTCTTGCCGACTCTTCTCCATATATTGAAACCTAGCTTCTGACGTTTCAAAGTGCTCATGTAGGTTTAAGTGAAATATTTTTTTTTTTATTTGAATATATTATCTATCCACATTCATACTCAAAACTTTCCTCACGACATTTTTCTCATTCCTCCGTATCACGTGCTCATACCCTTTTTAGTTACTATACTCTATGCTCATACCATGATAACTGATTTCTACTTTTCTCTACTTTGTTACAAATACTTTGTAAAGAAATACACATATCTTTCCTCCTTTCCTACTAAGCTCTTTCAAGTAGATAGTACTGACGATCGAATGTGTTTATGGAACGCCAGAATCGCTTAGCAAGCTGCGCTCCAGCGTTCCTTTGATGGATAAGACGTGGAAATAGATCGTGCAATGTGGTATATGGGCAGCCTTTTTAGTTACTATACTCTATGATGGGCAGTCTCAGTGAATATCGAAAGTTATGCGCAACAACTTGAAGCATTTCAATCGTAGCTTACAGAAAACTGAACCCAATTGTAATATAATATTCTATTCCAATTTGTTCTTTTTTTTTCAGTTTGATAAGAAATCTAAGTACGTAGCTTTTTTATCAGTAGGTAGCTGATAATCAGCCTATAATGTTCCCACTGCTGGGACACAGGCCTCCTCTCTGTGAGAGATGTTTTCCTTCACCGTTTTGAGAGTAATGGTGATGAAATCATTTACACAAGTAAAGCGCCTGTCTGGGTTCGAACCTACGACCTACAACTCGTAGGTCGCGGCCGTTACCACTGGGCCACCACTGGCCTCTATTGTACCTAATATTTGTGAAAACCCGATTATAACGGCCTTGAGAACGTAGGACAATAAAATTAAAGTCCCCTAATGTCAGTTACATCACGAATTCAATATTGATTTAAACCCATCATTGGAAAACCTTGTAGAATGACTCCAGTATGTTTCCTTTACGCATACAGTCAATGTTAATTTACGTAAACAAACAAGCTTAACTTACGTCAATTGCAGTATAAGGGAAATCCACTGTCCAAAGATCAAAGTTACAACCGTCAGAAACGGTCAAGCGATTACCGTGTTTATTTCAAGGGCACAAGGACTAAGGTGCGATGTAGTAACTTTACGATATAATGTAAATAAGTAGTAAGAAAAATTAAAGCGTAATTTGTGGAAAAGAAAAAAAATTGACGTAGGTAAGTATTTTCGGTCGGAATTCGCAATATTTGTCAGTAGTTGTAACCTTGGTAGTAATTTGTAGTACCGGCTTTTATTTTTAAACCTTGTTCACAAGGTTCGAATTTAGTTGATCTACTCGATATTCCGGGCCCGATATTTAGGGGATATGTTTTGTTACTAGCTTATTAGCTAGCTTATTAGGGACTCCCTTTCTCTTATAACAACATCCCGAGGGACAGGGATCGTGAATATCGCGTACGTAGTGTAACAAGGCTTTAAGTCGAAAGCAAAGGTCTGATCAAATTTTCAATCAAATTGAATTGCAAAATCAAAGTATTTTTTGTTGAACAACAAAAGTTGTTCAACTATAATAAATAGAACCGTGTGAAAGCAAAGTTTAAAAAATGCCTTTCACTAAAAGAAGGCTAATTTGGGTTAGTAAATTATTACATTCCATTATCCATACCTAATACAAGACGCAAAAGTTTACTCAAGTACAGTCCTTAGGGTAGCGGGATCGTCCGAAAGGGTTACCGCTGCCCTGGAACAGAAGGGACTAAGGAAGGAACACGGGTGGGTTTTAGTCAGTAAGAGTCTGACACTCCCTTCCGCTCCACCCAGAGCGGGAGGGGGTCATTTGATGATTTCCCATTCACAAAAAAAAAAAAAAAAACAGTCCTTATCTTTCAGAAAAGGTTTATATAATCTGACGAAAAGCTATAGACTATATTATTTGATAGAAGGAACTTCTTCATATTATGCCATTATGCACCCCACAATCATGACAAATAGATTCTCCTAAGCGATCGTCCCCGGTGAATACCTAACCAAGCCGGTAGTACCGACACATTCCTAGTATTACTAGATAACTTACATCGTACTGCACTGCAATTATCCAGTCAATTACCAGAACACCTGCCGCTCTTGACCTTTGCGGAAGTACACTCAACAAAAAGGTTGGTATGGAAACTGGCATTACTTTGCGGAAGTCTCTTTAAAAATAAAGTTCGGTAGCAAAATGCTGGCATTATTTGATTCTGTATTTTTTGAGTTCCAGATTTAAATATACCACATAATTTTAGTACATACTTAATTCCATGCACATCAAACATTCAGTGGGGCAATTTTCGTATTTAATTTTAAGATCGTTCACAGTCTGATCTCTGTCTCAATCTGACAAAAATACCTTCTATTTGCCTACATTTTTGACAAGTTTTTCACATTTATTTGTCGCCGAGATGAGACTGCGACTAGATTTTGACGTTTTAAATTACGAAAATTGGCCTTCTGATGCCAGCCTAACGATACTCGTTAGAATAGCTGGCTGAACTTGCTCAATGTTTATGTTTAAAAAGTACCGAAGTGCTAGTAGTTAGCTGCATTCGTATCATTTACGTTGAGTGTACATTCTAATAACATAATAGCTCAGTTGAGCTGATTATGGGTCTCACGGGGCTTCCTTACTTTACTGTCAAAGTGCCAAGTCATGAACACAATTCCGTGTTACACATGGGTTTCCATGTGCAATTGCATTAGCTATGCTTTTCAAGTTTTCATAGATAATAGAACTGATTTTCATAGAATATTCTTTTGAAAGTAACGCATATACGAAGGTCAATTTGGATTATTTCCTTACATTAGGGACTGCCTCCACGAGCGAGAGAATCGCGGCAATCTCGTCGTAATGATATCGCTGGGTGGAGACATGTACTAAGAGAGTGTACAGAAATACTTAGCACGACGATAATATCCCCCCCCCCCCCCCCCCTTATCTAAATGACTCCTTTCAAAATAATTATTTAGAGATATTTAGGGAGCAGTGGTGGCCCCGACTTACGAGTTGTGGGTCGTGACTTCGAACCCAGGCAGGCTGTTTACTTTGTGTAGGTAATTTAGTTAGTAGATACCATTTGTAACAGGACTAATTTATGCGAGGGTAGATTTTTATTAGTAAATAGTAAACAGTCCATGGATAAGCTTGTTACAGTCGAGTAATTATGTTGTGTCATTCTAAATCGTTTAAAAGTCACTGTCAGTTATAAAATCATTTTGACATTGAAGTGAATTGTCAGTTTAAGAAGTTGCCGACAGTCATCAGTCTTGAACGAGGCACCGGAGTGACAAGTTTAAGGTTAGTAAATAATATCAAAATGTACTGAACTATGCTGAATAATTTATAATAAACATTGTTATTGCGTTGATTTATTTGTTGTTTCAATTCTATGACTTCTGAGGTAAGTTTACACATTAGTTGTCTATGACATCCAGGTTAGTATGGGTAAGTGCATAACTAATTAACAGTTACAATGGCTTTTATTTTGACAGTTCAGGACATACAGGGTTGCAGGGACATCGACGCGCAAATTGTAACCATGGATTCAGTACATGAGTTTAGACCCCAAAGCGTCGAAATTTTTCGTCGGTCCCTACCACCCTGTATTTTTCGAACTTATGAAGTAATGGATTAGCAATGGCGCCAATTCCCTTGTTCACAAACTAAACAAAATTTAAGTTCAGTGCATCTTTTTCTTTCTATTTCATTAAGAAAAGGACAGAAGATAAATATTACTTTAGTCCTGTAATAGAAAGAAAAAGATGCACTGAACTTAAATTTAGTTTAGTTTGTGAACAAGGAAATCGTCGCCAATATCCTTCAAATGATTCAGATTGTGATTGATAGTGTGTTACGCAATTTTAGGGTGCAGGATTTCATAGACAACTAATAGGGCTGCAGCGTAGCTTTGCGGTTGCTAATACGTGTTAATCACCGCAACCCAGTTACGGGGTAATACCAATATTCTGAGGTTACCATATTACAATGTGACTTGGTTCATCTACTACTACTTATAATTATTAGTGACTAGCTGCGCCCCGCGGTTTCACCCACATAAGTTTCGATCCCGTGCGAATATCGGGTAAAAAAAATGTATCTTATAGTTAATCCTGGTTATAAACTATCTGTGTGCCATAATCCGTTCTGTAGTTTTAGCGTAAAAGAGTAACAAACATCGATCCATCCATACAAACTTTCTCGTTTATAATATTAGTAGGTATTACATTATTATGATGTAAATGTCCTTACAATGTTCATTTTTTAATAGGGTAGTTTCCTGGGTAAAAAAATAATGATTATATTTAGTCCGTCAGTTAGATTATCGAAAAATAATGGACACGTATTTTTTCTTTTGTCAATCAAACAAAAAATTACAAAAATAAAGCGCGTTAAAATTTGGGAGTAGGGGGTCGGGACGTAACTTGCTTGCAAAAGTGTCGCAAGCAAGTGACGTCACGCGGAACTTTAACGGGCGATATCTTCATCATTTTTTTATATAATTGACAAAAGAAAAAATACGGGTTCAATATTTTTTGATAATCTAACTGACGGACTAATTAAATTTATTTAGGAAAATAGCCTATTAGGTGCTTTTTAGACCGACATTCGACTGCCTCGTTGGTCTAGTTGTCGATTCCCGGGTCAGGCAAAGTGTTATTGGGTTTGTCCATCTGGAATTTCTCAGTAGCAGCCCGGAGGCTGGATGGATCATTCTCACTAGTTCCACCTATTTTGTAGAGAAGCTAACTTATCACAGTTTCGAAACATGACAATAGAAATAGTAAGAGTTAAAAGGGTGACCATGGAGTTTTTTGTCCGTTCTTCTCCACAGGTAGGTACCTACTATAGGCTTTGGAATGGGCAACTAGCTTCATCTTTTTGACTGATCGATCCTTGACAATTTAAAAGTGCCTGTTTAGTTGAAATAAATAGCTTGAGTTTTGAGTAGTTAATGCATACCTACGCAACTATCAAAACAAAGATTTTGTATAGACCGATTAATTATGATTCAGCATCGGTATATGTTTAATCAATTATATTATTAAAATTCTAAGAATAGAAGTATAAAACGAATAGAAAACAAACATAATGTGCGCAATTTATATCATTCTGGGGATTTCCATCTGTGAAGAGTAATTGGACAACCATTTTTGTTAGTTAAAACTAACAAAAACAGGGCTGATTTTTCACTGATTGCTTTATTCGAGGAATAATTTTGAATTTTTGACAGTTCTTCCATACAAAAACTGTCAAACGTCAATTTTATACCACGAATAAAAATCATCGGTCGATTGAAAAATTAGCCCTAAGTGAATGGTGTTCTGTTTTTGAGAAATAAATGTCTTAAGCCTATGTATAAACATACCGGTATCTAAACTTGATAAAACAAAAAATAAATTAATTTAATGAATAATTGTTGTGGGGTTGTGTATTTATTTGAAAAAGGTATCGGTTTAAAAAATCAGGGGGGTAATTTTGGTAATTTTAAGGACGATCACAGTCTGATCTCAGTCTCAATCTGTCAAAAAATACCTCTAATTTCCCTACAGTTTGCAGGTTTTTGACATTTGTTTGTCGCCGAGCTGAGACTGCGACTAGATTTTGAACGTTTTAAATTACGAGAATTGGCCTTCTGTTTTTGGTATGTAAACTTCACAGACCTGATTGGTGTTCGATCTCAAGATATTTTCTCAGCTCATACTTCGAGTAACAACATTACCAGCGGCCGTTGACAACCTAAAAAAGATAACTTAAATCTTTTTATTTTTATTTTTATCCTGTTCCCCATCACGTCTGCAGAGTTTCTTAGTTAATTTAATTTGCCACTGTTTATCTAATGTTAATGTGAGTATTATTTATATCTAAGTAGGTAGGTATAAAAAGGAATTTAAGTTACTTATAATCTTTGTTTACCATATTATTAAAATAATATCAAACGTTAATTTTCGTTTTCATCTTTGAATCAAAACCAAATAAATAAGTGGTGAAAGGACACCCTCCAGCAGAGCTAATTACGTAACACACTTTCAATCAAAATCTGAATGATTTTGAAGGATATTGCTAATCCATTGCTTCATATGTTCAAAAACATTGCCTGCTCAATAGCGTAAATAACGCAATGAATGTTGTTTTTTTTTTTGGCAAAGGCCTCCCCTTTTTCCTTCCAAACTAGGGCATGCAAAACCGGAAAGTCATCAAAACCGGTTTTGAACATCGTTTTTTTGGGACCAAAACCGAAAACCGGAGCTAGGTCCGGTTTTAGCAAAAAAAATCGAATGTAGTATAATTTAAAAAGAAACACCATTTTTTTTAAATACCCACTAAGTCTACAAATAAAACAAATTGTATGATACATTTCTTTTTAATCCAAACCATAATAATTGTACAGATAACAATGAACTTATAATACTATAAAGATTAATTAACTGAGATCAAATCAACAACAAGTAAGTTTTTGGTATCTTTGGTACCTATTAAGTCTGCTATCAAAAATAATATATTTTTGATAGCAGACTTAATAGGTACGGGTGCGGGGGTAGTGGAGGGAGGCGTGTAAGTGGGTGGATGCAGGCTGTGTTCGGTTCGGATACATTTGATGCCTCAAAATTAATTATTTTTTGAGTGTTCGAAAAAAATGTTGATAAAAATCAAAATGTTAATTGTTACTCAATAATGGAAAAACCGGATCTGAGCTCCGGTTTTGGCTCTCAAAACCGGTTTTCAAAAGTCGTTAAATTTTGGCCGATTTCCGGTTTTGCGCAAAACCGGAAAACCGGTTTTGCATGCCCTATTCCAAACCTCCCTGTCTTGAACGATCTCTGGCCATGTTGGCCCTGCGAACCTCGTTAGATCGTCACACCACCTTCGCCGTCGTCTACCTCGACGGCGATGTCTTCCTTCAGGCGTCCAGTGAGTGACGATCTTTGCCCGAATGTTGTTGAACTCTCAAAATTAAAGCCATTGGTACGCACTTACCCCGCAGTTTTCACGTCTCAACCAACCATCATCATTGGACCATCGCACAAATGATTTTTGATTTGGAGTCAGAAAAGCTACTAGCGGTCATGGCCCGAGCGGCGATGGCTGACGACGAGTCCACAATTCCGCCCACATCTCCCGGCTGGAGCGAGCAGCTTCTCGCATCGTCCCCGGGGGACCAACACGACGGCCCGTACAGGGAAGAGGCGGTGGAGGGACTGTCCGATGGATCCATCACCGACTAACCCCCCCGCCCCTCCATCGACATTGCCCACACTCAACATCATCCAAGCTAACCTCCAGCATAGCCAGACTGCCACGGCTAGCTTACGCAGGGCGCTAGAGGTTAACCCCCAAACCGTCGCACTGATCCAGGAGCCGTGGATCAGAAACAATAGAGTATGCGGCCTCAGTAACATCGGAGGTAAGGTAATCCTTAACACACAGAGCTCAGACAAACCCAGATCCTGTGTGTATACACCCAAAGACATCCCTACCACACTGCTCACCCAATTCTGTTCCAGAGACTTGACAGCTGTCAGGCTCCGGACCGAGGATGACCTCCCTGACGTAGTACTAGCCTCGGTGTACATGCCGGGCGAGGACACAAACTGCCCGCCGCAAGAAATGGCCGATCTAGTGCAGCATTGCGAGGTCACTGGCCTGGACCTGATCATCTGCACCGACTCCAATGCCCATCACCCGCTCTGGGGCAGCGACACATCAAACCCCAGAGGAGAGGTACTATCCACCTATCTATTCACTACTAACCTTAAATATTAAGGTTAGTAGTGAAGTGAAGTTAACCGAGGCTCCGAACCCACTTGGGTCACGGTCCGAGGACAAACGATCATAGACCTAACACTTGCTACAGAAAACGCGAAAAACCTCATCACAAATTGGCACGTGTCGGGCGAACCTTCTTGCTCGGACCACAGAAGGATCCGCTTCACACTAACCACCAACACTAAGAAACCCGCACCGAGAAGAAATCCGCGGCGCACCGATGTGCCCGGGTACAAGCGCCTCCTGGCCGCCCTTCTAGCTAGACACCTATCACAAATAACGATAAGAGAACCAGCACAGCTGGAATACACTGTGACAAAGCTATCAGAATACCTTACCGAAGCTTACCACGCATGTTGTAAACTAAGGACGCCACGAGCCAACAGCGAGAGAAATCCCTGGTGGAATGCCGAACTTGGTAAACTCAGACATGCTTTACGGAAACAATTCAACAGAGCCAAAAACACCAGACTCCCGGAAGACTGGGAGATATACACAGAAACCCGATACACTTACAAAAAACAAATCAGAACCGCCAGAAGGACAGCATGGCGGAAATTCTGCGAATCCATAGAAACCAATAATGAAGCCGCAAGGGTAAAGAAGATCCTATCAACCGACCAGGACCGAACCCTCGGCACACTGAAAAAACCCGACGACACATACACACTAACGGACCACGAGACCAGCAAGGTCCTTCTGGAAACCCACTTCCCAGACTGCAAACTCCTAGAGGACAGGACCTGGGAGGACGTACCGGATTGGACCCCAACGGAACGGGACTGGACCTGTGCCCACAGGCTAGTAACGGAGGACCGGTTAAAATGGGCTATCAACACCTTCAAGCCATACAAGTCCGCGGGATTGGATGGCATTTTCCCAGCCCTACTACAATGGGGGCTCGACTACATTACACCATGCCTGATGGAGATCTACCAGGCCTGCATAGCACTCAGATATATACCCCTGGCCTGGCGCGAAGTGAAAGTCATCTTCATACCCAAGCCAGGCAAAGCCGACTACACGCAACCCAAGGCGTACAGACCCATAAGCCTCACATCCTTTCTACTAAAGACCCTGGAGAGACTATGTGATCGCCACATCCGAGACGGTCCCCTTAGGGCAAAACCACTCCACAAACAACAGCATGCGTACTCCACAGGCAAATCCACAGAATCCGCGCTGCACAGCGTGGTATCCAAGATTGAATGCGCAGTGGACCACAAATGCTCAGCACTAGCCGCCTTCATCGATATCGAAGGCGCCTTTGACAAAACCACATTCAAAAGTATCAGCACAGCCTTAGACAGACACGGTATAGATCCGTCTCTGAGCGGCTGGATTACCAACATGCTCGAACAGAGAGCTGTACAAGTGACCGTAAACGACACCACAAGGGCCATTGTGGCAAAGGGCTGCCCACAAGGGGGCGTCCTTTCGCCGCTTCTATGGAATCTGGTAGTAGACAGCCTGATAAAGGCACTTAACGATAAAGGCTACTTTACCGTAGGCTACGCCGATGATCTAACCATAATAATAAATGGCACACACGAAAACACCCTGTGCAACCTAATGCACCAGGCACTGAAAATAGTAGAGAACTGGTGTAGTACACACCAACTATCAGTGAACCCAACAAAAACCGAACTGATCCTCTTTACAAAAAAGAGGAAACTTGCTACACTACAACTTCCACGATTCTTTGGAACTACCCTAAGCCTATCAACTGAAACCAAATATCTGGGCATATTTTTGGACAAACAGCTGAAATGGGCAAAACACATCAATCACATCACCACAAAGGCCAGCATTTCCCTGTGGCAATGCAAGAAAATGCTTGGGAAAAACTGGGGGATTAGCCCCAAGACTACCTACTGGCTTTACACCACAGTTATCCGACCAATTATCACATACGGCTCACTAGTCTGGTGGCCCAGAACAGACCTGAGCACAGCCCAAAGAGATCTCGAAAAGCTGCAGCGTTTTGCTTGTGTGGCAATCACTGGCAGCATGAGAACTGCACCCACCGCTGCCCTACAGGCCATGCTCGGACTGCCTCCCCTACACCTCATCGTGCGGGAGGAGGCGACCCTGTCTGCCTTCAGACTCCATATATCAGGAATCCTGAGTAAAGACTCGAGGATCAAGCACATACGCCTAAAGGACGAGGCGATCAAACGGCAGCCAATGATGGCATCACCCTGCGACAAAGCCCCAAAGCAATACTGCTTCCAAAAGCACTACAACATAGTGCTTAAAGAGGAGCAGTGTGGCTACTCAGGCCCGGGAGAGCTGAGAGTTTACACGGATGGATCAAAGACCGACTGCGGAACTGGAGTCGGAGTCTTCTCACACGACCTCAACATAAACATATCCAGCCCGCTAGGAATGCTCAACACGGTCTACCAAGCAGAGTGTGTGGGTATAATACAAGCGGCCCATGCCATAGCAGCCAGGAGAGTTACGGACACTCATGTTCGTATACTCTCTGACAGCGCCTCAGTCCTCCAATCCCTAAAGAAGGGATGCATCACATCAAATCTTATACTAGAATGTCACAAGGCGCTTGAACAGGTAACTGTATCTAACCGCAACACAGTGACACTACAATGGATAAAAGGACACAGTGGGTCACTAGGTAACGACGCGGCTGACGAGCTGGCCAGAAGGGCATCCAGCACGCCAGTCTATGGGCCGGAACCAGTCGTACCCATCCCCTTCAATCAACTACGCAGGTGGCTACAGAAGCACACCCACGCACAAGCAGAGAACTGGTGGTCCTCGGCACCGGGCTGCAGGCAGTCCAAGGAAGCTATGCCATCACTAGATGGCAAGCTAACCAAAAAATTACTACGCCTAGACAGGAAAGGCCTGCGCCTGATGACGGGGACCATCACGGGACACTGCTCACTAAACAAACATTTCCACACGATAGGCATAACGGACAGCCCCCTGTGCAGAGCTTGCATGGAGGCTGATGAAACCGTCGCGCATGTGCTCTTTGAGTGCACAGGCGTCACCCAGATCAGATCGCAAACCCTCGGGACACCCAGATCGTACACAGATGTTCTCAACAGACCAGGAGACTTAATAAGCTTCTGGAGGGAGGTGGGCTGGTTGGAATAACCACCGACGGCCGCCATGGCCCACGCACAATGGTCCACTTGCAGGACTAAGTGCGGAAACCAAACCCGTAACATAGAACATAGCTACTAGCGAAGAATTAAATGAGCACAGACAATTTCTTGAATAAAGTTCCATAATGAATTACTAATAACGGAACGAGATTTTCCCAGAAAACCTTGATTTCCCATAAGAAAAGAAGGTTCAATATTTAAACAACGAATGCTCTCTCTTTGCCTTTAATCTGTTTTAGAATCATTTATCGCAGTTAATGATGGAAATCCTGGCAGATAAAAACACACCAGGAATCAGGAGTAGGGAGAAGAATTACATTGTGGTGTCATTCATTCTTAGGTGGAGCCTCAAACTAATCTTAATGTTCTTAAGCCGGGTCCAGACGAGTGTAACGTGTAATGTAATCCACCGTGTAATGTAACACGAATTCTACGTGTGGACGGCACTACGAGCATTACATGTAACGCTCGCGCGGCGCTCGGGGTTGATCCATCGGCTGTCGGTTTTTCGCGCGAACACAAAGACGCTCGCAGTGCTCGTTTGGACGGCGTTCGTGACGGTTGTGTCGTATGTACGTTCATGATGTGGAGTGACGAACAATCGCTTGAACTTATTAGTTTGTATCAAGAAAAACCTGTTATTTGGGATCCAAAAAACCCGCAATACTTTTATACAAATTAGTTTTCCACCATCGACGCTTCCGACTTTTGCGGTCTTCAGTTAGTAAATACATGAAAATAAAAGCCGCACCAGCTATCACGACCTTCCTATTCGGCATGTTCGTAGCAACTGAGTGGAAACAGCTTTTGAAATATTTTCGCGTTCACAATTCGCTTTGAGTTCGTGTGCCGTCCACACTGTTGATGCTAAATTACACGTAATCTTACATTACACGTTACACTCGTCTGGACCCGGCTTTAGATGATACGTAGTTGTCATTTGCCCGTAACTTCGGGCGGAACTACGGATTTCGTGATTAAGGTGTAGACATCCAGTTTCGTCTCCTGAAGTCCGCTTCAGGAGACGAAACTGGAGGTCTACGCGTAAAAATCAACGCTTGCAACGTTCAAGTATTCCGACACTTGAACGTTGCAAGCGTTGATTTTTTTAATATTAGTGCCGATAAATACTGAAATAAATGCGAAGTACGAATTATGATTATGAAACCGACAAAAAATTAGGGTGGTATATAGCAGAGAAGAAACCAAATAAGAAAAGAAATTAGCTGTTCCATACATTTTCACCGCGTAGGTATTGTACTTTTTTATGGAACAGCTAATTTTTTTTTTGATAACTGGCGTTAATTTTCTCTAGAATCATGAGTTGAATTCATGGTTTCAGTTTGTGCGTCGATGTCACTGCCACATACATACATATATGTAGGTAGGTTAGGCATACTAAATGGATATCAAACCAGCTCCTCGGCGGTTTCAAAGACGTACACAAGACTTTCTGAAGTCAATCTAGGACAGAGTAATTTCGCAAAAAAGCAGTTATTGTATCTAATGATAACTAACAGTAAAGACCAACGTCAATGTTTTTTGCAGAAATTCTGTAGGTCATAGGTACAGTTCATTAGGTCACTGGTCACTCACTAGCACAGCCGATCGATTCTGTAAAAATCTCACCGTGAAAAGTTAGGTGAAGTGAGCTGTCAATAGTGTCAATCCCTAGCATTAGTTGGAATGATAGCTCATTCCACGCTCACTTCACCTAAGTTTTCACGGTGAGGTGTTTACAGAATCGCACTGCAGGGCACTTTATCCTCACTAGTCACTGCTGACGTAGTGGCGGCAGGTAGGATCAATAGCAGGTAGATTCTTTTTGTTAATAGTTTTTTTTGTTTTCTTTGATCATTTAAATAGGTAGGTACTCACCATCGTCTGCCTAGCCTTTTCCCAACTATATTGGGGTCGGCTTCCAGTCTAACCGGATGCAGCTGAATACCAGTATTTTACATGGAGCGAATACCTATCTGACCTCCACAACTCAGTTATTGGGTAATACGATACCACTTGGTAATAATATTTATTTTTATTTTTCTAAGTATATGGTACATTGAGATCTTAAATTAAACATTGATTCACAAATACGACCATTGCTGGTGTAGAAAAATGAAATAAGCTAAGTGCATGCAAATCGTAGACATTACAATAAAAGGTAAATTAAATAAATATAATTGTTTTGAATTTAATTTGATACAATAATATTGATTTGGATTAATTGAATAGGATTAATTGTAATGTCAAAATAAGAGTAAGAGTAAAGTAAGACTGGTTGTCAGACTTTCGGGCTTCTGACGACCCGTAACGACTGTCAAAGATCCACGAATGACAGCCGTGCTTTCCGAGACACGGAGGGTCTTGGTATGTAAAGATGGTCACCCATCTACGGACCAACCGCGGTAAGTGTAGCTTAACCTGATCGATCGAACCGTGCGGCTGTTATTTCTTAGCCACAAGCCCCTCCCATTTAGATAGGTACTCTGTTAAATAATTATTGGCACCGCGGATAGGTAGCGAGTCCCCCGCCCTTTCCTTTTTCCTACTAACCTCCTATACAAATCTTGTGAAGTATTAACAGTTAGACAGCTATTTATTATGGGCATTGTATTAAAACAACACAAAGCTCTACCCTACAGCACTAGTTATACTAATAAAAGGCGTAAAGATATAGTTTGTCCACAAAATTCTACAAAACATGCTTTTATAGCCAAATTTTATCAGTACCTCGGACCTCTCCTATATAATAGACTAAACTCAAAAGCAAACATTTATTCTCTGAACTATACAAATTGTAAGAGAATCCTCAAGGAGGCTCTCCAAAGTATGTCTTACGAAGAAACAGAGAATTTACTAACTGTGTTAAAGTAATTATAGGTATACAAATATTGTAATTATCAAATTTAGAAACTAGGAGTTATGCTACTCAACATAATTATAATTATTTTTCTATTGTCAACTTTTGATTATTTATTATTTTTTTAAAGACTATTTTAGCTCTTCACGCCTGAAACACAGGATTACCTAGTTCAGGCACGTAAGTCTTAGGAATATAATTTACATTTAAGCAAAACTGTACTAATTTTCATGCCTTACAATTTTTTGAATAAATATATTATTATTATTATTATTATATTATTGTACTTGTACTGTATCCATGTTAGGACTACGCGGAGCCTCAGCGGAGCCTATGGGGACCCTACGCGAAGCCTAAGGAGAGTCACGAGGCGCCAACGAGGCTGAACTGTAACATTCAAATTTAAAAGAAAAATGTTCCTACCATGACTTGCAAAAGCTATGAATATTGATTTTTTTTACATTCTGAAACATCACGTTATGTTAATATAAACTTGTTTAAGTTAATGTGGAATAAGTTCGCATAATGTGCAGCCACAAAACCCGGATATCCAAATTCTTCATTGCCAATGTTTGCTTTCCCTAAAATGGACGAGCAATTTACACAAACAAACTATGACGCTATAATATGAACAACGATTTTTCATTAAATATGTACATGGTAATTTTCGAATCATGTTAAAGACGTTTAACGTAATTTTTATTCTCGCATTTCTCGCTATAACTTAAAATTAATAATTATCTAATTTACTAAAATGTATTTTATGCAAATACTTAAAAACAATATCATTTATGCTTAAATGATTTCTTATATTTCGTATGTCAAAATGTCAGTTTGTTTAAATTAGTTTATTCATTTAAAACGCTCATTTTATAAGAACAACTTACAGGTAAAATCTACTTACTGTTGCAGATAATAACGAAGGAATTAAAGCATGACCTAGAAACATTGATTTTATCCGTACTTACTTATACATAGAGTGATACCTAACTACGAGTACCTACCTACTATGTGAAGCAAACCGCAACTTGGCATTAGAGAAGGTTAACTGTGCATTAAAAAAAAAGCACGACCGTAGACAGCGGGTTTCCCCAAGTCTTGTGTTGTTGTTCATTAGTCTATGGAAAATTTTCAAGATCATTGTCAGTTTATCGCGAACACAGTATTGACGCATTCACACCTTTAGCAGACAAGTATAACTATTTTTAAACGCCTGTTTCATTTAAAATTTTACAAAAGATTAAAATAGAATGTTCTAGCGTACTGGGATTAATGTGTAATTTGCCTGGTACTTATTTGTAAGGTTTTTTGTAGTGTAGGTATGTGGTTATTATGACTATTATTTAAGTGCGTGTTTGCGTCAGATTTTTTTCATTACTTACAAGGTTTTTTTCAATTATTCCTTTATGACAAACCGTTTCAGATAAGTACTTAAATATTTTGAAATTACATTATGATGTAACGTTACTATGGACTTGCCGTTGCCAAACCGTGAGAATTACACTCAAAATGAAGTGCAAATTCTTGGAAGAAGGCATCCTGCATTTTCGGCAATAAGCGTGCAAGAATACCAACTTCTTGCACGCTTATTGCCGAAAATACAGAAGTTCAAAACAAAACACTATCGAATTGCAGGCTCTGCTGATGCTAAAGTGCCATATCTATGTCAATCTATGATATCTACATAGGAGTATCTGCCGTGTCGTAAGCAAAAGCGACACATCTGTGAAAATTAAGAAAAAAATATCATTAAGTCATTTTAAGGCGATTTACTTTGTGTAAATAATTTCATCACCACTGCCCTCAAAACGATGAAGGAAAACATCATGAGAAAACTGGCATGTCCTAGAACCAAATATTCGAAGGCATGTGACATCTACCAACCCGCACTGGGCCCACGCAGTGGATTATAAGCCCACTCCCTCTCGAAGAGAGGAAGCCTGTGTCCCAGCAGTGGGAACATTATAGGCTGATTATGTTATGTTATGTTTAAGTAATTTTAAAACTCTGAAAGATATATACAAAGTGGTACTAAACATTTTTCTTAGAATAAACGACATTAACGAGTCAATTATAATAGAATAATTTTCCAAGCAATTTTCTCAGCTGTAGGTAAGTAAAGATGTTCCGGACTTTGTTCTTGTTAAATAAAGGCATTTACAGAATAATACATATTTACGGCGAAGGAAGGTTTTATGTGAGAACACAGAGGGCCTTGTTCTATACCTAGGTACCTACTTGCTTTGTTTGTCATCACATCCTTCATGATAAATACACTTTTAATTATTTTTTGTGCGAAATCTGACTCCATTTCTTTGTATGTAGATTAATCGAATGAATAATGACTGTTTCTTCTAATTGTCTCTGCTGAATAAAAAACGACCTTTCTTATTCTCAAGAGAATCAATCATTAAGTCTTCCCCATTATATTGACAATGGCACGATCACTCACGCACACAATGTATATATGTACATGTTATTAATGTGAGGAAGGTCGTCTTTACATGTTAAATCATGCTGAATTTTGTTTTGCGAGTTTTTTCGCTTGTCACACCCAACACGTTCCATTATTAAACTCAATTGATAAACATTATTATTCGTAAAGTGTACTGAGACCGGAATACAGGAAGTTGGCAACACCAATCGTGTCTACATGTCAAAACATTAAATGCTGCAAAAGAGCAAACCACTTTTAACCTTATTCAGGAACAAACAAGGTTGAAATTCAAACGGACAGTTGTTTGGCGAAAATTCTTGCGAGGCGAATGGTGTAATTTGGTTTATTGAAGACGCGTAAGGTAATGAATAAATCACATGAGTTGACTTTTTTTTCGGAGTAGGTGCCCATATTTATAAAATTATAATTCCCTGAACTGAGGCTACACAGATATTGGCGCCGATTGCCTTGTTCGCAAACTAAACTAAATTTAAGTTCAGTGCATCTTTTTCTTTCTATTTCATTAAGAAAAGGGCAGAAGATAAATATTAGTTTAGTCCTGTCAAATTAAGATACTCCATAGACAGTTTAGACGTGATTAAAAACATGGCTACTAAAAATACGTCGATTTACGTCAGGCGCTGACTAATTTGACAGGACTAAACTAATATTACCTTCTGTCCTTTTCGTAATGAAATGGAAAAAATAAGATGCACTAAACTTAAATTTAGTTTAGTTTGTGAACAAAGGAATTGTAACTTGGTTTGTTATCATTGAAAAACTATTTTTGATAAAGTAAAGACTAGATCATACCAATGTCAGATGGCAATTGGGTTAAGAGAACCACCGATTGGGTCCCACTAAACGCATGACGCCATCGCGGCAGGCCGAGACGAAGATGGTGGGACGAGCTTTACTCCTACCGGAAGGTCGGAGCAGAGGAAGCAGGCTAGCAAAAGACAAAATTGTGTGGAAAAGGGAGATGGAGAGCTTTGTCCTGCAATGGGAAAATACAGGGGGTCTACTCCGAAGTAGTATCGGCCGAATGTTCGGCCGTTTCCTGCTACGAAGTTATTATTTGGTTCGGTCGGTCCCGATCCTACACTCCTACACTCTTACGAATATTGACTATGGTCCCGACTCAACGGAGCCGATCTGAACTTTTTTCGCATTTTGCAATAATATTCGGTTCGGCCATGTGTTGGTCCGATCGGAACATTCGCACTTTGCACTTCGGAGAGACCCCCTGGCTAGTTAGTTAGATTATACCTACTCATCTCCAAAAAGTCGTTGCGCACAATCCACACAATCAAAACGATAGGTATCTTACTAATAGCAAAATCAATATTAATAAAATGATCGTTAAATAAAAGCAATCCAATGTTTAGGAAGTGTGATAATATCAACTTAGCCATTTGGTGAATTCATAATGTGAATCATGTGACATGTGCAAAGAAGGAAAATCGCACGCGTGTTGTGGAACCTCGAGGTCATAAGCTGCAAACGAGATTAAATAATAAGAATAGGTATAATTAAGTAGTTATGTAGATAGATAGGTAGTATTTCAATTGAAAACAAGAACTTCATGGCAAGCCAGTCTTTATACTGGTTGAATGAAAGGCATATATCTGCCTATCTATGTGCTCAAACACACAAGCAACACGCGTCGACGAGTGTCGTCGGCGGGCGTCGACGGCTGCAGTTGCCTCTGCCGGCGCGACGCTTCTCTCTCTGTTGACGCGTGTTGTTCGTGTGTATGCACACTAACAACCTATACTTTGCTTTGATTCCAAATTTTGGTGTTATAAAAGCTACGCCATAACACGGTTACGGCGTAGGCATTTCAGTAGCAATATTTTCAAAATAATTGTTCCTGCTTATTTATTAATACAATGTTATTCCAAATAGTTTCAATTATACGTGATATTTACACACATTAGAATGATATAGAAATAATTTGAGTACTGTTGTTCCCACTCAAGAGGAAGTGAAGTCCGTCTGGCGAATTTGGTGTGCATAGTAATAAAAAGATTACTTTGTCGGTTGTCGAAGTTTATCATTGTCAACGTTTATTTAATCTATTTTATTCAATCACAGGGAACCTTCATCTTGATGGAGTTTTTTCGATTTCGGTATTAAGGAAGCTTATGAACTCAATAACTTAAAAATAAAATCCATTTTGAGAAAACATGTGCCTGCATTCATAATTCTTCTTGTATAATACCTACATATAGAATTTTGTTTATGTAGGTACTACTTAGTTATCGCCGTAGTGCCATCCCATCGGACAATAAGAGTGAAGTAAGAGAGAGTGCGCCTGTGTCTGCGCACACACTTCTGCACTATAATATATCCCGCACTGAAGGCTGATCTCCGCTGAGATTGGTCTCCATAGTTGGCTGAAATTCGGTCTGGAAGACTTTATTTATTTACTAATTACCGTACCTATCTGTAAGTAATTAGGTAGACCGGTATGCAATGCGCGATTATGCATTAAAATTATTTATTGTGATAAAGTTCATTAACTTAATTAGTTACTCTATTGTTACCGGTAGCGCGTGAATAATTAACATTTTATTATAATTTGCAGGCTGCCTAAGTACCTACTTACCTTCTCTGGTATTTTATTAAAATAATATCACGTGGGAGAAAACGTTTGCAAATGCAAATTTCAACAATATTTAATTTCCCATAATCTTTTGTGTACAAAACAAATAAGATTTAAACGGCTCTCTAAAAGTACCTTCTCACATTAAAAGGTGATGAGTGATGACTGATAAAAGGACGTCTGTCCGAACCATAAGCGATCGTCACACGAATACGTGATCGTTGCGTTCAAGTTACTACATATTTGTTTGGTGAACCGGAACGCGTGGTCGCGCCGACAGAGGGCGCCTTCCAGTTTTTCCAAACAAAAATGTGACATATGAACGCAAAGATCGCGTATTCGCGCGACGATCGCTTTTGTTTAGGACGCAGAGTATGTCATAATCATAAGTCATTTGTTTAACATAGTAGATACAAGGTTATACACTGCCGAGCAATGAAAAAGTTCCACCCACAAAATGCCGACAAACACCTTAATATCTCCTAAAACATAGAACCTAGCTCCCTAGCTCCAATATTTACGTTTTTAGTTGGTAATATTCTGATGCGCTGTTAAATGTAATTCAATATTGCAGACGGCGTCATTAAGCTAGCCTTTCCCGTTTAGGAGTAATTTGGTGCTATGTCACTGGAACATTTTCATTGCTCGCGAGTGTATTAATAAAGAGTGCGCTATGTTATACCAGAGGCGTACAAGTGTTTGTAACTAATTAATCGAGCCAGTCGAGAACAATCCCAACGGCAGGAAAGATTTAAAACACACTTGTTGGGCTTGTTTAATTTAAAACATAGATTTAAACGGCATAAAAGTGCTAAAGTCTACTGCTGCATCGTATGTGAACTTGACTTTTTAAAGTTGTGCAATTTAATTCATGATCTGTTTACATAGGTTTTAGCAATGATCTTGACCCTTAGGTACTTGTGCATGATGCGGACGGAAGTAGTAAAGTAATTAGTGGCCACAAACTACCGACAAAAAATACGATCGATAAATGTGTTTTATTTCCTACCTTGTAATATGATCTGCAAGGCAAACTACATTACCTAGGTATATCAAAAATACTTGTTTTATGCTCTAAAATTTCACTTAAAATATACCTAGGTATAAGTATTTAATTATTGTAAAATGAGAAAGTTATACCTAAGTGAATCAAGTTTACTACGTACCTACTCTACAGAAGCCAGCTGCACATGAAACTACTACTGATTTTTTCAAACAAAATAAATACCTAGCGTATAAACTGGCACGAAATAAACCACTCTTGATTATAAGATTATAGACAATAATTCAACACACACTTTATGGTACCAAATAATCACAAATTAAAGTTTTTTTTTATATACCTACTTACGTTGCCCCACACTAGGAATTACTCCTGTATCGTGGTTTAGTTTATTGTTGTAAAATACTAAAACGAAAAAAAAGTCCCACGGCTGGAATGTTGATTGTTATTAATAATAATTTTAATGGTGTAGGTAATTATTCAAAATGCGTACCTAATATAGAATACGTGGTTTCAATTAATGTGATAACCCGTGATAACATTGCATTTGATTTGATTAACGACGGTGCGACGCGATCCTGCTCCCTAATTGCGTAACACACTATCAATATCAATCTGAATCATTTTGAAGGATATTGCTAATCCGTTGCTTCATATGTTCGAAAAATGTGTCGGCTCAACAACGTAAATAACACAATGAATGTTGTTGAACTGTCAAAATGGAACCCATCGCTACTGGTGGGTACTGTGTACCCCGCGCTGGTAAAACAATTGCCATGAAGTTTTAATAGAAATTGTTTCGCGCCGCGCCTGTCTGTCATAAAGCCTCCCCTTTATGAGATGCTAAATAAAAAAACACAAACATGCATGATAAGCTAGACGACCAAACAAGTTAATTCATTTTCCTTCTCCAAATACATAATGTATGATACACGTTATACGCGTCGAAAAGATTAGCAGGCGTAAGCCGACAGGAAAGAAATGAGATTCTGCCATCAAAAAAGGCGTAATATCATGACAAACAATATGTAAGGATTATTTCTTGCCTAATTGTGCAATAATTACGGCTTGGTATTGGGTTCCTGTTATAATAAGGAACTGTCCTTATTCGGAAAAAGGACTTCTTGCAGATCAAGTTAATTAGACATAGACCCATGTCTAATTAACTTGATCTGCAAGAAGTCCGTGGCGATATATGCACATAGGTATTTGATTGATTTTAACGGTACAAAGAATTCCAAGTTATTCCCTATGACTGGTAGAATCACCCACAGGCAGGGCTTGAAATGTCGGTATTTTTGGGAACGGATACTATGAGGCCTTCGTGTGATATCGGTACCAAAGTATTAGGTAGGTATCTACCTGTACTATTAGTTCCGGTGCGATACTGTACCAGTACCCAAATCGGTACCAAACAAATATATCCGTAAGTTAGACTGAGAAAACAGATATAGTAGTTAACAAAAGGATACTTAGATAAAAGGCATTAGAAAAATAGCTTCTAGGTTGCCAACCGTAAGTACAAGATTCTTGAGTACAAATATGAGATTGGCGGTTCGTGCTAGGTGCCTAAATTTAGTACCGGTACTTGTTTGGTGGAATACCGGTACCCAGGACAGTACTGAAATGGCAAGAACCGCTAAGCACCGATACAGAACCTGTTATAGTACCTCATACAGGTTCCAAGCCCTGCACACAGGTATGGCCAGACTATAAATAAGTGAAGTGGTAAATATTATGTAAATGGAATGAAGTGGTAGGTGTGCGTTACATGCAGACTCGAATACAAAAATATCACGTCATGATTTAAATACTAGAATCGACAGAATTCTAGTATTTAAATATTGTCCTTGAGCTTTACCCGACGGCCGGAAGTTTTGTAGACATTATTGTACAACCGGGCAGTGTGATCTGATCGAGGAGCAGTGGTAACGACTGCAACTTACGAATTGTAATAGGTTCGAACCCAGGCGCTTTACTTTTGTTTATAAATTATTTCATCACCACTGCTCTCAAAACGGTGAAGGAAAACATCGTGAGGAAACCGGCCTTCCTACAGCCAAAAATTTGAAGACATGTGTCATCTACCAACCCGCACTGGGCCCGCGCGGTAGATTACAGCCCACTCCCTTTCGAAGACTTGTGTCACCTAGGTGGGAACATTATGTGTAGTCTGATCGATATCAGGATAAAAGTATCGATCTGTGTGCAAGAGAAATTCTTCTCTTATATCGACACTACTAGGTACAATTACTATTTAAGAAAAGCTCTTGCAACGATCAAAGTAACGGGTGTTAAAAGACGATTAATGAAGCCGAGAGTCACTTATGCTCCCCATTATTGTTTTTTTTTTTTTGTACTGGAGTACCTATACCTTCTGGTTACGGAGAAGTTGGAGGTAAAAGTTCCAACGTTTTGTTCTTTTTTTTTCACAAATACCCAATACGGCGCAGCGAGCGTCGCGTCGTGAGAATGCGTTCCTGACAGTCAGTGCGACAGTTCTAGTAGCTACACTAGCTAGTACAGATCAAATTCGCAAAACAATATATACGTTTTTATGAAACTGACAGGTGTCAAGAACTCATTCTCTCGTCGGCCCCAATGTGCATAGTTAACGGCTATGTGATGGATCTTGTTACAACCTGTAGGTATACTTTCAGCCAGTCATATCAAAATGGTAATAAGCTGACTATTTGAGACACACCGAACGTTTATCGTCGTCGTATACATATCGTATAGAGAGTTGTCCAAAATTACATAGCCAAAGAAATAGCTGTTTTGCGGTGTGCTCATCAACAACTTTTTAATGATTGAACCATAATTATGATCAACATTGATGGAATAATACTTTTTTTTTTATAATGAACAACTATCGATTTCTCAAATATGACGACAACATTGATTCACGAACAAAACTGGTCCTCATAAATTATTATCGTAATATTTGAAAGTTTGTTTTGAATATTTTGAATGCAACAACATTGAAGGACTTTTTGGGTCAGCCATTGTGCTACAGCCAATCGGAACGCGCAGAAGTATTGTGACGCACTCACGATCATCCAATGAGAGACGTTTTTGCCCTCCCGCGCGCGCATACGACTTTTATGTGCCATTGGGGCAACGTTCTTTTGTCAGATATGCATTTGTTTTGTCTGTCTACTAAGATAATATAATGTTCACAGTTATTTTACTTCTGACAGCAGCAACGACAATAAAGATCAGCGATTTTGACAGACTTGTCAGTGACATTAACCCAACACCGACCTTATTGAAATGAGAATAAAGATCACTGTGACTTTGACAGTGATGCAAAATTAGAGATAAAATAACTGTAAACGTTGCCTCGAGAAATAACGTGTCTTTGACGCAATTGGGGCCACAAAGAAGTATTTAGCTTTAACCCTTCATAATATAAGAATACCTCACGCCTCAGCCGCCGCGGGAGACGCTCCGGGCGTCGGGAGCCGCGTGACGACTCCCGGCCACCGTAGGCGCGGGCCTGCGGGCGGTGAGTAATGGGTAGCTCACCGTCCGATCAGGACCAGGCCCGTGCCGGACGGCGCGTTGTGTTCCACGCGCGCCTCAAAGAGATGTCAGCAGAGGACGGGGCCCCATAGGGCCGAAGCCTGCCAGGCGGCGGGATCGTCCGAAAGGGTTACCGCTGCCCTGGAACAGAAAGGGCTAAGGACGGAACACGGGTGGGTTTTAGTCAGTAAGAGTCTGACACTCCCTTCCGCTCCACCCAGAGCGGGAGGGGTCATTTGATGATTTCCCATCCACAAAAAAAAACCCCTTCATATAGGTACGTAGATCCACGCGAGACAATGGTTTTTTAATTGTGTCTGTAATTACGGCATTCAACGGGTTAAATGGGTGTCCATGGAGTTTCTTGTCCGTTCTTCTCCATAGGAACCTACTACGCTTTGCAAAATGGGACTGACAAACTCCTTTGACAACTCAAAAGCGCCTGTACATAAATTATTGAGAGTTTGAGTTTACCATAAGCAGCCTATAATGTTCCCACTGCCGGAAGACAGGCCTCCTCTCTTTGAAAGGGAGTGGAATGAAATACACCACTCGAGCCCAGTGCGGGTTGGTAGATGCCACATGTCTTAGAATTTTTGGTGCACGTCACATATCCTCACGGTGTTTTCCTTGAGAGCAGTGGTGATGAAATTATTTACACAAAGTAAAGTGCTTGCCTGTGGAGAATGGAAGAAGAAAACGTGTTGCGCCGACCCCGAGTAACATGGGATAAAGGCAGGAAAATGAAAATGATGAAAGTGCTAGCCTGGGGACCTATGATCTACAATTCGTAAGTCGAGGCCATTAGTTCTAGGCCATTACTTACTCAGTTTGAGTTTGCTCCTTGTAAATAAAACAGTTTAATTATTCGATAAAACAATGTATTAACACTTATTTCTTCTTTTTTTTCTTGTTGGTCTTAAACTTAAGTTTCTGCTTTATCTTCTCCTTGCGTATTCTTTCCTTCACGATTTGCTGTTTATTCTTGAATTCCTTAGACTTCGCCTCTGTTGATTTCTTGGCGACGCGCTCGTTGTGTTTCACCCAGTGTGGACGGAACTCTGAGGCTGTGGGGAAAAATGAATAGTATCAGACTTGTAATCACGGTGAAATGTTTTTCACAAACGGTAGAGACAACTGAGAGTGGACTCATAGAGTAGAGACTCATACTCATACCGCGCAACTTAATTTGAATGTTTTTTCTACAAGGTAAGTATATATACCTAGTTAGGTAGATAGATGTCAAAATAAGCACTCTCATAAATATCATAGCTTGGAAGAAAGCTTCGGGTCAATGAATTCATTGACCCCGAAACTTGAAAGCTTTTACGCAAGCATAAATGGATATAAATAATTTAATTTAACAAAATCAATATCCATTTTAGTTTTGAATTTTTCTTCGTAATACTGGTTATACTGACCTTAAGTTAAAGTTTTTTTTAATATTTATAAAAAAGGAACTAGGTAATTTACCCAGTTAAATAACTTACCAGATTTCTTCCTGTTACTATCGTGCGCATGCTCGTCGTCGGAGCCCGCGTCGGCCGCGTTACGTCTCCGCCACTCGTCGTACCGGCCGCTGCGGTACGACGCCGGCACGCGCCCGCCGCTCTCCGTACGAATCATTTTACGACCGCCATCCTGAGGAAACAAAACGTCATTTTTTTATATTATATTATAATTTAATCATTGCCATAAGTATAATTTTTCGAGGGTTTAGGCGAAAGGAGTAGTCAAAGTTCAATCATGACTAAGACTGTTCCAGGCGCGATTCTCAAGAAATCTATTGAGGGCACAGGTATGTTCCATTCAGCCTTCTCAACGGGCCAGCAGAGAACAAAACAAAAGCTATGGGGGTCGCAGATTCCCAACAAAAGTAGAAGCAGTGCGTAGGATTAAGTCTGTAAAAGCTCAACATGGTTTGTTGGGCTCTCGTACCTACTCTCTCGTACATTTAGTAGTATGTAGTCGAAAAAGGAATAGTAGTTCCATCTTACCAAAGAATACACATATATTCAAATTTTACTTATGTTGCAAATTGACATTGTTTCAAGTTAAACAAATATCAACTTTATTGTAGTGGTAATTAAGTTGGTTTCAGAGTGACTAGCACAATTGAAAAAGTTATATAAATGTTTGAAGTTGTAGCGTAAACTGAAATTTATTGTGTAGGAATTAAAGTTATTTTTCCATAAACACATATTTGTTTACATTTTTGGCGAATATGTCGCGATTATATGTTACACTAGCTTCTGCCCGCAGCTTCGCCCGCGTGGATGTCGGAAGTTATCCCACGGGAACGTGCTACCAGGATAAAAATTATGTGCTTCCCCAGGATGCCATCTATCTCTTTGCCAAATCAGAAGTTCAGTGGTTTAGGCGTGAAAATGAAACATACAGTTTCAAGTTCAAATCCTCCCCTAAAAACCGAATTACCCCTTTTTGCCCCGTCAGGGGTCAATTTTCGTCAACTTTACATACTTATTATTAATTATTTTCTGTCAAAAGTATCAATACTGAGTTTCGAGTTAGTCGGACCGCGCATTCAATTTCTTACACACAAACTTTAACACCCCTATATCCCGCTTTGAGGGGTAGTTTTGAAAAACTTATAATGATAAACTTTATTACTTACTTAGGCAAGTATTGTTGCCAAGTTTCAAGTTTATTAACTAAATTAATAGGATTGTTCATATAAACTGTATCCCCGCTTTTCACCCCCACAGGGGTGGAATTTTAAAAAAATCATAACTTGTCTCAAAGATTATTTATACCAATTTTCGAGTTAATCAAGCCGCGCTGTAAAATCCTCCCCTGTAAAATTGACTACTCCATTTCAGGCCGTCAGGGGTAGATTTTCGAAAAACCCTGATACACATTATTATTTCCTTTCAATTTTAGGTATAAATACTGAGTTTCGATTAAATCGGATCCCGCGCTAAAATTCTTCCATACAAACTTTGAAACCCTCCAATCCCCTTTTAGGGGGTAGTTTATAAAAACAAAAAATGCCCACCTTCATAATTTACTTAGATAAGTATTCGTGCCAAGTTTCAAGTTTATTAACTCAAGGAATAAGATTTTTCATACAAACAAAATCCCCCCATTTCACCCTCTTAGGGCTGGAATTTCGAAAAACCCTTTCTTAGTGGATACCTACTCTTTACGAAGAATACACCCTCCAAATTTCATGTCTCTAGGACCAGCGGTTTAGGCTGTGCGTTGATGTCTCAGTCAGTCAGTCAGTCAGGACTTTGAATTTTATATATATAGATAAGTTTTGGGTAGAACATAAGTGGTGTTTACTCAGAGATATGAGAGGTAATTGACTGTAGTTACCTCTCGACTTAGGGTCTGTCTAGGTTGCTTAATAATTACAATGAATTATCTTATAATTTAGCTGCTTCCGGTTAGACTGGAAGCTGACCCCAACTACATAGTTGGGAAAAGGGTAGGCTGATGATGAATTATCTTATACTTTATCTTTATAATCTCTAAGTAAACTGAAAAACATATTTTTTTGAATAATAATCTATCATCTGTTCTATGTCAATAGAGAATATTACTATTATTATCCAAAAGTCATACATACCGGATCAACATGCACCATCTTCTTCCGCTTCCGGTCCCAGCGCTGCATAGCTTTATTTACGCGCGCACCGTCGCCTGTGTCTGCGTTCAATTCTAACTGAGCTTGCTCTGCGCTCACCGCGAAGTTAACTGCCATACTGAAAACAACATGATATTGTTAAGTCGTAGTTTTAAAACAAGATTTAATTAAAATAAGATGTTTCTTTTGATTCCCAATTTCTGCCAACAAACAGCGTAACTGTGTTCAGCATAGCTATTCACAACCAACAGGCTATCGTGTCGAAAATAACACATTTCGATTACCTGATTTGGCTTGCCCCCGACAGCAAACAGCTGTTGGAAAAACAGTGGTCGTCTATTTGATTTAAACTGATGAAACTTTCGGATTTGGAATTGTGAATAAAGTTTAGATGACTCTTTGGGTACCATTGATTGATGTTCGAATCGGCATGGAAGCGTATGGAATGTTTGTGAATAACTATGCCAGTCTGAGGCTAAGATCTATAGAGTGAACTTTCACTTTACTCGAGCTAAGTACAGTAGCGGTTCATACGAAAATGAACCTTATTCGTATAGAGAAAATGTGTATACAAACGATAAATTCGTTTGAAACGCTTGACCAGTCGCCTATAGGAATAAGCACATTAACATCATACTAATAAGGTTCATTTTCGCTCGTTCGGCGCGGAAATGTTCGTCTACCTTTACCAACACGGTAGTCGTAAACTTTTAAAAATAAAAAGAAAACGTGTGCGGTCGGAGGACCCCGTCAGGATCGAAGTTTCTGACGCGATACTCGCACGCACATACACACTCGTATATAATACAAAGAGACACAGAGAGAGAGTCGCTGGGAGTGGCCACAACGCCGAGTTGACCCGAGTGAACGAGTTGACTGGTAGAGTAAGGTACCAGTAAAGCAAAATCCTTACGTGACAATTTGTACCAGTTAAGGAACTTCGTTCCTTGTTAATTATAATATTGTTATTATTCCTGACTATCTCCACTTACCCCATTTCAGTATGCTGATCACTAGCGAAGTGTGAGATGTAGTTCTCATCGCGAACGATTTCTTTCTTCTTTTTCTTCGGCGGCTCGTTGGGAGGCCTGTTCGGTTTTATGTTGCTAGTATCTTCTAGTACAATGCCTTCAGCCTAGAAATGAAGGTTTGAAAATTAAGCAATGTGGATATTATCTGCCAAGCCTTTTCCCAACTATGTTGGGGTCGGCTTCCAGTTTAACCGGATGACACTGAATACCAGTATTTTACATGGAGCGACTGCCTATCTGACCTCCACAACCCAGTTACTGGGTAATACGATACCCCTTGGTAAGACAGGTTGTCAGACTTTCGGGTTTCTGACGACCCGTAACGACTACCAAAGATCTAGGAATAACAGCCGCGGCCAACGGATTAACGATTAAACAATTTTCTACATAAGCATATTCTTACCGCTAATTTCTTAATGTCCCGAACTTTCTGAACCGTCTTCCCATGCGCTTGCTTCTTTCTCTTCATAGCTAAATACATAGGCGAATCGTTCTTAGCGGAAAGCTCTAGAATCGTCTGGAACAAAAGAAGAATTGTATTAAAACCCGCGTCTAACTATTCTAATTTTACAACAAGATATAGGTTAGGTAGGGTAGGGTAGGTTGGATATAGGGTCCTTCTACTGATACCACGCTGACTTTTTGCCCAGTTTGTTTTAGTGATAGGTTCTAGGAAACGCTGACGTCAGGACATGGTCTCGTTTATGACTGATTGGCCAGAGAAGACCACATTGAAAGACATGTGGGTAAACTATGAAGGAGGCCAGCCAGAGACTACGCAGTACAGTTTAAATACCTATATCTATAATAGTCATGAAAGATGTGCAGACACATTTTTTTACCGATTTGTACGAGACGATGACAGTACAGTCGCGAGCAAAAGTATGTATACACTCCGCTTTATTCAAAAGCGATTTACTCCTTTATTTTGAAATGAAATTTTATGTTGTTACGAACATAGCATTTTCGAACCCATAGGTTTATGTAATATGTCGTATTTCAACGTTGCATTCGTTATTTCACGAAAAAATCGTAAAGTGAAAGTTGCCAAGTGTTGACATATTGGTGCTCGTGACTGTACTTAGTATCTATATACTAATAATAAATCTGAAGAGTTTCTTTCTTTGTTTGAACGCGCTAATCTCCGGTACTACCAGTCAGATTTAAAAAATCCTTTTATATTTGATAGCCCAATTCTTGAGGAAGGCTATCGTCTATTTAACATCACGCTATGACCCTTACGAGCCGAGCAAAATGAAAATAAGTCGGAAGGAACAGTAATAGCGCGGGCAGGCAATGCGACGGGTGGAACAAGAAGTTTCACGCGGACTAAGTCGCAGGCAGGAGCTGGTAATTTATAAAAATGCTTACTCCTTTAGGCGTATAGTTCTTGATCTTCTCAATCATGTCAACAGCAGCGCTATCATTCTCGTCCACTAAGAACGGGTGCGTGAGCACAGGGAACGTCGTGGACTTGGCGCGCTTGTTGGCTTCGGCTGAGGCGGGCTCGCGCCATTTTATGTATTGTTGCCAGCCACGACCACATACACGGGCTGCGTCTTCCTGTGAATGAAGGAATTAGTAATAGTAATAGTGTTAGTAACTGAGAAACAGAGTCGAATTTTTATCTTCTATCATATGGGAACGAGCTTCGCAATAAAAAAATATATAAATAGCCAGTCAGCGAGGTGGAGCGATACTTTAATCAACACTGGAGGAGGCTATTTTAATGCACATACACTTCAGGTAAGTAAAGAAGAAGTGTTCAAAGGCGGGTTTATAACCTCAGAATTTGGTGTTATCATTTTTCTTCCAAGCCCCGACATCCTGGTGCCTCTAAAATCCAGTTGTGAAGTAGGTATAACTCCCAACAAACCCTTGTCTTCATTTTGTGCATAATATCTACTCAGCTCATAGAAACAGTTGAAAGTGAAACGATTAATAAGTACTTACAATCTCCGAATAATTCTTCTCCCAAGCTCTGACATCCTGGTGCCTCAACTCCAGCGCCGAGGTAGGTATAGCACCCCACACGCCACTGGGACATGCAAGGCCTCTTTCCTTCACATGTGCAGGTGATATCATCTCAGCTCCCAAGAAGAGTTGCAGGTCTAATAGATGGGCGACGTCTTCGGGAGCTATGAGGGAGAACGCACGACCGGCGCGACCGGCGCGAGCACTGCGACCTAGACGGAAATTTTGGTTAGTTTATCATTATAATCAGCCTATATTTTTCCCACTGCTGGAACACAGGTCTCCTCTCTTCCAGGGGGAGTGGACTATAATCTACCACGCGGACCCAGTGCGGGTTGGTAGCTGTCACATGTCTTCGAATTTTTGGTTCTAGGACATGCCGGTTTCTTCACCATGTTTTCCTTCACCGTTTTGAGAGCAGTGGTGATGAAATAATTTACACAAAATAAATCGCCTGTCTGGGTTCGAACCTACGATCGGTTAGTTTATATCTGCTAAATATTCAAGTTCTAGCTTAGATTCGATTTGAACACCTTTAGGACACAGACTTATAAAATTTTGGCGATAAAATGTGACAACTGGCGCTATGCAATTTACAAATATTTAATAGCATAATGAATATTATGTTAACGCTTTATTTAGGAAAACATCTTGATAATTCTAGTAGTTTTTAAATAATTTAGGTTGATACATAGGATAAACGACCGATAGATACATAGAGGAAAACGGATATGAAATCAATTAATTTACACGAATATTAATGATGTTATTAGATGTTGTTGCAAAACTGTTTCAGATCATTGACATAAGGTTTACATTACAATGATTGGCCCGATTATATTTAGAATATAATTTCAGTAAAACTCACCAACTCTATGCACAAAAAGCTTCGGTGTAGCTGGAAAGTTATAATTAATAACTGTATCTAAAGCCGGTAGATCCAACCCTCTAGCGGCGACATCAGTTACTATGAGTACAGAACACTTCTTGTTCATGAAGCGACCGAGCGCGATCTTACGCGCAGATGCGTCGAGACCCGAGTAAGCGTATGTTGATGATATGCCTGCTTGTTGCAGCACCTGGGAAAAAGGAGAAATGTTTATTGGCGTAATGGATTACTGATAGTGAACATATTAAATACACAGATACGCGTGAAAACCATAACCCTGACTTTATTGTCGCACAGTCGCGTAATATTTTTTTTATTTCTGCAAGTAGATCTTTTAAGACACTTTTACACGAAATTTTTTTGGTCATGGCCTCTTTTAATGTTAAATGCACCTAACCATGGTACAATATTTTTTATTCCCATGTAATAACAGTGACAAAATTGACTGAAGAGTGCACACAGAACTGTTGCTACTTGCTGTGTATACTTTTTTCAGTATTATGTAATACTTTAGTCATAATTAAATGTGATCTTTATGAGAAAAATAAGTAATAATAATAATATATAATGTCCCTGGACATTTCACACAGCACCATTTGTCCCAAGCTAAGCAACCTAATGCTTGTGTTATGGTAACAAGATGGCTGATAAACTACTTATATACAATTTTTTTTTTGTAAATATATATAGATAGAAAAACACCCACTCGGAACAAATACATGTAGGTCATACAAATATTTATCTAGTTTTTTTTTATATTTATATTTATTTATTTAATAGTAATGTTATCAACATGAAAGTGCACCCAAGTAGTAAATAACTTACCAAGTTCAAATATTCTACATGATGCTTAGTAGCGGCAAAGACAACGGCTTGCGGAGTTTTCGAAGACAAAATTCTATCTAACAATATCAATAAGGCTGCAGTCTTCAATTCTGCCCTCACTGAGATCCAACCAAGCCACAAAGTTGAAGGCAACTTCCAGTCAACATCCAATCTCACAAGTGTAGGGTCTGTTAGACCCGCTCTAGCGAATTCTACAAGCATTTTAGGTAGTGTGGCAGAGAATAGCAGCGTTTGACGGGTTGATGGTAAACGGGCGACGATTTCTCGAAGCTGTTCGCCGAAACCCAGCTCGAAGAGGCGGTCGGCTTCGTCAAATACTATTAGTTCTGTAAAGATAAAGGAATGCGAATTAAGGTACTTTGAAGACAACAGCAGTGCTATTGAGCTCATTTCTGTTTTACACATTGAATACAGAGTTTTGTTACTGACACTGCCAGCAGCATACATAACATAGAATCTATGTTATGTATGCTGCTGGCAGTGTCAGTCTATGTCATAGATGGTTTTTCAACATGTTGAATTCCACAATCAAAAGTTAAAGTGATGATGGTTGTTTTTTTTTTACGCTGTATGCAAGCACATCAAAAGTACAATAAACTGTCTTACAGTTTTTTTTTTTTTTTTTTCTGCATTGGCAACTGAAATGATGTTGACTATAATCTGCGAGCGTCATGCGGTATCGGCAATACAGCGAGGTGAGCCGTCGAACTTTGCACTCCGTGGTAGTCCGTCTAACAGTTTGTTAGCCATTTAAATATGAAGCTATAAAATAAAATGAAACGCTTACTAATATTATCAAGTTTCAAGCTCATTTCAATACAGATGTGCAGAAATCGTCCAGGAGTGGCCACCACAATGTCTGGTGCCGTGCCTGACATCACACTGAACTGTTGTTCTATTGACTCTCCACCGAGGATTGCTGCTGAGGACAAGCCGGTGAACTTGCCCAGTTCTCGGATAAATCTTAATGTCTGGAACAAACAGGTATAGCAAGAAATTATGACTGCAGAGTAATTAAACATTTAACATTTACTTTTTAAGTCTGCAATGTGAGTTAGTCAAAATTAGCCTGGCCCAGCTGCTAAAGCCAGGGGGTCTACTCCGAAGTAGTATCGGCCGAATGTTCGGCCGTTTCCTGCTACGAAGTTACTATTTGGTTCGGTCAGCCTCAATCCTACACTCTTTCGAATATTGATTATGGTCCCGACCCAACTGAGCCGATCCGAACACTTTTCGCATTTTTCAATAATATTTGGTTCGGCCATGTGTCGGTCCGATCCGAACATTCACACTTTGCACTTCGGAGTAGACCCCCTGGTTCTAGATAAAAAGAGGTTCAGTAACAAAATAATACAGGTATACAACATACAAAAAGAAAAGCTCTTTTCAGAAAACTCTCATATAGGTTTACTCTGTGCTTTCATCATGATAGTTAATATTTATTAGACACCATAAGAATCAAAAGAAGTCTAAGAGTATGCCATAATTAACTCGTAGAATGTCTAATGATTCAGTGATTGTTCATAAGAAAAATACACTTGACATTACAACAAATATAATGTGAAACCGGCTTTTAGTAGGTGATTGTTTGATGGGTTAGTACTTAAAACAAGAATAGTAATCATTCAACTTGTTATTTATCCTCTTTTAATCAATCCATACGCAAAATATGCACATTTACGTGAAGTTGTGGACACCAGCCCGTATAACCTACTTATCCTCTTGATTACTGATGCAGATTTTATTGAAGTATTGATAGTCTAATTTGTGTAAATATAGTTTACCTGTAATGCCAACTCCCTTGTGGGTGACAGTACCAAAGCCCTGAAGTTCTTGCCAGGCATAGGTTTACTGTTTGGGGCCAGCAGTTTCTCCAGTATTGGGAGTACGAAACATGCTGTCTTACCCGACCCGGTGCGAGCCATAGCCACCACATCTTTGCCTGTCAATGCAAGCGGGATTGTCTGAAAAATATCAGAAAATTTGTCAGTATGTATACTAAACAACAATTTTACCACTGAGTTCTTCTGAATATTTAAATATTTTTCTACGTTATAATTCGAGCTCAACATAAGTATAGGTATATGTTGTGCAATAATATAAGCATAAATAGGTCTTGCTTAGAAACTTTTGAGGTTAGGTTACGAAAAAGCTTTTCTTTCGCTTACCTTACGTTGTATAGGCGTAGGTTGTTTATATCCTCGTTTCGTAATACCTTTAAGTATTGGGAAACTCAATCCCATGGCCTGGAATCCACCAGGATTTTTCTTTTTCTTCTTATTACTTTGATTATCATCTTGTGGGTCTTCTTCATCAGGGGCATCAAAACCCGGAAGATGGTCTTCCAGATCTTTAGTTTTCGACATCTTCACTGCTTTTAATTATATGGACTCGTGTTTCAACACATTATTAATAAAATTGCAATACAAACGCACGTGAATAATAGTCGAGCGTGTTATTATTTTGACATGTGACATTGTCATATTCATTTGACAATGACATTGACGTCCAATGCTAACTTGTGCTTGCCATATCAAAAAAAATATGATTAAAGTCGAAACACAAACGCGGCGCGTTTCTAGTAGCGAAGATGGAAGCGCACGTATGTGCGACTGCCGAAAAATCAACAAAAGTCACTAAGGGTGGGGGGGGGGTCTGATTGGTAGGGGGTCAAATCTCGAGGAAAAGCCAAAATATATTTAGTAAGTAAAAGGCAGCTTATAGTTGGGGGCCCCCTACGAACGTTAAAAATATAAGTGTAGGGTGCTACAATAATTGTCGAGCTCGCTTTACATTCTATACCTACTCTCTATTTAAATTTTGTCGCCCCAGGCCCCCAATATGCTTAGTCCGCCACTGCCAACAAAACAGAGGCAAGCCCCAGGCCCTCTTCAATTTTCGCTATTACAAGGTCGTTGAACGGACCAAAATAAAGCATTTCTTAATACAGATAGGCGATCTCGCTACAGTATATTTGTTCTGAGCAGGTAATTCTCTTGCGGGATCCACTCGCTCTCATTCAAAAGCTCTGCTACAAGAGTTTACCATTGATGCCCGTACGATACAGGAACCAAAACAGGAAATGATAGACACTACTTATGGCGCCTTAATTCTGGGCGAATAGATGAGGAGGCTTGAGCAAAATATAATAATAATAATATGGTCTTGAGTGACGACGTCTAAAGGCATGAACGTCCCGTATCACGTTACTTGCATACACAGCGCTATCCCGCGCTCGTGCAGTGTGTGTAAACGGCCCTTACGAGGACACACTGACCAAAAATGTTACCTCTGATTTTGTATCAAAATCAGTGATCTTTGTTCTCGTTGCTCTCAGGGCCGGTTGTTTCAAACGGTTGGTTAACGTAACATACGCACGTCAAATAACGATTACGTACTCGTTATTATTTGACGTACGGCAAGGCCCTAATTTAAATTTTGTAATTGTAATCTGAAACAACGCTTTTTTTGGTTTGACGATAGTTAGCGCCATGTTTTGATGTATACGCGTGCGTCAAGAGGACGTGAAACCACCCACCCTAAGGTGACTTGTTGTCTGTGTAGCTGTCCGAGATAAAATTAATAACTGTGAAAGGACTGTACTTTTTATACTGATTGTTGTGTGCTATTTATTGGGGGAAATAAAAGTCACATAAAAAATCATGATTATGTATATTTAAAAAATTAAGATAAACGATAGATGTTAGAGTACCTACTTACAATTACCTGTACATGATGATAAATAACGAATTAATTTCGAGGAGAAAGTTATCTTAGTTTCGGACATTTGCAATATTTTCTTAAACAGAATAATTTAATATTGACCGTAAGCGAAAACGTTTATATACAGATATAATTATAATTTTTAACTTGAAACAAATATGAGACTATAATGAATATAATATTTAAAGGTACGTCAATTATAAACTATCTATTTGTCCAATGCGACATTACAATAGTTCACCCACACACAAATATAATGGTAATAAATATGGATTTATTAAGGCTAGATTTTAAGCTGAGAGGCAATTTATACAAAACTATGAGTAGCGTCGTAAAAGGCCAGTTTACATCGAAGGATCGTCTAGAACGCCTCGCGGAAGAGCTAAGTACATAAAAAGCGCAAAGTAATCTTAAATTATTCTGAAATAAGGCATATTATTGCTTGATTCATTTACAGATCCAATATATTCACGAATAAGTAAGTAGAGACTATGAAATCCCAATCACCGTATAATCGTGGTGCAATGGGGGAAGACATTATCTGTCTCTACCACCGTTGTCTTCTCTCTCTAGTATCTTACTAGTTCGTGCATATTTTCCACACTTTTATGCTTTGCATATCATGCCAACGCTATGTTTAATATTAGTTAACGGCACAATGATTTCTAGCGTTTTATTACAGAAAATCAAAGCAACGACGTAAACTGGCCCTAAGCATACTGTATGTGTCAACTAAAACTTGACACTGTAATCTAGATTATTATCGTATTATACAAGAAATATAAAATATATGACGTCATAAAATAAAATGCACGGTATATACATCTTCGCCTCGACAGACGCTTCTTGCCGTTTAATATCAGGCGCATAAAGAACATTATATCTGTGACTGACTTTCCTATCACTACAGTAGCCTTGGATCAACCGGCACCCCAATTGCGTAACACACTATCAATCACAATTTGAATCATTTGAAGGATATTGCTAATCCATTGCTTCATATGCTCGAAAAATGTGTCAGCTCAATAACGTAAATAACGCAATGAATGTTGTTGAACTGTCAAAATCAAAGTCATTGCTACTGATGTGTGTTACGCAAATACCCTGCTGTTGAGAAAAGCCTGGTTGTTCTTAATTGTCGAGTGTGTTCATATACCTCTTTATAATACAACCCTCTCAACATGTGCAACAGTGTTAGATATTTCCCCCTTCAGTCCCAAAAACTTCGGTTAGTAAGGGATCCACTGCACGTCTTTACTTCGTATGTCATTTATATTTGAGGAGAAAATCGGAATATTAGAGTGGACATATTTAAAAATATAAATATCTCGTCATTGCTATAGTTAAAAATTTGGCAACATTCTCACTCCCTTTACAAACCTTTTAGATGTCGAAAGGTCAATGATACGAGGTTTAATATTATGTTTACTCCTTCATTTAATAGTACAATAATATTGGTTCCATTACCTACCTAATGGCAACACTGCCCAAAACACAGATTAACAATAACCCCATATATCATACATACATTGATATAATTCATAAAACGTCTATTTTGTTATATAGAACCACCTAATTTATTTTGGTGTCTCTCGAGCCTATCTAGCGTTGGACATTTAACAATAAGATTTTCGATTTCCATATTATTCTAAAAGTATTTAACATCTAAAACAATGCCTTTTTTTTACACGTTCCTTTGGCATATCGTTCGCATTCAAGTCAGTAACAGTAATTTTATTTATCATTCGTTTTGCATTCATGTCTCCCAATGTACATACAGGATAAAACTTAAATTTAATCGGCTAAGAAACCTAAATCTAAACCACTCTTCATGCCTGAACAATCAGTCTTCTCATTACGAAAATTATCATAATTTCATTTTATTATTTACATATTTTTATTTTAGAATTTTTTAACATTCTATTTGCACAGTAACCTTTATAATACATGAAAAATATTAATCTGTCAATCTGTTTATCTTTACAAAGCACTATCGGGATCTAAAGTGGACGGGTCAAACATATTCGTGAATGATCGTGTCAACGTTTGAGCAAATAAGACTAAGATTCCAAGGTACAGCGTGTGTCAGTGGGTTATGGCACAAAAATTTACAAAATCTACGTGATGTTAGCTACGACAAGTTAACATAGTCGCGAATCTCAAAATTTTCTAAACCAATATGTGGATTGAAGATCGATGTCAACTCTCAAGTTACACTCTGTATAATGAGAAAGTATGAGTTTCAGTGAGAGAGCAATAATAACACATTCAATTCAAATATTACTAAAGAATCTCTTTGTCTCTTTTAACTAGTCATTTTCTAAAGTGCAGGTGCTCATATTGTAAGCTATAGTAAAGAAACTAAGGAATAAATTACCCTTCAACGACAGTTGACGGCAGTACTCAAACATGCAATTGTCTAATTCGCCACATACGAGGTCAGTCCGGAAAATTTCATTGATTCGTTACATTGGACTGGCGTGGCGAAGTGGATATGTGCAGTTAGTCAACGAAACTCCACGAATGACTTCAATAGCTTCGTCGGTTTGGTCCAGAAAGGCGAACACCAACGAACGAGATTCAGCATTAATTCCCACGCATTCGTCGGCTCATTTAACATACAAGTCTATCAAAGGGTCAACAAGAGACAAAACACTACACGAAAAGCACGACAGAGGATTTAAAGAATAACTGAGTACGCTAACCCTAGGGCGACACTGTCGGGCTTAAGTGACCAATACATTCGCCACATACTTCTTCGAAGGTAGACCACGAACTTTTGTCGCAACACCACGACACTTGGAGTCAACCCAGAATTCAGCTACGAGTTTCACGACACAACTGAGAAGCAATTCCCGTATTTTTAAGACCGTTCCCATTCTAATCTCTAGTCTCAATCTGCCAAAAAAAAATCCCAACATTTTTGACACGATTGTCGCTGAAATGAGATTGCGACTAGATTTTGAACGTTTTAATTACGGGAATTGGCCTACCGTGCGCCCGACACTGTGGCCCTAGCATAAAAATGAATGACGTCACATGCTAAGTGCCTACAGGGCTACAGTATACCGTTGGTGTAGTACTGATAGTTGTCGTACAGTCTGGTGGAGAGCGAGTTGAGTGCGTCGCGCACTAGCTTGTCGACGAGCGCCTGCAGCTGCGGCTCCGTGCGGCCCAGGTGGAAGCGCGCGCGGAACGACGACACCGCGCTGCTGCTGCGCAGGCACGCGAGCTGGCCTCCTGGAGGGGAATAGTCTATCGGTTAGTTTGGTGAAAAAATATTTTTGATCGTCAACTTGATTAAATCACTATGAGACTATTATATTGAGAGGGCATTATCAGTTTATACTCTTTTATTCATAAACATCTTTTCTAGCAAACATTCGATATCTTCTGTTGCTATTTCGTTACCCCCTTATTTATGTTGCTTAAAGTACTGCAACTGTTTAACCATACATTTTCACGTTTTAAATAAATCACTTTATGTTTAAATAACAAGTTTTATCAATATTAATCATTCTTCATGGTGGTCACATGATATACATTAACATAAGTATATTCTTTCAGTACATACCCATGCGCATGAGTTCGACGAGGTGTATGATCTGGTCGCAGTGCTTGCGCGCAGCGATCAGTCCTCTTAAAATGAGGATCTTAAAGTACTGGAACATGTCTGAGTTCTCGCCGTCCATCACTTCTACGAACTCGTGTGTCAACTGCAAAAAGAAGATTTGTATTAATTATTGTCATAAGCAAATCCCGCACTGGGCCCGCGTGGTGGATTACGGCCCACTCCCTTCTCACACAGAGGAGGCTTGTGTCCCAGCAGTGGGAACGTTATAGGCTGATTATGGTATAAGCTAATCCATTCTACATCATTTAGTTTTTTTCATTAGGATATGAAACAGTAACTAAACTCAGATTTTTATTTGCTATTATATTTTAATTTGCTAGACCAAAATGACAGCTGCGGTCATTACATTAATGTTATGTTGACAAAAACAAGGTTGATCGCAGCTGTCATTTTATTCTTGCAAATGAAATATCAAAGTTTAGATGTAGTCTGTTCCAAAAATATCTGATGAAAATGTAAACAAATAGATCGGAAAATTTAAGTACCTCCAGATGCCAATTTGTAGTGCCACTTTATAAATTGAGTAAAATTTAATTTGATTATTTGTATACTTCAACCCAAAATTATAATTTTAAATCACCATAAAGATTGTTTCCAATTTTAACAATTGATGTGAATTTTCGTCGATGATTTAGGAAAAAGTGGTGAGATATAACGTTGAAACCTTATAAATACAGATGTTGATGTTGATAGTCCTTACCTTAAAAGGCGAGCTTTCAAATCCAAGATTTTTGGGTGATATTGAAAATATGAATCCAAAATCTATGTGGATGATGTGACCTGTGCTGTCCAGTAAAATATTCCCATTATGCCTGTAACAAAAAATATTAAATTACGTGAGAAAATTGTATCTATTATTGTAGTCTTTTTTTACTTCAATTATGAGCTGCATCTAAGCGTAAAACCTAAGTGTTTTGCAATAATGACGCTCAGCTGTAAAACTGACGGAAACCAATTTTTTCTACCAACTTGTTGGTACCTACAAAGAGGTGTATGTACTACTGTGGTGAAAATCGTTGAGTCTAGACCCCCTAGCGTACACATTTTCCGTCGGTTATAAAAAAAAATCTGATGTTTCATAGAAAAATGCAATAACCTACGCGATCAAATGTATGGAACAGCAATTTAAAAAAATATATTCAACGAAAATTTTCAAGGTGGTATTTCAGAATTGTGTACCGAATCTATGGTTAGTTTGCGCCTCGATATCACTACCACCCTGTATTATACTGTTTTGGCCGAATAGGTGGCCAAATTTTTTGTATACTGACCTATCTTTAAGCTGTAACAGGTAGCTAGTAAGCGCGTACGCAGCGGCCGACTCAACAAAGTTGTTCTGTGCTCGCAGGAATCCTTCGCTGTTAGAAGGTCCGTGTTCCAGTTCCAACCAGGCGCGGAGAGTCTTGCCCGATTGCTTCTTTATTTGGTGCAGAGAAACTGAGTTCAGTACCTGTTGGAAATATGTTTAATGAGTTATTGGTTTTAGAAACCTCATTTTAATTAACTTTCTACGAACAGTTTTATGTCTGGAAGTTTTAAGAAGGAACATGATAGAAAACTAATTTGAATGATGTTATTTTCTCATCTATAAAGTCTACTATTGCTCGACATCGAGAGGTTTAATTTCACGATAGTGTGGTCCTTCCAGCGGGCTTTCATTTTGACAGTTCAACAACATTCGTTGCGTTATTTACGTTGGTGAGTAGACAATTTTTTCGAAAATATGAAGTAATGGATTAGCAATATCCTTCAAAATGATTCAGATTGATAGTGTGTTACGCAAATAGGGTGCAGTTTATATTATTATGTGAACCAAGTTTTGTGTGTAAAAGTGTTGAGCGTTTACGTAGCCTTCTTTTATTTATATCAAGGGCTCAACTTTAAACTAAATAAAACAAGTTTGCGATTATTTTATAATCTTCAGATTATTACGCATTTGCTATTTATTATTACATGTTTTTTATTATTTATGAGTACAAGATGTACTGTGAACTGAATATCATAATGAGTGTTCAAGTTTTCGCTGATCTCATAATAGACTTGCTATCCATATCTTTTATTATCAAGATAAAGGGATTGCATGTAACAACTGTCTATAATTTGTATGTTACACCATTGAAATAAAGTTTATTATGCTTTGTACAATTTTCTTCCAAAAAATACCTTCCATTCCGTTCCGCGGCAATGTTAATTGAGCCTTAACTTGGATTTCTCCAAAATAAACCCCTAACCGTTTCAAATGGGGGTTTAAAATTGTATGCAGTATAATGGAGACCAACAGCTAATTAAGACTTGAAGTAAGTACTCACCGGTTGTATAAGCCCGCATTCCTTATCAAGACAGAGAATTTCATAAGGCCTGAGTTTCAAGGGAACTCTCTCAGCCACCCAAGCCGTCTGTAGCCGCCTCAACAGCTGCGCCGCCAACATCTCCTGCCGCAGATCGTCGCCCACTTTGACGATACAGCCGAGTAGCCGCCAGCCGCTCAGTGCGCCGTATGGAGAGGATGACCGCATGCGGGCGTACTTGCTTTCCCATGATTCCTGCAATTAGAGGTGAAGTTAGTTTCTAATCAATTTTTATTGTCAAATATATAGTTTTGGTCCGCGACAAAACTAGTTGAATCCAGTAGTTATCATCAGCGAAAACTTTTATCAATTTTGTCTTGACCAACTTTGGACCTTGCCTGACTGGTAGAGAATGCCTTTTTTTTTTTTTTTTGAGGATGGGAAATCATCAAATGACCCCTCCCGCTCTGGGTGGAGCGGAAGGGAGTGTCAGACTCTTACTGACTAAAACCCACCCGTGTTCCTTCCTTCGCCCTTTCTGTTCCAGGGCAGCGGTGACCCTTTCGGACGATCCCGCCGCGTAGAGAATGCCTGAGAAAGTCCGCCTTCACACAAAGACTCAACAAGAATAATGTACAGAGGATTTTGCAATAATATCATGATTTAAAAGAGTGTCCTTGGAGTTTCATGCCCGTTCTTCTCCATAGAGATCTACGTTTTAGAATGGCCAACTAGCTTTAACTTTCTGACTAACTGACCGACTATTTAATTTTGACAATTCAAAGTAGGTACCTGTAAATGGTTTAATTGAAATAAATGGTTTGAGTTTAAACATATATTGCATAAAGTGTAACAAATAAAGAGCTTCCATGTAACAGTCCCATTGACGGTTTCCATTAAAAATACTCTTAATTTTCGTATTTTATATTCACCTTCAGCGCCGTAGCCGAAGGATCAGCGGGGTCATGTCGGAAGGCATTCGGCGGTGGTGCAGCGGTCGCGTCAGCTAACCGCCTTCTTACTTCTCCCGCACCCACCGCTACTGATTCACGGGATCCGCATGATGATGTGGATAGTGCTGATATTGCTGACACCTGAGAACAAATACAGATATTTAGAACAAAGTTTCATCTACACTTTCGTTACTTACACACTCCATCTGTTTAAAAAATCGACAGTCGAATGGACAGATTAGATCTCCAAGCTATTTGAAACACACGCATCAGTTAACTAGCTGCGAGCCTGTGAGTCTAACAATGCAGATTCTTTTGAAGTAAGAGCCATTTTAGCTTTTGAGTTGACCTGTCCCAACGGACGGCATGCATGCATCAGTCATCGTGTAGCTCAACCCTATTTTAGGGTGCTCAATTACCCGTCACACGACGCTACCAAATCTGCAGGACATTTGCGTAAGCCATTACAAAATACCCAAAATCACCAGACAGTGTAGCACCTACATTCATGGATGAGATAGCTGGGAATGTTGTACCACCTCTACTTCTCATTTGTGATACTAGGGGCAAAAAGCGCCGATTCTTAGCCAATTTCAATAAAAGATATCTGAATCTAGCAATGTGATTGAACCCAGTAAACACAGGCTTTGAATCGCAGTAGCCAACTGGTTTATGAAAACACGGAAGTAGGTAAGAGCATAGGGGAAAACTAACATGCAAATGTAAAATACGACACATCTATTTTATCCATAATATTATTTTCCATGTTTCCGGTAGTAAGTATAACATTTACGAGTTAACATGAAGGCTATAATAACAATAAAATTTTGCTGTAAAAGCCAGAGATTAGTAACTAAATAGCCCAATAAAACATGATACACTATTTAGCATAAGTTACTATTACGGATGAGTATAATTTTTATCGCGCACTGGATTTTCAACTCTCGGTGTTGAGACGAGCATTGAGAATTCAACAGAGTGCATCCCAGCGTGTCAAAAAAATACATGGTTGGATTTTCAACTCTCGGCGCAAAGCAATGCGTTGAAAATACAGTGCGCAACCAAAAATAGCTGCATTCAAAAATCGCCCGTATGAACAAGGGCGACTCGAAACATGAATAGCTTTCGCAGTTTTCTGTTAGTAATAAGTGTCCAGTCAGGTGAAAGGGTGGTATAAACTGAGAACAAACTACTCTCTCTAGGTGTAATTACAGAGAGTAATTTCCCTGTGTCATTATCTTGTCGTGAGTGAGGCTTTTCTTGGGTAATAGACAACGTGTTTATTTTAGCCATAGGGTAAAGAGGGATAAATTACAGACTGATTAGTGCAGACGAACGCGCTTAAACTAAGCACTTTGGCACTAATAATAGAACATAATAACATTTTCAGATTGAATGCCGGGAAGTCAGCGATCGAATGCACCATCATGATATCATTAACTCCCACGCACCTTAAGCTGTGAATGGAGTTCAATAGAATAATAACAAATCAAAGCGCCATTTACTGTTGAAAATGTACTTTAGTTGAATGCGAGATGATTGTAGATCTAATTTGGAAGCGAAAATATGTTCTCGACGTGGGAAATTTACATATATCTTATTTATATAATAATTATGTAATACCGTTACATCATTATATACTGGAGAGAGCAATGAACCGCGATTGGTTTACAATTCCTAAACCCGAAATGCTACTAGTATACTTACATAGAAAACATCATAAATTATAATTCACTTTAAAAGTTATGACGCAATATGTAAACCTCTCCTACAAAACATATGAGGTATCAACGTGACAAGAAACTAAAATAATTAAAAATAATTTTACTTGCCATAACAAAGTAAAGAAAATTGCTCCATAATTACTTTAACAAGTTAATTAAGATTTTTATCACCATGCAACATTTTAAACACGAAAAATTTAAAAAAACAGGTTTGTCTTAAGCACTAACGTCATATAAATTAATGACTTCAAAAACAACAAACAAGGTGATACAAAAAAATAACTAGCGGTCATTGTCCACCATTGTGTTGTCGACAGATGGAAGAATTGTTTAAGTCTAAACAGTTCCTTTTGACTTGATTGTTGCCATTTGCTAACATCTTCGCCATTAGGATTTTTAAGCCATTTGTTCCATTATTTCGTTTTAAAAGATCTATTATGTGGACTCACAAAAGATGTAAAAGGTACCTACTATTTGATGGTTCAAAATTATTTTTTTATATTCAATTCAATGTATTGTTAAACTAATAAGAGCTGTTCTGAGCAGGTAAAAGAAGCGGTAAACCGAACCGAAAATGCATACAGGGTAAACCAACCTGCGCAACCTGTTACCTTAGATTCGGTACATGATTCTGAACCCCTGCGTTAAAATTTTTCGTTGGTTGGTTGCGTAGGTATTGTACTTTTGTATGAAAAAGCAGATTTTTTTTCATTAACGCGCGAAATTTTCTGGAATCTCTATAATGTCTAGAATCATGTGCTGAATTCATGGTTACAATTTGCGCGTCGATGTCCTCCACCCTGGTACATAACAATAAGAAAGAGTAACTGTAATAATTGAAATGATTATGAGACGTGTAACGCCACGCCATGCTAGTATAATCATGCATAATCAGCCTATAATGTTCCCACTGCTGGGACACAGGCCTCAGTGAGGCCCTCTCAGTGCGAGGGAGTACTAGCTAGTATCAAAAATAAAATTTTAAGATAAAATGTCAAGTTATTTATTCATTTGGATGAACAACAATAGTAAAATGTATTTACAAAATACAACTACATAAGTGTAGTGAAACGGAAACCTACAGAGATTCTATCAGAATACATTAATACAGTTGCCGTCACAAAGGTTCTAAGAAAGCATTCACCTCTATTCCTCACGTGCCCTTTGAACACGCACGTGGTGCTTATAGTGTAATGGCATTAGAACGATGATTTACCGATAAACTAGGACAAAGAACCGTATTAGACTGGATTTGTAGTTTGAACCTAGACTGGGGTATGGCTAGTAATAAATTATTATAAGGTATAATTTATAGAAGTACAAGCCGTGTGCCCAATGGGATTTCCCATCGACAAAAATGATGAACGTCCGTCCTTAAACCCCTTTAGGGAATTTATTTTCAAAAATCCTTCCGTAGTGCTCACTTTCGCTATCATTATAAGGAACTCTTGTGTGAAATTTCATGCTTCCAGAACCAGGTGTTTAGGAGTTGTCTGTAAGTGAATGAATTTAAGATTTTTATTAAGTAGATAATGATAAAAGTATTGGGTCGATTTACATACGTAGGTACTACATTGCAACTTAAGGTATTTGAAGTTCGATTATATTGCTACTGAAGAGCACTTCAGACACGTGTAGGTAGAGATTGTTTATTTTTGAAGTATATGCCTGCCAAGTAGTAGGTGCTTTAAAAGTAATTAAGAGGCTACCAGCATTAACCAGTTTCATCATTTCACCTAATGCATTCCAATAAGCAGTTTTGAATATCGCTCATTAGTAAGAAGGGTGACCACCACTAAAAAATCTGTAACTTTGAGTTAAGTATACAGGTGAACGCGGGATATCTTATTCTTTTTGCTATAACAACGACATTACGCTAAGCCTAGAAACGAGGGTAGCTAGAGAAGTTGTGACTTTATTCTTCATCACACCGCACTCTCCTTAGTCTTACCGCTGGTTTTGAACTTTTAAATCATCATACAAAAAAATTGCTCAATTTGAATGATGTCAAGCTTCTCGCAAATGAACGGTATATCTTTCAAAAACTGCTTATTTATGCGAACTGACAATACACTCAGTTTCATACGCACATACACTATTTCGCCACATTCAAGGGCAAACATTCGCACGACAGGAAACTGAAATTGGCATCATAACTCTAAAACTAAAAACACCGCCAAAACGATAAAATTAACCGTTAATTTCGCGAATAAAGGGAAAAATTAAAACGCAAATTTATTGTAATTACCAATCATTATGTGCTATCAGACGATATTAAATATCTTGTAATATAAAAAAGCATTTTAGTATCATAATATTATGCAGTTATGCAATCTTAAACAGTTTGTGGGTCAATAAATTCTTCCTGATGAAGGTATTGTTACTGGCAACACAAATTTAGGTCAGAAACTAGAAAGATCATCAACAGTCTATAGCAGTCCACTGCTGGACATATGCCTCTCCTATTGCACGCCATTCAACTCAATAGAACGATACTCAAGCATAAGGGTGCTTTTCCACCAGAGATGTGCTATGCAGCTATGCTGCGAGGATGTGAAAGTTAAGCTACGAAACTATGTGACCGTTTCCACTAATGCTAAGCTGTGTAGCGGAGCGAGTAAGATGTGCTATAATAAAGATGCGCCGCCGCTAGGTAGCTCTGCGAGGAAGATGAGCAGCTCGAGGTATGCGATGCATCGACAGTAGAGAAGGCACGGTAGGTACTATCTCTGCACATAGCTTCCCATTCGCGCATCCATAGCTCCCATCCTTAGCACGCATCCTTCCATATAAAAAACATAGCTTAGTTCAACCCGTTTCCACCCATGCTATGCTATGTGGACGAATTAATATGATTAGTGGATGTCAAACGCATCTATTGCAACGTAGCATAGCACATCTCTGGTGGAAAAGCAGCCTAAATCTGGATTTAAAGCTATTTAATACTAAGCATTGTTCTAGAACATTTGATTGTTTGTACCATAAAGACGCTACTTTTCCACTAATCAGTCAATTAGATGGCATAGCTAAACAAAGGAAACTTTAAACTAGGAGGTAATGTTCAAAGTATAAGTGTCCAATTTACTATAATGGCTTTGTAAACACACGTCGAACAGTAGGAGACAAAAGGCGCAAAAAGCGTGTATCTAATATGTCAATCAGATGCATGTTTGAAACACTGACTGGTTTCCGAGCCGTTCCGGTTTGGATGTAAAATGGTAGAATGGTAGTATGTGTGTCAATATTAACATAAGATTTATAAAAATTGACAAATGGTGGTCTGCGTCTAGCGTTGGCGGTGCGGAACGCGACTTTAATAGACAGTAATTTATGAATACTTTATGTGGGCTGCGGTTAAGGAGCCAGTGTCATCATCTGTAATCTGCTATGATTCACTACTTTTCATAGCACCCTTCCGGTTTAAGAAGCTGCCAGTAATCATTACAGTTCTGGCTGATAGAATAAACAGGCTATAACGTTCCCACTTCTGAGACACGGCAAGACTCCTCTCTATGAGAGGGAACGGGCCGTCATCCACCACGCGGACCCAGTACGAGTTGGTGGATGTCGAGCGGATGTAAAAACTGTTTTTTTCGCAATACATTTGCAAATTTTCAGTGTGCTACTAGCACAAGGGATAAACCATCGCGGCTTTATCTGCCAACGTGTGGTGTGTGCTAAACGCCTGCGATGAAGTATTCGGAAGCACAATATGCTTCTTTTTCCATCCCTTTATAAGCTGTCTCATAAACAGACCTTTAGTTACTCCAACAAAAACAAAAAAATAATCAATTAAGTACCTGCGACAAACTATCCGGCGCCGGCGCTCGATGCGAGTACTGCGTACTTAGATCCTCATCATCATGACTCCAACAGTCACCCGCGTCGCCATCATCAAGCCCTGCATATAAAGACAATGCTGGCCATTCAGGCACGAGGTTCTCTTCACTCTTCGTATGTCTTATAGGGGGTGAATGAGGGGCAGGCGGCGCAGGGGGTAATAGGCGCGGGGGTAGAGGCTCGTGGCCGTCCGTTTCTAAGACTTCCACGTACATGATGTAGGGTGCCTGTGGACAAAAGTAATCGTTATTACTTATTATTTTACAAACTATATACCCGATGGGATTTCCTATCGGAAAAAATTACGTATTTTCGTACAACGTTCATCCCATATTAGATATGCATCCCATTTCACCTTTCAGAGAAAAAATTTAAAAAATCCTTCCTTATTGCTCATTTGGAAGTATGAGGAACAGGGTGTAAAGTTCACTCATCCTCCATAGAAAAGGGAGGATCCTCCGACCAGACGGGTGTTGTGTCTGGCGGGCAATATTGCCCAACGATTGATGTTGGGGAATTGTATCTATGCTAATTGCGCGGTAAACTCTGCTTGCGAGATGCAGGATTTGCGTGACGTCAGTATGACGCGTTGTTCGCATGTAGCGTTGTAGATACCGCTACACTCACTTTCGTTATGTGCAAAATTTTATACTTTTAGACCCAGCGATTTGGGCTGTGCGTTGTATAGTCGTAGTGTAGTATTTATGTCGTAAATGAATTATTTTAGGAATTCTATTAAGTAAGTAAATTATTATCGATATCTTTATCCTGCTGATTATGGATGCGAACAGCGAAGAACTGGTTGTAGCACAACTTGGGATAGGATCTGCAGTTGGTTAAGTTGACTACAATGTCTACAAATCTACAATGCAACTCTAAGGTCTATTCAAGTTTATGTTTTCAATTGATGTTATTTCAATTTAGACTAATATTAACTTTATTTTAGTAGGAATTAAGTTGATTTCAGAGTGACTAGCACTATTCAAAAAGTATAAATAGTTTGAAGTTGTAGTGTAAACTGAAATTTATTGTGTAGAAGTTAAAGTTATTTTTTCGAACATGTAAACAAATATGAGTACATTATTTGTTTACATGTTTGGCAAATAAATCGCGAACGGTGATTAAGTAGTTGCATTGTACACGACTGTCGTAAGATTAAGAGTGAGAGAATTCTACAATGATATTATGTAGAATATCTAGTTGTATTGTTGTGTAAAAGGGAACATCGAGCTGTCCTAAAACCAAACTTCAACTGCCAATGACCAATGCAGCTACAATGAAAACTAACGTAGGTAGCCCAAGGAAGTAGGCTAATTCATTTTTGTCATTATGTGACTACCTTATGCCGAGTAATATTAAATTTCCAATTAAACGATAAGTCCCGAGGTCTAAGCTCGAGGTTTGCCAGCGAGCCATGGAGCGCAGTATCCTGGGGGTTCAGATTTCTGACCGTATAAAGAACACTGCGCGCCAAAACCATGATAACGGACGTTACCCAGAAAGCCGCTAAACTTACGTGGGACTGGGCCGGACATGTTTGTCGCATGTCAGATGACAATTGGGCTAATAGAACCACCGATTGGATCCCACTAAACGCACGACGCCATCACGGCAGGCCGAGACGGAGATGGCGGGACGAGCTTGACTCCTGCCGTAGGGACTGGCCGGCACTCGCAAAAGACAGAATTGTGTGGAAAAGGGAGGGAGGCCTTTACCCTGCAGTGGAACAATACAGGCTAGTTAGATTAGATTAGAAACGATAAGTAGGTTCATCGACGACACGGTTGGCGCAATGGCTGAGCGATCGACTGCTGCGCTGCGTGTCGCGGGTACGAATCCCGCACGGAACAAATATTTGTATTGCCTACAGGTAGCTGTTCCGGGTCTGGCTGTTTGTGCATGCCAGTTTAAATGTTTGTAAATGCTCCCACGATACAGTAGTAATTACTAGTATGGGGCAACGTGTTTAAAAAAATTGTCATCTATACAGTTTTCTTAAAAATCCTATCATATTTCGAAGAAAATTCAATTTGTTGACATAAAAGTGATACAAACTTCAGCAGCACGATAAAATGAAACCCCTTTAAAATTGGCGCGGACTGCATTGCGAATGAAGCGTACACAATTATCTTGTTCCGTAGCTGTCTTTAGTGTCTTTCTAGAGCGACCGTTTCCTAACAAATGGTGTTCTTAATTGACAATTACGACTCCCCCGGTACAAACAACTGGCACATTCAATATTCTCCTTTTACGAGTATTACCAATTTGATATTGAAATACAGTTTATATACAGTGTTATCTGAACTTATCAGATAGATTGTACAGCAGAATGGTCTTATCAACATTGTTGAAGCATATTGTATGGTAATAGTTTCACTGAGCTATCACGTATCCTTATTCGTCGTCATATTAGATAAAGCACGAACCGGGTTTTTCTTTTAATAAAGGTTTATTGACACTTTGTTCTCTTTCGGGATAGTGTCAACTTGCCAAGTGGCCCTTTGAGGTTCATTACACGACGAACTTTTGCATTTTTTTATTTTTTTTTTTGTAATTTAGCCTACGCTGTCCCACTCCTGGGCAAAGGCCTCCCTCCACTCCATCCATCTTCCGCGAGGTCTGCCGCGACCTCGCCTCGCTGTCTCAGGGCACCAATTGTCTTCCAGATAAACAGCACCCCAATAAAATTGCCTAACACACGATCAATCACAATCTGAATCTTTTTGAAGGATATTGCTAATCCATGGCTTCATAAATATGTTTGAATAATTTGTCTGCTCAACAACGTAAATAACGCAATGATTGTTGATGAACTGTCAAAATGAGAGGCATTGGTACTGATAGTGTGTCACGCAACTATTCAGCTGATAAGGATCGTACGTAGCACCTACGCACTTAGCACAATATTTTCCTGAACTTTCTAAAAATACACTAAACGACTTTGGGATGATGATTGGTTGATAGCAATAGGCTCGCTCCCTATTACATGGGACTTAAAAAAATAACTGGTGAAATGAGGGTGTATTATACAACGTGTTTTTTTTTATATCCCATAACTCTAGGGAGTCATTGGACTCATCATTATGAACAACTTTTACTATGGGACCAAACCCGATATCGCGAAACAGAAATCTGGTGTTCCCTACATTTTGACGAGTTATACGAACATAAATGTAGGGAACAGTAGTTACATTTTTTTTTCGCGCTTTCAGGTTTGCTCCCATAGTAAAAGTTGTTCATAATGATCAGTACAATGACCCCCTAGAGAAATGGGATATCAAAAAAAAAACACGTTGTATAATAGGTATAACTCTGCCTAACCCCTCGGGGATTACTGGCGCGATGTTATGTTCACGTTATGGTTCCCTCCGTAACATTTGACAGTGACCAGCACGATAGCAATAACAGAACACACGCATCCAATATTACAATACGTAATTAAATAAGATAACGATAAAAATTTTGTTAATTACCTTTTGTAACGTACTTTATTGTAATAAAAACTTAACTTAGAACGTTATGAGCGAGTATTACACAATTTTAGTTTAAGTGTAACACTAACTGAATGGTGAAGGGAAATCCTATGAGGAAATCCACATACAATGCCTTAAAGCCTGCCTTGAGATTGAGAGGCCACCCTTTGGGCGTAGACCGTAGATTTTATGTGGATACACCATGCCAAGGTGATCCACTAAAGGTTTAGTATATATTACGAGTTTATTAGGCACTATTCGCACTCATTGACCAATTATAGTGGTCCGTGGGAAACTGGAAACTCCTTTGCAAATAAGTCTAAGCTCGTTAATTAAACCACTACTAACTGGCTTAATTGAGAAATACTGAGTTTTCCAAGCCTGGGAAAGCGCGAGAACGCTCTTTCATCTGTCTAGCCTTTTTCCAACTATGTTGGGCTTGGCTTTCAGTCTAACCGGATGCAGCTGAATACTTACCTACTAATATTTTACATGGATCCCTCTTTATAAATGAGAGTGGGTATTTCTGTTACAAAAAACCGGCCAGGTGCGAGTCGGACTCGCGCACCGAGGGTTCCGTACAATTTAAAATTATTAAAAATATTTTTATTATAATGATGTAAGTAACTAAAAATTTACGATTTTCGCAATTTTTTTATCCGTGCTATAAGACGTTGCTTCGTATCAAATTTCAAGATTCTGAGTTCACGGGAAGTAGGTACCCTGTAGGTTTTGATTCCCTTGCGAGTGTCGAAAATTTGCGGCATAAACGGCTGTATCTTTTGATTGCGTTGGCTTAGAAGTTTGGTTTTTTTTCACAGCTCCAAGGAGCAGTAGACCTGAGTATTTGATATAAATAAATTCCAGCTTGATACCTCCACGCGTTCCTGAGAAAAAGGGTCTTTACTAAACTTGCCTTGTAAACCGACTTACTTATTTCTATCTGCTCATTCGCACTCCGACCCCAAAGATAGCCTGCTTAGTTTGGGGATAAACGGTAAAACCAATAATTGTGATGTACAAACTTAACTGTGTTTATGTAAAATTACTGTCTGTCCATCACCTTTTCTTTTTGCTAATAAAAGTTTTTTGTATTTTTGTACAGGTATCCATGAAATTGATAAATGTCAGCACCTACGTCACACGCTTTATCAACATGACCAAATAGTAGTTAGGTGCAGAACTACACTGCCTGCCTCTGTAATCTCCCTTGGGGCTTACCGGCATGACAATCGCGCTATTATTATTTATATCTCTCTATACCACAAGAGAGAAAATACAATGCCCTGTAACGTGACGGTAATATAAATTACTTGAGTCGTAAAGATAAATCAGATTAAATTATAGCTCGTAAACACTAGACTTTAGACGACATTCAATATCATTATCAATTTATTTGTTTAGAAAGGCTAAAGGCAGGCTTCAATTACAGGCTTAGAAACTTGATAAACAAATTGAAATTAAGATTAAATTGACACTTCTCGTGTTGGCACTTTAATTTAAATTAGATTTTAAAAAGGTTGGAGTAAACAACAAAAGGCTTGGCAATAGGAGCAGGTAGGTGTTACATAGTTGAATAATGACGAAGAGTTGTTGACGAAACCCACACAAAAAACGTTTCACCGAATTATAGAAATAACAATTCAACATTCTACGATTTTTTTTTTATATTGACCAACAATTCCGAAAAGTTCAAAAAAGCAAAACAATTATTTGTGCATTCAAAGCAATATTAGCAGTTCAAACTAAATGCTATTACGTAGATTGCTAATCCAAGCGCAGTGCGCAAACTTCTCATTATTTAAAAAATTCAATCGGTGTAATGGGTATCGTGCATCATATCTAACACAATCGAAGGCAGACGACCTTCGTTTTTAATACAATAGTTAAATTATCAAGATCTATGAAGGAATAAAATTCTCAAAAGTAATTCGTTTTACTTATTTTCGTACTTAAATCACCAGTGACTTTTAAGATTCGACTTTAAGATTAAGCACTTATCGCTGAGCCTTTTTCCGGACAAGTAAAGGTACTACGTAATTTAAGTCCAGATTTGGCACTTAACAAATTATGCGCTTGGCTTAATCACTACCATCTTTCATTTTAATTGAGGAACTCGCTTCTCAAGCCTGTGGTATCTACTAAGTATACATCACCCTGTCAACTCCTTGGAGTCTAGACAAAGAATAGAAACAAATCCTTACATCAATCACTTTTCAACTACACTAAAAAACGACCATAACAATTTTAACACCATCACGCAGTGTTTCGAACTGAACTCTTCTTTAGTAGTACTGTACCTATTTGTATTAAATTATGGTCATTTCCAAACTTGATTTAAAAGCGCGGGGTAATTGTGTAACACACTATCATATCAGTAGCAATGGGTTTCATTTTGACAGCTCAACAACATTCATTGCGTTATTTACGTTGTTGAGCAGACACATTTTTCGAACATAATTATGAAGCAATGGATTAATTAGCAATATCTTTCAAAATGATTCAGATTCTGATTGATACTGTGTTACGCAATAAGGGTGCCGGTCTTCAATAGAAAATCTGGCCGAGAGCCAGGCCTGGGATTTAGCGCCAGAGCCTTGATATACTGAACCCTGTCTGTTTATTAAGGCCTTGGAGTCAATAGACAGGAAGTAGAGGGACAACCTGACTTCAGGGCTATAAACACGAATCAATCAAGCTGCCTAGCCTTTTCCCAACTGGGTTGGGCTCGGCTTACAGTCTAACCGGATGCAGCTGAATACCAGTATTTCACGTGGAGCGACTGCCTCCCATCTGACCCCCACGACCTTCGATAACAATAGCACTAGATCACGGATTATGAACTAAAACACATCGCTCACTCAAGTGGCTGAGATTGCATATATTATTTATCGAAGCTCACTGTCCAGTTACTGGGTAGCACAATATGTATGGTAATTGCGTAACACATTATCAGTACCAATGGGTTTCATTTTGACAGTTCAACGACATTCATTGCGTTATCTACGTTGTTGAGCAGACAAATTTTTCGAACATGTGAAGCAATGGATTAGCAATATCGTTCAAAATGATTCAGATTGAGATTGATAGTGTGTTACGCAATTAGGGTGAAGGTTACAGACACAAATAATTCAAAGTGCTCACCTTATCCTTGCTATTAAGCACAGCGGCTGCATGCGGCGGTATCCTCAGCACATAGTGAGGCCTCTGGTGTAAAGGTAACCACACCCTCGCAGGCAGGTTGAGGTCTAGCGTCGCAAGTTCGGCCCTGAGACGGCCATTACGACGCTCCTTGTCCGCGACCCCGGCTAGACGACGTCCAATGCTCGTCAGTGACGTCAGAAACTGAAATATGTAATAGTGATGTTTATTTTACGTAATAGAAAACGTCTGGAGCAGGCTGTGTTATTGTGTAACGAAATTATGCTGGTGACGATACATTTTGAGTGTGACTGATATTTTATTAGAAACAAGGGTTTGTACGGTAGAGATTCGATTTCGACTGAAAATTATGTCCTGAATAAGTCCAAAAACAATTGAATCTTCAGTGTAAAACATAAAATATACCCACCACACGACACTAGAATAAAATTTGATCTTACGACGGTAGAATCAAATATTTGTTATTTATATACAGGAAAAAAAAAAGCGTAGCAACACAAAACATAACACTCGGTTTTATTATGGTAATTCTCTACCGATTTAGGTACAGCAATATAATATTATGTACATTTATTCATTTTCTCCTTGTCCGTAGACCTCGAATCGGTAGCGCAGAGGCACGTGTCCACTAACGTGTGGAGCATATTATTGGCGATTGTGTTTGAGCATTGACGCAGGTCACACAGGTACAGGTACTAGGTAGACCACGGCTGTTGCTTTCGACACGTGTTAGACACTAATGATGTTTTCTAAAGAGCTACTGTAGTTGTTCCAGGATTTTTGAAGAGTTAGCTACTGTTTTGGAATGGATGGGAGGCTCTCTATATTTCAAAGTTGCTTTATAGGCTTGACTAGACACCAGGGGGTTTATTAACGTCAAAAATCTACATAACTTTAAGCAACGTTTATGAATAAAGGGGCATGATTCTGCCCAAATGCCTCGTAGACGATAAAGTGAAGCTAGATAGTTCGCGATATACATAACGAACGCTTGAATATATCTTCGAGATGGAGAGAGTGTAAACTAGGGTGATCTCGTTGCTTCATACACGTTGGACTGCTCCAATAGAGCCCCTCTTCGTGAAAGCAAAGTTGATGTACAGAATGATGTTGATGTACAAGTCTCGTCACCCACAACATTGATTGCGCCCTTATTTCTATTGACAGACCAGAAAATACAGGATATTGGAAAACCGACGCATAAAAACACTACATATTACGCACAGAGTAATGAACTGAACACTTTCCCACAAGCTTTCACAACTTCAACAATCTTCGTAAGAGCAAAACAGGTCCACAATAATTACACAGTAGGCATTAGACATTAGGTACACAGGTCAGGACAAAAATAAACTAAGTAGTGCAGATAGTACATTAGTACGCAAACTGTATAAGGAAAAGTCCTGCGAAAAATATGACAGAGAACGTCCTTTAGAATCATTTTTCCCTGTATAGTCAATTAAATCTAAATATAGCTGAACAAGGCAAGTTAATTTCATTAGATAAGCGGGGTTTCCACGACCTTTCTCGCCCTAGGCATTAACCAGTTACGTTTGATTGTATTGCTTTATTTGCTTGTATTGTTGCAGACTGGCCCTGACTTCTAAACTAGGTCAACCTGGATACTAACAGCTGTATTGCGAGTACATGTGTACTAAAAGCGGGGTATTAATCTGTCTGTGAACTAACAACTATGACGTGGGTTGAGCGCTTTTCCTTGTTTACTCGTCATTTATCTCTTGCACTACGGGATCCAGGAACATATCATAAAGTGGGGCATATAAGTTTGAAAAGTTTGCCGTTGTGGAAACATATTAAGTAGTATAGTAGAAACTTTATTAGAAACCACGACGTAGAAAGTTCATAGATTTAAAAGAAAACATGAGTGCTACAGCCGGAACAATGCGACGTCAGATTTCGCGCATTTATGGGTAGCAAGATGACTTGAGGACGAGCAGAACTGAGGGCATATCTGTACATTTATTTCTGTTATATACTCTTCCTTAGTGCCTTTTCACACGCTCCGGGCTGCTGCCGGTACCCGGTGGAGAATATTTATAAGCGTGTGAAAACTTTCATACTGACCCATACACTCCACCACCGGATAACCGGTGCCGACTAACCGGCAGCCGTATGTGGAAAGGCACTAATGGTTTATAAATGTTTCCAACGCGTTAATAAGTGTGCAATGTTATCTGGCTTATAGTTATGTGTTTATCATCAGATACAACTCACAAGTAGCAGCGAGCAGGTGTGGTGGATATTGTACAATGGTAACACCTTTACACATTCATAGTAACATATTAAAATGGAATTTCACGAAAATACTTCCTGCATTTACCATATCTACCTATATTTGACTAAAGAGATAAATGTTGGTCGTGTTATGTAACTTTAGATAACATAATTATTAATTATACAATTCCTCAAAACTAACCGAACTTATGAAATTTAATATTCGTAGAGCGAATGTAAGTTTGGCGCGTAAATCCTACTTCCTAAGTTCCTACTAATATATTACAAACGCGAAAGTTTGTGTGGATGGATGGATGTTTGTTACTGTTTCACGCAAAAACTACTGAACGGATTTGGAAAAAATTGGCATACAGGATAGTTTATAACCAGGATTAATACAGGATACTTTTTATCCCGTTATTCCCACGGGTGAAACCGCGGGCGCTGCTAGTGTCTCATAATAATTAACTAAATCCAAAATTACTTAATCATAGGTATTATGACTTCACATAGCATAATAATTCCCGCTGTTGGGACACAGACCTCCTCTGTTAGGAGAGAGGGATTGGACCGTAATCCATCACACGGACCCGAGTAGTGAGAGTAGTAGTACTGAAATTAAATACAAAAAGTAGTGCCTGTCTGGGTTCGAACTCAAGACCTACAACCACTGGTCCACTGGGCCACCACTTCTCTCACTAGACTTCACATAACACAAACAATATTGAATGTTACTTGTGAATGAAGCTAGACGTTACTAATGAATGAATCTAGACGTAAAAGTGAATGAGCTCAGTACATCAACCGAAATATTATATCGTTTTTTTTATCAGTGATAACAGCAATACACCAACCGAGCAATAACATGTCCTCAGCAACCTATCGGAAATCGATAGCGGAGCGCATTTGTTATCCAAATAATGATTATATCAACAGCAATGTACAATAATCAACATAGAACGAAACTATCCTGCAATTTTCAATCGTATTGTTATCAACAAAGAGCTGCCGTTGGCCACTTGCCTGTCATTATTATTAAACATACAACAATTTTTATTTACATTAAATAAAAAACACCATTTGTAAATATAGTTGCTGTAGGTAGCTTATTTTGTATACGTTACCGCAGTGACATGCTCATTAGTGACTGTGAAAGCCTTTGAACAATATTGCAGCTTTGATTAATTACAGAAATGGCTTAATCATCCATTTTTCTATTACTAAGAGACACTAATCGAATGTGATTTTGGCAGTATTTTATCTGCATCAGAAATACTGCCTTACTGCGAGCGAATTATGGCCACAAGGGAACAGTTTCGACTTGAATAGGACACAGAAGTCAGCCTTGTGGGACTCCAAAGTCCAAAGTTATCTAATAATATCTTCTGCTGATTTTATGTGACACAAAACTATATTCTTGGCTTTTATTATGCCCTCTACTCCAACCAGAGGCACATAAACTGATCATAAATAAAAACATCGAACATCTACTAAACTTTGAACAACCAACGAAGCGTTAACTTTCTGGGAACCGGCCCTTCCGGGTATTGGAGTTTCTGGAAAGGATATTTTGAAACCAGCAGGGAATTCGGGAAATAGACATTCTGAATAAGAACGACATTACAAATATGCTAACAATATAATAGAAACTGTAATTGGCAAAGTCACGTCGATAATAATGACATGACGATTTATGGATGCAGACAAAGCTAATGTGTGGACAATGTGGACATTCACCAAATGTGGCTGCAACGATGTCCGCTAGCGCTATATGAAGGTGATTAGAAATGCTAGTAGCGCCGTAGATGTAAAAGGCGTTAGTGATATAGCGTTTGAGTTAGTTGCTATAAAATTATTTGGTGAGCGGTCATACTAGAACCAAGGTCGTGCGTATTTGGGTTTTCACTTATGAGCTCAGTATTAACTGTAGTTTGTAGGTATAAACATAATATAGACGGTTGTAATCCACCTTGCGGGCTCAGTGTGTTTTGGTAGATGTCACAATGTCTTTTTTTTTAGGGCATGCCGGTTTTATCTTGTCGGTTTCGTAGGTATTATCATTTGTAATAAAATACTCATAACCTACTAACTAAATAGTCAAAAAATTTAAGAATACATTTTCCTGTATGGAACCGTAGCCCATAATAATGTCCTAAAAGCTATAAAAATACAACAACAACAACAACAAAGGGTCTGCTTTAAAGTCATGCAGTAAAATAGGATTAAGTTTTATTGTCACTAGTAAAATAATATTTCACTTTTTTCTCACATTTCTATCAACTAAATAAATATTACCTATGTGTCAAAAACAACATAAAATTAATTGTGTGAAGGCCTTCACCCTAGAAAGCGGAAACAACGGATGAATAAACAATGAATTGAAAATCCGAGGGCCGTATTTTCAATTATGTGAGGCGAGTAAATATAAACAATGTTTGTTTACGTTATAAAAATAGTACTTAGGTGTTGGAGTTGGAGATGGGTTTGTCCGGCCAAAACAGGAAAATACAACGTGAATTTTATATGTTTCATTGTTTAAACCAGTGCATGTAACATAATTATACAGATTACAGTAAATATCGAAATCAAATTAACTCACTCGTAATTTTTTTTTGTATCCTGTTGCCATATTGTTCAAACGTAGCTTTGTAATATAATATGTAGTACCCAGTTCTTATTAACTTAATTTAGGAACAGTGACATGTTGTAGTACTATTGCTACTGCTTCTGCTCGCGCCTTCATCGCCGTGGATGTCAGAAATTATCCCACGGGAATGTGCTACCGGGACAAAAAATAGCTTATGTCCTTCCCCAGGCTGCCATTTATGCTTAATTTTATCGATATCCGTTCAGTGGTTTAGGTGTGAAATGGTAACATACAGACGAGAGGAGTTTCTTTCGAATTTATAATATTAGTATGGATTAACATTCAAGTATGATTCAATGCTTTTAAATCCCATTCATTTTGTATCCGTTTTTACTATATGTAGTACTAGCAGCGCCCCACGGTTTCACCCGCATAATTGTCGATCCTGTGGGAATACCGAGATAAAAAGTATCCATGTGTTATTTTGATGTATAAGCTATATTACTATAAAGTTTCATCAAAATAAGTTCAGTAGTTTTTGCGCGACAGAGTAACAAACATCCATCCTCAGTCCTCACAAATTTTCGCGTTTATAATATTAGTAGGATTATAGTAGGATGGCGGGACGAGCTGGATAGGTTCCGTCAAAACTGGAAGGAGGACGCCCGGGCTCGCGGAAGATGGAAGGAGTGGAGGGAGGCCTTTGCCCAGGAGTGGGACAGCGTAGGCTAACATAAAAAAAAAAATATATAGTATATATAGTAGGATAAATAATCATAATGCTGCTAGACAAGCTGTATTATCCGTAATGTCATGTTAAATGTCAGTTACATTTCAAGAGCAATGCCCACGCTACTTTTTTGCTCGCTTGATGATAAAGTGAAGGTTATTGCAAGACCTTGCTGAGCTTTGCAAAACAGCTTTACATCTGTATTAACAACCAATCACTGGTAAACTTATACCAGCAGGGTAATTGTGTAACACAATATCACTAGCAATGGGTTTCATTTTGACAGTTCAACAACATTCATTGCGTTATTTAAGTTGTTGTGCAGACACATTTTTCGAATGGAGCAATGGATTAGCAATATGCTTCAAAATGATTAAAATTGAGAATAATAGTATTGTACTCAATTAGGGTGCTGGAGTATTCGTAATGAAATCAACTAGAATAAACTTTCTAGACGTAAAATAAATTTTCTTTTCATTGAATGCCAATAACATTACCTCGGATCATGAATTTATGATGAGTTCTAGGAGTGAGTACTGTAGAGTTATTTAAGAAGTTTTTTTTTTCAATGGTTCTTTGATCGAAGGTCAATGAAATGGTTTCAGGGTAGTAATATAATATTCTGTTAGTCCTATTTAATTTAATCTAGTACGAGGACGACTGTTAATATACGCTTATTTTTCTGACCTCCATAATAGCCCAGAGCTATACTTACTTTTTAATTACTCAGTGAATCATAAATATTAAAAATGCGAAAGCTTGGCTGTCTGGATATTGTATGTTTATCAACCGATCACATCTACATACTAATAATAAAGTTGGATGAGTTTGTTTGATTCTTTGAACGCGCTAATTTCTGGAACCACCAGTCGGATTTGGAAAAATACTTTTGCATTTGACAGACCAATTCTTGAGGAAGACTTTAGGTTATTTAACATCACGCTAAGACCCTTAGGAGCCGAAAAAAAATATAAAATTGAGGAATTAACTCATAAAGAGTATTACTTTTCTAAATTACGTTTTTGTTCCAACACCTAGATCTCCTTACCTCCACCTCTGCCTACTTGTTAATGAGACTAAATATCGCAATAATTTAAATGATTGTAGTCTCTTGCCTCTTTAGCCAAGGTTCTACGTAGGCAACTGGCTCACGACACGGATACACGCGTGTTACAGAATGTGAACGTGAATACCCAGTCCTAACGATTTTGCAAAACGTTTCAACACTACACCCGAGGAATTACTTGGTATCGTGGCAAAACTGCTATCTGGTTATGAAATATCCGTCATATCACAAGTTAAACATGGAAAACAGTGTCAACTATTTGATGAAGGATTATTTTGAAAACCGTCGGTAACGAGTGCTTCCAAAGATGCTTCCGGAAAACCAAAAAGGGTCTATCATTAATGAAGGCTTTTACTGGCTTTTAGCGCACACACCTTTGCAAGAGACCGGAATAAACTGGAATGACTACGTGCCACGGAAAAGCAATGCTTAGCATAACAACCAAGGTAGGCACTTCATCGTTATCAGCAGCCATTTATATTTCGTCATCATCAATGCCTAAGTCACTTATAAGCATTGTACGTTACACAAATACACCAGAGTTATGCATGATAGTTAATTGTGTATAGAAAAAGAATTAAAACGGAATATTTTTAAGTAAGTATTGTGCAATTACCTGTATTTGAGGTGCTAATCTTGGTGCTCCACACGAACACTGCTCTCCACAAAGGCATCCATTATCGAACGCTCGACCAGACGCCAGGTCTCCTAGGTGCCTCCCCGAGGGAGTCGCTAGCCTTAACGCAGACGCGTCGGACTGCGATCTATGATGCCCTCTCCTTGCCGCCGCCGGCCTGATCTCCTCAGCCAGTATAGAGTCCCTTAGTTTAGTCGCTCTCGACCTCTTAACGTCACCTCCGAAAGCAGTCAATAACCACGCGAGCTTAAGTGAAAACTCAGCACTTTGTTTACACCTGCACACCAAATACGGTTTCAAAACGTCCGCCACATCGCTCATTTCTATATACATGGTCGCTAATTGTGGCAGGTAGAAATCCACGTCTTCGTATGGGAATGAGAATAGTTTGTTGGCCAGATAGGTCTGCACGCCCGGCTCTTTAGAGTTGAACAGGTACGAGATCGCCATGCTCATGTCGAACAGTTTACTTTCGAACAACCGGAGCAGAAAGTCTTTGTTTTTAGATGTTTCAGCGGCACAAATATCGGATTTCACTGCTGAGTCAATTAATGTATCGGGAGGATCAGGCGGTTTATCTGTGTCTTCTGGGTTACCGGAGTCCAGGCTTTCTCTGGACCTTGCAGCGGCTGGGGGTTGTGGTCGCTCCTCGTCGTTGCCGTCGGGTGGTGTGTGAATGCCGGAGTCGTCGGAGCCCGTGGGCACCTCCGGTGGAAGCGCTAATCTCGGAGCGGGCACTTCAATAGGGATTCGAAGTGGCGCCCCCTCCGGCGAAGTAGGTGTCATGTCTTCTGGTATCCTCTGTAGCACAGAGTCCAGGGATCTGTTCCTTTGGTGGCCGCATCCTGCAGGCGGCCCGCTCGCACCCGTCACATGTCTATAACAAAGGAAAAAGGAAGAGGTAAGGAAACAATATTCCAGATTAACAATTTCCTTGACGGCATCACTAGTCAGTAAACCCTACTTATAGTTTTAAGTTACACGTACTTATAAAACGGATCCTCGTAATGCTGTATCCCGATGACAATAATCTTTCTAACCATTTGCTCGATTTACACTATAACGCACAGAAACTCAACACTGATTTAGAACACAGAGCACGATTATTCAATTAGCCTCCTCACATAAACATAGTAGCTGCACTCAAACACTGGCGTAACGTTAAAACAATGCGAGCAGCCTTGCGATATATCATAGCGCGTAATTAAGCACTGAATATAGTGCAAACGCAGCATACACGTCCTACCTCGCGGGCGCCGTATGGCAAACTGCTTTACGCAACAAACAGACGCGCCGCTCCGCATACCATTCGAATAAGGATCACCTCGATTACGCAGCCGAAACACAACTAAACAACTTCGAAACAGTATAAACAAAGATCTTTGCAGGCCAAAGATTTCGTCGACCGAGTTTACGATGTAGAGTTTACGATTTCTCAGAAACGTGGAACCAATTTCTATGTTGTATTAAAATTTTACACAGACCTGACGAGACACTTGTGCAAACTGACGTAACGTTATTCAGTAACGGATCTTTCAAGCAAGACCTATACCATTAAATGGATAGTTAAAAAATTGGTGGTCAATGACTTAATATTCCGTAAGGCAAGCGATTTCACGCCGAATTATAAAAAGGATGATAGAGCCTCATATTTTATATTCAAGTTACGATTACAAAGCCAGTTCCTTATGAGACTGCGCGGCGTATTTGCTGATGTTGCAAGGAATTTCAATGAGATGGTTACAGTTACAATCGTAAACAAATTATCTAGGACTTCAGATAGATATCTTCTTGTATTCAGCACATATTTTGTTCTCTTTTTGCAACCACCAGCAGACACCGACAGTGACATAACCGAGATTCAAGAACGCATACCAACTCACTAAGTAGGAGAAAGCGGCCGATGACCCCGAAAAGTTTATCACGGACTCCATCCGACTTAGCTATCATTCTCGCAAGATACATAAAACGTAGTGCAGTCTTAAGTGGCGATGGCGTTCTTAATGCGGCCGCGTATTCACACAAGAAAGTAGAGGAAGTGGAAGTGTGTATAGTGGCCACTCAATGAGTGAACATTCCATGCGGAGCGTGAGCGGTGAACGAATTATCGTTGGTTTATTTTTGGAACGTTATCGGGAATCGTGCATGTGGTGCGTCCTGCCAACAGATGTGCCGTTCAACAGTGTTGAGGCATCGAAAGAGAGGAGCCATTCATCCAAACCTATTTTAGTGACGTACGCAGTTACGGAACACTAAAATGTGGAGTACGGAAACCTCCATTAACATATCAGTCATCCAAGAGATTAATATTGATGCTTTGATTGATCTATAATAGGAAATGATTATATTATTCACGTTATCATTTCAATAAGTGTAATTATTTATAAGTACATATGTATAAAATCGTGTATTCGAGTGTAGATTATTTTAAATAGCATAATTGAAATCTCTTCTGAAGTACATGTACTACCTAAACCAACGCTGTAGGTCCACTTGCCACTACGTTTTCTACATAAACATAATCCTATATTTAAAGTAACGATCATAATCATAACATTAAATAATATTTACGATCAATTATCGTCCACATAGGCCATTATTAATTTTTGGAACAAAGCCAAAATAATACCCCACAAAAGGATAGCCGCAAACATTTTATTTGATCAATAACTTTGTTAATTTAATAATTAAATAACTTAATTAGAAATTATTTAAATTTTAATCAAGTGCACCACCCAACGCTTTACAAGCAACTGCAACGGTGAGAATTCGAGAAAACAAGCAATCGTGATCAAAAATCCTTCAACCTGGTCAACATTTCGTAAAAAAAAGTAAGTAAGTATAAGTATGTAATTCCTTTTCCGGAAATGCATAAACATCCGGCAGTGAACTGTGGTTGGTTATTGATGATCATTTCACCTTCAGCCCAATACAAGCAATGTCACTGAATTCAGTAAGGAGCCAATATAGAAATCAACTAATACTAAGGTGCGGTGTCTTGCATGTCGTTCACATCTTAACTTAAAACCTTTTCCGGTGTTATGCGACAACTTGTTTACGTTATCACCCCAAGTAGGTCAACCCACTACGAGCGATGGACTATACAAATACCCGCTCTCCGACCTCGCGTGCCCGAGAGGTTAGAAACGACCCGACAAATTCAATACGATTACTAACAACTCTATACCACGCATTGAAAATCACGCCAAAACAATACAATTTATCTGCGAGTGTGACAATGCAAAAACAAGAACATTGAGCACAACAAAACAATTATTGGATGTAAGACCTCTGACAACAGCACCAATGAAAAACACTAAATGAATTGACACACCACTTATGGCAACTCTTCCTATATTGATTTCAATTAGAACTATTTACAGCTCTCAATGACGCCGGTTGGCATTTATGTCTACAGCATTCCATAAGACATAAACGCGTTCCTCGATGAGCTTTCGCGAATAGTAAAAGTGACGTCTGTCTATCAGATAATTCCGGTGCACGAGGAAAAGCTTTTAATGGTTTACTTAGATGATCTCGTCATTTTTCTTCGAGCCACGCGATCTTGGTAAGTAACAGGTGAATGTTACCGAGCACTGGCTAGCGAGAAACTTGAAGGCCCACTACTACTACCTACTTGTGTACCTGGTGTACACGTTATGGACACATTTCACGACGCGGATTGACGTCAACATCAAACAATAGCGGATTGATTCGACTCGGCACCATACCGTGGTGTTATTGTATGAATATTGGTGAAAGCCAGTCGTGTCGACTTCTGCAAACTGATTTCGTACACAATCGATCATTGTGAGTATATAATCTATGGCCGCAAGCACCTGTTTCGATTCAAAATCCATTTCGAAACACTCCGTCGGCTTAATTCAAGACGTAATACTTATCATATTCTTGTATAGCGTTGAGCGTTGGCGATCTCTAATAAACATTGCGGATCATCATTAACTTTGGAAGATGGAGAAAGTTTCGTAGAAATGCTGCAATTTGAGCGAAAATAAAAGACATGAAAATAAAGATCACGGCAATAGTTGCTAGAGCCGTTAAAATATAATTGCTTTTATAAGCAATGATCACCAAGTGTCGACTGACTACGGAACATGAAAATCGTGCGGGCCGCTCTTAGTAAATCGTGGACCATGGTAGCGAAAGTGAACGCCTCCTTCGACCTTGTATTAACACTGTCTGCCACATGTTTTTAGATACACAAAGACTCTTCCTACGAAACAACATCCCCACAGAATTTAGAAAACTTCCGGGCCAAGATACTTAGCTCGATACAAACAACGAATTATCTCAAAAGGAATATTCATTGTTTTAAATGTAGAAATGTTCTTCAAAACGTGTCTTTGTCTTCGTGTCTTCGTGAAGATAATTTCAAATAACAAAGTACAGTTAGTTTTAGTCAAGTCAATTGCGCTGTAGAAATCGTATTTGTAGAAAATAAACATTAATTTGACGCTTATTTTCAACTTGCCGTTGAAGTTACATACGAATATAACCTTTGTGGACTTGCTGTGTTTGGGTTTCAATTTTTTTTAAAGATTGAATGGACCGCTTGTATTACATTATTTTATGAGATTTTATATTGATTTATTTATGTAGGTACACACAGGAAAATAGATAGGTTATATGACATAACTCTTGAGTACAAAGGTACCTACTGCTTATTTCTTAAGAAATTTCTTCCAGCAGACCTGTGAAAGAAGAAATGAAAAATAAATCTAACTAGACAATAGGTTGTGAGAAGAAAAGAAAAATATGATTATGACTTAGTATTAACAAAACTATTGTTCTGGATGGCAAATAAAATAAAAAATGTTATAACAGCAGCAGTGCAGTACTCTTGCCGATGCCGTATTAACGTTACTTCATAAACTACATTATTACAAACTATTACGAAAACTTAATTACTCTACAAGTTGAAATATTACATTACCACAGCACTTCACAGCAGTACCTTTCGTATATAACTGGTTGCTAGTAAGATCTGTGATATTTCATATATACTCGTACATTGCTAGATTCAAACAACAGCTGTGTCTGTTATTATTTTGTAAGTTAGTAATAATTTCCAAGAAGGACGTATTTACATTATGTTGAATCAGTCTAGTATCTTGTTTCTTAATCATAACTATAATATTTGTAACGAACAGCTAAATATTCAACCGCTTCAGAGATTAGTTTGAAGTCACCGTTTCATGTAAAGATGAAATCAATCTTTGGAACAAAATAACAGTGCAACATCCCATCTATAACGTAACCGTGGCATCAAACTCCCCACAGATGATATTTAGTTAATAAATGACGAAGAAGCAAAAATGCTTATAACCTTAAAATATTTATGTGATACGTAAAGTAGATGGTGCAGCAGGATAAGAGTACCTACATTAGGTCTCTATCATTAATGCTAGGATCTGTTTTGAATATTATAAATCAGAGCATTAGAACTGTCTGGACAATAGTTTGAATATGAACACAATACTCAGAGAACATTGCCGTATACGTCGCGCTTGGCAGGACAGATTAGTCACCACAGTACAATGGTCTTACCAAACATTTACTACTGTTTGTCCTCCGGATTTAATCCCCTGGTCGCTTGAACCTCCCAGAGGATACCTCCCATTACACACGGCCCACTAATCTTGGTATCCTCGTCTCTAAGCCAGGCTAATAGCTATCACAGACCCACCAACGTGTGTCTTGATCCAGACTAACACATGTGCAAACAAATTCATCAACTGCGACAACAGAAAAATAAGGTCAATGAAAGGTAATATTATCAATTCAACTAAATACATCATGCTAGTTTATGAATTTGCCACTAGTATAATTATTATATTTGCCACGTATCTATACTAATACTAGCTGGGCCCGCGGTTTCACCCCCATAAGTTTCGATCCCGTGGGAATATCGGGATAAAAAGTATCCTACATGTTAATCCAGGTTATAATCCATCTGTGTGCCAAATTTCATCTAAATCCGTTCGGTAGTTTTTGCGTGAAAGAGTAACAAACATTCATCCATCCATACAAACTTTCACGTTTATAATATTAGTAGGAAGTAGGATTATAAAGAGGTAAAGTTTATTTGATTGTATGTAGGGGGTAGTTTTGAGGAAGGTTAAGGCTATTTAACATCACGCTACGGCCCTTAGGAGCCGAGCAAAAGGAAAAAGTCAGAAAAAACGATAAGCGAAAACGAAGTAGCACGGGCGAGCTATGGGTTACGACTATATGGGTCGGGGCCGAAATTTCACGCGGACGAAGTCGCGGGGTGAAGCTAGTGTACTATATTATTATTTATATTCTTCGCCATGGATGACCTAAATATTACGTCAGTGCGGAATACGCTCAACCAATGAAGGATTTAATAAAGTCTGATTCAAATTCAGTCTAAGGAATAAAATGTAAAGTAGAAGAAAATAATGGATTCGAAGCCCGGTTAGATTGGAAAATAGTTCTCAGAGAAACTGTTTCCAATCTAGCGCGCCGATAAAACGGGATCATTGGAAAATTCCGCACATTTATTATTGTACATCCTTGCCATACTTCCTCAGCTTAATTAGATGCACGCTCTACATAGTTACATAATGTTGTTACTGTTGTAAGCATGCCATATACAAACTAAAAGTCGTAAACTAATATAAAAGACGATTGGGCAAGCGAATGTATTCTTAATGGCACCTGGAGCGTAATAGACGTTATGCAAGATATTGTGACGCTGTGTTGCGAATTTTTTATCTAACTTCTAATGAGTGAAGAGATAAGAGTCTAAGGTAATTTCTGCATTAATATTTAATCTGTTCTTACAAAATTCGATCACCGAAGTGTTCCTGCTTTGTAAGATTAGAAAAATGATTCTGATCTAATGTTTTTGGTTGGGAATTCTGATTTTAATTTGTTGACTGAGATAACACGAGTCACTTCATAAACTTGTTTTGTTTTGCCCACAGCATATATCACTAGATATATGGCTAGCTACAGGAAACTCTTTTAGAATTGACGCTGTTAAAACCCACAAAAAGCTAACAAATGTCAGTAGCCGTCTACACCGCAAAATGCTATAAAAACATCTGCCATAACAACCACGTTTCAGAGGCGTCGATTTTTGTTTGCTATTCAGTTTATTTGTCACTGTGACTTTGAAAACAAGGAGGTAAAGTCATTCTGTTTGTGGATCCTAACATCGTTTCATAAAGGCCAGACTTTCGGTCACGCTGCAAAACGACGTGTCACCATAACAAAATCAATATATTATAAATTAGCAGCTAACACCCTCCCCTTTCCACCACCTGCGAATGTTTACTACCACGTGCTACACAATTAACTTTGTATGAGGTAGTAAGTAATCCAATAGACGAGTCCAACCAACCAACGTATAATACACTTGAATCACTTGTAAGGATTCCTTGACACTGGTTTTACGCGATTTTATTAAATTTTCTACTTCCATGCAACGTTGGAGATGAATAATCTTACAATGTAAATCAACGTAACAATATCAAATATTATGATGAAACACTATAAACAAGTTATATCTGAAGAGTAAAGAACCTCCAAAAAGTCATGGTGACATTCAACATCCAATATACTGTTCACAGTATACGTACGTACGTTATGATAAAACTCTTCAGCTGTACTTCAGTACAGCAGAAGAGTTTTATCATAACGTAACATACATCTCAACAAGTCAAGACTCCCGCGTAGCCCGTTATAACGGAGTAGGGACGGTCCTGGGGGGATACCGGTATAAACACCATACTTTACAAACGGATTGATAGATTGGAGTAAGATATTTTTAGATCACAACTGAATGCTTATGATTATCAAGTAACGATGTTGGTAACATTAAAAGTTTGCCAGATCTTTGCAACCTTTTTAGCTAGAACGAGTCGTAGTACGAGAGAAATTCCATTTTAGAGAGAACGCACTATTTGCAGAGACTTTTCCTAAAAACATACCAAGTTCTATTTAAAACATAATATCTCGTTCTATTTATAATGAGTAAAATTTAGCTAATGTTCGTTTGATGATTTCTAAGAATTTGATAACTTGAATTATTGCTTTCATTCATACGACTCGTGCGCAACACGGCAGTGGAGGAGAATGTTGAGATTTTGAAAAGCTGTATCAAGAATCATCTGCTCATTTTACAGACAGCTAACCAAACACAATTCTAATTAAAACAACTGAACTATAAATACGTGAGAAGTAATTAGGGTAATTACGTTTGTTTGCGCAGTAGTCATTTGAAGTAATATTGAAATATACAATTAGTTTTAGGTCTGAAGGTCGATTCGCATATAACATGACCGAAATTTAGAGAAACGTACAGTGACGTCAATACTGGAGTAAGGACTAGATAATGAAGGTAAATTAACAGTAACTTTAGCACACATGTTGCCCAGCAAAATTAGGATTTTGGGATACAAGTAGAAAAAAAAGTTTCCGGCCACCATCCCGCAATCGCAAATGTTTGCAAGGTTGCATCTGCGGGTCGCGTACATCTGTCGAATTTAACGGTCCCGGATTGGCGGGAGTTCGCAAACCATCTGCCACTCGTTTCGATTTCATACGGAGATAAATGGATAACGACAGATGTAAAAATATTCAAAACAAAATAAAGAAGAATTGTAGAGTCACATTGATATTTCCAAAGTTTACACATAATAAATGAATGGGCATGACAACAATTTAAAGAGCTCCTATGACTCTTATCTCGACTACAAGCAAATTATTTACATTCGTCACAGAAATGATTTACTCAGAGAGACTTGAACATTGATAATAAATTGTACTTTGAACTTATTATAAATAGTAAGCTAGTTAGTAATAGAGACTGTCCCGGATGGCTACATTTTCCCATTTGGTTGAATAACCACAGTACTATATGAAATAAATCAAGCGTTTGATGTGTAAACCGAGGAAGGAATGCCATTGTGGTACCAAAACTCATTAACGCATGCAGTACAACCCAACACGTGCGTGATAAGTAAAATAACTGTTGTAGTAGGTATACGAAATTGATTACAAATTAATTTAGGTGAATTTTTAGTATTTAAATATGTATTTACATACATATTAAACAGTGCACTTAAAACTTGATTTCAGTACAACGCTTGGCCTCGCTGAGTGCTCGTGCACTAAGCGTTCGAAGCGCTGTCGGTTCTTGCTTTAAAAGCCAGATGAATGTACGAAATAAAATGGTGTGTCATCCTTTATGTAAGTAAACTCTGTGGAGCAAACAGCAAGTGTGTTTATGTTGACGCGCATATCAATTAAAAGCAGTAGGCGTACTTTAATTAGACTTTCTCTGTTAATGTTCTCAAGGCCTTTTGTTAACATTGTTTTGGGTAGAAAGTTAATCCAAAGTGGGTAAAATGTTTTACTTATTCCATTCGAAGAGATAATAACGAGAACATCGATCTTTGGTTCCTCCAAATAATTAATGTATTCAACAGTTCAAACGTACCTAAACTTGTAAATGACTCGAAGACTATAAAGTTAGAAACTATCACAATTGATCCTTCGCTACTGTTTGACTCGCTAATGAGAGAAGAGACAGACAGAGAATTGGACAGTTTATGAAAAGACGGGAAAATAAACATAATTTCAAGAAAATAAATAAAACATCTAAGTACTAAAGCAGCAATTTCTGAATAAAGTCTTCACAAATTGATCCCTACAAATCTAGGTAACAACAGCCGTAGGTATTGTGGAAAAATATTTAATCAAATATTCAACAAAGTAAATAAATAAACCTTGAATGTTAACAAGGTCAGAAAGGACCGTAGGCGTGGCGATCCTATTGTGATCTAAAATTCTATAAATTGAATCTGGGAGCCAATCGACCCGTATGATGTTAGTCGAAGGGTTAGCTCTTGACAACCACATTTATCATGACGTCACCCGTATAACGGTATTAATTAAAGGGGAATTCCTCGTGTAATAAACATTAGTTGCGTTTAGTATTCCCCTTTTAGTGGTTAACGTTTTTGCGCATAAAATAATTGATAAAAAGCTATTAAAAGTTCAATGTGTCATAAAGTAATGTAGGTAAGTACCAAGTACAATAATACGCTATAATTAATAATAACTAATAGGCAAACAAAAATTGCATTCCGAATTAAACAAACATAAAAAATAGCACCCAGGAGCCCATGGACTTGACACAAACTGAACACCAGCTCTTCTCGCAAGAGCAATAAATGCTTTTAACGCAAAAGACAGCGAACAAGACATTCTCCTCAGTGCCAGACAAAGTGACCGATGCAATTTCCGGCCATTCCCCACCGGATTAGACTATTTCTACCGTGCATCTATCATCGAGCTACGTCCTTCCTTTTGACCTAATATACTGGCTCTGTTCGCTGCCTGACGACTAATCGGAGTATATTTCCAACTTCCAGTTTACCAATATAGTCTTCATATTCGAAAACAAACGTTGTTCTACTAACAAAACAAACAACAACCCTACATTTGAAAGCGCGTGCGCAATACAGAAGTGTGTTGCATGTGGAAACAGGTGTTCGTAGTATTGGCAAGTTGGCCAAATGTCTACGTAAGTCGTTAAAGAAATTGCGTCCACCGATAACGATTTCTTTTACCTAAGTTTCAGGCTAAGAGTTAATGGATTTGGTGCCAAATGCAGCTTCACCGTACAAATGAGTGCATTCTACAGGGCATGAGTATTATGAAGCTTTATCATTTACAGCTTATTTATTATCACGCTAGTTTTCACTTCCAGATGAGCGGAACAGCATTAACAAAGTCTGGCTATTCAATAAGAAATATTGGGCCCAATTCAAATTGATCATTTTCATTCGATACATCAATATGAATGTAGATGGCATGCGTCTGCCATATTCATATTTGATACATCAATGAATGTTCAAGTGTTTCTCCGAGGTCATTGAACAGGGCCATAGGGACTGACGGATTTCTGATTCATTCATAAGTCATAAGTTCATAACACCATTTTGAACACGATTTCATGTTAAATGCTTGTGTCTACGAAGAATAAATTTTGTTTTTCTCAATTAAGACTGGCGTATAAGGCAGGACTAGACTTTAATTATGTATTGATGAGAATCTGATGCATTATGTGATTCTTTTCCTAATGTCTTCTGATTGTAATTGTCGCGAACTTTAAGACAATTCCATTTCCTGGTTTGGATCATCCACTTCTGTTAATTACTTTAAAGAGCGGATGAATTGAACAAAATCTGCATGAAAATTGCATACTTATTTTGGCATTGCCTGAATGAGTTTCGATCAAATTCCAATTCTTTTCATGTCCAATCCAAGCTGTAAACCAATCATAACGTCATTTTAGTGTACCATAAAGCATAATATATTCGATCCATCTATCTATAATTATCATCTCAGCACTTTTAAATTGTGGGAAAAGAGTTCCATCTCTTAAAAGCATTACCCATCCCGCCGGTTCTCATTCCATGTTTTTAGCCAACCAGCTAAGTTTTAATTGCTTTACGCGTTGAGCTTTCCATAAAGGCTCTTCAGGACGCACAGAAAAGCCCAGTGGGCCACAAGTTTAATATTCCAGTGTAAGAGCATGGCAAGGTTTAAATTACTTACGGCATTTCGCAAAGCTGTTACCAAATACTTCATGGATATTAGATAGTGTTTAATTCTTGCGTGGCAGATGCGAAGATTGCCATTCGTTCCCCTGAACGCATCAAATTGATGGTTTGTTTTCTAATAAAAGGTAAGGTATTGTGTTAGTAGCATAGTGACCTATAAAGACCAAAAGACTGCCACGAAAGGAGGTTAGTTCGGGCTATCACTCATCGCCTTTGACAAAAAACGTCTAAAAGTTAGACAAAAGCTGTTGGTCTGTAAAATAAACCTTTAATCAATGGTTCAATGTCATATGGTCAGATTTAAATCCAAGCCAAAAGCAGATTATGTAGAAGATATACTAATACACACTTCAAATAGTCGTACGTGAGAAACTTGACACTTCTAATATTCTATAATATGTATTTGTAGCACAAACGTAGCTTTGGGAACTGCTGCACAATTAGTTCCCTTTTCCCACAAAAATCTTGTAACCCTCAAACGTACAACGCTCCGGAGAGTCATCGCTTTCCTCTCAACACAATGTGGTTTCCTAAACACTCAAAAACGTTTGCTTCCTTCCATGCAAGGGCAATTATACCGCTTCCTCTAAATACAATAGAATGTAAAAGCCACTTGCCGTGACGAAGCAACAATTATTAAGTGAGGGTGTCACAACTGGATTCTACGACCAAATCTAAGTTCGACAGCAATAACTTCAAAATGAACCAAGCTGAGGTTTTTTTTTATCTAAATACAGTAAGTTATTGGTTTTCAGAAGACAGTTTCTGTAAGCTGCTTGCTTATATTTATTTTAATAATAAATCACGTTTCTTTCGTGTGTATTTTTCACAACTTTTTGGTTCTGTAACGATATTCATAATTCAACAGTGATTCTTTCATGTGCCTATAATTCCGATATTTACTACCCGCGTAGCAGTTTATTTTGCAATAACAAACGCCAACTCTTACCGCATATTATGTAGTTCAAATTGTTGAATATAAAAAAGCTTGTTTGATTAGTTTAACATTCTTAATGACAGCGAAGAAGGAAATCCTGAATCAAATTAACCTCAGGCAATCTCACGTCGTATCACCTTGAATGATTGAGATTTTTTTTTCAATAGTGACGTAAAAAGCTTTGTTTTAAACGTAAGTAAAAGCAAACGATAAAAGGATCGTAAAAACGTCACAGTAACAATATTAGATAGTGGTAATCGAAGTCTGAATCATAAATCTATCACAGACGTAACCCAATGTTTTATCAAACGGAAGATATATCGTCGTCCAAACGATTTATTAAATAATAGTTGCACGCATTTATAGATTCAACGAAAGGCATGCTTACAAAGAAATAAAAGTAGATCGGAGCAGATAAGATAGTAAGTGACGTAAACGAAAAGAAGAATTTTACACGAAGGTGTCGAAAAACAACGGGTCCAACGATAAGATCCTGCAGGTGTAAATGCAAAGTTAGCCGGTAAAGAATTTCTTTCCAAGAGAGTAGATCGGTACCATGAGCAGTACTATACAATGCAGAAACGGTCTACCAGCTATCTGGCGATGACATCATTCTACGCTCACCAATGCGCCTGCAAAACATTGTGGCCACTTCCTACGTAACAGAGTCTAGGGGTAGGCACATATTCAACATTCACCAAATCCATCAGACAATGTGCAGGCGGTTATGTAACAAGATGAATGAGATCCACGCCCAGATTAAATTCAGATTATTATCCTCCAAATACAAACAATAGGCTGACAGATTCTTGTCGTAGAACTTTAGTTAATCAGACTTTTGTAATTCGGTTAATGGTTCCAAAGAAACCCGCACATAATCTAGTCTTGTTAGAATACAATAAATCCATTAGGGCGATGTTTCACGAAGTCTCGCAGACAGCCACATCAAGCAGTAATGTATTACTAGCTACTAGTTTCTTAGTGGCCTCATTGTTATTTTATTGGCTACAGAAAGCCTGCCTTTTACCCGGTCGATGGAAGTAATCACTGTTATACACACAAATACACTGTTACGTGCTTCTACTGATCGTGGATAAAACCCTGACACTCCATTACCTAATCACAACAATGGTATACAGAATTATAGATTATTTCTTGAAATCATAACAGCAACGGATAAATTTTGTTCATTCGTTCCGCTCACTTCCCGTCATGCTGATAATATTAGCAATTACCACAATATTATTTTCTATTTTAACGCCTAAATTTCAAACAAATGATCAATATCTAGTCTAAACATTGTTGTGGAAGTTCATTGCATAACGGATTGCTTGCTGAGCTAACATTACTCACTATTTATGATCTATTACTGGGTAAAGCTATCTCGTATGAAACCACATGCCTACACTTAGGTCCTGAGTATAACATTCATGCGGTTGGCGATTCTATTATCAAGCTCCGTACGCAGTAGGAAGATCGATTATAACACGATCCATAATAGTTATAGCAAGTATTATTTCTTTAATAAACTGAATAACCCACGCTCAAGTGGTCCGCTTAATTTTTACGATAGTATCGACCTTGTAGCGTGCAAGGCGAGTTGAACCTATGAATTGCCACTTCCGAACTGAGCGAACGAGGCCGACCGCCGAATTATCCGAACATGCTCCAATTGAAACCAGTGAGACACTAAACAGTCGCAGTCATTAGTATTTATCCTAAATACAATATTTATCAGTTGATTAACTGCTAAAAAATTTTTTTTTCCAAGGATTTCCCCCGGACAATGTTTTGGTTGTCGGTAACCAAAACAACCGTGACTAACCGTGGCATGGAAAATCGTCTGCCAATTTCTTGCAATTTGCAACTGTGACTGAATAACTGGGATTTATTCCAATTTTTTGATGAAACATTCGAATGATTTTAGCTTTCCACTGAAAGAGTAACGTGCACTGATATTTATAAGAATGATTCCTGATATGATTTTTTTAGATGCCAAAACCGTAAAAAAAGGAAAGACTACTACGTGCTTTATCCAAAGAACCTTCACTTTATGGTTAACTAAATTAGTAGCGCCAACTTTTATTCGTTCGACCTTCGTACGCATAGTTTCCTAAACTACACCCAGCAGACAAGATGACTAATTCATGTACATAGCGTCTGAGTCTGAGTCCCTTGACCTGTGAGATTACGTAGATTAAATCATCATACTTGAGACACACTAAAGGGGACAGTTGCATTGGACTGTGGGCGACCATTACGCCAGTGTCCCTCTCGTGGGTGAGGACCCCTGATTGATCATTTCCGTCCATTGTGTCACTCCCTTTTATACACCCCACAGGACTATAATACTCAGCTCGTATACCGCTCACCGTAATGTCATCGAAATAGACTATCATCAAGTGACGTGAGTTCCTTGTTTCTATTTCTGACGACTTGTTAGCGTTTGGAGAATTGTTTTTCAGATAAAAATAAACATAATTGGTTTTAGTATTAGACGATGATCAATTAAATTTAATTGTATACTACCTAGTTAGCTTCATCATGGAAGGTTATTTCAAATCAATACAAATGGTGTTACGACCTACACTGGTGGCATCGGCTTAGATATATTGTGTAGGGGTGTGTTCAAATATCATGTGTATAATAACCTATTTCAGGGTTTCTGGGGCGTCCCCATTTTGCAGGGTCAACGTACAGTTCTTCCCATATAATATCATAAGCATAACCGACAAGGTTGTTTACCGCATATAATCCTAACAAAGGAATATGATGTCTACATTATTGTGGGACAAGGGAAATGACGTCATGTTTTAAATGAAATCTTTTTCATGTAATCAAATGGCATCAGCATTTCCCCGGACACTGAGCAATCGTAGACGAAATAAAAAAGTAACTGACACAGACTTTATAAGAGAGTGGGTGAGTCAACTTACAAAATATAAAACACGACGTAAGATAGCGACTAACAGGAAATTATACATCTAATATTTGCGTAGATTAGTTGACTTACCCACTCGTATTTTGATAAATCTGCCTGATAATCGCAGAATTTGGGTAATGTTAAATTCGTATACATATGCTTGAAAGTCAAAAGAATTGCGGATGCTGTTGCTGATAAAATATGTATATTGAACAACTTCATAATCTTTTGAATTTTCTCAAAGTAATAACAAACGTAAGGTTGAGCTGAGCAATCAATGTCGTACGTGGAAAATCATAGTAACTAGAAGAGATTTATAATCTACATGACCGACATCTCCTCAATGCCGACATCGGCCGTTCTAGGAATTATTTTCTCCCTGACATAAAACAATCAGTCTAGCTACATTAAGCTGACTTGATTGCTCTTCCGAAGGTTTTTACTACACTCTATCTAACTGATCTGCACTTAGAAAAGGTCAAATCAATGTCGGTTGCTTTAGTAATAATATCTTCAGTTATTATTAAAGGATGTGTCTCTCTTGTGTGTCCGCCAGTACTTCCATTTCATCTTCGCAGGTCATCGCCCCTTTGCCATAACTTTATACCCTTTTCTCTATGGAAGAGCATAATAACATTTTCGCAATAAAATGATGTCACTCTGCGACATTCACATTCATAAGTCCTCAACTTTGTAAATTTCGCGTTGTAAATGCGTCATCAAACCAGATCAGACGATTGTATTTTTAATCATAACCGAGTGGTAAGCTACTCGGTGTTTAAGGGCTCCCGCACACGGGCCACCGGCCACAACCACAAAACGCCGCCACTGGCATATTTCCTGTATTTTTCATACATTTTATATGGACTCGCCGCACACGGTTGGCGCCGGTGGCGGCCACACGCTTCAAATCTTCTTCTTCAAGCTTCTAGTGGCGGCGTTTGTGGCTGTGGCGAGTGGCTCGTGTGCGGCGACACTAAATCAAGTCGATGGGCGTATAAGGATTACAGCGCACTGTAAAGCACTCTTCAATATCCAGTAATGTAATATCAGTCATACGAGGGTGACACTGAAATGTTCTTAGTTTCTCTTAGTTCTTAGAAAATAAAAAAACTGAACAAACTAGCAAGTTATTATTTTTATTATATCTTTTCAAAATAGTGTCCATTTACATCAATACATCGCTGCATCCGATGGAACCACTGAGAAAGCACTTTGCCCACTCGTCCTTAGGGGTCTCTTCGACGCCATTTTGAAACGCAGCCACTGCTTCCTCAGCTTCCATAAAACGTTTTCCTCGAAGTTTTTCTTTTATTTTCGGAAATAAATAAAAATCGCAAGGTTGGCTTGGCGGGCTATAGGGCGGGTGACCCAGTAATTCCACGTCTAACGTCGCTAAGTAGTGGATTGTTTGCTTGGCGGTGTGCGACGAGGCGTTGTCGTGGTGAAGGAGGATCCTACTGCGAGGTCGTTTTCCCGAACTTTTTCCAAGATAAGTAGCAAACAATTGTTGCGTAATGACCTGTCCATCCGAAGAACGAGGCCACCATTTTTTTTCCCACGCTTCGACCTCTAATCACTTTAGTTGGCAACTCCTCGAAAGGAAACATCCAGACAGCAGACTGTCTCTTATTTTCAGGATCATAACAATAAATCCAGCTTTGGTCACCCGTAAGTATGTCGAACACAGCATTTGAGTCACCTCCGTTAAATCTTTGAACCATTTCACAACACCAAACTGTCAAATTATGAGGTATACACCGGCCACCAGGCACAAAGCTTCCTGACCGCTAAATGTTCATGGAGGATTTTGTGCACTTGACTCATACCGATGCCTAAGCTTGTCCGAATCTGCTGATAAGTCACTCTTTTGTCAGTCTCTATCATACGCCGCACAACACTGATTTTATCATCAGTCGTCGCCGTAGAAGGCCGTCCCTCATGCAGATCATCTGTGAGATTAGTGCGACCACGCTTAAACTCATTAAACCAGTTGTAAACAGTGGCACGAGATTTGGCTTCATCTTGAAAGGCCAATCGAAGGCTATCATAACTTTCTTGTTGACTTTTTAAATGACATCGAAAGTCATAAAAAAGTCATTGTACTTACGCAAATTTTCTCGCGTTAAATTCATGCTGACGTGACGCAGACAATTTTCAATTTGCCGCCAAATTAATAAAATACATACACAATAATATTGGCAAAGAATTTTCAAAATTTGAACTTATTTTTTTATTATATCGTTTACAAGTGGCCAGTTCTAAAAACTTTCAGTGTCGCCCTCGTAACATTGTGTGGCAGTAGATATATGCGTTAACTCGTACGTAACGGTAAAGTTGTAAACAATCGGCGATTCTCGGTGACAAATCAGCAAACAATGAAAGATTGATCGTGTATCGTATTGTTGGTCTGACACTAACCTACATATACCGCACATATACTCGTTCGATACAATAACATGTGAACTCTTTCAGTTCTGGTTATGTGTGACGACACTCGGGTCTCGACTGCTTCGGACTAAACCCTTTTTAAATCGATCGTGTGGTACAGCCTTAGTCCGACCTCGATATGAATCCGTGGGAAGACACATTATGTCTCACAATAATGGAGTCTGTGTTCTATACGTTGGGTCCGTTACACGTCCCATGAGATTGCTAATGCGACGCCATCCGTTATGATTGCCTCCAATAAACACTTGAGCTGTGAAGACAGATTGGCTCAAGTTACTGTTTCAAGTTAAAATAAGACAAGCTGTAGACCTTCATCAAAGTGGAAGCCATCTAACTATTTGGCTTCCATATCTTTTTAACATGCGGTTTGAGTCTTCAAGCAATAACTCAATTTTATGTCGCCTCATTGCTTATACGTACGTTTTTCATCTGATTTTGACAGAACTTCTTGTGTTGCTATTATAGTAAATACTTTCATTTGTACTTTCATGGTGCTGTGTGAAATGTCCAGGGATTTATTATTATTATTATTATTTGGCTGCCAGTCCATACTGTTAGTAGACAAGCAGTTCAGACGTCTAGCGTAGTTACGGTTAGTCGTCTTATTCATACTTCGAGATTAGCTTCAATAGATACAACAGCGATTACTGAGATTGGCTCTAGTTATACAGTATTGGTTTTGCTCTGGATCGCAAGTGGTTGAGCTAGACCACAAGAATGTTCTCATTATTAAATTCAACACCATTACGAGGTTCTGGTTTCCTTTAGCTTCTAGCTTATTTGCTTTGATTTTCCTCTGCAAGTAATTTTACATTGATTTTCCTTACAATATTAATTTGTTATTGTATATTATTTTCCTGTCCATCCTCGAGTTTTGCGTACCTGTGGCGAACATTGCGTCAAGTGAATAAAGTTTTAACGACAATTTTTCATAGTTCCTGTTTTACAATAGAGTTGTTAGTTTTAACCCTTATCAATTCTTGCAACGGGCGCATTGAAAATCTATTATATAAAATTCAAAGTCCTGACTGACTGACTGGCTGACTGATACATCAACGCACAACCTAAACCGCTGGTCCTAGAGACATGAAATTTAGAGGGTGTGTTCTTAGTGAAGAGTAGGTATCCACTAAGAAAGGGTTTTTCGAAATTCCACCCCTAAGAGGGTGAAATGGGGGGATTTTGTTTGTATGGAAAATCTTATTCCTTAAGTTAATAAACTTGAAACTTGGCACCAATACTAATCTAAGTAAATTATGAAGTCTGCCATTTTATGTTTTTCTAAACTACCCCCTATAAGGGGATTGTGGGGTTTCAAAGTTTGTATGGGAGAATTTTTGCGTGCGGTCCGACTAACTCGAAACTCAGTATTTATACCTAGGATCGAAAGCAAAGGATAATGTGTATCAGGGTTTTTCGAAAATTACCCCTGACGAGCTGAAAAGGGGTAAATAGTCAATTTTACAGGGGAGGATTTTACTACATGCCTTGATTAACTAAAAAATTAGTATAAATAATATTTGAGTCGCGTTATGAATACATCTCCACCGTATGCTCGGTCCAATTAACTCGAAACTCAGTAAGTATTCATACTTTTGACAGAAAATAATTAATAATAAGTATGTAAAGTTGTCGAAAATTGACCCCTGACGGGGCAAAAGGGGGTAATTCGATTTTTAAGGGGAGGATTTGAACCACACGCATCACACCTAATCCACTAAACTTCTGATTTGGCAAAGAGATAGATGGCATCCTGGGGAAGGACATACTTTTTATCCTGGTAGCACGTTGCCGTGGAACAACTTCCGACATCCACGCGGGTGAAGCCGCAGGCAGAAGCTAGTTAGTACTATATAGAATTTGCGGTGTGATGGCGTAACAAACTATATTTAGCAGTGTTCCTTCAATTCAGTTTGGTAACAACAACTCATTGGTGAAGCACTGGTCAGGCCCAAAACAAGAAATAAATGAATCACATATGTACGGAACCGAGTACCGTGTTCAATTTGGACTTTAGAACAACATCGTTATAAAAGATTGTAAGCAGTGGGGTGAGTGTCACATTAACTTCATTCAGCGACGATTTATTTCCAAACATTTTTTTTTTATATCACACTCTGGGAAACGTAATACAGGAGGTTTAGTATACAATTTCAATTGTGCAGTTGTATTAAATTTCGTTCGGTTTAATTTCACGGAACAATTGGGTTACAAATTGCACAAGCAGTCTTGGCTTCTGAATCAGAATGTTTTTTGTGTGATAAACATTAAATAAATTATATACAGATACAGTGGCATTTAAAAAAGGACCATTTTCCCAGAACTAGTTGAAGACAATAGCAAAATAAATTAACTAAATAAACCAAGCTTATCAAAAACAGGAAAAACCACTGCTAGACGGAATTTCAACTTTTCAAGTCAAATTAAATCTGTGTATTCTTCATTATCAAATGCTTTATATGATAATTAAGCTAATTATAACGAGACTCCGAGTGTTTAATAAAAAAAATATAAAAAATACAGTAGGTATCAACATTGGAACTCATTGATCGCCACGTGATGTGATTGCGGCAACGTTCTTCGGTGCGCGTGTACCTACGGACTCAAGAGTACAAACTCATGACTTATCAGAGGACAGAATTAGACGTGTTTTTTTGTCAGTAGACGCCATAGCGATGACGCGATGATACAATTCTGACTCAGCGCCAAAACGTAAGTTGAATAAAATAAAAAATCTATGATCTACTAATATCACACTGTCAGATGCAAGTTATTGGTGATTCAAAAAACGGCAGAAAAAATAAATATAAACACTATAATACGTTTTTATTGGAATGAGGTCTTGATGATAACAGTATTAATTAACGTATTTCAAGCCACTTACAAAGTCGCATACAGTAATTGTCACTCAAATATGGACTGAAACGGAGACTAGTTAAATAAGCCCCACACACTATCTTATCTCTTCATTTCGCCTGCACTGTTTGCACAAATTAAATTATATTCAAAGGCGTGTACAATTACATACTGGTGAAAAATGCACGAAGCATACTGTTCTAATAATTAGTACTCATATCATATACCGACGAACGCAATCGTGTCACGGATTGACTACAAAAAATGCTTATGATTAGTCAACACCATAATTCTATGAGCTACGCAGAGACATGGCTGCTAGGGAACATTTAGTCTTAGTATAATTTTAAGAGTATTGTGTTTCAATACAATAGAGCTACGCTGGACGGGTCTACTTAATTTGGACGATAACAATAAACCAGCTCGTTTAATAATCGCGGGCGTCTTGGCCAGTAGCGTGTCGCATTCCTCGAGTGCCGATGTTGATTGGCAACAATGAAGGGTCAACATAATTAGCGTTGTAATTGGCTAAGCAATAGCACACTGGCTTTCTGACAGGACACTCTAGATAACGACTTTAACGTGGGCGCCAAATGACTCAGAAATACGGTAAAGGACGAAGGTTGTTGATACCACACGATTCATAATACAAATTTATCACTTGAACCCAGACAGCACTTTTTCGCTTGCAGCAAGCAGATAGCAGCGTTGAGTAAAAACTTGCTCTCCTATAGAATAGTTTGCGCAACAAACTTTTGCTTTTATCTACTTTTTGCTCCAGCTTCAGTTTGCTAGCAAAAAGTTTGGCTAGCGATGTGTTAACTTCCGATTTCCGCTCATGCCTGCTGGAGATGAAGTTATGATACCTATTCAGTTGTTCATCATGGGTTTCCGTTGATAATTTCACAGGCTATTACTACAGCCTTGGAATACTTTTACGGGCGAGTCGCGTGACCACCTCCTAGTTCTAACACTCACTAACTGACTAAGTACACAAAATCAGTGCTACTGTTGTCTTTGAAGCGACAAAAACAAGGTTACATTCAACTCATTCTATATGCATTGCTATCAATTGTTCTAAATCAAATGATCGATTACGGTCGAACAAAACGCTTTTGTTTCAAGCGTAACATGAACAAAAAGCAATTAATCATTGGACCAGGCCGTTGATTATTCCTTTCAAAATCGTTAACTGAGTTTTAGCTTTGCGCTGCGAGATAAATATTAAACATGACGCTGAGGCTCTATTGTTCAATGAAACGTCTCGTTTAATTCTGCTAACGTATTCCGTAGCACGGATGAGCAGCGCAGTTGAGGAGGTTTCGGAGAGGAAAAACAACGTCAAGGAAATCATTAAAGCATGAACAAAAAGGTAAGGCTTCATTGCTGCATAAAAGGAATTTACATTATAAATTACGGATCATGAAGATTGACGACAATTTGCCAACCTTGTGTTGTATTGGTTGCGAATGTCACCAAGATGACGAAAATAGCCTGTACTTTATACCTACTTACATGGTGCGTTGCCTCGTTACTTAAAAATACTTTTTAAGTGGTTATTTTTCAGTGATGAGTAGATATGATGGATGAGAAAAGAGAATGTAAGTACCTACTTCAAACATTTCAACCTTAGATTCTATGAAGCATAGCTCTAATACTCTTCAAATAATTCAGTAAAGTAGACGCAAAAACAGAAAAATATATGTTTAATGTTAGTCTGACATGGAACCTGGCATGCTTACCGTGTGAAATGGAGAAATCAATAGAAAACAATGTACCTAATGAACCGGTCATAAGGGCAATCCGACAGTTGATGATAATAGCATTTTATTTTTTGCACGAGAATCTCTTTTATTTGGCCTAGCAGCTGAGTGCAGAATAAATGAGTGCTTTCAACTGAAGTTAAGTATAGACCAGGTACTATTTTTAGCACATCATTAGCAACATTCAATGAAAGTATGAGTACTACAACTCCTACGCCTACCTACTCCACTAATTTCATACATAAATTAATTTATTCTCAAGCCCTAATCTATCCTTAAAACATAAATAAAGATCAGCTTTGACAGAAATTAATTACAAGCTTTGTTTGGCTCGGAAAATATTAATTTGAGCGACATGGAAGTATTCCTTGGAGCCCCGAATTTTGTGAAAGCTGTATAATATTAAACGCCCGAATAAATCCATCTAACAATATGTATAAATACGATTTTCGTGAGGATTTCACGTACGAAATCGGATATGTACTTGAATTGAATATACGGTAGAGGATTATCTAAGAGCATGTTTTACGGTTTAATGCCGGTGTTTACTTTAATGTCAAGGGTTCTACGAGTACAAGTACATCTGCGAAAAAACATGGCGTGTTGAGGCGAGAACGTAGGAAATCGAGGTAGCCGCTTTCCGTCGACTCGAGACTCGAGACGCTGACCACTTTTACTTTCGCCCCCGTACATTCACCTGGGCTGAGAGCCGCGGTCAAAGACGCCCTACATATCGCTCGATGTTTACTGTATCTTTAATATCCAAACACTGGATTAATAGATGCCGAAATTGGAACGCGAATCAGGATTCGTCCGTTAATCGATACCCGGAATAAAGGGAGAAGAGTTAACTGCTACTACTTTAGCAGTTAACTAAACCTACTGGTTTTGAATGCTAATTGTACCGGATTTAGGCAGCCCCCGTTTAAAGATCTCTTGTGGTAATTTATCACACCTCATTAGGAGGCTCTAATGACACACGCATTAAGCTTAATTACAGTTAAATGATCACATTAAACCCAAGATTAAATAAAGTATTAATAATAATCAGTAAATCGTTGCTCGAACTGTAAATAAATGCCAGAGATCAGCATAACAAATGCCAGAAAACTGGTTATTTTATGGTAGCTTTGCAAACAAAGAAGTTGTCTTGGTTAGCAAGTAGTAATAAAGTTTCGTGTCATCCCAAAGACATTTCTATTTTTTCCTGTGACAAGCGAATAAATAACAAACGCATCAGGGATAGACAGAGTAGGGCTTAAAAGGATAAAAAAAAACACAAAAAACTGAAAAATTACTTTTATTAATGGTGTCTTAGTTTTATGCCACCGACTTCCGAAATGAAAATATTTTTCAGTTTTTACTGTTTTTTATTGATCCAGCCGTCTTTGAGAACCTCCTCCTTTTTTTGAAGTCGGTTAAGAATAAGGAAAGTAGCTTCCCTGTAGGGATTATGAACTAGACCATTGGAAGCTAGGTGACTCCATTTAAAACGAGTCGTATCACGGATAGAGAAATTCTTAAATTCAAAGTTGAAATAACAGCAGCACATAAGAGGGAAAAGTTGGAAGGAGGTAAGGAATGTCTTTGCCCTGCAGTGGAACACAAACGGCTGATAACAAAAAATAACAAGTTGAGATAAACTATACGAGGGGCTTGTGGCTAAGTAATGACAGCCGCACGGGTCGCTCGCATCTTCATCGTCATCTTCACATACCGAGACCTCCTAGTGCCTCGGAAAACACGTTAAGCCGTTGGTCCCGGCTGTGGATGGCCGTCATTCGTGGATCTTTGCTGTCAAAGATCCACGAATGACGGCCGGGACCACGACCGTTCGTTACGTACCTGTAACGACGCGACGGTTCGTTACAGGTCGTCAGTTACTAGCCCGAAAGTCTGACAAACAGTCTTACCAAGTATAGTATCGTATTACCCAGTAACTGGATTGTGGAGGTCAGATAGGCAGTCACTCCATAAAAAAAACTCCGTAAAATACTGGTATTCAGCTGCATCCGGTTAGACTGGAAGCCGACCCCAACATAGTTGGGAAAAGGCTAGGCAGATGATGATGAGTTGAGTTGAAACTATAAGCACAGTTTTAAATGCTTAACAGGAACTACAATTTATAGGATATTAGGAAATAAAAGTTTTGATAGGGCACTGTCATTAAACATGCACCATTCATAATGCAAGTTTAATTGCTTGCTGAACTTAAATTCTCACAATTATTTCCACTGGCATTTTATTTCCATAGGTACATACTATTAAAAAAATCAGTAACAGGTGTTCAACAAGTTACCAGAGCAGAACATACCTTATGTGTGAATAAAACTAGCGGCATACACTGGAATGCCAGTAAAAAAGAAAACACAACACATTACTAATGAGCAAGATCCCAAGGCTGCTTAATGTTGTAACGTAATGCTTAAATATTAACATAGTAAGCCTTAATTAAGTCATTAAGGGTGATGACAGTGGTCCTGGTCATAAAATTTCAATATTTTTTTTAAAATTACAGTTCATAAAGGTAGTTTAAGACTGTGTAGCCATTTGTAAGGTAAGTATGCAGATGATAATGACTAAAGAAAGTATTTAAATAAAATGAAATCATAATTTATTGTTGGACTGACTTGTTGTTCTAGTGGTTGCAAGAGCTACTGCTGAGCATGAGTTCTTGGGTTTGATTCTCAGGTTGGGCAAAGTGTTATTGGAATATTATTTCTTAGACGCAGTCTGGAGCCTGGATTTGTACCCGGTTGATATCCGGCTCACCCCTTATAACTTGGGACTTAAACATAACTGGTGAAATGTTGCTCTATGTCTGCTTAACCCTTCGCGAAAAACAAGTGTGATGTTATGTTATTCATGATGCTTATTTATCACTTGTGAAATTAAATATCGGTTTCAGTTGACAAAACAAGCTGTGAGTGACACAACCATTCTCTTATAAGTTTTTGTTGGTAATATTAAATAGATTTGTTCAGAAAAAAAATCTAGGAAGTTCTTAGAAGTAGTAACATAATATTTTGAAGAATATAAAACCTGCATGGTGTCAAGTTATAGTATAAATAAAGGTGGATTGTTGTTGTGTTGCACTTACTATGGCAGATAGAACTACTCACCATAGTTTAACCCAGTACTTAAAATTTATATTTCTCTAGTATTTTTATAAACTAGTTAGTTAATTTGGTCTTTTTCTAATTTTAAATATAAAAAAAACTAAGTAATTTGTAATTAGTCAAATGACTGACTACTTGCTATGTTTCAAAATGAAACTAGCAGACAGATAACAGTTGGTAATTGTTTTAATGGCAATTTAAAGTAAACACTGACTGTTTCTTTTGCTGGTAATCTGTCTCACAAAAAAGATTTATCAGATGTTATAATCTTCATATTTTAAGGTGCTTTTGTGGAAGAGAAATAAAATGCCTATAATATCATTGTATTTTGTTATCATTCACAAAATTTCCTATCTGGCATGGGCATTCAAATGTATTATGTGACTCAGACAATTCAGATAAGATATAATTCATTAACTGCAGACCATCTTCTGTGGTTTTGAGAGTCTGACTTCTCTTTCATTATCATTTTTAATTCAATAATGTAACTTAATGACTGATATATTTTTAAGTATAATTGAAAACATTATGTTTACCTACACAAATGTTAGTGATAGATAGATGATATGACATCCTTTGTAGTAGGACATAAACATAAATAATTATGTTGTACAGGGGTCCATGTACTTTATGTTGTCTATACAAATAAATATAAAATGCTGTTCATTGGGAAGCGCGTCACTTAAGAATGGCTGGACCGATTAGGTCATAAAAAGTTTGTAATAGTCCGAATAAGGTTTTATGGAAAGAAATATTGGAAACCGTGGCTGGAAAATTCGATAAAACAGAAGTACTTTTTGTATGGGGACTTTAACTCAAGACCATATTGAAATTTTGACACTACAAAGTCTGTAGAATCAGCTAGTTTCTAATAAACTTAATATATTTATGTACTATTTCATTCCAAACCAGATGATGTAGATGTTACAAAATATCACAACATATTGGCAACATGTTTTCGTGCATACTTTAACCAACACATGTATGCAGACCATTAAATATGCTAATAAATTGCAATCAATATTTTTATGACTCATAAAATATTAGATGGACTTTAATTAATAACGTAGTTTATGTGCGTAAAACTTCCCATGTGTTTCACATTCCCATTATGGACCATCTTTATGTACAACAATAAATATAAAATTGGGAATCCTGACTTAATGTTGCTGTTAGTATAAAAGTAGTGTAATTAGGTTATGAATTTAATTATGGGTAAATTAACAATGGAATAATAATCATAAAATATAAGTTAATTAATTTTGTAATTCTTACTGTATGAAAGGAAAGTTTAATGATAATGTAGTTTGCAACCTTATGGAGACTTAATTTGTGTTACACAAGTAGGATACTGCTGTTATCCTCAAAGCTTAAAGTTGTTACAGACATTATTACCTGCTTATATTCTGTGAATAGCAGGTTTTCAAGACAAATCAAAAAGAAGTCCATTTTCATATTATATTTATTGATTATCTGTATCAAGATAAACAGTATCAAAATGTGGATTTAGAGTGTTCGTAGGTGATTCCTAAGCCTGTATTAAAATAATACTTGCCAAGCTAAGCTGAGTTGGCGGTGACTAATGATGAAAAGGTAAACAAAACCTTACCCTACTGTTGAGTTTCTGTTTACTTATCTTTAAGACACGAGGCAAAGAAACGTGATGATATTCCACACACCTACGTTACGTTATAAACTTCAATCAAAATATATTAATCTTTTGTTATCAATGAACGGAACTTAGGAATTTACATACCTAAAATCCAGACTGAGGTTTCTCTGATGAGTCGTGGTTTTGCTGGGGGATCGGACGTCGCTCCGACTTCCGTGGACGGGTACATCCTCTAACATTCTCACACACGCGATGCAGCGGCACAACACAATATACCCATATCACTACCTCCCCGTAGTAAAATCACAAAGTAAATAACAACATGGCGCCCGCAACGAATACTACAAACGCAGACAGACACCACTTGTTATTGCCCTTTTACCCCAATTCCCAACAAAACTATCTAGTCACAGCCGTTGATATACCATCAATCTCTATTGCAATGCATAGCAATATTAAAACAAGCAAAGTTGGTATGTAAACCTTTGAATGCCCTACAAACTTTTTCAAGACGTAACCCAGCGATTTGTGTTAAAACAAAACAAACAACGAAAAACACTAAAACGCTTTTCAAATAAAAATCAACGGTAGGCGTAATAAAAGAAACAAATTCTTCAAAATTAAAGAAATCGATGACGCTCCAACCGAGACGACATCCTAATATTTTTCATTTTGTGGGTTTTTTTTGTTCGTAACCAGTCACGGAAAATTCATAATTTTTAACTTGCAACATTAATGCCACAGATAATAAATTAACTACATATCTCCCAGTATACTTTACAGGCGGCGAAAGGCAGAACTAACTCCACTTTGAAATTTCTCAATTTTAAGATCTCCGATTGTCATATTTTGGTATTGAATGTGGTACAGTCAACACAGCCTGCATTTTGGATTCGTAAATATTTCGGTCTGATCTCCATGGCGGTAAAAAATACGAAAGATCCTCAAGATTTGTATGTGTACTTGGATCCTCAAGATTTGTATAGGTACTTTGAAGCCATGAGATGATATTAATTAATTATACTGTATTTGCGATCCGCCGCTATTCTAATGATTTTTTTACCAAGTTTGCCTAGAGCCGCTAGCTTGTTTGCCACTCAATACCACAGAAAAGCTGAAAAAAATCTAAACCAAAAAGTAGTACCAGTCGACAGTGATGCGGAGGAATATTTCGACGCAATGTTTTAGGTTTCTAATAGTTTTAGTTAGTTTATGATAGTATATGTTTATTTTAATAATTTGTAATTTATTTATTATTAGAACTTTGTAAGTATTATCTAAAATAAAAAAACACGTAAGAGAAAATCAAAAAGTGGGTCCATTAAAAATTAAACTAATATTTCACTATCAAAATACTTGATTATTTAGTGAAAGCATTAAATAAATATAAAATCTTAACATAGTGCATTACAAGCTACAAATTAGTAATAATTAGTATATTACAGCATTTTTAACAATAAATAGTGTTCTTTTATGGTTTAGGGGATGATTCCTGGGATTGTCTTGTAGAAGGCTGCCTTTTATGGACATTAGGTTTCCTTAGCCTGTGGTAATTAGGCATGACTTTACTCAAAAAGTCTAGCTGCAAAAGTTGTGATGGTTGTTTCTCTAGTGCTTCCCTGACGTGATGATCAGATCCCCATATCACAGTGTTGTCTGTTAGGGTTTGTGGTGCTGTGAGACGACAAGCTGCACCTGAAATAGAATGACAATAAGCTGTCAAGTACAATTTTCTGTAGCTAAAAGCAGTTATTGGTCGTTTTAACAACAGTTTTAAATAAGCTAATACAGTTCTCACATGGATAAACATAAGCCTTTAACATAATTATGAAATGATCGAATTTGATTGGAGATGTCACAGGCACCCAGTGCGGTGGTCTTGACCAAACTATGTCCTGTACGATGTTGTGTCCAAAGTTTCAAAACACAAGCACTTCTGAGGACCTATAAAACACTACTGATGCTGTGATTTGCGTGGCCACCTACTGGTTCAATTAATTTATCATTGACTCAGAAAAGAATAAAATCTAAGTAAAGTGTAAAAAATCTTAAATATAAGAAATACAACTAAATTACCAATAACACATCCGCTTCCTATCTTGACATCAACTCCTACAAAGGACCTGCACTCAAACACATTGCTCTCTCCAATATGACCACACGGTGACTCCAACTTGCAGCCCACCTCAAATACATTGTGAGCTCCAATGAATAAGGGTTTTGGAGGATTCTCTTGTTTATCACTTTTTCTGAAAAATAATATTGTAGGTACTTGATTACTTTGTAATAATTGATATTGAGGTAAACATTGAAAGTTTTATGCTGTTTAAAATAATATGTCCAAATATTTACTGTGACATGGAAATGGCAAATACTAATTTCATGTACCAGAATAAACGTAAAGACTTGCAGTAGTAGTTCATAAAATTGTGCTTACTTGTGAATAATAGTGGAATACTCTTCAATAATACAGTACTCAGCTATTATTATAGGTCCACCTTCAGCAATGATTGTCACTCTTGGGTGGATAACCGTACCTCCGCCGATGGTAATATCACCTTCTAGAGTGCAATCCTCGCAAACCGTTGCACCAGGAAGTATTTTAACGCTGAAAACAATTACACACTGCTTATTAAAATCTTTTACATAGTATCTGTGCATGCAAATGCGTCTAGAACCGAAATGTAACTTACTTATGAGACATGTTGTAAAGTCAGTTATTGGAATGATTATTTATTAAAACTAAAAAGGAGTAAATAAAACAAATTGTAAATTACTTCGAGTTTTTCGAAAATTCAGTCGATTGACATTTCGATTCGTCACCTATATGACAGTGACAGCTGAAGAGTGAAGAAGACAGTAGTCTAGTCAGTACTCAGTAGTCAGAACTTCAGTAGAGTATTTTTGAAATAGCTCAAACCGTACATTTCCAATAATTTATATCGTTCATAGCCTGCATTGTATTGGGGCATCCCAATCTAAATCCCCATTGTATGGGGTCATTTATGGCACGGATATAAAAGTACTCTGTGCACGGTGCGGTGGTCAGCAATATCAGCATAAATATGCGAGTGAAATTAGTGTAAGGACGAGGCCGTGCTACGGTTTCTCCATTATTATTTATGGCATGGCTACTCTAACTGCAACCACAACTGTGAAGGAAAAATAATTTCGTTAGATATTCTCGACTCTTTCTCGATTCATTATTTCGTTTTTAAACAATTAGCATCTCTTCTCTAGCTTCGGGGAAATACATGATGTTGTTAAAGTTAAATCTGTCAGTGTCAAAATCACCTTTGTATTGTATGTGACGATGACGAAGAAAGGGCGCGAAAGAAATTGATATGTGCCAATTATCTTTTTGTTTGCCTTGTATCTTTTTGTTTGCCTAGCTTTGTTTTTAAGACTTTGTGCAAATATAAATAACAGCTAATTAAACTAAAATGGAGACACAATTTCCATTTCCTTTCAAACCATATGATATTCAAGAAAAGTTTATGAAAGAACTTTATTTAACTTTGGAAGAACAGAAACTAGGAATATTTGAGAGCCCTACTGGCACGGTAAGCTATTTATAAGTACTTGAATATAACTGGTTAGCGGCATAGGTAAATATCTGGAACTGACTACGTAAGAAACATAATATTTACGTTGGGTAGGTTACTTTATTTAGCTGCCAAGTTACAGTGATATTAAATGTGAATTTTACATAATATCACATACCATAACAAATGCCTGTAATCCCCGAAGGGTCAGGCAGAGTATACATATAGTACCAAAAGAATACCACCAATAATAGTACCATCATATCATTGCCAAGTTAGGCCATGGCCGCAAAGAAGCATGTTTTGGACATAAACATTTCCTGAACTGTAGATATTCAAGCCAAGTATAGCTGACTCATCATCTTCCTGCCCTTATCCCATGTTACTTGGGGTCGGCGCAACACGTTTTCTTCTTCCATTCTCCCCTGTCAACCGTCAGGCTACCATTCACTCCCTTCTCTTTCATATCATTCCTCACACAATCCATCCATCTTTTCTTCGTCCTTCCTCTCCCTCTCCATCCATTAATATGTATATTCATCACTCTTTTAGTCACATGCGTTTCATCCCTTCTCATCACATGCCCATACCAAGCTAAACCATTTCCTGTCAACTTTTCTGTCACTGGCACCACTTTTAAACTTCCTCTTAAATACTCATTTCTTACTTTATCCATTCTAGTCACTCCACACATCCATCTCAACATTCTCATCTCCGCTGCATACAATCTTCTTTCATCTGTCTTCTTCACAGCCCAGCATTCAGACCCATAAAGTACGACAGGCCTTATCACAGACTTATACATTTTCCCCTCTAACTTGAGAAGCATGCGTGGGTCGCAAGTTGTTTCTGTGACCTGTCGCCATTTCATCCATCCTGAGTTGATTCGGTGCGTTATGTCTCGCTCTACTTCTCCATCTCCTTGGACAAGCGACCCGAGGTACCGAAAGTCGGAGCAGATCGATAAGGGCGTTCCGGCGAGAGATATGGGCCTAGGACTGGAGAGACCGCCAAAATCACAAAACAGATACTCAGTTTTGGTCCGACTTACTCTCAGGCCAATGGTCTCGAGTCTCCCACCACCCTTCCAATCTGCTCTGGACCTCTAAGCCGTTCTTGGCAACCAGCACAATGTCATGGGCGAACAGCATTCACCAGGGAGCCTCCTCTTGGATATCCGATGTAAGAGCATCCATTATCAGGACGAAGAGGGGCTGAGTGCTGAACCCTGGTGCAAGCCGACAGCCACATCGAAGCGGCCAGTAGTGCCCACTGTAGACCGGACTTGGGTACGACATCGACTGTACATCGCTCTAATCAACTGCACATACTTCCCTGACACGCCTTTCTCCTTCAGCACCCACCACAAAACTTCACGAGGCACTGTCGTATGCCTTTTCAAGTATAGCTGACTGTTACCAATATTTAATTATTGGCCACAGTCACACTCCAAGCCCCATGATACAGACTAACCTTTTATGCGCTTGGCTAAATATCAATTGCCGTGCCCCTAGCGCGCGGCTACAAATCGGTAAAATAATACCTACAATAAAAGGAGCAGCAATCGTTGTATCGATTAAAATGTCATGCATGTTCTCTGTCGCAGAAATACGACCGCGCGGTAGGAGCACGGAAATGTGTCGCATGAATGCGACACAATCGGTCAAAAGGCTAACAAGTAAATAAAAGGTAACCTAGCTGTAGGTAATATTTTAAACTACTCATGTTGTCTCAACTTACTTGGTAACCAGTGAACCGGCTTACTGTATTACCTGGACAATAAACTAATATATATTTTCTTTCTATTGACAGCTTTAAGTTAACCCACATTCATTGCTATTGTTTATCCAATATCAAACTGACTACATGCTTAAACCAAAATATACCACAATAGTCCATATCTATGCAAGGTGTTGTATGTAAAGACACCATTTAGCAGCAGTTTGGTATCAGTATCTTGGTATTTGCTACAGGATCTTAAAATAATAGATTTCAGCATTAATTTTGTAACTAATATATGCAATTATTTAAAAGAGTGTCCATGAAGTTTCTTGCTTGAGAATAACAGTCTCGATAGCTACCAGTAGGTAGCTACACTTTGGAATGGACAACTAGCTTCATGTTTTTGACTGAACAACTCCTTGACAGTTCAGAAGTGCCTGTAAATGGTTTAATTGAAATAAATTCTTTGAGTTTGACTACTCTAGGAATTCTTTCAATTTCCCCTAGCTTTTGAATTTATTTATAAACAAAATATAACTTTAATAAGTATATAATATAGGTATAACTTTAATATTTATATAAATAATATATTAAAGTTATATTTTAGGGAAAATCACTAAGCATCTGTTGTGGAGCTCTGAAATGGCTGCGGGACAGTAATCAGAAAATATTTGAAGAGCTTGAAAAAGAAATGACTCAACTGAAAGCAGAAATATGCACTAACACAGGTAAAATGCGTTTCTAAATGATGTTGATTGTATTGTTGTTGACTGGGAAGAAATATCCTTAATTTAAACCTAAAAAAGTTTACTCTAAAACACCATACTCCCGTAAATCTATATCTAACTAATGATAAAGCTGAAGAGTTTGTTTGTTTGAGCGTGCTAATCTCTGGAACTATGGGTCGGATTTGAAAAAATATTTTTGCATTTGATAGCCCAATTCTTGAGGAAGGACCTATCCTTCCTTCTTAAAAGTCAGAAAGAATGCTAAGCGAAAACGAAGTAAAAGAGCGGGCAGCGATGCGATGCATCTCAGCCGAAATTTCACGCAGACAAAGTCACGGGCAGAAGCTAGTTTTAAATATAAAACCAAACTTCATTCTCTTTGTGTAAAAAAACTTCTACAACAATCACATTTTCGAGAAACTCATCTTTATTTTCCATTCCAGCTTCAGATGATTGGCTAACAGAGGAATATGAAAATATAAAGAAGAAACAGGCACTAATAACACTACAGCTAAAACTAGACAAAATTAAAAAACGAAAAGATCTATTTGATCAAATGAAACTTCGAGTTTCGAAACTAAAAAATAATTCAGCAAAGACTATTGAATTCTATTTTAATAAGAAAGATAAAAGTGAGAAGGTTGAAGATGAGCAAGAGAATTTTCAAGAAGAGAAAGCAGAGTTGGAAGAAGATAGAGATCTTATTCTAGAAGAGTGTGAAGAGAAAGGAGATGCAGATTCTGAGGTTGAAGAAACTGTGGAAGATGATGATAATCAAATAACAAAAGTAAGATTGATTTTCTGAATATAAGTTTCATGAAAATGTTGAGGGTAAGCCAGATCTGTAAAAACATAACTGGTTCAATACCGTTATTACTAAAACATACAATACAATACACATATATATACAATTAAAATACGTATTTTCACGTGGATCCATGTTCTACGCCTGGATCTAGGAAGGGGTAATTAATAAACTTGAAGGCTAATTCTTGTAATTTAAAACGTTCAACATCTAGTCGCAGTGTCATCTCGGCGACAAACAAATGTCAAAAACTAGTCAAAATGTAGGAAAATAAGAAGTATTTTTTGACAGATTGAGACTGAGATCAGTAAATATGTTCCTTGCTGAGATCAGACTGTGAATGTTCTTAAAATTACGAGAATTGCCCCCCTGATCGCAGATAACAGTAGATGACCTGATAGACAGAGATAGAGGTATACCTAAATTATTGGCAAATAAATGATTATGATTATGATAGACCTTTCAAGGATGAGGATCTCTCTATCAGCAAAAAAAAAATGGAAGAGGACGAAAATCACTATATCTACTACTATTTCCCACCTAGATATTATACATATTAATATTATAATATAGGTCTAACTGCCCTTCCAGTGGAAATACACAGTAACCAGCAGAAACAAACTTTTTTTTAAATTATTTAAACTCTGATTAGACCAGTATGTATATAAATGATACACATTTTTTCTGTAATGTTCATTTTTAGTTGGAAAATTGTTTAGTGAACTTAAATGTATTTTTTCTGAAATAAATAAATGAAAATATTAGTTATTATTTATTATATCATAGTAGGTATCCTTAATTTTCTGTTTTCCATTTCAGATTTACATAAGCAGCAGGACTCATAGTCAACTGTCCCAGTTCATTGGTGAAATAAAAAGAACAGTTTTTAAAGAAGATACAAGAGTAGTCACATTGGCTTCCAGACAACATTACTGCATTAATTCTGAAGTCACCAGGCTGAAGAATGTGAATCTTATTAATGAAAGGTAGATATGACTACGTCATTATTTTAGAAATACGTTTGAACAATGCCCCATTGCCTGCTACAGTAGGTACCCTCTCATAGAGAAGAGGCATGTATACCACCTGTGGGAATGTTATATGCTATACTAATATATATAGGCAGTTGCCCAAATATAAAATACTGTTATTCTGCTGCATGCATTTAGACTGGAAGCCGATCCCAACATAGTTGGGAAAAGGATAGGCAGATGATTATGACTAAGGGTCACATATCAATTTATTTAAAAAAAAAAATTTTTTTTATTGTCGACCTTCCACCATCTTTTAGGAAGACACAAATGCTGATTTATTAAAAAAAATACCAAACCAACAATAATTTTTACAGATGTCTAGACATGCAAAAATCAAAAACTAAATCCACCTCCATAGGAGAAGAAGGCAAAGTTCTTAAAAAGACGAAGACAAGATCATGTACCGCCTGCCCTTATTATAATCAGACGAATATCACTCGGTTGAAGGAACGGATGCTTGTTGATATCCTGGATATGGAAGATCTAGTCAAGTGTGGTAAGGAGTTGAAGGCTTGTCCGTATTACGCGTCTAGAATGGCAATGGATGATGCTGAGGTAAATACTTTTATCAGAATACTCTTTTCAATCTATTCTACAATATTCTTTCTAATAAGAGAATTAAACTTGTGGATCAAAATGTCAAATCATAGCAAAATGTCCCCATTTTGCTATGATTTGACAAGTGATAAGTGGACCTCATAATTGCTTTACCACTTTAGACAATGTTTTCCAGTAAATTGGAACTTTACTAAGATTGAAACAATTTGGTAGTGGCAATCAACCTTGGGGTGGCAAAGCCATTACGAGATCCATGATAAATGTTAGCAAACTTGTTAGCAAGTTATTTTGTTAGTAAGCAAGAAAGAGTACTTTAGCTTAGCAGCATAGACTTTTAATTATTTTGGTGTTACTGTTTTTCGACCAGAAAGTGGTGCAGCATGCAAAAAAAAAAAGACATTTTCGGTCAAGATTTAAATAGTTTGTTTTAATTTCCAGGTTGTCTTAATAAGCCACGCAGGAATTGTAAGCTCAGGTGCCCGTTCCGGAATATCCCTGAAACTACAGAACAATATACTAATCCTGGATGAGGCTCATGGACTGACAGCAGCCTTAGAAAATGCACACTCAGCCCCAGTGACTGTGAAACAATTAAGCTCAGTGAAGACGTTCTTACAGTTTTATATCAATAAGTACAGAGCCAGACTGAGTAGTAGGAACTTGTTGACATTGAACCAGATTAGTTTTGTTGTGGGGAAGCTTTTGGGTGAGTTTTTAGGATTTAATAAGGCTCCATGGAAACCAATATTGTTGACATTGAATATTAAACCTTATAGCGTCTTAAACTGCAAAGCCCCCACAAGCACTTGAGGACGCCCGGTGTGCTTTTTAGTGTCTGTGATGATGTTCGTACAACATTGCACTTTATGACATTGAAGAAAAGTTTGTTATTCAATGTTATAAGAACATCCTCTGCTCTGCGCACTTTTTTCACTGTACCTAACTTAATGTTTTTTTGGAATAGTGGTCCGTATTTCCTTCTTCATAAAGTCGTTGTTTTATTCCATTTCAGGTATAATCAAACCCAAAAAATCAAACGAAAAGAAACAAGACGAAACTACAATATTCACTCTTGAAGACTTTGTAATAAAGGCTGAAATAGATCACATGAACTTACGACCTTTAGTAGAATTCTGTAGGAACACAAGACTGGCTCCTAAACTACACGGGTTCTCTATGAGGTACAGCCAGCAAGCGCTTGAAGAGGAGTTGAAAAAAAGTACCGTCAGCAAAAAGAATTCGTTTGAAACGTTTTTGAGTAATATTGCTAAGAAAAAAGGTGGGGAGAAAGACGTTGAACCTGAAGTGAAAGAAAATGTACCCGTTCAAGTTAATGTAGGTACATTTTATTTAATTGCCCATCTTCTTAGGGCCAGGCCACTGATGCGTTGAGGTATGCTGCGCTAAACCATAAGTTAAAAACTTGATTACTTAAACTGTACAAAGAGTGAACAGGCAACTTCTGGGCACGCTTGTTCCATCATAGTCTTCATCAGTCACTTTCCATCTGGCAAAATGGAGGTCAGGAGCAGGCCCATTCCGTAATAAAAAAATATTATGTAGTTAAAATTGAGTAGAAAACATTAAAATTAAAGAAAGGAAGAAAATACGTTTATTTAGCGCAGGCTAGAAGACACACAATACATCAGATACCTACATCAGATAAAAACAAATAAGTGAAAAGTCCGATGTAAGAAATTAGCAGGAAAGTGCGTTCGGCTGCGCCAAAAGGGTTCGGTTCAGCAAAAAAAACTGAAAACAGTCCTTTCTTTTCGTTGGCATCACAAGTGCTACACGATTTATTTAGATTACCTGTTCAATTATCCTTTATTTTGAAAGATTACTTATGAAGTTATTGCAGGTACCAACAGAAACATCAGCAGGCAGTGGATTGTATGCAGTTCTAGATTTTCTAGAAATGCTCTGCAATCGCAGTGAAAATGGCCGAGTATTAGCGCAGAGGGACCAGACTGGACTACTGAAGTATTTGTTATTAAATCCTGCGGAGCATTTTAGTGAAGTTGTGAAGCAGTGCCGATCTGTAAGTATAGTTACTGTATACTAAATTATGGAGAACTAGCTTCTGCCCGCGGCTTCGCCCGCGTGGATGTCGGAAGTTATCCCACGTGAACGTGCTACCAGGATAAAAAGTATGTGCTTCCCCAGGATGCCATCTATCTCTTTGCCAAATCAGAAGTTCAGTGGTTTAGGCGTGAAAATGTAACATACAGTTTCAAGTTCAAATCCTCCCCTAAAAACCGAATTTCCCCTTTTTGCCCGGTCAGGGCAATCAATCCATTTTCGACAACTTTACATACTAATTATTAATTATTTTCTGTCGAAAGTATCAATACTGAGTTTCGAGTTAATCGGACCGCGCCTTCAAATTCTTCCACACAAACTTTAACACCCCTATATCCCCTTTGAGGGGTATAGTTTTGAAAAACTAATACTGATAAACTTTATTGCTTACTTAGGCGAGTATTCATGCCAATTTTCAAGATTATTAACCTAACAAATAAGATTTTTCATATAAACTGTATCCCCACTTTTCACCCCCACAGGGGTGGAATTTTGAAAAATCATTTGGGATGTGTTCATAACTTGACTCAAAGATTACTTATACCAATTTTCGAGTTAATCAAGCCACGCTGTAAAATCCTCCCCTATAAAATTGACTACCCCTTTTCAGGCCGTCAGGGGTAGATTTTCGGAAAACCCTGATAAACATTATTCTTTCCTTTTAATTTTAGGTATAAATACTGAGTTTCGATTAAATCGGACCGCGCGCTAAAATTCTTCCATACAAACTTTGAAACCCCCCAATCCCCTTTTAGGGGGTAGTTTGTAAAAACAAAAAATGTCCACTTTCATAATTTACTTAGATAAGTATTCGCGCCAAGTTTCAAGTTTATTAACTCAAGGAATAAGATTTGTCATACAAACAAAATCCCCCCATTTCACCCTCTTAGGGGTGGAATTTCGAAAAACCCTTTCTTAGTGGATATCTTCTCTTCACGAAGAATACACTCTCCAAATTTCATGTCTCTAGGACCAGCGGTTTAGGCTGTGCGTTGATGTCTCAGTCAGTCAGTCAGTCAGTCAGTCAGTCAGTCAGGACTTTGAATTTTATATATATAGATAATTGAATGTTATAACTTGCCCATCCACAACAATTGAGTGTTAAAACTTGTCCATCCACACCAATTGAGTGTCAAAACTTGTCCATCCACACCAATTGAGTGTTAAAACTTGTCCATCCACACCAATTGAGTGTCAAAACTTGTCCATCCACACCAATTGAGTGTAAAAACTTGTCCATCCACAACAATAATTGAGTGTTAAAACTTGTCCATCCACAACAATTGAGTGTTAAAACTTGTTCATCAACAAGAAAACTTATAATATTTTCAGGTGATAGTAGCAGGTGGAACAATGGAACCTATAGCAGAATTCCAAGCATTATTAACAAGTAACTCAACAAACGATGACGTAGTTAACGTAGTAAGATGTGAACATGTGGTGCCTTCAGACAATGTGCTAGGAGTGTGTATGTCGAGGGGACCGACCAGTGTTCCTCTGAACTTCTCGTATGAACATCGGATGTCTAATGAATTGGTAAGTGACGCTAAAATGTATAATTATAAACTCGACTACGCTTAAAAATATACTGAAAAACGTGGAACAAGAAAAATATCATCAATCGTGATTCGTGTTTGCATGTCGCCGTAATATTTTCGAACTTTATTATTTTATTCTAGCCATCACAACCGTAAGTTTGACCGTGATTACATCGCGGCATTCGAAGAGGTTTGGAAATCCAGCTCCACAGTTAGAACTCATTTCGAAGATTCCCTAACCAAATGGCAAAACCGGAACTCTTATAATTTCCTCATGCCCGTCGGTCCGTCCGCCCATCCGCCCGAATGTTACATACCCACTTTTCTTGGAGAGAGCCAGCCTTTGCAACTATTCTGCCCTTCGGCAAAAAAGGCTGGACATAAGTTCGGGGAGATTTTGCCTTGCAGTACGGTACTAAATTTCTATCTTATTCTTACAGCTAAGTGAAGTAGGCCGTATTCTAAGAAATATCTGCAGCATAGTACCAGGCGGTGTCGTATGCTTCCTGCCATCATACTCGTACGAGCAAACTGTGTACGACCACCTGAAGAATAACAAAGTTATTGAGGCCATCACTAAGAAGAAAACCATATTCCGTGAGCCCAAATCTGCGTCTGATGTTGATCAGGTAAGTTGTTGGATTTTGAATCTTATGCCTTTCCTATAAGGTTGATATTTGGCATTGTAAAAATAGCCAGTTAGATACACTTTTTTTCCTCACTTATATTATATTTTTGCTGGAAGACTTTCGACTTTATTGCAACATAGGTAATGATAAAATTTTATGACAATAAAAGCTGCCCCAGATGGCTATAAAGCTTGTATTTCCTATTATTATTTGCTAATCATCAGAGAACGCACGAAAAGAAAGAAAATTAATCTGGTCCGCTGTCACCGGATACGGTGGAGAGGGCTATTATTATAATGTTTTATAATTGTTGTTCTGTTTTAGGTGTTAAATAAATTCGCCTCAGCAGTTAAGAGCAAAGATGGTGAACACACAGGAGCTCTATTGTTGAGTGTAGTCGGTGGGAAACTTAGTGAAGGATTGAATTTCAGGTAATAATAATATCATTAGTAGGTTCCTGTTCCAATAGTTCAGACCGCAAGACCTATCCTGTGTTCGCAATTTAGTCTCCACAAATGTAAACGAATATCTGTATTTGGAAAATTATTTTAAGTCATAAGGTTCAGTTTGCGCTACACCTTCAACAAATTTTATGACTTAAATAGTACTAGTCCTTCTAAAATCAACTTAATTTACTATACACTTAAGGGAACATTTAAACCTAACAAAATCGACATATTTTTTTCAAATTGAAAAAAAAAAGGTCCCGTGCTAAGCCAACAAGGCTAAAGAAATTCTATTGAAAATAAATTAAGAGAGCTCTAGCAAGTTTATAAAAATAGTATTTTCTTTCAGCGACGACCTAGGAAGATGTGTAATGGTGGTAGGCATGCCTTACCCGAATGTTAAATCACCTGAGTTGCAGGAAAAGATGAAATATTTGAACAAAACCGCTGGCGGCAGTGCCGGCAACATTTATTATGAGAACCTTTGTATGAAAGCTGTGAATCAATGTATTGGTGAGTACTGGTTACCATTCATTTATTTTATATTGGCTTCGAAACTAGTATCCAACACTTGTATGATTGGCGATCACCAAAGTATATTACATATTAAGTAATAGAGCATTGAATAATTAACCTTATTATTAGTGCTATCGCGCGTGCTGGAGTTCAATTTTGCAGTTTATGTCACAAAAAATTTCATTGTTCAATGGCATACAAATCATTTGCTCCTAGCACATTCTTAGTCACAGCTGAGCCCGAGTAGCCTTTGCGAAACCAAAACTGGAGTACATTATTTAATTTTCTAATGAATAAGTATTATATACTAGAAAATATTGTTACAGGCAGGGCAGTAAGACATGCTAACGATTACGCTTGCGTGTTATTAGTAGACGAAAGATACTCGAGACCTCAAACTATGTCTGCTTTGCCTTCGTTTGTACAGGTAACTATTATTTATACATGTATCAATAACTGAAACGAGAATGCTTAGCTGGATTGGTGATGTTGAGCGGATTAATGAAAGGCGACTTAGAAACGGTATTTAAAAAGGCAGATGTGAGTGGACGCCGGGAGAGGACACCCTACACCTTAGCTAGTGGGACGTTCTTCAGATAGGCAGTCGCTCCATGTAAAATACTGGTATTCAGCTGCATCTGGCTGGACTAGAGGCTGACCCCAACATGGTTGGAAAAAGGCTAGGCAGATGATGATGATTAGTGATGTTCTCCAGAAAGGTTAGGTGCGTAGAACTCGCAACCTGTGTGCGTGTATGATAAACGTAAACGTTTCTGCTAACCCCCTTGAGGAAGTGTGAGTTTACGTATGTGTATGTATTCATAATATTCGTATGAGTTTTTGTGACAACAAAAACTAGACGCTTATATTTCACTACTTGAATAATTTAACAATTCTTTTCTTCTTCAGAAATCGCTGAAACAAAATTGCAATTTTGGGATGACGATTGGAAATGTAGCCAAGTTTTTTGCGAGACATAAAGAAAAATAACAAACAAACCTTCAAAACAAAGCTTTATTGTTAAACAAATTGTGATAAATAAATTATTTTTTACATATTTACATTACTCTTTTTCTTAACAACTAATTCCATTTTATTGTTATTTACATCAGACAAGACCTTTATTCTTACATATTTAATCAAATTACTATTAATCCTACACTTTCAATAAGCTGCTCTACAAAATTCACTATCACAGACATTCGACATTCTGTAAGGCCTAACCAACCAATGAAATATTCAGAATATTTTTTTCTTTCAACAACCTTTATAGTCAGGGAAATAATTTGTTACAGTATTTTTATCGCAAATCACAACTATCATTCTATGACAGTCAACGCGGCAATATGTTAGCGCGCACTGGGGATTTTCAACGCACTGCTTAGCGCCGAGAGTTGAAAATCCAACAGTGTATTTTTTTGACGTGCTATGAGCACTGAGTTGCGATTCTCAATGCTCGGCTCAACACCGAGAGTTGAAACTCCAGTGCGCGAATTGACGCATGTTGTCAGTTGGCTAACAATTAATTTCCCTGACGTATACAAAGTAAGGTTCCGATTCTAATCAGCTAAAGCTACTGGTAGAGTAGTGCCACAGGGTCCTTCAAAGTAAAAGTGAAAGTTTGATGTAGCGGGCGTAGGTTCTATGTTGAATTCTGCTACGATCGCTCCTCTTTCCGCCGCTTGTGGCGCAAACATGGCCGCGGGATACACGACAGACGATGTCCCCACTACTAGGCATATGTCGCAGGTGTGCATTGCTGCTTCTGGAATTGAGAAAAATGCTATTAAGTATTTTATTATCAGGCTATTAAGTATTTTATTATACTGCTGTGGAAAACTGTGGACAGAACCACAGTTTTCCACAGCAGTATAGGTGGGCAATCCACCGAGTTTAAACCCGGTGCTTTGGTAAACACCCAATTTTCTGGGTATTTACGGGTGTTTATCAAAGCACCAGGTTCAAACCCGTTGGATTGCCCATCTATACACAGAAGCAATTAAAAATAAAAGCACTAAGCATTGTCTTGAGACCAAATGTAAATGAACATTCTTATGTATGTTTTCAATTGGGTTTTTCAACAGAATGATTGTATGAAATAGTCTCCATTTGATAAATATTTCTGCTGAAAAGTGACAGCTTTGTTACTTTTGTTTATTTCATTTCTACTTTTAATACTAACATATTTCTATGTCTTACTACAGTTACTACCATCACTATGGATCCCATGTTTCACAATAAATAATTTCATTAACTCTAAAGTAACTTACGCGCTTTTTCCAAGACAGCAGGATCTAAATTCTCTCCAAACCAAACTATATGAGGTCTAAGTAGACCACCACAGTCAGGCTTCTTACAGTGAGGCAGTGATTTCACAGGAATATCAGAACCAGACACATTTTCTTCTGGAGCACCTCTACCTGCTAAAGCCTGGAACAAAGTATAAGTCCTTATAAAATTACCCTGCATTCAACAAATATGTGTTTTTGTAAAACTAACTTTAAAACCTAGACATAAAGTTCAGTTTGTGCTACAAAAAACTTCAATCATTTCTCTAACAACTTTTTGACTATTAGTAGTCATTCTAAAATCAACTTAATTTACACTAGTCTAATAGATATTTGTTTAAGTGGAAATAATATCAATTGCAAACTATAGTCGGGGTGGGTCAGTTGTCCATTTAAAGAGCTTTGTTATCGGCATAAACTTTAATAAAACTCGAAAGTCGTACATTACATCGTCCCAGATACATGTCCGCCATCAAAAAGTCCCTGTTTTTCGTTCTACACAGTATTGCCAACTACTTAAAACCATTATGACCAATCAGCGGCCGAGTAGCGACGCGACGACAAACCGCGATTGGTCGGCGCGAGGCGCGGGAGCAATCATGCTAACGGGTTGGTGAGTACCGATCGGGGGCTTTGCCCCTATTGGACCTCTTACTTCCAAGTATGTGGGAGCGTTCCGAAACCTCTTCCGCTATACACTCCCCCTCGGGTTCGTGAAGGCGTCCTCGCTCAGGAACCCGCTCATGATCGGCAGAAACAGGCTTGACATTACGAGGCCGGCCTCGATTACGCTTTGGCATAATAGGAAGAGGCAGCGTATCATCCCTATTGACAAACCGCGTAAGTTGGGACGCATGGAACCTGCCTAAAACCTCGTCAGGAGAATTAATTTTAGATACTAGGTAAGTCGTAGGACTGGCTTTCTTAATGACCTCGTAGGGACCATCCCTTTTTGGTACAAACTTAGCCGACAATCCTTTAGCAGCGTTACTCAATACGTGCAACTTTACCAAAACTTGATCACCGACATCAAAATCTAAGGGTTTTCGACCCTTATCGGCGTAATCTTTACGTCTATCCTGTTCTTTCTCTACCCTATCCCTAATCGAAACTAAAGAGTTTAAAAATCTCTTTAGGTAGGGCGTTATCTGAGGAACGAAGTTATCCTTTTTCAGGACGGCCCTAATATCATAATGAACATCAACTGGTGAACGAAGATCTCTAGCTAAAGTGAGAAAAACTGGTGAAACACCTGTTGTCTGACACAAGGCTGAGTTCATAGCGAATCGAACTGACGGTAAGTGGTCAGGCCATGAAGAATGTTCGGTGTCGACCAACTGAGCCAGCTGCACCTTTAGGTCTCTATTTTTCCGTTCGGACGGATTTGCCTCCGGATGATATAAAGGTAATAAGTCCTGTTCAATTTTTAAAATGTACATGCATTGTTGCATAACCGCAGAGACAAACTGTACCCCATTATCAGAGATAATGCGACGCGGAAAGCCGTACCTAAGGAAATACTCCTCGATTAGTGTCCGAGCACAGACCTCCGAGGTGGCGTCGACCAGAGCAAAAAGCTCGACCCACCGAGTAGCTGTGTCCTCAACTAATAAAATGTACTTCTCCCCCTTTTCTCCAGGAGGGAGCGGGCCAAACAAGTCAATCGCCAAGACCTCTCCCCTTTGATTCAATACTGGGGTCTGTAAAAGGCCTGAAGGCTTCAAGTTTGACGACTTGTACCGCTGGCACGTCGCACAAGACTTAACAAAGTCTGCGACAAACCGTCTCATTCCGGGGAAGAAAAATCGCTGTGAAAGCTTATGTAAGGTCCTATCAATACCTTGATGCCCAGCAATAGGAGTATCGTGACATTCCCTCAAAACTTCCAGACGTAAACTCGCTGGAAGGACGAGCTGAGCTTCCTCGACGTCGACGTCGGGGTTGTAACGATATAGGACTCCTTGCTGCATAAAGTAACCGCGCTCAGACCAGCGTTTTCCTTCAACTGCGTCATTATTTTCAAGACCAGTCATTATCTTTTCTAGTTCCGGGTCGTCTAACTGAGCAGGTCGCAAATCAGCAGGGCTTCTCGCAGGTAAGTCAATAACTACTGAACAAATACCACACTGATCTTTGCTACTTTCTTCACAAGTAGGACGACTCAGCGTGTCGGCCACAACATTGGCTCTACCTGGAGTGTATTCATACTGAATATTGAACTCTTGTAACTTCAGTGCCCACCGAACTAATCTACCTGATGGCGACTTCAAGCTCAACAACCATTTGAGAGGTTGGTGGTCACTACCTACAATAATTTGTTGACCTTCCAAATAACCTCTGAACCGCTCAACGGACCAAACTACTGCTAGAGCTTCCCTCTCTGTAGTAGAATAATTTCGCTCGGCGGGGTTTAAAAGGCGGCTCGCGTATTCGATTGGCCTTTCATTTTGCCCTTCACCTTGCAGCAACACTGCACCGAGAGCGTAATTACTTGCGTCCGTACGCAAGATAAACGGTTTACTGTAATCAGCTTGGACGAGTATGGGCGCAGACGTTAAACGCTTTTTTAGCTCCTGAAACGCCTGATTTTGCTCAGCGCCCCATACCCAAGCCTGATTTTTCTTTAAAAGACGAGTTAAAGGTTCAGCGACTTCTGAAAAGTTCAAAATGAACTTTCTGAACCACGAACACGTCTTAAGAAACGTTCTGAGGTGGCGTACAGTACTTGGTGGCTTCATGTCCGCCACTGCGCGAACTTTGTCATGATCAGGTGAAACTCCGTCCTGAGTAATGACATGACCCAAGTATTTTACTTCTTCGCGCGCGAAAACACACTTTTCGCGATTGGCGCGAAGATTGAACATACGCAGCCTTTCAAACACTGCACGTAGATCAGCGACATGCTGATCGAATCCTTCCGATATTACGAGCAGATCATCCTGATAGCACAACAGGGTCACATTCTGAAGTGAGGCGCCAGAGCGCAACCTGTCGATGAGTCGTTGGAATGTTGACGGAGCGTTTTTGAGCCCAAACGGCATCCTTTTGAAACGATACGTACCAAAAGGCGTCAAAAAGGCCGTTTTATCTCGATCGCATTCCCTGACCGAAACATTCCAAAACCCATTACGCATATCTAACGTACTCATGATGCAATTTCGCTTAGTAGACTGCACCAGCTCGTCTATAAGCGGCATCGGGTACACATCGGTTTTTGTTATGGCGTTAAGTTTTCTATAATCTACGCAAAACCGAACTTGACCGTTCTTTTTAGGCACTAACAATGCAGGCGATCCCCATGCCGATTCGCACTCCTCTATAATATTATCAGCCAACATCTTTTCGATTTCTGACTTCATGATCTCTTTTTTAGCAGGAGTAAGCCTATATGGAGGGACTGCAACTGGAGCGTGGTCACCAGTGTCAATGACATGCTCCGCAAAAGCAGTTGCTTCGCCTCGTAACTCAAACACATCCTTATTTTCAGAAAGGAACTGAGCCAGAACCTCACGCTGCTCGTTGCTAAGCTTTGAAGCTTCCTCATCCCTAAGCAAACTACTGATGGACACACTCTTGACCTGGTGTGCGGCTTTTTCAAATGGGAGATCGAATTGCTTAGCACTGTCAGCGAAGTGCCACTTAGAACTACTAAAATCAACACAGATACTAAAATTTATCAAAAAATCTATACCTAAAAGTGACTCATTATTGTCCGCGTCCGGAAAAATTAAAAAACTAACGAGCCTGGTTCTACCTTCAAGAGTAACATTCACTTCGGTAGTAAGTACATTCATTAACCTAAGTACACCATCTGCAAGTTTTACATTTTCCACGCTAGAGGACATAGGATGACCTTTGGCCTTTAGGAGAGCGTATAGCGTATGACCAGCCACACAGCTTTTAGCTGCCGAATCTAGTAGTGCGGTACCATTCTCACCTAAAATACTAATCTTTAGCACGGGCCTTTGAAAAGATCGAACGTTACGATTGCCGTTAAAAGGTTGTGAACCACTGGTAATTCCGTACAACTGTTGATAATTCTGGGAACAAAAATGTTGAGAATCCATGACGTTCTCGGAAAAAGGTTGATGACCACTTACGATTTCTGAAAAATGTTGAGAGTCGCTGGTATTGTTATCAAATGGTTTATAATCAACATATCTGGAAATAGGTATAAAATCACGAGCACAAGATTTTGAACCGACGGAATTACCAGAATACGATTGACAACCATTGAACATTACCGACCGTGACGCACTATCATTAGACTGCAACGGTGACGCGAACTCCCCCTGGTCGCAAGAAGTACAAACACATACCTTAGTTTTAGTACGTACACAAACACAATTTTCCCTATTTACAGAACAATAACAATTGTCATCACAAAAACGATTCATAAAATTCTTATTACATGTAGACGTAACACTATCATTGTTATCAATACAAGACGACTTATTTAAACAAAATTTATGTAAATATTTATCGTAACCACAAGGAACACTATTAGCAGAATAGTCGGTATCCATAGCTAAAATATTAACTTTACGATTTGGATCATTAGTGTGAGAACTACATTTAGTGACAGAACCAAAATTTGTGACAGAACCCCCTGCGACTTCCACGGCCGCGGGGTTACCTCGAACTTTGCGCGACGACACGCGTCGCTCGACGCTGGAAGGCGCGGGCGCGCCCGCAGTACCGGCAACCATCGCGCTACCTCGCGGCGGCGGCGGCGGGGTAGGCACTTGTAGCGGTAGTGGGTTGACCTTGGGGCATATGTCGCCATGTACGTGAGGCGTACGATGCGACTGGAAGCAATCGGTGGGTGCACGAGACTCACGTGCAGAAGCAATAGAACAGAACGCCGAATGTCCACTGTTCTTACCATCATTGGCATTACACTTCGGACACTTCGACTTTATGATATTCGCGGCACCACAACCGTAACACTTAATGTCTTTTTTATGCTCACTTTTTGAGTTATTTTCGTCATTATTTTTCACTAATTTCTCGCACGTTTCCTTTATGTGACCGCTACGTTTGCAGTAAACACAGAACGATTTTGTATTCCCTGCCTTTCTTGTCTTTGAGTCGCCTGTGCGACTAGCGGCGACGACGGTAGCGGATGAACGGGAAGCAGGAATCGACGTATCGGTACAAATGTGCGCAGGCTCGGCGGCGGCGCGTGATTTATCTTCGATATGAGACGACGGCTTATGACCTTGACGACCGTTTTGTGACTCTTTTAACGAGTCTTCTACGGCGCGCGCCTTCTTCAGCAACTCGTCGAATGTCGAAACCGTAGCTCTGTCGACACGCTTCCTGATGCGACGATTTAACAATCCATACGTCATATCTAACTCGACGCGTTCACACAAGTCTTCTTGTGGAAGTTTTGCAAACAAGGCACGAACTCTAGCTATAAACAAATCCGTGTTTTCGGTACCTTGTACGAGGGAGAATAACTCGACGTAAATGCGAAACGGCGGGCGGCGTTCGCCATACGCACTCCGCAGTCTAGTTATAGCTTCATCCCATGTCTTCGTTGAGCCCTTGATACCCTGCCACCATGTTCCAGCCGATGAAGTGAGCAGCATGGACATACCTAAAAGAGCGTTCTCGTCGCTTATGTTTAGGCATGACTTGTAAACCTCTATGGCATCTATAAAGTTTTCCACGGATTCTTCGGGATTTCCGCTAAACCTAGATGAACATTTCGAGAAGTTGCCTGTGGACTTCATGATAGCCGCGGTGGCGGCAGATGTACTTGCATCTACCGATGCGAGTAATGGCGTCGAAGAACGAACTTCGCGTAAAAGTTGCTGACAAAATTCTGCTTGCGACTGTTGAATCGATGTTAACAGCTTGGCAAGGACGTCTTGTGGCATCGTTATGTTGCTTGACTGTTCTGGTTCTGATTCCTCGTGAATCGAGTCGTCGGCGTCGGCGGGCAGCGACTTGCGTCTTCGCGGCATTTTGCAAACCGTTAAGTAGGTACCTCCTTTTCGTAGAAAACGACAGTACACGGCTCGTGGTTGTAGGTACCAACCAGCAATAATCCACACGTAGACACAAAACACAGGCAAAGTCACTGTCTATAGTGTCTATACACAGTTTTATGCACTTGTCGGTCGTTTTTCACCGTATCACCAAAGTTTTTCGACTTGTACGAACTTGCAACGAACGAAAAGTTTGATTCGCACAACAAAGACTCCGACCCCTTGTTTTAATACACAAAACACACGTTGGGCGCCAAGATATAGTCGGGGTGGGTCAGTTGTCCATTTAAAGAGCTTTGTTATCGGCATAAACTTTAATAAAACTCGAAAGTCGTACATTACATCGTCCCAGATACATGTCCGCCATCAAAAAGTCCCTGTTTTTCGTTCTACACAGTATTGCCAACTACTTAAAACCATTATGACCAATCAGCGGCCGAGTAGCGACGCGACGACAAACCGCGATTGGTCGGCGCGAGGCGCGGGAGCAATCATGCTAACGGGTTGGTGAGTACCGATCGGGGGCTTTGCCCCTATTGGACCTCTTACTTCCAAGTATGTGGGAGCGTTCCGAAACCTCTTCCGCTATAAAACAAGGATTTGAATAGACTTTAAATTATTACATTTCTAAAAATATGTCAAATAGATTCGTGATGTAAAAAAGATTATTATTATTATTACAATTTATTTTTCTTTCTTCTTTAGATCTGTATCAGCTCATCATCTCAATGTTCACCCACTTTCTAGGTCTTTCACAGCTATTCAGTGCTATCTTAGCTGGTCTTCAATCTATTATGTAATAAAAGAAGCAAATTTTGTAATTGTGATAAATATAAACAATTTAATGATATTGCTAATATTGTAATGATTTCCTGGAAATATTCGGGGAGGCCTTTGCCAGGAGTACAGGCTAATACTAAGTCTATGTCTACACTAAGTGGTGTATTTACACAGTATTGCAGATTCGTGATTACTAATGTTGTTGTCCTTGTAAATATTTTGAAAATAAATTGCTGCAATTTGCTGGTTTTTCTTACCTCACAAATAGGACTATCATTGTTGATCAGTACTTCTTTACACTTAGTGCACCTAGTTTTGTACAGATTCCCATGGAGTTCAATCAAGTTCTTAGTCCCAGCTCTAACATGTAAACCGTCCACATTCTGTGTGATCACTGTTACTTTTTTACCTGCTCCATACTTAGCTTCATACTGAGCTATGGCTTTGTGGCCCTGAAAGTAGAAAAAGGCATTTCATGGGTACCCATTGCATTGTATATTTTGTGTAGTGTTACATGTATTTTTTTGCTATGTATTTTCAGGGGTACAATTAAGAATATATAAATAAACAAATACCCAAATAGATTTGATATTGGACGAGAATTGAGGGTGAAATTTAAAGGAAACAAAATGTGCCTATCCGTGGCAGGTTAGGCACATTTTGTTACAAGAGAGAGAAGAATTTTATCTCTGTCTCTCACATTAAATCTCTTGCTGCTGCTTTCAGACTACGTTATACTATAATAGTGCAAAGAAGGACCTAGTATTCATTTTAATAGTAAGCCAATAATATATAGTACAGTACAGTGTGAACATGTTCATAACAATGTATGGTGCGCGATATTGTTGTGGTATGAGCTATATACTATTATATTATAGTGTAGTCTGAAAGCAGCTTAATTTTATAAGAAGTTCAAAGTCTATCACAGTCCAGCAAATGCAATTTTTTTATTTGGTCTTTTTGACACAAAGAGTGTTATTCTTTTGCCATCTGTCTGTGTTGACTTGTGAGTATTTAAAAGGTACCAAAGAGAGTATTTCTGTAGAATAGACTGCATCATGACCCTTGACTAGTTTATCTTCGAGTATGGCTAGTGACAAGTAAACTGTAATGTCTGGTATTTCTGCTAAGTGATAGTAACCATTTCAGAGAGTTGTCTTCTTCATTTCAAGATTTATTGTAATGGTCTTCACGCGGTTTCACCTGCATAAGTTTCGATCCCGTGGGAATATCGGGATAATAGTATCCTATATGTTAATCCTGGTTATGAACCCTCTGTGTGCCAAATTTCATCCAAATCCGTTCAGTAGTTTTTACGTGAAAGAGTAACAAACATCCATCCATACAAACAAACCCTAAGACGACCCACAGACCAAACTTTCACGTTTATAATATTAGTAGGATTCCCGAACTTACGGCATTAGGCTGTGCCTTAGCTGCAACTTCTCGTCTATAGTGATAAAACTCCCAAACCAAGCTTGGGCTGGTCCTAAAAGCTCCAGGAGTGGCTAGACTTGATGCTTGGTACTTCCTCCAGTATCCTCCTGCTCCTCGAAACGTTGGTATACCAGATTCAGCGCTGATACCGGCGCCAGATAAGATCACAACATCTTTAGCCGATTTTAAGGTTTCCCTAAACTTTGCCATGTCACTTGATTGTCGCGAAGCCATGATTTTAGGAAAACTACAAATCACTATTGTTCTACGTATTGAGCTTATCAAACTAATGCACATAATTATTAGGTTACTGCGATTCTATACGAGAATACGAAGTTCAAAATGTAAATATTCATGAACCTAGTGATAAGATAGGTGTTACTGACTTACTGTCAATGTCGAAACGCTGTCAAAAATTCTTATGAATTGACATTGTATTTCGTTCAAAAATTGGTGAACCTGGGATAAAAATGTGATAAAATTGGACTTTATCCTTAACTTGTACACGGGGCTTACCACCAGTGGGGTGGGGTGGTAAGCCCCCTGAGACCTTCCTTCTTGCCAAACATGATCCTAGATCAACGGGAACTACTCTATAGATTTTTTTATTTTACGGACAGCGTATGTTAGCCTACGCTGTCCCACTCCTAGGTAAAGGCGTCCCTCCACTCCTTCCATCTTCCGCGAGCCCGCACGTCCTCCTTCCAGTTTTGACGGAACCTATCCAGCTCTCTATAGATTTGATGGTATCAAAATACCATGGACAATGAAGTGACCTTATAAGGGACTACTCACACTTATTCAGCTCCATTCGCGTTTCGCTTATCGATTTTGGTCACCCTTATACAGTTCTGCTTCTATCAGCCGCGTACAGCGCCGTAAGAATGAGAAAAGCCGTCATAGCATGTTATCTCCGCTGAAACGCTTCTCTCTTCCCAATCATTATTTTTTCTCTGTTGATCGCTATAATGTGACGAACTAATATCGTACAGACACCAGCACATCAAGCTACTACAATCTGTCAAATTTCTTTAATAGATTTTCAACTTTATCGCTAAAGCGTTAAGGTTCAAGGTTGATTAGGAAAATTTGACAGTTTCGGGTAACTTGACCTGCTGGCGTCTGTACAAGCAACAATATTTGTGCACTAGTAATTTATGTTTCTCTTCGTGATCTTCGTCCATCATTTTATTTCGTAAAAATAAAATAATTCTAATTAGGTACAGAAGCCAGCACATCAAGCTACTACAATCTGTCAAATTTCTTTAATAGATTTTCAACTTTATCGCTAAATCATTAAGGTTCCAGGTTGATTGGGAAAATTTGACAGTTTCGGGTAGCTTGACCTACTGGCGTCTGTACTTTACTTTTAAAGTCCGACGTCCGAACTCTCTCAATCCTTGCGTGCATAATAAATCAAATCTCTCAAGGATCTAGTCGAGAACCATCCGTGTACAGCGCTGTTATGCCGCGTTCGACGCTGAATGCGGCGGAACAGCGCTGAACGCGGCAGAACAGCGCTAAACTCTATTTATTGCACTCGCATGATAATAACAAATTGGTCCTCTTAGTATACTTATTTGCCGCGAAAGCTAAATAGACGCGGAAAGCTGAACGGATGCGTACCTACGCGTCTCCATACAAAATCGTTATTTTATACGGGCATAAGCTGAATAAGTGTGAGTAGTCCCTAAGAGCTCTGTATAAAAAAAAAACCAAATTCGTTTAACATTTTAGTATCATAAATAAATCAAATTTATAAATGAACACATTTTCTAAAACAACCTAGTTAAATATAAATTTTCATTTATTTTAAAACATCCCTCTTGGTACACTCAACACTGCCAGTGCAGTGCAGTACACTGTTAGTAACACAAATCTGTAATCACAAGGTATTCACAATGGGCTAAGAGTCCAAATTCAAGCATTCAGCTCTAAAGTTTCAGAGCCTCAGATACTGATATGCTACAGGGTCCTCCAAAGAAGTAGTGAAACTCAACCATATCATTGGCAGTTTCGTTGAATTCTGCTATAATCGCACCTCTGTCCTTAGCTTCGGTGGCATATATGGCCACAGGGAACATCAACGAAGCTGAACCAACTACAAGACATACTTCACAAGTTGACATTGCTTCTTCTGAAATGAAACAAAGTATTGTTTAAACTTTGTTTAGGAAACATACTACAAAATATGAGAAACCTTTTTTTTTTTTGAGGATTGCCAGTTTTTCCAAAAGCAGTTTTACATAATTAGGTATCACTTCCTTTTTTTTTAGATTGGTTCTGTGTTTTCATCTCGGTATTCTGATCCTCTTGGTATTTTGATAATATTAGAATAGAATACTCTTTATTATTTAATATCTACATTTCAATATTTCTACCCATATAACTAACAGATATAAATATAGAAATTTTACAAAGGGTGACACAATGGGCAGTCTTATCTCTAAGATCTTTTAAAGACAACCTTTGGCTGGATTAAAAAGGCAATGGAGAGGCAATCACAATACTGTAGGTAATATTAGTTACCTGCTTTTTCAACTACAGAAGGCTCCAGGGATTCCCCAAACCATACTATGTCTGGTCTGAGTAGGCCACTACAGCTGGACTTGTTGCAGTGTGGTAGAAGCTTCTCAGGGATAGCAGAATGAGAATCATTGACATCAGGAGAACCTTTGTTGGCTAATGCCTGGAATACAACTCTGTTTTAAAGTGAGATTTCTATCATCAGCTAAATTAAATAGGATAAAGTTGCTTATGAAGCAATACATGTTTTAGGTGCATTCAGTGAAACATGCTGGATCATCACTGTTGCCTAAAACCAATCTCGGTTACAAAAGGACAAGGACTAGCAGGAATAGTGCTACCAGTAGTTTGATCAGACTCTGGACGCAGGTTGGCTGAAGCATGGAAAAGCTGTTCAGGTGGAGATTCATAGAGAACTTGGAGTGTATATGTGGTGCTGTTCCACAAACGATGGGACACTTAATATCATGTCCTGCGTGTCCTGTCAGCTGCAAGATACAGGAACTGATGGATGCTATGTAGTTATGGCGCCCAACACAGCTAAATTCTGGGCCGAGTCCATTTAGATTGCCATTGACACACTAAGAAGAAGGTACATTCAGGATTATTTCTTCACATACCTCGCATATTGGGCTATCATTGTTTTCTAGAACATCATTACACTTGATACATCTAGTTTTGAACAGACTGCCATACAGTTCAATCAGTTTCTTCGTGCCAGCCCTACGATGGAGCCCGTCAATGCTCTGAGTGATCACAGTTATTGACTTGTCTTTTCCGTACTTTTCTTCAAATTGAGCTATAGCTTTGTGAGCCTGAAATAAGACCATTTAATTTAATAACACGCAAAAACGATGAATAGAAACACTTTTTTACAAATTACATATGGATGTATTTCTAAATAAATTTATAGAAGTGTACCTATATCTTAGATAATATCATCATTCTCCTGCCCTTATCGCAATTTATTTGGGGTTGGTGCAACATGTCTTTTTCGTTCCATACTCCTCTATCAGCCGCCTACTCGACAGTCACCCCTTTTCTAACCATTATCATCATTCATGCAGTCCATCCATTGTTTCTTTGGTCTTCCCCTACTCTTATAGCCATAGACATTCATACTTAAGACTTTCCTCATTCCTTCATAACACATGCCCATACCATGACAACCGATTTCCACACAACTTTTCAGTTACTGGTGCCGCTTTCAGACTTCCTCTTATATACTAATTTCTTATTCGATCCATTTGTGTAGCACCACACATCCCTATAAGCATTCTCATCTCAACTGCATGCAATTGCCTTTATTTGAATGGAGGTATGAATAAGAGGAAAAAGATTCTCATGGACGTATGGTTAGATAACAAGGCTATCAAAAATTTAAAAGAGCCGCCGTGGATGTAAGAATATATTTTATAACTTTGTACTGGGACAGGGAACGAAGTTTGGTAACAATAGAAAAAGTAATTGTCTCGTTAGACCTTCAGTTAATAGTAATATCCAAATGTAGCAGAGAATAATATATGAGTAATTTTTAAACTTACATCTCCCTTACCTCATTAGGCTGTGCCTGAGCTGTTATTGTTCGTCTATGCTGATAGAACTCCCAAACTAAACTGGGAAAGGTCAGAAAAGCCCCAGAAGTTGCTAGGGAGGATGTCTGGTACTTTCTCCAATGTCCTTTAGTGCCATATACTGAGAGTCCTGATTCAGTACTTATATCTTCACCAGAGATGATAACCACATTTTTTGCAGCATTCAAAGACTCTTTAAATGACGACAAATGGCTCGAATGCCGTAAAGCCGCTGTTTTAGGAACACTACATTCAAGTAACACCCTCCGAACTGATAGTAATAAAGGATTCATGTCGCGTATTGTTATAAAGAATGAAAGGTAAAGTTATGTGGTAGCGGTTATGTTATAATTTGGCAAATAATACCGAAACCGGCAGTTTTTTTCTGCTGAAAATGAAAACAGTGATGAAAAATGAAAATAGAAGTTCCCATTTCTGTCACATCTGACAGTTGACATCTGACAGTTCAAAGGTGTGACAACTTGTCACACCTTTGACAGTTACAGTGACAGACACCAAGGAACATATTTACTCTGGTTGACACTTACTTTTCGTTCGGAACTTCGGTTTAAAAAATCGAGCAAAGATTCATGCAGTTTTTTTAGAGTCTGATTGAAACATTTTATTATAACACGACTACTTTAAAAATAACACTGTCTATCTGAAGGCCCAAAATCTATTTTTGACAGATTGAAACTTGAAATCCAGACTGCGGACGTTCTTAACATTACGGGAATTGGCTGTATGGAAACATTTGAGAAATGTATGAAAGAACTAGATAGTGGCGTTAGTTCCACTGTTATGGCTATGCACCAAAAGAGCCTTGACATCCTTGTATCGTACCGATCACCCTAACGGCTTAACGTGCTTTCCGAGACACGCAGTGAATTCGATGGCCACCCATCAGTGGCATAGCTAGTCTCTGTATCAAAATTTGTTAGGGGTCCTTTTTCCTGACTGCGGCAAAGCTCCAAAGGAGGGTATTGTTTTACAAAATAAATAAAAGAGCATACAGACTTGAAAGGTAAAGCTGTCATTGTGATCTGCTGAGCTGTTATTGTGAGTTAGACAATTGGACATAGAGGTAGGAATACTTTCCTTATTCAGAGCAATTGGAGCATCCTGACTCGTAGGTACAGACGCCAGCACATCAAGCTACTACAATCTGTCAAATTTCTTTAAAAGATTTTCAACTTTATCACTGAAGCATTAAGGTTCAAGGTTTATTGGGAAAATTTGACAGTTTCGGGTAGCTTGACCTGCTGGCGTGTGTACCTATATTAAGCTAAGCTGACGTTGTGATTTTACTAAGAGAATACAAGAGCGAGCGAAACTATCTCGAAAATTGGTGCATTCTGACAACTGCTAGTAGATTTAGCTGTCAATGTGTTATAAGAGAATGCAAGAGCGAGACAATTGGAGCATCCTGGCTCGAATATGTTAAATTCTCTTTTCTATTTTACTAAATGAATGGAAGAGCTAGAGAACGAGACCGCGCCTGAGCTTGAAGCCTTTGTAAACCAATTTAGCCACGTTATTATTTATATTTTTATTAGGTATTAAATTCATTTCGTGCCTTTTCTCAGAAAGAATTTGAGTTTGTGGATAACATTTTACGAATTTTCGTTCAGGGGCCCCAGTAGCTCGGGGGCTCCGTATCAATAACATTATATCGGCGGTAGGTAGCTAGTCCCCTGCGAACCATCCACGGACCTTACTCGGTAAGCGTAACTTAATCGTTCGAACCGGGCGTAAATCACGACGAAAAAGATTTTTTATTTACACTTGTCCTCTGTCACAGAATCGTCGGCACCGGCAGCGACCATAATCTATATTATAAAGAGGTAAAATTTGTTTGTTTGTATGTAGGTAATCTCCGGAGTTAGGTAATGATCCAATTCTAAAAATGTTTTCACTGGTAGAAGCTACATTATGTGTGAGTGGTATAGGTTATAAATTATGTTTATATTATGCATTTTAGCTGAGCTATCACAGCTTTTGTCTAGCAAGTCGGAAAGAAATACCTTAACAGAATTATTTGCATGCGCTGCCTAAACAGTTGCAATGTAGGTATGGCAATCTGGTCCGCCATACCGTTCTACAAAAAAGTCCGCGACACCATATTTCTATCTTTTATATTTTATCTTTTAATACGAGTACAGTCAACAGCAAAAGTAGACGATCAAAATCAGAAATTCAATACTAATTAACGGAGTTCGCGTCAGAACTGTGTGGCGTTGAAGTGATTCAAAAGTATGTCAGACTCAGTGTCATACTTTTGAATCACTTCGACGCCACACAGTTCTGACGCGAACTCCGTTAATTAGTATTAAATTTCTGATTTTGATTATCTACTTTTGCTGTTGACTGTTATGTACCTATCGCTTTTATGTTTTAACAAATATTTTTATTGGCATGATTACGTTTGGATGAAAATATAAATTTTGAAATATGAATCCTTATCAAAATAAATTATTTTATGATCACAAGCATATCCCATAATGAAATAAGTAAGATTTGCCCTTTACAGTAATCAATTGGTCATATAGTTTCGGAGATAATATAAAATTACTAAAAATGCAAAATGCCGCTAAAACATTCACGAATACAACTTTCATTCATAGCGTGCACATGCTTTGTGCAGACCTTTTATCCATTCACCCATAGATGGCGTTGTGCAACAATACGTCATTTTTCTGACCGCGGATTGATGACCCTCTCGATTTATCTAGAACTGAAGAGTTTGTTTGTTAGTTTGTTTGGTTGAACGCGCTAATCTCTGGAACTACCAGTCGGATTTGAAAAATTCTTTTTACATTTGATATCCCAATTCTTTAGGAAGGCTATAGGCTATTTAACATCACGCTAGAACTCTTAGGGCCGAGCATACAGAAACAAAAAAGTCAGAAAACGAAATAGGTGCGAGTGCGAGGTGCGAGTGGGCGATGCGATGCGACGGGGTAGGTCGGGGAGCAAGAAATTTCACGCGGTCGAAGTCCCGGGCAGAAGCTAGTATCTAATAAAATTCGATAATGATCACCCATCCATAGATATACCGCGACATGGAACATTATAGGCTGTTTATGTTCGTGCAAAAATCACATTGCGTCAGTGGGCATCCTATTCCTGCATCTAAAGGAATCGATTATTTTCACTAACAATAATCGCACTCTGGCATTGGCTAAAGCGAAAACAAATGGGTTATGTTATGGAACCGCAGTCTTGACATAATAGATAGGTAGGTACACTCATAACCATAAAGATGGCTCATGTAAGCACCTATAGGTACCTACCTAACTACTTACCAAGATGGTACCTATCATTAAGCGCCATTGAATGTATGCCTCTCGGATCCTCAGCCATTACCTATACTTACATATAATATCTCTCAAAATGCAACGAAAGTGCTCCACTACCAATCAAAACCAACCACACCAAGAAAAAGCCATTCTTTAAGTAGGTACAGTTCGGTAGAAAAATAAAAACTAGGTAATAATTTTCAGCGAACTGAAAATCGGGACCAAGACCACACGTTTCGTGGCGCTTGGTGTCACTGAGCTATTGACATAAAAACAAACATATATTCACGCCTTATTCGCAGGGGGGTTAGCAGAAATTACAGAACGCCTCCTGCTGTGATCCGAACGCCTTTTGCTTCGTGTTCGTTCATACAGTCACGCCGGTTTTGAGTACCTAGGTACAGACGCCAGCACATCAAGCTAGAACAATTGTCAAATTTCTTTAATAGATTTTCAATTTTATAATTATAAAGCATTATGTTCAAGGTTGATTGGGAAAATTTGACAGTTTCGGGTAGCTAGATGTGCTACCTACGTCTGTACTACGCACCTGACCATCACGAAGGTCAGTATTATGTCCTTCTAAGGCGTTCCCTCCTGGCGTTTCCATTCACTGTTTAAATCTACCTTTTGTTAGTTGTCTTTCATTCATCCTCTCAACGTGACCAAACCACACCACACAGCGTGCATACCTAGGTACCTGTTAGATGTTTGTATGGTTACTGATAATCATTCATTTGAATAGTAAGTGACACTGCTGTTGGTGTACTTATTCTAAATTCTAAGCAAACTCTATATTTTCTTTTAAACCACAACGTTGTTTTATCACATCATTCCTTAATCTATCATTCATATTACGCCACAGATACTTCCCAAAAACAAAAGTTATCTTAGTATTCATTCTACGAATCTACCTAGGTATAAATTACTTACATACTTATCATATCTACGGAGCAGAAACATTCAAAAGGCAATAATCACTTGAAAACTCAAAGAAAATGTTCTAAGTACCTGTGCGTACGTAAGAACTTTACTAAAAAGGGGAGATATTGAAACGCGACGAGATTCTTGAACACTCGTATAATGCTCTCGAGAGCACGCCATGTAGATATTAGTATGGTAGATATTTGCTTTCTGCCTTCCTGCCTCAGTTTCTTGCAATACACAGCCGCGGGTGCTCGTGTCGCTCAAAACGGTTTGAACCGCGTTCCGCGACGAAAATCCAAGACGAATTTTCCGGACATTTTGGTTTTAAATCAAAAAAAATATAAAATTGCCACACGAAAAACAGTGATTTTTTTGTTTAATTTATTTTTTTGAATAATTTCAATAAAATATACATAACAACAATAAATAAATATAGGTCGTATTCTTAAATATCCAAGGTGGAAAGATATTTTGGTACCCGGGCGATACGCCAAACTGTGTTTGATATAATTCTGTGACGATAACCATGTGATTAGTAAACATTGATGTCATTGATATTTAATTTAAACATTTGAAAAATCTTAAACTGGTATAGAGCATTTAGAACAACACAATAAGCATCTATAATTAAATTATACGATGGACCTAAACTTACGATTTATAATCACCACAATATAACATTGTTCGGAACAGTGAAACTCGAAATATGTGCAAGTGAAAGCGTATTGAACTTTTTTATACATTAAATACCAGGCAATGACATTGCCATGAATGTGCCAACGATTAAAACGGATTCGGAGGTGGACCTTCAGACCCAGAGCACCTCTCGTCTGCAACCGAGGAGGCCCGCTGGACCTCCTAAGAAGTCTGTAGCCTCAAAACTATGGGACTTATTACAACCCCTTGCCAGATTATGGGGGCTGATCACAGCTGTTGGTTAGTATAGAAAAAATGTAATCATCGTAATTGTTGATGTCTCCTATAAAACATTAGCTTCCTAAAAGCCTTATAAACAGGAAAATGTTTTGAAAAACACTTCATTTATTTATATTTATATTGGCAAACGACGCCAAAGTTTTCCTTTAGCGACTGTAGGGAAATTTAATTACTCCCCATCCTAGATACAGCGACAGGAAAATTGGCTCAACAACTGTTTTCGCTGCGTGCGTATACTCCATCGGAAAACATTTTAATAAAATCAAAACATCTGTTCGTGTCATTGAGTAGTCTCGAAATAAAGTTCTGGACGACAGAGGACTATTGAATAAATAAGTGCCAAAACTTGTTTAAAGAGAGTTCCCCCTTCGCGTGGTTCAAGATAATTTGGTAAACAATTCGGAGCCATCTGTGAATGCTTGTGTCTGACAAGCACGCGATTTCGTCTGCGTGAAATTTCTTATCCCCCGACCGACCGCGTCGCATCGCATCGCATGGCCCGCCAGCGCTTTTACTCCGTTTTCGCTTAGCGGTCTTTATGACTCTTTTTCTTTTTGCTCGGATTTTAGGGGTCGTGGCGTGATGTTAATTAGCCTATAATCTTCCTCAGAAATTGGGTTATCCAATGTGAAAGTTCCAGAGATTAGCGTGTTCAAACAAAAAAACTCTTTAGCTTTATTATGTTATACATGTAGTAAAGATACTGAAACGCAAAATGCTCGTTTATAAAAGGACTTGTATAATGTATACTATACATTATACAGTCCTTTTTTACACAAGCATTTTGCATAGTAAGTATACATTTATTTATACTATCCAAATTCAATTGCAGTCGACTGTTAGATAGTCTCCTCTAATATATAACAGATGTTTCCTTATGTGCTTGGTTCGAGTAAATTTTCTTGCTATTAGACCAGGGTCGATAATTTTTAAAACTAAAAAAAATAATAGTAGGATGAAACCCATTAGAAAAGGAGGGGAATATTATAAAAATGAAAGGAAAAATAATTTACGGGCGATCTGAGGTCGGGAAGGGGATGGGGGTGAGTTTTTAAGGGTAAAAAACGGTTTTTCTCGATTTCCGGCAAAACTAAAAGTCCTATCGAAAAAAGTTAAATGGCAAAGTTGTAGGTAATAAAAAGATCTAAAACTTTTGTATTTACACTTTCACATAACCTCAAAATGTATGTGAAAAATTCAAAAAACCAAGTTTTTGGTTTTTTATTTTTATCTTTTACAAAAAATTTTTTTTTTTAACGAAATTTGGTGAAAATTTACCTTTTTATGTCCCAAATACGCTGTAATTTATTTGATTAAAAATATTTATTATTTCACCTTATTTTGAATTAATATCGAAAAAGCACCCTAATTTTCAATCGAAAATTCAACCGTCAAAATATCAGCTTTTTTCAAAAAGTTGGTATGTTTTCTGTTCGTTGAAATCTCTATTTTCCGATGGTGACAAAAAAAAATATGTTACAATAGTAAATCTTCTCAGAAAATGCAAAAATCGAAAAAAACTCGAATTCGAAAACTGATAATCTGAAAAGACAAAATCGAATTATTAATGCCTTCACTATTTTATCGTGAGTATACCGCCATGAAAAAAAAATATTAAAGAAATAAATGTCAAAATGTATAAAAAATATATTATAAATATATTAAAAATGTATAAATATATAAAAAATATATATAGTAAATATATTTTTAATAACTAACTTTTGACCGATTTTCATATATATTTTATACATTTCAAATATATTTCAGATATATTCAAAATATTTTTTTTTTATATTTTAGCTATGTTTTTTATGTCTTTTAAGATATATTTTGAATGTATCTAAAATATATTTAAAATATATGAAATATACATGAAAATCGGCCAAAAGTTAGTTATTAAAAATATATTTACTATACATATTTTTTATATATTTATACATTTTTAATATATTTATAATATATTTTTTATACATTTTGACATTTATTTCTTTAATATTTGTTTTTCATGGCGGTATACTCACGATAAAATAGTGAAGGCATTAATAATTCCATTTTGTCTTTTCAGATTATCAGTTTTCGAATTCGAGTTTTTTTCGATATTTTGCATTTTCTGAGAAGATTTACTATTGTAACATATTTTTTTTTTCACCATCGGAAAATAGAGATTTCAACAAACAGAAAACATACCAACTTTTTGAAAAAAACTGATATTTTGACGGGTGAATTTTCGATTGAAAATTAGGGTGCTTTTTCGATATTAATTCAAAATAAGGTGAAATAATAAATATTTTTAATCAAATAAATTACAGCGTATTTGAGACATAAAAAGGTAAGTTTTCACCAAATTTCGTTAAAAAAAAATAATTTTTGTAAAAGATAAAAATAAAAAACCAAAAACTTGGTTTTTTGAATTTTTCATATACATTTTGAGGTTATGTGAAAAAAGTGTAAATACAAAAGTTTTAGATCTTTTTATTTCCTACAACTTTGCCATTTGACTTTTTTCGATAGGACTTTTAGTTTTGCCGGAAATCAAGAAAAACCGTTTTTTACCCTTAAAAACTCACCCCCATCCCCTTCCCGACCTCAGATCGCCCGTAAATTATTTTTCCTTTCATTTTTATAATATTCCCCTCCTTTTCTAATGGGTTCTATCCTACTATTATTTTTTTTCACTTTTTATTATTTTTAAAGGCTTCTACCCTGGTCTATATGAAATGTAGCTACATTTCATTATCTTCATAGACTTTGTAGATTGGTTTGTAAATAATACAGGACGGAAATTAATTATTTCTCTTGGCATACATACACTCATACTTAGTACAGTTATTCATATTTGTATGTAGGTATATTTATGTGCGTACATTAATATACCTACACCTACATACATATGTGTATACATTTCCAGTGTTAGCTGACATCTCAGTGTATAAGCTTTTCGTACAATGAGAAGTCACCTTAAACTGGAAATGATAGCTTGATATGTCGTCGTGTGTACCATAACACCAGAATGGTCCCCGATAGGTAACATTAATTAAAATCTAAGTACTTATGCTACATCAATCGATTAATTGGTACCAATTATAATGTACCTGCGAATAATACCGTCTCTATCTTTTATATAAGATCTTGATTATATTCAGACTGATTATATGTCAGTAGCTTTTGACAGCGGTTTCGCCCACGTGGATGTCGGAAATTACTCCAAGCGAAAGTACAGACGCCAGCACATCAACCTACTACAATCTGTCAAATTTCTTTAATAGATTTTCAACTTTATCGCTAAAGTATTAAGGTTCAAAGTTGACTGGGAAAATTTGACAGTTTCGGGTAGCTTGACCTGCTGGCGTCCGTACTACTGGGATAAAAAGTAACCTCTGTTTTAATAGAGGTTATAATTATGTGTGTGCCAAATTTCATCCAAATCGCTTCAGCCGTTTTAGCGTGATTGAATAACAAACATTCAAACTACCTACTACCAATAACGATAGCAGTGGTGGCGCAGTGGTAACGACTCCGACCTACGAGTTGTAAGTCGTGGGTTCGACCCAGACAGGCGCTTTACTTTGTGTAAATAATTTCATCATCACTGCTCTCAAAACGGCGAAGGAAAACATCGTGAGGAAACCGGCATGTTCTAGAACCAAAAACTCCAAGACATGTGACATCTACCAACCCGCATTGGGCCCGCGTGGTGGATTACAGCCTACGGGCTTTTGAAGAGAGGAGTCCTGTGTCCCAGCAGGAACATTATAGGCTGATTAAGCTATTTTGATATACCTGCGCATACTGTCTCTATCTCCTCTTTAAGATCTTGATTATTTATGCTGACTGATAATAAACGTACCTATCTATCTTCTATAGATAGGAAATGTGTTATTAAAGATTAAATCGTCTAGAATCGTAGTAGACGAAGACGGAAGATAATTCTTATCAACACGGGATTGTTTTACAAAATTGTGATACGCAGTTAGGGTATGTAATGCGTAAGAGTGAGGAAATTTCCGTAAGGAAAGGATTGAGTATGAATGTGGATGGGTATAAGAGTAGAGGAATACCAAAGAAACGATGGATGGATTGTGTGAAAGGTGATATGGCTGCAATGGAAAGGGCGTGACTACCGAGATGACGACTTATGGAGAAGTAGGTATGGAATGAAAAATGTTGCGGCGACCCCAAATAAATTGGGATAGCAGCAAGATAATGATGATGGTGTAGTAAGTCCTACTTATAGTTCGCGTCAAACTTTATGGCGGCTCTGAAGTGAGCTCTCGCTGCGCGGAACTCCACCCCTCACCTCCGCTGACGCATAAATTTGTTACTGCGCAGCGACTCGCCTCATGTTCCGAGCCGCCATAAAGTTTGAATCGGGCTGTACCTACCTATCAGAAACTTCTACTGTATTGTCAGCCTCTTAGGAGTAGTGGTCGCAAATGCTATCTGCTGAGTTTATATAGTGACCTAAAGATTTCTATTGCTGCCTGGATTTGTGCCCAGTTTTTGGCAAAATAGGCTTGCCCTCTATGACATGGGACTAAAGCATTACTAGCGAAATGTAGGTTAACTGTAGACCTCTGACCCTCCCCGTTTCAAGAATACAGACAGAGATCAGAGACATCATTAAATAGTTTTTCAGATAGTTTTGACACCTCTAGGCTCCTGTTCCACTGCCGACGAGGAAGCGACTAGTTTTCAACGATTTTCTTGGTAAAGAAATGTAGAAAAGATTGTTAGGTCCCGTGTAAAAGAGTTACAGCGACATGAGCTATCAAAGAGAGTACTCGCAACGCTTGCATGGCGGGCAGAACACTCGCTGAGAGACTTACGCTTGGTACAGACGCTAGCAAATCAATCTACTACAGTCTGTCATTTTTTTAAAATAAATTTTCAATTTAGGTTCACGGTTGATTAGGAAAATTTTACAGTTTCGGGTAGCTTGATGTGCTGGCGTCTGTACATACGCCTGACAGCGAGTAATTGCACGTCATCGTCGCGCAGTCGATGCTCGTTGCTCGCCAACTTGTTTTTATTTGCGAGCTTTACGGTGGGACAGGTGACTAAGCATTAAACAAGACGGAAAACCATAGAAATATAAAAAAAAAACAGAAAACAAACGACAGTTCCACGACTTACGTACGGAAAAGTAAAAAACACCGGCTCATTATATTGACTCTTACGCGACGTGCCTACTTAAACATTGTTACGTGAGTTCAAATTACGACTTTTCAAATAATATTTAACTTTTTTGCGACAGTATTTTTGTTTGGAGTAAAAATGTTATGTAATATACGTTTAAGGCTGTGCGCAGATTTGGAAGACTATCACTTTAAGGTAATGCGAATGAAAGGCGCACACATCATCATTTGCCTACCCTATTTCCAACTATGATGGGGTCAGCTTCCAGTCTAACCGGAACTAGCTGAATACCAGTATTTGGAGTGGAGCTACTGCCTATCTGATCTCTACAACCCAGTTACTGGGTAACACCCCTTGATAAGACTCCTGGTTGAAAGGCGCACACAATTTGTTACAAACGGTCCCATATATGCTATGCTTGGAGTCTCTCCGAGGGACCGAATCCGCAACGAGGTGACCCGGCAGAGAACCAAAGTTGTCGACGTAGCTCACAGAGTAAGCGAGCTGAAGTGGCAATGGGCTGACCATATTAGCCGTAGAACCGATGACCGTTGGGGTAGACGTGTTGTGTTCTTGAGTGGAGACCGTGAATCGGTAAACGTAAGGTGGGATGCCCTCAGGCTAGGTGGAGCGACTATCTTAGCAGGATGGCTGGTAGCAGCTGGATGAGAGTTGCCGAAAACGGAGTTGAATGGCGTGCAATAGGAGAGGCCATCCAGCAGTGGGCTACTGTAGGCTGATGATGATGGTCCCATGTAGTCTTCTTCTTTGTGTGTCGATTGCAAACTAATCGATGGTCTCATAGTTCAAAGCTGTCAAAGATCTACTGAAAATAATGTTTTGACTCAGCAGGCCAATTCTCGTAATTTAACACGATCAAAATCTAGTCGCAGTCTCATCTCGACGACAAACAAAAATGTCAAAAACTTGTCAAAATGTAGGGAAATTTGACGTATTTTTGACAGATTGAGACTGAGATCAGACTGTGAACGTTCTTAAATACATCAGAATTGCCCCTTTGGTCAGTTAGGTACCTAACTAACCTAACCTAACCGCATTCAGAACTGTCTGACAGGATAGCCAAACGAATGGATACACGAGTATTTACGACTCATTGTCACAGTAAAACACTCACATTTTTTGCTTTTAATTTTTTATGACCATGTTTAGTTTAGTTTGTGATCTTCCTGTACGTGTCACAATAAATACTTTTTCCTTCTTTCATGTTTCATTCTTATGAATTTGAATTTCTTTCTACCATTTAGACTCAACATCCCAATTCCCGTTCCCCTAAGAGATAATTCTTATGGCAACAGTGGATTCAAATGAGTATTAATGGCTTCTAAGCGAATTTAACTTCAAATGAGTTATCAAAAGGTTTTGATCAGTGGTTACGCCCAAAACACAATACAGAACCTATTTCTTAATATAATATTTAATCATTTTCTTTTTTGTTGTGGGATCCAACAATACCACGACGCATTGATTTTTTTTTCACCCCTCTGTTACAATGTGTGGGTACAGTAATTACAGGAAAAAATATTAGGGGTGGCCCTGCCACAAATTATTTTTCTAATGATTTTACTACACCATTGCTTAACAGTGCATAGAATTCTTTCACCTTTTTTCTCATTTTCATCGATATGGTCTCCTAGCAAAAAGGCTGTGTGACTTCCGGACGAGCGGACAGACGCACAGACAAACAGCACAATCATTTTTTTGCTCGATATTAATAATGGCAACAGGTAGGTAGGTACTTGAAATATTCACAAAATACTCAGTTGTATTTTTACTTTAATAATAAATAAGTGATAAAATTAAAATAAAATAAATATTTAAGGGGTGCTCCCATACAACAGACGTAATTTTTATAGATAATGGTACGGAACCCTTCGTGCGCGAGTCCGACTCGCACTTGGCCGGTTTTTTTTTCTGTCCTATATATTTATAGCTAGTAGGTGTACCTGTATATGTAGCAGATACCTTGATGTAAAATCTGCGTTTAGCGTCTATGTTTGAACTAGGTGAGATTATAAGTTTGTTGATCAATGATAGTGATAAGTTGATAACACTCTTATAATGATTCATCTTCATTTATCACGACATCTTCTGAGTACAATTTATTATAAAACATTTCCTTGACCGACTTACAGACAACGCACAGTCTAAACAACTGAAAAAAATTACAGATACTGAAATATCTACCAGAAGGCCAATTTCCGTAATTAAAAACGTTCAAAATCTAGTCGCAATCTCATCTCAGCGATAATCAATGTCAAAAACTTGTCAAAAACGTAGGAAAATTAGAGGTATTTTTAACAGATTGAGACTAAGATCAGACTGTGAACGTTCTTAAAATTAAGAAAATTGCCCCTCAGATAGTAATAGATAGTAGAGCGAAAGAAAAGATGGATGGATTGTGTGAGGAATGATACCAAAGAGAAGGGAGTGAATGATAGCGTGACGGTTGAGAATAGATTAAGACAACGTGTTGCGCCGACCCCAAGTAACATGGGATGAGCAGGAAGATGATAATGAGGTTGTGAGAAGGTAGAACGAAACTAAGGTACTGGTTGACACTTCCCGTGACCCAAGGGCTGGCTTTTACCTTGACCAGAAGATAAGTATTGCCATACAACAATACAACGCGGCAAGCCGCCAGCCTCTAGCGTACATTACCAGTCGACAGCGATGCGGGGAATATTTCGACGCAATGTTTTAGTTTTTTAATAGTTTTAGTTAGGTGAAGAGTAAATATCTAAATATAATTATTTTACATTGCATGCAAACAATTCTGGTGCTAGAAAGGATTTTCGAATCCTGATACTTCAACCCTGAGAGGACTAAAATGAGGTTTGAAGCTAGTACTTACCCCGCAAGTATGCGAACGAAGTTTAATAGCAACTGCTACTTAAATACGAACCAACAATATGATGTATTTAATTGAAACGCTAGAGAATTTATTGTTCTAAATCAGAAACGTTTCTCAATTCAATAAAACTGAGTAGAACAGTTTATGCCTGCACCAAACAATGAGCGGAAACTAATTTGTTAAGTTAGTTTTGTTTCAATGGAATCTAACTGTTGGTCTGTTAGTGTTTCAGGTCCGGTGTTCGATAACTATGTGTTAACTTTGATCATAAAACCGATTTAGAGAACGGAATGATGGACATAGAAGTGAAGTGGAGACAGAATGTGAATTATATAATGAATTAAAAGAAAAATAAAACTTTTTAAAAACCAGCATTGCACATTTTACATTGTGATTGCAAAAGAAAAATAAGGAAGGTGTAATATCCTAATTGTTACTCGGTAATGTACTCGTCAAGACAAATCATACGAGCCAAAACGCGATGGGGTTGTGTCGTTTAATTACCGAGTTCCTATGGCCATCTTCCAGCTCCATCATCAGATCAGCTCCATGTCATAATAATTTTGCATTGTCGACCGATTTACAAATGCATGCAAAATTTCAGCTCAATCGGTAACGTGAAAGTGGATCAAATTTATCTTGCAAGATTTGATTACAGAGAAACATCGGGACAGGCGAAACTAAATAAAAGCTTGTAAAAACAGTTTTTTCTATATCTAAACACGTTAAAACAAAAAAATAACTCAGCTCACACTTCGAGTACCTACTCAAGTGTGAGCACACACACACAGCGGTCGTTGACCTCCAAAAATTTTCCAATATATATTTTTTTGTTTTATTATGTTTAGATATTATGTTATTGGAAGTTATCTAAACATAATAAAACAAAAAAATAAGTTTTGACTAGAAACGTGACGGGTAAATGATAATATCATTTACCCGTCACGTTTCTAGTCAAAACACAACTTCTTTGTACTTCACCGTTTTAAGGACCTGCTTTAATATAATTATAGGTAATTTCAGCTTATTTAACGCAAATACTTTGTAATTTTGTAATTGAAAACATACTCGTACGTATCTACTTATTTAAATTTTATGCAAAATTCACGAAACAAAATCGTAGCCTATCTTATCTGTCTATTTATTTTATCTCATCTCAAGGAAAACGGGTTTCCACGTGTTTTCACATCTGTTACGAGATGTACTCGTTTAACCTGTATAGTACCTATTTATATTAATTGACTTAGTTCTCTTTGTGCTGATGTTGCGCAATTAGCGGTTGTCAAAGTCAAATAATTTATTTCAAATGGGCACATAAAAGGCACTTTTGAACGTCGAAAGCAAGCAAATAGAATTGATTCTAGTCGCTCCTTCCAAAAGGCAGTTTCGTATGGAGTAGAATGTGCAAGAAACTCCATCGTTACACTTTTAAAATGTTTTACATAATTATGTGAAGACGATGCCGGTGACGATCCGGCTCGAAGGACCAGAAGGATTTTTATTCGTATTTGATTTGACAGGAAGTTGACCCCAACATAATAGTTTAGGGTCAGATAATTAGTTTTGTTTAACTGACGCAAAAGAAAAACAATTAACTAACTGTCTACCACGGCGTCGTCACAAATGTTTTGTTCTGACATATTTCAAGATTTTCCGTATAATTAACTAACACTCCAACTAATTTATAAACGTTTGTTTGTTTCATTTTTTATTTATAAGAAGTATGATGTGTACTGTTTAATACGGCGACGGCACGGTTGGCGCAGTGGTTAAGCGATTGAATGCTGCGCTGCGTGTCGCGGGTTGGATTCCCGCAAGGAACAAATATTTGTATGATCTACAAGTAGTTGTTCCGGGTCTGGCTGTTTGTGTATGTGAGTTTAAATGTTTGTATACGCACCCACGATACCGGAGAAATTCCTAGTGTAGGGCAATGTTTTTTTAATAATGCCCAGCAGTGAGAGACGCGTCCAGCACCCTAATTGCACGACATACTCTATCTCAATCTGAATCATTTTGAAGGATATTGCTAAACCATTGCTTCATATTTTCGAAAAATTTCTCTGCTCAACAACGTAGATAACGCAATAAATGTGGTTGAACTGTCAAAATGAAGGCCATTGCTATTGATAGTGTGTTACGCAATTACCCCGCATGTCATCTCGCCACCACTTTCTGGGCCGACCTCAGCGGCTCCATCCATCTTCAGGCACTTCCTATTTACATTTTGTAAAACATAAACGTGGAACATCATCAAAAAAACAAACAGCTCAAGAGAGAACAGAAAGTATTTTATTTGGGACATTCGCAGGAAATACAAATAGTAAAAATACTACTAACAAAATTAACATTAAGTATTGTTAGGGCCGATTTTCAATAGTAAGATAATATTTTCATTTTGCTGCCTCATCTCTCTATCTATTGTCCTATATAGCATCACCTTTGTACCTATTTTTCTGTTCTGTTTTTCTTGTCTGTTTATACATGTGTGAATAAATATTGTAGTTTGACAACTTTTGTATAGAAAATATGTCAAACTGTCATATTTATTCTTCAGTTATCTGACTATTGAAAAATCATACCATAGACAAATTTCTAAAAGTTTTCTGTCCTACAGAACCCAAAAAAACTAAGGCTAATAATGAGCGTATTCATCAGATGGATCAGCTATCCATTGCACCGTCTAGAAAATCACAGGGAGCTATAAATATCCCGTTCGAGGAAGCATCTAATGCGCTACTATTTATACGAGCAAGCGTGATAAATCTCAGAGCGAGATGTTTTCGGGATTCCTTTTCAATTTGCTTGAGTAACGTATTGCAACAAGTTAGTTCGGGTTATAAGAGCTATTGTACGAATACCTATTACCTACCCATAGTTTGTTAAGTATAATGGATTTGTTTTGTTCCATCATATAAGTAATGACGTAGGGTGTAAACATTTTTTTAGTTACATTTCGTTAAACGTTCTGTTTTTTTTTTTAAGTTTGTTTTTGTTGTTTGGTTCTTGTTATTAACGCAGATTTTTTAATTTAATACTTTTTGCTTATCATAATTGGCCATCTTTTCTTAATGTTACTGCATACTCAAATGTACTAGCTGTAAGTTTTATTGAAATTAATAAAATAAAATTTATATTAAATTATCGGTTATCAATAGCAGCTCATGTTTAATATTGATATTTTGTCTCCTCAATGGCTCTTTTAAAGTCTACAAATATTCTGAGGATAATTACCATTGTCCCTGCAATAGGTATTGTTTTAAGAGCTCAACTGTCACTAATGAGACACAATTAATTTTTCAATTGCTACCAAACTTAAGCTTGCCTCACAGACGATAAGCAAAGGACTTGTAGCGGTATCTACAACGCCACATGCGAACTACGCGTCATACTAACGTCATGCAAAATCCTGCATCGCGCAAGCACAGCTTACCGCGCAACTAGCATACGTACAACGTCTCGTCCCGACATCAATCGTTGAGCAGTTGCCCGCCACACACAGCAGGTCGGAGGTCGGAGGATCCTTCCTTTTCAATGAAGGATGAGTGAACTTTACACCCTGTTTCTCATACCTCTATAGAATGCCCATTATGCCAACCAAAATTATTATACGTGTATCTATCGTCACCATTTACAAGACTTGTAACGTGAATGGCTTTTCTTCGGCTTAAGAAGTACAGGCTCCAGCAGGTCAAGCTACCCGAAACTGTCAAATTTTCCCAATCAACCTTGAACCTTAATGCTTTAGGGATAAAGTTGAAAATCTATTAAAGAAATTTGACAGATTTTAGTAGATGTTGATGCTTGATGTGCTGGCGTCTGTACATACAATAGCTTTTCTAGCTCCGACGAACAAAAAGCCAATCAATAATCAAGGACAACCGTTTAGTTTGAAATAAATGAACTGATGACCCCAATTACAATTATTAGAGATGGCCGATGATGACATTCCGAAGACATTCCACTGAAATACCAATTCTGTGCCCATTGATCACTCAGTGTCCGTCCGTCGTAGCAACGTCTGTATTACTGATAGTTTCCAATTTGCTAGAGTAACGTATTGCACTTTACTTTGTACTACTCTGTTAACAACTAGATACATATAGTCGGTGTCAATGGAATTTTCCGCCAATGTAAACAAAACAATATGCTCAACTACGTTGGAGTTTCTTTGATTGATTTGGTCATGAATAATGGGAGTGTACGCATAGACGCAAATCTTGTTTATCATCTTATCTGCCTAGCCTTTTCCTAATTTTGTTGGGGTCGGCTTCCAGTCTAACCGGATGCAGCTGAATACCAGTATTTTACATGGAGCGACTGCCTATCTGACCACCACAACCCAGGTACTGGGTAATACGATACCCCTTGGTAAGACTGTTTGTCAGACTTTCGGGCTCCTGACTACCCGTAATGACTGTCAAAGATCCACGAAGACAGCCGGGACCAAGGGCTTAACGTGCTTTCCGAAGCACGGAGGGGTCTCCGTATGTAAAGACGGTCACCCATCCACAGACCAACCGCGGCAAACGTAGCTTAACCTGTGGCCTGTGCGCCTGTTATTATTTAGCCACGGGCCCCTGTCGCAAGTCTTGTTTATATGGTTCGATATCTCAATATTGATTTGTTTATTCTGTTGCAAAAAATCAGTTAGGTACTATACGCACTGCCCCATTTACAGACGAGACGTCAATAAACGTCAATTGGCAATTGATTAAGAAAAGGGTGGCAGTGCATACCCAAGTAGCACAGATAGCTGTTTAACTACTCACTTTTAGACCTATTTGAAACTCTATGCGTATTAAGACTCTTTTAAGAGTACACAGGTGATCCTACAGCTGCATAATAGCTGTCAGTGATATTTAAACAGCTTAGGCTGATTAAGAGCTGCATTAAGGCTGATTAAGACCGACAAAACTACAATTAATACGCTACGAGTGCTATAAAGGTATATTTTCAACGACTCTATTCAGCTTTTAACCTTTTCTAATGCCTTAACCGTAGTAAGAGCTGTTTAGTGGATGAAATAACGCCAAATGCTGTATAAGAAGGTATTTGTGAACTCCTATTACACTGACTTATTAAAGGGGCACGTGTGAACTATTATGACGTTAATAGCTGTATAATGGATGACTTGTGGCCCACATTACAGCTTATTGCTGAATATGTCTACCGTTAATCAGCCTTTATACTGCCATTGATAGTGTCTGCATAGCGGCTGCTTAAACATTCACTAGATGCCTCGCAGCTGCTTAGAGACTCACTAGTGTATCGAATTAAGGGCTTCTACTTCATAGTGGTTCACATAAGTACCTTTAATCAGACTTTATCTGAATAAAAGTAACATGTGGTACTGTAATCAGTCAGTGTACCTAGATGGCGATTACACTGACGTATATATTTTATTGCTTTATAAATATGAATTCGACTAATTCGTGGAAAATGAAAGCTAGAACAGGGGGCATTAGAAGAAAATTATCGAAAGAGTATCAAAGAATTATGAAGACAGAAGAAATAAAACCTTCAAGTCGGGATGTAACGCAAAGCGTGACGAATAGTTTGAAACAGGATGGTTCCGTACAAAATATTAGTCGCAATAGCTCAGAAGATGTTGCACATTCAACAAATTATGTGTGTCCAAGTTCTTCTTCCAGTAACCTCGGTGATAATATTAATTGTTCAATTCTAAACACCGGCAATCATAACTCGGAAAAAATATCGAGTTCTGAAGATGATGACGACGGCAGCTATAGCGATGATGTAAAGCACTCACTGTTTAGGGAAAAAATTAGAACGTGAGCTGTAGAAAAGAGTATAAACCATGTTGCTTTAAAGGATCTAGCAGCAATTATCAACAACATACTTTGTAAATAAAACAAAATAAATGATTTAACTTATACATATTTATTGATTCATTTAGCTCACATGAATTGGTACTCTGTCAATGTTGATACCATCTGTCACAGAAAAGTAAAAGGTAATTCAGTCTTGAAAAATATTTCCGAAGCTTCTACTGTAAATGCTGCGTCCCACGAATGAACCATGTCAAAAAAAACTTCCCCAATAATTTGTAGTTTTTCAAAGCAATTTTCGATTTGTCTCCATTGTATCTATTTGATCCACTATTCGAGTTTGAATATTATGTGGAGTTGGATCAGCGGTTTCCTGGCACTGCGGCTCATAGCCATCGGTGTCACTATATCGCTCCATACTTTCTAAATCAATTTCTGCATGTGCGTACGAAAACAAATTTTGCGTTTTAGATCGCAGTTCATTTTCTTCCAATCAGGACTCGGCTTCGAACGTTCTTCCTTGATCATCTTCAAAATGTTTTTATTCTTTGGAGGCCAACTTAATATTCCATTAAACTCCCAAAGTGACGGTACAATGCTCAATCGATCACAATCCGGTTCTGAAGTACTAACGACCTTAAAAGGCATTATTCTGTAATAAAGAAATGAAACAATCACTTAGTTATTATAAGTAATAAATACATAACTTGTACAAAGGTATCATTTGGGTAGGTAGGTAGTATTGTTAGCATAAGCTTTTTACAGTAGTATTGTTAGCATGGCTTCATTTAGGCACAATAGGCTAGGCGACAACACAGTTTTATAAACGAGAGCCGCGCGCGTGCGGTCTTCGCAGCCGTTAAGTTTATCAGTCGATCAGTCTGTCGATCCGATACATTATGAGGATCAAATGTCTCTAAGGGCCAATTTCATAAATACAATACAAAAGTCAGAAATGAGCGTCAGCTCTAAATTCAATTACAATCAAACGCAAGGACAGTTATCGTTTTACTAAACGAAAATTAAGCGTGACGTCACGTTTTGAGTAACAGCCTTTTTAGAGTGTGTAAAAACTAGGAAATTAAAATATGTTGAGGATGAAATATTGCATTTATGTTTATGTTGCAGTACAATTTATTTTACAATAAAAAAAATATATATATCGATTTATATATTAATATATTTCTACCCAATTTGAAAAAGTTCGTGCGCGCGTAAATCGGTGTGTTAAATAATATCACTTTGACAATGTTGAATCAGAAATTATCCATGCGGTGGTTTTAGATATAATACTAAGGATCCCTAAAGAGTCTGTATAACAACTGTTTAATTGTTCACATTATGGTTAACGGTAGAGCTTGTGGGCCATTAAAAGTAAAGAAAACAGCTTATAGCTGCATACAGTTCACATGTGTAATTTTTTTCAGTTTTTTGCTGATTAACAGTACCCTAGTGAACTATTAGACAGCTTTTTGCAGCATATAAGAGTTTTAAATATTCACGTCGCTGTTTAACATTGTATTGTATAACCTATAAATATACTGATTCATTTTTCAACTTTTATGATGTTTTGTGTATGAATTAGGAATGTATTGCATTAGGTTTTACTTCCTGATAACATAATAATAACTTTTTATCTTATAATTCTTTTCAAAACTCTAAAAATTGTTTATTCAAGTTTTCATCACGGCTTATTTATATTACAAAACTAATTAAAAAGAGAATATTTTCGTGGCGCACTAAAATTTTCTTAGACAATATATATGTATAATGTCAGTCAAATTACATTCCCAGTCATTTTTCTTTTATTATTAAGTAAAACAATGTACTTACCAGATATGAATATTATCCACGTATAATTCACTCCACGAAACATAAAGTGTTCAACTGTACATTTGCTTCTATATGTTTGCTACATCAAATATGTTCACTTTTACACTGGCCGCAAGCAGCCTTTCCCGGTTTTAAACATCTATTAAGAGCGTAGATGTGACATATTTACTGAATAAAGAATAACTTGTGATCTCTTAGTCAGTCGATATTTAGCGCATAGTACTGTCGTTACCTTTTATAACACTGTTAAATTGCTGCTACACAGTTCCTAAGCAGCTACGTGAACTTAAGGCTGAATAATTTGTGCCCATTTAAGAGTTATAAGAGCTGAATAAGGCCCTATACAGCCATTATGCAGCTATTTTATTCAGCTTTAAGCATAATGGGAATCCGTTATGCGGCTGATAAGCAGCCTCGTGTGCTACTTGGGTAGTCAACTGCTGTATGTAAAATTAGATGTATTTGGTATAAGTTTATTTTTCATATTTTTAATTTATCTATAGGTACAGTCAGGAGCACTATTATGTCAACACTTGGAAACTTTCAATAGCGATTTTTGCCTAAAATAACGAAAACAACAATGAAGTACGACACATTCCAAAAACCTATGGGTTTGAAAATACTATGTTCGTAGCAACATAAAAATTCATTCAAAACTAAAGCAGTAAATCACTTTTGAATAAAGACACATATACATATACTTATGCTCGTTACTGTACCTACTACTAAAATATAATATTGTAAAGAGATAAATTTTGTTTGTTTCTTTGTAGGTTTGTATGTAGGGGGTAATCTCTGGAACTTCCAATCGGATTTTTAAAAACCTTTTTGCATTTGTTAGCCCAATTTTCGAGGAACGCTTTAGGTTATATAACATCACGCTTGGAACCTAAGGAGCCAAACAAAAAGAAAGAAAAGTCAGATAGAACGCTAACTGAAAACGAAGTACTAGCGTGGGTGGGCGATACGATGCGACGGGGCGGGTGGGGGGAACTACAAATTTACCGCAGACGAAGTTGCGGGCGGAAGGCAAATACACTGTCTACACGATACAACGGAGCATTTCAAAATAGAATTTGAATAATTGGACCTACATATTATATCTAATACTTGACTATGAGGGGCTTGTGGCCAAGAAATAATAGCCGCACGGGTCAATAAATCAGGTTAATTAAGCTACACTTGCCGCGGTTGGTCCGTGGATGGGTAAACATCTTTACATACCATGACCCCTTCGTTTCTCGGAAAACACGTTAAGCCGTTGGTCCCGGCTGTCATTCGCAGATCTTTGACAGTCGTTAAGGGTAGTCAGAAGCCCGAAAATTTGACAGTCTTACCAAGAGGTATCGTATTACCCAGTAACTGGGTTGTGAAGGTCAGATAGGCACTCACTCCATGTCAAATATTGGCATTCAGCTGCATCCGGTTAGACTGGAAGCCGACCCCAACATAGATGGGAAAAGGCTAGGCAGATGATGATCTAATACTTGATGGTAAATATATGGCTATATTTACCATCAAGTATTAGATAGATGGCTAATACTATGGATAGTACCCAACCAGCAAAAACTAGGCTTACAACAATCCCAAGACTACACTGTTTTTTGCTCTTTAATCACTCCTATATAATCGTATAAGCCTGGGTTTGGGGCACTACTTATAAGCATATTTAGTTTAATATCGTTCTAAAATCAGTCTAATTGAATTCTGTTTGCACTTACAGTAATCTAGCCAAAATAAATTTAAGCCGACTTAGTCTAATATTGCTTTTAAGTAAGTATTTTGTAAGCCTGCATAGGTTTATATTGGTCTAGGGTTAGAATCTTTTGAGGCAAAATAAGCTCATTATGACTTTACGTGAGATCAAACTTAAAAGTTCGTGTGAGTGCTGGTTTCAAAGTGACAACGAAAAAAAAAAAATTAAGGAATTAAAACAATTATAGTTGCTGTGAAGTTAATGTTTATACTAAAGTGCCGTTATTATCAAGTGCGTGTATTTTAGTTTTACGGTAACTATTCGTATTGGAAAATATTATTTACTGTTAAGTAGACCTCGTTTTACGCTTCAAAATTCATGCGCCTTATTAAATATAGTATTTCCTATTCTCGTTTAATAATTTTATTTGTTAATTTGTATTCATAGTGTCGCCATTAGCGTAAGTTGCATTTTACAAGCGCACTATTAGACTATTGTAAGATTGTTTAAAATCACTCTAATATCATACTTATCAAGTGCTATTGATCTTATAATAGTCTCAAATAAGATCAGAAATGGACGTCCTCACAGTGCTCTTATGCAATGCTGATATTAGTCTGACATTCTTATAATAGCATTTGGCAAGTCTATTATAGAATCAAACGAGCTTAGAAAATATGTACTGGGTGGCGCAAAAGTAAAGACCCTATTTGGTTCAGCTATAACATTTTTTCTAAATTAGAAAACTAGATTTAGATTTTTTTAAATGTATATTTGTGCCATTAAATTTCGTACCATTAGGATTTAAAGATGATGTCTTTTAAATGGTGACCTCCAGAGTTGATACACATTTGAGCCCTATTTATGACATTTTGCATAACTTGCCGTAACACTTCCTGCGATATGTTCGTTATTTCTTGACGAATGTTTTCTTTTAGAGCTGCGAGAGTCTGTGGCTTGTTCACATACACCCGAGATTTCAAAAAACCCCAAAGAAAGAAGTCTGGACTGGTCAGATCGGGTGATCTTGCAGGCCAAGGCAAATCGCCAAAACGAGAGATAACTCGGCCTGGAAAAGCGTCCCTCACTAAGTCCATAGTGTCGCGCGCTGTGTGTGCCGTAGCGCCGTCTTGTTGAAACCAGATGTGCTCCAGCCCCAATTCGTCCAAACTGGGTATCAAAAACTCACGTAACATGGTTCTGTAGCGTTCTCGTTTGCGTGGCACGTCGCCTCGTTGATGTTTCTGGACACTCTTCCACATCTTCGCGCACAGCATCGATATTTTCAGCTGAACGGCCTGTTCTTGGTCTCCCAGACTTAGGTCTATCCAATGTTGAGCCAGTTGGTTCAAGGCGTGTGGCAAAGCGTCGAATTGTGCGACCAATCGGTGCCGGACGGTGGGGAAATCGTCGACGAAATTCACGTTGTGTTCTTATCACTGATGAATTATTCCGTAAGAACATTGACACAATTATTCCACGTTCTTGGGGAGTAAAACGGTCCATGTTTATTTTCAGTGTATTTTACATTTGTTCACTACACAATTTTCAACAACAGAATGACAGAAAATGTCATATAAAAAAAAAAAAGGTATTTTCTTTAGTGCCACTACTTTTGCGCCACCCAGTATATAAGAGCAAGTTTTCTCAAGCGCAATTAGTGTTAATAAATGCTATTATAGGAGTATGTGGCTTACAATAGCATAGTTATATACATATATGAGACTTGGTTATGAGACTGAGCGTTCTTGAGGTCATACCGGCTTGTCTAAAAGTAATATAGGATCGATGGCATGTTCCAAAACAATTATAAGAGCGCTTAAAGCTTACCACTCTTATAAAGTGCGGGTTCTGAGACTGTTTTGCTGGTTGGGTAGTTAGCATACCAAGAAATATCTTTATGTAAGTAACTGAAACTTTCTTCTCTCTTCATTGAATGAATCGTGGAAATTCAAAGTTCCTAGTAATGTATTATGGTCACGTCTACACATAATGTGGATGGTAATTTTCCTCATTCATCCTCATGGGCCGTGGGATAAGGGTGGGTAATTCTATTGTTGAGTGTTTTATTTAGTTTGTTGGAGTTCCTTGGGTGTAGTGAGTATATAATTGTATAGTTATTCGCTCATCGGTGGCAACTTAAGAGGGTAACTGGGAGAGGTGATGTAGACAAAATTGGTCCTTATGTATCGAATTTCATGATGATATTTGTGGGAAATACCCAGTAACTACCCAGTAAGGAAAAAGAACGAGAGAAATAAAAAGTATTTATTGCGACTCGTACAGGCAGATCACAAACTAAATTAAATACAGTCAAAAATAAAAAACCAAATTATGTAAAAAAAGGAAAAATGAAACAGAAATTCCTATACGAGGCCAAAAGGCTTATTTCTATCTCAGCATGATGCTGCGACATTTAAAATTACAAGTGTCGCAGTAAATGGGATGTGGAGGTCAGATAGGCTATCCTCCATGTAAAATACTGGTACTCAGCAGCGACTCCGCTACTGAATTTCGAAGTTCCGGTTAGACTGGAAGCCGACCCCAACATAGTTGGGAAAAGGCTAGGCAGATGATGATGATGATTTGTGGGAAATATGCAACGTGACTTCAAACAGGTTAATTCCCGTTTTTTTAAGAACCTCACTTCTAATTTCCTTACATTTTTGACAAGTTTTTGACATTGCTTGTCGCTGAGATGAGTTTGCCATTAGATTTTTAACGTTTTTAATTATAAGAATTGACCTCCAGTTTTTTAGTAGTTTAATATTTTGTTGCAAACTTCGTTTGACTTTGAATAAATAGAATTCTCAGATTTTCGTGAATAAAAAGTTATGTAAAAGTTACGAGTTAGGAAGAAATGAAACTTCTACTAAAAGTGGACACCTGCCTCTGACGGCTTCAGTTTTTCATCAGAAAGGAGACGATTTTCTTTCATTTTCTGCTGGTGATACTTAAGTAGGTACGTAACTACTTGGGACAGTTTTTTAATATCTATTAAAATCTACTATGTAGAGTTGGTTCTCATAGCGAGCTCGCGTTTAATGAAAATTATTAAAAAACTCAATCTGCATTGCCATTATTGCTTTTACGAGTAGCAGTTAATAGAAAATCATTTGTGGAATAACTTAGTTTTCAGAAAATAAAAGCATTATCATACATTAGTTAATTATCAAGCAGATAATTAACTAATGTATGATAATGCTTTTAAACAATGTAGAGACAACAGTGCGACAATAAAATACTGGCAATATTGATGCATAAGAGAATTGTGGAACTATCAAATAAATCCTAACATGGAAATTAAAAACATTTTTTTTTTCAAGCAAACTATATTTTTATAATAAGCTGCACCCTAATTGCGTAACACACAATCAATCTCAATCTGAATCATTTTGAAGGATATTGCTAATCCATTGCTTCATATGTTCAAAAAATGTGTCACGAGTGTCTGCGCAATGAATGTTGTTAAACTGTCAAAATGAAACCGATTCCGGTTGATCGTGTGTTACGCAATTAGGGTGCTGACTATGAGTTTTGCCAATCTTCGATTAGTTATAGTGACAAAATCAATTACTTTACTAACTAAATTTAATTGAATTTTCGTGTGCAGGCTGATACGTAGTTTAGTTTATTGTTGTATCGACGTACGAGTATAATGAGAAAATGTTGTTTGTTTTATAAGGTTTCACAAAAAACACGAGCATAAATACTAAATATAGCACCAATTGATATAAGGGTAAAAGCTAAAATGTATACAAATATTGGAGAATAAGGGCAGAAGATTCTGTAAGTAGGTAGGTGCTAAATAATTAATGTTTCAATCTTGAGCGCCTTCGGTACAAAGTGCTGAACAAAGTTCGTGATTCCGTTCATGGATCATTGCTCAGTTTCAGAGCTCATCACTTTGACTAATGTAGCTGAGTCTGTGGCAGAATAATGATAGGTAGGTAAGTACAAAGCGAACTTACTATGTATATTGGGTCAAATTCAATTTGTTAGCGTAAGGCCACACACATTTCTCTTTTCGTCGTGAAAAACTACGGCCGTGTGTCGGTCGTCAGTGTTGTATGGATCACCATGGAAGCTGGTTGACGGACATGCTTTTTCTACGGCGCGGTTTATACACCGTGTGTACTACGCACGGTCGTCAGTGTTGTATGGATTACTATGGAAGCTTGTTGACGGCCACGTTTTTTCTACGGCGCGGTTTATACGCCGTGTATAGACTCGGTCGGCAGTGTTGTATGGAGTAGGTACTATGGAAGCTTGTTGATGGACATGTTTTTTATGTACGCCGCCGCCGCCGCCGTACCGTAAAGGAACCGTACCGTGTACAAAGGGCCTAACTCCGCAGACGTGATGGGTATCGATATTTAAAAATAATAAAACAAAAAGTGTTTAGAAAGCGATAAGTACCCATTACATCTGTGAACACAAAGAACGAGTCACTACATTACTTGCGGTCGTAGAGCCTAAAATGAAAAATCATCAAAAAAAATTTTCCTCGTTACATCATGGTCAATTTATCGATACCCCCGTCTGCGGATTTTGCTATTTAATGGTAACGGACATGTATGAAAAGCGTGTGTGGGGTAACGAAGAGCGTAAAAAAAATGCGATTTTTTTTTGTTTTTTCATAAAAAATAACTGCTTTCTAAAACTAGAATTTGTTTAACGCTTTCAATGCGAAGATATCGGATAGATTTTTCATGCTCCTAACTACCGCGTCAATTTTTCTCTGTCTGCACGTCTGTCGATACGCAAGTAATTGCATTGCATAATTTGACGTCATCACATCAATCTGCAAACGTCTACTGCTGAAGATCTAATGGCTTAATGGCTCGTTGTACTCCAACAAAAAAACTGCCGATTATCATAATCACCGAGACATATCGAAAACAATAGAAATACTTATTAAAAAAGTTTGAGGGAACCGTCAGATGACCTAGCCACTCGGCTGGTGTTAAAAAGAAGTATCTTTTGCATAGTTATCACTGTAATATTTCGTAGGTTATCGCTTACTCTTACACACTCTTAATATTTTCATTTGGACAATGCAACGAAATCCAATTTCACAATATGTTTTCTTATTGAACTGCCTCAGTGAAAGTGAATGTCATTAGCATTGTGTTACAATGTATTGACACGCAGCACATACATCATACTCAGCAGGTGTGTAATGTATGTGTGCGCTGTCTTACAAAACAGCTCCGTTATGTAAAACAGCTGAACGACGTTTAGCGATTTTCCACAATAGCTGAACTTTAACACGCAGAATTGCATAGGTAAACGTTTGCATTTATCAATGCAGCGTGTCAACGATTAAAATTTTCCAACGGAGCTGTTTTGTAAAACAGCGGATTCGACAATGCATATTCACTGAGTGCACCACGCCCTTTTCCTATCTCAACTCGAAAGTAAAAAATCTTATTGTAATTTTACCGGCACCCAAAACCACGTTTCAAAAGAGGAACACAGTACAATGTTGCATGCCTGCATGGCAACAGAAATAGGCATTGTAGTCGATCTTCCTTAGACGAACTTTCATAAGCAGTTCTACCGAATACTAAAATTCGTTCATGAGTTCTCCGAATCTTCAAAATATAACGTTGCATAGTAATACTTAAGGCGCTGCCCAAACGTAGGAGACCTTAAAATCCCCAGTTTAAAAAAAAATGTTTATTGTCAAATGTTCAGTGAAAATACTTATTCAAAAATATTTCATCAAAATAAAATAGTATCTTGATAAAATAACCCGTAAAACCGAGTTCAAAACAGATATATTTCATCGCATAGTTCTCAAAATGTTGAGCGTAAACTATCATATAATGATAATAAAGGGAATTCTATCAACTAAAGAATTACCTAAAAATATTCCATTGAGTAGTGCAGTTATTTTTTTGGCCCCGCGGTTTCACCCGCATAAGTTTCGATCACGTGGGAATATCGGGACAAAAAATATCCTATATGTTAATCCTGGTTATAAACCATCTGTGCGCCAAATTTCATCCAAATTCGTTCAGTAGTTTTTGCGTGAAAGAGTAAAAAACATCCATCCATCCATTCATCCATCCATCCATCCATCAATCCATCCATACAAACTTTCACGTTTATATATTAGTAGGATTTAATTAAAACTGCAAAAGTACTATTATTTTTGTGGTCATACGATTCAACTAACATCAATCGCTTTGCTGTTTTGAACCTTATCTGTTGCCGCGATGTGCTATTGTCAATTACCTAAAATTTTGCTTCTTACCGCGCCTTAATGTAGTTTCCATAACATCCAAGGTATTGTTATGCAGAATATGCATATTATATGAAAGGTATCCCAGGAGGGTGAATTTGTTTGCTCACATAACAAAGTATCAGACAGGACTGGAGTAACTGATAAACTTGTCTGAATACATTAAATGTTGTTTTAAGATAAAAATACAACTTCTATGAAATGCAAGATGGAATTACCTGTTTTATGAGGTTTGTGGTTAATAAAAATATGTAGGTTACCTATGTAGAAATAATATGACGAAATGATCGAATGTATGGTACTTATCAGTAATTCTGTACAATGTGATGAAGATTTCATCGATTGAATAGTAGAAATCTCTGAAGGCCGATTCTCGTAATTAAACCCGTTAAAAATCTTAACGACAATGTCACAAACTTCCCAAAAATGTAGGGAAATTAGAGGTATTTTTGACAGTTTGATACAGAACAGACTGTGAACGTTTTTAACATTACGAGAGTTGCCCCTCTGGTTCAAATACCCGTTTTTAGAGTCTGTGAGCGTCAATTGTTTCGTCCTCCCAGCCGCCGAAAGCGATTCGTGAACGCGCCTCTCGTATTTATCCATCGTGCCCTTTGAAATACAATATCTAGTTTTTGACAATAAATTTGATTTAATGCGCCCTAAGAGCTCTTTCGCCCCTCTTGGTAACAGGCGTTAGCAACAAGAATATAAACCTTTGGATAAGTACATAACCGAATTAATGTCTTCTGCAAAGAACAGTCTTTGTGGACGAAATCGAATTTACGTGATGGCTAGTGCTCAATGTGATAATACTTTGATGGAATAAACCATATTAGAAGACTGCTTTCGGCGTTGCTATTGTTGTTGTCGCCACCATTAAGACGATAATATGAATTACTAGCTGCGCCCCGCGGTTTCACCCGCATTAGTTTGGATCGGAATAGAAAGTATATCCTATATGTTAATCCAGGTTATAAACTATCTGTGTGCCAAATTTCATCCAAATCCGTTCAGTAGTTTTTGCGTGAGTGAGTAACAAACATCCATCCATTCATACAAACTTTCACGTTTATAATATTAGTAGGATTATCAAACATAACAGGCGAAATGTGGCGTAGGTACTATATGTACACATCTATCTGCCTAAACCTTTCGAGGAAAACAGGCGTGATTTTATGTGTTATACTTATCATCAAACATTGTAGACACTGGCTGCTAAAATAACTTGCGATTTGTTTCTGGAGGCTAATCTTTTAAACAAGTCCTGTCAATGCCACCAGGCACCATCTCACTCTTTCCTTGTCAAGATGTCGTAGGTATTCTGCACCCTAATGGCGTAACACACTATTCATCACAATCTTTAACCATTTTGAAGGATATTGCTAAACCATTGCTTCATGTGTTCGAAAAATTTGTCTGCTCAACAACGTAAATAACGCAATGAATGTTGTTGAACTGTCAAAATGAAAGCCATTCCTACTGATAGTGGGTTCCGCAATTACCCCGCTGTTGTCATCATCTGCCTTTTCCCAACTATGTTGGGGTCAGCTTCCAGGCTAACCGTATGCAGCTGAATACCAGTATTTTACATGGAGCGACTGCCTATCTGACCTCCACAACCCAGTTACTTGGTAATAAGATAGCCCTTGGTACGACTGGTTGTCAGATTTTTGGGCTTCTGACGACCCGTAACAACTGCGACAGATCCACGGATGACAGCCGGGACCAACGGCTTAACGTGCTTTCTGAGGCACGGAGGGGTCTTGGTATGTAAAGATGGTCACCCATTCATGGACCGACCAACCGCGGCTCAATGATCAATCGACACGTGCGGCTGTTACAACTTAGCCACAAGCCCCTCTGCCCATTACCCCACTGTTGTATGAAACTTATTTATAACTTACTTTTGATATTGTTGCAGTGATGAGTGGTGCCGGCACAGAGCTGCTGGTTCTAGGATACGAAGTAGCACCAGGTTTACTGTGAGTATACCTAACTTTGTATTTTTAAAGTAATATGTACGAGTAGTTCGTGAAATAGAACCGATTGCACATTTGATTGAAATTGGTTACCATCTTCAATAGAAAGAAAAACAAAGAAATGAGACGCATAAAATAAAGCAACAAACACGTAAGATCAGGTTAGGGGAACATTTTCATCACATCCACACAAAACGGCCATCGCTCAGCATAATGCTGTGACAATTCGAGACAGAGCCACTTCGCTCCAATAGACGCATGTAGGCTGTAACGTTTAGTGGGGTTTGGTGATGCGTTTAATTGGCAATCGTATCGTCACCAGCCTAGCCTTGGTGTGCTTCCAAATACCCTGAATTTCACCTTCTATGTATATGTCGGCGCATCATCGCCGTTGTTGTCACGTTCACACATGATTTTCACGAAAGTTCACACAAATATGATAGTACAGGATAATAATGGCGTAAAGGAAAGCACTTATTTCAATTTGAGGTGTTTATTCACTCTGCGCGTACCAAGCATGAACCCACTGGCCACATTACCACCTATTTTCCCCCGGTTTTTCACAACGGTTCACAATCCAATTCGTCAAAACAAAAAGCGGAAGTCATAACAAATATAAAAATAGAATAATCCAATCAGAAATGCTGTCGAAGTCAAAATAAAATCCTAGCATACTAATTTAATTCACAAACGGAAATTCAAAATAATAACTTACTACATTTTAAATAAAATCGCAAACGGAAGTTCAAATCAAAAACTAATACAGTGGAAGTGACGTAACAGGACCGATATTTTAAATCAACCGGAAGTTAAACATAAATAGTAAAATAAATACAGTGGATGTGACGTAACAGGACCGATATTTTAAATCAACCGGAAGTTAAACATAAATAGTAAAATAAATACAGTGGATGTGACGTAATATCAACCTTATTTTATAAATTGACCGGAAGAACAAAATTATGAAATAGTTACAAGATGTGAAAACTAAAGCTGTCAAAACAATACCAATTGAACGGAAATGATATTTAAAATGAATTCTAGGACTTTAAATTAAATCAAACATTATAAATATATGAAAATAATCAAATTATTACAATTTAAATCAATTATTAGCTCTGCGCCCATATATATCTACACACATTATAAATTTGAGTCGCTTTTCGTGTCTGAGTGACCGCGTTGTTCTTCTAAACTACGCAACCGATTTTGATGCGGTTTTGCCATCGTTCATGTGTATAATCGATTAATACTAAATTTACATACCTATGGTAAAAAACCGATGTGTTGTCAAGTTGTAAAAAACGTGTAAAGCGAGGGCTGGTCGCTAGTTGTTTATAAAGCAATTTCATGGGCCCCAGCTGAGCATCAAGTCATTTCATTATTTACTAGCATATCGGTGTTTATATGCTCGCCAGTAAAATCCCCTGCTCCGGAAGAGTTACCTATTGAATGTTTTTTGGCAAAAAATCTTTGACAAAGCCTGATTGAATTTGTATCAGATAAAATGTCGATATCCGCGCTCCGTGTTACACAAGCACAACACGTCATCCTGTCATTGGCGAATTTCCCGTTTGTATTTTGTGAAGTAAAATCTCCAACAACGTAGTTGTCAAGTGCAAAACAAAATCTGTGAACATTTTTAATACAATTAATAACTTTGGACTAAAGAACATCGTAACTTTATTTTGCTACCTTGTACCTTGTGTTTTGACTCGAAGACGAAGTTCAGATTTATGACTCCTAGCGTAAGATCGGAAAACTGCTATAAATGTTTTTACAACTTCCAATTTCAAAAAAAGTTTAACCCAAGCGAGGATAACAAAGGTTTCAGAGAAATTACTTATTGCGAAACCTTTTTGCTTTTTATTATCATTAAAATTAAACAATGTAACCCGTACCCATGTGCGGTTTTAAAAAACAAATCATAATTATGCCGTATGTGCGTAAAAAGGCTTACCTACATCTCATTCCTTTGTAGATTGAAATTCCCGAAAGGGTAAATGTTTGTTGCACTATGTTTTCCTCTGAAAGAACCCACTTTGTCCTCTTTATTTTGATGTAAAATAATATTTGAACTGAAATCTCATTCTTTATTTAACAGCCCGTTTTTGAAAAATCCATTCTAGTTTATAAACGGAAAAGTGTTTTAAAGGCTTTATTCTATGCCTTTGTTTATTCGTACATTTTTTGTACGTTTTTACAGCAACATTTACTAGGAAAATTTTATGAATCCTACTAATATTATAAATGCGAAAGTTTGTATGTATGGATGTATGGATGTTTGTTACTCTTTCACGCAAAAACTACTGAACAGATTTTGACGAAATTTAGCACACAGATAGTTTATAACCAGGATTAACATATAGGATACTTTTTATCCCGACATTCCCACGGGATCGAAACTTATGCGGGTGAAACCGCGGGGCGCAGCTAGTTCTGTATAAAGTGGTAGCTTGAAAACCGTAAAAAAGTACTAAACATGTGCTAGCACATTTTATTCTGGAGTAAATGTATCCTTGTGAGCGTTTATTCGGGTGATGTATGTAGAACGTCTGTTTCCAGTTTACGCCATATGAATCTTAATGCTCGTAAATGTCACTTGTACCCCGAATAGTTTCTACTGGCTACTAATAAGTGGCTATAATATATTTTCAGTAATTAGGTTACCGTTTTTAGGGAGACACATAAACTTTTTAATGGAGCACACTAAAGAAAAGGCTATGCCTTTCAATCGATCTGCATAGCCTTTTCCGGATCCAGCTGAGTACCAGTACCTTTCATGGAGCGACTGTCTATCTGACCTGCATAAACCAGTTGCTGGGTAACACGATACCCCTTGATAGCATAATCAACCTATAATTCCCAGTGCTGGGCCACAGGCTTCCTCTCTGTGAGACGGGGTGGGCAGTAATCCACACGCGGGCCCAGTGCGGGTTGGTGGATATCACATGCCATCGAATTTTTGGTTCTAGGACATGCCGGTTTCCTCACGGTGTAGTAGTGCATTCACTGTTTAAAGAGCAGTCTTGATAAAACAATTTACACAAAGTAAAGCGTCTGTCAGAGTTCGAACCTACGACCTAGAACTCGAGAAATAATTAATGCTATGCCTTTATAACTTTAAAAAATAGATCCGAAAACACACCTACTGTTCTATTAGGAGTTCTTGAAAAGCAATTTATTTTAGGAGTATCCCTAGTGATCTAAATTAAAAATTCTTGGAAGAGAAATTCAATATGGCTCCCGATGCATTTGATTGGATTGCAAAGATTACTCATCTACATAAGATAGCTAGTTCGTTTTTTACTTTAAGAATTTTTAAAGGTTAAACTGCTTTGTCAGAGTTACATAATTATCGTCGTTTTGGGAATCGCGTCAAAATATTTACGTGTTCAGGCTTTGCGCAGACCTACTCAAAACTGTGTGTTGAGTTTATAGACTATTTGAAAAATATTAATGCCATATAAGTTGTGAAATTTCCAGAACCCTGTTTTTGTTCTTGCTATGTTTTATCCTAGCTGATTATAATTACCATTATAATTATATTTAACTCCATTTTATACCATGTTTTATGCAAATAAAGGATTTATTATTACTAACATTTTGATAATTCGATAATCGATTTACCTGCGCTATTATCTACAAATTTTGCAATCTTGAGTCCTGGGGGTCTACTCCGAAGTAGTATCGGCCGAATGTTCGGCCGTTTCCTGCTACGAAGTTACTATTTGGTTCGGTTGGTTTCGATCCTACACTCCTACACTCTTTCGAATATTGACTATGGTCCCGACCCAACTGAGCCGAACTTTTTTCTCATTTTTCAATAATATTCGGTTCGGCCATGTGTCGGTCCGATCCGAACATTCGCACTTTGCACTTCGGAGTAGACCCCCTGATCTTGACATTGGTCTGCGTACCGCCTAATCTCAGTAAGTACAAGTTAATATCACCACAACAAATATCGAAACCGTTGATAAAATTGGAAGTCTCTAAACAAACCTACGCACAATAATATGTACATATTATATTTATTTATTCATTTATTTCAGTCGACGCAGGCCCATTTATATAAACACCTTAATCTAAACATACATATTTTTACTATAAAATAGTATTTCACAATTTTATCGCAGGAATAATTTTGAATTTTTGACAATAATTATTCTATACAATTATTCTATACAAAAACTGTGACACGTCAATTTTATTCCACGTATAAAAATTATCTGTCTGATGCAAATTAAGCCCTAAATTGCACATATGACTATTGCACTATTTTTTTTGGTTATTGTATGTAATGTAGGTATATATGACTTTGGCCATCACTAATAATTCCGTTCACCAATTTTTATACAGTGTGGGTGCAGCAGTAATCCTGATCCTGGAAACGATGTGGGTGGCAGCTCTATTCGTAGACCTTCTCTGCCGGCGAGGGGAGTACACGCTGTCTCTGCGATGCTGGGACTTCTTTCGCTGGTCGTGTGGCCGCGCCCGCGCAGCAATGTATGCATGTGGTGCGACGGCGCTGCTCTTTGCTCATCTAACACTGCTTGCTACGATTTCAGGTAGGTTTTTATGTGGGTTTTTTGTTCTTTTTCTCCATCTTCTTCTGCTTGGCCGTTCACTTTGCCTGGCGGGTCAGCTTCCAGTCTACCCGGGTACAGCTGAATACAAGTATTTTTTACACGGAGCGACTGCCTATGACAGTTTATTTAATAACGTGGTAAGTTAGCTAGACAGTATAAATATAAGAGAGACGGTGAATGGAAATAGCGCGGAGGAATTTTCTTTTGCGTTCTTTAATTTTTTTTACAATAACATCTACGTAATAAACACTGTCGTGAATGATATTATTTTCGTAATTCTCGAAGGGCCGGTGGTTTCAAACGATTGTTTAACGTAACATATGTACGGCAAGGCCATTATTTTGTGATTGTAATTTGAAACAACGCTATTTTGGTTTGACGATAGTTAGCGCCATTTTTGACGTATACGCGTGCGTCAAGTGGACGTGAAAAAACCCGCCCTTAGTCCTTGAATTTAAATGATTCATTAGGTATTCATTCGCATACATTTTTCTATTCCCTTTGCGTCTCGCAAACATAAACTCCCTGAATTCAAAACTTCTTTTAGCTTTGTCAGTTACCGCGCGACCCGAATTTTGTTTGTGCAACCTAAAAGGTGTTTACGCGCCATGTTTTTGTGCGAAGACGTAACTACTCAGTATTACGGGTAAACGGGACTTAAGAAAAGTATTCCTACTACCATTACTCTTTGTAGCTTCATTGCTTCACTAAGTAGCGATGCCGGAACTTGGGCTCTTGGGGTCAGGGAAAGTTTTCATGCTGGTGGAATGTTTGCATTTTCGTTGTTAGGGTAGGTTCATGGAAGCTTTGCTTATACACATTTATACATTCTTCTCCCATTTTGTGCAACCTTGAGACGCACACCGCACTTTTTAGGGTTCCGTACCCAAAGGGTAAAAACGGGACCCTATTACTAAGACTCCACTGTCCGTTTGTCTGTCTGTCTGTCACCAGGCTGTATCTCATGAGTCGTGATAGCTAGACAGTTGAAGTTTTCACAGATGATGTGTTTCTGTTGCTGCTATAACAAAAAATACAAAAACAGAATAAAATAAATATTAAAGTGGGACTCCCAAACAACAGACGTGATTTTTAAAATGATGGTAGAAAAACACTTCCTCTCTCCTTAAACATCATCATTATATTTTCTTTACGCCTGTTTCATTTTTATTATATATATTTATTTAGATTAGTATAATATACTTTATGTATGTATTTATTGTATTATATGTAAACGGTACACCAGAATTCCTACAGTATTTTTTTCTCCTTCCCCTTTTTTAATCCATCCAAAGGTTGTTTTTAAAAGATCGCTCTTAGGGATAATAATATAATAATAATAATAATCAATCGTCATCATCATCATCCTATAATGTTCCCACTGCTGGGACACAGGCCTCCTCGAAAACCGAAAACACGAAGACTCATAATTAATGTTCATGTTTAATTTCAATGACCACTAAAATGATGAGATTTTTCTATTAGGTGATCATCACGTTTGGAAAAAGACGACCCGGATGATTTCAAGAGGATAAACCCTCTTAAAATCGCGTTTAATTCCCACCGGAGGACACTTATAGGCACATTTCCGGGAACCAAAGGGTTTGTCCTTTATCATAACCCAATACCGTCAGTCATTGACGAATTGTCGGGTGTAAGAGATAAATCTTATGTGGCCCTTCAAGATCACAACCGTAACCGTTTTATAATAGGTAGAGGTAATGTATCTTCGCACTTTGAAGGATGTTGTACGTCTCTATTTAAGTACCAGAGAATATACAGTTCTATAAAGACATTTAGCGTTCTTCTCATCTATGATCAATAGCTCATTTCATGGGGGACTGTTTCGCCTGTCCATAAGGCTGGTGAAAAGGCTGACTGCCCAAGTATATTGTCACTTTCAGGACCTAGTTTAATGTACGACTACGTTTCCCAGTCTAAATCATCTAGGGTATAAAAAAGAACTATATTGTTGGCAGGCGGTATGCTTCTAGTCCTAGCAGCATTAAGAGCAGCAGTGCCGTTCTCTCCGTACGCGACACATGGTCCTCACTCTCCGAGAGCTGGCAGCTCACTGTTGAGCCAGCATGACTCGCCACTTCCCGACGTGTTCTATAACGCAGGACATACTGAAGAAGACAGGTACTACTGACTTACTGTTTCCTGGTAGATTTAACTTAATAGCTGATAATTGACGTAGGTGTGGATCGCGCTCTTCGAGAGCTGAGCTCACTGCTGAGCCAGTATGACTCGCCACTTCTTGGCGTGTTCAATAACGTAGGACATACTGAAGACGACAGGTACTATAGGTTTATGACCGCCTGGTACTTTAAACTCTAAAGATGAAATGTTCTGTAAATATTTGAGCAACTTATCCAAGCGACAGCAACTCTAAATATTCCACTGAAGTCCCGTCAATAACTAAATAATTTATAAAGCAACAAAACAGCTTGAAACTTTGGCAGGAGCCATAAATATAACTTGCGCAGCACCCGCCAAATGTTGCTTTGGGAGTAAGAAATCTCGGAGCTACAATTCCTGTTATGCGGTGTTCGCTACGAGTACGCATTTCATTTAAAACTACATAAGCCGTTTGTCTGTGCATTAACTTATCACTTTCAAACTATACCCTGTCCATTCGGTTAACCGTTTTTTGACAGCTGTCTTAAAACGTACATATTCCAGATAACGTAAAAGTTAACTTTAAAATGCGTAATAAAATAAATATATAAACTGCCTTATCTTATTGAATTATCTTATTTATGGCTTCTTACATACATTACAATACCGTACAATATCAATGTATTGTGTGTTGTTGCAATCATTAGTTCCATGTGTCAAAAACGGAACTTAATGGACAGGGTATTCTTGATGGACAACGCGCTAGTATATAACTGTTTAAAGAGTTTATTAAGGGTTTTAGTTTAGCATACATTCAATTTCGTTTAAAAAAAAAAAGTAAATCAAGTAAATTTTCACCCCTGGTAAACCGGGTTGGGTCGCCACTTACATCTATGAAACCCAATTAGATTCTCACACGACTTAGAAAAAGTTGTGTGAGATTGTTTCTCGGTTATGATAGAGACATACCTACCGTATCGATAGCATATACGTATATGCCCGTATACGTAATTTCCTACAGCATTCTGAATAGAGCAGTTAACGCGAAGTGGGAACTTATTAGCATAATGCTAAATGAGTTAGGTGTGTTTGAGCACATTCCTTTGTCTTGTTTGATGGCTTCTAGCTAGAAATTACCTACTAGTTTTCCAATTTATAATGTATAACTCCGATTTTATAAGCAAATAAAACCACCTGTGATTTCTGTTATAAAATATATTTCTTACGGACTTCTAAAAAACTGACGGAGGTTTGATCTCAACTTGACGTGAAGGTTCTATATTCATTTACATAACAAACATTTTCTTTTTTCTGTTTATAGATCTGAAGAGATGACAGTTCTGGACATAAAGCCCACAGACAGATCGCGGTCAACGACCCCGAAGCCGCCTCTACTGAACTTTGATTCGTGAAATATGTTTGTACGAGGCTAAACTACTTATGTAAGTTAATAAAATATCGCCTATGGCAATACCACAGCGTTGTACTTATGACTTACGAACAACTTGATGCTGTCATCAAATAAAATATTAAAAAAGAAAATAGAACGAATTTTAAAACTTTAACTTTCTATAGATTGACATTTTTCAATTCTTAATTAGAATTTATTTACAGTGGCCTGCAAAAGTTATTTGACATTTTTCCACTTCAACTTTGACACATTATGATTTAAAATTCTAGTGATCGAAATGTTTGAACTGCTGTTACGTTTTTATTGACTAATAAACCTTTGACTTATCATGAAAAACAACCAAGTAATCCCTTAGGAGTATCTAATTATTTTTTTATTCTAAATCATAATGTGGCATCACTGCTGAAGTGGAAAAATGTCTACTAACTTTTGGAGGCCACTGTATATCTGTTTTTAACTGGCTGATAATAAATAATATGTGCATATGTAAAAATAATGTAAGAAAAGACGAAAATATTGTAAAATAAGTAGGTATCTCATTTAATCTTGTCGGCAATTAGTTGAAAGTTGTTCTACGTTGGTCAATAATATAAGTAGGTGTTAAAGCTAGTACTACATCTAATTAATTTATTACTTTTATAATTTTTATACGTACGAAGAAACTGTGATAGTTTAGATTGTAGTTATGTGCGACAAAGTTCAGAGGTTAAAAGATTATAAATAAATTATTAAAAAAAAAACTTTTTTGTATCTTATTCCTTTTCTGTTTAACTGCCTATTTTTGTTTCTGGCTGAGAACGGCATAATACGAATAAGCTGCTTTCATGATCTGAAACAAACAAAGTTATTTTCGCTGAAATATTAATTTTCATTAATATTTACGCGGCCGACTCTTCAGCGTCCGTTCAAAATACAACTTTGAGTTACATCGGAGTTTGAGTTTAACAAGCTAATATAAAGTCCCTAGTTTCAAAATTGGAAGTCCTTAGTTTTACCGCTGAAGTTTTTGTTTTCAACTGCAATGGTGTCCGAGTTTTCCGAGCTCGTTACCATTATTGGAGATTTCCGATCACATCTAACAGGACTTTCTAAAACCAACAGTAAACCTAACTTTACAGAAGTGCAGCCACTGGCAGCAAATAATACGTCCTGCCTCTACGTAAAATAATTTCGAAATGCAGGGACTGCCAATGAGAAAAGTTATTGAATTAATCAATGCGAATCGTAGTGGCTGATGACGTTACCAATGTTCAATTACTGGGTCGAGCTCCGAACTGTGATGAATGCACTCGATGGTAAGTGTGAGCGCACAGTCGCACTCTGATCAAACAGGCACATTAAAAATGTGGGGAAATTTGAGGTATTTTTGACAGATTGAGACTGAGATCAGACTGTGAACGTTCTCAAATTTACGAGAATTGCCCCTCTGATCTCAGTCTCAATCTGTCAAAAATTACATCTAATTTCCCTACATTTTGAACGTTTTATATTACGAGAATATGGCCTCTGTTGTGAAGAAAGTTACAGAAAGAAGAGACTCAACGCTGGCCAAGTTACGTCCCGACGACTGTACCTCGGACACTAAAAAAAAAAAAAATTGAACTTCGTTTGTTTACAAAATAACAACCGAAGTTACTTCATGTCTCTTACACCAAGAAAACACTCGTTGTTCATGTGCGAGAATCCGGCAGCTGTTAGCCGGAGTGGTCGCTGTGCTCGCATCATCATCATCAGCAGAGGTCGACGTTGGCTCGTCGGGATGCGCTCCCACTTGCACTGCATCACTGCATCTGATATGCTCTCGGACTGTGAAAACCAATATTTCATCGAAGGTTACTTGAGATCCGTATCTTACGTTAGCTTGGGTCTCCCAAATAACAGCAGCGGAGAAGCCATCTACAATATTATGTAACATAATTATCGCAACAAGCTAACTATTATCTCCTTTATTTGAATATAAACATATAAATTCTATTTTTAAATATTAGAATATAAAAAAAATATTAAAAAATATAAAAAATACTAGCCCACCGGTATCGGGAACAGAAAGAAATTAAGCAATTCGAGCTGACCCTACCATATTATGCATTATATTTTATTATGCATATTATTTATTTCTTTATGCATTTAAAATTTATTTTAGTCTTATAGCAAAATACATAATTTTGAAAAAAAAGCTACATTAAAAGTTACTGAAATCGATTCAGTAGTCAATTATGAACAAACTACTTTCAGGGCTTGCGTTTATTCTGTTATACATTGTATTAACATTCTATACATAGTAAAAAACAAAGTTGCTTTTCGTGTCTGCCTGTGTGACCGCTTAGATCTTCTAAGCTGCACCAGTGTACAATGTATTTTGATGTGATTTTCCCCATCATTCCGGGAGGAATGATGGATGTATAAAATATTACATAAGGACCGTAGCAGGTGGCGATCTGTAGTTTCTGCCCACCCCATGGAAGAAAGGCGTGCGTTTATGTATATATTCATATTTAACTTGCACATAAATCTCGATGTTTTGAATGAGCTGTTTGCTACTTTCTTCAGTTGCTTTCATTAAAAATGCTGCTGTATAAAATGGTATGCTGTAATAATGATCCAACCAAACAAAAAACTCACTTGTAACGTCAGCTCATTTGAAGTAAAACACTGCATGCCGAGCTGAATAATCATGGCGAAAAAGAATGCCACAGACGTCATCAACTTGACTGACGCCAAACCCGATACGTCTTGCTGAAAGGAACGGCCATCGATCAATCAATTTAGCCAGAAGGCTTCGACATAAGGTGTAAGGATCTGTGCCTACGGAATTACAAAAGCTTTAAGTATACACAACCACTGCACTGGTTAAAATAAATCTTCCGTTTAAAGTTACTTTATTGCAGGTTTCGTAAAAGTTTGATATTAATAATAAAAATCTATAAATATATATCCAATATTTTATATATAATACCGTGTATAAAAAAGACGCGAGTTTTCATTCTGTACCTATGTAGTTTATATGTGTTTTAGTTTGAGTTTGATTATATGACGTTTAAAAAAAATGTAGGTATGTGTTCTTCTAACGAAATCAAAAATGTTATTGAATGAATTGTCGATAAAGCATTCGAACGGTAAGTGCGTAACTATATGTAGTTAATAATATTCAATTTTGGGGAATATCTTATATTAACGTAACCCTTTTTTTTGTATTTTGTGTACAAGGTTTGAATTTCAATAAAAAGCTAGCGTTATTTGGTGAATCCTCGAAACTTATGATTAGATTGCCACTTCGGGAAAGGTAATCCAAATTTGCCCTAGCAACGCTTGACAAAAAACTACTTTTATGTCAAGTTGCTAGGGTAAATTTTGTATCTGCAAAATGTCTAGTTTTGACAATAATTATAAATATCAACATACATCAAATATAAATTAATATACTTATATATTGATATAGCTATATCAGCGAACCCTGCTTTATTGATGGTCACAAATAGGGAGCAATATTGCCGTAATCACCACACTTTGTTGAGGAATTAGGCTGCTTGATCCTTACGGGAATATCCCACGGGAACATATTACCGGGATCGCCTCGATTAACACAAACGATACGTTTTATCCCGGTAGTACGCTCCCGTGGGATAATTTCCGAAATCAAAGCGGGCGTAGCCCGGAGCAAAAGCAAGTAATACAGGGTTAATTTTCAAAGACCAGCCAAATTTAAGGGTGTGGTACAGACCATCCAACTGAACAACTTTCTCCATGGGACCAATATCGTAATCGCGAAAAATTTATCAGCTGCCCCATAGAAACCTTCAATATCTACTCGACTTAAACGTATGAGACGGCTGAATTTTTATTCGCGATTACGATGTTGGTCCCATGGAGAAAATTGTTCAGTCTGATGGTCTGTACCACACCCTTAAATTTGGCTGGTCTTTGAAAATTAACCCTGTAAACAGAGTGGCAGGGAGAACGACGTGCAAACTGTAACCATGGATAGAGTACACGACTCTGAACCCCTGGGTGGAACATCATGGACATCATTCAAATCATCAGGACATCATTCAAGTGTTCAACATTTTATACCCAAAAATCAAAGTAGAGCCAGAAAAATAAGTAATATTTTCTGGGATTGATCATTTTGAGCATTTTTAGGGTTCCGTACCCAAAGGGTAAAAACGGGACCATTTTAAAACGGGACCATTTTACTAAGACTTCGCTGTCTGTTCGTCCGTCTGTCTGTCACCAGGATGTATCTCAAGAACTGTGATAGCTAGACAGTTGAAAATTTCACAAATTATGTATTTCTGTTGCCGCTATAACAACAAATACTAAAAACGAAATAAAATAAATATCTAAGGGGGGCTCCCATACAACAGACGTGATTTTTATAGATAATGGTACGGAACCCTTAGTGAAAGTAACAAAAATCATTATGTGAATTTCATATCTTGCAAAAATCATATTGGTTCCATACCAAACACATCGTAAAAGAGCAGCAAGCGAGGGTCCGCTTGGGTTCATGTTCGGGACGCTTGCACTTTAATTTTTGGGTACGAATTTAATGGTTTCCTTTTTCGTCGGTTATTCAAAAAAGGGTTGCTGTTCCGTACATTTTGACGCGTATGTTTACGTAGGAACTTTTCTATGAAGCAGCAGTTTTTTTTGATAACATAGTTAAGAACAAATCCTGCGCTAGGCGGTCTAGAGTCTTAATATGCTGAATTCAAGGTTACAGTTTGCGCGTCAATGTTCCTGCCACCCTGTATATTTTCGTTGGGTCATGTAGCACTACTCTTAACTGTTACATTGGTTATCGCAGTCGTCATTAGCGGACAGAAAGCTGTTTGCAAACATCTTGACACAATTCCTTTATCACCTCCACAAAGGGTCTATTCCCAGAATCGACACAAAAGACGTGTAGGTAAGTAATTAATTTTAAGCACACAACATGAAGGAAGGTTTATTTGAAGACAAACAAGAGGCTCGTTATTTTTGGCACGTTGCCAGAGGAAAGACATCAAACTGTCATTTGTAGGACACCACTCACGTTCACGTAAGTTTCAGATTACTTCGGTTCCTGCTTATGGTCTTATTATCTTGAAAACTTCGCCTTTTAGAGACTGAAGTTCGAGTACCTACTGTTCCTATGCAGCTATGTGGTGTTAAAACTTGCATTGTCTGATTAATTCTTGCATAGACTGATTAATCTGTCGATCTATTCTGTAAAAATCTCACCGTGGAACTGAAATTGAAGTGAGTTGTCAATAGTGTCAATCCCAAGCATCAGCCGTACTATTCTGTAAAAATATCACTGTGAAAACTTAGGTGAAGTGAGCTGTCATTGCACCAGCCGATCGATTTTGTAAAAATTTCACCGTGAAGTTTTCACGGTGATTTTTTTACAGAAAAGCAACAGAATCGCACTGCTGCAGTGCGATTCTGTAACCATATCACCGTGAAAACTTAGGTGAAGTGAGCGTGGAGTAAGCTGTCATTCCAACTAATGATAGGGATTGACACTATTGACAGCTCACTCCAAGCTCACTTCACCTAAGTTTTCACGGTGATTTTTTTACAGAAAAGCACTACAGCAGTGCGATTCTGTAACCATCTCACCGTGAAAACTTAGGTGAAGTGAGCTGTCATTCCAACTAATGCTAGGGATTGACACCATTGACAGCTCACTCTAAGCTCACTTCATCTAACTTTTCACTGTGAGATTTTTACAGAATAGACCGACTGAAGTTGTTTCACAGGTATAGGATCTTTGTAGACATAGCTTTGAAGTTTGGATTGGAGTTTGTTTCTGTTGAATGTTCGTGTCAATTTAGCCGAGCGCTTGAGTGGTCCCTTTGACTTCCAAACTGGTAGCCTGGCCTACACGGAATTTGGTTTATTACGACGGGGAATAGTCACAGGCACTCGCAAGTAACACTGGCTACATCGGAGACTTGTTATATTATGATACACTAGCTTCTGCCTGCGACTTCGTCCGCATGGAAATTTTTGTTCCCACGTTGCATCACATCGCTTGCCCGCGCTTTCGCTTCGTTTTCGCGTGGAATTCTTTCTGATTTTTTTCTCTTTCTGCTCGGCTCCTATATAGCGTGATGTTTAATAGTCTGCCTCAAGAACTAAGCTATCAAATGCAAGAAAATATTTTTAAATTCGACTGTCAGTTCCTGAGAAACAAACTTTTCAGCTTTATTATTGGTATAGATATAGACAGTTTCTCAAACGAAAATTATAGAAAAATTAATGTGACAAATTGACAAGCGAGCGTAAACTGCTCTGATTGGTTGAATGATTTATCAACAGCCAATCGCAGCAGTTTACTAATTCAATGTTTTATGCAAACATAATTAAGGAGATTAATTAAGCTGCATCTATGAATCTTACCGAGAGTTGAACCATTACTACGCAAATGGCTGCCGTACTAGAGAGCAGTTGAGTCATGAAGCCTAGTGAATAAGTTTTAGAGAATTTCTCCACACAACTGAAATAAAGTTAAAAAAACGTAGTTAGTAGGTACTATTCACAGTGAAAGCTTTATGCTTAAATGTTATCTAGTGAATCAAAGATTTAAGTGTGAAAGGAAGGCAAAACAGCTGACAATATTGAGGGTGTAATCCTGCGATACTTATACAACGTGTTCTTTTTGATATCCCATAACTCTAGGGGGTCATTGTACTCATCATTATGAACAACTTTTACTATGGGACCAAACTGCTGCAGCTGTTCCCTACATTTATGTTCGTATAACTCGTCAAAATGTAGGCCATTTTGACGAGTTATACGAACATAAATGTTGTATATCACGTGTTATTGCATAATCAGCCTATATCTAATGTTCCCACTGCTGGGACACAGCCCTCCTCTCGGTAAGTGGACCGTAATCCAACACGTGGGCCCCGGTACGGGTTAGTAGATGTCACATGTCTTCGAATTTTTGGTTCTAGGACATGCCGGTTTCCTCGATTTTTTCCTTCACCGTTTTGAGATCAGTGGTGATGAAATCATTTAAACAAAGTAAAACGGCTGTCTGGGTTCGAACCAATGACCTACAACTCGTAAGTCGCTCACCACTGCTCACCACTGCTCTCATGTGAGCTCTGGGCCCACGTGATATTGAGAGCATGCAGTATTGTAGTTACATAAGAGTAAAAATATTTCATAATGTAATATTAAATTATACTGACTTGATAATAACCTGGTGCTGCCGAAAAATACTCCTAAAAGTAGTTTGCAGCGCCGCGTTAATTTCATCTCTTGGTACAAAAGCCAAAACAAACTCTTCATTCTTTTCTGACTCACTCAGTAATATAGAATGTTTTCGGTCTTGAATACTATTAGCATCAGCATGTACGCCTTTCCGTAGTGACTTCATCGTCCGATCATACGCAGTCGTTATTGCCTCGTTCAGTATTTCAAACTGCGAGCTCATGTGCAGGATAACAGATGCGATAAATGTGTCTATCGTCAATATTATGTGTCCAGTCCATAGTAAGCCAACGTTTTCGAGCATAAAAGTAGGAATGTATGAAGCGTCCTTCTGATAGTTCCAAGGTATATAAATCGGTTGCGGCAACGTCCGAACGGGACTTAAAGAAGAGTCGTTCATAGTAGCAAATAAAGACTTCCATTTGAGGTCTTGAACCGCCCCGTACACATTCCCATTAAGAATGGTACACCATCCAAAGAAAATAAATGAACAAGTTATTATCTTAGATATCTTTACCGTCTTTCGGTTCTTAGGCACGTTTTGATAATATTCATACATTTCTATCTCTAAAGTGCGCACTATATCCTGGATGTCCAGGTTCTTAAAGAAAAATATGTACATCTTGAGAAGGGTGAGATTATGGGTGATGACGAAAGAGAGACAGAACATGAAGCGGTCCTGTTCTTTTTTACCAACGAATGGGTAAATAGTTTCCATAATAACGAAACCAGCAACGATGACAAGTTGGGTGAAAACGGAGTAGTAGAGATACCAGCCTGGGAAGTTGGTAGTTTTGCCTTCTTCTGGATGATGCCACCAGCCCAGCCCCAGGAATCGTAGGATCCGATAGTGGTAACCGAAGTATTGTGTAGGTCGCGAATCAGTCATGGTGACTACTGGCACACTGCAGATTTGTATATGATATTCTGTGGTTTATGACTTCGGTGACCTATGGTGGTCATTATAATTAATACTACTTCGAAATTGTGCAGTACAGGCTGTTCTGAATATTACATTAATTATTGGTTTGTTTAGTTTAGCGCACACACACACATCTTTCGCTTATTATTTTAAAACATGTGTTTTACCGGAAATGTAGACCATAGACGACAAAATTATGATAATTAAATGAATTGATTACATTGTTTTGACCATAGTTCTATATGCAAAATCGCACTCAAGACTTAGGTAGTGCTTCATAGGAATGTAAATAGTTATCCAATGCACACAGATTACGCGATAAGAGTCCGCCACGCGACATTTAGGAACCCGTAAATAAAAACTGCAATAAAACGAACACAATAGAATTTGTGACTATGTACGTCTATAAGGTTAAAGATGAAACGCAACCCAGTTTTATTATTGAAGAATCTTATAACTAAACTTTATTTGAATCGGATTTTACCTGCATTTTTTGGCTCACTGTGTCGAAAGGTCTATTGTAAAGGAAATTATTTATTTACAGATGTTTAAAATTTTAAACTCTCAGTGTAGGTACTTTGCGAAATTGTCATTTTGTGTCTAGCTTGCGCTTACCTAGATGAAAAAACCACCATTCGAAATGCAGTAGTATGTATGTAACAATAGCATTGAATAAACATAGCCACGGAACCATAGTGCGTAATGAGAAACTGCAGTGTTGGTGATCAAATATAATTAGTGGATGATGCAAACAGATAAAGATGTTGAACTAGCGCCTAATGTACACACTACTATATTTTAAGCACATATCTAAAAAATAATATGTGTTCGATCTGAACTAGTTGAAATATTTTGTAATGGCTGTGATTCTTGGATAGGCCTATGTCCGGCCGTGGACGGCTTTTGTCTGAAATGGTGATGTTTGTGATATGCAAGGTTCATGAAAATAAAAGAATTTTACACACAATGTTATCTCTTCTAAGGGCTAATTTTTCAATGGACAGATAATTTTATCGGAGGAATAATTTCGAATTTTTGACAGTTCTACAATACAAAAACTGTCAGACGTAAATTTTATTAATTAATTAATATTAAATTAATTATTTTTAAAAAAGTGGTCTTTCATGTACTTATTATTTAGAGTTGGCGTAAAATTAGCACGTTGCCTTTCTAGAGGGCTGCACCCAGATGTAAGTCAAGCAGACTAATATAAAAACAATGATGAAAAATTCAGGCTGTATAATAGTAGCACCCTTTCACTGTAATACATATTCATAAACTGAGGATTGGTTAATTTAATTATATGGAAATAGCTACATAATTACTAGTCTTCACCTTGAACTGACATTTTAAGTGGTTATTTCAAGTGAATAAGTTATGAATGGTCGCCGATCGTGAAATCTATTTATTATAAACCTTTTAGTTACTTATTGGTTTCTTGATACCGGGGTACCTAATTTTAAGGACGTTCACTGTCTGATCTCAGTCTCAATCTGTCAAAATTCCCTCATAATTTCCCTAGAATTTTGACAAGTTTTTGACGTTGATTGTCGCTGACATGGGATTGCGACTAATCTGAATTTGCGATATATTCGTCAAAAATGTAAACAAGTATGAGTTTATGGAAAAATAACTTTAACTACTACACAATAAAGTTCAGTTTGCGCTACAACTTCAAACATTTTTATAACTTTTTCAATAGTGCTAGTCACTCTAAAATAAACTATTAATTCCCCATTGAATTTAAGTTGATATTCGTTTAACTTGAAATAACGTCAATTTGAAACATAAATAACATTTTAATATAGATTTTGAACGTGTTTAATCACGGGAATTGGTCTTTGATTATTTAGCATTAAAGTCATACCGGTATATAAAATAGCCAAAATGATTTTAAATAGGATAAAACATACTTATCTATTATCCCAAGGGCTGGCTTTTACCTTGGCCAGAGGCTAAGCATTGCCATACAACGTGTCTCTTGGGTACATACATTACTAGTCGACTGCGATGCGGAGGAATATTTTAGTTTTTTAATAGTTTTAGTTAGTATATGATATTATATTTTTATTTTAATAGTTTGTAGCTTTTACTTCCATTTTACCAATGTAATATTCATATTCGTCGCTATTTGAATATAGGAAACACGGGCTTTTTTATAAAATGACAAAAACAAAACCAGCTGTTTGAATAAATATTTTATTTAATCAGTTTGTTGCGCAATTGGGATGCTGGCTGCTAGTACATAATATGTGCTTATGTAACAATTATGAAAGTAAAGACGAAAATAATGTATCTTGTCGGAAATTATTTCAAAATTGCTCTACATGGTCAAGTATAAGTAGGTAGTAAGACTAGCGCTGCGTCTAATTAATTAATTACTTTTATATTTTTTACGAAAGTTATTTTTTATTATTGTTTATCAATTAAGAAAGATAACAAAGTATAAACAGGAATATCACATAAACTTTAATACTAACTAAATATCAGATTAATATTAAATTGTAGTAATGTGCGAATAGGTTTAACCAAATTAAATTATAAAAAACAATTGCTGTCTTATTTTTCATTCTGTTTTAAATTATTCTTGTCTTTGGCTGAGAACGGCGTAATAAGAATAAGCTGCTTTCATGATCTGAAACAAATAAAGTTGTTTTCGTTAAAATATTAATTTCCATTAATATTTATTCATTCGACTCTTTAGTCCGCTCTCAATTATTGAGAGCGGACTAAAGAAATCTGAAAGTTATTAACTTTGAGATTTAGAAACACTGAATAATATTAGACGAAGTTTGAAGTCTCTAAATTCCAAATTGATAGTCCTTAATCCTCCTTAGTTTTATCGATGAACTGGAAAATATATAGGGAAAAAGATGAAACGGAAAATATTATTCAATGTGTACTTGTATATATTACATTGAGTCAGTGCATTAACTCTGTTAATAGCCAACACAATAAGCATTGACTTAACATCGCGACGCTACATATTTTTGATTTATATATTTTTCAAAAAAGTGTGGTGCATACAGTCTGTTACTATAATCATAATATTACAATATAAGGTAAAATCATAAAGAGTTATAAACGAATTGAATCTGGCTTCCTACCTAGGTTACATGGTAACCTGTATTAAGGTTCACCAGCCCAGGTTCCCACAGAAGGAGTACTAAAAATCTAATAGACTGCTTAGGACTATAAGGTACATTATGTAAACTTATACTAAGTGTGAAGTGTTAGTATTTATATTGCAGAGTACGGTTACCAAAGGAGATAAGTAACCACGGTCGTCGGATATAGTTGGAGTTTATTAAGAAACCGAGGGATGTATTGGACTAAAATTTAATTAAATTAATAGAAAACAAACAGTTCATTTATAAAATTAAATTTCATTCGAAAACATCCATTGGTTTCTTAATAAACTTCAATTATATCCGACGACCCTGCACCCTAATTCCGTAACACACGATCAATCGGAATCGGTTTAATTTTGACAGTTCAACAACATTCATTGCGTTATTTACGTTGTTGAGCAGAAACATGGCACATTTTTTGATGAAGCAATGTTTTAGCAATATCCTTCAAAATGATTCGGATTGAGATTGATTGTGTGTTACGCAATTAGGGAGCTGGTTACTTAGTCCTTTGGTGACTGTACATAATGGAGATATTTTGTAAGATTATTATAATGGATGGTTAATGTAAGTATAGGATCTTATTACTTAACACTACTGAAATCTGACCGAACCCAATTTATGTTTTTAGAAATGGAATCTTTAACTTTACAGAATTGCAGGCACACGCCACATATACAACAACAATTTTAATGTCTATAATATATAGGGACGTTATATAGGGACTTGCCAATGAGACGAAGTTATTGAATTAATCAATGCGAATCGTAGTGGCTCATGACGTCACCAATGTTCAATTGCTGGCTCGGGCTCGAACTGTGATGATGCAATAAGTTTACAACGTAGGAAACATCATTAGCTAGCGTGAAGGTGCCGTTCCACAGCAGCCCACGGCTAAGCTATGCAAATGTATACATAGCTTCACTTTGTAGGTAAATGTAGATAGGATCTTCCACTGCAGCCTACTGACATGCTACGCACGGATCCGTGGCTGACAAACAAATGAACCGCGCTGCTAACGTGGCAAACCTCTCCGTACTCATCAGGCGGGTCCTAAACGATTGCACAATATCACGAATTGCCGAATGTTTTTGACCGTTTAGGGTTAATATTAAAAATTGCATAATGATTGAACAAAAGTTTGAGCGGGTTTAATTTTTGTTGCACCATATTTTAATAATAGCACCGTGTAGGAAGTGTAGCACTGGTCTTGCTAACGCGAAAAGAATTGAGCTCATGGGCCGTCAATGTAATTGCGTAACAATAATGGATCATTGAGTGCAAGGGCCGCCTTATGTGCAGTTCTTTCACAGTTATTTTTTACCTCTGACAGCAGCAAACCCAAGAGCAACATTAGCGTAACGAAAATAGATCACTGTGATTTTGACAGTGAATAAGTAAGTAAATTGTATTTGTTTAAACATGGTGTACGTGGTGCGCATGCAGGATAATAGTGGGATACAGAAAAGTTCTTACATGTTCAGCCGCATATCGTGGCGTACAAATTGGTAGGAAGAGATGGTGCATAAACCGTGATAATATTCATCAAAATTACATTTCATCATTATTCATTAATTATTAGGTATAATTATAATTCAAGCATATTTTTTAGATACAATTCAAATATCAAAGTAATCATTAAATAAATTGGTCAATAAAAATATAAATTACTGTCATTAAAAAATTCAATTCCAAATTACAATTATTCCAAAAAATACAATAGATTACAACAGCATGTCAAAAATATAGGTATAAACGAAGACAATTGTCCTCTTTCATAAACTCTGCTATACTGTAATATGCTCTTTCAATCTGTCTTTCTTTTTCTTTGTGATGCAATATCGGAGGAATGGACTGTAGCAGTAAACGGTCGACTTGACACTTACAGCCAGAAAGCACGCGTTGTCCATATGCGTGAACCCTGCAGCAGTAAGACGGAGTGGTCGCTGTGCTCGCATCATCATCATCAGCAGAGGACGACGTTGACTTGTCGGGATGCGCTCCCACTTGCACTGCATCACTGCGTCTGATATGGACTCGGCCTGGAAATACCAATTCATTAAAAAGCATACCAGTATCATCCTCATCACCAGCAGTTTTCAGTGTCAGATGTAATGGACTTAATATTCCTGACTCTTCAATTGATGATTTATGCATGGTCCCTTCATGAGAGATTATTTTAACAGGGTGTGTACCGAGCATAACATTAGAGGTGGGTGTGCCAGGATGCTTTCTATTGGCATTGTGTCATAGTTTAAGGTGTAAACACTAATAAAATATTGTATTGAGTAAATCATGATCATCGTCATTGCCTAGTTTACCCCAAAGTTACACACACGCAACTCAAAATGTCTAGTAAGACGTCAGATAATTTTTCTGAGGAATTATTTAAAATTTTTGACAGTTCTTCCATACAAAATCTGTCAGACGTCAATTTTATTCCACGAATGAAAATTATCTGTCGATTGAAAAATCAGCCTTAAGTCGCTTTTCATGTCCTTCTGTGAGAACGCGTTGTTATTCTAAGCTCCTCCATAGATTTTGATGCAGATTTCACCATAATCTTAGAGAATTTATTCCGGAAGGTTTATGTACGTAAATAAATAATATTAAATATATAATATGTTGCTAGTTAGTAAATTACCTAAACAAATAACAACTTACTTGTAGCGTCAACTCATTTCCGGTAAAGCACTGCATACCGAGCTGAATGATCATGGCCATGAAGAACGCCACAGAAGTTATCAACCTCACTGACTTGAAACTCGACGCGTCTTGCTGTAAGGAAAGTCCGTCAATGAATCAAATCAGCCAAGCTTCAACGTAAGGATACGTTCCAAAGGCATCCCGAATCCAATGGACGCTTCTGTATTAAATGGTCATAATGATGTGGGAAAAAACCAGCGAGGTATTAAGGATCGCTGTAATTGTGAAATTTACGCACAGAAGGATGCTACTTGGCATCCCCTTGGTAATCCTTGGCCGTTTGGCCTAGCCTACACGGAAATTGGTTTACTTCAACCACAAATAGACAAAGGAAACATGACTACATTCGGAGTCTAGTTCTTTGATAACTGACTTCAAGATAAAATATAGATATGCCGTAATAAAGTCAGGAAGTAAATTGTATCGCGTAAAAAATATTACAACATTTTATGCAAAAATATGGAGATGAAATAAAGCCGCATATCTATGAATCTTACCGAAACTTGAACCATTACTACGCAAATGGCTGCCATACTGGAGAGCAGTTGAGTCATGAAGCCGTACGAATAAGTTCTAGAGAACTTCTCCACACAACTGAAAACAGAGTTAAAGAAATATGTAATATTCGTCACAGTAGTATACCTAGTGAAAACTTTATTCTAATATCAGCTCAAAAAGGTGAATATAAAGCGCAGATTATGTTGATTTAAGTGTGGAAAAAAGGCACACCAACTGACAATATTGAGGGTGTAATCCTGAGATATTGCAGTATGTCATATCCACGAGAACTCGGTCCCCTTATTGCTTTCGTATCGACTGTGAATTGACATTTTTATACCCGTCATTTTTCAGACCTGTCCCTTATTGACCCCGCAAATATCTGTGTTTGTAGTAGCCGGCACGTTTCCAATAACTACGGGGACGATTCAGATTGCAATATTCGCATTGTATTAAAATTGAAATGGGCGGATGGTATAAACAGATATGAGCGTTCAATGTTAATAGGTCAAAAGTTTTGTTTGTCTTTTACATCCGTTGTTGGACTTGAAGACGTAACAGATTCAACATAAGCCCCAGGCAAGGGGTGAGGGCCATAGTTTTGGCTTTTTCTCATGGTGACGTAATAGAATCTAGGCTTGTATTAGTCCATCTTGATTAGTGAAAGCAGTTTGCTGTTATTAGCAAATCATGATAATTTTGGAGAAAGATTATGCATAAGAGGATGATGTTGACCATCGTCTCTTATAGACCCGAGGATGGAGACGTGGCGGTATTATACAGGGTGGCAGGGACATCGACGCGCAAATTGTAACCATGGATTCAGCACATGAGTTTAGTTTAGTTATCAAAAACAAAAATTCTTCTGTTTCATAGAAAAGTGAAATATCTACGCGGTGTATGGAACCGCAATATTTTTATTTTATAAACGACGAAAAATTTCAACACTATGGTGTCTAAATAACTCATGTGCTGAATCCATGTTTACAGTTTGCGCGTCGATGTCCCCTGCCATCCTGTATGGAAATTAAATTTATATGTATTTTGATGTAATTGGTCACAAGTTACGGGCTTATTTGCCGAAGTACGCCGAAGTTTGGCTCGGGATGCCGCCGCCAAACCTTCCAGTTAATTCACATTGCACTTTATGGCAGTTTAGGACGCTCGGCGGGTCCAAGTCGGTCGGCTGCCAAAAACTTTACAGTACTTAGTCTGGAATAGCAAATACGACTAGCAATGGATGTAAAGCTGAGCTTTTGTGCGTAGCAACTGTGTGTTGAAAGAAACATTCCAATAACATTTCAACAATATTGTGTCAGACACTCGTAACACTCAAAATAAAGTATGACAGACAGCTGCAAAAATATATTACGGAATAAAGGCACCATTGAATAGAATATGAACGACTTTTGTCAGGGTATAATATGTATATGTGTGTCTTAGACACAACCACTAAGAATACGTGGAACAATTTGGATGATCCATAGAATAATTATATGAACAACTTATTAAACATATATGCTCCATACTACTACAGTTACTACTTATCGGTACTAGGAAATCAGCGGTTATAGAAGAGCAGATTTGATTATTAGTGTGCAAAACTTGACATGATCAACAGGGATATAACAAGCAAAATACTTCCACTGTTGAACAAATTGCTTACCAAAGATTCACTTAACATTTAAAATATTGCAATTTGTCACTTTGCCCTTATACCACACTATTTTCTAACTAGTGTAAAATACGACAATTCACATGTAATCCACTGAAAAGATGAGCAAACAGATTGAAAAGTCTGACTGGAATACAAAGTGACTGTGATTACCTAGGTTAACAGGACGTTATATATATACATATCTCCTTACTCTGCGAACGCTTTTTGAATATAGAGAGCGATATTACAACTTATATCTTTATTTACGTTTGACCTATCTCTTTATATCCATATTTCATTAGAAGATACAGAAATGTCGGTACTTATGTGTCTGTATATTAACATGTGAGTCGTACTCTAAATAGGGAGTTGGTGCCGAAGTTATTGAATTGTTTGAATGAACTAAAACTTCATAAACGAATTATTTGTGCCATATGCCATATTTCGGAAACTATGCGTTTTGGACGAACTAAAAATCTATGAATGAAAATAATTTCATGTCACTGTTTTGAACATCGATCGTGTAGATTTAAATAGTTTTTAACAATGTCAGTGCCAGTGTTGTTTTCAAAATTATAATACTGTTTGGAAAAAACCGAAGGAAGATAGTTCCGAGTTGAAGGATGGCAAAACTGTGATGAATAATAATAATAATACAAATGAAATTATTATTATTCAAATAATAAATCTAAATAAATAAATTTTAAAATGATTAATTTGATAAATATTATAAAATACAGAATATTAAAAAACATTTTTTTATCCCAAATCCTCTATATAACTCTCTTCAACTTAAATCAATATTTTTTTAATAAATTTTGGCTATTTTGATCCCTAAAAAGGATGCAAGGAGGACATCCCATAGCTTATCTTGGGAACCAATCAAGGAATAAAATATCCTCACTTGATTTGTGTCTTTTCTCTTTGACATTATTACCGTTTCCTTTATTATTACTGCATATAATTTGAATAGCAGGGAGATTTGAGCACAGAATATAATTAAAGAGAGGAGTTGTAACACTGCTTCGATATAAAATGGAGTTCTATTATCTTAATTGATATGACCATCAAATGGACTAATAAAAGAAAGAAACGTACAATCACATGATGTTGCGATTAGAAATTATTAATAAATGAATTAATTAATTTGAAAACATTTACACTCACTTGATAAGAACCTGGTGTTGCCGAAAGCAATTCCTGAAAGCAGTCTGCAGTGCTGCGTCAATTTCTTCTCTCGGTACGAAAGACTCTACAATCTTTTCATTATTATCATCCGGACTCAATATTAAAGATACACTCTCTTGTATACTATTGGCATCGGGATGTATGCCTTCCCGTAGTGACTTCATCGTCCGATCATACGCGGTCGTTATTGCCTCGTTCAGTATTTCAAACTGCGAACCCATATGCAGGATAACAGATGCAATAAAGGTATCAATGGTCATCACAATGTGACCAGTCCAGAGCAAACCTACAGTTTCGAGCACAAAAGTAGGAATGTATGAGGCATCTTTCTGATAATCCCAAGGTATATAAATCGGCTGTGGCAAGGTCCGAACTGGACGAAGAGAAGTATCATTTAACGTAGCAACTAAAGATTTCCATTTGATGTCTTGAATCGTCCCATATACATTTCCATTACCAATGGTAAGCCATCCAAAGAAAATAAAGGCTCCAGTTATTATTTTAGATATTTTTACCGTTTTTCTATTCTTAGGTATGTTTTGATAATAATCGTACATCCCTATCTCCAAAGTATGCACTATTTCCTGAATGTCAACGTTTTTAAAGAAGAATATGTACAGTTTGATAAGGGTGAGGTTATGGGTGATGACGAAAGAAAGACTGAACATGAATCGGTCCATTTCCTTTTCGCCGACGAAAGGGTCAATCGTTTCCAGACCAACGAAGCCAGCTACCCAGACAACTTGAGTGACAATGGAGTAGTAGAGGTACCAGCCGGGAAAGTTGGAGGTATTGCCTTCTTCTGGATGATGCCACCAGCCCAGGCCCAAGAACCTAAGGACACAGAAGTGGAAACCAAAGTAGTGTTTAGGACGAGAATCAGTCATGATGACTTCGTTGTCACAAACCAGATTTGTAAATGATATTCTGTGGTTTGTGACTTCGACGACTCATGGTGGACATTATAAATACTACCTCGTAGGTGCTTGTGTATACAGGCGGTTCGGAACTTGACATTTCTTAATTTGTTTATTTTAGGGCAGTGTGTGCTCACAACTTTTTTTTTTTTTTTTTAATACTCGTGACATGTTTCAGCAGACTCGCAAGATTTGGATATACAGGAAATGTAATATAAGCTATACAGGAATACTTTTTTATGAAATATAGAAGGAAAAAATAACATGTAAATAAAAACTCATTAAATTGATTACAGAAATGCTTAGACCAAAAAAAATTATATAAACAATAGAAATATAAATAGTTATCGAATGCATACAGAATGTGCGATAAGAGTTCGCCACGTGAAATTTAGGAGCCCGTAATAAAAACTGCAATTAAACGAACACAATAGAAATTCTAATTACGTAAGTCTCATAAATCTTAACTAGCTTCTGCCTGCGACTCCGTCCGTGTGAAATTTCTTGTAACCGACGACCCATCCCGTCGCACCACATCGCCTGCCCAGGCTATTACTTCATTCCCGCTTAGCCTTCTATCTTTTTTTGGTTTTTGCTCGGCTTTTAAGGGTGCCAGCATGATGTTAATAGTTTAGACTTTCTGAAGAATTGCGCTATCAAGTGCAAAAATATTTTTTCAAATCCGACATGTAGTTCCAGATATTAGCGCGTAAACAAACGCTTCAGAAGAATCATAAAAAAGTTTTACGTGGTATACTTTGTCGAAAGCCTTTTCCAAATCACTATTAAAGAACGTGAAAAGAACTTTAATAAAAAAGAATGTATTTGTTAAAAACTTTAGATTCGCTTGAAGCACTTTGTGAAATTGTCATTTCGTGTCTAGCTTGCGCTTAGCTAGATGAAAAAGACAGGTATTCTACAAAGGAATTGCAGTAATGTTGTTAGCATGAAAGAACAGAGGCGGAACCATAAAGACTTAATGAGAAATTTCGCAGCTAGTGCGACTATTTACTATCAAAATATAATTTGTGCTTGAAGCAAACAGATGGAGATATTAAACTAGCGATTACTATCGGACTATCATTTTGTGATTTTACAAACAAGATACACGTGTTCCCTCTATGCAAGTAGATGTGTAGGTTTCGTGATATAAATTATTGCGGTGATTCTTGTGGAGGCTGAAATGCTGATCCACAAAAAACAAGTCAAAGAATTTTGCTCTTTATCGTCTCTCACGTTACCTAATTAGTGAATTACTAGTCTAATACTAACCTGACACTAGGCGAGGTCGTTTATGTTGCTATTCAAGAAGGTAGGTAGGTGTGGCGTGTATTATCAATTACTGTGGTGATTTTTCATAAACTCAGCATATCGCAGTCAATTGCTGGACATAAGCCTCTCCGGACTGTGCCACAACACCCTGTCCTTTCCCGGGGCCTTCCGCATCCAGTCTATCCCAGCCTCCTTCAGGTGATTCTTGAGGAGGCTGAAATGCTGATGATGATGATATAAAAGGTCCACAAGAAACAAATCAAAGAACTCCTATTTTTCTCTCACGTTACCAAATAACAAAACGTGTCTGAATTTTTTGTTTTGTTGGTATTTATATATATTTTCTTAGAGCGACAAATACACGAAACATTCGTGAATTTTACAGAAATAAGAAGTCATTTATTCATATTTTCATTAATAAGAAGGAACGAAATTTTCTGGCTGTTGGCTGTAACCGGCCTGAAAAAGTGGTCGTGCATGTAATTACCTACTTAGAGCGGCCCTGTAAATTCAGAAGATGAGGTTGTTAAAAACAATCTTGTTCGTTTACTTATTAATTTATTGTCGCTTGGTTAAATTTTTTCATTGATATAAAATTTTTGGAAGTGAGATAGGTACTGATTTAGAAATTTATTATTTTCTTCATTTCCATCTTGGTTATCAGCCTATATTGTTCCCACTGCTGGGACAGAAGCCTCCTCTCTGCGAGAGGGAGTGGGCTGTAATCTTCGCGAGCCCAGTGCGGGTTGGTAGCTATCACCATGTCTTCGAATTTTTGGTTCTTCTTCTCTCACGATGTTTTCTTTCACTGTTTTGAGAGCAGTGGTGATGAAATTATTTACAAAAGTAAAGCCCCCGTTGCTCGCATTTTTTCATTTTCATCTTACTGTAGCTATTTTATTTAGTGGTGATTTTGCGGTTTTATCTGCTAGAGTAAGAATGCATTACTGCAAAACTGCAATAAATCATGCAGCTAGAAACTTTAATATTTTAATTTACGAACTTTATGAAAGGAGTCTGTTTGTCTGCTATGCTTCGACGGATAAACTAACAAAGCTATTTTTATGTGATTTGACTGAGAGGTAGGTACAGTACCCGGCCATGGAGTTTCTTGCCCGTTGTTCTCACTGCATGCTTTAGAATGGGCGGCTAGCTTCATCTTTCTGACTGACCAACCCCTTGACAATTCAAACCGGCCAAGTGTGTGTCGGACCACGTACAATGAAGGGTTTCGTAGTTAGAATGAATTGATCCCAAGAGCAAACTTAAAACATTGTAGTTGAAAAACATGTACTCCCATAGGTACACTCCAATTGCAAATGGGTTTTATGCCAAATTTTTTTTTTGCGACTAAAACTTATATTAATTGCAGTTGGAGAATTGACCGTGACGTAGGTACGAGTATATCGATGTATGAGAGAACATTTTTTCAACTACAAAATTAAGTTTTTTCTTGGGATATTTTCATCCAAACTGTGGAACTCTTCATGGTGCGTGGTCCGACGACACGCATTTGGCCGGTTTTTTGTATTGAAATGCAATTCGCAACGGCCCAACGCGGCTGTAATGTGCGCTTAGCTTTAAAGGACAGACTAGACTTTTCATCAAGGAAAATTAAAAAAGTATTTTATAAAACGCAAAGAAAGTGAACACGTTCCGTGAATATGGTAATGTTGGTACTCATAGCACTTACCAACCCTTGAGACTGTAAGCATGACGTGAGAGAGAAGACACCACTTAGCCGCTAAGAGGAGAATGGGTAAGACCGTACCCGTTTTGTAATGTATGTTTATTTTATTTCTTACTAGCGGAGCAGCGCCACCTACCGGGTCCAATTGTGTATAAAAATAACAAACACAAAAAAAAAATATATCCAATTTGGTGCAGTCGATCGGAAGTTACGCGCGTACATACATTTCGGTGATTATTTTTTATTTAAATAAATACATTTCGATTGTTGTTTTTATTTATATCTCTCTTTAATCGTTTGCTCCACTAGTTGACGTCATCACGTCAACGCCGGCTGTCGCTGAAAACCAGCGCTGGGGCTCTGTCTCGTATAGGGTCTTAGCATTATGCTGAGCGATGGCCGTTTTGCGTGGATGTGACGCATGTTATCCCCAACTGTTATTTTCATGCGTCATGTTGGCCGCAAATAAATGTATTTTCTTTCTTTCTTTTCAGACACAAAGTCCATTGTAGCATAATGAACTATGCTGATTTTTGTGGCCCTCATGAAGTAGTTTAATTAATCCTAAAACAGGATGTCTGAAAGTTAAAAAAGGCTCAATTATTTAATAAAAAGCGTATTTGGTATTAGAAGCGCAAAATGTTTTTTGACATTCATTAATTTCAAAGAGAGTTCATTATCAGCAGGTCAATAAGTTTTTAGAGAATAAGTTCAATATTTCCCTTCATTAAATCAATCTTACTTCCTCACATATCTTTTTCTCCAAGTGAATTCAGACATGCTTTCCTAGGATTAATTACAAACAAACACATATTACAAACACAAAACACACAAACAAATATTGAAAAAATATTTATAACACCTACAAGTAGTTGCTCTGGGTTTGGCTGTCTGTGTATGTGAGTTTAAATGTTTGTACCCACGATACAGGAGCAATTCCTAGTGTGGGGCAATGTTTTTTTATAAAAAAAAGTACAAGTGTAATACAGTAGTTTTTAATGCTACAGTCAAATCTTTTTTTGCGTACGAGGCCCATACAAGATTACCCATTGTCCTTTTATGTAGCCTATCTAATGTTCTGCGGTGACGTCGTTTAAAAGAGTTTTCAGCGCTACATAGTTTATTTTTTAAGCTTAAAACGGAGTATAATATAGACATTTACAATGAGATAAAATCTGATTAAATGATGTTTCAGTTTGTGGTCTAAATGGAGTTTGAAATGAACAACAGTATCGTTTTTATGTTGTAATAAACATAATAGGACTGTTTCAGTAATCGTATTGCCTGTCCTGGTAAACAACGATAACAAATGCAATGACTTTTATTCATTTTAGCTTTCGATTATGAGGTTTTGGTTACCTGTTCACTTTTTTACTAAGTTGATGAACTAAATTCGTTTTTAAAGGTTAAGCAAAGTAAAATATTTTTTTAGGTATTGCAGATGAACCACATAAGTTATTTCCATTAAACAAGTAGATTGGTAGAGAAAGAGAGTTGACTTTGAAAATGATTTTATTTGTAAAAATTTAGCCGGTTGGTTGACTCAGTGGCCAGAAAACTGAACGAACGAATGAGTACATTGATCAGTGTTGAAAGATTGCGAAGACATCTCCCACCATACTTCACTTCAGTCCTCTAAGAAATCCGGTGACGGATATAAGTGTGTTCGTTTTTTTCACACAGTCAAAATATAAATTACATTGTTAAACTAATAACATATTATGTACTAAAAATTAAAAATAAATGAATGTGACTACTAACTCCGGATCTCCCTTGCGGATTTTTCTTTTCGTAAGTAGCAAAAGAAAAATCTCACTTCCATTATAAGCTGTAACAAGTATAATCGGTGAGCACCGCGATAGGATGAGCCCGTCATGAGCACCGGGTATTATCTACGGGCGCAGGTAAGGCAGGCAGTAACGTGACCAGAATAGGACTCGCCGTCTATTTGATTGTGATCTTTGGTTCTGTCTCTAAGGGACATAAACTTGAGAATAATTTAAATTGGTTATGCGTCTTTAAAATTGTCAGAAATAATCAGATAGGCAGCCGCTCCATGTAAAATACTGGTACTCATATCTGGTTAGACTGGAAGCCGACCCCAATATAGTTGGGAGAAGGCTAGGCAAATGATGATGGTTTTTAAAATAGTGAGGGAAGATTATTTTGTTAAGTTGAACTTTTCTAGACTTTTTTTCAACTTTTGTATACCTTCGTTTCTCCATCTTATTTTCGAGTAGATGGCAAAAGTAAAAATACTATATTATGCTAGATCAGTTGTGCCTAGTAGGTGGCATCGTGGCATCAATGGCGTTTTTTAGGTCCCTAAAAGTGCAGGTTTATAGACACTTTGGACACTCCAACATATGGGACATGGTTTGGTCAGGAGCACCGTATTCACACCGAGTCTCGGTTGGGACAATAATCCCACATTTCGCCAGATTGTGCTAGCAGTGGCCTACTTGGGTCCGCAGATCGAGAGAGACAGTTTCAAGAATAAAGTAAGTAGCAGCGAAGCTAAGGCTGCGCTGCTACTTAGTTTATTCTTATTACCTTTTCTCCGATTAGAGAGAAGTTTCCTCCGGACCTGCCGATTTGTCCTCGTAAGCAGATTAAGTTCCCTCAGCAAGCAATTGTGATAAACAAATAGAATTAAAAACGGTGTCGCCGAGTTATATGCTTGAAAAAGTAAAATTACACTTTGTATATCTGTAGAAAGTAGGTGTTTTTTCATAGATCGGCAGTCATGCTAACAAGAGCTAGATTAATTGGCCCGATGCAGTTCAGCCACACATGAACCAACCGAATACGGTACTTTCGAAATTAGAAAACAAAAGAGTTTCTTCAGAAGGCCAATTCCCGTAATTGAAAACGTTCAAAATCTAGTCGTAATGTCATCTTAACACAATCAATGTCAAAAACTTGTTAAAAATGTAGGGAGATTTGAGGTATTTTTGACAGACTGAGACTGAGATAAGATTGTGAACGTTCTGAAAATTACGTGAATTATCCCTCTGCTCTGTTAACTGTTTTAGAAATGGAACGAAAAAAGAAAATAAACACAAAGCCATCCAGTGATTTTTTTAAAATTCAGAACAAAAGACAGTCTGAACTTTTTAGAAAACAAAGAAAACTCGAACCGTTTTTTGAATTTAAATCAGGCTGTATAATAGTGGCACCCTTCCATTGTATTACGTATTCATAAAGTGAGGATTGTTTGATTTAACTATCGTAGTAGGTAACGTAATTACTGGTCTTCACTTTGAACTGACATTATAAGTGTTAATTTCTCCTGAATAAATTATAAATGGTCGCCGATCAACAAACTAAGTTATTAATCTACTAAATAATCAATCACAGCGTAGTTGGTTCCTTGAAATTATTAAATTATGTCTTCTTCTTCCAAAGCTCTATTTTATTTGGTTTTGTTTTTAGTTTTATGACAGATTTTTCTATCACCAAGTAATTTTATCGGAGGAATAATTCTGAATTTTTGACAGTTCTTCCATACAAAATTTGTCAGACATCAATTTTATTCCACGAATTAAAATTATTTGTCGATTGAAAAATCAGCCCTTGATTTGATTTGATTATTCGTCATCGTGGTAGGTACCCCATCCCAGTCCCACAGTCCATGCAACGTTTCTTTGGTCTTCCCCTACTCTTATAGCCATTCACATTCATACTCAAAACTTTCCTCACGACATTAATTACTTAGATAATAGAGAGAAAAATCCAGTTTATTCTTGACTCTGTCTCTAGTTTCTATTTGTTTATCAAATGAACTGGCTTTTTTACTTAAAAAAAAAACACTTAAGAATATAATAAACGCGTGTTTGGTGTCTTTTGTACACATTGTGTTTGTTTTTAATTTAATTAATTTGTTGTTGAACATACACTTAAACGTAGAGATGTTGCTCTATGTTTAAGTGTAAGTTAGGAGTCAGATACCCTTTAAACCGACTCTAAATAATTTTGCGCGCATTTTCTGTAGATTTTCTTCCTAATCTTTCCTTCATAATCTTTTTGTTTTATCTTAACGCTCGATAGCTTGACAAATAAAACTAATTTTTGTTACATAGAATTTCGTCCGTAAGGTAGGTAGGTACATTTTTACAAAAATCAATTAATATTTCTAGCGTTTTACCCAAATATGTTAGGGTCGGCTTCTAGTCTAATCAGATGTATCTGACTATCGGTATTTAATATGGAGCGACTGCCTATCTGATCTTCACAACTCAGTTAGATAGGTACACACGGCTACACGTCAAGCTATACATTTCCAGTTTTAGCTGACCTCTCATTGTATAGGTTTTTCGTAGAATCAGAAGTCAGCTTATACTGGTTATGTGTAGCTTGATGTGTAGCCGTGCGTACTTATCACTTGGTAAGACTGGTGGTCAGACTTTTGACTACCCGTAACGACTGTCAAATATTTACTTACGAATGACAGCCGGACCCAAAGGTTTAACATGTTTACCGAGGTAGGGGATGGTCACCCATCTATGAACCGACCACGGCTAGCGTATCTTAACTTTCGATCGACCTTGCGGCTGTTATTATTTAGGCACGAGTCTTTAATGTATCTACACTTTTACAGGAATACGAGTAGTAAGTATTTGTGGACACTACAAATATTACTTCGCTTTGTTTGTAACTATCATTTTGTATCAATTAACACTATAATGCCCATAACACACGATTCCCTTTTGGGGCTCAGCAATGGTGTTGTGGAATGCTCTAATTATTTTCCTTTTAGGAATAATATTATTATTTACAGTTCTATTTAGCACCATAGTGTGAAAATTATTTCTTGACTAGTAAAAAAATATTTTTGGAACGAAGTTCTTTAACGGAGCTTGCAGTAGGAGTAAACTTGGAGAAATCGCCACGTAACGAAAAAGCGTTATGCCCCCTATTTATTACATATCTTTAATAGAGATAGAGCGAGATAGATTTCATGGGTTTCGAGGTTGCTGAAGCCGATAGTAAGGTACAAATGAAAATCTAAGATGGCGGCTGCAAATATTTTCAAACTTTCGCAGTCGCCATCTTGGATTTTCATTTTGAATTTCGCTCCTGTCGGGGGTCCCCCCACCCCACACGTTTTGTTAACTTGTTGTAGACTTTGTTTCCAATGAGCATTACCTTTTCATACACAGAATGGTAAATTGGTAGGTACCATTTATCGTTAAGTATGATTTTGCCTAACCATAGTTTTTTTCTACTGATCATCCTAAATTTGCGAAATATGAATTTTATAGCTCATGGAAACAGGAGTACCCCGAGCAACATCATGTATAATTTTATAATTATTATATATTTTTATCTCACTTAGCGACACGCGCTTTACTTGTGGTAACCAAGTGCACAAGCACGTTGTCCATGTGAATAAAAAAACTGTTGCTTTAGTCGGTAGTAGTCCAACAGAACCCTCCCTTCTCACTTGACAAAAGTACCCCCGTTCCACGGTAATGTACTGTGAACATTGTAGGTTCACATAATGTGGCGCCATCTGTCGCTTTAATCGTGGATTATTTAGCAACAAGGAAAACTAAGCACTAACTACAGTTAGTTCTGGTTCTGCTCCGAAGTTACCGGTTCCACCAAGTTCTAGTACAAACGATAGTTATTGGTTTAGTTTTTGCTTCTGGTTTAGTAAGAGATAATAATAATAAAGTTATTGAACCGATGTTAAAATTATTACCTTCTAATTAACTTAACGTCAATCTGTAACTGTTAGCAATCATCATTTGGATCTTTACGGCGGTCCCTAAACTAGGCGGCGCCTGTATCTTGGGGACCTGCCATGTAATGAAAATAAATAAAATAAGTTTTTAATGAAAATAATTCTTTTAATTCTTTTGTGTACATATTAATCTGTTTTTTCATTTTTTGTGTATTTATTTAATGTATGTTTTATAGGTACCTATCCCCGCAAATTATTTAATTGTAGGTACCTACCTAACCAGTTTCGTTATGTTCATCTTCGCCATAGGTTACATAGATAACTTATGTATGTACATAGATTTTAACTTAAAAAGTAATTAAACGTTGGATGATGAGATTGTTCGCAGCGGAGCCTACAGAAATAACTTTGGCAAACCCTGTTGCTTAGTGACACGTTGCACGATTGAAAACATAGATGTCGTTAGTTTAATGCAGCTGGAATTGTACATTGCAAAAACTTGTTTCTCTTGCTTACTAGCGCACAAAATATACTTAACGTAAAACTAGTTTATATTTATGTACCACAATAGGTGTTTTAGGTGTAAAAGAAATGTTACAATATAAAGTCTTTGAACTTCCCCCTTGCTGCTAAAATATGCGCGCGCATTTGTGTACATTGCAGCGCTGAAGCGCTTTTCTTTTATCAGCGATATACGGAAGTAATTTTTGTTCTCTAAACCGAAGATTGCAAAGTGGTCGCTTTCGGACAAACTTTTGTATCTTATTTTTATAGCTACTTCTAATAAAATGTAGTCATCTCGTTCAATTACCTGAAATTCCAGAAATAGTGATAAGTAGGTACCTTCTTAGATACTGAAAATGGAAGGTGAACGTAGGTAGTCCTTTGATGTTATCGACTTCAACACCGTAGAATTATTATACCTATTATTAATTATATTAGATAATATTTTGGTAAACAAGTTTTGCTTTTTAGCTCTTGGCTAGTTTAAGCTAAATAAGCGGGCCCATATTATTATTATTAATTACAAGATGCGTCATAGGTATATTTTTTAATATGTTCCACATTTAGGTGTTGAAGTTAATCTTAAAAATCAAGCCATGCCGCCATGGTCGCGTTCAGTGATCTATGTAGAAGTAGTACCTGTAAAGTCGGTGTTCTGCTCTGTGCTAAAGGTATTTATGTTCTGTGGTGCTAAAGCGCTAGATTGGATGGAATCCAACGCGCACTGATATCGGACGATCTCGAAACATAACCTCACGCTACAGCTGCCTGACACTGCTGACAGTTACCTCAACGCGAGCCGCGGCAGTGAACGGCTTGACATTAATATATTCACTCATGACGCGACCGCACGGAATATTAATTTCCCAGGTGTTTCTCATTCAAACGGGCGCTAAATGAGTTGTGACATTCATTTAATTCCATTTTTTCATTTATTAAACTACGTTACCGCGAAGTATTATTTAGACTATCCAAGGTTATGTGATGTAAAAACTATGTAAGAAGAGTTTGTTATACAATTATGATGCGTTGAACGTTTTTTTTTGCTGAAAAAACTCAGTGCAAGTCAAGGAAAGTTTGATTTAGCTGCAATTGCCAGAACAAAATTGTAAGTAATTTTTAATCGTAGTTTTCATTGAATTATTTATCAGTTACATGGAAATGCCGGCTATGGTGTTGCTAATGACTACAATTGCGTCCAGTGTGCTTTATTACAGTCCTATTATTTTTTTAACGCATGAAATTAAAGCATTACAAAGTCCATGCGTGAAGTTTTAAATTGTTGTTTACATACTTAGCCGCTGGCACACAATAACAGCGGGAAAATTTGAATGAAATCGAGTGTAATTTCCTTGGAATGTTACATTTTTAATTCAACGAGTAGGCCTAATATATAGCTTAGGGCATTTTTTTCAATACTTACACAGATAAGTTTTGTTCGTCGAATAAAATTGACTTCTGACAGATTTTGTATGGAAGAACTGTTAAAAATTCAAAATTATTTCTCGAATAATATTTGTGTGTGTGTGTGTGTAATATATGTGTGTTTTGTTTATTTTATATATATTTTTTTTATCTGGCGTTGGAAAAATCAGCCCTTAAAATACAATATTGAAGAAATAATTGCAGAAAACTTTGTCATTACAGTCACTGATGTGATAATTCACATAGCTAAAGATGCATTTTGTGATAGACGAACTGTACTTGTTTTTTTTGCACTGTCCTTGTATTTACAACTAGCTCTTTCCCGCAGCTTCGCCCACGTGGTTATCGTAAAATATCCTACGGGAACGTACCTACTACCGGGATTAAAAGCACCCTATTATTTAATCCAGGTTCTAAACTATCTGAGCTAAAATCCGTTCAGCCGTTCTTGCGCCAATCCGGAAAATACATCCAGACCAACAGACAAAAATTCAAAAAAATATAAATTCGGCATTAGACTCGTTCCCACACCTCGTAGCATTTTTTTTTTTTAAATATTCAATGTACAGACGCCAGCACATCAAGCTACAACAATCTGTCAAATTTCTTTAGTTGATTTTCAAGTTTTTCGGTAAAGCATTAGGTTCAAGGTTGATTGGGAAAATTTGACAGTTTCGCTTTCGGGTAGCTTGGTGTGCTGGCAGACGCCAGCGCCAAAATATAGTAGCGAAGTCAAAACCGTACAGACGGTTTTGACTTTGCTACTATATTTTTATATGTATAGAATCATCATCTGCCTAGCCTTTTCCCAACTATGTTGGGGTCGGCTTCCAGTCTAACCGGATGCAGCTGAATACAAGTATTTTACATTTTTTTTATATGTATAGAATATACTATGTAAATATCAAGTAAACTTTTATTCAGATATATTACTTTTTAAACTTCTACAATAACCTCACTTATCGCATTATCTGTAGCAGCTTAATAAAGAGAGCTTTGTTATTGAACAAAGCCTGTCTTTATAAAGCGATCTCTCTTTATTAAGGTGATTGATTTGATTTATTGTTATCCATCAGCATAACGACCACCTCACTATTTTATATTATAGAGACTCTGTATGCCAGATTGTGTATAAAACCTGCAGAAACTAAGGAATTGTGTAGGTCAGTATTGACGTCAGAATAAAAGAGCCTTTAATGGGTTCAATGAAAGAGAAGTAAATTGGAAGAATGAAAGAAAGTAATGAAATAGTTTATTCTGCAAATAGGATATCGGAATCACTTTGCACGTCGTATAAAAAATAATAAGTTAGACGGAGTTACATTTCCTATATGAAAAAGTTCCAGTGACATAGCACCAAATTACTCCTAAACGGGAAAGGCTAGCTTAATGACGCCGTCTGCAATATTGAAGAACATTTAACAGCGCATCAGAATATTGCCAACTAAAAACGTAAATATTGGAGCTAGGGAGCTAGGTTATATGTCTTAGGAGATATTAAGGTGTTTGTCGGCATTTTGTTGGTGGAACTTTTTCATTACTCGGCAGTGTACTTTCGATTTCGCCGTCTCTGCAATAACGTACTTATATGAAATCAATATTTTGTGTCATCGTCATCTGCCAAGCTTTATCCCGACTATGTTGGGGACGGCTTCCAGTCTAGCTGGATGCAGCTGAATACCAGTATTTTACGAGGAAAGACTGCCTATCTGACCTCCACAACCCAGTTACTGGGTAAAACGATTCCCCTTGGTGAAACTGTTTGTCAGACTGTAGGGCTTCTAACGACCCGTAACGATTTTCAAAGATCCACGAATCACAGCGCGAGGCACTGATTTTTGTGTATGAACAGTCATAATATTCTGCGTAAAACTGGATCTCAGTTACAGTTCTTGCCAAGATCTAAGTTTATACAGGGATCTTTTTTTTTTTTTTTTTTTTTTTTTTTGTGGATGGGAAATCATCAAATGACCCCTCCCGCTCTGGGTGGAGCGGAAGGGAGTGTCAGACTTTTACTGACTAAAACCCACCCGTGTTCCGTCCTTAGCCCTTTCTGTTCCAGGGCAGCGGTTAACCTTTCGGAAAATCCCACCGCCCCGGCAGGCTTCGGCCCTGTGGGGCCCCGTCTTCTGCTGACATCTCTTTGAGGCGCGCGTGGAACACAACGCGCCGTCCGGCACGGGCCTGGTCCTGATCGGACGGTGAGCTACCCATTACTCACCGCCCGCAGGCCCGCGCCTACGGTGGCCGGGAGTCGTCACGCGGCTCCCGACGCCCGGAGCGTCTCCCGCGGCGGCTGAGGCGTGAGGTGTTCTCCCTCAGCCTCCCCGCCACCTCCTTCGCTAGCATGACTGCTTCGCAGAAGGAGGTGACTGCCTCCCATTCTCTCTCGCCCCGGACCATGGCTTGCACCAGGGCCGGGCGCGAGAGGTCGCCGCCGTTGCCGATCGCCTCCACGAGGACACGGCGGGTCTCCGCCCAAGCAGGGCAGACCTCCACCGTGTGCTCCACCGTGTCCTCTGGGCGATCCGGGCAGTGGTGACACCCGGGCGTCTCCTCCCGCCTGATGATGTGCAGGAACCTCCCGAAACATCCGTGTCCGGAGAGGACCTGCGTCAGGCGGTACGTGAGAGCGCCGTGACGCCTCTCTAGCCACTCCTCAAAGAGGGGTCTTATCGCCGCTATCGCGGCGTGCCCTGCGCTGGGTTGCGATAGTCGCGCCTTCCATTCCGCCATGAGATCGCGCCGGAGGTCCGTCCGCTCCGCAGCGATTTGCCGCGGGTGCAGAGTTTCCCCCCGGCGTAGTGCCTCCGCGCGCCAATCATGCAGGCGCGCAAGCACTATCGCCTCCAGATCCCATGGCGGCAGTCCGGCAAGGAGGCATGCCGCCTCGCGCGAGATCGTGCGGTAGCCCCGGATCAGCCTTACGGCTACCACCTTCTGGGGCGCGTTCAGATAGTGTGCGGCTCGAAGCCGCAGTGAACGCGCCCATACCGGGGCCCCATATAGGGCCATGGACCGCACGACCCCCGCGTAAAGCCTCCGGCAGGAGGCGTTTGGCCCCCTCAGGTTGGGCAGGAGCCGCTTTAAGGCGGCCCCGGCCCGTTCCAGTTTGGGGGCCAAACGTCGGAAATGCTCGACGAAGTTCCACCGGCTGTCGAGGACGAGACCCAGGTATCTCATCGTTGTCTCGACGCCGATGTGAACCCCTCCTACCATCAGTTGAGATCCCGAAGGTGGCCCGTACCGGGGCCCATGAAAGGACATGGCCTCGGACTTGTGCAATGCCACCTCGAGACCCAACTGCCGGATCCTATCCACGACTATCGCAACCCCGCGTGTCATTGCGTCGGCCGCCGCCTGATGCGACCTCCCCTGCGCCAGGACCAGCGTGTCGTCAGCGTAGCAAACTACACTGACGCCATCAGGGAGGTCTGCCCGCAGCACCCAGTCGTAACCGATGTCCCACAGGAGCGGCCCCAGAACCGATCCCTGTGGGACACCGCACGACATCTCTCGCCGGCTCCAGTTCCCGTCGCGACCGGGGTAGATGACGGCTCTATCCGTCAGATACGCCCCGACTATTCGACGGAGGTAGGTCGGCACCCGGTGATACCGAAGTGCCTCCCCAATGCAACTCCAGGGCAGGGTGTTAAACGCGTTGGCGATGTCGAGTGACACCGCCACGACGGCCCCGCCCCGGGACACCGCATCCCCCGTCGTGAGGGCTCTAACGCGCATGATGGCGTCCACCGTCGAGCGCCCCTTGCGGAAGCCAAACTGGCTATCCGCAAGATCCGGCCCTGTCCCCACCAGGTGCCCGACGAGGCGGCCCGCAATCACTCTCTCGAAGAGCTTGCCAACCTCGTCGAGCAGCACAATGGGCCGGTATGCGGACGGAGAGTCCGCAGGGCGCCCTGGCTTCTGAATGAGGACCAGCTTCCCTGTCTTCCAACGGAGTGGAAACTGGCCTCTCTCCATGCATGCGCTTAAGAGCGCCTCCAGTCGAGGCCCGAGAGCCGTCGAGGCCAGGACCCAGGCTTTACCCGGCACGCCATCGGGTCCTGGGGCGGTATTTTTGGCCTTCAGCCTGCCTACCGCCGCTCCCAGCTCTACCCCGGTCACTTCGGGTGTGTCGTCGTCGTCGTCCATGTGGTCCGCTTCGGACACCGCTATTGGCGGAGCCATAGGCGGGGGAGTATGCTCCCCCCGTGAAGGGAACAGAGCGCTCACCACCTCCTCCACCAGCTGTGGGCGGAGACTCTGTGTCAGCGGGGGGGCCCAGGTGCGGAGTTTATTCCGCACCATCTTGTAAGGGCGCCCCCATGGATCTCTGTTCAGAGTCTCCAGCATCTCCTCGCGGGCCAAGTCCTTGGCCCGCTGGACAGCCTCTCGGAGGGCGGTCTTCGCCGCTCTGTACCCCCCGTACAGCTCCGCCTCCGTGGCTTCCGCATCCGGAGGGCGGATGCGGCGCCTGCGGTGCCTGGTGTACCGGTGTCGCGCGTCGACGCACGCCTTGCGTAACGCCGCGATCTCCTGCGACCACCAGTACACCTGACGTCGGGCGCGTCCTGGCCGGACTCGGGGCATTGCCACGTCACAAATCTCGGACATGGCCTCCCGGAACCACTCCGCCTCATCGTCGATATCAGCAGGCCTGTCCGGTGAATACACCCAGGCCTGCACGATCGAGGCTTCCAGGAGAAGCTCCCGGTCCAGCTGCTTCAGCGCCCACCGCGGACCACTCGGGGCCTGTTGGACCAGCGCGCTGGAGGTCTGGGCGGAGACATCGAACCGGATATACCGGTGATCGGAGTAGGTCTCCACCTCCTCCATGACGCGCCAGTCAATGACCTGCTGCGTCAGAGCGGGGCTGGCGAACGAGATGTCCACTACCGACTCGCCCCGCATCCGCACACACGTAGGAACAGAACCCCGATTTAGGACGACCAGGCCTGTTTCCAGAGCCCAGTCTTCCACCATCCTGCCCCGCACGTCCGTGCACCGGGAACCCCAGGCCAAGTTCTTGGCGTTGAAGTCCCCGAGCACTAGCACGGAGAAGGGATGGTTCCTGGCGACGACGACACTCAACTCTGTTAGAGAGTTCTGGAGCTCGGCGAGAGTTCGGCTCGGAGAGAGGTAAACTCCCACTACTACAATCTCTCCGAACCGTGCTGCTACGCACCCCTGTCCCTTCGTGACACATTCGAGGGACGGGGTACCGGCGGCAGCCGACGAAATTATGGCCACTGAGCCGCTAAGGTCCTCCACCCAGTCATCCCTGGGCGGGACAAAGTACGGCTCAGCGATCACGGCGATATTAATCGACCACTGCGCCATGGTCTGGAGCAACAAGTCCTGAGCGCAGGCGCAGTGGTTGATGTTCGCCTGGAGGAGGCGTAAAGGAGCCATTACTCCTCCATTTCAACCCCCTCCCGGGCCTCTTGAGGAGGCCCTTCAGCAGCGGCGGCGGTGGCGGCGGCGGCGGCGGTGGCGGCGGCGGCGGCGGTGGCGGCGGCGGCGGCGGTGGCGGCGGCGGCGGCGGTGGCGGCGGCGGCAGCAGTGGCGGCGACGGTGGTGGTGGTGGCGACGGCGGCGGAGGGCCTGCCTTTCCTCCTGGCTTCGGTGGGTGGGGCGCAGGACTTGCTCCCCGCCCGGTGATCGGCCGGCTTGCCAGCAGCCGCACATGCGACGCAGTGCGGCGTGGCGTTGCACGAGCCGGCCTTATGTCCGGGCTTACCGCAGCGAAAGCACAGAGTGCTGCGGTCCTCCGAGGTGCACATGGCGCTCGCGTGGTGTCCCACGAGGCACCGATAGCACCTCAGAGGTCTGGGCTCCAGCAGCTTGACCTGCGCTGACACCCAGCCCACCAGGAGTCTTCCGCCCTCCACTATCTGCCTCGCCGCCGTCACGGGACAGCTTACCGTAATGGTTCGCATGCCCGTGAAGTCGGGACGTATGGTGCCCGCCTTCACCTGGTCGGCCAGACACCCGCCCGTCCCGACGACGGCGGCTACCACCTCCTTCTCCGTAATGGAGTCATCCAGGCCCATAATGCGCATGTCTGCACACTTGACGGGCCTGGAGACTCGAGCCTCGTCCGCATTGAGGGACGCCCTTAGCTTCTCAGCTAGGGCGTCAGCGGTGGGGCCACTCGTCGCACCGGGGATCTCCAGCATGCGGGCACCAGTGGCGGTCACCCTATACCGGAGGCCCCCGGTGATCCCCAGCTCCTGGAGGTCCACCGCCGCTCTTGCCTTCGTGAGCACGTCGCAGTAGGTCACCCCCCCCTTAACCGCGTCCGGCTGTAGTGTTATGACTACAGCCGCGGTCTTAGGGGAGCGAAGCCTAGCCGCAACGGCTCGCTCCTTGCGGCGCCGCCTTTGCGCCTTTTTTCTGGCCGCCTTGGCCGCCTTCCTCCTCTCCCCGACCACTTGCCACTCTGCGTTGGTCGTGGGAGGTTCTTCTGGGAGAGGCGAAGGCTCTGGGGCCCTCGCCTTCCCAGCCGTTTTGCCCTTCTTCTTATGGGCCGGCGCCGGTTTTGCTGGCGCCGAGGCTCCGCCAGCTGACGCCGGTTTCGCCGGTGTCGGTTTCGCCGGCACCGGTTTCGCCGGTGCCGGGGCTCCTCCTGCCGACGCCGGTTTAGCCGGCGCCTGGGCCCGGCCAGACGGCCCTGGCTTAGGGGCGGCAGCGGCCGCGTACGAGGCCGCCTTCGGCCCCGGAACCGTCCTACCCGCCAAGGGGGGGCGCAGGACTATACCCTCCAGGACGTCGAAACGCGCCTGGAAGGTCGCCAGCTCCTGCCGAACCAGGTCCAAGACCTGGTTCTCCACCGGCACGGGCCGGCTTGACGGTTCCGCCTGCTCCTTGTCAGGGACCTTCAGGCCGGCCAGGTCTGCACGGAGCCTCCGGTTCTCCTCCTGGAGAAGCTCCGTGGCAGCCGTCAGGCGAGCCACATCCGCCCGTAATGCGGCCACTTCGCCAGCCGAAGGACCGGCGTAGTTGGCCGCCTCCGCTGCCGCCATAATGGAGGCCATTGCCGAGTCGATGGCCTTGTTCTTCGTGTCCTGGCGCTTTTTCAAGGCCACGACCCGGATCGCGGCCTCCACGACCGCCGCAAAACTCCTTTTGCGGTCCGCCTCGGGGCCGCCAACCTCAACCGCCTCGTCACCTGAGGGCTCCGAGGCGACCGCGCGGCCGCCTCCCGAGCAGTGAGGCCCCTCCCTGTGCCTCGGCCCCGGACTCCTCCCCGCCTCGTGGTGGGGATCTTCCTGGCCAGCTCCCAGTCAGAGGACGACCCCTGGCCGCCCACTGACCTTGGCCGCTTGCTTCGTCCCTTTCTATTAGCAGCGGCAGCCATCTCCTTCGCACGGCACGGGCTCCCTGAGCCTTCCGTGCTTGATCCTCCCGATGCGGCGTCGGACTCCGACCCCGCATCACTCCTCTCCTCTGTGCGCTCCTTGCGCGGTACCTCTGCGTCGCACAGGCGCTCCAGGCTAGCCCGGAGCTCCTTTTCTTGCGACGCAGGTTGACGCGGGTCGGCGGTGGTGTGCCGGCCCACGGGGCTATTGGTGCCCCCCCCATATACGGTGGGGCGGCCTTCCGAAGAAGGACGGGATTGTGCCTCCTTGTGGAGGTTGCCCGCCTGGGGATTTTTTCCTTTAGCCGTGTTTTTCATTGTGTTCCTTTTAAGGGTGAGGTCCCTTTTCGCGCTAATGACCGGATCCCCTCCGGCCATTCATCCCCTCGGCACGCTAGACCTTGGGATTGGGGTGATTTTTTAGAGAGGTTGTCTTCCTCGCGGCCCGGGCCTCAGTGGCCCGGACCCCCGGTCCTGAACTCAGAATTACGGGGTGGCCGACGGCTGGGCAAAACCAACCGTCGCCCCGGCGTCCCCACGCTGCCGCCGGATACCGGACAGACGCAGCGCGGACATGGACTCCCTTCACGACCCACACTCCCGTGGGTGCAGCGGCGCGAACCGCCCCTCCCCAGTCTACGCCCACTCACCTTCCTCTGTAAGCAGAGGGGGAGTAGACGTACTATAGCCCGGTTCCCTTCACCGACCATCAAGGATGATCGGCGATTGGAACCGTGACCCTTCCCCGTTTGTTGAAGATTAGCCGCCAGCCCCAAGTGTCCACCAAAATCTGGTGGGCACTTGGAGCCGACGTTGCCCAGGGTGCGCCACGAGGAGGCTCTTCAACATGCACCCCATACAGGGATCTTCGAATATACTTCCAGTAGATTCTTTATCTATGTGATTATACGAAAATCTGGTATGTTTTCAAGTCTGAGTAAATATCATTGCGTGTTTGGGAATTAGAGTTATCTTTGTCAAACAAAAAATACGCGCAGTTTAGTCTCGGAACTGCTTAGGTAGTAAAACAGCAAAACGATATAGTAAGTATAGGAAAAGAACTAAAGAACTAAACTACTTTTCGTGTATACAAGCACGAAATGGCATGAGGTCTTCTATACTCTCAGAACGCTCGCAGATGGCAAACAATCGGTGGCCGATTTTGTAGGAACTAAATGAAACAATAGAGGTCAAATGTATCAACGCACATATCCTACAAAACGTAGGTCATTCAAAAATATGTGATCGATTGTAGGACTTACAAAAAAGTATACTGTATGAGTGCGCGCTTAATCTTGGCCTGCTACTAAATAGACTTGTTCTACCTTTTTTTTTTAGCCGTTAGTGTCCCACTGCTGGGCAAAGGCCTCTCTACTCTCCTTCCACCTCTCTCTGTCCAGAGCTGCCAAGGACCAATCTTTATTAAAGGAGTCCAGCTCATCCCGCCATCTCCTTCTGGGCCTGCTGCGACGTTGAGTGCCATTAAGCGTCTAATTCACTCTTCACGTTCTATCTCATAAGACAGGTACTTCATTTCTTTTTTAGAAACGGCCAGCTTCATAGCCTCGATGTGATTTTTGGGTTGATTGTCGCGAAATCCTGCCCTACCGGCCGTTGAGAGAGTGTGATAATCTTTTTATCTTCATTCTTAGTTCACAAAGAATAACAAAATACATAGCGCAATTCACTGTAAGAGCCATCTGTATGATTGTGTGCCTGTGCAAGTGTGTATTAAAGTGTAAATGCAGTAGTAGTAAAAAATCCGTATCACGATCAAGTCACATGGACAGCGGTAGGTACTGATGAAGACTCAATCAATTTTAATTGATTACTACAGAAATAGTCTTATTTCGACTACTGGATATATTGCTGACCGCTTCAAACAGCGCTTTCATTTATTTATGTCATCGTTTGTTTGTTTTATTGATTTGCTTGCATCGTTACTAGATCTACCATAGAATGAGGTTACGTAATGTGCAAAGTGATTATTATTACCTGTGAAATTTACTCATTGACAATCATTTTATAAGAAGGGGATGTTCCAGCAATATGTATCACGTAAACGATATTGACTGTCAACTTTATCATTCCAATTGAGATAAAATTCAACTTCAGTCTACGACCTTCGAAGGACATAAATGTGGCCAGTGGCTAGCTAGACGTGATCTACTGCGGGTACCTATGAGTTCATCAAATAGACCACCTGCCTATCACTTATTCATAAAACATAAAACATATATTATATATATTTTGTGCTACTGTTAATTCAGTGTATCCCGTCGTAAATTATTTTATTTCACATAAACCAATATGGGCACTTGTGAAACGGCAAAAGCTAGGTGCACGGTTCCAATTAGTCATTTCCTATGGAGAAGAGCCGGCAAGAAACTCCGCGGTTACTCATTTAAAAATAATTGGCGTTTAAAATGTTTTCAAATTACAGTAGGTATGGTAGGACTAGGCCTGTCAACAAGTACCAGGTACATGATGAAATAACAAACTAAACTATCCGAGTTATTTCAGACTGTTTTCATTTTTATCTCATTGACGTACTCGTAGAGTCTAGTTTCATTATCATTATTTAAGATTTATCTCTAACCTTACTTACATCCATTGTATGTAAAGTCACCAAAGGAGATAGTAACCAGGGTCGTCGGATATACATAGTTGAAGTTTAGTAAGAATCCTATGAATGTTTTCGAATGAAATTTAGTTTGATAAATGAACTGTTTGTTTTCTATTAATTAAATCAAATTTTATCCGAAAACATCAATCCGTTTCTTACTAAACTCCAACTATATCCGACGTCCCTGGTTAATTATCTCCTTTAGATACATATGAATCAGCTATTACATTATTTATATTACAAAGTCAAAGTCTTTATTGTGAGGCAGTGGTTACGGAGTTATTATTATGTTCATAGTGTACTTTTGCACTGCTCCACCATGTTAGGCATACAATAGTTTAAAAATTTGTTATATAATATTAGACTTAAGTTTATGTGATAATTATATTATATTAATTCAAATAGAAATTTCAATTGTAGAGCTTTATTTTCCATCATAACATAAAAACAGTTTGGCACTAACTCATCACGAATCTGTTGGACAAAAATTCATGTACTGTATGATATGGTCTGTTTACTAAGAAGTCATTTAATTTTTTCTTAAAAAGTTTAATGTTTTTAATTTCTCTTATTTGCTTAGGAAGCTTATTATAAATTCGTGAAGACATTCCGAAGAAACTTTTAGAAAGTAGGGCTGTTTTTGTGGGAGTGCAGGTTACCAAACTATTGCCTTTTACAAGTACAGCGACCTCATAGATGTAGAGGGCAGGAAAGGTTAAAATCTTAAGCTTTTCATAATATGGCACACAGCTATCTGGGGCACGTATGGCACAAACAGCTCTAAGACATTTCTTTTGAGCCCTAAAAGCGAGTTCCCTGTCTGTAGCATTCCCCCAATAAATTAGTCCTACGCTTAGATATCTAAGCGTAGACGTTACTTAAGCATGATAGGCGGTTAGTCTGTATAAAGCGTAGGAAAATTTATTTAGTCTGTACATCTGTAACAGTTCGTGATATTCACGACGCCAATAGGTCAATAGGTGGCGGTGCCGACGTCAAGTTTTAAAGATTCAGATCTTCTGAACAATCAATACATTATACATTTGTTATGAATTCACTTCCTTGTAAATTGGTATCGAAAATACTAAATTCGTAATCTTCCAATTTTCTTCGTTTTGTTACAATGATGTCTTCCTTGGCTTATCTACAAGTGCATGCTTTACTAGTTTATGAATAATTGCTTTATACTTGAAACCTACCTCAATATCATTTATAAAACAGTCTGATTAACCCGTTTCTACTTTATTTTAGGTGAATTTAATTTATTTACCTACTGCTTCCTTATGCTTTTACTTTTATCATAGCAATTCATTCACTTGCACCGAAATTTTCCAAACTCCTTAGCAACTTGATCCTTTTAAAGTGTTCCATTATCAACTCCCTTCGAGATAAAGGTCTTATTACACGATAACAGTTATCTTACGGTATCAGTAAGAATCATAACATAAGCATTAACATTACGCATTAAGCAACAAAAACATTATGCATACAATGTAGGTAAAACCAATATTACCTATACAAAGCCCAAATAGTCAACAGATATGTACTCGTAACTCTTATGTGTATTATTTTTGTCGTAACGTTTTTAGCTCATTTTTTTATTTATTTTGGTTTCTTTTGTTAACACCTCGATATTAGGCTGGAAGTGAGTGGTATTTCTTTTCACAATGTTTTACAAAGGCTTTAGTTATTTTTTTTTTTGTATCAGATTCTCAGATTCATTGCTGGAGAAAACTGAAGTGAAAACGAACAGCAATATTTCACTACATAAACCGCTATATTTTATAATTACTTTTTATGTATTTAACGGTATATTATCATTGTTTCAGACAAAAATGGTGGCGTCAGTCTTTGGAGCATTGGATTACGCCATTATGGCGGCCACAATGGTCGCTTCCATAGCTATCGGCTTATATTTCCGCTTCAGCGGCGGAAAACAGGCTACAAATGAGGTACATCTTTACTGAAACTGGAATCATCCCATTTTTTCCCCCTCTGATTTCACCGGTTCGGTCCTTTCCCCTTTCTGCCGGTTGGTTCGCCTACTTATGAGCTTTTTGAAGATTAAACCCAAAAAAAGTCGATCAAGGTTTGCCGGTTAAATTCTAAATTGTCTCCGTTCTATTAAAAAAAACTTAGGGATTTTGCATTGGGGTTTGAGAAAAGATAACCAATTTTATTTCCTCCAGGAATACCTGCTAGCCGACCGCAACATGTCAATATTCCCCGTAGCAGTATCATTGATGGCATCCTTCATGTCGGCCATCACTTTGCTGGGGGTATCAGCAGAGAACTACTACTACGGCATGCAGTTCCTCGTCATCAACATATCATACGGCGTGGCGACGCCTATCGCCAGCAAATTGTACTTACCAGTCTTCTTCGGACTGCAGAAAACCAGTACTTATGAGTACCTAGAGATGAGATTTGGCCCGCAGATCAGAATGCTGGCGTCTTTGACCTACACTTTACAAATGGTGCTCTACAATGGTATAGTTTTATACGCTCCTGCGATTGTACTAGAGGCTGTGACAGGGTTGGATAGACTGATTTCTATATTAGTGGTAGGGTTAGTTTGTACGTTTTATTCTACTTTGGGAGGGATGAAAGCGGTGCTGTTCACTGATCTCCTGCAGTCAGCCCTGATGTTTGGAGCCGTGTTCAGTGTTGTAGTTTTCGCCTCGCAACAAGTTGGAGGCTTCTCGCAAATATTTGTGATTGCGAGGGAAGGTGGACGACTTGATTTTTCGAAGTAAGTATAACGAAATAAACCGTTAGTTTTTTAATAAATAAGGTCGTTATTTGACTGTGTGCTCTTTAGTTTCAGTCCGGATCCTACGGAAAGGCACACGTGGTTCTCGCTGGTCATCGGGGGATTGGTGACGTACCTATCTTTGTATGCCGTTAACCACACACAGGTAATTCATCTACCATTCTGTTAGCTAATAATTAACCCGATAATATTCTGCTTTAATACACATACAGCTAAGTTTCTCAAATTAATTTCTTTAGAGATAAAACGAGGAATTTGTGGACTGTTTACGATCTCTGGCGAGGATGTATTACCTAATACAGGAAATCGACTAATGTTGACATTATTCTACATAGCTTGTACTGCCTTGTAGGTTATCGTCATGAATAAGAAATTTTCATCTTTTTATTTATTTATGCTAACATTAAAATAATGATATGTACATGGGAAAAAATAAGCAAAATAATCATAGGGCATCAAAAAATTCGTCCGCATCGCTGTCAACAGGAACAGTGCCTAACAGGCTGGCAGCATTGCCACGTTGTATGGCGATACTAATTCTTTGGCCAAGAAACAGGCCAGCCCTCTGGTCATGTGAAGAGTCGACTAACCGCTTGGCGATATCTCGAAAAACCAACCATTTATCGTCATTGTGTCACTTGTACTTTACGCCTGTGTAGTTGGTATAGTGGGTTTCTACTACAGAAGGAAAACAGCCATACAAACACACCACAATTCTTAACTTTAAGGAAATCTATATAATTATTATTATAAAACTGACCAGTTTGTATTTTTGTTTGAACGCGCTAATCTCTGGCAATACAGCGAGTACAATGGGTTTAATTTTGAAAGTTCAACAATATTTATTGCGAGCAGTATCCTTCAAATTGATTCAGATTAAGATTGATAATGTGTTACGCAATTACGGTGACGATTTGGAAAAAAAACGGGTTGCACACCGGGAGAGCCGGCAGAAGTGTAAACTTGAATATTAACGTTGTGCATTTTTGATATTTTGGAATGCGGTCTACTCTCCCTCCGTCTTACGAATTTTCGATTAGGTCACGTGTCCTGACGCGAGCTCCGTCTTACGAATTTTCGATCAGGTCACGTGTCCTGACGCGAGCTCCATCTTACGAATTTTCGATCAGGTCACGTGTCCTGACGCGAGTTTAAAATTTTTTTACACATCACAACAAAAGTGCACAACGCCGCTAAAGAAGTTTTCACTTCAAAAATAGTTTGTTTTCATAGCCCAATCTTAGGAGGTTATAGGTTACTTAACATCACGCTATGACTTCAAGGAGCCGAGCAAAAAGAAAAAAAAGTCGGAAAGAACGCTAGAAGAATAAAGTAATAACATGGGTGGGCCATGCGGTGCAACGCGGTGGGTCGGGGATCAAGAAATTTCACGCGGGCGAAGTCGCGGGCAAACGTTATCTTTTACTAGCTGCGTCCCGCGGTTTCACACGCATAAGTTTCGATCCCGTGGGAATATCGGGATAAAAAGTATCCTATATGTTAATCCTGGTTATAAACCATCTGTGTGCCAAATTTCATCCAAATCCATCCATCCATCCATACAAACTTTCACGCTTATAATATTGGTAGGATAAATGTTAGCACAGATAAGAACATCTGAAGTACTGCAGCTTTATCAAATGGTATAAATCTGCACACTTGCGGTTACGTTTCTTATCAATATTTGCAGCAATGTTCACGCTAGGTAATAGTGCTCTTAGTTAGTTATCTTAGTTAGGTGGTTGTTTATTTATGCGTTTTGGTCTTGAATGAGAAAAAAGAAACACTTTAGATTAAACCTATTTATTTTGTACCTATTTTATCTATTTATTTATTCATCATCCTTACAACTATCATTACAGGCCTTACCCTAATGCGACAATGTAGTTATCAACTAAAAAAATAACTTATCTAACCTTACATACCTAACAAGAAATAATTTAACTTTTTACCTAACTACATTTAATAAAACTACACTAAAAAAAATATCCAGTCTCTCATAGACTTCGCTCACCACACGGATTGTTCGGGTGAGGGGTGCTTCTGCCAGTAGATTGATTCTGGCCACGGGCACGTTTAGCAGTTGCCGTCCGTCGCCGCCTCCACACGTACCAGTTATTTATAATTCAATCGTTTTAATCGTTCTTTATATCATTGTTCCTCTCAACCAAAGCACCTGCCATCTAATCTCTTCACCACCCTTGGTTGACTGGTAGAGAATGCCTAAGGCATTAAGTCCTTTGTACCTTTTTTGTGTGCGGAAAGGTTAAATGAATAAAAAAGAACACTATAGTAAATGTTTTGATTGTGTACGGCAACGGCGACATTAAATAAAAGCTTGTAAAAAACTATAAAAATATTATAACACAAGCATTAGGTTGCTTAGCTTGGGACAAATGGTGCTGTGTGAAATGTCCAGGGATATTATTATTATTATTTCCTTTATTTGCATGTAAACATATAAATTATATTTTTAAATATTAGAATATAAAAAGTATAAAAACATTTAAAAATATAAAAAATAGTAGCCCACCGGTATCGGGAACAGGGTCCAAGCTACCGGTGGTCAGGGCTCCAGAGAGAGGAACCTCCTGACGATGCGAGCCGTGTCCAGAAGTACCGCTTTCTGAATCAAGCCCTTGATCCAGCTGCCCAACGAGAGCCTCCTCAGGTGTTGGTCGAGGCTCTTGGCTATTAAGCCATTGGCTGTTACGACTATCGGCACAATGATCGCTGAGTCCACATCCCATATGTCGACAACCTCGCGAGCCAAGTCAAGATACTTGATTTGTTTATCTTTCTCGGCTTTCACGAGGTTGTCATCATGCGGGACGGTTATGTCAACAATCATTGCGCGTCGCTCTGATCGATCCATCACCACTATATCAGGTTTATTGGCAACAATAGTCCTGTCAGTGATAATGGATCGATCCCAGTACAATGTGATATTACCATTTTCGAGAACTGGGTCGGGCACATACCTGTAGTACGGCACCTCCGATTCCACAAGATTGTATTTCAGAGCAAGTTGCTGATGGATTATCCTAGCTACAAGGTTGTGTCTATGCAAGTACTCTCCGTTAGCTAGACGAGAACACCCGGAGATAATATGCCTGATTGATTCTCCCGGCCGGTGGCATGCCCGACAGATGTCAACCGTGCCGTCTTTAACAATAAATCTCCGGTAATTGTTCGTCATCATAACTTCGTCCATAATTGCACAGACAAAACCTTCGGTTTCTCCAAAGAGGTCACCGTAACGCAGCCAGGCTACGGACGCTAGTAGATCTACATCGGGCCCATGTAGGGCCCGGAAGAAGCGTCCGTGAAGCTCCTTACTCTGCCATACCTCCATGCGTTCATTAGTGTCAAGCACAACTGGCTTGCGCCAGTTCTCTTTACCCAAGGAGAGCGGTGTGAGGCCCTTATCCACCGCAACTACATCTCGATGCAACCCCACGTCGGTTTCTAGGAAATATTCCCTGAGACTGCATATCTCGCGATTGTGGAGGTTCTTAGCGTTTAAAAAGCCTCGACCTCCACACTTTCGCGGGATATACAGCCTCATTACCGATGACCGTGGGTGATGCATTCGATTTGCAGTTAGCAGCGTACGGACCCTCCTATCCAGGGCGTCGAGTTCAGTCTGAGTCCATTTGAGTATGCCGAAAGAGTACATCAAAACCGGCATGACCCAACCATTGAAGGCGCGCACCTTGTTTCCGCCTGATAAAAGACTATTAAATACTTTTTTCAGGCGGCCAAAGAAGCGCTCTTTCAACGATTGCTTCATGTCAGTAGCATTGATGCCCAACGCTTCCGACATACCCAAATACTTATAGGTTTCGGTTGCGGAGAGGGCTCTAAGGTTTGTGGAATCCGAGAGTTGGGTTCCCACGGATTCCACAATCTCCCCTCGCTTTACATGCATGACCGCACATTTGTCCACACCAAATTCCATCATGATGGCGCTACTGAAAGTTTCAGTAATTTTCAGTAGCTCCATCAGTTGCAAATTGTTGGGGGCAAAGAGTTTTAGGTCATCCATGTAGAGGAGGTGAGATATAACCTGACCACCTCTCCTCAGCCGATAGCCTAGACCTGAATCTTCCAGCAGCGTGCTTAGAGGATTCAAGGCTAAGCAGAACCAAAGCGGACTCAAACTGTCGCCCTGGAATATGCCTCGCTCGATCCTTATCGGCTCGCTATTCCTCTGGATATTTCGACATCCTGGATAGCGAAGGACCGTCCTCCATTGCCCCATACACGTCATCAGGAAGGTGCGCAGAGTTTTATCTACTTTATACAACTCCAGCACCCTCATGAGCCATGTATGTGGCACCGAGTCATAGGCCTTCTTATAATCTATCCAACATGTCGACAGATCCTTTCGGGAACGACGAACCTGTTGGCTAATGGCCATATCAATGAGAAGTAGCTCCTTAGTACCGCGGGACCCGTTCTTACATCCATTTTGAGAGACAGACATGATGGAGTAGGTGTCTATATGTTTATTAATTTTAGCTCTCAAGATGGATGTAAGAACTTTATAGACCGTCGGTAGACAAGTGATCGGTCTATAATTTTTGGGATCCGCGGTACTACCTGATTTATGGAGCAGGTGGGTTATTCCTGTCGTTAAGAATTGGGGCAGCGACCCAGATTCTAAGGCTGACTGGAACTGGGATGCCAAGGGGGCGTGCGACCTTTGGAACCACTTTATCCAAAAGTTGTGCAGTCCGTCCGGCCCTGGAGATTTCCAGTTAGGCAACGGACGAACTGCACGAGCAATATCTTGGGGGCTGATGATAACTGCCCCCATTTCTGGTATTAGTTCGCACGCTCGCTCGATCTTCCCAGTCCAATCACCCTCAGTGTGACTGACAGGCACCGACCAGATGTTTCGCCAGAACGAACACATGGCGTCATCATCTGGCAGGTGTGTGTCAGTCACATCTTGGTCCGGTCGCTCCCAATCCCTGTAAACCCACCTTTCATCGCTCTGGAATGTGCGATTCTGAGTGTATCGCTCCACTCTCCGCCTGTACCGACGAATACGGTTTGCCCATGCACAGATCTTCTGCTTCAGGAAGTCGATACGCTCTGTGACGCGGGACAAATAATCTCGAGAACTAATATCAGTCCCCGAGAACGCCCGCCTCACAAAGCGCATCACTCTGGGGCGAGTATTGCCCTCCCTGAAGCAGATTAGCTTGCCGATGAGTGCTCTAGCCTCCCCGATACGACGTTCAATCCTGGACTGCCAAGCTGGTACAGCTGGTTTTGGTCGTGTGGCTCTGTCACTGGTCTGGAATTTGACATGAGCTACACGACATGCCGCAACAGCTGCACAGTACAAGATTGAATGGGTATCGTTCAGGTCTTTGCTGTCGTTGAAGTAATTCGACAGCTGCGAGTCTAGAGCACACACCAGAGCCTTGTTTTTCTTATGCATGGGCAAACGAGGTAAACGTGGTCTGAGTCCAGGCGGAATAGATCGGTACTCACGGAAAGCATCCTCCAAAGCGCTCCTCAATCTTACATTGCACTGGGAACTCACGGATATAGCCTCATCATCATCCTCTTCATCAACGCGGTTGGGTCGCGATGAAAAACTGGGTAGATTTTGCAGTTGCACCGCGACCAATGACGAAGCAGGCGTAACGTGGCTATTCCGTGATTCGAGGCGAAGTCGATCAAGTACAACGTCATCCAGCATATGGTTACGCTGGATGACCCGCACCTGATCCGACAGTCGTTGCGCCGACACGTTGACATCTGGCTCAAGCACCTGAAACAGAGAGAGCATCCGACCACGGTACGCAGTCAAGTTACTTCCCCCATCTGTAGCCCCAAAGTATGCGCGCATGACATTTTCATTGACAGATTGTGTCCATCTCATGCGCTGCAAACTTCCACCGGCAGCGGGGACCCTATCAGAGGCCGGTGGGCCTCGGAGTCCTAAGCTGGCCGGTGGTCGGCCTCTTCCGCGTCGACGTACTGGTGGTGGTGTCGTCGGCGGCGAAAAGTATTCGTCGCTCGAGCTCGACGCAACTGCAGCGGCCGGTGTCACTGGACTCACGTCTGGAGCTGGTTCCGGCAACTGCGAGGCGGAGCTGAGCGACGAACCCGAAGGTGTTGGGTGTGTGGTTTCAATTCGTCGTGCCCGACTTCGTGTCAGCATTGTATAGTATTCTCTTCTCTATTGTTAGGTCCATTATGACTGTTGATCGTAAGTATCAAACCCATATTAAAGGTGTAGTAATTCCGGTCATAAAAATGGTGTAGGAACCCATATCAAAAGATTAGTTTTTGATTATTTATAGTAAAAAATACTAAAAAATATTGGAGTAAATTTTTTTCACTGTCAGCTTGACAGTCGGGCCACAGACTATTATTATTATTATTAAAGATTATACAGACGAAGAAGTGCCGCCCTATTCTGTAATTCTGTGTTGGTTGATGAGCGTAGGTAAGCTTTACTATATCGGCCGAGCGCTTCAAGCAGGAATAGTCCTTACGGTGTTTAGATGAAAGTTTCCACGGTATATTGCCAATAAAATGCACATCGCAGAAGCTAAGTTAAACCATAACATTTACGTAATCAGACCCAGACGTTTACAACATTGGGTAATAAGACTCGGCGACGGTATAAATACTTAATTGAATTGTTTGAAAATATCATTCTCGTATGATTTTTCATGCACTGTATAAGTCACTAGCTTCTGCTCGCGACTTCGTCCGCGTGTTTCTTGCTCCTCCGACCCACCCCATCGCATCGCATCGTATGCCTGCGCTATCACTTCGTTTTCGCTTAGCGTTTTTTCGGACCCTTTTTCTTTTTGCTCAGCTCCTAAGGGCGTGATATTATGAATAGCCTTCCTCAAGAGTTGGGCTATCAAATGCAAAATTATTATTTCAAATCCGTCTGGTAGTGTCAGAGATTAGCGCGCTCAAACAAAAAAACTCTTAAGCTTTATTATGAGTAGGTATAGAATAGATATTATAGAATAGAATTGTCTTTATTCGAGTAACAGAGACTCAACAAGATTGTTAGTAAAACTTACGACTATGTTAGTAAGCACAGACACTAAACAAAAACAACGAAAATAATACAAAAAATAATGGTCAGTCACCGTTGCGACATCCCATGAGAGACGGCACAACAGTGACCCACGTACACACAGTCTAGGCGACAGGCAATCATGCTTAAGGCACTGTTGGAGCCACCCCACACCCTGTGCACCAGAGAAGGCGCACCTTTTACGCATTGTTGCGTAAAGCGTTCCATTACAAGTACATAATATATAGATTACATGATACTGACAGACTACCTACAGTATTTGCCTCTGCTTCCCCTTTTTAATCCATCCAAAGATTTCTTTAAAAAATCGCTCTTACCGATAAGACCGCCCATTGAGTCACCCTTTGTAAAATTTCTATAACTATATCTGTAATGTATATGGTGTACAGAATAAAGAGTAGTCTGTTCAACTGATTGGTGTAGAAGTATATAGTACTTTTTATACTTCAACTTCTTCCATTTGATCATAGGCACACGGAGGACTAATTAATATTAAATTGATGGTTTGTGACATGAAGTTTAGGTAGAGCGGTCCTCACTGCAGAAATTCTTAAAAGTACGTCCATAAAATATAATTAATAGACGAGATTGCTAGAACTATTGCTTTGCATTTTGTTAGCGAGCCGTTTCATTTTTTTTTGTCGTGTCAATGACCTAAGCAGTAGCAGCAGTGTATACCTAATGTTATAATCAGGTAGGTATTTAAATCGACGGAAGGTGTCCAATATGAAGCTAAGTGAACTTGAATGGAACAAATTCGTAGAGCTAAGCTTACAGTTACCTACCTTAGATAAAAATCAGACTTGACAAAGTTGATCCAAAATCAGCTATAATATACATAGAGTAGGAACAGTATTTCATTGTCTAGCCGTTTGTTGAGATGAAGAAACCGTTCCACACGCCTTTTACGCACGTGTTGTTACAAGTGTTACAACATAATGAATGTTATATTATAAACTATCCTCATTTACAAGTTCCCGTCACAATAAGTCTCCGACATTTATAATTCCTCTCATCGTTGTTCAATTGTCTTCACACACTGGATTGTTAGATTAATCAATTCCATTATATCAATCAAACGGCCAACTCAGCCTGTTGCAGTCCATTAGGATTCAATGTAGCTAAACTGAGCTTAAGTTTGTCTCCAAATTATTTATCTCATCTTCATACATTTGGTTTGGAGATCAGGTTTCAGAGCCGAACGATCAAAGAATGTTTAACTCATATCGATTCTTCAGACGACGGTATGACGGTCTTCCGTCTAGATATTTCTTTATTGCTTTGGGTTCGGAATATGCCGCGGTCTCGGCCATTTGACCTTTGTCTAAATGAATGACTTTATTTATTAAACAGATCTCTTCAACTCTGAAATAATCTCACGGATAAGGTTTGTTTGTTTTTTTAACGTCCAGATACGAGTATTTCTCCTGTGACATAACATAGTCTCGGCGATGTTTTGATAGACTTTCATGAAATGAGACGGTTTAGAAATCGGGCACCTTATTATGAGTTTGAGAGAGTCTGTGTAATATAGGTACCCAATTTGTTTTGGCGAGACATATATATTTTTTATCATTACAATTGAATGGTACTGAGGCAAAACTATCCAAAGCTCTTTTGAGAGATTTTTTTGAGCTGCATTTATGCTTCCACAAACTGATTTTGTAGGTAGCGACTGCGGCTAGCTATACTAAAGACTAAAGCTGTAACCATAATATGGGAATCAAAGATATTTATTAAAAAGACGTTCTAAGTAAATTCTAGAGGTTCGCTCCGAAAATGAGGCATCAGCAATCAGCAATGAGTCTAAATATAGAAAATACAGGCTGTAGAAAGACCCATCACATAGCCCCGTGCTATCGCTAAAACAATGAAAAAATGTGTAAATCGTTCTCTCCGCGAACCGTTCATCGTAGAAACGTATGTCGGAGAACTGTTCCAGAACCCAGATATTCCGAGGCTGTTAAATGTTATGTTATAACATTCAAAAATTGTTTTCGTGAAATTTTAACCTTCAATATCTTCGTAACCAGAAGGTGGTATTTTATTTTTATTTATTTATTCCCAAATTTGTATGGTCCAATAAAAAAAAATATCCCAATGATGGGGAGTACAAGTGACTGTGGGCTTCGTTAAGCGTCTTTTTACACCCGTTATTATAGGCTTGGAATTATCCTACACATTGTGACGACTTGGTCTTTTCCCCAGGTGCAACGTCTACAGACAGTGAACACACTGGATCGGTCTCAGTGGTGCTTATGGTGGAGCTGGCCTGTTCTCTCTGCACTGAGCTTGGTGACGTGCATCAGCGGGCTTGGCATCTACGCAGTATATAAGGATTGTGATCCTTTCCTCAGTGGAAGTATTACAGCTGTAAGTTGACATATTAAAATTTATGTGAATTTATATTCATTAATATGTCAGATTTCCACGAGTCATTCATCATTATCATAATTCAGTCGAACATGGCCACTGCTGGACATAGGTCTTCTCCAAGCATCGCCACAACGATGGGTCCTGTGCCTTCCGCATTCAGCGGATTCGAATCAGATGTTATACTAACTATTCCAAAAAATTCTATGAGAAATATGGTTCACACGCTCTGATTATTGCATGTTGCAGGATTCTGCAAAGCTCTTATTACCAAGTTACAAACCTTGTATCTTTTCCCCAACAGATAGACCAGTTGATGCCATACTACGTGGTGGAAGCCATGAGGGATGTGCCCGGATTAGCCGGACTCTTCGTAGCAGGCATCTTTAGTGCTTCGCTGTCCACCATATCTGCCTCCTGCAACGCTCTAGCAGCTGTTACATTACATGATTACGTTGGCAGGTAAGACGTCTTTATCTTCTATGTACTTTCTGTAACAACTATTTTATTTATATTGCCCAGATTTATTAGAAACTTTACATCGTTGATGAATATTGGTCAATACTTATACATACTTTTTTTTTGTTTCTCAAATTAACCAGAAGTGGACTTTTCAATAAAAGGTACGAGAGCATTTTGGAACAGCTTTAGAATAAAACACATAACAATAGTATAGTGCAGTAGCGTGTGTATAGCATGTGTTTTTAAATGGAATATAAACACATTAGGATGTATGGTAGTGTTATTTTTTCGTTTATTGTATCGCATGTCACACGCTTTCACTTATTAGCTCCACTTGTAACTTCCAACATCTTTTTTTTGCATAGGCACTTTTAACACAAAACAATTCTCATAACCTCGTCAATTTCTCTAAAAGATGGTGCAAAGTCCCTCCGTCCTACGTGCCATGGCTGACGAAGCTAGCCGCCTGCGGCTACGGCCTGGTCTTCTTAGCGCTGGCCTTCGTCGCTGAATATCTTGGAGGAGTCCTCCAAGCTGCCCTGACAATCTTCGGAGCCGTCGGAGGCCCATTGCTGGGTGTATTCACTCTTGGAATGTTCACGACCTACGCAAACGAGAGGGTCAGTACAAACACCATTGTTTCCACTCGTGGGATTAATAACATCAGCTCCGTAATCCGCCATTGAATACAGTGGGTCATTTGTTTGATATTTATGAATCTGGTTTATGATGCACCTTTAGATGACTTTAGGCGATTACTTATTTTTGCGTTTCGCATGAGAAACGTCACTTCTTGAGAGAGCTCAAACAATTTTTATTGTCTCTACGTTTGATTCTTTGTATGTTTCATAGTTTTCAGGTAAAATGTGTTCATTTTGTGTGAAGCACAGCTGACAGCACATCAAGCTACCCGAAACTGTCAAATTTTTCTAATCAACCTTGAACCTTAATGCTTTAGCGATGAAGTTGAAAATCTATTAAAGAAATTTGACAGATTGTGGTAGCTTGATGTGATGGCGTCTGTATATTAGACAATTATGTAATGTCAAAGAGTGTAAGTATAAACGCGCTGATTTTAACAAGGCACGAAACCAGCATTGTCTGTGATTGTTTATAAAATTATCAGCTCCGAAATATTTACTGTTGAATATGGGGCTATTGCAGAATAAATTTTTCTCACTTCCCTCAAATGCTTATTCCTTTATTATTTTTCCCTCTTCTCTTTCAGGCAGTTTCAATGTCCCTTCTTACTGGAATGGCCGTGACGCTCTGGATAAGTTTCGGAGGCCCACGACCTCCGGTTGCCAAGCTACCTCTCGGCGTGGAAGGCTGTGCCTTCAACGTGACGCAAGCGGTCGCCACCACTACCAATCCCAGTGATTTCTTCTACCTCTACAGAGTTTCGTATATGTGGACTAGTCCGGTGAGTACCTAAAGGTTTAAATCATCATTCATCATCATCATTGATCATTTGTAAATTTTGGGAGCTTGAAACTAATATTTTTATTTCCTTGGAGTAATTTGGAATCATTTAGATTTATTCGATGCCTGTTATGTTGATTCTTAATACATAGAGCAGACGTTTAAAGAGGTGACCCTCAAGAGCTTATCCTCAAGTTTGGTAAAATATACACCTATTATTTATATATCTAAACTTTATGCAATGTAAAGGGTAGAAAAGCGACCTAAAATACCTTATACATCAACCAAGGGTGATGGAGGTATAACATGGCAGGTGCATAGGTGCATTACACCTTGTAGGTACACCTATCAAATTCGTTGAAAAATAACCGGGTGTAGCGGTATCTAAAACGCCACATGCGAACAACGCGTCATACTGACGTCACGCCAAGCCTGCATCTCGCAAGCAGAGTTTACCGCGCAATTAGCATAGATACAAACTTCCCGACATCAATCGTCGGGCAATTGCCCGCCAGACACAACACCCGTCTGGTCGGAGGATCCTCCCTTTTCTATGGAGGATGAATGAACTTTACACCCTGTTCCTCATACCTCTATACAGGCACAAATATTATTTGATTTTCCTGTTTGAGTACCAAAGAATTACATCACACAGATATATTATTCAATTTTGTTCTTGATTAAGTTGAACCGTTATCAGTGACTTGCGTATGAATGGGCTCACGGTCATACGGTTAAGAGGTTAGGAATTTAGATGTATGATTATTGTGTAACTGATAACGAATCTGACGTTATCAATAACGTTTATGTAACTTACGTGAGTGTTGAGCTACTCGTATTTCCGGGAAATATAAGATACTTAGTTAACGTTGTGGGTTTCGTAAAAGTTGTTGATGGCATTACGTCATAGATAGGTATGCCTGGGTATAAAGGTTGACAGCTAATAGAAACTTGTTTGCCTAAAGTAGGTAATGATTAAGGCAATATTTGCACAGTACGACATCCATTCGATTTAACACAGACAAAACAGCAGTACAGAATTGATCAAATAGTACCGAGACGAATCACGTGTGTTTCTATCTTTAATATATAAAATTCTCGTGTCACAGTTTTCGTTGCCATACTCCTCCGAAACGGCTTGACCGATTTTGATGAAATTTTTTGTGCATATTCAGTAAGTCTGAGAATCGGCTACTATCTATTTTTTTTTTTTTTTTTTTTTCAATCCCTTAAGTGATAAGGGATGTCCACCCTAGGGTAAGAGTAGTGTGGGAGTAGGGTAGGAGTAGTGTAGGAGTAGGGTAGGAGTAGGGTAGGAGTAGGGTAGGAGTAGTGTAGGAGTAGGGTAGGAGTAGGGTAGGAGTAGTGTAGGAGTAGGGTAGGGGTTAGGACACCACGCGAACGAAGTAGCGCCGGGCAGCTAGAAATAATTTATATATGGCAAAACAACGTTTGCCGGGTCAGCTAGTTCTATACATAAAACCGGCCAAGTGCGAGTCAGACTCGCGCACCGAGGGTTCCGTACAAACCTGTAGGTATATAAGTAAAAGTTATGGTATTTTTATTGCTAAATAAAGCATACGGTGGAGGTCTGCCCCGCTTGGGCGGAGCATCGCCGTGTCCTCGTGGAGGCGATCGGCGGCAGCGACCTCTCGTAGGGCCGGGCCCCTGGTTCAGACCATGGTGTGGAGCGAGAGGGAATGGGAAGCAAAATTCTCGTGTCGCGGTGTTTGTTTCCAAACTCCTCCGAAACGGCTGAACCGATTTGCATGAAATTTTGTGTGCATATCGGGTAGGTCTGAGAATCGGCCAACATCTGTTTTTTTTTTTTAATCGTTGAACAACGTTTGCTGGGTCAGCTAGTAAGTTTATGATTATTAAAAAAAATATACTATGTGATGTAACTAAAAATTTAAGATTTTCGGAATTTTTCCTATATGTGTACTTTATAACGTTGCTTCATGCCAAATTTCAAGATTCCAGGTCGTCTGGAAGTATCCTTTAGGTTTTGATTCCCTTGCGAGTAGTTGCGAGTTTCAAAATATGCGGCTTTAATTGCTGTATCTTTTGATTGCGTTGACGTAGAAGTTTGATTTTGTTACAGCTTAAAGATATTATAGACTTGAGTATTTGTTAAGAATTTCAATATAATACCACTACGCGTTCATGAGTAAAGGGGTAATAAGTTTAAAATTATTAAAAATATTTTTATTATATGATGTAACTAAAAATTTATGCTTTTCGCAATTTTTCCTTTATCTGTGTTATAAGACGTTGCTTCGTACCAAATTTCAAGATTCTGAGTTCACGGGAAGTACCCTGTAGGTTTTGATTCCCTTGCGAGTGTCGAAAATTTGCGGCATAAACGGGAGTATCTTTTGATCGCGTTGACTTAGAAGTTTGATTTTTTCACAGCTCCAAGAGACCATAGACTTGAGTATTTGATATGAATTTCAGCTTAATACCTCCACGCGTTCCTGAGAAAAAAGGTCTTGACAGACAGACAGACAGACAGACAGACAGACAGACGGACAACAAAGTGATCCTATAAGGGTTCCGTTTTTACCTTTTGAGGTACGGAACCCTAAAAATGATCTAGGCAATTGTTATACAGTATAGCAGCGTCGACGCGCAGCCTGTAGCCATTGATTCAGTAGATGCTTCTGAATACTAGCTCAACCTGCGCCGGTTGTTAAAAAAATATTGCTATTCCATACATTTTGACCGCGTAGGTTCAGACGCCAGCACATCAAGCTACTACAATCTGTCAAATTTCTTTAAAAGATTTTCAACTTTATCGCTAGAGCATTAAGGCTCAAGGTTTATTGGGAACATTTGACAGTTTCGGGTAGCTTGATGTGCTGGCGTCTGTAGTTCTGTACAGCTACACACTTTTCTATGAAACATTAGACTTGTTTTTTATATTCGACGGAACATTTCTACCATGTGCTGAATTCGCGGTTACAATTTGCGCATCAATGTCCCTGCCACCTGTATTATTCAATCAATCATTGATTGATATATATAGGGTATTATTTAATAACCTAATATAAACTGCAGTTGCACAATCTTAATCCTGAAGTAATATTCTTGTGTCTCATGACTTTGAAACTAGGGTGATAAAAATGCAAGTCCGATCAATGACATCGTTATCATTACATTGTAAAGTTTTATTAGTCAATTTATATCACGTCTTTGTTTATTTGTTAGGCAAAAAAACAAAAAAAACTAGAATGTTTTCTGTCGTGGAAAATTTTCACTCAATTTCAATTCAATCAAATTGAATGCACGATCGATCGCTTGCCTAAGCGGACGTGCATTTTGTTTTGCTTGTAATGCGTTATAATTAAATAATTACCACTAAATTGTTATTGGAATTACATATGCAGTGTAAGCATTAAAACTAAAGTGTGTCGCGCGCGAGTGATACAAACACTGACCTACGCTTTCATTGCATGCAATGAACTAAATATATAGACTATAGACTACTGTTACGGGAGTGGATATGGCTAGCTCAGGATCTAGCCCGTTTGGCCGTAGCCAATTGCTGCAGCGAAGTCCTCCGCCATCACCGAATGAACAAGACAAGCCCATAGTCCCAACTCCACCAGCACCCACTGAACATGTATTACCTGCTGAGGTTATACCCACATCGGAAATTCAGAAATGGATGAGCACGATAGAGTCCATCTTGAGCGAAGTATGCAATATAGTAACGGAGGGCAAAATGAACGCTGACCAGAAGATCCGTGTGACCAATTTATACCGTAAAGTGACTAGTGGGACTTCTCAGATGGCTGTCCTGTATCAGTCCTTGACGCATAAAACTACTCAGGCGTACACCACTATTGAACACCTAAAAGAGAAGCAGGGCGTTGCGAATTCACTTCGGCAATTTAAAGAAGTCGTAGAAAGTAAAATGAAGCCCACAGAAACAACTTCCTTCGCGGATATGGTCAAGAAGGGCACTGACAACTACATCCGCCCTGCAAATTTAAGCTCCATTGCTATTTACCATAGCGATAAATCCAAAACCAGCGACGACACGAAATCTCTCGTCCAAGAAATCATCTCTCCCGAGGAATTGAAACTTCATGTTCGTAGCGTTCGTAAAGTGAGAAACGGAGGGGTCATCATCAGCACGGACAAGAGAGAAGACATAGAAAAATTGCGGAAATCGGAGAAACTAGTTTCATCAGGCCTTACCGTTGAAGAACCAACAAAGCGCCGTCCAAGGGTTGCAGTTATCGGTGTCCCCGCAGCCCTAACTGAACAGGAAGTATTTGAGTGTATTTTCGAGCAAAACCTCTCTGAGAAGCTGCCTAACACAACCCGTGAGTCCCTCTTAGCTGCAATGAAATTAAGCCATAAATCAGGTAAGAAAAATCTGAGCACCTGTAATTATATTCTAGAATTACCAGCTAATATCAGGAGAATTCTTATTGACCAAGGGCGAATTTTCATCAATTGGACGTCCTGCCCCGTGAGAGATTTCACGATAGTCACCAGGTGCTTCAATTGTCAGCAATTCGGACATGCAGCCAAATATTGCCGAGAAACTAGCTCAACTTGTAACCACTGCGGAGAGAATGGTCATTCCTTTAAGGACTGCAGCAATAAAAACGCTCCCCACAAATGTGCGACGTGCAATCGCTTCAAGCGCAAAAGTGACCACAAAACTGGTGATGCCAGTTGCCCGGCACGCAAGTTCGCAGAGGAAAACTATATAAATTCTATAGACTATGAAGGCGCCTAAGAGCGCCACATATTTCATATCTTTTGAAGCACGTTAACAGTAGTTTAATTGTATCTTTATATCTTAAATAGTAAATATAATTATGATCGATAATTTGCTTTGTGACCTAGACAGTTTTTCTGTGTCTGAAGCTAAAATATGTAATGTTGAAGACTGTAAACATTTTATTCCTGCTATGGATAAAACATTTACTATGCTCACCCAAAACATTCGCAGCATAAACAGAAACATGAACGGTTTTGAAGTGTTGTTACAAAATCTTGGTATAAGCTGTGATATAATTGTTCTGACAGAGTGCTGGTTGTCCAACCAAACACTCAATTTACCGCCCCTGGATGGTTATTCTTCACACAAAACAAATCGACACATCAATCAAAATGATGGCTTAGTAGTTTATATCAAGAAAAATCTGAAAGCAACAGTAGAAGAACCGATAGTTCAGGATAGTAACTGCTTGATCATTGAAATGAGCCCCGATATAGTGGTATTGGCTGTCTACAGACCTCCTTCTCAAGATATTGACCGATTTTTAGACTCTCTTGACACACTGCTAAACAAGCTGTGTAATTTCAAAACCATTATACTAATAGGCGACATAAATATTAACATTGTTTCCGGGAAAATCGATAATCATGCCCATAATTACTTAAACATCTGCTCATACCACGGACTATTGCCAGCTTATCATTACCCCACGCATCAAAGTGGGTCATGCTTAGATCATATTATTTTGAAAACAAAAAAACTAGCAAAAACATTCATTACTAATTCTTCGCTAACTGATCATAATGCAATTTTACTAACATTGCAAATATCATTACCCAGAAAAAACTGCTTGCGCAGCTATACCAACGTCAATATGGCAAAACTTGAAACTGACATACGCAGCATAAATTTTGACCCAGTTTACAACTCATGCAACGCAAATACTTCCCTAAACTACTTTATAGGCTCACTGCAGCATGCAATCATTAAAAACACTTTCACTACAAATATGCCTAGGAAATATAATAATGTCAAACCCTGGATTACACCAGGTCTGGTCCGTTGTATAAGACATAGAGACAAATTGCACTCGCACCTGACAACGAGGTACTTAGCATAACGTACAAAAGATATAGGAACTTCTGTAATAACCTTCTGAAGAAAATAAAAATCCAACATGATAAATATGAGCTTCAATCAGCAGGTAAAAATAGTAAACTAGTCTGGAAATATATAAGAACAAATACATTTACCTCAAAAAACTCCGAACCTGCACTTGATTTACTATCAACAGATATTAGCCCATATATAGCAGCAGATAAAGTAAATTATTTTTTTGTCAATGTTGGTAAAAATCTGGCTGACAAAACACCTGGGACTAGAACTCTCCCTTGCCAACACCAGACTATTGGAACTTTAAATCCAGTTAATTCTTTTGTTTTATTAGATACCGACGTCGATGAAGTTGTAGGAATAATTTCCGGGTTAAAAGATGACTGTGCAGTCGGGTGGGATGATATACCAAATAGAATCCTTAAGAAATTTAAATGCCTACTTGCTCAACCTTTAACACATATATTTCAGTTATGTCTGTCTAATGGAGTTTTTCCTAGCCTACTTAAGAAAGCATTGGTCACCCCTGTATTCAAATCTGGAGACAAGTACTGCGTCAATAACTACAGACCCATTTCAGTCTTAACAGGCCTCTCGAAAATTCTGGAAAGAATTATAAATAATAGGTTAGTAAAATATCTTGAGGACAACCAATTACTTTCAGATAGTCAATTTGGTTTTAGGCCAAAAAGATCAACCTGCCAAGCAGTACACAAATTGACAAATTATATTACTACTAATCTGGATAATGGTTTGCACTGCATGGGAATTTTCCTGGATCTTGCCAAGGCTTTCGACACTATTTCTTGCTCTAAACTATTGCACAAGCTTGAAAAACTTGGGATTAGAGGAACACAACTCCTACTTTTTTCTGATTACCTTAGAAATCGTCATCAGTCTGTAAAACTCGGTCAGTATAAAAGTTCAGAACTTAAAAACAGCTGCTACGGCATTCCACAGGGAAGTATTTTGGGACCAACTTTGTTTTTAATTTACATAAATGAACTGTGCAACCTGAAATTAGCAAATGGTACCATAATGTCATATGCAGATGACACAGCCCTATTATTCTCGGCTAAATCACGAGAGGAGGTCTATAAATATGCTCAGAGTGGCTTTAACATAGTATCAAATTGGCTTCGTATGAATCTACTAACATTAAATGCAGATAAAACCAAGTATATTCTATTTAGAATGAGAAACACTAATATACCACTTACTAACCTTACCATTTATGCTCATAACTGTACGACAGACGCTGACGCTGCTTGTTCGTGTCCTACTCTAGCTAAAGCCGATCACATGAAATATTTAGGTGTCACAATTGACACAAATCTAAATTTCCGTAAACACATTGATTTGCAATGTACTCGAGTTCGTAAACTCATATACATCTTTAAAAATTTACGCCACATTGCTGACTTTAAATTAATTAAACAGGTATATTTAGTTTTGTGCCAATCTGTACTTACATACTGCATAACTTCATGGGGCGGAGCTGCAAAGTCTATTTTACTCCCTCTAGAACGTGCTCAAAGAGCAATTCTAAAGGTAGCCACCTTTAGGCCTTTCAGGTTTCCTACACACCAGCTATACATTGCTTGTGGGGTGCTAACAGTACGCCAATTATTTATACTGCACATTACATTACAGCAGCACGTTGAACTCGCTTTCAAGCCAGTACCTTCTGACAAGAGAAGGAAGGATTTGGTCTGCATAAAGCCTCGAACTAGACATGCCTTTGTAAACCGATTCTATGTCTATTTAGGACCCGAATTATATAATAAGCTCAATAGAGTACTTAATATTTATAGTGCCAGTTACAAACATTGTAGCCTGAAGATACGCGAATATTTGGGTAAACTTGATTACACAGACACAGAAAGACTTCTAGAAGTACTTCAATAATTATGTAGTTATTAAATTGGTAATTTTTAATTTGTATTTAGTACCTACTAGAAGTAGGACATTATTATTTAAAAAATAACTAACTATGTATGGACAAATAATCAGCTGATCGCTTAGTATGGGGATGGCCTGAAACACAGGTTTTTATTAACCTAGCTCAGGCAGGTCGCCACAAGTTATAATGTCAGTACCAAAGCACTTTTCATAGGTAATTAAAAACGTATAAATTAAACTAGCTTTATATTAGTATTTAAGCCAATCTGTTAAGGACTTGGTACTACTAAGTATTTATAAGTTTGTAAATGTATTACTTTGTAAAAGGACCTAAATAAAATATTATTATTATTATTATTATTATTATTATTACTGTGTACGCAATGTTGGTACGGCAAGGCAGCATATAGTGACAAAAAATATTTATATACCATCATAAACTCCATTTATATTTTATAAACATAGGTATAATGTAGTGGTACACACGGCTACACATTAAGCTATACATAATGAGTGTAAGCTGACTTCTGAATGTACGAAAAACTGAGACAATTTGAGGCCAGCGAAAACTGGAAATGTATAGCTTAATATGTAGCCGTGTGTACCACTACATTATACCTATGTGCACAAATAAATACATTTGAACAATGCGCATCAACAAAACAAATTCAAGTCAACCGTCAGCTGCGGAGCATTAAGCGTCGTATCACATTATTTAACAGTCATAATAATAAAAAGTCAATAAACACATAAACTCTGCATCTCCTGCGGCTAACCTAATGGCGGCGTTCACTTTAACCGTTCTAAACAAATAAAACGTTCCGGAACTGTGAAATATAACTGTAACAGGTGGATTATCTGTTTTTTTTTTTTTTACTCTATGTCAGTTGGCGTGGCAGCCCTGAGTAATTATCAGCGTTTAACATCCAACCTGCTGTTATGTGTCAATTTATTAAAGGAAGGTTTTGTTTTTTTTTTAATTAAATAGTTAAATTAGCTTTTTTTCTTGGGAGATGGATGACTTTACTATGGTTCTTTTATAAAAAACTAATCGATACCTCTAGTGTGTTAGTTACTATGCGGTAATGGGAGCGAGCCTCTGTTAGTCTATGACTGAATCGAAAAATCGGACCGCTACAGTCGTCGCTGGCTGGTAACTTGGCCAGAGTCTTGAATATTTTTCTCCTTTCTTTTACTTTCTTCACAACAGATATGTTTAAAAATAAATTATGACAAAAACCATAAAATAAATCAGTATAACAATACTGGCAGCGCCCCGCGGTTTCAACTGCATAAGTGTCGATCCCGTGGGAATATCGGGATAAAAAGTATCCTATGTGTTATTCTGATGTAAAAGCTATATTACTGTAAAATCTATTCAGAAGTTTTTGCGTGAAAGAGTAACAAACACCCATCGATCCATCCTCACAAACTTTCGCATTTATAAGATTTAGTAGGATAGTAGGATTATATATTTAATTTTTCATAATTAAACCAACCGCGCAGACATCAGGCGCAGGACCAACGGCAACACGTGCTTTCCAAGGCATGGGGGTATCACACCGCCAACTTCCAAACTCCGGGCTGATAATAAGAAATTGTTTTATTAAGAAAATCCTAATCGAAAAACCCAATAACACTTTGCCCGACCTGGGAATCGAACCAAGAACTCTACGCTCAGCAGCCGCGCTTCCGACCACGAGCACAAAGGGGCAGTAAAAAAAAAATGAAAGATGATGGATAGATAGAAATTAAATGCGATGTTGTTAACCAACAACACTTCAATCTACTTTAGCGATTACGAGTGCTGAAAGGATCTTTTGGCACCTGAATGACATTGACAGGAGGACGTTGTTGGTAAATATTTGTGAAATTGTCACAGAAAATTGTATTGACAAAACAAGATGGCGGCGTTAGTTCCGATTTTGACCACGCGCCCAAAGAACCTTGTAGCAAAACAAAGAAAGCTCTTAATCGAATGTCTCCTCAATGTTACAGATCGGTTTCATCTGGGTGATGTTCTGGGGCACAGTGATATCTCTTCTATGGCGACAGCAGCAGCCTTGGGAACGCGCAGGACGGTCTCACCCAGACCCTGAGCTCTTCACTCCTCCTCTAGCCGCGAGGCTAAGGGCCAGGCAAGCGGAGAAACCGGCTGTGCAGGTAACCAGAGACGCCTAGCGGAATTAATCCTCCTTTAGTTGCAAAGTAGAATGCATGACTGGTTGTAGTGAATGGAGTAAATATTGGCTAAGCCCTTCGTATCCACGCGAGACACCATGGCTTTTTAATTGTTTCTATAACCAGATTTAATTGAAGAATATATCGTTTTGGGTTGTTTTACGCTTTGTTGTAAAGAAAAACCCCGGGTTTTTTTTAGAGCTGGCGCAAAAACATATTGCACAATGTACAGTCAGGGAAATTCATTGTTTAGCAAATAGACACCCTACGTCAATTTTGTCGTGTAATAGCCATTTCATACAACTGTCAAAGAATGACAGTTGGGACTTGAATATTGCCCGTATATTCAAATCACAACTGTCATTCTTTTGTTATTTGACAGTTATTTGAATAGGGAGTCAATTCGTTTCAACCATTAATTTTCCTAACTAACTTCTAGATGTTAGTATTTTTAATAATTATACTGCTTTGATTATCAATGGCGCCGATTTCCTTGTCCATAAACTAAACTAAATTTGAGTCCAGTGCATCTTTTTTTACCTATTTCATTAAGAAAAGGACAGAAAATAAATATTAGTTTAGTCCTGTCAAATTAGTCAGCGCCTGACGTTAATTGACGTATTTAGTAGCCATGTTTTTTAATCACGTCTAATTTGTCTTTGGAGTATCTTAATTTGACAAGACTAAACTAATATTTATCTTCTGTCCTTATCATAATGAAATAGAAAGAAAAAGATGCACTGAACTTAAATTTGGTTTAATTTGTGAATAAGGGAATCGGCGCAAAATCATCAAACATTGTTATGATTTTGTATAGTACCTACGACCATTTCGCATTTACGTAACTTGGTATAAGCTTCTTACTAATACGAGCACAGACCCTTCATTTTTTCTTATTTCTAGATAGTGTTAATTTTATGCTTAAAATGTAATTAATGAATGTAACGGAATGATAGCCATGAATAGAAATTTAAGCATAAAATATGTTAATTAACTTTAAAAATACCTTATTTTCTTTAACTACGATTATTACGAGTACGTTGCTTTTTATTATTGACAACGTTTTGTTACATTTGCTTATCACATTTTTTCTCCTGAACTAACAACAATATTTTCTTTAGAGTGTTAACTTTCATATTTTCCAATAATGTTTTAACTATAGACAAAGATTTTTTTTGGTTACTAAAACTATGATCGTCACTACCTTCAAACGAGGTGAATAGGGATGCAGGGGTGAATCGGGACGACATTTTAATTGGGATTTTAACATCATAACATGCATTCCTATTTACCCCGTTTGTAAGTACAGACTTCAGCACGTCAAGCTACCCGAAACAGTCAAATTTTCCCAATCAAACTTGAAGCTTAGTCTATATAAATAAAAATGAATCACCAAAATGCATGTAAATACGCGCCTAGCTTCCGATCGACTGCTATAAATTGGGTAATTCTTTTACTTTGTGTTTGTTATTGTCAGGACAAGGTTTGTATAGAAGAAAATGAAATCGAAATCGGGATCGAAACTTATGCGGGTGAAACCGCGGGGCGCAGCTAGTAAATAATAAATAAGGTTGAAAATCTCTTCAAGAAATTTGACAGATCGTAGTACCTTGATGTGCTGGCGTCTGTACTTACTTAACTAGGTACTTGAAACCTTCCCACCACTTTCATATAGTCATTAGGTATTTGATTAATTAGTTCCTTGTGATCACTTTGAGTAGTAGTTTGTTTTCTAGATGACACCGTGTGTGCTTTGAACACTTCTTAGCGCATCTCTTGTGTGAAAACTGTTCGAGGTTTGTAATTTTTCATTGTTAATAAAGTCAGAGAAATTAATTGACTACCAACTTGTCCGTATATTCACATCACAACTGTCATTCTATGACATCTGTAATTTTATGACAACTGTCATTCTATGACAGCTATAAGAAATGGATGAAACACGGCCAATTAACGAAGGCTGTCAATTTACATAACAATTAATTTCCCTAACTATACATACTTACTTATTTTTAAGTTTAAGTTATTGCACGCTGCATGGTAGTTACACAGTGGGGCTTTGCATGAGCATGTCTCTTTACCACCCTAATTATAAAAAAATCTAAAAAACAAGGGCTGTTTCACCACTTGCTTTTTCACTTTTTCTCGCGTCTCCATGAGCGGAGCTTTTCTTGTTATAAAATATAACAGGAAAATTGCTTAGATAATAAGCTCTTACTAACCTATTGCTAAAATATAGAAAGAAGAAAGTGTATATCAGCAAGTGATGAAACCAGTAGTGCGATTCTGTAACCATCTCACCGTGAAAGCTTAGGTGAAGCAGCCCTCTTATCAATTAGGTACAGTAGGCCGCACATCAGTGGTAACGTGGTAACCAAACGAGTATGAGCTGGCCTCTCTATGTTCTATGTTGGAGGGTTTGGTTTCCGCACTTAGTCCTTCAGGCGGACGATTGTGCGTGGGCCATGGCGGCCGGCGGTGATTATTCGAATGAGCTGGCCTCCAACTCTATTGAAACTCTGTACAACGCTTTTATTATTCGTAGTCGCTAGGCCAGCTTCAGGTCAAAATGTTACCACAGATTTGCGGTTGACTTTATCTACAGCACTTATACAGTATACAGATTTGGTATTATTTGTTCCCAACTGACAATCATGGATGCATGATGGAATAATATTTTGTGCCATTCATTATTTGTTTATTATCTATATTGATTGAATTCCTTAAGTAATTTGCCTTAATACCACTGTATTTTTGATGGTTCTAAAATATAAACGGTTAAGGTATTTTTGTAAAGTAATTTCCCTTTTGGTAACTTACTAATTTAAGTTTATAAAATTAATTATTTGAATTATATATCAATTAAAATGTCCGTACTAATTTAAAGATAGTTTAATTATTAATTGATTGCCAACAGTTATAAAAACTACTAATACATTATTATAATATTTTGTTGCATTTTTCAGTGTAAACTCTTGCAATCGAACGGCGTTGAAGATTAACATACTGTACTTAATAAGTTAAGTAGACAATTTTTTGTTTTAGAACATTTTGTATAAGAAATAGATATTTTAATTAATCATTGTTTTGCAAACATTTAAATCGTAGATTCGGCCTACCGCATAAAGGTGGGCAAATCTAACGGTTTAAATCTTTGTATATTTGTTTTTTTTTTGTGAAAATATAGTGCTGTTGTTTGTTACATTCCTAGTTTACGAACATTGTACCTAAAGATAAGTAATATATTTCAGATGGATATTTTTGTAATCCACACACTATTGATAAGGGTCTATGAGGGCCCTTATTCTGGAACTATGCTCAAGAATGAATTTCTATTCAAAGCTTACGAGATTTTGTACTTACTTATATTTTACCTACTTATTTAAATCTCTCTTTAAATCGAAATTCATAATTGAGCTTGAATACATAATTATAACGGGCTAAGAGTTCAAAAATAATCAAAGAAAGGAGTAATAAATATTTGGAATACGGTTGATATATAAAAGCGGCAAAATTAGTATTAAATTAGCATTACCGATTATTTAAAACCATATTTATTTAAAATTGTTAGTTGCGTTGAGTGGTTATCGAAAATAGAGATGGGCGTCGGGTAAATACCCAGTAGATCCCTTGGAAAATATCCAAGTAGATCCCTATTCGGGAAAAACAATTGTTACCCAAAAAAAAAATTAGTTTACCCGGGAATTTACCGGGTAGAATCCCATATTCTACCCGGGTAAATTCATATTTCATCTAAACTTTTGACAATACTCTTTTTGGAGTTACTTCAAAGTATGAATGTAAAAATAGTTCAGTATGAATGTAATATTATATCCAAATACTGTAACCAGACCATTAAAAATGTGAATGGATCATAAATGAACGAACAGAAGAGTAAGAAACTGTAAATCGGCTCAACAATCAACTCCAAAGAAGCTGTTATTTTCTGTAGGCCCGAATTGGGCCAACTAAAATAGAATTTAGTTGGGCAATGCGACCCACTTGTGGGCAAGGACGACCTTGTGACATGGGACTTGATGGGACTAAATATCATTGGTATGTAGGTTAAAATATTACATTGCCTACTTGCGATGACGCATGTAAATCCTAACTAATATTATAAATGCGAAAGTATGTTTGTTTGTTACGGTTTCACGCTAAAACGGTTGAACGGATTTGGATGAAATTTGGCACATGGGTAGACCATGACCTGGAGAAGGGCATAGGCTTTTCATCTTGGATCGCAGACGAAGTTGCGGGCAACAGCTAGTACGTTGATAGGTGTAATCAAACTTATTTGGCCTTTAAAAGTTTGTGCATTGGTATAATCTAGTGTGATGTTGGTATGAGCAAAATTATTTAATATAAGTTGGTAGTTGTAAAACGGAATAACTGGACGTGTATCTTATATGAAAAATGGTTTCACAAATCCTACTTGTCGACTTGGTAAGTCTCGTTAATTATTGCTAAAATACATAAATGGACATTTTTATAATTTTTTGTACGAAGACATAAATCCATTTTTTTGTTACTTTTTACTATATGCACGAAGTTTTTTTGCAATATATACGAAGGTATATTGTAAAAAAACTATATTTTTGATACAGTTTTTAAAATATTTTTTTAGTTTTTTTTTTGTAGTTTTAAAAGGGCACACTTATTTATTCAGTTCAAAATAGTAATAGTTCAAAATACTGGTTACCCGATTGTAAACCAAATATATATCTTTTAAAATACTGTACTTATAGGTAAATGTTGTACTAATATTGACGAGTAAGGTACAGTCAACAAAAGAGATAAGTATGCAGGGTCGTCGGATATCGTTGAAGTTTAGTAAGAAACGGATTGATGTTTTCGAATGAAATTTAGTTTGATATATCTGTTTGTTTTCTATTAATTAAATAAAATTTAACCCGGAAACATAAATCCGTTTCTTACTAAACTTCAACTATATCAGAAGACCCTGCATACTTATCTCTTTTGTTGACTGTACCATATATAAAATATTTATAAGACATTTAAACAGGGTGTAAAAAGACCTATCACGAAGCCGTAATCTACGAATTTTGTACAGACGCCAGCACATCAAGCTACTACATTCTGTCAAATTTCTTTAATCGATTTTCAACTTTATCCCTAAAGCATTAAGGTTCAAGGTTGATTGGGAAAATTTGACAGTTTCGGGTAGCTTGACCTGCTTGCGTCTGTACATCAAACTAAGTAACTCCGTACAAAAGTAATTGCTGGGAAATGACTTTTATTTTTGGTGTCAAAATTCTCTATTTAGACCGCAATGTAACACACTCAAAATATTATGCTTATGGATGCATGCAACGGTACAGTGATTGTGTAAGTAGGTATTTAAAGCTAAGTTATAACAATAAAAACATGTTTAATAAGTTGTAACTTTGACTTCAATGTTTCCGTAACCAGAAGGTTTCTAGGACGTATGGTCGAAAAAAAATATCGAAGATTACCGGCTTCGCTATGGGTATTTTCACATCCGTTATAATTATAATAAAGTGCTACAAGGAACTTTTGACGCTCGAATGACGTTGACGTGGGGGCGCTGTTGGTAAACATATTTTGTGAAATTGTTTAGTGAAATGTGTTTGGCCATGCGGCAAAAGACCTTTGTACAGCTATACACCCAAGTACAGTCCGGCCGTCGAGAGGATGTGTTGCTGACACCTGTCAATGCGAAAATTCTAGTAGCTAATAAAAATCAAATTCGCAAAACACGTATTCGTTTGTATGAAACTGACAGGTTGACACCTGTCAGTTTTAACGCATTTTCTCGTCGGCCGCCTTGTACTATATTCTTAATTATAATTGTATATCTATGTATTTAAACAAATTGTATAATATTTAAAAGTGAAATGTTGCAAGTTGTCTTCCATTTTTCGGTAAACCGAATATGTATATCTATGGTGTATTGTGGATAGCAGTTGCATTTTAGAAATGTACCTATAGTTTATAGTAGGTATTAGTATTATTTTAGTTATGTGCACACTGCAGAACATTGACAAAGATATTTTAATTTACAGTTTAACTTTTCCCATCTAGAAACAGTCCTTTCACAGCTATTTTACCTCTGATTTTGCATCACCGTCAAAATCACATTGATCCTTATTTTCATTAAGATAAGGTTGCTATTGGGTTGCTGCCACTGCACACTGACAAGTTGTCAAAATCACAGTGATCTTTATTTCCGTTACGATAAGGTTGCTGATGGGTTCCTGCTGTCAAAGGTAAAATAAATGTGAAAGTACTGTAGTTCTAAGGTTTTTTTTTCCACACTTAGAGGAAGTAAGTAGGCCTGGACCCACTGTATGGCTATTAGTTTAATAAATAGGCTGTGTAATAATATAATGTGTGTATGCACTGTAAAATATTTTTATTTTCTACACTTCGCTTTTCGAGCTGAGGGGGCAATTCTCATAATTTTAAGAACGTTCACAGTCTGATCTCAGTTTCAATCTGTCAAAAATACCTATTTCTCTACATTTTGACAAGTTTTTTACATTTGTTTGTCGCCGAGATGAGACTGCGACTAGATTTTGAACGTTTTAAATTACAAGAATTGACCTTCTGGTTGCAAAAGAATATTGAGAATTTAATAAAGGGTTCACTAAAAGAAATGTGCGTGTAATCGGAAGGAAATAAATGAACTATAAATATTTTTGTTGTATTTTATTTATGAAAGCACACAAAATAATTAAATAGCCATCTACACTTATTAACGAGAAACCTTTTCTACTCGCCCAGGCTATCGCAGAATTTTGGTGCAAAATATAGCTGGAAAATGTATTTAAAATGTTTTTGACAGTGGAGCGACTGGGACATACATTAAAAATTGCTGGCATTGGCTGCATGGTAGCTTATTGCAGTCATACAATGTAGTAAAATATTGTAGTATAATAGACCCTTTACGGGAAGGGCGCAGGACAATTAAACGTTTTCTAAGCTGACAAAAATCCGCCTTTGGGTTTTGTAATCTCCTCCAGTTGCCGGTGTAAGTAGGCATTCTGAAAAATATACACAGATTTAACTACCCACTTACTCGTATATTTTTGTGAACAATCTTTATAACCATAAAGGGCATAATCAATTTTAAACTTTGGTGTAAAAATATGATTATCGAACGAATCTAAAATTAAATTTAGGTAGATATAGGAATTGTGTAAATAAGTTTGAGAAAAATTATTTTTTATTTTGTTTAATTAATCCTCATACCTCTCTCAGCAACTCATCTTCTCTCTCGGCGGCAATTTTGAGCATTTCTTTAGATCTTTCTAGCAGTAAATCTTTGTCATTTATGGTCCTTTTAAGATTTGCTACCTCTACGCGATGAGATTCCAATTGAGTACGACCCTGGAAATTATCATTTTAGTAGCTGAGGTGCTATAACGTAAAAGTATATGTATATTACCACGGTTATCTCCCCCTCCATAGGTACCTCTGCTTACCTGCTCGGGGATTATGGTCAAGATATTATGTGTTTTTTAAGACTTAGGTGGCGATGGTGTGTGTCTGTGTCCGTGTCAATTTCCAGTTACTATAATTATTTCTGGACCTCAATCTCAAATCTTTCTGTAATCATGGGCACGCCGAATTTTCTTACGAAGACTTTGAATATTATAAATATTCTTTACCTTATCTGTAGTATTGCTACGGTTGCTGCGGCTGCTGCTGGGTCTGGAGTCGATTTTCTTGGAAGCAATCCCCGACTTCTGCTCGACTTGCAACTTGTTGATCACACCTAAAACAATTTGTGAGAAACACCGTACAAAGTGCAGCTAGAAAACATTTCCTGACAGTGAATTAAAAGTGTAGCTATTTTCGGTGACTGGAGACACAATGACATAGATACTAAATCTTCATGAAATAAATTAAAAAGACTCGAAGGCGTCAAAAACTAAAACATTGTAAACAATTCCGAAACAAATACAGGGTGGCAGAGACATCGATGCGGTACGTGTTACATGGATTCAGTAAATGTTTCTGAAATTTTCGGTAGGTTATTTAAAAAAAATATTGTTGTTACATCCATTTTCACCGCGTAGGTATTGCAGTTTTCTGTGAAACAGCTGATGTTTTTTTAATAACCGACGATTAATTTCTACACTAGGGGGTCTAGAATCATGTGATGAATTCATTGTTATAGTTTGCGCGTCAATGTCCCTATCACCCTGTATACCATGCATACACAGAGCTCTCTTTCTATAGAAAGTCTCCTATAGTGTAGGAGAGGGCTTATGAAATCACATCACAACAATAACTAGTTATCTACCAGTTTAAAATAATCACAAATCCAAGATAAAGAAACAGAACATAAACTAAAGATGGCCAGATCATGCGCTATAGTGAACGAGAATATACTTTTTAAGATGATAAATGCTTTGATGAAATACCTCTAAGCGTAAGCACCGTTTGTTCAAGATCGTTGACTCTGTGTTGGTTTGCAGTGATAGGATACTGCTCAATAGAGTTGATCTTCTGAGTCAGTTGTACGTTCTCTTCTTTCAACATCTCACAATAGCTGAGAGGGAAATAAATTGAGTAAGCATATTTTTAAAAGTATAGGTACTGACGCCAGCATATCTAGCTACTACAATCTGTCAAATTTCTTTAGATTTTCAACTTTATCGCTAAACCATAATGTTCAAAGTTGATTGGGAAAATTTGGCAGTTTCGGGTAGCTTGATGTGGGGCGTCTGTACTTACATTAAGAACATAACTCCGTCTATTGGTGGACAGGATGTAAAACATATAAATATATTAAGGATTGTTATGGACAGAAAATAAATTAAATTCTGTAGATGGATTTATAAGGAAAAAAATATTTTTACAGATATGTAGATGCCAGAAAATACGATGTTCCATAGAAATATCAAAGCTTATACAACTGAAATGTATGGAAGAGCTGATTTTTTATTTCAGTATTTTTAAGCTAAAAGTATATATTCATGGATGCTATTACACACGTATCAGTTACTGTTAAGTGCTGCAAAACCACTATGAGAGGAAATTAATAAACTTATTATTATCAGTACAATTTAAGGGCTATATTTAAAATGGTTAAACCTCTTCCAGTAGTTAAGTTCAGGTTGTGAGTCCCCGACGGCGATCGGCGTTCGTATCTGCGACTCCAGTAACGTAGACTCCAGTTTCAATACTTGTCCTTTCAACGATGTGATTTCTGCTAGTGACCTCTCGTATTCGGATACTAGAAGCTCGTTACCCTGAAATATTTGTTTGCTGTGTTTCTACCCGCAGAAATATTTGAAGAAGAAAAGCGGATTGAGTGAATTCGGGCACAAATTAGAAATTAAACTATGTGGCTTTGAGTCTTGTGTAAAATATAAATGAAATAAGACATTAGGACATTTTGGTTGCTGTTTGTAAAAGGTACACGTAAATGTTCTATATACTTTGGTTCAGAAAGTTTCATCATCAGCATCTTGATCAATATTGCTAAGGCTTTGTGTTGTTACTGTATTATTTGTTCACTTAGATAGAATCTGAGTAGAAATGGAAACAAGAAACCATGGAATAATAAACTGGATAAAAAATTGTGGTGATTGTGTGAAAAAAATGATTCATGACCACCGGAGTAGCAAGCCGTTGCAGATAAAATATTTAAGACGTCTTAAGGACAGTGAGATCTCCAATAAATTCGATACTTAATATATTTATTGGATTCTACAAGTGAACTTAGGTGGTAGGTTTACAAAGACATGATCATTGTGGACTGTCGGGCACAGCAAAGTAGAAGAGAGAAAGAAAGCTTTCATTTGGCAACCAAGTTGTGACATATTCAATCTATTTAAATAATTTTACCTTTTCAGCGATCTCCAACGCCGCGATCCTTCTCTGTTGCGCTTGTACTCGATCTAACAAGGCCTGAGAGGAGACCGGCAGAGAGGCCGCGTCTGAATACATGCTCTCTTTGTTGTGAGCAGGCTTCTCTTGAGTTTCAGCTTCTTGCTTTTCGATCGGTACTAGCTGGTTGTCATCTGTTATTAAAATGTAGGCAATTAAGTGAATGGTATTTGTATGAAGTTTTATTCAATTTGATAGTCGTTTCTCTAGTTTCGAATAGTTCTTGAAACTACAAGAGACAAGACTTTGATATTAAAACATGAGTCACTCAGCTCACAGTGAATTGCAATGCGGGAAAAAACTCCGAAATGTAACAATATTGTTTTCTTGTTTTAAAATTCTACCCACATAAATAGATAGCGGGTAGGTAATTGTTTTCTCTATGAACGAATTGCGAAAGTTTGCCTATTTAAAGTCACGAAAATAAACGTGAACATAATACTTGAATGTTTACTTTTAAGATCATGAAGTTTTGTCAGCAGCGTTCGTTTCTCCTTCTCTAGTCGCGTCACAGCTGATTTAGATAAACTCAGGGAAGCCTCCAACTTGATGATTTCTTGGCATTTCTCTTCGTGGCGTAACTGCCAGCGATCTGACGATTGTTGTGCTCTGTAGAATATAAGGATTTGACGTAAATAGTTATAATTGATGAATCCTCATCGAATAAGTTTAGTAATTAGCTGTGAACATGAATTAAATTATAAAGACTAATATTCCGATACAAAGGGATAGTGGAAATATAATTTGAAGTGCCGCTGTTCAATTTTGTGAACACAAATGTATGGAACACTTATCCCTTAAAACGTTCATAATGATGAGTTCAAAGACCACAATTCGAGTTTACTGTAATTTCAATTACATCTTGTATACGCATTGGATTGGAGTACTGGTATTTGTGGCGATGCTTAGGGAGAGGGTGCCCATGTTCAGCAATTAACGTCTTATGATAATTATATTACCTCTTCCACTTGTCCCAGACCGCGATACTGGAGTCACACCGAGTGCTCGTAAGTTGCGCTTGAAGTGATGCAATCTTGTTGAGCAACGCTGCTGTCTCAGTTCAATATAGCGACGTTTGGGGCCTACGTCCAGCAGTGGACGTCTAAATGATGGTGATGATGATATTACCTCTTCCACTTGTCCCAAAGCGCGAGGTTGGACTGAGAATCTCTGCGAGCGTTGGTCAGTTGCGCTTGAAGCGACGCGATCTTGTTGAGCAATGCCGCTGTCTCGGCCGTGGTCACTTTGTTGCCGGTCGTGCTTCTATAGGCATTTCAATAAGTGATAAGTCATTTATTAATTTGTTGAACATAGGTACAATAATGATGTTATATAAAGATAATAAAGAGTGCGCTACGTTAAGCCAGAGGGCGTACAAATGTTTGTGATTTTAGCGATCAAGCCAGCCAAGTCTCGATAGTAAAATAAAATAAAATAAGACACACAACACAAACAACACATTTTGACAAGAATGACACATTTTGACAAAAAAATATTTTTACTGAACATTCGTAGGACACGGTACTTCTTATATTTAGGACTTATCACAATATTTATTTTTATGCTTCAGAAGGTGTTTTTCCGTCACTTTGATAAAATTATAAGTAATAGTGATGCGTAATTGGTGGTCAGGGAAAATATATTTTTTTCTTAAAGAGACAATTCTACATACATTCTAAAAACCTGATTCTTAAGATTCTGAGCATCCAGACGAGACCGCCTCTCTCTTGAAGCTAGCACTTTGATCTGCCGACGAAGGATGGCGTTCTGCTTGCTAGCCTGCTGCTTCTCACGACGAAGACGCTCTAAGACTGGCTCTTGCCTAAAATTTAAAAGTTAAAGTCAATGCAATTATTACAATTAAAAAGGTTTGGTCATTCTTGAATTGTCAGTAAGTCAGAAAGCTGAAGCTTCTTGCAAGAGAAAGATTGAACTTAACTTACTGAAAGACTTTTGCTGTGTGTTTTTACATGTAGGCGAAAGGACAGTCATTTTCTTAAATATTGAATTTACAAAATAGGGACCTAGCTGATCTTTTCGGTAAAACTTACCGTGAAAGCTTGAGTGAAGTGAGCTTGAAGTATCAATCTAGCATCAGGTGGAATGCCAGCTCACTTTAAGCTTACTTCACCTCAGTCTTCCCGGTGATATTTTTACAGAATAGACCGGCTTAGAGTGCCATGTAAAATCATGGTCGATCAAATAAGTGAGATTTTTATCTCGTGACGTAAGGGTAAAACCAGACCGCTACTAAATGTCATCGTTCGAAATTGTTCGACTGCGGTCTGATCTTACCCTTACTCGAGGTGTGCGATAGAGTGAATATAGCAAGCCTTTTCTATCTACCCTTTCCCTTTACTCACCAAATAGTCGTAGAAGAAGCCGGTATCCTGGCCACATCGTCATGTGAATCGTGCAAATCAACAGTAGAATCAAACTTCAGCTCAAGTCTCTCCAATCCTTGCTGGGACATCGCATCGCTTTCGTCCACTTCCACTATAGCGGATAGATCGAAACTAGGGTCGGTTACCGAGATCAGAGTTTGCATGTTCATTACTTGAGTCTGGAAATAATGTCTTATCTTGAATCAAAATTACAACTTCAAGCAAAATTATACTTTATATGCAAGAAAGTGTTGTATGAATTGTATCATCACTCTATTCCCGCAAATGCTAGATCATTCTCCAAAATAATTGTTTCTTGTTGGTTTTTATTAGATCAATAGTTTCTTTTAATTTAGTTTTTTTTATGGCATAAGTCCTATTACGTGACACTTGAACATAACTGTGCGAATTGTGATTGTTTATCCATGTGACACATACATACACATACGCCTCTGCCTTACCCTTCGGGGATTACAGGCGTGATGTTATGTTGATGAGTTACTTTTAACAATGAGGTATTACGTGTTTTAACCTAGCGGGTAGTGTTAATAAATAATAGTGTACTACGGTATAGTAAAAAAACCACAAACCCTTAAATTGTTGACAATAAGACGTAACTGTTCAATTTGTGTGTCTTTATCGGACAACTGCTTCAGGTAAACAGTTTTCTGTTCAGTAAGCCTTGTCCTTAAATCCATGTGCTCACGCTGCATTTCGTTCAGCTGTGACAGCCAGTGCTCATTCTCATCTTTGTATGACTTCACCTATTTTAAACGAAACATCATTTAAATTTTACTGTTCTCTAATAAGTTTAGCTCCGTTAATTTGATTAAAGGTAAAAGGGTCACCTCATGACAATGTCGTTCTTCTACTTGAGAATGCAGTTGCTCCATTTTCGTTAGTCTCTCTGCAGCCAATTCTTTCCACCGAGCTGATTCAGTCTGATACGTAGTCCTGAACAATAAACCAAACATTATTAGAAAGATCAGATAATATTAGGTAACATTTTACGTATTCCAAATTAAGTAATTGATACTAACAGCTCCGACTTGCATTCATCTAGTTCACTTTGCTGTTTAAAACACTTGTCTTCTAATTCTGTGATTTGCGTTGTGTATTTTGTAACCACCTCTTTCAATGCTTCTCCGTTGGAGACACTAGACTCACTAGCTCGTCTGCAATGAATAAATGATTAGTGGTATGTTTAGCATCATACGTAATTAACGTGTTATCAGCTTGTTAAAAATGATTGATATGAACGTTTTTGAGGCATGCTACTAAACACAAACATCCGGTTAAATTACCTATCCAACTTTGACTGCAGCTCCATTATCTTCACTTGCAGTTCTTTTACAGATTTAGCATATTCATCTCTTTCATTTTTCAGTAACTCTTTGCATTCTACCATTATAGTGTTTTTATCATTTTCTAATTGTTTCAGGGTTAACAATAAAGATTTGTTCTCTTCATTGGCCTTATCCCTCTTTTGGTTCATTTCCGAAATCTGTTTCATTTTAAAATCGTTAAGTTGTTTTGTTAAATCATCTATAGTATATTGCAGTTTCTCGTTCATAATATCCTTTTGACTGTTAGAAGCCTTCAGGTTTTGAAGTTTAGATTCAAAAGTGACTTTCTCGTTGTTCAGAGCTAGGATTTCTTCAGTACGTTTTTGTGCTAATGTCATGGCTTCGTGTAATTGGTTAGTCTTTTTGTCAATTTCTTCTTTGACTAACTTAACTTGACTATGCATTTCATCTATTGCATCACTGTTTTCATCTGTTTGTACTAGTTTGCAGCTTTTGCACGTTTCAGTGGGGGTAGTTTGAACAAGTGCATTAGATAATTCCACAGTCTGCTTTCTTTGAACAGTTTTAACTGGGGAGTCTATCTTTTCATTTTCCGTCAGTGAATCGGTTGAATGTTTTGGCTGCTGTTTGCATATTTGTGGTTTTGACAATGTTACAGTTTCACTTCCTAAAAGCAAATCAAATACAAATTTTAAATTGTAGGCATGTATAGAGTAATCAAATGAATACATGAATATCTTACTTCTGGGACTTGACTCATCATCAGACGGGACATCTTCTAATTCGATGGAGAGGTCTTTGATTTCTTCGCTATTCTTTTTATGTTTGCCATTCATAACGATCTTTTCGAAGCCTTGATTAACTAGCACAAGCGTTTTCTCCATATCATTGCAGTGCTTTATTAAGTTCTGGTGAGACAACTCCATAGCTAACAATTTTTTATTAATATGTTCTAATTCCCATGTGTTTACAGATTCCTGAAATGAGAAAGTTTTTGTTAATTATGGTTTTTACACACAGCTTATTTATTTGTTGAGACTTACACTCATGATATGTTTCAGTTTATGTGGGCAACTATCTTCATTTAATAAACATTTATTCTTCGACACATCTAAGATTTGATCGAATACACTATGCTTTGAAATCAAACTAGCTCGCAGATCTTCTATTTCATATAGCTTTGCGTCTACATCTTGATTTTTACGTGAAAGCTCTTCTATATTGTTTAAATAATTTTCGACGGATACAAGCGGTAAACTTCCCTGGTATTGCTGTCGTAGTGCTTGCATTACTTCGTATATGTATCTAAAACAAAGAATTAAATTAGGTGATAGCAAATTAGAACACCAAGTTGACAAGCTTTTGAATAAAAAATAATAATAAATAACGTAAATATGGCTTAACCATTAGTGATTCTCCAGATTCTTTACTTTTAAAGTAAATAATTTGTAGAATGAGTGGCACAAGTAGTTGGCCAGTTTTAAGCCAAGATCATAGTTATTTTTGATATCTAAAAATATGTTGAATATAACCTGAATTTGGTTTCGAATCTCATGGCGTAAACATCAAAGATTTTCTGTCGTGCTCTGAACATGTCTTCAGCTTCCATTCGTAATTCTCTTTCCTTATTAAGAGCTGCGTGAAGTCTTTCTATTCTAGTGTGATTTTCTGAAGCTTGAAGATGGGCTACGAGGATTTCACCGCTAAGTCTGCAAACGAAAGTTTTATCGGAAAATAACTCTAGTGGTTGCATGTGTTATTGCTGAGTATGAGGTCCTGGGTTAGAACCTATTTATTATTATTATTTACAAATCAGAATCAGACAACAATAAAGTCCATTTTGTTAGTAAAATATCTTATAACTAGTGCTAGTAGAAAGCAAACCAAGATACAAACAACAAAGTAGGTGCCTGAGGCAGAATGTGCAGAGAATGACAAAGTGAGGAATGAGCTACCTGACCATAATCCCCACATAGTGCCTCAGAATAGGGGAGTAAGGACTCTCCACAACTGTTTGGTTTTTCCATGACAGATTACTCAGTAACAGCCCAGGGTCGGGATTTGAGCCCGGTTGATGACGATAGGCTTGTAACTGGCGAAATCTGGGTATAATGACCGTCACGAGTCGTGAGCACAGATGGGCAGTAGTGGGGGCAAGCTCGCGCATTGTACACTTTCGGCCAAATTTATTTAGTACCGCTTTTGCTCAAATTATTGATAGCTGTACAAACTATAATTAAAATATTAGTGGTACTTGAAATTTTACTCTGATACAGTAATGTTGTAGGCCTTTGTGACTTACGGCCAGTTTCTTCATCAACACAATCAGTCAAAGTATTAACTTTTACTTGACCTTTACTGATACTACAGCAAATGTTTTCTTCGTTCAAGTAACTGATAAAATAGTGAAGAAACAAATTTAACCGTTACTTTGACTTAACAAATACGAATTAACAAAAATAAACTATTTCAAAATTAAAAACGTAAGTCATTTAAAGTGCACGAAAGTGTACAGTAGCCGAATGACACGTGAGAGTCCAATAGACGACGAGCATCGACAGACGAACCAATCGCGTGCAGCCTCGGTGCCCCCCGCCTTCTTCATTCCGCCAAAGAGACCGAAAAATGAACTACTGCGCAGGTGTCAGTTTGTGCTCACGACTCATGCCGGTTACTATACACCTCTGCATAACTCTTCAGGGATCAAACATTAAAATAAATATTTAAGTTTCATAAGATAAACCCTACCTCGCTATTATAGCTTTGCTGTCACTTGCAGATTGCAGATCTAACACTTGATGCTGCAACATGTTGATTTCCATATCACTGCTCATTTGTTTTAATTCACTGTGTTGTAGCTGAAATCATATAATATACGATTGTATGATCTATACATAATTATGATAAAATAAAAACGATGTCAAAACAGGACATTGTTTTAATTCACTGTGTTATAGCTGAAATCATATATACGATTGTATGATCTATACTTATTTATGATAAAATAAAAACGATGTCAAAACATGACATTGGGTATTTTTTTTGAAACCGTAATTGTTGTGAGAACGAGTCTAATGCTGAAAAGCTTAGAATTTTAGTCCGTTTGTCGGTTTTCGGATGCATGTTTTGGATTGGCGCAAAAACGGCTGAACGGATTTGGATGAAATTTGACACACAGATAGTTTATAACCTGGATTAATACATAGGGTACTTTAAATCGTATCGATGTTTTGCAACATTCACGCGGCCAAAAGCTATTTTAAAATACATCTGTTTTTACTACCAAAAATAATAAATACCTTTAGGAGTGTAACGTCTAACTGACTGTTAATGTGATGATATTGCTCTTTAAGTAGTTGATTATCGCTGGATATCTTATGTAGCTGCTCCTTCATTAAATTGACTTCTTGTTTTGTCACAGAAGCTAAGGATTCGTCACTAAAATGGTAACAAACAGTATAAAAATCTATTTCAAATGGTAACGTAATAAGGTTCATAAAAATAAGTGCTTACATATTTTTAACTTGAACTTCTTGCAGTTCCGAATTTTTACTTTCCAAATTCTCGATTTCCTTGTTTTTCTCGTCTATCGCAAAACAAAGCTGCTCTATTTGTTTTCTTAATACCATCTGTTCTATATTAGATTCAATGTCCTGCGCTTTATCTTGTTGTGAATTTTCTAAAAAATATTAAGTTATTGATTAATAGGACTCTACCTTTAACATAAAACATAAACTAGCACTTAAGTAAGTCACACTTTTCTGTATACAGAAAAAGTATTCCATTTTTACGCAGAAAAGTCTCAGTTACAAAAGAAAAAGAAAAGTGGGTTACACAGTGCTATAAATTATATTATATTATTGGAATACTAATTACCGATTTGTTGGTTAATTTCCAATCTAACAAAGTTGATGATATTGATTTTATCTTCATCTAGACGATTCAACAAGCTTAACAAATGGTTTTGATTACTAAAACCATCTTCGACAAGTTTCCGGTATTTTGTCAGAATCCCACTGAGAGCAACATTTTGTTTCCAAAAGAGATCAAGTGATATTGAGTAACGTAATTTGTCAGTTAAATTAGCGACCGCTAGTATTAATTTCTGAATTTGTGTTTCATAGTCTGATGCCGCCTCCATTGCATCTCTTTTACTTTCCAGAATTTCGTTTTTCATATTTTCGTTTAAGGTTCTAATGTATTTGTATGATTCTTGCAAATAGGAACACTTTCTTTCTAAGCAGTAAACATTAGGAATGGCAACTATTCCTGGTGAATGCTCACTCTCATCATCATATTCATCTTGGAACGTCACTCGCCTTCTCAAATTTTCTATTTCTGCTTTGTAGTTTTCTTCTTGAATTGACCATTTATTGAGATCGTCACTGGCCCGAATGGCCATTGACGTTAGTTTACCAAATAACTCTTTAAATTTCATGTGAAAGTATTCTAATCCTTTTTTGAGTTGTGATTCATACAAAAAATTTCCCTTTTCTACTACTTTGTCAATTTGAGATTTGTCGTAAAAGTCAATGTCATTTTGTTCTTTTTCTGACATCCACGATCCAAACTCGCCAACATCTATGTTTTTATCTTGGAGTAGTTTTTCTTCGGCCTCCTTTTCTTTATTCTTTACTTCTATTTCATTCAGCCTTTTTTCAAGTTCAGATGATTTTTTTGTTGCATCCGTTAATTGAGCCATTACATCAAACGTTTCCTTTCTGCGAATGAATAATGGAGTTAAAAAATGTAGCGACTATGGAATGTTTAAAGCACACTTTATGATGAGTTTAGTACCTAGCTTCATGTAGAGCAGTTAAAAGCGCATCTTTGCCGCCTAAAGCAGCTCTTAACTCCATCACTGTTGACATATGCGGTGCGAACCAGCCGGCCGAGTTTCGCGCTTCCATCGACAATAATATTGCTTCTAAACTCGGGCATTGTAATGTCAATACACCAGAAGAAGTCTTGCCTGAGGATTTTAAATATTACAGAAATAAACTACAGTGTGACTCTCTCAAATTGACAGACAAACAGAAAAAATAATGCAGAAGTAGCAGGGGAGTACATACTGTTATCTTTTAAGAAATCCAGTATTTCTTGAAGGCCTTTCCGAAGACCTTTATTTTCTTCTATGATTGCTAGCATTTCTTTTTCCTGATTATGATTATCTGTAACGCTTTGTTGTTTCTCAGACTCTTTTGCTAAGACTCTAAAAACATAAGATAATTACATAAATATTATTGATCCAATGAGTTAAAAAAACCAAAATGTAAGATAAATAAATTACCCTGTTGATTCATCTTTAGGCTCGTTGTCATCACTTTCACTATCTTCAATAATTTTATGTATTTTGTCTTTCGTATATCCGACTTTGGTAAGAAGACTTGCCATTTTACTTATTTTAGTATTCAAATTCCGGTTATTTAATTCTAGTCCAATAAGTTTATTTTCAAGTCTCTTTAGTTCTTTGCTTATTTCTGAATTAGTTTCTTTTAAATTACGATACTCTCTCATAATACCTTTGACAGGTATCTGTTCGTCAGCAGGCACATTAAATTTTTGTCTGAAATATTAAAAATCTACAGAAATATCTAGATTCTAGATAAGAATAAGTTCTAGTACTAAGCACATTGGACGGAGAAAGCACGGCAAAAATAAAAGTGGAAAAATATGGGGAGACCTTTGCCCAGGTTTGACAACATAGGTTAACTGAAAAAAAAAGCTAGGCACATACATACACATTATCCAAGAAGCAGGAATATGGATAAAAAAAAAATGTTGGATGTGCTTCCTTACCTTAAAGTTTCATTTTCAAGCTGTAGGTCATTAATTAAATTGTTCAAAGTGTTTGCTTCTTGTACTAAACTTTTGATACCCTCATCTTTAAACTTCAGCTGTCGTTTTTTATGTTTTAAACCTTCAAGTAATGCATTTATTCCTTCATCTGATTGCAACAGCTGCAGTTGCGACGTTATTTCTGTTAACTTCATTACACTTTGTAAGTAAAGAACATTTTAAAAAAAAATATGAACCTTATTAAAAATTATACTTAAACGTACCTCTTTCTCTCTAACCCCGATCATTTCTTCAGCGCCTTGAAGACTTACAGTCAAACTTTTAACTTTCTTTTTTAATTTGTTTATCATCGATCTTTCTTTGTTATCATCGCAGATGTTCTTAGCATCAGACACTGAATAATCTGGTACTTCTTCTATGACTGATTTTAGCTGTTTATTTTCTGCTCTGAGTAAATTAATAAGATTCGCCGTTTGATCAATTTCGTTTGAAGCCTCTAGTAACTTGTCTTGTAGTTCCTTTATTTTTCGTTTTTCTGCATCACTTTTCTGTAGGAATATGTTGAAATTACGAATCATGTGAAGTACACATTATTATCTTGATAATTTATGTAAAAAACACACTCACCTTTGGTGATGAAATAGTTTTTGAGGCTTCCTTTAAATCTTCTTTTAATTTCGAATTCTCATTCGATATTGCTTCTAACTCGGATTTCTTTGATCTCGCTATGCTCTAATAACGTTAGAAATAATAAGATATATTTGATAAAATTACAAATATTGACGAATCTTAAGTACTTATAGTAATTATACACGTTATTAACTAAAAATATGTTGAATTCTAATAACATAAAACTGCATAATATAAACTAAGAGGACGAGCTAAAAAGGCAACAACATATTCTTCTGGATCGCTAACGACTGATACTTGATACTTACTTTCCAATGCTGGACTTTAGATTTGATTTCTTCATACAAGTTTTCTCTTTTAGAATCCTTTTCGAAAAGTTCTTTCCTCAATCCTTCCATTTCAAATGATAGATTAGCTTTGGCTTGTTCCGATTTGCCTAAGATTTCTAAAATACAAACATACATAATGTAAGGACATTACTCGCTGGGCATAATAGTCACCAAGGAGTGACTTCGATTATTTGTTTGTTTGTCCCGAAAAAATAAAGCATAAAATGTATATCTCGCTTGATTTTTACCTTTTAATTGACTGCATTCGTTATTAATAGCCATTATTTGCTCCGTTAGATTATCGATAAACTGAGTAGCTTCAGTTAACTTATCCTTAAGAACTGAAACTTTATCCTTTAACTTAGTATTTTCTTCTTCTAAAATCTAGAAAACAACAAAACTTAAATATGCTGCCACATTAAACATTATCATTGAAATATTTACATTGATAATTACTTTAACATCACTTAATAACTTCCTTATATGTTTATTCTTCATAGTAACTTGTTGTTCAAGTTCAGCGACTGCATTCATTTCTGACAGGACATCGCGACTGGAATCACTATCATCAAAGTTACTTCGACTTTCTTCTAGTTTACTCTTCTTTGATTCTAAATCAGCGATGTCAGCGTACAGCTGTTCTAGTATCTCTTTGTTCGCTTTTATTATCTCTTCTTGATGAGTTATAGTTTCCAGAGCACTGTCATTACTTTGTGTTGGTGATACTGAATTGATAAAATTGTGTTATTTTATTATTTAGTCTCACATATACATTATAGCATACATGTATATCTCTGCATTACATGAGTAGGCAGGGGGCAGACCATTTTATAATCAAACATGAGTCATTGACTAGGTTCATTAGGCATAAGAACACGACCTGATCCTAGATAGAAAGCAACAAATAATTTTGGTGCAATCAGTAGATACCTACATTATATTCTGCCCTATCGTTAATTAAATACAAGATGTGACGTGGTATTAAAAGACACTATAAATCCACCATTTACAATATTTATAACCAATTTAACCCTTCCTGTTGCAAATAGAAAATGACAAGAGAAAATGGTCAAATCATAGCTATAATAAAGTGGTTAAGCTGTTAAATGGGAAAATTGTTTTCCCACCATGCAATAATGTCGTTGGCAGGTAATATTGCCGCAATGGCTAATAAAGAAAGTACTATTTACCTGCATATGTGCTCTCTACTTTCATTTTGCCGCTTTTCTTTTGAGTTGACTTTAGTTGGCCAACTAGGTTGTTTACCTGCAGTGACAAAATTATCTCATGATAATAATATTCAGATGTAAAATATGCTGAGTCTGCATTGGTCTGCTTGAATCAGTATACCTACTGCAGAAGGTAACTTGCCACAATTTGCTAAGTTTGATGTACAGACAAGTCACGATAAGAGCAAGTTTTAAAAGCATACATAAATCAGCACCCTAATTGCGTAGCACACTATCAATCACAATATGAATAATTTTGACGGATATTGGTAATCCATCGCTTTATACAGGGTGGCAGGGACATCGACGCGCAAACTGTAACCATGGATTCAGAACATGAGTTTAGACCCCATAGCGTCGAAATTGTTCGCCGGTTATAAAAAAAAAAAATCTGGTTCATAGAAAAGTGCAATACCTACACGGTCAAAATGTACGGAACATCAATTTTTTTTAATAACCTACGAAAAATTTCGACGCTATGGGGTCTAAACTCATGTGCTGAATCCATGGTTACAGTTTGCGCGTCGATGTCCCTGCCACCCTGTATGTTCGAAACATTTTGCCTGCTCAACATCGTAAATAGCGCAATGATGTTAAAATGAAAGCCATTGCTACTGATAGTGTGTTACGCAATTAAAGAAAGAAACAAAGAAACAAAAAGTATTTATTGCGACTCCCACAGGATCGTAAACTAAACTAAACACAGTGAAAATAAAAATAAAACAAATTATATAAAAAAGTAACGAAAGGAAAAATGAAACAGAAAGTCTTATACGAGGCCATAAGGCTCCTATCTCAGCATGATGCTTCGACATTATTACAATTACCCTGCAGATTCTAGTTATCCGCATTTTGCGGGTCACTAGGTAAGTAATGGCCTAGCAAACGTATTTCTGGAATCTTTATTAATTATAAATACGTATACAAACAAAGGAACTTTCGCAACCAGATCTACGCGCTTAAACACCTATAAGGTAATAATAAATCAGTACCTAAGTGCAGGTAGGTATCTAGGTACCAGCTCATAAATATTCAGTGATGCGTAGATCTGTGGGGGTAAGCTTCGGTCGACGGGTACTATTATAAAAATAATCGCAGATCAAGTTGTAACATAGTGTGACACATAGAAGGCGATAGGTAATCTTCACAAACATCATTCTCTGGATCTGACTACTACTGCTGCCCATCATTCTAACAGGCCCCTTATACAGTGAGGCTTGTAAACCACAGACAGAATTTCGTGACAGAACCTGCAATTCTACATCTAACATTTGAAATATTAGCATTTTTTTTTTAAATCTTTGCTTTATGTTCACTTCTGCTGCAACTAAGAAAGTCTACAGAAACGTATTCCAGCGATATTTAAGCGAAAATATATTTACCTGTTCGCTTTTCAACTTCAGAATATCTTGCGAAAGTCTAAACAGAGTTTTCAAGTCAGTAAAATTCAGTTCAATATCATCGGCTTCCATCCAACACAAACTCTCACATAGTTTCTCTTTAGCTGATTGTGTGAGTTCCTTCTGTGAGAAACTTAATATTTCTCTCCAATCTGTTTCCACCATTTTTAATATAAAACTTTATCTTTCTATGAACTTTAATTGATAAATATTATAACTGCAATGCTCGTGTGACTCACTGTCGCAAACCAACAAACACACTGTTTGTAATCCGCGTCGTTGCTTAGCAACGCGGTCACGCCATTGCTGCCATAGTCAAAGTAATAACAAAAGAGGTTTTATATTGTATTTACATATTAGCGTAAAAATCTTGTTTACAAAAATTTTAATTAAATTATATGCATCTAATGTAATTATATTGATAATTAAAAGTTGGAATAAAAATAGATATTACCGAATATAGGTATACATGAAAAATAATAAATACATAAATGTTTACGAACTGGCCTGAATTGGTGAAAAATTTTATTTTTTAAATTTCTAATGGCGTTTTAACATTTTTTTTCAACAGCCTGGCCTGTTATCGTTAACCACGCTATTTAAATATTATTCAATGAGGTTTTATTAAATGTTTTCTACACACATTTCATTTGCATATTAATTGTATTTGCTTATTTTCTTTGTAAAGTTATACAGAGTTGATATGACAGAGGGGCATTAAATTACCCTACATATACTATACGTGTTTAGTATTAATTCTATACGATATAAAAATAAAAAGCCCCAAAAATGAGAAATTTTTTTTTTCAAACAAACTAAATAGCTTACAAATCAGAATAACACGCAACCACCCTTTGTAAATAAATTTGACTGACCTTAGATACCTAGGTAACACAGTGGCATCGTCTTTATCGGTGTAAGGTGCATGACCTATGCTTAGACATAATCAGCTGTTATGAAAGATACATCATGTTCAAACGGTGCAAAAACTTTAAAAAATCATTTGCGACTAAACTACTGCTCCTATTTAATTGATTTTTGGTACAGAGCTTGAACATGGTACCTAGTATAGGCAGTTTAAAGGAAAGCCCCTCTGTCGTATCAACTTTGTATGTATGTATAATCTACATGTTAAGGAAGGAGTTGATGTTATTGAAAGTTCAGAATTCCTTTCCTGAGAAAGTATTGATAATGTTCCATAAAGTGGGTTTAATAAAGAAATAAAACGCATCATAAATACAAAGATTATTTTATTAGGTGTGATGATATCGAACAATAGCAGTTAATGTTATATTGTATGTCGAGGTGTCAACAACAAAATAAAACATTTGTGCTTTAAAAATAAATTAACAAAAGTAAATACAACAATACAGTAGGTTAAAAACAGTGAAAGAATTTGCATCTACACAAACGAAGCATTGACATAGGGCGAGAGGGTATACTTTGGTAAAACCTATGAGAGTACAAACATTTAGTTACTTAGAAAATTTCCATTACTACCACGACTACTTGTACATATGAACGATATCAGGTAGAAAATACGATGAAAGAAAAACCAACTGTTAAACATTGTAAAAATATAGTTACAAAATCTGATCCATGACTAGACATTATTTAAAACCGTAATACTTTTGATAGAAAGTTATATAAAAACGAATTAATAGATGCCTGAACACTTGACACCAGATTAATACATAGCACGCGTATTTCTTAGTATACAACTAATTTAAAATTAAGCATACAATATTGTCAACCGTTGCCAAATAATTACTCGCCCTATTTTATACTAACCATTGCATAGTCTTGAGTATTATTATGTATAATGTAGGTATATGATGAATGCGGTAACTAATACCCATACTTATATATTACTGTACGTTACGTATAGGTACAACTGTAATGCCAATTGCTCACAAAATGTCTAAACTTTGTTCTCGGCAGAATTCCTAAAAGTATTACTCCAAAGTTTGACTTTTGTAGATATAATTTTATATGTATTGATGTATATAAATCGGTTAGTATTTTAGAATTAGTAATCCAGCTTCGTTCTTTTAAAATATCACTTTTAAAAGACGAGCCCAAACAACTCACTCCTAAGTTATAAATAAATACTACACTAAACAATTTTACAGGTATATAAGTATTTTTATTATTTTTTTACAATTATACAACATCATAATTATCAGATAAACATACTCTTTGGGACGCTTAGAACAACTTTGGATAGATTACATTGACGTGATGCGGTTAGATATTCTAGTTCACAGATGACAGAAGCGAAAATATGGGTACACCGATAATAATACATTGATATTCTACTGTTAGTAAGTTAGGCTGTCGAGTTAATGCCGTCATATTGGTACACTTTGGTCAGCAAGTTCGAGTTCCACCGAAGGCCAACTCTTCTCATAGTTCAGCTTATTTTATATCCTTTGTACAAAATATTATAAAAAGTCATGGCGTAATTTTGGTATCATTTGGTAGACTCTAAGGTACATAATCGGTTATATTTAACATAGAGCGGAGCTTACACATACATGACCCCCACCTCTCATGTACTTATGTGACTATATTGGGTAATAAATACGTAGCAATCGAGAGCGCGGTATACGGACCTATTATTATAGAAGGTAGATTGAGGGATTTTTTGGGATAGCTTTAATGAACTAATATTATATTTTAGTGACAAAATTTTCGATTTGATTTTGTTACACTGAAATGTTTATGAGTATTCACTGGCTTTGTTGGGTGTCACGGATAAGTAAACAAATGGAGTGCTAGGTTTCCGAACTTGCACGGTACACGTTTTACTGGTGGCAAAACACTGTTTGCTCATGAACGCTACACATTAGCATTTCATTTGTTGACTACTCCGTGTAAGCGTCTGTCTATCCAATGCAGTATGGTCAGTGAATACGTGTGTGCGGTGGATTGTTATCGCGGGCGACGCGCGCACAGCGTGGCGCGTCCCAGGCGCCGCAGCAGCGACGACTCGCGCTATCAGATGCGCTCCACGTAGTTGCCTGCAGAGAAAGAAACAGATTATTTTATTACATACGAATGTAATCGTAGATGAAGGAAGTACAATGCTTGGTAGTGCGCCAAAGCGCATAACTCATAACTGGAGTTGCAAAATAGATGGTCATAATTTTTAATAAAATTGAAAACTCTTCCGTCTTTGGAAGGTGGAGTATATCTGCATTTCATTGCTAACCGACTGCACAATTGCACATAATACCAAGAGAAGTAAAAGGCAAATATATAGACCTACCTATATAAACAGTTTAGAGCATCGGATAGAGTGGAAAGGAGATTGCTTGATTGAGGAAAACCCAGGACTTAATTTATTACAGGATTATACGGAAGCGCTGTGCCTCGATGCTGGCAGCCCCAGCGCCATCTTGGCCGCGTGGGCCGATCGATGGGACACTTTGTTGATGGCGCACTGGATAGGCCTTCACGCGTTTATCTTTCTGTCAATTTTTACTTTTTTACTACTACTAGGCTAAGAACATTGTTACTAACAAACTTATGGACAAAGTCTGAAATAAATTACTTATTATTATTATATTAAGTTTTGAATGTAGCCGTCCGTCACATTAGGTGTTCCGAGATTCATTTAACAGCAACTTTCTGGTTAAAGACATTTAATTCTCATAAAGAAATTTACATTTCACTTACATGAGAACTATAAACATAAAATATAAAAACTAATCATTGTCCTTCGGCACTCGGACTCACAATAGATTAACCTGACGTATTTGAATACAATAATAACAACAGAAAACAAAACAAAATTAAAGTAACATTAGTATGTAAGAGTATTATAAATTATTTAGGTTCGTGGGTACTCCCAAAAGTCCAACACTGTGCCACTATGCGTAACTACCCTGCCTTGAGATAAAGAGTGCGGTCCCGCTGTCACCATGTAGATACATCACAGTAATACAACTTTTGTTTACAGCGGCTTTTTTTTTTTTTTTTTTTTTTTTTTTTTTTTTTTTCCTTTGTTAAATTATTTTTCAAATTGGCTTTATGTTAAGTTGCTAGCATTAATAGTTTATGGTTAGTAAATACTGATATTTTGAAGAACATATTTTTTTAGTTTGGTTTTAAAAATATTGATCGAAATCGCACCCTTTATCTCATCTGGTAATTTATTGTAAAGTTGCACTCCCTCGTAACTAAGTGATCTTTTACCTTGAGTGGTTCGCACTCGTTGAAGTACTATGTGATCTTTTCTACGACTGCTACGGTTATGCAATTGATGCGTTTTGGTGAACGAAATTTGTGTATGTATGGTTTTGTTAAGTATTTTTTGAATGAGTATGCAGGTGCAGTATGCATGAAGTTGTTTAATGTTCAAGAGTTTCGTGTCCTTGTATATTTTGATTGTAGGTGTTAGGTAATCATAATGAAAAAGCATTTTAATAATTTTGTTTTGTGCAATTTGTAGGTCTTTTAAGTTTGTTTTAGGTGCATTGCCCCAGATTTCGATTAGGTACAGTATGTGTGGCTTTATCAGAGAGTTGTATATTGTCTGGCGCACACTATATGGCAGACAGTGTACGATGTTCCGTAGTGAGCCCAATAAAGATGTCATTTTGGATCTGATGTAATCAATTTGAACCTTCCAATTTAGATGACAGTCTAGTCTTAACCCAAGGTATTTCTCGTGTTGTTTGAGTTCGAGTATTTGGTTTTCAATTGTAAGAGGTGGATGAGGTGGTATTTTCTTATTTTTGGCTTTAAATATGACGTAACTAGTCTTGGATGCATTGATTGTTAGAAGATTTTGTTGAAACCATATAAACAATGAGTTTAGGTCTTCTTGGGCTTGGTTTATCATGCCAGCTATAGAACTACCAAAATAAAAAAGGCAGGTATCGTCCGCATATAGCGAGATATGTCCGTGTTTTGGAACTTTGTGGATGGAGTTTATGTAACTTTGATGCTGTTTAACCCAACAAACCGGTGATCTCCGAAGACCTCGTCGGCGTTTTAGTTCCGGGGGTTGAACCCTAGATACTTAAGCGTAGCTAGAAGTGTCACGTACCTGGGAAGGTTCCGAAGCGTCCAGTGCGCTGACTGGAGCCGACATACCAGCCGTCATCGCACTTCTCTAGTACGTACACCGTGTCACCCTCATTCAATTCCAGTTCATCGGGGTTCTGTGGCCGATACTTGTACATCGCGCGGTATCTGAAGTGGGGAAAGTATATGAATCGTTATAAAAATATTTCTAAACAAAATAATGGTTATCTAAACGGTGAATGATTCATGATTTCTGCATATTTTAAATAGCCAAACATGATTAAATTTTCAAATGCGTATGAAATAGTTATGTTAGATGTTATCTTTTCACATTACTCGGTTATCCAAATATGTCGGTAATAAGCGATGCGTGAGAAACTTATTTATATTTATTTATATAAACATCGAAAGTAAATTGTTTTTAAAGCGTAATTAAACTTGTAAAGTCCATATTTAATTTCAGAACTGTTTTAATGTTCTTTTGAAATATTTTCATGTTTTTTTCACACAACGTTGGTTACTCATTAATACCAAAAAAAAACATGATGATACTAACGGTATAGCCTCCGCATTGGTATCCACGTACAAGGGCTCAGTATTGTTGAGGTCGACGCCCGCGCCCGTTGGCGGCCCGTAGCCGCGCTCCGACGGCGTCAGCGTCGCCTGCGCAGGCTTAGCCACGTAACCTGAGAGATGACGTCACACTTCAGAACGAGAGGAACAAAATGAAACAATATGGAGAAACCGTTATCCTGCGTAGGAAGGAATGTTAGTATTTCATAAATGGAAGTCCGTTATCCGGTGGATAACAAGAACGATAGTATGACAAAGCTATTAAATATAAAGATCTGGTTGCTAACTTGATGACGTAACTAGAGACGGACGTTAGCAGACACAATAAGAAGACAAGCAGTTATTATAATAAAGATAAGATTCAAGAATATTATGTCGTTTGGAGTTATAATGAGTTACGTTTGTGATGCATTAAGTTGGTTACTAATGAGGTGGACCGCAGAAATCAGAGTAACTATACATTTTAAGTAGGTCATGAAAGACACTCTTGTACCGGTTTCGCTACGTATCTTGAGATATACGCCACACACTGGAACAGGAACAATACGTTGATCCACTATTCTAGTCACAAGAACGTCACACGAGCACAAGAACGTAAGTAGTATAACTTACTTTTTTAGGGAAGAGGAAAAGACTCTGTGGTCTTTCAATAAATCTGACGCTGACATTACAAAACAGAGAAAAAAGGTTATTCCAAATAACGGAGAGAAAAAGAGGAATAAGGAAACATTGGCGGTGCGAGATTGCAGCTGTTAAATGATAACTCCTTTATTTGTTACATCTGTGTTTAAATCAATTAATTTAATTAACTAACCTGGAAGTGGCTGTGTAGCTGGCGGTGCATTCGACAGCGCAGGGCTATTCTGTTGAGGTGTATAGCTATGGGAGCCCATGCTTCGTTTAGCAGAGCCATTGAGGAGACCGTGAGCAGCTGGTGACGCCACTGGTTTGTCATTGTTTAGCATTGGATGAGGGTCTGGAAATGAGAAATGTTCATGATAATTAAAGAAACATGATACAGTGGATATAAGTATTCGAGTAGTATATAACCACTGACTAGAAATTTACTCAACTCCCACATAGTTTGAATATGGCTCGAATATACCTAAATGTGAAATATTTTGCCGCGGGAGGAGACTATTGAACAATATATCGCAGAATTGCTTAGCATAATGACTGCAAAAACAATTTAATACAGTTTTCTCAAAGATACAAAATTACCGAAGGATCCTCCCGATTACCCAATCAAAAGGGCTTTGTGCGATATTCCGGCCAATATTCGTAATTAATCATCAATATCAAGATGAGACAAAATTATGGAATGTTGCCGAACATTGCAAGGCAGTTAGTCAGCCTCATTAGTAAAACGTTTTGTTTATTGAGTTACGTAATTTGATAAATTAGCGCGAATATGATATTATGGTCTTGACAGCTCAGAATTTATAAGATGGGCTGTTATGTCGTAATCATGATGTTTCTCTTCGAAATTGGGCGTATCGGATGTATTAATTTGCATTTCCTGAGTTGGCTGTCAGTGGCACAAAGAAATATGTTTTGTTTTTGTTTTTGATTACACAATCATCATCTATTGTGTTAGCACGAGCTGTACGAGAATAATTTATGCCTGCTACACTAAATTATTGTTTTAAATAATACTAACGACCCGCCTCTGCTTTAGTTTATGTATAAAATACCTTCCGGAATAAAATCTGAAAAAAATTGTGAAAACCGCAACGAAATCGTTGTTAAGAGGAATAACGCGGTCACACAGACAGATAACGAAGAATTATTTTAATTTATAATGTCAGAAAGAGATATACAAGAAAACCCGGCTCAAGAATTTGTGATATGGTGCATTTAATGTAGGTATTGCGAAATTTTCTGAACCAAAAAAGCCCTTACCAGGTTTACTCGGACTGGGTTCCTGCAGGATAGTAACATAGCTATCAGGGAAGATCCCCGTCTTGGTGCCGTTCCTGCCCTCCCACCAGTTCTGGTCGATGCGCCTCGTCAGCACCACCACCTCTCCTTTCTTCAGAGGCAGTTCCAGGTTCGTTTGAGCTGTGAAGTCGAACTTCGCTCGAGCTCGACCCTCGACGACCACAGGCTTCTTGGGAACTTGTACTATATCGCCTTTTTGTATCTGAAATGAGGTTTTAGTTGACGTACCTATAACTTTCTATAAAATTGATTTGCATTTGTTTAAAGGTTAGTTTAGATCGAACTAACGAATGCACATTCTATCTCCACTCTACCGAACGGATAAATTATTTATCGTAGGTCTATTCGTAATAAGATGTCAAGAATATAAAGAAAATAATGCTCTTGTTCTGGCTCTATGTTTGTTTGGTTTAAGCCCAGTTTCAGAAGAGGCACATACAAACGGTTCCATGCGTAAGATATGTATAAACAGTCATCTCGATCAAATTCAACAATCAAATCAAACAAGTTAGGTTTCAATAATATCAAGGCGACATGTTTTTTTAACCGTACAAGAAACTTGATTTCTAGATTTAGAACTAATGCATATTCAGTCAACGTTACAGACGATGTAAACATCCTCTAACTTAATAAAAATAATAAGTAACTCCTTGAGTAAACCTATAAGAGTGGAAATGTTTTTAATGTAGACAAGGCAGATGTGAGTGGAAACGCCGAGAGAGAATGGCCTAGGACATATAAAGGAAATACAATGTGGCGATTAGGTTATCACATGAATTGAAACCTCGTATTCTACATAACGTATATTAAACGTACAAATTAAAATAATTAATAACAATTAACATTTTAGTCGTGGGGCCTTTTTTTCGTTTCAGTATTTACCTAACAACATTAAACTTAATTTGTGTTTACTTAGTAACAATAACATAAAGTTTGTGTTGAATTCTTGATACCATTGCCTCACACGTGTCTAGTGACTTATTATCAAGGATGGTTTATTTCATGACAATTTTTACGCTAATTATTTTATTTGTTTTTTTTTTTCTATTTTTAGTAAAATTTAAATTTTATTATTTTACCAGACTTTTAACAACTTGTAATGACCGCTGTATTATTTAATGTGATAACCTAATCGCCACTCTGTATAGAAAGGTGAGGTGCGTACTCGCAACCGGCGTGCGTGTATGACCTGCACCCTAATTGCGTAACACACGATCAATCGGAATCGGTTTCATTTTGACAGTTCAACAACATTCATTGCGTTATTTACGTGTTGAGCAGACAAATTTTTCGAACCTAAGAAGCAATGGATTAGCAATTTGCTTCAAAATTATTCAGATTCCGATTAATTGTGTGTTACGCAATTGGGGTGCTGATGGATAGGATATAGGATAGGAGTATGTAAAGATCGTAGCAGGTGGCGTTCTGTAGTTTCTGCCTACCCCATGGACGAATGTGTAAGTATAAGTATGTTTATAATTACCTCAACATAATTGTAAGGGAACAGTCCTATCCTGCCATGCAGCTCTCCCTCATACCAGTTGTTATCAATCTGCCTCCTCACATGGAGAATCTCTCCTTTCCTAAAGCTCAGTTCTCTTGGAGTCTGTCCGTTGAAAGTGTACAAGGCTTTAGCAATCACTTTCTCAGCCTCATCGTATCTGTTCAGAGGCAATATATTCTTCTGCGAAGGCGTGAAGTTGTCCTGATGTCGTCGATTCTGCATGTCTTGTAGCTCCTGTAATAGGTCAACTTTTATTAGTATTTTCATTGATTCTTTATTGAAATGAAGGCGTATGATACAAAGCTCAAGAATTTCTGTTCAATTTAGAATATTGTTAACAAGACACGTCCGTTCCACTTTCGTGACCCGCTCAGTGGAAGGGACAGTGAATTAAGAAATGAGTTAGGCCGAAAAATGTTATACAGCATGTGTATGTCTTTGGTAATTAACGAGTACAGAGTAAACCCAAACAGTAGAATCAGTTAGAACATTTCACACACTCTCTCAAAAGTCACCTTCATTGAGGCATCGAATGCTTCTATTTCTGCGGGTTGTATTTCGTTTTCCTGAAAAGGTTTAATATTTGAGAGAAACATATTACCTCCATTACATGGTGGAACTCACTATTTTCCGATGTTGAATACATTTCTAACTTTACATTGCCGTATTTTCTAGTTATTTTAAAAACAGTTGCCTAGACATGTCTGTATGTAGGTACATCTAATACTAACATCACTATAGAGTTACAATCATTTCACAGAACTTATTTACGTAATTACACACTCATTGAACGTAATCGCTTTGGAAAATCATTTGCACGCATATCATGATCGTCTCTCGCGCACGTTTCGCTCACACTGCCACTGGGGCGACCGGGCCAACCGTGCCATGCTCATAACAATACGAGAATACTTCTATATAACAAAAACATTAACATCTGAATTTCTTTTGTAAAAACAAGCCTTATTAAAAGTCATTAAGGTCGAAATTTTAATAAGCGCGTTGGAGTCAAAAATACTTGTGGTCAATTGGTCAACGGATTTTTCGTCGGTATGCGGAGACAAGGTCGTTTGGATTTTTTGATTATTTAATGAAACTGGTCGATATTACCATAATAGCAGATATGAATGGTAAACGCTCTACTAGAAAAAAACTTAGTCATTAGGTTAAGTAAGCTAATTAATCGCTTTAAAATAGCTTTGATATAAAATATTTTACGAGATGTTTCTTTCTCAGTCAATATAATTAAACTTATCGGATATTTATAGTAAAAGCGGCATTACTTGAATGTTAATAAAAACTTGAATGGTCACTATTACGTAAAGGCAAAGTAAAGATTTCTCTCCAAGGGCTCGATCACTGGCTCGTCGATTATAATTTGCGGATATTCTCACCGCAAGTACTTTGAGTGAAATCAGTGAAATGTTTCTATCTGTGCGAGTCAAGTAGGTCGTATGCAAACGCTGCGCGTGCGCATCCGGAGTAGCGGTGTCGTTTGTTCGGGATGCGTAAAAGTCTAAAAGTGCATTTGGTCATCATGCTTACTACACACTTCACCTACTAATTACGCGTGGGTTACGGGCAAGAGATTTCAATCAGGAAAACAGTTATGGTGTCAAATTGGTAACTGCCTGAATGACTCGGAAGCTGAGCTAGATTTAAAAAATTGTCACAATATTGGACAAAATAAAAAGTAAATTAGTATTTTTTTTAATATACCTGTTAATTTTATTTAAATTTTATATTAAACATCATCATCATCATTATGATCATCATCATCATCATCATCATGAATCATCATGGTCATTTATTGAATACTCTACCTACGTAATTCGCATTTTTGCGCAAATCTACAGAATGTACGATTCTAAGCAAATTGTACTAGGAGGGAAGACACACAAGGATACAAAAGATAATATATGTCAATACTATTCATGTAAGTAAATCAATACGGTATCTTGTGGAAACTCGGATGGAAATAAACAAAGAAACCACAATGCCATCTGCGTGTATTGATTGTTACAAGGAGAAGTATGTTTTTTGTAGAAATCTCGAGCTATATTTGTGTATGTGGATATGTTTATTCAATTAGTAGCATTTTTTTGTTGTCTATAGAGAAGATAACTAGATACACACTTCATTAGATAGAAAGGAACATGTTTATTTTGGATCAGCACAGATTTCCGATTACAAAAGAAAAACTTTACATACAGCTACAGTTGACAAAATAGCTCCTGGAAAATTCATTCAAGGTCAGAAATGAGATTTCATTTCAGCGTATGCTGAAACAGTACATAAATGAATACATGAATTGTTTATTATCAAATTTAATCTATAAGAAAAGATGAATGAATAATTCTAGACCGATGAAGCAGAATGATAATAACTAATAAAAAGTTGGGTAAGTTCAAGATTTTTGTTGTTTATTTTGTTATGATGATTTTACTGCTTGACTAAATTTTTCGTTCAAAGACACGATTTCTAAATATTTCCTAATTTTCCATTTCATCAAAAGACACTAAACTTGTCAAAAGTTTCCCAATTTCCTGTAAGACATTATTTTGTGATTTACCAATAAATAATTAATGTCCGATCGTTTCCTGCTAGGTAGTATGTAAGGGAACAAACCGCTCACCTAAATTACTTTAAAGAACTTGTCGGTAATGGTATGGATATTGCGTTAGAGGAAACATTAGATACGAGTTGGTACTTGTGGTAATATAATGACATAAATATAGTTTATCTACGAGTGTGCAATCAAAGTAATCAATAAATTGCGCAGTATGCACATATTCACCGTATTTCTAAGGCTAAGAACCAACACTAACCTTGATAAAGTCACTTTTTGTGTGTCTGTCACAGAGGTTTCATAACAATTCGAATGAAACATGACTTTTACTATGGGACTAAACCTAAAGCGCGAAAAAAAAAACAGCTGTTCCCTACATTCATGTTCGTCTAGCTCGTCAAAATGTAGGGAACACCAGATTTTTGTTTCGCGATTTCGGGTTTGGTCCCATAGTAAAAGTTGTTCATAATGATGAGTACAATGACCCTCTAGAATTATGGGATATAAAAGAAACTCGTTGTATATTACTTAATATGGCTGATGTTTCAATCATCTGATAACTTTATTCGAGGATTAGGAGAATTTTGAAATTTTAACAGTTATTTCATACAAAAACTATCAAACGTCAATTTTATTCCTCGAATAAAAGTTATCTGGCGATGGAAAATCAGCCCTTACAAAATCTGCATTACCAATAATAAATTTACGTACTGACAAAGTCTTTACAGATAATATTATGAAGATGAAGTATGCATAAACAGACTATTAGCGAATGTTCGCAAGCCTCAAGTTCAATAAATTTGCGGATATCATGATATCGATCAAACTGCAGTCGCGTGCCGGCGCCTAATTTAACAAGATTAATCGTTAATCGCAATCGCAACATTGACTGACGCGATAATCGTATTCCGATAAACCTTTTACGTTTTTGCGCGTATCGACGTTCGGTTTAAAATCGATTGTCAAGATCGCATGTAATACGATGAGAAATTGTTCTGATGGAAACCTATTGAAAGTCATGATTTTTCTTTGTTGCAATTATTTATGACCTACTTTACTATTATAGTCTTTTGTATTGAGATTTAGTGTGGAGAATTTGAATAGTTTTATTAGATTGCTACAACGACAATACAATAGGTCTGGAATAAGTTTTCTAGATTTCAGAATCTGCAATTAGAATCTGAAAAGAATCAGAATCACAGTATTAGGTATAATAGTATGCACTTCCTATTATATTGTGATATCTTCTAATTTATCTTAATACTCCCATTGAATTATTATTATTGTCTTATTGATACTTGCACTGACACAGTTAAAAAAGACATCTTATTAGATGGTTTAAGTACTTCATTCCCGGAAAGTTACTTTTCATCACAGAAATTTAAACTGTAAACACGAGCTAAGCTTTTCGAACAAAAGATTAATAATACCTACCTACATAGTACATACATAAGTCAAAGTACAACGGCAGAAAAACGATCTCACAAACGAACCGCAAATGGACTTAAAAGTAAAAATGCCATAGTTTTTTATCGTAACTGATACAGATCAGCTGTATCTACTTATGATTGATCGATAAGTTACAGACAGAGGTATCTATGAACGTATTTATGTTATAAATTGATTCAGGAAATATAAACTCCGAATGGTATTTATGTGAAGGTAGGTATTTAAATCTGTGTCAAACAAATAACTTTGAAAGGTTAGCTGAGTTGGTATCCAACGCCCCGCGTTATTTGTAAAAATACTCCCTTTGGATAGTAACATCACTCCAATTTCTACGCTCAAGGAACGTATTGACAATTCTCTTGGTGTTGCAGGAGTGGAACGGTTTCCCTTTCCATCGTCTACGACAATCGGTCATTTTGTATGTATGTAGATGTCGCTATCAATAAGTTTATCATCTCATCATCTGCCTAGCCTTTTCCTAATCTATGTTAGGGTCGGCTTCCAGTCTAACCAGATGCAGCTGAGTGCCATTATTTTACATGGAATGACTATCAATGAATTACTATCTATTATTACATGAATTTTCCCTCCATCTACCCCAAAGGCTTTGACGCAGAGCAAAATAACAATTTTACAACTTTTAAAGTCAGTCAGCCAGTGTGGACTGGCAGCGTAAGGCAGAGAACCGGGTGTTGTGAGTCGCCTTGAGAGATGCCTTTGTCCGTCCAGCTGTATACTCCGATAGATTATTGTATCTCAGTGTTACATACCTGTAGGTATTTGTTCCTCTTCTGTTCCCTGTAGAGCCTCTTCATGTGCTCCGCCTGCTGCCGCGCCAGCTCCCTCTCGGGCACCAGCGGCAGCGGGTCGTGGCGCACCGGGCATCGGTAGTGGATGTTCACGTCACTCTCCACGTAACGGCGGGGGGATTCTATGGAGGAAATGCAAGATTTAGTGACATACAGACTTTTCTGTACACTTTGAAATAAGTTGCGGTACGAATCCGTACATCGAAGAATACTTTCACATTGAGATTTTCAATTATGCTTGAGAAATAAAATTTTGGCTTCAATTTTTTTTTTAAATAACTGCGTGTACCTTAGTTTCTAGCTATATGTCTTGATGCTAGAACATACATTATGATAGAATTACTGAAATAAGGCTGAAGGGGAACTATCAGTAAGAGTGGCTTTCATTTTGACAATTCAACAACATTCATTGCAACATTTACGTTGTTGAGCAGATAATTTTTTCGAACATATGATGCAATGAATTAGCAATATCCTTCAAAATGATCCAGATTGTGATCGATAGTGTGCAATTCATCAATCTCTGTTACAATCGAATTAATAAATCATAAATATTTATCATGCAACAGGAAGGCAGTAATAATTTAAAAACTAAACAGTAATAAAAGTCGCGTTGCATTTGAGCTATTCCCGGACATTTTCTATACACGTAACATTCTAATGTAATTATATGCTTTCCACCTTTCACGTAATAAGCTGATTGCAAATACTGCTTTTGAAAACGCTAACACGCATCGTAGATGCCAATAAGTGGCCTTCGTGGAAAGGGCTTGGTTGTGAAATGACTGCATTTTCTATTTGATGGGCCTACACTTTAGTTGTTTGTAAAAGGAAAAGTTCTGCTTGTACTTAGTTCGGAAAATTTTCTTTTTAAACGTAAATAATTCATTTGATCTTTAGGATAAATAATATGTTTATATATATAATTCTTCTGTACGTGTGTATGTCGCTGAACGGCTGGACCGATTTTGATGACTTTTTTGTGTGTGTGAGTTCTAGGACACAGGACCACGTCTGTCCAGTCAGCTAGCTTAGTTAGAAATATAGAGAGTACCTACAAAAATAAAGCTAAAGAAGCAATCGAAATCTTGCAACTTAAATGTAGAGAACCTACTTAGAAATTGAGCATTACTGTTCATCCAATTTCATTCAGAAAGTATTAAAATTACGTAACAACCATCTTTCTCGAACTAAATTTAAAACTCGCGATTTTCGCAAAGAACACAATACAAACAACTAAGTCAACCCGCCAGGCGTGGCAAACCTTTTGTATAAAAAAAAGTAATCTTTTCCACCGAAAGTGAAAGTGTTCCGACGCCATGTTATGGCGGCCATCGATGTTATGCGCCGTGATTGGCGATTTTCTTTAAGTGGTTATTATGCGATGACACGTAAGAACCGGTTCCGAGCATTTTGTAATATTATATCGACGGAAGTAAGAGGCAGTGTGTCGTGTTAGAGGGAGCTCTGTCTAATCTATAATTTATTTTTGGTTATTTATTACGTAAACAATTAAAATACTGTTATAGCATGGGCCATGGCACAAAGAATAGTTTAACTTATAGAATTTTAGAAATGAGCATAATCAATAAATATCCTTTGGAGATAGACAGATTAATATTGACATTTTGATTTTTTTGTATAAGGTTGTTTTACGTCCACTTGACGCACGCGTATACGTCAAAAATGGCGCTAACTACCTCAAACCAAAAAAAGGCGTAGTTCCAAATTACAATTACAAAATTATGGCGTTCACTTACATCAAATAATTACGATTACGCACTCATTATTATTTGACGTACGTACATTACGTTAACCAACCGTTTGAAACAACTGGCCCTGTGTACAGAGATAGTCTGATAAGTGGTCTAACAATAAAAAAAATCGACACCTCCCAGATTTTGAATTGAATCATTGATTCATGCAAGTTGATTAGATTTTAAATCAACCCCAACCGCTGTTTGAAAAGTATAGGAGGGGAAATTAATATACTGTTATAGTTTTATTTTTTAAATAAAAACATTAGTACGAGTATTATCGCGATAGCGTCCGATTTTATTTTGTCAAAGGTGACCGCAAAATTTATTGACACTGATTTTTATCAACATAATATATCAGTAGATCATAATGTTATTAGCAATAAAAACCAGATGTTTTGACCTATTAACGGAATATCACATTTTTACAACCAAAAACACGTATTTTTATGTTTTATTGCTGTTATGAGATTATGCTTATAAGGTATTTAACGTTCAACCGGAGGAAATTCCGGTCAGACCGGACGTGTTTTTATATTAAATGAGTATAAAAGCATAAAATTAGGATTGTTTGGGTTGAACCGGACGTCTGGCATACAGGCAGACATCCAAAATAGGTACTCGAACATTTTTTTTTTAATGAATGATGCCGCTTTTAAAACTATCCTTGAAGGAAAGTGTAGTGTGTGTGTGTGTAGTGTGTGTAGTGTGTGTGGGGGTATGAACCCAAAAGCTTAATTTAGCTTATTTTTAATATATTTATATATTATTATATGAAAATGTATTAAAGATGGTTTAAATAATAATTAAATATTAATTATTATATTAAAAATTTAATTTATTATTATATATAAAATAAGTTTTTATATATACCTATATTTTTTAATTTAATGTTGTTTTTTTATTAATTATGTTGTATTTAACTTTTAGAACAATAAATATATTTATATTTTATTTATTTTTTGCGAAAAGTGATTTCATCATTCTAATCTAAATTTTAGACGCTACAGCCAATAGAAAACAAAACATGTATTTTTTTTTATACCCTACTGATATTATTGATAATTTTCATTCAAATGTTGTCCCTGTCATAAACAGCAATTTCACGTCACATACGCACATATTCATCGGCATAATGCCTTCGCAAAATGCTGATCTGCCATCAAATATGTCGAATTGGTCGCTCGGCAGAATAACTTAACAATTGTCGTCGACTTTCTACTACTACAGATAATCATGCTTGGCACGTACTTACGACACGCCCAGAGTACCAACGATAAGATTACAATGCACAAATATGTATCTGTTGGATTCCGTACCTTATGCCATGAGGGAAAACTGAATTCCTAAAGCTATGCTCGCGGAGTAAAAGCAAAATGTCGTTTGCTGTTTCGACTGAGGAATTTCATTTGCACAACATTACAAGTACTTTTTAGCGTTTTTAGTACAGGTTTGAGAATCAGGTGTATTGGTGTCGCTAAGATTGGTAGCGTTGCAAATCATTTGCCTATGTATCAGACCTAGATCAACCTAAGCTGGCTCAAGTCTTGCAAAGCAGTAGCTTTTAGTAATTATATTACTGGCTAATTAAGGATTAGAAACATTCGAAGTTGATAGCAAACTTGAAGTAATAATTGGAGAGGCAACAGAAGAAGTAGTTCGTAATAATGTAAGCTTAACTATACATGAAATTGGATGGTATGTTAGAAACAAATTGTTCTTTGAATGATATCAACAATTTTTGTGATTATACTAGGAGACGAACATCTGTTTTGTGAAAAGACGACGAATGTAGAAGAAATAGTACAGTATTATATTTGTATTTATACAAATATATTTCTGAAATAATAACATTTCTAGGAGCTCCTATGCCATAAGAACGTGTACATAATGAATATGATTACCTACTCCTATCCATTAGGATCCAAGAGAGAATAGTATCCAATAGTATCCTGAAGAAACCGTGAATCTATCATAGCAGTGATAGTAGTGTGAAGAGTGCACTCAAATAAAAAAAAAAAAACAAAAGAAACAATGCGAAACAAAACAATGAAAGTTTACAGAATCAACAACATGAAAGATCTAGTTGTATTAACATATTTACAAACAAACAGATAAACAATGATTAGCCGAATTCGCTGACTGTACAAGTGTATGAATTAACGTTCCATAGAAAAACAACAGCTCGTAGTAAAAAATGAAGAATTGAATTGTAGTAATTGAGATTATTGTCATTCCGTTATTGGGTAGTTATTTTCAAATTCCGCATAATTGCACATACTTGATTGACGGTATTTTGCTTCTTTAATAGCAATATAATTACAAAATTTTCGTAAAGTACACTTGACATTTTTGATTGTAGGATATTATCATGATGACTTGGCTGTATTTTTTTGTGTAGTCTAAACTTTGGATGCATATTTATCAAACTGAAAACTGTTAATGTTATTGTTGGCATCTAGAATAAATACATAAGTCACGTACAGACATATCTAAGAGCGAATTCCATATCAATTTTCTCTGAAGTCTTAATGAGCTGATTGAGAAATTTTATCTCTAAGATAGAATTTCTCACATACCAGTAAGTCGCTTCGAAGTTCGTTAAGTTGTATTAGAGCCAAGTACTCATATATCTACGCGACATTTTGCAATGAGTTTCGCTTTTATTTACCGTTTCAAGTTTCAATTAGGCAAGTATCTTGATACAGGTCGACCTCTCCGAATATTTCATAATTCGTCATTCAAGCAGAACTTCGACGAAATGTCTTTGATCTCAAATCTAAATATAAGCAATCCCGCTGGATTAATGTTGCGCAGGTGTCATTGAAAATTGCGCAAATCCCGGAAAATTAAGGTATTATTTTATACGTTCTTTGATTTTCTAAATGTCAGGTGAACTAACATTATAATATTGATTGGAAGTTTGTTATTAAGATCAATATCTAATTAATCATCGGACGTCAGATGACACATACATGTTTACCTTTAATTAAACTTAATCACCTCGTTATCACGTATGGAAGGGTAAAATGACACTGATCAAATGCATATGAGATCAAGGAAGTAAACACTAATAATTACGCAAATAGCTTAGAACGAACACGAATTAACACACTTAATAAACATAACAATAAATAAAACATTTATTATTCGATTAGTTTAATAGGAACACTGATGGCGGACATAAAAATATTTATTAAAGGTAATGATGATGAACAAACCATGAGTGGTCATTTTCTTGATTTGTTTGAGTATGCCCATAGTACTCTTGGAGACACACGATCGAACACAGTACACAATTAATTCACAACACAGCACGCACTCCCAGCACGGGGACGACGTCTGTCACCGACTGTCGGTGGCGATAGATCAGATGCACTTTCGACTCGAATCGACGCCTTAACCTCATCTCCCGCCAAACCCGCTGACTTGTACTTTCGCTTTGCACGCACGCGTTGTCAACATAGACATTATTTAACAACTTTGGTAGCTGACGCTAGAGCAGCGGGTTATCTCATTTCTGGTTGCATTTGTTTTGGTGTTACACTTAAAACATACGTATCTGGTTTCCGTAGTTGCTTGCAGTTTTCATAATGCTCTCAATAAATCAATTTTAAACAGATTGATTAAATCTGATGCCAGGATATTGAAATTTGGATGCGTATGCTAATTAACCATATCATTACTTTTTTCTATCTAACTCTTGCGATGGAGATTAGGGAGTAATTATTATAATCCACAGTGAAATGCATTATAGATATTCATCTTTCTTTACTCTACTTATTTTTTACAATAGCGTACAAATGTTAGATTGTTATCAAAACTGTATTAATGACTTGAAGAATATTTTTATGTTGTATCGCAAGCTAAAACTTAAGGTCAAATATTTTTTATTATGAATAAGGTCGGTCAGTTTTAAATATCACATTAAAAATCACTTGACCAAGTTAACGATGTCAAGAATTCACGTTGCTCAACGATGAGACTATGGTATAGATAACGTTATCTCTTTAAGTAAATATGCACTTGTTATGAAGACAAAAAGGTTATATTGATAATTATTTAGAGACTCGTTAATGAAGAAATGGATGAAAATAACGACATATAGTAATGATTTGATTCTATGTCAGACAGAAACAGAACAACAGTTTCCGCTTCTAATATCAAATAGGTAGAATGTACTCGATATAGTAACCTCGAAAACACAATGGCATTATTTATAACTGTAGAGACGCCTATAGAAAAATGAAATACAAAAAAAAAAACTACAAATTGTGAATGAGTCTGTGTACTCACTATATGGCAATGGAGCATATACATCCGGATATATATCTGTCCTGTTTCCCCAATCACCAAATTCATGTAGCGTGTGACGATAATCTTCTTTTTTCAAACTCGTTGGTTTTTGCCGGTATTTTACTTGCTCTCCTATGTTAATTTCTATATCAGGTTCTATTATATTAGTTAAATTGTGCATTGAAGCAGAATTGTATTCTGGCTGATATTTTGGTTCATTTTGAATGTCAGTAGATTCTGAAACTATTTCAGATATTGTCATACTTTGTGTGTCTGCGTTATCTGAAACTGTATCATTATCAGAGTCATTGTACGATTTAACCTGCAACTGCATAGACTTGTCGTCATCTGTTAGCTGCGTGACACTTGTTGCACCGTACGTAATAGTTGCTGTAGGTTTTTTTGTTACTGATTTATCTTCAACAGATTCATTGCTTTTTAAACTGTCGGAATCATATTTAGTACGAGATTTGTTAGGGCTGGTTTCTTTTGAGTAATAGGCGCTGTCACTTTCATACTCTTCAGTTTCATCATAGAGTAAATTTTTTTTCATATATTTGTTTAAAGCAAGACGTGATCTAGATAACGATCCTGACCCCGGAACGTCGCTGAAAAATCCATCATCTTCGTAGTTTACATCTTCACGGCTTGGTGTATTGCTGTTGTGATTTTTTCCAGCGTCACTTGCAATATGTACGCTCATTTTGGCGGTACACAATTTACTAATTATTTTATCATATTAGCACTGCACACACCTAGATGGTTCACGTTAAACTGAAGCCGCGATAACACAGATAAAAGTTTTATATCAGTGAGTAATACTCGATAACACTTGTCGATACTGTTCGATATACCCCGAGCTGACAGTTCCGTCAAAACAATTTTATTTAATAATTTCTCAAACACCAAGCATACCGCGTGTGATCAAGCGGCTAGCCGAACTATTTACAATTGAAAAAACTCAACCGACAGGTTTTGGAAGTCCAATCCAATTGAATGACGTAAACCGCGAGGCTGACTGATAATCGCACGATATGAATGATATTTTTAAACTCGTTAAGGCACAGATATTTTAAATTATTTGGTAATAACATAATCACTTCCAAATATAAATTGACTAATATTTTGCTCGCGTCAGACTACGTGTGTTGACGGCGATGGTCAGGGGAATAAGTTAAGGCACCGATTGTTGTGAACAAAGGCTATTGTTTCTTTTTTTATTCGCACATAATCTTAGGAATATAAGCGTGTTGGCTCTCATGATGCTTACACTGAATGATTTTCGGAAGTGAACTGCGCAGAAGTGTTACCTAATGTACCAAAGTAGGTTAGATCATTTTTAATTTGTTTTTGTGAGATGAACGTCTCGCGGTAGTGTTATTTACGAATAACTTCACAAATAGTTACGGTGTGTGAGTAAAGAGTATGTACTTGCCTGTGTCTGAGTAGCTCCCGTGCGAGGCTCTGCGTGGAGGCTCCGGTGCCGAGTCGCTCTCTAATAGTGTAATAAAACATGGTAAGGGACCAAACAGAAAAACATGGTAAAATGAAAATTGTATGCAATAAAAGATACATTGATATTCGTTATGATATATGTGTGTTAACAATGAAAGCTCAGACGAAATATATTTACAATTTACATAATATAGCTAATTACGAGTATGTAAATTTCCTGATAAAGTACAATAAAATTTGCAAAAATAATTCAAGTGACATTGTTACATTTATTGCAGGACTGCAAACCATCCTTGTTTGCGTTCAGTAATCACGCAAAGTAAACACGCATAGCAGAAACGCGATACAGCGGAACCCATAACGATGATCAATAAATCTTATACGAGGGATGCAAACTTCTACAAAATTCAAATTTACTCCAAAATTAAACACGACTTAGCGTTTGCTAAATTGAGTTGTAAGAAAACTTTAGAAATTAAAGAAATTAACCTTGGAATGTGACGGTATGTCGTGATGGCGTGACGTAGGGCGAGAGCCGATAGGGCCATGAAGCGGGCGGTGGTCGTGGTGGAGCGCGCGGCGGTTCATATCGGCTCGCTGGCCGATGCGCCGCGGGATTAAATTCTTGCTTCGCAAACGTGTCGCTTTTCAGGATAGAGCTCAATTTTATGGATTCTTTTGGTACTGTACGTTTTATTTCCTTTTTGACAGGCGATGTTCGTCCGCGAACCAAAACACTGGGATCCTCTAAAGATCTGTTGTTATCACTACGTTTTGGGTAGCGATGTGCTATCCACGAGCCTGCTAAGTACGGGGCCATGTCATGTAACTCACTTACGTCAGGAGCAGAAGCGTATATCTGTCCAAGTAATGACATTGTTTCGAATCTGCGCCGAATACGCTCCACCTCTCCTTGACGACATTCTAACGCTTCTTCGGCAGACCTAGATCGAGGAGTCGTGCGCCTACGGAGAGCCGCTAATTTGGATATAATGTCAATATGGGGCATATAACGATTAGTCGTTCGTAAGGGTACTCTCGCCACGGGAAGTACTACTCTACATTTATCTCGACGTGACGACAGCTTCTCAAAAGATGACCAGCTGCTTAGAAATGCGTTTCGTGCAAGTTCTGGATCGCTGCGATATCGCCGCAGCACGGCGCCGGCCGCCGTGGGCGAGTCGAAGCGCCGGGCGAGGCGGCGCACTTCGCCCGCTCGCGCCAGGTTGAGGTACGCGCGCCAATACCTCTCCGGGTCGGGTGACGGGCTCCGACTGCGCCAGATTGTCTCGTCGCTTGAACAACGTAGCGTGTCGGGCGTTCGTCTATCGGCAATGTATAAGTCTGAATGAGGCGAAGCTGACCTAGAATGTAGATCGGGTTTCAAAGGAAGCGAGAGAAACTTATTTCTTTCACTTTCCCCAAACAATTCCTTAAAATTTGTGCAAGATTGAGATTGCACTATTTTTTGCGGCTCATTTGTCTTTATTTCATTTACAGATGATGCGACTTCCTTGATAGCTACTGCTGTATTTGAACTGCTCTGTTCTTGATTTTCTTTTTCATCTGAGCTTTCTCTGGCGTGGTAAACCGTTTTCATTTGTTCCGCTGAATTTTTTACAGATTCAAAATATTGAACTTTTTTTAGTATTTCCTTACTAGGACCTCTGTATATAGCAGTTTTGTTGGATATATCTGAACTAGCAGTCTCGGTTTCACTAGCCGAAGATTGACCAGGCGTTTCAGTCTTTTCATTGGTATACACAACGTGTCTCTTTTGATCATTTTCAATACTATTAACATTTGCTTGCCTGACACTGTCCTCTGAAGTTTTCTGAACAACTACATCTTTACGTTCAGTCATAAGTTGATCTTTGATTTCAGTATTTTCTATTTCTTCTTTTAAAGATAATGGGGCCTGTGTCTGATTATCGAATTTACTTATTCTATTTAGGATTTCCTTACTTAATGTTTGGGAAATCTTCCGTTTTTCGTTTTCACTGAGAGTCATTTGTATTTTGTTAACATTATTTTTTAGTTCTTTAACAGACGTAATTGGGCAAGAAATCGCGGCTATAGAGTCAGACTTGATTAATTTAGCTGGCTTTTCCCTTTCTTGGTTATATGCTGAAGTAATTAGTGAATTACATCTCACATGTAACGACGTGTTAGCATCCATTTTATCATTTTTTACATCAATAGTATATTTCATTTCTGGTTCTTTATTAGATTTTGATTCCAGTTCTTTGCTGTAAATAGCATTCAGCTGGTTTTTGAGAGCATTTACTTGCTCCATAGATAAACTACTCCATAAGCGACTACCAAGACCAATCTTTTTACGAAGATCATTTAAAGAAGTCTCTTGTTGTAATGTTACCGTAGGTTTTACGGTTACCCGCTGTTCTAGTCTATCATTGTCATTCTTCTTATTAATATAGAAAGCAGTTTCTGCTACACTTGTACCGCGCCATAAAGGTTTATAACTATCTCTGGATTGTGGTTGATCTAATTCCATTGAGTCATATTGGGGTACTTGCTGAAAATGATCTTTGAGATCTTCTACAGATCTTTCTTTGATTCGTAGCCCTCTGTCTGTATCGTAATTCCAACGGAAATCTTTTAGATCACGAGGATAAAACAAAACATCTTTTTCAGTTTGAGCTAATTTCAACTTACGATACAGATGGTTTAATTCCTCCTCAGCTCTTTCTATTGCTCTTATTTTCTTCCAACGATCAAAGTCAATTATTTCTTCATCTTTTCTTCTATGGCGTAAATCACTAGTTGAAGTAGCTTTTTCCAATTCAGCTACTCTTTCTAAATATGTGTAATATCTGTTTAATTCCCTAAACCGTTCTGACCTCATTTTTGTGTTTTGCATGTCGCGAACGTATTCGTCATAATCTGGGTCAGCAGTATGCAAATTAGAGTCACTTTTTGTTTTCATTGGAAATGTATCTAAGAGTATTTTCCTCTCAGCATCGCCAGCACTACGTGTGCGAAACACACTCTTTGGTATAGTGTCTGCATACTGCTTACTGTGTTGTAAACGAGCGCTATGTATGCGACGATAAGATGGTGACCGTATGGAAACAGGTGAAGTGGAATGACTTCGGCTGACACTGGTCATTGTGCTTTTTCTTGGCACTTTCGGGGATACTGGTCTCGAAGTTTGAGAAAAAAATATTGTTGATGGATATTTCTCATTATCAGATTTCGAATCCATAACTTCTAAACGAGGCGAACGTCTAGTAATAATTGGTGAAACTGGACGGACAGTCTCAGTAAATACAATTTTGGATGGGGATAATGATTTACGCTGTAATTGTTGAGGAGATGCGTCACGTTTATGAATAACTTTAGGAGAAATGGGCCTGCTTGTCTGAGTGAAAACTAATCTTGAGGGTGATATTGGGCTCCGGTTCGGTGTTTCTTTCGGTTTCTCTTTTTTGTAAAATACTACTGTGGGTGACTTCGGACGAGACGTTTGTGAAAAATACATTTTATTGCAAGGTGGCTCACTTCTACTTCTGACCGTCGCCAAGGATGAAGTAGATCCAAAGTCATCACACTTAGATAAGCTGTCAAATTTACGAATTTCATCATGTATTCTGCCCGGCCAAGATACTGATCTAGGACTGCGCTCTCGTGAAGGACTAGGATATCTATCCCACATTTTAAATCGAGATAAAGAAACTGGTTTTCTGTGTATTAAATAAGTATTTAAGGATTTTGGTGAAGTATTATCCTGAGGAAGAGATTGGAACATTCTTGCTTTTTGAAGCACGGTTGTATTATGTTCTAACATCGGGTATACCAGGGTTGGAGTAGAGGCTCTTCCAAGAAACAGATGTTGGAAAAAGGTATCGGACACAATAGCATCATGCGATTTTTTTATCTCTTTAGAGCTGATTCGTCTGGCACCCAAGTTTTCAAAAGATCCAAAATTAGATGTTTCATTTGAGGTGTCTCCAAATTGACTGCCAGATTCAGATTCTTCATTTGGTTTCCCACTAGACTTCTTGCTACTTTTAGTTTTTGGTATTTTCTTTACATTTTTAGCATTGTCTTTAGCTTTTTTACTGCACGATTCATGACAGGGCACACTTCGAGGTCTAATGACAACGCTCTCTAATGATTTTTTCTTTTTTAAGTTTGTGACTACTGCTGTTTTTACTTGATTCGGTTTCTTTAATCCAGATGATATATTTGATGAAGATTTGGAAATACTTGATGCCAATTGAAGTGAGCTTGGTTTTGATACTTTCTGTTCGTTTTTACCAGATAAACAAGGATTAGATTTCGTGTGTTGTTTTGATACCTTGAGTTTTTGTACTCTTTCAGCAGTTCTGATCATATCTCTACTCTTGTGAGTACTTGTTGGTGAAAGAGACTTTGTACTCGACGTTGCGCTAGGTCTCACAATAATAGGTTTATTTGTATTGTCTTTAGATAGAGATTTAGCCCTTACTTTTGCTACATCAATACGTTCATTTCTTTTTTCTGCACTCCATAATTTATCTAAAGACGTAACTTTGTCAAGAATATTCGTAATTGGTGTTTTTCTGCCAGCTCCTCCTTCAATAACCACAGAAGAGTGTGGTTCACCATACTTGCTGTGCACGGAGTTGGAATATTCTGTAGGCAACAACATCCTACGTGAAGAGCCAAAACTACTTGTACCTCCTGTTCTAGACTCACTGCCCATAGTTTTCATTGAGGATTTTAAATGAGTAGTTGAATTATATTTTCTATTAACAGCTGGAGGTGCTGATGTAGACATAATTCTCGATTTTGGCAATTTCTGGTCAACCATTACACATTTCTTATCAGTTGCAGAGCTCGTTTTGTTTATTATTTGAGTATTCTGTCGAGAAAGTTTGTGATTTATTTTATCTTTCAGGAAATCCACATTGGATTGAGAATACGATGTTGTTGTTCTTTTTGGTGATGTTGATACAGGTCGTGTTGAAGTCACTAACTTAAGAGTCCGACTGTTTTTAGATGAAATCCTTCGAGGAGGAGCCGGTGGATAGTCAGATATTTTACTAGGCACATCAATGCTCAGGAAAGATGGAGCAACTCTTTTGAATCTAACTTGCTCTCCTGTTTCTATGCTGGTTATTGGGTAGCAGATGACTTCGTGAACCTTAGGCGTTTTCTTATGAACTCTTATCTTCGTCAGTGTCGAAGAAATCGGAATGTATTCGATTTCCGATTCGTCTGTGAAATGTAACCACTTTTCAGTGATGATATTCTTACGTTTGCACTCGTTAGATGTGATAAAAACGTGATTCCGTGCTCCTGTTCTAATTGTGACTCTCGTAAGCGATTGTTTGAGTTTACTAACCGTGATACTACGTTTGTGCCGCAAGTAAAACTTGTAACGTGTTCAAAACTATTTACTGTGCTAGTTTAATTTTGGAGTCAATTTGTGCTCATGCAAGTTGTTTACCTGGTAATACAGCAGCCTGAAGACCCAGCACCTTATTATATAGAGTAGATGAAAGCATGCAAAGGCTAAAATCTCGACTTACCTCTCGTGTATAACAGTATAGACTAGTATGTGCGCTATTGAAAAGCATCATTGTCATTAATGGCGGCCTTGAGTTGGTACATCCGACTGTTTGCATGTGTGTTTGCTACCATGTGTAGATCTGCATTAGCCTTGACCGAGTTTATGGAAACTGTGATTTTCCATTGATGTGTGATTTATATTTTATTGGTAAAATATCTTGTATACGAACACCATAGAGCCGATCAATAAGTCAAAGATATTTTTAAGCACTTAATAAGTTTTAAAAGTTATTTACGCTGACACCGAAACACCCGAGTTATTTATAAAATCATGCTTTATTAGTTTTCCTGTTTGTGGATACATTAGTATATTTTTTTTATAAGTTAGGTAGTTAGTATCTTATATCTAAAGTAGATAGTTTTCATCGGAATAAGTAAAGCATTTTATTAGAACGTTGATCAATTAGATACAGTTTTTTTTTTATAAATTAGTCTTAACTATAAATTCTAATTTACTTATTCAAAATCGTAAAAGATGGCCTTAGAGCCATATGTAGCTCATGTTCAAAATCAATTAGCAGGAACTGAAGAACACTTTCTAAACATAACAAATAGTGACTATAACTATGCTGACCTTGTCTGGGTGGTGCCGGAGATCGGAACCCTCTTAGTGGAGGTTCCCCGCCAGCCTGCAGGTCTCTATAAGCGGCACGCCTCTCTGCTGGAGATAGGGGCGCTTCTGTGTCGTCGCGGCGACGAAACACTAGTGTCGAATCGGATTCGTACCCGGATTCCTTCAGAGCCCTGAGAAATAAATAAATAAAATAAATAAATAAATCCCTGGACATTTCACACAGCACCATTTGTCCCAAGCTAAGCAACCTAATGCTTGTGTTATGGTAACAAGATGGCTGATAAACTACTTATATACAATTTTTTTTTTGTAAATACATACATATTATAGATAGAAAAACACCCAGAATTGGAACAAATACATGTAGGTCATACAAATATTTGTTCCGTGCGGGAATCGAACCCGCGACACGCAGCGCAGCAGTCAATCGCTTAACCACTGCGCCAACTGTGCCGTCACAAAAAAAAAAACATGAAATTAAATATGATATAGTCTTGTGACAGTTACACTGAGGTTTGCAATAATTGTATGCAAAACGAGTTCAATAATGGAAAAGGAACATACATTACAGAGAAATCTGAAAAGTGTCGAAGAAAAATGTTTCAGGAATGACGACTATGAATATGTGAAGAGGACCTACATTTAAAAGATATACCAGCCGATTGATTCTGTAAAAATATCACCGTGAAAAGTTAGGTGTAGTGAGCTTAGAGTGTGCTGTCATTAGTGTACATCCCTAGCATCAGGTGTAATGATATCTCACTCCAAGCTCACTAATTCACCTACGTTTTCACGGTGAAATATTTACAGAAAAGATCGGCAGGAGCCCACGATAGCTTTTGGTTAGGTTGTCCTGTACGAGTCGCAATAAATACTTTTTCTTTCTTTCTTTCATCGGAAATGGTGGAAATCTAAAAATGTCTATGGCTTTAGATTTTATACGCTGAGAGAAATATCGAATGGGTCAGAAATAACAAAAACAGTCAGTTTATTCTTAGGATAATATTAATGACATTTACCTTGCCATATTCGATTTCGACAGGATCGTCGTGGTTAGATCCTTTTTATCTTTCGGTGAAGATTGTGGCAGAGATGTCGTACTTGATATGTTTTGCTGCAAGAGAATTATACACGTAAATAATTTTGCACTAACTATAATAATTCTGAGACAAGACAAAATGGTACAACTCACAGTATTTGGTGAGATTAATTATTAAAACATGCTACAAAGCATAAATATTTCACAATTTCACAAAACGAGAAATTGCATAAAAAAAGATGCATAAAAAAGTAATGATTTCATTATGTTTACAAAAGTATACTTGTAACATGCTACCAAAATATAAGATGGAGTTCCAGTGACGATTACACACTGAGATTACAAAATTATTAAAGGTCTATAAAATTCATTCCAAATACATTTTTTTCGGAATTTTAATCATTTATTCGTAGAAAAGATTTAAAAATCACAATACACCAAAAACATGCAAATAAATAAAACATGACATGACAACCATAACCAAAATGAAAATGTACCCATACAATATGTTTTGTAAACCCAGTAAAATATAGACGCGGGATATATATTTTTTTTAATTTTGATTGAATTCGGTACAAAAATAAAGATACGAAAGTAACTTAGATACTATGCGATCGAAATAAGAATAAGACTGACCATACCCTAGATATTACTCGCATTACTTGAAAGGAAATGCAAATTCTATACAATGTGTTGACTGAATGACGTTACGAAAAACGCACGTCACGTTATGAAATAGATTGTTGAGAATCATTTGCTGAATCGATTTTTGTAATTTTTAATAGGTAGGTTATTTTTTATCCCAAAAATAATTAAAACTACGTAAATAATGTACTGCCACACTTCCGCTGTTCAGTCCAAACCAAAATGGACCAACTACGCGTGACCGCGTGATAATATACGTGTGGGACTGCATGCGTACATTTGTAATGTGACCATAATTTTCTCCCACAATCACTATAACTGATTTAATAAATAAAACAATGTTCTATGCATAACAGTAAAAAATCAGTATATGAATTATGATTATAACATAATTTTCTAATAGCGGTGTTTGGTGGTGTCCGTTAATTCCGGAACATTTTGTATATATTTCTTGTGATGAGATAGTCAGAGGTCATTCCTATTCTTATTTTTAAAGCATAATATATAGGATTCATCATATATATCGTGCATGCAAACACAGAGGCTCACAATACACAGGCAGACATTCATGTTAAGGGCCTTACACTCTTCTGTATCGCGCGAGCTAGCAATGTGGTGTACGGGGGGAGGGGAGAGTTGTCATCTAGCCACTGTTAGTGCCACCACCAAACGCACCAGACAGCGATGAAAAACATACGTTAGTGGATCATAGTATAATGCTTTAGAAGCATAAGGCTTGGGGACATCAGTTGACGGCATATTTACATATAGTTCCATTTTAATATCACAATTTGTTAGCTAAGCAAATTGGACAATTCCAGTAGTATTTTTTTAATGACAAATATTTAGTTTGATTTTGACACGATTATTAAGTAATTTAACAATTTTGTTTCAAGTGTTCCTTATTATAAGGGTAACCAGTATAAAATCAACAAAAGATCAATGTTACAGAAACATATTAATGGTTATAACAAATACACACAATAAAAATAGTAAAAATATCGTACCCCGTCAAAAATGTCCATGACCTCGTCCCACCACTAGAAAAGAAAAAAAAAACACATCTTTTTGCTGGATTTCGTGAATGTGGGATTCAGGCAGTTAGTCCAAATGAAGATGATAAACCAGTGAAATCTCTCTAATCTCTACGTACTAGACTATATATATTTCTATAAATGTTCTTAGGTCTACTTCATTATGTTGTTGTTCTAATTGATATGATTATTCGCTAACAGATGGTCCTTCGGTACGCGTATGTATTTTTGACTTTATTTATCTTCGGAGTTAATTAATTAAAACATCAACTATGCCTACTATAGCATATCTAGTACGTAGAATAAGAACCGATATTGAAATCATCGTTTATACTGACAACCTAATCGCCCAATAAAACGGTGAATTATGAAAGATGTTGAAAAATATGATAAACTCCAGAAGCATTTCGTGATCACACCGTTTGACGTTATGATGAAGATGATATTTCAAAAGATGAACCCAATGTGATGCAATAAGTTTGTAATTGAGAGATACCTGTTTCGCTTCTTTGTCAACCACTGAAGACTTCCCGGGCACATAGTTCTCTATTCTTCCTGGCTGGCTCTTGTATACTTCTTGACTCGCCCTCGCTGATGCTAAGGTGCTGTATCTGGGAATTTAAATACTTGCTTATCTTTCTTCGTTACAAGGTTCAATAAATGTTAAAATGTCGATTTAATATTTTTGAAAATTGGACACATGAAATAATTTTCTTCACCAGAAATATACATTTTCGACTTTTTATTGGGGCCTGATATACCTGGTATCTAGCTTTCTTTGTACAACTGTTTGGTGTAATATCTTGGAAGGACGAAGAAGACTTTGTTTCGTGGGGAACTGTTAACAGGCAAAATATACATTTATATCTAGCAATAAAATAAGAAATATCCAGGTTCCACTTACTTATTAGTATTAGGCATATACTGCGAGTTTACGTCGCAGAACCTCCTATCTTCCTGTACTGACGCCGTTCGTCTCCTAGGACCAGTAGTAACATCGCTGTCATAGGCATCACTCCACGTGCTGGCACCCAGTCTACTTAGACCTCCCTCGGGCTCGCTCAGGTATCCAGAGCGGGGATCAAAGTATGCGTACTGGGATTTGTTGCTGAGTGGCCTCTCCTGAGGTTGACCTATACAAAAATGTTTAATTAATGACATGTTGATCGATGCTGCTAAGTCATAAACAAGGCAGTTGTTTCTTTCCAGTTTTGATTTTATTTTAATAGTATTTTTTAGTTAGTATTAACCTATTTATTTATATATTTCTTTCTTTTTCGTTTTTTAAATTACACATTTCCCTTTGAATAAGAGTTTGCCCTTGTATAATATTATGATGATGATTTTAATAGCCTGCCAATATTTACATGGCAATTAAAACTCAGGCAAGTGTGGATGCGATTTTGAGCAGGCGTAGTTAATATAATTGTATAATATATCATTCTGACGAATTCATTAATTTATATTAATAAAAGTTATTTTCAATTTGTTAATATCAATAAGCTTTGAAGCCGATGTTATAGTATTATTGTGATTTGTTAGAAAATAATTAAAATCTCTTGTAACGAATTGTTGAAATGTGAATTATAAATAAGTACGTAAAATTTGAAACGACACAATTGATCATTAACAATATGTCTCTAAAAAGCAATGACGTATTTACAATATGGCCGACAAAAGTTATGAAATAAAGCGTATAAAAACGGCACAAAATATGCGATGACAGCCACCGATGTAACAAAAATTTGGAAAATATAATTACGAATAATCACCTCGAGAACTTTTGTACCGAATAGTCACATAATCGTCTGAAAAAGAAAATTAACAATTTGGGGATCGTATAAAAAAGAGTACCTAATAAAATAAAAGTCAAAATTAAATAAAAACCGGAGATATTCTCTGTACTTACTATCGTATTTGTTTTTGTGTATGGTGTCGTACATCTTTTTGTACCACCTCGAGGGGTCCTTGACTTCCTGTAATAAAAGAATAATAAAAATTCGTAAAAAACGTATTTTCAAAAACATGTACCTATTTACTTTGAATTGAAACATTCATGTTGACATGAATGTTACGGACCAGAGCAGTGTTGGCCTAGTGGTATCGGTCCAAACTTACGATTTATCGATGGTGTGGGTTCGACACCAAGCAGGCTCTCTCTCTCTCTCTACTTTGTGTAATTCAATGCTTGTACGCCGTAATTTTTTTGAAGTGAAAACTTCTTTAGCGGCGTTGTGCACTTTTGTTGTGATGAAAACATGTTAAATTCACGTCAGGACACGTGACCTGATCGAAAATTCTTAAGACGGAGCTTGCGTCAGGACACATGACCTAATCGAAAATTCGTAAGACAGAGGGAGAGTAGAGCAAAATATCAAAAATGCACAACGTTAATATTCAAGTTCTCACTTCTGCCGGTACTCCCGGAGTGCAATCCGTTTTTTTTAAAGAAACGTTGCCCCACCCTAGGAATTACTCCTGTATCGCGGGTGTGCTTACAAACATTTAAACTCAAATACACAAACAGCCAGACCCGAAACAACTACCTGTACGCAATACAAATATTTGTTCCGTGCGGGAAACGAACCCGCGACACGCAGCGCAGCAGTCGATCGCTCACGTCACTGCGCCAACCGTATCGTCAATTAATTTCATCACCACTGCTCTCAAAACGGAGAAGGAAAACATCGTGAGGAAACAGGCATGTCTTAGAATCGAAAATTAGGAGACACGTGACATCCACCAACCCTCACTGGGTCCGGGTGGTGTATAACGGCCCGCTCCCTCTCACAGGGAGGCGGACTGTGTCCCAGCAGTGAGAACAGTATAGGCTGGTTATGGTATAAGAATAACGTCGAAAAAGAAGTGTGAAATATATGAAGAGGTAAAGGTATTCATGAATATGAACCACTTGTAGCAGTCCAAGTGTCAAACATACGCACAGTTGATATCGTAGAATTACATTGCACTTATTAGTAAAGATTTTTTTTTAATTAGCCATCAATGTCGCACTGCAAAGGCCTCCCTACTCTATTTCCACCTCTCTCTGTCCATAGCTGCCAAGTACCAATCTTTATGAAAGGATTCCAGCTCATCCCGCCATCTCCGTCCATTTGTAAAGATATTATAATAAAAAAATAATTATTATAATAGAACACCATACACAATGTTATGTAAGATGTAAAGCCGTTGATGAGAATTGATGGGCTGCAGAGATTTTCAGTATCAGATAACAAGAGGTGATTGGAATTATATAGCCTGTCTGTCTTCATATAGCTTTGCAGTTATGCTTGCCACGTGTTTATGCTGGGCTGGTAGCATTAAATTGAAGAGGTATATCAACCATTGTTGTGCTTAAGTACTTTGTTGTCATATCACGTTGAGTCCGTCTCACGAGAGGAGTCCCGCGGCAAAAGAGGAACTTATTATTATATACATAGTTAGCAACATTTTAACAGAGGGGCTTGTTGCTAATTAATAACAGCCGCACGGGTCGATCGATCAGGTTAAGCTACGCTTGCCGCGGTTGGTCCATGGATGGGTGACTATTTTCACATACCAAGACCCTTTCGTGGATCAGAAAGCACGTTAAGTCGTTGGTCCCAGCAGTCATTCTTGGATCTTTGACAGTCAGACAGTAGCCCGAAAGTCTGACAACCAGTCATACCAAGGGGTATCGTATTACCCAGTTACTGGGCTGTGGAGGTCAGATAAGCAGTCGCTCTATGGAAATTGCTGGTATTCAGCTGCATCTGGTTAGACTGGAAACTGACACCAACATTGTTGGGAAAAGGCTAGGCAGATGATGGGTTAGCAACATTCCTACTACAACCTTCCTGCCTCATACACCTTTCTCTATTTAAGATTGTGCATTTTATTAACCAGAGTCTGTAATATAATAGGTACTGTTAAGGTAAATAAATAAATAAAGATTTAAGATTCCGTAGCATGTATGTGGCGCCGCGTCTGGGAGACTTCTTTCGTGAGGCGAACTCTAATTACCTAGCCAAACTTTTATTGTCAAAACCGACATTTTCGATCATAATATTAGCAAGTAAAAATGACTGTAAAGCTCCTTAACCTTTGCATTCTCCGACTGTATAGATATTGTAAACTGTTTTTCCAAAACAATAATAATTATGTAAATTTAGACGACTCTTACAGATCGACGAAGATGCGAGGGACGAGCTTGACTCATACTGAATCGACTGACCCGGAATGGCAGTGGACATACTTAGGTAGAAAAGACATTAGGTACCGGCTAAATAATACGGCAGATAGACTTACAGATCTAAGTGCGACTGGCATGCCGTCTTTGGTGATGGGTCCTATTCCTTCAACTTTTCTGTGGGCATCCGCCATCTTACGAACACCTCCGCGTTCGTAATCGCTTCTCTCGGTCTCTCCTTCGCTCGCGTATTCTTTTCGAAGCGCATGAACTGAAATAGAAATAAAGAAGGCAATTAGTATAATTATTGCTTTTTTACATAACTCGGGAACCTGGGTCCGGACCTTTGGAAGGCGTACCAGGGGCCGAAGCCAACTCGCAGAGGCCTCTTAGACAATTTTAAATTATAAGGAGGCACTAACCGACGAGTATCCCTGTATGCACTATGCAAGTGCACCCAAGGACAACCTCCGGTTGGTGCTCCTGCACAATAATATAATAGTCCTCTATTGCAGAACATGGGAACAAAATATATTGGGCTATGGGTTTGGGTTATTGTATTATTACCTATTTTAAACATTAATAATTGTTATATTTTCATTGCCAATTAGCTAAAACCCTTTAAATCGATCGATCTTTTCTCTATACAGCTGCGCGGCCGTAAGAATAGTTACTATTTTATAGCAGGCTGATGGCCGACAGGGCTAAATCAAATGCTGTTTGTCGCCTGTGTTCTATTTTTGTATATTGACTCGACTAATGTTTTTGTAGAAGTCGTAAAAACAAACATTAGGTATTTAATCACCTAGTTAAAGTACAATTAGGTACAACGGGCAAAACCCAGATGAGGCTGGCATAGCGTGGTGATATACATAAGATAAGAGACGGCTAGCAGTGACTGAAGTTGGGATGTGGATGATGACGATGTTGATAAAAGTTACAATCATTATAACAGCAATGAACTAAGATCAGCACCCTAATTGCGTAACACACGATCAATCGGAATCGGTTTCATTTTGACAGTTCAACAACATTCATTGCGTTATTTACGTTGTTGAGCAGACACAATGACACATTTTTTGAACATATGAAGCAATGGATTAGCAATATCCTTCAAAATGATTCAGATTGAGATTGATTGTGTGTTACGCAATTAGGGTGCTGCACTCTTTCAGGCAACAACGATATATTATGTTTTTATTGGCTTGTATGTTTCCAATTCTTCGCAAAGGCTTCGCCCAAGTCCTTCCATGCACTTTTGTTTATAATACACATTAAGGAGTAAGCATAACCAGCCTATAATGTTCCCACTGCTGGGACACAGGCCTCGTCTCGGTGAGAAGGAGTGGGCCGTAATCCACCACGCGGTCCCAGTGCGGGTTGGTAGATGTCAAGTGTCTTCGACATGCCGGTTTCCTCACGGTGTTTTCCTAAGCAATGGTGTTGCAATAAGGACTATCTTTTATGAAACTAAACTATTGCTTTGCTAAACTATTGATCACGGGTAGCGTTGCACAAAAGGGGGGAGGGGGGGTATACTCAGCAGTGTGTGGTACAAAGCAGCTAATGATGATTGCTTTACCTGGATCGCCTCTAGGAGGAAAAGGTCTGTCGCGCGGCAGTCGCGCCGCGTCTTTCTCTTGTTGGATATACTGGGAACCACGGGGAAGCTGACCTTCTGGAAACAAGAGAATGATAACGTCATCAATATGCTTGTCAAAAAATTGAACTTAGCATTGAACTTAGCATTCTTAAAAGGTCCTATGAACTAAAACCGTCTTATTACAAAACGAAACCTAACTTTATTTCTAGCCTAAACTATTGAGCCAGTACTTGTATTTCGAAAGGGGGAGACTGTCGAGATGGCGGCTAATAGAGGAGTATGGAAGAAAAAGACATGTTGCGCCGACCCCAAATAAATTGGGATAAGGGCAGGAGAATGATGACTTGTATTTCGAACTTTATTTCGATTTAGGCAAAGTTCTTAATACTAAAATGAAAACTTAGCACCGAACTAAGCTATCGTTTTTGTATAAAGAACTGCATTTCTCTATCAGTTGCGATCTTAATTCAATAACTGGGTCAGTGGTTTGTAATTAGGGGGTATGAGTTCTTTTCTATAGATTACGTCTTCATTTTCGTAGCCGCGTAGAGGGTCTACGCCGCTCTCCACAAAAATGTTAGTAGCATTTGAGAATACTACTAACATTTTCAAAGAGCAGTAGTGGTAGCCAAGTTCGAACCCAGGTCGGTGCTTTACTTTGTGTAATTTATTTCATCACCACTGCTCTCAAAACGGTGAAGGAAAACCTCGTGAGGAAACAGGCGTGTCTTAGAACCAAAATTTGAAGACATGTGACATCTATCAACCCGCACTGGGCCCGCGTGGTGAATTATGGCGCACTCCCTCTCACAGAGAGGAGGCCTGTGTCCCGACAGTGGGAACGTTGTAAGCTGATTATACTTATTCTCATGAAAAATGGGCTTCTTTGCCTTCATTTTCGATTTTCGAGAATAGTCCGACACAAAATTGATCCTTGGGTTGATCGATTGGCTTACTTTTATCCTTGACTTTATCAAAGTCCTTGTCTAAATAAATCTTAACTAATATTATAAAGAAAAAATATTTGATTTTTTATATGTATGTTTGTTACCCTTTCACACTAAAACGAATGAACGGATTTGGATGAACTTTAGCACATGGGTAGATAAGGACATAGGATACGTTTTATCTCGATATTCCTACGGGATCGAAACTTATGTGGGTGAAACCGCGGGGTGCCGCTAGTTTATAATATTCTTATAAGTTTATGCTAAAACGAAACTTCCGATAGTCGTATTTCTACAAACTTTTATGAAAGGGTTGATAGTTAGCTTTTCAAACCTTTTAAAAGTTTGCCCATACAAATAGTAGATATATCTTTTTCAAACTTATCTTTTTATCGAGCAACAAAATAATCAGCACTATTTTCCTTAGTTGTCACAGTTGCAACCTTCAGGGTGCCACCCCCACGTGTATCAAAGTTTATGACACGGCCCGACCCTCGTCACCAGATGTTATAGATGACATAGCTATCTTTTTCGAATGTATACATTGGTTTCGTATAAATAAGGATGTGTCGTTTTCTGGATAGGTGACGCAGGTATCTGATATGACACCGCGGATTTATTTGACTTGAGATAGGAACGTAATGTTTAAGGATGAAGAATTCGTGATAGATCTGTACAGACGCCAGCATATCAAGCTACCCGAAACTGTCAAATTTTCCCAGTCAACCTTGAACCTAATGCTTTAGAGATAAAGTTGAAAATCTATTAGAGAAATTTGACAGATTGTAGTAGCTTGATGTGCTGGTGTCTGTATATACAACGACCAGCAGATCAATCGGGATCGGTTTCATTTTGACAGTTCAACAACATTCATTGCGTTATTTACGTTGTTGAGCAGACACATGACACATTTTTTAAACATAATTATGAAGTAATGGATTAGGAATTTCCTTCAAAATGATTGAGATTGATTGTGTGTTACGGAATTAGGGTGCAGCACCCTAATTGCAAGACACATTGTCAATAATAATCCGAAAGATTTTGAAGGAAATTCCTAATCCATTAATTCATACGTTTAAAAAATTCGTCTGCTCAGCAACGTAAATAACGCACTGAATGTTGTCGAACTGTCAAAATAAAAGGCATTGCAGGTGTACCTAATTGCTTTCCGCAATGCAATCACCATTGTGTCACTGTTTTAGTATTGTTTTTTTTTTACCGAAATTTATGAAAAATTCAAAACCACAGCCTAAGCGGAATCGTGCCGACCTTACTTATATCAATTTATTTTATCTTACAAGTGCGTCCTCCAGTTCTGACTTTTCACCAACACTCAAGTAAGGGCTGTTAGGTATGGCTATCTTTAGTTTACCATTATTTCATTTGGCCTAAAAAGACAATGAAAGGCCAACGGCTTTTAGTTTTAAAGGAAAACCGAAATTAGTTATTTATAATCCCCTTTATTCATAAACGTTGCTTAAAGTTAAGTAGTGATTAGCGACAGTTTAACCATACATTTTTGACGTTTAAGCGTCACTTAACTTTAGTCATCGTTTATGAATAAACCCCCTTATATATAATATAATATAATATCTTTATTTCCCAAAAATACAGATAGAGAACATTTACATAAAACATTTAGATGCTGCAGAAGTCTGTACACAATAGATTAATCTCTGTATTTACATTGTACCGTTTATATGACTAATCACCGCGCTACGACCTTCAACAATGCATCAAACACTATCGATTGTCGAAGTCTATTTGTAGACACATTTGATAACACGATAACACGTACGATCGTTACAAAAGATTACGTTTTCATTCAGTTATCAAATCAAAATAATCTATGCTCTTTTGAAATATTTAGTTTATTATTATTCAAGACTACGTACATGGAACTTGACATACTAAAACTAGCGAAATATGTGTACTATGTGGGTATGTGGCTAGGTACACGTTTGCCTTTCCATTCAGGGAAAACTGGCCTGATGCTACGTTACTAGAGGCATGAGGCTAATTTTTACTTCAATTATTCATTCCTTGGACATACCTAAGGTCCTCTCTGAGGCACGAGGCATAATTATGACTTTTTCAGCATAAAAAATTCGGGGTGTTGTCTATGCGTAAGCCATTTAATGAAAGTTTCGTAGCAATTAGCTCCCATTCCCGCCGCCCGCTCTCGGAATAAATTATAAACTCCATGGTACTTGATCCAGCTACCCGACAGTACCCCGCTCTATCTCGTAAAGTATACTGCCGCGAAGGGAGTGTTACTGCAATTTGAATATATTTGTGTTTATCTAAATGTTTGATGAAATTATGGCTAGGGCGTTTGAGTTCAATTATACTTTCAAGTGAGAGAGTTGAATTAGTTACCGAATATTTTCGAGGAACTGGACGCGAATTTTGTTAAAAGGAATGGTTGTGAATGGTCATTTCGTGAACGGCGCCGTCAGTAGGGACTGGTCATCTCTTAGTTGCCACGGTTTTGATTTCTGAATTATTTTTGTCTTGTTTATAACGTCTTTCTCCATCGTTCTCACGTGTATAATTTCAACATGAATACTGTACCAATATTTTGTAATAATTTTATGATTTAAAAGAGTGTCCGTGTTCTTGCCCGTTCTTCTCCAAAGGTACCTACTACGCTTTGGAATGGGCCACTAGCTTCATCTTTCTGACTGACCGACCCCTCGACAGTTCAAAAGTGCCTCTAATTGGTTTATTTGAAATAACTTTGAACTTAGTATCTAAAACTCTAGACGAACAAAACAATGTAAAAATATACATAAGCTTCACTGAGTAGAATTACTTAACAATACCTAAAACAAAAACAAAATAACAACCTACTTAACCTAGAAATAACACTCAAAATACAAATAACACGACGTAAAGACCCTCGAAACTTAGTAACTGTTTCTGACATAAGAAAGCTAAAGTTTTATTAAAAGTACTTGGAATTTTTGGATGATCAAAATTCTGTGAGAAACAGTTCAGTAGGTCACTGGGTTACGAAAACTTCAGACTTTTTAATACGTGCTTCTTGAAAAGAAGTCTTTAGTGTACTTATGGGACCTTTTATGTTAGAAATGGTACTTGTTAGTACGTTATAACTAATAAAAGGGAAAAAGTTTTCCTATTACTGAAGGAATACGATACAGGCTATTATAATAGAAGATGATATTTCAATCTTCCCTTATAATAGGTAGTAGGAGGTGGAGTGTTCAAACACTTGATATTAATTTTATCGTACCATTTATGTGCCCGACACCGCGGAAAGAAGATGTAATATGATATTCAGCCAGTGTTTTAACACACACTGCCGGGCAAAAAATGTTAAAGGTGAAACCAAATGGCAAATGTCTGACGCTATTGAAAGCACCAGACATTTGCCTGACATAATGGTAGCAAACGGGATAATTAAACTAAATCGAATAAAATACAGGCTGGCAGGGACATCGACGCGCAAACTGTAACTATGGATTCAGCACATGAGTTTAGACTCCATAGCGACGAAATTTTTCTTCGGTTATCAAAAAAAAAATCTTCTGTTTCATAGAAAAGTGCCATACCTACGCGGTCAAAACGTATGGAACGACAATATTTTATTTTAATAACCGACGAAAAATTTCTACGCTATGGGGTCTAAACTCATGTGCTGAATCCATGGTTACAGTTTGCGCGTCGATGTCCCTGCCACCCTGTATAATCTTGTTATTCCCAGCAATGAGCTCGGACAGGACAGCTACGTTGCTGGTACAGTCAACCGCTGATTGTACAGGGTGGCAGGGACAACGCACTACCTATTACCATGGATTCAAAACACGATTCTGGACCCCCATGCCATGAAACTTTTCATCGGTTGTTTAAAAAAAATAGCTGTTTCCTTTATTACTATTGTAACAATTTAACATTGACAGCGCTATCAATGTCGTAGCATTAAGGGCGATTTTCGTGGTTACGATTGATGTGCGATTGACTGTACTATAAGCCAACATCACCATCACCACAATAAAAAGAAAAGCTAAAAAATCAATCTTTCCATTTCAAAATGCCGACATTTAAACATTTCGCCTTCATTTTACTTTAATTAAAACATTCTAAAGCTTAAGCTGGATTAATCATAGTCTTAAGACGCCTACATCAGTACCTCTAGTGGGTATTAATGGCAAACTTTTGGGTATAACACGAGCAATATAATTTTGGGAGGTCAACATAAGGGTTCTTGGCGATTCATTAACACAACGCTATAGAGGCCGTTGGGAATTCAAATTCGAAATAGTTTTGAAAGTATTGCAATGTAATTTTGATATGGAACTTGTTTTTGTGAGTCATGTGGGGACTATGTACTAGGTAAGTATAGGTACTAGGTTTTCCCAGGGGCATAGGGAAAGTCCAATTTGCATAGAGCATTAGGTATTGAAATGAGTTAGAGCAGGTGTTGATTGTTACCTACAGACTATAGGGATAGAATGCCCCTTTGGTCTCGTGGTCGGAAGCGTGACTGCTGAGCGTGGGGTCCGGTTCGATTCCCGGGCAAAGTGTTTTTGGGTTTTCCCATTAGGAAAGTCTCAGTAACAGAACTTTGGAAGTTGGTGGTGCCACCGCGGCTCCGTCCCATCGGCCTATGAGAGTAAAGGAACAGAGAGTGCACACACTTGTACACAAAAATATCTCCTGCGCACCTGCCTAATCTCCTCTGAGATTGGCCACCGTGACCAAAATCGGCCGGGAGGATAATTATTATAGGGATAAATCTTATGTTCTCATAGTTCTTTCAAAACGCACAATATTTTAACCCCGCGTATCAAATAGCCCTAAACTTAAATGGTCCTAATAGCGAAACGACCTATAATCAAAACGACACTTTAGCAAAACGTCTTATTAGCAAAACGTCGGAAAAACAAAAGAACGGGAATGGTACAGTCATACCATATATAACTTCTTCTTTCGTTTTCTTGTTTCTATTTATATAAGCATCACATTTGTACTTATTTTTCTTGTCTGTTTATATATGTGTGTACAGTCACCAAATGAGATAAGTAGCCAGGGTCGTCGGATATATTGAAGTTTAGTAAGAAACCAATGTATGATTTCGAATAAAATAAAATCAATAGAAAACAAACAGTTCATTTATTTAAATTAAATTTAATTTGAAAACATTCATCGGTTCTTACTAAACTGTATATAAATGATTAAAAAAATATGAGATTTTTAAAGGAATCATTTTATTTATCTTCTGCTCGAGACACTAACGCCGGTAATCCCCGAAAGGGTAGGCAGAGGTATTCCTATAGCGCACCCACATTTTGCTAGTTATATTTAATTCTTTCAGTACCCGTTCTTCCAGTAATAATAGTGATGATACTGAAAAAATGTAGTCTTGTAAAGTATGTATTTTTCGTTATACATAATTTACAAGATATTCTTTCAGCAGCTTCACTATTCTAATGGAAAATCGGATTTCTTAACAAAACTTAGAGTTCAAAGTATTTTCAGAGCAGTTTTCTTAGTTATGGGCTTGTTTAGCTTAGCGTTAAAGAACTTTAGCTGAGTTCAGACGATCATATTAAAAAGATGTTATTACAGAAAGTTTTGGAAGAGGATTTGGGGGATAAGTATCTGAAAATATTAGTTTAGTTTATTTTATTAGTTTAGTATTGTTTTAGTATTTTAGTATTAGTTTAGTACATTTTTAGGGTTCCGTACCCCAGAGGGGCTTAGTAATAGGGTGCCAGTGGTATCCTATTACTAAGCCTCCGCTGTACATCCGTCCGTCTGTCTGACAGAGGGCCGTGTCTCATGAAATCAATGAATAGGTAGACAATTGAAATTTTCACAGAGTGTACCATTTCTATTGTCGCTACAACAACAAATAATAAAAATAACGTTAAACTTTTTTTTTGATAACCGACGAAAAATTTTTACGCTATGGGGTCCAAACTCATGTGCTGAATTCATGGTTACAGTTTGCGCGTCGATGTCCCTGCCACCCTGTATAGCAGCAGCAGTCCAGCAGTTGGACTTCTTTTAGATGAATGATAATGATGTGTATAACTTAAGTTGTGTAGAGTAGTGGTGGCCAAGTGGTGAAGGCCGCGACTAACAAGTTATAGGTCGTAGGTTCAATCCCAGTCAGGTGGTGTAAATTATTTCATCACCACTGCTCTCAAAACGACGAAGTAAAACATCGTGAGGAAACTGACATGTTCTAGAACCAAAAAATCAAAGAAATGTGACATTTACCAACCCGAACTGGGCCTGTGTGCACGTGTGGTAGATTACAGCCCACTCCCTCTCACTGGAGGAATATTGTGTCCCAGCAGTGGGAACATTATAAGCTGATTGTATTGTCCGTCAATATGTGGACAACAGTATTCTATATGCATTATTGTAAGTATTGAAGATATCTTACCTCGTGCCTTCTGCAGCAAAGTGACGGTGGGGTTCTGTGCCTTGGGCAAGCGGCTGCCGAGGTTCGACCCGCCCAGGGTGCTCAGGCCGGTGACGGGCGCGCTGTGTGACGTCCTCAGTCGACCCTCGCTCTCCGATCCACTGGTGCAACCGTTCTGTTCTGAATTCTGTAGAAGAATGGTAATTTTGAATGAGATTACTGGCTGCTGAGTTAAGGATTATAGTATTTTATTGTAAGTATGAGGAACAGGGTGTAAAGTTCACTCGTCCTCCATTGAAAAGGGAGGATCCTCCAACCAGACGGGTGTTATGTCTGGCGGGCAATTGCCCAACGATTGATATTGGGAAATTGTATCTATGCTAATTGCACGGTAAACTCTGCTTGCGAGATGCAGGATTTCCGTGACGTCAGTATGACGCGTTGTTCGCATGTGGCGTTTGTAGATACCGCTACAGTATCTTTAACTAAGGTTACAGCCGATCGATTCTGTAAAAATCTCACCGTGAAAAGTAAGGTAGTAAGTAAGTGGGCTTAGAGTGAGCTGTCAATAGTGTCAATCCCTAGCATTAGTTGGAATGACAGCTCACTCCACGCTCACTTCACCTAAGTTTTCACGGTGATGTGGTTACAGAATCGCACTATAGGTCTCAAGGTTCCCTTTAAAATGATTCCCTATAAAATGTTTGCGACTTATGTACCTACCTCTTAGTTTGCATAAACGTACCTACATTAACGTCTTTATCGAAAAACACTTAGGCACTTAACTAAAAAAATTGATCTGAACCTAATAAAATATGTACAAGAGACCATTCGCTAGCTTTCAATATTCCCAGAAGATACCACAAAGTTTTGTGGCTTTGAGGTTACTTTCTTTTTGAGCAGAGCCAAAAAAAAATAAACTTGTAAAATAAAAATGTTGGTACTGTTTACTCGAATTCAATTATTTAACTTTCTACTCAGCAGCGGTTGAAAGTGCTTAAACAAACTCTAAGATTTTACGGTCCCGGTAATGAAATGGTAGGAAACATAGGCCATTTCTCTGATGAAACTTGTTTCAATTACGAGTATTAATTAATATGGTTAAATGAGCATTAAAGACTTGTTACTTTTGATGTTCATGTTGTATTAACATTTTCATGATTACTCACGTAATAAACATAAATTATACTATTTAGTACCTATTAGTATATAGGACTTTAAAGCCTGTGTCAGTCTTAATTAACGATATTGATAGCACATGCCCCTCAAACACAATAAAAATTGTCCTATTAGTCCTTGTCTTCCTCTTCGTGTGGCTGGCACGACTGTATTTTAGATCTTGATGGCCCAAAACTTCGATACTTCTACGGTGTCTTCTGTGGCAGCGCAGAGGTCTCCGAAGAAAAGTTGCAAGCGCAGTGGAGAAACAGAAATCTGATACCAGACACCCACTATATGGCGCATAGCTACCAACGCAACGACTAAAAAGCTTCTTAAAATTGATTGCGTCTCTACCAGGAAACCCGGCCGACGCCTGTTGCTAACTGTGGCAGGATACTCCTTCCCTTCTTACTTACTATCTACCACCAAAAGAGCATCTCTCTGCAGGGTGTAACCTTCCGTGGTCCACTTAGAAGTCCTTGAACCGTCTCCGAACACAAGTGGGAAGATGTAACTCCAACCTGGTAAAGTGGAGCTACCTCGATGGAATGGCAGTAGGTTGTGGTTGTGGACTATGTTGCAAACCATGCTCCATCTGATATCCTGCCCTCTGTGTCACAAAACAAACAACAGCCTTCTGTTCTAAACATGGCACGGTGTTTCTGGTTAAAATTAGATAAACAGCTAAAAAGATTTCATAAGCACCCATTTACTGTAAAAGGGAGCTTATGATATCTACATTCACTGACGCCTCAGGCTTTTATTCAAAGATTTATAGTTTGAGAAAAGCCTTAAGTAAATAAAATAAGAGAGAAGGTATTTACTCTGTGTCGGAATTCTTAGAAAAGAGTATAACCATAACATCGGTTGTTTCATCAAATATTAGCTTTCATGATAATATATTTTTGGATATAAATTGTGAATATCTGAGCATTATTTGCGTTTTCTAATACAATGAAGCTTGATAAGTTTTATGATTTCCCAGATGGTTCAGTCAAGTATACATAATATTAAATTAAACAAACCTTGTCCTATCTATGTAGAGGAATTGCGTAGTTAATGGGCCCTAAATATATTTTACGAGTCACAAACACAGACGTATCTCCAGCGATCCTTGAAGGTTAAGTCAGAGAGACATATATTACACGGTGACATCTACAGTGCGTCGATTACAGTAACGACTCCTTAGAGATAGAGTTAGGATATATTATAAGACGTTTAGTGTTGGCTGTTAACGAACCAAATTAAAGAACAATATATCACAAGGAGGTTTGACAACTGCAAATTGGCTGGTCAGGTTTTGTTTATCTGGATTATATTATCAGAAAACTCATGGGCTAATGAGACGTCAGTTGCTCTCGCAACGGCTGCAAAACTATAGAGAGTGGACTGGAGTTACGAGTGATGACTAACTATTTCGTCTCGTGATGAATATAAATAAGGGCCGGTTGTTTCAAACGGTTCGTTAACGTAACATACGTACGTCAAATAACAACGATTATGTATCAAAATATTTGACGTTCGTCAAGGCCAAAATTTTGTAATTTAAAACAACGCTTTTTTTGGTTTGACGATAGTTAGCGCCATTTTGACGTATACGCTTGCGTCAAGTGGTCGAGAAACCACCCGCCCTAAATATCGTACGTTAGGTTTACACGTAGCGATTTCATTGCAGGTGGCAAACCATACGTTAAGACAACAATAATAGTTGCACCGTCTAAACAGTATTAAGATGATGCAAGTCATTTGTTGCTCCAATTTTACTGTATGCCACAGGCAAAACACTTTCGTCGTGTAAACGGGGCTTAGTCGAAGTGGCACAAAAAGAAGGAGAAATTAAGGATATTTCATCTCTTTACAATGTGGATTTATCGTGCTTCTTAAAACTTTGTAAATAAGTACATAAATCATACCGGAAATTTACGGCGGCTTGGTGGCGTCTCTTCGAAGTGAACAGGCCTGAAAGACTTGCGCGGCGTCTGCGGCGATGCGCCCGCGCTGCCCGGCGTCCACACTGGGGGCGGGGGCGGCGGGGGCGGAGCGCCCGGGCTGCGCGCGGCGCTGCCAGCTACCGGGGGCGGCGCGCCCGGCTTCCAAATGGCTGTAATATGAAAAAATAGGTTACAGAACGTTCAGTTCACACAATGTGCCAAGAAAGTTATACATTAGTATGATTGATCATGATTTTCTGATTGATTTGGAAACCTATAGATACTTTTCATATTGTTTTTCACCAAACGTAGTTTTATACATTGTATTAGACATTGTACACAGTTGGCATACACTTGTAAAAGTGAACGAATATTGTTTAAAAGCTTGAGTGAAATTAGCTAACTGCAAGAGCTGTCCCATTTTTCCAAGAGAGATTTGTATTCCCCAAGAAAGGAACAGACAGATGCAATGGAGTGCCTTATTTGTGTGTCCATAATGATATTATAAACGTGAAAGTAACTCGGTCTGTCTGTCAGTCTGTCTATCTATTTTGCACGCCTTAGTAGCTGAACGGATTTGGCACACAGGTAGAACATGACCTGGGTTAATTCATAGGATACTTTCTATCCCAGTAGTACATCGCCCTGGGATAATTCCCGACATCCACACGTACGCAGCCGCAGAAAAATAGTACTCAAAATGTTTTGTTTCATAACACAACAGAAGTTCAAGACTGCTCCGAATATCCTTGACTGTAGCAAGCGATTATTTATAGTCCATGTTTATCAATCATTCTAAATTAACCTTCTGCATATCCTCAACTACACGATGCAGCTCGACTCAGGTGCAGTTGCTCAGTTATTCTTAAATTAGGCATGAGTCAGGTCCGCTCGGCATCAAAGAGTTTTAGTGCGATCGTGTATCTAGCTCTTGAGTTTCATTTGCAGTCTGACCTTACATGTTATATGGCCGTGGGAAGGCAGTCTTACCGGCCAGTTTAGGTAGCTGAAGTTATGATACGACCGGGTATGTCGTTACAGTTTTTACTTTTGTTTCTGCCGTATACGTAAACTCTGATGTCTAAAATCACAGCTGCGATCAACATGACAAAAAAGGTGGATCGCAGCTGTCATTTTAGTCTAGCTAATTAAAAATCAAAGTTTAGTTCAGTGTTAAATCTCTTTAACCGACTTGAAAAAAGTGCAGGTTATCTGACATCTGTTAATGATGTGGTATAGTAGATAATAACACTAAGAGATAGAGCAGAGATATAACATTTAAGAGGTACTGGATGGTTAAAATATATCATTTAATTGGCTGTTAGCACATACATAATATTGTAATCATAACTAGGCATTATTTGAATGTTGTATGTTCATTCATTCAACATAATCCAATAAATACCTACATATCGCGAAATAGCGGTGCTATTCGCCAACCATAAATATATTAACAACCTACCCAGTTATATACCCAGTACAGCTTTCATGAAACTATAATTAAGTAGGTACCTACCTGTCTTAAAGACGTTTAATACGGATGGAAGAATGCCAGTAACACTATTCATTAAAGTAACAGGTATTAATAAAGATGAAGTAAAGAGCTATTTTGTGGCAATCATAAAATAGGGTTCATAAAATATTATAGCGTATTTTGCCTCGCTTCGCACTGCCAAGGTTCTCTGCCAACATGTCATTCCAAAGACGAACTAAAACCATGAAGTACTTATATGAAAGTGGCATGATGTACAGTCACGAGCCAAATTATGTATACACTCGGCTTTATTCAAAAGCAATTTACTCCTTTATTTTTGAATGAAATTGTATTTTGTTACGTATTTCCAAACCCAGACGTTTTTGTAATGTGTCGTATTGCAGCGTTGCATTCGTTATTTCACGAAAAAATCGCAATTGAAAGTTGCTAAGTGCTGACATATTAGTGCCCCTGACTGTACTTAATTCTATTAGAGATTCGAAAAGAAAAGCCTTAAGGAAAACTGGATAAATTTCAATATTCGTGCCTATGATAAGCTTTCATTAAGAGTACATAAATATTCCAAACTGTAAATAAAAGCTCTTTGGAGAGCATTCTTTTTTTATGACATCACCAAGATTTGCCATTGTCTGTAGACTATCCAAAACAATACGGCAACCATAAAATGTAGTACGAGCTCCTCCATTTGAAGGCTGGATGATATACCTACTCCATTCAATTTGGAAGTTTTTACACAGAGAGCTGCATTTTACGATCTTGCAATAAATCTCGGTGGGGCGTAGAATCGACGTGTGTTTACTCGGTCGTTTTCAACAAATTGGGTTAGTGGTACCGCGCCCTGCTGTCGACGTAATCGCTTAGCCTGTTAGGACTGTGATGTGATCACGCCCAACTCGAATCTTCACATATTTACCTTCACTCACGCACTGATAGGTTGGCACACACGTTTGCTAATCAAAATTGAAATTGTTCCGGACCGAGCGTCAATGTCAATATGCCTTTAATAACGTTTACTGAAATTCTATCCTCATTTCATAGTAACAGTGCTTTCGAACGAATTCCTTTCTATAATTAGGATTAAAATATGACAATAATATGCTCTGGAATACAAATCACATGCCGCAGTCGCCGGGGATTAAAATCGTATCCGATAATTGGTTATTTATCTAAAAGCCCTCGGATCGTGCGCCGACATCAAAGTGAGAAAGTGAACGCAAATAAAATTAAAAGTGTGCTGAAAACGAATCCAATTATGGCACAACGGAGAAAAATTCAGTTTTTTCGTCGGTGTTGGTGTCGCCCGTCTATTGCAGTGTACAGGTGAAATGTGTATGTTGGATTTGCGAGCACGTGAGAGGCCACTCTTAGTTTTTTTACTGACGGTATCCGTTGCAGGGTATAGGCTGCACATTGTTTACAGTTTGGCCAGTTTTTTGTTGATTGGGGCGATACAAATATGCGTCTAAATTCGCCGGCAGTGAATGTATTTGTTCAAATGCTGATGAATGGCGGCGTCACTGTCGCAGAAAGCTCGAAACAAACAACAGCCACCCACTGTTCCGCTTTGCACAGTTGCACTGCTGATCACACAAAACCTAATACGATAGAGTGGTTAGTTAGTACGTTTACGTTTAGTCATGTGCTTCCCTGAATAAGGTACACCTGTGACTGTACCAAATCACCTTAAGCCTGACTATAAGTTTTTTGGGGGGAATGACCATGATATTCACTTACATAATAAATCCTCTGCATACAGATTACCGTTTAATCGTTTGCGAAAACTGGCAAGCCAGGTAAGGACACGAACTGGGCAAAATTCCAACCCCGGATTATGACTGAGAGCCTTCTAACAGTTCTAACAAACCCAATTACATGAGCGGACCAATGATACGTAGTTTAATCGGCTTGTTTTAAAAAATGATGGCGAAAATACTCGTGCATCACGTTTCCGCGTCTCACAGAGGAGCTTTATTTTTCCGTTTGACCATTAGGGATTCAAATCACAGCGGTGGTCGTGCCGGCGGCTAACTTACAGCCTTTACCTCTAATTGCGTTATGAACTCCTGGTACCTCGCTCGTATTTTGGACAACAGATTGTTGTTTATACATAAATGTGCTTCTTCTTTTTTTTCTGTTGTTGGTTGTATTTTAGTTGTTTTCGTATTTACGGGTATTATCTGCCGGGTTGAGAGTTTTATTGAGGAAAATGATACAGAGTGAAGATTTAAAATTATGTGTTAAATATCGCCGAGTTTGGTTTACGAATAAGGGGTCCGCACGAGTGAGAACCGCATATTTTCATAAACTAACACACCTAGTTGACATTTCAACAACCAGGAGTACATAAAAATGTAATAGGGTAACTTGAACAAGTAGGATTTATGAACAGCTCAGTTCACCTTTATTGGTACAGCATGAGTTAGAAATAGTTTTTATTTCAAATGAAGATGGGAAAGTACTTACTTTAACTAGAGGAAACTTACGCCGATATCGCACGGAACTTCTTACTTTCTTTAGGATAGAAAGGATGAAAAAACATGTTTGCTACTAAAAATGATATATATATTCCCTAGTAGGTATAGTAGGTAAGTTTTCTCGTTAGAAGTTTATGTACTGCATGTTGGCACCATTGTGATAACACTTAGCAGGAATATTAACTGTTGGCGCTTGGAAATCATTTGTTTGAAACCATCATAAAGTAATATAGTAATATATCTAGTATTTGTATTGAATACTTTAATCAACCATTTTGAAACATGTCGTCAAAAACTAATATGTGCAATAAACACACCTAGAAGAGATTTTCATTTAAACTATTTTCGACTTCTGAAAAACCCTGAAAGGAGGTACTCACGTTCGTTTTTTAAGTGAATTGTCCAGTTGCAAGCCAAACTAAAACTGGCACTGCAGTAAACTTAATTTTAAGGCAAAATGCACTAAAAACACGCTACATAACAACTAAGTATAATATATTTTATACGTAGCATCTAGTTGCAGTTCTTTTAACTTTTTTCGTTAAGGGGCAGTCTGTTTACCGGACCAGTCATAGCCGGGTAGGCACTTCCGTATTTACGAAGTTAGCTTTGCGAATGAATAAATTAATATTAAAATATTGTTGAGTCGGTAATGGTATTAGGATTAAATTTAGTTATAGCTTTAAAATACCTAATGAACTAATTACTCAAAGATACTGTGAAGTTACTTATTCCTATTTCTTTCTACTTTTAAAGGTGTTATGTTATGTTTGTAAGGGTTTACAGGCGTGATAATTATGTTGTATTGGTCAAGGTCTACCAGCTAAGTAGCAGTCTTGCAACGATGATTATTACATTTTTCTGTTCAGAAATCTTAACTAAAAATAATATTATAAAGAGTATTTTTTGTTTTGTTTGTTATGCTTCCACGCTAAAACGGCTGAACGGATTTGGATGAAATTTGACACATGGGTAGACCATGACCTAGATATAGAATATTACTTTTTATCCCGATATTCTCACGGTACTTATGCGGGTGAACCCCCGGGCGCAGCTAGCAAGTGATGTTTATGTATACCTTTAAATATGATTATGATAGGAGTAAGAATAGATTCACGTCAATATTGCAACTGCGGCGCGGGGAATTTCGTAACTTCGACCTCTCACTCGCCAGTCCGAAGTAATTGCTAAAACAGAACCTGTAGTTTGACTCGCTTTCCTGAACAATTTTCAAAATATGGTTTCAAAGTACTAAGTTATACCTACCTACTGTGAAAATAATATTTTATGGGCATTATGCACATCGGAAAAGCGTTTTCCCGAATGGAGGCATAATTATGACAATTCTTTTTTTTTTGTTTTTGTATATTGGCACCTCGATGTTATATATTTTATATTCATGTAATTTGTTATCATTTAATTGTGCTTTTGTGTTGCAATGTCTTTTGTGTGCACTGAATAAATGTTTTATCTATCTATCTTACTTTTACTTTTAACAACATGTACTTTATTTTTAACAACATAATGTAACTACCCATATTAGCAAATAAATGATTTTGAATTTGAATTTGAATTTGAATATCTAATACACTTTTTCGCAACATAACCATATCAAAAATACTTTACTAAATATTCTGTTAGACAGCGACGAGACACAGATAGGGTATCCACAAAGGGCGTGGTATTTCACTCACCACCCAAATGAGAATGACATTAGGGAAGTATGGCAAGTTCGTAGCTTGCCACGTTGCCTGGCATTCCTGCCATCCATTATTCAGCCACACAATAGAATTATGACGTCATGGTGTAAAGTAAATCTTGTGTAATGTGTGTGGGTATCGTTACTATTTGTCTTGGCTTAGAGACACATACTGAAATCAATTTTATAGTTTTACTGTGGTTACTCGATTAGAAAAAGATCGATGGAAGAAAAAGAAACGTTGTGCCGATCCCAAATAAATTGGGATGGCAGGAGAATGAAGACTGTGGTAAATAAATAAATAAAATAAATAAATAAATATCCCTGGACATTTCACACAGCACCATTTGTCCCAAGCTAAGCAACCTAATGCTTGTGTTATGGTAACAAGATGGCTGATAAACTACTTATATACATTTTTTTTTTTTGTAAATACATACATAAATTATAGATAGAAAAACACCCAGACTCGGAACAAATACATGTAGGTCATACAAATATTTTTCCCGTGCGAGAATCGAACCCGCGACACGCAGCGCAGCAGTCAATCGCTTAACCACTGCGCCAACCGTGCCGTCGTTACTGTGGTAATTCGACGTAAATAAATTGGTACATAAGATATAAATAAATCCGCACCTAATTTACTAGAAACGGACAAAAGGGACCCCGGCCCGATGATGATGATGTAAAAAAAAACGTTTGGTAAAGGGATGAAGGTTAAAATGAAAATCCAAGATGAGTAGAGAGAGAGAAGAGAAAGCGAAAATTAAAAAAAAATTCGCAGCCGCCATCTTGGAATTTGACCACATTGTCAGCTTCAGCGCCCTCGAAAACCATGAAAACGACCCCCATGACGACAAATGTGAAAAATTTTGCAGCCGCCATCTTGTATTTTCAATTAGACTTCAGTATCAGCTTCAGCACCCTCGAAAACCATGAAAACTATCTATGCCTCGCTGTTTCTTTCTATTACATATAAAAAAATTGCATGGAGGGGGGCATAACGGTTTCTCGTTACCTACGTAAAGATTTCTTTAAGTTTACTCCTACCGTTAGCTCTGTTAAAGAACTTCGTTCCAAAAACTGGAACGCATGTTTAGGTAACATTCCTGTCAGATAATGTTACACCCTAATCAAACATTTTTAAAGAAATGCTACCATTTAAATAGGCATTAATTTTATTATTGCATTCCACAAAGGATGACATTTTTTTTAATGGCTTAAAGTTAGGCCCAATCATGGACCCTGTCGACCGCGTTGAATATAAAGCATAATATTTCTTTTACAGATAAACCTCCATGAAAAAATATATATTTGCAGCCTATATTAAAAGAAAACAACTTTAGCTACCAGCATTTACTGGCCGAATTCGTTTACGCAGCGAAGGGTGTGCAAATAACAAGTGTATCGAAAAATTGTGAACAAAAGTCTCTCTAGTGTACACAAAAGAAAGTAATTGTGACGCAATTACGTTCCCTTTGTGCCCGTATAGTTGTTGTTAATATGTGGAGCGCCTTGTACATAGGATATAGTGAGGATAAAACATTTCAGAACTTGATTTAGAAGAGGGAATACGAAACTCTTTGGAGAATTGTAGGGAATTTGTAAGTTAGTATTGAAGCGAAAACTTGTGAAAACGGCCTAAAAGGAAAATTAACTAACTTCACAGAAATACTTCAGTTTCTGGTAAGTTTTTCTTATAAGCGTTAACATACCAAATGATAGAAAATGTCTTGTAAAGGTTCCATTTAAAATATCTGTATATCATACTTTTATTCGAGGAATAAAATTGACGTTTGACAGTTTTCGTATGAAATAACTGTCAACATTTGGAAATTATTCTTCAAATAAAGTTATCTAGCGATGGAGAAATCAGCCCTGAAAGGACAATATCAAAACCTTAAGTTACGTAATAACATCTAATTTTACCCTCCATTTTCATCCCACGTTCCTTCCCGCTCCCTTACATTCAATCTCAACACTTTTCCGACAGAAGGGCGTCTTTTACTCAGCATTCTTGGACCCACATTATCCACTCAGTGATTTAATTACTCCGAGATAATCAAGGCACAATGCTTCGGCTAAAGATGGAAAAAATACCGAGAGTTAAGGTTCCGTAGTCAGACGGAGGAGTTACGTTCTTTTAAAGTTTCTTACACATTTTTGGAACGAAGTTCTTTAACGCGGCTTGCGGTAGGAATTAATCATTAGAGCCTTTTTCCAACTATGTTGGGGTTGGCTCCCAGTCTAACCGGATGCAGCTAGACAGACCAGTATTTTACATGAAGCAACTGCCTATCTGACCTCCACAACCCAGTTATACTGGGTAACACGATACTCCTTGGCAAGACTGGTTGTCAGACTGTCAGGCTTCTGACTAACCGTAACGACTGTCAAAGATCTACATATGACAGTCAGGACCAATTGCTTAGCGAGCTTTCCGAGGCACGGGGTCTCGGTATGTTATGGGTGGTCACCCATCCACGGAACAACCTCGGCAAGGGTTGCTTAACCTTGAAATTCGACCGTGCGGCTGATATGATTAGGCCATGATCCCTTCGGCTTGCGGTAGAAGTAAACTGGTAGAAATCGTCACGTAACGAAAAAGTGTTGTGCCCCCTCTATGCGACTTTATAGAGAGATAGTTTTCATGGTTTTCGAGGGTGCTAAAGCCTATAGTTACGTCAAAATGAAAATCCAAAATGGCGGCTGACATTTTTTTTAAGTTTTTTTCAACGTGTGTGTCGTTTTCCTGGTTTTCGAGGGTTAAAAAGAAACTGATGAAAAACAGAAATTGATGAAAGTTGCTTTAACTGTCAAACTCTGACGATGATTTGTTATTACTAAGAACATCGACTGACATCATTAGAAACGGGTCAACTATTCCTGGAAATACTCCTTGTTGACTGGAATTAACCGAAACAGTTCGGTTATTCGGTTTAATCAAAAACTTCTATTAGTCTTGGATTCAAACAGATTAGAGAGGGACTGAAGTGTAGCTTTGAACATACAGTAAAGCCAGTGCCAGACATAGCTTAGAATACGTAAATACCAACAAAGTCGCGATGTGTGGAATGGGTACCTACTTGAGCATCATACACTTTGTCATCTCATCTTGCAAAGTCTTCAAACAATTAATTAAACTGAAGGTAAATTCCCATATTAAAAAACGTTTAAAATCTAGTAGCAATCTCATCTCAGCGACAATTAATGTCAAAATTACTTAAAATGTAGGTAAATAAGACGCTTTTTTGACAGATTGGCGTTTTTTGACTGAGAATAGAATGCGCTTTAAGCGCTATTTAAAATACGGGATATTACTCTCTGTGTTTGTCCGGTTCATTATTTATAACTAAGGTTCAATATTCACTATTTTAATACGGGATCCCAAACCGTGGAATAAGATTAAACACTGAGAAGTATCCGACGTTCAACAATGTAATTGGGTTGCAATAATTACATTATTCACTAAAGTAGCGCGGCTGGGCTTAATTGGCAAGATACTTGTAATTGTTCAACTATAGGAGATTTGTTCAGTTGTTTACTAGTACGAGTAGTACAGTTGCAGTTGTTTCTGCTGCAATGTTAGATAATTCACGCTTAACTTTTCGAGACCCCTTGTATTTTTTTGAGCAAGATACAAAGAAGCTTTTACGTTCCAATTGATCAGAAAAGTGGAGTGTTACCGATATCTAGACTAATATTATAGTTTAGAATGTTTAGATATCTGAGAAATTTTCGAGTTTGTATGGTGATCTTCGAAACTACTGATCTGATTCCGAAAATTCTTCCACTAATGAGAAGCTACAGTATTGCCGACTGTTATAGGGTATATTTTATGTTAAAAAAGTTTTGATTAGAAAAAAGTTTCAGTTTTTCAGCAGTTTTTCATCCGCGTTTTTCAAACTTTTTTTAAGTCTGGTATAAACTAATTACTAATCATCATCGCCATCATTAGTCTACAGCAGTCCACTGCTAATCAAAACTTATAATATATAACTAATCAATTACTATTGCTTAAACTTTTGTGGAAATCCTACATAAATCCAATCCTACTAATATTATAAATGCGAAAGTTTGTATGTATGGATGTTTGTTACTCTTTCACGCAAAAACTACTGAACAGATTTTGACGAAATTTAGCACACAGATAGTTTATAACCAAGATTAACACATGGGATACTTTTTGTCCCGATATTCCCCCGGGATCGAAACTTATGTGGTTGAAACGGCGGGGCGCAGCTAGTGTGTAAATAAATCAATGAATTGGAGTTGTGAGTCTAAAAACCACTATGTCGTTCCGTCTCCCTCTCTTGTGTCATGTAAGTACCTATCACATTTACTCTAACTTTTAAAAGCCTTGGCTTATATATTCCCACTACACTATTTCTTTTTAACCCCGAACGAAAAAGATAGTTAAGTATTATTCCTAAGACCTTGTCCGCATCGAACCATGTTGCCGATCGCTTATCGAGAAACGCTACACATAAAGCGTTTTATCCGGACAAGCTCCACGCGCGAATCAACGCGCATTAGAACATGCTTATGTGAGCTTCTGCACGTCAAAGAAAAGATATTATGGAGATAAAAATGTTTGCCGAATGACAGGTTTTATGAATGGGGTAAAGACACCTGGATTATAAATTAGTATTTATTAAAAATATTATAAAGCTTCGCCAAGTAGGCCGCTGCAAACATAATCTGGTAAAATGAGGTAGGAAATATAAATTTATCCAACACCCAGTGCGAGTGCGGTGCGGTCTGATGGAGTGTCCCTAATTTCCGTTCACCTGCACCCTTGACGAACTAAACAACGCCTCTGACGTCGCAGTAAACGTGGCCACGCAGTAAACAGTTTAATATCATCATGCAGTATAGTGGCATCTTGTTTTTGTTTTGATTGTTTGTTTGTTGTCATTAGCCAGTGTTGTAACATTTACGCAATGTATATTGTCTTTGGTCCGTGACTTCCCGTAATGGACAAAACTGTCAAACTTTAATTGGTTGAATACGAGGCTATTGGCTAGTTTGTATGTGTGTATTTTGACTGTGTTTTTTTTTGTAATGTGCGCTTAGGTTGTGCAGAATAAACAATTTATCTTTCTTTCTTTCATAGATGTAAGTACCGTCGAAAACAAAACAAGAAGTTTTAGTTCTGAAACTTTAAAACTAAATCAAACTAAAAGTTACTAACAACCCTGATCGAAGTCCACGGCTATTCCTAAGTAAGTCCTAATACTTCTTACTGCCCAACATGTACCTGAAAGTGGAGCATAAGTGGACCCAAAATCAACTTCCAATTCAGGGATCATTACCAGATGTTTGTCGAGAGCCTATCGATATCATTATAGGAATTCAACCGTACACGATATTAAATCAGCTGGGGTCGGATGCCAGCATGTTTTTCGCCGCCAAATTCCAGCCCACCCATTTTCCGGCGCGGGTATTCATACGATAACAATCTAGTTATCGGACGGAGCGGCTGATATTAAAATCCAATGTTGTACCCTACATACCTAGGCATGTGTATGTATGGAACTTCATTAAAATGAAATTTCAGTAGCCTTACCTATATGTTTATTCATGTAGGTCTCTACCTACATAATAACCTGTAGCCTTAATTGCGTAACCCACTTTCAATCACAATCTGAATTATTTTGAAGGATATTGCTTCATATGTTCGAAAAATTTGTCTGCTCAACAACGTAAATAACGCAATGAATGTTGTTGAACTGTCACAATTAAAACCCATTGGTACTGTTAGTGTGCTTGTTACGCAATTACCCCGCTGTTACAAAGAGCAGTTTCGAACTCATATTAACTTATTTGGAAGTAGGTCTCATATCTCGAAAGTTGCAATCGTTATTTCACGAGAAAATTTATTTTGAATTTTGCTAAGTGCTTATATTGATGCTCATGACTGTACATAATGTACAGTGTGTGTGTGTGTGTTTATGTTCTGTAACTTTTATGGTGTACAATAAAGAGTATTCTATTCCATTCTATTCTATAATGTATGTAGGTAATCACGCGACAAGAGAATACAGGGTGGCCGGGACATCGACGCACTTCCTGTTCCATGGATTCAATTCAAAATTCGAAACTCCTCGGCGTTGAAATTTTTCGAGGGTTATTAAAAAAAATAATTGCTGTTCCATGCATGAAAAAAAAACTGTTACTCGATGTCGTAGGTACCTTGTATAATAAGCAAGCTTCATCATTCAGTTAGAGGGACAGATAGATAAACCGTTTATTCAGTGCAACAAAAGACACAATACCAGTAATAACAAATAAAACAATCAAAAAAAGGTGAAACAAGAAAAAAACAAAGATTAAAAAGATAAATCGACACAAGTGTACCACGTGAGTTCGACAAATGGATGTGCGAATAACACTTGTGCGACAAAACTGTACTGCGACTCACGATAGTTCGAATGCACGCTTGTGCGACATGATGTGTCGCGGTAACCGGCCGGTCATGTTAAATGAAACTTAGGTCTAAAAATGTTGTTTTAAAGGTTGAAAAGGTTCTCAAGACAAATGAATTATCGATGTTTATAAGTTATAAATATAGACACTTCACTGGACTGAAAAAAATGGAAAATAACGGTACCTACTCATACTTTGTTTAAAAGACAAAATTTGAAATTAATTTTTTGTGTCATCAATTTCGCTCTCGAATCACGAATTTTAATCGCCTTTATAATGGACAAAGGAAAAGAAAAAAATTAGACGTAAAATAGACGAGAAACAAATGAGGGTGTCAAGAATGATTCTCTGAAAAGGAAGAAAAATGTCATCGCGAATCGTTTTGCCAAAGGACTATGGAGATATTAAATTATTTTCTAAGGAATGCTAATAGGGTCATCACTTAAAAGAAGGAGCAAAAACTGAGAGCAGACTAATGCTTTATTATGTGTCGGGAGATTTGCGACAGCCCTGCGCTTCGAATTTATTATAACACCTTAGATTTTTTTAAATTCTAATTTTATGTTGTACCTGCTGTGTTATGCGAATGCAGTTGTAGGTATCCTAATAAACCTAATGCCCTAATTTGGCTAGACAAATACCATTAATTAGTACTTTAATTAGATTACCGTTTGTCTGTTTTTTTTTCCTGCATCTTTGGTCTAGTGGTCGCAAGCGCTACTGCTAAGCCAAAGAGATCCTGGGGGTCTACTCTGAAGTGCAAAATGCGAATGTTCGGATCGGACCGACACATGGCCGAACCGAATATTATTGAAAAATGCGAAAAAAGTTCGGATCGGCTCAGTTGGGTCGGGACCATAGTCAATATTCGAAAGAGTGTAGGAGTGTAGCATCGGGACCGACCAAACCAAATAGTAACTTCATAGCATGTTCGTTCGCGCGCGCGTTCGTGTGCGTTCGTGTGCGTTCGTTCGTTCGTTCGCTTCGTTCGTGGTGCGTGTTCCGACACATCATCTCGAGAAGTTCCTCAAGGAAGAGTTCTGGCCGAAGGGTGTTGTGTACCGCCGGTTTCGTGGCCGGCTACATGAGTCAGCGAAACACGACGCAGACACTTCGTGTGACTTAGTTAGTTTTTAGTGTAATTATAATGTTGTATGTATTTATAGTATTTTTAAGTTATATTAATATTGTATTGTTTTATATGGGCCTTGATGCCTGAAATAAATGGATAAATAAATAGCAGAAAACGGCCGAACATTCGGCCGATACTACTTCGGATTAGACCCCCTGGGTTCGTTTCTAGGGTCGGGTAAAATGTTATTAGGTTTTTTCATTAGGAATTTCTCAGTGGTAGAAAAACCCAGACTCCAGGAGTCTGGATGAGCTCGGTCGATGGCAGTAGGTTCACCCCCTTTTACAAGTGACTTAAGAATAACTGTCGAAATGTGGGTGTACAGTCACGAGCACCAATATGTCAACACTTGGCAACTTTCAATTGCGATTGGTTCGTGAAATAACGAATGCAACGTTGAAATACGAGACATTAGATAAACCTATGGGTTCGAAAATGCTATGTTCGTAACAACATAAAATTTCATTCAAAAATAAAGGAGTAAATCGCTATTGAATAAGGCCGAGTGTATACATACTTTTGCTCGTGACTGTACTATGGGTACACGTCTGTCAAACCCTTCGGGAAATATGGGCGTGATGTTATGTTAGTTTATTTTTTTCGTTTGTGAGGCAACGGCCTTTTATGAGCTGCCTAGACACATAAAAGGTCGCTTACCTAGGTGAGTTTTCACTCTAATCCTACTATTAGCAAATTAATTATTAAAAGGGTAAGCCTTAATCTCTTTACCAACTGTTTTTGTCTGGGGCTTTTGGTGATATTTTACATAACATATTTTAAATGGCCACCGGCTTAAAAATCATAGTTTAATAATCTTTCAGGGTTTTTAAACGATTGGCTTAGTTATTTATGTTATTGTCTAGTTTTACCTACTTGCCGAAAACAGTCGCTCCATGCAAAATATAGGGGGTCTACTCTGAAGTGCAAAGTGCGAATGTTCGGATCGGACCGACACATGGCCGAACCGAATATTATTGAAAAATGGGAAAAAAGTTCGGATCGGCTCAATTGGGTCGGGACCATAGTCAATATTCGAAAGAGTGTAGGACTGAGTGTAGGATCGGGACAGACCGAACCAAATAGTCATTTCGTAACAGGAAACGGCCGAACATTCGGCCGATACTACTTCGGAGTAGACCCCCTGGTATTCAGCTGAATCCGGTTAGAATGGAAGCCGACCCCAAAATAGTTGGGAAATGGCTAGGCAGACGATGACCTACTTGACGAAAACTATCGATACTACTGCTACTCGGGTACTTGCCGATTAAATTGTAGCCTGCCCTGCCATCAAGCAATGGACAACATTGTCTATAAACATTTATTTGTTGAGTACAGCTTGTTGCTATTTGTAGGTGTGTATTTTATGTTTTTGCACGCGCCTCTTCTTTCTGCAAAATTAACTATATTTTCTTTCACCTTTCTAAAAAACTCGTAACCCCACACTAGCAAAAAGACAGACTTTCATAGAGCAAATCTGTCTTTTTGCTAATGTGGGTCTACTCTAAGTTTGGGTAAACGGATTTGTGATTGCATTTTGTGCTTTATTGCAAGGAGATGTGAGTGCTGGACATCCTTTTGAAGTTCTGACATAATCCGTTAAGCGCCTTGCCTCCAAGGACTAATTTGGCATAAAGGAGTTTCAAGTAACAACCCACGTGTATGAAGCAAGGAATAACTCAAGCTAGGGAATCAATACAGTCTATTGCAAATAATCCACGATTAGTTTTGAAGTTTTCTAGTCCCATTGCTCACTCATAGAACTACAGTTTATTCTATCTATCCTTTTCCCAAATGTGAGGGTCGGCTTCCAGTCTAACCGGATGCAGCTGAATACCAGTGTTTTACATGGAGCGACTGCCTATCTGACCTCCAGAACCCAGTTACTGGGCAATGCGATACCACATGGTAAGACTGGTTGTAAAATAAACACACTACGCCAACTTACCGTGTTATAGGCATACATACAACTGTCAAAGAATGACAGTTGTGATTTCAACATACGGACAATTAAGGTTTGTAGACAATATGCTAAACCATTAATTTTCTTGACTTTACAAAGCGCTGTCAGTGGCTTTTAAAGGTTCAAAGATCAGATAGTTTTTAATCAAAGACAATGTTGGAAATCTTCAAAGACATCTCCAGCAGAGTTTAGCGTCCTACTATTCTAACTTTAGGGATAAATCCGCTCGAAATAGTCGAACAAAATCTGGAAATTAGACTCAAATATTTATTCCGAATATCTATGTGGAATGTTGATTGAACTAATTAATTTTGTGGTATGCGAAACAGACTATATTCCAGCAAAACATGCACTGGAATGTAATCGATTTAAATAGTTTCAAAACAGTAGATAATGGAGGGCATATATTATTGCAGTAATTATTAATGCAGTAATAAAGTGTATAGGGAATTTTGGGTAGTCAGAAGCCCGAAAGTCTGACAACTAGTGTCTTACCAAGGTTACCCAGGTCAGAAAGAGTGACTGCCCAGTCGCTCAATGTAATATACTGGTATTAAGATGCATTTGGTTAGACTGGAAGCCTATCCCAACCAAGTTGGGAAAAGGCTAGGTAGATGATGAAAGGAATTGTTCGAATTCTTTGCCAAAATGTAGTGTGTTTTGGGACACCACATTGATGTTGTCAAAGGCATCTGAGGGATTAAGCAAGATGGCAATCAAATAAATTAATGCTGCGATTACAAATCTTTTAACTAAGGTGTGGCCATGTAAATAGTAATGTCTGTAATACAAATCGGCATAGGAGAGTATACTTTCAACAGTTCGCGGGCTGATATGAATGCAAAAATGTAAGGTTTAATACGAATGCAATTGACATAGTGTAGCTCGAAATGATAGCACTTTTGATATTCCCACAACTTTTATTCCTCTGCTCCATATTTCAAAGTACTCGCCTACGGGACCGTGTTCACAAAAAAATATCCCTTTTTCGACGAAAAAATAAACGAGGTATACCGTTCGCATCACACGTATCAAATTCCACATGCAAAGGTAAACTTGTGATATTTACTACGTCTACCTGTTAGTGTTCAAACCTATCTGTTTTTAGATACGATTTTTGGAAAACGCTATTGCTTTGTGTGTGTAAAAGAACTGCCTCATCTGGCTAGTCCTTTCCTAACTATGTTGGGGATGGTTTCCAGTCTAACCGGATGCAGCTGAATACTATTATTTTACATAGAGCGTCTGCCTATCTGACCTCCACAACCCAGTTACTGGGCAATGCGATACCACATGGTAAGACTGGTTGTCAGACCATCGGGCTTCTGACTACCCGTAACGAGTTAGTCAAAGATGTACAAATGACATCCAGGACCAACTGTTTAACATGCTCCGTGCCTCGGAAAGCACGTTAAGCCGAAAGTCTCTACATTTAATGGATGGTCAGTGTGGAAATTAACATCTGAATATAAATCTAGATTATTAAAATCTTTTTAAAAGTAACTGTCATCTTTAAATGTGAACTCCTAGGTCTAAGACCAATAGTGTCAATCCCTAGCATCAGGCGTAATGACGGGCTCACTTCAAGCACACTTCACCTAAGTTTTTACGGTGAGATTTTTACAGAATAGAGCACCTTGGCCAATTATATTCCTCCTAAATTTTTTTTATCCATACTTTTTTTTTCTTAACTATACTACTAGATAGAATAGTGTTCCATAAGAATTTTAATTTATAATTTATAATTTTACTTTTAATGTAGGCTACACTTTCCCAAGAGCGGTTTGAGCATTTAACAATATATAAAATCAAACTGAGAAAAGAGCTATTACTTCTTTTCTTTCCACAGTAAATTTCTTATGACGAAATCCTTAAAACAATATTGAATTAGACGGGTATAAAATTTCAGTTGCGACACCAGAGCTTCAAAGACATATTTTTTGTTTCTATGGAGATAATCCGATTGACCTTGGATTTGCTTCAACTTCTTGTTGTGAAAAGCCCGTACCAACTCTAGAATGATGCTCATTAGAACTACTTACGGATTAGTCTGAAGTCTGACAGTTTATAAATCGAGAAACTGTTCTTCAGAACACAAATATTTTCTGATTTACTCACATCGTATTTGATCTTTTACCTTCCCATTTCTCTGAAGCTTTGACAATAGAGTGCTCGTCAACTTACCTGAAACAAAAAAACAAACAAGATGAATCACGTGCTGCGTGCCCGTAGAGATTGGTTCGTATATTTGTGTTGAGGTTAATAATGGTTACTTAAATAGTCTGTGTTTCCTGTTTTCGCGGCTAACGCTCGTCGGTTATGTAACTTGTCACTCTGCCAAGTGTTCAGGTGTTGTGACCTCAGGAGTGACGCCTGTTTGTTGACACATGACGTGACTCATGTCCCTACGTGATGCCACGATCTCGCTCGGCTGATCTGTTCCTTTTACGATTAAGGTTGCACTACAGTCGTACTTGTCCCAGATTTAATATCACATCCGGTCATATTAAAAAAGGACGTCCTATAAATATGATAATAAATGCAATATGGTTTGTATTGAGAAATTATTCAATTTGGCATCCAGATTACGCAGAACGGTTATTATTTACATCGGCATCCGATAAGTGATCACATTTAAATCTTTGTGAGGTTAATAAAATATGGATAGGTACTTGATAAATTGATATCATTTATATGGCTCTCGTAAAGCTTCCTTTAACAATTGTGACATGTTGAATTTATTGGTCGCATTATGGGAATCGTTAATGGAAAAATAAGTAGACAGATAATGAAGTGTAATAAAAGAGGCGCACATTATGGACTCATTTGTGGAGGCGACATCGCGGTGCAGTGCGGTGCGATGCGGTGTGATGCGGCGCGATACGGTGCGGCCAGATTACAAATATATCAATATGTTTTGCGCGATATCGGTTGAATTGAAATGGACATGTTTTCGGTGAAGTAATTTGGCGTGTTTAACCATTCGCTAGAGTATTTACCGATCTGCGGTTGGAAAACCATTCTGAAATGGTTTTATTGGAAAGTGATTTGTATGTTCTATTGGAAAATATCTCTAGCGAGATGGAAATAACAGTGGTCTATGTCAGTAAACAAAACGTAAAAACGGTTTATTTCTTTGTTAATAAATAATATACCTAATAATTATAATTTTGTGATACATGATAAATTATTTTATTTCTTTAAGTAGGTTTGCACAAACACTTTTAAACGTCAATCATGTTTTAAAAACTAGATGAGGTCGGCGTTTCCTATCTGACTACTCTGAGAAGAAAGGCCGAAACAAACTAAGAGGTCGCAGTCTCTTTTAAAGTCCAGACATAATGTTGGTCAGATCATCTGAAGACCATGTAGATCGATGTCTGAGATGATATTTTTTAGGAAAGAACCACAATCAAGGTTCAAGTAAGCTTAAAATAAGAAATAATTAAGATAAGAATGAATAGTTCAATGACAACTGTAATGGTGACAGATCAAAAGTAATTTATTGATTTTAATTAAAATTATCTTGCCTATAAGTCTTTCAGCGACCTCATTAAACCTTTTACGACAATTACTGACTAAGTGTGAAGTTCAAAAGAATTCATCTTCTTTAATTACTTCTATTGTTTATTCTTAACAAATCTACTAATTAACGGCTCTAACACCATTTTCATTAAACAATAACAAAAGAGAAATCGAGCAATAGTCTTGGTTTTGATAAATAGTTATTTGAGATAAAATATGGTATGATAAAAAATTCTATGAAATTGTTCTACCAGTGTCGTTTCGCGCTGGACTCTGGTAGAAAAATGTCCATGAAATTGTTCTACCAGCGTCGTGTGGCTGTTGCGTCGTGTCTGTCTGTGGCAGCTTTAAAACACACAATATTTTGATCTATTTTGTTATTTTTCTCTAGTTTTTCTAAAGTTACTCAATATCTATGTATATTTAAAATTAAATTTGCTTATCGTATCTGTCTGTGTGACTGCGTTCTTCTTTTAAACTACGGAAATAATATCATTTATTCCGGAAGATTTATGTGTATAATAAATTAATTAAAGTAAACAAGTCTCTATGTTTTATCAAGTTGTAAAAACCTTCGATGCAGGGGTGGGTCGCTAGTTGCTAAATATTATAATGAAAATTAAAATATACAGTACTAGCTGTACCCCGCGGTTTCACCCGCATAAGTTTCGATCCCGTACGAATATCGGGATAAAAAGTATCGTATGTGTTAATCCTAATTATAAACTATCTGTATGCAAAATTTCATCCAAATTCTTTCAGTCGTTCTTGCGTGAAAGAGTAACAAACATACATCCATCCATACAAACTTTCGCGTTTATAATATTAGTAGGATTTTATTCACTTTTGTCTAGTTTTACTGAAGTAATACTCAATATTATAGATAAATAACATACCTAATAATTATTATGCCTTCCTAATGTTATCACTATATTCGTTACGATTGAAGTAGTGAGTGACTGTTGTCAATACGATGGACGTAACTTCTAATGAATACTTTAGTTCAATTACCTACTTAATAAATTAATTGATAAACTTTATCGCAGCCAATTACCTACTTAATAAATTAATTGATAAACTTTATTGAAATGGTGACAATTGTTATAGGTAATATAGATAGGTACAGGTTATTGAAAAACTTAAGGAAACTCTCAGTTAAATTTCCACAAAAATTTCGTCTCGAATTTTGTCTTTCATTTACAAAAGTTGTAGAAGAAAAGTTTTAATGATAACAACTTCTAACTAAAAGTTAGTTACTTAGCTAGTATGTTTTAATACAGTCTGTATCTATACAAAATAATATAAAAGGTGGCTGCTATATTTAAAAGGCATTTAATTTATTTTGCCAATTTACATTATTATTATTGGCTCGGAGAGCACGTTAAGCCATTAGTCCCGACTGTCATTCGTAGATCTTTGACAGTCGTTACCAGTAGTAGGAAGACCGAAAATCTGACACCTAGTCTTACCAAGGGGTGTCGTGATACCCAGTAACTGGGTTATGGAGGACAGATAGGCAGCTCTCCATGTTTAGACTGCAAATTCGGTTAGACTGGAAGCCGACCCTAACTTAGTTGTGAAAAAGGCAAGGCAGATCGATCGACACCTAAAACTTGTGACTTTTGTTAAAAAAAGTTTTTATTTTTAAGCAAACTACACTCTTATCTCCATGAGAACACAGAGCCCTTAATTTTCGTTATGAATAATATAGACGGTCAAAATAACCCGGTGTTGACACACATCTGTGGCTCCCGAATAGAGTCGCTATTTCTGTCTGTCGGTCTCGTAATGACTAGACGATGCCTAAGCGATATACCTACAGACAGTTATATATTTCGTATTTTTATTATGTAAGTTGTCGGGCATCAATGATTTAGTTTTATTGTTCTCGGTTATAGTTTGTTTGTGCTGAAAAAATATTATAGGTTTTATAGTTAGGTATTATTTGAGTTTTGTTTCAGTTTAGATTTTTAAGGACATGTTTTAAGGACATGGACTGTGAATTTCGATTGCTGCTACAGTTTTATCAATTAAATTGGCTTACAGGATTTGGGCAGGCCTAGAAAAGAGACAGCAATGGTTAGTAAAAAAAATGATTTTGGTTGTTTATTGTTTAATTCATATAAATTACCCATAGTCCTTTTTCAGGTGGCAGATGTGGCCGACCAACATGTGGTCAAATAATAAACGTTTGTCCCGTCAGTTGGTATAAAAGCTAAAACCCGGCGCTATTTCACATCTAAAAGTACTATTTCATTCATCACCTATTTGTGATTTCATGTGTTTCCATTTGTCTAAATATAGCTACCGTAATCCGTAATCTCTCCGTCTTCTTAAATTAACCATCTATGCATATTACGAAACCAATATATCCAAGTTGATTTCATTATCAAATTGGATTGAAATGAGATACACAAAATGTATAAATTAGCAGAGATAAAATATCGTATGTGAGCATGAATTCGCGAGAAAATGAGCTTTAAAACATAAAGAGACGTGTGAAAATCGCGTGGCGTCGGAAAGGTGTAAACACATCGTAGCTACACTGAGTTAAGAAAGAAAAATGTGATGAATGAACGTATAAATAATCATGTCGGCCGCGTACACTTTAATCATAGTTGTATTTCCAGTGATATACGGCAGGCTTAATACTTTCTCATAATTTAAGGGAGAAAAGCCTTCGTTGTTTTCTGCGTTTATCATCATCAGAACCTTTTGGTTTATGGTTATGTTACTACTTGGAAATATCTACTTAGTAGTGAGTGATTTTTAAGATGCAACAAGAAGCATAGGTACTATCGCCAAAACCTATGTATATCTGACCATTTTGAAAACCAAATCCCGTGCACATGATGACCACAGCTGCGTCCGTAAGTAAAACAAAAGAGGATCCTGTTTAGGTCGACTAATAATATGAGCTGCAAGCAGGAATAGTCCTTACGGTGGTCAATTATAGGTCTTGGCGAATTTTTTTGATCTACTGAATGACTGTTATTTTATTTCTGACGTCCGCAACGATTTGTCAAAGCTCTATACATCTTGTTAGCTTGTTGTAATTGACATAAAGCCCAGTATTTTTTCCCAAAAGAGAATTAAAAATAATATTTTTGTTCATTGATCTACATTTTATACCTACAACAGTTGCGGCCACAAAAATTCCTTTGTTCTTAAATCCATAAGCATTTTTGGAAAACTACGAAAAAATTTGAATATTCAAAAGTCCGGAATAGCGTTTCATTGTCCAACGGATGAATAAAACCAAAATATTGCGCGCAAACGAATTCCATTCAATATTCTGCTCTGATGAATAATTAACTAGCTTCACTACCAGTCACAGTTTTGCTATAAACTGTAGCAGAAGATTTTTGGGACACAGAGAAACAGGATTACAGGACCCGACTTCAAACATCAGACCCATGTTTGAAGTCGGGTCCTGCTCTGCTCTTAACTAATATTATAAAGAGAAAAGATTTGAGTTTTTGTATGTTTGTTTGTTACGCTTTCACGCTAAAACGGCTGAACGGATTTGGATCAAATTTCGCACATGGGTAGACAATGACCTGGATTAGGACATAGTATAATTTTTGTCCCGATATTATCGCGGAACTTATGCGGGATAAACCGTGGGGCGCAGCTATCGTTAATAATTGTGAGCAATCATTCCTTCGCCTTTTTCCAACCGTGTCACCACTAACCACGAGGTTTCTGACGTTGATCGTCGCCTTAAGGTCTCCGGACTTGATATGGTATAATATCTGTTTCAACATTAAGTGGTCTGTCGCCGTTGTCCATATTATTGTTTTGTCCGGCTGCCTTTATTACCAGCCAAGTTCAGCCCTTTACAGTTGTTTACCACATACACAAAAAGCTCCAAGTGTAAGGAGAGGTCACTGATCTTAGAGCTGACCACAATGTTCTTGCCACAAATCGATTAATTTACTTTGTATGGTATCCATCTAGCGACAATGGCTTCATCAACACATTCCATTAGACTAGACGTCAATCGTTAAACTGATTCATATATGAAGGGAATGATACTCAGAATACTCGATACCTAGTCAAAGACTAATATTACAGTAACGCTCCATCGCCCGCACATCACAGTTTGACATCAGTTTATCATTTCATATTTTAGGTACCTAACTCGTTCAAGGTTGTCGTTGTCAAAAAGACAATGGGCGATTTGTTCTAAATGTTAATGTAGTGTAAAAGACGGGAAACGATGCCAATATTTATAGTGGGCATATGTTGGTTATAAAACGGACCGAGCCGTCGAGCGTAAGGTCACAGGGCATCTGGCGTAGTATCGCATGTGGTTGCTATTTTTATCGCCGCTATTCAACGCTCTCGCTCTGTAAATTGTATACGCCTCCAAAACATAAAGAGTACAATAAACAGACAATGTCAATGAGACTGATAAGATTTTGTATATTTCTGTGGAAATGTCAGTAAATAACAGGTGTTATTTTTATATTTCAATAAAATGGAAATCTGCGAATACTACCTACACACTCGCGTGTAGGTAGTCTTTTATGATCGTTTATAAATGAGTTTGTTAACCAATATCATTTATATATACCCTTATAAGTAGTTCTAAGCTAGCCTTAGGTATACCGGGAAGCGTAAAGCATGTATCGGAGATAATTTTTCGAGCTTCAGAATCTGGGAAAATCTCGAACGTTTCCATAGCACGACGTAAACACGAGCCATTCGCTTACCGGCGCCACTGAATTGAAAAACCACAATGCCTAACTACCTTTGAAAACTTACCTACAATTTGAAGAAATATATATTATACTCTTTCAATAATAATTGTGAAGTATTGAGTTCCACACAGAAACATTAATAATTAAATAATTGGTCTGGAGGACTTTTCTTTCATACCATATTTCGGTCATGGCGGCCAATCTTAGCGGAGACCAGCCTTCGGGTACGAAGTAACTATTTAGTAATCTGTGCTTCGGGGGCGGGAGATATTATAATGCATGAGTGTGCGCGCAGGCACAGGTGCACTCTCTCTTTTCCCCCACTCTTATTGTCCTATGGGACTGCAATCCGACACGACCGAAGAGAGATCAGGCGCAGGACCAACCGCTTAACGTGCTTGCCGAGACACGGGGGGTATCACCTATCACACCACCAACTTCCAAACTTTTACAAAGAAATTCCCATTGGAAGATTCCCAAGAATACTTTTGCCCGACCCGGTTAAATACACTGTCGTCAACCGAAAATGGTCTCTACCATGTCTCTATCATCCACCATTTACGCAATGACTTGAACCCTCTGCCATACGATGAAGACTTCGTAAATTAAAAGCTGTTCACACAATCGTTTAATTTTCGCAATAAATAGTAGAAAAAGATCAGCCCTTCGATTACCGTGCTTTTAGTGGGCTCGAGCCAAACAATGCTGGTAAGAGCATTGCTGGTAAACAATGCTGGGAGCTTTTAAGGTAAACTGACTCTTTTGTCTGCGCTCCGCAGTCGGGCGCGACAGACTTCGTACAAGTGCGTTATCGACTACGCCAACACATTTGCGTTCTTGAGTTACACGAGCGCAAATAAAGAGAGGATTTTATTGAGAGGGAAATATTGTAACAAGTATTTTCCATTTTGATTTCTTTCTTTACCAGTATTTTGTAAGGCTTTACTGTTATCCGAGATCCACAACATTAACTAGCTAGAGAATATGGAGATCCTCGACGTTAATAATTTACATGCCAACATAACATCACGCATGTAATGCTCGAGCGGTTAGGCAGAGGTGTAGCTATAGTTCACCGACATTTCGCCAGTAATGTTTAAGTCTCAGTCTTTGGCCAGTGCGTGTTACCAGTGATGACCTATGGCACTGAAACGTGGTCGCTCACAATGGGCCTTATTAGAAGGTTAAAAGTTACCCAAAGGGCAATGGAGAGGGCTAAGCTTGCAGTTTCCCTGCGTGATGAAAAATCCGCAGGAGAACCAAGGTAACCGACATAGCCTGAAGAATTGCCAAACTTATATGGCAGTGGGCAGGGCACATTCGCAGAACAGATGGTCGATGGGGCCGAAAGTTTCTGGAGTGACGACCGCGTACCGGAAGACGTAGAGCTGGAAGGCCTCCCACAAGGTGGACCGACGACCTTGTGTAGGCCGCTGGAACCCGTTGGGTGCGAGAAGCACAAAACCGGTCGAAGTGGAGGTGCTTGGGGTGGCATATGTCCAGCAGTGGACGTCTTTCTGCTGTAATAATCTTTAAGTCTCATGTAACAGGGGGCGAGCCTATTGCCTCTAACCGCGTATATACAAATCCATACTCCGAGCTGCTTCTGAAAAGTTCCTTATTAAAAACCTAATAACACTTTGCCCCACCTGGGAATCGAACGAAGGTCCTCATGCTCAGCGACCACTTGACCAACGAGGTAGTTAGTTAATGACGGTAATTTAGCTTGAAAATAAAACGGTAAGTACAATAACTAACAATTTTACATGAGTTTGGCAGCCTGTCATTTCAGAGTGTATTAAAATTTAATACTACTTTTACCTCACCACGTTTATGTCAAAAGTTTTATCAGAACGCATTAAAATTCTGTTCAGTGAAATTCTCTGGAGAGTGGCATTTTTAATCATTACATTTAATCATTGTTTTCAATATAGCCTATAGACATCTGACATACAACGAGACGAGACGTAGAAGGTGACTTCGACGAGTCATCATTGAAATGTGACGAATCGGAAAGATAACTTTTGAGACTTGATAAAAAATGAAGTAGATAATCTAATAACTAATCGCACCAAATGAAAGACAAGGGCATCAAAAAAATTGTCAGCTCCTGGTAATCGTCGCTTACATCTCGTAACACGGCTAACTTTCATTGAGTTTCACTGAGCGCCTTTTGCGCGTCAAACACATTTTTCCTGGTGTAAATCTGAGCAGCGTAATGGGAAAAGTTGTAACAAGTATTCCGAACATATTATGTGGCATTAATATTCTGACGAGTCTCCGGCGTTGCCAACCCTATAAAAGTTCAATGAACGGCCATGGCGGTAGCTTATAATTTTAATATTTACGTGTTATTGCTTCTTGCGTGGCAGGGTGAGTTTTTGAGATAAAATTGCAGGGCTGAATCTTTGCTCATGTGGAATGGTGAAAACTTGCCAAAAGATTTTGATCACAGTTTTGGAAAGAGAAGAGAAACGAATCTATATTTTTTTATTTCATAAAAAAAGGAAAGAGAGTTTTTGCACTGTGAACCCATTTCACAAAACTCAGCCTGTATAGTCGGAACTTTTATGTTGAAAGATGAAGATTCATGTAAAAGGATTTTTGTGTCGCTCGCACAAATCAATCTGAAACTTTCAGCACGTGTGACGAACGTGACACGTGCTGAAAGAACGCGTTTGACAGAAATGGTCGGCCTGTGACTATCCCAGGAATTCTGGCACAAGTTCGGAATATTTATCAAACACGTTTTTTCATTTTACAAATATGTTTAACATAAAACACGTGTTTTTTACTACGAAAACATATTTCTTAATCCAATTATAAAATATTTTTTTACAAAAATTTTAAACGAAAAAACTCGTTATTTTACTAGATACAAAATGTATTTGTTTATCCAATTATAAAATCAAATTTTTCGGTCATTCGCTATAAATTAAAGAATTATTATATTTACTCAACGAATACCTTCTTAAAGCTGTAAGTACCTAAATAATCTGAGACGAGACACGCAGACGGTTCCCAGCCGTATTCGGAAAGTAAGAGGTACAATTTTTCACCTTTTGTGGGCAAAGAAATATAAAAAAAGGATTTTTTACAAATGGAAACGTTCCCTTTTTGAGCAGTCTATTGTTTGAACAGGGCGAGGAAATGTTTTCTGGGGGAAGCAAGAAACCCTTTTTGTCCACCACTTAGCTGTGAATGGGTCTAAATGGCTGGAATTTATGATTTATTCCTTGTTTAAGGATTAAACAACTAATGTGTTACATTGAAGTGTCAAAGTACTACCCAGTGTCGTAGCGAGATCTTTGTCAGACCCTCTTCATCGTGAAAACAGCGACTTAAACAATAAATATTATTCCATTTCTCTTAGTAGCTATTTCAATAATCATTAGAAAGAAATAATAATAATTGACAACCTTGACAAATCTATACAGGGTGTGAGGAAAAGATTGTCTGACGTTTTCAGGAAGCGATTTAGTGTCAAATAAATAAATAAGTTCCCTCTAACAGAGAGGAGGCTTGTGGCCCAGTAACGGGAACATTATAGATAATGATGAAATAAATAAGTTGATACTTTAAGAGCTGATTTTTTCACCGCCAGATAACTTTTGTTCGAGGAATAAAATTGACGTTTGACAGTTTTTGTATGAAATAACTGTCTAAATTTCAAAATTATTCCTCGTCTAATGTTTAAAAAAATTACCCCTTACTAGTTTTTCTTTTGAGATTTATAAGTGACTTGTTTTTATGTGTGACAACTTCGACAATTACGCAGCCATTTTTAATAGCCTCTAATTCTTTTTTAAATATTGCTACGTAAATTGTGATGATGTAAGTGATAATTATCGAGACATGTCGAACTTACGTCTGTCATACGTATGCTAACGATTGTAATAAATACCTACTGTTTATGTCCGTGACCGTGGAGTTTCTTGCCCGTTCTTCTCCATGGGTACCTACTACGCTGTAGAATGGGCAACTAGCTTCATCTTTCTGACTGACCGACCCAGTGACAGTTCAAAAGTGCCTGTAATTGGTTCATTTATACGTATAATAAATCTGTAGAAGTTGGAAATAAATGCTTTGAATTTGACTAGCTGCAGCCCCCGACTTCGTCTAGGTGGTCTTTATATTTGGGTCTATGTCATTTACCGGGATAAAAAGTACCCTAATTTTTTTCCGGGTTATAAACTATCTGTGAGCCAAATTTCATTCAAATCCGTTGCAACAGTTTTTGCGTGATTGAGGAACAAACTCCCAAACATCCATACATACTAACTTTCATCCATACATAATATATGTTTTATGTAAGATTTGAACTGCAGTACCTACTTCAGCAAATATTTTGTTACTAGCTGCGCCCCGCGTTTTCACCCGCACATGTTTCGATCTCGTGAAAATTTCGGGATAAAAAGTATCCTATGTACCCATGGTTATAAACCATCTGTGTGCCAAATTTTATCCAAATCCGTGCATTCGTTTTTGCGTGAAATAGTAACAAACATCCATCCAAACAAATTTTCGCATTTTTATTACTAGTAGGATTACGTGGCTTTTTATTATTTACTGTTCTTTACAACTTGACAATGCCAAGGATAAGCACTCAACAAACTTGAGATTTGTCAGCAGCTTTACCAATCAGAATAATAATTTATGAACGCATCCTTTTTTTTTTTTTTTTGGATGGGAAATCATCAAATGACCCCTCCCGCTCTGGGTGGAGCGGAAGGGAGTATCAGACTTTTACTGACTAAAACCCATCCGTGTTCCTTCCTTAGCCCTTTCTGTTCCAGGGCAGCGGTTAACCTTTCGGAAAATCCCGCCGCCCCGGCAGGCTTCGGCCCTATGGGGCCCCGTCCTCTGCTGACATTTTCTCTTTGAGGCGCGCGTGGAACACAACGCGCCGTCCGGCACGGGCCTGGTCCTGATCGGACGGTGAGCTACCCATTACTCACCGCCCGCAGGCCCGCGCCTACGGTGGCCGGGAGTCGTCACGCGGCCCCCGACGCCCGGAGCGTCTCCCGCGGCGGCTGAGGCGTGAGGTTCTTTCCCTCAGCCTCTCAGCCACCTCCTTCGCTAGCATGACTGCTTCGCAGAAGGAGGTGACTGCCTCCCAATGAACGCATACTTAATAGGGAAATAATGTGTCTTAACACTTTTTATCCTTATTGAGCATCATCATCATTCCGAGCCTTTATCCCAATTTATTTGGGGTCGGCGTAACATGTCTTTTTCTTCCATACTTCTCAAATAGTCAGCATCTTGGTAGTCACCGATACTTTCTAGCCATATTCATCTTTCACACAGTCCAGTCCATACATTATTTCTTTGGTCTTCCCCTACTCTTATAGTCAAACCCCAAACTCCCCGATCCCTCCTTCCTTGGTCTTAATTGATCAAAGAGTGAATTTAAATACTTTAAAAAGTAATCTAAACACTAACTTTGAGTTTCCGAACACAATTATTTTTTAACTTTTAATATACAAAAGAAAAACAGGACGGTTTACTATCCAGTAAAAATCTCCGCTTACAAGAAAAAATTGGTACAAGGAGTACAGCAAAAACAACGTGAATTCATTATTATAATCATATCCTTTCTCTCGGCTTTCATTTTAATTAGACTCGTAAGGGTTACGTAACAGTTTTGAATATACTAACATTAGGTACTAAGGTTGTAACTGGATATTTTTGCAGTATATTATATGGACAAGGGGTAGGTTTGAGAAGGTTGGATACATGGGCATCCTCGTTCTTCAAATCTTTTTTTATTTTTAAATCCAATTTGCCAGTAGGATTTGAATTAATATTTTTGCATTTTGATAGTCCAATTCTCGAGGAAGGTTACCTATAGGCTATTTAACATGATGCCACGAACCTCAGGAGCAGACCAAAAAAAAAAAACAAGCGAACGAAGTGGGGCAAAAGCTAGTAATTAATATTCATGCGGATAGTGCGCGAATCTTCTAAACTTTAGGTCTCAATTTGGTACTTTTACAAAGAGTATTTATAGACAATACTCCACATCCAAATTTAATATCGCTAGCCCATTTATAACAAGGAGCAATCAAAAACGGAATAACGAATCGCTCAGCAACGGCGCCAATACAATCGTCATCTAAATAATTCCAATAAGCCATTTATCTCGCATTTTGCATAAATATGTAAAATCTATCCTTGATTATACTAAGTATACAACAGCGAGCCTTCACCTTGAAAGGAAATACCTAACTCAAAGGTTAATGGATTCCACGACGTCATGAAGTGTCTCTCATTAACAATGAATAATTTACTTCACGTAAAACGAAACTGTACTTCCGAATTGATCGATCAAATAACACATAACATCACGCCAGTAATCCCCAAACGGTAAGGCAGAAGTGTAACTATGTAGGTATAATAGTAGGTACCACCAAAAGAGATAAGTAACCAGAGTCGTCGGATATAGTTGAAGTTTAGTAAGAGCCACGCGGTTTCACCCGCTAAAGTTTCGATCCGTGGGAATATCGGGATAAAATTAAGTATCCTATATGTTAATTCAATATATATAGACAAGAGTGTAAACATTTTAATGCTTGAGTACGAGTCTTTTGACCATGTGTATCTTAAGTCTTTTTTCTTATTTTTTTTAATATTATTATTTTTTAATTGTAATTGTGCGTTTTGTTTGTGCAGAATAAAATATTTTTCTTTCTTTCTATTACTTTCTTTAATTCTGGTTATAAATCATCTGTGTGAGAAATTTCATCCAAATCCGTTCAGTAGTTTTTGCGTGAAAGAGTGACAAACATCCATCCATCCATCATCCACGTCTATAATATTAGTAGGAAAATAGGACTGTACTGTCCTTCCTCCTGTCCTGTCGTCCTGGACTGTACTTCCTACAGATCCTTGGCAGTTCTGGACAGGGAGAAGTGCAAAGAGAGTAGGGAGCTCTGTGCCTGTAATTGGTTTATTTGAAATAAATGCTTTCAGTTTTAGTTTGAGTTTGAGTAGCGGGACAATCAACGGTTAGTGAAAAATTACTTCCTGTACATTTTCCGGTACCAAAATCATAACCAGGAAAATTGTCTTCAAAAACTTAAAGGACATATAGCCCTTAGTCAAATAACCTCCTCCTAAATGTGTCATTAAACAAACAAATCACGAATAGAAGTCAGGTTAATGGTTACATTGATGATTTCATGTAAGTGGTAGTATGTCTGTCATCGCCAGAATGTGGGATGTCGTAAAACTAACTACATATATATATTTGTACCAGGGTTACAGAATCTCAAGGTGCTCGTAGTTGAGGCTATGAGTTGGTTACGTTGTGGTTTTGGACGATATTTTTCTTATGTTTATTGTTTTTAATAGATGTACCTATGAATGTGTCCATTAAAGTGGTTTTAGGTCGATAACTAATTACTTATGTATTTAATTAAACTACCTATTCAACCCACTGGTCAATAATGTGATTTGAATTTTGAACCTCGACTAAAGAATTGTATGAAGTCTTTACCAAAAAAAGTATTTAAAAATCGAATTGCTTTTTATTATATCGCGGGAGGTGTGAAAAATAGAGCATTCTCCTCTAGAATAAAGGTGTTTTCGTCATGGGCGAGCTTGAATCCCTCGCTATACTAAGGATTCTAGACTTAACTAAAAACGACGACCTAATAAACGACTACCACTGTATGTACGACAGGTCAAACGACAACTATTTTTAATACAGTAATATTTTATTTTCGTTAAGTTTCTCATATTTAAGTGAACTATGTATGATCTTTTTTGAGAAATAAACTTCTTTGAACCGAACTCTCGAGTGCAGCTAAGGAGTCTAAAGTTAAGACTAGAATCCTTCGTTACGCTCAGGCTTCAATAGAGCACCCGTGGCATAAGACACTGCTTTATCCCCTAGGTTAATAATCTACTATTCAATATCAGCACACAAGTTTAAATGTTTTACTAACATTTCTAACACTTTCACCGTTCAATGTCTAACATAAACATCATAATATTCACGTCGATTGTTTACCTATTTCATCGGTGGAGAACTAGACAGCTAACGTGTAAAATATAAATACGCTAACTTGATGAAATACCCGCAAAGTAGCTACGCGTGTATTAATATTTATATTCAAAGACTACTGAGCCAGGAAGTGCATGGTTTTATCGTTATCACGTTGTGACGTAGGTAATATTTACACATTTAACACGTTACACGTAAGGCAGAGGCCACACGCGGCGTGTGCGCAAACTTCCAGATTACAGGGTTGTCACACTAATGTGACGATGTCGTAACAAAATTTTATATTCATAGGAAATGTTAACGCGAACACGTTTTTTACGTGACTTTCAGGAATATGCATAAAGTTTTTATCCAGTGGAAAGTTGTGCTTTTGGTTTTCCTATAACGTTGGAGGCGTCCATAATATTATGCTGGTTTGTTATGAAAAGATTGGATTTACTGGAACGTCATTTTTATGTATATACTTGTCTACTTATAAAATGTGTAAAGGGATGTTTTACTACGCTGTTCTCCCATACCTATTAATATTATATATATTATATTTGAAAACATTGTAAAAGCCAATTATTTTGAAAAGAGTAACCATGGAATTTCTTGCCGGCTCTTCTCCATAGGAAACGACTAATTGGAACCGTGCACCTAGCTTCTGACGTTTCATACGTGCCAAATATTTTATTTCACATAAATAAAAATAAAATATTTTGAATTTGACAGGAAATGTAATACTTCTAATATTTAAGTAGATTTTTAGGCAATATGTGTGATCACTTATTCAAATAGTCATGTCACTTATACAAATATCATAATCCAAATATCTTATGCGCCAATAAACATGACTGGCATAAAAGGCCCTACTACTCTAATAATAAGGATGACAACGTTATGCAAATGCGTGGTCAGATATAACATTTCTATCCGCCTGTCCGAAATTCCGCATCGTCAGCGGAACCATGAAGGGACTAATGCCCGTTTTACGGCTTTCCCTTCTTTTTATGGTTATTTCGGATATGATTGTCGACACTCGTAAAAGAACTTTTCTTATAAACGTTTTCATATGGATCAGCGTTTACGTTATCCTTTCAAGGACTTTTGTATATTCATTGGGATTACTTATTTTGAGATAAATGGCGATTTATTTTATGAATTTTGAGATGAAGCGAACTACAATTTGCAAATTGTAACAGATTATTGATTACTTAATTTGAGAAAAAAAATGGCATTTTTGTATGAATTTGGAAATGCAGCAAATTACAATTGGCTAACCTCCGATAAGGTGATGAGCGAATTAACATTTCAAAAAGGTACAATGTATAAACAATAGAACGTAGAGTGTTAGGTAATGTACAAAACGTATTTAAAAAAATACAACATCAAGTGGTTAATATCAAAAGAACACATCAAACCGAAATATAATTTGTTAAGGCACACCGCACACGGCATTCCAACATCTAATTAGTATAACAAGTTTACATCAAATACGAGTACATTAAGTACAGTTCGTTCTTATTGTATTTCCCAACAATGTCAACAAAGAAGTAATGTGAAAATGACTTATTCATGATCAAACTTAGTCAAATGCGAGCTGTTTTAATCGCTAAATTGTGTAAACCGGATCACATAAGTGTAATCGTAAAAGTAACTATTAATTTAAATCATGTTCACTATATAACTTTGTTTACAATGTTGTTACATTCAATAGAAACAAACTCTGTAAAGGAACACCAACACTGTTAACATCAATTCAATCCAATACGAAAAACACTGTCAAACGGAATTCGGGTATATCTAGAGTTTCTATCATAAACAAGGTAATAAAAGTACTTAAAAACCAGTTTACCATGCTTATGACATATATGTAGGTACTTTTTATAGAACATTCTATTTTTGTGTCAAAAATTCATATGCTTTGATTTGTTCCTAACATTTTAATAAAATATTTCATATTATATTTTATATACATATACGCATAAAAGAAAAATTCATAAACATGTTTCTGATGTTTAGTAACATATTATATACTTATTTAATAACATGAGCATACCTACAACCGAAATTGGAAAAAGCAATTTCCATATAAGCTTTGATTTCATAGAAACCAGTTCTCCAAGTATTATAGAAAAGGGAAAGCTGCGAATGAAAACATTTTACGTATATTATTTTGTTGACAGCATTTTCATATTTTTATTTTGTTTTCGTTGGATTTGTTTTTATTACGGGATAATTCTGTTTGACTGATGAAAAAACAAATGGTGTAAGACTGTTTGTTAAAATCTGAAGCTATTCTGTCTCATTATATTTTTTAAGCCTACCTATTATTATTTTGAGGCTGGTTGCGAATGTTCCATCTTCCATCATTGCTTTCGTACAGTGATATATCTGTCTAAACTAAACTTTCCGTTTAATTTTTTTGTTATTTTAAAAAAAATATAGTTTTTTTTTTGACTGTGTTTAGTTTAGTTTGTGATCTTCATGTACGAGTCGCAATAAAAGCTTTTTCTTTCTTTCTTTTAACGACAGTCTTGACTGAAGTCTGTGCACAGCCTTAGCATCAAAATATACTCGTAATTGGTGCTAAACAGATTTGAATCATCATTCTATTTCAGTCCATTAATTGAAGTTGGCGGAGACAGAATTACATTAAACATGTTTAGTTCTAATTGTATTTAGATGTCGTGCAAATGCCTTCATTTCACCATAGGTACCTACTTATTAACATAGGGATTTTTTTTTTCATCACTGTTAAGTTTTCCCATTCATTGGCCTAACTGCGAAGTTTATAAACTCTAGGCTTAATAATCCAACTTCTTAGTACTTAAGCTCAGAGCTATTGAGCTCATTTATATAGACAGAGTCGATATTGCTAGAAACTTTGGTTATTTCGCAAAAGAAAAAAACTTTTTGCACTATTAGTAGTTCGTAGAGTTTTAATGAAATTGCGCCTAATGGTAGCCATTAGGAAGTTTTTACTATCTCTACTTATTATAAATATTACTTTTTCATATTCCATCCCTTTCTACCCAGGTGAGGTATCAAGTCTAACTGAATTTAGTAAACCATGAGGGGCAATTCTCGTAATTTTAAGATCGTTCACAGTCTGATCTCTGTCTCAATCTGTTTTGACAAGTTTTGACATTTTTGTTTGTCGCCGTGTGTGAGACTGCGACTAGATTTTGAACGTTTTAAATTACGAGAATTGGCCTTCTGTATTTCGCACAGAAGAAAATGGGCAAAAGTGGTCCAAATGCCCAACAAGACCTACGTAACTGATTATGAATTTATGATTATGAATTATGGAGTAATTTTCGTAAAGATACGCAAGAAAAACTTTTTTTTTCTTGCCAGTGTCACTTGTGTTACCCACATATTGTTGGGGACGGCCATTTTTGTCTTTACATACGACACTTAGACTTCACTTACGTAAAGAGACACCTAAGCCCTTCTATACCTGTACCTTTAGCTCTGCCGGCTCTATTGCATTAGTTGTGACCGGGTATTTAAAACAAAATACGGTCTGGCGAGTCATAATAAGGACACGCTAGAAATTAATAATCTCAAATGGTTGCCGTTATCGAAATCTAGAAGGAGGACTATATATATATATATATATACGGTATATATATATACTGACTATATATACTGTACGACACGACATTAAAGTTGGAAACATATATATTGCATTATCACAATATCTCTACGTAAATTTCATCTATCCACCTTCTTTTACGTCTCCTTCGAGACATCCTCAGTAAACTACTTTCCCTATCCACCATATAAAACAATCAAAGCATATGAATGGTACCAGGGTACGATAAACTAGCAGGATCAGGTCAGTTAGTCGCCGGGGACTGTAGGTACCTGGGGAGGTCGAGCGCGCCTTGAAGGTCGGTGCAATCATGACAGTCTCTGGAAATCACAATCAAATATATCAAATAATTATTTTAAATTAATGTGTACTTAAATTACAAGAGTTTGCATAGTTAAATAAGGGTCAGTTTCGCCATAAAACTGAACATTTTATTGGCTCGTCTAAAAGACTCTCAAGCCCACTCTACGTCATTTCATGACAAAAACGTCACTGATTTCACCCTCAAATCAGTTTCCCTTCTCATACTTTTAACCATGAAGTGACAAAGAATAACGTTGTACGTCTTCCTTTCATAGAATGTCTATACTTAGGTAGTTATAAATAACTGAGAAGCCTCTAATCGTGGCAAAGTTCGGCCTGCTATCGATCAAAAGTATATTTGTTTACACCCACACAGTTCAGCGGTTCTTTGTCACAAGTTTTACAATGAACAATATTATTGGCTTGACGCTTACATTGCTACAAGGCTTTTTCGGCGTTCGAATGACGTTGACAGGGGGGCACTGTCGGAAAACATTTGTGGAAGTGTTTTGAAAAATCAAGATGGCGGCGTTAGTTCCGATTTTGCCCACGCGCCAGAAGAACCTTGTAGCGAAAGTTCAATCGCATTGTCACCTTTTTGGGAATTGAACCCAGAAACTTCGCAAGGAGGTCTAACTATGTAAGGCTCAATTGATAGAAAAAAATACATGTCTAGTTAGCTATCTATAATACTAGCCTATATTTTCCCACTACAGGGCAAAGGCTTCTTGTCATACGGACAAGGCATGAGCATTGATCTACGCTTGCTTTAGGCGGGTTGGCGATTTCAGACTTCTATCAATCAATCAATCAATCAATCAAAAGTCATTTATTCAAATTAGGCTGAGAATCAGCACTTTTTGAACGTCAAAATTACAAAAGACAGTCCCCCAAAAACGCCCGCCCTTCACCACTTCCTAGTGCTATTGCTGGGAAGAAGAAGTGGCGCAACAAACTCCCCAGCAGCACAGCTGTCTGTTCAATTTAAAAAAAATACTTGAATGTATACAATACTAGGTACAATAATATATACAATGTTCGGTAATTAACATTACAAAACCAGAACATAAAATTTAATTATTTGCCATAATATGTCAGCTAGCCACGCCAATATACCAACAAATATAATAATAACTATACGTACTCAAGCTAAAACATAATTAATTAAAATGTAAATAAAAAAACTTACTACCCAAATAAAAGCCTCCAGGCATAAAGGGCGTGACAGCTTACACATTTATGCATTGCTGGGTTCTGCAGTAAGCTAATTCTGGAGAAGGAACATAAACATTGTCTTGCGTTAAACTAGGGTGACCAACTATTCTTATCGTCTAAGTAGTCGTTGATAGAATAGTATGCCTTTGAACAAAGGTTGGATTTTAGTTGAGCTTTAAACGCATTAAAAGGCAAGTCTAGAAAAGAAGAGGGTATCTTGTTATAAAAGGTTATACCAAGCCCAACAAATGAGTTATGAACTTTATGAAGCCGGTGAAAGGGGGCACGTAGTTTGTCCTTATTTCTAGTGTTAACACTGTGAATATCACTATTTTTAGTGTACAAGTGTAAATTTTGCCTAATATATAAAATGTTGGCAAGGATGAATTGTGATGCAACCGTGAGAATACCAATATCTTTAAAGAAATCTCTTAGAGAAACTCTGGCACCTAGCTGGTAAATTGCTCGAACAGCTCGCTTTTGAAGGACAAATATATTTTGTATATCAGCGGCTTTGCCCCACAGCAGAATACCGTAGGACATAACGCTGTGAAAATAACTAAAATAGACTAAACGAGCTGTATCAACGTCAGTATATTGTCTTACTTTCCTGACGGCGTAGGCAGCCGAACTGAGCCTTCCTGCTAGACTTGATATATGAGGTCCCCACTGAAGTTTGGCATCTACTGTTAGTCCTAGAAAAATTGCCGAGCCTACAGTTTCAAGCACCTCTTTATCTAAGACGATGTTGGGTCCTAGGTTTCTAACATTCGGTAAGGCGAACTTTACACATTTGGTTTTCTTGGCATTGAGAACTAAGTTATTTGACGTAAACCAATCTGTAACTATTGAGAGTGCACTGTTTACGTCGTCAAAATCTTGTCTATTCCTGTCTACTTTAAAAATAAGAGAGGTATCATCTGCAAACAGTACAACATCACAGATGCCCGTCAAATGGAATGGTAAATCATTAATGTAAACTAAGAACAAGAATGGACCCAGTATTGAGCCTTGCGGAACACCTAACTGAACTGGTAGCCCGGATGATTTCACACCATTAACATCTACACATTGGACCCTATTATGTAAATACGAAATAATTACGTTGAGAGCTTCGTTTTGGACACCGTAATGACGTAATTTACGCAAAAGCGTGTCATGGTGCACGCAATCAAAGGCTTTGGAGAGATCACAGAAAACTCCAATAGCATTCTGTGATTTCTCCCATGCGTCAAATATGTGTCTCAACAGAGCAACACCCGCATCTGTAGTTGAACGACCTTTTGTAAAGCCATATTGCTCATTATGGAGGAGGCTATTTAAATTAAAATGTCTTAGCAGCTGCTTGAGTATTAACTTTTCAAATATTTTGCTAAATGCAGGTAAGATAGAAATAGGCCTGAAATTGCCAACGTCATTCTTATTACCTGATTTAAATAATGGTATGACTTTACTACTCTTCATGAGGTCAGGAAAAGTTCCTAAATCAACACATTTATTAAAAGTAACAGCTAGATAGGGGGCTACGATGTCTATTATATTACTTATAAGTTTAGTGGAGATGCCCCAATAATCACCGGTGTTTTTAGACTTAAGTGTATTAAAAACATTAACTACATCACGCGGGGTTACATGTTCGAAACTAAATAAGGGACTACATTTAGGTACACTACTGTGCAAAAGGTTTTCAGCTTTAGACGAGGACGAATTTAAGGAGCGAGTCGTAGTTATCGGTATGTTGGCAAAAAACTCATTAAATGCCTCAGCTACGTCAGCTGCTTTGTTAACTAATTTGTTGTCGACCATAATCTCAAGTAGTTTTTCTTGTTTAACCGATTTTCCCGTTTCATTATTAATAATTTTCCAAGTGGTTTTTACTTTATTAGTAGAATTTTTTATCGTATCGCCTAAAAATTTTGATTTAGCAAAAGCACTAATCTTTTTGAATAATTTTGAATAAGTTTTGACATACTCTAGGAAGGGAGTATCAAACCTGTATTTTTTCAAACCATATAACTCGTATAGTCTCGCTCTACTTTTATAAATACCGGGAGTAGCCCATTGGTTAAAGCCAACAGAGGATCCATTAATGTTAATAGTTTTGGTCTTGAAAGTGGATTGGTACTCTTTTTGCACTACATCAAAAAGGGCACCATAAATTTCATTAGGATTCTCGTATTCTACTATCGATGGTGTAATTCTATGAGCTATATTATTTTTAAACATTTTGCAACGACTAGCTGTATAAGGCCTGCATTCAAGTTTTTGTGGCTTTTTATGTAATGGCATGGGGAAGCAAGCTAATAAACCACAGTGGTCGGACGTTAAGTCAGTTAACACTAATTTATTTTTGGCATCACAATCACTAAATATATTATCAAGACAAGTTGACGAAGAAGCTGTGATCCTAGTAGGTTCAAAAAACAAGTTAATTAAATTATAAGACCTCAAAAGATTGAGAAGTCTAATACTTAATGGAGTAACATCTAAAATATTAATATTGAAATCTCCACATAAAATAATACTTTTGTTATTTGATTTTAACCTATTGAGAGTATCTTCCATTACCGATTCGAAACTAATAAAATCCCCAGAGGGGGGTCGATAAACGCAAATTATAACATATCGCTCAAGTTCAACACAAGACAACTCTATAGTGCGCTCGATTGAAAGATTAACTAACTTCTTTAAATTATAAGTCCAATTTTTCTCACGAAGTTTTCTTCACCGAGGTAGGTTAGGTATATAGGACTATACTATTCATTATATTCAAATTATGTATAATAAAATTACAATAAAACATCTAGGATAAATCCGTAGAAATACGTCAACGTTTTCCTCATAAAGTTGTAACAATCTTTTTAACACAAACAACATTATGTACTTTATTTTGCATTGCATTTCTTTACAGCTGAATAAATAAGCTGAATTGTACACATCAATGGTATTATTCAACTCTATACTATATATCTCTCTATATATGTAGAAAAACAAACGGGAACAACTCAATAAAACCAGTGCAACACAATGCATAAATGAAATCTATGGCAGTACTCATAAGGAAAAAACATTTGTAAGGAATTACATAACAAAAACAAAATGGCGGATGGAAATGCGTGTCATTTCAATTCATTCATTGCTTTAAAATGTAATCAAATAAATGTTTAATTGACTGTACGAATCTGTTAATGGATCTACGAGTATATACCCACAGTTGAGAAAAAAAGTGTTTTTCCTAAGAAAAAAATTACAACTTAAAAGAGGCGAAAGCATCCCTATAAATTTAATAAACATACGAGTGTACGTGTAATGACTTTACAAGGGAAAGTGTTTATATGAATGTATGTAAACAAACTCAATTATATCATCGTTATCTACGAGACGCTCGTATCTTTGCGAGCCCCGAGCAAGGCCATCCGAATTCGGAATGTGATTGTCCGTCATGATAATATTTCATTCGTTCGTTCAATTTAACAATATGAGGTTATCTGCTCAATAAAATTATGGAAACGGTTAAGGGGTGTGTAGACGATCGACTTTTAGCGGTCCAACGTAATTGTTAGACCAATAAAAGGCGATTGTCTACACTCCCCCTAATTATAATAATTCGGTGATTCGGATTCAGATTATTTGGTGGAAGCCAATTTTGATTGCATGGTCCATCTATACCTCTCATTTCCCTACATTTTTGACAAGTTTTTGACATTGATTGTTGCTGAGATGAGACTGCGACCAGATTTTGAACGTTTTTAATTACGAGAATTGGCCTTCAGCTCTCTTCATTAAAACACACTACAGAAGTCGCATTCCTATACGCCATGAAAACTGTATTTTGATATTGAAACACAGGTAACTATGATACTAACAACCGAACGTAGAGATAAAACGATAGAACATTTTACTGAAAATGCATCACTACGGGAGAAATGTGTTGCTATGTCAAAAAATATGAACCAAAATCGGACATCTTCATACAGCCTACCAATATCAAGATGAATACGAAGGATGTGGGCCAAAGCGAGAACGGTGCTAAACTAATATTGAATTAAGCGCACAGAATAATTGCAGAGAAAGTGTACCGACCATTTATCAGCTGCGACTAGCAAGTATTTAAAATTGAGTTCATTACCATCACTTTATGTATTTAGGACGCTTTAGGTAAACGCAACGGGACCTTATAACTATCTGTATGCTTTTTGTTTGTCATAACGGCGAGACTTTGATGTTCCACGTGTATTTCTTGTTACTAAGGTGAAAAAGGTTCTGGGAGAGAGGTGCAGTCCTCTCATAGTTAATTTACCTCTGATAATGCATCACTGTCAAAATCACAGTGATCTTTACCGTCGTTACAATAAGGTTGCTGTTGTATTGCTGCTTCTAACAAGTCTGTCAAAATCACCGTGATCTTTACCGTCATTACAATAAGGTTGCTTTTTGGTTGCTGCTGTCAGAGGTCAAATAACTGTGAATAGACTGCAGTCAGTTTTTTGTCGATAAAAGAAAAAAAATAGAATAGCATGAAGGATTTACTTTTTTGGGTATTTACTCATTAATTAAACCCTTTAATTTCCCCCATTACAGTAAAAAGGTTTAAAAATTTTTAAGTGTAACCCACGTTTCAACTCTCAATTGATTGATCGTGAAACCCTTTTCCTCCTCAGTGCCGTTTAAAACATCCATTACCCTCTTACACCTTCCTATAAATATATATGACGTATTTGTGATAACAGCTACATCACCAACATCATTATACTCTCCTTTTATCAACAGCGTAAAGGTAGCAGACAAACCAAACGTGAATACCATTTATTTTAAGATATCGCTGAATAGAACCGTTTTGTGGTCGAATACTTAAAATAGCTCAGTTTTCTGAAGCCTCTCCCAACAGTCGCCGATGACCTTATAGAACTGACGTCAGAATACGGATTTGTGGAAATAGGGAAATGGGTGAAAGCATAAACTAAATAGACATACAAATGGTAAAAGTCAATAAGTTTTTTGGTCACGTCCTCCGTGTATTATGAAACTTAGACGAAAACTAAAAAAATGCCGCTACCCATTTGTGTAAGAGATGATACGTCTAGAACGAAAGGGGTGAATACTGAGATGAAAACGTGCAGAGATGTATCAAATGTATGGAAGAGCAAGACATGCTTCCTTGTCCGCAATAAAGTTTGGTTTACTTCAGGGCAAGAGGACGATGATTATGATACTCATTTAATTTAGCAACCAGTGTAAATAGTTGTGTTAAATATTGTAAAAGATATATGTAAAACTTAAGTAACTATTCATATATTTTTTGTCAAATAACATAACATAAATATATTGTAACATCACGCCTGTATTACGCCTGAAGGGTTAGGCAGAGGTGTACCGATAGTAAGTAGAGACAGCTACTACAATCTGTCAAATTACTTTAATAGATTTTCAACTTTATCGCTAAAGCATTAAGGTTCTAGGTTGATTGCGAAAATTTGACAGTTTCGGGTAGGTTGACCTGCTGGCGTCTACACCCATATTTCGCCAATTATATTTAACTCACATTAAAGGGGGCGAGCATATGGACTGGGCAGAAATCTAGACTCCAGGCTGCTTCTGAGAAATTCCAGATGGAAAAACCGTTCCCAGGACCTCCTGCTTAGCAGTAGCGCTTGCGACCGCTAGAACAATGAGGGAATAATTGATGATGATATAGTATAAATTATACCTGACAACCAGTCTTACCAAGGGGTATCGTATTACCCAGTAACTGGGTTGTGGAGGTCAGATAGGCAGTCGCTTCATGTAAAATACTGGTATTCAGCTGCATCCGGTTAGACTGGAAGCCGACCCCAACATAGTTGGGAAAAGGCTAGGCAGATGATGATTGTATAAATTATACCTATTTATTTATTTATTTATTTATCCTCACACTGGAACGCCATACAGCAATTACACCAATGGAGCAAAAAATCACTTCATGTGCAGCTGCTTTCCATCCATCCTGTGCGCAGTGGACATCGAACGAGTGGGGATGGATCACGCACGCTCACGCAGCGTGCAAGTGCAGTATTTCTCCATAGCCCCCATCACTCCTTCCATATTGCGCACATTCATTGCGAATTTTGAAATTCAATGATCTTTCAAAGTAAATACATTAAAATTGAAAAAAAAGGAAAATTTTGAGGTGTCATTTTGCCTGACAGATGACAGAAAAAAAAACCTATACATGGGTATTAGCAAGTTTTCATTAATTCAATCTTTTTCATACTTAAAACAATATCATTCACTTCAGATGCTGACTACAGTCAGCTTAGTCACACCTAGTCGAGGGTGGTGCCACTGTGCGAGCAAAATATGATTTGGAATGGTAAATCAACCCACCAGTGTTGCTATTCGCAGCGGCTGGTCCGTGAAATCGAATTGGCTCTCTGTCAGATACGAAAATAAGCAGAATATAATATCTTGTTCGGTGAAACGCGAATCCGATACACAGTTGCAGGTGTGTCAATGAATCACACACATGCTTAAATATTTAAATAATTTTAATTACAAAACGTTGTGCTGCGCAAACAGACCCGAGTGTCGCAAATTGTTCTCGAGTACATCACCTGTGCAAATTGTATGAGTTGAGTTTAAGTTACACGTGAAAATATTGCTTTGAGAATCTGAGCACGCTTCGCTTGGTATAATCAAAGTATTCTACACGAAATTAGGCAGCTCTTAGCAATAAAGATAAGTTAGGTATATTTCATTTGTAGGCATTATAATCTACGTTCGCGATTAATTTGCCAAACATGTAAACACATGTGAGTTATTGTATAAATACATTTAAATCCTACACAATAAAGATCAGTTTATGATACAACTTCAAACATTTTTAAGACGTTTTTAATAATGCTTGTCACTCTGAAATCATCTAAATAACCACTGCAATAAAGTTGATATTTATGTAACTTGAAATAACATAATTGGAAACGTAAATTTGAATAGACCTTACATACATTTTGGTAAATGGAATTGTCGTGGTTATGATCTGCTTTTATATGTCGTCTAAATACCTTACTATTTAATTAACTACATCCCGCTGGGAACATTATTGACTTATACAAAATTATATGTATAGGCTACTAGTTCCTGCCTGCGATTTCGTTCGCGTGAAATTTCTTGTTCCCAAGACCCACCAAGGTTCATCGCATTGTTCTGTCTGACTTTTTTCTTTTTGCTCAGCTCCTAAGAGTCGTAGCGTGATGTGAAATACCCTATAACTTTCCTAAAGAATTGGGGTCTCAAATGCAAAAAGATTTTTTGAAATCCGACTGGTGGTTCGAAAGATTTGAAACAAACAAAAAAACAAACATACTCTTCAGCCTTATTATTAAAGGCTATAAAAATTGACATTGTCTTAATAATTTGTCCTTGGAATTATATAGGTACTGAGTCGGAGGTCTTGTCAACGAAGATTATAAGCGCTACGGATTAAATTAATCACGAATATAAATTATTCAATATCTTAGTCAGGTTCATAGACTTCAGCTCAATTCATGAGCTACTTAAGTCAGATTCGGTCAAAAAATATTTTCTGAGATTTAATCCAGACCTTCATTCATTAGGTTCTTTGTTTTAAACCTTTTTAAATAGTTTGTTTATATGGAATAACATACAATTTTATTTTAATAATGTGTAGTGAGTAGTAAAAAATATGTAGTGCTTCCTCGAAAAAAAAAGATTAAATTAAAACGTCACGGAATTGTTACCAAGTTAACTCTTTTTTTGTAAGTAGCATAAACAAACTGCCACATAAGTACTTCAGGAAAAATACAGCTTGGGTCCTTCCTTAAAATATAATAGAATACTACTACTCTTTACTATCTCTTTTTCTCTACTTATTCATTTTTTTCTCTTTATTAAAAATATACTTTTTTAATACGCCTACGCCTACGTTATACCACAATGACAAAGACGATAGATCAGGCACGTCTCAAAACCTAACGATGACAAATCTTCCAAACTGACTAGCATCGGAAACTTTAAACTCCGAAAGAAAAACTTCCGTCGCCTCTATACCATAAATATGTCCCTATAGCTATACGTCATTGATGTAGGAATTATTTTTATGAATCAGGGCGAGTCTCCACACCCGAGTGGTCGCCGACGCAGCTAATAGAGCCCAGATCCTGTGTACTGTGTGAACCGGCCGCACCCGTCACACACAATCAGACTACGGAACACACGTGGACTTTACTTCCTACATCGATCGACGGACACGCACACATACACAACACACACGCATACGAAATTTGAAAGAGAACTAAGGGGGATTCGTTAGCAATGTCCAGTTAGAAGTTTGTGTGCGAGTGTGTGGTCTAGCATCGAATGTTTGAAGTTGAGAATTTGAATAGAATGTGATCTGTGCCACGCCAAGTATCTGCAATGTAGGTAGCGTGTGTTGCATGAATTACTGTTTGATAGTAAAAGATAGTTGAGAATTGAGTGAATGTATATGAAATGGCCAAATATCGTCTTAAATTAACCAAAGAGCCCTTTGAATTTTAGGCCAGTATTGAGGAATATGGAAGATTATTGTGCTGCAAACCCCAAATAAATTGGATAATGATGATGATTGAGGCTCAACAGGCAATGTCACTACCTAATCGTAAGATCAATGATTATAATAAGAAAATACTATCCTACAACACAAACTAAAACTGTAGGTATGAAAAGAGAAAAACTAAAAATAAAACTAGGTAGCCAAGTCTCATATACGATTCGTCCTTTCGCCCGTGCACGTAAAAAAGCAACAAATCTCCCGGGCAATTCAACGTAATCCATACAAGACAGCTGAATCCTATTTAAATCCAAAGGAGATAGATGACCAATTTTATGATATCTAGGATAGCTATCGATTTACGTATCTACATTCAGACTGTGAATACTGACAAATTATGCGAGAGGGTGTTTTATTCGAAAGGGTGAAGAAAAACGTCACTTTTGTACGTTTTGTCGCAGAATAAAGGAAAGTAAATACGAAGAGAGATAGAAGTGTGAAATCAAAAGTCGTGGTACAAACTACATCCATGAAAAGAATCAGTTTTCAGAAAAGGTCATAATAAATAAAATCAAGTTTTTCTTTACAAAAGACAATGGCATCGTTAACCGAATTGTATGAGACAAATATCGAGGTTCTTCACGAGTGCTTTACTCCTAAAGCAATATTCTATACTTTCATTTATAATATTTATTATATCAGTATTGAGTAGCAGACAATTGACTTTATGTAATGTCATCGATGTACGCCTAAAAGCTTTCTCGTGTATGGTGATATTTTAATCTCATATCTCGCGATACATGTTTCAGGACCCATTTACTTTCAACCATAAATGTTAGTAGCATTCTCATGAAAGAGCAGTGGTGGCCCAGTGGTAATGGACCCGCGACTTACGAGTTGTAGGTCACGAGTTCGAACCCAGGCAGGTACTTTACTTTGTGTAAATTATTTCATCACCACTGCTCTCAAAACGATGAAGGAAAACATCCTGAGGAAACTGGCATGTCCTAGAAACACAAATTCGAAGACATGTGATATTCACCAACCCGCACTGGGCCCGCGTGGTGGATTATGGCCCACTCCCTGTCATAAAGGAGGCCTGTGTCCCAGCAGTGGGAACATTATAGGCTGATTATGTATACATAGTTTTAATATCGATTTAGACACATTTCTTTCTCATTTTCCTATAGTAGTCGAATGGCATTTCGAAGAACTATGGTCGGGTACGTCTTGTTTAGTATCCTACTTGTTTAATTGGTTGCAGGATATTTGTACTAAAAAGACCTTGATAAGTACATTGTTTCGATAAATATTACAACATTTGAAGGTCATTCTTACTACCGATTGTTTAAATATACCAATTGCATCATCATCATCTGCCTAGCCTTTTCCCAACATTTTTTGGGGTCGGCTTCCAGTCTAACCGGTTGCAGCTGAATATCAGTATTTTACATGAAGCGACTGCCTATCTGACCTCCATAACCCAGTTAGTGGGTAACACGACACCCCATGGTAAGACTGGTTGTCAGGCTTCTGACTACCCGTAAAGACTGTCAAAGGTCTGCGAATGACAGCCGGGACCAGCGGCTTAACGTGCTTTCCGACGGAGAGGTCACGGTATCTATAGATGGCCACCCACGGACTAACCGCGGCAAGCATAGCTTGATCTCATCTATCGACCTGTGAGGCTGTTATTACTTAGCCACGAGCCCCTCTCCATATACAGCTTGCATGTATATATATATATTTTTTTTTTTAAACGTTGCCCCACACTAGAAATTTCTCCTGTGTCGTGGGTGCGTTTACAGACATATAAACTCACATACACAAACAGCCAGACCCGGAACAACTAATTGTAGGTCATACAAATATTTGTTCCGTGCGGGAATCGAACCCGCGACACGCAGCGCAGCAGTCAATCGCTTAACCACTGCGCCAACCGTGCCGTCAATATGTACATGTATGTATGTATATGTAGTTATGTAGTTAATATAAAGCAGCCCGCTTAAGATACGTAAGAACTAGAAATAGGACCTAGTAACATACATTGTTTACTATCTATTATCTTATTTGAAGGCCAAGCCCATGAATTAGTATTACAATACTGATATAGAGCTAACTAAGGATGTTATCTTCCAAATATAGGACACACGAGCTGTGCCCGCGACTTCATTCGCGTGGATGTCGGAAAACAATAATGTGTCCCTCACTCTACAATTGTTTTCTTTGTTTCTTTAGCCTTAGATACTGTGTCCCACGGCTGGGCAAATGCCTCCCCTTTTCTTTCCAAACCTCCCTGTCTTGAGCGATCTCTGACCATGTTGGCCCTGCAAACCTCGTTAGATCGTCACACCACCTTCGCCGTGGTCTACCTCGACGGCGATGTCCTCCTTCAGGCGTCTACTAATTAAATTTCTAAAATAAAAGTAGCCTGAATTACTCTTTATAACATCAGCTAGTTGCCAGTGAAAGTCCTGTCAAAATCGTTCCAGCCGTTTTGGAGAACAAACCGAATGACAGATTTTTTTTTGTTATGAGTATCGTATATATTTCCAAATGCATTTCGTAAAAAGCTGTTATTTTGACATTAAAAACAGACACTTCAATTTTATTTATTTGAATGAATGTATGTTGTATGTATGATACGTAAATTTCAGTTTCAAAAATACAAATATTACAACACAACTGAGTCACAGCGCTACCTCAGTTGACGTAATAATAGTCGGTGGTATAATGAATGAGCTGAATCATTACCGCAAAGTGGGCTAAATTAAGGAAACAGCACAGGATGGAAAACTTTGCGATAATTCCGTAACTTTGCCAGCCGCAGTTAAAACTGATCACTAATTGATCCTTTATTAGTCTTCAGGTATAACACTGGAATTAATTCTTAGTCTGTTCCTTTATTGAGAGCAGTGGTGGATTGGTGACCCAGTGGTAACAGCTGTGACGAGTTGTAGGCTGTGGTCAATCCCAGACAGGCTTTACTTTGTTTAAAATTTTCATCACCACTGCTCTCAAAACGATGAAGGTACACATCGTGAAGAAACCGGCATGTCCTAGAACCAACAATTCGAAGACATGTGACATCTACCAACCCGCACTGGGCCCGCGTGGTGGATTATGGCCGATTCCCTCTCATAGAGAGGAGGCCTGAGTCCTAGCAGTGGGAACATTGTAGGCTGATTATGATTCTTATGCTGTTCCTTTTAATTCCTGGAACTAAATTAAAAAGTTTTCCGGTTTAATAATATTCTCTACGGTGGCTTATCATATTGCTCTTCCTCTTATTACCTATGTGTATACGCCAAGGGAAATAAGGCGAGGCTGCAAATGCAAACAGCAGCAAAGAAGTAGAAATAAAAAATGCTTCTTATCTACGAGTATGTTACATATAAAAATAAATCCCTATTTCCCTTGGTCACGTCATAACTTGAGAACGACTTTACCGATTTCATCTATCTTTTTTTTAAAGTTTTCTATTACTTTGCAGAAGCTTCTAACCGAAAAAAAAAATAAGAAAGTTGCTTCACGCGGACGAAGTCGTGGGCAAAAGCTAGTTTCTATAAAAACTGATGGAGAAAGCATTGAACCGAAACTGTAGTGTGCAAAATAACTTGTGGGTAAAACAGAAAAGTATTTGAAGATGATGGCGCTGATTTCCTCGTTCACAAACTAAACTAAATTTAAGTTCAGTGCGTCAGTTTAAGAACTCAACACTTTACCCAGTCTATTTTAAGTAACTACATTAAGTTGCTATCATCGGATAATCGTAGGAATGGATAATCGTAAAAGCTAATGAAAGCTCTCAGCTGACCAAAAGTGGCTGCGCTCGGGTCACGATTATCGGCTAGTTTAGCCTATCTAAATGAACACTTGTGTGGTTGTTACTAATAGCCGTAATTTATTAACATAGAGATAACCTTTCGGTACCAATATCCTCATATTTATTTGCTTAATAAAATAAAGAGGGATTAACTCAATATTTTTGTCAACATTTTCTCATTTATTACATCATGCTTCACAATCTTTCACTTCATAAGTCTCCGTTTGATCTACAATCCCAATTACATTATTTTTCGTAAATTGAAAAGCGTTTTCTTAATCTTCCAAACGATATGCTTCCGTTTCTTGAAACGAAAGTCTGACTCACCCATTAAGGTTACTTAGTAACACAAAATTTCACAATTAGTATGAACGTGTTGTTTAATCTAACACCTACAAACTTAAAGTGTGTTAATGTTAGAAAATTACCACGAATTTGAATTCTATTCGAATGAATAATCGATTATTGTAACGATTCTGTTCCATACAATTCAGGTTTGAAGAATTTATTCCTCGTAATCATTCGATATGGGAGTAAAATTATATGCGAACGTGATGTTTGAGTAAGGCACTTCAGTTATGTTGATATTTTAATTTATAGCAGAGTATTTGCCTAACAATTATCGAGAATAGTGGCCTAGTCTGAAGCGTATTGCTTTCAAAGATAAGTGATCGGTAAATATAAACTGCATTAGTATTTTTGTCGATAGAGACGACTTTTCTGTGATCACGTTCAGGAGCTGCTTAAAGACGAGCGGAAGCGGAGGCTTAAGTTACCAATGGATTGTTCTTAGCCTTCAAACTACCTAGTTCGAACTATTGAAATAATTGTATTTAGTATAGCAATCAAATGTCAATAGCTATTTTCCTACTTAAAAGTCGATTAGTAAAGATAACAATTAGTAGCGCTACTGCTGGACATGAGGTCTTGGGTTTCCCGTCGGGCAAAGTTTCATTGCGTTTTCCATCTGGAATTTCCCAGTAGCAGCTCGGATACTTGATTTGTCGTAGATGGCAACAGATCGACCCCTATTACATGGGACTCAAACATAACTGGCGAAATGTGGGTGTACCTACTATCTACTACTACTACTAGGGCGTATACGGGCGAGATTTTACCTTATAAAATATAAAATAAATGAATAGACAATATGTGTATTCATTATGCACACATAAACCTTTTCACCCAATTTCTCTCAATCATCTTTAAAGGCGTGTGTACATTATAATATTAATATAAGCATACCATAGAAATTGAGATCTATTACCAAATACAACTATTGACTTTAATGTACAGTCCCCTTTCACTTTGTACCTATCATAACATCGTTAATGGCTGTCTAACCTTCGGCTAACCCGGCTAACCCTTCGATGTTCTACATTTCTACTGGAACTTAAATTACACTAGAATATACAACTGTCATTACATGAAAATTATTATAGCCGGAATGACCCCATTTATATCTATCAGGTATTATAGATGATCATCTAACGTGTTCTGGTAATTACACAGATTACCGTAGTGTAGTGCATCGGAGTAATCATTGGTTAGGTATTACTATTACTCATAATGACAGTTACTATAGATTACAATAATGTCACTAAGACCAATAATAGAAATGAAAACAGTAATAGTAAGGCTAAGGACATTGGTTTTGATAAATACAAATTAAGTAAATCAAGCTTTTTAGGAAAATCTACAATCAACGTTTGCTTATAAATAGAAAATACAATGAAATGAGAAGAAAAACCTCATTGTTATGATAACAACATTAGAATAAGCTCTCGAAGAGTCTCGACAAATGAAAACCGAACATCGTAATTTATCGATTTCTTGGATTTTAAGATGTCTCTGACTACACAGGAAGCTGTAAATAGTCATGTAAACGATACAGACGATAATTATTATGAAGACAGACATAAATTTAAAATTACTCACCACCAATAAATACAAGGTACAAAATCTAATATTACCATGGCTTACGCCACCCATATGCGCCAATACAAGTTTCATACATCAGGACAAGTCTATGACTAAAGCCTAGTCTTGAACACCGTAAAAGGTTCCCCAAAGCCTTGTGTGGACTTACAATTTACTACAACAAGCATGGTAATTGATTGGCCAGACAATTTATGATGTAACGGCAGCTGGTCAAAGGCGCTGTGAAGATCAATCGCTTTTATTACCGTGAAATAAGGGCTATTGTTTGTGTAGTCACGGATAATAAGATTATAATGGGAGATTTTAGTCATGCTTTTGATCTTTCAAGGGTTTGGTTATGAGCGCTAGTATATACGACGGTAGACGTGATTTTTTAGTTTCAATGTGATTAACCGCGAGAGCAATAACCTTTACTGCGTTGTATATCGTCTTGGATGGGAATCCTACTAATATTATAAACGCTAAAGTTTGTATGGATGAATGGATGTTTGTTACTCTTTCACGCAAAAAATTATGCACGGATTTAGATGAAATTTGGCGCACTTATAATTTATAACCATAATTAACACATAGGATACTTTTCATCCCGATATCCCGATATATATAAGGCAACGGGTCTACTACGCTTCTTCGTAAAAGGTATTAAACAAAATAACTCCTGAATAGCTAAACCCAAGTGTTCAATCACAGTCACTACCAAATCAGACAACAGCACCAGACACAATCAATTTCTAATTTTTAAGTCAATTAATTCTTGAATACCGTCGAACCTTCATTAATAACCACTAGATTAATACCCGTTCCTATTCAATTAATGGGGAGTACACCACACAATGTCCATAGTGATCAAGTGTAGACAGGGATAACCCGAGTGTGCGGCCATTATGGCTGGATGGGCGTAGTCCATGACACCACGTGCTCAGTCCCTGACCCAAATACTCCGTGATGGTCTTGCCTGCCACGTGTGTTTACCAAACACCAATAATATATTTATTTTCGTCCGTGGACCGCGATACAGAACTTCAATCTCTTTAATGAATGGTCAATAAGTCGGATTTCGAGTAGTTTCGTTCAGATTGGAATTTTGTTTAATGAAAATGTATTGATTCTGTGTTTAGAGCTGGAATTTTGTATGAACATCGACTATATAAAAGTTAAGCTCAAAGTTGTGAGTTTTTAATTCGATTTGGTAAACGATGGAAGTACATGCTTAAGTAAACAACTTAGAAAAACAAGTTTATCGTCAAGGGACCAAGGTACTGGTACTGGTACAAGGCACAAGGGACTGACGGGGTCGGCCAGGGCCGATGCCGCCGGGGCTGCGGGGCTGGCCCCTGGCATAGGCAACTGAAGGAACACGGGTGGGTTTTTTTTCAGTAAAAGTCTGACACGCCCTTCCGCTCAGCCCAGAGCGGGAGAGGTCATTTGACGATTTCCCACACAAAAAAAAAGGGACCTATGATACTTCCCGGTGGAACTCTATATCTTTAGTAATAATAAAGCTGAAGAGTTGGTTTGTTTGTTTGGTTGTTAGATCTCTGGATCGTTCTAGTCGGATTTGAAACATTATTTTTGCATTTGGTAGCCGAAGGGTATTTAACACGATCAGACTCTTAGGAGTCGGTCTTAGGACGCTAAGCTAAATAATTGCGTGGGAAGGCGATGCGATGCGACGAGGTGGGTTGGGGAAACAAGAAATTGCATCGCTTTCATTTTGACAGTTCGACAACATTCATTGCGTTATTTACGTTGTTGAGCAGACAAATTTTTCGAACATATGAAGCAATGGATTTGTAATATCCTTCAACATGTTTCAGATTGAGTGTGTTACGCAATTAGCGTGCCGGACAGACGGTAGTCTAAAATATTAAGTAATTTTACTATCATCTTTCTCATTCTTGTTTAATATTTTGAATGATAAAATAATTCGTGTCCTACATTTCCATTCGATTTCACAATAACCGCGTACACTGCATTTCCCAAATGAACACGAGTATGGCCAGTATTTGTCCAACTAATTGTTTGTAAGGACTAATGAGTCGGTAGTGGTCATTTGTTATTTCATAAATGCACTTATGGTACGTACGGAATAATTCCACAATGATTTCGGCAAATGAAGCTATAATTTCGTGAAATATAGTGAGAGATTTTAGTCCGTGGGGACAAAATGTTTAAATTTGCTATAGCTTTTGTCCGCTTTAGATCGGAAATTATTCCACGAGAACGTACTTACTGCCGGGATGAAAATTAACCTATTAAATTACCCTGGTCATGGTCTAACCATGTGCCATATTTCATCGAAATCCGTTCAGCCATTTAGGCGTGAAAGGGTAACAGATAGACACTCAGAGTTACTTTCGCTTTTAATATTAGTTGGTTGGGAATCGATGATGACTTTTCTTGCAAGACATGACAGGAAGATGTTGATATTCAGAATATCTGGTCTATTTGATGAAAAGTAATTAAAACTTGCGGGAAATCGAAATAGGAGGTGCAGTAACTGTTACATAATCATTATAAATTGTCATTTCCCAAACATAAATTCTTGAAAAAAATCGTGTAATTGTCGCCTTAGATGCTGCAAACTAAGTTATTGTGTTCAAGTAGACACGAATTATCGTCGATCCATTTGTTTTTTTTCAAGATTTTGAAAACTTATAAGAAAATTAAAGTATTAATTTTAGCGCGCGCCCGATAAGCAATCCATTCATCACTGAGCTTTCAACATGAAGCAATTCGCAACGCGTTATTGAACTAGCGGTATTTACTTAATTTTGACCGATCCTACGAAAAAAAGGGGCGAGCGATGACGTTGCCAAAACGCTCGCTTACGGGCACGTTGTGCATCCCTTTCCATAGTGACATGCTCTAAATATACTCTATAATACGTTGAATTAGATATTTTAATTTGTCGTACCTATTCAGTTTCATCCTGTATATTGAATGATTACTTAGAGTGGTTGTAAAAGGCAAAATGGCGGTTTTAGCGGCTGTCAACTATGTAGAAGGTAGAAGTTCAAAAAGCACTAAGTTATTACTCCACTTCGGCTAAAGATTTTGAGTAACGCTTTAAACCTTGGCTTTTCTGAGAAAAATAATACTCTTGTATACGAACAATCACTTTGCTAATAGAATATAGCTACTATAGTAAGTGCTATTAGGTGAAATATAAAAGAATACTTAATGTGCTGCCTAAACGTAGAACACCGTAAAACGTTCAGTTTTTTGTTGCACAGTTAGGCGTATTGGTACATATTACAAGCCACATTTTTTTTTACGTTTGTCATATATGTTCAAAGAAAATACTTATTCAAAAATATTTCATAACAATAAATTAGAATCATGATAAACAATCGTAAAATAGAGGTAAAAAAAAATTTTTTTTCGTCGCATAATTCTCAATTTTTCATAACGTAAAAATGCTTAGTGGAATTATTTCTATGACTGTTCACTTGTTTGCAGTTAGATACGTCACTAAGTTATGGCATAACAAATAGGCATACAAATGTCCTTTAGACGGTCCAGGTAATGTCATACGTATTACGAATGTATCTAGAGGTTTTCCTAGCTAGTAGAGCAACTAGTGACACATGTATGGTCTTAGTAAGACATGAGTCATTCGTACTGACTTTATATTCCAGTAACACAACAAATATAAAAATACTATGGCATAATATTATGTAAATAACAGAGGCGTTAGCGAGTCACCAACGAGCACTGAGTTTCATAACAATAATATAATTTAATAGTTGGTAATATACTCGTAATGAAGTAGTTCATACAATGGATCATCACATTCAATATTGACAGACCTTCGACATTTTCATTAAAATTATAATTACACAATTACTATCAAACAATTAATTATATCATTAAGTTGATAAAATGGTTGAGCTGAATCGTGCTGATCCATACGTCATGTTCGTGAACGGGCGCCGTCAGTACACTGGTCGTGGTCATCTCTTAGCGGACACGGTTTATTTTAATTTCTAATTTATATTTTTTTATTACGGACGCTTTTCACGTGCACCTCTTTCTACGTTTCGTTCTCAGATGTATAATTTCAACATGAATGACGTAAACCAATATTTTGTAAAATTTTATGATTTAAAAGAATGTCCGCAGAGTTTCTTGTCCGTTCTTCTCCATCGGTACCTACTATACTTTGGAATGGGCCACTAGCCTCATCTTTCTGACTGACCCCTTGACAATTCAAAAGTGCTTGTAATTGGTTTCTTCGAAATAAATGCTTTGAGGTTGAGTTTGATTATAATCTAGCCTATCGTGGGCCGCGTTGCACTATGGCAGGTCAGGATGGAATCGCATTATATCCCAATGTAAACATACAAATAATTTTTCTGCTGCTACCAGAAGACGGGCAGCTATCCAAAATAAACCTTGAGTAAAATAAAATAAAATCCAAAATAAAATTTGGGTAAATTAGTTAGTTAATTAAAATTAGCTTAGGAGAAGAATCGATGGTGAACTGTTACTGCTAATTCACTGTTAATTCATGAACTAATTTAATAATGCCTTAAATCCCATTACAATAATTAAGTTTACTAGTTAATTAATAATGTCCATCTTTGGAAGAATCGGTTTCATCAGCTTCCTTAAATCTTTAACGTCAAATTAATTCGGTTGTCACAAGTTGCAAATGACGCCCACTTATCTCAATTTTCATTGACGTGGGCTGTCAAGGTAGATAATAAGAAAGATAGGTATAGAGTAGCTCTATATTCTTCTAGATGGTTGATAACACTGTGCTACACTACTCTAGGGATGGGCAAAATCAGAGAGCAGCATTAAATCAGAGATTTTAATAAAAAAAACATTCCTAAGATTTTTTAAAATAAAAAAAATATACTTATCTGATTTACGAGTATATTTCTAAGCCACGTTTAAGTAGTAAAATTGCCAAGTATTCGATTACCATGTCAATCATCTAAATTATTCCTATTTTACTTGAAAAAATCTCGATTATTGTGACATACCTTACATAAAAAAAAAGTTTTTACTGTAATTGTTGCATTTTGCGTTCCATTTTAATTGTTCATATTTTTTAAAGAAACCATGTTCTATAATCGAATCTTTTTTTTTTAATTCAATATCATAAGATTTAAATCATTCTGATTTAATCCAGCCAACCCTGTTACTACCGAGTGCTTAACCCTGACCTGCCGGCTGTCATCATTGCTACTGATCGCCCACGACCTGCAAACTGGAGTCTGTCCAATGTATTTTCCTTTTAAGTATAATAGATACGTGATTGTGAGATAGGAATGTGGAATATGTTGTTTTTCTTTGAATAACGCGTAGTGCGTCATTAACTCGTACCTATACATGTATAATGTTTTGTAATATATAAAAAACATACGTTAGGCAGAGGTTTAAGCAACATGTAACAGGAGGTGAGCCTATTGCCATCCACTGGGCACAAATTCAGACTCCAGGCTGCTACTGAGAAATTCCTGATGGGTCTACTCCGACGTAGTATCGGCCGAATGTTCGGCCGTTTCCTGCTATGAAGTTACTATTTGGTTCGGTCGGTCCCGATCCTACACTCCTACACTCTTTCGAATATTGGCTATGGTCCCGACCCGACTGAGCCGATCCAAACTTTCGCACTTTGCACTTCAGAGTCCCCAGGACCTCATGCTCAGCAGCGACTAATTTAAAGTAATGTATGTATAATCACTTTGCAAGTTAACGGTCCTATAAATGAAGCAATAATATCGCAGAGGTCTTATTCAAGTTTGTTGGTGCAGCTGTTTTTTTTGTTTAGTGATAAGTGAATATTGTGATGACCTTCAAAAAGGCATGTGAAAAGATACATGAACAATGTACATATTTATAAAAAAAAATCGGATTATCCATTTTTGCTGTGTATCCATTGTGCCTACTACGTGTTAATTCAAAAGTCATAGTAGCGTATTATTAAAAAGCGTAATGTGCTGTTTGAATCCCAGGTCTGGCCACCATATTGGTATTCGACTCGTAGGTATAGAAGTTTTCAGAATCAACTTAGAGCTTAAAATTTGTAAAGGGCGAAAAGGTCGCTCTCTGAACTCTACCATTTATTTATTTATGCTTACACCATAAACCTATCTTTAGAGGATGCCCCAATGTGATGGTTAAGTACAAATACAAATCTGCCTATTTTCTAGTTCAATTTTAATACAGTATTATAATAAAAACTAAAGTCACATTAAAATAAACGAACATAACATCAACGCTGACGTTATGAGTGTACCAAAGTCCCTACATCTGCGTACCCCTTTAAAAAATACAGTCGTAAAGAAGTGACTAATAGAACATGTTGATACAGATGTTTTACCTCTCTGATTAATTAATAAAAGTACGTTTTAATTAATTCAAGCTATGTAGGTTAATGCCAACCAAGAGTTTGATTTCAATCTATATACATTCAAATGAATTTATTATTAGCTAGAGATTATAATAAAATACAATTAAATATTACGAATGCAATAGTTATGCAGCTTTGGTGTATAGTTTATTAATAATTGTAGTATGATTTGCATGAAAGCTCGATAAATGTTGATATTAAAGAGCTTATTACATACAAGCTTGACCAAATAAACAATATAATATGCTATCATTATGAAATCTTGATTAGAATCTACAATATATTCTGAGATTCATTTTATTCATGATAAAAATTATACCTACATGTCACCGCGATTGAAATTATTATGTCCCCTATCTGATATCATAAAGAGGTAAGTAATCATAAAATTGTCCACGTCTCTATCATTTTGTTAGTAACCAGGGTGTCATTTAAAAAGGCGTTTGGTAAGACATATTGTTGATATACGACCAAAAGTATACAATAAACCAAATATGCATACGCATTATGGGGTGGGAGCGACGTAGGGTGTGGGGGTGACCAATATGTAGGGAGGGTGACATATAAAAAGAGGACCCCATATTCTGTGAGGTTTATTAACCCTTCGTATTGTTATAAAGTAGGTATTTTTCTTTCTTTTTATGTCTATTATTTCCAGGGTTCTTCGAATAATTTATAACAAGATTAAATCGTAAATTTTGTGTCTCAATAACAGGAAATAAACAACCGAAAACTGTCAAAGCAAATAACCTTCCTAAAATAATAAAAAAATACGACAAACAGCAAACAGATAGCGCAGTACACGGCGATAAAAAGATAAACAAGTGAATCTGTGCGACCTTCGACACGCCGTCCTCCTTATCACTAAATCTTACACAATCGCGATCAAATTCATTAACAAATCCCTAAACGTATACCTACTTACGTCAGTAAAAACAATATTATCCCTCGATTCAGTAATCCGATCACGTGCCACACACACGGGGCCGACACACATTAACTTATCATTAACTCGATTAACTAATAGGAATAAACACTGCTTGTTTATACACACCGTTAATTCGATATCAGGGTGACATATCCCGATGCGGCACGATACGGCGAGGGGAGCGGGAACGTGCCGACGTCCGTACGTCGCGCGGGAAAATCGGGAAACGGGAAAATGACGGCGAGCGAGCGTGCGTCGAGCGTGGCGGCCGGCGGCCAACTAAACCCACACACTGATAACGCGGCGATACTCCACGGAAAATGGAAAACAATGGAAACGCGCGTGTTATGGTTATTTGCGAGATAACGGTAATGAGATTATACGTGGTTTCATTTCGTTTTTTATATAGTGATAGGAATTCCTTTCGCGACTCCAGTTTGCATCGGAATATGGGCAGGGGTTGGGAAAGAGCTGTATAATGGAGTGGCCATCATGTTGTAGCTTGTAGCTAACACTTGAGGCGCTTGTAATGTATCAAGTGTTTGTTGTTCGATTCACTTCAGCTGGGACTTAGTGGGGTCGATTAAAAATGCAATTCCTTTGATGTGTTTCGTAGCTACTTTATGTATTCTAATTTTATGTTCAGTATCTTAAATATTATAATATGCTCACATGCTTATAGCGTTAATTTTCCATTGTATTGTAAATTTGCTCGTGAGTCGTAATTGAGAGTCCTAGGTATACTACATTTATTTCCATACTTTTCTTTCACGGAGAAACCTAACAACTCTCCAGTAATCAAGGTCAACCTAAACACCTTTATATTTTAAACCTAGCAAATATGATATCGTTCTTCTTTTTATCGACCCGTTTAGAAGAGTTTAGCCCTTAGATTCGCACGTCGTTGCCGACAGGAAGGCACCAAAATAAACTGGAACAAAATATCTGGAAATAAACTCGACCGAATCCACAAGAGTTGCTTGAGACAGTTGAGCAAACGTAGACAAATCATGAATGAATGAGTGAATGGAGGTAAATGAATTATTTTTGGGCTGTTTAATTAAATTGTTTTTAAATACTTTCGATGTTTTCGTGACAAGTATTGCATGTCGACACATTGTTTAGTGTTAAAATAATAATAAATAAATACAATCTTACTAAAGTTTAACTACCAAGATTGTCGTTACAGAAAAGAAGAAGCAGTTACTACACACATAAAATCACGTTTTCCCACGGGGGTAGGCAGACACTACAGAACGTGACCTGCTACGATCCTTCCATACTTCTTTTACCTCGTTTATGTTCATATATCAGCGGGGTAATTTCGTAACACAATATCACTAGCAATAAGTTTCACTTTGACATTTCAACAACATTCATTGCGTTATTTACGTTGTTGAGCAGACAAATTCTTCAAACATATGAAGCAATGGATTAGCAATATCCTTCAAAATGATTCAGATTGTGTTTTATAATGTGATACGCAATTAGAGTGCTGGTCATACACGCAGTTTTACTATATTTTTGTTAAGCTGTTGTTTACCGGATTCCAGCCACAATATTTTAGTAACTAGCAAAATCAAAAATCAAAATCAAAAGTCATTTATTCAAATTAGGCTGAGAATCAGCACTTTTTGAACGTCAAAATTACAAAAGACAGTCCCCCAAAAACGCCCGCCCTTCACCACTTCCTAGTGCTATCGCTGGGAAGAAGAAGTGGCGCAACAAACTCCCCAGCAGCACAGCTGTCTGTTCGATTTAAAAAAATACTTGATTGTATACAATACTAGGTGCTTATGTTCGGTAATTAACATTACAAAACCAGAACATAAAATTTAATTATTTGCCATAATATGTCAGCTAGCCACGCCAATATACCAACAAATATAATAAAAACTATACGTACTCAAGCTAAAAAATAATTAATTAAAATGTAAAATAAAAAAAATAAAAACTTACTACCCAAATAAAAGCCTCCAGGCATAAAGGGCGTGACAGCTTACACATTTATGCATTGCTGGGTTAAGACCTGGCAGTAAGCTAATTCTGGAGAAGGAACATAAACATTGTCTTGCGTTAAACTAGGGTGACCAACTATTCTTACTACTATTCCTAATTATTCCTACCTAACTAAATACTGGCACTGTGTACTCAAGACTTTACATGCTCCTAATAATAACATCTGTCTCCCATACATTGCACTTCAATTGTAATACCGAGCTGAATTTATTCGAGTTTTCATGGTAGTAAAAATGGATGCTCCCAAAGGAAATAGCCAAAGTTGGAGTGCTGAAGTCGAAGTAAGCTGCGGGCTTAAAATCGAAACCTGATCGTCATGTTAAATTATCAAAATTGTGTAGTATGTATATGACTTCGAATGTAACTGGGTTGTGGAAGTCAGATAGGCAGTCGCTCCATGTAAAATACTGGTATTTAGCGGGTTAGACTGGAAGCCGACCCCAACATAGTTGGGAAAAGGCTGGGCAGATGATGTGTATTGTAGTTGCGTAACACACTATCAATCTCAAACTGAATCATCCATAAATACGAAAGTAAGTTTGTTTGTTACCTTTTCAAGCCCCGCTGAACTGATCATCCTGAAATTTTGGATATACGTTTTCAGGTGTACAGAAGAACGGACATAAGGTACCTTTCATCCCGAAAAACAGTGCTGTTCCCGAGGAAAATAACAATAACGTTATTATGGTAATAGATGGCGCCGCGTGTCTTTTGAATCATGATTGAATTATACTATCTATATTGAATTATACATAATTTTATTAGAAACTTTAGAGTTTAGGTAATACGTTTCCGTGGGATACTTTCCGAACTCCACGTGGGCGAAGCCGCGGGCAGAAGCTAGTTGATTCATATTATGTTCGAAAAAAACGTCTACAACGTAAATAACGCAATTAATGTTGTTGAACTGTCAAAATGAAAGCCATTGCTCATAATAGTGTGTTTCGAAAATACCCCGCTGGTGATATTCAGCGATAAGCTTTCCGAAACTTTCAGAAATCCGTCTTCAACAGAATTACGATTGAAATCTGAAAGGCTTATCTACTTATTTATATGAAAAAACTAGCTGCGCCCCACGGTTTCACCCGCATAAGTTTCGATTCCGTGGGAATATCGGGATAAAAAGTATTCTATGTGTTAATCCTGGTTATAAACTATCTGTGTGCAAAATTTCATCCAAATCCGTTCGGTAGTTTAAGCGTGAAAGAGTAAAAAACAAACAGCCATCTATCCATCCATACAAACTTTTGCGTTTATAATATTAGTAGGATAGGATAAGTACGGTAAGGCATTAAGTCCGCCTTTGTACCTTTTCGTGCGAAAAGTTTAAATAAATAAATAAGTAGCCTGTATCCCTACTGTCCTTTGGTAACAAAAATAAGAGAAAACATATCCAATAACGCTACCTGGAACCTACGTTTGTAAAACGAGCTTTTATTAGTTTTCCTTTTAAAAAGGAAGTGTCATAAAAGTAAATTCTGCGTAAATCTACTGCAAAGGTGAAGGTAAAAAGAAATGCCATGTTGTCAAGAAATTAATTTCCTGCTTCTTTTTACTGCTTCGTTCGTCCAGTGGTCGCAAGTGCTACTGCTGGAGCATGAAGTCCTATATATATTCCCGGGTCGAGCAAAGTGTTCTAACTGAACAGACAGCTGTGCTGCTGGGGAGTATAATGCGCCATTTTTTCTTTCCAGCGAAAGCACTACAAGGAAGTGGTGAATGGTGGGCGTTTTGGGAACTGTCTTTTGTAATTTTAACGTTCGAAAAGTGCTGATTCTCAGTCTAATTTGAATGACTTTTTTTTTTTTTTCGTCAGTAATTTCTCAGCAGTCCAGAGTCTGGATGTATGCCCGGTTGACGGCAATAGGCTTGCCTAAATGGGACTTGAACATAACTGGCGACATGTGGGTAACTGGTATCTCTGCCGAACCCTTCCGCGATTACAGGCGCGATATTGTGTTATTTTATCATTTGTAGAGCACTTTACCGTTTCAAATCTTTACATTATAATTAAGCTTTTCCAGTATACAAAATGCAATACCGCCATATTTCTTACTGCTCCATAAACGACTGTCAGAACGACAGCCAGCCAAATGAATGGCGAGCTAATTAGAATTGTACATTCATTAAATTCGTAACGCGTACACAAAATGTACAGAAATGCAACAGAAGTTAAAATAAATTGGTCTATTATTGCAGTTGCCGTTGCTAAATTAGCCACATCCTATATATCGATGTCAGAAACATGGCATCCCATTCGGTCACCAAATGAACTACATTATTCATTTCAGATTCGTCTGATTTCACCAAATTGAGAGCGATTTGCTCTACTCATGGTGACTTTTAATGTGCTGCGTTCAGTTTTTAATATGTATGATTGGGAAAAGTGCACGCGTAATTTTGATTAATTATCTATACATTCAACTAAATAAAATTGGAATGTCCGTTTGTAATGTCAAAACAACAGCTTTTTACTAAAAGTATATACGGTACTTACTCGTATAACAAAAAACCATTTAATTAAATTTTGACTTTATTTGTTCTGGATAATCTCAAAAGGGCTAGACTGATTGTGATAGGAGTTTTACTAGAAGATAGCTGATGTTGTAAGGAATAACTTAGGCTAGTTTTATTTTAGAAAAAGATTTAACGTACCGCGCAAAAAAACATAAAAAACTTAAAAAGAGAAAATAGATTCTTCCATTTCAGTAGAGGAGTGATCTACACCTTCTCTAAGTCACATTTATTATTGATACTCGACATTCACGCGACCGAAGTCGCGGGCACAGCTAATCTTACTAATATTATAAACGCGAAAGTTTGGATGGATGGATAGATGTTTGTTACTCTTTCACGAAAAAACTACTGAATGGATTTGGATGAAATTTAGCACACAGGTGGTTTATAACCAGGATTAACATATAGGATACTTTTTATCCCAATATTCCCACGGGATCGAAACTTATGCGGGTGAAACCGCGAGGCGCAGCTAGTTAGCGCAGATATAAATGTTTATGGATGAATAGGTATAAAATGTTTTTTTCCTCCCTACTTCGCATAGGTTTTTCCCTGCATTACCTTCTCCTGTCAATATTGCAGAATGCATCACGTCATCGTGTCACCATTTCAAGGCTTTTCTAGACATTCACTGTATTATTGAAGGCTATCAAACCTTTTCTACGACAATACCGTGTAAAAAATACCGTTCGATAATTTTGTGACATTCCATTCAAATCAAAAATGACGTCACCAGAAATGGTATAATCTTTCCGGTAACGTAATATTCGTAATTCAACAGTAATATATTAACTAGTGTCAATTCCGATGACCTTGGGTCATTGCCATCTGCCGGCGTGAACTCATTCATAATCATTGAATGTTATAATGTAATTTGCATCCCAATGCGAGTCGTGTCGAGCGAGCTCTGATTCTATTACAGAAACTAGCTGGTACTGCTCATGATTAGCAATGGAAAGGGAATTAAAGACGACATTTAATGCTTTTTAAAACTTTTGTGAATCAATTGTTTCATTCAAGGAATTTAGAGTTGTATTTCCGGGTAGTGTTGCATTCTAATAAATATCTTATTAATTTTTGTATAATGTGGTATTTGAAAGGCTTGACGACGGTATAATAAAAACTTGATATTTGTAAAGCTATAAATTTTACTAGTCCTTCTATTTGTATATCAATGAGGAAGACGACGTCATTTTAGTTTTATGATGTTGGTATACATGAAATACTTTAATGACAATAATCCTACTAATATTATAAATGCGAAAGTTTGTATGGATGTATGGATGTTTGTTACTCTTTCACGCAAAAACTACTGAACGGATTTGGATGAAATTTGGCACACAGGTAGTTTATAACCAGGAATAACACATAGGATACTTTTTATCCCGAAATTCCCACGGGATCGAATCTTACGCGGGTGAAACCGCGGGGCGCAGCTAGTAATTAATAAGTCAAAATGGCATAGAATCCCTATCTATAGCAATTCACCACCGATCGAAATATGTTGGGTAAAGCTAGGGATTCCTAGGAGAGCGGTTCCGTCATATAACGGCCGTCATGAAAATCTGTCATTTTCACCAGTATTTTGAAATTAAAGTGGCAAAAAACTCTATGTATTTGGTGACCGCTGTTATTGTTTGACCGTTGTTCGCTTTCTTAGAAAACCAAAGCTTTATCAATTTATGAAATTTATTCAGAAACGTAATATCAGCTCTTCTCTTTATTCCACTTCATAATAATTACATAATTATGATCTTCCTGCCATTGTCCCATACGTTTTTCTCTTCCATTGTCCCCCTATCAGTCATCACTCAATGCTTTTTCTTTCTTATCATCCGTCACAAAATCATACATTCTTTCGTTGGTCTTCCTCTCTCTCTTCATCCATCAACATGTATTGTTCATCTTCTCTTTCTCTTATTTTATCCCTTTCATAACAATCATAACATAGAAACAGCTTGACAAATTTAATTAGTGCATTTAAACTGCGTTGCCAACTGAGTTTGTATTGATCTAGCATTTCTGCATGAAATGCTATCTGCCATCTCAGTTATGTACCCAACTCCGTCAGTATTGGTAGTATCAGAAGCCTGAATGTCAGGAACCGGTCTAACTTTAGGATACCGTATCCCCGTAGTCGAGTTACCAAGAATAAATTGCTCCCGCTCCAGGTGAGTATTATTAATCATGGGACGGTGATTAGACTAGGAAACTATATCTAGTGTTGTCTATATGCAGCTATTTTGTTGCTGAACGACAGACAATGCTACCTACATAAAATATGGCAATGAAGGAATAATGTGTACTAGAGAAGAACTGAAGAGATAGTCATGTTGCACCGACCCCAAATATATCCAGATAAGGGTAAAAGAATGATAATGATAAAGGGACGGGTTTTCGGAGAGTTGGCATAATCACCAGTACCCTTGACTTAAAGATTAGTGATCGTTGAACGAATTTCTCAAGACTCTTCCTCTGGACCCTAATTCCACAAATTTACAAACGTCTCTGTGTTTTCTCGTTTGTCTGTTTTTGACACATTTTGTAAGACAAATCTGTCAAAAACACAATCAACAGACCACTGAATATTAGAATAAAGGATATCGTTTATTGTCTCCAGTATTACTGCTATATACAATATGATACGTTTGAAAATTAGTGAAATCAAGGCCCCGCCTATTAGCATAACTCACTACATTCTTAATGACAATCCATTGATTTTTGACATATCTATTGCACTCTATTTTTAGGCTATTCACGCGAGCGATTGTCATTAAGAGTGCGTTACGTAATTAGGGTACACGTTTACCGGGTTGAAGTTTGTATGCGAGCCAAGCCGCTAATTTGTAATACATGGGAAAATGGTACGATGATGGTGAATAAGTAATTCCTGATGAGAGAAAGTAATAGTGGTCATTAGAGAACTTCCCATAGTGTTTGCACATCGTTATTCAGTTCAAACCTTGTATGAATGTTTAATGAACGTAGGTATGTTAAACTCACTAATAGGATTCCGGGTCGGTACAATTAGCTCCACTTGATTAGCTATTATAGTTAAACGTTTCATTATTTTCATACAGAGAAAATGCCCTTTTATTAAACTTTTCATTGCATATTAGCCATCATTTTTACTGTTTCGCGTAATGATGCAGTACTTCAAAATGCTTTCGATTTATTTAGTAACTAGCTGCCCGGCGCTACTTCGTTCGCGTGGTGTCCTACGAAGTCACCTCCTTTCTATAGCCACATCATCTTTCACACAGTCCAGTCATCGTTTCTTTGGTCTTCCTCAACTCCTATCCACATACATTCCTATTAACCATGTAATGGGATTTACACGCTGATAAAACATGTCTTCGGCACAATTATACCGCTCATTAAATAGATTGAAAGATTTCAATACTACATAACTAGAGGCAGATTAGCTGAGCCCCTCTGTCCGCTCAAATGATCCAATTTGCCAATTGACTTCAACATCCTACGTAGAAAGATGCAAGGCTGATTCGCTATGCAGTTTGTTACAGATGCTCGCAAAATGTATTGTAGTGTTGGGTAACGGGGTCACGAGTAGGGGTTTTTATACAAAAACCGGTCAATTGCGAGTCGGACTCGCGCACCGAGGGTTCCGTACAAACTTGTAGGTATGTAAATACAAATTTACGGTTTTTGGATTTTTTCCTTTACTTGTGCTACATGACATTGATTCTTGCCAAATTTCATGATTCTAGGTCAACGGGAAGTGTATTGGTTTGGATTCTCTTGCGAGTGTCAAAATATGCGGCATAAACGGAACATAAACGCCGGTATCTTTTGATTGCGTTTACTTAGAACTTTGATTTTTCACTGCTTCAAGGGATTGCAGCCCTGAGTATTTGATATTAATTTCAAATTGATAACTCTACGTGTCCCGAGAAAAAAGGTCTTGACAGACTGACGGACAGACAGACGGGCAACGAAGTGATCTAAGGGCTGAATTTTCAATGCCCAGTTATCTTTTATCTAAGAAATAAATATTACAGTTTGACAACTTTTATAAAGAAAATAAATGTCAAACTGTCAGATTTATTCTTCAGATAAAAACCTGTCTGTGGAAAACCAGCCCCAAAACGTAAAAACATTAATTTCGCGTACTACCCTGACGTTTTCGTCTTAAGAAATGACCTTGTTCTACATTTATGGACAAGAAAGGTGCAGAGGTAGATGATTAATGACAAAAAAAACGTTATTGGCAGCAAAGCAAGTTCCTAATGTTGTTGGCATTCAAGTTCTCTTCGTTACATTTATTTCCTGGTCTCGTGTACCAGCTAAAAGTACAAGACATGTAATAATATGGCAAAAAGATTGGCCAATCAACAAGATTGGTAGTAGAGCTGTCTGTCCAGGGTGCGCCAGACGTACTCAAGCATCGTCACTCGTCTTTTATTACAACCCATTCGTTTTATGAAACCTAGATTTAACTCCAGTCCATATGATCGAAATTCCCTTGTCTTATATAACACAAACAATCGCATAGTTAGGTTAAACAGCGCGGGAACTAACGCTGTCGGTCAATCACAGTAATCTTCTAAGCACATGACTAGCTTTCCAGCAGTTTCCATCATAACAAGCGAAAATAATCTCTAGAATAATCCGCAAAGCAGTTTCATGAACAATAATGCGATTTGATTAGCCATTGTGTAGGGTAGTCTGAAGGCCGGACGGGTGCGTGCTTGCCCTGTTATTAATTTAACCACAACTCTAATTAATCTTGTCCGTTGCGGATTCCCGCCGCACTAGGATTCGAAGTGGCCGCATTTCAACCAAATTCCCACTGACATGACTTGTATTACATAAAGCCTGGTGGACGATCTGACAACTTAAATTAAATCGTGTAAATGTCATATTAAACAATGTTTAAGCCAGTCATATAGCCTGTATTTTGTGTGGATTGAACTCGGTTTATGGAAAAGTCGTGGTTAATCGTCCGTGTACAAATGGCAAGTTAAACATTGATGGCCAAAGTGATGTTGTCGATTGTTTGTCTGCCCCAGTGACCTTTACTGTTATTCGAAAGACAAAAAAGTTCACTGATTTTATTTTTAGCAGCTCTACGCTCGCGAAATGTTTTTGTTACTCCTACAGATTGGAACCTTTCTAAGAATTGGTAATTTGTTGTAGAAACAGACTAAATCACATTTTATCAACTTTCAGGCTTATCTCGAGAATAAGCTTTATTGGGTTTTAAGTTGAGCTCAGATTTATCTCGGAGCTTCATCTAAGCACTACAAACACCTTCTTCAATAAAAAGAAAACAATCAGATGTATCGACGTTGTAGGACATACAAACACCTCGCCGCGTCCGTACATAGGTCTTACCCATCGTGTCACCTCTCGGGTGATCATCGATCGTTACTCTCAGAACATTGCACATGTTCGCCCGCTTAGATTCCTTTACACCGTATTTTTCTTCGTATTGTTTGCTCTTTTTCTTCCTTTGTATAGGTGCGCGAAGATACTTTTATAATTGGAAATGTATACAGTGAATTAACGATAATCTAAGCGATCAAAAATAATCTTTACAAATGCCCGAAGGACTTCCACCCTTTCAAGTATGGTGAGTATGGTGCACGATGTTCAGTTCCTCTACAAAAGTTATATTTACCCAAATTACGAATATACATATACCGTGTGTGTTTTTTGTAAACTCTGCGAAATAATTTAGGGCAGAGTAATCAAAAAAATATTTGTAAAACTCATTCCCCCCGACTGCCTATAACTTCAATCCCATTTATGAACTATCAGAGTTGCCGCAATATGAAAAAATATTACGCTCACATCCACTTTGTGAGCTTTCACGGAACAATGTACATTGATTGATACAGCAGCTGGGGCATGTGTGAGGAAGATCAAGTGCCATCGGGTACACTATTAATAACTTATTGAATATTCTGCCTATGATGCCTGTGTAAAAGATGATATGACTAGAGAGGGGTTGACTACCGAGATGACGACAGAGGTTCTTTATACACGGCACGGTTTCATTACGTTACGGCGTATAAATCGCGTCGTAGAAAAAACGTGTCTGTCAACAAGCTTCCATAGTGACCCATACAACACTGACGACCGTCCCTATATACGGCGAAGAAACCGAATTTTTTAACACGCTTTTATTAGGTCGACCTTTATGTAACTATGTAATGGAATCTAAGGTAACTAATTTAACCATCTTCCAAGGTTCGTAGCGTAATGAAAATTGGCAGCTGTATGTAGTTTTGATGACAATACAATAATATGGTACTGTCGAACTGATCTGATGATGGAGCCGGAAGATATGAACTGGAACTTCATGATGGAAAATCGTATCATAGCTGTTTTTTTGTTTTTACGTGCATTTATAAAAGCGTGTTTTTGTGTTTTTAAAACTATTAATTTATTCACGCCAAGAAAAATGAGTTTGTACAAAGGGGCATAATAGAGAAGTAAGAAAGATAAAGACATGTTGCGGCGACCCCAATTAAATTGGTATAAGGGCAAGATAATGATGACGATTCTGCCTATCATCTAAAATCTAGAAATTTCATAAGTACTATGGGTGTGATATTTTTTACTAAAACCAGTTACTGTTTTTACAGATACGGGTCCAGGATTCGGGTCAAGCTACCGCTAGCTTCGGGTAAACTGGGTTTACCAAAAAGGTTTTATATTAACAACAGACATAATTGATGGAGTTTTACTCGTGATTATCGTCTAGCCAGATGATAGGGGATGACGCAAATAATATAAAACAGGGTTACAAAAAACAAAAACTAAGCCTTTATAATTATGCTTGCTATTTATCTAATTTATACAATTCTCGTGTCGCAATCTTTGTTAACTCATCCGAAACGGCTGGACCGATTTGTATGAAATTTTGTGTGCACATCGGGTAGGTCTGAGAATCGGCCAACAACTATTTTTCATTAAAAAAAATATTTCCTAGAAATAATGTATATGGCAAAACAACGTTTGCCGGGTCACCTATATCTCAAGCCACTATAGTGTTTTTTTTAACTTATGTAAGTTTAATGTTATATAAAACATTTAATGTTATGTAAGTCTCAGCTAATATAATGCTAAGTTCGAAGAACTCAACTACAGTTTACTTTAAATATATGAAATGATTTCATATAATTATCTACAGTAAACTGGACACAAATTCTATGAACTCAGTATTACATTTGTGTCATGTAGAGAGTGTCCATGCTTCTACCAGAAATCATGGCCGCTCATTCACCTGATGTAATCCCTTTGTCATCTGCTGCAGTGTACTCGGAAGTGCTAACACCTATTTCTAGATAGATATACGATGTTGTATTAGGAAGCGGTTACATGATAAACCACATAATGTTATAACACAATTTCGTGAATAATTTACCTACGGAGCTTACAACCTAAATTACTGGAAATGGAAACATGACAGCCAGATCATGTTTTCTTAGGGGTTTCAGAGAATGATGTAGGTAATTAGAAAAGGGGTTTTGTGATGGGGGGTTGCCATACTCTCTTGTTGCAGGTTGTTATTACACGAAAAGTAAAGGTTCATGCGATTTTATAATAGGTGGGCCCTATTAACAGTCATCTTGACCTCGCCATGGACATAATCTACCCTTCAAGTGATTATGGTAGCCTGGTACCCTGAGCGTGTTAAACTGGGTTGCTGAAGTTTATGTGCAAACAAAGTTGGGGACAGCAGTTAATTTAAGGTTTGAAAATTATGTAAAGTCAGAACGTATTCGTTAATCAAATTGACTAGATACTTACCAAGTTAAATTGTCCATTCAATCACAGCTGTCATTCTTTGACAGCTGTATAAAATATCTGTAACACAGAAAATTGATGCAGCCTGATATGGTTCCCCCCTCTCCCCTGTATGACAGGGGAGAGGGGGGAACGATATTTTATATTATATTTCGTTATAAATGCTAACTAATATTATAAATGCGAAAGTAAGTTTGTTTGTTACCTTTTCACGCCTAGTCCACTGAACCGATCATAATGAAGTTTTGCAAATACGGGGTATAGAAAAGGACATTATTTCATTCAGAAAAAAACTACTGTTTCCGAGGAAAAGCCTTCCGACCGAGGAAACCTTCGACGGTCACAATTGCTTTAGGAGGCTAGATGGCGCTACGAGTCTTTCGAATCATGATTGAAATGTGAGCTGACTTTCTTAGCAGTATTCTAACAAAAAGTACTAGGCTTGCATGCATTCACGATAGTATTCCAATATTATGCTTTTAATAGGATTTGTATGAAATTTGGTACACAGATAGTTCATTATAATCTTGATTAACACATAGGATACTTTTTTTTATCCCGGTTATATTATGTTTCATTAAGTAATCACACGAAATATGCTCGAAAAAAAAATCAAAACCTATAAAATAATTAATTTGTCAACACAGACTTCCATAAAGCTCACTTGGGTGATATGTTTATGGCGTGTGGAGGAGCAATATATTGCCTACTACCTTCTGACTGTGATTTATATACCTCCGGCACTTGTGACAACAATTACGACGCGCCTTGTTGATTGTGATAGCAATGACATTGCCTAGACACTCTACTACGTAATGTACTGGATAAAGCTTTGTTTACAAAACTTTATTAGGTATTTTATTCGAAAGCATAGGTAAATTATAATTATCACAATCAGCTTATAGTGTTCCCACTGCTGGGACATGCCTGCTCCCTGTGAGTTACAGTGGGCCAGAATCCACCACGCGGGCCCAGTGCAGGTTGGTGGATTTTTTGGTTCTAGGACACGCCGATTTCCTAACGATGTTTTCTTTCACTGCTGATGAATAATTTACACAAAATAAAGTGCCTGTCGGGGTTCGAACCTACGACCTACAACTCGTAAATAGCGGCCGTTTTCATTGGGCCAACACTGCTCATTATGGCTACGGTAAGGTATTATTATAAAATAGGTAAATATCAGATATCTGAAAAGCACAAAGGGGTGTCACGTTTATCGATAAGGGTTCACATGGGTAGCCATGGATAAAAGGTAACGTGTTATGTTGTTTTGATTACCTGTACCACGACGACGAAATCTCACAACAAAATGTTTCATGCAATACTTTTAGCAAGAGGTACCTACCTACAGTTTGTTTGATGTACGGGGATTCCTATGTTGTTCCAAAAAGTAGGTAGTTAATGGGCTGATTTGATTGTCAGGATGACAGTAGTTGTTAGAACGGCAGCGTATAGGTACGCTGCCGTTAACATTAGAGAATGTTGCATAAGATTTGTTGTCTATCTTTTTTTAACAAATTTTAACAAAAGTTATACATTGTTAATGATGTTATACGATGTTATACAACGAGTTGAACCAGTGATGTTGTAGCAAACTGTTACACACTGTTATAAAATGTTACCGTGCTACACAATATTTTATAACGTTATATAACTGCTGTGTTCAGCACCTTTATTAGTCTTTTAGCAATGATGCTCCATCTAAAAGACAAGTGAAAAAAAAACCTATCTATTTATATTTGTACGCTATTAAGGCAATATATGATACGACTGTGATATAATTTAATATAATATCTTGCATATCTTACTGACTAATTATACTATAGAATTTTGTTCAAGTTTGAGTTCACCCGATCAATTCTGCAAAAATCACACCGTGAAAATGTAGGTGAAGTACGCTTGCAGCAAGCTGTCATTCCACCTGATTAACCTAGCCATTGAAACTATTGACATTTCACTTCAAACTCACTTCACCAAAGTTTTCAAGGTGAAATTTTTACAGACTCAGCCAGCAGGAAAAGAGATGCCAGTCTGGTTACCTACAGACGTATTTTTAGTTTGAATTCTGGTTAAGTAAAAAAAAAATCACTAAAAATTTGTTCAAAAACGAAATTCCTCGTTACTAGACACGTCTAAACGAGGCTAATGTACGTATAGTCTGGTATATTACTGGAAAAGTAGGATGGGGTACTGTTAACCTGATCGTATTATAATGATGACAGAATATGTTTGATTAATGTCGTACTTTACCACCGAGACTGGCTCGCAAAGGGTTACGCAGATGTATTACCATCTAGAAATGTACCTTTACTCGTATCTCCATATTTTTGAACATTAGTGTAGCTAAAAATAGTTCTAAAACTCACAGTTAAAATATCAAAGAAATGGCAGATAGAATTATATGATTTTGGGCTGATTTTTCCAATGCCAGATAGTTTTATCCGAGGTAAAATTTTTCATACAAAATCTGTCAGATGTCAATTTTATTCCAAGAATAAAAATTATCTGTCGATTGAAAAATTTTCCCTTAAACGTTCACTGAAAGTACACTGAATTAAAACTGAGCAGACCTGACGAGTGAAGTTTGATAATGGATATCCGGTGATTAGGCAGACGGACCGGTTATCAATCTTGATGAATAGCTAATTATTTTATCATGGCATACATACATATACACATACATCAATTTTTTTCGTCATAACGGGTGGGCCATTTAATCGGTACTTCAAATTTAAAACCCTGTATTTACACCCCTATTATATAAACGGCCTAAACATCAGCGAGTCAGTTCAGTAAATGTTGTGTTAGAAGCATCGGGTGAATATCGTTCTGGCCGCTAGTTGAACGGCGCCGTTTAGTTAAAAGGCTAGGCTGTTAACTGAAAGACTAATTAAGCTAGTTGGTGGCGACATAGGTATACATAGATATTCACATATCCGATTTGGGTTAGGCAGAAACTACAGAACGCCACCTGCTAATCTTTACGTAATCTTAAATAGCTTCGGTTACCTTCATACATCTGGTGATACACGCACGCCGGTTGCGACTACTACGGACCTGACCTCTCTGAAAGTCATCTCCAAAAAGGTTTATCATGACATGAGCATGATGTGAGCTGTGTGTAAATGCTGAAAATAACTAAACAATTTAATGATCGCTGACCAGACCAGAGGGGCAATTCTCGTAATTTTAAGAAAGTTCACAGTCAATCTCAATCTGTCAAAAATACTTCTGATTTCCCTACATTTTTGAAAAGTCTAACATTTGGTTGTCGCAGAGATGAGACTGCAACTAGATTTTGAATGTTTTAAATTACGAGAACAACACAAGAGAGGCCTTCAGGAAACATTGGCGATAGAGCTCCATAAGTTAAATAACATAATAACTACTTGAAGTTCAAGTTACGTAGGTCAAGGAATTTTCTATCGATCATTAGGAAAGTGGGCAGTTCACACTTTCCTGGCCGCGGCCGTGCCGGAGATTTAACTAGTCAGAACTTTCTAAGTACAGAAAGTTTATGAGCTATTGAAAAGACGTGCTGAATATTTACTAGACATATAAATATATCTATGCCTGCAAGTATAACGTTGACTAGCCTTAAAATAATGATTTGTAAGGAGAGGAGAAACAAGAATCGTCTTTGTTTTAGGCATGTACTTAATTAAACCTCAAGTACTTCCCATTTTGCTTTCCTAAAAATGTTATTGAACACTCATTTATTATAAAAAAGTGTGTATCATTAGACGCCCTAAAAGTTTGTATAGGTTCATTAATTTAAAAAGCAGTCAAGTGCGAGTCGAATTCGCACATGAAGGGTTCCGAACCATAAGGCAAAAACGCTGAAAGAACATTTTTCTCCCTTTAATATTTAACTTAGGTAAGTAATTGTATTGTTATTATTTGTTGTTATAGCGGTCATGGTAGTAAACACTCTGTGAAAATTGCAAGTGTCTACTTATTAAGGTTAAAAAAACACAGCCCACAGACAAACAGACGGACAGCGGAGCCTTAGTAATAGGGTCCCGTTGAAAAAGTGTGTATCATTTAAAGATACACACTTTTTCAACGGGACCCTACTGGTTCAAATTTTGAAGCCTAAAAAGTTTTTAGAGATTCATTATTTTAAAAAAAGCGTACATCATGAGAAGGTCAATAAGATTTTGGAGAATCAGTTAATATTTATCTTTTTTTTTGAGCTAGGTTCTGGCACGCAATCTGGCAGGAGGGTTCGCGGCAGACCACGAAGGAGATGGTGGAACGAGCTGGATACGTCCCGACTAAACTGGAAGGAGGACCTGCGGGCTCGCGAAAGATGGAAGGATTGGAGGGAGGCCTTTGCCCAGGAGAGGGACAGAGCCGGCTAGTAAAAAAAATAGGTTTGGCGTTTTGAACAGAAACCAGTATCAACATGGACCTGCCAATCACGCCTTTATTATTTAGCCATCATAATGTATTTTAGACTGCAAAACTCCATTTTATAGGTAATCTATCGCGACATATTTGCCAAAAACGTAAACAAATGTGAGTTTATGGAAAAATAACTTTAATTCCTACACAATTAAAGTTTAGTTTACGCTATAACTTCAAACATTTTTATATTTTTTTCAATAGTGCTAGTCACTCTGAAATCCACTTAATAACACTTAAAATAAAGTTGATATTTGTTTAACTTGAAATAACGTCAATTTGAAATCAAATAAAATTACATAATAGACATAGCAATGATTATAAGGATACCAAAAAATGGACCAAACGTCGCTGTCGAAATCGTGGTCCAAGTTTAACACAGTTCCAGACAACTTTGTTTCTAAGTCACGTAGGTCCTCTGAAACTAATTTTGCTTTACACTTAGGTACCACATCCCTACACCGCGTTGTGGGTGGGTGCTATTACAAATCACGCCCAGACTTTGGTAACTTATTCTGTAGACCGTACAAATACTTGACCCGTGTTGAAATCGAATTTATATACCGCTGTAGGTATTTACAGAAAGACATACTCGTACTCAGCAGTGTGGTGGCTCAGCGGTATCGGCCCCAACGTATGTAGGTCGTGAGTTCGAGCCCTAGCAGACACTTTTCTTTGTGCATTTAATTTCATCACCACTGCTCGCAAAAGGGTGAAGGAACGGCTAGGCGGATCGTGAGGGAACCGGCATGTCCTAGAACCTAAAATTCGATGACGTGTGACATCCACCAACCCGCACTGGGCCCGCGTGGTACTTTATGGCCCACTCTCTCTCACAGAGAGGAGGCCTGTGTCCCAGCAGTGGGAACATTATAGGCTGGTTATGCTTATACTCAGCAACTGTCTCAGGCTTCAAACTTGTGGACGACTGCCCCTAAAGCCCTGGTCAAAGTGAAGTGAATCTCGCGAGGGATGTGGAACGAAGTTCACTCATGGCGATTGTTTCAACTAACTGAATGGAGTTGTTCAAACTGACGCGAATACCCGTGTGACTTCCTAAGTATTAAAATAATCGACGTGCGCAGTCGCGTCATGGGATTAAAAACTTATAGATAACAGCCCTCTGTTTCCGTCGGGGGTAAAAATGGTCTTTGTTATGTTAACACATTGACAGCAACCCACATCAAATTTTCTCAAATTTTCCGAAGTTATTCCAATGATATTGGATACCTGAAACCATTTACCCGTATATTGATTACCTGATAGTTAAAAATATTCAATTTAAAGTGTTTTTTTTTTACCTACGCCCATTAGGTTCTTATAGTCTTTCAGTCTTATAGACTGCTGAGCGTGGGGTCCTGGGATCGATTCTCGGACCGGGCAGAGTGGAAGTTTGGAAGTTGGCGGTGTGATACCCCCGTGCCTCGGAAAGCACGTTAAGCCGTTGGTCCTGCGCCTGATCTCTCTTTGGTCGTGTCGGATTGCCGTCCCATCGGACTATGAGAGTGAGGGAAGAGAGAGTGCACCTGTGTCTGCGCCGGCCGAAATACGGCCGAAAAACGGTCTGGAGGGCTTTATAGTCTTTAAACCGTTTACAAACGGCGTGAATGTATTTATATATTATATACGAGTATACAGTAATAGCCACAAATGCATAGAGATTAGAGATGATCATAATCAAAATGCAAAGTTGTTAATAGCATTCCAGCTCCCACCGAAATTAACATGAATATATTTCAGCGTCCTTTATTGCGTCAGTGCATAAACAACAGTGCATTTTGATTCTAATATCGATATTTGGTATATTTGAAATCTGCGGCCTGATTGCATTGTATGGAATAAAATAAAATTTGCGTTTTAAATTTATTATAACATCATTCCTCCTGCCTTAGTGCTCATGCACGTGAGCGACACGCGTCAATGCCAGAGGTAACTGCAGCTACGAGTACACACGTTGTCGACGACAGCCGCAGACGTGTATCTCGTGTGTATGAGCCCTTATATACCTGTAATAACTTGTAATCAGAATTCAATGATTAAACAAAACTGAAATATTTTTTTTTTAAGTTTTTATTCATTAACGAAAGCTCAGTGTTGTACTTTTCTCTATTATAGGCAGTTTTCTCAAACAGAGATGCTATGACCTAAACTGATTTTCAAGAAATAGCTAGCATATAGTCACTAGCATCTGTTCACTCAATGTTGTCAAATCAAACAGTCTCAAGTAAGTAAGAAGGGATTTAGCTGACAGTTTGTCCTATAATTGAATTTTTAATGTGTGAAAATGCAGATGGGTCCTGCATTTTCACACATTAAAAATTCAATTTGATTAACTACAACAATCCCTTCAAATACATTCGTTTGATCTTCAAATGAATGAACTCAGATTGATGTACTTTAATCTACATACTGCACATAAGCTTCGGTGTCGTTGACCGTTCGACCTTTCTCTAACCGTCTTCATACAAAGGTGTTCTAGGAGACAAAGGACTAGAAACTAGATGCCTGCTATCATATGGCATAAATCTGTCTGTTCATCTGATTCAAACGCCACATATTGTACGAAGTGTGGAATTTATACTGACAATTGCAAGAGATTGTGTATCGTAACTTTAGTGTGAACAGGCTGTCACTGGTGGGCATCAGCTTGTCTCATGATAAAATCAACATTAAATAAAGAAAGAAAGAAAATACGTATATTTGCGGTAAACATGACGCAGAGAAAGAACACAAAGATAACAAGTTCGTGAAAAATATCGTCACAAGGACACACACAGAAAAAGAACAAGTTGGGGAAAAATATGGGCCACAACCTCGAAAAACGGCCATCGCTCAGCATAATGCTACGACCCTATGCGAGACAGAGTCCCAGTGCTGGTATCAGCGACAGCCGGTCAAACAACCTTACTGTTAATGAAGGTGCTTAACAAACAAATATCATCACGGCTGTAATCCGCGAAGGTTTAGGTAGAGATGCACCTATAATTGGGTGCATCCTTTAATTACGCCAGTCATGGTTAAATTCCTATGTAATGTGAGGAGGCGAGGTATTTAATTCACCAAAAAGACGCGAGAAATAGGAGTCGTTTAAACTTCGACCCATCAAAAGTCCGGTTGTTTAATTTTAACGTTTTATCTTTTAATAAAAAGAATTTTAATAATCTCCGTTTACCGTTTTATAATCCTCCACGTTAATTAAATATTTAATATTTGCCGTGCATTTTTATTTCACTGGAAAAGCGAATAATTAATACCTAGGTACCTACTCAAATTACGTTTTTGTTATGCCGAAAAGCATTTTTTTGGAAAATACGATTTTATTTTATTGGTGGGTGGGTTTCGTCTGTTTGGGCTGATTTGGTCATCAATGGTCAGATAACTTTTATCTGAGGCATTAATATTGTGTTTTGACATTTTTTGTAGAGAAAATAATATGTCAAATTGTCATATTAGTTCTTCAAATATAAGTTTTATATATATTACACTAGCCGTGCCCCACGGTTTCACCCGCATAAATTTCGACCCGAGGGAATATCGAGATGAAAAGTATCCTTTGTGTTAATCCGGGTTATAAACTATCTGCGTGCCATTTGAATCCGTTCTGTAGTTTTTGTGTGATAGAGTAACAAACATCTATCCATCCATCCTTACAAACTTTCGCGTTTATAATATTAGTAGGATCAAGATTAGATCTTCATTAGGGGTATCGTTTTACCCAGTAACTGGGTTGTGGAGGTCAGATAGGCAGTCGCTTCATGTAAAATACTGGTATTCAGCTGCATCCGGTTAGACTGGAAGCCGACCCCAACATAGTTGGGAAAAAGGCTAGGCAGATGATGATGAATGTTAGTAGGATCAAAATTATACACCTTGTACCGATTATTTATTACCGAATAGGTACAGATACTTATCGACAGTTTTAACTTTTACCCTTGTAGGTAATTATTTTACGGTCATGTTAGCCTCCTGTGGACCGTAGGGAATCCCTGAATCCTCATTTTGATATAGCCCGAGGTCAAACTGTGTCCGATAAATGTAACGTGGTCAGGCGCTCCCCTGTCGCGTCGTAATTAAAATACTTGTTAACGATCGCTGTGTGTCTGCTGATACTTATGGTGTGGTGGGTTAATGGTGGGTATAGTTCAGCTAATAACACTTTTTTTTATGAAATTCAAAATAAATCCTTTAATAAGTCTGGTAGCAGCTGGATGAGAGGTGCCGAAAATTGAGTTGAATGGCGTGTAATAGGAGAGGCCTATGTCCAACAGTGGACTGCTATAGGCTGATGATGATGATGAAGTCAATCTAAAGAAATTAATAAGTATAACAAACTTATAGAAGATCTCTTTATCTCATTCTATAGGTAGGAACTAGGATCAACAAATTAAAGTATCTGTCCAAAAAGATATGTTAGATATTGGGTTTAAAAAAAGGCTTGGTTTGGCTTTGTAAAGCGTCGTTTCTGTCACTTACGTATTACATATTACCAAAGTAAAAACTTTATCAAAACCTGGCTTCCATACACAGTCTCTTCATTCTGATTGTTAATTTCTAGACTAAAAAGACAGTTGCAATTGAACTTTTTTTTTGTCAACACGTTATTATATGAAGTTTAGGTAGGTATAGGATCACAATCTCGTGAAATTAGAAAATTTCTCACTATACCCTGTCCATTAGGTTAATCGTTTTTTGCCAGATGGAACTAGAGATTGCAGCAACACACAATACATTGATTGATACACGTACGGTATTATAATGTCTGTAAGAAGCCATAAATAAGATAATTTAATAAGATATGGCAGTTTATATATTTATTTATTTACGCATTTTAAAGTTAACTTTTACGTACCTAATCTAGAATATGTACGTTCTAAGACAGTTGTCAAAAAACGGTTAACCTAATGAACAGGGTATAATTTACATCTACCTACATCTAGCTTAGGTATACGTATATCAAAGCTACAGGCAGGATACAAATAAACCTACGTATTCTACACAAGGAGGTTATTATTCCACCGAATAGATACCCGGGTGCTAAATAACAGTCGAGTTCATCTACTACTTCATTGTCTTGTGTGATAGAACAGACTTCAGCAAATACGGTAGAAACTATTCCTTTTCCCTATTTACATGACACGGCTCGCTTTTCATATTAGTTTCGAAATTATTACTGTTTTGAATTTTGCAGTTTAATAAAAAAATCTTATGAGACGTTTAATAAAGGGTGCTCGGTAAACATTTATAATCAGATTCGGGCGGCAAAATGGAATGTATATTTTGCCGCCCGGCTGTGCCAAATCATACCGACCCGAACAAGTAACACTCCCAACTCTTGCGCATATAATTGCTCAATGTTTTTTTTCGATCAATTTATTATCGCCTCAGTTATTTTTATCTTATCGATGCCCTTTCTACGCTTTACAAAATAATAATAAATAATAATACCTAGTTAGATTAGCAACTGTGTTTTCGGGAGAAACTTGCCAAGTACCTAACGATGCAGTTAGTGTTAATAGTCAGAACGAAAACTGTCAAATTATTGTCACATTACTTGACCTGATTTCTATTCCAATAAAGTTTAGCCATTATATTGTATCTGAAAACTTCCAATACAAATCGAGATTGAATAGACACCTCGCGGAGAAACATCGAACTTATTAGTTTAGTTCCAGGGTAAAGACATAGATGGCGCTGATACAAGAAAGTTTTAAATGACAAAAGTTTTTGGCGTGCGGAAGGAAGCTTTCAGCATCATGACGTGACATAATATTTTATGTAAAAAATATTTCAGTGCAAAGACTTTTGCGTGATACAATGAGGTACGTTGAGTAACGGAAAATAAATATAAGTTTACACTGAGTGTGCCAAATGTACCTTTCATAATATTTTAGTTATTGTGTAATGCTTTTTTACATAAAGAAGCAGACTATTTTTTTAAATACATAAGCATGCTAGCCATGTGTATTCCTGTTACCCTCTCTTACTAAGCTTTTGCTACGGCTGGGTTAACTTATCCTCTAATAGATATATTTGAATCGCGACATTTCGCCAAAAATGTAAACCAATATGAGTTTATGGAAAAATAACTTTAATTCCTACATAATAAACTTCAGTTGACGCTACTACTTCAAACATTTTTATATCTTTTTCAATAGTGCTAAGTGATTAGCACTATTGAAAAAGATATAAAAATGTGTGTAATCAACTTAATTACACACTATAAAAAAAATATGTATTTGTTTAACTTGAAATAACGTCAATTTGAAACAAATAAAATTTGAATACAAGTACTCACAGACCTTTCACCTTACCCGCTGCACTATTGCCGCTTCAGTTTGTACTTATAATCTTATCTCACTTAGGTATTCCTAGAACTAACGCGATTCCTAGGTATAGTTTGTGCTACTAAATTGTTATCTCAATACCTAATTAATATTATTTTATTAATAGAATTATAATCATACTAGCTGCGCCCCGCGGTTTCATCCCACATAAGTTTCGATCCCGTGGGATTATCGAGATAAAAAGTATCCTATGTATTAACCCAGAAAATCAGCTACGTCCATACCAAATTTCATCAAAATTGGTCCAGCCGTTTGAACGTGAAGAAGTAACAAACATACAAACACACACTCACTCACAAACTTTCGCCTTTATAATAGTTTAGGGCGATAAATCATCAATACATCTCTCCGAGTTCATATTACCATAATGAATGACTAGGTATCTCATGAAGTCATGACATTTGAGGCCAATTCTAACGTAAGGAGTTTTATTGCTCATTCTAATGATTATAATTCTGTGAAATCATATTTGTTGTGGTCGCGAATCATATTCTAATCAACATAGAATCTGACACTGAGGGGCTTGTGGCTAATAAATAACACCCGCACGGTTCGAGCGATCAGGTTAAGATACGCTTGCCGTGGTTGGTCCGAGGATGGGTCACCATCTTCACATACAATAAGGCCTCGGAAGGCACGTTAAGCCGTTGGTCTCGGTCCCGGCTGTCATTCGTGGATCTTTGACAGTCGCTACAGGTCGTCAGTAGCCCAGAAGTCTGAAAATCTGTCTTACTAAGGGGTACCGTATTACCCAGTAACTGGGTTGTGGAAGTCAGATAGGTAATCGCTCCACGTAAAATACCGGTATTCAGCTGCATCCGGTTAGACTGGAAGCTGACCCCAACATAGTTGGGAAAAGGCTAGGCAGATAATTATGAAGCGCGCTCGCACACACCATACTTTTGTGTAGATCCTAGAATCGGTTAGTTTTTTTGTATGACCTACGTTTTCTATGACGTGTGTGTTGATACATTTGATCTCTACTGTTTCTTTTAGCTGCTACGGCCTTCGATTGTATGCCGTCTGCGAACGCTCCTATACAAAGCAAGAAAGCAAGCTAAAGAATAAAGTATTAATTTTAACATGTAGTAAACTCATCTAATTCTGTGACTCGCCTAATTCGGTGATATTTGGTTTGAGCGCTATCATAGGGCTATACGAGTGAAAACAATGGTTTGAAATAGGTACAACCTTAAGCCTCTGTGATAAAGTTCAAATTCAAAACCAAATATCACCGAATTAGGCGAGTCACAGAATTAGATGAGTTTACTATACCAATCCTGTAGTTATGATAAAGTGACTTGAAAGTGAGACATGTCATTTATCAACAAAATAATGACCTCTAACATTTATACGCAAACGAATCAAAGTCAATGTCAATAAAAATAACTTGCACAAAGAACAATATACAGGCTGTTACAGAATTACTTCTAGGTGAGAGTTTTAATTTTTTTATCCTTTATTTTTTAACGCTTTGTATTTTTGGAATCGTTATAAACTTTTCGAAATTGCTAAGTCAAACTTAATGACACGTCAGCATTGGCGTTCGGAGGCAGGTGAGGCTATTTTTTCATTTATTTACAGTTTTTTTCGAGGCGTTTAAAAAGTATTACCTAGTCAGATATATTTCGTATTTTTCGTTGACGTTTTTAAATGTAAGGGCAGGTATATCTTCATTACCAAGACCTTCTGGATTAATCTGTAAATATAGTATACTATAGCTTTTGCTCGCGGCTTCGCCCGGTGGAGGCCGGAAATTGTTCTATAGAAACGTACCACCAGGATAAAAGTGTCCGATGTCCTAACCCAGGAGATGATCGATCTGTATTTCTTCGAAACAAAAACAGCCCGTCACATAGCATGACAAACAAACAAATGGTAACAGGCAGACAGAGTTACTTTCACATTTATAATATTAGTATGATTACTATATATTGCGAGCCCTTCACTGCTATCAAGTCATAACTTCCGTATTACTTTTTTACATATACTTACGACAGACACATCAAGTGCATAAAAAATATACAAATTACGAATCACCCTGTAAGTAAATGCGCGTGTGTGCGTCGCGAGCCCCCCAGTGACGTCACTTCCGCAGTCAAATCGCTTCCGGCGCGCCTGCGGGTGCTTTGACGTTCTCTCTTTGTTAGGACCCTGACACGTAAAATTATCTCCTGGATGACTCGTATGATTAGCCACGTGGAAAATGTACCCATCGTCAGTTGGCCACTGAACAGAGGAACTAAGTTGTAGTGGAGTACGAAGTGTGATTTATTTGTAGGTGAATACGTTTCCGTTTGGGTTTTGACCAGCTGGTTAGGTGCGCAACATACTTACAGTGGCAATAGTTTTCATTTTGACTGTTCGACAACATTCATTGCGTTATTTACGTTGTCGAGCACACAATTTTTTCGATCATTTGAAGCAATGGATTGGCAATATCCTTCAAAATGATTCATAATGTGATCGATCGTGAGTTACGCTGCTCAACTATGGACACAAATTAGTGAATGGTCGGTTCAAGGGCACTGCGTCTTTATTTATAGAATTTCATGTCTATAAGTTGCGCAAATGAGTTTTTTTGCAATTTTCTATCAACATTATTTACGATTGTAATTTTACTCCAAGATTTGATTTTGCGGCATTTTCTACACAAGTAGCCTTTGTCTAGTTGTCAAAAGCGCTACTGATGAGCATTAGGTTCGGGGTTCAATTCCGCAGTCGGGCAAATGGTCTTGCCTTCTATCTAGAATTTCTCAGTAGCAACCAGAAGGCCAATTCTCGTCATTTAAAACGTTCAAAATCTAGTCGCAGTCTCATCTCAATGACAAACAAATGTCAAAAACTTGTCAAAATGTAGGAAGAATTAGAAGGAGTTTTTGACAGATTGAGACTGAGATCAGACTGTGAACGGTCTTAAAATTACGAGAATCGCCCCTCAAGAGTTTGGATTTGTGCCCCGTTAATGGTTATAGTCTAGCCCCCATTACATAGAACTTAAACATATCTGGCGAAATGTCGGTACTATAGGTAGGTACGCCTATGTATGGCATTATTTATTTTTTTGGTTGGGAAATAATCAAATAACGTCTCCCGCTCTGGGCGGAGCGGGAGGGCATGTCAGACTTTTACTGACTAAAACCCAACCGTGTTCCTTCAGTTGCTGTGCCAGGGGCCACGGTAACTCTTTCGAACAGCCCGTGACCCTAACCTACTACAAACCATAGGTACTTTTATTACTAAAAAACTGCATTATCAAAAACTCTCCACCAGTTTTGTTTAAGAGACAGACGGCTGGATCGGTCACTGATGTGCGCAGGTTAGTATTAGATAATGGCGCCGATTCCCTTGTTCACAAACTAAACTAAGTTTAAGTTCAGTGCATCTTTTTCTTTCTATTTCATTAAGAAAGGGACAGAAGATAAATATTAGTTTAGTCCTGTCAACGTAAATTCGTCGTATTTTTAGTAGCCATGTTTTTAATCACGTCTAAACTGACTACGAGTATGGAGTATCTTAATTTGACAGGACTAACATTTATCTATATATTTATCTTATCTTCTGTCCTAATATTTATCTTCTGTCCTTTTCTTAATGAAATAGAAAGAAAAAGATGCACTGAACTTAAATTTAGTTTAGTGTGTGAACAAGTTAGGGAATCGGCGCCAATATTTCGCATAAACCCGTATTTTATTTTTTGTTGTTGCTTTTTGCCGAAGTACCTACTTAAATGGTTATAATTCCCTAAGTTATGTAGGCAATGATTTTGGTGCACGGTAAAACTCTAATGAGTTTATGTTGGTATCAACTTAAATGTATAAAATGTATGTGTACTACTGAATAAATCCTACTAATATTATAAACGCGGAAGTTTGTGAGGATGGATGGACGGCCGGATGTTTGTTACTCTTTCACGCAAAAACTACTGAACGGATGTGGATGAAATTTGGTACACAGATAGATAGTTAGTTAGTATCACTACTAGTAATGCTATATTAGGGTAAATATAAAATATATGTAAGTACCTATAACATATTTCTTCTTTGCCTTTGTCATAAAGGCAAGGCTGGTAGAAATAGGATATGTACATAGCGAAAAATGTAGGTAAGTATATTATGTATTTAATATAACACCTACATTTTTTATTTACCTAAAATGACATTGTAGTAACTATAGTGATTCATAAGAGCGTCGTCAAGCGGTACAAAAAAAAGAGAACCAAATAGGGAAAACCTACACACTCGTACAAAAACAGGAAATATAACCAACAAACTTCAATAAGGACGAAAATGGAAATGTTTTGATAGAAAATTCTTCTGTCGCCATTATTGTATAATTTATCGCAAGGCTGAACGAAACTCATTGAATATGTAATTTACGAACACGAAACCGTACTTACCTACTTTGTTCTCCAGATGAGTAAAAGTTTATTGTTGGATGTTGAACAAGTTCACTTATCTAATAGTTCTCTATTACGTAAGATGTACAGCTTCAGACGTCATTCATGTTCAAGGGGGATGCGCTAACGTAACCGTCAACACAAAATTCAAAAGGGATTGAAGATTTTTATATGGAGCATACCTACTGTCGCGCCATTTTGACTTTTATTCAAAATGGCGGCCACCAATGTCTTTCATGGGTAGCCGCCATTTTAAAAAAATATTAAAATGGCGGACAGGTAGGTTTGCCACCGAGCTTCAAAGCCCTTTCTCACGTCTTTTGCCATTTGCATGTCAATGTCAGGTTGTATGTTGATTAAAATAATATTCGCGACCGTAACAAATATGACTTTACAGAATTATAATCATTAGAATCAGCAATACAACTCCTTAAGTTAGTATTTAGGCTTTAAATGTCATGATTTCATTAAATAGTCATTCAATAGAGTAATAAGAGCATAAAGTTATATTGATAATTTTTATGATTTTAATTCTATAAATAAATATTTGTTACGGCCGCCGCGAATCACAAAGAGATCAACATACAACCTGCAAATTGCGAAAAACGTAAGAAAGCTTTAAATTTCACCGGCTTCCCTGACGCTTTCGCCTTAAGAATCAAGTGTGTTTGTTAGTTTCCAGATATTTTCGGAAACTCATCGGAAAGTGATGCGTTGTGTAGTTTTGGTTGCTACATTGATGATTGATTGTCCAACAAAGTTTGTAAGTATCTTTTTGATAACAAAGTTTGTTATCAACTTTGTCTACTTAGGTATAAGGTTTGTGTAATTAATTCATGTTATACCTACTAGGTTTTTCCCGCCGCTTCGCCCGCGTGGATGTCAAAAAATATCCCACGGAAATGAAAATGACCCTATGTGTTAATCCAGGTTATAAACTGTCTGTGTACCAAATTTCATTCAGATCCGTTCAGCCGTTTTTTTAGAAAATACATCCAGATAAACGGAGAAAAAGAAAAAAAAAACGATATTATCGGCATCAGACTCGTTCCCATCACACCTTGTAGCAATTACTTTTTTTTAAAAATACTCAATGTACAGTTTTGTTAATAAAGGTAAAGATGTATATAAACGATAAAACAGTCGAAAGGCGATTAAGTTTAAAGATGATAATTATATTATCATCATTAACCAAATAAATATTTGGAGTTGACACAAAATTGTTATACGTGTATGTAATAGTAAACTGTGTTTGTAATTGCAACATTACTAAAGATCCATTTACCTACTTTACTATTTACCGTACCTAAAGAAAACCTGGCAAAAGACATGTTTTCCAGATGATCGAAAGTATTTTTAGCCCAGACTACCTATGTCTAGGTTTATAGTCAAACATTTTTCTAGCAAAAACAACCGAAGTGTAGGATGATAAGTGAATGTTTAAAAATGCAAGTAAAAAACACAGACAGCTGGTTTGCAATATAAATAAAATGTGATGTATTTGACGTAAATGGATGCAAAATTATATGCGATTTTGCTCACGTGTGTTTCACTGCAGCTTCACCACAGCGAAAAACATCACGAGTATTTCTGTCCACCACGTCTTCGCAATACATTAACTAAACTATCGTGTCGAATTCATAGCGTCTGAAGTTTTATTTTCACCGCAAAACACAAAACCATATTGAGACAAAAGTTATTTTAGCCCGACCACTCAAACAACCCCATAAAAGAAAATTCCTCGACCTCGACGCAAATCCGATTTTGAAACAAATCGATTACAGAAACTAATCGAATCGATTGCCAAACATATTGTTCTGGAATGCTAAACATTCTCGCGCTCGAATTATAATAATGTGAAGTCAGCATATGGACAGTAGGGATAAGTTGATCACATTATTGGATAAATATAGCAGCCGGTGATGTTAATTGAAATGCCATCGTTATTGCCCTCGCCCGCCGGAGCGTCGTGATTGGACAATTTAATTGACGCTGATTGATAATTTAGATAGAGATTATTACTGAACCCTCACTGACGTTGACGCCGACGATTCATTATTTATTTAAACACATTAAACCTGCCCAGCCGTTTCCCAAATACGTTGGGGTCGACTTTCTGTCTAACCGGATGCAGCTGTATACCAGTATGTTACATGAAACGACTGACTATCTGACCTCCACGATCCAGTTACTGGGTAACAAGATACCCCTTGGTAAGACTGATTGTCAGACTTTTGGGCACCCGTAACAATTGTCAAAGATCTACAAATATACACGTATTTTGATATATAGGTATAGCAGACTTCAACACAGTTGCTATGCAAAATACATATCAGTAAACACAATAGAATCGTTTCAGTTCTACAACAAAGAAAATACAATTGTGTAGAAGAAGAAAATAATTGTTACTCGTAATTGCAGTGTATTGCAGAATAAATTGAAGCTATAAAGTACTTTAATAGTATTATACGATGCGACTAAGGGATTCAATTAAGCAGATAAGTTTAGCGGCTTGAACATACCGTGTGTGGAAATATAGACCACGAGACTTAATACGAACATAATACCTACACGAACGTAATGAGAATTATTAGACGAACACATTTCATTAGGTACTCGTAAATCTTTCACAGATTTATTTCTGTAAACTCATGTTTCAACAGATAATAATTTAGGAATTATGAATACAGTCGTAACAAAGTTTAACATAAATTACAAACCTTGTTTGCGTATTCTCTGAGTACTCTTTAATGGACTATTACATTCATATTTAAAGGCAGTGCAAATAACAAGGTATGCGTTAGCGACTTTGAGTCACCAAAGGCCATTTAGCACAGATTTAGACGATCCAAATATTTTCACGGACGACGCTCTTGCCTCACTCGGCAAGCAAATTATTCTCGTCTGATATAGCGAATTTTGTACACGACACAGATTTTCGTTTACATGTCGATTAATTCTTCGAAACAGCTCATTGCTTACCAGGTTTGCCAACCCTCCTATATAATATCCTGCTGTATTAGAGGCCTAAATATAATATTTCTAAAAAAAAATAGTAGGTGAAAATACTATAGGTATATTTTCATTTTAATACAAAATCTCGAGATCTGTAATAATAAAGGCACACAGTAGCAAAAACATGCTAAAAAAATTAATTTATAATTATATTCCTAGTATATTTTTTCTTTTTTTTACCGTCTACTATATTTTTACAGGCAATGGCTTCGAAAATACTATATTTGATATAAAAATTGGCAACGCTATTGCTACAGTTAATGTTTCTTTTAAACCGTCTGTGGAATTAAATTATCACTATCCAGTGTGTCCAAATCAACAAATAAACTGATAAAAACAATAATTATGATCATTTGCAATAAACATCTTTAGCTAATAATTACGCACGCACGACATTATTGGTCTCGATCTAATTATCATGTTGGTGATTGTGTGCATTCGTGATAAGACTTATCTGGTGACCGCAGTCCGCAGCGGCACTGACTAACAAACAGCTGTCTGTCACCTGTTCCGCTTTTGTTAGTTCACCGTGAAATTGTTAAAATGTTGCCGTTCTGACTACAATACATGTTTGTAACAATGTAATGAACGTACATAAATATAGTCAAATGTACAGGGAATAATGTATAATCTGTATCTGCGTCAGACCAATACACCAGGCCAGTCAGACCAAGAATCGTAAAACGAAAATACTGGAGTAATTTGAAACAGATCCAAAATGAAAATTCATTCATGCAGGTTCTCATTAAATTATGATTTGGTTTTGATAATTTAAACTGAATATTGGATGTTTGCATATTATAAATTTTTACAAGCGTTGGTGTAGGTCACCTTTAATTTATTTGGTTTATAAAAATAGTAAAAACAAGGATGTGTAATCATTAATCAATCAGAGATCATCAAAATGAACATACCTAATAAATATCTGATGAATGTGTTTTTTAAATTAGTACCTAGTAAGTAGTTTAAAGTCATTGGGTACATTTATAATACAATAATGCATACCTACGCGTTCATAAGTGAACTGACTCATTCGGAATATTACCATTTAGCAAATGGAACGTTTTATAATGATACTTAATCTAAAAAGTGTAGAGGGCATTCTGTTTGACATGTAAAGCATAATCATAAATTATGTAAATAACTTACCTGTATATTCTAATATGCTGATGTAATACAATGTCGTTGAAGTGTCCAATAACTAGATTAATGATAAGACTAAAATAAATATTTTGTTACAATTTTGGTTTAATATTTCATGCAATGCTACACACAACAATACACACTAAAGCATTCGAATTATTTAGGGCATCAGTCACAATGTACATGTTATGTTAGTCGTCATTTGTTTCGTAACAATCGCAAAAAGTATTTGCCAACTGCTATCACAATTATAATCACTGCACACAAAATCACAAGATGCGGGGATGCTGGTCCAGTATTGGACTCACCGGAGCTGCTCCTGCTTTGTTCACTGTCTTTGGCCGTAAACCGAACGAACTCTTGCAAATGACTCGGCAACTTTTTAACGTCTTTTTCTTCACCACCTTCAATCACTTTAATTTTATGTTCTATCACTTTAGGCTCTTTATACACATTATTAGCAGAATCTCGTTCGTCTTCAGTTTCGGGATCTTTAATACCTAACTTATCCCACCGTTCCCTAGCTTTCGATATAAACTCCTTCTCAATTCTATTGTTGACCTTCCCATCAAGAATGTCGAGTGTTGGCATACTTTTGGAAACTGTAATGTGGTTTGTTGACGCTGGAGCATTTGTAATTTTAATGACTTTGTGTTGTTTCCTTTCTTCACGTTCTGCCATTTGAGATACGTATTCCGAATACATTTTATCACGAAGTAATTCTTCCTGGCTACTGCTGAATGCTGATAACTTTGCTTTTCTAATTTCGGCTCCTGGTGAGGTCATAGTGCTCATAACCACATCTTTTTTACGTGATATGCTATAATTATTTGAATCTCTTATTCTTTCATTAATTACTTCTTTTTCCGAAACTAATGGTGCTCTGGGTCCTTGCCTTTGCATTTGAGGCATATTGTTTTTTAAAGCTTCGAGACGTTGAATTTCAGCTTCTACTTCCTTTTCTTTTTGACGGATATATTCCATTTGTTGTTCACACAAATCTTTGGGAAGTGAAGGTCTTCTCGGACATTTGTAATCACGTATCTCATCTCTGGTATCGGTAAAGTAGCGATGCATGTTTTGTATTGAAGAAATGTCACTTTCTATTTCTTTATTTAAGTTTCCAGTAGAGTAATGGAAGAATTTCCTCTCACTTTTCATTGAACGCATGGAACTATCGGTAAAATCAGAACTTTCATCACTTTCATAAAATGAAGACGAGTATTTTTTTGGTCTTGGTGGAGGAATCGGCTTGAACGAAAAATCTCGACTCGGGAACCGCTCATGATTACTTTTCGCAAATGTTGTAGTTGTGCGCTTCTTTTGAATCTCATCTGAACTAATATTTAACCGTTGGTTCAAAGAATTAATAGTATTGGTTAGAGTTGGATCACGAATCAAAGCAAGCAACCGACTTCCAGTCTGCGATTTAAACGGTATTATTGGAGTAGTATCGACTTCATTTTCTTCTCGCTCCTTTTCGTTTTTATATTGTTCATTGTAGCCCCTGCGGTCTACATATTTTCTATGCATGTCAACAAGGTGACTGGCGTCATCTTTTGTTATGACAGTATTTGTTTTCTCCATCAGCATTTTTTGAGAAGGTGATAGACAAACGTACACAGGCTCAGATTTGGTTTGTATACCGGTCCAGTGCTCGTCTTCCTGTGACGATTTTCTGTGCAAAGATGAACGACGAGGTTTAATCGGCGGTGGTATTGTATCCTTTGCTTTAGTTGGTATAGATATCATCTCAATAGATGAAACATCAGGTAACCGATAATGTGGCATATTTTCAACGTTCTCTTCTTTATTATCGGCTGTCTTTGAAGATGTTCCATAAAGTGCGATGTGTTGCAAACGTTCAGATACAGATGCTAATTCTTCAAGTATCTTCCTACCATAAGGCAATGTTGCTATGTTTCTGACACATAAATCTCTCAATTTTAGCGGTTCTTTTGTGTCATCATCAGATTTGGCCTTAGTTTGGGCAGTAGTTCCTGTAACACATTTAAATACATCTTTGACATGGCTTGTAGATGAAGATAATTGTTCTGAATTTATCTTATTATTCACACTAGTTTCATCATGCGTCATGTTAGATATGTCATTTAGGGATGAATAATTGGGGTTATATTTTGCCGTGCACTGAGAGGAATCCACACTGCTTGAAGAGTCTTGACGTGAAAATGAGTCTTTTAAATTTTCGTTGGTTTCTTCCGATTCAGAAGCAACTTCCTTTATCAAATTATTTATTGCATCATTAAACTCGCATTTTATTACTTTTGATTCTAAATCGAATTTACTTTGTTGCGTTTTCTTATCATCTTTATTTATAGGTTCATCAATGTCTTTGACATACAAATTGGTTTTAATGTTATCTGTCGATAAAACAACAATTTCATGAGAGTTTTGACTAGAAACCTTTTCTATGTCACTTTTATTTTCCTCGGACCGTTTTTCATATTCAGTATTCATAAGGTGCTCATTTTTATTATCTGTGGTGTTGCCAGTAGGAGGTAGATTGGATTTCTCTATTCCACTTTGATCACATGTAAGGTTTACGATATGTTCATTGTTGCCAGTCTCATTACGAACTAAGTTGTGAAAGTTGTTTTTAGTTTCTGTATTCTGTGTTGTTGTGTCTTGAATTACATCCACAATTTTTTCAATGCCTGCTGTTATAGTCACAGATTTTGCAATTTTAGAACGTTGATCGTCTTCTAGGTTCACTTTTATCATATGCTCAGAATTAATATTTTCACTTTTTAGTTCTTCGTGAGTTTTCTCGGAAACATTAATATTTTCAGCATTGTCATTAATTTTATCATGTTTAGTTTGTTGGCTTTCATTTAATATGACTTGTTTATTGTCTTCAGCATTTGAAATAAAAGTTTTCTTCAGAAAATTTTCCGCGTCTGTAACTTCTATAGTTGGTGTGATCATGCGCACTGATACGTCAGTATCAACACCGTCATCTTCATCTTCAATTTCATGAAGAGAACTAGTGCTACTAGACGTATCTGTCAGGTATACTACCTCAGCGCCGGTCATTTTTTCAACGGTTTTCATAGTCCAGTCACCTCTGGCTTCAGAAACTTCAGGTTCTTTTATTTTTGCACCTACCAGGACACATTCTTGGGGAACTAACTGCCCATAACCTTTTTTGTGGACCGCAATAGACATCATTTTCTTTTGCTTTATTAATGATTTGTTCTTGTCCTCAAACACATCGTCATCTAAGTCTTCAACATCACTTCTCTTGTCACTGAGATAAGACTGACGACGTGAAGTCATAGATGATCCACTTCCGCTGCCTTCTTCATCAATTACGTCCAACATTCTTGGAGGACCATGTCTATGTAAGAAAAAGTCATCAGCCGATGCTTTTTTGCGTAACCGGTGTTTAATTTCTTGGTTTATAATTTCCTCAATTTCCGTTTTTATTTCAATAGAGTTTAAGCCCTCCGGTTGTGTTGCTAAATTAAGAGAATTCAAATAAGTTCTTAGAGATTTTTCTTCATCGGGTGTCAATGACTTGGTTTGGTCACATTGCGCTACATTAAGCGGGATTGTGGTAACCGATAAAGTCCCAGTAGCAAGTTCTTGTGGTTTTGTTATGTCAATTTCATTAAGGTCGGCGGCACTTTCCCACTCTACGTCGGATTCAACATGAGTAACTACTACATTTTGACTATCTATTAAAGCCAGTGCGTTTTCATCTCCCGGCTCAGCTGTATCGTCCTCAGTAATTTCAGTAATTTTTGTAGCGTCATCATCATCTAAACTTTTACTTTTTATTTTGCTTTTTAGCTTTGCTTTACTTTGATGGGATTGCTCAGGAACTTCTACGACGTAAGCTTTAGTATCTACGGTATCAAGTATGCACAGTACAGGATCTTGGCATTTTTCAACTGGTATAGTCAATGCATCGGCAACAATTTGATTGCTGTTATTATTTAAATCACCGTTCAAATGAACTACATCACTAGAAGTACTACTTGCCGTGTTTTGATTATCTATTGAAGGTTGCAAAATTTCAACCTTTATTTCCTTTGTTTCAGTAACCTCACTTTCTGCGCACTCCTCCTCGTTGTCATTTTGACACGATTCACTGTTGCCTAATTTTGTTTCGTCACTATTATTTTTATTCGCGTCAGGTCTATTGTTTTTATTTTTATTACGTTTGTTTTTATTATTTTTACGGCGCTTCGGTCTTTCAGGCATGGTTGAAGATTGTTACACTGTTATCACTAGCACAACATAATCGTATCACAAACACACACGGTCGATTCACAGACGGCTCACGCGTCTCGCGGCACCGGTATCTATTGCGTAGGAGTGACGATTCGTCGAGGTTCGTCTAAGCGTATTTTAGGGTTTTCGCGTCGTTTGTTAAACAAGGGCCGAGTGTACAGGGACGTGAGGTGAGATTCGGGTTCGAGGTTAGCGATTGCTATATTCTTTTAGGCGAGCGGTCGCCGGCCGCGGCAGTCATGCACTCGCGCGGCGATTTACTGATAATTATAAATGGGTTGAAGTGCGAGAGCGCGGGCTGTGGACTTTATTTTTACGCGGAGACGTGTACCGTGGACGCCTGTGTTGCGCGCGCGCCGCCACACAACGAAGGGAGCCCGCGCGCCGCCCGCTACCAATAGGTACTGTCCGACTGTATTATCATCGGGCGCACTTCAAATCGTATATTGCTAATTAATATTGCACACACGCATCTTAACCATTTTAGGGAGGAATAACGGGGAAGGAACTCGAAAACACAATGGCTACTATAACTTATTAGGATCTGGATAGGACGCAAACAAAATTCTAAGTTTAATTCGCTAAACAATAAAACTCTTAGGTAAGTTTGGAATTAGTTGTTTGTGATGATTCAGTGTATTTCATTGTATAGTGTTGTGGTTATATTGCGTAGTTTTTAATGCGAAATAGTTTTCTCTACCGAAAATAATATTTATTCAGGTGTAGGTTTTCTTCAAATTAATTTTATTTCAGACATGTGATAGTAGACGTGTGGTGTATTATTTGTATTAATTACTGCGTCGCGACGAATCACAGTGCTTCACATACAAATCATACAATGTAACAAGTTTTGAAAAACCTTTATTGTATGTAAAAGAGGAAATCACGACCTTCGCTGGTGACGTTTTGTGCACTGTAACTGAAACCTGTATTTATATGTAAAGTACGGTTTTCAATTTGATAAACATCAATGATTATGAAAAGTAATCGGATGGCACGAATTTTATCTCGTTTACCTTGAGAACACAATATTGAATGTAGCAACAAAGATTTTATTTCGATTTACAAGAATCGTAACTGGCAATGTATAATAAAATAATTTATCGTTCTAGCAAATATAATTAAAATTAATTAGGTTGAGAATCCAATTAACTAATTAAGTAAGTAAATACTGCATACAATACTTATTACAGAATTCGACTAAATAAAGTAAGATAAATAGTACACTAGCTTCGTCCAAAACTTGCTGAAAACGTGTTGTTATCATTAAAGATAATTTATTTAGCAAATAATCTTATCACTTGCTCATTACGGAAATATGTTATAAAAACAGAAAAAAAAAATGCCTAACTAGAATTCTTTTACCTACTTTTTCATTTGACGTTAAACCTGAAACTGTTTCTAAGTGCCTTCTAATTGTGAAATAATCTATTTTTCAGTTGTAAAGAACAGTTTCAATGACATTGATCAGACTCAATGGGTTGCAACGAAATTTTGCGGAACAGTTCCTGAGTTAAAATCTATTTAAAGTACTACTTAGAAAAAATAAACAAACGACAAATGCAGTCAACTGTAGCCAGGCAAAAATCGAATCTCTAGAAAAACTTCAGTAATCTTTTAAATAAGTAAAACGTTGTAAAAAACAATAGCGATTCACAAGAAGCTTACTTTTTGAAAGTTTGACCTAGTTATTTGAATTAAAGTATTGAAAAATATATGTCGTGATGACGACCGTAACCACTGGAAGTTAGGGCTTCGCTTCTCATACACGAGGTTGTGGGTTTAACTCCGGGCAAGTAGGCACAGACGCCTGCACATCAAGCTACCCGAAACTGTCAAATTTTCCCAATCAACCTTGAACCTTAAAGCTTTAGCGGTAAAGTTGAAAATCTATTAAAGAAATTTGACAGATTGTAGTAGCTTGATGTGCTGGCGTCTGTACAAATGTGAATTTTTCAATTCAATGTACTTTCACAGTTTATCTTGGACATTACTGACATCGGTGATGTAAAACACCGTGAGTAAACCTGGACTAATAGTCAATAAATTAATTATATGTCTGAAATTGCCAACATATGTAAATATATCTTGAGCAAGAGTAGAGATCAATGCTCGTGGCTTCTCTGTATGGAAAGAGGCATTTGCCCTGCAGTGGAACCATATAGGCTGGATATCATAAATTATTGAAACATTTTGAATTAATACAACCTAGCCCACTTTTTATCAAAATCAAAAGTCATTTATTCAAATTAGGCTGAGAATCAGCACTTTTCGAACGTCAAAATGGCATAAGACAGTCCCCCAAAACGCCCACCCTTCACCACTTCCTAGTGCGTTCGCTGAGAAGAAGAAGTGGCCAATAAGCCTAACAATCTTCACTATGTAGGAAGCAACTGAACCACCAACTATTAACTAAGACATAACTAACGACAATCTCAAGTCATTGGCCACTATCAAAGTTTCCAACTAGAACCATATACCGCATATACGTAGGTAAAATAATTAGTCCAATACGGCACTAGCTTCAGAACACAATACCTACAAGACTGCATCCTATTACGGGCTACCCACGTCAGCAAAAACGCGACCCGATTTAATATCCTATAAAAATCTGTGTACGTAACTGGTTAACAAGTCAAGACGGGATATTACGCGTTAGGTAATAGGTTAGGTGGACTAGCCTGGATCTAGTCTATCTAGAATCTAGACTTGCAGGTCATGCGGACTGATTGACCACTTCCACCGGCGAAACGCTGTTATAACCAATCAGATGTGCGAGCTACGTGTGAGGCTATTACATATTGCTTGTTTTTCATTGAGCTCATATAAATTCCAATATCAGAACCGTTATTGATATTTTAATGTAGGTAGATACCACCGTACTACAGCGTGACTGAGTTTTTATCAGAGAAAAGAATTGGCTGAATTGCTCTGGGTTGATGGATCTGGGTTTTTGTTAAACTTAAGTGAATAATAATGTAAATGTTTGCATACCGAAAGGTGAAAATATGGCTGAGCTTTAAACTTATTATGTATTATACCTATATTTGCAAAATCCATCTATCGTTGTTCATTTGTCTATTCTATTCTAGATATATATTTTAGAGTTATTCCGGTCAGATCCTCTGATCTGATCCCTTGCTGGTTGTTATTACGTTTTAATTTCTGTCTGATCCACTGTAAACTTATCATTCCGGTCTGATCCCTTCCTCTTTTTGTTTTATTCCGGTCGGATCCCCTAGTTATCTAAACAGATGTTTGGGATGGTCAGCAAGAAAATATACGTACACAGGCTGGCACAAGGGCGTAGGGATTGATACAAGGAAAGAGAGGGATATGCTCACCAGTGGCTGAACTCGGGATATGGATGATATTGATGAGGTAATTAACCAAGACCGAACCTAGAACAAAAATTGTGTTGGTGTTGTAGGGTTGTTGTGGCGCACCCTAGGAGAGGTCTATGTCCAGCCGTGGGCTGCGATAGGCTGAGTTGATTGATTAATTGTGACCTAAAAGTTGTTTAGTATCGAATAAACGGCTCAAAAACTCTAGCATATAACAATAACCCTAAACTTACACAAGAAATAAATCTAGCATAAAGAACAACTCGAAACAGGTAGCTTTTCAGAGTGAAATTCCCAGAAAAACGTAACACTTTGACTTTCAATTCAAAACCTTACCAGTATTCAATGGATATAATGTTTTCTCTCACGGAAACTCGCTGCGGTTTCAAAGAAGCACGTATAGAAAATGCAATGGCTTGCAAAGATATAGAATAAAAGATGTAATAAAGAAAAGTATAGTATGGAATACTAACGTTTTGATAGTGAGCTGCACATACAAAGTACAAATATTTATAAAGTGTTGTACATACATAAGTTCTGAGCAAATAATACTGCAGACGTTGACGTAGATATTTACTTTATTCGATGAGTTTTGTCGGATTTGAAAGATAAGATAATGTTTGCTTGGATCAAGTAGTTTTTAAGATCTCTGCATTGTTGTGCTATTAGAGTAATTGTTCGTTCAGTAGTTTTACACCTTATCATCATTCTAAGTTATTAATGTATCTACTGTCTTTAAAATAATCCTAAAATACAAGTAAATAAATATTAAATAAATTCTTTTATTTCAAAAAAAGTGACCTCGTTGCAGACATTATACAACATAATAAATAAATAATAATAAAAACTTTATTGCTCAAAAGATTACAGAGATTTTACATTGGCACCAAACTAGCAAGCTTGTCTTGGTCAAAAAACTAATACAGAAGTAGTGTCTTAAGAATAGGTCCCCTGGCCCCCAAACTAGGTTTATACTTGTGAGTCAGTGTTCCTGCATAAAAAAAAGGTATAAGTAAGTATCTATCTATGATAATAACATTACCTTCCCTAATACGACTAATAATTTGAAACACTGCCGTGAGTCTTCGCGTCGCTGGCTCGAAGAAGCAAAAAATATTACCTGCCTGCTTTAAAACTCAATATTTTTAATGTGTACTTAGTATTCTACACAAGAATATAGATGACGTCATCATACCTAACATGACCATAATTTACGCAGTAGTTAGGTACATGGTTAATTGATCATGCTTGCAAATTCTGCGTAGTTCAATTGTTTTTCTCATATTTCATTCCTAATGAGCTAAATTAACATAGAGACTAACTCCTAGAGTATGTTATCAGCACTGACGTCACTTTATGCCTGAATCAATAAATTGCCTGATGCTACAAAAAAGTGAGGCTTGATTGGCCAAGCCATTAGTCGTTAGTGTTTTTATTCCCCTGGCTTTTGAAAAACCTAGCGTCTTTAAAACTTGTGTAAAATCGTGAACGTCACTCGAATAATGGCAATTTTTTACAGACTAACTAATTGTATGCCTGTCATTCATAACTGACAAGTGACGTAAAACCCAAACAAGGAGAGACTAAACATACCAAACGGAAGTTATGTTCCGTAGAAGTTACCGAAATGCACTAAAAATGTTTTTTTTTTTTAAAACGCAACATTTCAACTTGGGCTGGTCTAGCGTAGTTCGGCGTTTCCTTAGAATAAGAAGCCAGCTTATACTATCTGTTGCAAACTCCTTGGTTGTGCAAACTCCTTTTTAGAAGATTTTCATACTTTTTATTTGAATGATCTTCTTTTAACTTTCGCTTTTTCCTGTATCTGTCAAAGCTTTGGTTTGTGTTTCCAATTTTATGTTTTATTATTCATTTTTTCCACATTTTTATTTCATTCCACCAACCACTAATTTTTATTTTTTTAATTTTTTTTTATAGGTACACCAACAGCTTCTGTATACAAAATATCAAACAACAGTAGATAACAGTCATGGGCTTATACAGTTGCCAATAACAGTGATAAATAAACGAAAAAGAAAATAACTAATACATACAGTCCATTTCCATCGCCTTAACTTACTGTTTTTTTCACCACTGACATGAGCCAACCAGAGCGCACGTACGCAATCAAGTCAGAGCCAATATAGTAATATCTCATCAATAAATAATATATTACATAACAGTAAATCTTCAACCTAGGTAATCTTCCCAGAATAGCGCTAAGTGTGCCACTGAGTCGTTCTTGACTTTCGATGCCGAATCGCCCAACACCCGAGGTGAGGTAACTATCTATAATAGCTTTTAATAATACGTATTTAGAGACTATTATACCTACAAACTATCTGGAACAAATATACGCATTTTGACGATGACATAAGTACCTAAATTCTGAACTGTAAAGAAAATTCTTACGTGAAAGAATTTACGTTGTGTGTCATCAGACGTTTGAAATAGATTGTCATTTTAATAAATTTAAGAATAGTTTTGGGTTTTAGAAACATGTTTATGTAAAACAATATATTGAGTATGAAACTCAGGTTTAAGATCCAAACAAAAGCCGGGATTTATTCTAGAAAAAACGTGAAGAACGGAAAAATCCATTGAAAAGATTCAGAGATTTCACAAAGTCACGTACAGATGCAATTATGAAATGTTCTTGCTAATTTAGCATGAGTGCTGTTGTAATAATGGCAGTAACTCATGTTTCTAAGCAATTATTTTTAACTTGTAGGTGTAATTATATGTCAAAACATTATTCAAATTATTATTCACGTATTAAAATGAGTTGTTTACTTACAACGAAATAGTTAATCAAGTTACGACTGTAAGTTCTTTCAATTCTAATTTCTAATTCTCAGTAGAAAATTGTAACAGCATGGATAACGATACAACTCAAATACATACATATATTTAAACATCAAATTACACGAAACCGAACGTCATAAAGAAAAACACATCCGTGCAAATAGGTCAACACGTTCACTCTTATATTAAACGTGTTTAAATCGGGATTTCACTCTCATTCAAAATACTCGGTTATTTTCAGAGCCACAATCTAGACCACTTGTTCAAGTTTAGCTGTCTCAGATCAAATCAATCAATACAGATTATTTGAGAGCACTGCCGGATGTTGGTGTTGCAAAAACAGAGTCTGTCCTTACATTTATGTTGAACGCATCGTCTCTCTTTCTGTCCGTCTCTTTGTTGGTGCACTTCAAACTTTATTATAACCAAAAATATCTATGTATCTCCTCTTACCCACGTTTGCAAATAAATGAATGAAATACGAGAACCATTTTTTTCACAGTTTTTTATTTGGCTAGGTTTTAGTATGTCGTCTACTCGAGCCAGTGGCCGTGGCCTAGCTGAAACGGCCGAGACTTACGAGTTGAATGTCTTAGGTTCAAAACCAGATAGATACTTTATTTATTTCTCTCTTCTCTCTTTCTCGCTCTCGAAGCGGGTGGAGGAAAACATCGTGAAGAAACGGCATGTATTAGAACCAAAAGTTCCAAGACGTGTGACATCCACCAACCCGCACTGGACCCGCATGACGCCAACTCCCTATCGCAGTGTGAAGGCCTCTGTTTCAGCAGTGGGAATATTATAGGCTGTGAATACAGCTAGTACCATAGGTATGTGCTGCTCGCACAACTAGTTGGGAGAGAAACAAATCTAGAGAAAACTAAATCGCTAGATCGGCATTTCTAGAATGCAGTGATAAACATCGTGGGTGAGACAAATATGCGAACTGCAATTGGCAAGATAACGGCGATGCAACGACCTTCCAAGTTCCAGAAATATATTCAACCGCTCTCTGCTTTCTCCACGATAAAGCGCCATTCCGATATTTGTTTGTTAGAACGAAATAACAAACTGTTCGGGATCATGCATGACATAATCGCCACATAGATCCGTGCCAGTGTGCCAAAACAGCGCGGCCGCTAACTGCGGCGCCGCTTTTTTGGCTCCAAGTCAAAGGGTTATAAGGTGAATGTGTCGAGACCCAACGTGTTTTATTGTTACATTTAAAAATACATTTAGACTCGTCTTCGGTACATGCTAACAATTTCTAATTAGGCCGGTGTTTACGAGCGAGCGAGGAGCGAGCAAACTGAACTGAAACTCGAACTGTAATAAGGTTAAATTATGTTTGTGCAGTAACAAACATGTGTTTGCTCGTGTATTTGTTGTGTTGGGTATGCACCTTGTCTTTCATTACTGCGTATTTTCAGCCTATTGCCAAAGTGTACAATGTAACTGTGTGTGTTTATTAGCGTTTGATCGGCTCATCCATTACTGTTGCGAATTACTGGCTTTGGCGCTGAACAGCAGTGTTAAATCTACAGAATTTATGGATCTTTGAGTTATTATACATTTGCTTTGATACTTTAATTATCAGTGCGATACACGAATGAGACTTCTACAGTTCTACGTAGCTGCAAATATTTCATAGCTTTAAAAAAAGTATGTCCAGAAACGTATAAAAAAGTCTGACCAAGATTATGTCTGCACTTTAAAAGAAACTGTGACCTCTGAGTTTGTTTCGGCCTTTCTTCTCAGAGTAGTCAGATAGGAACCGCCGACCTCATCTAGTTTTTAAAATATGATTGACGTGAAAAAAGTTTTTGTACAAACCTACTTAGTTGCAGAAATAAAATCATAACATACAAAATCATAAACATACAAAAATGATTTTTGTTATGCCTCTGAAAGTTTATCACCTCTATTTTAGAACCAAGAATTTTTCAGTTTTAGCTCAACCATTATTTTATTGGCAATAATGGCAAAATAATATTCAGAAGTTGAGGGATGCATGCATCCAAAACAGGGGCAAGTAAGTTAAGTCGCCGCATGACAATCGTGTCATTTTACTTGCTAATATCTCTGACCAGCGCATAATGTATCCTGTTATCTTGTACCTTGCCATGTTTGTGTCGTATCTCGATAAGCTTACCTCCTGAACAATGTACTATTTCAGTCATATTATACTAGAGATAGCCTTGCAGATAAATAATCTTGCGGTCGTAGATATACAGGCTGGCAGGGACATCGACGCGCAAACTGTAACCATGGATTCAGCACATGAGTTTAGACCCCATAGAGTAGATTTAATAACCGACGTAAAATTTCGACGCTATGGGTTCTGAACTCATGTGCTGAATCCATGGTTACAGTTTGCGCGTCGATGTCCCTGCCACCCTGTATAAATGTTTTATTTTTATATTATTGGGTGGTAGGAGCCGGCTGAGCTGATGGCAAGTGGTCATCTTCGCTCGACATCGATGAGCAAAGTTTAACCATGAACTCAGCACATGATTCTAGAACCCTAAGCGTATGCGTAGTGCAGATGTTTCATAGAAACGTGCGAAACACACGTGGTCAAAATGTATGGAGCAGCAAATTTTTGTTTTTTTTTTTAACAACCGACGAAAAATTTCAACGCAGGGTCGTTCAGAATCATGTACTGAATCCATGATAACAAGTTGTGCGTCCATGTCCCTGCCAGCCTGTATATTATGTAGGTTGCCATTTTAGAGACTAAACTGAAAAGTCTCATGTACCTATTTTTGAATTCACCGACACTACAGCCAGTCTGCCAAAGGGGTATCGTATAACCCAGTAACGGGTTGTGGAGGTCAGAATGATAGGCAGTCGCTCCATATGTAAAATACTGGTACTCAGCTGCATCCGGTTAGACTGGAAGCCGACCTCAACGTAGTTGGGAAAAGGCTAGGCAGAAGACGACGACTCATAAACCTACCTTACAAATGAGAGACATCAAAACAACGATACTGTATTGTGGTGACTTTAGTAGGTATTATGGTAGTACGTTTATTTACCTGACGAAATCCTGCCTAAAGAACTCTAGAGTTTATGCAGTATATGCGGACAGTTTGAGAGGCATATAATTATGTCTAACAGTGTACTAGGCTAATGATCATGAGCCAAGAAATAGTGAAAAGAGAAAACAAATTCAATATTGTTGATGTAGTATGATGATGTACTGTGAAATTAAAATGCGGAACGATCTCTGAAATTTATAACAGATAAGATTATAGCAGTAGTATGTTATGTGACGTCACCCGTTGCATCAAAGATATGTGTGGTAATGATTAGTGATATCTTTAAAATGGATGTTTTTTTTTCGATAACATTTAAATATAGGTAATCGTCACACATCTGAATAATCTAGAGTTTTAGCTCCTCAAGTTTTGAGTTGAACTACACGATTACTGACAAATGCTTACACTGACAGGTTCACTCAAATCTGTGTACTTAGTATTTTTCTCAAAATACCATTTCAGACATCAAATTATGTATGTACATGGTCTTGACATGATCTGACCAAGATTATGTCTGGACTTTAAAAGAGACTGTGACCTCTGAGTTTGTTTCGGCCTGTCTTCTCTGAGTAGTCAGATGACCTCATCTAGCTTATTTTTTTATAATCTGTGTAAAAGTGATTCCGATATTCTATTTACGGGATAAACAATTTCATTTCATTTAAAATGATGCTAACTCAGCTTTAAGATTTTTTGGTCAATGTACAGCAAGGGAAGTTGTTTAACAAATTGAGACAGCGTCAATTTGCCGCGTAATAGCCATTTTATACAACTGTCAAAGAATAGCAGTTGTAATTTGAATATACGGACAATTTAAGTTGGTAGCCAATTTGCTAAGCAAATAACAAATAACTTCCCTGAATGAGTACCTACCTTTTTGCCGTTTTCGAGAGTGTAGGTAGGTGTTAGCTTCACACTTTTGCGTTTCAAAACGAAATAACTCAATGTTTAGGTCGCGTGTTGTTTCAAAGGTTTCAGGTTACACAAAAACAATGGGATTTTTTGTTGAAAACAACGAGCCATTTTGTACAAAAGGTCTGTACTCACGTTTCGGTGACGGGGTCGGTGCTGTTGGCGTGTTCGGTGACTTCACAGCCTGGTTCGGGACCACCTCGTCCGCCTTCGTCTCCACTACAAACAAAAACATCACATTACTAATGATTTTCTTTTAAAACACTTTCAGTTACAATGATATTTTGAAATTCATTGCCAAAAGCGGGTTTCCTTGTACCTTAACAAAGACGGCCTACGCTTTTGTTTAAAGTGAATCTATTAATATCTCAGTGATTTTTAGAAGTAAATAGAATCATAATGATCATTAATTATTGTTGTATTGATGCCAATGACTCAGAGATTTAAGTCAGCGCAGCGTGAAAATATCACAAAGTGAGTTTCGTTAATTTGTGTGGGTATAATTGTTTATCTCTTTACTTTGAAACATCATGGCCGCCTTGTAAGTCTAGTGGTCGCGCTACTGCTGAGCATGAGGTCCTGGGTTCGATTCCCGGGTCGGGTAAAGTGTTATTGGGGTTTTTCATCTGCAATTTCTCAGTAGCAGCGCGGAGTCTCGATCTGTGCTCGGTGTGTGGGATACAATATTTCCATAGGTTTTCTATGTTTTGCCATTAGGCGTACAAATACATTATAATTATCAATTTAAATTCAAACTAATTAAGTACTATAACGATTAAGTACTGATTATTATAAATTATATAAAGCACCAGAGAAATGGATCAATAATTCCCCTCCGGAATGTCCACAGTAAAAAAAATGTTAAAAAAGCACATAGTAGATCAGATGTTATAATGTCAAAATAAATAAAATATTAATGTCAAAACGGGTCAGGTATCTTAATGTTGAGGAGGCGGAATTATAGTATTGTCACCCAAATAGTCCTTTAACGAGTAGTAACATTTATTTATTGACTAAAATTTTTACCTAAAGACTTTTGAATTTGTCCATATTTAACAATTTTAATGTATCAGGCAGCTTGTAAAATATTTTTGTGGCCATACAGAAAGTACTCTTGTTCATTAAGGCTGTTCTAGCATGTGAAAGGGTAACAATGTGTAAAAAAGGTACCTACACCTCTGCCTGACCCTTTAAGGGAATACAGGCGTGCTATTTATGTATGTAATGAAACAAGGAAAGCATAATTTTCCCGTAGTTTTCCAAAGCATCATAAAAGTCGGAGCAGAAATCAAAAAGAATCCTTGAGTAATCCGAAATACAGGATAACCTTGAAAGAACAATAAACCTAAGCTAAAATATAGTCTGGGATTATATCCCAATAAACACATCAAAAGAGTTCAGTCATGTTTATTTAAACAGAAAAGCATCAGTGGGCAAACTCGTAATCGCACAAAGTGTTCGAATAAACGTTGTCACAAAGGACAGCACTATAAAATAAGACGGAGAAGGAAAAATAAAAGCAAATATGAGGATTGAGGATACGTCTTTGGGAACGATAAATTATTCGAAAGCAGAATAAGGTTGCGCCCACTTTGTTTATATTTGTCTGACAACCCTAAGTCTTGTCTCAATATTACCGCGCACAATTTGGGTAAGAAAGGTTTTTACCGAAAATTCGTATTAGCATTTAAATATGCAAAGGTAGGTGAACCAAGGTTACCGACATAACCGGAAGAATTGCCAAACTTAAGTGGCAGTGGGCAGGGCACATTGCTCGCAGAACGGATGGCCGTTGGGGCCGAAAGGTTCTGGAGAGGCGACCGCGTACCGGGAGACGTAGCGTTGGAAGGCTTCCCACAAGGTGGACCGATCACCTGCCAAAATCTGCTGGATGCGAGAAGCTCAAAACTGCAGTGCGATTCTGTAACCACCTCACCGTGAAAACTCAGGTGAAGTGAGCGTGGAGTGTGCTGTCATTCCAACTAATGCTAGGGATTGACACTATTGCCAGCTCACTCCAAGTTCACTTCACCTAACTTTTCACGGTGAGATTTTCACAGAATCGATCGGCAGTTCAAAGTGGCGGTGCTTCGGGGAGGCTTATGTCCAGCAGTGGAAGTTTTTTGGCTGAAATAACGATGATAATGATGATGCAAAGGGTGAATAATATTTCCTGGTGACTGTTCCAAGAAATCGGGTTAGAACTATTGTTTCAAAAGACACGACAAATATTTCTTTGTGAATGAATGGACAAATTAATATAAACCAACTAGACACAAAGGGAAATGCATTGTGTGACGTGTCATTTATATGAAAAACTAGCTGCGCCCCGCGGTTTCACCCGCATAAGTTTAAATCCCGTGAGAATATCGGGATGAAAAGTATTCTACATGTTAATCCTGGTAAATATTCTATAAACCATCTGTGTGCCAAATTTCATCCAAATCCGTTCAGTAGTTTTTGCGTGAAAGAGTAACAAAAATCCATCCATCCATCCAAACTTTCACGTTTATAATATTAGTAGGATTAAAAGTCACTTCAGTATTCATGGAAGCTCGAGGAACAACTCTATCCAAACCGTAAAAGAGAGATTTTTTTTGTTTTCAATTAATATGTGCTGTTTTATTAATCAAACTTGCGTCTCGCTCCTGCTTCGCCCAGTTTTTCCAGACTTACCATGGACATTTCTTTATTGTATGTAGGTTTAGTATTAATATATTGTACACATAATAAACCTTTTGGAATACATTTTCTAAATGATGGTGAAAACCGCATCAATAGCCATTGCGAAGTTTAGAAAAACAAAGTGGTTACACAGACAGACGAAAAGCGATTTTAATCTCAACCAATATTATAAAGACAGAAGATTTGATTTTATGTATGTTACGCTTTCAAGCTAAAACGGCTGAACGATTTGGGTGAAATTTGGTACATGGGTAGACGTGGGTTAGGACATACGATACTTTTTATCTCAATATTTCCACGGAATCGATACCTATGCGGATGAAACAGCGGAGTGCACCTAGTTTATAATATGTCTAGATGCCACCTTACTTGTCAATCAAACATTCATCTTTAAAGCCATGAAGATAAATAACAAAACAAAACAGCAAATTAATCACAGCACACCACCCAAAATTCATACAAATCCCGCCTCTACATACATAATGTATGTAAATGAATCATATAATGAATTGCACAGGCGAGTCGTTAACGTAAATAGCCACCCACATATCCCGAGATACAGCAGTCCACTTACCATAATATCGAATCAAGTAAAACGATACGATTAGGAAATGTCATTCGAACAATGAAACTATAGCTACCGAAGATTTTACTGGCGTAGATACTGTATCGGTTTCAGATACATCTACTTTAATGAGCACAGCTGGATTAATTTTCGCTACGGTTCCGATAATTCTAAAATTAGGCACGGTACACTGTTATTTATAAGGGGTGTTGTTGTAATGAAACCTCAGCACTTCCCGGCAGTGCGTTGCGATTAGCTGACCACTAACTACAGAGTTTAAACTAAATGCGATGCGAGTCGTCTCTGTTTAGAATCTGAACCAGGAAGTGCACGTGATCGGGGCATTTGGCACCGAGCAGTGTCCCAACAACCTATTGAAGCGGTACTTTAAATAAATCACTTATTTCGATCACAGGTGTGTCCTAATAGAACCTAAAACCTGAAATCCTAAATCAGTTTTCTTTGAATTTCTAATTTTGTTTATTTTATTAATTACTTCGTTTACAGGGCGTAAACGATCAGAGAAGGAGGACGAGGTCGGATAGGCAGTCGCTCCATGTAAAATACTGGTATTTAGCTGCATCCGGTTAGATTGGAAGCCAACCCCAACATAGTTGGGAAAAGGCTAGGCAGATGATGATGATGATCGTTTACAGGGCGTATCAGAAAGGTGTGGTCATATGTACATATTATGGAATGCAATAAAGTATTGAGTAAATTAAGGGTGTACAGACCATAAAACTGAACAACTTTCTCCATGGGACCAACATCGTAATCGCGAAAAAGTAATCAGACGTCCCATAAATTTGGGTCGAGTTTTGTATGGAATGACTACATATTATGAATGATTATATATTATGACCTACATATTATGAATTGAAGTCGCTTTTTCTGTCTGTCAGTGTGACCGTGTTGTTTTTCTAAACGACGCAACTTTGATGCGGTTTTAGCATCACTTGGAGAATTTATTCCGGAAGGTTTATGTGTAAGTATATAATAGATTAATATTAAACTTAGACATTATATAATAAAGAAATCTCAAAGTTTTGTCCCCTCGTAAAACCGAGCACATGCTTTGCACGGGTCGATAGTAAATTAGTAGTCGTTATGGGCAGTTAGAAGCCCGAAAGTCTGAGAACCAGTCTTGCTAAGAGGCATCGTGTTACCCAGTAACTGCGTTGTGAAAGTCAGATGGGCAGTCCCTCCATGTAAAATACAGCTGCATCCGCATAGGCTGGAAGCCCACTCCAACATAGGAAAAGGCAAGGCAAATTTATATAAATAATAAATATATACATAATAATGTGACTCTTTTAATAGACGTTTCGTGAATAGCAAGTTGATAAAAGCCTATAAAATAAGAATTCCTTTTTTGCTGAAGGAAGGCTTATATTTCCGTTGGCGCTGTTGGCTGTCAGCTTTAATTTCTTTGGATGAATTAATGAAGCACATTTTCAGTAATTGAATTGTGAGACCTTACAAATATGATGAATACTAGGTAGTTACAATACATCATCTATGTATATTTTACTTGAGACCATCTTTTACATAAGTACTTACAAAAAAAAAATGTACCTACTTGGGAGTAATACCCTTTTATAAATGATAAATTATTTATTTTCTGTAAGTACGTTTGCTCAAACACATACACGTCAATCATATTTTTTTTTAAACTCATGATTTCGGCGTTTCCTACTCTGAGAAGAAAGGTGGCTTTTGTTTTTGTATATAGGTATATTGTACAGTAAATAGTTAGTTATTTATTTAATTTAGTTCCAGCAGTGCGATTCTGTAACCATCTCACCATAAAAATTTAGGTGAAGTGAGCGTCGAGTGAGCTGTCATCCCAACTAATACTAGGGATTGACACTATTGACAGCTCACTCTAAGCTCACTTCACCTAACTTTTCACGTTTATATTTTTACAAAATCGATCGGCTGGTGTAAATAGTTAGTTGTACCTATACTAATTTATTATAACAAGTAAATAAATTATTTTTACGTGACTACGGCAAAGCCGAAAGGGTTATGATTTTATTATTAATATTTTACTGACTTGACCTCTAAACACATTAAAAATAAAATAGGAACAATCATGCTGCGGTAGTGCGGTATTTTTACACTTCATCGTATCCATTAGTAATTTAAAAATAACTGAAAATAAAATTAAAACATTATTCTATTTATATAAACAACCATTTTTCTTTGAAACGCTACAATATTAGACCAGGACTTTAATAGGTAGGCGTTGAGTGCCACAACACACTTTATCCTTCTTAAAATAAAACCTTATTTAAACGAAAATTTAAGAAGCTGAAGAAATTTTCCTTAAAACTCCATCATTTGAGGAGGTTTGAATGGTGCTTCACCAATGAGTTTAAGATAAAAGACGGGATCGATTTTGATTTAACAGCCTCGTTCTGGGAATCAATCAGACCTTTAGGAACTGCTGAAACAAATAACAAGTAAATCGTAATTTGGTTTTGAATTTTGGGTTAATTTTAGAACATTTCCTTGAATGGAAATATGAAAGGAATGATACTTTGTGTAATGTTATACAGATATGAAACGACATCGAAGAGATTATGTACAGCCGCCAGCGGGTCAAGCTACCCTAAACTGTCAAATTTTTCCAATCAACCTTGAACCTTAATGCTTTAGCGATAACGTTGAAAATTTATTAAAGAAATTTGACAGATTGTAGTAGCTTAATCTGCTGGCGTCTGTATATTTTCGTGGAGCAACAATTAAAATTAATCCATAAACATTGGGATGAATCCATAAGCAGTGATAGCCCAGTGGTTCGAACCCTGAAAGGCGCTTTACTTTTTGTAAATTATTTAATTAGCACTGCTCTCAAAACGGTGAACGAAAACATCGTTAGGAAACTGGAAATTCGAAGACATGCAAAATCTGCCAAAACGCACTGGGCCCACATGGTGGATTACGGCCCACTCCCTCTCACAGAGAGGCAGTGGAAACGTGGCTGATTATGCTTATGCATAAACATTGGGATTATAAGGTATAGTCTACGAATGATATTAATCACTTTACGGTTAATTTCTCCTAGCACCTTATTATATTTACAACTACATATTGCCAAATGAATGAAAATGAAAGTAATGTGTTTGAAAATTACTTTATATTTCCGCTCCTTGGCCTTTCGCCACGTGCATACAAATACAACTACGGGAAAAAGAAAGGCCGTCAATATCTTATTATTTTATAGTATTTTTAAGTTATATTAATATTGTATTGAATGCGTTTATATAGGCCTTGATGCCTGAAATAAATGGATAAATAAAATATAGAATCCACAAATAGAATTCCATCCCTTTGTTCCAACAGATCATCTTTGAATGATTGCTATTGAGGAAGATTCAATTAAATAAATCCCAAATCACTCAGTTATTGTTTGTTACCAGTAAATATTAAACGAATCCCTTCAGTTGATTTTAAAATCAAGATCGACTTGGGTCTACTTGTCTTATACCTAGACAGAAGATTTTTAAATTCAGTGCCGTCTTAGTTAAAGAAACATTATTAATTCAGATCCTTAGCTCTGTCTTTAAACCCAATCAAAGAGATCTCATTAAAATCTCGTCAGCGAATACTTAACTCAGCATGTTGAAAGTGGCCCAATTAGTGCTAAAAGTATAAAGTAGGTACCAGTTACTCAACAGCCAATTTAATTCTGTATATTTGAGTACAGCTATTCATTTTATCTCATCGCGGTTATGAAACTGATGTACCTAGATACACCTATTTCATAAACTACACTTTAGCTCCCCACAGCTGCCATTACGCACGTAACCGCAGGAGCTTTTAATTAAAACAACAAATTGTAAATAAGACTTACGTACACAAAACTCCAATCACATGTATTTGTACGTCACTTGCAACAACATGCGCGAAAAAGATACACAACACTAGAGAGATGGACGTTAGACTGTAGAACACGACGAGTCTTGCATCCAAATTAACGCGGGTCTAAATAGACCTAATCTGACGGCGGTCTACTAGACCACGCTGGCCTACGGAGGCCAGAGGGCAACTGTGACAGGGCGCGCACTCACAATGGACACTTTCTGTATGTAAATCACAATAAAATACCAGCTTTGTGCTCTGATTGCGACACGCTAAACTAAACACCGAACGTCATCTATGGTACAGTTGCTTTTTATAAGCGAATATTGACTCTATTTGGTGCATGATACGGTCACACGTCCGTATTGGTGGCAGGAATATGGGGGAATCAAAAATTGAATGACAGTGAGGTTGAGGGAATTGAAAATGAAGCATTGGACATTGTAAAAACGTATCACAACTACAGTGACGATACTCGACAAATTGCAACAGGTCACTGTTGCAATTTGTCAACAAGCAAAAAAGAGTGTTAGTAAAGCTTGCTATTCAAGCATAGAAAAATGGAAAAAAGGAAACCAACAAAGATTTAAATACAGAAAAGAAGAAAGATAGAAAATAAATTTATTTAGCGCAGACTAAAAGGCACACAACACAAAACAATTATTATACTATAAGTAAAAAACAGAAAACAAATAAAGTTTGTAAAGTGCTTATTGAGAAACTAGCAGGAAAGTGTGCCTCACGGCTGCGCCAAATAGGCCCAGTTCAGCAAAAATGCCAGACTAGTGCCTGACACTGATTTTCAACTGGACCTAAGCCATCATTAATGATGAAAATACAGTTGCTATAAAGCCAAATAGAGTATTGCAGTCCATAGCTAAATAGGACATAGGAAAACAAGAACTAAATACAGCTAATCACCTATTTCCAATATCAATGAACAATACACGAGGGAGATATAGATCAGGTTCTGCGCATAAATGCAGCTTACAGAATGTAACCGATACTTAACAAAGCGATAGCATCGGATTCAAGACTATAGGAGCTACACGAACGCCTAACTAAAGAGTCCTTTTGTAATTTATAGGATACGACACGGTAACTGTACTGTACGATAACATAACATTACAGGAACTAAAACCAGCCGATATACTCTGTAAAAAGCCGATATACTCTGTAAATGTTTAACCGTGAAAACGGGGGTGAATAGTGTCAATCCCTAGCATCGGGTGGAATGACAGCTCACTTGAGGCACATATCAGAATATACCAACTGCTAGTCTTGTTAAGCTTGAATGTGACAATGACACCACTGAATTTGAATAAAAATTGGGTAGTCGTTATTACCGATTCGCTTGAAAATGAAAAGCGTATTCATGCAATTTCATTGAGTTATATTGCTTATTGGCTCCTATTCTGTGGTTCCTAGCAGGAAGAAATATCCTGAAATCCTGCTATGAAAACGAACTGTTATGAGGAGATTCAGCAGCATCCTATTATCAACCGTCGACAAGTACGACAACATTGTGATTACCAATTCCATCTAGTTACCAAGCATCATTGGAACGATCACGTTTAGCAATGAACACTTCCAGGCTGTAAGCATAATTACAATGGTCAACCATCACCGTATCGTTATCGTCTCGTATCACATAAAGACTATTTTCCACAATCCGTGCGTGTTCGCAGTGATTGACATACAATATATTGTTCGATCGTAAGGTGTGGTGGATTGTCAACCTAATTGTGCGAGACCAAAGTTTAGTTAGGACCATCCATCACTTTGATACATGTCTGGCCTATTCAACGCCAACCAAAAACTGGGACACGGAAATGCGAAATAATTTGTCATTGTATACTTGTTTATTAATTGTTTGTGGTCCGTGGTCGTCTACGATTATGTCAGTATGATTGATATAAACAGAGGCCTAAAGTTCATTAACTTTTATAAAGAATCAAGATGATTTTTTGTTGCCTTATTTTAACAAAGGGAGGCAGATAGTGACTCATTAACAGTTTTGTGCAATAGGTATTTGATCATATCCCTGAAGTTACTTTATAGTAAACTAGCTGTTGTATTTTCTTTTTTGTTTTTATCTCAATATAGTAAAGTATGTCCTTCTTCAGATCCCAAGACAGATTTCAAAACAATTGGTTCAGTAGTTAAAGCGTGCAAAGGTAAAAGACTGACCCATATTATAGGTATTTTGGAATTATAATAATAAGAGTAAGGATTGTAGAATAGCAATCAAAATAACAGCAATGTAATAGCGTTTAGCAGATAGCGTAGATTTTTTTTTTCCTTATGAAAGACAAAACATATTTCCATCCGAAAAATTACTTCACTAGTGTACCAGAGGCAGAGGGCACAGCTTGTGCGCAATACTACACAATTTAAGTAATGTACAAACAAATAAATCGTATTATTATCCTCAATGAAATCAAGTTCCTCATCGGTTCTCGTTTGCCCCTACTAAAATACCCGGAACGTACTAATAAAATAATACTTCGATCGCTAATCCGTGGTGGTTATGGCAACACTCCCTTGAGGGCGTTCGTTATGAGTAAAGGGTAGTGTGGGAGCTATTCGATAAATATTTATTGGAAGGATAGCTGGATGTTGAGATATCGATTTAAAAGTATTAATACTCTATTCTTAGTCCAAAAAATATCGAAATTACCCGAAAGCATTTTCAAAAAAAAGATAATCTTTTACTCATTTTTATAAAAAAAATGCAGTTAGCATTGTTCTTCCCCTTTGCGAAAGTGACATTATGCGAAAATGGCCAAATTTTTCACGGTGACATTTTGCGAAAGTGACTTTCTGCGTCAAAACCATATCGACCTTATACATAATTAGGTATGTACAGACGCCAGCAGGTCAAGCTACCCGAAACTGTCAAATTTTCCCATTCAACCTTGAACCTTAATGCTTTGACGATAAAGTTGAAAATCTATTAAAGAAATTTGACAGATTGTAGTAACTTGATGTGCTGGCGTCTGTACTTAGTAGATATTTTTTCTTCCTTATTTGTCATAGATTCGGTTTTTGCCCTTTTCATGACAAAAATTCATCCCTTAAGTATTAAAAACCGGCCAAGTGCGAATCGGACTCGCGCACCGAGGGTTCCGTACAATTTAAAATTATTAAAAATATTTTTATTATATGATTTAACTAAAAATGTACGGTTTTCGCAATTTTTCCTTTATCTGTGCTATATAACGTTGCTTCGTACCAAATTTCAAGATTCTGAGTTCACGGGAAGTACCCTGTAGGTTTTGAATCCCTTGCGAGTGTCGAAAATTTGCGGCATAAACGGCTGTATACTTTGATTGCGTTAGCTTAGAAGTTTGATTTTTTTACAGCTCCAAGGGTCAGTAGACTTGAGTATTTGATATAAATTCCACCTTGATACCTCCACGCGTTCCCGAGGAAAAGGGTCTTGACAGACGGACATACGGACGGACGGACAACAAAGTGATCCTATAAGGGTTCCGTTTTTTCGAGGTACGGAACCCTAAAAAGCCGCTTTATCATAATTTTATTAATAGGTATGTCGTTATAAATAGGTATGTGCCAGAAAGCATACTCGACACAGGTGTAATGTCATTACTTTATTACTTCGGTAAAAATAAAATCCTAGGACGAACTGACTTTTTCAGCAAAACCTTTTAAAAAGCTCTTCTAATTATTAGATTATTGGATCCATCGACCATAGCAAGCATTAGCTAGATAGGTATCATCTAGCCTAGCCATTTTCCCGACTATGTTGGGGTCGGCTTCCAGTCTAACCAGATGCAGCTGAATATCAGTATTTTCCATTGAGCGACTGCCTATCATTCTGACCTCCACAACCCGTTACTGGGTAATGCGATACCCCTTTGGGAGACTGGTTGTAAACCTTTCGGGCTTCTGACGACCCGTAACGACTGTCAAAGATCCACGAATTGTAGCTAGGACCAACGGCTTAACGTGCTTTCCGCGGCACGGAGGGGTCTCGGTATGTAAAGATGATCACCCATGAACAAACCAACCGCGGAAAGCGTATGTATGGCTGTTATTATTTAAGCACGAGTGCATGAATCTAAATACTAGAACCGATTCTAAATGTATCTACATTTTTCCAAGAATACACGATTCACAAGCTATATGGTATCTAAATTATATATTTTTGGTTAATTTATTAATTTACTGTACTTTTCTTTCTTTAAATATTTATACCTTTTTGTTTGTGCTTATGTTCTACGACGATATGCAAATACTTAATTAAGTAAATCGTCTACCGTCTTCGTAAACCTAATCAATTAATTAGGACAAATTAAGAAAAACGCGTTGCGTCCGTTTTAATAAAAACACGTATAGGTGACTTTGTATACAACGCGTTATTTGGTTCACTCTCTATTTTAATTAAACTGTCCTCTTTAAATTCACAACGGTCCTTTTTTATAGCTATTGCGCCAGTTGTTACTGGTAGGTAATACTTAGTAGTAGGAAAAGAAAGAAAATACAAAATTTCACAATATTGTTTTAAACTGTAACTGCCTATTATTTAAACGTGTATGTACCTATAGGTTTACAATTTGTTTCTTTAGCCTATATTGTCGTGTCCCACTGCTTTTCTCCTCTCTTCTTTTGCTATTTTAAAGGCATATTTAAAATTATCATCATCATTAATAATTAATGATTAATCATTTTGCGTAATCTTTTTCGTAATATCATGTCAATTTTTTCTTTTAGCCTAGCCAGACATAACAACTGAGCGGATTGACCACAAGTCAGAAGGCCAATTCTCGTAATTTAAAACGTTCAAAATCTAGTCGCTTGGGGTCTCATTTCGGCGACAAACAAATGTCAAAAACCTGTCAAAATGTAGGGAAATTAGAGGTATTCTTGACAGATTGAGACTGAGATCAGAGGGGTAATTCTCGTAATTTTAAGAACGTTCACAGTCTGATCTCAGTCTCAATCACAAATGACGAGAATTGGCCTTCTGACTGTGAACGTTCTTAAAATTACGAGAATTGCCCCTCTTGTATCCCTGTCAGTCACAGGCACAGCATAGGTATCTTAACTTGGCATTCTGAATATTATTACACTTTTTCCAGCAGTCATTAAGCTAGGAAGACCTAGCCTTTAGGTACTCTTGCGCAACTTGTATAATTTTTCCGCAGAGACAACTGTAAGAGACACGGCAAGAAATAGGACGACGACCAGTAGATATTATGATGTCCCACGATCCAGTTTTATTTAGAGTAACTAAACAAACGCCAAGACAACAAAGACTTGATACACTCTATTTATTTCCAACTCTAATAAAGTAAAATTATCCCACCCCATGTATACCTATAGTTTGCGAAGCTTCCATTGACTTACAAATCATTTAACAAAGCCAACTGAGGGGCAATAAAATAGAGCATATTATTACAGATTGTAAACATTCAATATACTACATTCTAGTCCCAATTACATCACGGCAATTCAAACGGCGCAGCGTGGGAAGGCGCGTCCGCAATGTCCTTTCGATAGCTTTCATCCAGTTTACAACACCAACATAACATGACCTATGCAAAACAACCACACCAATCGATCTATTGGCTATAAACAGCTCTATTCAAACTGGTCAGCTTTATTTGCGCGGGAAAAATCTTCAATAGCATAGTTATGCAAGCCGATGTAAATAAATGTACGGTATCATTGGACCGTGTCGAGTCCACCGTTTGGCCAATCAAAAGGGCGGAACTATGGGTATCAAAGTAACGCAATGCGTGGGCGCACCCTTATGTTAGGATGAACGAAAACGTATTGTACTCCATCCGGTGGTTACATAAAGTTTACGGGTATTATGTTTTTCGTAACTAATATAGTTGTATTTCAACTGATGAAATGCTGTGTTGTGTATAGGCAATGGCCCAGAAACCTGTCACAGCGCACACCGGAGAGAATTTAAAACTCAATTCGTTACTGTTTGTGCTTTCAAGCGCCATAAGAGAGTCCTGAACAATTCAGCGCTGAAATCGCTTGAACTCGTACTCAGCGGAAAAGTAACTATATCTATAATTGTATACAATAATAAAACTGAAATGCTGTTCATTGCTAACTGCATCACTTGAGACCGGCCAGGCAGATTTGGCTTTTTTTTTGTTTTAAAATGTTTGTAATAGGGTTTTTTGGAAATAAAAATTTGGAAAGTTTCCCGAAAAATCATCAATATCGAGAAAAACTAAACGGCTGTTGGGTCAGCTTGCTTAATAGCTAATAATAATAATCTATAATATTATATTATAGGTACAACCCGGAACAAAAATATCTGGTCTCATTCAAGAATTTCAAGATCATTTTATCAGAAATGACTTCACAACAATAAATAGAAGAGCAATCTTTTCCCCTATCTTTATAACCTTGACCTACCGCGATAAGAGACTGTTACAATATTATTTCCTAGGAATAGTTGAGATAAGATAGCATTCGCCATCTTTGAAAATGGTGACATGAAGAATAGTAAGAATGGAGTGATAATGTCATCATCTGCCTAGCCTTTTCCCAACTATGTTGGGGTCGGCTTCCAGTCTAACCAGATACAGCTGAATACCAGTATTTTACATGGAACGACTGCCTATCTGACCTACACAACCCAGTTACTGGGTAATACGATACTCCTGGGTAAGACTAGCTGTCAGGCTTTCGGGCTTCTGGCAACCCGTAACGACTGTCAAAGAATGACAGCCGGGACCAACGGCTTAACGTGCTTTCCGAGGCACGGAGAGGTCTTGATATAAAAAGATGGTCACCCATCCAAGAACCAACCGCGGCAAGCGTAGCTTAACCTGATAAATCGACCCGTGCACCAGTTATTACATAGCCACAAGCCCTTTAATGCAGTGATAATGTAAGCATATATAATAAGCGTATGCGCGAGTACCTACCTACCGTCAATAGGAAATAAGTCATCATGGCGCGACAAGACAATCATAACTAACCTATTTAATTATTCTTGGTGACTACGATTTAAGTGATATGGTAAGGAAGCTTCAAGTTGAATGGACGGTAAAAAGTTATTTCTCCATTATACATGTGGGATAAAGTGGAATAGAAAACGAAATCTGCGAGATGCGTTAAAAACGTGTCCTCCAGACCTTCCTCCAGAGCCCGATTAAAATTAAAAAATAATGAAAGTTCTGAAGGGAAAATTGCTTTGATAACTACGAATATTTATTACGATATAACGTTATTATCGAGCATTTATTTTAGGTTTAGGTTTAAAGAATTTCTTCTCATAAAAACAATATATAGGTTCACTTACAAAGATACAAAGTAATTGTTTAAATCTAAATGATGATTTTGCCTCAGGTGCATGTTGGTGAAGTTATACAAATAAATATTAGGTAGGTAAGAAGTTGCTAACATTAATTGATAGGTATGCGGTATGACTACATTTTATAAATATGATTTTTTTGTTTCATTTTGAATGAGTTAATGTTGTTACAATCTTTTACGTCATTTGGTAGGTCATACAGCTGTGATCCTTCGAACAATATGGTTTTTTTTACCATAGTTAGTACGAGCTTGTCTTCGTTGTAATTTATTTTAAGAAAATATACATGTTATTCGTGGTGGTATATTAAGAAGATCAGAAGACAATGAAAAAACAAAAATTAAGTAGCCTACTTGGTATTTAGCCCAATAGAGTATGGGCTGATATTTCCAACACCAGATAATTCCAGCTCTTCCATACAAAATTCGTCAGACGACAATTTTATTCAACGAATAAAAATATCCGTCCATTGAAAAATCAGCCCTGATACGAATATTATCACTCCATACTTGTGTATTCTATGCTACCACTAACACAACACAAATATGTACCTATACTGGGTATTTACAGCTCACATATGAACCACATGGTGCCATGCCACGCGATGTAAACAGAGAAATTTGTTTAGCATTATATGGGCCACTGAAACAAACTTCCTGCATAACGTTTAATAAGGACTGAACAGGAATGTTATGTTCTGTGATATACATTACAATCATCAACTACGTAGGAATATGGAATTATGGAACTTGTAGAAGATGATGTGTACCTATGAAGTTTTTAAAGAAACGGACAAGTTTTTATTTGCGTCACCGGGTGATTTTTGTGTCTCTATCTCCATGGGTCTTTGTCTATCAGTCAGTATTTATCTATCTATCGTTTTATTGAGATTTTCATACAAAAATACCATCATAATTTACGACTTTTCCGGTAGATTTTCCAAAAAAAAATATTTCTTAAAATCCTCGTTCAAACACTACAAAAACAACAAAAAAAAATCTGCCAAATCGATCGATTCGTTCGCAAGTAATGATCTTGGATACATGCGGCGATTGATTTTCATTTATATTCTTCGATATTTTATATTGTTTGAGCCCAGTAGGTGGCCACGTTAATTGCGGCATCAGTGGCATTCATTAAGTATCCAAGGTGCAGGTGAGACGATGAGGTGATGAGGTGGTGTATAGATTTGTTATGGTGTAGATTGGTGCCTACAAGTTACAATAAAGGTAATTCTATCTATCTATCTATGCACCTCGTAATTTTGTGATCAGCTAATAAAGTTCAGTATATTCCTGTAGATAGCCTATGTGTCTGGCCTAGAGATAGTCCAGAATCTTGTGTTTGAAATTTAAAATTAAGAATGCAATCAAGATACCGAATGCAGATGGCCCGTGCCTTAGAGCATTAATGTTAAAATTGATCATGACGACTAATTTCCCTAAAACGGCTGCCGTACATGTCATTGCAAAATAGACTGAGACTAACAATAATTGTTTGGCATAGCTACAAAAGTAACTATGCGTTGCCTATTTCGGGCAAACGCACATACTTACGGGCACAGCCGTAACGGGTCAAATGGCCCGGGAATGGCCGGGTCTGGCCGGGAATGTCCGAAGCGAACCATGTGCATTTCTGTGCAACATAGTCAGAGTGCATTGACCCAATACAAATAAATAGCGGCCCGTATTACAAATGCATGTTTCCGATCATTCACGGAAACATTACATTGTATATCCTTGGCCATATTAATAAAGTGATTGGAGTCATAGCTGGGAATAGTAGCCGTGTAATTGTTATAAAAGAGTTTTAGTTTTTTGGCCAATATTCAAAACTATTTTATAGATGCTGTGATGTTTTATACATATAATCGTTAACTATGGTTAAAGCTTTTGAATTTAATAAGTATTCTGAATGTAAGAAACCCGAATAATCCTAGAGACTAAGAAGAAATAATAAATCTGCATTATTTAGTACTTACCTTATCAGATTATCAGGTATATTTATTTATTTAATTATTATGTATGATGATATAGTCAAGTACAAAATACTCAATTATTGTCTGCACATAACTCGTAGACAATGCTTAATATCTTCAAGACCAGAGAGGTCTTCTAAACAACCTCGGTTCTTGGAAATCAAGAGAAAAGTTAAAGTAACAGAGGGTCGAGAACTTGTCAACTAAGCGAAAGTATTAGAAATATCTGGGTCAATAATATTCACTTCCTTGTTTTGCTTCCTTTAAGTGGGAAGATGTAAGTCCAACCTCGTAAAGTGGGGCTACTTTGACGGAACGGCAGTAGGGTGTGATTGTGGAGCTATGTCGCAAACCAAGCTCCACCTCCTATCCTGCCCTCTCTGTCTCAAAACATGCAGTCAAGTTGACCTCTGAGCTGCCACTGACGACGCCGTGGAAGTGGCAAAGTTTGGGGCCAACAAGATATGAAATTCAGTTATACCAGAAGAAGACTTCCTTTTCGTCTTTATATTTTTATAATCCTTCCGCTGGTCGCAAATAAAATACCAGTACGTTACACGAACAGAGAAAATAAAGGATTACACACATCACTACTATTGAGCTTTCCTATCTATGTCTGTGCTAACGAAGGTTTCCGATATCGAGGAATGAAACTCAAATGCAGTTGGGCAAGACCCCTGCAAGGCGCAGTGAAGATGATGGCAGGTGGAGTGACCGAATGCCGAATGGCGTCCAAGGATTGGAAAACGAAGTGTCGGTCGTTCGGCGAAATGGGCGGACGATATTGTTGCCATCGCGGGTAGAAACTGGATGAGGCTGGCACAGGAGCGTGGAGATGGCACAAGAAAAGAAAGAAAGAAAATACATTTATTTGCGGCAAACATGACGCATAAAAAAGAACAAACACACAAAAAAATAACAAGTTGGGGGTAAACATGCGTCACATTCACGCAGAACGGCCATCCATTTAGAAAAGAGAGACCTTATGCTCAGCAATGTGTGAAGTCGGGCTGTGGATGATGTTCTACATATGTTTGTGTCAACTTATGGCAAGAATAGGTACCTACCTACACGGTTCTACCAAATTGATGCACTTTCATTGTACCGTGGGTCTTTTAGTCTGTGCTAAATAAATGTAATTTCTTTCTTTGCTTCAAATTCGCAGTTAAAAAAAGTTTTACCGACATTGAATGATTCACTTTATTGTTTACACGATTCAATTTGGTTGGCTCATCCGAAGTTTAAGGAATAAGTGAACTGTGTATTTAATTTGCCATTATTTCAATCACAAAGCCAATTTACGGCCAAAAGGGAAGATGACACAATAGGAAAAGAAAGAAAGAAGAAATAAAGAAAATACGTCTATTTACGTTTACTGACGCGGAGCAAGAACAAAAACCCAACAAAATAACAAGTTGGGGGAAAATATGCGTCACATCCACGCAGAACAGCCATAGCTCCGCAGAATGCTACGACCCTATACGAGGTAGACCCCCAGCGCTGGTTTTCAGGGACAGCCGGCTATGACGTCGTGACGTCAAACCAGTGCAGTATAATCACCAGATTTAGCAAACTGGAGATCACAATTTGTTATTTTTAGCAAAGTCAACAACCATAAGTAACTATTTTCATAAATTACTGGGTCCACCACATGTTTTCTAAAACACAACAAGAATGCATTCGCGACAGTAAATTGATTCCATCTGTACTAGATATTTTCGCCAAATTGCTCGAACAATTTGAGCCAAAACAAATGGTATCTTTGCCAAAATCAGCTGTTAGACCGGAACCTAGATATTTAACAACGGCGTCACGTGAACACAGATCTAGGTCATACTACGTGAGCTATTTCGGAGAATTATGAAGCATTACTAATGTCAATGTTTTCAGGACTGTAAATATCTTCAGATCTAGGGGGCTTGTGGCTAAATAAAAACAGCCTAAACTTCCTACGCATACGCAGGATATATAGGTCTAAAAAGTTAATTGAGAACATTTTCGAAAAATAGTGTTACATGTAAATTCGACCGATTTTAAATTTTCCATAGAAACAGAGATTTCCAGTTATCTTTTTTTAAATAAAACAATTCGAAAATGTTCTTAACTAACTTTTTAGACCTATGTATCCTGCTTATGCGTATGAAGTTTCATTAAAATCGGTTCATGCTTTTCGAAGAACAAGTAGTAGTAGCTAGCTCTCCGGCTCTATCTATTGTAAACTCTAGTGTATGCGACGAAAGCATTATTTTCTATTATAGACAGAGAACGCAGAATATAAAGGCTCCTAACGAGAACAGAGCTAACATTAAGAGCTAGATTCAACGATCTGGAATCTCAAACGCCCACTAAGCAAGCGTGGTGATAAAAGTTCACTCCTTCACAGTATGCGAAGTGGCCTCCTTTAGTTAAAAACAACAGGTTGCTTTATTATTTTCATGCAAGCAGTGCGTATTCGCATCGGCAAAAATGATGAACTTTCATTCTTTATGGGATGAATTTTGAGACATCCTTTCTTAGTAGGCTAAGAAAGGGTTGACTAACAAAGACGACGGAAGGGTTTTTCAAAATTCATATAGGTACGTTGTTTATGGAACTCTTGTGCTCATGTTTCTTGGCCAAATGGTTTAAGGTCGTGCGGTGTCTGTCAGTGAGCGAATGAATTTAAGATTTCTATTAAGAAGCTCTCAAAACGGTGAAGGAAAACATCATGAGGAAACTGGCATTTCCTAGAACCAAAAATTCGAAGACGTGACATCTACCATTCCGCACTGGTAGATTACAGCCCACTCTCTCTCGAAAAGAGGACGCGTGTGACTGATTATGTTACTAAGAACATTGCATCCCACGATCAAAGACCTGACTATCCAAGACCTAGTGCTATAGTAAGTGACCCCTCCTACTTCCTAGACTCCTACCCCCTTATTACAAAAAAAAGGGTTTTCTTTAGATCCGGTTTAAATCACCGAGCTAGTTATTGAATTAAGAACCTAACTGTTACAGAAATGCAGTTCTTTATACAAAAATGACAGCTTAGTTCGGTGCTAAGTTGTCATTTTAGTATTAAGAACTTTGCCTAAATCGAAATAAAGTTCGAAATACAAGTACTGGCTCATTAGTTTAGGCTAGAACTAAAGTTAGATTTCGTTTTGTAATAAGACAGCTAGTGTTAACCAAGCCTGTTATAACTTTGCTTCACAACATAATACAATCGTTAAACTCCGAAACTTCTATCTAATACTGTGTAACACACAGTTTCCTGAACCCTCTCATTAAACTCGATTGTTTCGAACAAACTCTTCGCGTGGTTTATGATGATCGCTGTATTATGCCGTATCCGCTTGTAATTGTAACGTTTAAACGGGAAACGTTTAGAAAGTACTTGTACATGAGTAGGTATATGTATATTCGGCAGAGACTTATGCCTGTTCCCACTAATACTAGGCGACAATTAAATAAATTCTGACTGAACCGAGCGTTGAAAATCCAACAGTGTGCTTTTATTGTCCAATAGGCTTTTGCTCGTGTGAAGGTCGGAAGTTATCCCACGGTAACGTACCTACTACAAAGATAAAAAAGCGTCCTGTATCTTAGCCTAGGCTGGTCGAATTCCAATTTCATAGAAATCCGTTTACTTATATCATTTTCTTTTATTAATCATTTAGATGTCGCCTGGTGTTAGTGACAACGGGCATAAGCTTCACAGAAGAGCATGTGGAAAATCTTGTCAATATTACTATAAAAGTATGCACGTAACCTACTCAGTGTTAAATTTTGGATACATTATTTGTAAAGGGCTTGTGGTCCATTACGGGTATACAGGCTATATCTTATTGGGTATTGTATTGTTAGGCACTGAATAAAAACACTATTACGATGAGGACAACTGCGCAAATAGAGGTCTCTATACTTACACCCTAATTGCATAACACACTATCAATCAGAATCTGAATCATTTTAAAGGATATTGCTAATCCCCTGCTTTATTATGTTCGAAAAATTTGTCTGCTCAACAACGTAAATAACGCAATGAATGTTGTTATATTGTCAAAATAAAAGCCATTCCTACCTACTGTTAGTATGTTACGCGACTACCCCGCTTGCTTAGCTATTAACAGTAAACAATTATGATACTTGGTCTCGAATATCATCTCATGTGTTACACTTATTTTACTCTAAAGCTCCATCGAGCTCGTCTAAATATTGCCATCATACTAAAGTTTCATGCAAACCAATTTGAACTTTGTAGAGGAAAGTTAAAGTACTAAAGTCGCTTGAAACAATAAAGCTGATTGGCTGGGGGTGTCATGTATCGTTTGATTAGTATTACAGTTTAATCAGCGAGTCAATAAGGTATTTGAACTCAGGGTAAATTGACACCAACGTATTTGTTCGAAAAAGGTGAAGTATTTGCAAAGGTTTGTTAAGCTTAAGTTGTACCTATAAAGGGACAATGGAATTTGTCGAATCGTTTAGAAACCGTGTTTATTTTCACGTGTTGTTAAAAGAACTGCTTATAAACACTGGTTAAGTATTTATGACTTATTATTTTACATTCTTATCCAGATAATGAATTCGCTTTTGGTTCTCGGGTCGAAGAAACTTCTTACATTTTTTTCTTTTAATTTTATTGGTAGACAAATCATAGAAAATACGGCTTACATTTTCCTCTACTAAACATTGGTGAGTAGGTAATTTACTTAGGCACCAAATGCATGATTAAGAAATGAAGTGATTTTTATTTCTGTAATTAGAACTTTTTATGACAATTTTACTCGTCAATGTATTTTTTTTCAGTCAGAACTATGTAACACAAAACCAATACTAACTACTAATATAGAAATATGGAATAGGGGTAAATAATATTGTTACTAACACTACTCAGTCATGTTACTTGTTGAATAAAGCTATTATCTATATAATTATTTATAAATGAATCCCTATTTCCCTTGGTCACGTCATAACTTGAGAACGACTTTACCGATTTCATCCATCTTTTTTTAAGTTTTTTAATACTTTGTAGAAGGTTCTTACGGATTTTTTTTTGAGAAAATTGCTTCACGCGGACGAAGTCGCGGTCAAAAGCTAGTTATTAATAAAATCACAGTAATTAAAATTTTGTAAAGTTTATGATAAAAATTAGATACTTAGGTAACCCGTACAAATAGGTAACTCTTGTTTGTTCGTAAAAATTAGAAAAATGTGCCCTGCATTTATTTTCAGCCGTGGTGAAAATATGGCTCGCTTCGTTGCGAAAAATGGAAAACCTAAACTATGATAGCAGAGCCGGCAGTGTATTAAAGAGCGCAAATTATTTATAGGAACTAGGTCACAATAAAACCTACGTAGCACCTAAGTTGTTTAAAAACGTACCTACTTTGTATTACTTTCCTGTCGGACAAGATAATTAATAGAGTGCCTAGAAGGTAAGTTATTTATCAGGATGAAAAAAGTTATAATTAACTTGAAAAACTGCTCAGGTGTTAAAGTACTTGTATAGAAAAATCGGCACTTAACTACATAACATAATCAGCCTATAATGTTCCCACAACTGGGACACAGGCCTCCTCTCTATGAGTGGGAGTGGGCCGTAATCCACCACGCGGACCCAGTGCTGGTTGGCAGATGTCACATGTCTTCGAATTTTTGGTTCTAGGACATGCCGGTTTCCTCACGATGTTTTTCTTCACCGTTTTGAGAGCAGTGGTGATGAAATAATTTACACTAAGTAAAGCGCCTGACTGGGTTCGAACCATGGAACAGATAATAAAATTATCTGTTCCGTGGTTCGAACCTACGACCTACAACTTGTAAGTTACGGTTGTTACGACTTGGCCACCACTGCTCACCTACTTATAAGTAATTGAATGTATAAACGTGAAATTCTCTTAATAAATATGATCTTAGAGAGTGGATTCAAAAAAAAGAATCGTCCTCTAAACAAGCTCAAGGTGTTGAAAAACTGATTCCCTGTATAACAAAAATGGGCCAAGGTTGCTGATAAAAATGTGATAGGTAGACAAAGAAGAATATTCCCAGTCGCCCCCACATAGATTGCCACCAGGTGGCAATCGGGAATAAAATACTCTGTTGTCACCAGGTGGTGACCCATGTAGGTGACTGGGAATATTCGGATAAAGATCACAATAGAAGTTGCGACAGCTGTGTAGTAGTAGATGTATCTATAGGTACTAACCCTTGACCACCGTAGGAACAGCAACTTTCTTCGACTTCTTATTAATTTTAATATTACAAGTCAACTTCTCAATAGCCTTCAGTATCTTAATGCTGACTTTGTTAATCGTTCTAAGCTTCGGATCGGTGTACTTCGTTCGTGCACCATCGCCGACCGTTTTCTCTCGGCCCGAGTCCACACTATCCTCCGATTCAGTCGCCGAAGTGTCCGATACGGGGTGAAATATATACGGGCTGCCCGTAAAGCAGGGCGAGTTCATTTTGTCTTGAAATTCACTGACTTTAGAATCACACGAGACCGAGGGGACTAAGCATGTTAGATTTTTAATAAAGCTTTCCAAACGACTGTACACTGCGAAGTCTAGAAGAACGTTGTGCAAAGTCGGCGACAGAACTGTTTGAGGTTTATGATGTTCTATCCAGGAGGGCCGCAGACCGTGACACCGCTCCTTAGGACAAGCCTCTGGGACCTTGGCCGGACTTATTACGACGTTGTAATTAATCTGAATTAGGCTCCGTATGACTGTTCAATGGCAAATAGCTTGGAAACGTCTCGTAATCAGACTGCGACTGAGGTAATCGACTGTAAATGGATGAATTGAGTTTACTCGTGCTTCGTTTTTGTTGCATTGTTCAGCAATCGTAGTATTTTTTTAGACATCTCTGTGCTACCTAGGTATCTATAAATCGTTACAACATACCGAGAGGGAAATTCTGAAAAGAGCTTTTTTTTTGGTTTGTTTAAATTAAATAACATATTCAGACCTATTTTAGTGTTTCGGATAGGTATCTACCTTTTATTAACCATTAAATTGATTATAAAGATATAAAGTACTTAATACCTTCTCAACATCAAATTATGGGTAGGTATCAATGTCTTTTACTAAATAATATATAAACCAGAAATTAATGAAGCAAACATTCAGCTAAATAAATTAATAGTAGGACTTCATTGATCAACAGCTATTAAGACCCATTAATTACCTAATTAGGTACATAACGAAGATCAAAGTATTTTTTCCAAGCGAGCTATAAAGTTTCCTCGTAGGAAGCACAATTTCCGTTACAATAGAGACGCCCATAAAAAAACAACAACTCCTAAGGCAACCAAGAGATAATCGTTTGAATGTCAAAAAATAGGTCAAATGTCTATTTCCGTCACACCGTTCAAGAACTTGTATACAAATGACGAGTCTTTAAAAATAGAGAACTGTAAGCGCCTACTAAAAAATTGATAGCAACTTGAGCTAGCGGCGAAACGCGTTGCTATTATATTTCTGTAAGGTCAATTGAAATAAAGTTTATAGGCACACTAATATAAATATTTCAGTAATAGATTACAATATACGATTAAAATATTTTCTTTTGTTTTAATTATTTCTTCGCATTAAGAACCTATCTACCTAAAACGTGATCAGCGTTTGGATGATTTAATTAGCTAAGTACCTATTCTTCTCTTAATTAATCCCAGTTTTAAGCTTCCTTGACCTTGCTTAAAAAATATCCAATATTCTATTATTCTGAGACTTAGTACTACAGCCTCTCATATGACATGACATAATTATATCGGGTTGCAAAACGTGCAAGTTGAAAAAAACAGGTATCGGTCATTTGCTACCCAATCTAACCATAAAAAAACTATCACCTTTCACAAAATTATTATTTTTGGATCAGGTTCACATATCGCATCGTCTTCACATATTATTATTATATAATTAATGCATGCAAAATATTCGAAAACTGTATTTTTGACAGATTGAGACTGAGATCCAGACTGTGAAAGTTCTTAAAATTACAAGAATTGCCCCTCAGGTTGTGCACATGTCTTGTCGATCAGAAGTCAACAAGGTATCTCTTCTCTAAAATCGAAGTAGGTACCTAAAGCGGAAGATATTGGTCCTTGGACGTAACATCGGTTGACATTCTAAAACTATCTTTACTGTCTCCGTAAAACAGTCGGGTCGAACAGCTTAACGTATTCTCCGAAGCACTTGTCGTATACCGACTTTAGACATAAAATAAGTACATAAGAGTACCAGTACAATAAGACTTCGCCGCTAATAAAGAATTCAGAGAAAATCTATTTTAGCAGTGCCCGTTCATCTACACCTCGGAGGATAGGTCCTCCGAGGCATCCACCATCCAGCAGCATTCGAAAAATGCTACTGATGCCGTAACCAACGCGGCAAAGTGGCGATCTACTGGGCTCAAACTATATAAAAAAAAACACAACAACAAGGAAGAGTAGGTACCTATCATCGACACGTAAAGAAGAAAAATACTTCATCTTTCTGACTGACCGATTACAGGCACTTTTAAATTGTCAATGGCACTTGACAATTTAAAAGTCCCTGTAATTGGTTTATTTGAAACTAGCTGCGCCCCGCGGTTTCACCCGCATAAGTTTCGATCCCGTGGGAATGTCGGGATAAAAAGTATCCTATATGTTAATCCTGGTTATAAACCATCTGTGTGCCAAAATTCATCCAAATCCGTTCAGTAGTTTTTGCGTGAAAGAGTAACAAACATCCATACATCCATACAAACTTTCACGTTTATAATATTAGTAGGATAAATGCTTTGATTTTGAGTTGAACTACCCACCTCCGGTTTTTGATAGCCTATTCAATATTTGTTTATTTATGGCAAATAAGCCCAATTGTTAGTAACATCGTTCTTAAAACCTATTGTTAGTAAACAAAAACACAGAGACAAAAACAAAAAATTAAAAAGAAAATTGTAATATTATCTGTGGGGTCTAATGACCAGCACCTCCACAGCGTGCGACAACCAAGGTGCGTCGTATTTTTCTATCAACATACTATTATTTTCATTTTATCTGTGACTAGCTTCAGCTCGCGACTTCGTCCGCGTGTTTAAATTTCGGCATCCGACCCATCGATCTCTATGGTACAACTGCGTTTTCGCTTAGCGTTTTATCCGTACAAAATATATTATAGTATATATTTTCCCTTTGCTCGTCTCTTAAGGGTCGTACCATGACGTTAAATAGCCTTTAACCTTCCACAAGAATTGGGCTATCTAATGCAAAAACCAATCAAATCCAACTGGTAGCTCCGGAGATTACCCCTACATACAAACAAACAAATTTGACCTCTTTATAATAATTATTAGTTTAGATATAATGTTACTGTGATAAGTTTGGTCAAATAATTTACATTACTTATAAGATATTGACGGATAGAGATTTAACAGTACAATTTAGTTTAGAAAGCAGGGTAGTTACCCCTTCAGAAAACGTTAAGGTAAATAATACAACATCACGCGTGTAATCCCCGAAGGGCCAGGCAGAAGTGTACACACATTTCGCCGGTTATGTTCAATTCCCACCAGTCCTATGTATCAAGGTAAATGTTTATTACAAAATGAATAGGTCCTAGGATCCTATTATTATTATTATAACACTAAAACTATGTTCTATTAATTACCTAAGTAGTGGGAACCACTAAGTACCTACCGGCTACTCCCTCTCTGGAAACTGTGAGGTAATCTGTTGTTGTATGTAGTTTCAATTAGATGCATTAATAGGTACCTACATAAGTCAACGACTCGACGACGTGTTATGTAAGTAGTAAGTACATATTAAGAATATAAATATGTAAATACTAGCTGCGCCCCGCGGTTTCACCCACATAAGTTTCGATCCCGTGAGAAAATCGGGATAAACAGTATTCTTATGTGTTAATCCTGGTTATAAACTATCTGTGTGCCAAATTTCATCCAAATCTGTTCAGTAGTTTTGGCGTGAAAGAGTAACAAACATCCGTCCTTCCATCCATACAAACTTTCGCGTTTATAATATTAATAGGATAGTAGGCTCTCTCAGGTGTGACTGTACGATGTAAGTATTAAGGATGTTACCAGTTTTATCTTGGGTTTTAGGATTAGTTCCTAAGCTCCTAAGGGCGAATTCGACCAAACTTTTATACCTGGAATAAGTCCTATACTGAGAATAAATGTTGAATTCTTGAAAGTTTTTCTGAACTGGAACTGTCATACTTAAATTTTACTCCACGGATAAAAGGTATCTGACTGTGGTAAAATCAGCCCTAAGAGCTTGTTGAGTTGTTAGAAAATGATTTTACACAACTAGGTAGGTCGGACAAACAATCCTACACAATATGTAAGAATTTTCCTACCAGATTTTATAAGGTACTTTAGTATAGCATGAACAGCCTATAATGTTCCCACTGCTGGGACACAGGCCTCCTCTCGGTGAGAGGGAGTGGGTCGGAATCCATCATGCGGGCCTAGTGTGGCTTGGTAGATGGTAGATTGATTCTAGGATAATTATGCCGGTTTCCTCACGATGTTTTCCTTCTTTAAGAGCAGTTTAGTACATATACATAATCAATAAATTAAATACTGACCCAACGGACGTTGTCCTGTCAATTCCAATACGGTCTTGAGTACAAGTTCAGTTTTTCCCGAATTTTCCAATTTTCCGGCCAACTTTTCCAATTTTTCATTTTATTAAAACCCAATTCGGACTATTACGAACACTTTAAAACGGAAAATAGTCATTTCAGGCCAGCCGTTCTTAAGTGTTGCGGTTACCAACGAACAGCATTTCATTTTTATTCATGTATGACGTATGTAGATTGATTTCCTGTCTGTCTGTGTGATCGCCTTGTTCTTCTCAACTACGCAACGGATTTCGATGCGGGTTTCACCATCATTTAGAGAATTTATTCCAAAGGGTCTATATGAATAATGTGTTAATATTTAACTTAGATAAAGAGCAACAATCTCGATGTTTTGATGTCGCTACATCAGTATATTGTACTCGTGCGAAACAGGGGTGGGTCGCTGGAGCGGTGAATGCTTATGCGAATCCGCACCCCCGGCCATAGGCGAAGGTGGAACACCGCGGCGGAATGGGCAACTAGCTTCAACTTTCTGACTAACTGACCGACTATTTAATTTTGACAATTCAAAAGTGCCTGTAAATGGTTTAATTGAAATAAATGATTTGAGTTTGAGTTTGGTGGTTTTAGCCGGTAAAACCGTATATGATTATTCACACATACTCAACTCTCTTCACGACATTTTACTCATTTCTCCGTAACACTCATGCCCATACCATGACAACCGATTTCTTACGCAACAAAGATTTGAAAATTCTTTCATGATTTCAGAAGTTATAGGCATCTTTAATAAACACTCAAATAATCCACAACACAGAGAATCCTAGTGTTCCTGTGTCCTAGCTATTAGTGCTATTTGAATAGTGTAATTTTTTTTTAAATCCTTACAAATATTATAAGCGCGAAAGTAAGTTTGTTACGCTTTCACGCTAAAACTGCTGAACGGATTTGGATGAAATTTGGCTCCCAGCTAGAACATGACCTGGGTAAGAATAAAGGCTTATTTTCGTCCAGGAACGGAGCAACAGCTAGTATTATAACATTCATGATTTTAAATATCCGTCTATATAATCACAAAATTAACACCGGTTTCCGTGTCACGTCATTCAGGAAAACTTGATTATTATATCCGCGTACCACAACATATTACACTACACAAATCTTTTTACGTTAAACTTTATCATTTTTCCGTTTAATAACGTCAACATGAGTTCGGGACATGTTTTTGTCACACAAATTAAGCTTAGGTACCTTATTTCAGAATATATGAGCTTCCCTGAAATAGTCGTAAACCTTTATTACTTACGCTAGGGATGAACAAAAACAATTTTGTTGCCTAGCTCCATTTAATTTATTCTGCCTGGTGATTTTACATAAAATATAACCCTTATGCTTATTTTCCTGAAGGGTATAGCAGAGGTGTGGACGCACTGTAGCATATCTAAACTATAAATCCGTTCTTTGTAGTGAAAAAGCTTACCAAGTTTAGTGAACTAAAATTTATATTTATAACGGATATAATTTATTAATTTGAAGTTGATTATAGGTTTAATAAACATTATAATAACGCGAGTTTGTTTTCTGTGATGTGGGCGGAAACTACAGTTTTCAAGATTAGGTCCTGAGCTCCTGACTTATGTAGGTACAGAAAGATGTACCTAAATCCTTTGATGTTTTGGGACAAAATGTTTACTTAGTTTTAGTAAAAGAAATTATTTACTATGTTTTGTACATATACGGTGGATACAATAAGGAACAATGCTTGTCGACAATAAAGTGGATCCTTGTCCGTGTACCTATTCATCGTTTTGGTGCTAACTGTACCTAGGTAGGAGGAACTCTATTTTATAAAGTTATGACTCGAAAAATGCAGCAAAATTATCAGTACCAATTACATTTCTACTAACTAATCACCATCAGTAATCATAATTACATTTCTAATCACCATCAGTAATCATAATTACATTTCTAATCACCATCAGTAATCATAATTACATCTTATAATCACCATCAGTAATCATAATTACATTTCTAATCACCATCAGTAATCATAATTACAGTTGAAAGAAGTTCACTGCTGGACATAGCCCTCTCCCAAGCATCGCCATTTCGACCGGTTCGGTGCTTCTGGCAATCAACATATTTAATAAACAAGAACAAGTAATAATGTGTAGTACACATTGAAGTTTGCATAGGGACGTGCACTCGGAACTCATCTCCTGAAACTTGTGTTCGAATCGAAATAAGCTGCTCAAACGACCTGCGCTCGACTTGTATTTATGGAGAGAGTTGAGTTTGCTCTGTGCCTTACAACAACTATTTCCACTCATCATGTATCATATAATTTATACAATCATACATGGTGGCAGGCATCGACGCGCTATCTACCATGGATTTAGTACATCCGTTTCGTCATTCGTTTCTGAACCCTGCGTTGAAATATTTGGTCGGTTATTAAAAAAAAAACATTTGCTGTTTCATACGTTTTGATTGACCGCGTAGGTATTACAATTTTCTAACCGATGAGAAATTTCTACGCCAGGACGTCTAGAATCGTGTGCTGAATTCATAGTTAAAGTTTGCGCGGCGATGTCCCTGCCACCCTGTATATATAAGATCAGCCTATATTCCTCAAAGGGGGAGGCAAAGGTGTGTAGTACACCAGTTTAATGCAGATTATTCTGAAGAAATATCTATTGTGAATTGGCCTTAAATTACAAGGAACTCAAGGAACAAGGACTCCAAAATTTACTTGTAATTATTTCCACTTTAGCTGCAATGCCACATTATGATATCACAACTGAAACACGGTTATTAAAAAAAAAACAGGTAATATCCCATAATATAGGCAGGTATTAGGTATCCCACTTAGTTGAATTAGGGCTGATTTTTCCTACGACGGATAATTTTAACGGAGAAATAATTTTGATTTTTTGACAGTAAAAAACGTCGGAAAAAAAACTGTCTTACGTCAATTTTATTTCACGAATAAAAATTATCTGTAGATTGAAAGATCAGCCCTTAGTCAATAATAATGTAAAAAAAAATATGAAACTAGAATTTTAAATCCTCATGTGCGTGTGATTAGGTACAGCTGAAGTGAAATTAAGACACTCCATAGACAAATTAGACGTGAATAAAAACATGGCTACTAAAAATACGTCAATTTACGTCAGGCGCTGACTAATTTGACAGGAATAAACTAATATTTATCTTCTGTCCTTTTCTTAATGAAATAGAAAGAAAAAGATGAACTGAATTTAAATTTAGTTTAGTTTGTGAACAAGGGAATCGGCGCCATTGTCAACTCACTTTAGGAGGGCATTGTATTTTGTGGTTAGGAAGCTATGCACAAAACTAGCTGTTTCTAGCTAAAACATGACGTAGCATTTTGTAAGAAAAGCTTTTGCACACAATTTTGTCCACATGTTTGGTAACAGTAAATAAGTTTCATCCCTGTGCCAAGACGATTTTTTTAGTATCTACATATAACAGTTTTTTTGTTTCGTATGAATATCATAAAATAATATTATGTTCTATTGTTGCAAGGTTTTAGCCAAATAAAGCGAACCTGTCCGAAAATTGATAATTATGTTCAATGTTTGTAAATGCATATCTAAAACACTTACCTGATCTATGTTCTTCGTAAGCTGAGTCATACGCCCTAGATGTGGAACTGCAGTCCCTTTCATCTTGATTGAATGTACTGTAATAGTCATTCCTTTCCTGTATTGGAGTGGCTCGCTCACGTTCGTTCCTCAGTGATTGATGAGACAATAAACTAACGTTATTTCCATGTGTACGAGGAGCCTCAGAACCGTTCATACCACTTTTGTTCGTTGATCGTGGATCCGTTTTAAAACTACGTTCTCCACTATCCACTAGATCGTCGCATCCATTCAGTACTATCTTCTTTATAGTCTTCACTTCTTCGACTTCGCTTATCTTGTGCTCAGAGATCGTCGAACGTTTTGTAATTTCCTCTTTCGAATGGAAATTACTGTCGCTGATGGAGTTTGACATAGTCTTAGTTTCATATTCACATTTGCCATTCAATTTGCTATCTGGTCGCAAATACTTTTCAAAAGGATCACTATTCCTTTTCGATTCAAAAGGATTCTTAGTGTTAATTTGTGCGTTGTTTGGAAGACTTTGATTTTGAAACTGATCTACATTATTTCTATGAGAGAAGTCAGATTTTTCGTTGGCAGTGGTTGTTGGTGTATAAGTATGATATCCATTCGTATTTTCATTGTGGTAAGAATATGGAAGACTGCTAGGCCCAGCGTCGTATGTTTGCGTAAAAAATGTAGGTGATTTCAAGTCTGAGCTGTAGTCAATATTTGACGAACTGTCTCTGAATTTGTTTCTATCTAAGCTGGAGAGCGACGCCCTACCGTTTGGTACTGGTAGTTTAGACGCACTTGAATAATTCGAGGGTAAAGTCGTAAAAAATGGATTCGTTGGATGGAATCTAAGTGGTTCTTCGTTCTGTGCCACTGATTTAACGAGTGTTGTAGAATTAAGCGCTGCTGGTAGAGAATTTAAGGAAGCCCGAATAGACGATGGTGAAGGCCGATTTTGCGGTGATTGAGCCTGTCGGATGGTAGCGTACACCGGAGCCTGGGGAGTTGCCCTGCCACCTTGCACGTCAGCCACCATTGGGGCATGCCCTGAAAGACCAATAAAATGGGTTACACTACGCCAAGTAAATAAAACTTAGTCTAACTGCAAAACTAAAAACGAACATCGCGGCATAAAGTTCAGCCTGTCAATACATTTAAACGAAGTTGTGTCACTCGGTATTGAACTTTAGCTGCGCAAACATAAAGTTGAGTTAGTGATGTAGTGCCTTTCAACATTTCCTGGCAAACTGAGGAGCGATAAAGTCCCCGCTTCGCAATGGGGCTCTGCATATGCAGACGTGCGATAAAGTAATACATGTCTACTACACAAAAGGAATATTCCAGACTGGGAGAAGTATTCCACCTTCCTTGATTTATACGCAAGCTCATATTTTGTCTACTAAACAAGTTATATTGCTTTAGTTTTGCGTGAATGTAGATTTTGTTTATCTTTTCTTTGGATTAGCATACGAGGATAGCATGATTATCATACGGTTAATGGGGTAACTATGAGATATTTGTGAATGGTTTTAATACCTTAGGATGCTCCATTTGAAACTTTATGAAATGTGAATATGCGGAAACACGTGCAACCACTTTGCCGAACCGTTATGACTGAGCGTGAGAGGAAATAGGCAAGCGGAAGTATTGACCAACTTTCAATTTGCTGCTTACTAAGTGCTCCCGAATAAGTGAGCGTATCAAATATTTTTTATGGAGAGCCGATCTTAACTGTAATAAATTAGGAAAAAAAAAATATCAGCCTAGGGTAATTTAGGAACAGTCACATGTGGTGTAGTAGGTATCAAGGAGTCTACTTGAGAATTTAAATACTCAATGAATTTCCATTTTTCTTTAATTTTGTTGATTATGATTTTGGGCCGGAAAGACTGGCCGGCTGCGCCACTAGCATAAGACAGACTTCAGAGAGATCAGAAGGCCAATTCCTGTAATGAAAACGCTCAAAATCTAGTCGCAATCTCATCTCAGCGACAATCAATGTAAAAACTGTTCAAGAATTTAGGTAAATTAAAAATATTTTTGACAGATTGAGACTAAGATCAGACGGTGAACGTTCTTAAAATTACGAGAATTGCCTTTGCCCTGCAGTAAGATATTACAGGCTAGATAGATTAGATAATTTTGCACTATTGACAATAACAAAACACTCTGTGACCGAAATTGCAAATAAACACAAAACGCTAAACAGTTACCACACTTGCTTATGCCGAGCACATTCGCACAGTAAATAATGAAACCGCTATGAATACATAAACAAAATGAGCTTTAAATACAAATCGATAGTGAACGGTGAAATGCACAAATATGGCAGAGTTTTCCCATTAAGCTTGCGATGTCGTCTGCTAATCCAGTCAACGAACCGAGCTTTGATGCACTCGGAGACTTTAGCCGCTCAGAAAGATATAACAGAAGGTTTGAGATAACTACAGGGCTCTAGGGATCTGTTGGCGCTTGGTTGACTTTGGCAGGAAGGCATTGTTGCTGGTAAACATTTGTGAAATTGACACAGAAATTGTATTGACAAAACAAGACGTCAGCGTTAATTCCGATTTTGGACCCGCGCCTAAAGAACACTAAGGGCCCACTGGTGAATTTTTATGCGACGAATACAAATACAGGGTGATTAGTTGTCTTAGACGAAGTCTTACCAATTTTTTTTACCTACTTTTTATATTTTTTCGAAAATTCCCAAAATTGTAAGTAAACTGCTTATTTATGACCAAATTGAATGATAAATAAATTCATTTTTATGTTATTTAATTAAAGTAGTGTGTAAGCAATCTAGCAAAACATGTTTTAGGCCTCGGTGTCTTTAATTTTTTTTTTTACAGACAAGTTCATAAAATTTTTGAAAAATTTTTTTATGAATTTGTCTGTTTTTATAAACCTTATTTAAAAAAAAAACGGAGCGTGATTTTTTTGTTCAAACCCTTTTAAAAACATGCTTGATAATCGCACTTTCTTTTGAGGTAACATTTACGCGGATATCTTACATATTATTGACATTAGGACCTACAAACCAATTTGAGGGAGAAATTTTTAATTTTAGACAGACTAATTAAAACAAGATTTTTACTTCAAAAATGACTATATTATGTGATCAAAATGATAACTTAGTTCAATTCTAAGATTTTTTTGCACATGCAAAACCAAATTAAGGGGGATTCTCTAAATAATGGCGACGATGAGGCAATGGATCTTTGGCGCGACAGTGTATCAAGAGCGCTATCCAAATCGCAGGGTACCGAATGTGCGGGCGGCGAGCAATGGGCAGCTCGCCGCCCGGTAAAGACGGCTCGACGGCGCGTTGTGTCCACGCGCGCCTCAAAGAGATGTCAGCACGAACTGACGGGGTCCGCTAGGGCCGATGCTTGCCAGGGCCGCGGGTTGTTCGAAAGAGATACCGTGGCGCCTGGCACAGGCAACTGAAGGAACACGGGTGGGTTTTAGTCAGTAAAAGTCTGACACGCCGTTTCGCTCCGCCCAGAGCGGGAGAAGTCATATGATGATTTCCCACCCAAAAAAAAGGGTACCGAATGGCCGAGTGTTTTATAACACGTCTTATTAGTAGGTGGGTACTTTCTCTTTCTAGATTTATTTGTGTAGGTAATACGCACATATTGGGTATTTATTTTAGTTTTTCATTAATTACAACAACATTTTATTTGATTTTGTATGAGTTTTTCTATCATTTCTAGCATTTAATTAATTCTCCCAATTTATTATAACCGACACACACTTCCCTATGTGTTTGTTATTACAGCGTATGGGACTCGTGGGTGGCAGCTGAAATTCAGCGTCAGGTGGTACACTTGTGTTGTCATCTGACATTATGCTGAGCTGAGGCCCTTTTGACATCATCATCATCATCTTTGTTTTCTGTTTTTATAGTTTTAAGGTGTATTTATTTTGCTGTAATGCCAATAAACGCATTTTTCTTTCTTTCTTCTACTATACAACAAACTCACAATTCTTTTCCTTTTATCGATTTCGGCTTCGTCGAATCTATTGAAAAAAAAAGTTCTTTTAGTAATTTTATTTCTTACTTTTAACTAGCTGTGTCTGCGTTTGGGTAAATGTCGGAAAACAATAATCTGTCCCTTTACTGAAATAAAAGTCAATATAAACCTAAGTTGCTCCTCACAACATCAGCTATCTGCCAGTGAAGGTCCCGTCAAAATCGGTCCAGCTGTTTCGGAGATTAACCGGAACAAACCGACAGATAGGCAGACAAAAACGTTACAAATTGTTTTTTTTTGTAGTAAGTAACGCATAATACTTTCATATGCATTTAGTAAAATGCAGTTATTTTGATATAACAGACACTTCAATTTTATGTATTTGTATAGATGTATATAGAAGATGTACAGATTTTACTCAAATAAATCTTCAGAAAATTAGGTACTCATTCTTATAAGGGACACACACTGTTATTGTGCGCAAATGCACCCTTTTTTGAGTTACTGCCATACAACTCATTTTCGTTCTGGCTAGCCTGTTGTCATCGCTTGTATACAGAATGAAATTGAATAGATGCGCCAAATTAAAACATCTAATTCAATGGCGCCGATTCCCTTGTTTACAAACTGAACTAAGTTTAAGTCAGTGCATCTCTTTCTTTCTATTTCATTACGAAAAGGACAGAGCATAAATATTAGTTTAGTCCTGTCAAATTAGTCGGCGACAGACGTAAATTCACGTATTTTTAGTTGCCATGTTTTAATCACGTCTAAACTGTCTATGGAGTATCTTAATTTGACAGGACGAAACTAATATTTTATCTTCTGTCGTTTTCTTAATGAAATAGAAAGAAAAAAATGCACTGAACTAATTTAGTTTTAGTTTCTGAATAAGGGAATCGGTGTCAATGTGGTTCTAAACAAAATTTAGAGCATGTCATTAAGGAAAGGGCACATACGTACGCGTAAGCAAGCAATATGGCAACGTCACGCACGCCCTTTTTTAGTAAGAACGGTCAAGATTAGGTAAATGACCGGTAGTGCAACGCGTTGCCAACTAACTTCAGGTTGTGAACTCTGCGATGGATGGATGGATTGCATACCGGGCGCGCGCAACAATTGATACTTTAATTTTCTATTTGTTTTGATAGATAATGCTTTTTTTTTAACTGGAATGCCGATAATTCCTTTTTACTTGAAGCTACTTAGTTTGCATTATCTAAGTCGATAACTACACGATTTATTTTAAAGAATTTAGATTTGGGAAATGACAATTTATAATGATTATGTAACAGTTAGTGCACCTCCTACTTCGAGTTGGCGCAAGTTTTCAATTTCATCCTGTAGAGATAAAATATCTAGATAAGTAATATAGAAAGATTAAACTCACAAATTTATCCTGGATTTTGTTATTGATCTATTGGATATGGAAAAAAAGAGCTGATTAAACCACTAAACATTCATGATCTGATTACCTACATAAAAACGCATTATTCTTTATAATTTAAGACTAGTTCAGAAACATCTGTATGGGGGTTCATTAAATTCGACGAAAAAAATATTCGCATGACTAGATTTTTTGCTAATTTATCCCTAGTTGCTCTCACACTCTCTCATCGATCTCAATACTTAATTGCCAGTCTGCCTATAATATTCCCACTGCTGGGACACAGGCCTACTCTCTGTAAGAAGGAGTGGGCCGTAATCCACCACGCGGGCCCAGTGCGGGTTCGTACCCGGTCGTACCCGGCCGGGTGCCCGTCAAAACGGGCACGTTCGTTGGGTGGCCATGTAGGCCTGGCCTGAGGCAAGTACGGCGTTAGCGTAACTTGCCTTTTGGTCTGTGAAAGTGGTCCGTAATTCGTAAAGTGAACACCCTATTTAGTAGGTCGATTAGAATTTCGATCTATGAAAAAACAGACTATGATTCAAACTCACAACTTTATTGATCGCATCAACGACGACCTCCTGAAATTTCAGTCCGTTTCCTGTGTGCTAGAAGATTTAAGAAACGGAGTATTATTTTAGTTTGTAAACAATAAAACTAAGTTACAGAGCAGCGAGAGTTTTCAAGGTTTCGTATACATAATCAGTCTATAATGTTCCCACTGCTGGGACACAAGCCTACTCCCTGTAAGAAGGAGTGGGCCATAATACACCACGCGGGCCCAGTGCGGGTTGGTAGATGTCACATGTCTTCGAATTTTTGGTTTCCTCACGATGTTTTCATTCACCGGTTTGAGCTCAGGTTTTGAGAGCAGTGGTGATGAAATAATTTACACAAAGTAAAGCGCCTGTCTGGGTTCGAACCTACGACCTACAACTCGTAAGTCGCAGCCGTTACCACTGGGCTACCACTGGTTAGATTTCTTAAGCCACACGGCATATTAAGAAATATGGATCCGAACTACATTTTAAAGTACAATTTTTTTTTATCTACCTGGTTAGAAAAGTGTTACGACTTGAAATCCGTAGTAAATACGTGACATCAAATCTTATGGCATATTGCATTATTGATGGCAAGTATTTTGGGAATAATGAAAATCATCTTCGAGGATAAGAGGAGTAAATAGTATTAGTGGTCCAGTCAATACAGGAGTTGTAGAGTGCGCGAGCAAGGACCTAGGAGATTCCTTCAGAAACCTGTTCAGGGTAGGTACTTAGGAAGTGGACATACTAAAAGTCCTGACGAGGTGAGCCAGAGTTGGTGGAGGGGGTGCCCAAAGTCCCCACTTTTGGATTTTTGGTTAAATCTCAAGAAGGGCGCAGCGTAGGGAAAACATTATTATACCAAATGAAAGTTCATAAATTTTTTTACAACTTTTATTGTATATACTTTATTCGAATCTCAAGGTTTTTCGTTGAAAGGAGTCCCACTCCGGCTCACCTAAGCACCCGAACAAGTTTCTGCAAGTTTCGCTTAGGTCACTGCCCATACACTCTACATCCCCTTTTGGGCCATTGATTGACTGGACTATTGGTCTTCAGTGATTAGATTATATTTTGCTCTATCTAGATTGACCTCATTGCTCGCTATGATTACTATATACAATGAAAAAAAATTAACATGTTCACTGCGTTATCAGTCTAGTAATCCCATTTCAAACAATATCGATTACTTTAATATCGATATCGATGTTTTTATACATCCGATATTTATGTCGATAAATAAATCTAGTATTTGTCGACATAACGATCTTTCAGTGCGTCTATCAAGCTTTTTCAACATTACAATGGAATTCATATTTTCATACTTTAGAACACCTAATTACTTTTAATTACTATTTAATTTTTAGATAGGTTAACCAATTCATGAAATCAAGTTACATTAAAAATAAATAAACTTTAAAATTCAAAATGAACCTAAACGCAGAGCTATCAACCAGGCCTATTCGACCTGATAACGCATATTAGAAGGCAAATTCCCGTAATTAAAAACGTTCAAAATCTAATCGCAATCTCATCTCAGCGACAATCAATGTCAAAAACTTGTCAAAAATGTAGGGATTTTTAAAAGGTATTTTTGACAGATTGAGACTGAGATCAGACTGTGAACGTTCTTAAAATTACGAGAATTGCCCCTCTGCTAAGGGGTGATATTTCAAACGCCATCGCCAGATAATTTTATCCGAGGAATAATTTTGAATTTTGGACAGTTCTTCCATACAGAAATATCTATCAGACGTCAATTTTATTCCACGAATAAAAATTATCTGTCGATCGAGATATCAGCCCTAAGTATTTTAGATCCTATCCTACACATACATAGTCATATAAGGTGGCAGGGACATCGACGCGCAAAATGTAACCGTTTCAGCACAATCATGATTCTAGACTCTCCCTAGCGTAGAAATCGTTCGTCGGTTATTAAAAAAAAAACAACTTTTTCATAGAAAAGTGCAATACCTACGCGGTCAAATGTATTTAACAGCTAATTGTTGTTCAGAATCATGTACTGAATCCATGGTAACAGATTGCGCGTCATCCCTGCCATCCTATATATAGCACCAAAGCAAAGTCAGAAGATCAGACCGACGCAGTGAACGTGTTACTTACTTGAACTTACTATTTTCTTTATGATTACGATGACTTTCCTCGCGATCACCACTGAAAATCGCTTAATCGATCGTATCTTCCTATCGAACTGATCAATTGGAACGACTTTGGCTCGAAAGGTAAAGAGACCCAGTAGCGAATACCTCTCCAACATTTTCAATTCATGGTTTTAATACACTCGGCAGTATTTTTATATTTTTCTAAAACATGCGGTTAAAATCTGCCAAAAAGTCTTAACATTGTGAATATGTGACGAAAAATGAGCCAAAATAATTGTTTACTTTGTCATGAAAAGTTTCCAAGTGTCGCTTTTCCATTTAGCCATGCTAAGATGTAGGGTACATCTCAGGGTGGCTCAACGGAATAAGCGAACACTATGTATAGTATTTTTATCTCTCGAAGCGATGCACACTTGACTTGTGGTAACCAAGTATACAACCAGTAGAAGAGCGCGTGAAGACGAGTAGCGTCAGAACATAACCATACACACACCCACTCCCGACTTCACCATCGTCTCGGACGGTACCGAGAGCTATGCGCTTACACATTTATTCACAGCGTGTTTGTACACTTGGTAAGTACAAGTAAAGAAGGCGGCTGGGACAGACTGGATACGGAAAGCGGAATTCAGGGTGTTGTGGCACATCCTGGGAGAGGCCTATATCCAGCAGTGGACTGCAGTAGGCTGAGTTCATTGATTGAAGCACAAGTAAAGTACGCGTCGTTTTGTGAGATAAAAATACTTTACTAAATAATAGTACTTCGGAAAGAGGATAAAGGTTCAAATTATACAAAAGCTGGGTATTCAATAACATTTGACGAAGCTACGTACCTAAACTGAGGGTCTCTACTGAGAAACTCGACCTCAGTAGGTAGGCACTTTTCAGTACCGTCACCATCCACAGCCTAACTTCACCTACTGCTGACCATAGTACTCTCATTTCTTGTGCCAATGTCCACGCCCCTGTGCCAGCCTCACCCAGGTTCTACCCGCGATTTCAGTACCTACTTATTGTTTACTACAAAGATTTCAATTTTTGATTAGTTTTTTTTTTTTATTGACAATGGGCTCACTCTTGACCTCAATCCAGCCCAGAGGCAGGGATGAGATCTATGGTGGAACGAGCTTGCCCAGAAGAAGCCTATTCACTCTCGCCCTGAAGAGATTAGGGTTGTATGAACTCGGGAATGCAGACGCAGGCAGACAATTCTACTCCTTTGCTGTTTGTTTGTTTTGTTTCTATTTTGTTCCATAATTACAAAGATCTATTTAGATATTAGCGTCCCACAAGGCCTTGGCCTTGTGAAGGCCGCAGGAATCCCCTGGATGCGGAAAGCACAGAACCGGTCGAAGTGGACATCTTTCAGCTGAAATGATGATGATGATTTAGAACTTAATTCTTTCTGTGGCGATGGCGAAGCAATCATTGATACGTACTTTTGTCTTATTCAGAACATTTCACAAGTTTTTGATAGGAGACATTATTTTTTTTAAGTTATCTTTATTTATTTAAATAGTAAACACAGATTTTTAATTTTTATTACTGTTTTAAATGTCATGCGTCAATGACGTTTAACGTTTGTCAATAAGTATTCTTAGCATTAATAATTTTAAATTGCCAGTGTTTTTTCTGTCTATCACACGTTATCGAGCTTTTTAATTTTTTTTTATTGACTTGGCTCTCTGAGACTTGGTCGGGTCTTAATTATATTTTTTACTGGTTTTTGGACAAAAATGTGATGAGAGAATTTGTTTTTTGTAATATTCGATTCAAGAACAGTGGTGGCCCAGAGTGGTGAGGGCTGCGAGTTACGACTTGAGAGTTGTAGGTCGTAGGTTCGAACCCAGACCGGCGCTTTAGTTTGTGTAAATTATTTCATCACCACTGCTCTCAAAACGGTGAAGGAAAACATGGTGAACAAACCGGCATGTCTTAGAACCAAAAATTCGGAGACATGTGATATCTACCAACCCGCACTGGGCCCGCGTGGTGGATTACAGCCCACTCCCTCTAGAAGAGAGGAGGCCTGTGTCCAGCAGTGAGAACATTAAAGGCTGATTATGTAATATTCGATTAAGGTAAAATAATAATAACACCAGCCTATTATTGTCCCTCTGTAGGGCAGAAGCCTCTTTTCATACAAAGAAGCTACGAGCACTCGCTCAAGACGGGTTGGCGATTTTAGACTTTATTGACTATAAGAGCCGGTTTTTTCACGATGTTTTCCTGCACCGATGTCAGTAATGTCCAAGATAAACTTGAGAAAGTTCATATGAATAGAAAAAGTCCAATTTGACATTTATCCATTCATATGGACTTTACATTTGCTCGGATTTGAACCCAATCTCGTGCGTGAGAGCCGCCAGGCCACCTCGAAGGTGTTAGGTAAAATTTAGGTGAGCAAAAATTTCTTTTGTTTATTATATTTTAAACTGCACTCTCTGAACGAAAAACAATGTTGCGAACAAGGGCATAGTGTTCCTTTGATATTGTTTCAACATCCATTAAAACGTTATATTTCTAGGTCCCTTTATGTTCCGCGTAGCACTTTTGTAAGAAACTCCGATCGAAAAATATCCTGCAGAGGGCGTTGATATTAAATTACTGGGCTAGAAAGACAAATTGAATCAATTTCACAAAATAAGAATGGCAAAAATCAGAACTAAAACAGAAATTCTTTTTGAAAAATCAAATTGTTGATGTACGCCATTTTGTATTTTTCAAAACGAATTTCACAATTTAAATTTCTGGTTCACATTCTGTATTTTCTGCCTGCCACCACGGAAAGAAAGCGGTAGTTTATGTAGGTAAGTACGTTATGACATGTAATTTAACAAAATGTTTACCAACAACGGATCCATGTTAATGTCGTTCAAGCGCCGAAACATCCCAGTAGCACTGTAGGGTACAGGTGGACTGGTAGAAAATGCGTCGGGCCTTAACTCCGTCTTTGTACGCACGACGACATATCAAGCTATACATTTCCGGTATAAGCTAAGCCTAAAAGCCTATACAATTCTAGGTCAGCTAAAACGGGAAATATATAGCTTGATATGTAGTCGTATGTACAGTATATTTTTCACTAGTGCATAAAAAAATTATAAATAAAAAGTATTGGACGCCACACTTGCCACAGTGCGATTCGTGATGAAAAAATTACCCTAAAGAAGCCTTCGATCAGGTACCTCCGGCTACCTTCCGATGCAAAATGGTCACAGGCAATAGATTCTTATGAGGTCTAGTCTGCCTTTTCCCAACAATGTTGGGGTCGGCTTCCAGTCTAACCGGATGCAGCAGACCAGTATTTAACATGGAGCGACTGCCTATTTGAGCTCCACAACCCAGCTACTGGGTACTTACACGATACCCTTTGGTAAAAACTGGTTGTCAGACTTTCGGGCTTCTGACGACCCGTAACGACTGCCAAAGATCCATGAATGACAGTCAGGACGCCAACGGCGTAACGTCCTTGCCGAGGCACGGGGGAGTGTTGGTATGTAAAGATGGTCACCCATCCACCCATTAACCTGACCGATCGACCCGTGCGTCTGTTACGCCATGATTATGACTTAGCCACAAGCTCCCTCCCTCTGTCAAAAGAGGTATCAGCCGATCGATTCTGTTAAAATCTCGCCGTATAAGGTTAGGTGAAGTGAGCTGTCAATAGTGTCAATCCCTTAGCATTATTTGGAATGACAGCTCACTCCACGCTCACTTCACCTAAGTTTTCACGGTGAAATGGTTACAGAATCGCACTGCAGGTGATAAATATACGTGAAAAAAAATCTCAAAAACAATCTAGAAACCATGACAAGGGACTGGGCAGCTGTCAATTCAAATTAACATGCGTTACGATAGTAAATCTTCCTCATTTAATTACTTATACAATAATAAAAGTTGAGCTGGAGTAGGAAATCTTTTGACGTGTGGCCGAAATCAGAAATAACGATGCCATCTGATTTTTTCAATAAATTTCACAAAACGATATGCACACATGTTTATGAACAGCGCCCCCCTTATTATTGGTTTGAAAGTTATGAGCATCTAAACTTCCCTATTTCATCAGCATCTTTGGGCGCAAGGAAATAACTCCCAGAGTATGAAAATGGCAAAATTGATACCCTACAGAGATAGATAATTTATTCAAGAATTCAAATAACTTTCACTAAATAAATAAATAAAAACTACATCAATAAAACAAAATAGCAGGCATATTAGCAACGCCCACCAATGAGTTCGAGCCATCGCGACTAGTGGAATCTTAAGGGAATATTTTGAGCGCAATCTGCACTATGTGTAAGAGTGTGAGACAAGACAATGATCACATTATCAATTCGCTATCCACCGGATCCTTATCAGTGTCCTGAAAAGGACCTATACGTGGCCTATTATGTAAGTACTACTTAAGTAAGTAGTGAGAAGCATGTAAGTACGTCATGTATCTACTTAAAACTTACTTTTCAACTCCGAACCTTTGCCAATAGATCTTCTTCTTGGTGACACCTCCCTGTCTCTGGCGACAAGAAAACTTAGATTAAAACTTGTGAATGAGGTAAAAACTTAACAAATAATGTAAGTTAGTATTACTTTTTAGGTTTCCTAGAAATGCTGTGTCAAGAAATAGGAAACACGACAAACGTCTCGCGTTAGTCTTCGTTATGCGTAGCGCGAGTGTTGCGTATAACCAACATTTTGTAGCACCGGAATTAGCTTTGTAATGTAAATGACCATCAACTATTTTCTAGTATTATGATCAGTCATAATTAGCAGTAATTGATTTGCCTATACAGGGTGTAAAACGGGGTAAAAAATAATCAGCTGTTTTATACCTAAGTGAAATACCTTCACTGTCAAAATGTATGAAATAGCTGATTTTTTTTAAATAACTGACTTAATATTTCAGCACGTGTGGCAATAGAATCAGTCTATTCTGCAAAAATCTCACCGTGAAAACTTAGGTGAATTAAGCTTTCACTCTTTCAGTAAACTGTCAGTAGTGTCAATCCCTAGCATGAGGTGGAATTCACTTCACCTAAGGATTCCCGGTGAGATCTTTACATAATACATCAGCAGTACTGAATTCATGGTAACAGTTTGCGCGTCGATGTCCCTTACATCGTGTATACCTATTTGCTCCGTGTGTATATCTATAACATTGCATATAGTCTATTCATAGCTAGCAAAACCATCATCAATAATTTTTCAGTTGTGCGCAGAACTTAAAGAATGCTACGTCGTAATTTCGTAGCTCGTGGCATTTGTGCTACGATAACAATATTTACGTAGGCACTGTATTATTTCACTTTGTCTTGTTTTTATGGGTTTATTATTTAATAAGTTAGTGTAAGAACACGATCTCATTTTATTGACACACTAGGTTCTGCCCGCAACTTGTGCGTGAAATTCTTATTTTAACATAATTCTATGACACTTATTAATACTGTAGCTTCCAATTAGTGAAGGAATCGGATGAGTAGTTCCGAAGAAATTTTACCTTTTTTATATTAATGTAGGTAGATATAAATCACATAAATACATTCCAAAACATCGAAATATGATCTCTTTACTTCCCCTTTTCGACTAGGTAAACAAAACTGAATAATCGCAACGCAATATGCATTCAGATAACCAAATAGACTCATAGTGTGATTGAGTTTGCTCTAGCCGACGCAATGTATTCGTACGGTGCTTTACTGTCAGACAAATTAAACTTGTCAATACCCTCAGAGATTAGAAGTACAGACCTCTGACGTACCGGCTCCAAACCCATTTAGCGACGAGTCTGTATGAGAAACTTAAGTAGTCCAATTTATGTCATGCCTGTTCTACAGACGGACCGCTGTTCGATCCTCGTGTGAAACGCTGAAGAGTGATCGGATTAAAACCGGACTGCAGAATCGGATCATGCGTTTGAGAATCGGAGATGCCGACGGAAATTGGAGTGGAGCACGTCTGTGAGAGCTCGGATATGTTTGCTTTTTTTAAAGCAATTTTTAGTGTTACTAAGAACTTTACACTATACCAGTGATAACAGAAAAATCTTGTTGGTAGATTAATTTACGATCTCTTAATGGGTAAATAGGTGTGTACCTTTTGCAGTAAAAACAGGTAAACTTCTTCAAGACCTACTATTCCGCATAGTCAGCACCATTACTTGAACACATGCATAGCATGCAGCATAATCAGCCATAATGTGGTATACTGGGACACAGGCCTCCTCTCTGTGAGAGGGACTGGGCCCTGATCCACCACGCGGGCCCAGTGCGGGTTGGCGGATGCCACATGTCTTCGAATTTTTGGTTTTAGGACATGCCGGTTTCTTCACGATGTTTTTCCTTCACCGTTTTGAGAGCCGCGGTGATGAAATTAAATACACAAAGAAATGTGCCTGGGTTCGAACCCAACTCGTAAATCAGGGCAGATACCACTGGGCCACCACTGCTCCTACATATATATATTTTTTAATACATATTTTATAATAAATTCTATTATTATTTTGATTACTTCAAAATCTCTTAGCAAGTCTTCCAAAAAACTTTCGAACCATTTCTGAGGTGACATCCTACTTTAGACTCCAGAATGTTAATAAGGAATAGATTTAAATTTGAATCGCGACATATTCGCCAAAAATGTAAACAAATATGAGTTTATGGAAAAATAACTTTAATTCCTAACCAATAAAGTTCAGTTTACGCTACAACTTCAAACATTGTTATAACTTTTTCAATAGTTCTATTCACTCTGAAATCAACTTAATTTACATTAAAATAAAGTTGATATTTGTTTAACTTGAAATAACGTCAATTTGGAACATAAATAAAATTTGAATATAGATCCTTACTCGTTCAATCCAAGCCGCAGCACGGGGCCAGCTGACCTGAGCATAGCGTGAGCATCAGCATTGCTCATGGTCTTGGTAGGCCGACCATTGATGGAGGATATCACATCACCCTCCCTGATGCCGCTCAGCGAAGCCTTGCGTCCAGGATTCACCTGGAAAGAGAGAACACGATGTTAAAGATACTGCGCTATAAGATTTGGCTGAGACTCTCGCAGACCAGGGAAGCATGACACAAAGGGAGGCTATAGTGCAGCAAACGTGAGAAATAAGGAAATGACTGTGTTAGCGAGCAGCAGCGCTGGGGTTCTGTCTCACATAAGGTCTTAGCATTATGCAGAGCGATGGCGTTTTGCGTGGATTTCCCCAACACGTATTTTGTTTTTGCTGTGTGTGATTTTTTTCCGCGTCATGTTTACCGCAAATAAACGTATTTTCTTTCTTTCTTTCTTAGCTATGGCATGGCTACAATGATCTTTTGTCGCTCGAAAGACGTTGACAGGAGGCGCTGTTGGTAAACATTTGTGTAAATAGTTTTGTGAAATGCATTGAAAAAACAAAATGACGGCGTTAGTTCCAATTTTGGCCACGCGCCAAAAGATCCTTGTGCAGCTATACTGAGTGTCAGGGACATAGACGCGCAACCTGTTACCATGGATTCAGTACATGATTTTGATCGACCCTGCGTTGAAACTTTTCGTCCGTTATTAAACAGAAAATTAGCTGTTCCATACATTTTGACTGCGTAAGTATTGCACTTTTCTATGAAACAGCAGATATTTTTTGATAACCGACGAAATTCTACCCTAGGGTGTCTAGAATTATGTGCTGAATCCATGGTAACAGATTGTGTGTCGATGACCCTGCCACCCCGTTTATGTACCACGAGTACAATCACTTAATAAGTACCTATGTGGTTCCTCAGTGGAAATCATAGAGAGGCTTGTGCATCTTGTGCAATCAGGTACGTATCGGAAGTGCGACCGGACTTGACACATCGTGCTTTGAACAAGTAATTAGCTTATTTTCTCGTGCAGATGTTATATTTTACTATGACTCATAAAAATGGCTGCTTATCCGTGGGTGGCTTTTAATAAGATTATTCTTCTACTGCACTAGTAAACTTGCTTAGAGCATACATGGTAATTGGTGACGTTTTAAACACTTTTTTGTTTTGTTTGTTTGGAACATGTCGTGAGGAAAGTTTTGAGTATGAATGAGGATAGTGATGAGAGTAGAGAGGGAGATCAAAGAAATGATGGATGGTTTGTAGAAAAGACATGGCCACTGAGATGACGACTAATAGAGGTAAACCTTCTGCTTTTTCGTGTTGCTAGCACGACTGAATTTTATATCTTGTTGGTCCAAAACTTTGCCACTTCCACGGCATCATCAGTGGCAGCCCAGAGGTCACTTTGACTGCATATTTTGGGACACATAAGGCAGGATAGGAGATGGAGCATGATTTGCGACATACCTCCACAATCACACCCGACTGCCGTTCCGTGAAGGGTAGCCCCACTTCACCTGTTGTTGGTTGGACTTACAACTTCCTACTTGTGTCCGGAGACGGTTCAGGGAATGCTTCTTTGGTGGTAGATAGTAAGTAGGAGGGGGAAGAGTAACGGGCGTCAGCCGGGTTTCCTGGCAGAGACGCCGTCGATTTTAAGAAGCTAGAGGCTGAAGTTCTAGAGGAAGAAGAAGACAGCAGAGAGCAGAATGATGATGACTTTTGTTTACAAAGACCAGTTTTCAAATACAGCTCTCAATTTTGCTTTAGGACCCATAACAAACAATACAATTATTATACGCAACAACACAACAACAACAATTATTATACGCTTGCACAATTGGCTCGGCATAAACACAAAGGGCCTTGTGGTTTCCTAGACTATGGGCACCGAAGCAATTTCTTGTTCAACAGTATCTGACACATAGTAGCGCCTGCCAGAATCTAAATAACAGTTATAAACACTGAGTAAACACAGTAGGAGATAAACTGTAATGACGGAAATTTTAGTATTTTCATTATTTCACAATGATTGTACTAAAAAGGGACAAGTAGGTAAGCTAATTAATACGAAACTCCTTTGAACTTAGAAACAGCCTATGTAAGTAGCTCAAAGTCTGAAGTTTTTTTAGGGACCGTCACCTTTGTTTTCACAATTGGGACAGGTACGCAAATATGTTACCTAATACGAGTAATACGTGACTGAGCATTTATGTAAATGTAGGGAGGTATGTGTTTTGCCAAATATTGTTCTTGTAAATGTCAGATATTAAATCAAACAGGGGTAAAGACCGCCAAACATCAATACAAACGAAGGACCTATGGAACACACTCTAAAGAGCGAGGGAGAGAGAGAGATGATTGTAAACAAAACTTTCCATATTTGATTTTACGTAACCTCCATATAATTTTATTGGTAAGTACTGAACAGGGTAAGGTAAAGTTACAAACCGCATTGGGCTCCCTCCGCCTGGCCGCCGGTGAACAGAACTTCAACATTACCGGGGGGGACCTACCCTTCGCACACACAACAAGCTCGGGGTCACAAAAACACTTAATACACCTACACACGCGACTTTACGTTGAGAAAGGTCATTGTTACAACGTTGTTCTACGACACGACACAAAAACAATGACTGATAAATTACGAGATTAACAAAAAATACAAAAAAAAAATAACGATATATAACCAGCCCAAATTATTTCTAACGTCAATACACGAAACAAGGTCAATACTTTGCCCAAAACCGAGACATGCCCGAAGAAAGTCGTGAACGATACTAAGGCAAAGGAGGTAGCACGCGAACTAACCAATTCTATAGAAACATTATATGGGCATTATAGAAAATGCATGCGCGTTGGTCACACACCCATTGTTATGTTGCCCATCACTCGCTTCGAATATTAATCTTGTGGAAGGTGCGACGGAGGCGTAAGACCGCCTTAAGTCATGCGATCGTGTTAAAGGATTCTGATTCTCGATAGGACAATGAACTGTGGACTCACATTGTATGGAAATAATATGAGATTAGGATACAGGCGAATATTTCAAATTACTGTATTAATGATGTTACGGTAAGGACTGTAATTTAGGGGTTTTCACGACTATGTAAAATACCTACTAGAGTATACTTTTCTTTATTCAACCAAAGATTAGTAAAGTGTCTTGAACACCAAACAAGAGATTGTATCAGGAAGCTGGACAGCAGTCAGCAGGGAAACAAAACATTTGAGAACACAAACGCTTTTGCGTCAACAGTACCCGTGGGTGTGAAATTTTACGCGAATATGATACTCATTTACCTACACCAGCAGCAATATTCTCCGGTGCTACTAACAACAAACTACGACCACCAATTCAATTTCCAAACCGAATTATGGCAATATGTCCACACGCTCGCTAATTTTAACGGTCTATTAGTTCACCCGGCCCTTCAGGAGCTGATAATGACATTTCAGTATTAATGACCCCAAAAGCTCTTACCAAAAACGGTATAAGTACACCATGTATCAGAAAGGTGTGGTCATATTTAAGGGTGTGGTAAGTACAGATCCGAGGAAACTGTTCCGTTTGGTCTCGTGGTCGTAAGTGGGATTGCTGTGTGTCCCAGGTCGGGCAAAGTGTTATTGGGTTTTTCCATTAGGAATTTCTCAGTAGCTGCCCGGAGTTTGGAAGTTAGTGGTGTGACACCCCCGTGCCTCGGAAACCTGATCCTGATCCCTGATCTCTCTCCGGTCGTGTCGGATTGCCGTCCTATCGGACTATGAGAGTAAAGGAATGGAGAGTGCACCTGTATTTGCGCATACACTTGTGCACTATAATATCTCCTGCGTACCAACTCGACCCAAATGTAGGGAACGGCTGATTATTATTTCATGTTGGTATAAAGTTGTTCAGTTTGATGGTCCACACCACGGGTCCACACCCATATATAAGACTACACTTTTCTGATACGTGCTGTAGATTCTGTACTAAACAAAACAAATCTAACAAAGACGAGCCATAAGAAGGCAAAACGGTTGCAGTCAACCGATGAATATGGAAAAGAAATGGCGGTTGCTCGTGTAAGGGAAATTCAAATTGCAAGTGCAAGCCATTGTTTCAAGCCCATGTTAGTCGACGAACAAAGAGCTTAACCATGTAGCAAACGTTCGAGCTTACTTACAGATTAATGGCATTTCTTCGAAACGGTAAGAGTTTCCTCAATATATGGAAATTGCAGATCGCGGTGTCAATAATTTTATTTACGGTTAAAGTTCGTTATGTACGTTGGGAGTTTTATGTCGATATTCCCTGAAGTTTGAGTAGATAAGAAGCTTATATCATTCCTGACGTCACTAAAATTTGATTGAGAGAGAGTTATATAATTTTGAGGATGATTAGTTAGTATTAGCAGGTTAAGCCGTTGGTCTCGGCTGACATTCGTGGATCTTTGACAGTTGTCACGGGTGGTCAGAAGCCCGAAATACTAACAACCAGTCTTACCAAGGGGTATCGTATTACTCAATCACTGGGTGGTGGAGGTCAGATAGGCAGTCGCTCCATGCAAAATACTGGTATTTAGCTGCATCCGGTTAGACTGGAAGCCGACTCCAACATAGTTGGGAAAAGGCAAGGCAGATAATAACAACCGACGGCCGCCATGGCCTCCGCACAATGGTCCACCTGAAGGACCAAGTGCGGAAACCAAACCATATATATTGGCTCATAGAACATTGGCTATACAGATGATGATGATAAGTTAGTAATATTTCGACACTTGAACATAGCTACGAGTAACCCATCTCTCCACTAATCCAATGCTTACTCTAGGATGCATATCCGGTAGGCTCTTAAATCCTACCCTTTCCTACGGGCACGTCCTCCTTACACAAACCGCGCCCCCCGGTCTACTTCTTGATATGCAATGGTCGCTGTAGCACCATGAACATGAGGCTGCAGGAGCTAGTGTGAATCTTGGGGTTCATTCGATTAATCGAGTCTGGTCAAACCATGCTGGGATCGGTGCAATTCATTCATTCTAGAATTCACTTGAACATAGCTACGAGTAGGTATAGGACTTTCTTTTCCTACAAGATCGCCACAGCGAATTGCATTCCCTGAGCAACACACTTTAGTACTATCAATGTCGCGCAAGCGACTATACGCGCAGGTTTCATAAATACTAGGACAAATAGGGAACAAACATCTATCGTATCAACGGTTAGCCCTCTACGTTCAATAGGTAGGTACCTACCATATAAGATATGCTGCTTTCCTGCTGTTATTTTTAATCTAGATCTTCATGTTGAATGCTTCGTAACTAGATGTGTCCCCAAAACTGTGTGAAACAGTGGTGAACACAGAGCGTGTTGGAGGCAAAACTCCTCACTAGAAGCGTTCCGTCTTGCAGATTGTTATAATTAAATGCACAACTTGCGAACGGTCTCTTGTTAGTGCAATTAAATCAAGAGTCGTAGTCGCTACTACAAACTTTATTCGTTTTAAACTTAGATTTGTGTGGAATATTTAAATTTATGTGGAATTGAGTTAGTGTGGATACGAATATGTTAAAGTACATTATATATATTTATGATATTATAGTAATTTTATATTTTAAAATGTATGAAGATGTATAGATGTATTGACAGTGTTAGGTACCTATTCCTTGACATCTTATAGAATATTTACAATGATGTTGCGTTGTTATCTATACTAATAATAAAGCTGAAGACTTTGTATGTTTTTTGTTTGTTTGAACAGACTAATCTCTGGAACTACCAGTCGGATCAGTACAGTCAGGTTTATAATCGTCTCGTTCATTGAAATAATGAACAAGGCGATTTCATAAAAAATCTTTTTTGCTTGTTAGCTTTTATTTAAGACAAATTTTTAAATAAAACAATACAACAATTAAATGATATTATGATGATTTATTAATATGAAGTAGCTTGTAGTGAAGTGGCGCGTTCACTCAACCGTCCAGTACAACAAACAAATGAATGACAATAAAACAAATTAATTCTAACCATAATACAATTTAGCCAAATCAGGCTAAAACAATACGCTCACTACAAAGGATAAATACTGCAGGCTCACGGTACAAGAAGACCAGACCAGGCACCAATTTAATTGAACCTCAATCTCCAACTAAACCTCTAGTAATGTCTACAAAAACGAATAACTGGTAAAACTATCGAGGGTCTACCGTTATTGGGCAGTTACTTCACTCCGGAGTCGAATGCAAGGCACGTGTCCCTCGTGACTCCACGACGCACGTGCGTGGCTTCACGATCGCACACTCGACATACTACTCGAATCCTAAGCCCAATTTATCCTACTTATTTCGGTATATTCTGTGCACTTTTATCATGGTTTTACCTTTGTATTCGACGGAAAAACGCTCCCGGTATAAATCAATACAATCTAATGGATTCCCGGTAAACGGAACGCTTCCGACTTGCTGGAAAGAAATGCCCGACTGAGTTTTTCTTAGAATTCGTGATAGTTTAGAAGAAGTTTTTTTTTTTAAATAATAATAAAACGGTGCGTTATTCTTTGAAAGTTTGAACGACAAATCTATTTGGCAAATGACTGTTGAATCGAGATTGTAAACTGTCGACAAATTGTGAATTGTACCATTCTGCTTAAAATATATTTTATTACTAGCTGCGCCCCGCGGTTTCACCCGCATAAGTTTCGATCCCGTGGGAATGTCGGGATAAAAAGTATCCTATATGTTAATCCTGGTTATAAACTATCTGTGTGCTAAATTTCGTCAAAATCTGTTCAGTAGTTTTTGCGTGAAAGAGTAACAAACATCCATACATCCATACAAACTTTCGCATTTATAATATTAGTAGGATTATTTACTATTTATATATATTTATTAAATTTTATACACAAGTAAAAAAAAATACTGTACAAAGGCAGACTTAATTGAGGCATTTCTACCAGTCGACCTTAGGGTGACGCAGATACAAAACATGGCAGGTGCAACATACTAGCTAAAGCTACTATAAATAGCTAGGAAATGACGATAAAATACAAGAATAAATACAATATACGTATTAATTTTCGATAGTTTATAATCTATCCATGTGAAACCGTCAAATTGTGAACGAACCTGCACTTACCGACAGTGTTCACAACCTGTCCAATTTTATTACCCGTAAAATTAAACAACAATACTTACTTAATATCATGTTTACCATTAAGGATACGACTTAATTATTAATTCAGACGCCAAAAGCACCTTAAACAACCCTTCAGCGCTCCGTTTTACGCCTTACGCGATAAAGCGCGTAAACGTAAAAGTTACATGACGATTTTCTAAATGAGCACGTGTAATTGTTGCGCGTAAGTATAATTTACGCGCGAACAAACGACAAAGCGCTGTGAGCGTCGCAATCTCTGCGTAATGACGCTTACCCTTTGACTTTTAGCGTGGACTGGGGATCAGGGGTGTGGGGGTCACACGCCTGGATGTAAACTACAGGTAGATACTATGTATGTAATATACTACATATTTAGTGATAGCACCTAGCTTAATGACTATGTGGCGTTTTTCTGTGCTCGTGCTCAAAAGAGCGTGTCCATGACATAGGGGGAAGTGATCAACTTAATATTCCCTGACTATTAATTTAGATATGTATGCCTAGGTAGGTACTTAAAAACATACTACGTTATTGGTTCCATTTTCCAGGGGGCATACCACCATCTTTAACAAAACAATCTTATTGCAAGAGAATTTTGTTTGTCGTGGCTAAAACTGCTAAGAAAACAACATTGTTTCGACGATGTAATAAGCTTATTTTAAGGACGTCATGGTACGAAAAGGCAAAATAAGATTTTAATAATAGGTACTGTTACAAGAGATGGTGGTTCCCCCTGATCTCAGTTTGTAACTTCTCTACTTGGGTGGCTAAATAATTATTGTAAGAGGACAAAAGTGTTTTTGACAGTATACGGTGTACCGTGCCTTCACCTGATGGCAGGCATATAAAAACACTAGACAAGTCGATTGGGTCTTTAAGCAATAAAGCCATTCCTGTACGACGAAAATCCAAGTTTCGACATAACTTTCGACGTTGGTGAAGCATATAATCCTCGCCAACGTCGACACAGCTATGCTCCTATTGTGACTGAACCTTAATCCAAGCCTTGTACACTCCAGATAATACTCCGTCTATGTTAATGCAATGTGTGCCCAGTCAGATGTCATCGCTGACTGGAATTAACTCAAGCTTCGATCGATACATTGTCTCGCATCGCATTCGGGTTTGATGATGTGGATAATCCTACTGACCTACTATTATATATTATCTCCTTATCTGCCAATAAGGGGGTTTATTCATAAACGATGACTAAAGTTAAGTAACGCTTAAATGTCAAAAATGTATGGTTAAACAGTCGCTAATCACTGCTTAACTTTAAGCAACGTTTATGAATAAAGGGGAATATTGTAATGTAATTTATGTTTTGGTCGAAAGTTCTGGAATAAACGTATCTAAAATCATTTATTTACTGTGCTTGGTAAAGGTTAAAGGTTGGTTTAAGGTTGGCTTTAAAATATCGCTGTTAGAGTTAAGACCGCCCATTGTGTCACCTCTTGTAAAATTTCTACACCCATATCTGTAATACCTATTTATGGTGTACATAATAAACAATAATTTATGCTCTATTCTATTCTTGGTATATGGAATAGCATGATATTATTACGAGTTCAATCAACAAAAACAATTATGCTTTAGTGCTTGAAAGGACGAAACTAAATAAGTAGGTCAGAGAAGAGCGTTTTTTGGGGACTGTCTTATATAATTTTGACGTTCAAAATGTGCCGATTCTCAGCCTAATTTGATAAAATGACTTTTGTATTAATTTGAAAAGCTAGTTAGTCATTTAATTTAGTACCTACTGGTAAATAGTTGTGTTAAATAATGTAAAAGATATGTAAGTAAACCAACCAAACCAATAAAGTCTGAATGCTGAGCTTATACCGCCGTGTAGTTTGGGACATATGGTCAGACTCAAATGCACCCATTAGATGATTGGACTGTATCCCCATAACAAAATACACAAGCAGTATTATATAATATCTCTGAAATAATGTCTCCATGGTTGATGGCTACTGTTTTAGACACAAACAGTTACTCCAGTTGACTTTTCGCGTCTATTAATTTTAATATACAAACTTTTGTGAAAACTTTTGAAATTCCGGGAGTTTCAAATAATTCATAACCATTTGAGCCCAGTTCATTTTCAACTTTTCAACCTACATTTATGTTTCGTTAAGTAAAGGATACTGTCATTAAAAATACGAATTTCGTAAAAGAGTTAAAATGGCATAATTAATTCTACGTATTTCATCAAGTTACCGGTGCCTTAATTAACATTGAATTTTAATTTTGTTTCAGATAAAACGTAATTATGGCACTGTTAAAAGGTAGAACTTAATGGAATGACAAGGTTCCTGAAAATCAATTTTGTTTCATTTTTCCTTAAAAAACTTATTGTTGTTCGTTCTTTTGGTCGACTCGAAATACCACCCAAGGCAAATTGATAGCAGTTTTTCTGAAGACCTGAGGCTTTCATAAATTAGAGGTTCTAGTCCCAAAAGTCGTTCTTATAGTCAAGAAATAATTATCCGTGTCGCCAATACTGATTTTTTTATTATAATCATAATCCCCTTTATTCATAAACGTTGCTTAAAGTTAAGCAGTGATTAGCGACTGTTTAACCATACATTTTTGACGTTTAAACGTTACTTAACTTTGGTCATCGTTTATGAATAAACCCAAGTATGTGCTGAAACAGCAATCATATACACAATATCTCGGGGAACACATCTTTAGGCCGTTTGTCCACCGCCACGTCAACGGGATGTCAACGACAACGAGATGACGGCGCGGCGCCGAAGTAGCAATATATTTACTATGGCCATGTGTCCACCGCACGCCGTCACCGGGACGTCACGCTCGGTTCGAATAATCTCGTTTCTCGTTGACGTCTAATTGATGGTGGCTGGTGGAGTAACGGTGTAACTATGTGTATGCAATTTCGTTTTCAAAATGACGCAAAAATGTACATCATTTTGTGTTTTATTCTCTACGATGAATCTTTTCTGTAGAAATCCCGGCTTCACCAAGACTATTATGCTGGCCAAACTTTTTTTTTCTTATCGGTATGTTGAGTTTCTGAATACACTTAAATACTTCTGTTCCGGTGCCCCAAAAAAGTCAAAAGCCTTCATATTCTGTTTCGAAATTGCGACATAATTTAGGGTTAAAGGTCACGATACTGAAATTCCGTGACTTTTATGCTTTTACCCAATATCTGGCTGAACGCACACCTTGTTAGGCTGTATAATCATCTTGTCCTTGAATACCTGGAAGGCTGGAAGGGGCCTTGACTGAATAATATTGAGGATCCATAAGGTAGGTAAGTATCACATCTACCTTGGAATAAATGGGAAGCCTTTCATTAATATGTATTCACTTATTGTTATTTAATAAAACTCGATATAATACTCATAAGGAAACATGAACGGTGATACAATAATTAATTTCATATACCTTAAAATGCTTATGTCTATACAGTATATAACATAACACAACTAACTATAAAAATTCTAGCAAATAAACTAAAATAAAAAACAACCAACCATCAACATGAAGTTAGTCAATTAATTAAAAAAAAGGAACCAACCATCAACATGAAGTTACTCAATTAATTAAATTAAATGACTAACTTCATGTTCATGTTCATGGTTCGTTCTTTTTTTTATTTTGTTTTGATCTTTATATCTAATACATATTTCCATTAGCACTAATGCATGCTGTTTGCCGATGACATTGTTCTTGTCGGTGAAGATGGATCCGAGATCCAGAGCAGATTGGAGAAATGGCAACAGAAGCTGGAGGATATTGGCTTGAAAATCAGCAGAACCAAAACTGAACATATGTTCTGCGATTTCGGCGGTCTCTCCAACTCTAGAGCCATAGCGCTTGATGGCGCGCTTCTCCCAGTCTGCTCCGACTTTCGGTATCTCGGTTCACTCGTGCAAAGCGATGGCGAAGTAGATCGGACGGTTAAGCACAGAATTAACACTGGATGGATGAAATGGCGGCAGGTCACGGGAACAATCTGCGACTCCCGCATTCCCCTTAAACTTAAGGGGAAGATATACAAAACCATGGTTAGACCTGCTGTCTTGTATGGATCAGAATGTTGGGCCACAAAAGGGATGAATGAAAGGCAATTGCATGCAGCTGAGATGAGAATGCTGAGAGGGATGTGTGGTGTTACACGAATGGATAGAATAAGAAATGAGTATATAAGAGGAAGTTTGAAAGTGGCACCGGTAATTGAAAAGTTATGTGGAAACCGGTTGTCATGGTATGGGCATGTATTACGGAGGAATGAGGAAAATGTCGTGAGGAAAGTTTTGAGTATGAATGTCGATGGCTATAAGAGTAGGGGACGACCAAAGAAACGATGGATGGACTGTGTGAATGATGATATGGTTAGAAAGGGGGTGACTGTCGAGATGGCGGCTAATAGAGGAGTATGGAAGAGGAAGACATGTTGCGCCGACCCCAAATAATTTGGGATAAGGGCAGGAGAATGAATTTCCATTAGCACTAAATGTTTTAATTGAATACTTACTTATTGTTCTTAAATTAATGCCGTTCGCTAGATTTCAACAATAGGAACTAGGTGCCTACTAAATAGTAGGTAGGTACCTATTTTCGAGCATTTAAGGAAAGAACTTATGTTAAGTACCTAAGTATACCTACCTATCTACCTAACTGTGTTTACCAGATTTCCGTTCGTTCGGTTTCGTTGCTTATTACTGCCGGAATTCCCGAGAATGCGCGATAATTCTCCAGAGAGTGATTCGCGACCTCTGTGTAAGTATGTGTGTATCTAATTTGTGCGTTACTCTTTTGACATAAAGTTCATTATTCTTTGTACAAAAAAAGCGATTCCACTCCGTTCGGCGGCAGTGTAAATTGAGCCTAAGTATGTAAATTCTGTAACGTGCCTGACTAACATACCTACTTACATAATACCTAATGTTAATACACAACTAATTACAGCCAGGGAAATTAATTGTTAAGCAAATTAACACCCTACGTATATTTTCCCCGTTATTGTCATTTCATACAACTGTCAAGGAACGAGAGTTGTGATTTGAATGTACAGACAATTTAAGTTGGTAGTCAATTTGCTACAATTGATTTCTCTGAATAATTTACATAGTTTTAAGCTAGTGAATGACAGTAAAAAGTTAGAAAGAGTACCACCAGTCGCCTGACAGACACCGGATAGACACGCACGCACATGCCTCACATCGAGGTAAACCCCCAAACAGCTGCGATGTATCGCAGTGAGGTATCCTTCAGAATTATGCATGCGTGTTTATTAGCACGCGTTTTTTTTTTTTTTTTGTGGATGGGAAATCATCAAATGACCCTCCCGCTCTAGGTGGAGCGGAAGGGAGTGTCAGACTCTTACTGACTAAAACCCACCCGTGTTCCTTCCTTAGCCCTTTCTGTTCCAGGGCAGCGGTAACCCTTTCGGACACAACACAATGCGCCGTCCGGCACGGGCCTGGTCCTGATCGGACGGTGAGCTACCCATTACTCTCCGCCCGCAGGCCCGCGCCTACGGTGGCCGGGAGTTGTCACGTGGCTCCCGACGCCCGAGGTATCGAGGTCGACGACGACATAGTCTATGGACGACGAGGCGTGAGTTGTTCTCCCTCAGCCTTCCCGCCACCTCCTTCGCTAGCATGACTGCTTCGCAGAAGGAGGTGACTGCCTCCCACTCCCTCTAGCCCCAGACCATGGCTTGAACCAGGGCCGGGTGCGAGAGGTCGCCGTCGTTGCCGATTGCCTCTACGCAATAAATTAACCTTTAAGATAATTAGCATGCATTTGTTTTACATGGAGACATCAAGGTAGCGAGCTAAACCGCGACCGCGAGATATCGCAGTGAGGATTCTTCGGAAGTAATTACCATTAGACCTCTCACAAAAAGGTCATGAATCCTGCGTTCTCATTGTTTGTGACTTTTCAAAAAACATTGGACATACCACTACTAGTACCCCTAACAATCCACTCAAGTACCGCATAGCACAGTTTGCATATCAACTGGACGGCTGAAATGGGTACCACGACATTAAAAAAGATTAACGACGTCACTGGCCTGCTAACGAGCTGGGCTAACCGATAAGTTTTGTCTCTGGCTCGCGAATATGTCAACGAAACGGCTCGTTGATTAACTGATTCGTTATATTAAATAAGGAAGTTTATTCTGTATTAGATGTGGGCATACTGAAGATGATAAAATTTTTTGAGAATATGGCGTGTATCAGAAAGGTGTGGTTATTTTTAAGGGTGTGGTATATATCATCAAACTGAAGAACTTTCTTCATGAGACCAACATTGTAATAGAAAAAAGAAAAATAACTTTCTTATACAAAACTGTAATACCCACTCGTCCCAAATGTTGGACGGCTGATATCTTTTTATCGCGATTACGATTTTGGTTCCATGGATGGAGTTATTCAGTTTGATGATCTGTACGAAACCCTTAAATATGACCAGTGACCAGACCTTTCTGAGACAGGTGTATAAATAATTCATGGTCATGTATCAAGCGAAGACCTTCGATTAAGTCTTCGGTTAATACTTCGTTCGTCTTTGTTTATTGCATTCTATGTTATGAAGTGACAGAGTTCGTTTTGGATCCTCCAGAAACAAAACAGCAAATATCTGACCAAGATTATGTCTGGATTTTAAAAGAGACTGCGAACTCTGAGTTTGTTTCGGCCTTTCTTCTGAGACTAGCCAGTTAAGAAACGCCGGCCTCATCTAGTTGTTAAAATATGATAGTACAATATTAGTGTTTGTACAAACCTACTTATATAAATAAAATCACTTATCAAAAATAATGTTCTTTGCCAACATAAACATATGGGTTGTACTATAGCCTCTACTTATGTATATCTCTCTATCTTCTCATTACATTTAAAATTAGGTCCATCTTGAATGACCAAGATATACTCGTACAACGCATCACTCGTTGTCCACAAAAGATGCAGACACGGAGATCTCTCAAAGGGTTTTTGGCGAATATGTCACCAAAAATGTAAACAAAATGAGTTTATGGAAAAATAAGTTTAATTCTTACACAGTAAAGTTCAGTTTACGCTACAACTTTATAACTTTTTCAATAGTTCTAGTTACTCTGAAATCAACATAAATTCCATTAAAATAAAGTTGATATTTGTTTAACTTGAAATAACGTCAATTTGAAACATAAATAAAATTTCAATATAAGTGTCTTCGGGCTATGGTTCTAAGAGGATGTGTCATAAATCGCATCTTCAGGCTGTTCGCAATTAATTGAGTCTTTGTTCTTTCTCCTGGCTATTACTCCCATTTATTTGGGGTCAGCCTAATGCTTCTGCCACACCGTACGGTTGGCAAATCCGTTCAAATCCGTTCACGCTAAAACGCCTGAACGGATTTGAATGAAATTTGGCACATGGGTACACCATGACCTGGATAAGGACATAGAATACTTTTTATCCCGATATTCCCATGGAATCGAGACTTATGAGGGTGAAACCGCGGGGCGCAGCTAGTAGAATATACAACTAAATATTTTGAGTAAGTACATAACAGAAACATTAACTTCACCTAGTGGTTTGGATAATGACATAAAATCATTCTGCAGAACCACCGTTATGATCGAAACTTTCATGAACTATGAAAAACTTTAGACGATCTTAGCGTAATTAGCATGAAAAAGGTTAATTGCACCGCAGTGGGTTATGAGCTGCCCTAATAAACTCAGGTCAAAGTAGGTACATACGTCATCACCAATTAAGAATGTCTTGCTGGCTGGTAAAAGAAAGATGAGACTGACTGCGAGACTGTGTATATGCTTAACTGCCAGGGCTTATTTTTAGTCTTATATTTTGAATGATGAAATGATGTTTGTGTTTTGTGTTTGTTTTGATGTTTGTGGGTGTTTTGTTGTTATGTGATGTTTTGATAGTGAATGATGATATGGTTAGAAAGGGGGTGTCTTCCGAGATGACGACAAATAGAGAAGTATGGAAGAAAGAGGTCGTGTTGCTCCGACCCCAAATAAATTGGGATAAGGGCATGCGAATTATGATAATATTTTGAATTGTTTCTTCATTTTTTTTTTACATTGTTCTCACATATAGAAGCAACAAGAATAATGTACCCAGGATTTCGTAATATCTTGATTTAAAAGAGTGTCCTTGGAGTTTTTTGCCCGTTCTTCTCCATAGAGATCTACGTTTTGGAATTGGCAAATTGGCAACTAGCTACAACTTTCTAACTGACCGACTCTTTGACAATTCAAAAGTGCCTGTAAATTGTTTACTTGAAATAAATGCTTTGAGTTTGTGTTCACGGATCCAGGGAGAGATGCCTATGTCTACGAGCGGTTGACTGCTACAATCGTTTTACACTCTACAGTCCTTCTACAGTTATGTATTTTACCTCTAATTTTGCATCACAATGATCATTATTCTCGTTGCTAAAACGTTGCTGTTAGCGATAAGTAATCTGTGAAAGGACTGTAGACGCTCTTGACTAAAGACGGAAACTTTTTTTTAAAATTAGTTGTTAATGTCACACTGCTGGGCAAAGGCCTGCCAGGCCAGCTGCCAAGGACCAATCTTTATGAAAGGGGTCCAGCTCATCCCGCCATCTCCGTCTGGGCCTGCCGCGATGTGACTGAGTCGCATGTTTGGCCCATTGACCGTCTGACATGAAGCACAGACACTGCTAAGGGTAATTATATGCCGAAGATGCCTCACTGCGATACCTCGCGGTCCCGGTTTAGCTCGCTACCTTGATGTCAACTTCATAATAAAACAAATGCATGCTAATAAACTCGCACGCACAAGCCACGCATTGAGGTAAGCCCCCGAGCAGTCTGCGAGATATCGAAGTGAGGCATCTTCAGCATGTAATCAGAATATCGATTTTTAAATACCACAGAAATAGGTTGGTTCAACCATACAATTTATACCCAACATACAATGGTAAACTAAATTTTATAAAATAAAAATCACACTTTTACATGTCTCACGTTTATAACAGATTGTTCCACACTCTCTCTCTCTCTAAATCAAAGAAAATAAAGAAAGAAAAATTGTTTGTTTTGCACAAACACTTTTTTTCTTTCTTTTCTTTGTTTTAGAGAAAGACAGAGAGGGACAGGGAAAGAGAGTACAGAGCAATCTGTTAAAAATTAATCTAAAAGTATGATTTATCCTACTAATATTGTAAACTTGAAAGTTTGTATATTTTGTTTACTCTATTCTAACTCCAACAAATTCTATTTCCCTCACATAGTCGTAACTGTAACAAAACCATTCCGTATCTTATACGGACAATAAACATTGGTACGAAAAGGTCCTTAATTTAGGTCCTATCTCCTCATCGGGCCATCAAACAATAATCTTTGGCTATACAGAGGGATTACGGTATCTTGTCCATTAAGCGGGGCAATTTCCCCTACTGTCAGCGACATCTATTGATACTCGGGAGAAACTGTGGTTAGAAGAAAAAACGGAAGGAAAATAACGGTGTATTTTCGGGATTTTCTTTTAACCGACTTCGAGAATAGGAGGAGATTCTCCATTCTTCTGCATCAATTTTTTTGACGTATTTTCAGAATTCAGTGATACTTATTTAAATATCATTGGACACCTTTGTATTGAAACTATACCCACGCTGTACAGAAATAAAATAGGGTGGAATAGACAAATTAATGTCTCTAGTTTACGATAGTACGGGTTGCAACAGTGTGGGTACTGTCTGTTAGGTCAAAAAAATAAAAGTGCAATCACTTTGTAGATATTGTTTATGCAAATAAAAAAAGTAGAAACATAACATCACCACCCCAGTAATCCTCGAGGGGTTGGGCAGAGTTGTACCCATAGTACATCCACATTTCGCCAGTAATAATAGGGATCGAGCCGATTGCCTTCAACTGGATACAAATCCAGACTCCTCAGACTCGAGAAATTCCTGATAGAAAAACCCAAAAACACTGCCATACCTGGGAATCAAACCCAGGACCTCATGCTCAACAGTAGCGTTTGGGACCACTAGACCAACGAGGCCGTAGAAACTGACTCCATCAAGATGAAAAGACATGGGTGTGCCAATTCTATCTTTAATCTTTAATTCTGACTCCCAAGATACAGGCACATGCCTAGTTTGGGGGTCGCCATCTATTCTATTCTTGTACAAATTCTGATGAATAATTTGAATTTGAAACCAAAAAAAAAAGAAGAAAAAATTTAAAAAAAAACACAAAAAACAAGTTATTTCTTAAACTGTTTCACCCCTAAAATATGTTGATAGTTTATTCATCAATTCTGTCCTGTTTACAAAAGTATGACTATGTTAATTCATTGTATTTCATCACATTCAGTCAACCTACGGTATGGCCAGTGACGTTTGAAGCGCTGGGAAAGTACCCAACTGTACTTGTTATTTTTTTTTGTGTTTGTGTTCTTTTTTATGCGTCATATTTGCCGCAAATAAATGTATTTTCTTTCTTTCCAAAAGTTGAGCTCTCGTTGTACGGAAACCCTACACAATGAGAGGGATGCTGGTGATGTGAGTAGTAACCGAATTCTGATTGAAACTTTAGATTACCATCGACACGTTAAGAAGAATAATTCGCCTACTCTTTGCACGTTATGTCAGCTCATATTAGAAATGTAAAGGTTGATATGTTACCGTGTGTACCTAATCCTTCTAATATTATAGATGTGAAAGTTTGTATGTTTGTTACTCAGTCACGCAAAAACGCCTGAACGGCGGGGTAATTGTGTAATTAACACACTGTCAGTAGTAATGGATTTCAATTTGATAGTTAAACAACATTCATTGCGTTATTTACGTTACGGAGCAGACACATTTTTCGAACATATGAAGCAATGGATTAGAAATCCTTCTTAATAAATCCTTCAAAACGATTCAGATCGAGATTGATAGTGTGTTACGCAATTAGGGTCCTGATTTGGATGAAAGGGCTTTGAAGATCTGTGGCATGTACTTACTGTCGCGCCATTTAGAAAATGGCGGCCACGCATGAGACCTATATAAATCGATAGCTGACATCCATGCATACAGAAAACATAATAAAACCAAACCCGTATTATAACAGTAGTATTGTTGATGCCACACTTTTTTCAAAATCTGTCAAATGTATAATGTGTCAAATATATAATCTGTCAAATTAAATATAGAATCTGTCATATGTAGAATCTGAAATGTGTAGAATCTGTCAATAGTAGACTATGATGTCAAAAGTAGAATCTGTCAAATGTCGACTAAACGCCTGTAAAGTATCACGTTTCCGAGATATTAACGTTCAAAGTTGTTCACATAACTTTGAACGTTATCATCACCTTTAATGTTAATATTAATATCTCGGAAACGTGACATTGATGTTTTCTGTTTGCATTGATGTCAGCTCTCGATTTATATAGGTCTCATGCGTGGCCGCCATTTTTTAAATGGCGCGACAGTAGTTATGCCATACTCCATATAAAAATCTTCAATCCCCTTTGTCACGCAGTTTGGCACACCTGTGGGGTAATTGCGTAACACACTACCAGTAGCAATGGGTTTCATTTTGACAGTTCAACAACATTCATTGCGTTATTTACGTTGTGGAGCAGACACATTTTTCGAATATATGAAGCAATGGATTAGCAATATCCTTCAAAATGATTCAGATTGAGATAGACAGTGTGTTACGCAATTAGGGTGCTGGTCTACCACGTAGGATGCTTTATCCTGGTAAATGACGTGGCTTAACGACTGTAATCAATTTATGATAAAATTTGCTGAATATCCAGCTAGTTCTATCATCACACGGGCTAAACCGCGGGCAAAACCTAGTATCTACATATGGTAAGAGCATTGTTCTAATAGGGAAAACTTTTACTTTATTATGTATAGTATAGATACCTACATTTCTACCTAACTAGGTTCGAAGTTTTTGCAAAATACCTCAAATTCTGTGGTTTGGTGGTGGTGGTGGTGTTGGGTTTTCGAATCGAGCATTGTTGGCTCTTTAAAGTACTTAACTATCTATTGTGACTAATAAGTTAATAACGTGACCACTTACTAATACTTCGTATAGAGTTACTTTATTAATTCATTAGCTTACAGCAGTTCAGTGCGAACGTTTGACTCGGTATTACTTTCAAAATGAAGTTGTTATACGTAACGTTGATACTATTAGTATTTTGTTCTTTGACTTATACAGGTGAGTTTTAGCTTACTTCTAGTATTTAGTTAAGGAGAATCCATTAAAGGTAGCTCGCGTAAATTAAAAATGTCATAATTTTTTTTTGCCATTTCCATGTCAGTATCAGATTGTTTGTTGGTATAAATATGATTCGCGACCGTAAAAAATATCCATTTATAAAATATTAACCATTAACTCTATTAGTTCACATTACCCTATTTTAATTATTATTTCACGTAATCATGATAATTTTGGTCAATTCTAACTCAAGGAGTTGTGTTACTATTTCTAATGAGTGTAATACTGAAAACATATTTGTATCATAATTATTTTAATCAACATACAACCTGAGGGAGCAGTAGTGGCCCAGTGGGGGAGCAGTGGTGGACGAGTGGTAATGGACCCGATTTACGAGTTGTAGGTCGTGAGTTTGAACCCAGACAGGCACTTTACTTTATGTAAATTATTTCATCACCACTGCTCTCAAAACGGTGAAGGAAAACACCGTGAGGAACAACTAGAACAACAAATTCGAATGTGACATACATTCTTATTGTTCAGCACGGTCACTGTCCGGTCCCCTTTCCGTAAATTTCATTTCGTAGGAGAGATATTCGGGAAAGGGCAACAAGGGCAAGTCTTGATTCCAAGTAAGGTGCAAATGATGAACATCACGATACTAATATTTGAGAAGTGGTACACCTGCATAGAAGCCGAATTTGAACCTCCCGGTGCACTTTGTGATATAAAAACGTCCTCTTTTTCTATATTTGACCGGCACATTTTAACCAAAATAAAAATCCACTTATAACTTGTACCATAGTCCATTAACGTCTCTCAATAAATTAAGTCACGCGACCTAACTCGGCACCCGTCTCAGTCCGGGAAGATGAGTAAACCAAGTGACTCCATTGGTATCTCGTGTATTTCTACTGGTCAATCATAGAGTAATATATATCCTTAATAAACATATTGATTCCTAATATTAGAATACAAGAGCACACATACATAAGTCTTACACACTACAGTCCGCTATTACCATGCTTAAACGCAACCACTATACCTACAGTGCGGCCTAGGAGAGAATGTGTTCTTGACACCTGTCAGTTTCATACAAATGAACGTGTTTTACGAATTTGATCTTTATTAGCCACCAGAATTGTCGCACTGACAGATGTCAGGAACGCATTCTCTGACCTCCGGACTGAAGTACTATTTATTCTGTGTAGGTACATATAATTTAACTTTTCAGTTGCTGGGCAGGCTATCAATTTATCATGCAGCAAAATGGTCTTCAAATACTATAAAGGCGAAATCACGAAACTATCGAAAATCCAAAACCCAACTGAAGCCCAAAAAGAAGAACTAAAACATTTTATGGAACTAATAAAAAGGTGCTTACAATAGCTGGTGCTGTCCTACTGCTGGTGCATCTCGTCTGTGACAGGGAAATGCCAACATCCGCCGAAGTGCCAACAACATACACTACCACTCTACCAGTCAAGAAATCGTATCCTCACCCGCTACACCCACAACCTACCATTAGGCTTCCCGACCAGCCGATCAAATCTGTAAAAATCTCACCGTGAAAAGTTAGGTGAAGTGATTTGAGAGTGAGCTGTCAATAGTGTCAATCCCTAGCATTAGTTGGAATGACAGCTCACTCCACGCTCACTTCACCTAAGTTTTCTCGTTGAGATGGTTACAGAATCGCACTGCAGGTCACATTTTGTGACCGGCTGGGACACGTTGAGCCGAAAATCCAAAACCCGTCACTTTGTCAATACTTTCGTCAAAATCCGTCACTTTGTCTGTGGCACAACGTTCTTCCCTAGCAAGTGCGACTGTCGATGAGTAATGTGCATTACATATAAATTTCCGTACGTTCCATTTTTCACCGATAATCGGATCGGTCGGGATGCACCGATTTTAATTCTGACCGACTTACACTATAATTGCTATCAGTACGTTCTATTTTTCTCCTACAAAAATCGGTCTGATTATCGGATGTAGGCGGGCATATTATACCAACACACACTCACTGACAGTATTTTGAATTATTTTATTTGGCTTAATTATTAAAACTTGATTAATCTATCTTATTCTGATTAATTTCATAAATGTATTTTCTATATTAAAATTAAAGATAAGAGACCCAAGGTACCTACAGGCACTCACCTAGTTTGGGTACCACTGTCATATTAAAAAGTATTATTTGTAACAAAAGTCTTTTTTTTGAAATAAAATGTGAAAAATAAATAAAATTATTGTTTTGTTTATTTAACGCGTACCTAATGTGATAGGGTCACGTTATGCTCTATCGCACCAGCCCACATCAACTTCTCGCATTGTCCTTTACAACACCGCGTACCTCATAAAATTAAAAAGGGTAATGTTAAAGTTATGGAATTATTTTTAAAGTGCCAATATGCTTTTGTTTAGTTCAGGAATTAAATAATCGCACAAGTCTGTTACTAATCAGTAGGTACAAACTTTTCGAAGCTGTTTATGTAAAATTACGGTCCGTCAGCACCTTTTCTTTTTGGCCACTAAACTTTTTGTATTTGATTTTTGTAAATACAGTTCGTTTTTTTGACATCTTAATGTCAAACACTGGTGAAAATGACAGATTTTCTTGACGGCTGTTATAATATCACGGAACCGCTTTCCTCATCATCTGCATAGCCTTTTCCCAACTATGTTGGGGTCGGCTTCCTGTCTAACCGGATACAGCGGAGTACCAGTATTTTGTACATGGAGCGACTGCCTATCTGACCTCCACAACCCAGTTACTGGGTAATTATTTAAATCAGAAATTTTTAGTAAGTACCCTTAACAAAATGATAGCCCATAAAAATGTTTCTTACCCAAACTGTTATAGAAATTGAACAGGTCGTACACTTACCGTACATTTTTCTTGGCCCTTATCAAAGTCTAAAAGTGGAATACTACTTAGTGAATTAGGTATATAGCGCCCGCTAGAAAAAAAATATTTCCTGGCGGTGACACGTTGATTGGGTATTGTTTTCTGTGAAGTCTTTATAGTATTTTTTTTTTAAATTTAGCGTACAATTTCTTACATATTTTAGACATTAGATTGAAGTTCGTATAAAGTCATTTCACCGCTAGAAAGTATGACACCAAAATAAACCTTATAGTCATTAGTCAGTTGACAATCTCACACAAACTTCAGCAATTACGTGGTTAGATATCTAAGTTAATAAAAAGCAAGACAAATGAGAAAAATGTCACGGATTCCGTTATCGTTGCTTGGTAAACAAAAACAGATTTTATTAAAGAAGATATCGGTCTCGTTACGGCGAATGATTGATTACTGTTTGGTGAACAAACGATTTGGCACAATCTTACTTACGTCAGGGCAGCGTTCGAGAGTATCGCTGTAGCGCTGTAAAAATAACAAAAATGTAAGAAATAAAAAGAAGAAGTTTTAACTCGATATACATGATTTTAAATACAAAATAACATTAAAATAATATACAACATGTTATTTACAATTATACAATGTGTAACGGAAAGGGTATAAGACATACCAAGGGCACGGCTTCTTTGGATGTTATCAAACGATATTGGAAGGGTTTTTTAATCCTATCTCTACATGTTCGGAAGTTATGAGAATTTTTAATACATTTTTTTTCTTTATTAATAAGAACTAAAGTTCTTGGTAATGGATTACAAACTAGCCTAACAGACTAATAAGCAATTTAACTCTAAATTAATATTTTACGAGATAGATTATGTTATAACTAAGAATAGTGTCAATATGCACTTTTACACAGTTTCGTAGCACTTTCTTAGGGTCTGATAATAGATAAAACACTTTGTTCATGTGTTACATGTATAGCACCATTAGCACCGCACTACATTGATACCAGAAACCAAACTAGGCGCGCAAAATTATGGAAGAGATTTATCGTGATATTGGCAGGTAACCTGGAAAGTTATTGACCTACGTAGTGCGGCGACACGTTTCTTATGATTTGAATTTAAGGAATATATGAAACCGATGGTATTAATTCCTAGTGTTTTTTTTTTTGAGTGGAAACTATGTATTCTATACCAGCTGTTATCTTTAGTGCTTAAGGATAGCAGTAGGGTTTCTGTTACACATTGTATACAGGGTACATTTTTAACCAGTGCGCAAAAATATGTAACCATGGATTCAGCATAGATTCTAGACCCCCTAGCGTAGAAATATTACGTAGGTTATAAAAAAAAACAGCTGTTTCACAGAAAAGTGCTATACCTACGCCTACGCGTATAAAATGTATAGAACAACTAATATTGTTTTTGATGACCGACAAAAATTTCTACGCTGAAGGGTCTAGAATCATATGCTGATTCCATGGTTACAGTTTGCGCACTGGTTTAAAATGTATCCTGTATAAAAAAGGAAGAGCTTCGCATTGCTGTCAACGAGAAAAGTGCCCAAAAGGCTGATAGCATTGCCACGTTGAATCCTGATGCATTTGCCTAAAAATAGACCGGTCACGTGAAGAGTCGACGACAAAGAAATAAAGAAGTTAATAAATACGTCATAGGGTTGTGGACTGTTATTTTAGTGGGCGTACCTATTTGAACGCCGAACATTAAAAAACCTACGGGTAAAATGTCAATGTTCAAAACATCGAAAATTTAAATCCTTTAGTGGTCGTAATTATGATTGATTTGGGCTTTCCTGATACATGCATAATTTCGAAAACCTAATCGGTTGGTAAAAGAGGTCTTATGTACACCTTAAAGAGACCTCTGAAAGTTATACCTACATAGACCTGGCTGAAGGTGTAAAGACTTCAGAGGGGCAATTCTCGTAATTTTAAGAACGTTCACAGTCTGATCTCAGTCTCAATCTGTCAAAAATATGTCTAACTTCCCTACATTTTTGACATTTGTTTGTCGCCGAGATGAGACTGCGACTAGATTCTGAATGATTCAAATTACGAAAAGTGGCCTTCTGCAGTGCGATTCTGTAACCATCTCACCGTGAAAACTTAGGTGAAGTGAGCGTGGAGTGAGCTGTCAGTCCAACTAATGCTAGGGATTGACACTATTGACAGCTCACTATAAGCTCACTTCACCTACCGTGAAATATGCCAACATTGCCACCCAAGGAAACTTTGCCCGAAAAACAATGTATAAGCATATCCTTGATGTGCAAAAATATCTTACTATTATGGCAATATTGATTGACTTTGGTGGAAAATAGGTTATGTGTATGGCAATACTGACTATCGTGTTTGTTGCTAACTTAGCTTAGTAACTTGTTGGAACTCGTCGAATGAGGTGCTTGTTTTTGCGGGCAAATTTTAGTGCAAATTTCAACGTACATTCTGCGAGATGGCGAAAACACAGGTTAGTTTACTTTACGACATGTCATAGAAAATCATTTGTAGAGTATATTACTGTTAGTGTCGTTGCTCAGGGTCTTTTAAAACGGCAGTTATGATGATGGGCAAGGTTATCTAGTAATGTTCCGACTTACGATTGACAACATTGCCCACCATCAAAAAAGGCTTAGGGTTGGCACTTAACGAAACCTTGTTTTTTTTCCTTTTCTAATTTAGGGCTGCTGAGCTTATTTAATTTTAAACATAATTGGTATTTAATTAATATATCATTTAAGTAAAAATAAGTAGTTTATACATATTTAAGTATTTATTTTATTATTACTTCTAATTTCTTTTTTGAGAGTTGCATGGTTTGTTTCAGAAAAATAAACATTAAATCTTGAATTCGACAGAGGAAGTCAAGACGAATAATTGGATCCAGGGCATATAAAAACTACACTGAAGAAATGTTAAAACTTGCATATGAATCAGTAGCTAGTAGAAGTTTTTTTTAGCTTTATCCGAATAAAACTAAAAAAATATGTGAATTTTCATTACTAAAAGAAATGCCTGTTTAAGTTTTTATTTAATTTCCCTACCATATACGAGTTACTTGACTTTATCTCTATTAGTAGTAAGTACCTAAGTATCTACTTTATCCAAAAAAGTGTTCCTTAATTGTAATTTCAAATTTTATTAAAAACTAATAAGCGTGAAACATTTTTCTTTTTATTTACCTACACATATATTCCTTGTAGAAAACAAAAAAAAAACAGAGTAAAGTTTTTACTATGTACCAACCCTAGCACTTTTAAAAGGCGAAATGTAGATTGTATGAAAAATAGAAAAAATGTCAGGGTAACATTGCCCAGTCATTCTAGTAAGAAACTATTCATTGTTTCGTCTACATTCCTTAAGTAAACGCCATCTTTACTAAAATTCTTGTACTGGTTTTGATGTCATCTGCATAACGGCCATATTTGCGTCAAAAATCAATGTGGGCAAAGTTGGCTAAAAGTCCAGATAACTTTCCCCGCCAACAAAATCGAACAAATATTGAATTAAATGTTGAATAATAGTAAATTTAGCCATACTAACTCATGCACATGATCTCACAGTTGTAGCTGATGAAGGAAAATACCTATATACCATAGAAAAATCGTATTAAAATTGTAATTATTCGAAAAAAGTGGGCAAAGTTGGCATGTTTCACGGTAACTTTTCACGGTGAGATTTTTACAGAATCGAACGGCTGATATCTCTTAGGGACTGTAGAAATTGATACCTATAATGGAATTAAAGTAAATTACCTACTTTTTCATTGAAAAGGTCAGTTTCCTATTCCAATTTCACGGAACTGAAATTAACTTTATACAAGTTTTAGGGTATCTCGTTTCTTAGCTAAGAAGTTATCTAGATACAAATAAATAAAATTGAAGTGTCTGTTTGTAATGTCAAAATAACAGCTTTTTAACCGACTTCTAAAAAAAGGAGGAGGTTCTCAATTCGGAAGTTTGTAAAATTTTTTTTAATATTTTTTCGCGCATAACTCCGTCGCTTGCCAACCGATTTGAAAAATTATTTTTTTGTTGGAAAGGGTATATTCCCAAATGGTCCCATGAATGGTCCGGTCCCATTTTATTGAAAAATCAACAAAAATAAAAAAAATATCGCAACAAAAAAATGAAACATAAAACCTTTTTTACAAAAAAAAAAAAATCAACCGACTTCCATTGAAACACTACAAAGTGAAAAATAACTTTAATTTCGGAAGTCGGTGGCGAAAAACGAAATACAAAAAAAAAAAACCAAAGACACCGACTTCCGAAATTAAAGTTATTTTTCACTTTGTACTGTTTCAATGGAAGTCGGTTGATTTTTTTTGTAAAAAAGTTTTTATTTATACGAATAAAGCTGAAATGTTGTAATACCAAAATAACAGCTTTTTACTAAATGCACAAATTAAAGTATATACGGTAGGTACTTTTAACAAAAAAAACTATTTTATATTTGTTTGTCTGTCTGTCTGTTTTTTCCGGCTAATCTCCGAAACGGCTGGACTGGTTTTGACGGTACTTTCACTGACAGATAGCGGATGTTAGAAGGATTAAGTACATTTATTTTAGAAAAAAATGTGGGTTCCGTGCAAAAAAAAAAACACATTAAGGGCTGATTTCTCCATCGCCAGATAACTTTATTCGAGGAATAAATTTTGAAATGTTGACAGTTATTTCATACAAAAACTGTCAAACGTCAATTTTATACCTCGAATAAAAGTTATCTGGCGATGAAGAAATCAGCATAAACCTTTTCACGCCTAAACCACTGAACGAATTTCGATAAAATTTAGGAAGGAGATAGATCGCAATCGCATCCTAGGGAACGATAGACTACTTTTTGTCCCGAGAGCACGTTCCCACGGGATAATCTCCGATACCCACGAGGGCAAAGCCGCGGGCAGAATATATAACAAATAACTGAGAAGTGTAATCCATTACGATTTCACACCTGCCAAACTAATAACAAAAAGAAAACTTCTTTAGTTACAAAACGAAACAACAACTCAACAGGTGGTGAAACTTTCAGAACATTAAATCAGTTATAACAAATTATTATTTTCTCAAAGGAAAGAACTAAATAACCAGATAGTGCTGCTACTCCAGGCAAACCGAGTAATATAACAACTAGTTCCCTTTCAACAGTACAATTCTCTTGATAAATTATTGTGCCGAGTTCCCACAAACAAAGTGCTTTCGACGAGAACGAGCTGCTTCACCATTTACAACGAACTTTAATTGCGTAATCTGATCCTGTGAGGAGTTTGAAGAAACACTCGCTTCACTTATTACGAACTCGGTTCGTATTGCAATCTGCTTTATTATTGAAGACTTATTTCGCACCAATTGATTTCGTTTAGCTGTGTAAAGCGTCGGTCTGAGGACGTAATCCGACTTGTAGGAAAAGGGTTCACGTTCAACGGATGTTGTAAAAAGTATATGGAACAGTCCGCACTGAATTTAGAAACAATTTATGAAACTGGAGCCGTGTGTGCTAAAGTGGAAGCCGCACTAACGTTTAATATTTCGCGAGCATAGGTTTTAAGCGTCGCGCTCGTTCGCGTGAAATTATGTTCAGTATAACGTAGAAAGCATTTTGTTGAACGTACCCTTGAGATCCTGAGTGGTTGGTTTTGATCGGTGCCGCCGTGCATGCGGAAGCCCCACGGCGCGCCGCCTGCCAACTCCACCTCCCGAGCAGTCATCGCCTTCTTTTCACTCCATTGCTTCACAAATTCACAATACACAACTTCACTTCCAACCTAACTGTCAATGGATTGCCAACTTCTCTTCATGTCGTACAAAATATTAAAGCGTAAAGTGGAAGCCCGTAGTCATTTTTATATCACAATTTCGTTATATTCAGTCAATTTTCCGCTGGAAGCTTGAGCGTCGGGGTTTGAGCCTGTAACAAATAAAATTAAATAAGTAACAAGATGAGGTGGAGGTGAGACGGTTTGACTTAATAATACGGTAGTACATGTTGACTGACATGACTAATTACGGGAAGCAGTTTAGTAGTTTGAAAGTGAGTAATTACGTTGTTCGGTTCGGCGGCCGCAGTTGCGGGCTTCCGATATTGAAATAGGGGAATAAGATACATCTATTGAACGGATCGTTACTTAATCACTCCTAACAAGTTTGGAGGTATACATTTAGTTTTATTAACAGTCCTCGGGATTTTTTAAATGCTCCATAAAGAAGTTCATAAAATAATCTATACTTAGTCGACAGATGCTGTTAAATGGAACTCGATTTGAACGAAAATCGATTAACCTATTTAGAGATGGATCTTTGTAGTGTCGAGTAGAATTATCGGTTTAATTAAATCAATTTAATTAAACATCCGATTTCCTATATTTTGGAGTAGCAATCATATTAATTAATGTTTTGGTAGATTGTAACATGCTTCACATGATTCTAGCTGTTGAAAAATTTGTTGGTGATAAATGAATCCATAATAGTTACAAGCATTTCTTTTTGTAGGTATTAATGTGTAAATATAATTTTTTTATCAACAATATCCATTTGCTTGAAAAAATCTATAGTGCAACTACGATAAGTATGTCTGTCTATTCTGTAAAAATCTCACCGTTAAAATATCGATGAAGTGAGTTTAAAGTGAGATGTCAATAGCGTCAACCCCACGATGCTAGGGCATCAGGGTGTAATAATCAAGCTCACTTCACCTATGTTTTCATGGTGTGATTTTTACAGAATACATCGACAGATCTCATCTAACTTCTAGTTATGAGCTCATCTGTACTAATGAGACACAATTACTTTCTTAATAAGCTTGCAACAAACGAAATATAATGATTACCAAACACTGTACCCAAAATTCTCCGTACAGCATTAAAACATAACTAGGTAAAGAGCAGTGTTGTAAACTAAAAGTAATTTTATTTAAAGCGAGGTCAGTGTGTAACAGCTGAATTATTTTCAGACCATGATGCACTCCATGGAGTATGAAGGTCGAATGTTCGTGCTCTATGAATCATTTTTCAATTTACTCTTAGCAAATGTGTAATAACTGGTTACTGGTTTATTGGGAGCAAAAGTGGCATCTTGAGGTACTACATTTTATGTCAGGGAGAAGTAATTGGATTTTTCTGAGAAGAAGGTTGATGGCAGATGGGGTTTTAGGTGTGTTCTGATGAAAATGGGAATTATTTTTGCGATGTTTAAAGTGATTTTAGTCTAACAATAAACTGCAGAAACTTTAGCTAAAATGGAGTAAGTAATCGTCTTCAAAACTCGTTTTACTCTCTACATGGAGCACTTTTTTCCACATAAAGAAAAAGGAAAGCATGAGGGCTGGCACCCCTGGTATTGGGAAGAACTACATTCACCACAAGCGAACGTTCACAGTCTGATCTCAGTCTCAATCTGACAAATATATCTCTAAAATCTCTACATTTTTGACATTGATTGTCACTGAGATGAGATTGCGACCAGATTTTGAACGTTTTTAACTACGGGAATTGGCAAAAATATCGAACATCTGAAGGCCAATACACACACATTTTCAAACCTTTGAAAGTATTGGATTGTCCAATTCCAGCAAGCCAAAAGCACTGTATTCAGCCAAAGGTTTAACATTTTGGGGAGCTTTAATAATCCTCTGCCATCTTTTAAAAATCTCATTACAGTTAGCAGTTATCCCGCACCCTAATTGCGTAATACAACCACATCTATCTATCGTCTATCAACCACAATCTGAATCATTTTGAAGGATACCTATTGCTAATCCAATGCTTCATATATTCGAAAAAATTGTCTGCTCAACAAAGTAAATAACGCAATGAATGTTGTTGAACTGTCAAAATGAAAGCCATTCCTCTGTTAGTCTGTTAAGCATTTTTCCCGCTGATGTCCATTTAATTTACAACAAACAATTTATCAATAAATTCGTCAGTTACAGCTCCAATTCCCGCAGCATACGCAACACTAACGCAGATAACCGCACATATGACTGTAACCGCACTGTTTCCAGCGGTTTCTAACTGAAACGTTGCGGTTTATCCGTCTGTCCGTCCTGCAAGCGAGCAGCGAACAGTTTGACAAATGCGTAAACATGTTCCCTGTTATGTGACACTACTCTTCGGAATTAAATTGTGATTGATACTGAGCTCGTGAGCTGTCGTGGTTCGGGTAGTGGTGGGTTTGCGGGTGTAATAGATTATAATAGCTAAGTATCAAATGTCAGAGTGTGAGTATGAATGTATTCGATGGACGTCAAAATTTTGAGTTTTCTTCACTGTTTTAGAGAAAAACAACAAGAAGATTTTATTTTCTCCTTGAATACTGTAAATCTGATCAACGTTACTGCAAACCTTATTTATTAAGCTTGAACAAAATACACACAAGATCTTTGACAGTTCGTGATAGCATCATTTTTTTGCACAAATTTCTAGTCCTTATAGTGCTGCCGACTAGAGAATGTGTTCTTGACACCTGCAAGTTGCATACAAACAAATACTTGTTTTGCGAATTTGATCTTTATTAGATACTAGCGTTTGCCCGCGACTTCGTCCGCGTGAAGCAACTTTCTTACATTTTTTTCCGTCAGAACCACCCTCGTACTTCAAAGAATATTCTAAAAAAAGAATCAGCGAAATCGGTTCAGCTGTTCTCGAGATTTGCGCTTAGCAACACATTCAGCGATTCATTTTTAACCCCCGACGCAAAAACGACGGGGTGTTATTATAATATAGACTAGAACTTTACTGTCGTACTGACAGATGCCAGAAACGCATTTTCTCGACGGCCGGACTGAGCAACTTCAGATGTTTGTATTGTGTTCTTCGTTACAAAACGTACGTTACGATGAGTAGGTACCTAGTAGATTGATTGCATGATATGAATTAACCAATCAACTTTTAATCGCTCAATTGGATGAAGGCGTATTGGATACAACAAGGAAGGACCTATATAATAGATCATATTTATTGAAGCGTACCTATCTACCTACCTATGATGTGGGAGCTATCATCTACATTCCTAGCGGTGATGTAAGGAGTTACTAAAGGTTATCGTATAATGGGTAAGGGCATCCATCTGTGCAATAATAAGTTACATGGTTACTATGATAATTCTAATGTATGTACTAGGAACGATAGTGTTTTGTTTACGTTTAATTAGACCGGTAGTCGCTTTCTGTAAAATATGATGAATATGATTTCTTATAGTACAGACGCCAGCACATCAAGTTACCCGAAACTGTAAAATTTTCCCAATCAACCTTGAACCTTAATGCTTTAGCGATAAAGTTGAAAACCTATTAAAGAAATTTGACAGATTGTAGTAGTTTGATTTGGTAGGCGTCTGTACCTAAAGGAAACCAAACTTATCATCTTTTGACGTTTATTCTAAGCAAAGGTATTAACATCACACCGTAACACGTTTTCACATATTAACACTTTTTCTTCCAAACAAAAACATAGTACCAATATTTGACGCCTCGTTTTAAACTCGCTTGAATGTTCGAATCCAACCAGAGTTGTTTTATTGCCAGCCTGCACTACATGAGGTCGACTTTAGCAGACAACCTTACAGTACCTACCTACAACACAAACCACTTCAAAGCTAAAATTGTATAGGTACAGATAGGGAGAAGAGCTCAAAGATACCTATTAGTATTAGAAAACTTAAAAAAAAACTGGATGAAATAGGTCAATTCGTTCTCAAGTTACGGCGTGACCAAGGGAAATAGGGATCAATTTTTATATATTTAGATAGATGTATACAAAACCTTGGAAAACAGTTTAAAAGAGTAACGTTGCAGTTTCTTGCCCATTCTTCTTCATACGAAAACTACCTTTTGGATGGGGCGACTAGAATCAATTATATTCTACTGTCATTTTTGACGTTCAAAGGTGCCTTTTACGAGTATGTGCCTGGGTATTTGAAATAAATTATTTGACTTTGATGTAATAAAGTAGTTTTACATAGAGCCAGCACTAAAGTCATGATTCGATTACTACTAGCACTACTTTGGTACTAGCTTTAGCACGCGACTTTGTCCGCGTGAAATTTGCTCCCTCAACCCATCCCATCGCATCGCATCGCCCGCCCGCACTATTTCTTCGTTTTCGCTTTTTGCTCGGTTCCTAAGGCTCCTAGCGTGATGTTAAGTAGCCTTCCTCAAGAATTGGTCTTCGGGAATTCAATATTAAATTCTGTAAGCTCAACAAAAATACAAGAAGAAAACCAATGAATATTTTTTTAAGGTACCAAAATGTAACCTCACCTTTTTTTTTAAAAAAAAAAACGTTGCCCCACACTAGGAATTTCTCGTGTGCCTTTGTGACTGTGCTACGCAGTTAGACTTTCGGTCTTTTCCAATGCACGTCGGAGCTGTGATTGACTGAAGAGGAAATAGAACTGCCAAATGCAAGCACGTCACAGTATGGAGATCTCGACTTCCAAACTAATCAAATGCCTTTAGACCAAAAATGGTGCTGAAAACTAGCAAAAGGGGTGTTGGGAACTAGATGTTCATCGCAATTTCACTTACATACAATGTAGGGAAACTAGTAGGTACATGTAACCGGACAAAAAGTATACGATAGTCAAACTCAAATCATTTATTTCAATTAAACCATTTACAGGTACTTTTGAATTGTCAAAATTAAATAGTCGGTCAGTCAGTCAGAAAGTTGAAGTTAGTCGCCCATTCCAAAAACGTAGATGTCTATGGAGAAGAACGGGCAAGAAACTCCATTGACACCAACACAATGACCCCAGAAGTCATTTGCCGATAACTCTATCCAGGTCAAAATCTACATGTGTGCTTTAGTTTATCTTTATCAGATCATTATTTAAAGTTAACAAGGAAGTACATAGGTATCAAGTAGTTTGGGTCTAGCTAAAAGATTTTTTTTTTAATAAAACTTCATTCATGAAGAAGTATATATGTGTGGTGGTGTGTGTGTGTGTGTGAATCTACAGCCCTACATACAGATACATAGCGACATAAGGAACAGAGGACAGCTATCGAGAACAAGGCTCAATATCTGTCGGAAGTGTGAGTGACGCATGAATGGCTCGCCAGCCGCACGTCTGAGCCAAGAGTATCATACATCTAGCATTTCGGAAATTATGGGGAAGTATGTATATACGGTTGGCTATGGAATTCTTCGTAAAGGTTCTATCCTTCTCTTATCTTCGTGATCAAATAGATGGCCAGCAGCATTATTCTTTACATACATTACACCATGACTACATATACAGGATGGCAGGGACATCGACGCGCAAATTGTAACCATGGATTCAGCACATGAGTTTAGACCCCATAGTGTCGAAATTTTTGGTCGGTTATTAAAATCGGTCGGGAATTTGGTTTTTAAGCCTTTTTTGGAAGACGGCTGTTTTTTTTTTTGCAAAAGAGTTTTTATTTTTCACTTAAAATTTTTTACCAGTAATTTTGGTTTAAAAACCAAACTACTGGACCGTTTTTGATGAAATTTCTATGGGACTTTTCATGTTATTGAACTAAAACCTATTGAATAAGTGACTCTATGAAAACGCCCACTTTAGTCGGATTATCCCACGGATAAACTTTTTACATAAATATTTGTATCTGAGCTAGAAGGTTCAAATGACGTCAGGACTGTTTCCGACGTAAAAATGGACCCGTCAACTCCGAACCTGTCACCATGAACGACCATTTTTCATTAAATAGCTCTATTGAATTTTAAATTCATACACGATTAAAAATGAAGCCCTAGTGGTTCACATTTTCATCGATTCATATAGAATGAATTGGAAATTATTACAGACTAGCTTCGCCCCGCGGTTTCACCCGCAAAAGTCACGATCCCATGGGAATATTGGGATAAAAAGTGTCCTATTACCTAAATCAGGTCATTGTCTACCCATGTGCCAAATAGAAGATTTTTATAAGTAGCCAACTGTCCCGACATTTTGAAAATGGCGGCCACGCATGAGACCTATATATTTAAATCGATAGCTGACATCAATGCAAACAGAAAACATTATTAAACCAAACCCCTTAAAGTGTCACGAAGTCGGAGACAGAAGCTAGTTTTAGATATTTAATCATAATTTTGTAAAAATGAACTTTTTAGCATCTCTCATGTACTGACTCAATCTCATGCATGACAGAGAAGCTGTCATATCCATTGCTCTTGGATGTCAATCTATCTAATTACCAAACGAGGTCCTGGGTTGGTGGGAATCCCGGGTCCAGCAAAGTGTTTTAGCGGTATCTACTACGCCACATGCGGACAACGCGTCATACTGACGTCACGCAAATCCTGCATCTCGCAAGCAGAGTTTACCGCGCAATTAGCATACATACAAACTTCCCGACATCAGTCGTCGGGGCAATTGCCCGCCAGACACAACACCCGTCTGGTCGGAGGATCTTCCCTTTTCTATAGAGGATGAATGGACTTTACACCCTGTTCCTCGTACCTCTAAAGTACGAGGAAATTAAGATACTCCATAGACAGTTTAGACGTGATTAAAAACATGGCTACTACAAATACTTCAATTTACGTCAGGCGCTGACTAATTTGACAGCACTAAACTAATATTTATCTTCTGTCCTTTTCTTAATGAAATAGAAAGAAAAAGATGCACTGAACTAAATTTAGTTTAGTTTGTGAACAAGGGAATCGGCGCCAATATGTGCGTATTTTCTAAAAAAAAAAACCTAGAAATATAAAAAAAAATAGAATCGCTTCCTATTACAATAACTGGCGAAATGTGGGTGTAGTATAGGCACAGCTCTGCCTAATCATTCGAGGAATACAAGCGACATGTTTTGTTATGCTAAAGCAAATTACAACCGACCTTTTAGCTCTAAAATCACCATTACGTCTTCCCCATTCGAAATTAGATCTTGAATCGATAATCGACACATAGGACATTATTGACTCAAATAGATCACCGTCAGTATAACGACTGGTCTTATAATAGACAAGCGGTCTGACTCATCCTGCATTTTGCTAATCGAAGGTTAAATATAACGTTAACATTATGTAATGTTTATCAGTTGACTGCGTAGACGGTGATGTAAGGAATTTATTTTAAAAATGTTTGGCTACCTACTTTTGACCATGGTGTTTTTTGATGTTGTGAAATGTAGGGCAGTTAAGTCTATAGCTCTAAGCAAAACTATCGTATACTTAATCCAAGCAAATATTATGCATCCATTACCACATCAGATGGGATTAGAAACCGTTATCCCATATTTGAGAAGGGCTGTAAACTTATGATCAAAGGATAAACAGAAGATATCCCCGAAAGCAGGGAGCAGTGGTGGCCCAAAAATGGTAACAGCCGCGACTTACGAATTTGTAGGTCGGGGGTTCGAACTCAAGCTGGCACTTTACTTTGTGTTAATTATTTCATCACAACTGCTCTCAAAACGGTGTAGGAAAACATCGTGAGGAAACCAGTAATTCGAAGACATGTAATATCTCCAACCCGCACTGGGCCCGCGTGGTGGATTACGGTCCACTCCCTCTCATCAGAAGGAGGCCTGTGACACAGTGGGAACATAATAGGCTGATTATGCTATCGCTGAAACCAACACACTTGCCCAACATCATTGATGATGGCATATTGTAGTTACTAACAGGCAAGAAGAAACTACTAGTCCTTAATTTCTCTTAGATGCCTATCATGATAGGCTACCCGAAACTGTCAAATTTTCCCAATCAACCTTGAACTTAATGCTTTAGCGGTGAAGTTGAAAATCTATTAAAGAAAGACAGATTGTTGCAGCTTGGTGTGCTGGCATCTGTACACGCTAACGAACATAGTAGTTTCAAGTATGAAATATGGATATGAATAAGTGGTAATCGCAGTTTCACGACAAAATTGCATTCGAATTATGGTAATTCGAATGCAATTTTGTCGGAATGAATTTGAATTCATTTTGAATTGATTGATTTTGAATTCATTGAATGTAAGGTAATGCTCTCGACTGTACTTGGAATAAAGAAAAAAAATAAGCCTGCTCTAATGCAAAAAAACTTAACTGCATCATCAACATGTTAGCAGGCTATATCTATGCAAAACTTTATGAAGATCGTTTTAACAGGCGACCCGTGAAAGTGGAATGAACAAACTCATTTTCGTATTTTTAATAGTGGTAAGGATTAATTAAGATTATGGCCGACAAAAATGTAAATTACGGTCTGAGCTAACTCAAGCCACGTTTAATAACTAGGATAAACTTTTTGATGAACATTTCACCGATTACCTAGTTAGGAATTTCAATTCACGGAATTCCTATCTCAAAAATATATTTGTTTATACCGCAAAAAAAATATTTGTTTTTTAATCTGAGCGGGCTTACTTTTCAAGCAACAATCAAATAATTGTTTACATTATGAGGTAGGTACCTAATAATGTAATCATGACGTAACTATAAATTGCTTGATGATCCAACATCAATCACAAAAGAAAAAAATAATAACATTGAATACCAACAACATTCGTAGAAAGTAAAATAATAGCACCGCGTAACAAAGGTTTAATAGGGCGCATGTCGTGGTTTCTGTAATTAATTAAATTGACCCTTACCCTTGGACCACAGAAAGCACCCAACACCCAGCAGGCAATCCAATTTGAACTTTAAATCTGTACTATAAAATTTCTTTTAGGTGGTTCCGTGTCAGAATTAGGAGTGTCCAAGAATTTCGTATTTTATTAGTTCGAATGGCTCACCTAGTGATTCCTAAAGGGTCTGCTATTAAGGGAGTGGGTTTATCCCTCTTTCCGGCTCTAGGAACGTGTTTATATTTAGTGTTATTAGAGAAACATTTCGTATTTCAGCGTTAATTTAACGATTCTAACAAATCCAAGGTCCCACAAAGTTGGAAAGCCATTTAATAAATTATTAGGTGAGTCATTTGGGTTTATACAAAATTATGCTGAAGTTTGAGCTCGTGGGAGGCCTGGGAAGCGTTGACTGGATGTTGTGAAAGCGTGAGAGTCAACACTGTGGCCAATGAAAACACACGATCTTTGTGGAGAAGGCTAATGAAACGTGAAAGATATCGGTAATGATTTCTCTATCTTTGAACTACATTCGACACCACCTTCAGGCAGTACCTATTTAGAACAATACAACCTCGATTACTGTCGAAAATAAAACTGCAATTCTGTAGCAGCTTCAACTCATCAACACATTTTTTGTACATTCTCAAGAACAAGTGATTCAAGATTGGAAATTATATTTAACGCGGAACAACTGCCATCTGACATCCAGATGCGTTTGCTTATTATAAAGCCGACAACCGCCAGAGTATGTTAGTACTTTGAGGATGTTTGCATTTTTATATGTCTCGTTTTGAACTGAGTAAAGAATTTTACGTTGCAATGAATGAAAGATATCTTGTCATTTTATACATTGCAAGACTCCGTTTACATCTCGTATTGCAATTCGTGCCTGATTTAAACAAAAAACATTTATCTTTTAAACGAAAAAAAATCTTAATGGTTTCAGTTCAGTGTTTTACTATCCTATCCCATTTAATCTTAGCAACTTAATATACACCTCCATCTAACACGGTGAGGACAGAGGAGGCTGCGGCGAGGCAGCCTTGGGACCTTGATTTATTCGAGGCGCCTTATTCGATCCCACTTTATTATTCCCTCGATACAATACCATGTTTATACATGACACACGATATTGTAAAGGTCCTACTTGAAAATATATGTTAACGTGTTCTACACCTGTGGTTTGTTCGCTGTTTCATTATCATTTAGTTCAGGGCCTTCTTTTCTGTCCTTGGTAAATTCAATGGCATCGAAGGTCAAGAAATTTGAAATAGTTTGCCCACTATCTTTAGTTTACAAACTATTTACACTCCTAGCTGGCCGTCTGCATTTGAGAAAGAGTCTATGACAACATAAAAATTGATCCATCCATTTTATGTTCTTTTTGACAAATGTAACAAATGCCATCCAATCCAACATTTCACTCTGACAATTGTTACTTTCCGTCGGAAATCCGTCTAGTTTACGTGGAAGTCAATTAGCTACAAGCCACTCAAGTTAATTAGTTGTTCCGTTTCTACTAAACTTCAATTATGTAACTAAAGCACGAACTGCATCAGCTTTGCACAATATTTACTTAGCGTTCATTCACAACACGTTCACGTGTTCCGTTCCAATATCATCTCAATGAACAATATCTATTTCGTGCTACGTATGTTGAACATCATTTTCAGCTTCACTAATTTCGTTAATAGCTACAGTTGTAAAATGTTCAATAGTATAAATTCTCGATTGATATGTTAGTACAGATGTTTCCGAACTTTTCAGGAGTTGTTTTATAATTTTAATTTATCCTACACCATGCGGCTGGACTATAATGTTGGATCATACGATCTAGGTCAAAGTGATTGCACGAGGTAGCGGCGTTCGTAAATATCTGGAGTTGATACCATAGTTTGGTGCTGGCCACCTAGGAACGTGTAATGTCATTACGTCATAGAGTTATAGTTCCTGAGGAGTTGAAGTATCCTATCAATTTTACGAGAGGTCAACTTGTTCCCAGCTAAACGTTCTTTCATCGGATTTTCACATGAGAATGCTCTTTATATTTTTCATTGTCTAAAAATAAACTTTGCACATTTAAGAGCCGGACACGCAATCAACCTATTTTAATGGGCTTTACTCTGTTCATGAATAAGTGTATTACCAATGAGACATTTCTATTGATAAAGTTGGCTAGTTCTCAATGCCTATCAACAAAACCGCTGATTATTTCAAGATGGATTGAATCATCGTGTGACCGTTGCAATTTAGAGTCAGCAATTTAGTATAATCACGTAATAGGCAGGAAATAATGAGAACTGAGGGTCGTTACGGAGATCAGGTAATTACCAACGGTACAAACAAGATGTCGTTAAGAGAGTGACCGACCTTTGTTCACAATGGAACTGTGGAAGTTGCAACTGATATAAAATAAGTTTGGGAAGAAAGTAAGTCTGAAGAAACAGTTGTTTGGTGGTATTAGGTACTGGCTTCTTAATTCGGTGACATACAACAATATTGACACACTAGCAAAACTTCATAAAATAAGCCAGTGACTTTATTTCATACTAGCGATGACAAAACACAAAAAAGACATTTGATTTTCGCCATTTTGGCGCTGACAGCAACGCGGGCGTCCGTGGAACTATTTTTTGATAGCGAGTTTTACAAGATGCCGCCTACTTTCATGATAATTTTTTTCTAAATATCTCGTAGTAAACACAAAAAAAGTCTTATTCCACGATTTAGACCTAAATCATCAGAGACGTACCAAAACAAAACGACGGGCTTTTGCGGAAATGTATCAATTTTAGTTCCCGAGATGATCGAGCGGGGAGCTTTGAATCGGCACAAAAAACTACTGTCATTTTGTATAGTATTAGTCCAGCGTACTTGTATAATACAATTAATACAGGTCAGTGATTGTACCAAACTTCGATCAAAGTAGTCGGTAATCTGTACTCTATTAATATTAATCGGAAATGCGGTAATGTCGGCCACTCCATCGTTGAGCAATATGGCTTAACAGTAGCATGGTCGGTACGTAAATTCAATTATAGACATACACATGGCGTCATATGCATTCAAAATCGAGAAAATATAACTGGAAAGAGATATAATTGGTCATTAGTTTACTTACATACCTAACTTTTAGAAAATTTACCACAACTAACTATGGTACTAAATTAAATGACTAACAAACTAACTATACAAAAACAAAAGGACACTTAAGCGTCGAAATACTCGTCCGCATCGCTGTCATCCGGAAACGTACCCAGAAGACCGTGGCGACCCGACCGGCCGAACGTGGCAATGCTGGCTGCATTGCCACGTTCACATTGAATGGCAATGCTAGTTCTTTGGCCAAAGAAGGACCCAGAAAATATAACTTAGCAACCACAAACGTAATGAATACTATAGGGACTCGAACTATTGTAGTTATCAATCACACATCGAGCACAATTTAATCCGAAAAGAAGTAAAGTAATCAACCAAATCCATCTAAAAGGACGATAATTAATATAACATTTTTATTATTATAACAATTTCTTGTTCCAACGATCCACCCCGCCGCATCGCATCTCCCGCCTGCGCTATTACTTTGTGTTCGCTTAGAGTTCTATCTGCCTTTTATTCTTTTTTTTAAATACTCTATAGCCTTTTAAATAGCCTATAGACTTCCTCAAGAATTAGGCTATCATGTGCAAAAGAATTTTTCAAATCCAACTGGCAGTTCCAGAGATGTATGCGTTCAAACAAATATATAGCACGACCGTCCAGAATAATTGACAATAGAACATTGAAAATTCTGCACCACACTCAGCTATCACAAAAAAAGACCAGAAAATAATTTATTTCACAAAATTACTCTTTGGGTACAAATTAAGCTTAAATGTTTGTCCTCCGTGTCAGTTTCATGAATTAATAATCCTGAAGTTATACTGGTTGTTGTTTGTCGAAACATTTTGATTTACTGTAAGATTCTTTGTCAGTATGGCGAGGTAACATTAAAATTTTAATCGCCTTACGGAAACAAATAAATACAAGAAAGTTTGTCGCGTTGTCGGCTGATAAGTTTTGAATATAAGTATTGAAAAGTTCGGCTGCAAATAACCTACTTATATTTTTAAGCTCTGTCGCGGAAAGCGGGGGAGTTCTTTTAGGTTCTTCTTTTGCTTAAAGTACATACCTAACTTCCGATTTTGTTGCAGTTTTTTTTTATTTCAAAGCGTGTACTGGGGCTATTTGTGACTGACTTCTTACCAATAAGTAATTATATTATTCGAACGTATTTATTGTTGCAGCAACACACAATACATTGATTGGTACACGTACGGTATCATAATAAACGCGAAAGTAAGTTTGTAAATTTGTTACGCTTTCACGCTAAAACGGCAGAACAGATTTTGGTGAAATTTGGCACATGGGTAAACCACGACCTGGTGAAGGCTTTTTCATCCTGGATCGCAGAAGTCTCGGGTAACAGCTAGTAAATAATAATTATTTTGAGTTTGATCTGTGTTGTGGCAGCGTGATTCACTTTCGAAACAGTCAAGACTGCATTTTTTTTCCAATATTAAAACGCTATTATGTGGCTAGGCACAGATAAGGCCTATGTTCAACTGAACAGTAAACATTACAGATAAGTGCAAAAATTACGATTTACAAAAACTACATTTTCCAAGCCTTTCGTTTAATTCCGTATCTCGCGAACTCGCGACCCAGTAACAAAGGCCCACAAAATGTTGCGGGAACGGATGCTCGTTCATTCGCTGCCCCTGAATTTATGGCTGTCGGCCCACTAAATGCATATTCTACTCAAATCGCTAACATACTTTATTGCACGGCTTTCCGCTGGAAATATAAAATGCGACACTTTTCATTTGCCCGGATTTACAACGCTGGGAATGGTTGATATATTTTTCGGCACGTATGTGTATGTTGTTACGTTGAATAAGTGGGTATGAGAGTGTATATATATATATTTATCATTAGATGAGTTTTGTTAGGAACAACAAGAAAGTTTTTCTTTCTGGTACACACGGCTACACATTAAGCTATACAGTTCCAATTTTAGCTGACCTCTCATTGTATAGGTTTTTTGTACAATCAGCAGTCAGCTTATACTGGTTATGTATAGCTTGATGTGTAACCGTGTGTACTATATAATATATGGTCTATATGACGTAATGTCTGACGTCTGAACGCAATGGTGGCCCAGTGGTAACCGCCGCGACTTACGAGTTTTCGGTGGTAGGTTTGAACTCAGACAGGCGCTTTACTTTGTGTAAATTATTTCATCACCACTGCTCTCAAAACGGTGACGGTGAAGCATCGTGAGGAAACCGGCATGTCCTAGAACCAAAAATTCGAATACATGTGACATCTACCAACCCGGACTGGGCCCGCGTGGTGGATTACGGCCAACTCCCTCTCACTAAGAGGAGGCATGTGTCCCAGCGTGGGAACATTATAGGCTGATTATATTTGACTTCTGGTGAAACGTCTCTCTTTCCCTTTTTTAGACACATCAGAAGGCCAATTCTCGTAATTTAAAACGGTCAAAATCTAGCCGCAGTCTCATCTCGGCGACAAACAAATGTCAACAACTTGTCAAAATGTAGGGAAATTAGAGAAATTTTTGACAAATTGAGACTGAGATCAGACTGTGAACGTTCTTAAAATTGCGAGAATTGCCCCTCAGTCCACTGCCCTTGCGGGCCAGTCCTTTCGGTAGGATACAAGTTCGTCCCTCCATTCTTGATGAAGGCTATAAATTGTGTTAATGAGTTCAGATGGTAGTTGATTCTGTGGGCTACAGATTTTTATCAGCACGCGTAGCATGAACACATTATCTCTATTCTATGAAAGTGTACAGTCACTAAAGGAGAAAAGCAACCAGGGTCGTCGGATATAGTTGAAGTTTAATAAGAAACCGATGGATGTTTTCAAATGAAATCTAATTTGATAAATGAACTGTTTGTTTTCTATTAATTCAATTAACTGTAGGAATTAAAGTTATTTTTCCGTAAACTCATATTTCTTTACATTTTTGGCGATATTAGATTACAAGTATTTGCAAAGGTACATACCTAAATATTTAATATAATTCCAGTAACCCTTTATCTATTGAACTAAGCCATAATAACATGTGGATCCTTTGGTAAACGTGGACCTTAAACTAATATCAAGTTCGGGGGCGTTGTCCGTCGGAAGTTTAGGCCTTATTTGTATTCTCCTAAGTGTGGGCTCAAGTTTAGTCAAAATTGTTCAATATTATATCGTTACATCTATCAATCAGCAACTGATACTTGTAGAAATACACTCACCGGCACGGAAACTTGGCCACCAATAACTTGCCGATAATTTCTATTTAAATATTTAATTTTCACTATATTATGGGTTTATGCACTAAATTAGGGGTTTTTTATGGTTTTGTAACTCAGTTATTGAAAAAATGATGCACCAGCAGTAATCTTTAAAAAAATAAGCAGTTTCACAAAAATATTGGTTTTAACACTGTCAATTTAAAAAGAACACAAAATGAAAAATAACCAAAAAGACTTCGTTGTGTTTGCATTTTAATATCGGGTGTTTCCTCCCCTAGCCCCGATAACAGCTTGCATTCGTTCTGGCATACTTTGGATGATGTTTCTGATCTCAACTTGTGGTATGCTTTCCCAAGCGGTCAGTGCTGCATTTCGAAGCTGATTGAGAGTTTCAGGCGGGATGGAGGAGGACTTTATTTTTCTTTTAAGCTTGTCCCAGATGTGCTCAATTGGATTTAAGTCTGGACTACGAGCTGGCCACTGCAATTTTTGAATACCAACCTCTGTAAGGTATTCCTCCACGCAATGTGCAACGTGTGGGCGCGCGTTATCGTGCATTAGGAGGAATTCGTCAAATCCAATAAACCCCGAATATGGTAACACGTGTTCCTGAAGAATCTCCTCGATGTATCGTGTTGCCGTTAATCGGTTATCGACGATAACTAACTCCGTACGTGCATCGGAACTTATTCCTCCCCAAACCATTATAGAGCCTCCAAGAAAACTAACAGTTTGTGTGGTGGTAGTGGGTAAAAACCGCTCTCCTCTTCTTCTCCACCCTCGCTCCCGACCATCTGGAGCTCGTAAAGCGATTCGACACTCATCTGTGAACAGTACTCGAGCCCACTGCCCATGGGTCCAGTTGACGTGTTCTCGTGCGAATCGAAGTCGAGCTACTCGGTGACTTCTGAGAAGTTCTGGGCCGCGTGCTGGTCTACGAGCTTGTAAATTCACTTCCTCCATTCGTCTGCTCACTGTACGTTCACTAACATTGACACCTCTTGTGAACTGGAGTCGCTGGCGTATCTCAACAGCGGTGAGGTAGCGGTTTCTCAAAATTTCCAGGACAATAAAGCGGTCATCCCGGGCTGATGTGCATCTGACGCCTCCGCTGCCTGGTCTGCGGGAGTAGCGGCCTATCTCCTGGTATCGTTTCAGCGCATACTGCATCGATGAACGTGGTACATTCAGTATAACAGCAACTTCTCGCTGTGTCAGCCCTTGTTCGATCAATGCTACAGCTTGTGCAACCTGTGATGGTGTTAATGGCATTTTTATTGGAATTAAATCACCTTTAGTTATTGAAGTAACAGTACGATATCACAATAATTGAATAACCTAACAATAAACTTTCACAAAACACAAATTTAAAACAGCAACTTAGTCGCTCAGATGACCGGGTTCAACTAAAACTTAAAAATAACGTCATATTGCACTCAAACATGATAAATTACCCTCTCTTGAACTAAAGGTAAACATTTTTTAGACCAACCTTCATAATAAATAATCATAGGAAACACTTAAAGCTCTTGTTATCGCGAAATACGCGCTTGGCCAAGATTCCGTGCCGGTGAGTGTATATGAGAATAGGCGAAAACGGAGATCAATGGCGCTTATGGGAGAGAGCCATGTTCGGAATAACTGGTACTGGGTAAGCATAATCAGCAAATAACGTTCCCACTACTGGGACACAGGCCTCTTCTCTGTAAGAGGGAATGGACGGTAATCCACCACGCGGGCCCAGTGCGAGTTGGTAGATGTCACATGTCATTGAATTTTTTGCTCTAGGACACACCGGTTTCCGTTTACCGGTTGATATTGGGTGATGATGATCAACTGAAATAGCATTTTGCTCATTTTACAATACCTGAATACCACGCTAGTTCAAGGCGGGTTGGAGATTTCAGACATAGGTATATTAACTAGTCTAGGATTCCTCACGATAATTTCCTTCACTGACGTCAGTGATGTACATAATTATGTATTCCAAGATAATCTTAGAAAGTTCTAGAACATATTATGGAGCATAAGACGTGGGTTATGTGGTTTTGGGCGCACCTGACCGTAGTCATGTTGTTCTTCTTCTCCATTTCGTGTCGATGGTACACTTACACGTAGTTTTAAGGGTTCCGTACCCAAAGGGAAAAACGGGACCCTATTACTAAGACTCCACTGTCTATCTGTCTGTCTATCGGTCACTAGGCTGTATCTCATGAACCGTGATAGCTAGACAGTTGAAATTTTCACGGATGATGTATTTCTGGAGTCGATATAACAACAAATACTAAAAAGAGAATAAAATAAATATTTAAGTGGGGCTCCCATAAAACAAACGTGAATTTTTTGCCGTTTTTTGCTCGATATTAATAACGGCAAAAGGTCAGACGATTGAAATACTCACAGAATATTTAGTTGTATATTCACTTTAAAAATAAATAAATAAAATAAAATAAATATTTAAGGGGGGCTCCCATACAACAGACGTGTTTTTTTGCCGTTTTGTGCTCGATATTAATAACGGCAACAGGTAGACTAATGTTGCATAGATAATGGTTCGGAATCCTCCGTGCGCGAGTCCGACTCCCTCTTGGCCGGTTTTTCTATATATAGTTTCAGCCAAGTAGGTGGCAACGTTGATTACGGCATCAGTCATTCGAGGTGTAGCTGAACGGGCACTTAGGACAACACTCCAGCAAGTGGGGCATGGTCTGATCGGAAGTGCCGCACTCGCACTAGGTGTCGGATGGGTCAGTAATCCCTCACTTCGACAAATTGTATCTTTTTCATATTGTTAAAACATAATTATTCACCATGTTATTGCCTACATGTGCTTAAAAAGACTCACTGCGTATATCGGGTCCCACGTCAATTTACATAGAAATGAGAAGCCAATAAACATTATAATGTTGACATTAATATTTACATATTGTGTGTTTTTGCTGTTTACTGTGTTCTTTGCGAGCCAATAGATACAAATTGTATAAAGGGCTTATTAGATTAAGGGGCGATTTCTCCATCGCCAGATAACTTTATTCGAGGAATAATTTTGAAATGTTGACAGTTATTTCATACAAAAACTGTCAAACGTCAATTTTATTCCTCGAATAAATGTTAAATGGCGATGGAGAAATCAGCCCTAAAGGTTATTTAACCCGATGAATGTCGTAATTACAGACGCAATTAAAAAGCCATCGTGTCTCGCGTGGATCTACGTTGCGACATATGAAGGGTTTTAAATAACTGTTATTTTCTTGTAAAACCCACTCCAAGACACACCAAGTCTCCAATTGTAATATTATTTGTTTTGTATATTAAATGGATTAACTCCAAATAAGTACCTAATATTGTGATCGTTTATATTCCTAATTTCCATTCCATGTTAATTCTCACAACCCATTTATTATAATAAAAAAAAGATATTCACCCTATTCCAAGGCTCGATTGTCCGACTATATTTAAATATTAATGAATATGAATAAACATTTCATTAAAATTATCATTTTGCATGAAATATGTTCTATTCATTATTATTAAAACAAATAATATTAATATTGGTCTTTTTCTAAGGCTCGTTTGTTTGACTATATTTAAACATTGATGGATATGACTAACCATTTCATTTTGCATGAAATATGTTACATAAAAAGTCTTAAATATAAATACTTCCACATATTTGCTGACTTACTTCAGCATATTTATTTATTCATATAACAATTCGCATTTTGTTTGAATTATGTAGTACATTAATTAATTTATTACAGCTAAAAATAATAAATTGTGAATTTCAAACAAAAAATAATCATTAGCATAATTAAATCATAATAGTATAGTCGTAGCATACCAATGCCACACTAAGTTAAAATATGTCATGACACTTTGATATCCGAACTTTTCCTGTCAAAATCAAGAAGCTCCCAAAACATAACGAAACCCTACAAAATATACTAAAACATTAACTAACAACTTACTTAAGACGCCTTCTAAGAATACAGCACAACATCTCATGCAATAATGAATTACAGTAGCATCTCTATGCGCTTTTGTGGTATTAACTGCAGTCAGCTGCTCCATCTCAAAGAGCACTTTGTTGGTCCAAGATAATATTAGTGAACGACTACTTACCTCACTTTGTATATGAAACTGAGCACTTTGAGCATTACAATGCTTTACTGTATTGGGCTTATTATGAGAATAAAATGAGCTATATTTCTTGTGAAGTGTGAAGGGTAAAAGTGAGTTTAGTTGGCAGTGTTATTTGGTTTTACTGCTAGCCGTTAAAACATCTAATTATATGTATAACGAAATCCCTTCAAACCATCACATACTCAAAAATGGTGAATGGCCCAATTTTTTTTTGGCCCTTCTTGGTGAGACTTCATTATAAATTCGATGCATCTCATATATGCACAAAATAGAAATGTTTTAGACGTTAAACTGCACTTATCTATCAAATACGTTTTTATATCGATATTTTTTCACCGCTCTAATACGTGCTGAGTAATGTAAAAAACATACCAGTATGACAAACTGGCAAAAAAATCCTTTTAGTCACACTAGTGTGACTACGCGTCCGCCCCAATTATTATCTACACTAGCCACCAAGATATGAAATAGACCTAACTACTCTTAGTGCATCTGCCTTTCCACAAGTTACACACGCTTTGATTCCAGTTCTTCCTTTTTCAGTCCTCTCCTGGTCCTAGAACCAGCAGGACTCAAGATTCTAAAAACCATTATCACAAAATTGGGTAAATAAGACCGCAAGCACGCGTGAAATTTTAACGTTGTCACGTTGTGTTGCCCAGATACAGGTTTATAGGTTGCCCGGCCATTTGAGCAGGATATTGGTGACGTAACAGGCACATATTTTAAAGCAGTAGAATTTTATTTCCGTTGGAATTTTGCCAACTCCTCATTTGGTAACCGTAGAACTATAAAATTATTGCCGATTTATGGGATACAAAAATTAAATCTATTTATTACCCGTCATTTATACACTCGAGAAAATGTAAAATACTGGTATTCAGCTGCATCTGGTTAGACTGGAAGCCGACCCCAACATAGTTGGGAAAAGGCTAGGCAGATGATGATGATTTATACACTCGAGAGCAATGAATCCGGGTCACTTAAAGAATGTTAAAAATCTCGGAAACTAAAAATGATAGGTTAATGCAATAAATTGTATTTAATAGACAATGTAATACTCCTTAAATGAAAGTAAAAAAAATATGAGTCACCATACATTTTATTAACACAAAATTACATAAAGAAAAAAACTGCTGATCTCTCCTTAAAACAAAAATAGGAAACATGAAATTTTTGAACTTTATTACGATTTTCTTGAATTTTAATACTTCGTATTGCCTCCTCGTGCTTCCATTACTGCGTTTACGCGGTTTGGCATGCTGTACACCAAGTTCCTTATACGATTTTGGGGAATATTCTCCCATTCCTCTGTGAGAGCAATTTTGAGCTCACGAAGCGTGATTGGGGGAGGGTTTCGTTGTTTTACGCATCTGCCTAGCTCGTCCCAAGCATGCTCGATCGGGTTGATATCCGGGCTGCGCGCTGGCCACTCCATACGAGTAATGTTCATCTCTTGAAGGTAGTCATTCACAATCCTACCTGTATGAGGTCGGGCATTGTCATGCATAAATATAGCATCCTCACCTAAATTGACCATAAATGGACCAACGTGATCATTGAGGATTTCTTCCACATATCTTACGCTAGTTAAAGAGCCGTTTTCTATGATCACCAGCTCTGTGCGACTTTCAGAAGAAATTCCGGCCCACACAAGTACAGACCCACCACCGTAGGCTACTTTTTCTTCGATGCATGCTTGCTTGAATCTTTCCCCTGGTCTTCGATACACTCTGTGTCTTCCATCGTGCTTGTAGAGCATACATTTTGATTCGTCGGAGAACATAACTTTTGACCAATCTTCAATACTCCAATTTACGTGGCTCTGGGCATATCTTAGTCTTGAAATACGATGCCCACGCTCCAGTTTAGGGCCGTTTGCAGGTCCAAGGGGTTTTAAGTTAGATTCAGCAAGCCGACGTCTTACTGTCCATGCACTTGGGTTACTTCCTCCGAGGCGTCGAAACTGATTTGTGAGTTCAGTTCCTGTGAGAAAGCGATTTCGAAGCATGGTGTTCACCAAGTATCGGTCTTCTCGTGCTGTGGTACACCTGGTTCTGCCCGTTCCTGGTCTGCGTAGGTTAGAACCAGTTTCTTCGTAACGTCGGAGAACTCTTTGTACTGTTGACAGCGACACACCGACAGTCCTGGCTGTATCGCGCTGACTCCGGCCGGTTTCCAGCATTGTAAGTATTCTGGTGCATTCTTCAGGCGTAAGCGACATAATTTCAGCTTGAATAATGAATATAGAGCACTATCAACATGGTTGTTGTAATCTGTTATTTATGTGGTGTACCCACATAAATAACAGATTACAAACAAAAGCAAAGCAAAACCAAATGCTGTAATTTCGTAGTTCCATCTTCGAAAGTGGCCCTTTTTCAAATTTGATTTTTTTATGATATAACTTTACAATAACTAAGAAGTTTTAATAACTTCATTTAAGGAGTATTACATTGTCTATTAAATACAATTTATTGCATTAACCTAGCATTTTTAGTTTCCGAGATTTTTAGGATTCTTCAAGTGACCCGGATTCATTGCTCTCGAGTGTATTACATTTATATGAAGACTGTTTAAGCTCATTCTCAGTATTCTTAACATCACAAAAACTCATGTAAGTACAGTAAGAATAACACATTTCACTACCCATACAAATAGGACACTAGCAGATAAAGGAAAGGTCAGCTCCGTGAAGGCAATACAATCGTATGAAGATGGCAATCATTGCTATCTCGAATCTGATGGACGCGGTTGCTAGGTCCTCTTTCCTACAAGATAGTCGAGGTTTTAACTGTGGCTCTAAAGCTCCCTTGCCAAGGATAGTAGAAACAAGTGACCTATGCCAATGGAAACATTATTTTTGGACGAGTTGTCTTCTTTTTCATTATTTTTTTATGTATTTAACAAATAACATTCCTTGTAAAACACATGTAGAGGTAAATTCCATTCTGAAAAACTACCTTCGTTCAGATATTCTATTTCAAGTAGGTATCTATTAATCGAAATTGGATTTCTGAAGGAACTATTATAGGCGTGGTTGTCAAATAAGCGGCCCAATAATTGGGGTTTAGAACTCGAGGCAAAACAGATAATAATACACATCAATACAAGTCCCTAAGCACAAGTCCCGAAAACAAAAGACGAGATTGGATCCCGCGACAAGTTTCAGGAATTAAACAAAACTGTTTCAAATGTGTGTGAAGTGTGGACGACGATGATTCAACACATATAATTATTACTCTCAAGTTTCCAACAGTTAACGCTTTTCAAGCTGAAAACACCCCGGTTTTTATAATCACATGAATCCACCGCAGAATAAATGGATTTTTGTGGCAACACAGCATTAACTACAAGTGGAGTGGAGCTTCAAAAATATATTTTATCCTTGCATAAAAGTACCAGAGCTTCTGTGCAGAAAATTCTTTGATACAGAATTCAACAAACAAACGGTATTAGTACAGAAGATATGAAAGAAAAATAGGGAAAATGTAGGTACCTTAACGGCAAAACTTCGTAAACATTTTTTGTTAAAATGCTTCAACTGCATTGCCTTTAAAAGAAAACTCCGTCTTGGAACTTGCAATAAGACAAAGAAAGGTAATGTAATACTGTTACTGGCTCGAATGCCACTGTTTACTAAGCATCCGAGAAAACTAAAAAAGTTAAAAATGTTACGTAACAGAGTACTTTTACAAAGACTCGCATAGGTAACCCTTAACTAGAGGTAGCTCAAAAGAGATTTAGCTTAATACTAATCATAACTTCGTGTAAGTAGTTTTCCTTGTTTGTCCAACGATTTAATCACTGCATTTCGGTTTCTTGAGTTCTGAGGCCAGATTCACCACCTCTGAAGATCGAGTTATTAATTAAGCTAGCAGATAATTTAATTGAAATCCTGATTAATCTTTTTGCTTACTAATGACCTATTCGGACTCTGTGGAAAGGGCTCTTAGTGAAATTACGTATTTTGATCCTTTGAAAACTTAACCGCGGCCTAAGACCCTGCCTACCTAATTACGTTAGTGTTAGTAGATAATATTTCTATCAGTAACTACTGCAAAACTTAATAATACTATAATTTATTCCTAAACCATGCATCAGGCCGCAATAAATTCGAGGATAAGGCAAGGGAACTTAGAGCCCGCAATAAAAAAAGTAAATCCGTCGATAACAAACCGGGACCGTATCGTAGGGGAGAGAGCAGAGGGTTGAACGGTCAGACGATAACTGGAGACGCATCTGTCAACAGATTTACGAAGGGTAACACACTAATAAAAGGATAGTTTTCTAACATAATTGACAAAATTCGTTTTAAAATTCGAAAATCTGACGCTGGCCTTACAGCTGCTGGTCTTGGTTAAAATAGAAGTGGGGGTCTAACTGGGGGTCCAACTGCAGGTCGATCTGGAAATCGAAATGGGGGTCGACCTAGAGATCGAACTGGGGGTTGAACTGGGAGTCCAACTGGGGGTCAAACTGGGGGTCAAACTGGAGATCGAACTATGGGTCGAACTGAAGATCGAACTAGGGGTCGAACTGGAGATCGAACTGGGGGTCAAACTAAGGGTTTAACTGGAGATCGAACTGGGGGTCGAACTGGGGGTCGAACTGGGAGTCCAACTGGGGGTCAAACTGGGGGTCAAACTGGAGATCGAACTAGGGGTCGAACTGGGGGTCGAACTAAGGGAGCATCGCATATCGAAGGAACAACAAAAATAACTGCTCAGTTACCAGTTAGTACCCAACTGGTAGAAAATGGTCGATTTCTGCGCGCTAGGCCCGGAAGTAGGTGGCGAAATGGGCCAGACCCATTTTCAAAGAATTGGCGCACAATTATCACAAAGGAGGCCTTTGCCCTGTAGTGGGACACCATAGGCTTATAATGAAGTTAACAAAACGCTACTGTGCAATATGGTGCTACATTTTGGTGAGGGCCAAACTTTGTCTAAGAGCTTCCTAAATGCAGCTGCAGCAAATGATGATGAATGATGTAGGATAGTATTCGGAACTTATAGATGAAACAGTTCCAGTTTTTAGTTCAAATTGTGATGAGGGAGGAATTTTCAAATGGAAGCTTTTAAATGATAAACCAATATTGATACATTTTATGGAAATAATTTTCACCCTTTAACACCAATTATTTTAAATATGAACTTTATTGGATCTGAGTAATTTAATATCGGTTGTGGAAGGAATTTCGAACCACTAGCGTAGTTATTGCTTATTTTATGCCTCTAACATCAAACATTTTGATATTAATTTGAATAGTTGGAGAATGTTAGACGCAAGTAATTTTTTTTATATCCTCTGAACTTCAGTTAAGTTTCGTAATCCTTTCAGGTACAGACAAAAAAAAACAACAAATGAATGTTTTAGTAAACCGTTCTTGTTTTTCTTGAGTATTTCCATGAGTTGTTCCAAAAGCAGCTTATCATGACTTTAACGTCTAAATGTCGGTTGTTTCAAACGGTTGGTTACCGTAACATACGTACGTCATATAATAACGAGTACGTAATCGTAATTATTAGACGTCAAGTCAAGGCCATAATTTTGTAAATGTAATTTGAAACAACGCTTTTTTTTTGGTTTGACGATAATTAGCGCCATTTTTGACGTATACCTACGCGTGCGTCAAGTGGACGTGAAAACAACCCGCTCTTATTATTAAACAAAACAAGTGAATCTCTTTCTGTCTGTTTATTGAGTTAAACTTCATTAAGTTTTCAAACAAAGAGCTAGCACTTATATAATAGCCTTAACTTCTTTTGCTGAAAAACTTTAGGTCTTCCAATACACCTACTATTGGCGGACCAAATTTTTTAGCTAAAGTCAAAAGTGGAAAATTGCCTTATTTTGCCACAAATGGCAGACATGCATATGGGGATGACAGTTCGTCATCGGAACCCCCCCTATCGATACCAAATGGTGGAAGAAGAATGGGCTTCTTAGACGGAATCCATCAGGAATGGATGGTCTAGTGCCGGCCTTATACCTTAAATCAAATGTTGGTATTCAGGGAACATTAGAGATACCTTAGGCGCCATCTTCACGGTCGAGAGAATCGCGGCGATAGTCTCGCGTGCCATCATATTCTCGCCGCGATGATATCGCCGTGTGGAGATTGCTTCATACAGTTTCTATAAAATTTGATGCCACAGCCACAGCGAGCGTGACAATCGCCGCGATACTCTCGCCCGTGTAGATGTCGTCTTATAGTAAGCTACTGCAAATATTTCCTTTTTTAACTTATTACTTTTGCTTCTCTTATAAGTATTTAGCCTAATTAGGTAAGTTTGTTCCGGGTTTCAAGAGTTTTGCGTCCTTTGGGAGATACTAGCGGTAACAAGTAATTTATTCTGTGGTCCCGTTGTTGTGAATGTTTTCTTTGGCTTTAAACATGATGCGATTACGCAATAGATAATATATCAATAAGCTATTATAGAAAATTACCTGACAAAAAAGGTTAGACGTAGAAATACCGTATGGGAATACGGCAATACTCAATAAAATCATTATTTGTATGGTATCACTGATTTATAATAAATTGGCCGATGACGTTAAGAAGTTACCTACTCATCTATTTAAGAAGAAATTATACAAATTCTTAATTAAAAAATGTTATTATAATGTAAAAGACTACTTCGAAGATAAAGATATTGTATTTTAATTATAGCAAATACTTGTACATTAATTCAATAATATGTATAATAATTACAATTACGATGTCATTATTAATTTGTTTGACATTACTGTTATAATTTATTAGTTCAGATTTAATGTAATGTGTAACGAAATTGACTACCTATCTATATTCTCAATGACAACGTAACTTAATAAGAAAACCGAATAAGAATAATTGTGTCATAATGTTCCTAATACATTTGCACACTTTTGTAACATCCTCTGAACATGTGTTATGCAAATAAATGACTTGATTGATCATATTATACTAGCTTCTGCCCACGAGTTCGTCCGCAATTTGTTCCTCCGACCCGCCGCGTCGCATCGCATCGCTTGCCCGTGCTATTACCGTGTTCTTTCTGAGTTTTTTGTTTTTGCTCCGCTCCGAAATATCTTAGCGTAATGTTAACCTATAGGCTTTCTCAAGAGTTGGGCTATCATATGCGAAAAGAATTTTTCAAATCCGACTGGTAGTTCCAGGGGGTCTACTCCGAAGTAGTATCGGCCGAATGTTCGGCCGTTTCCTGCTACGAAGTTACTATTTGGTTCGGTCGGTTCCGATCCTACACTCACACACCCCTCCACCACTCCTACACTCTTTCGAATATAGACTATGGTCCCGACCCAAGTGAGCCAATCTGAACTTTTTTCGCCTTTTTCAATAATATTCGGTTCGACCATGTGTCGGTCCGATCGGAACATTCGTAATTTGCACTTCGGAGTAGACCCCCAGAGATTAGGGCTCCCGCACACGGGCCACCGGCCACAACCACAAAACGCCGCCACTGGCATATTTCCTGTATTTTTCATACATTTTATATGGACTCGCCGCACACGGTTGGCGCCGGTGGCGGCCACACGCTTCAAATCTTCTTCTTCAAGCTTCTAGTGGCGGCGTTTGTGGCTGTGGCGAGTGGCTCGTGTGCGGCGACACTTAGCGCGTTCATACAAATAAACAATCTCTTCAGCTTTATTATTAAGTAGTATAAGAGATTAGTATACGACAAAGTTAGTCCTCCGTGTTTTTAAGGCTGATTTTTCCAACGCCAGATAATTTTATCGGACGAATAATTTTGAATTTTTGACAGTTCTTCCATACAAAAACGGTCAGACGTCAATTTTATTCCATGAATAAAAATTATCTGTCGATTGAACAATCAACGCTAAGGTAACTAACTAGTATTTATTCCAAGAATATACATAATTATATACGGTCTTACTACTACTTTTTTAGGTACGTTTGCTTTCTTGGATTAAAAAGGACCAGGGAATTGATATTCTGTAGGGTCAGTAGTTAGTAATAAAAGACCATACAGGTACCAACCTACTAGTGAATGTCTCTGAAGACTGAAAAAAATCTGCAAAAGATCAAACCTAACCCAGAACTCTACTCATAAGCAGCCTATAATGTCCCCACTGCTGGGACACAGGCCTCCTCTCTTCGAGAAGGAGTGGGCTGTAATCCACCACGCGGGCCCAGTGCGGGGTGGTAGATGTCATATGTCTTCGAATTTTTGTATCCAGGACATGCCGGTTTCCTCACAATGTTTTCCTTCACCGTTTGGTGGTGGTGATGAACAAATTTACACTAAGTAAACTGCTTGTCTGGGTTTGAAATTTGAAACTACGACCAACCACTCGTTAGTTGAGGCCGTGACCACTGCATGGGCCTGCTCTAGAATTCTACTAAATATTCAAATTAGAAACAGGGTGTTTCATCTTACAATCCAACACATACTTGTCATTACGGCATAAGTGTCAATAAAATTTAAATTCAGACAATATAATGTCCAAAACTATGTCATACCAGCTTAATTGGGACTCGTAAAATGATTATGACCTATTAAATTGTCTAGAATTCGGTGTTGTTCTCTAAATTTACATATCATGAAACATTCAGAAGGTCATTGTAATTGTGTTGGTAATTTTAATGGGAAAATGTTAATGACCTTGGAATTTATAAGAGTTAAATGGGAGTTTTTTTTTATCCGCTTTGTTCAACGCTGTGATCACCTACATCCATGGTAGGATAAGTAGGTGATAATTTTGGTCTTTATCTTTAGATATATAATTCTTCTGTACGTGTGTATGAACCTCTTCCTAAACAACTGGACCGATTTCGATGAAATTTTTGTGTGTGATTAAGAGGCGCCCTGGATGGTTTAGATTCACAATTGGACCCGCTTGGTGGCGCTGCGATTGAGTTCCAGGAAACAGGACAACGTTTGTCCAGTCAGGTGAAACATGGGCATCTAAAAGGAAATTATTATTTATAAAAATAACTGTTTTCTTTAAATTACTGAGCTAAATAAAATTTCCAATGACTGACACATAAGCAAAATAATTCCCACCACAGGTGTCTAATCTATTTAGAAGTAACCCACAACTGAACCACCCACGTCTTTTTCCGCCAAAAACGAAATAGGTACCCTCGAATTTTCGCAACTGCCTTCAACTACGTACCTTCGCACTTAAGTACATACGTGCCTCACGACTTCATGAGGGCATCAACGTAAGTAGATAGGCACAGAATGCTTCTAGTGGCAGTGAAAAGGGTTGGGTCACCGATAGATAAGGACGGACGCCACCGGACAGTTGGCCGCGTCATTGTCAGCCTGTAAAGCCCCAAAGACCCAGTATTATCAAGATCTTTTAGAAAATTTCAATTTGAAGCGATACTTTATTTGAGAATGTTTCACGTCAGTCATCAGGGCGGACGGATATTGGAAAGAAAAACTGTGTAAAGGCCGCAACGTCACAGCTTCCGCAATTTGTGGAACGTATTTTATTTGATTTGTTTGGTTTGATCTTTTCTTTTACCTTCTCTTTATTTTATTGCAATGAAAGGTTATGCAACTTCTGGAAGCAGCAATTACTAGGTATAAGGTGACTGGTAATTAGTGACCGATACTTAAAACACGTAATAAATAATCCTACTAATATTATATTTGCGAAAGTTTGTATGGATGGATGGGTGGATGGACGGATGTTTGTTACTCTTTCACGCAAAAACTACTAAACAGATTTGAATGAAAGGTACACGGATGGTTTATAACTAGGATTAACATAATTATAGGATAATTTTTATCGCGATATTCCCACGGGATCGAATTTTATGCGGGTGAATCCTAAACCGAAATGGGGAGAATCTTTTTAAGCAAATAGTTTGCTTGTGTTAGGACACTCCGTCCTTCCCCAGGTTATATAATTGCTGTTAAGTTATTGAGCCTGTTCAATATTATGTAAACTTATACAAATAAAAACAAAATAATGAAATGGAAACACAGTATTTTTATGTACACATGATCCATCATAACAAACGACTTTACCAAAGAAACTATTTTATTTTTTTAATTTAGCAAGAGCATGAACCAAATAGAACGGTTATATACGGTTGTTAAATGAATGAAAAAAACGAATACATGGTAAAAGTGGGATAGTTTTGTTTGTAAAAAGGGAATATTAAGTAAATTATATTACAGATGATAGTGAGGAAATGGCGAATTTTTGTTAGGTACTAAATATTCTATTGGGGTGGTGAATAACTTAGTAAATTTAAAAAAAATAATTTCTTTGGGAAAGTTGTTTTGTTATGATGAGTATGTGTAGTATGTGTTTAAGTATCGGTCACTAATTACCAGTCACAATATATAACCTTTTTGTATTTCCTGTGCATGTCCAAAATAAAATATTTTTCTTCCTTTTTTTTTAATTTGAATGTGTCCACAACTTTTCTCACTTCTTACATGCAACATATCTTGTTCAGATATGTGTTCATATGTGAATACAAACCAGAAATACTAATTAGTGAGAGTTAAGTGATCCCAAAAGATAAAACTCTCTAACAGTGCTGCATTCAAATTAACAAATTACCATCTGTTAAATATCGCATTACATGAATCTTTTAAGGACAGCCCAGAATGATAATGTTCAGTCCCATTACGTGATTCGCTGCAGTGCCCCGAGGAATGTCTGTCTGTATGTTAATTTGTGTAATTATATGTATCTTAGGGTGCATACATAAGTGCGAATGCGCGGCGAATGTGCAAGCGCTGGGTAAACAGCTGACTTTTATATCCTGGCTGATAAACGGTGTGTCAGTTGTGCGAGTCACGCAGTGACCTACGTCAATCTCTCGCAGACCATTACAATGCTGGCCAATAACGTAAAAAAAAATATTCTTCGCGTCACTGGCACGACACTATTTTAGATTTTGTTGCCCCAAAACTTTGCCATTTCTACAGCGTCGTCGGTGGCAGAGCAGAGGTCACCTTGACTGCATGTTTTGGGACATAGAGTGCAGGATAGAAGGGCATGGTTTGCGACATAGCTATGCAATCACACCCTACTGCCGTTAATAACGCACCAGATTGGGGTAGTGAGGACGCGAATGGTATGAATGGATACGGGACCTGTGAGTGTGAATGTAGGTCTAACTTTCTAGCTATAAAAGGATTGCCAAAGAAACGATAGGAACTAAAATGGCTAAAAAGAGGTTAATACTGAGATGACGGCTGATAGTGATAATTATTATGAAAGAAGACCTGCTCTCATCATCTGCCTAGTCTTTTCCCAACTATGTTGGGGTCGGCTTCCAGTCTAACCGGCTGAAGCTAAATACCAGTATTTTACATGAAGCGACTGCCTATCTGACCTCCACAACCCAAACTGGGTTTTTAGGTGTCTGACGATCCGTGACGACTGCCAAAGATCGACGAATGACAGCCGGAACCAACTACATAACGTGCTGCTGCTGTGCCGACTCTAAATAGATGACCATAGTAATTTCCAGAATTAAATATACAATTATCGGTATAATAGTTCCTAATAAGAACTTAAAAACCCATTACTCATGATTATCATATCCCACGCCCTTTCACAACGAACAGAAAGCGTTTAGTCGCGCTCATTCAAGGAGTGACCCTTATTTGACTCCTATAACGTGCGTGGGGAGTAGGCGGTAGAAATATTCTATTCTTTTATCATTTACTAGTTTCTGCCCTCGACTTCATCCGCGTGAAATTTATTTTTCCACCGACCTGCATCGCTTGCCCGTGCTAATACTTCGTTTTCGCTAAGCGTAATTTCGGACTCTTTTCTTGTTTTTCTCAGCTCCTAAGGGTCGTAGCATTATGTTATATATAGCTCATGACCTTCCTGAAGAATTAGGCTAACAAATATAAAAAGAATTTCTTCAACCCGACTGGAAGTTCTAGAGATAAGCGCGTTGAAACATACAAACAAACTCTTCAACTTTATTATTAGTATAGATTTAAACTGTAACCTTTGTCATTCATATAGATTATTTATATTTCAATATTGTCTTATTTTTTTACTTAAAGGGCAATACACTTAAGCAATGAGACATCTTATTGTTGTGATATATTATCTAAGCACAAAAATATCTACTTATACCTACTTTTCTTTTAATACTGGTTCCGTTACTGTGATCGTTTATTCAGAAAAGTATTTTAATTTAACATCAAGTTATTCTAGAGTTACGGTGTTCTTATAATTATGAATTTCGATGTCGAACTAGATTTGAATGGAGATTGTGCACTTTTATAATTTCTAACGTCACGATATTATCGTGGATAACTTTATCGTGACTTTTTACTGTGGACAATGACTGTGGTGTATAACGTGATACCGTGGTCGCCCACAGTAAAAAGTATGGAAATATATGAAGACGCTTTAAAATTGCCGTCCACGATAACGTTATGGACGTGAACGTTCTTCCACGATACTATCGTCAAGTTAGAAGTCTAAACCTTTTTGAATAGATTGATGCTCGAGCATGGTTCTAGAAGACACAATCTAATACCCAAAACTACCTTATTTATATACTTATCTTATTTATTATTGGTAGGTATGATTAAAATTCCATTAGAAAATAATACGAGCCTTCTCTCTGTAGAAGAGGCCTCTGCCATGCAGTTAATAATAGGCTGGTATTTTTAGTAATACGAAATGTCTTTTAAATGAGACCTTAATTTTCAGGTCGCAACATTACAGAACATGAAATCTAGAACGCTATAAATAATATGCACAAATTACATAGTACCCAGAGTACCCACGTCCACCAATTTGATTAACTATGGCGGAACAGAGAACGCTTAAATTAACAATGACTGTACAATAAGCGTTATGAACTGTGAGGTAACAATGATTGAATGGCCAACGGAATGTGAATGGAGATCTAATAAGCTTCGGAGAAACTAGAAACTCGGTTTTGTCTCCATTTTGATATATTTTTTGAGGTTTATCGAATACTGAGTAGAGTCAAGTACGGCAAACAGGGCCAAGTAGGGTGCCGAGTAGGGTGCCGACTAGGTTAGAGTTTAGTTTATCGTCTATTTATAATCATGAATAGTCAGATAGGAAACGCCGACCTGATCTAGTTTTAAAATATGATTGACGTGTAAAAGTGTTTGTTCAAACCTACTTACAAAAATAAAATCATTTATCAGTTGTCATTGATTACATGTAATTAATATCAATGACTATTTCATTAAAATACTATTTCATTTAAATATACGGTTATATGAACTTAGAGGGTTGTATTGATGGTTTTAATTATTATAATTCTGTAAATACCTACATTCTATTACAGTCGCGAATCATATTTTGTTCAACATACAATTTGACACCTGCAAGTTTCAAAAAACGTAAGAAAAATTGAATATCGAAATACATTTTTTACGTTTAAACTTCTCTAAGAGGGCGTGGATGTAGTTAAATAGAGAAGGTAAGTTGGGCATGAGCTTTTAAGTAAAGAATAAGTAATGCTTACGATTTTTATGACTCCAAGAATAAAAGAGTTCAGTCAAGTCGTAAAGAAACTTGAGTAGGGATTATTATTGAGGCAGAGCTTTGTTATGGTGGCAGAGAGTATTAGTTATAAAGATCAAGGCATCAAGATATTATTATATAGAATTACGTGAAAAGGGTTGTATAAGTTGAAGAGGATAATCTACAGTCAGTGATGATAAAAATATCCGAATTATTGCTGATAGTAAATTGAAGAGCTAATGTACAAATATAATATGTACTAGCTGCGCCCGCTGTTTCACCCGCATAAGTCTCGATCCCGTGGGAACATCAGGATAAAACGTATCCTATGTCGTACTCCAGGTCATGGTCTATTCATGTGTCAAATTTTATCTAAATCTGTTCAGCCGTTTTAGCGTGAAAACGTAACAAACAAACGTTCAAAAATCAAATCTCCTTCTTTATAATTATTATAAGTTTAGATGTATAAATATATCTACATACACATGGCTACAGTGAAGTAGGTACCTTTTATTGTAAGTATGACTGGAGAACTATCATATTAGCAGAATTAGCAAACTAGCCTCATTTCATTAATTAGCTTTGCCGTCTGACCAGGCTAAATGGTATTCTAGCATGAATGACGCTGTTTAGGTTCCATCCCGTGATCTTGTTAGAAAATATATGATGGTATGTCGTAATTTGTCTTTGAAGATAAACATACAACAGAAAACTCAATTTTCAGAGAACATGTTAATACTAATATTACTAATGCACGCTCTACTTGGCACGTCTACACATGTTTTACGAAAGATTCATTATAATTCCCTACGTCAAGGAGTGAAGTTACCGCAGACGCAAACGGTCTGTTTATACGTCCAAAGTTTACTGCACAGAAATAACTATGACAGTTGTATGGAAATACGTTTGTTTACGTCTGTTATCTGAAGACTATCAAACTATGCGGCCCACGGTTACTGCCAACGTCAACGATGCGTTAGTAGTGGATATTTTAGATTGAACGATCAAAATAGAACTGCATACGATACGCCTACGATTGTGATATGAATAGGGTTAGGTAGTGTTTTGTTTTCACATCCTAGGACCTTCAACTTGGCGGAGAGGCTGAGGGAGAACACCTCACGCCTCAGCCGCCGCGGGAGACGCTACGGGCGTCGGGTGCCGCTTGACGACTCCCGGCCACCGTAGGCGCGGGCCTGCGGGCGGTGAGTAATGGGTAGCTCGCCGTCCGAATAGGACCAGGCCCGTGCCGGACGGCGCGTTGTGTTCCACGCGCGCCTCAAAGAAAAGTCAGCAGAGGACGGGGCCCGATAGGGCCGAACCCTGCCAGGGCGGTGGGATCGTCCGAAAGGGTTACCGCTGCCCTGGAACAGAAAGGGCTAAGGAAGGAACGCGGGTGGGTTTTAGTCAGTAAGAGTCTGACACTCCCTTCCGCTCCACCCAGAGCGGGAAGGTCATTTGATGATTTCCGATCCACAAAAAAAAAAAAAAGGACCTTTAACTTGGAGCCCTGTGAATGACTCTAGGAAAAGAGAATAGATAAGTGATGGATGCGTTATCAAAAGGAAATGGTAGTGTTTTGTTTTCACATCCTAGGTCCTTGAACTTGGGGTCCTATTAATGACTCTAGGAAAATAGAATAGATAAATGATAGATGCATTGTGTGTGAGATAATAGCAACGAAGGAAGGAAGCACTTTAGACGAGGGCTGATGTACCTACTAGGTTCTGCTTATACCTACTTAATTGCAATTTTAGACTTTTACTATTTACAATGTCTTGACTCTACCCGTTTTGTAACTTAACATGTCCTATCAAAAAGTCACACTTATAGGATGCATCCAGACAGATGGGCCAAAGTTGTCACACAGTGGGTGCCTGCAGACGGGCATCGTCGCCGAGGCAGGCCTAAGAAACGCTGGTATAACGATTTGGACTCGTTCTTAACCAATTGGAGGGAGAAGGCATACCACAAGGAAAGGTGGAAAAATATGGGCCTCCCCCATATTTTTCCACCTTTCCTTGTGCTATGCCTTTGCACATCAGTGGGAAAGTATAGGCTACAGGAAAAAAAAAGAAGAGCCGGGTGATCTGTAACTCGGGACGCTCCTATCTCAGACACCTTTGTCTCTTTAAGATTGTGCTTACTATACCTAATCAGTGCCTGTAATATGATGTTGAGATGAATAAAGATTTATGATAATGATTGCTAAATAATAACAGCCGCACAGGTCGATCGATCAGGTTAAGCTACGCTTGCCACGGTCAGTCTGTAGATGGGTGACCATCTTTGCAAACCGAGACCTCTCCGTGGCTCGGAAAGCACGTTAAGCTGTTGGTACCGGCTGTCATTCGTGGATCTTTGACAGTCGTTACGGGTAGTCAGAAGCCCGAGTCTGACAACCAGTCTTACCAAGGAGTATCGTATTACCCAGTAACTGGGTTGTGGAGGTCAGATAGGCAGTCAGTCCATATAAAATACTGGTATTCAGCTGTATCCGGTTAGATTGGAAGCTGACCCCCAAAATAGTTGGGAAAAGGCTAGGCAGATGATGATGATTATGATTATATTAGTATTCTAAGTATTCTGCAGGTGAGTAGGTTCCTTCTTCACTGTACTATCAGTGAAGAACCATCTTCAAAGCCTTGAACATCAAATCCGGAATCCGGATTTGTGATCACAACACCATCGAAAGCTATAAATAAATGTTTCCAGGTACAACTAAAAAAAGAATAACGTTCAAAGCAACTTGTTTCAGAACCAGTCCATCAAACTTTGACGTCAGACGGCTTTGAGCTCCATCAAAATTCTTCTCTCCGATCATATCTTCACATACTTCAAAAAACGAAAATGTAGTCATGAATCAGGTTCACGTGAATGTTATAAATTATTCGGTTTTCGCAAGGAATGTAAACAGTTTATATTTCAATCATCCATCGCCTCATTGGCCTGGATTCCAATAACTGAGCTGGATCCTGAGCTATGCCTATTTATCCCGAGTATTCCCCAGTCAAGGAAATTTTGCTGAGGAATTTCATGAAAGTCTTGTTTGTAGATGATAGTTTTAAACTATACGATTAGGTACCTTAATTGTTAATGATTTCATGGAGAATTTATTTATTTATTTATTTGTCATCCTTACAACTATCATAACAAGCCTTGCCCTAATGCGACAGTGTAGTTATCAATTTAAAAAATAACTTATCTAAACTTACATAGCTAACAACAAATAATATAACTTTTTACCTTACACAACTAACTACATTTAATAAGACTCTTGCGAATTCACTCAAAGAACACGAAAAAATATTCAGTCTGTCATGGACTTCGTTCACCACACTTATTGTTAGGGGGAGCTGGGGTGCTTTTTGAAAAAAATAATTGATACCCTTTGCCCTAGACATGAATATCGACGGCCATATTGGAGATCAACTGGCTAGAATTTTTTGAAACATAATAATTATTTTTTTAAACTTAAGGGTCGTACTTTTCGTCGGAGACAAGCGTAAGTAGTTTGTGACTTTTGAAAGTTTTGGCTTGCTGCAGTAGGTATCTACTCTGTTACTAGCCAGCAACATGTTCAAGTAGCTTTCAGAGATTCCTTGATGTACCCTGATGATAGTCCTGTTATCCTTACCAACTCAGAGCGACCATCAGCTAAAATGCTGATCAGAAAACCTTTCGTAATGTATCGAACATGTACGATACATGTTTTCTGTGTTCTCCTAAACCCTCTTTCTGGAAGCACATGTCGAAAGGTCCTCACTTTTAAAGTAAGATTCACATATCGCACTTTGACTTTACTATAATAGGTAATAGAGTTACTATAGTAGAGCAAGCGTTTAATACGAATATAAAAATTGACGTTGTAAGAACTAAATTGAACTTCATGAGACGCTTACTTTTGGTTTACCTACTTACTTATTAAAGTCAAAAAGCGGTCTGTGAATCTTGCCCTTAGTAGAAATGTTCTAAGCATTCCCATTGTACTCTACATTTGTTGCTAGCTTGTTTTGGCAACAACGCTGGGTGTAAATTAACGAGTTATTAAGATTAATTAAAACGAATTGGCTGTAATAGAACATGAGGATCTACTTCAAAACTCCCACCCTGTATTAATGCTTTAAGTATCTAATTAAGGATATGATGTGGCATAAGGAAGTATTAACTGTAAGTACCTAAGAACTTATCTACCTATTAAATGGAGATGAAGAATGGGATCCAACTGCTTTTGTACCTTTCTTCCATTTGAATTCTAGATTTGGGACTTACGACCCTACCTTTTGTTAGGAGTTCTTCTCCATACGAATGGTTGGATATCCAATAAGCCTTCCACAGGGGAAAAAACGTCTAGGTCTTAGAGGTATTAACCAAACCGAAATATAAAATAATTATGGTGGTTTGGTAGGTACCTAAGGACCTCACCCGAACATACAACCAACCAACCAGCCAAACAACCAACTAACCAACCGTTTTTCTTTCTTTCTTTTCTTTTTCTGTATTGTACACAAAGAATAGCCTACATTAGTCACCTACACAATAACATTAGGTACTCATTACGAATAAATAATAAGGACACAACAATTCCAGTTACCTACATTAAACTTCTCTGTACGAAATGCGATTCCATTAAAAAAAACTTAAATTCAGCTTGCCTTCTCTTCGCCGAGATTAAACCCTGAATTTTTAATATTAGTTTACGGTAGTGTGAAAGTAATCTGGGTTCGGATTGCGGATTCGTTTAATGGGACAAATTGTAACCACATTGGGATCTGTTTTCACACTCAACAGCTATCATTTACTCATCTAGTTTTAAAATATGATTGACGTGTAAAAGTGTTTGTACAAACCTACTTACAAAATAAAATCATTTATCATTTATCATTTATCATTTATCATTTATCATTTATCAATTTCGAAATACCTAGCCGGTACCACGCAGTTTCGCAGGTACTTATGTGTACAAGTGTATGGTCCAAAATAAATGATTTTTTTGGAGGTTTGCAAGGAAAACGGGGAGGCCTTCGGGATAAGGTTGGGGAAGGGCGATTTTACAATCAGCTACTAAGTCCAGCCAGATAAACTAATTGTCACACAAATTGACACCCTACGTCATTAAAGTCATGCCATTTCATACTACTGTCAGAGAATGACAGTTTGATTTGAATATAGGTACGAACGGTAAAGGTGAAGTGTCCGTGTGGTGCCGGACTTAACGAATAGCACCACCCTTCTTCCCGTGGGTGTCGTAAAAAGCGACTAAGGGACGTACCTTCCGGAAAATGGGCAGCAGCGTTCTCTATGCATTTTCCCACCATACTGCGATTGCCAACCCGCCTGCCAAGTGTGGCGATTATTGCAAACCCCCCAAGAATATGGGAGGTACGAACAATTCAATTTGCGTAGGTAACAATTAATTTACCTGACTTAACAATATTTAATCAAAGCAAGTTAACGTTCTAGGAGAATACTACCTATCATTCAGAAATGATTAAGGCTTAGTATAAAGCCACCCTAGTCTCCTTTATGGATTAGACATTAAAAATGCAAGGGTGGTTTGAACCAAAGTCCAAGAGTTGTCGTAGCAACGCCGCCGTAGGCCTTGCACGCATGCATGTAGCACACACCTAGCTAATGGTACCCAGGCACCTTTACACAGGTACCCAGGCACTCCCTGCCTCATTATCACAATACACAAAAGCCAATAACTAAATACAATTTACTCGGCGAAAATACAGGGAAATTACGTTTTCTCTCAACGACTTCTCGTAGCAAGACCAAAACAAATTCGTAGCATTAAAAATATGAATGTACATAATTAAGAAACACGTGTCATGTGTGCATAATGTGATGTTTATTAATAGTTCGTTTGTTGATTATTAATTAAGTAATTCATTATTCGTTTCTAATAAGAATCCTTATTAGATGGTGATGAATTTTTGTTTTGTTCACAACATTGCATCTTTACACTAGACTGAAATTTAAATTATAAAAATGTAAATAGGTAGGTACCTACCTACCTAGATAGATACCTACCTATATAGGTAGGTATTTTATATTGTGCTGTATTACTGTCTAAATTAATAAATAAATAGTTGGTAGATAGTAGAATTAACAACGCAATAGATAGTTTTACGAAAATACTTATTTTAACTCAAGAGTTTTTATAAAATAAATAAATTAACTTACCCTTTAAATATCCTTATTAATCACTGCTTAAATTAGGTTCTACTACTTGTTTACGATTAATTCTCGAATTATTCTCAATACAATATCGTTGTCGAATCGTTTGCAGTTCGATAGGTAATACAAAATGTCAACACTTCACTGAAACCACGCGGATATTGTGTTATTCACTCCGGTACAAGCACGCGGGTGTTCACTGTGTTCATGTTTCGATCGCCGTTTCAGGCGGCTTCATTGATAACACGCGTCTTACTGAAAACACACGCTGCTTCGAATTACGGAGCTCGGAGAAGCCGGCTGCACCAATCTGTTGTCTTCCAACTCATAAACAAACTGGCTAACGGAATGAAGCTAGCTACGGATGAAGCGGCACTATAACACAGTCCCTACACTCTCGCTTCAGGAGGAAACAGACGGCTCCCAACACGAAAACTTCAACACACAAAACATACAGAAACAAAAATGAAGAAAGGTTTAATTAATAAGCAAAACAAAAGATCACATGATGGTTTAGTATCGTAGAAACAACAAAACAACGCTAAGTAGGAGCGAGATTAGCGCTAGTGTGACGTAGTACTAAAGCTTCCGCGTCTGCGTGATGGGGTCGCGTCCTTCAGAAAGGGCAATTTCAACACTATGTCCTTGCAACAGAGTCCATGTGGAGAGGCATTGTCACTGGGCATTGCAGCTTATCAGTGTGATGCACACAATTTTGGGCTTTGTCTCTACGTGATTTGGTTTAATTTTGCGTGGCTGGTGTCAGTAACTACTGCAGGCCAACGTATCACGTGCGTGCAGGGGGGCCAGATGATCGCAGTTTGGTGAACTCACCCACGACCCCTCGGTGTACGGCTAAATACAATTTCAAAATAAACTTTGATTTGGTTAGATTTCACTATTCATTATTCTCGATCAGTTCAAAGTTTTTTTGTGGGTAGTTAAGACTGACAACTGAGTCTGTTGTTATTACCATGATGTGGAATGACTTTACCTATAAATATACCTACATACAAGTATGTATATGTTTATAATCATTGTGATCATAAATGTTAATGTAGTAGATAGGTAAGTACAGAACACCACGCCGATTATTCGCTGAACAGTCGGCAGACAGTTCATATCCACATATCGCTGAAGACTACTTTGCCCCTGAAGCAGTCGTCGTTCCCTAACATTAGTGAAAACCGAACAGTATACCTACTTTTCAAGACCTGGGAATCGAACGAGACAATCATCATTGACGCTTTTGAACACTAAACTGAAATTTGCTCTTTAATCGAAAGGTACCACGGAGTACCTACATACTTAGTGGGTACCAAAGTTGATTAGTATAATAATACCCATTTTTGTTTGATAATGAAGCCGGCTCACTAGCCGGAACTGATGATCAGACACTTCTGATCATCAGTTCTCAAAGTCATATAATGGATGGGAACGATGCGAAATCATCAAATGACCCCTCCCGCTCTGGGTGGAGCGGAAGGGAGTGTCACACTCTTACTGACTAAAACCCACCCGTGTTCCTTCCTTAGCCCTTTCTGTTCCAGGGCAGCGGTAACCCTTTCGGAAGATCCCGCCGCCCTATAATGTTGCCCTCTGGTGTAACGATGCATTTTTTTGGCTAAGCTAAAAATGTGCCTTTTTAAATAACCAACATGACGTGAATTAATAAGTTAACTAACCTCGCTAGTTATACAGATTTGAAACCGCTGATCTCTTGCACCGGTGGCCACCATAATTGAACGTCAATTTCAGGCAGGCAAGAACCTACACTCATAAATCGTTTAGATTGGGCTAAACATTAACTTTTGTTCATACTAATTTGTATGGGCAATTCTGCACACATCATAATGTTTTTTTTTTTAATATTTTTTTAAAAATCACAAGTCAAAAGAAACCTCACAGAAAATGTGAAAATGTGTGCGTGAAATATTTCTACCAATCGACCTTAGGGTGATGCAAAGACAAAACATGGGATAATTCTTCTTGTCTAGTTCTTAAATATTCACACATCTTTTTTAGATTATTAATATATCAATTTTGAATACATAATAGGAATCTCAGGTAAAAATACAAACAAACTTTAATCATTATTTAATTTAATGACACAGAAAACATCGAATAGATAATAATTGTACACAAAATTGACACTTTATAATAGGTATGTATATAAATCGCAATTTGGTCAAGGGTAAATTTCAATATTTTTATTAATACATTATAAAATATTATTATTTAATAAATATGTAAGCCGATCACAATAATTACAAAGTTTTCGTTTGAATTTTATGCGTTTTTCATAATTTTGCGCTTTTACGAAATTGATTAAATATGACTAGAATTGATTATGATTAACTTAATGATTATGGCAAGACTTTTAATTAAATGTAGATTTAATAACTATATTTCGAGGCTCTCCTTGTTTGTAAACTGGTCTCTCTTGAGACGGTGGAAACTACATTTTGGTAGCAACTTCAGTGCTTTTAAGTTTTCGAGAGCTTTTCATAGAGGCTTTTCTTTGGTTTTTACTACGACTTAACTCCTAAGGGGATGTTTTGGCTTAATTCTTCTACATGATGAAAGGATTCTATAGGTACGAATATTTCTAAGGAAACGAAGCCTCGGTGGGGTCACTATTTCAATATACAGGCTTAAAAATAGACAAACACATTCGTTATCAAGTATACGTCAAATACAAAACATAAGGTGTGTTTAGACTAAACAAGGAACGGGCAAAAACACAGAAAAACTACTTGGCGACCTACGGTTGGTGCCGAGACTATCTGCAAGATATACCCAATGTAAAAAGTCAAGAACTTGTCAAAAATGTCGGGAAATTAGAGGTATTTTTGACAGATTGAGACTGAGATCAGACTGTGAACGTTGATAAAATAACGAGAATTGCCCCTCTGCTCTGTAATGCTCGTCTGGTCTAAACACACCTTCACGATAATGTTCACTTACAATCTAAATATTATTAAAATGTAAACGTGTATAACAATTCATTCAAATTATGTTTACTTCAATAGATTAGGGTTAATTCATGAATATCAAATATCATATTCATAAGATTTTCCCAAAAACATCAGCAGATCAAAACTCAGTAGGTATACTTTGTATAATTATTTTGTGCTACTAAAATATCACACTTGTGCAAAGCATTCAACAACAAAAACAAGCTAATAACAATAGGCTTCCAATACACAATCACTCATGAATGCATATTATGAATTTTCGATTTAAACATTTCGCAAAAACATTACACTGGTTTAGCTGAACTGAAACTCGGTTACAGTTACATTTCGGCTATTCCGTTTATCCAACTCAAAAATTCACCCTAAGGTGGATGCGTTTCCGCGTGAAACGCATGTTCGAGAATCCACTCTGAGTCAATAAATTCCATTTATCCAACTAGGCGTAGGGTGGATTTTCGGACATGCGTTCCCCTGTATCCACCTTAGGATGGATAAACGGAAAAACCCTTAGATTATGCCGAACCGAAAATCCGTTACACTTAGGTTTAGGCTAACCGAAATTCGGTTACGCTTAAATTTAGCTGAACTGAGAATATATTTCAACCATAAATACCAAAATGTGTTACCCCTAGGTTAAGCCAAACATAAAATCATTTATTCGAGCACCCATAGAGCCGAGCTGTAAATCGGTAACAACTAGGTTTCAGGGCAAAAAAGCTCAATAAAAGGTATACTTATGTAACTTTAGCCGAAACACGGTTACACCGCCAAACTTAAGGTAAGTACCTAACGTTAATTTGCAAAACCATGTCATCATTGTGTACTAGATAACAATAACTTAATATTTAACGTTTAACTCTCTTCAACTTCCATGTGACTAGGATTATGTACCCTGCACTTATCATAAGGAATAAAGTATAATATGAGATCTAATGAATATTCGGTAATAGTGATTGTTACAATACAAACGTGCAATACAGAACACAGGTGTATGCAGTTTTGAGCATGAAGACATTATTCCAATTTTGAAATGGCAAAACGATCGCACTTGACTGCCGAATAGTTGATTCGGCATAATGTTTCGCCGAACTCTGAATGAAACATTAATATTCGGCAGAACCCATTTTCAGAACATATTTAACAACAGTGCGATTAAATATGAAGTTCAAATCAGAAATATTGCAAATATGTAGTGAAAAGAAGTCAAATTAAAATTGCACAAATAAAAATATTATAAAGACAGCAAATGCTTACTCATTACAATTTAAAGTTAACATTAGGGTGGAAATGATGGAATGCAAAAATAAATACTTAGTTCCATGAACTAGAAAACTAAAATCAGTCTCATTAACCATAGACCCTTTTGGAATAAATAATTTTGGTTCCAAGTTATAATAATATATAACCTATAAGACGTTTTCAAAATATTTTATAAATTGTATAGCAAATACTTTTAGTTTCAAAGGTAAGACAGTAGAATGTAAAAGACAGTATAAAATCACAAAATATAAAAGTTTAGCAAGAACAAAACTTCTTGTCTTTATTCGCCTGTAGTTTTTGGAGCGATTGACGGCGGCGTCCTGATGCACACAGCATCGCGTATTCCACTGAAGACTCCATCCTGCAAGGAAGCCGTTTTCTTATTAAAATAAGGTGGCAAAGTTTTGGATAGCTGTACGAAAATATGATGTGGGCAAGTGCTTGAGTTACAACGTCTTTAAACAAGATGTGGCTTTATCCTATCCTACTATAAATGCGAAAGTTTGTGAGGATGGATGAATGGACGGTTAGGTTACTCTTTCACACAAAAACTACTGAACAGATTTGGATGAAATTTGGCACGCAGATAGTTTATAAACTGGATTAACACATAGGATACTTTTATCCTGCCAGTACGATCCCGTGGGATAATTTGCGACCTCCACACGGGCGAAGCCGCTGGCAAAAGCTAGTATTTTCATCATTATAACGTTTGGTTACAATTTAGGCTAAAAAATCTCATATCATCATCTGCTATAACTAGTATGCTTTCAGAGAAGCGAAGAAATTGTTCATTGTCTTGTATGAATTTAGTTTCCGACCGAAGGTTTGTCGGTTTCGGCCAGTTTTGGGCAAAAAGTCAGGTTCAGGTAGTCAATTTACCTAACTTTTACTTAACTACATAAGTTTCTGTTTCGGCTGAAACTAGAAGAGGAGCCGAATATTCGGTTATGGTTTCGGTTTCGGCTGAACATCGTGTTTCGGCCGAACTCTAAATATGATACAATTATTATGTAATGTTCAGAGAAAAAAAGTACCTTTAAATAATTTCTTACCTGTTCATGATGCGGTCAAGTAAAATCTCAATGGCGCGGTCAATGTTCTGACCCGATTTGGCACTGGTCTCTAGATATGGAAGGTTGTAGTTCTTGGCAAATTCACGGGCACGATTCTGGTTAACCAGTCTCTTCTCTTGTAAATCACATTTGTGTCCACATAGCACTATGTCAGGATCTTCAGACAGGCTGTGAGTCTGAAATTATAAAGTAATAATTTATGTTAGTTTTATTACTAATATCAATAATGATTACTTTTTCATAATATATTAATAATATGTCTTCAACCAAGTAATACTAATATTGGATTTGTTATTCAATTGATTTTTTTAGCAGGATAGCCAAATCAGGAGAAAAAGTATGAGAATCTCTCATCTAATTTACTGGAAACATTTCTATTATTATTTGGTTAGACACACTAGCAGCTAATTAGCTGATGTGTGTGTATCAAATAGCATGAAGATATTTAATCTGTCCAGTAGATTTGTGAAGCAGTTCAGGATTCTACTGAGGTTCATTACTAGGTTCTTACATTAATTTATATGCTACATAAAATTATTGCCAAAAATAGGTGATTACCTTTAATTGCTCAATCCAATTCCTGACTTCAAGGAAAGAGGCCTCATTAGTGAGATCAAACAGCAAAAGAAATCCCATAGCATCTCGGTAGAAGGCTGTAGTCAGGCTACGGAATCTGTAAAAGACAAGAATTTAGTTTTATAATAAAAAAAAACTATAGGTGACAATTAATAACTTTTAACATTTTAGTACCAGGGAATAAAAGGTATTCTTGTAAATGAAAATACTTGTTATTTACCGCTCTTGCCCAGCTGTATCCCATAGTTGTAAGTGAACACGGTGTTGTCTCCCGTTTTGTTGGTACAGCTGAAAACAAAATACTTAATAAATTAATATTAAAAAGAAACATTACATAGGACACCAGCCTTGGGATAGAATTATACTAATCAATTCAAGTACTCAATTAAAGGCACTACAAAAAGCTCCCATCGCTAATTATTTTTATCGGTATCAATCAATTGAGATAAAGTACGTAAATGAATGTGATAAAATATTAATATTTGATGATGAACTTACCACACTTTTCTCCCTGAAGTCTATACCAACTGTTGAAATGAACTGGGTGTGGAAGACCCCATCAGTATATTTGTATAAGAAGCTTGTTTTCCCGACGCCAGAGTCCCCCACACAGAGTAATTTAATGAGATAATCGTAGTCCATTTTGCTATCGGGAGTGCAACAATGGAATTCCAGGAAAGTTGCATTGATGTACCACCTCCCAGCCACCTAGCCGGTACTTGGGAATTTCTTTGCACAAAAGCTGCTTTATTGATAATACTGATACATTGTATACGTTCAATTGGACTCAACGTAAATTAGAAAGAGTAAAAAACATCAACAATCGATCGCTCACATAGAATGTCACTGTCAATAGTGTCAATTTAAAAATGACAAATTGACAACTGTCCGTATCAGATAACAACGGAGCCAAATGATTGATTTCCTATGTAATATTTTATGAATATGTTTTTTTTATGATTCACATCTAATTAAACTGCAATTTAACTTATTTAAATGTTTATTTCATTGTGTAAATTAGGAGCATTTTGAACAAAACTTGACATCGAACAGTGGATTTATTTGGTTGGCAACTAGCAACATTATGCAATCAGCTGTTCTAAGTTTATCAACATCAAAGCTATAGTGAAGATAGAAAAAACTCAAATTCTCCATTTAATTTTAATTGTAAGATATTTCTAAGAATGTGAGGAAACCAATAATAAAACTTTTAACCATGGCTAGCAATGAGACTGTAAAGGTGAATAATCCAGTAGTGAAGGTTGAGTACTGGTACGTAAGAAGTAACTATGTTGTGTTATGAATAAACTGCACACTGCAATGCTATAGAAATTTTCTGAATATATCAAAGCTCTTTTTTACAAATGCCAAAGAACTAGAAATGTGCTCGTGTCCCCGTCGATCATGCTAATTATGGAGCATCTCAGTGAGGTTAGTTTCAGTACAAAGGGCATTCAAGTAATATCAATAAATCGTCATGATGGTCCACCAATTTCAGCTATTAAATTATACGTACTGGTATATCATATAAACACACACAAACTTGCGTCTTTTTCCACATGGCAGAAACTACAGAAACCTGCTCCCTATTCTTTATCATCCGCACTTAATTGAATTGTGCAATGATTTTCATAATTTTTCAGTGGTGCTTGTGATTATAGCAGTCACTGCTTGGCACTTGGACAAACAATTAGGAAGATTACTCCTAATGCAACAGTGAACTGTGCTCGTGGAAGACAAGGTACTTAATATTTTTTAAAGCATTGATATTGTAGCGGTAACTACAACGCCACATGCGAACAACGCGTCATACTGGTGTCACGCAAATCCTGCATCTCGCAAGCAGAGTTTACCGCGCAATTAGCTTAGATACAATTTCCCAATATCAATTGTTGGGCAGTTGCCCACCAAACAACACCCGTCTGGTCGGAGGATCCTCCCTTTTCTATGGAGGATGAGTGAACTTAACACCCTATTCCTCAGTCCTCTATAATATTATAATTATTAACACTGCTGATGCAAACATTCATACCGCTAACACCAAGCTTCATGTTACTTGCACTCAATTTGCTAGTGAGGTGCATGATTCTATAAGCTGTTACTGACTGTCAGTTTGGTTATCATCAGATAGTTTAAAAAGTACCTTATCATAACTTATGATAAGGTACTTTTTACAGTACAATATGATTAGATACTAGATATCCATGACTTAATGCAGAAGTGAAAAGCGCTTGCAGATATAGCCAACATCTTTGAACAGGTTCAGTGAATATGTGATTATCAAGTAAAATAAGTAGTTATTCTTTCTTTTACAGGTGCATTTGAAGTTGAAGTAAATGATAAGTTAGTATATTCAAAGCTACAGACAATGGCACTGCCAGACTTTAACGAGGTAGCAGAAGTAGTCAACAATGTGTCACAAGGAGAGGAGCCGCGGCTAATAAAAGGAGAACAACCAATAAACTGTGCAATATCATAAAATATATTAATCACAAACAACTGTTATATAAAACTAGTCATAGAATAATAAATATAAATGAGAAAATAATTACTCTTATTTTGTAAAGAAAATAAATAGTTTCTTTTTCTAAATAGTAATAATATCTAATTGTTTCAGTTTCTTTTTACCATTGATGTACCTATACAAATAGATATTTCACTAAAATTAAATTACATTATCATTGTTATTTTATAACAAAATAATTTTATTTTTGGTTTAAATTATTAAGTAGAGATTTATGTATCCTTGGGACTATTTATCTCTTATCATATTTACATATAATAAACAATTCTAATGGAATGTTCATGGCAGATTATTACCTAAAAAAATACTAATATTTATATATTTAAAATACCTATCACAAAATAGTTTTTTAGAGCTCTCACAATAGGGCAATAATTATTGTAGAATCTTTCAGTCTCTAAACTAATTTACTTGGTTACTTTTAAAACCAAATAAGTAGTCAGCATTGAATAATATAGGTAAGTACTAAATATTTAATATAGGTTCCAAAAACATTATCTACTTAATCTCTAAATATTTATAAAAGGTAGGTACAGGAACTGTCAACATGGTATAGGTACTATATGTATATTAATTATATAACTTATTCCAAATTAGCGAATTTAGCTGCGTTACATAAATATATTTGAAATTACTCCATTATTATAATGAATAACATCACTCATAGTTAACATTTTAAAATAAGTATTAGGCACATGACAGGTAAGCCGTTTAAATATTTTTAGTAAAATAGTAACTAGAATCCAATTTATTTCTCCTGTTTTTGTATTTAATTCGATTTTTCTAAAAAAAAACGTCGCAGTCATAAATTCCTGCAATCGTTATACATTTGTATTATAAAGATATAAACTTTTTACAAGATACAATATGTGCGTAAGTATGTATAAAATATTTTAATAATATATATTTTATAGAAAATATTAGTAAAGTTAACTTAATATTATGTTAACAATATTAAGGACAGGTCCATATCTCATTAAGGTCTTATAACAATAGGTAATATTACTTGTTACGCCAAACCAAACTAAGCAAGGGATTATTCTCAATGGGGTTTATTCATAAACGATGACTAAAGTTAAGTAACGTTTAAACGTCAAAAATGTATGGTTAAACAGTCGCTAATCACTGCTTAACTTTAAGCAACGTTTATGAATAAAGGGGTTTGTGTTGTGACAAATATTGCATTGCTTCTGTATGTACGATAATAAAGTAAGTATATTTAAGTGACATGCAGTGAATTAGTTTTAAGTTGTATCTTTCACTCATTCATTAGGTAAACCTTTTTTTTCGATCATATTTTTAGGTTTACGTTACTCTAAGTATAGGTATATTGACGTCTTATTAAATACAACATTATGTTAAAGAAACTTACAAATCAGATGTACAGATTGTACTGCTATGTCTGAATTGACAGAAAATATTACATACAGTTACCAAAATTATTATTATTACCTAATTAGAAACATTATCAAAAGGTAAGTACATGAAATATACTGAATACGGGTTGATGGGCTTGCATAATAGGATCATGTTCTGTTAGTGAAAAGACCCGCGGGTCAGACAAAAATTGACGAAGGAGAAGCATAGCACGAGCTTTGCCATAGCCCGATGACCAATAGGCATCAGCAGTGGCGTTGAGCTTAAATTCCCTTTTGTGAATTTCATGAATTAAATTAACAAAGCGGGATATTTTTCGTACTTAATGTTTTTATTAATTAAGTTCCGATATAACTTCAGAAACACGTGTGTAAAGACTAAAGATGCAATCATTGTCATATTATTATGATGGCATGTGATTGGGGAAACACAAAATAATTGGTTTAACACATCATATTATAATGACTACTTTATGAGATACGGATCATAGCCCCGGATGACAAAATGAGAGGTACAATATTAAAGTGATAAAATAATATTATGTAGGTATATTACCTTCATATCATTGTAATATGTACCTCTCATTTATCGCAGCATCAAAATTAAATCATAAATCCCTATTAGTTTTACCCCACCACCCAAGTTTACCCCAAATAAGAAAATATATTTTCTTAAATTATAATATTTTTTTAACAAACCACACATTTATCTAAATATTTCACCTACTTATATCATCATCATTAATTATAGGTTTTACTGGTGAATATATTTTGAGGAGACGGTCTTTCGACCCGTCCGCCGCACCTACATAACTTAAATAAATACCAAACCGTAACTTTCCTGCAAACTGTTCAGATATAGTTCTCAGTGGCTCTACGGTTTTTTCACCGGTTTTTTGATCGATGCACACCATTTGGCACCTAGGACAAAGTCCTTCGACCTGGAAAGAAATGATTAAACTTTTAAAACAATTATCACTTTGTGTAATTATATTCTACCGCGTACACCAGCCCACTTGATAAACGTAAAATAACTACAAAGTTATTGATTACCATTTTTCTTTGACCTAGCTATACCTACATATAAATAAAAATTAAATGCTGTTCGGTAGTAAGCGCATCACTTGAGAATGGCTGGACCGATTTGGCTAATTACTGTTTTAAAATATTCTGCAATCTTAGAAAAGTTGTCCGGAAAATTCGGGAAAAACCGAAAGTGCTTTTTTCGATGGTATTTTTTTTATGAACTCAAGACCATAATTACATTTTGACAAGACAACGTCTGTCAGGTCAGCTAGTATTTATTAAAAATGTCGAAGCAGATGTTTACCTTAAACTCTTGATTCCCAATGATAACTCGGTGCCAATCTCGTTCGGCAAGTTCCTCATCCATTTCAATTATAAGGTTTCCTCTGAAACGATCTGTTAAACTATCCACATCGTCAGAGAATTGTGGATCAAGAATCTTCGCCCTCAACCATCGCACTGTAGCTTTGTTTATCAAAAGGAATTGAGCCTGATTACTTAACGAAAGTAGTGTTTTCTCTCCATCATGTTTCTTCTTTTGAGTTCTTTTGTCGTCACTTGCTTGCCTGATGAGTCGTAGGTATGAAATTTCTAACGCTTCCGAAATCCAGTCTGCTACTTCATCACCACAATCGTAGCCCTGTATTGTGTCGGTACAAACTTTGCTGCGACAGAGTGACGAATTTCTATGTATATTTTCAGACATAATATCCAAAGGTACCGATATTGGGGGTTTACCTGAAATAGTGAAATTATTTAAATTAAAAATTATTCTTGATTTTCGTGAAGTGTTATTTTAGGAGACTTATGCCTGTTTTCACTAACACTAAGAGACACCAGAATGAGTTGGATTTTTTACTTTCCGCGTTGAACAGTTTTGCAAATCCAACAGAGTCTGTCGCTATTTTAGTGAAAACGGGCATTACTCATTATGAACACTCCATTACCTTCAAAATATAACGTCATTTTTCTTATATTCAGATCTATTTTTGGTCGTATCATACACATTCTTGTGTTTTGTTTTTGAGTTAAACATACACCATTATCCTTAATGATCATCCAATCCCTGTCATATTCGAACCCTTTCGGTCCAATTTTCCAAGTAGACCTAATTTTAAAAGCACCACACGATTTTATGGGAAAGATAGCTGCTTCTTTTAATACAATTGCAGAATCCATATTAAGTGAAACGTCTTCAACTTCTTGCATAATAAACTCTTGTGGTTCTGCTAATAATTTATGTGTGTTTGTTATGCCGTTATACAGTTTTCTAGATTTTAATGATTCCATAATGTGATTCCTTGGTTTTCTTTTAGTTTTAACGAAGCATCTGCTTATCATATTTAATAGTTTATCGACATCCTCGAAAGTGTTGAAAAAGCCGAATGAGGCTCTTATAGCTCCAGTTGGCTTTCCATCAATAAGATCTATCTCGTCGCCACACACGTGTCCCGTTTTGAACATTTCTTTTAACTCTTTATTCGACGCCACTAGATGTCGCTGGCAGGAGCCGGAATTACAAAAGCATCCCGTTCGGACACTTATGTTAAATAGATCGGCCATATGTTGAAACTGAAACATAGAATTTCTCTTTGAAACATATTAACTATCTAGATGGTGTCTATATAATATATTATAATTAGAGATGCGCCGAATATTCGTTTTATATTCGGTATTCGGTTATTCGGTGAAACCTTATTCGGTGCATCTCTAATTATAATTCCCAATGAAATATTATAATTATTATCCTAACCATATTAGGTTCCAGAGATAACATATTAAATTATTAAACTAGGTGTTACTTAATTATTAATTAACTGACCCTACAGAAGTGGTCCTGTCGAAATTTCAATAAATCATACAATAATCCCAAATAAAAAGCACATTCAGTTTTTCTCGAATTTGAAAATTTTCCGGGAAACTTTTCTAATGTTTAATCCTTAAAAACGTAATTCAGAATAGGGTGGAGTGGTAGCCATTGAACCACCAAAAGTTTGAAGAGCTCTAACGCACTCGTTTTTAAAGTCTAAGAAAATATTTTTATCTCAGACGATAGGTTATTTAATAAGCTGCCAAATTGTGTTTAAAAAAATGGGAAATATCTGCTATTGCCTAATTTATACAGGTTTTTTTAAAACTAGAGAAATGGTTCATACCGTACTCCTAAGGGTACACAATGAACCGGGGGGGTGGTATTAAATGAACCAGGTGGTACACAATGAATCACGGTATTATAAAAACTGGTAATTGTTTGTTTTAAATGGAAAATAAATACAACATTTATAAGTTTCCATATTTATTAAGTTTCGGGTTATATAAAAACCACACAGTCTTAAAACTTAATTTCTAACAATAATTTTAAACTTTTAAAAAGTTTTGTGACGCATAAACTCTACAGAAAAAAGAAAAAACAGTTTATATGTATGTCTATGTTTTTATCACAATCAGTCTTAATTTTTTTTTTGTCTAAATCACAAATTGTAGTCTGCTTATTAATATTAATATGAGCATTTATAAAATCACCTATGTTTTTATCACAATCAGTCTTAATTTTTTTTTTGTCTAAATCACAAATTGTAGTCTGCACGACGGATTGTTCTTGTATTTTGTGATGTATCTTCGCAGTGTTGGATAGGGAAGGTTGCTGTCTTTGGCTGCTTTTCGAATACTTAGTCCCGACAAGTGTTTTTCTATACCTCTTTGTATAGCTTCCCCGGTGTGATACCCTTTTTTACGAGCTTCCCTCCCTACCGTGTTTCGTCCCATGCTGAAATAGACAAATAGTGATTAATTAATTATACTCACATTAACACTTAGAGGTTGACTGGAATAACACTCCCCACCTGTTTATATAGCATTATACAAAGCACTTAGATGTGGTACACAATGAACCATGGTTCATTGCTCACCCAGGAAAAATGGCTCACAGCGTACCCATCTCCTCTCAAAAAATGTTAGGTTATGTTTTATACCAAAAACGTTGAGAATTAATTCCAAAAAATAGTCTCAAACATGCCTAAAGACCTACATTACACATACAGTTCACACATAGTTAAATAAGAGTTAGATTATTAAAGTAACTACAAAAAGAAACTCACGTTTTTTTCGTCGTTTTTGCTAGAGTAAACACAAGGACGCGGCTCACGCGTACGTATGTCGCGACAAGCGCGCGGCGACTAGACCAAACTTCACGACGTGGCAAGCGAGTCTCGACACGTTTTTTGCGCGAGCTGGCAACGTTGCGTATGGCCGGTAGGTACTATGGTTCATACTGTACACGCGGTTCATTGGCTACCACCCTACCCTACTCCGAACATTTTAAAACCAAAAATAGCCAAAGCGCTCCAGCCGTTCTCAGGTGATGCTTACGTTGGTACGCACCATCACCATAATTTTATTTTTAGAGATTGGTTTATGTAGGTAAGTCATTGTATAAAACTTAATTATTGTGAGTTTTATATTTTTTAATTACTTAATTGTGAGTGTGGCTATGGAATAGCAAAGAACTAAAGAAACGAGTGAAAAACTGAAAGCTGATGTGCCTACAAACGGACTAAAACTGAGATGATGTGACTATAAAAGGACTAAAAGTCGACATCACGTGACTATAAAAGGACTAAAAACTGAGATGAGGTGTCTATGAAAGGAATAAAAACTGAAATAATGTAGTTAACTATAAAAGGAATAAACACTGAAATGACGTGACTATAAAATGACTAAAAACTAAAATGACGTGACTATGAAAGGAATAAAAACTGAGATGATGTGACTATAAAAAAAACACTAAAAACTATGATGATGACGTGTCTATAGAGGGATTGACAACTGATAGAGATGTATGGGAGAATTCTGCGGTAAAATGTATCAAGGGCGAGAGGGCAATAGGTGATTTGTGAATCGCAGATAATAGGTACCTAGTGGCTAGTATTTTAATAAAGAAACAGTATAAAACATAACAATGAAAGTAAAACAAAATGTAATTGCATAACATAGTACCTAACTGTAAACAAGAATCCGTAAACAACAGAAGGTAATACTTAAATAACTGCGTCACCAACGAAATGATAAGGCTGGCCACTGAACAATCTTTCATCATCTTGTTTACGAAACTCAATAGACAAGTATTAATATTATCTGCAATGTATCTCATTGCAGATAATTTGTATGGACATTGTTTGTAGAATTGTATGCGGCGTTTAAATAACAATTGAATTGTAATCTTTTTGTGTAACAGCTTTCTCTCAGCGTGCATGTTTCGAGGTCACGACATCATCACAGGTCGGAAACTACTCGTTGTCGAGCATCCCCGAAACCGTAAGTACCTACTCATAAGTGGTAGGTACAGACGCCAGCAGGTCAAGCTACCCGAAACTGTCAAAATTATCCAATCAACCTTGAACCTTAAATGCTTGAACGATAAAGTTGAAAATCTATTAAAGAAATTTGACAGATTGTAGTAACTTGATGTGCTGGCGTCTGTACCTAAATTGCGCCTATCCTATTTTCCGTACTCAAAAACGTACGAATTTCTATAACTGGTGGGGCTCGTGGCTCAGTAACAGTCGCAAGGGTCGATCGATTTTAGGTCTTGACAGTAGTTACGGGTAGTCAGAAGCCCGAAATTCTGGGAAACAGTGTTACCAAGGGGTATTGTGCAACCCGGTAAGGTTGTGGTCAGATAGGCTCCATGTAAAATCGTGGTAATTCAGCTGCATCTGGTTAAATTGGAAGCTGAACCTAACATAGTTGGGAAATGGGCTAGAATAGGCATATTATGACGATGGGAAACAAGCTAACGTCTCAACTGAAATGTGACTGTGACCTTCTATACTGCCGTTTATGGACTCCTGCAATACTAGAAGAATCTCAGATGCGTTGCCATCCCACAGGTGTAGAGGTTTTCCTGCTAGATAAGTCAATTCTGTAATACCTACTGAAAATAAAAGTTCTTACCTCAACAAAGCCGATATATGATCCATCTGCTCTCAGAAGGTTAAATGTAACAATTGCACCTTGTGTCTTAATATGAGTAAAGTCGGAATCCATGTACGTTACTGCAGCCTTGTTACCGTTTGGATGCTTTAGGTCGTGCAGTTGATGATAAAGGTCTCTAGCTAAATAATATGTATGGTAAGAAATGGTGTCCATCCAATCGTCGTAAATTGTTTTTGGTATCAATCTATGCATTGTGTCAAAACAATGCTTTAAAGCAATTACTCCTAAAAACGGTATTGTTCCGTCCTCCAACCTGCAATTGAAAACAACATCATTATTATTGATATACCTAATTGTTGAAAAAGCGACATATTTTGTACATGTCACAGTTGTTTAAACAGAACGAATTTACTTTTACTTCTTAATATTTTAAATAAAGTAGGTAGGTACCCACTTATTGCTAAAATTATAGAAGAGCTGCTCAAATGTCGCATGTATTGTTCCAAATATGCTACATCACGCACAGATGTTTATTAATTATTTGTCCTTTGTAATTCTACATTTCGGTTGTTTTCAGAATATTGGTTGATGAAATGAAGTCAATATACAGTCTAACACCTGACTTGGGAAACTGGGTAAATGAAAAACAACTTTAAGCTACAAATAATGCTAGATTCCTGGAGATCCCACTTATCTAGGTTAAACTGTAAAAAAAACTTTACAGGCTAACCAAACCAACTTCGATTTCAAAGGAAGGACCTACATACTCGTACATGTTACGAGGGCGGACTGATAAGTCTGGTAAAAATCTATTTTGGAATAAAATGATCGCAAATTGCTTGGAACCTCCTTGTTCACAATTATTTTGAAGGACTTAATTAAATTAAGATTTCAGCCAGTACTGCCGCGCCGGTTAGTTTTTTTTTGACAACCATTAAAGAAAAACAACTGAACACGTTTTTGGAAAGATGGAGAAAAGTGAATTTCGTGTCGTGATTAAACATTATTTTTTGCGCAAAAAAACTATAACGGAAACGAAACAAAAACTTGATAAATATTATGGGGACTCTGCTCCGTCGATTAAAATGATTCATAAGTGGTTCAACGATCCTTGGTGTGGTCGTACAAGCACAAGTGACGCTGTGCGTCCAGGACGCGCAGTTGAGGCCACTACTCCAGAAATGATCGCTAAAATCCACGATATAGTGTCGAACGATCGAAGAGTAAAAGTGGGGGAGATAGTACAAATAGTAGGCATCTCAGACGAACGTGTTCGCAATATCTTACACCAACATTTAGATATGAAGAAGGGATCCGCGGGATGGGTGCCGCGTTTACTGACTGTTGATCAAAAACGCATGCGTGTGGCCACTTCGGAGGCAGGTTTGGCGTTGTTTCAACGGGATAAAACCGATTTTTTGCGTCGTTTTATAACAGTAGACGAAACATGGATTCACCACCATACCCCAGAAACCAAGCAACAATCGAAACAGTGGATTGCATCCGGCAAACCAGCTCCAAAGAAAGCCAAAGCAGTTTTATCGGCCAATAAAGTGATGGCTACAGTTTTTTGGGATGCACGTGGGGTAATCCAAATTGACTAGGTACCTAGAGAAGGGTAACACGATTAATGGCGCATATTATGCCAATTTATTGGACCAATTTGTCAAAATTTTACGTGAAAAACGACCGCATTTGGCTAAGAAGAAAATCCTCTTCCACCAAGACAACGCACGAGTGTACACCTGCGCGATTGCCATGGTCAAACTTCAAGAGTTGCTTTCTCACCCACCGTATTCGCCAGATTTAGCCCATTGCGATTATTTTCTGTTTCCGAATTTAAAAAAAATGGCTTGGTGGAAAAAGATTTGGCTCCAACGAAGAGATCATGCACGAAACCAATGCATATTTCGAAGGGTTACCTAAGTCGTACATTATGGAAGGGATCGAAAAGCTAGAGAAACGCTGGATGAAGTGCATTGAGTTACAAGGAAACTATGTTGAAAAATAAATAATAATAATTAAATAAAATTTACGCCTTGTTTAATTTTCACCAGACTTATCACTCCGACCTCGTAACTTGTATGAACATATGTCGCAGTGTTAGTCAAAAATTAAAAGAAATAAGTAATCACCTTTCATACAAGTCTTTCCTCTTCACATGAACATCTTCTGTACTTAACACGAAATCGACTGTACCTCCTCCAAAATACTTCTTTTGGCAAAGCGTGTCGCTACTACTATTTTTAACTAAAATTGCTCCCAAACCACTTGGGTACCCAAATATCTTGTAGAATGACAAGCACACAAAGTCTGGTTTGGTTTCAGATAAATCAAGTCTACTTGTTGACACAAACGAAGCTGCATCAAGTAGAACGTACCAACTATTATTTATTTTACATAATTGTTTTTTTAAATGACTATTAAGGCACCCATTTTTTATGTTGTTTATACAGTCTATGGGGTACTTATAGCCGTTAAAGTTGCTTTGTGCAGGGTATGCCAGCAATGTGTTGGCATCATTTTTGCTTGGAAATTTTACCCTCTGCATTGTATTTGATTTCTCAGAATTTTGTTTTAGTGCATCTAAGAAATCATGATGTGATATGTGTATTATGTCAGCATTTCTTTCCGCAGCAATTTCTCTCAGACCAAGCACTGACGTGTGATTATCTCTCAAATATACAAATGATCCACTGGTACTTTCTTCATCTTCATCATTGTCTAGGGAAAATTGAAATGACTCCACAACTAGTTTTAATGCAGATGTTGTTCCCGCAGTAAATACAACTGTGTAGTTAGATGGATCTGTATTAAAATGCTTTAGAATGTCGCTTCGGATCTGCTCCACACAGTCCTTAGTATATTTGTCGGAATGAGGGTTCATGTAGACATTATCCATAAGGTCTTGATGTACAACAGAAAGTAAACATTGTGGATATAGTGCGGCCCCAGCATTTTCCAAGTAACATTTGTCTGTAATGTAATGATACAAAAGATAAAATGTAAATTTTATTTGAACGTTATTCAACAACTTTTTTAAATATTCATGTGATATGTGCACAGCTGAATACACTTTAAAAATAACCTTTATTGAAGCACAATATGAAGAAAGGAAACCACTTATGAAGGATAGAGAAATCTTAATGTGTAGGTAGTTACTGTGTAGTAGCAAACTGCTTGGTAAAGCATTGCTACAATTAAATATACATACACTACTTGCTTTGTTGGTATGACAAAACTATTGAGGATTTTTAATGGTGCATTAAAGAGGGTCTAGACTTCATAATAGTTATATTTTTTTATTAGTTTTGATGTTATTTGTAAAATAAAAAGTGCAGACAGGACAGACAATTTTATTAAAAGTTGATGTTATTACTGACTGAATTGCCATAACAAACGATAACAATATTGTGTAATATTGAACACATACTTAGATAACATACGCACATGGTAGTTTCTGGTATAATAAAACAAATGAAAGCTGCAAATTGAAAGTATAAAACTTCGTAATAGGATGCATCAAGTGACAGTAGGTACTTTCTCATTTCTTTCCGGTTTTTAATTTAGTAACCTACCTATAAACTTTATAAAAAAAAACATGAAAGTATCTGATAAGTCATAAAAGTAATAGGAAACTAATTAGAAACCACTTACCTCCCAACCTTGTGTAATTCGATTTAATTTTGTTCATATGCTCCGTATCAATTACTTGACTCAATGTGTTCATCTCGGGGGGCTCTTCATAGGAACCTGACATAGTTAGACCAACTGATAAACAGATGTTAAAATAATTAATAAAAAACTTTCACGAACTTACGATACGACTCCCGCTACGTACTAAAAATAAAACTAAAAACTAAATGAACGAACGTAGTTTGTAATGATGAACTTAATAAATAGCCACAACTCGTTTCTTCAACCTTGTACTCCGGTAATGTAACAAGTGTTCGTAATAATAAACTATTATCTCAAAATAATGAGCGCAAAAACATACACTCAGAAGTCGGAAGTAAATGTTTAACTGACTGACGTTTAGAGTGACAGCACTGACAGCGGACAGCTGTCTGAATGACAGTTGTTTGTTATGACACAGAGTAATAATTCATTGTTATGAGTTACCAGAAACTTATCTATAATTTCCCATTGTAGTTTACATAATTATTGTGTTGAATAGTTTAGTCTATAAATATTTATTATTAACATAACAGGAAATATTCTTACTTAGTTTCTTTTGAAGTGTTTAGTCAAATAAAATTTCCTTTAATGGCCTAAATAAATTATGTCTTAAGTGCTGTGAATTCAAATCACCCCTTACGGGTTTAAGGTGTTGTCATTAAATAATGTTTTATGACTATTCATTACGCATATGCTGAGATAAGTTCAAAGTGAAAATCATGTAAACATGTCTTATTTTTCGTCTCCAACAAATTACTTCCCAACCACTGATATGGCAACTGTACACAAGAATCTTCGCGGGAAATATTGATTTCCTGTTCCTTTGTTTTTAAATTATAGTTTAGAAAGTTAATTTACTTTCTGTATTGAGTTAATTAGTTATAATAATATTAATATCTTCAGTAAAACAGGCCTATTTGGCCTGTTTGTATGTCATTTTGAGCCTATATCAGGTTTAAGGGCGTTTGGGATGACAAGAAGATAAATATAACATAACTAACAACCTTTTGTCATTTAGATGCATGAATTTGTTTAAGTAAGTAACTCAGTGGCTATTATTTTGTGTTTTCTAAAAACTAGCCATTGCTCTATCACTCATAAGTTGCTAGCTTTTTCCCACGACCTCGCCCCCGTCCCGATTTTCCGAAACAAGCCAGTCACTCACCGGGCCATACCTACATATTTTTAACACACCTCAAAGCTTTTCCCGCAGTAGCACCTCATAACTGAAGGAAGATTTTAACTCAATTTTGATGTCTACATTCTACAGACCACAGCTCGCCGGGCTTCACTTAACTTTCAGAAGATGGCGTTAGCAGTCTCTCAAACGCCGAAAATCGTCCATTTCCTATACGTAGATAGTTCTATCTCTAAGACTATGTTTGAAGTATCTAATTATATTATTTATTTATACTTACCTACTCATTAATAATTTATTGGAATAAAAAACGATCGTAAGGTATTTAAAAGAAATAGGAACAGGTAAACAAAAATATCAAGAAAATTAAATTCCACTCTAGCCAAGACTTAAAGAGACACTCACAAAGTGGAAAAAATAAACGTAATAGAATAGGGCACAGGCACTAATAGTTTAAGTCTATTGCACAAAAGAGGTTCGCATACATAGGTAGGTTCACCTTCGGCAGCATCGCCTTACTAAATTGAGTTACACCAATTTAATTATTGCTTTTATGGAGGGCTTTTAGTAGCTTTTAGTATCAAGCGGGGCATGATCGACTTCCCCTAAGTGAATTGACGGCCATGACAGAGGACATTCGCTTTACTGCTTCACACTTTTCATAAAGGATGCTCTGACAAGCGACGACTTTAGTGGCGAAGAAGTTTTAGAATTAGGCTTTGGAAATGGCGGGAAAAGTGGTGGCTTTAAAAATGGAATGAGGAAGGTGCACCATAATTGCATAACACACGATTAATCGGAATCGGTTTCATTTTGACAGTTCAACAACATTCATTGCGTTATTTACGTGTTGAGCAGACAAATTTTTCGAACTTATGAAGCAATGGATTAGCAATTTGCTTCAAAATGATTCAGATTCCGATTGATTGTGTGTTACGCAATTGGGGTGCTGGTTATTCGTGAATCGTGTGTTCGTTCATGTGTTTTTACCTATGTAAAATATTTTATGGAAACGATTATCAAATTAAACTTAAGAAGAATGCAGATAGATGTCTTTTAATAAGTTTTAAGTTTGTTACATGTTTTAAGTTGTACATTGCCTATAATTCCTATATAAGTAACCAATGTGAAAAAAACATACGCACTTATCTAATAATACTTCTTAGGTAGTAATGAATTATTTTAATTATCTAGAGCGAACCTGTCGAATGTCGGATTGAGTTTTGATAAATGATGTTACATTATAACGTTTGCGATAAAACCCACTAAAAACGGTTGCATTTGAACGCTAAATTATTTAATTTACTTAATTAATAAATTTAGTCACTGTTGCAGATCTACTTGCGGCTTTAACAACTATAGGTACCTACTTACAGATAAGTACCTAGTTAATTTTTTTTCTCATTATTATTATATTAATACTATAATATTTACGAACCCGTTACAAAAAATTAACCTTACCGATTAAAGGTTAACAGTCATTGCACACCGTGCATTGAGTTTTACAAGATATTATTTTACCTATACTGGAAAAGAAATTACAAAATATAAATAATAATAATAATTTGTACTCAACAAGGAAGTCAATTTAATTTCCGTCAATAAAAAAAAATATATTATCTCACTAACCTTTAACATTGACCCCTGGTTGATCTCATTTTCCTCAAGTGACAAATGAGTTCAGACACCGCAGTCACCTCATATTATAGCCTTCGTTGACAGCGTACCATTGTTTTTCGCTATTCATAGAGGATTTCCACAGACAATGGGCGAAAAACTGTCCTACTCGAGGCGCTCTCTAAATGAAAGTGATTGTTATGACATCGCGCTTCTGAACCCCGTGTTTACAAATATGACGAAATTATTAATCAATATTATGGTCCATTGGCTATCCCATTCCATGATGACGCTTGCTACTGTTTATAATCTTATTATGATGACATAATAACTTCTTTAACAGGTTACCATTGTTTTTCGCTATTCATAGAGGATTTCCTCAAACAATGGGCGAAAAACTGACCTACTCGAGCCGCTCTCGGAATGTAAGTTTTTGTTATGACACCGCGCTTGTGAACCCCGTATTTACAAATAAGAAGAAATTATTAATCAATATTATGGTCTATGTGAGGGGCAATTCTCGTTATTTTAAGAACGTTCACAGCAAAGAGTTAATAATAATATGGTTCACAGTCTGATCTCAGTCTCAATCTGTCAATAACACCTCTAATTTCCCTACATTTTGACAAGTTTTTGACATTTGTTTGTCGCCGAGATGAGACTGCGATTGCGACTAGATTTTGAACGTTTTTATTTACGAGAATTGGCCTTCTGATGGCTATCCCATTCCATGATGACGCTTGCTACTGTTTATCATCTTATTATGATGACATAATAACAATAAAATGTTTTTGTTTTATATGTGACCAAGGCTCCCGTGGTCTTCATTATCGAAGCGTAAATACGACATAGGTATTTATCTAGTTCGATCATCATCTTTTCTAGCCTTTTCCTTACTATGTTGGAGTCAGCTTCCAGTCTAACCAAATGCAGTTGAATACAAGAATTTTATATGGAGCGACTGCCTATCTGACCTCTAACTCAGTAACTGGTTGACACGATTTCCCTTAGCAAGACTGGTTGTGAGACTTTTGGGTTTCTAACTATCGGTAACGACTATCAAAGATCTGGGAATGATAACTGCTTAACGTACGAACCAACCCTACTTTCCGAGGCTCTTGGTATGAAGTAGATGATACCACAATCACCTATCCACGGACCGACCACAGCAAGCGTAGCTTGGCCTTAGTCTATCGAATCGTGCAGCTGTTACTAAGAGCCTTGAAATGACATCCAATTTGATAAAATCCAATATTGTAAAAATCTTCAATTCTCAAAATTTTTGGATGCTCACCTCGTCTAAGTATGTAGTTTGCCATCAAGTTGAATAACATTGAATAAAAGTTAAAGTTCAATGCTCTGAACTCAATTAAAATACAGGTACGTATTATTTATTATAACGTTTCTCCTAAAAAAAAAAAAATATTACGAATATTTTAGTGTTCGAGATTTTGCCTCTGTATTCCGGATCTTGTGGGAGCCGGCTTCTAATACCAAGTGGTATTCTCCTCCCAATTTCTTATATCTCAACCTACCTACGGTAAACACTTTGGGTGTCAGGTTAAGGATCATAAAGTTATCCACACAAAAACACTTTTTTTTCTGGAGTGTAATGAGAGAGGTTTTGTTTAAAAAAAAATCACTGTCCACTTGCGTTTAGATAATTCACATATACTATTATTCTAAATTAAACTGACGATGCACTTGGTAGTACCAAACGTCCAAATCTGATCAACTCTAATAATTCACTAATACATTGATTAAGAAATTGAATGGGTATTGAAAATATTATATTATTCCAATACGAACCTAGGACGGGTTATTATTGTCGTCTAAATTATTCAATTCCCAAATATTTTGTAACATAGTGAAGTTATCTGTTATTTGTAATCTTAATTATCAATATTTACGAAAGTGTCCGGTCCTATGATAACAATATTTTCTGTTCATTCAAACTCAAACTCAAAGTATTTATTTCAATTAAACCAATTACAGGCACCTTCGAATTGTCAAGGGGTCGGTCAGTCAGAAAAATTAAGCTAGTTGCCCATTCCAAAGTGTAGTAGGTACCTATGGGTAAGAACGGGCAAGAAATTCCATGGACACTCTTTTAATTCAAGAGAAAAATTGTATCATCAGTGCACGTCTTATGGCTAGGCAAGCAGGCATAGCTCCTTCTCTTGCTTAAAGAAAACCATAATACGGGAAATTAATATTACTAACATTCTTTGACAAATATTGGTACCATCACTGGATGAACATCTATGATTTTGATAAATTATCTAAGCAGCAACTCAAAGTGCCCTTGCCCTAATATAAAAGATAAATAGGGGGTTAGTGTAGAAGGAAAGGTGGAGAAAGAAAACATGGATGGATTTTTTGAGAGAAGATAATTTTGAATGAAAAGGAGTCAGTGATAACGTGACGTCTAAGAGAATAGGAAAACATTTGCAACAACCCTAAAAACCATGTGACAGTGGGTGGCAGAAAATGAAGAAGGAGACTGTTCAGTTGAGTGTCCGTGAAATGATAATTTTGCAGGTATTACGGGCTGAGCTCTCCTTTCCAAGAAACAGGGTCATGACTAGTATCAATGTTATAAAATGGTAATTCACACCTACATATCTACAGACTGACTGCAGCGAACGTTAAAAAACTTAGTTATCATATTTTTTGCTGAGAGCCCTTCAAATTTTCGTCACGTACCGTTGTATAAATAATTATATTTGGTTATATTCGGTAGCTAGTGGACTAGTGTTACAAGGTGCCATAAGATTGCGACCTAGACCTTTGTGAAACTTCCGACAAAACTCTTCATCAGTCATTTGTTGGAGGATGTTGCAACATATCACTTAATAGTGCAATTATGGCAAGTTTTGTACCTATGGATGTTTGAGGGCAGAAGCATTTTTATGTGATTACGTAAGGAAATAAAAACTGTTCATAGATAGCAAAAGGTTGTGTGAAATAACCTTGTTTAATAATGGGGATATCGACAGTATACGGAGGATCAGCATGACTACAAATTTGATACGTCCTGTTTTATTTAAAACAGTGTTTGTTTAAATAATCGTCAGCTTCAATACCGTTCTACTGTTGCATGAGGATCATGTTCTACGGTTCATGTTCACTAGACGAATTGAATGTCAACCGATGGCGACAATTATTTATAGCAACTGTTGAAGTTTATGTTAATCATAGCTGTTTTCCATAGAATCAAGTTTGGCACTTACTTAATAATAAATTACTTAGTTTGTTGACATTGCGTTAATAACACGCAACTGGTTATGGTGTTTGTAATCATTCTTGTGTCATTAAAGGCGCTAACAGTCAACACTTTAAACTAGTTTATCAGGTTGGTGGTATCAATTTGTTTGCTTCCGATCGGCGCGTCGGAAACTTGACTGTAGGTCGTTGTCTGAGGTTAAAGCTACCTGATCCTAGGCAGCAAGTTGTCCGCTGCATGGCATTGACTGACGAAAAGCGAGTAAATAACGCCGTCGTGTGTGTTCAACTACAGATGAATTTTTGTTTTCGCAACCGCGAGACGTTTCGCAATCACGATGAATTTCGGTAACGCGAATATATTTCGGTGTGTTATCTTCGTGTTTTGTTTCGGATACGTACAGAACAGACGTAAAATAAAAGTGAGTAGTGACGCAGACTTTCGGAACCGAAACTCGGATATTTATTTAAACTCTTTACAACTGATAGCTAAGTACGGCCATCGGTCTGAAAAACATACAGTGATAACGAATGATGGTTATACAGTGAACTCTTACAGAATACCGAACAGTGGGCCGCCAGTGTTGTTAGTACATGGAATTGGTGACAGTTCTGATTCGTGGTTGGTTCTAGGACCAGCAAAGTCTATAGCGTTTCAGTTAGCCGAACAAGGATACGATGTTTGGTTATATAATGCCAGGGGAAATAAATACAGTAAAGGACATATAAAAAACCTTCCTGAAAAAGAATATTGGAATTTCAGCTATGAAGAGATGGGAACGCAAGATTTGCCTGCGGTGATTGATTATATACTCCAAACAACGTCTCGACGTAACCTGTCCTATATTGGGTTTTCTCAAGGAACGGCCATTTTTTTCGTGATGTGTAGCATGAAGCCGGAATACAACGAGAAGATCAAGCAAGCAGTATTATTAGCTCCGATAGCCTGGTTAACCGACACACAGTATCCGTTTATGGACATTTTAGCGCAAAATTTGGACGTTTTAGCATCGTTTCTAGATAGCATCGGAGTGTACGATTTGTTTGCTAATAATGTATTGAGTAATCTTTATCATGCTAAAGTGTGTCGGGACGATGTGCCTAAAAATATTTTGTGTAAGCTAGAGTTTTATATAAGTTATGGATTAAGGAATATTACTAATCTGTATTCAGAAAGGCTTCCAGTGCTTGCTAGTCATATACCTGCTGGAGTGTCTACGAAGACGTTTGTTCATTATTTTCAAAGTTACTTGAGTAAACGGTTCCAAAGATTTGACTATGGTTCAAGAATGAATCAGGAGGCGTATTCTTCTATGCAGCCTCCTTCTTTCGATCTCTCATTGATAACTGCTCCAATTTATATGTTCAGTAGTGAGTCTGACTGGTTCAGTACTCCTGTAGATGTTGAAAGACTTAGAACTAGACTCCCTAACATTGTTAGGCATGTTAAGTTTGACAAATCCGTAGATTTCACTCATTTAGAGTTTGTTTATGGTTCTCGAGTAAATGAAATAGTTAATAATGATATAAAAAAAATACTTAGCGGAGAGATATGAAAGGGAAGGGAATGACTGATAGTGTGACAGTTGACAGGGGAATGGAAGAAGAAAACATGTCGCCGACCCCAAGCAACAGGGGACAAGGGCAGGAAGATCATGAATTAGCGGAGACAAAAAAAAAGAAAATATTACTTTTTTATTTTTTTGTCGGAATACATACATAGGTAGGGTAGGGGTTTTCCTATTATCTGTGATATATAGTAATTACCTAGTTTTACAATGGAGATAAAATAAGAGTTTTATCGTCACTTGTAAACAATTTTGATGTTAAACTTAGTTTCATAAACCATGCTACTATTATTGTTTACTTCACTATACCGATCAGATTTAATTATCCATACGGTTGATTTACCTATTACTTATGTTTTTTTTTTTTTGCTAGACTAAAATGACAGCTGTGGTCGACCTTTTTTGTATACATGACTTAACTGTCATTTTGGTCTAAAGTTCGTTTTTTAAACCCCGATACTAATTTGACAGGTGTAATGTACCTACAATTTTTATCACTACTACTAGACTAGACTAGCTTCAACTTTCTGACTAACTGACCGACTATTTAATTTTGACAATTCAAAAGTGCCTGTAAATGGTTTAATTGAAATAAATGATTTGAGTTTGAGTTTATACTAAAAAAACGCAAACATAAAAGACTTAAATGTCAGATTAGTATCTCGGATTAAAAACGAATTTTAGCCAATCTAAATTTAGAGTTAACCTACAATTCATTTTCAGTAGGAAGTCTAGATGTAATTAAGTTTTTTTGTTGCCGCAGGCTACACCGGCAAATTGTAGGTAGGTAAATACAGGTTTAGTTAATACAATATGTAAATAAAAATAGGTAGGAACAAAAAGCGTTTGCATATAATAAATATAATAAGTAATTGAAGTTGTAAAGTAAGCAGATGAATAATAAGCTCGGTTCCCAAACAAAAACGATCCGTTTTGCTTACTGATGGTAGCATTTTTTATTGCCAGACTGGGCAAATAAATAGATTCGTAAGCTAATTTTACCAGTGATAGCTACTTCCATATGGGTATACTGTGCATAGCTATGAGGTCTTTGCTTTATTATTAGTAAAGATAAAAGAGTCTTAATTTTAACCATAAGGGTCCGTAAATAATACGAATCGACCATTAATGTCAAAACCTTCTCTATTCCAACTCTATATTTCCTGGTAGGTCTGCATGTGTTCTTAACATTCTAAGCATTATGGTTTATTTATTATTATTGATATAACGTTTGGAATTCCGAGTGTATTGTCTAGTATATGTACATACTGCGTGTAGATCATAATTAATAAATTAATTAAACCGACCAAGTGCGAGTCGGAAACGCGCGCTAAGGGTTCCGTGACAGCAATACTTTTATGATACGCATACATTACATGTACAAATTCACGCCTCTTTCCGACGTGGGTATGTACTTAGCAGCTACAACTATAAATAGGGTATGGCATACGGGTGTATTGTGTGAACTTTTTAACTGGCTACCTATTACAATTAAAAAGATATAGCCCTGTGAAAGACAAGCGTACGGACGAACAAACAGATAGTGGCATTGGCTTAGTAATAATTTCCTGATGGCTACGGAACCCTAAAAACAATTTTTATGAGAAACAGCAAATCAGTAGAATTTCTATAGATATAAATAAAGCAAAAAGGGAAAGGTGGTATAAAATATGCCGTTTTAATAAATGTAAAGTAAAATAAACACACGTTTGGTTTCCTGTATGAGACCAAAGGGTGCATTGATACTTGATAGGGTGAAATTGCTTAGGGGACGAAAAGGGGGACCAACGTGTTTGTAATCATTGCGATATTCTGAAAACGATATTGGAGAATGTGGGTTATTTTTGCTTAAATCATTGTTAGTAGGTATAGATAGTTACTTGTAATAAGTAGGTAACGGTAAAACGGGGTGAATAGGGATGCAGGGGTGAATCGGGACGAAACTTTAAAATGGATTTGTACTTTAAAATAATATAGTTTGTTGCTAACATGGACACTTAATCTTTAATTAAAAAACAGTAAACACATTAGAGTCCTTTCTGGCAACAAACCATATTATTTCATCATTTTACGGTACCTAAGCTCTGATTTTTAAATTGCTAGACTAAAATGACAGTTGCGATCAACCTTTCTATAACCACTTTCTTAAGGTCATCGGTTGATCTAGTCCAACAAATTAAAAATCAGAGTGTGATTGATATTGTGATAATAAGTAGGTACAAACACTCAAGATCAAATATATGTAAATAATAATTCAATGAAGTTTCTTTGTTTCAATAGTACAATCAGCCTCAAAAAGTGGAATCTGAGTTAGCCTCAAACAGATCTATACATCGACAAGAATATATTTAGCTGTCTAAAACCTTTGTTCCATAATATTGTATCATGGTGTAGACAAAAATATATAACACATTGGGTAATTAATTTTTGCTATTTACCTACACATTAATACAATATTAAGCAAACCAAACAGACAGTCAAAACAATTCTTGTTGATGTAAATATCTTTTTGTGACTGGAAGTACTTACCTTGATAAATGACTCAAACTTGCGAATTACGTATATTTTTATTTGTTACAAATTATGTAAATGTAGAGAGAAAGGTTTGTGGCAAAGTAATAACAGCCGCACGGGTCGATCGACCAGGTTAAGCTACGCTTGCCGCGGTTGGTCCGTGGATGGGTGACCATCTTTACATACCAAGACCGCTCCGTGCCTCGGAAAGCACGTTAAGCCGTTGGTCCCGGCTGCGTGGATCTGACACTCGTTGCGGGTCGTTTAATTGAGGAATTTATCTAACTTAGGTAGGAAAAGGAAGCTATGTAATTTTTTACCTACTTAAATCCTTTGTGTGAGCTCAACTACTAGATAACCATCTACACCTATAGATGAAATCAAATCAAATCATTTATTTGCATAATAGGTACGTGTTAAAAAGGTGTTACAAGTATAAAAGGTACATTGTATTATAACCTATTGAGGTGTGCAAATAGTATATATAATAATATTTATTAAGTTACAAAATAACTACCTACCTACTAAGTTAAATCCTAAAATTAAGCACTACTTATCCAGTGTAAATACAGTGGTCTAATATAAACTGGAATCGTTCATCTAAGTTTAGGGTGTAAATATTCGATGGGCAGCGAAGCCTGCGGCAGTGCTTTCGACCGGATGGTTTAATTTGCCTCCGATCGACTGTGTATGCAGACCATACGAGCCGGATCATTGGACATATAACCTTTATTTTATACGATATATTTAGGATTATTTTTATTTATAAAATAGTTAGGTTAAGTGGGGGAAATTAACTGTTAGGCGAATTGACAACCAACTTAAATTGATCGTATATTTTTCAGACAAATTACAACTTCTGTCATTCTGTGACAGTTGTATGAAATGGCTATAACACGGCAAATTTACGAAGGGTATAAATCTTAACAATTAATTTCTCTGACTAAGTGAGAGTTTGCAACAAATGCACATATTATTGTGAAAAATGGTGACAGAAGTGACAAAAAGTGTTTTTTTTAACTTGATTAAATTGTGTGAAGTTTAATCCCAGATACTAATCTAACATTTAAGTCTTTTGTGTTTGCGCTTTTTTAGTATAGAAATTTGACATTACACCTGTCAAATTAGTATCTGAGTTTTAAAAACGAACTTTAATGTGGACTATAAGGAAACGTAAAACTGTTCTTAGCAAATAAACATTATCTTATCTTAAATAATTTGATTGACTCAACCTCCATTTATTATTTGTTTAAAAAAATATGAATATTGTGCTAAAATTCTGACTTTGCAATCAATGTAATGTGTCAAAAATCGTGTTACTTGCCTATTTTATTATTAACACATTAATTTATTAATTAACTTTATTACGTAACAATTTGACATGTGAAAATTCACACTCAAAATTGTAACGTAAACTCGTTTCGTGTTAAACTGTGGTTTGAAATTATGCTGAAATGTTTGTCATGTGACCAGCAAATGTACATGCTAATTAAATATTAACAACTAGCCTGTTAATACTTATAATTTTCACATACCTTCCTGAACAACTAGCTTCATCTTTCTGACTGACCGACCCTTTGACAATTCAAAAGTGCCTGTAATTGGTTTAGTTGAATTAAATGATTTGAGTTTGAGTTTGAAACACTGATTTTTTTATTCGCTAGACTAAAACGACACCTGCAATCGACCCTTTTTGTCATTTTGGTCTAGCAAATAAAAATTGGGGCATAGTTAATTTATTTTTGGCATCTTGTATTTTTGTTTTGAGTTTGCTGATTTTGTATTTGTGTTTATCTTATAAATAAAGAAACTGAAGTTTTGTAAATCACGATTTAGTACGTAGAACTGTTAAACACATCTACATATTGATGATCAGCACCGTAATTGCGTAACCCACATTCAACCACAATCTGAACATTTTGAAGGATATTGCTAATCCATTTCTTCATAATAATGTTCAAAAATTTGTCTGCTCAGCAACGTAATTATCGCAATAAATGTACTTGAACTGTGAAAATGAAAGTAATTATACTACTGATAGCGTGTTACGCAATTTTTGAGATGATGTTAGAGTTTCAAAAGGATTTACGAATAAATACGTTATATTATTACAATACATTTATAATAGGACCTACCATAACAATAATGGTAATTTCTTATCAAGCGAACATGAAAATTCATAATTTTGTAAAGTGCACCCTGTATAGTATAGCTATCTTAACTTAACAATATGTACAAGTACAATGACTGTCATAAATAAATCTGTGTGCCTATTCTCTATTGGATCGGCAAAAAATTGTTCTTTATTTTCGGTACAAATGTTTTTTGAAATATCTAACAGTGCAATATCGGATGTCTGCAGGGTTGAAAGGCTCGATGACACTCAGCTCGGTATTCCTATCCACCCTCTGTCAAAATATTCGCATTATTTACTAAACTGTGTGTACAAAAAACAAAACTATGTAGGTACACACAATTTTATGAATTGTACACAAACCTTTTTCAGATGTTACCACTAGATGCAGAATACGGGTTTCCTAATTGTAGAAGTCAACTAACTTAATTTATGACATCACGTGTCATGAAAGTGCGTCAAAAGACATTTCTGATTATTAATAACGTTTTTCCAAGAAAGGGATTTATTTATAAATGAGTAGCTGCGCCCCGAGGTTTCACCCGCATAAGTTTCGATCCCGTGGGAACATCGGGATAAAAAGTATCCTATATGTTAATCCTGGTTACAAACCAACTGTGTGCCAAATTTCAAATTTCATCCAAATCCGTTCAGTGGTTTTTGCGTGAAAGAGTAACAAACATCCATCCATCCATACAAACTTTCACGTTTATAATATTAAAAAGGATAGTACGACGATTAAAGCTAAGTGACGTTTATACGTCAAAAATGTATGGTTAATCAGTCGCTAATCAGTAGGTACTCTAATAGTAACGTTTAAGAGCAATGAAAAATGATTTTATTTTGTAAGTAGGTTTGTACATACAAACTATTTTACACGTCAATGATATTTTAAAAACTAGACGAGGTCGGCGTTTCCTATCTGACTAGTCTGAGAAGAATGGCCGAAACAAACTCAAAGGTCACACTCACAGTCTCTTTTAAAGTCCAGACATAATCTTGGTCAGATCATACGAATAAAGGGGTTAATGTGCGCTTCTATAATTTATTTCTAACGTGACGATATAATTGTGGACGTCCACGTCTACGTCACGGCATCACGATAACACAGGGACGTAAAATGTATGGACATATATGAAGACTCTTTTAAATTACCGTCCATGATAACGTTATAATGTGCACGTATTTCCATAAATTTCATGAAAGTGGACGCGGACGTCCACGATAAAATACCGTGACGTTAGAAATTATTAAAATGGACAATAATTACTTATCTTTGAACAGCACTCCAGTATTATAAATTAACAACCAGTTTCAAGAATCGAATATTCCATATTGACAACGCTTGTCAGACCACAATGCTGATCCAATTAGATGACAGAGAATGTTTGTAACTACCCACAAAGCGAACTCCACTTTTCACCTACAATGAAACTGTACAACATTTTTAATAACTACGCGTCCATCAACGATCATTTGTCTGGAGCATGTGCAGCAAACATTGAATAGGTTTCGTCGAAAAAACATTTTATAAATATCGACGAGTTCGCGGACATAATTGAAAAGTCGCACACAACACACAACGCACCTGTATCGTTCAAAACGAACGCAAACTGAAACATAACTGTGTACTCGTATGTGTACATAGATATGCATGTATGGTTAGGGTGCTGAAAAAATAAACATGGTTTCCGATCTGGAGCCCAATTCTCGCGCAAGTCGCGTTCGTCCCGCACGAAATCCTTGCCGGTCGTCTCCGCATGTCGCTTATAAAACGGTGAGATATCCAGAAACATCTATTCTCACTACAAGTCTATCAGAAATCACGAGTCTAGGGACAATAATGTTGCCATAATGCGTCCCACGAAGTAATCCCTTCCACATAACGATGCGGTTTTTTGTCGTAGTCGTTAATGTACTTTTGACCATCTTAAAAAATGATTTTTAAGGCAAAAACATATTTTGAGCAGCATTATAAAGGTATTTCATTAACATTTATCAATCTAATAATCATTATTGTTTTCGTAACTCCATTTTTATTTTATTATTAACATTGATATAATATAAGGCCTCCGTACAACGGAAAGCATAGCTCATGTTGATTTGTCAACGTCATCGATATTTGTCACGTCAAAGTAAAGTCAAAATACAATTTATGTTGTTTGTTTACATTGGTCTACATAATAATAGGTAATGAAATAAAACAGAATGACTGCTAATGATATTATAAGTAAGCTGATGACCAGCACAATAACCTAAAAGTTTATCAAGATGGAGAAGAAGAGGAGGAAGGGTGGTTGTTTTAAAGAGTGCGGTACTGCACCAATCGGACCGTCCTGCTACACGCTTTTCCAACGACGTTAGGCTTCTGTATCTACGTGTCCTGGCTTCATTACTTTACAAAGGCCCAAAAGATTGTTGGGAAATCCTTGCGAAAACAGATCTCACCCTGAGGGTCGCGTTAGGAGACTCGTCACAACACGAATTCAAATTTCTTTGTGGTCAAAGTGCCTCACAAACATGAAGACTGGGCGAAACGTGAAGTGGTCCACCGATTCCTAAGCTAACGGACAACGCTTGACTCATCACGCCGACCGTTCGTGTAAACTAGTGATCATATACTGTCCTGTGCTGCACTGTACTGTGATGTTGTGTGTGTTTATATATCTGCTCTTAAAAGTAAACTGAAGAGTTTACTAAATGAAAGAGCATATTACAGTATAGCAGAGTTTATGAAAGAGGACAATTTTCTTCGTTTTTGAAATGACAATGTTATATTTTTGACATGTTATTGTAATCTATTGTATTTTTTTGGAATAATTGTAATTTGGAATTGAAATTTTTAATGACAGTTATTTATATATATTTTTATTGACCAATTTATTTAATGATTACCTACTTTGACATTTGAATTGTATCAAAAAAATATGCTTGTTGAATTGTAATTATACCTAATCTTTAAAGAATAACGATGAAATGTAATTTTGATGAATATTATCATGGTTTATGCATCATCTCTTCCTACCAATTTGTACGCCACGATATGCGGCTGAACATGTTAGAACTTTTCTGTATCCTACTAATATCCTGCATGCGCACCATGTACACCATGTTTAAACAAATAAAATTTACTTACTTACTTACTTTATTATTATCACAGATTTAGGTTTATTTTAGTTTGATAGCTTCATGTAGAAGACGTTATTGACTAAACCACTACGATGGATAGCGAGAATGTGCAAGTGCTCTAGCCGTTACAGTGGCACCCAACTCTAACTAACCTACCAAACCTAACACACTGAGCACTTGCACACTGTCGGCGACAAGACCCTATCTGGGTACCAGTTAGTGGAGGGACCGCTACAAAGAAAACGTAAAGTAAATAATTCTATGTTAATAGTTAATACTTTAAAGAGATTTTTTTTATGTTTCTTATGTTCTAATTAGTATTTGTTATCAGTATTTGTTATTAGTTTTTGTATCCCGAACGAATAAGACTGTTTTTGAAAGGATTCCAATAAGTAAAATTTTGTTCATACATAATTACGTAACTTGGAAAATCACTTTTTTGTTTATGGGCAGAATTTAATAATTTTTGTTTTAAATGAAAGGTCTAGATATAAAACCAATAATACCGTTTGAATTATGAAAATCGGACCATTGGTTCAGAAGTTATAGTGAGATTTTTATAATCAAAATGTTCCTAGTTGATATTTTGAACAGTTTTTCTTCTAGAAACTTTTTATTGTGTATAATTAAGTTAATTATTAAGCTGTAATTAGGTTAAGGATTACGTAATATATGTAAAAATTGTTAGGATATAATATGGATAAATAAATAAAACAAGGGCTTGACAGATCTCGGCTTAGCGAAAATTAAAGTAAAAACGGCTCAAAATACACGGTCCGCCTTAAGAGAACTTAGGCCGGTATAAATAGAGCGCAGTTTTTGACGAAAAGTCAGTCGCAGCTCAGCCGTCGAAGAGGCAACACTACAAGCAAGAAGCCAAAATCTGCAAGCAAACTTCAACAAGAAAATCTTCTTTTATTTCATCACCTCTTCGCTGCCCGTCTCTAAGAAGCACTCCCTAGTAGTTGTACAGACTACGCATTCAGGGGTGCGTGGGACGTATGTCACCAGCGAAAGTAGTACATCAGAGCATACGTCAAAACGTGGGAGACTGTCCCAGGTACGACCGTAGGTACTGGACGTACCCCGGTTGTCCGTTTCACTCACTCTGTCATTTTAACATCCGCTTGCTAGCAGGAGTCATTCCCTGACCCTCACTATACGGTATACCCCAAATCTAGAGGTTCTACGTACCGGTTCTACATATGGATTCTACGTTCAGGTTTAAGACAGGACAATCGCTTCGCACTGCACGTGGAGTTTAACTGGGCGCTGCACGCACACCTATCCAATACTACGTATCTATCCCTACATTCCCTACCTATTGTAAATTTGTCACCCAGTGAGGATTATGCATATGAACTTTGCTTGTGTGTTTCTATTTCCTAACCCAACTTGTTAACGGCCTGCGCAGCCTAACTGCAAAGCCCTACAATTATTTGCGTATGTTATTTTTGTTACTTAGCTAAGTTTTACATTGAAAAAATAAAATAAAGACATTTGAAATATTTATTGTTTGAAATGCTTTTGAAACACTTTATTTCTAGTTACAAAAGAACCTTTATAGGAATACCTTACAGACTCATAAATAAATTCAGTAGGTATATATACATCCAAGTATAAACCACAAAAACATAATTATTATCACACCACACATGGTAGTTTACTTTTGGTCATGCTTCTTTGTAACATCTAACCACAACTCCAGCCGGTCAAAATTCGTAGTCTAGCTCGACTGCATCGGCCTTCCTTCGGCACTAATAAGACCTTGGCTCTTTCTCTCTCGATATCTGTCGATCCAACCGGGAAATGTACGGGAGCAAAGTGGGCACTACAGCTCAAAAATGCCCGCTTGCAGAAGTAGTACCGCGTTGTGGTTGCGACGCGATCGACCTTTCTTGCCCTCAACCAGAGTAAAGCCTGGTAAAGCCGTCCTTGCCCATTTGACTGGTTTTAAATCCGGCGCCTTCCGCTTCTGTATCCTAAGTGTCTCATTCATCGACGCTACACAAGCAACAACTATCCACTGTTGACAACTTTGGCGGAAGCCTGAAGTTTTCTTCGTGTTTTTCCTTGTTGTGAGGGTCGCAGACTCTTCTAAGATGTTTATGAACTCGTAACACATTTTCTTTAAATATATTTATTATTTCCTTTCGCAATTGACACAATTATGATTGACATAACCACTGTTTGACGTTCGCACGAAGGTCGACACAGTCATACGTCACGTCTCGACTGGTCATGACCACTCGTTGCATGACGCATGTAAACTAAGGCATGTCGCGTGTCTTTCCTGCGTGAAATGCTCGAATCGCCATGGCGAGAATAGCTCGGCTTGATTTTTTCGAGGGAAAAGTTCGATTCGAATGTCAATAACGAACGCGAGTTGCGCGAGAATTGGGCTCCTGTACGTGGAACTAAACGGAACGAAAGCACGGTTTTTATTTGATTGGTCTGTGATAAAGTGGATATGTAATAAAACCGTTACTACTAAAATCAGGAAAGTACCTACTAATTATGTGGTTGATGACTGACACATAGGTAACAGACCTACCTACATATTCACTCAAAAAACACTTCATAAAACAGACATCAATATAGTGATATTGATGTCTGTTTTATGAAGTGTTTTTTCCCCACTATTTTTGAATTACCTACAGCTTCTACAGGAAATCATCATTCATAATCTTTATCAACCAAGACAGTGCAAAAATACAGATAACAGAGAGCAAAATATCTCAGCTCTAACCCTTAGCTATGTACGTATAATCTGGTGAGCGAAGAGACGAAAAATTAAAAAACTCCATCTGGCCGAAACGCTGGTGTCACGAGCAGCCGCCCGTTCAAATTGCCTCTCTACGGTCAATTTAATCGTGAAAAACACTCTGCATTGTCTAGGTAATGAACGTGCTACCTGGCTTGGGACAGTCAACGAGCTCTTCATTTACGAATCACGATTAACGCAAATACTGGACCAATGAGCACTTTGGTGCTTTTGTTGTAGCTCCAACAAAATGTGCTAACATTGAGTTGAGAGGTTTTGGGTTCTAAATGTATGTTGCGTACGTATAAATTCGGGGTTTTGGTTTTAGGGATAAAAAACTATGCTACTGTTCAAGTATTAAGCGAATAACTGCAAAACTGTTTTTTAATTTAAGTAGTGAGATGAGTATTCAAGATTTTTGCGATCTTGAATACTCATTGAAACTTTCGTTTCTTTTTGAATATAAGTAGGTAGCATAGTTAAAAATATTATCTATAGTTTTTTAAGATATAAAATATGCTAAAAACTTATACAGTTTCAAAAAAACCTTCACATTCAGTAACCTTCAGTTTACCTTTTACTAAAAATATTTAAATTCTAAAGAACTGAGGTTGTTTAGTTTTACCCATATATATATTATATACTAAACTAGCAGACCCGTTAGACGTCGTCCTGCCTGGAAAAGCAGCGCCACCTACCGGGTCCAGTTGTGTTTTCAAACCATCCAGGAGCACATTGAAATATACACACAAACTTTCATCCAAATTGGTTCAGCCGTTTAGGAGGAGTTTGGTGACAAACACACGTACAGAAGAATTATATATATTAAGATACACATTCTAATAAGTACTAGAATATACAAGCTGTTGTTTAGCATCCTCGTCAAATTTCAGGAGGTTGTTATGAAAGACACAAATAATAAAATTAAATTACGAGATAAATAATTAATACATAGTTGTTTTATTAGTTATTTAAGTTTGACAGTATTTCAGAATACACCACTTTCAAAGAACAAAATCGCGTTGTGGTATCGTATAAGCGGACGCGTTTTTATGTGTGTGTAAAAGGGCAGTTACAGTGCGGTCTCACACAGGCCGTGTTTTGAAATGCGTGTCCCACACATGTCGATTACCGAAAATTTGAAAAAAACATACCTACTTATCTTATTATAAATAATAATAATAAAATAAGAAGGTAATTTTTTCGGGTCGCATAGTTACCTCCTTGACTTTGACGAGGATGCAAAACGACACCTTGTATTACTTCGTCTTCCGCAAATACGAATTACGTAGACGTACGAATTTGAGACGCAGATTTTATAGACTTGTTGAACATGACTGGTTATTAAGACCTTGATTCACGATCTTGATTTTTCTTGCGAAACAAGTTTATTGCATAATTATTATGTGTTACATTAATTAATAACAGAGCAGCGGTGGCTCAGTGGTTCCGCCCCGACTTACGAGTTGTAGGTCGTAGGTTCGAACCCGGGCAGGCTTTACTTTGTGTATATAATTTCATCACCACTGCTCTCAAAACGGTGAAGGAAAACGGTGACGCGATGACACGGTTGGCGTAGTGGGTGAGCGATCAACTGCTCCGCTGCGTGTCGCGGGTTCGATTCCCGCACGGAACAAATATTTGTGTTGCCTACAGGTAGTGTTTCCGGGTCTGGCTGTTTGTGTATGTGAGTTTAAATGTCTGTGAACGTACCCACGATACAGGAGTTATTCCTGGAGTGGGGCAACGTTTGAAAAAAAAAACATCTTGAGGAAGCCGGCATGTCCTAGAACCAAAAATTCGAAGTCATGGGACATCTACCAACCCGCACTGGGCCCGCGTGGTATATTCCATTCCCCTCTCGAAGAGAGGAGGCCTGTGTCCCAGCAGTGGGAACATTATAGGCTAAATAGATTGGATTTTTGATAAATGTTATGTTGTTTGAGTAGGTGGTGTTTGGCGGTACGCGTGAATGCAGAGGAAATGTATCTTGGAAAAGCGTAGGTATTTCTGTCTTGTGTGACTCAGGAGAGCATACTCTGTACATCCGTCGTAGGTAGAGTCGTTACCCGATAAATCTTAGGATTGTTGAACTGCTTTACATTTTTATACATGATTAACTTAAAAACCTAATGATTAGCTAAGCTGAAACTTGTAACCCAGTCATCTTATAAATGAAGAGTTTACTAGAACTCCTTTACTGAACATAAAGACAGCATCGCATCTTCTGCATGTACATATTTTTGGCAGCCGAGTGCTGCATTCGGCATGCAAGTCTGGATCTAGTTATTGGGGAAAAATACTACATATTTTTAGACAATATTTTACAAAAAACGAAAAATATTTTATGCATGTGCATGCTTAAAACATTTTTCGCTTTTTCTAAAATGTATATGCATAATGCATAGGAAATACAAAAAAGAACATTTTTAGATTTAATGTACGAGATGATTTTTGATGTGTGTGTGATTTTATTATTTTCATGACTTTGTTAGCAAAGTCACGAAAATAATAAAATAAGAATATTACCTATTGTTGTCTGAAACATTATTTTAATTTTAATTTAATTTTTGTATTTTGTGTTTCACGAACGGTGTCCAAATAAAGTTTTTTCTTTCTTTTTTTCTTTAGTACTTTTAAGTCTAACTAAATTTTTTTTTTATTTTACTGTCAAGGATTTTCGTAAATTAACACCTGATAACTTGACAGAACTGTGTAAAGGGATACCTACTCGTACCTCCCTAATGACCAAAAAACAGTATCCATAGGAACATAATTCTGATAAATCCCTACACTTGGTAACGCTAATTACAGACACTAACCACGTAGGTACTCACAATACTCCAGTACACCCCAAATGCTGCCATTCATCCGTGAACACATCATAAGGTAAGCTTCCAGAAGAGCGATAATGTGTCGAGGGGAGGATGGGTGAATTGGCACGGCAACGCGCCACGTGTGAAACAGGACAAGGGGATATGGGGTCAGTTCGTTTAGAGATGCGCGACTCATTAGTTTTGTAAAAACATTAGTTTATAGGTAAGCTTTTGATAATAGTGGCGTAATGTGGGTGTACTATTCAATACTCCTCTGTTTGACTATACAGGAAATACAGGCGTTAGCCGTCTTTGGTAAAAAAAAGCGGTTTTATTGATTCTTTAAAAGGATGCAACTGAACATCTACATGGTCTTCACATGATCTGACCAAGATTATGTCTGGACTTTAAAAGAGACTGTGACCTCTGAGTTTGTTTCGGCATTTCTTCTCAGAGTAGTCAGATAGGAAACGCCGACCTCATCTAGTTTTTAAAATATGATTGACGTGTAAAAGTGTTTCTACAAACCCACTTGCAGAAATAAAAATATCATTTATCGTTTAACAATCAATTGTGAAAATTAATTGCAGTCTGTTTGATTTACGTGTTGGTTTTCTGCAGATCACTATAGTATGGTATAATGTAAATTAAAATATCCTTAAATGTATCATATCTCACTCTGTTAACATCTAATAATTCAAGGTTCTTTAATCTAAAAATAACGCTACTTGTACTTTCAACACACACGTTATCCTCAACCTAATTGTTTGTTCAGACGCCTGCAGGTCAAGCTACCCGAAACTGTAAAAATTTCCCAATCAACCTTGAACCTTAATATTTCAGCAATAAAGTTGAAAATCTATTAAAGAAATTTGACAGATTGTAGTAGCTTGATGTGCTGGCGTCTGTACTATACTTCGATGATAATTATATGTATTATCATTCTCAAAGTCACATCGAGATTTATTTCTCTTTTTAAAAGGTTTCCATTTTATATTATTGTATAACTTAAGGTTATTTTTAAACGTACCTTGTATTAAAACACAGCCACACTGTACCGACTGTAGCAATACTTTCACAATCGGAAAATTAATGCAAGAATTCTACTAAAGTAAACAAAAAAATTCGTATTTATTTCCAACAAAAACCTAAAGTCTGTGAAATATATACTGGTGTTCCACGAAGATGATAAGGGTTTCAATAAAAATTAACTAACTTTTCCTACGGTTTCGCCTGTCCATTGTTTTTACAAAGTTATCTTAATTTACAATTTAATGGGCGGGCTGTGTCACGTTCACTCGACCCAGGCGTATAATTCAAAAATGGCGTTAACTGTCGTAAAACAAAAAAACCGTTGTTTCATATTGCAAATACAGAATGATGGCCTTGGCTTACGTCAAATAATTACGATAACTTACTCGTTAATATTTGACGTATCTACGTATGTTACATTAACCAACTATTTGAAACAACCAGCCCTTAATCTGGTACCGTTGTTATGTTGAACGAATACTTTGATAAATAGCATAATCAGAAATCTGCTATAAAAAATAAAAACCTCGACTAAACACAAAACATAGCGAAATATAATTAAATCACTGTCATTTGATACGGCCATAGAAAAAAACTAACAAGTAATCAGAGACCATCCAGGGTTTATTTGATAAAACGATGTCAGTTTTAATGTATTCAATATGTTTTAATAAATGAACGATAAAACTACCAGCTGACTTTTTAGGATACATTTTGATATCAAACAATTTTGTTGAAAGGTATTTATTCGGTTCTGTTCCATGTTTTTCATTACTGTTAACAGATTCTACGAAATACCAGTTAGTTAAAACTAACAAACGTTCCAACTAAGTGCTATGTATTTATTATGTTAGGTACAATATTACACAGTGTTTCATTGTGCTAAAACAACTTTAGAACATTATTTTGTTAAGTTAATAGATATTAAGCACAGTTACTAAAGGAGGTTATCATATCTTTTGTGGGTCGGTGTAAAGACCTGTTTACTTTGTCGTCATCACATTAGCCTGTTAACTTCAATTGCTTAACAAGTTACGGGAAAACTTTTATGAACAAAGGATGATTTAGAGTTCGTCTAGGGGAAATAAATAATCAGCCTATAATGTTCTCTCTACTAGGGCCACAGGCTCCACTCCTGAGAAAAAAACTCATCTCTGTAAGAAGGAGTGGGCCATAATCCTTTACACGCTGGCCCAGTGCGTGTTGGCGGATGTCATATGTCTCCGAATTTTAGGTTCTAGGACATGCCAGAGTGTGTGTGTGTGTGTGAGGGTGTGTGTGTGTTTCCTGACGAGTTTTTCCTATACCAGGTTGTCTTTAAAAGATCGCTTTCAGCGATAAGACCGCCCGTTGTGTCAGCCCTTGTAAAGTTATGTACAACATAATAATATTACAGATATACCTAAATGGTATTTCTGTAATATTTATGTTGTACATAATATAGAGTATTCTATTCTATTCTACACCGTTTTGAAAGCAGTGGCGATGAAATAATTTACACAAAGTAAATAACCAGCTTCGGATCGGACCACGACAGCCCGTAGTCGCGGCCGAGGAAATATTTTAAACTTGACTTTGGGAGAGATCTTTCAGTCTAGCAGGTAACCGCTTGTCATTGCGGTTAACTGTCGGAGCGAAAGGCCTTTTCTAAAATTCCAGATCTATCACATCATTGAATAGTATGGATTCAAATATAGGTATCTCAATTCCATTTGAGATACCTATTTTCTCTTGAATGGCGACTAAGTAGTTTCAAAGTCAATATTAAAAAATGAGATCACAATAACAAAATCCCTTGACACGTGGTTTGATTTGGTATCAGACCTACTAAACAGTTCTAAGCAGATGATCAATGTCAACATCTGTTATCGCCTTTTCAGTTCTCACGATATATAGGTACTCGCTAGGCTCGCAGGACCAAATTCTAAGAAAAGGAAATTTGAAAAGAGCAAAGCTGTTTTACTGGAAACCTGAGGAAATCTTGGACTGGAAGGCTAGTAAGTACTAGGCTATATGAAGGTAAAACCAGCTTTAGCGTCCCATTTTAATAAAGGGATATTACAAACTGCACGAGGAGGCGTCAATGAATTTCGCAAACGGAGCAAGGGTAGTGTATTTTTTTATAATAGTTCATTATGAAGCAGGCAAAATAAATAAGATAGTTAGTAGAAAGTTTTTTTCACAACGCGGGCACAGATAAAGCATAAAGATTAGTCCGACGTAGTGTTCCGAGTCTGGGTGTTTTTCTATCTATAATATGTATGTATTTACAAAAAAAAATTGTATATAAGTAGTTTATCAGCCATCTTGTTACCATAACACAAGCATTAGGTTGCTTAGCTTGGGCAAATGGTGCTGTGTGAAATGTCCAGGGATATTATTATCTCCTTTATTTGCATGGTTTACATATAAGTTATATTTTATTATTATTATTAGTATCTAAGGATGGATGAAAGGCTGATGAAGCAAGCCATTCTAGGTAAGGAAAGACCACAGCTTCATATTAAGAGAAAGACTGCTGTTACAATGCAGGTGCCACGGACGGACCTATATTATACAAGTACGCTGGACTAAATATACTATACGGAATGCTCGAGCGTCTCAGGAACTAAAAGTGACACATTTATTGAGGTCTAAATCGTAGACTAAGACTCTTTGTGTATTTTGTGTTTACTACGAGATATTTAGAACATTTTTAACATGAGAGTATGCGCATCTTGTAAAAGTCGCTATAAAAAATATTAGTTCCATGGACGCTCACGTTGCTGTCAGCGCCAAAATGGCGAAAATCAAAAGTCTTCATTTTGTAATCGATAGTATGAAGTCCAGCGTACTTGTTTATTAGATACGAGCAGATCTGTTGGAATAGAATTAGCTCTTGTAACACTGATGTAGGCAACAGCATCAGCAGAAATTAGGCTATAAGTTCATAACGGAATAAAATGGAATCAGTGCTTTCAGAAATGTTGCAAGAAAGTTAAACTGATTCAGATAAACTACATAGAAACAAAAAAATAAATCTACAAGGGCCTAATGCAACATGATTACATGTTGTAACTGGAAAATGGGTCAATAATCGTTGAGGTAAGCATCACTAATTCGCGTAGCTCATCAAGCTCTTAATGATGTAAGTACCCATTCTCTTTATTAGAACTATTAGCCTTCTGAGGCCTTCAAAGTTTCTTCTTCATCTCTGTATAAGAAGTGGTCTTTGTTTATAAACTACAAGGTCTACAAGTAGATAATTTAGTTGAATAAATCCCGATATAAAGACTTTATTAAACTGTTCTACCAAGACTATTTAATAAAGAAGGTAAGTGATTCCTTCCTAATTAGGAAGGGATTTGTCTATTAATAAGGGGGTAGAAATCTAGGAATTCCTAGACTTCTACCCCCTTATAACTTAACAGTGTCCATGGAGTTTCTTGCCCCCGTTCTTTACCATAGGAACCTACTACGTTTTGGAATGGACAACTAACTTCATAAATCATCTATACAACCCTCTATGTTCATTATAATCCTATTCTATTGATTCATATTTCATGAAAATAGTCATTCAGACTATTTTCATGAAATATGAATCAATAGAATTATAATATGAACTTAAAGGTTTATATTGATGATTTTAATTATCATAAGTCTGTAAATAGGTACATACTTGTTAAGCTCGTGAATCATATTTTGTTCAACATATAACCTCATACTGCAACCTGCAAAAAAAAAACGCAAGCAACTTTTAATTTCACGGGCTAGCTAGCGCAACCGACTTAATAATAAAAAAATGCTTTGCGTTTGAGTTTGAATACTCAGAATGGGAGAATCCAGAGTTTTCAGTACCTACCTAGTAATACAATTTTGTCAGCGTGGGACTGTGTGACGGCACGCTCCTACACCGCGATGCGGCTGCCGTGTCGATTTGTCGGCAAGCTTTATTTCCGCCTGTCGCGTGGAAATACGATAGCGGTTATATTTTATTTCCAATATTTCGGTAATCGAAATAGAAACATGGCTCCTGCGTTTGTGATACGTGTCCGAATACGGCGGTGAGCTGCCGGCGATTTTTTTTTGGATTTCAAATTGATTTTGCTGCGCTTTTGTTCGGTGGATATAAGCCGCCTCGTATTGTTACTACAGTTCTTTTATCGATAAAGTATACAATGTGGAGACAACAATACGACAATAAATGAATGCATAAGAGTATTTTGGTACTGTGAAATAAATCCTAGCAGAAATTGTTTAATGCGATTTTTTCTAACAAAGTAAATAGTAGTGATGGGTCCACTATGGGTTTTGCCAATCTATGACTAGCTGTAGTGACTATAATATTGGATCATCATCATCTGCCTAGTCTTTTCCCAACTATGTTGGGGTCGGCTTCCAGTCTAACCGGATGCAGCTGAATACCAGTATTTTACATGAAGCGACTGCCTATCTGACCTCCACAACCCAGTTACTGGGTAATACGATACCCCTTGGTAAGACTGGTTGTCAGACTTTCGGGCTACTGATGACCCGTAACGACTGTCAAAGATCCACGAATGACAGCCGGGACCAACGGCTAACGTGCTTTCCGAGGCACGGAGGGGACTTGGTATGTGAAAATGGTCACCCATCTACGGACCAACCGCGGCAAGCGTAGCTTAACCTGATCGATCGACCCGGAGGCTGTTATTACTTAGCCACACATATATTAATATAATATTGGATATATTTGATTAAATTTAGTTTAACTTATTGTAGTATTATCGTCTCCACGTGTATATGGAGCGTTAAATTAACAAGAAAACTGATGGATTTTTTATTTAGCTACCCTAGGTACAGATATTAGAATACGCAGGCGTTCATAAAAAAAGTAAAAACCTGTTTCGTAAGTTTATAACACGCGTAACATACCTTACTTACCTATAAAACCCTAAAAACCTCTTTCGCATTTTTTCACGATAACTTATTCAGAATATAATAAACCTAATAAAGTAACATCTTACACTCCTACTTTTACGAGCCGTCCTTGTGTTAGCGTCTACTCCGGCCTGTACCTACGGTTTTTCGGTAATCCAACCTTCCTCCCAAAAATTGAACTGTCAAATTCCGCTGGTAACAAAAGAATGAACTGGGTAAATAGAAAACGTTAAAAAAGCGAACGTCTGTTACACACCACACTTTTTAATTGAATTTCATTCAAAATTTTCATGGAAACGGTTTTTTCATATCATATTTGCTTCGTTTTGTATTTGGAGTTCTTATTTTGCTCGAGTCTTTTCGTTTTGCGTATTTGATTGTTTTAAATACTTATGAAAACAATCTCCTATTTAAAAAACCACACATTTTCAAATACATTTCCTCAGCTTTCATACTTTTTCGAAGCTTACCTTATTATAACTTCCGATACCTAACAATCATTTCTAGGAACTGAATAAACGGAACTTCGTCTGCGCTTCGCTGCACTAATCCTAAAAATAAACAACACAGCATAATAGATAACCCTTCATCCATGTTTTCTTATGAACCATGACACCTGTACAAAGTTACAGAGGTTCCAGCTCCAATAAACGACGACCAAAAATAACCTGGCATAGCGAAAAATGTAACTTTCAAAATATACATGGGAGGTAAGGGGTCTAAGTGAACACCTGATTGACATTTCTCGAGTGCTTGCAATAATGGGAATATTGTATTACTTGTGCAAGTAATAAGTGTATGAGTAGCTTCCTACTTTCATATAACCTAGTTGACATGCGGTCGCTTTTAAGTGCTCCCTATTAAATTCCGATACCTATGTAGGTATCAATCTATGTTGGTTAAATGGACTTGTCGGTTTTTAATTTTGCGCTTATGTGTTTCTGCTATAACAAGGTCTAACTTTTGATATAATATTTATGATTTTCTGATTGCATCATTATCGCGGATAAATTAATCATGAAATAGAATGTATAACAAATTATCTGCACCTTAATTTAACTAAAGGTGGAGGCCAGTATTTGTAATTATAATCTAATGATATTAGGAAATATTAATTAAATTCCAGCCAGGTGCAATATCACAATTCTTCTGGAAGTCAAGCATTCGTTGTGTTTTTTTTTTAATTATTGCATCAAGTTGAAAATGCCGAGTGCCTCTCAGTTACGTCCGTAATTAACAAAATTTTGCTTCAGTCAAATACGCGCTGCCTTTGCGACGGCTGTTTGATTAAACGGCATCTTTTTAAAAATAGAACTGTTATAAACCTCCTGTCAACTTAGTTAAAGCGTTTAAAAAAGAAGTGGCTGGCTTCCAAGTTCGAATGACTGCTGTTTTTGTACAGAAGTGAAAATACTATTAGGTACAGTCACGACCAAAAGTATGTATACACTCGGCTTTATTCAAAAGCAATTTACTCCTTTATTTTTGAATGTTTTATGTTGTTACGAACATAGCATTTTAGAAGCCTTAGGTTTATGTAATGAGTCGTATTTCAACGTTGCATTCGTTATTACACGAAAAAATCGCAATTGAAAGTTGCCAAATGTTGACATATTGGTGCTCGTGACTGTACCCACTAAAAGTACTTAGTGTGTTCTTCGTCATTCGTTTGAAGTGCTAGGTATGGAAAATGTTTGTAATTTATGGGTAAGGTATAGATAATTAGTTTTACATTGCCTACACTGGCCCACCGTTGAGCAATGCCCCATCCTTTTCTAGAGCCCCCTCGATCGTTGACTCTTGCGGTACACGTCTGGCCGTCTCGCCACCTCTTCCTGGGCCGGCTTCGGCAGCGCCGTCCATTCTATAAATTAGACATAGGTACCTACCTTTAAAATACTTACTGAACTGAAACTTACTAAATAGGACCTAGAAAATGTACTGTAATGTACAGCTATTGATTTAGTTAAGACAACTACCACACTTTTTTACAATAATACAAAAGTTTTTTTTTTTTTTTTTAATATTAAGTTCAGTGATAAGCCTTGGTGGCGCAAATGACCATTGGCCGAGTAAAAAAATAGAGAACAGTAATAGCGTAACACACATCAGTAGCAACGACTTCCATTTTGACAGTTCAACAACATTCATCGCGTTATTTACATTATTGGGCAGGCGAATTTTTCGAACATATAAAGTAATGATTAACAATATTCTTCAAAATGATTCAGATTGATAGTGATTATGATTACGCAATTAAGTTTCTGTTTGACAACTTAAGGTATAAAAATCATCCCAATTTCGGACTCTAAACTGTGAACATAATGACTAATTTGCATAAACATTACAATGTATAATGCTAGTAGCGTTGCCGGATACTGCCGAAAACTATAGCTCGAAGGTACTTAACTCGGCGAATAATACAGAACAAACCAATCAACATTATACTGTTCATGACTTCAGGCTATTAACTACAACAATATTGTGTTACTGCTACAGTAAAACGTGCTGTGTTTATCACTTTGGAATAATTAAACACTTTAATGGGTATGCCGTATGATTTTAGTGCCTCTAGTTTAATACTAGTCAGGTACAGCACCCTAATTGCGTAACACACAATCAATCTCAATCTGAATCATTTTGAAGGATATTGCTAATCCATTGCTTCATATGTTCAAAAAATGTGTCATGTGTCTGCTCAACAACGTAAATAACGCAATGAATGTTGTTGAACTGTCAAAGTGAAACCAATTGCTATTGATCGTTTGTTACGCAATTAGGGTGCAGGTAGTAATTATAAAGTAGATTTATTGAACCTTCATATTTGCAACGTTACATAAAACTGTCAATGCAGTTGGAGAAGGAACATCCAAAGTCTAGGTCAAATCATTTATTTAAAAAAAAATAGAATTGATTCGAGTTGCCCCTCCAAACGGTGAATGGGCAAGAAACCCAAACGTTACTCTATTAAAATGTTTTACAATATTTTTTAAACTTTCATTAATTATATTTTGTGAAGACGATGCCGGTGACGATCCGGGTCGAAGGGCCAATATTTTTTATAATACAAAATTCTAAAAAACTTTAGAGTATTTGCATATCTATCGCACTTTTCAGTTGCATAAATGCAAACCTTTAATTATGAATCCATCAAACTTAATTGTTCCTTATTTATCCAAAGAAAAAGAATGTGTGTCTTACGACTTTTTTACACAACACTTTTGATCTTACTACAGTTGTATGAATCATCAGTATAAGTTCAAAATTTACATATTAAATTAAACTATATTAAAATCAAAAGTCATATATTCAAAGTAGGCTGAGAATCAGCACTTTTCGAACGTCAAAATTACCAAAGACAGTCCCCGAAAACGCCCGCCCTTCACCTTTACTTGCATAAAATGATCATATTATGCCACTAGCGCTAAAAAATTCTGATGTAGATGCTAATGTAGGTACTAATATCGTTTGCTTTTCCAAAGCAAAATACTATTGAAAGCCTGACTTTATGTATAAAAATTTACAAAATGCATACATTTCACCAATATTTATTGAATATTTCCACCATACACCTCCATACTAAAGGTTATAATGTGAAAAGGGTGCATCATTGTTATATTTGTCGGGTTATATGTGGGTTCTTTGCTCAATAATACGTTCTAATTTGTCTAACCTGATCATTCAGTCCGCAGGCCGTGAGAATCTTTCACTTAATTAACCCTTTCAGAGGACTGGTTCACTTCAAAGTGATGGGCATAAATAAAATTCACCGGGGCGGTGCTGCTAGGCTAATGGGTTAAGTGGAGTAAATCATTTAGGTTAATATGTTTCAAAACGTTGGTTTATCTATTGCCGAGATGTACTCAAGTGTTACATTTAGGAGAAGGTAACAACCTATTTTAAATACACCTGCTTATGTGCTTTGCTCACTGGCTGTGAACCCTGAGTGTGTTAGGGGAATTTGGGGGGTAGGTAGATTGGATTAGGACTAAATTAGGATATAGGTAAGTGGGAGGAGTAATAAACGTCAAAAGTGCGCTGGATTCCGAGAATAATAAACCTTTTTTGTTTGTTTGAACGCGCTAATCTCTGGAACTACTAGTCTGATTTGTTTTTTTTTTCATTTGTTAGTCCAATTCTTGAAGAAGGCTTATTAGGCTATTTAACATCACGCTAGGGCCCTCAGGAGCCGAGCAAAAAGAGAAAAGACAGATAACGAGTTAATAGTTACGAAGTAACTATTTAGTAATCTGTGGTAATAGCGCGGGCATGCCACGCGTTGCGACGGGGTGGGTCGGGGGAACAAGAGAATAGAATACATTTATTTGCTTTAAAACATGGTACATTAAGGTCTTATAAATAAAGTTATGACTTTCATGTTTCGCCATGGTATCGCCACATGCTAATTATAACATTTCTAGGAACATTATAAGGGTAATTACGGTTTTGTATCTATTTGAACACTTACAACAACACCACACACACACACACACACACCTACACACACCCTCACTAGACACACACACACACCACACGCACATCATACACACACACGCACCATACCATACCTGAAATCACATTTCTAGTCTCCACTCTCAGACTAACTGTCAAATACCATATTGTAACCTAGCTGTAGGTAATATCTTAAGCCACTCATGTCGTTTTAAGTTAACCTGTGAACCTGCTTACTGTATTACATGGACAATAAAATATTTTTCTATTTTCTACTTAAGAATAATAAAGTAATATATAATTAAATCTCAATATCATATATTATCTGCTACTTTTTTATCAAACAATTATTTTACACTATAAAACAATTACCAATAAGCCATTTGTGTAGTTTTGATTTAAAGCGTTTTAGGGGGAGTCAATATTCCATAAGAAATAAGGTTTCTTTTGGAATATTTTTGAAAATTTTAATTGCTGTGATATAGCTATTCTTATGACATAATGTGCATTGATGTGAAGGAATTCTTGTCGTGTTGGGTCTCGACTAGTCTATTTTGAATGTAAGTCGCATGTTATAAAAAATGTACAGTGCTCTTTAACAAATACACCAGCTTGCATTATGAAAAGACCTGTTAAGGTTAGAAGTTTAAAATTTTTATAGTGAGGTCTGCAGGATGTTAAAGGACTGATACCGCAGATTGCTCTTAGGCATTTTTTCTGTACTAGGAAGGCATCATTAATATTCGTTGAGTTCCCCCAGAGTAGCAGCCCATATCTGAATAAAGTATAGTCTGTGTAAGCAGTAAGAGCAACAGCTTCACTCGCCGTAGATCTTTAGCGTTTAAGAGCAAATACAAATTGATCTAGTTTCTTGCATACATGCTCTATATGTCATTTCCAGTTATAATGCTGGTCTAGAATAAGTCCAAGAAATTTGTATTCACTAACTTCGTTAATTTTTTGTCCTTGACAATTAACTCTAAATGCTTTTTGTTCAGAATTGTAGTTTTTAAAGAAGTTTATGTATTTGGTTTTATTTATATTTGCACAGAGATCATCGTTTTCGAGCCATTTTAAAACTTGGTTTACTGTTTCATTAAGAATTTTTTCAATTACCGATATGTCGACAGCAAAAAGTATGCATTGTTGTTGTAAAGCTGTAGGTAAATCGTTAGTGTAGGTAAATGCGGAAAAGTAATGGGCCAAGGATGCTTCCTTGGGGTAGAAACTAGTTGGGCATAAACAATATGAAACTTAGGATTTATGTAACCTCTTTCTGTTTTTTCTGAAGGTGTTGTTAATATTCAGGGCTTATCATTATCTAAACTAATGTTATAAAGAGAAAATATTTGATTTTTTGAATGTTTGTTTGTTACTCTCACACTAACACTGCTGAACGGATTTGGATAAAATTTAGCAAATGGGTAAACCATGACCTGGATTAGGACATAGGATACTTTTTATCCCGCTGTTCCGACGAAGTTGAGACTTATGCAGGTGAAACAGCAGGGCAAAGCCAGTCATCAATATAAGGACCTATCTCACGTTTTGTGTGTCTTTTTATAAGTAAAAGTGTAAATATTTCTATACCCACAATCCAGATAGTAGTAATTCTGATTTAGGATGAAGAGCTCATTAAACCAAATAGAATTCAAACCAAACTCAAGCACTTAACTTTAAAATCACTTCAACATGATTACGTACAATATAATCCCCTAGTATCATTAATAATGTACACCTACATGTTTATGATTGATACTTCAGTGTGAATTCGCGTAAATTATATTGAGTGCTTTGGAGCCTCGAACAACACAACTAATTGTTATAAAAGCTTTTCACCTGCCGGATAACCGCTTTATATACAACCAACGTATGATAAAAACTACGCCGGTATCCACAAAGGTCGTGTATTTTATGTTAAGGATATATTGCTAATAGAACAATTTGTTTAATTTCAATACTCAATATCTTTATTGCTTAACCAAAATGTGTACTTAGGTGGTAATGGTAACTATATAATTTGGATCATTATGGACCCTGTAGGGCACAGCAAAAGGCACAGCTTATGGGCAAAAATTTGTTTCAGTATTCAATTGTTTTTTCGTTTAACCCTATTGTTTGATATTGCATAAAATTGTCATTCAATAGGTTTATATGACCTTAGAGGGTTATATTGATGGTTATAATTCTGTAATACTGTTAAGGTCGATAATCATACACACACTGACCTGCAAATTGCAAAACACGTAAGAAAATTTTAATTACGCGGGTTAGCCTGGCGCTACCCCCTTAATATGTATTAATGTTCTCTTCCTCTGCTACATCAATCTAAGCCATAAGTTAAATATATTATATAATATTCAGATGGGATAGACAGATGGTGATGTCTTTAATTGTGTATCAATTACACTATCAATGTACATTATTTAGATATTTTTGTACTGTAATGAACAGAGAATATTACACGATCTTTTATTTGTCGATATAAGCGTTTGTATTCGATATTTATTTAGCCATCTGTAGTTACAGTGTCAATGCTAAAGACAAACAAATTAGCATACAGATCACGGCATCAGTAAACAACAGTTGCCTAATCTTGTGTTTAAATGTTGTAACATTATGTATTAGCTGGCTCCTATGAATTCTTAATGGCGGCAATGGCGGCCGTAGCCTTACTAAGTGACAAGTCAACGGTTGATACATTGTCGACGACGCCGGAATAGGGAAATAAAAACTAATTCACCAGTAGTAGCTAAGTAGTTGTTATATTCGTGGGAAGTAACGAGGGCTTTATATCTTTTATGGTTCTAAAAATGCTCTCTTTTCTAAACTAATATTCATCATTATTCTCTTGCCCTGTATCCCAATTTATTTGGGAACGGCGCTACATGTATTTTTCTTCCATACTTCTCTTCTCTTTTTTTAAACTAATATTATAGAATATAAATATAATATTAAAGAATAGAAAATATTCTTTTTTTATGTTTATTTGTTACGCTTTCACGCTAAAACGCCTGAAAGGATTTGAATGAAATTTGGCGCATGGGTAAAAGTATCCTATATCTAAAACCAGGTGGTTTTAGATATAGGATACTTTTTATCCCGATATTTTCGCGTGATCGAGACTTAACGCGGGTAAAACCGCAAAGCGCAGCTAGTCGTGAATAAACTAGAATTTATACTCGTACATATTAAAAATAAAATTCGCTTTTCGTACCTGTCTGTGTGACTGCATTAGTCTTCTAGTTTGCACCAAAGATTTTGATACGGTTTTCACCATCATGAAGAGAATTTATTCCGGAAGGTATATGTGTATAATACTTACATTAGTATCAAACTAGAAAATAATAAAGAAATCTCGACGTTTTATCAAGTCGTAAAAACTGTGCAAAGCGGGAGCGGTCAGGTTGCCAGTTTTATAATACATAATTGATGCCACGGTCTGTAACTAACCACCAAACATTCTTGCCCTAAACCATACCAATAAAATCTGACTGACGAAAAATTTCATCCACGCAAGAATTAAAAGAGAATTCTCCGTGAAGTTCACATAAAGGGTGTGCAACCGATCGCCAGGTTAAGTGTGGCATGACGAGAGCACGCTAAGCATGTTCATGAATTATTAACGGGTACCGCCGATGAGTCTGCATGCACCTTTATTACTGACACCGCTTTGAAAACCTTTCGAGTGGATGGCTGAATTCTGAATCTTTTTTTGTCACCGACAGGAAATTGTGTACAAAATGATTGAGAAGATATCGAATGGTGGAGGGGAATTACGGAAATTAAAATCTGGAAAGCTCATACCTAAGTATACAAAGTTATTTCAATCATCAGGGGAGTTGCCAAGTAATTCTCAGCAAAAATACTTTATCAATCCTTCTCTTTTTTTTTCGCACTTTGCAACATTTATTTGTGTTGCCATAAATAATAATTATATTTTGTGGATAATTAAATATTTAATTAACATTCTAGTGCCTTTTTCGTTGGTAGGTACTAATTAAATCAACTTTTAATAACTATAAAGACATATAAAAACACACACAAAAAAAAAGATAAATAAAAACGCCATTTTCACACACGATTTCTTAAATGTGTGAAAAAAACGGCATTGATGCATTCCTTTTATTTATATTGAATATAATACAATTCGATATAATATTATTCGGGGTTCAACACCTGAAAGTATCTGCCGTATTGTTTAAATTTTGAAAATATCTTTTTAGGGTTACGTAGCCAAATTACAAAAGCGAAACTCTTTTTGATTTCGGAAGTCAAACAGCCATTTTACTCAGAGACTATTGGCATTATATTATGAAAGAAAATATGGAAAGAAAGTGTATTCTGTGCACCGCTAAACAATGCAATAGTGTATTCTGATTTCAAATCATGTATTCTGATGTAAATATGATTGTTTTTTAAGATACCTTAGATAAGGCAAAGGTCGTGAAGGCTACTACTACAACGTCTTTTATAACCTTAAAACCATTGCACGACAGTTGATCGTTTGTTCGTCTCGACGCGAGTTCCTATGGGTAAGTAGTTCCGGGAAGGGCAGAGACAGTGAACCTTTTGATTTTTCCATAGAAAATATTTTTATACAATAAATTCGTAAGGCAGCAAAAATATTTGTAGATCAGCTATGGTGTTTATAAACAGAAAAACCATTGAAGCGTTTTCCTTATTCTTATCCAACTTAAAAAAAAAGAGATTCTTTTGGTATCTTCCTTTTCGAAGTAAAATTTTATTTGCTTTGCATCTGTTTTCAAATTGTTTTTTTTTATAACAAAGGTAATATACACATAGGTACACAAGAGCAGGTCTGTACACACTGTACACTGTAAACTGTACGCGCGGCTACACATCAAGCTATGCATAACCAGTATAAGCTGACTTCTGAATGTACGAAAAACCTATACAATGCGAGGTCAGCTAAAACTGGAAATTTACAGCTTGATGTGTCGCTGTGTGTACCTACGTTCGGCAGTACTTTATTGCCGTCAATGTAAACAAAGGTTTTTATTGAGCCGGCTAGTGTCGGGCACTTTCGGCATAATTTAAATCTCCATTATCCGTCCGAAACACAGGAGACACACAGGTCAGGAAGCACAATATTGCTTCTGTGAAATTGATGGGGAAAGTATTTTTTTAAATGTTTTTTCAAACTGAAACTTGTTCATGAAATACCTACAATTCATGAAGCAAAAAAGCTACGCCGCCGGTTATAAATTTTGGGGTAATAAATGTCTCATGCATATGATTTATTTAAAATAAACTATGTACAGTGAATGTCTATGTCATTTATAATATGTAGTTTATAGATGAAGCATGATACCAACCTTCAAATAATTTGCATGCTTTAATTTTTATTTTTTACTCCGTTGTTTTATTTATTTCTAATACTTTTTTGTGCAAGTCCCAAAAAATACTTAATGTAGGTACTTTTTCTTTCGTTCTCTGGTGACACTCCGCGGACAGCGGGGTAATTGCGTAACACAAATAAAATGGCTATCGATCGCAATGCCTTTCATTTTGACAGTTCAGCAAACTTCATTAAGTTATTGATGTTGTTGAGCAGACGATTTTTTTCAAAACTTGAAGCATGGATGTTAAAGTGAAAGGCAAAAAAAAATACAAAAATAAAAATTGGTAAAATCCTACTTAATATTATAACCGTAAAAGTTTGTGTGGATGGATGGATGTTTGTTACTCTTAAACGCAAAAACTACTGAACGGATTTGGATGAAATTGGACACACAGATGGTTTATATCCAGGATTAACATATACGTTACTTTTCATCCCGATATTCCCACGGGATCGAAACTTATGCGGGTGAAACCGCGAGGCGCGGCTAGTACAGTATAAGTATATTTCTTTCTATGTGTGTTACGAAATTATCCCACAGGGCCTTTGCTTTTCAATTTCATCCCATACAGTAATGTCCTTGTTCCGTAATGTTCAAGCAACCAAAACTGTGCTACCCCTGTCAGAGTAGGTAGCTCCCTCAGTGCACTGGTTAGTCAACAGTCTGTGAAGTCGTTCTCCACAAACGTTAACCTGCCTCCGCAATAACAGTTCCTTACTTACGAGCTCTTCCTAGGGACCTGAAAGTTATAGCCTTCGCTTTATGTACGCGAGCGATCTTATAATTTGAATTATAAATGCCACTGGGGTTTTTAAATGTTTCGTTAAATGCGAGTAAAAAAGATTGATCTGAGGTGCAATTCTCGTAATTATAATAAGATATAAGAACGTTCATAGTCTGATCTCAGTCTCAATCTATCAAAAATACCTCTAATTTCCCTACATTTTGACAAGTTTTTGACATTAATTGTTTGTTGCCGAAATGAGACTGCGAGAATTGGTCTTCTGGTGTCGGGAGCTGGTTGATAAGAATCTACCAACTGTGAATTCTACTGTAGGTGTTTTGATGGTATAGTAGGATTTAAAATTTAGTAAGTTTTAGAATGCAGACTTTTAAAGTAATATTAATAATAAAATAATAAATATTTTATTATTTAAAAATAATAAATATTTTATTATTTTCGGTATCTTGATTTACGACAAGAAAAGCCTGAAAAAGCCGAAGGTAACTATAGTTCTGCGATCATATTTTCCAATTTCAAGTTTATTTATTCCTATTAATATTTTCATCACCACTTCTCTCAAAACGGTGAAGGAAAACATCGTGAGGGAACCGGCATGTCCTAGAACCAAAAAATCGAAGACATGTGACAACTACAACCCGAATTGGGCCCGCGTAGTGGATTACGGCCCACTCCCTCTCACCGAAAGAAGTCCTGTGTCCCAGCAGTGGGAACAGTATAGGCTGATTGTGTACAATGAAGAATAATATTAAAAAAAAATCAAGTCCGATTGTTTTTGCCTGGGCCCGCGTGGTAGGTTATAGCCCACTCCCCCTCGAAGTGAGGAGGCCTGTGTCCCAGCAGTGGGAACAATATAGGTTGATTATAATGACTTAAGCGTACTATGGTTCTGCGATCATATTTTCCAATTTCAAGCCTATATAATCCTATTAATATTTCCAAGTAACATTAATACCAGTGAGACTAGAATTTGTTATAATTTCCACTTTAAACAGAGATAAGTCTAACACTCTGCTCAGACGCGCCAGACGTGTTTATTTTTAACTGGACGAAGGTAGTTCAGAAACTGAAACTCGTTTCGACTAAAGCCGGGGCGACGGGCGTTTGCCATTTTAGGTAAAAAGTTACACAAAATTGGATAAATTTGCTCTTAGCTTTTTGATTTTATCCCAAAATATACTTTGATAATCATAAAAAAATATTTATTGCTTAATGTAAGTTTTAAACACATCTATCGAAGATGTGCTTGTTTTAAATATTAACTGTCGTTTACTGCATTAATAAATACAAACAGTACTCTGAATCAAATAGAAAAAGCGAATGCCTCTCTAAAGTGAAGTGAGGAAAATGCTTTAGGTCCGCTAAATCAGATTTCCTAACGTAAACATTGTCCGAAGACAATGCAGGCGCCGACTGATGAAGCTTTGCAATCGAGTTTTTGTTTTTTTAAATGAGGATCGATGTTGTGCATATTTCAATGGTCCTTCAAGCCGAAAATAAACCAAAAGCCAAAATGTCGACACGGTTGGCGCAGTGGCTGAGCAATCAACTGCTGCGCTGCGTGTCGCGGGTTCGATTCCCGCACGGAACAAATATTTGTATTGCCTACAGGTAGTTGTTCCGGGTCTGGCTGTTTGTGTATGTGAGTTTAAATATTTGTGAACGCACCCACGATACAGGAGTAATTCCTTAAATGGGGCAAGGCTTAAAACAAAAAAGTATTGTTTCCTTTTAAGAATAATTTCTTCTAAAAAAGTGTGTGTGTCCAGTACCTACCTACTAGCTTTATAAAGCAGTAGACCCTTATCAAACTTATCAAAACAGATGACATGTTAATACAAGTTGAAATGCAAAAACAATGACGTTTATGTAGTACCTATGTAAAGTAGGACGGTAGTTCCGGCAACGTTCAATAGAATAGCACGTGGCTATTACACGGACGCGTAGCTAGTGTGCTGAGGAAATAAGATGTCACTCAAAACTCGGCAGCGGTGACTAGCGGACGTGTCACGCGTGTTACTGTCGGACCCGTTATTTTGAATTGTTGATATTTTAAAGGAATAAAGTGGTATTTATGGAACGGACCCGATCTGTGGACGAATTAGAATAGAGGCGTTTGTAAAAGTTAATAAAATGTGGGCGGCGCAGAATTATTTTAAGCCGGAATAATTTAGCGCCCAAATAAGTAGGCATGACTGTATTTTAATTAGTTAGACAAATTAAGTTATTTCGTCTCTTCAACTATCCCCAACGAAGGCATAAACATACACTGTGATATGTTCCTTATACTTATATTAACTACCTACCTGAAACTATTTTACCAGCTTAAAAACAAATACTTGAACGTACAAAAAAATACTATTCATACGATACGAGTATTCACTTAAATTCATAATACATAATAAATTAATCTATACAGGGCAAAAAGAACAAATATTAAGTTCAAAATCCCAATAAAAAATTGTGTTTCTATGTTCAAAAATCCAATCAAAACCAAAAACGATCTATCAACATACCTACACCCAGAACGCGCTATCATTGGCCATTATCGGATCCATAAGACAATGTTAAAAGGGTTTTTAATTGCTGCTGTACATGATCAATATATTCGAATCGACGCACAGCAAAAAAGCCCGTTGAAATATAAAATCTAAATTCAAAATTAATCAATGTCAATCATCATTCATCAAATCATCAATGCAATATACCTAATGTTTACATTTTCAAAAAGTCAATCAAAACCAATAACGATCTATCTTCAAAGCATACTAAAAACCCAAACCAGAACCATATAAAATTATATTAATTTACGTACCTACTCGTAGAAACGACAAACAACCATTGCCTTCAGAATTAAAGAACAAATTAAGTTCAAAGTTCCAACACAAAATAGTGTTTTCCATGATAGTTCGTTTTTGAGTTTGATTGACTTTTTGAAGTCAATCAAACTCAAAAACGAACTATCAACATACCTACATGCAGAACGCGCCATCATTGACCATTATCGCACCTATGGGATAATGTTAATGGAGTTTTGAATGGCTGCTGCAAATAATCAATATATTCAAATCAACATAGGACAAAAGGGCCCATTGAAATATAAAAGAACAAAACAATTACGTGCCAAATCCCAATACAAAATAGTGTTTCCATGTCCAAAAAGCCAATCAAAACCAACTAACGATCTATCAACATACCTACATACAGAACGCGCCATCATTGGCCATTATCGGATCCATAAGACAATGTTAAAAGGGTTTTTAATTGCTGCTGCACATACAGGGAAAAGCTTTTACGTTAAGCTAAATTCAGGCTTGCATAACAGGGTATAAATAGAATGTAAATGTGGAAGTTCAGCTTCCAGGTCGCGGTGACATTTCCTAGATATTATAGTATTTCTATTTTCAGTATTGAAGCTCGTTAGTCGATAGAAGATTACATTTTTGCTAAAGCATTTTGGAGGATGAAAATCGACTGTTAGGAAAATTGCAAAGGTAGAAGTGTCTGCTTTTATCTAACTTGTCGTGCAATGATAAAGATTTTCTATTTCTAAAGTAAATGGTCGTTTAGATCTACTATAATGTATTGGACATGCGGACAATTCATGGTCGTTTGGTCCTACTATGTATAATGTTTTGGACATGCGGACAATTCATGGTCGTTTGGACCTACTATAATGTATTGGACATGTGGACAATTCATGGTCGTTTGAACCTCCTATAATGTATTGGACATGCGGACAGTTCATGGTCGTTAGGACCTACTATAATGTATTGGACATGCGGACAATTCATGGTCGTTTGGACCTACTATGTATAATGATTTGGACATGCGGACAACTCATGGTCGTTTGGACCTACTATAATGTATTGGACATGTGGACAATTCATGGTCGTTTGAACCTCCTATAATGTATTGGACATGCGGACAGTTCATGGTCGTTAGGACCTACTATAATGTATTGGACATGCGGACAATTCATGGTCGTTTGGACCTACTATGTATAATGATTTGGACATGCGGACAACTCATGGTCGTTTGGACCTACTATAATGTATTGGACATGCGGACAATTCATGGTCGTTTGGACCTACTATGTATAATGATTTGGACATGCGGACAACTCATGGTCGTTTGGACCTACTATAATGTATTGGACATGCGGACAATTCATGGTCGTTTGGTCCTACTATGTATAATGATTTGGACACGCGGACAATTCATGGTCGTTTGAACCTCCTATAATGTATTGCACATGCGGACAGTTCATGGTCGTTTGAACCTCCTATAATGTATTGGACATGCGGACAATTCATGGTCGTTAGGACCTACTATAATGTATTACACATGCGGACAATTCATGGTCGTTTGAACCTCCTATAATGTATTGCACATGCGGACAGTTCATGGTCGTTAGGACCTACTACTCGTATAATGTTTTGGATATGCGGACAATTCATGCGAATCAATATAATAGGTACTGTTTTTCCAGTCTATCAGAGTGTTTTTACTTTGGTCGTCCTAGTTCTCTGAATTAGCACCAAAAATACAATTATTTCTAGACGATTTCAGCTGAACACATCATTTAGCCGAGACAATTTTAAGAAGAAAAAAAAAGGACATGAACTAATTGACTTTTAGAATATCCATAAGTAATTCAACAATGAACTTGGGTAACTTTCAGGGAAAGAAATAAAAGCCCAGAAATAGTTGAAAAAGCCAACAATCTCCCATAATACAATATCTTCCACGTATTTACAACCTATAAACCATAAACCCTAAGCCTCCACGTAGATATACGCATATAAGCAGAAAATTCGGACGCTTTTAATCGGATCGGTCGGCGGCGGGATTTGCGTCCGAATTCGTTAAGTGGGCTCGTTGCGTCGCTGACACCCGGCGATTGGTGACGTCACCAATAACTAGGATATGACGTAATTAAACTGTGATTGCTGTTATAAGGGAGGATCTACACGAGTTTGGTGCGTGTGGGAATTAATATGGTGTATTTTATTAAATAAATTTTAGTATCTGTTTAGGAAACGGTTGTCTCTTGTTATTTTGAGTAAAAAAAAAAAAACTTTTTAGCTAATTTTGCCCCGTATTTTTACACCTACTTTTCAAACTAACCCAACCTTAGGTATACCTGCACCACCTAAACTAGGTATACCTACTACTCATTTTTAAGATCCAATTCACCAACATTTCTCCACACTCAGCAGCAGCAAAATCATTACAAACCAGAACGATTGAGATTTCCTTTGAAAGAGTACATAATGTGATTATAATGTATCAAGAGCGGCCTTACAGGATATCGTAATTGACATGTCATGACCAGTAGCGGTCACAAAGGGTCAGAGATTGTAGAAATTTGCCGAGCCGATAATGTCGGTCTGGAAAATAGGTTCGGCGAAGATCGACGAATGGAGGATGCGACAAGGAGCGGTTGACTTTTTGTATGTCCTGAATTGGTTGTAGGGTATTGTTATGTGTTCCTCATATAACGTGGCAAGGCGGCCAGAGTCTTGGGTACATTACAAGTCGACAGCGATGCGGAGGAATATTTCAACGCCATATTTTAGTTTGTTAATAGTTTTAGTTAGGTTAGGGTATTTTATTTTTATTTTAATACTTTATTTAGTATTAGAAATTTGTCCATTTAATAAATAAATATATTTTTTTCTTCGGGGCGCACATTAAATATCTAACAGACTGCATCCTTCTGAACAATAAATTTGGCTTGATTTATCTATGAGGAACGATCTGTGTTTACAAATACGTCTATTGGGAAGTGTCACTGACTTCCGAGAGTTTCCCGGAAACTTTTATACATATGTACGTCGGCATAAAAAGCTTAATTGCACAACAACCCTTTTCAATATCAACGATCTCTCAAACATGCTGGAATAATTATATCTCTGCTTAGACAACTCAATAAAGGAGTACCAACTGCGCTAATGATCATGTGGCCAGCTCATTTGTTTCTATGATCCGTGTACCAGCTGACCACGGAGTGCGGTCGACAACTCGTGAATGCAGATGTAACTGAACATTTTGTAATATTCCCTCTTTATCTCAAAGGCGCCAGAAAGGACCAGCTTTTGGGGTTTATTCATAAAATGTTTAATATCTTGAAATTAATTTAAATGTTACATTAAATTGGTTGGTTCAAAAGATTTTTTTATCAATGTGTAATGAACGAATGATATTTTTGTAAGCAATTGCAGGTGAGTCGTTTTTTTGAGGTCGTTGTTCTAGATCGTGTGTCTTTGGTACTAAGACTACTAAAAACAGAAAACAATTATGTGATAAATAAACAGTTAACGATAATAGCGACAAAACCATTTCACAGCATTTAACATTAGGTAATCGAATTCTTACTTCTAGATAAACTAAATTATTTATAGGTACGGTTCCGTTACATATTTTACCATCAGAAACGTTTTTGCAAGGAACTTCATAGTTAGTTTGACGCAAATTGATAACAAGCACGGGCACGGGCTCATTTGCCGTCTTCACTCAACCATAACAGCCGAGTAAAAACGTGAAAAACTTCGTATAAATGATCAGCGACTGTTGAACAGGTTAATTATGCGAAAAAATATTTATAGTTTTGTGCTATTATTTTAATTGAATAAGGCCTATAGGATTCATAAAAAGCGAGGATATAACTATGTGGTTGCCAAGACCTTCATGAAAATAAACTTGACACATTTCTGTTCAAACTTTTTTTAAGATACTGATGTCATTGAGGATACACATCATCATCTGCCTAGCCTTTTTCCCAACTATGTTGGGGTCTAATCAGATTCGGCGGAATACCAGTATTTTATACGGAGCGACTGCCTATCTGACCTCCACAACCCAGTTACTAGGTAATACGATACATTGAGGATACACATAGGTATTATTTTTTAAACTAGCAGCACCAACTACCAAGATAAAATAAAAGTTTTTATGCCTAAATGATGGTGGTTGTTTCTTCCTGTTATATATATAGGCATATTAAATAATTAATGGTCAATCTTCCAAACTTAGTCCTCAGATTTTGGTCTATTAGGCTACTATACTATACTCTTCGTATGTTTATTGACTTAATTCTAGATCCCCAGTAGTTTGTGCAATAAGTCGAGTGTAAAAAATCGTTTTTACATAGCAAAAGTTAACACGTGGTTCGAACTGGGTTGAGTACATAGCACGGCCATACATGAATGACGCGAGTACGGCTCGCACCGCTGGAGCGCGGAAACAATCAAATATTGGCAACACCCTATACCCTGCTGGACTCCATGCAGATTTTTATTCAATTTTTTTCCGTAGTGAACCTCGGTTTTCAGTATAGTGATTGTTTACGTGTTGTGGTTTGGATTTCGAAGAAGTAGCGTTCTATTGTTTGGTTACTAAGTGTGCTGTTATTGGTGCAAATAGGAATGTTGTCACCTCAAAAGTTTTTAAATTGAAATAAATTATGGCGGACTCGTCACTGGTTCGACTGGTCACCAATTTTTTTTTTCATACAGGACGTCCTGTCATCATTTGAAAACAAATGAAGATATCAAATGAAATAGATAGATATATCTAGAGACCAGTAGGTGGACAGCAAGATCTAAAAGTTTATAGTATCAATTTAGTTCTATCAGTGTCAATTTTAAACAGAAGACAAGATAATGACAAGACAAGAACAGAAGAGAAGAACAGAGACAGGGAAAAAACACAATACTCACTAAAACATAATAAACACGTATTAACATTCACACCCCCAGACTTCACACGACGGTAGTAGATGCATACGTACAATGGATGAACTTAAAAGCCGCTGTTAATTGAATCGGCTTCAGATTGCAGGACGCTGTCGGCGGCACTGGTAATTGCATTAGCTACAAACATGTCCAGCTCTCTAACTGTGCTCATTCGATGTGACCATTTTTTACATACGGGCTGGATGGGAATTTTATTGTTAATGGATGCGACGTACGAATGAATTGAATCTAGGAATACAGCTCGTATAACAATGACATTAGGAGTTAGACTAAATTGATTAAGCTTTCAGAAATCGGGGGTAAGTGTTGTTTGAAAGTTCTTAATCAAGTTTTAGGGCTCTCAGAAAATCTTCTGGGCCTTGGTCTCCTATTATGTAAATGTAAGATGTTGTCATCTGAGTGGGTATTGTCTTTGTAATGCAAAGTAAACTTTCTTAGTCGGCGTAGACATTTTTTATTTATTTATATCATTCCATTATTTTCATACCGACAACAACATAGCTTTATCTAAATTTCACGGCACATGAGCGAAGTCACTGTCTGCTGGGGAGTTTGTTGCGCCACTTCTTCTTCTAGCGATAGCACTAGAAAGTGGTGAAGGGCGGGCGTTTTTGGGGGACTGACTTTGTAATTTTGACGTTCAAAAAGTGCTGATTCTCAGCCTAATTTGAATAAATGACTTTTGATCTTGATTTTTGACTTAATGCTGAAAACAGCAGTCTCTTGTATGCCTGTTTCTTCTCAGCCTTCTTCTCTCCCAGGCTGCGGCACAACACCCAGTCCTCCGCTCTTCCGCATCCAGTCGGTCCCAGCCACCTTCTTTAGGTCGTCCGTCCATCTAGCTGGGGGGCGTCCCACACTACGCTTGCCGGTAACGCGGTCTCCACTCCAGGTCTCGTCTGCTCCACCGTGCTATATTACTTACTTAACCTGCTCAAAGTTTTATTATTTCCACATCCCAATTTTAAATGGGCACCCATTTCATTTTTGCTGAATTTAAGCATTCCAAAATAGAAATCGTATGAAATTCACCAATTGTTTCGTTAATCTCTGTTATGACTGCGATAAATTACAAACTGCGTTCACCACAGATAAAGAATTAAAAAAGGGGGAAAAAGAAATTGCTGCCTTTATCTAAGAACTTAAGAGGTGCTTGAAATGACTCCGGGTTTTTCTCTTAGTCACTCGAATAGCGAGAACCAATTATAACTTGTAAGTAATCCGCTTATCTGAAACTCTGCGAGTCGACGCTCGCCGTTTGGAATATAATTCACTTTATCCATATTCAATATCAGATCGTGCGACGGCGAGCAAATAGAGCGTTTCAAGTGAGAATTATTATTGGATAAAGCTCGCCTCTTTCCTTCTTGTCTATTTTCAGTGTCCGGTGGAGTGTAATAATTTACGTGTTGTATTGGATATTGCGCTGTGAAAGTACCCTCTTGTGTCTGTGTGACTTTATAATCGTTTGATTTCTGGGAGTGATGGTCATTAAGTGATCTGTGTGTTCTTTTAGAAAATTTCAACTAGTACGTTTTATCAATCTTCTGTTTTTTTTTGGTAGCCAAAAATAATCCAAAATATTAATGAATTTACCTTATTTATGTGTTAGTAAAGGGGTAAAATCTTTCATAAATAACCTGAAATCTAATTTTATCAGCATTCCAAAATGTTTCATTGTTAAAACCAGGGTTAAAATAGCACGAAGCAAGTAAAGAGGTAAATAATGAGATTAGCAGGTAACACCAATGTGTTTGTTTGGCCCACGTTGGGCGCCACTTTTACGTGACACGAATTTCAACGTTTGCGAATTCACTCGTACAAAATGGCCCGTTCGGGAAGTTTAAATAGGAAACAAGCTGGATAATGAAACAAATAACGATAGTAGTACTATTTTATGATTTATTTCTGGTTCTGTGCATCTTATCAGATTAATTAAGATGGTGCTCGTCGAGCTAATTGCCAGGTTGGATTGTGATTTACCGTGTTCATTTAAACTCTTGCAATCTTTTACGCTTTAGTTTGCCTCATCATATTGAAGAGCGAATATGCATTCGTCATTTTCTGGAACACATTAAAAAATACGTTAAAATTCAATCACATAAAAGTTATTTCGTAGAAACTTGGAGTTTTCTTTGACCTACCTTGGAGAATGTTTCAATAGAAACGTCTTCAAAGCCGTGAGCTTGAAGCGGCAAAGGTCGTAGCGAGCGTTGCATTATAAGGACCATGTAAGGACGTATCACGGGGCCTGCATTCCAGAAAGGAATGCTCCAACACGCGTCACACACAGAACTTACCTAAAAGCGTAAATTGAGGGTAGATGTAAATTATTTGTACGGGAAATACGAGTATATCTCATTTTGGTATAATAAAATGAAAATTAAAAAAAAATCTGTTTTAATTAAATTATATTTTCTTATAACCTTACCTTATAGGCAAGAAAGGTGCATAAATAACTTGGTACGAAATGCATCACAATAGTAGCAACGCAGAGCATTAGAAGTATAGCCTGAAACTCGCCTTCGTCAAATTTCTGAAATGATTTATATGAATTTTGTGAGTACTTAAGTTGCACGTTATTAAAAAAAATATACAATAATTATGTACCTCTGCTAAACAGTAGGCAGTCAAGCAAACCACAGGACCACAACATGCTTGTTCGAATAGTAATAATTTCTTGTAGACAATCGCGTAATCTTCCATTAGGCTAAAAGATGGTAAAGTTGATAATTATTTACAAACATGTTTTAACAAGTGAGGTGAGTGTGGTCATGATGTTAAACATATTAAAAGATCCTTGTTTTTTATTTAGGCCCTTGATACGTTTACTACGTGTCTCTTTTATCAGCTGACTGTAAGATAGATCGGTTCTTAAATTAGACCATATTAACAAGAAGACAGACTTTACGTAAGTAACAGCCTACAGCAACGATAACCTTGAAAATTGTATTAGTTAATATTATGAGCCAGTGTTCCACAGGGTATTATAGGTACCAAAACCAGTTAGTAAACCTAGCTCTCTAGTTAGGTTTACTAAATCTTTGTATAGGCTACATACGAGTATATATTGGCTGTAATAGGTATATGTATCTGTAACTAGCTAGAAACAATAACTACCTAGTCTTAGGTAACAAGCCCCAAAACACAATATTCGAATTCCAATAATAAACTCGAGAAAACAATAATTAATTGGTCCATACCATACCATGAGTGCCCGTAAATGTCCACTGAACATGCCCTAATTAGTGGTCGGAGGACATTAATTGAATTAGCGGCCACATTTCTAGGCATAGTAGTGTGTCAAAGCATGTTTGTGCCATGAACAAATTCATGCACTAAGGAAATTAAACAAGGAAGGACAGACGATGTATGTTCTGCGTACTACTTAGTTTGTTCTAGGTAGTCAAGATTCTTGGAAGGACACCGCTATGGCGCCATATTGCACTAGTGAGCCTTCTCAACCGAAATGCTGCGAATGATCAAAGGAAGCTAATATAGAGAAACATCAAAACATCGCTTGATGATCCGTTATAGTGTAAGTTATCAATTTTATTCTATTGTATCACATTCCTTCCTTTTTTCTTAGTTTCTTTCTGCCTTACTTGTATCATGCAAGTTGTTTACAACATGTGAGCCAGGTTCTTCATTAGGCAACGTTTAATTACATTGTCTGAAGCCTTTCACTGTGTTGCGGTAAACATGGGCAGAAGTGGAAATCTACCTGTACATAGATTGATGGTGAATAACAATTTTTCTCATTCGACTCCAAATCAAATAAGAGAAGTAAAATCTTTCCTCTTCAGTTGTGGCTGGATATATGTCTACTAGAAGATCTTGGATACTCCATATTACAATATCCACTTTCGACGTTATCTGCCTGATCCAGACTATTTGTGTTTGAATCATAACTGAAACACAGACACACAGAGAGATTACAAAATTAACACCGGGTAAAAATTATATGACATGAAAAAAAAAACGCTAACTCACAGATATAATTATAGGCGTAAAGCACGACACACATGTTAGCATACATAAAAGTCAACTCGTAAACCGGTGATTTGCCAAAATCAACGCTTGGCAACCAAAATGGAAACAAAAGTGGTCTACTTTCTCCAACATTGACCTTGGTAGTAGCCAGAAAGTAGACTAGCGACAGAGAAGCGAATACGACCATTCCAAACGCAGTGATAAACACGAATATGCACGCAAATATACAGATCTTCCAAGTTTTTAGTTGATTTTCAAAGTACGGTGCTCTGAAATTTAAAAAAATGGCAAGAATATTAGTACAACATATTAAAAAAAAAACAGAGTACCTATGCTAAAAAGTAATAGTAGAGGTAAAATAAAAAGCTAATTTTAAAAGGTCATACAAATGCCTACTAACCGGTATTTTTCACCTGTCGTACAAATAAATTCAAAATCTTCCTTCAAAGCTCGCAACAAGTTGTGATATTGCCGCCAATTCCTTCTTGTACATGAAAGTATGAGCAATTCATAGCCCAGCACAATGGTATATGTTCCAGCTTCAGTTATAAAAGGTATGTCGAAAGTCTTCAGACCATGACAGAAGGCGATGAACATGTCTAGAGCAGCCCCTAACGCAATTATGAAGAGGAAAGCATTTTGACTGAAGTACCTGGAATAAATTTATCAATAGGGAGGTGTAGTCTGCCACAAAAATAATTATAATGAAATATAATTACGTAGATTGTAGACAATTAAATAAATTGCTGTCGTTGATATCATCTTATACTGACTGACTGTACCTTTAATTAGTATCCTGTCTGTAGACTGTTAGAAAGAGATTTAGAGGTGCTCTTTTTACTTAAAATGGGAGTATGTAATGTGGTTTACTATAAAAAATCATGCAAAAGTGACTTACGAAGGTGGATTCTCGTTTCCGAGATCTGCCACTTTAAAAGCAACTAACACTTGATAGAATGTCTGATGAAACTCAAAAGCATCAACGTATCCTGTAGAGAAATCAATATGGTCTTTGTTGTAAAACGATTTAATTTTTTTTATCATGGTGACTGTTCTTCTTGATAAACTTCACCGAATACAGAGAATTGCTATCAAGTTGTTGTAAATTTCACATTCTGTATTAGAGATACAATTTTTATTGCTATTGCATTAGGAAATGGTTTCAAGGGTCTAGTAAGGGGAAGCACATCTCGGTATGAAAAACATCATCGGCTTTCAATTGCCCGAGGTAAGAGATACTATATTAAATCATCTCGTATAGCCGGAATCTGTAGAATACCGGAATTTTACACGGGAAGGTTGCAATCGGATCACAGTTTTTGGTTTCAGATTATCATCTGCCTAGCCTTTTCCCAACTATGTTGGGGTCGGCTTCCAGTGTAACCGGATGCAGCTGAATACCAGTATTTTACATGGAGCGACTGCCTACCTGACCCCCACAACCCAGTTACTGGGTAATACGATACCCCTTGGCAAGACTGGTTGTGAGACTGTCGGGCTTCTGACTACCCGTAACGACTGTCAAAGATCCGCAAATGGCAGCCGGGGCTATATCTCGGTATGTAAAGATGGTCACCCATCCAGAGTTTTTTATTTCAGATGTCAGATTAAATATCTGAAATCTAAAACAAAAAACTGTTGCAGTTTCTTACTAACATTGAATCGCCTTTATCATGACACGAAATCAGTACTTTGCATGTATGGTTTCTATAGAATCAATAATTGTCTTCCCTCTTATTATGTACCTACACCTATGTATTTGATATTTTTCTGGCCAGTAATTTTTATACCCAAATAACCCCGTCTACTAGCTGTATTGCGCCTGAGGCAGTGCCATTGGTTAAGTGGATATGAATAAAACCTATTTTGTGCTATTATTTGGGCAAACTTGTTACTAACCGTGGCTTTGTCTTCGTCATTTTTGAATCTAACATCACGTCACGTCAATTAAGTCAATTCCTTGACTGGAGGAAAGCATTAAATAGATACTATTAAGATGACATATACTTACTGTCGACAAATTGTCGTGTAGCGACAAGAAAAACTAAGTTAGGGGTGATGAAATGAAAGAAAGGGAGGTAAAGAACAATTAAAGATATATTTACAAACAGTTTAAAAAAATGGAGATGGGTTGAAGAGTGGTGTGTAGAATGTGGAGGTGGGGTGTAGCGATGACGATGATGATAGGTGGCTGAGGAGGCTGAGGTGGAGCAGTTGCTGGCAACAGATGCGGGTACAGAAGTCCAAGTTCAGGTGCAGGTACAGGTGAGGGCAGATGCTAGTGCGTGCGCTGCCGGAGGGCACCCGTAGGAGGGCCCACGCAGCAAGGCAGGACGCAGCACGGCAGCAGGAGGAAGAGGCACGGCGGGCGCTGACAGCCCACCAGGTAAGGCGGCCCTCAGAAGTTGATGCGTGGGCGGCACGGAGGGCACTCGTAGGAGGGCCCACGCAGCTAGGCTGGTCGCAGCACAGCAGCAGGAGGAAGAGGTACGGCGAGGACGCACCCTGCAGGTAAGGCGGGCCTCAGATAAGATGCGGCCCGACAGGTTCAGATCCGTAGCCTTGAGGACGGAGCACGAAGGTGTAGTAAGGTGGCTCTGGAGCAGACAGGCGGCTCTGGAGTATCAGGCCTTAACCTTAGTGTTCGCTTTAGAGGCGAAACTCGAACTGACCACTGCATTGCGTGGATCAATAAGGAAAGCTCGTAGAACAACATCATGTAGAAAATATGAATTTGAAATATGAATGCGACCAGTGTTATTTCTTCGGCTAAGTATGCATATGTTTACAACCGGCAGTTAAGCATTTGATACCGGCAGCTAAGGATTTGAAAGCAAACGTTACCATGACGTTTCAAACATCAAATGCCAGAACTGTCATAATAAAATAAATATTATTAAAATACAATAAAATCTATAGTTATTATGTAATAAAAGTATAGTGTTTAAAGGAAAAATTATATGAATCAATGTGGACGAAATTACCAACCCATGGTTGACACTGAATCATTGAAGTCATATGTTAAAGTTTGTCCGTGTACTAAATGTGGATAAAACGTGTCCTGGTGTCGTGAAAAATAATCAGATCAGCACCTAACGGTAAAGGAATGCTTATTCTGACCTGGAGCCCAATTCTCGCGCAAATCGCGTTCGTCCCGCACGAAATCCTTGCCGGTCGTCTCCGCATGTCGCTTATAAAACGGTGAGATATCCAGAAACATCTATTCTCACTACAAGTCTATCAGAAATCACGAGTCTAGGGACAATAATGTTGCCATTATGCGTCCCACGAAGTAATCCCTTCCACATAACGATGCGATTTTTTGTCGTAGTCGTTAATGTACTTTTGACCATCTTAAAAAATGATTTTTAAGGCAAAAACTTATTTTGAGCAGCATTATAAAGGTATTTCATTAACATTTATCAATCTAATAATCATTATTGTTTTCGTAACTCCATTTTTATTTTATTATTAACATTGATATAATATAAGGCCTCCGTACAACGGAAAGCATAGCTCATGTTGATTTGTCAACGTCATCGATATTTGTCACGTCAAAGTAAAGTCAAAATACAATTTATGTTGTTTGTTTACATTGGTCTACATAATAAAACAGAACGAATAAAACAGAATGACTGCTAATGATATTATAAGTAAGCTGATGACCAGCACAATAACCTAAAAGTTTATCAAGATGGAGAAGAAGAGGAGGAAGGGTGATTGTTTTGAAGAGTGCGGTACTGCACCAATCGGACCGTCCTGCTTTCGACACGCTTTTCCAACGACGTTAGGCTTCTGTATCTACGTGTCCTGGCTTCATTAATTTACAAAGGCCCAAAAGATTGTTGGGAAATCCTTGCGAAAACAGATTTCACCCTGAGGGTCGCGTTACTAGTCTCGTCACAACACGAATTCAAATTTCTTTGTGTTCAAACTGTCAAACTGCCTCACAAACATGAAGACTGGGCGAAACGTGAAGTGGTCCGCCGATTCCTAAGCTAACGGACAACGCTTGACTCATCACGCCGACCGTTCGTGTAAACTAGTGATCATATACTGTCCTGTGCTGCACTGTACTGTGTTGTTGTGTGTGTTTATTATTATCACAGATTTAGGTTTATTTTAGTTTGATAGCTTCATATAGAAGACGTTATTAACTAAACCGCTACGATGGATAGCGAGAATGTGCAAGTGCTCTAGCCGTTACAGTGGCACCCAACTCTAACTAACCTACCAAACCTAACACACTGAGCACTTGCACACTGTCGGCGACAAGACCCTATCTGGGTACCAGGGCGCAAGAGGGACCGCTACAAAGAAAACGTAAAGTAAATAATTCTATGTTAATAGTTAATACTTTAAAGAGATTTATTTTATGTTTCTTATGTTCTAATTAGTATTTGTTATCAGTATTTGTTATTAGTTTTTGTATCCCGAACGAATAAGACTGTTTTTGAAAGGATTCCAATAAGTAAAATTTTGTTCATACATAATTACGTAACTTGGAAAATCACTTTTTTGTTTATGGGTAGAATTTAATAATTTTTGTTTTAAATGAAAGGTCTAGATATAAAACCAATAATACCGTTTGAATTATGAAAATCGGACCATTGGTTCAGAAGTTATAGTGAGATTTTTATAATCAAAATGTTCCTGGTTGATATTTTGAACAGTTTTTCTTCTAGAAACTTTTTATTGTGTATAATTAAGTTAATTATTAAGCTGTAATTAGGTTAAGGATTACGTAAGGAATAATATATGTAAAAATTGTAAGGATATAATATGGAAAATAATAAATAAAACAAGGGCTTGACAGATCTCGGCTTAGCGAAAATTAAAGTAAAAAAGGGCTCAAAATACACGGTCCGCCTTAAGGGAACTTAGGCCGGTATAAATAGAGCGCAGTTTTTGACGAAAAGTCAGTCGCAGCTCAGCCGTCGAAGAGGCAACACTACAAGCAAGAAGCCGAAATCTGCAAGCAAACTTCAACAAGAAAATCTTCTTTTATTTCATCACCTCTTCGCTGCCCGTCTCTAAGAAGCCCTCCCTAGTAGTTGTACAGACTACGCATTCAGGGGTGCGTGGGACGTATGTCACCAGCGAAAGTAGTACATCAGAGCATACGTCAAAACGTGGGAGACTGTCCCAGGTACGACCGTAGGTACTGGACGTACCCCGGTTGTCCGTTTCACACACTCTGTCATTTTAACATCCGCTTGCTAGCAGGAGTGATTCCCTGACCCTCACTATACGGTATACCCCAAATCTAGAGGTTCTACGTACCGGTTCTACATATGGATTCTACGTTCAGGTTTAAGACAGGACAATCGCTTCGCACTGCACGTGGAGTTTAACTGGGCGCTGCACGCACACCTATCCACTACTACGTATCTATCCCTACATTCCCTACCTATTGTAAATTTGTCACCCAGTGAGGATTATACATATGAACTTTGCTTGTGTGTTTCTATTTCCTAACCCAACTTGTTAACGGCCTGCGCAGCCTAACTGCAAAGCCCTACAATTATTTGCGTATGTTATTTTTGTTACTTAGCTAAGTTTTACATTGAAAAAAATAAAATAAAGACATTTGAAATATTTATTGTTTGAAATGCTTTTGAAACACTTTATTTCTAGTTACAAAAGAACCTTTATAGGAATACCTTACAGACTCATAAATAAATTCAGTATATACATCCAAGTATAAACCACAAAAACATAATTATTATTATCACACCACACATGGTAGTTTACTTTTGGTCATGCTTCTCTGTAACATCTAACCACAACTCCAGCCGGTCAAAATTCGTAGTCTAGCTCGACTGCATCGGCCTTCCTTCGGCACTAATAAGACCTTGGCTCTTTCTCTCTCGATATCTGTCGATCCAACCGGGAAATGTACGGGAGCAAAGTGGGCACTACAGCTCAAAAATCCCCGCTTGCAGAAGTAGTACCGCGTTCGTTGTGGTTGCGACGCGATCGACCTTTCTTGCCCTCAACCTGAGTAAAGACTGGTAAAGCCGTCCTTGTCCATTTGACTGGTTTTAAATCCGGCGCCTTCCGCTTCTGTATCCTAAGTGTCTCATTCATCGACGCTACACAAGCAACAACTATCCACTGTTGACAACTTTGGCGGAAGCCTGAAGTTTTCTTCGTGTTTTTCCTTGTTGTGACGGTCGCAGACTCTTCTAAGATGTTTATGAACTCGTAACACATTTTGTTAAAATATATTTATTATTTCCTTTCGCAATTGACACAATTATGATTGACATAACCACTGTTTGACGTTCGCACGAAGGTCGACACAGTCATACGTCACGTCGCGACTGGTCATGACCACTCGTTGCATGACGCATGTAAACTAAGGCATGTCGCGTGTCTTTCCTGCGTGAAATGCTCGAATCGCCATGGCGAGAATAGCTCGGCTTGATTTTTTCGAGGGAAAAGTTCGATTCGAATGTCAATAACGAACGCGAGTTGCGCGAGAATTGGGCTCCTGGAGGAATGAATTAAAGTAACTGTGAGTATGTACATTATGTTACAAAATATAAAATAAAAAAGCCACTTGCAAAGCGCCTAAAGAAATCTATGTGAATCCTAAGCCACACAAGTACAAGCACTGGCCTGTTCGAAGTGGTGCATGGATAGCAAAAAATAAAAATTGTCACGTTTAATAATTTTGAATTAATTTTGTATAGGTACTTTTATTTTAATGTTGATTTAATTATTGATTTTATCTTTGCGTATCGATTTTTTAGCTAAAAGTGCTTACGGCCGACGTTGGGTTGTAAATAAAGGTATCATCGTGCCTCTCACACCCGAGGAATGTACCAGGATCATCTTTACATATGGTTTTGCAATTGGGAAGATCCCAGATACAAACGGCCAGAAAAATGGGTGTGAGGATATTTTACTGTCCAACAAGTACTTCGGGAGACTGGACTTAACCTAAAAAGACCCCACAACGGCCCGAGAAGATCGAATTATTGTGTCAAGGATGTTAAGAAATCGACATCAGACAGAAGTTGCAATCCAGCAACAACTTTCCGAGATCCGAAGGGTGGGTGGGTGAGTCCTGCAGAAGCCAATTTAAACCCTTACCGGCCAGCAAATAGCCCAAAACTCGAACGGCACCTTGCAAGATGCCCGTGAGCACATCGAATGGGGTGAGAAGGAATCGGGCAGAGTAATGTTCTGTGATGAATAGGGATTCGTGATGTTTAATCACGATGGGAGACGTCGAGTGTACAGACGGCTAGGATTATGTTCCACACATACCCTTATGTCACCCCATACCCTTATGGGGGGAATTTTTCTTCGAAACATGCTTGTGTGCATGCGTCCCACCGCTGATGTGTGAGATGGTCGCACTGCGCATGTGCCGATACAAAATGGCAATCTTACTGCTGTAAGCTACGAAAACGAGATTCTCAATGAACATCCGTATTTGGTCAATATGGGCAACAATGCATTGTTTATGCACGATAATGCCTAGCCCCACACAGCTCATGTGGTAAACGAGTACCTTCAAGACGTGGGAACCATCAAATGAAGTGGCCGGCGAGAAGCCCTGACCTAAACTCTATCGAACTGGGACGAGCTTAGCAGACGCGTTATAAGCCGAAATCCACCTCCGGTCACCCTTCATGTCCTGAAAAAGGTACTAATTGAAGAATGGAAGCATATTCCTCAGCATAAGCTGAGGAATCTGGTACTCAGCATGCTAAATCGTGCAGAAACCGTATTGAGAGCACGTGGAGGCAATACAAAATAATGAATAATTCAATTTAGTTTCAATTTTGTATTTTGTCGTGTCGTAAATTGCCCTATTTTGTTCTTTCTTTTAATTTTGTGTTTTTTTAATGCGTTATTAAATACATTTAAATGTTGCTTTTCACTTCAAGAAGCTATCTTTTGTGGTTTCGAATATGTTTTATGATAAGTTAACGGCTTGTTTATATTGCTCGTTTTGTATTTTCTGAATATTATATTACCTATAAAGCAACAAAATGTAAAAACAAAAAACTACAGCTCCCTAAATATTCCTATGTAATAATTTCAGCAGTCCATGTTTATCACATTATTTAAAATGCAGAAAACAAACTGCTTTAAGTGAGGTGGCCGTGGCCGTGGACAGGCTGGAACACTCATGTGGCCGACGCACACAGGGAGGCTAAGCAAATACTTAAGATATGGGTATGGTATGGAAAAATAGTTTCTGGGCTGGTATATAATGAGATGTGTGAGGCTAGAAGTATTTAAGGCACGTTTAAAGTGGTGTCAAGACCATGAAGATTAAATTAAAATAGACATACTGGCCTCGGATCACTCTAGAAACGATTTTCGTGGTTTTTGGAAGCATACCAATAAGTTGTAGAATAGATCAGGAATTCCTGTGAGCGTCGCGTCGGCGGAGTAAGTGAACCTAAAGAGATTGCTAATCATTTCAAGCAGCACTTATTTGTAAAGTCTCCTTTGGGGCCCTCATGTACGGTGCTTAATACTGAGTCTGGATCGGAGATAGGGATAAAATTAAAGTCAAAGGAGGTTACTCAAACTGTAAAATTTATGTCTAGAGGTAAATCCCGGTCATGACGGGCTCAGTATTGAGCATCTGCGTTATGGCCAGTCCACACTTGGCTAGAGTTCTTGCAATGCTTTATAGCTTTTGTATGAGCCATAGTTGCTTGCCTAGTGAGATGATGCGAACATAGTAGTGCTTATTTAAAAAAACTAAGACTAGTGACTTCGTTGACCACAGCAACTATAGGCCCATCTCACTAGCTACTATAATATCAAATGTGTTTGACAGTCTGCTTAATACACAACTAAATAAAACTGTAATTGTTTATGAAAACCAATTCGGGTTTCGACGTGGTTTATCAACGGAAACTGCAGTGTTGTGTCTTAAGCATACTGTCACATACTATACGCAGCGTAGAACGCCGATTTATGCTAGTGTAGCGACCTCAGCGACGTGATTGCTGAATCGCATTTATGATATAGTAAAGGAACTCGAGCGCTGTGCTCGCCAGTCGCTTACATACCATTGCCTTGCCACGTCCACACATACTTAACTATAATAAGCAATCAGAGTTGTATTTAACCTTTATTAAATATATTAACAATTTCAGTATAAAACTGTTTCGCGTATCATTTATCTGGACCTTAATAATAACACGCACAACAAGTGATGACCCCGAACGTTTACAGACCATAGTTTCGAGTATTTTTTTTTTTGCGCCTTAAATCACTCTGTGGCGACGTGGCAAGGGCACGTTTGAATACCGCGTGGGTCCAAGTACAGTGAATAGTTTCGAAACAAGTGAAGCTGCTACGATGACTACCCCAACGACATCAGGCCGCGGCAGGCGGCAGCAGGTCGCGGCTGCCCAGGCAGCTGCCACCGGAGTAGCAGCGGTATCGGTGCAAACAAAGATACCAGATTTTTGGACAGACATGCCTAAATCATGGTTCAGTCAGTGGCTCATTTATCTGGACCTTAAATAATAAGACGCACAACACTAGCTTCCTCGACTTCTCCAAGGCTTTTGATCTAGTTGCCTATAACGTACTGTGGAGAAAAATGGAGTAGGATAAGTTGCCAACGGAGCTGATAAACATCTTTATATATTGGTATGGCAACCAGATCAATAGTGTACGATGGGCTGGAACTTTTTCCAGACCATATAGGTTGGAATGCGGGGTGAGGCAGGGAGGGTTGAGCTCACCCACGCTTGTGGGTTGCTATGTAGATGGTAGGTATCTGTGTAAATAATATTAGCTATACAGACGATATAGTGTTTCTGAGCGAGTCAATCTGTGGTCTCAGAAAATTGTTCGCCAAATGTGAGGAGTATGCCAAAGCACATGGTTTGATATACAACTCCAATAAATCGGAGATGATGGTCTTTGAGGCTGGGTGTAGTCCGGGGTATGTACCACCTGTATTAATGGGACTCCACTACAAAGAGTATTTAAGTTCAAGTATCTTGGTCTTATATGTATATACCCCTGACCTCAATGACGAACTTGATATTGAGCGGGAGCGGAGGGAGTTGTCGGTAAGGGCGAACATGCTGGTTCGCAGGTGTGCACGCTGCTCTTTTAAAGTCAAGAATACTCTGTTTCGAGCTTATTGTACAACGTTTTACACGAGCAGCCTGTGGGCTAGATATACCCAACGGTCGTACAACACCCTTTGTGTCCAATACAACAACGCTTTCATGGTGTTGGTGGGGCTGCCCCGTTTTGTAGCGCATCGGGAATGTTCGCGGACGCACATATAAGTTGCTTTTACGCAACGATGCGAATGAGATCTGCATCCCTGGTGCGCAGAGTACGGGCCAGCTCCAACAATATCCTTAAAATGATCGCTAGCAGGCTCGGTTGCATGTACATCAATCATTGCAGTGTCATCTCCTGAAATAAAATGACGGATGAAATAATTTTAAATACAATAAACTAACATAGTTCTTAAGTTTCCTAACACAATGAGTCCTTGTTACTTCAATAAAGAAATTTATTATTATTATAAAAGTTGTTTACAACATGTGAGTCCTAGTTTTCATTAACAGTTTAAAATAATATAATGAAGTGGAGCTCTTCACTGTGTTTCATATTATGCACGGGATTTTTGTTAAACAAGTCCAGTGAACATTTTGTTATCAGAACAGAAATCCACGGGATCCTGTTTATAGCTACAATTATTAGCATCTCAATAGGTTTGCCATACACCAAATCGAAGCGCTGGAAATGATCTAATTCGTCTTTTGTTAGACAAAAAATTTTTTAGAATGAATAATCTTAAAAAAATAACTCGTTCTTCATCTCAAGTTGCTTTTCATTATTTTTAAAACCACTTAATTGTATTTAGTCTAAGCCTTCTTCACGCTGATTCAGGAAACTGGACAAATCTCGTCTCTTCTCATGCTGGATGTCCTAGTTCCGGACATTTCATAAATGTAACGTATACTGAAGTTTTGGAAATAAATTACTATTACTTTTACATCCTCGGAGAGAGAGAGCGAGAAGGACCACATCCAGTATATTAATTGATGAATCAGATTAGCAGTTCACGTATCTTCCCAACACCAAAGCAAGCTACTCTACGAGTATCTACAGTTCTCCAAATCTTAGGACCCAAGGGAGTGATAAAGCTCAAGTATTTAACAGGAACGCGCATAACATAAATTTGCAAAGTACCAGGGGCAAATTAGTATTAAATCTAATATTTTGGATGTAAATTAGGAAGCGGTTGTTAAAATTCATATTTGCAATCGGTTTATGTTAAATATTTTGTTTTACAAAGTCATAATCATCATCATTATTCTCCTATCGTTTACCCAAATTATTTGAGGTCGGCACAACATGTCTTTTTCTTCCATAGGTACTTCTCTATTAGTCGTCATCTCCGTAGACACGTTCTAGCCGTATCATCTTTACACAGACCCTATAGTGTCCGTAGGAATTGGAATAAATACTGTTAATCTTCTATATCATACCTACTTACTTACTTATGTTAAATCAGGTTCTTGGTTAAAATTTCCTCTATATAAAATTTTTAGCGTCTAATGATGCATACAATGAGACTTTTATTTAACTTTCCGAACTTTTCCCAAAGTTTGTCGTAATAACTTTGCTTGGGCACCCCGACCAAAGGGATTAGAATAGGTAGGTTAGAAGAACTGTGACCAACCACGCGCGAGCCAATTTGGTCGCAATAACATTTGGGCACCCCGACTAAATGGGTTATTTGAGGTTAGATATGTGACCACCCGCGTTTAAGTTGGTTGCAGTTACTTGGCTATTTAGTGTTTTTAGGACCCCAAAATAGGATTTATTAGAGGTTCACAAAAAGAGGCGTATTCATAATATTAATAATATACACGCGATTTTGAAATACCAACAAACAACTGACAAGCTAAATAATTATGATACAAAGGTAACACAAGCGTTTGGCCAGTCCCACACTGGGCGCCACCATTACATGACACCATTTTCAAGGGTTGCTTTTTCACTCGGAAAAAGTGGTCTATTCTGTTGTAAAAGAAAACAAGTGGGATAATGTGACAAATAACGATCATAATTATAATTATTTATTTTTATGTATCATTGTGAAGAAAAATCGCCACTTTTACGTGACACCATTTCTTAGAGTTGTGAGTTCTCTCTCTGTTGTATTAGGAAACAAGTTTGACAATAAGAGAGACGGACTATCAGTGTCAGCCGCTCTATGCCGTTTAGTAGTAACCGCCCTCCTGCCCCTTTCTGCTGATTTTGCAGCTAATAGTATGATTTTCTGAGGGTTCATCTCCAGGTCTACGAAGCCATCTCGAAAAATTTTACACTTCACATTGGATAAGCTAGGTTTTCCTTTGTCCATTCATACAAGGAGTCAATTCGTGAACTGCCTAATTAAATCTTGGTCTCGTAGTCGCAAGCGATGCTGCTGAGCGTGGAGTCCTGGAATCGATTCCCAGGTTGGACAAAGAAATATTGGGGTTTCCCGTAAGGAGTTTCTCAGTAGCAGCCCGGAATTCGAAAGTGATCTCTCCTCTCAGATCTCGCTTCAGATATGTCTTTATTATATTAGGCGCGTTCGATTTTTTTTTTTAATTTCTAAATGATTTTATAACTACATAATTATGTATTTCTTATTTTAAAAACAGGGTAGTTGCAGAAGTACACTCCCTTGCAACCCCTCTTGGTGCCTATGCATGCATTTTGTGATACTTGTTTTCTACAAGGCTTATGAAAGATTTGTTAAAACATGTATCATGCATGTATTGACGTTTGTTGAGTCACAATTATATTTTTAACTATTTATTCACTTTTACATTTTTTGATAACTTTGTATACACCTAGTATTTAAAACTTGTTTCAGGCGTTAACGATATGCTGGAGGAATGCCCAGCTTAAGCCCAACAGCGCTGTGCTCTCGTCGTGACACTTCGTGCGGGTGATCTTTCGCTTCCGTTATGTATTCCCAGCCGCAGGCGAAGGTTAGCCACCTGTAATATCCGACCTTAGGAAATACTGATAATAAGACAAATACCGATTATAATATAGAATCCTGTATTTAAATGTAAGACAAAGATACCTATTTTGTTGCTTCGTGCTTCGTATGAATTTAACTTAAACTGTGCACAATGCTAGATGTAGAATTATATTTTAACATGTAAATATTCTGTTCAACTTTTTAAAGTTTTGTTTGCCGCAGCATATTGAAGAGCGAATACGCAGATGTCATTTTCTGAAAAGAAAACAATATTGGTTTATTTAAGTACCTATAGGTATTTTGAAGACCCGTTTGTTTACTTTAACTTACTTGGGAGAATGTCTCGAGAGAAATATCTTTAAAACCAGGAGCCTGAAGTGGCAAAGGTCGTAACGAGCGTTGCATTATAAGGACCATGTAAGGACGTATCACGGGGCCTGCATTCCAGAAAGGCATGCTCCAACACGCATCACAAACAGATTTTACCTGAAAATGTGTAGTTGTAAATCAAGAAATAATCAGAACTGCTTTTTAATGAATATATGATTTATTTTCTGTAAGAAGGTTTGCACAAACACTTTTACATGTTAATCATATTTTTTTTTAAGCTAGATGATTTCCTGGTGATACTCTGAGAAGAAAGGCCGAAAGAAACTCAGAGTTAACAGGCTGTTTTAAAGTCCAGACATAATCTTGTGTTTAGTTATCATTGAGTGAATCAATATTAATGTCTAATTAATACGTACCTTAATGGTAAGATAGGTGCACATAAAACTTGGAACGAAATGCAGCACAATGGTAGCAACACAAAGTAGTAGGAGTATAGCTTGAAACTCGCCTTGGTCCAATTTCTAAAGAAAAAATATTATTTCTTTGAAACCCTGTTTGCTTAGTGAAAATAATGATAATTCATGGTAGAATATTAAGTACCTCTGCAATACAGTAAGCAGTCAAACACACCACAGGTCCACAAATTGTTTGTTCGAACAACAACAATTTCTTGTAGACAGTCGCATAATCTTCCAATAGGCTAAATAAATAACGAAAATAAACAAATATTTAACAAATCCAATAACTTTTTTAACTGTTCAGTGTCCTTCAATGGGTTAAAGTATTGAAATAATGTGATTTTTGTAGATTTGTCTTAGGTATTATTGAAGTTTATTCAAGTTGATTTTTGTTTAATGTAGCTTATTTATATTTATATGTCCATTTCATTTATTTTCTTTATATCTCAGAAATCACGTGTGTCGCAACTTACCTCCACCTCGGTCACAACACAACCCACCTCGGTACTAGGAGAGTTGTGATATAATAGCTCTTTCCAGTTTATGTGGTTTTTTATCTGAAGGCCAATTCTCGTAATTTAAAACGTTCAAAATCTATTATTTATATATTAAATTTAAATCTAGTCGTAGTGTCATCTCGGCGACGAACAAATGTCAAAAATTTGTCAAAATTTAGGGAAATTGGAGGTATTTTTGACAGATTGAGACTAAGATCAGACTGTGAACGTTCATAAAATTACGAGAATTGCCCCTCTGATTCAAGCAATTAGTTGTACTGTTTTTTTAATGAAAATCCTAGCTAGCTAGCTAACTAGCTATATGTATCTAAAATTGTTGCAACCCTCCTCGGTATCCCCTACCTGTACATAGATTGATGGTGAATTACGATGTCTCTCATTCGAGTCTCAATCAAATTAGAGAAATATTCACTTTCCTCTTTATTGGTGGTTGGGTATACGTCCACCAGAAGATCTTGGAGACTCCATGTTATAATATCAACTTTCGAGGTTATTTGCCTGATCCATACAAGTTGTGTTTGAATCATAACTGAAAAACAACAGTAGGTAATAAATATGAGAAGAATGAACTGTAATGTAAACAGAAAAAAAAACAAGATATGCTATTTTTTTTACAACACAATCTTATAATAGAACCGATTGTAAATAGAACAAAACTCACAGATGTAATTGTAGCCGTAAAGCAGGACACTAATATTAGCAAACATGAAAGCCACCTCATAGACCGGTGATTTGCTAAAATCAACGTTGGGAATCCAATAAGGAAACAAAAGAGGTCTGCTTCCTCCTGAATTAGCATCATTAGTAGCCAGAAAGTAAAAGAGCGATAGAAAAGTAAATATGTTCATCCCGATTGCGATAGCAGCAATGAATATGCACGTGAATAAACAGATCTTCCAAGTTATCAGGTGATGCTCAAAATACCGTGCTCTGAAACAAGGACAAACAAAATAGATTACCTACCTACAAATAATAATAATAAAGTTTATTCTTTAAAAAAGTAAAAAATACAATGTGACGGATTCGGTGAGCCACAAACTAAGCATTGCTTGTATCTTGTGGCTCTGGAGTGCAATTTTACAATATTAAAGATTACAGTTTGAGGATGTTAAATAGTAAAAAAAAAAAAAAATTTAGTGTTAAATAAATAAAACATTCATGCGATTCTGATAACAAAATAAAATAATATTGGTTTATCCTAAGGCTTGTACTATGGTGTGTGTGTGTGTTTGTCTGGGTGAGGGTGTGTGTGTGTGTCAGTATGTGTATGTTGTGTATTAAAACATTTAAAGCAAGAAATATCTGCTGTAAATGCAGCAACTGGTAAATTTCGTAATCTGCATAGATGTAACGAAAACAATTTTAAAACTGTAGCGAAACTCAAGAATGTTTAGACATTCTTGAGTTTCTTTATACTAACCGGTTTTTTTCTCCCACCGTACAAATATAATGAAAATCTTCTTTCAATGCTCGCAATAAGTTGTGATACTGTGGTATATTCCTTCTTGTACAGGAGAGTATTAGCAACATATAGCTTAGTACAATAGTATAAGTTCCAGCCTCAGTCATAAGTGGTATGTCTAAGGTCTCCAGACCATGACAGAAGGACGTAAATTCAAGTAATGTCGCTATGAGCCCAATAACGAAGAGGGTAGCATTTTGATTGAAGTACCTGGAATTCAATATATTATTATCATTTCACCAGTTACTTTGATGCAATAGCAGTTAACACCTGTTATGATGGTCTACAATAATTAAGTCAGGAATGAGGGATGCCTCATGCGGAATGGTTTTAAATGTAGAAGCAGACCAATCATACAATGGATAGATTGCGCAAATAATAGTGGTAATAAAGCGAAGAGGTTCACCCCCTTTTTTTAAGATGACGACTAATTAAGATGTATGAAGATGTTGGTATAACTGCGCCGCGCCGTCCCGAAAAAAGTATTATGTGTTACTCTTAAACTTACGATGGTGGATTCTCGTTTTCGAGATCTGCAACTTTAAAAGCGACTAACGCTTGATAGAATGTCTTATGAAACTCAAAAGGATCGACATATCCTGTAGAGAAATCAGAGTGGTCTTTGTTGTAAAATGATTTAAATTTTTTTATCATGGTGACCGTTCGTTTTGAGAAGCTTGACCGAATACAGTGAATTGCTATCAAATTGTAGTAAATTTCACATTCTGTATTAGAAATGCAATTTTTATTGCTATTGCATTATGAAATGCTTTCAAGGGTATATACATATATGGAAAGCACATCTTAGTATGAAACATACCCGTATCTTACATCTTTAAACCGGTTGGTACTCTACTACCTATTGCTTCTATTTCTAAAATAATTGAGTCACTTTCTTTCGATTTATATCTATTCACAATAGTTCTAGGGGACCGATTTTGCATTAAATCATTAGAATCTAGTAATCTAATCTAAATCTGTAGAGTACCGGAAGTTTACACAGGAAGGTTGCAATCGGCACACAGTGATTTTTTTCAGATATCAAATATTTCAATGTCTAACTAACATAATTATAATTCCCTTTATGACACGTATTCAATGCTTCACAAGTATGGTTTCGTAGAATTAATTCTCTCTTATTAAGTATCTACCTACCTATCAAATATATTTCTGGCCAGTAATTTTTTGGCCCAAATAACCCCGTTTTGCTGTATTTCGCCTTAGGTAATGCCATTGGTTAAGTGGTTATGAATAAAACCTATTTTGTGTTATTATTTGGCAAAACTAGTTAAGTAAGTACTAACCGTGGCTTCGTCTTCGCTATTTTTTTTAATCGAACATCATTTCATAGAGTCGTGGGTCAAATTAAGTCATTCTTTGACTTGGGGAAGGCGTTAAATACTATTAAGATCAATCTATTTTCTATTTTTCAGCAGACGTGATAATATTAAAGCAATAAAATGTAAACACAAAAAACTCTGCTTCCAAAACGTTCCTATGTAATCATTTCAACGGTCCATGTTTATCGCATTATTTAAAATGCAGAAAACATAAAAGTTGTTTACAACATGTGAGTCCTGTTTTTCATTAACAGTTAATATAATGAAGTGGAGCTCTTCACTGGGTTTCATATTATGCCCGGGAATTTTGATAAATAAGTCCAGTGAATTTTTATTACCAAATCAGAGTTCTACAGGATTCTATCCATAGCAACAATTATTAGCATTTCAATAGTTTTGCCTTATGAGGAGAACAGTTTACATTATTGTTATTACCAAGCCAAAGTAGAGTTTTTTACGTCCACAAAGAGAGAGAGAGAGAGAGAAGAACAGATCCAGTATATTAATTGATGGATCAGATCAGATAGCAGTTTACGTATCTTCCCAACAGCAAAGCTTGCTCTAACTACAGTTCTCCAAATCATAGAACCCAAGGGAGTGATAAAAGCTCAAGCATTTAACAAGAACTTGCATAATATATTTGCAAAGTATCAGGGGCAAATTACTATTATATCCAATATTTTGGATGTAAAATGTTGTCAAAATTTATATTTGCAAATGTTATATTTTGAATTATTTTGTTTTCTAAAGTGTCCATATACTTTTAGTCTTCAATCATACCCCTACCTATTACCTCGTATCTGTATGTTTTATCAGTTTCTGTGTAGGTAATTTTTAAAATAGCACGAAGCAACTGCCAAGCTATATTAAAATGAAAGATAATCGAATCTAACGATCATTCTGTATTATTTCAGAGCGATGTCGACTTGTCAGTTGAATGGTGTAACGATAATGAAACGATTTTAAACGTTAGACAATGCTACCACCTGAAATACACCTCAAAAAATAAATTAATGGCAATGCACTTGCCGTTAGTTTACTTTTTTCCATGTGTGCCCTACTGCTGCCCTCGAGGTAGATCAGGTAAGGGATTTAGTAGTAATTGTTTTCGATAACGCACTGAAATTCGTATCTCGTGTTGAAAATGCCATTTAAAAGGCGTCTCCAAGCATCAACCACGTGACGCACACTTCTACATGAAGGATAGCTGTCCAACCAAAATAAACCTAAATCTGTGATAAGAACAACTACAAATATGTTGAGATTACAAGAATATCCTAACCTAATAGGTTGAGATTCTTTCTTTTCTTTTCTTTACATGTCCGATATTTTTGCATTGAGGTGACTCGTCTGGAAGCCGATGCAGGATCCTATATTTTGGTGTCGCTTGTCACGTCAGAAAGTTTTGGTGTTTCTTCGATGTCACTTATTGGGCTGCCACACAGAAATGTTCACTAATTGTTTACAATTAATGTAATTATGAATTCATGCGTTCTCTGTACGTTATAGGTTGCCCAAGAACTATAATTCTCTTCTTCACAAATTCCTATAAATGAATCATGGAACCACATATTATTGCCGAGCTGTCCATAGTAATATACTTAATGCTTGTAGTTATACAAACTTGTAAGTTTGCTTAAGTAATACGACTTGTACACTTGTATTTTTAGAAATCTTAAAATTATGTAAGGCATCGTGACAAAGCCATGACAGCCCATGCTTTGTGTTACGCTTTTACGATACGATACGATTGAATTAGGTTTAAAGAATCTTCAATTGTATATTGTAACTCAAACTTATTTGTATTATCTGTGTTACGTTATTTTTACGTATAATTTAACTTTTTTTTTTATTGTACACATCTTTTTGCAAGGAGGTGATACATGCAACGTAGGTTGCGTTTGACCATACTTTTCACTTCACACGTACCAGAAGAGCAGCCGGGTGACGGTGGGCGCTGAACGAACTCCGGCAACCATAAGGAGAGGCCTGCAGGCGGACCACTTGGAGTTGAGTCATCGCTCGGCCAGTTAGGCCCAAAGAGGTGGCGTTTGTTTGTTCCATGGGTGGACGTGCAGTTGTAGGATCGGCCGCACTTGGTGATTAAGCCATGGCAGGCTCATATCTTCCAGCCGGGGGTACGCGCAAATGTACGAGTAAGTAGCTTCCGGGGAATTCTTTATGTATACTTATTCTTTATGGTGTTCATAACGAATTCCCCAAAGAAAAAAAAGGTAATACCAGTGTGTTTGTTTGGTTCCATGACCCCATCAACTCAGATGTAGCTCAGGATTTACTAAACTTTTTTTTTTTTATGAAACTTTGCCCCACTCTAGGAATTTCTCCTGTGTCGTGGGTGCGTTTACAGACATATAAACTGACATACACAAACAGCCAGACCCGGAACAACTAATTGTAGGTCATACAAATATTTGTTCCGTGCGGGAATCGAACCCGCGACACGCAGCGCAGCAGCTTAACCACTGCGCCAACCGTGCCGTCATTCCCCTTTAAACAACTGAAGCTTTAAATTCCTCACCCGCGCCTTCTGCTGCCTTACTTAGAAATAATGTATAGGGTATGCCTTTACTTTCTTTGGAGCTTAAGTTTTAACATACAAACACCCAGGCATAAAAGCTTTGAAGGATCCTAAAATTAAATCAACAGAAGATATCTGGAGAATGTCAGTAAATCTATCATCGACACCATTGCGCCCTAATTAACTTTCATATAATATAACACCAGTGTAGGCCAAGGAGTCTTTCAGAATCTCATATTATGGGCCTGTGTTAATTCTGCCAATTCTCAATAAGTTTATGAAAATTCCATCTTTCATGAACAACTGTACGATTTCACCAAACTCAAACTCAAAGTATTTATTTAAATTAAACCAATTACAGGCACTTCTGAATTGTCAAGGGGTCGGGTCGGTCAGTCAGAAAAATGAAGCTAGTTGCCCATTCCAAAGCGTAGTAGGTACCTATGGAGAAGAACGGGCAAGAAACTCCATGGACACTCTTTTAAATCAGAATAATATGATTAAAAAGTATTGCTTACATCATTCATGTTAGAAATTATGCACGTGAGAACGATGCGGAACGTTAAAAGCCTCCGTAATGAAAAGTTTAAAAAAATAAAAACAATTCAAATATTAAATTAAATTAAAATAAGCCATGGCAGCAAAGTTCACGCCCGTTCACGAACATGACGCATGGATCAGCACCATTCAGCTCAACCATTTTGAAGGGAGCTAAATGATCCTACACATGCACCACCATCAGCGAGACATTTTAGTGAGCATGACATACTCTCAGCCGCCAGGGGACATTCAAGTCAATGAAAGACGTACCCAGTAAATGGTAGCTTTATAGTACATATGTACATAGTACTCACACATGTGCTATACAATTATACAATACTAGGAGATTTAATTTATATAATGCAAAAATAGTATTGAATAATCTTCAGCAGCTCCAACATTATTTTCAAATGCTAATCAATTTATTTATGCGTCCTTATGGAGCAGGACCAGCGTTTAGCCAAGCATTTTTATCAGCGATGTAATCCCCCAATTTATAATATGCCTGGCTGCATAGTGTGCGTTTTATACAAGATTTAAATTTCGTTTCATTCTGTTCAATTATCTGGGGAGGTATTTTATTGTAACATTTTAAACAGTACCCCATGAAAGATGAGTCTACTTTAGCCAGCCTAAAACCTAGTTGAACTAATTGCTCCCTATTTCTAGTGATATAATTGTGTCTTTCACTTCTTTTACTAAAAATATGTAGATTTTTCCTTACGTACATAACGTGTTCATAGATATATTGACAAGGTACCGTCATGATGTTAATATCTTTAAACAGTTCCCTTAGAGAGCCACGCCTGCGGAGGCTATATATGGCTCTGATGGCTCTTTTCTGCAGAATAAAAATAGACTCGATGTCTGCAGCCGTCCCCATAGTAAAATACCGTACGACATAATACTATGAAAGTAACTAAAATAGACTAGTCTCGCGGTATCAACATCAGTAAACTGACGGATTTTTCTCACAGCGTACGCTGCTGAACTTAGTCGTCCTGCAAGGGATGTTAAATGAGGACCCCATTGAAGCCTTGAGTCGAGCGTGATCCCCAGAAAAACTGTTTTATCGATGAATTCTAGTTTCTCTTGATTCAATTCTATCTCACAATGACTACTTTTGACATTTGGTAAAGAAAATAAAAGGTAAAGGTAGGCTTTCGCTACTTTCTAGTTAACCTAGCTTTATCAATGCCGTGAAAGCCAAGACTTAAGCCAATAATAGAGATTATTGGCTTAAGTGATAATTGTCATCATCTCGCTATCACTGAGCAGTGTATGTAGACTGTAAGATGCTGTAACTGTAACTTTGACGCAATTGCATTGAGCTGTTCATTGATAGTGGGGTGAACATTCATAACTCATATAATTTAATTATAAGCTGTTGAGTTTCCTAATAAATAAATAATATCTTATGCACTTCGTTTTTTTCCATTTAATACTAAATTATTAGCAGTGAACCAATTTTGGATCTGCAGTAGGGCGTTATTTACGTCGTCAAGATTTGATGCACGTCTATTAATTTAAAAAATCAAGGAAGTATCGTCGGCAAATAACACCATCTATGGTTGGGTTTTTAACAAATGGGGTAGATCATTAATATATACTAAAACGACGAAAGGACCCAATATCGAGCCTTGTGGTACACCCATTTTTACTTTTAAACAGAGTGTATTGACACCATTTATTTGAACTTGCTGTGGTCTATCATTTAAATAAGATCTTACTAAACTAAGCGAAGTAAGGTTTCGTAGTCGACGCAATCAAAAGCCTTGGAGAGGTCACACAAAATTCCTATGGCGTCTTGGGACTCTTCACACGCAAACGGTGTTGTACCATTGACGCCGTTGTCACCCTAATATAGAACAGTTTTAACGCCTGGGATATTTCCCCTCTGGGATCTTGTGCTTCTGCACAAAATGCCATTGGAATCTTTTGCGACCTCTACGAGTCGTTGGATTGCGCAAATTATGAGACACTTCTCCTGAAATTAGACCACTACGGTATTAAAAATGTGGCTCTTCATTTACAAACTAAGATCATACCCGAAAGATAGAAAGGCTAGCGTTCAAGTAAACGGCGTAAACTCATAAGGGTCTGAAATGGCAAAGGGCGTTCCTCAAGGTTCCATAATGGGTCCATTTCGCTTTTTAGTCTTCATTAATGATTTACTGGATGCTTTTTCTTGATACCATATTCAAGAGTTACAAGTTCTCTCGCAAAAAATGGTCCATTTAGTAATGTAAACAAGTTGGATAATAAGAGAAACACCGATTAAGAGTAATTTATTTTTGTGAAATACATAGATTAGATTCTTATTTTGTTGCTTTGTGCTTCCTAATAATTTTACTTAAACAGTGCACAATGCTAGATGTAGAATTATATTTTAACATGTAAGTATTTTTTTAAAGATTTGATTGTCGCAGCATATTGAAGAACGAATAAGCAGATGTCATTTTCTGAAAAGAAAACAATATTGGTTTATTTAAGTACCTATAGGTATTTTGGAGACCCGTTTGTTTACTTTAACTTACTTGGGAGAATGTCTCGAGAGAAATATCTTTAAAACCAGGAGCCTGAAGTGGCAAAGGTCGTAACGAGCGTTGCATTATAAGGACCATGTAAGGACGTATCACGGGACCTGCATTCCAGAAAGGAGTGTCCCAACACGCATCACAAACAGATTTTACCTGAAAATGTAAATTGCAGATAGTTGTAAACCAAGGGATATTTAGAACAGCTTTTTTATGTTTGTTTCTCTCTGTTTATCTTTGAGTGAATCAATACTAATTTCTAATACGTACCTTAATGGAGAGATAGGTGCATAAAAAACTTGGTACGAAATGCAGCACAATGGTAGCAACACAAAGTAGCAGAAGTATAACTTGAAACTCGCCTTGGTCCAATTTCTAAAGAAAATAATTAATTTCCATGAACATTCTATGCTTATTAAAAATAACGATGATGAATTCATGGTTGAATATTAATTACCTCTGCAATACAGTAAGCAGTCAAACAAACCACAGGTCCACAAAGAGTTTGTTCGAACAACAACAATTTCTTGTAGACAATAACATAATCTTCCATTAGGCTAAAATAACAAAAATAATAAAATACAAATCCAATAACTTTTGTTTTGAGTTAGGCAGTCGATGCCTTTGTACCTGAACATAGATTGATGCTGAACCACGATGTCTCTCATTCGAGTCTCAATCAAATTAGAGAAATATTCACTTTCCTCTTTATTGGTGGTTGGATGTACATCCAACAGAAGATCTTGAAGACTCCATGTTATAATATCAATTTTCGAGGTTATCTGCCTGATCCATACTATTTGTGTTTGAAACATAACTGAAAAATAACAGTAACATATGTGATAAATAGGAAAATGAAACATTTACAGAAATGGAAAATTGCGTTTACATCCAATCTTCTAATCTAACCTATTGTAAATAGAACAAAACTCACAGACGTAATTATAGCCGTAAAGCAGGACAGTAATATTAGCAAACATGAAAGCTATCTCATAGACTGGTGATCTGCTAAAATCAACGTTAGGCAACCAAAATGGAAACAAAAGTGGTCTGCTTCCTCCTGAATCGGCATCATTAGTAGCCAGAAAGTAAAAGAGCGAAATATAAGCAAATATATTCATCCCCAATGGAACACCAAAATTGAATATGCACGTGAATATACAGATCTTCCATGTTGTCAGTTGTTCCTCAAAATACCGTGATCTGTAACAGACACAAAAAATATCTGATGTAAATGCACCCACCAGAGAGCATATCTGAATAGATATCACGAAAACAAAGCGAAACTAAAGAATATCTAAATACTAACCGGTATTTTTCCCCCACCGTACAAATATAATGAAAATCTTCTTTCAATGCTCGCAACAAGTTGTGATACTGAGGTATATTTCTTCTTGTACAGGAGAGTATTAGCAACTTATAGCTTATGACCAAAGTATAAGTTCCAGTCTCCGTCATATGTGGTAGGTCTATGGTCTCTAGACCGTGACAGAAGGAGCTTGTTAGGAGTAATGTAGCTATGAGCCCAATAATAAAGAGGATAGCATTTTGATTGAAGTACCTGGAAATCATTGGAATATTTTCATTTGACCAGTCATTTTCGGATCAGCATCACAGATACAAATGCCCTTTAGCAATAGCAAATGAAAAATCTATCTGTTATGCCATCTATCCATTGATTGTTAGGTTCTCTTCTACTTCATAGACACTCAAACTGTGTGTGAGTGTCTATGAAGTAGAAGAGAACCTAACAAACAATGAATAGATGGCATAACAGATAGATTTTTATGGCAAAAAATGGTGTGAATACTAAGATGACGCCTTATAAAGAAAGTCCCAAAAAAGGAAATCTTGTGTTACTCTAAACTTACGATGGTGGATCCTCATTCCCGAGATCTGCAACTTTAAAAGCGACTAAAACTTTGTAGAACATCTGATGAAACTTAAAAGGATCGACATTGCCTGTAGATAAATCTAACTGATCTTTGTTGTAAAATGATTTGAATTTTTCGAACATGGTTACTGTTTGGTTCTAGGAAACTTGAATGAATGACGTCGTTAGAATAACAATCTGATTATTTATTAATGCCCTATTCTGAATTAGAGATATAGTTTTTATCGCTATTGCCTTATGAAATGCTATCAGTACTTTAGGGTTCCATCACTTATATTCTCGATTTTGTATAATTTCTTTCTTTCACGGACTGAAGAGGACTTAAATTATCGTATTACTGGAAAATCCCCAGAATGGAGACCGCGATTTGGCAAGCTTAGCGTGGGCACCAGCTAGATGGACCGACGATCTTAAGAAGGTAGCTGGAACAGACTGGACGCGGAAGCCAGAGGACATGAAGTGGTGGCGCAGGCTAGGAGAGGCCTATGTCCAGCAGTGGACTGCAACAGCCTGAGTTGATTGATACGGAGGGAGACCAAATTGTGGATTCAATCCCATCATAGTGGAAACTGCAAAATGTATCTAGATCATTCTAGATAGTCACTTTTCCATCACTTTCTTTATAATAGAAATATAAGACACGAATACAACACATCCGATGATAGTTCAATTGAGTAAAAATGTCTTGTCTTTTATTATGTGCTCGATATTTTCTGACCAGTAATTCCGAGAGCCAAATAACCCAGTATTTGCTGTATTATCGCTCGGGGCAATGTCGTTCGCTAAGTGATTGTGAAAAAGCCCATTTTGTGCCGTTTTATGGCGAAATAATTATAATCTGGATACGTTAACGAAAACGGTAAGGTATTATTAAAAGATAACGTTTAATACTAATGAAAATGATCAAGTACACACTTTATTACAATTATGATAAAAAGTGTTTTTAAAGGGCAAGTGAGGTTTAAATTGAAGTGAAACTGAATAAGCTTTCAGTAGCTAAGGTAGAATAGGATAGAGAATAGAATACTCTTTATTGTACACCATACAAATTACAGAACATAAATATATAAAATTTTACAAAGGGTGACACAATGGGCGGACTTATCGCTAAAAGCGATCTTTTAAAGACAACCTTAGGATGGATTAAAATTAAGGAGAGACAAATATAGTAGGTAGTCTGTGGTGTACCATTTACATTTTACAATTAATATTACATAAAGTATATTTTACTCATCTAAATAAATATATACAATATAAAATAATAAACATGAAACAAGAGCTAAGATAAAAATAATAATATAATAATGATGATGTTTAACGAGAGAGGAAGTGCTTTTTTATCATAATTTTGAAAGTGGACAAAGATTGAGCACGCCTTACTGACACGGGCAAGTCATTCCATAGCCGTACTGTTTGAACAATAAAATATTTTTCAAAGAAACTGGTGGAATGCATTATCATCTCTAGTCTCAGGTTTTCCGAAGACCTCAGATATCTATTATGTGTGTCATGAAGGAATTTGAAACGTTCTTTAAGATAGGAGAGGGTTTTATGATTAAACAAAATACTGTAGAACAGAATCTTATGATATGAGAAATCCGGCGATGACGTATGGGAAGCCACTTGAGCTTTGTACGAAATTCAGAATTGTGATCATATTTCCGCAGGCCAAATATAAATCTTATGCAAAAGTTTTGAAGTCGCTCAAGACCTAGTTGTGCCTCAGTAAGATCTAGATAACTGACATCAGCGTAGTCAAGGATGAGTTTGATGAGTTTAGTGGCAGTTGGATGAAAGTTCCGTAACCGTCTCAGCGAATTACCAGATGCAAACATTTTATGACTTACCTCCTAAGAACCTTTTTGCTGAATGTAATATGCAGTTCCCTTAAATTGAACCTGGGAAAGCTGCAACCAGTTTATCTTGGGGATCATACTTCAGCTGCCAACAACAATGAGCTGAGTCTTCGACGGATTAACCTGCAACCCATGCGCCTCACTCCACTCACAAATTGAAACCAAATCCTTGTTGATAATGTGAACAGCATCAGCCAAATTCGAGTGGCCAGCGTGAGAGTGAGAGTGTTTATAAGGTTTATCAGGTAAAGTGATGTTAGCATTAAACAGACAAGATGGGTAGTTACACGCATTATACAAACCAATATGTTACAGACTCACTTCTTCCGTATTTTTGCTGAACTTCTAGAATACGAGTACTATATAGTCAGAATTTAATTATAACTGTAAAGTTGTCGTAACTTTGTTTGTCACGAATGATTTTTATCACCATTTATAGTTTTACGCACATTTTATGTAAATGTGTTGTTGTAGTTATTCTTCGTAATAACTTCTACGAATTATTCTCCATAATCGAAGAAATAATCAGCTAACAATTAATTCAAATATCAAAAAAAAAACAAAAAATAATTACGCTACGCGACTCGGTTCTATTCGCCTATCGGTGGCAAGTCAGGACGTACAAAACAGCTCGTTGGTCTACCTTATTATTATGGTCACTATTAATTGCCCAGCTGCCTAAGAGATAGATCCGATATATAGATTGCAATTTCACATATATAATAATATGTAGTAAGTCGTAATGGCTCACTGAAAATTAGAGCAACATCTCAATGATAGAAGTTCGGGATTAGGACTTGTGGATCGGATTTTCTTTTTGCAATAGTTTTCTTTGCTGTCCGCCTTTTGTTTTTGTTTTTTTTTTAATTAATTGTATTGCTCTTTGCTTATTTAGTCATTTTGCTTTACAAAGCCTTTGACCGCGTCTCTCAAACCAATTAAAATCAATCAAATCCAATCCAATTCAATCCAATCCAATTTAGCTGCCTAAGGAATCACCGGTACACTTTCTAACTGGCTAAAGTCTCATCTTTAAAACCGTTACTTTTTTGTCGCAATTAATAGTTATCAAACTGGCACCAAGGGGATTCGGGGGTTCCCCATGGCTCTCATTCTGGTCCGATTCTGTTTAATGTGTGAATGTTATATGTATGCAGACAATCTCAAATGCTCCAAGATAATCGAATCTAACGATGATTCTGTATTATTTCAGAGCGATGTCAACTTGTTAGTTGACTGGTGTAACGATAATGAAATGACTTTAAACGTTAGACAATGAATGCTACCCCGTGAAATACACCTGGAAAAAGAAATTAACGGTAGTGTATACAGTTGCCGTTAGTTTATTTTTGTTAAATGAGTGCGTATGCATGTGTGTGTGTGTGTCATACAAAGCCAGACTAACTCATTTTACAAGCTTTTATTTAACTTGCGATGTATGTATGTATGTTCGGGTGCACTCTTGCAACTCCATTTTGAAGCAGATATCTTCAACCGATTGAGCTGAAATTTTGCATGCATGTGTAAATCGAATGACAATGCAAAATTTTTATGACATGGAGCTGACCTGATGATGGAATCGGAAGGTGGCCATAGAAACTCAGTACTTAAACTACACAACCCCATCGAGTTTGGACTCGTGTGATCCGTCTTGACGAAAACTTTGGTGCTAGATGGTAACCAGGGTCTGATGATGGAGCTGGAAGATGGCCATAGGAACTCGGTAATTAAACGACACAACCCCATCGAGTTTGGGCTCGTATGATTCGCCTTAATGAGTACTTTGGTGCTAGATGGTTACCATGCCTATGGTCTGATGATGGAGCTGGAAAATGGCTATAGGAACTCGGTAATGAAATGACACAACCCCATCGAGTTTGGGCTCGTATGATTCGTCTTGACAAGTACTTTGGTGCTAGATGGTAACGAGGGTCTGATGATGGAGCTGGAAGATGGCCATAGGAACTCGGTAATTAAACGACATAACCCCATCGAGTTTGGGCTTGTTTGATTCGTCTTGACTTTGGTGCTAGATGTTAACCAGGAACTACAGATGAACAGGTAGCTTAAGTGCATTAAACGCATATAACGGAAAAACACTGCCACGCGCTACAAACTACGCCGTAGTCAATCTCGCATCAAAAATACTAAAAGTTAAAAATAAAATTAAAAGAAAAAAAAACTTTTTAAAAACAAGCTTTTATTACTTAATAATAAAAAGAACTAAAAAGTAAAAATTATTATTTATAAACCTTATAAGAAATAAATCAAAGCGTGTTACATTGTGTTCTAAATGTTCTCTAATGTTCCATCAAAATGTTACACGCTTTTTATTTATTTCTTATCAGGTTTAATTTATTTTTAACTTTTTAGTGTTTAATTTACTTTTTATTTAACACAATATACAGTTTAATAAAATAACAACACGTCAGTCTAGTCAAATAACCCGCCCCTAACTGTTCCCGGCGCATAGGTGCCCAAAACGCTTCCTGCATTGCCACGTTGGATGGCGATGGCTAACCTTTGCACCAAGAACGAGCCGGAGCGAGAGTCACCCGTTTTGTCACGGAGCTTGTGCCCTATCCCACTAAGGAGCTTCCTGGCCTCAGTACCCCAAGCACCCATGGTCTCCACGGCAATGGGCACAAAATGATAGCGGTCCACCAACGGTGCGTACTTCACCCTCTTCCTCTCAGCGGCGTCTTCCGCTGCTGCTGACGGAGAGTGGACGGTGCGACCAAGGTGGCTGGCAGCAACAGTGCTGACGCAAGTTGCGTCTTGCCGTTCCTCTAAGGCACCAGGGTCAGCCCGTCTGGCCTCTTGCCGTCCGTCCTGCACAGACCCGGAGGCTCCAACAGGCAGGGGACATCGGCCGACACAAAAGCCCTCCGAACAATATCATTGAGCGCATGGTGATGCGGGAAACTCCCCGAGCAACGACGACAACTCAAAGCGTGATGGCCATCGGCCTCCACCATGGAACCGCAGGTGTATCTGTGGGGTTCACACACCTTGCAGCCCAGGCGGAGGGCCACCGCCATACGCAAAGAGTCGTCATCAAGCAAAGTGCCCAGGTGAGGCGAAGGAAGCGCGTGCAACCATGCCCCCGATTCCGGCTGCGATACAGCCCTGAGTCTAGCTAAATCAGCCCCCGAGGAACCCACCAACATCTGTTCCTGGATCAGCTTGGACGTGACGTCGTCCCAAGCGCGTTTGAACATTTGTTGCGTCAGGGCTTGCTGCCCCCATGTTGAGGACAGACCAAGCTGACCCAACATAAATGGTATGTTTGCCCCGTCACCATTGGAATCTCGAATTACAGCGACGAGGTCAGCCACCCCATGTGTCGAGGCCAGGAAAGCCGGCAAACCCACATCATGCATGCACCGCACCCCAAGACCTCCGTACCGGATAGGAAGAGCCACCTGCCTCCACTGCGCATCATTAAAAGACACATTCAGGATCGACTCAACCGTTGATTTTAGAGCACAGTCAAAGGAGCATACTTCTTCATGACAAAGCCAGGTAGGAGCGGTCCGCAAGAGATACGTAACCTTGGGTAAGGCAAAACACATGCGCAATAACAAAATCGCAACGTGCGCGGAGAGATCCTTGAGACGTTCCCGAGCATTGAGGAGAAGCTGTTTACGGGAGGAAATGGCTTCTGGCAATCCGACAAGAAAAATGGGAGATCCCAAAAGGGAGAAAGAAAGAGGAGAAAGTTCCTTGAGGCCAGGTAAATGAGAACTAAAGCGTGAGAAGCCTGAACCAGCTCCAACGCCACAGGGAAAAAATTTACTACTTTTTAGTTATTTTTATTAATAAGTAATAAAAGCTTGTTTTTAAAAAGTTTTATTTTTCTTTTAAGTTTTTAAGATAATGAATAATCTAAAGATGAATAATGACTGGATTCATTTTCGATGCAAAATTTACTGGCCCCAATTACTAAGCAAATTCCAGTTTAGGGCTCCTGCTAGACTCCCTCGCTCCTATTTCTCCTTTGCACTCTCCACTCCGTAGTGTTCTACAGAGTGGAGAGTGAAGTACTGTTATACTTCAGTCGTAGGATCAGCCGCACTTAGTGATTAAGCCATGGCAGGCTGATACCTAACAGTCGGGGTTGCGCGCAAATGTACGAGTATGTATCTCTTGGGTAATTCCTTATAGATACTTATTCTTTATTTTTTTTTATTTAATTCACAAAACTGATGTACAAATCACAAATGCATTGAAACCTTTACGACACAATAGTTTTGATTGACATATAATAGATGTGAATCTAGCATGCATAATTTTAGTAAAACAATTAGTATTTAAAAACAAAACTTACAAAATGTGAACTTTTCCATAGATAATGAAAAAGTTTTGGGAAAGAACAACTAAGTATAGAAAAAATATAAAAATAAAATTATTCAATTAAGACTCTAAGTTTAGTCCTGACTGAGGCTACAGAACCGGCAAAGACATCTATTTCATCACGAATGGAGTAAAAGAGAGCATGGCAAGAGAGAGCATGCGGCAGGATGAAAGTCTTTCGGTTTAGTAAGCGGCTTTATAGTATCCATGAAGAATTCCGCAAAGTAAAAAAAGATAAAACCAGTGTTTTGTTTGGTTCCATGGCCCCATCAACTCAAATGTAGAAGAAATAACTCAGGAATTTGTAAACTTCTTTGCTAATATTCCCCTGTAAACTGCTGAAGCTTTAAATTCCTCACCCACGCTTTCTGCTGCCTTATTTAGAAATAATGTAAAAGCGCATGCCTTTACATTCTTTCTTCCTTTTGAGTTTAGGTTTTAGCGAATGGTTCCCTTTATGTCGAGTCCCTTTACGTCGAGCCGAGAACCTTGTCTCGCTTCTATTACCCCTATGTCGATCTACGATTTCTGTCCCGTTTCGTCGAGTTTCTTTACCCCGCTTTTACTACCTTTACGTCGAGTTTAATAATATCATATTTTGAAGTACAGTCAGGTTCACATGATCTTTGAGATCTTTATTTTTTATGAATTGTATAATTACAAGAAAAGCATAATCGACTTCCAAAGCAAGTATCTGATTATCGGAGATAAGTTGCATCGCTGATGAGTCACTGAAGGCCAACACCAAAACTTGGAAAAAGATGATTCCAGCGACTCTTACGAATTATTAAACCTCGATCTACAAAATATTGACAGTGTTCAAAATATCATTGTAGATATAACCCAAAAACCCGAATGTAGCCCATCAAGACCTCAAATTAAAGATTATCAAGAACCCGGTTGCAGCACATGGGGTAATTAAAAAATAGAAGAAAGGCGTAATCAAGATAATCAAGAACCTGGGTGCAGTTCATGGATCAATACCAAAAATAATTTATTTTTCGTGGAAAGTAAAAAAGGTGGTAAAATTTTACTCAAAAATGGTTACCGGTACTGTATTAATAGAAAAACTTTTACTGTAAAACTAGGTATATGCTGATTTATATTTACAGTAAAAGTGATGATTACACTGTGATTTATATACTTAGATTAAGAAAGTTACTTTTTTTTAAAGAATTATTTGCTGTAAAACTATAATGCAATTTACATTTAGGTACATTAAAAGTGATAGGTAATTAGACTGTGATTTCTGTACAGAAATCAAGAAAGAAAGAAATTAAGGAAGCTATTTTTTTTATAAGAATTATTTACTGTAAAAGTATAATTATACTGATTTACATTTACACGAATAGTACCTACCTAATAATAATATAATAATAATAATCACTTTATTTCAGGCAACTAAGGCCCATAGATAAAATAATCTTATACGATAATAAACTAATACATACAAAAAAAAGCTTATTCTACAAATTTATTAACAACGTTGGGTCGGCGACGTATTGCGCTGAGTCGAGGTGTCATACTGTAGTGTAGCCTTCCGCGAAAACGACGATACACGACACCCATCAGCCAAAATTCCTCCTTCATGAAAGTCTCCAGATGGTGAGTCGGAACCCGCACCACAAAAGACTTGAAGTTAATCTTGTGGCGCGACTCCAACTTTTCGACTCTCAAGGTGAACTTGGTCTTCATCTTTATATACTCCACGACCTCCTCTGCCATCATAGAGTGATGTAGACGGGACACGATTATCGGTCGATTGGAGGATAAGAGAAATACCGATTAAGAGTCATTTATTTTTGTGAAATAAATAATTATGTACTTATTTTGTTGCTTTGTGCTTCCTAATAAAATTACTTAAACAGTGCACAATGGTAGGTGTAGAATTATATTTTAACATGTAAATATTCATTTTTGCTTTTTAAAGATTTGATTGCCGCAGCATATTGAAGAGCGAATAAGCAGATGTCATTTTCTGAAAAGAAAACAATATTGGTTTATTTAAGTACCTATTGGTATTTTGGACCCCTGTTTGTTTACTTTAACTTACTTTGGAGAATGTCTCAAGAGAAATATCTTTAAAACCAGGAGCCTGAAGTGGCAAAGGTCGTAACGAGCGTTGCATTATAAGGACCATGTAAGGACGTATCACGGGGCCTGCATTCCAGAAAGGAGTGTCCCAACACGCATCACAAACAGATTTTACCTGAAAATGTAAATTGCAGATACTTGTAAACCAAGGGATATTTAGAACAGCTTTTTTATGTTTGTTTCTCTCTGTTTATCTTTGAGTGAATCAATAATAATTTCTAATACGTACCTTAATGGAGAGATAGGTGCATAAAAAACTTGGTACGAAATGCAGCACAATGGTAGCAACACAAAGTAGCAGAAGTATAACTTGAAACTCGCCTTGGTCCAATTTCTAAAGAAAATAATTCATTTCCATGAACATTCTATATGCTTATTAAAAATAACGATGATGAATTATTCATGGTTGAATATTAATTACCTCTGCAATACAGTAAGCAGTCAAACAAACCACAGGTCCACAAAGAATTTGTTCGAACAACAACAATTTCTTGTAGACAATCGCATAATCTTCCATTAGGCTAAAATAACGAAAATAATAAAATACAAATCCAATAACTTTTGTTTTGAGTTAGGCAGTCGATGTCTTTGTACCTGAACATAGATTGATGGTGAACCACGATGTCTCTCATTCGAGTCTCAATCAAATTAGAGAAATATTCACTTTCCTCTTTCTTGGTGGTTGGATGTACATCTACCAGAAGATCTTGAAGACTCCATATTATAATATCAGATTTCGAGGTTATCTGCCTGATCCATACTATTTGTGTTTGAAACATAACTGAAATATTACAGTAATATATAGGTGTTACATCGGAAAATGAAACGTTTACAGAATGGCAAAGGACATGGCTAAATGACTGCCCCAAGCATGTCTAGTAACCTCAGATTAACTCGTGATATTTAAATATTCATTCATGAATTATTAAGTGTTTAATAATTTCCTAGCACTTTCGTGAACTGTTAAACATAAAAAAGTATCTTAGTTGCTTTTTTTGATTGACATGACAAGTTCAAGGGGAATAATAATACAGTACTGCAACTAGGGACGGGTCATGTCGCTTTTCTAAAATGTCAAATCAAACTATACTTAAATCGATTTTTGATAACAGGTATCAAAACGATTTATTTTCTGAAACTAAGAAGTGGCAATCAGAGTTATTGGCGGGAATCGATGGAATTCAATTCGGTGTCCTGTTTAGTTGCTTCTTATTGTGTTTTCACAGGGAAATGGGGTTGTTTCTAAGTGACAATCGACTCTATTCAATTCCACTGTTTTCGTATCAAAATCAAATAAAAATAATTGAAAGTGACGTTCAATCCCATCTCTATGAAAAAAACAAACGTCAGATGTTAGACATATCAACAAACATATTTTGATGGGGTTGTCACTACCGGAAGGTTTAGCTATACATTCGTGTAGGTGTAAATCAAGTCAGAAAAATCCTGCCGCGAGTGTTTTCTTGCGCGCGTTGCCCCATTCAGCGTCCAGAACCCATCTCACGAGTACATTTACTATAGGGACATTGGTTTTGGACAAAAATCTAGTGTTGTTTGGGTAACACCTAGGTAAAAGTTCATAGCAATGTAATTTATTTGCAGTTTTTTATGCCTATTGACGTAGGAGTTACACGATTACATTTTCAGGATTATAAAGATATAAAAAGTGCCTGAAACTTTTTTTGAATGAAATACTAATATTCAGCTATTCAGCATTACATATTGCTAGGTACCATGTCTAGACATTGCTGGAAATTCGTCCATACTTCAATTTAGCCATCTCCTTTATACCCAATTGAACCTCTTATTAAAAGAACACAACTCACAGGTAAAATTATAGGCGTAAAGCAGGACAGTAATATTAGGAAACATGAAAGCTATCTCATAGACTGGTGATCTGCTAAAATCAACGTTAGGCAACCAAAATGGAAACAAAAGTGGTCTGCTTCCTCCTGAATTGGCATCATTAGTAGCCAGAAAGTAAAAGAGCGAAATATAAGCGAATATGTTCATCCCAATTGGAACACCAGCATTGAATATGCACGTGAATATACAGATCTTCCATGTTTTCAGTTGTTCCTCAAAATACCGTGATCTGTAACAGACACAAAAAATAACTGATGTAAATGCACCAACCAGAGAGTGTATCTCTATAGATATCACGAAAACAAAGCAAAACTAAAGAATATCTAAATACTAACCGGTATTTTTCTCCCACTGTACAAATATAATGAAAATCTTCTTTCAATGCTCGCAACAAGTTGTGATACTGCGGTATATTTCTTCTTGTACAGGAGAGTATTAGCAACTTATAGCTTATGACCAAAGTATAAGTTCCAGCCTCCGTCATATGTGGTAGGTCAAAGGTCTCCAGACCGTGATAGAAGGATATTGTTAGGAGTAATGTAGCTGTGAGCCCAATAATGAAGAGGATAGCATTTTGATTGAAGTACCTGGAAATCATCAGAATATTGTCATTTGTCCAGTCATTTTTAGATCAGCATTACAGCTACAGATGACCTTTAGCAATAGCAATTAGCATCTACATGTATTATAATATGTTGTCTACAAATTATTAGATCAGCACCCCAATTGCGTAACACACAATCAATCGGAATCTGAATCATTTCGAAGCAAATTGCTAATCCATTGCTTCATAAGTTCGAAAAATTTGTTTGCTCAACACGTAAATAACGCAATGAATGTTGTTGAACTGTCAAAATGAAACCGATTCCGATTGATCGTGTGTTACGCAATTAGGGTGCAGGAATAAAGGATTCGTGCTTTCCGTGCGGAAAATTTTGAAAATGTATTTGAGTGTCTATAAAGTAGAAGAGAACTTAACAAACAATGGATAGAGGACATAAAATAATTATATATTTTTCAAAAAGGGGGTGTATACCAAGATGACGCCTGATAAAGAAAGTCCCCAAAAAAGGAAATCTTGTTACTCTAAACTTACGATAGTGGATCGTCGTTTCCGAGATCTGCAACTTTAAAAGCGACTAACATTTTGTAGAATGTCTGATGAAACACAAAAGGATCGATAGTACCTGAAGATAAATCTAAATGATCTTTGTTGTAAAATGATTTGAATTTTTCGAACATGGTTAGGTACTGTTTGGTTCTAGGAAACTTGAATGTATGACGTCGTGAGAATAGCAATCTGATTATTTATTACTGCCCTATTCTGAATTAGAGATATAGTTTTTATCGCTATTGCCTTATGAAATGCTATCAGTAGGGTTCCATCACGTCTTGTATTCTTGATTTTGTATAATTTCTTTCTTTCATGGACTGAAGAGGACTTAAATTATCGTATTACTGGAAAATCGTCTTTATTACTAAAGTAAAAGGAGGAAGCCCCGAAGTAGAGACCGCGGCCGCGTTTTGGTAAGCTTAGCGTGGCTGGGGCCCACGCTAAGCTTACCAAAACGCGGCCGCGGTCTAGATGGACCGACGATCTTAAGAAGGTAGCCGGAACAGACTGGACGCGGAAGCCAGAGGACATGAAGTTGTGGCGCAGGCTAGGAGAGGCCTATGTCCAGCAGTGGACTGCAACAGCCTGAGTTGATTGATATGGAGAGAAACCAAATTGTGGATTCGATCCCATCATAGCGGAAACTTCAAAATGTATCTAGAACATTCTAGATAGTCACTTTTCCATCACTTTCTTTATAATAGAAATATAAGACACGAATACAACACATCCGATGATAGTTCAATTGAGTAGAAAATGTCTTGTCTTTTATTATGTGCTCGATATTTTCTGACCAGTAATTCCGAGAGCCAAATAACCCAGTATTTGCTGTATTATCGCTCGGGGCAATGTCGTTCGCTAAGTGATTGTGAAAAAGCTCATTTTGTGCCGTTTTATGGCGAAATAATTAAAATCTGGATACGTTAACGAAAATGGTAAGCTATTAAAAAAAGATAACGTTTAATACTAATGAAAATGATTAAGTACACACTTTGTTACAATTATGATAAAAAGTGCTTTTGAAGGGCAGTTGAGGTTGAAATTAAGGTGAAACTGAATAAGGTTTCAGTAGCTTATGAAAAGTGATGTCAGCATTAAAAAGAAAAAGGTGGGTAGTAGGTAGTACCTCCCCAGGTACGCTTTATACAAACCAGTATGTTACAGTGTCACTTCTTCAGTATTTTTGCTGAACTTCTAGAATACTATACATATATTCAGAATTTAATTAAAACTGTAAAGTTGTCGTAACTTCGTTTTTCACGAATTATTTTTATCGCCGTTTATAGTTTTACACCCACTTTACGTAAATGTGCTGTTGTAGTTATTTTTCGGAATACAGCGGTCTGTTTCTTTATCCAAAAGCGAATTGTATCAGATAACGATTGCTTTATAACCGCCTTTACTTATTTAGGATACACAGCTTTTTAGCTGCAGCTTGTGTTTTTGACTCGATGGTTGGGCCGAAGTTTAGGTCTGACGTCAACTCTATACCCAAAAATTCCAGGCGGTCGGTAATTGGTACAGAATTACTTCGGAAAGAAGGAGATAATTGAAACTAGCTCCTTTTGGCAATAAAAGCCTGTGTTTACTGAGCGTTGAATTTCATCAGACTGATAGGTATTATCAGTTTTTGTACGTATTTTGTGTGATAAGTGAAAATTAAAACAATTTTACAGCGGATGCTACTGATGGATTAAGAATCTGTAACACCAATCAGTCAGATTGGTCCTTGGCAGCTCTGGACAGAGAGAGGTGGAAAGAGACCCAGTAGTAGGACGTGGACGTGGACGTGGTGTTTTTTTTATTATTAGGTAATAAAAAGAACACCAACATGTGGAAAATAAACTAAGTTTTTAGAGTTGGTCTTTATTTCTTCATAAGAGAAGAGAATAGAATACTCTTTATTATGAACACCATAAATATTACAGAAATTAAAAACGTTCAAAATATATTCGCAATCAAATGTCAAAAACTTGTCAAAATGTAGGGAAATTAGAGGTATTTTTGACAGGTTGAGACTGAGATCAGACTGTGAACGTTCTTAAAATTACGAGAATTGCCCCTCTGATATAAATGTAGAAATTCAAGTGCCCGTACGATGTTAAACATTGTTTTCAAATCGTTCATTAGGTACTCCTTTTGTATTTCGTCTCCATAAATTAGGTCATTCTTTAACGCCTAAAAATGTTTGTGTGACAATAAAAATGGCTGGAAATGTCTTCTTTTATAGCCTGACATTTTCTGGGCTATCATTCCGATGGCCAATTATGGCAGAGCATTTAGCTGCATCGCTTCAAGAAGCTACGAAGTGGCTAGTAAAAAGCGTCCTTGGCTACGATAAAACGGCTGTCAAATGGGAGGTCGCTAGTGTTTGAAGATTGCTGCTAATATTTGAGGAAATTAAATGATAAAATATCATGGGTAAGATCTCCTTGGAATGTCAACGAGTAGAGACGTAGACGTTGAAGAGTAGAGGAAGATAAAATAAATATAATAGATATGACTAGAAAAAGGTTGACTACCGAGATAACATGTTACGCCGACCCCAAATTAATTGGGAAAAGGGCTAGAAAATAATAATCTCTCTAGATCAAGATTCTATTATTCAAAACCAAACAAAATACTTAGGTATAAAGCAGCTCAACATGAGACTTTCATAAATCTCTACACTATTGTTAGTTGTAAGTCATTATTTTGAAATTTTATTCAGTCTTTACATAGCTAGGCCATTTCGGCGGCGTTAATATTCTCACCATGATTGACTAGCTACGATAGATGTAGGTATGTTGGAACTTGTAACTAGATAAACGAAGAATGTTGCTTTGTTGTGTGCCCTTGGCCTTGACATAGCCCCTTATTGAGCTTTTAACACCTAAGGTACGGAGGCTAGAGGTAAAACTTATAAATGTCGATAACAGCCGATCTATTCTGTAAAAACTCAACATGATAATTTTAGTGAACCGAGCTTGAAGTGGGCAGCTGGACGATTCTGTAAAAATCTCACCGTGATGTCTAAGGTGAAGTGAGTTTGAAGTAAGCAGTCCACCTGACTATTGATGGCTCACTTCACTTAAGTTTTCGCGGTGAGATATTTTCAGAATCGATCAGCTGATAAAGTCTCAATCCCTAGCTCCAGATGGAATGACAGCTGGCTCACTTCGAGTTCAGTTTTTATTGTGAAATTTTTACAAAATAGACCGAGTGATCTTGTCTAAACATGGTAATGGTATAAGTATTTCGAAATAAACTCGTATTTTTATGCAAAATCAATATAAGGCACTGGTTTCTATAAGCGGCTGTAATTCGTTTCCGCTAAATGTTTCCATGGTAGCGCGTCACAGGTGTCTGCAGAATATATTTATTTTCTTCCTTAAATGTCTCACTGATGGTGGCGCGTGTGTTGGATCATTCGGTTCCCTACAAAATGGTTGAGCTGGGTGGTGCTGATCCACGCGTCATGTTCGTGAACGGGCGCCGTTGGTTGAGACTGGTCATCTCTTAACTGCCAGGGCTTATTTTTAATGTTATATTTTAAATTGTTTCTTTTTTTACATTGTTCTCACATATAGAAGCAATAAGAATAATGTACCCAGGATTTTGTAATAATATCTTGATTTAAAAGAGTGTCCGTGGAGTTTCTTGCCCGTTCTTCTCCATAGAGATCTACGTTTTTGGAATGGGCGACTAGCTTCAACTTTCTGACTAACTGACCGACTATTTAATTTTGACAATTCAAAAGTGCCTTTATATGGTTTAATTGAAATAAATGATTTGAGTTTGAGTTTGAGTTCAATACTCAGAATAGCACGGATATTGAATAAGGCTTTTAATTTGGTCATGATGATACTGGAGGATTTATTTTCTCAGGTATAGGTTATATTTAGTAGAGTCATCATGAAAAGGAAAGGAACAGGTAATCTTGTTCTTAATTTAATCAAATTATTTCCATGATCAGACCAAAAGTTTGTCAAAATCGGTAAATAATCACCATTTTTTGGGTTCCGTAGTCAACACGGAACCCTTATAGTTTCGCCATGTCCGTCTGTCTGTCTGTCCGCGGTTTAGCTCAAAAACTATTGGTACTAGAAAGTTGTTATTTGGCATGAGTATATACGTTAATAACGCCGAAAAAGTGGTAAAATAAAATTTTGAAAAAAACAATTATTTAGGGTACCTCCCCTACATGTAAAGTGGGGATGATCATTTTTTTTCGTCCTTCCGATGGTGTGGGATATCGCTGGATAGGTCTTTCAAAAATATTAGGGGTTTGGGAAGACCGTTTTTGATTAAATAAACCGTTCGTGACTTATCCAGCTTTAAAGTACCAATTTTCGTTAGAGTCAAGTGTCCCCCCCCCCCTCTACCAACTAAACGGTTGTAGTTAGAAATTCAAATGTTACGGCAGTAGTACCTATATTTAACGAAGTTTAAAGGAAAACTATCACACTTAAGTGGGCTTTACAAGTTTACGAGTAATAGTCGACCAATTGTATTTGACTCGAAAATTTCGAACAACTCCATAGAAATGTCGATAGATGGCGGTAAGCGTCAGTTGTATCGCACTATTGTTTTATTAAGAGCTATAATGTTCACGGCATTTTTCGAAATAAATGCAGTGAAGATTGTAGCTTTTTATAGATCATGCGAATGTCCCAACAGTCGCGCAGTAGGTTTTGTAAGTAATTTACTATCGCATAACAGTCCTTGCAAATCATTTGGAGATATTAATGAAGACCATCTCCGTAACGACAATACTGTAATATTCAAATTAATACGTGACGCTGGTTACCAGTCTTTATTACAACCACTTCCCTCTGCACGCGGTGGTACTCAAACAGATAATATTTTTTCGAACTTCCCTTGTGAAGTTGGATTTTACTGAACTCCTTCTTCAGTTACCATCGCCCTATGTGGGCCTGTTTTCAGAGCGAGTCCGAATTAATGTTTTATTTATTTATTATTTTGCTATATAGTATCAAACACAAAGCTCCCCCAGGTATAGTATACTACTTCCTCAATTTTATTTTTTTGTGACGAGTGAGTAGTGTAGCTCTTTGTCCTGTATTTAAATTCAAAACACCCGCTATGACAAGTCTTATCAAAATCTGTAAAAAAAAAAAAAAACTTTCCGTGCAAAATTGTCGGATCAGGTGAGGATTTGCATAGGAACTCAAATTATGTAGGTAGTCATGTTTGGCTTTTAGTTAGAGCATGGTACGAAACTATCAGTCAGCGAATACGACCCGCACTTGGGTGTTATAAAAACTACGGAACCCAACACTGCGCGTGGCCCGGTCAAGTGCGAGTACTTGACCGGTTTTTATCAATCAAATTCGGTGATCATTTCATGCTGTTATTTGAGAGGACACTATTGTCCGTCAATTAACATAATCCTTAAATCGACTTTTCCTACGAATAAATCCATATCTATGCCAATAAAAGAATCAATTTAAAAAGTCCTAAAATAGAAACCCTCTCTCAAAAACGAATTAGCCAACCATTGATTACCTCTCAATCCTTTAATACAAAGTCAGTTAAAACATATTGTCTTTGGAGTAACAGTTGAACGATACGCCGAACGCTTACAACTTCAGAGACACAGCTGGTTGCAGTTAAACCGTAGCTTTATGTTACCGGCTCTTCTATATAGCTTCTGCCACACCAGCGTCGTTACACGCAAATTGACGCGCTACATAGCACATTACTCAGATGTTACCAATATTTAAAACGTTAATTGAGATGGGTTATTGTTATTGTCATTAGATCTTAAGCGATAACTCGGGTGGTGGTTTTTTCGTCACATCAAAAGGTTTTAGCAAGTTGAATAACGCATAAAACCGCGTTCGCTACATTTGAGCTGTCTCATTCCATTCGTCGCACGCGCCAAGGAAGTGCCACAAAGTACCGCAGCAGCTTCTATCTCCGTTGTGAACATGTTTAACGCACAATTTCTTTAGCCATAACTTTTGGCGCTGAACTACATTAATGTAGCTAATCGGACTAATTTTAACGCCATAGTGTTAACGTCTGTGCCGAGACGTTAACATTAACATTAACGCAGGTGTAGCAGGATCTTTACCTACCCGTAATTATTGCTGTTACCTACAATTTGTAACAATTTAATCTGCTACTATTTGCTAGAGTCGGGAGAATTTTACAGTCTGTGAATTCGAGTTATTCGTTTAATATGAGTATCTCGCGGTTTTGTATTTTTGGAGCGTCTGATATTATAGAGGGGTTTGGACGCGTAATTAACTGTAAGCGATTTGTTTTTATTTTGGCATTCCTTTATGAATTCGGTCGAACACATTATTAATCCAGTATATTTCGTAATAATGAATGATAATGAGCAAAAGGTAACTTTGTTTTAAGTTAGCATAATAATTAACAGGTTTTCTACTTGAAAACCCCGAAAAAAGTAAGTAAATATATTTTTACCCGACGACGGCGAAGCAAAGGAAAAGTCCAATCATTTATTTTAAATACTCACATAAAAGGCACTTTTGAACGTCAAAATTTCAAAGCCTTAAGTAAGTGTTATAGGAAAGGGTTAAGGAAGGGGTAATCTGTACGATTTGCGCCTTAATTACATGCCTTAGTGACATGTAAGTCCAGCTGTACGACAACCGAAAAATTCAATATTGATGTCTTGTTTATACATTTTTAGTTGGCGTTTTGGTCGTAGTTAAGTTTAACCTTTTTTTTTATTCAACTTTTTTTTTTATTTGCCTACACTGTCCCACTTTCAGGCAAAGGCCTTCCTCCACTCCTTCCATCTTTCGCGAGCCCACACGTCCTCCAATTAAACTTACCAATTAGTAAAACAGAAAAATAAACATTTCAATTATCCATTGGGCGAAAAACTAAAAAGGTTCGAACTACGAGTGACGCAGCACAGAATTTCATTACGCGTAATAGTATTGGCTGATTAGTAATCCAGTAAGCTATGATTGGCTGTTGATTTGCAATTACATTCCGTTGGTCCGTAACGCGAGCTAGTTGCGCTCACTGTAGGTAATTACTTTTGCTACTGTGGAAAGTGGATATTTTTCTGGCTCTATTTTTATTTTGGACTGTTTGTACTTAGTAGACTGGTATTATGCTGGTAAAAGTATTTTTTTTCTCTCACTTTTTAGACTCTTTTTAGCTAAATAAATAATATTACACTTATATTTTTATATTAATAATATTATAATATTATTTAATTATCTTAAAAGAGTACCTTTGAAAATATTTAATATAAGAAATACTACTATTTTCTGGTGTAATTCATCGCGTATGCACTGTGAGAGCTCTCGCGAGTTCCCCGAACCGGGATGAGTAAATAAAACAATCAGCAGTTTTTAAAAAAACAACCAATTGTTAATATAACATCCTTAATATTCCTAGAATGGATTTAACGTTATATTACATTTATAAATTACTAGCTGCATTTCTTCATCCAAATCCGTGTAGTCATTTTTGCGTGAAAGAGTAACAAACATCCATCCATCCATCCATACAAACTTTCGCGTTTATAATATTAGTAGGACAAGTAGGAAGTCGGGTTTTGGTTAAGTTAAATTTTTGTTTTCTTGTCATGGAATAATCACTATGTAGGTTTGAAAATGTCGACTCTGACTCCCAACATACAGACAAGTGCCTAGTTTGGGGGTCACTGTCCAATCTATTCTTGTACAAATTGTGATTAATTATTAATAAATAAATTTGAATCTCAGTCTTCCTGCTTTTCAGCTTGACGGACTATTTCTCTTATATTTTTTAATCTTAAACTAAATTAATGTTTGTCTCGTATCTCTTGCTAAAAACTTTTAATGGACTCGCGGAGGTTGCACGTAAGCACCAAATACGCTATAATCTTTACAGTGATATAGCGTATTTGGTGCTTACATGCAACCTCCGCGATGATGTGCTCGAAAGATAGCTTCTCTGAGCTGGGACTTTGAAAAAATAGTATTTACTGAACTACTCGTAAAAATTAATATGTGTGAAAATTAATATTCAGTAGCCTTTAATTTTTCTCGAAGAAAATATATGCAAGTTGAATTCCCGTCCAGCTTTTCCTCACTTATTGCTGAGTATTAAATCTGCTGTGTTTTATGGGATATTAAATTAATAATTAAGGTGAAACCTCGCTGATACTCGGGTCATAAATGGTTTTGGAAATTGAGGTATTTATTACTTATTATGTTGTAAGAACTAAACTGATGTGGATCACATTTTAGGCGACAAATAGTTGTATATAAATAACGTAAATGAATTGAGATTAGAACTTGTGTTTTTTATGACTATAAAAGAGTTAAAGTATCTACAAGTTTCCCGTGGTTGGCTTTGGGGCGTTGAGAGCTTGGAGAATGCAGATGTAACCAATATTTTAAAGGTACAAGATACAAGCGACGCTTAGTTTGTGGGTTACCGAATATGTCACATTGTATTATTACTTTTTTGATGAATAAACTTTATTACTTACTGACTTATTTCTGTCCATCGAGTTTCTTGTCCGTTGTTCTCTATAGGAACCTACTACGCTTTGGAATAGGAAAATAGCTTCATGTTTCTGACTGACCGACTCCTTGACAGTTGAAAACTGCTTGTAAATGGTATATTTGATAGTAATGCTTTCAGTTTGAGCTTTGAGTTCATATGACAAGGTAATTTAGAGTAACGTTGAAACTGCTTGCTACGTTTAACTTATATACTTTATCATAGTGAAGACTTCAACTGTACCCAGACTTGAATCACGACCTTGCGCATGATCCATTCATCAATACGGTCCTCCGTTTTACTCTAGAACTAGTCGAGAAACCGTAAACAATCCAAAAGATGCAGAATATGCAAAAAATAAAGCAAAACATGCATTCCAGCGGAATAATCCGGTTTTTACTAATCATCGTCAATGTTGAGCGGAGGTGAAAGAGCTCAATTAGGACCGTGTCCGGTGCCGGATGCGAAAAATTAATATGTGTCGTAATGGGGTCAGGACCGGAACTGTGGCAGAGACCGATCGTCCGGCCCGTTTTACTCGCAATTATAATCAAAACGACATGTGGTGTTTTGTTAGATTGATTCTTAATTTGAGGATTTTGTGGGTGTTTTACGGTCGTTTAGTGACGGTACCTATACGGTTAGGGGGTGATAACATAAGCAGCTGTTTTGATAAATGTACTTAGAGTGGGCGTCATACGGGAAGAGGGGTTGACCTTATGAAATTGGAAGATACCTAGCCTGTGTGAATTATGAGTAATTCGCAGCAACAGTCAAGTGCTGTTGACCAGCCACAAAAAGAGCAGCAGTGCTATTCTGTAAAAATCTCACCGTGAAAACTTAGGTGAAGTGAGCTTAGAGTGAGCTGACAATAGTGTCAATCCCTAGTATTAGTTGGAATGACAGCTCACTCCACGCTCACTTCACCTAAGTTTTCACGGTGAGATGGTTACAGAATCGCACTGCAGGTTGCAATTGTCCTGGAAATTAAATGAAATGATTAATCTGTAAAATAGGTTATTGCAATCACTTTTACACGTCAAATTTAAGGGGAAAAACAAATAAGCTTGATGGATTAATTTAATTAATTAATCAACACTTAGGTATATTTATGCTTTAGTTTAACGAAATGGATTACTCTTATCATCCTCAAAACACCCAGTGATGAACAGCAAAGGGATCTAATGTAATCATCATTCGTTTAAAACCCAGAGTTTCCATTCCACGTTAGTTTAATATGCATGCACGTGTGGTTTCAAGCTATGTTAATGCACCCTGATATGAGCTCTTCTTTCTCAAGGGAAGAATAACAGGAGTGTAAATAAATGAAACCCTTGTTTATAGTCTCTTGAGATTCCTGTGTCTTGGTTAAAACTAGGAAAACGTTGAAACTCGGGAAAGTAAATATAAATGGGCCTTAAAATGTTTTCTGGATTTGTGGCGACTCTAAGAATGGCAAACCAAGAATCAGTTAAGACTCTTAAGTGAGGAGTGAAGGCTATTTTAAATTCGTGTAGTGTAGTAAGTAGTTGAACAAGAAAATATTTAGCTGGAAAGTCTTTTGAACGGTATTGACATGGTGATTTTATGACTAAATGTTGTTGAATGCATGTGAATATATCTTAAAGGGTACAATTTTTGAGACGCTTGTTAGGATATAGCAATTTTGGTTTCTAATAAGCAGCTGATTCTTAGAAATCCTTAGCTACCTCAACCTTGATATTTTATCTTTTTTTTTTAATGTTATAAACTAGTGCTGCACTGCGATCCCGCCTGATGGAAAGCAGTGACGCAATCTTTGATGATAAAGCGCATGAATTTATTATGAGCCTATTCACTCTAGCCATCCAGCCAAAGTAAGATTTTTGACCAGTTAGGTACAGTGACGAGCACCAATATGTCAACACTTGGCAACTTTCATATGCGATTTTTTCGTGAAATACAACAAACAAATGCAACGTTGAAATACGACACATTACATAAACCTATGGGTTCGAAAATATTATGTTCGTAACAACATAAAATTTCATTAAAAAATAAAGGAGTAAATCGCTTTTGCATCCATGTACTCCTAACTAGTTAAATAACTTTGTTGCATATTCTTCGATCAGGATATTCTTCTTACTTCCTAAATGAGTGTAGCTTATGATCCTTTAAGTTTACACCAATAAACACCTTTTTTTCATATCAAATGACGGCACGGTTGGCGCAGTGGTTAAGCGATTGACTGCTGCGCTGCGTGTCGCGGGTTCGATTCCCGCACGGAACAAATATTTGTATGACCTACATGTATTTGTTCCGAGTCTGGGTGTTTTTCTATCTATAATATGTAGGTATGTATTTACAAAAAAAAAATGTATATAAGTAGTTTATCAGCCATCTTGTTACCATAACACAAGCATTAGGTTGCTTAGCTTGGGACAAATGGTGCTGTGTGAAAAAAAAAAAAAAAAAAAAATCAAAAGACATTTGTATTCAAATTAGGCTGAGAATCAGCATTTTTCGAACATCAAAATTACAAAGACCGTCACCCAAAACGCCTGCCCTTCACGACTTCCTAGTGCTTTCGCTGATAAAAAGAAGTGGCGCAATAAACTCGCCAGCAGCACAGCTGTCTGTGCAGTTAGAAAACTTGCTTCTATACAAAATTAGGCAAGTAACTACCCAAAAATTAATCTGTAATCAAAAATAATATTAAGTCACACAAAAAGATTAAGCCTACGTTATTTAGACGCTAAAGACTCAAGTAGTCATATAGCCTGCGTCTATACGACGTATGTTGGTTAATCCAAAGTTAGTGTAATGAAAACGTGACTTATCTTCGAGGCGCAGGCTGACACGGTGGGGCTTACGCTCTGAATGCTTGCACGTTTTCAGCCACTGAACGATCACGTAAGGCATCGAGTTCTGAACATAATGATCATCCGTGTGTCACTTCGACGTGGATCAGTTTACCTTATTAAGACGGATTATTTATTTTGAAAGTTCTTTATATGCTTTGTTACGTTCATTTTTCTGAGTACCTTAGTATCTATCCGTGTAGTGGAATCGCTATGGACTCTGGCGACTGGCGCACGGGTCGTTAAGCTACGCTTGCCGCGGTTGGTCCGTGGATGGGTGACCCTCTTCACATACCAAAACCTCTCCGTGCCTCGGAAAACACGTTAAACCGTTGGTCGCGGCTGTCATTCGTGGATCTTTGACAGTCGTTACGGGTCGTCAGTAGCCCGGAAGTCTTACAACCAGTCTTACCAAGAGTATTACTCAGAAACTGGGTTGTTGAGGTCAGATAAGCAGTCGCTACATGTAAAATAATGGTATTCAGCTGCATCCGGTTAGACTGGAAGCCGACCTCAACATAGTTGGGAAAAGGCTAGGCAGATGATATAAATAGGTAAATCTTTCTGAAATTAATGCTCTAAATGATTCACAATCATTCATCAAACCTCATCAATATCTATTATGTAGTTTATAAGATCTGAGCGGTCACACATACGGACACTATAAAATAAAGTGGTTTTCGGCCACTTTATCGAAGCTGTCTGAAGTGAAATATGATGACATAATGATTAGATAACTATCATATCCAACATTGTCTAGAGTTTTATTACATACATAAACAACTTTGTTGTGTTATTTTTACAGCTTCTAAATTGTATGTGCAGTCAAATGCATTACGAATTAAGTGAACAAAAGGTCCACTTTAAATTGTTTATACATTAAACAAGGTTTCTCTCGTGGGTTCGTCCATGTGGATATGGGAAAATATCCCATGGAAATGTATTAAAGGGATTAAAAATACCCAAGGTGGGGCTCGTGGTAGGTCATAAACTACACTGCCGAGCAATGAAAAAGTTCCAGCCACAAAATGCCGATAAAAGACGATGCCGATGCCTTTGCCGTAATTTAAAATTTGAACACAATATTTACGTTTTTAGTTGGTAATATTCTGATGCGCTGTTAAATGTACTTCAATATTGCAGACGGCGTCATTAAGCTAGCTTTTCCCGTTTAGTAGTAATTTGGTGCTATGTTACTGGAACTTTTTCATTGCTCGCGAGTATATCTGTGTGCAAAATTTGATCCAAATCCGTTTAGCCGTTTTTGCGCCAATCCGGAATATACATACATCCAGACAAATTGACTAAATTTCTAAAAACTATATTTTTGGCATCAGAAGGTTTCTTTTTTGGTTCCTTGTTATATGATTATAGATTTAGTACTTAGGTATTTATGCTTTATATGTAAATGATCACAGTGTGCAGTGCAAAAGTAGGCACATGAACCAACAATGAATCTCTACAATGAACTCCCAGTAGACATGCTAATTGATAAAATTCATGAAAACATATAAGTTTATACGCTTCATTCCAAGCTATTCATTCATTTCGCTTCATTCTTGTGGGCCTAGCACAAACGCGGGGAGTAAACGGAACGTAAAATACAGACGATTTTAAAACTGAATATACTCGTTTTGCTCATTTGGAGGTATGAGGAACAGGGTGTAAAGTTCACTCATCCTCCATTGAAAAGGGAGGATCCTCCGACCAGACGGGTGTTGTGTCTGGTGGGCAATTGCCCAATGATTGATATTGGGAAATTGTATCTATGCTAATTGCGCGGTAAACTCTGCTTGCGAGATGCAGGATTTGCGTGACGTCAGTATGACGCGTTGTTCGCATGTGGCGTTGTAGATACCGCTACATCACTCCCCTCCGGAGACCGGAGGTCGATAGTTGGCTGAGTCTTGTATCTTGCAATGCTTGCCAGGCCAGCTGAGGTTCCAGTGAGTCGGAACCGGTTGCCGCATAGTTCACGGTGAGTCGGAACTGTCTGCGGAGATGCCCCAGTGAGTCGGGGTGGCGCATAGTTCGCGGTGAGTCGGAACTGTCTGCGAAGATGTCCCCAGTGAGTCGGGGTGGATGGCGCTGCGTTATACTCCAGTGCGTCGGATGTCGTACAGCGCCGAGTTGAGGCTGGCTGCTGCGTCGACCAGGAGAGGGTGCTCTGCTTGTTAACCGGCCGAAAGTGCAGTGTGCTGTGCCGAGGTTGCTGATGATGAGGCTGAGGGTGATGACCAGGCATGCGCGGTCGCTGCATGCTGGTGGTCAGGATACCCGTTGAAGCCGTGGGTGCTGACTGGTTGGGTGACTCGCCGCTAAAGCTTGCGGGAGTGATGATGATGACGTCACGCTGAAGTATTAGGTGCACGAAGGCTGCGCTGACGTTCATGCTCGGGGTCACCAGTTTGGAGGTATGAGGAACAGGGTGTAAAGTTCACTCATCCTCCATTGAAAAGGGAGGATCCTCCGACCAGACGGGTGTTGTGTCTGGTGGGCAATTCCCAATGATTGATATTGGGAAATTGTATCTATGCTAATTGCGCGGTAAACTCTGCTTGCGAGATGCAGGATTTGCGTGACGTCAGTATGACGCGTTGTTCGCATGTGGCGTTGTAGATACCGCTACACTCATAATATTTAGGTACCTAGTTTAAAAACATTATTTATGTCTATGGGAGATACTAATTAACGAAAAAAAATAACGAAAATATATTTTCGGTTGAAAAATCGTTCGAATTTAAGTTACGTTTGCGTCGTGTGTTCGTGTTAGGGCCTCTGAACTGTCATACCATAGTTTACTTGATTTGAAATGACGAATCACTGAAGAAGTAACAGCTTCACTTTTGTAATTGAGATAACACCCTAAAGATTAGACACGCCAAATTCAGCTTAAAATATATTTTTATAATAATAATTTATTTATTTCCATAAGTAATGTACAGAGTAGGTATGCGCAGCATTTACAGCGTAGGACTTACATGTGCACAGAGATTTGATCAATAACCCCCATGCTAGGTGGAACCTGTGTTACAGGTAAAATACTTCCATCTCGGTACATAATATGCCGCTTAAAATAACCAGCTCATTCACTTGTAACTACGCTAGTAAGAATAACAGGCTTTGTTAACATGTTATCCTAGACCAACACGCCATAAAATAAACAATAACACTTTTGGGTTAATGTTCCCTACGTTGTTGAAGTAATTGCTGGGATTTTCCCTTAAATATACCTAGTTACCTGTATGTTAAGCTAAGATGTTTAGGTATAGGTAGGCAAAGTGTGATTAAGGGACTTGGTTGTTATAGTTTTCTCTTCGAAAAAGTCTGCCTGAAAATGTTAGCTGTCATTATGACTGGAGTGGGAGGTGAGATATAATACATTGTGTCACTTTATAGAGCACGAATTTGGCCCAGAACAACCTCATCCAAGAAGAAAACATAGGTACTAATTTATTAATTACTAGCTGCGCCCCACGGTTTCACCCACGTAAGTTTCGATCCCGTGGGAATATCGGGATAACAAGTATCCTATGTGTCAATCCTGGTTATAGACTATCTCTGTGCCAAAGTTTATCAACATTGGTCCAGCCGTTTGAGCGTGAAGAAGTAACAAACATACAAACACACACCCACACACACCCACTCACAAACTTTCGCCTTTATAATATTAGTGTGACTTGAAGTATGTATGTTTGTATTTTTATTTGTATTTATGTAAGTATATTCTCATATTATTTGTTTTATTTTATAAAGTGAATTAATTGTTTTTGATTGTATGTATTTTATTTTCTTTTTACTCTCGTCTACATATCTCTATCTACTTTCCTATCGCAGGTATGCTGGAAGAGATCTCTTTGCAAATAGGCATCACCTTTGCACTTATTATTCTGTTATTTTTTTTCTTGCCTGTTTATATATGTGTGTAGATAAATTATTAAATAAATAAAAATAAGAGCACAGCGACACGAAAAGAAGAAGATCATTAAATAAATAAATAAATATGTATATAAATAGGGAAGTTAATTCTCTATACTTGATTGTCCGTATTTTCAAATCACAGCCGTATTTATTCAAAAGTTGTATGAAATGGATTTAACACGGCAAATTCACGTAGTGTGCCTTTTTGATAAATAATAATTAATGTCCCTGACACGATCTAATGTCAAAGTTATTACTACTTACTTCGGATTTTCTTATTATTGATAGTCATAGTTTTCTTTCTCATAAAAGCTTTTAAAATTGTTTCTAAAACACTGCTGGGTATTTATTTATTTATTTATTTAAAAAAGTTCTCCTCCAACATTTTTGCTGTATTTGAATGAGAAAGAAAACTATGACTATCAATAATAAGAAAATCCGAAGAAAGTTAGTTTATTTATGAAATATTCTTCTCGTAACAAGCCATGTAGACATTCACATTTCCCTGAAACAACTATTAGCCTCAAAGTCCAAAAAATCTATAAAAATAAATAAAATTTAAGTGTCTGTTTGTAATGTCATAATAATTAACAGCTTTTTACATAATGCATATTTATATGAAATGAAAATACACGGTATCTATAACAAAAAAACTATTTTTAACATTTTTGTCTGTCTGTTTGTTCCGGCTAATCTCTGAAACGGCAGGATCGATTTGGACGGGACTTTCACTGGCAGATGACTGATGTTATAAGGAGCAACTTATATGACTTTTATTTTATAAAAATAATTAGGGTCCGTCCAAAAAAAAGAAACCCATGAAATCCAATTAGTTCTCCGATATGCACGCAAAAAAAGTCGCAGGCACCGCTAGTACCTAATAAAACAACTAAAGCGGAAAAAACAAGACCATTATCTTTCACTGGAACATTTTCTGTTATCCGATATACTTACCTACTTCGTCTTCTTCCCTGTTATACGCTGTCGTTTATCCCGGTGGGGAGTAATTGCCTAATTAAATATATAGTTTTGGATAGTTTTATGGTTTCTGATGAATCGCTGATGAATAAAATTACGGGGAAATAGGGTGGGAAATCTGTGGTGGAATAAGTGTGTGGTGTGGTAAGACTATGAAGCGTAATTTTCGTAAGTTGGTAAAGTTTAGAGTGTAATATCGCTTATTTATAACTAGCGACCCGCGTCTGCTTTGCGGTTTCTACGACCTGCCAAAATATTTCTTTGTCATATGTACCTAAGCCAAAATAAGTCAATCGTTCGGTCGATGAAAAGTTCTATCGGCGAAACGCTGGAAAGTGAGTCGTTCAGTCAGCGAACCGTTCATCGTAGAAGCGAATGTCGGAGAACTGTTTCAGAATCAAAATTTCAATGTATTATACACATAAACCTTGTCTCTATATGACAGTGAAAACCGCATCAAAATCCGTTGCGTAGTTAGGAAGAACATGGCGGTTACACAGGTAGACACGTGTAGATAATTATAGATATAAGAACACGTTTCCTACACGTGTAGCATTATTTTCATTATGTTTCCAGAAGTTTCACCGTTTATTATATTAACTCCTAGCTGCGCCCCGCGGTTCCACCCGCATAACTTTCGATCCTGTGGGAACAATATGTTAATCATGGTTATAAACCATCTGTTTGCCAAACATCCAAATCCGTTCAGTAGTTTTTGCGTGAAAGAGTAACAAACATCCATCCATACAAACTTTCACGTTTATAATATTAGTAGAAGTAGGATATAGTAGGATATTAGTAGAATTTAGTTATCTGTAACCTCTACTATTCTCATTCAAAGATGCCATCGGTGCCCTACATAGTCCTCTTCAAAACGTTAACTTTTAACGATATGAACTTTGTTAGTCAAGGTTACGTTCCGAGCGAGTTGCACTGCGATTACCTTGTTCAAGTTTCGGGACAAACAGACACTATATATTTGTTTACCTACATTTGGAGGTGTGAATACTGTGTTTGTGTGTAGAGAGAACTGTTTTAGAAATATTTGAAAAGTGCTGTCGTTTTGTTATCACAGAATAAGCAGGCTGAAGATGGGCCAGCCATATTAGCCGTAGTACCGGTGACTGTTAGGGTTGACGTATTCTTGAGAGAGACCGTGGTTAGGACGTCCTCAGGCTAGGTGGAGCAACGGTATTCGAAGGGGGCTGGTAACAGCTAGATGAAAGTAGCCGAAAATCGAGTGGAATGGCGTACAATATGAGAGGCCTATGTTCAGCAGTGGACGGAGTGATGATAATCCTTTTACAAATAGGAGCCGTTACTTTGTATGACTAAAAAATTTGGCATTATAAGGGTGTAAGCATTAATAGACATCAAGAGCCTTGCAGAAATGCTTGTTTTGATTTATTTTTGAGCCCCGTAGAGTTCTAGATATTTTGTTTTTGTTGATCATTCGATAGTCGAAGGTCCATCTGCACAATGGAGTGTAGTGTTAGGGATAAAATAAAGATTGACGATACGCTTGGATTTATATCTGAACGTGAATATTCGAGTTTTTATGTCTACAGTATGTTTAAGAAAGGTGTGATCTTTAAGGGTGTGGTACAAACCATCAAACTAAACTACTTTCTCTGTATGACCAACAAGGTAATCGCGAAAAAAATATCAACTGTCACATGAAATTAATACCGACTCGACCCAAATGTATGCGATATACAAGTTATTATTTTTCGCCGTTCAATGTATGGTCTGTACCAAACCCATTAATATATATGACCACACCTTTCTGATATATCCTGTCTATATATACATAGATTGATTAATTCCCAGATATGTGTGTGTGTGTGTGTGTAAAAAACGAAAACACTACAAAAACAACCCTTCCTAAATAAATATGATAAATAATTCACGTAGTTCTCCGCACACTGTAACCCTATCAAAGTCGCGTTGAACCCGAGTTGTTACTTCAAAATCTGTTCTGTCCTCCTTAGCATTGCGGTCACGTGTACCGGTTTAACCGTCTCCTGTTAGTCAATAAATTGATATTTTTCAAATACATACAAACTCCCTCGGAGGTAGATATTTAGATATTAAAGGGTACGATCAAAGATTACATTTTCTGATGTTTCTTGGGAATCGTTTTGTTTGGTTTGTGAGATTATATTACGGCGTTGTTTAGATGTAGGTACATCGATATACATTTGAAAAGTAATTAGTGTTTGTATTGGAAAACATCAATCAATCTGCCTAGCATTTTCCCAACTATGATGGAGCGGTTTCCAGTCTAACCGGATGCAGCTGAATACCAGTATTTTACTCGGATCGACTGCCTATCTGACCTCCACTACCCAGTTACTGGGTAGGTAAAAAAAGTAGGATACCCCTAGGTAAGACTGGTTGTCAAACTTTCGGGCTTCTGACGACCCGTAACGCCGGTCCAAGGCCCACGAATGACAGCCGGGACCAACATTTTATTGGAAATCATAACTGGTGAAATGTGCGTGTGGTACTTAGAGGTTCATCTCCACTTACCCCTTCGGGGATTACAGGCGTGATCCCATGTTACTCGTACGTTATGGAAAACGATGGATACATTGATGCGTAAAAAAAGAGTTTAACTATAATTTTAAAATAATTTAGATCGTTTCTTTGTTTTTTCAGTAGGTCTTCGTGACCCCACAGAAGCTCAGGCTCAGTTTAATTGACTTTTTCTCTTTGATAATGAGGAGGACTGTTTCAGTTCATAATCTCTACTGGCTTTGCCAAATTATCCTTGTGGCAGTAGGTACTTATTACAGATCTTATTTATGATAAGTGAGGCGGTTATGGGGATTACCAACAGAAGTGAAAAATTTAAATTATGAAACTTCTGCCCTTATCCCAATGGCTTTGCATATTAAAATGAATAATGTTTAATTGGAATTTATTTGGGCGGACGACCTAAAGAAGGTTGTGAAAGGACTGGTTGTGGAAGGCGAAAGACAGGTTGTTGTGTCGCAGCCTGGGAGAGGCCTATGTCCAGCAGTGGACTGCGATAGGCCGGGTTGATTGAGTGATTCATTAAAGTATTTAGTGATTGAATGAGTAATTAAAGTAAATGTTGATTGAATGATTAATTAAAGTATTATTTTTTTTAACTTGCTCCACACTAAGAATTACTCCTGTATCGTGGGTGCGTTCACAAACATTTAAACTCACATACACAAACAGCCAGACCCGGAAAAACTACTTGTAGGCCATACAAATATTTGTTCCGTGCGGGAATCGAACCCGCGACCCGCAGCGCAGCAGTCAATCGCTTAACCACTGCGCCAACCGTGCCGTCTATTATGTTGATTGAATGATTAATTAAAGTATATGTTGATTGAATGATCAATTAAAGTATATGTTGATTGAATGATTGATTAAAGTTTATGTTGATTGAATGATTGATTAAAGTATATGTTGATTGAATGATTAATTAAAGTATATGTGGATTGAAAGATTAATTAAAGTATATGTTGATTGAATGATTAATTAAAGTGTATGTTGATTGAATGATTAATTAAAGTATATGTTGATTGAATGATTAATTAAAGTTTATGTTGATTGAATGAATAATCAAAGCATATGTTGATTGAATGATTAATTAAAGTATATGTTGATTGAATGATTAATTAAAGCATATGTTGATTGAATGATTAATTAAAGTATATGTTGATTGAATGATTAATTAAAGTATACGTTGGCACTGCTGGCCAAGCGCAACACTTCTTACTCATAGCTAAGTACAATATACTGTTAATATTAGCTTATCGATGACGCAAACCCAAATCATTTTGCCCCACCAAAAATCGCTCAACCCACTTTTGAAGTTTACACTTCGAAATGGCAAGGGTTTGATTCGTAAAAAAGCGGCCAAATCGGAGCCGGACTGCAAGGCAAAAATCACCGAAAAAAACACGTTTTATTGTACGAAGACCTAACTTTATTTTATTTTTATTATTTGCTGTTATAGCGGTAATACAAATACACACTCTGGGACAACCACTTTCAACTGTCTACCTATTACGGTTCATCAGATACCCGCTGACAGACAGACGGACAGCGAAGGCTTAGTAATAGGGTTCCACTGGCACTTTTTGAGTATGGAACCCTAAAAACTGTACTAAGGATAAAGACCATTACTAAGCTGTAACACATTACTTCAATAAGCTTACAACAAACTGTTGTATGCCAACAATAAACTTTAATGACCAAAAACTTACAATTTACGATTTATTCTATTTCATAGTATTATTAAAAGTACACAATGTATCTTATAGTGCAGTGAACACGCGCGTAGTATTAAGTTATGTGCAAACTTAGTCCGGGAAGCTGGTGGTATACAGCGAGTATGCACAAAATCACTTCTAAAGGCGTGTTCATAACATTCTGCGCGAAACAAAGGAGTTCTTATTTTGTTAAAGGTAAAACTGTTTTATGTGTGTGTTCTCTTTAAGTGAAATCTTTTTAAGGCGCGTGGAGCGATTTTTGGCAGGGAAAATCTTATGGGTTCGCGTCACTGATGTGCTTACAGTTATCTATGTAGCTATCGCGTCACTTATAGTGAAAGCATTTCATAGTTTTAAGTTTACACTTCCGTCGGCAGTCCCCATGACTGCTTTTTCTGCGTTTGAACGGATATTTAATTGTTTTACCTATTGTTAGTTTTCGATCATCTTTTAATAAATTGATAAATAAAAACTTTTCCAATCAGGTGAACTTCTCTGTACGCACCCAGGTCATCTCATCTCTTTCTGGGGCGGCCTCGGCGGCACCGCGAGTCGTCATCAGACATCTACCTAGCGGTCATCGTACATGCGGTTGATGTGACCCGCCTCATCCCATTTGAACTGGCAGCCTTCTTTCCTAAATCTAGTATGTCCGATTTGGAACTCATACAGATTCCTTTATATATAAGTTTAATATTAATACTTTACGCGCAAATATCATCCGGAGTCAATTCCCTAAAGGTGAAATCCGCATCAAAATGTGTTGCGTAGCTTAGAAGAACAACGCGGTTACACCCCTTTATTCATAAACGTTGTTTAAAGTTAGTAGTGATTAGCGAGCCAATCATACATTTTTGATGTTTGAACGTCACTTAACTTTCATCATCGTCTGCCTACCCTTTTCCCAACTATGTTGGGGTCGGCTTCGAGTTTAACCGGATGCAGCTGAATACCAGTATTTTACAAGGAGCGACTGCCTACCTGACCTCCACAGCCCAGTTACTGGGTAATACGATACCCCTTGGTAAGACTGGTTGTCAGACTTTCGGGCTTCTGACTACCCGTAACGACAGTCAAAGATCCGCGAATGACAGCCGGGACCAACGGCTTAACGTGCTTTCCGAGGCACGGAGGGGTCTCGGAATGTAAAGATGGTCACCCGTCCACAGACCAACCACAGCTAGAGTAGCTTAACCTGATCAACCGACTTGTGAGGCTGTTATTATTTAGCCACGGGCCCCTCTCACTTAACCTTAATCAACGTTTATAAATAAACCCCTTAATTTATAATATGTATAGATAACTGACCTAATAACGTTAGCTGGATTTCTCTGTTAGCAGATACGCGATGTCAATTATAATGTTGACATCTTGTGGTTGACATTTAATTCATAATGTATCTCTGTCTGAACGTTGACTGATGTATGTGATGCCGACGTTTCCTAGTTTAATTGATCACGTACGATTAAAAGGTCAGTTAAATCCGTCACGGTAGTTAGATTAGTTTCATGTGGAGGTTTATTATGTCTTTGTATAGAATTGAATTGTGTGTGTTTATTATATGAATTGGTAAGCTGGTACCTAATAATATGCTGGTTAGTTTTAAAATTATGATTTAGTTACCTAATATTTTTCTTTCTGTCAAAATGATGATTAAATAAAACGGGGTTAAATATAATGACCATCATAAAATGCTTTGATACCCTTAGTTCTTGCACTTCAAATTGTATTCGAACACCAAATGTAGTAAATGATCACTAAATCTTAGCGAGCAAATTAATGCGCTATGTCTGCCTAAATAAACCACTATGATTGCCATAGAATGTAGGTTTATTACCAAATAAAGTATTATGATGCCATATTAAGTTATGTTTCCGGCTTGCTGCAAATTAGATAGACGAGGTTAATTGTTAACCTCGTCTATCTCCTAAAACTAGATTGTATATACATTTTTGCAGGCTGTCGAGAACCGAATATGATTTATGTGGGGTCATTTTGCTTAAATAGGATAGCGAGTTGCTAAAACTTTAATTATAAGTTTTCATTAAAATGCGGGTTTAATTTTTGTGATCATTTACTATTTTTGTCTGTTATATGTTACTATAAGTGTGTGGTAAGTTAAACATAAGCCAAATAAAACCATGGGGTCCTCGTCTGTACTGAAGGGTAAATAAGTAATAATGATTAAAAAATTATTCAGAGATTCGTAGGAGAACCAAGGTAATCGACATAACCCGAAGAATTGCCAAACTTAAGTGGCAGTGGGCATGGTACCTTGCTCGCAGAATAGATGGCCGATGGAGCCGAAAGGTTCTGGAGTGGCGACCGCGTACCGGAAGACGTAGCGTTGGAAGGACTCAGTAACCCGTCAGATGCGAGAAGCACAGAACCGGGCGAAGTGCTTGAGTGTGCTTTGAGACTTGAGTGTGCTTGGGGGAGGCCTATGCCCAGTAATGGGTATTTTCGGCTGAAATGATGAATAAATTATTAATTGTTTAGAAATGAAAAAATTTTTTTTTCAACAGTAAGTTATTCAGTTCGCTTTTTGAGTTAGGTGCCGCCAGGTTTCAGTATTTTAGCCGTTAATTAATGAAGGTAAAATCAAAAGTTGAGATTGTAGTTAAAAGGCTGTTTACCCATATAACCGATATTGATAACGATAATCGTGCTTAGTTAGTAAGCAGATTATCAGGGCTTTTGTCTAGGTTATCGTTTATGTAAGATTTTTAAACACATAAGTTACCTATTTGTAACTGCATCTTGTATTAGTTATAATGGATATAATATTTAACTTTCTAACAGAAATTGTAGCAAGCTTACTTACCTTTTCTTCGCATAGTACTCAGCGTACTATGCGAAGAGATCACGTAGGAAACTTATAATAAAGTTAAACGAGTACGTTTACTCTAGAGATATCGTTATGATACCCAGGTTACTGAGACTCAAAGGGGACCTACTGCTGAGTAAATAGTTCTTTTTTTATGTACATATAGTTTTCATATATACAGAGTTGATATGACAGAGGGGCATTAAATTACACTACGTGTAGGTACTATACGTGTTTAGTATTAATTCGATACGGTATAAAAATAAAAAGCGCCAATAATGAGAAAATATTTTTTTAAAACCAACTAAATAGCTTACAAATCAGAACAAAACGCAACCACCTTTTTCTAAATGACTGACCTTTGATACATATGTAACAAAGTGGCAATGTCTTTATCGTTGTAAGGTGCATGACCTATGCTTAGACATAATCAGCTGTTAGGAAAGATACATCGCGTTCAAACGGTGCAAAAACTTAAAAAAAATATTTGCAACTAAACTACTGCTCCTATTTAATTGATTTTTGGTACAGCGCTTGAAAATGGTACCTACTCCCTCTGTCGTATCAACTTTGTATATAATTATAGTTTTCATACATAGATATATATGATATAGGTATAATATGTATAGTTTATTTTTTTATGTACGTGTAGTTTTGATAACTGGAGGGCTTGTGGCTAAGTTATAACAGCCGCACGGGTCGGTCGATCAGATTAAGCTACGCTTGCCACTGTAGGCAGTCGCTCCATGTAAAATACTGGTATTCAGCTGCATCCGGTTAAACTGGAAGCTGACCCTAACATAGTTGGGAAAAGGCTAGGCAGATGTTGAGCTTTGATAACTGATCAATATTCTCATTAATATTCTTTTTATCCTTGCATGTTTTTTTTTGCTTTTTATTGAAATCGTGAACGTTAAAAACATGACAGAGTATTCTTTTTATGGACTGGTCTACTCGTAGTAAAGAAAGAAGGTATGTTTTGGGGATATTCTACAGGGTGTAAACCCCCCCAAAATTTCTCTTCTCTATCTTATCTCCTGTTTAAATGGAGGAAAACTGCAACGTGTTTGGCTACTTTATGTAGGTACGAGTAGGTAGGGGGTACCCATGTAAAGGCAGGAACAATCTTTGTTAAACAAATTGACTACCAACTTTAATTGTCCCTATATTCAAATAAAAATGTAATTTTTAAGCAATTACCTAATTATGAAATGGCTAGAACGAAAATTGACATCCAATTGTTTAGGTACATACCTTACCACAGATTCTGAATAACCAAACAAAAAACTTATTATGTAGAATGATATTAATTTAGTTAAGCACCCTTTAAAACCATTTCGATTCAAAAATCAACGCTTATACAGAAATTTTACAGAAGCGTTATCGTGTTATACACCTGAATGTTCAGAGGCCCTACCATAGAGTATCGATCGAGTATCAGCCATAGGGTGAAAATGTTCATATCTTTATTGCAAGTCTTTTTCTTCTTCGAGTGGTTGGCACGACAGCTATTTTTTTGTTGGCCCTAAACTTTGGCACTTCCACGGCGTTATCGGTAGCAGCACAGGCTCAACCACAACTCATAATTTCTTTATGGACTAAAATAAAAATTTAATTAAATTTTAATTAAAATTATATAATAAAAAAATTTACTCCAACTTTAGCCGGTACGGCAGAAGGTACTCCTGCAATACGTCTGCCATTTCGTCGTCCATAGGCGGTTATATGATCATTTATAAAGTTTTTCTTTTTTGGGAATGGCATCTCGCTGTTCAACCTATGAGGTGGTCGTCTGCTTAACCGGGGTTGCCTGTGGATGCCTCAATAAATTAAGGCCTCCAGCCATGGCTTAAAAACTTAGAAACCAAGCGACTACACGCTAAGGGCATCCCCTGTGGGCAGCAAGGGACAGGCTGGATCGAAATTAATATTGTTCTACTATTCGCGGCCTGCCTGTCCGCGGGAGCCTTAATTACAAATCGAGCCCAGGACCCCATACTCAGCAGTCACGCTTGCAACCACGAGGCCAACGGGGCAGTTAATGAGGCTATATAACATCACGCTATAGCCCTTAGGAGCCGAGCAAAATAAAAAAAGTCACAAAAGGACACGACACAAACGAAGCGACAGCGCGGGCAGGTGATGCGATGCGACGCCGTGTGTCAGGGGAGCAAGAAATTTCACGCGGGCGAAGTCACGGCCAGTATCTAAAAAAAAACAATAAAAAAAAATTAAAAAAAAAAAATTATTTATATAATTAGGTAGTAATTGGCTTTCAGACTTACGTACTGTCCTTGATCTGTCCATTTTTAAATAATTATTTATATACACTACTCTACCCATTTAACATACTCCGTGCCGTAGTAGTGGCTCGTGTTTACATTTGAACGAAGCCCAATCACGCGTGCGCTCCGTCACGTCACAATAAGATAGCACCGCCATTGTCGTGTATTTTGTTCATATTGAAACGCCTATTATTTCGAGCGCCTTCCGTGGACTGACAATGTTGTATCATTGTTAGATACGAGATGGTAGTTAGATAAGTTGACAATTGTGCATTTGATGTCAGACATAAATGAAGGGTAAACAACTATGTGATGTGACGTTGGCTTACAATCCTATAGGGAAGGACATAAGGGATGTTCAAGCTGAAGGTTGAAAAATTAGGAAGGTAAGTAGGAATACTGGAACCTATAGTTAATATTCTTTTGAATAGTAGGACGAGCTTAGAACAACTACTTTTGAAAGGACTCGCACAGAGTAGCAGCAAGTAGCGTAAATTAGACAGGAACAGGTGTTGTTTTAAACAGCCGATCGATTCTGTAATAATCTCACCGTGAAAAGTTAGGTGAAGTGAGCTTAGAGTGAGCTGTCAATTAAATAGTGTCAATCCCTAGCATTAGTTGGAATGACAGCTCACTCCACGCTCACTTCACCTACATTTTCACGGTGAGATGGTTTCAGATTCGCACTGCAGGACTTTTTCTGTCGAAGTAAAATTCCATTAGAGTAGGGTTGGGTGTGGAGCTATGTCGCAAACTATGCTCCACCTCCTATCCTGCCCTCTGTGTCCCAAAACATGCAGTCAAAGTGACCTCTGTACTGCCACCGAGGACGCCGTGGAAGTGGCAAAGTTTTGGGCCAACCAGATCTGATATACAGTCTCGTGCTAGCGACCTGAAGAAGAAGCAGAACAGGAATCGTCACAAACACATTGAGAAAGTAAGAAAAAGATATCGTCCCTGACTGGTGCACTTGGAGGAATTGTCCGATGTTTGCCACTAAAGGTCAGAAAAACTCGATTTAACCGCATCTCGATTATTTACCGCGGACAAAGTCGCGGACAGAAGCCAGGCTCAAAATAAATTGATGAAATTTTTAAGCCATTGTGATTTATGAACGTCCTCTCAATAGGTTTTTAATTAATTAAAATTGATGAATACTGATGGCGGGATGAGCTGGACTCCTTTGATAAAGATTGGACCTTGGCAGCTCTAGACATAGAGAGGTGGAAAGAGAGTAGGGAGGCCTTTGCCCGGAAGTGGGACATTAAGGGCAAAAAAAAAACGAATCAAAATAAATATAACAGTTGCTGTTGTTACTGCCTACCCCCCAAGGGAGGAGGGTGTGAGTTTATGTATATATTTGTATGCAATTCTATATCTACCGGTAACCACAAGGTTATTGATTGCTAGTATGTACCTATTATCTTATGTCTGTATGACCGCAGGTGGTTAATGCAATAGGTAATGGCGAACGCAAATGGGCTTTTAGGCAGTTAGAGTAGGTACTCTAAAATACCTAAAATATTTGTGTTATTGGGAAAATTGGGTACAATGTTGTCTTGTAATTAAAAACTTAACAAGCCGGTTTATTCTGTAAAAATCTCACCGTGAATTATTAAGGTGAGGTGAGCTTGAAGTGAACTGTCATTCCACCCGATGTTAGGGATTGACACTATATATTGAAAAAAACAACGAGTATGATTTTTTTTCCGATGCACATTGTGTCCACCAAACCCACCAAAAGATAAGGTACGTTCTCAAAAAAAAAAAAGTATCAGAAACACGCAGCAACCTCATTTATTCCAAACAAAAAAAAAACCGGCCAAGTGCGAGTCGGACTCGCGCACCGAGGGTTCCGTACAATTTAAAATTATTAAAAATATTTTTATTATAATGATGTAACTACAAATTTACGGTTTTCGCAATTTTTCCTTTATCTGTGCTATAAGAAGTTGCATCGAACCAAATTTCAAGATTCTGAGTTCACGGGAAGTACCCTGTAGGTTTTGATTCCCCTGCGAGTGTCAAAAAGTTGCGGAAATTTGCGGCATAAACGTCTTTATCTTTTGATTACGTTGGCTTAGAAGTTTGATTTTTTCACAGCTCCAAGGGTCAGTAGACTTGAGTATTTGATATAAATTCCAGCTTGATACCTCCACGCGTTCCTCAGAAAAATGGTCTTGACAGACAGACAGACGGACGGACAACAAAGTGATCCTATAAGGTTTCCGTTTTTCCTTTCGTGGTACGGAACCCTAAAAAAGAGCAGCATAAATTTCCATATCTAAATCGATTGACCGAAATTCAAACCCTAATCATTTAGCAACATTGAAGTCACGTACTGGCCAGCTGCAATATTTTCGTTCCCAAACAAACGCAGTGCAAATGTTCAAATAAGTAAGGCTGGCCACAGTCCGGTCAGATCCGGCGTCCCATGAATTTAGATTGCAAGTTTATTCCAAGTTCAAAATTCATCCAATACGCTCACGGCTATGTATAATTTGATGTGGGAAATATGTTCTGGAAATCCAGAACATGCATCGTCTTCAGCCTATATTTCTGACCCGGGAATTTTGGAGCTGGAATTTATCTTTTAGGCCTCGCTTTATATCTAGTTGTTAGACGAGGCCTAGCTATGCCATGAGGCACACCGGAATTCGAGACATTTTTTGATTTTTCTATTGTAAATTTTGCTGTATTGATTCGGAATAAAAGGCATTATTATTATAGAAAAAAAAAATTGTAGATAAATTAGTAATTAGTGAAATTTCTATATTTATGTCTGTAATTTATATGTTGTACATAATAAATATTATTCTATTATTATAATTATATCTAAAACTGAATGAACTAAATTATAAGAATACAGCAAAATACCCAAGGCATGTAATGGAGGTTACAAATAAATTATTCTTAAATAAATCTAAGTCACTTCGTCTTGTTACGAAGTAGATAGGTACCTACAGATTACTCAACAAGAAGTTTTGACAGACACCGTCTTATTTCTAACACAATATTTTGGTAAATAAAAATGATAATTTCACACGGCAGTCTTCAGCATCATGTCATTGTATTATTTGTATAGCTGCCTATCCCTTCGTCTGTTATCAGGGTAACACACGCGTTTGAACTCAAAGACGTCTATCTGACATGACGGGTCGAACGCTTCCCAGAGTTACGCTATACTACAGTTAAATGTGTCCTAGAGTATGAATTAGAAAATGTATAGAGTTGGCAATAAGCTGAAAAAAATCTAAAACCGCTTTTTAAAAAACGCCTTATAAAAATCGGTTTTAAATTTTTTTCAGCTGTACCTTATTGTCAAATTGACGACGGATAAGGACACGTGGGGATACGTACAGTCACGAGCACCAATATGTCAACATTTGGCAACTTTCAATTGCGATTTTTTCGTGAAATGACGAATGCAACGTTGAAATACGACACATTACATAAACCTATGGGTTCGAAAATGCTATGTTCGAAACAACATAAAATTTCATTAAAAAATAAAGGAGTAGATCGCTTTTGAATAAAGCCGAGCTCGTGACTGTACAGAGCAATTTACAAACTAAAAAGGTACACACATAATTATATACTTAAGTTGGTTAGGTGAAATACAATTTTTTTTTTTAATGTAACAATGATATTTTTTTTATTGTTTAACAAATTGATTCTTTGATAGTTGCATGAAATGGCTAGAACCGCAAATTGGCGTCGTGCGTCAACTTGTTTGTTCTTATTAAAAACTATAGCAATTGTGCGTTCCTGTTGTCAAAAAATGTCTTTTGACATTTTCTGACAACTTGTTTTTACAATTTACCTATTGGCCGAGGAGTGGCTTAATGATTGAAAGAGCTTAAAAATTACGCATCAGTAATCAACCTACAATGTATTACATTCTATTCTTAATCTACACAAGGGCCGTGGGGTCCGAGTGCTCATCGACTATTCCAGGACATCGCCTAGCGGTTTCTCGACTCTTTACGTAACCAGAGGGCTGGCCTAAGAATCAGTATTGCCATTCATTCAATTTGGGCAGTTTTTCCATTGACTGACAGCGATGCAGACAAGTTTTTGATGCCCAATGCAAAGCTCTTCCGTTTTTTTTTTGTTATATACTTGTTTATATAATATAGTTTAGTGTTAACTTGTAGCTTGAATGTAAAATTATATACTAAGAAAATAAACAAGAAAAATACATAATAAGCGAAGAAAATATACTTAATAAGCGGTTTATATCCCATTCAAATGGACGGGCCTCAAAGGCTACCACTGTGTGGAGTTACTTCCAATTTAATGCGATCTAATAGAGCATCTCAAACGTCGACTCATAGGTATTCAGTGTATGTATGCTTTGACTTCTAAATCTAATAACAGATTCTGTGAGCACCGCGTTTATTGTAATAGAGCTGTTGAATCTATTCCGCTTTTAGGATATAAATCACTGGTCTATTTTACGTTGTGAAATGTCGAGGTTACTTCGTAGTATCAAAACCAATTTTGTTTAGTCGATTATTCTAGAAATCTAATTATGTGGACTGTTTTTTTTTTCATAATTAGTTTCAGGGGCCATAATTATGCCATTTTGATTTCAGGTGAACTGCCTACCTACTTTCTTAAGCGTAAGCCGTCCGCTAGTCATAATCTTTATTGCAAAAACATGGGTACCGATTGAAAACTTTAATTTACTGAAATTTTTATTTTTTTTTGTATTTAATAATTTATATTCAAGATAGATATTCAAGTTTTAAGAGCAGTGGTGGCCAAGTGGTAACGGTCGCGACTTACGAGTGGTTGTTCGTAGGTTCGAACCCAGACAGGCGCTTTACTTTGTGTAAATTATTTATTACCTACCACTGCTCTCAAAATGCTGAAGGAAAACATTGTGAGAAAACCGGCATGTCCTAGACCCAAAAATTCGAAGACATGTGACATCGGCGGGATCGTCCGAAAGGGTTACCGCTGCCCTGGAACAGAAAGGGCTAAGGAAGGAACACGGGTGGGTTTTAGTCAGTAAGAGTCTGACACTCCCTTCCGCTCCACCCAGAGCGGGAGGGGTCATTTGATGATTTCCCATCCAGAAAAAAAAAAAAAGACATGTGACATCTACCAAGCCGCACTGGGCCCGCGGCGCACTTCCCTCTCACAGATAGGAGGTCTGTGTACCAGCCGTGGGAAGTGGGGACGTTATAGACATATGATCCATAGTGGTTAAATTATTTACCATTGGTTTGGTTCACACCCCTTTGGACCACTCTATACAAAATAGCATTTATATCAAAAGTAAATTGCCATTAGAATCAGTCCAGTTTATACAACATATATGTGACGTCACCGTATCAACGGTGTAATTAGATGCGTGAGCGTCACAAACTAATCAATTGCTGTAATTAGCAGCCGTTGCGTTGAAATGACATATTCCACCAGAGTTTAATGACAAGTTTTACATATGAACTGATGAATTGAACTATTGTTAGAGGAAATACAATGTCTATTGATTTAACTATGTAGTAGGGTTAGGTTGCAAGCGTAGTATTGGACGCCCCCCAGCTAGATGGACCGCTGACCTTAAGAAGGCGGCTGGGATAGAATGAATTCGGAAGGCGGAGGGCAGATTGTTGTGGCGTAACCTGGGAGAGGCCTGTGTCCAGCAGTGGACTGCGATAGGCTGAGTTGATTGATTGATTGATTTACATAACTATGTAGTAGGGCAACTGCGGGGCTTGTGGCTAAGTAATAACAGCCACACGGGTCGATCGATCACGTTAAGCTACCCTTGCCGCGGTTGGTCCGTGGATGGGTGACCATATTCACATACCAAGACCCCTCCGTGCCTCGGAAAGCACGTTAAGCCGTTGGCCCCGGCTGTCATTCGTTCGGATCTTGGACAGTCGTTACGGGTCGTCAGTAGCCCGAAAGTCTGACAACCAGTTTTACCAAGGGATATCGTACTAAGTATCAAGGGGTATATTAGGTTGTGGAGGTCAGATAGGCAGTCGCTTCATGTAAAATACTGATATTCAGTTGTTGTTGATTAGACTGGAAGCCGACCCCAACATAGTTGGGAAAAGGCGAGGCAGATGATTATGTAGTAGGGCAACTGCGGCTTTCTGGTAAATGCCCCGTTAGTCTAGAGGTCACTAGCGATACTCCAGAATATGAGGTCCTGTATTCGATTCCCGTCGGGCAAAGTGTTACTACTGGACTTTTTCCATCAGGAATTTATGAGTAGCAGCCCATCATCTGCCTAGCCTTTTCCCAACTATGTTGGGGTCGGCTTTCAGTCTAACCAGATGCAGCTGAATACCAGTATTTTACATGAAGCGACTATGAGTAGCAGCCCGCAGTTTCGATTTGGCCAGCAATGGACTTGCACCCTATTACATAGAACTTAAGATTGCGAAACGTGGGTGTACTAAGGTACAACTCTGTCCAAACCTTTGAGGAATACAGGCGTGATGTTATGCTACCTAGTACGGAACCATCAACACCTTCATAAATGTGGAACTTTCGCAAGAAATTGTACCTATCGTAATACTCGTAGTATACAGTACCTGCGACTCTGCACTTTAATTCCGAATGGTTTTTTTTAATTCCTTTTTACTATGGACGCTTTTATCGTACACGTCTTTTTACATCGTTCTGACATGTATAACTTCAACATGAATGATGTAACCAATATTTTGTAACATTTTTATGATTTAAAAGAGTGACCGTGGAGTTTCTTGCCCGTTCTTCTCAATAGATACCTAATACGCTTTGGAATTGGCAACTAGCTTCATCTTTCTGACTGACCGATCTCTTGACAATTCAAAAGTGCCTGTAATTGGTTTATTGAAACAAATGCTTTTAGTTTGAGTTTCATGTTTTAACGGAGCTGTAAAAGAGGTGTAATATAGAAAATCGGCTCCAAAACTGAGTAAACACTCGATAAAGTGATCAAGAAATACATCGAAGGTTCAAGTGGTTACCACCAGGGGCAGCACCGGATAAGCAACCGTGGAGCCGTTTTAAGTTATGAACCACTAAGAAATTGTCTAGAAGGCGACAAAGCAATAATGGTTTCTGTGAAATTTAGTTTGCCCTTTCTAAATTTTGACTACACAAAGGTCGATTTTTTTCTGTAATTCATCCTTTATCATTATTTTTTCCACCCTCCCCATTTTAGCTAAAATGGCCTCCGTTAGAAAGGAAGTAAGAACAATAAAACATTTTTCCTTTAAAAATATTTTACTCGTTATTTTAATTTTAGTCTTTATTTAAAACCTAAGAAAATAATACTCCTGATTTTTCTTTGATAAGTACTTAAGTACTTATGAAAATGATGGCACCGGGGTTTGACTTTGCGGTGTCAAAAAACGCTCTCTAGGGAAACACACCGACTTTCTTTCATAAATATCGTTTCAGTGACGTCATCCAACGGTAAGTTGCAGACGTTATGTGGCGACCACCGAAGACTTGGGAAACCCTAGCTAGTGATATCTGTGTAACACACTTTCAATCATCTAAATCTATTTGAAGGATATTGCTAATCCATTGCTTAATATGTTCGAAACATTTGTCTGCTTATCAACGTAAATAACGCAATTAATATCGTTAAACTGTCAAAATGAAAGCTATTGCTAATGTTAGCGTGTTACACAACTACCCCGCTGTTTTATACACCTTAAAATTCTTATAAAACCTTTTCTAAGAGTCGATATTGATTTTGGTTCACAACTAATATGACCACATTATCGACAAAATTAACTTTCTATATAAACGTTTTGCTTGCACATTTTCACCGGCGGGCGCCGCCAGAAACAAAGGAAATGCGATTACACCGGAACCGGAAGTTAGTTTAAGTTGAGCGCGGGAAACATCCGCATTATGTGGGCAACACGGAATAGTTGGTAAATGGAGTGTGATAGGTATACAGAATACATATTCAATATGTATTCTGTATATTATTATTATTATAGAATATTATTGCTTCTCGCCATCAAACTCCAAAGTTTGGCGAGTAAAATTGTAAAAACAACAAAATAATGTATTTTTGAGAATAATAATAAAAAAAAAATTATTATTCATTACCTGCTTCTCACGGCTTTTACGACTTGACGAAACATCTACATTTTTTAATTTTCTGTAAGATTAATATTTATGTATTGTGCACATAAGCTTTTAGGAATCAATTCTCTAAGTGATGGTGTTAATCGCATCAAAATCCGTTGCGCCGTTTAGAAATATAACGCGGTCACACAGGCAGACATGAAAATCGATTTTATTTTACAAATGTATGTATATATTTTAGTTGTATGTACATATCCACCTAATCAAGCACGTTTAGTGGTAACACAACTATTTTACGAGTAGAAGTTTTTTCGATGATGATACCGAAGGTGGGGGATACAAGCTTGTTGAAAATAAGTAAGTTGTATCGGCGCCAAGTGGATTAACGATCATATGGTCAGTAAAACTTGTTTAAGCACATATACGCTTTTCCTTCGATCGAGAATACGCGGGTTGCTGTTTTGCGTATAGGGACATTAAAGGGTGCTGAGCATTGAGCTGAGGACTTACACCCGTCTACCAGTTAGAGCAAAATAATAAATTTTTGCACCTTAATTATGATATAGTTACTTGGATATTATGTTTGACATTGTTTTCTGGAACACTAACTTTCTCAGAATAAAAACTCGTAAAAGTTCAAAAGATCCTTCCATTTACTCCTTACTCTATGACACCCAGACGGTGGTATATTATTATTAGCTACTTAGATACAGTTTAGTCATGGTCGTTTGGTTATTGAGTTTCAGTGCAGCATATCCAGATAGTATAGATTGTAGGCTATATTACTGGCAATTTGCGGTCTGTCCTGTTTGTTGCCGGTATGGACGTGTGATTATTAGGCGTTGTGTTATGTTGTCTGTCTATATTTAGATAAGGAATGTTGGTGATGAAATGATTGATGGTGTAAGTACCTATAGGTAATATTCAAATCTGTTTTGAATCTATCTACCTATACTGGCTTCTACTCCGTTCACCTTTTTATACCCTGTTTTCGTTCAGACGTAAAAAAAGGCACCCGGCATAAAAGTAAAGGCTGTTTGTTTTTAAACGCATCATTTGAGAACGGCTGGACGAATTTGGATTTTCTTTTGTTTTAAATTGTTTGTAAGCTTTTGAATTAAAATGAATTTGGAGCAAGTAATATATACGTAAACAACAACGAGTATCTAATTAATTAATCAATAAAAATAAGAAAATTATACCCTAATTGTTCGTAATAGTGCGAATAGGTAAGGTTTTTATGGAAAGAAAAATTGGAAAAGTCTCCTAGGTCCTTTTTTCTATGGACTATTGTTTGGACAGGACGACGTCTGTTGGGTTAGCTAGTCGAGAACAAAAGCCACTTTGTATTTGTTCACTGTTTCAGAAGATGCAGAAAATTAGAATGCAGTGAATATTTAGATTTATGGGTAAAAAGCATTTCGAAAAGTTTTCACACGATTTTTCAAACTCAAACTTAAAGCATTTATTTCAATTAAACCATTTACAGGCACTTTTATATTGTCAAAATGAAAGAGTCCGTCAGTTAGTCAGATAGTTGAAGTTAATCGCCTATTCCAAAACGTAGATCTCTATGGAGACGACGGGCAAGAAACTCTCTTTTAAATCAAGATATTATATACAAGATACAAAATCCTGGGTACATTATTCTTGTTGCTTCTATATGTGAGAACAATGTATGAAAAAAACAAACCAAAATAAAAGATTAAAAATAATTTTATAAGTCCAGCTCAATATTGATATTAATTATGGTGTACAATAATGAATAATTACGCCTGCAGAGAGATAATTGAATAATATAATAATAATAATAATTTAAATACTTATAATATATAGATAATAATTGAATATAATTGAATAATATTGACAAATAATTCATAACAGCGAAATATTTCTGTCTGAATACAGCAGACTTGAAATATTTTGTAGACTATGGTTTCCTTTTTGTACAGAAGCCAGCACATCAAGTTACTACAATCTGTCAAATTTCTTTAATAGATTTTTAACTTTATCGCTAACGTATTAAGGTTCAAGGTTGATTGGGAAAATTTGAATGTTTCGGGTAGCTTGACCTGCTGGCGTCTGTACCTTGTTAGGTTAAAATATTTTGCGGTACTATCTATTTTTATGCAATGTGTGTTACGTATGACCATGTTAGCAATGAAACCAAAGTAGAGTATTTGACAAAATACGAAAAAAGAAAAAAAAAATACGATTTGATCTTGACATTTTTTATTCTTAATTATTTGTTAAATTACAAACATTTATTTTTAGTTAAGTTACAAAATTAATAGTTTTTTATCACTTTTAAAACTATCTACGAGTAACACATGTGTAATTAAATTTTACATAATTTTAAATGAATTAATTGTAGTGAATGTGAAAAAAAAATTACAAAGGCAGTGCCCCGCGGTTTCACCCGCATAAGTGTCGATCCCGCGTAAATATCGGCATAAAAGTATATAATAGAATAGTGGGAATATGATATTAGTAGGAAGTAGGATTAGTATGCATTTTAGACCAAATTCGAATAGTATAATAATTATGATCAGTGTCAGCTAGTATTAAAATTCAATGACTTAGTTATCAAAGCTCTTTATCAAATTACTATTAATGACATGACGGTTAGTATGAGCCGCGAATCGAATATCGAAGAGCTCTCATTTCATGAATTTATAATATTTTGTTTGACAAATCACATTCATGCATCTAAATAGAATTGGGGTTTCATTCATCAAATTATCAACTTTGTGGCGTCAGAAATAAATCTCATTAACTTCAGCATTTGCCTAGCCTTTTCCCAACTATGTTAGGACCAAATTTCAGTCTATCCGGATGCAGACATAGCCTGTACTGCCAGTGCCTGTAGGCACTAGTTGTCTGGCATTTTTGCTGAACTGGGCCTTTTTGGCGCAGGTACACTTTCCTACTAATTTCTTACATCGGACCTAATTATTTTTTTTTTCTTTCTTAACTGCCTATCAAAACTTGTCGTTAGGTACTAAGTTTTTACGTATACCAGTCTTAAATTGAATAGAAGTGTCCCAGAGTTTTAAAATAATCTGTATTTAATTAATTTGTTCACAAGTGGTTTAAAAAAAATCATATGACTTATATATTGGTTTACGAAGTGTAGTTATTTGCTGTGGAAAAGAGAAATGTTCTCCTATACAAAATTCCTTAATAATCCGTACAAAAGAATTGGCGTGCAGTGTTTTTATAAATATATCCTGTGGAAACTTACATAGGTTAAGGTGAAGTATTTGTGAGCTTTCGTTTTAACACTAGAGAATCCAAAATTACGATTGCAATGTAGATGTGAGTGCGGGTTTAGTTGACAGAAGAGACTGGCAGGTACACACGGCTACACATCAAGCTATATATTTCCAGTATAAGCTGACTTGTGATTGTACGAAAAACCTATACAATGAGAGGTCAGCTAAAACTGGAAATGTATACTGTATAGTTTGATGGGTAGCCGTGCGTACCAGAGGCTGAGTGACAATAGATTTATTCAATCAAATCAACTCAGTCTATCATAGTCCACTACTAGATATAGAGTCTCTCTGAGGCAAGCATAGTGTGGATAGATAGATAAAACGTTTATTAAGTACAACAAAGGACACAAGTACTTAATAAAAAAAACATCAAAAAAAGGTGAAACAAAAAAAAAACAAAGATTAAAAAGATAAATTGACCCATAGACACCTCGTATAAGTAAATCTATAACGGTCGATCACTACTGGGCGGTGTGTGTTTCATCGTTGCACCAAATGGGAGTCCAGCTCAGCATATGCCAGGTACAATACCTGACGCTGGTATTCTGCTGCAACCCGTTAGTGACATACGGATATCGAGAAGACACATCTGAGTTTCAACAAAATGGTACCTACATAGTGCGGCGCGTATATTTTAAGGTGGTAAGTACCCACATCTTAATTGACTTGTTTTTAAAACCGGCAGACAGAAAGATTTTGAAATTTTAAACTTATTAAATACTTGTGTAGTGTGTGGTACGCCCCCAGGCTAGATGGGCCGACGGCCTTAAAAAGGTGGCTGAGACAGACTGGATACTTAAGGCGGAGGACAAGGTATTGTGACGCAGCCTAGGAGAGGCCTAATAGACTTATTAAATTAAACTAAATACCATTACCTATTAACAAAATGGTGAAGGAAAACATCGTAAGGAAACCTGCATGTCCTAGAACTAAATATTCGAAGACATGTGACATCTACCAACCAGCACTGGGCCCGCGTTGTTCATTACAGTCAACTCCCTCTCAAAGAAAGGAGGTGTGTGTCCCAGCAGTTGGGACATTTTAGGCTGGTTATGCTTTATAAACAAAAGTATCACAATCCTCAAAGGAAACACGCGAGATTGAAACATAAATCCCATCCACACTTAGTTTACGAACTTAACAGGAAAAACTGCGTATAAACAGGGTATTGGGTAAATGAAACGGCAATCCATCCATCAAAGGGGTGACAAACCGTATCAGGATCGATTTGTGGCACGTTGGTGTGAGACATATTGGTTTGTGTCATGCAAAGTCACGCGTACTGGCAACATAAACGTGCCGTATTGTTGTAAGGGCGCGGATGCAGCGAGAGCGGGGTGAAATAACAAGTACGCTGTAAGTAGAGTGAATTCTAAAACAAATGGAGTTCTATTTATTTATTTATAAGGAACACTAACTATAACTTATTTACCACTATACTCACTGTTCATTAGGTAAACCGTTATTTTAATTTTTTTTTTATTTTTCCCTGGACATTTCACACAGCACCATTTGTCCCAAGCTAAGCAACCTAATGCTTGTGTTATGGTAACAAGATGGAGAGATTAAAAAAAAAATCTTCTGTTTCATAGAAAAGTGCGATCAAAATGTATGGAACAGCAATTTTTTTTTTTAATAACCGACGAAAAACTTCGACGCTATGGGATCTAAACTCATGTGCTGAATCCATGGTTACATTACAGTTTGCGCGTCGATGTCCCTGCCACCCTGTATATACAAATTTGGTTTAAACTATTAATATTTGTTTACTTTCATTATAAGTAATAAAAGCACAAATACAACTCAGATGATGTAATGACTGCTTATGTAAATGTTTGTACTGTAATATTTTACTGGCACGAAATCGATAATTATAAATCTCTCATTGGCTTAGTAAAGTGCTCGCTTTGGTTAATTTCATTATGCATTGAAAGGATTTCTGCACACGATAAGTATAATATTAGTAGGTATGTAAAGATGGGCACCCATACACGGACCAACCACGGACAATTTCAAGGAAAAATATGTCTGCTCAGCAACGTAAATAACACAATGAATGTTGTTATGAAAGCCATTGCTATTGTTAGTGTGTTACGCAATTACCCCGCTGATCGATCGACTCCTGCGGCTATTATAACTTAGCCACAAGCTCCTCGGAAATATGTAATGTAGTTGACTTAATATGTTCATTGTTTTTTTGTTTTGCCCATACTGTCCAACTGCTGGGCAAAGGTCTCCCCCAAGTCTTTCCATGGGTGACATTATCACTTAGTGATAAAACCCTTTCAAATAAATAAAGATAAAAAAAGTCTTTCCATGTACTCCTTTCCTGAGCCACCTCGATCAAAAACATGTTCATTAAACCTAAAGAAAGAAAGAAAAAGTATTTATTGCGACTCGTACAGAAATATCATAAAACTAAACTAAACAAAATAAAAAAAAAAAACAAATTAACCTACATATTTATGTACTTACCTACATCTTTACTCAACTCTATGATTTTCGGTAGTAAACACGACTTTTCAACTTTCTACCGTAAGCTCGCAATTGGGTTTTTCTATTACAAAAGAAAATCCCAGTTATAGAGGAATGGAACGTTCCCAATGAATAGGCCGGACCCCTATCCCAGCGGGACTCTATACATCGGCAAACTCCTGGTATTCGATAATATACCTCTGCGTATCCCACCGGGAATTATAACCGTGAAGATTATTATGATATAATTTGTTTCGATACTTTTTTCATGTCAGATCTTTGGAGGGTTTGATAAAAATATTGGTTGAGCTATGTTTTATTTATTGTAAGGAAGACTTACATATTTGCTTGATAGTTTTTGCGTTTCAGTTTATTTATATGACAAATACCCTTATTTAAAAACGTTCAAAATCTAGATGCAATCTCATCTCAGCGACAATGAATGTAAAAAAATTGACAGTAATACGTACTCGTAAGTAGTAGTAGGTAAGTTAGAGGAGATGCCGGTTTCCTCACGATGTTTTCCTTCACCGTATTGAGAGCAGTGGTGATGAAATAAATTACGCAAAGTAACTCCACTCCCTCTCACCTGTGTCCCAGCAGTGGGAACATTATAGACTGATTATGTTTTATTGTTTTTCTTTTTATTATTTGAGGTATTATTGACAGATTGAGACTGAGATTATTACAATGTGAAAGTTCTTAAAAATACATGAAATGCCCCTCCGATATAAAACAATAATTTTTAGTCAGCTAAAAGTTACAATATCAACAACACAAAAGCCTTTTCAGCAACACGTCGATCGCTGCGTTATCGCGATCATGTGAAGCTCAAGCTTTTCCCTCCTGCCGCAAATCGACAAGCGTTGCACTGAAAACGCACGTGTGTCAAGGCCTTAAAGCTTGTTATGTTATATCACAACGAAAGTCTGTTTAGCAATAACTATGCTTATAATGTAAAGTGAAGCAAATATCGACGGCCATTGAAATAAAATTGGCAAAAAGCTTGAAAATGTTTCGGTAGAGCTCGCATGTTTACCGTTGCCCGGGCTGTCGGTAAGTTCCGGCCATCGTTCGCTTAAACATTTCTCTTTTAGGGTCCGATCACACGTACCACAGCCACACCACAACGACACCACGTGGACGGGCACTAATTTGTATAAAAATAAATAGTTCATTCACACAGATAACATTATTTTGACCGTCGAAATCAACCGTGTGGGCGACTGTTATATACGTGAGTGTCAACATTGTGTATGTGTGCATGGGCTGCGTCCCTGCCCTGCTCTAACCTTATAATAAAACAGTGTGATTTTAGCTGTCTGTAGTTTCACTCGTGTCCCTACGTACCTACTTAACAGTGGCGACGAGTTTACCCACAATCGTAAAAAAATAAATCCGTGTTGAAAAATGGCTCAGTCATTTTGTGGTATTTTGACAACTTTCGGTCATAATGTCAATGATTGGAAGACAAACAAAGGACGTATTACGCAATGGTACATCGCAAATAACATCGATGCGGTGGGAACCAGGAGGCGGCATAGAAAGGCGACGTCGCAGCCACAACGCAGCCACATCGCAACCACAAGCGAGGCTGCGCAATAGCGACCGGGCACATTGCAAACACAACGTTGTGTCGACCACTTTATTTGATTTTGTAGTTACCACAACGTAACTGCAAAAAGCAGCGTGTGGGCAAGCAGTGGGCACGTGTGACTAGTGTAGTCACACGTGCCCACTGCTTGCCCAAATTGTGTCGCTGCGATGTGGTTTGGTTGTGAAACGTGTGATCGTGCCCTTAAATGTTTATACATCATACGGATGGCAGGAAATGTAACAAAAATAGTATAATAAAAGACTATAGGATGTTTTCCGATGCGAATACCTTTACCTGTTAGCGATTTCTCCTCAGAGCAATTACTTTTATGATTTCACGCGGAAGTTCAAGCTCCTGAGATTTTCAAATAGAAATATGATGTGCTTTCGTTTCGTAACGTAGGTTGTGTTTTCAATGCGTTTATTTATAAAAGCCGTATTTCTATTTCTCTCTGGAAGCTTGTACCTATGGTCTGTTTCAAAAGAATTTGATGAAAATGTAAACAAATGGATCAGAAAACGTATCTATGGATGCCAATTTGTTGTGCCACATACAACTTGAGTGCTTTGTTCTGATTAATTGAATAATGAAACTCGCTATTCTAATTTAAAATCACCTTAAAGACAGTCTTTCATTTGACAGTTGGAGTTAATTTTGTTACCTCAATTTTCGTCGATGATTTTGAATTAGGTACATTTAATGTTATTCAAAATTACTGTAAGAAGAAGTGCTGAGATACATATTAAACCCATAAAAATAAAGATTAGAATGGTTAGGTATTTATTCCATAAGAATAATGAGGGATAGTGTAAGAATTTCACCTGAACAGGGTTTATTTAAACTCAAACTCTTTATTGCATTCATGTGTACATTTCGTTGTTACAATATAAGTAAGTTCCAACATGAAACCCGGTTAGGGCACGGCAACATAATAATAATTTTAACATTATCTATTATCTATCTATTATACCTAAATATAAAAATGAATTGACGTTTGTTAGTCTCACAAAAACTCGAGAACGGCTGAACACACTTTGCACTTTTATCAGATATTTTTGAACAGAGTTATAGTTAGTTATAGTTAGTCTAGACGGATAAATATGAGTTTTAAAACTTATATTCAGAAGGAATATAAGTTGTAAAACTCATTGTTTTGTAAAAAAAAAAAATCTACTCTGCTCTTTTCAGATTGTTCTTTTGTTTATTTCTTTTTCTGAAATATCTTTAAATACGTTTATTTCCATAAGAAATAAAAACAAAATTGACCTCTCACATAATTTGAATAAAGCTTCAGATATGCTGTCTCCTTTGTTTCTTCTCAACACAACATTGAATCCTAAAACTCGTTGAATTCCATTGTAAATAACTAGCTTCTGTCCGCGACTTGGTCTGCGTGAAATTTCTTGTTTTAACATAAAATATGTCCTGACACTCGGCAATTATATTATTGTGGCTTCCCATTAGTGCAAGAGTTTTCGTAATCGGATCAGTAGCTCCAAAAATTACCCCCTAGGTACAGACGCCAGCACATCAAGCTACCCGAAACTGCCAAATTTTCCCAGTCAACCTCGAACCTAATGCTTTAGCGATAAAGTTGAAAATCTATTAAAGACATTTGACAGATTGTAGTAGCTTGATGTGCTAGCGTCTGTACATAAAAACTTACATTATAATATTAGAATAGAAAACAAAATTGACCTCTCACACAATTTGGAAGCTTCAGGTATATTTTCTCCTAATTTGTTTCTTCTCAACACTACATTGATTTTAACCGCGTTTCCGAGTTCACGTTTTGGACACCTGCCTAGTTTCGACCACGATTTAGAATGGCTAGCAAGAGCTTCCATTTTCAATTTAAATGCTTCATAAATAGTTTAGGTAGGCATCTGAAATATTTGAGTTATTGTTCAATTACTTGGTTTATTAATACTTTCCTTTGTGGTTACAATTGGGGAAAGGAATTTATCAGAATAATCGTTGTGGGCAATCTTTTTTTATTAAGTTCTATTTGTTGAAACAGCTTTTAATGGAATCGGAGTGATTGTTTCTGTTTATGTCTTGTTTTTCAAAAACTGACTATAGTGATGATGTTTTATTTTGTTCCTCTTCATTACTATTTCTTATACTAGAGAGACAAATCGATATTTTCAATGTTTTTTATCTGGGTTACAAGTTTGAATAAAAGTATTATTTATTATAACACCTTGCTTAGAAAATAATACGGGGTACTAGATCCTCTAGATCAAATTCAGGCTAAAATACCAGCTAATTAAGGAAGAAAAGAAATAAAGAAAATGCGTTTATTCGCAAATAAAACACCTTAAAAGTAAAGGAGTGTGCCAGGATCGTAGCAGGTTCTGTAGTTTCTACCTACTGCCGTGGGAGGAAGGTGTGAATTTATGTAAGTGTAAAAGTAATTTAAAAAAATACTTCTATAAAAATTCTTATACTTTTTTCAAATAAAACGTTGCCCCACACTAGGAATTACTCCTGTATCGTGGGTGCGTTTACAAACATTTAAACTCACATACACAAACAGCCAGACCCGGAACAACTATCTGTAGGCAATACAAATATTTGTTCCGTGCGGGAATCAAACCCGCGACACGCAGCGCAGCAGTCGATCGCTCAGCCACTGCGCCAACCGTGTCGTCAAAAATAATGTACCCTTAGCTACGTCACGAATAGAGCCAGCAGCAGTGGTGGCCCAGTGGTAACGAACGTGACTTACGAGTGGACTTGTGAGTTGATGTCGTGGGATCGAACCAAAAGCAGGCACTTTACTAGTGTAAATTATTTCAACACCACTACTCTCGAAACGGCGAAGGAAAACATCGTGAGGAAACCGGCATGTCCTAGAACCAAAAATGCGAAGACATGTGACATCCACCAACCCACACTGGTCCTGAGTGGTGGATTATGGCCCACTTCCTCTCACTGAGAGGAGGCCTGTGTCCCAGTAGGAAAATTATAGGGTGATTATGGACGTCACGAATTTCTTCGATTAACACACGTGTAACATCGAAATGCACCAAAAGACAAAGAAATTAGCAGTGGCAAAATAAACTTAATAATAATTTCTATCGAACTGCAACATTTTTGCAGTTTAAAACCTAATTCCATACAGATCTCGCATAAAATTATTTCCGTGCGCTCGGAAATAAAATGATTTCCGGCTGAAGTAGCGCTGTAGCTTGTATTACCTGTGTTTGTACACTTGTGCTGTAATGTGAATAAAATATTATGTTTTACAAGGGTGTAGGTACAGCCACTATTTTGTTCTTTCAACAGAGTATTAATTTAGTTTGACAGCCAGGTAGGTTTAGTCAGTTTGACGTTCAGAGGAAGTGCTTACTTTACCCCATAGAGAGAAATATAGGTTTCTTTGTCAGAAAAACACGTGCACTAAACGATAAGTAAGATAATTGGAATAAAAAAACAAAACAGATCTATAGAACACAAATTATTACATTATTTTAAGAATAATGTTAAACTTTTTTGTGCACTCAAACTTACAAAGATGCTAGAATCACTTACATTTTTCATATTTTCCCTATATGACTGGCTGTACCTAAGTGACAAACTAAAAATAACACTAATAGGTACCATTTTGAATAAAAACTTTTTCGCATGCCCACGAAAACTCTTCAAGAAACAAAACCATAACATTAGAAGTTTATGTTCAATAAATAACAGGAGTTAACCTTTCCTAATTGATTGATGGATAGATGTTGTGTTGCGTTCTTCGAGAACGCACCCCGCCTCGCAAGAACTTCCGGGTACGCGTTTTACCATAATTTAATCATCTTAACAGAAAAGTTCGGGTTGTGAATCGTATTTCATGAAAGTAATCCTAATTGTTACAAGTACTACTACTTTACTGTAAAACTCAGCAACATGTAAGGATTATTTTTTTTTAATAAACAAAGGACAACTCCCCCCATATCCTACAAAGCATCTGAACTGTAAAAGCTCGGCCGTAGGATACAAGACGTAACGTTGCATAATATGGCGCGTGTTCAGCCAAAGTATTCGTTATGGTATTTGCTACACCTAGCCAACAGGGGCATACGTTTTTCGATATGACGCCGAACGTCAGGTGTTCATCTCGTGACCTAGTTATCAAATTCTATTTTAAAACAACAGCTTTAAGTTTCAAACGGGAGTGTGATCGCGATTGTCGCTTATTTCGTTTCGCTTGTGGGATGTCGGGAGCCCTCCCTCTAGGAGAGAGCGTTGCCGGCGGCGGAGAGCACTTGAGACTCTGGCGAGGTGATCCGAGTGGCGATATTCGCGAGTTGGGGGGTTCGCTCGCTGCATCCCTCTTGCTCGCGGACGCGGCCCGGCGGCGGGAGGCACCCGCACCGGCCCGGCGTCACTCACATCGTTTCGGTCTCCCCGATCGTGTGTCCGATCCTCTCCTACCCGCGACGTACGATCTCTCCGAAATCTACCGGTACTAAATCGAGCGTGCCGCGTCTGACGCGACGTTTATCAAAAACATATCCCTTATTTCGTGAATTACCCTCCACGGTCCCATCACCAGCTCTCCGGACTACGGTCAGTAAAGTTTCATTTAATTATTAAGTTTTTGTTTTGGACTTTTCATAGTGAATTAAAGGACCGTTATATTTAAGACTTAACACGTGGTTAGTCGGCGTTGTAGAATTCTGTAGGCCGGTGCAAATAAAGGATTGTTTGGATTGTGGTAAAGGAAAAGCGTCCGTATAGAAAAGCGGCCGGCCCCGCGCCGCCCGGTCTCATTTGCATCCGTCAAGCACTAGGTGAGTACCTGCTGCGTCTGCTTTTTAAAATCCTTCTGGTTTTTTTAAGTGTCCTTGAGGAGATCTTTCTTGGATAGCTTTAATCTTGACACAGCGTGATTGCTGAACAAACGGAGGGTAGCAACTTTAATTATTTTGTCATCGTTCTAATTATCTTGCGGTGGGCAATCTGTGTAATTAAAATTTTCTATAAATCTGCACCTGTCTGGAATTCTTTGTTTCAAAGTGGATCTTCAGTTTGGTGTTGGTATTTTAAAGATCTACTAATTACGAACGCGATTTATGTTAGTCTATAATGAGGACGGTTTCCGTCTTTGTCGTCAACTGAATTTTTATTCCATGTAGGTTTTAATAGCATGTTTTGGAACAACTCAAGAACTTTTCATATTAAACTGTACTCTGAAACAGCGAAGTAATTTTGTTTATTGAAAAATGTCTGGCATTACTGACATCTTTATCTACAACGTTAATTTCGGATAGAGTAAGTACATACCTAGTTACACATTAAACTTTAAGTTTCCAATTTATTATATTACAAAACGCAACAAATTTCGTAAAAGCGCGGGAAGGGATAAGATTATTGCAGAAGTTTAAAACTTCCCTCTAATTTGGGTACAAACTAGTCTCACCAACTATTAATTAAAACGTAATAAATTACGTTTGAACAACGTTTTGTAACAATTCCATTTGTAATTATTTGACGACGATTTTATTAAGGAAAAGTTTTGTTGACTTTGACTCGGTTTTAATTTTCTTTTTCCTTGAATAGTAACTACTATTGTACCTACCTACCCAGTAGAAATGTGCTTAGTTACTCTTGTTTTAGAGTATTTTGTTCAGAAACAATGTCATCCAATCCGCATACGTTTGCGGCTAAGATATTGGATTGCGGAAGAGGTTTCCTTTAAGACAGAGGGCCACTAGTCCCGTGTGGTTGCATGGCTCGGATGGCTCTTGTGGCTCGAGTAGTTCGCGTGGCTCATGCATGTATGAACGTAAATTGATCTCTTCCATATTGGTATTAGGGCGGTCAGTGAAAACCGTCCTGTGTGTCACCCTTATAAATGCTTTGGGTTTCAGATGTCGTACGTATTTCGATGATTAGATATTTTTTCCTATGTTTACAGCGAGGTTCCTTTTTTATTGGTAATACTTAAAAGAATTTTTTAAAGCGCTTTTTCTAGCTTCAAAAGCAGTTTATGGCACACACACACAGAGTTATCTCAAAGGACAGAATATTTTTACATAAACTAAGTACCTATCCTACAAAAATCAGGTTAGCCATGCAAACTTGTCGTTACTTTTAGAAAAATATGCCTTATTTTCAACGTCATAAAACCAAACTAAAATAAAATCTTTTGCAAGTCGCTATAAAATTACCGATCAAGTTAAGATATAACAGATTATTTGACAATAGCAGAGATTAGCAACAGTTCTTTACTTAGATCTTGTTCAGTAAGTAAAATGGATGACCAACACCTGGTTTCTATACTCTTGATCCTCATACAGTATTGTCACGGGTACTCGTATTAAGATAACGTCATTGAGATAACAGGTTATCTCATTGAGTTGGTTTCATTTTGCCGACACGTCATTATTGTAATGGACCGTAATGAAAATTGATGACTCTTTGATTCAATTACTTTCTGCGAAATTATTTATGTCCTGTTTTTGTTTTCATATTCAGTATTTTTCTTTTTTTAATTCAATTTACTTAATATTCTCCGAAATAGAGATTTTTTGTTCGTTCGAAATATTGTCGCTTGTTTTGACGTTTAGCGAGAACAAACTAATGTATTTCCAAATTGACCAGTTCAAATCAATTGACAGTTTATTGAGAACAAAAGAATTGACCTATTTCCATTTTTTTCATACATAAAGTACATAACATAACTTCAAACCAAACATCGTCAATTCAGATAAAGCACCGGAAATTTTCTTCAAAACCATTCTTTGACACTTAACCTCCATCAGGAAAATCCGGAAAAATTCAACTCTGACAAGAACACATTTCTACCACATAAAAAAATCGACTAGTTGAAAAAACGTCAAAAAACCACATAAAACACAAGCTGCACTAAAAAATAACAGAAACGTCCCACAAACGTCAACAAAGTTATTTATTTCTGCAAATAAAATAAAATAAATACATCGCTAACTTTCCCCTTTTTGGCTCTTTAAAGGCTAAATTATATACGCTTGGGGTCCAAAAATGGAGACGTATGCCACTGTGGGGACCCGAGAGTTATTGTAGGCGACCTACATGGCTAGAAAGTGCTACTCTATTCATATTTTATATTCCATTACACGAGACTGGGTTATTGAATAGGTAGATGTGGCCGCTATTTTTACGGAACATAGGTAAATGCTTCGATACAATCTATAGGGGCTTGGGAGAAAAATTACCAGCTTATGACATAGGTTTTCCTTCGGACGTGGGAATGGTCCGGAGGCAGTGATGTATATACTAACACTATAATGGTATTTACGTTAGCGGACTTATGTGCAGTGTAGGGGATCAGATGTGTTTATTGGCTTTTGAGGCATGATTTGTATATGTTACAGTCACATACTACATGTAGTATAGTCTCACTTTTTCCCTTTAAAAATCAATCCAAAGGTTCTCTTTGAAAGATTGCTTTAAGAGATGAGACTGCCCATTGTGTCTATGTAAATGTCTATCTAATCTGTAATTCGTTTGATATACATAATAAAAAGCATTATATTCTATTTGCGTGTTTCTGCTCAGAAATAAAAGTAATTTATAAAAAACAAGCTTAAATCTCTGTTCTAGTCACAGATTCGAACGTTAACGTATCTGAAATCAATATCATCATTATTATTCGTATCAGTCAGCATACGTCCACCGCTGAACAGACAGACAACAGTCGGAAGCTATCCAGTATTTAAACATCATTTTAATTGCTCCAGTAATTTTACTAAGCCAGTAGGGCATTAAGCTTAACGTCTGCTTAAAGAAAAGCCCCACAAGTCATGCATACAAAACACTGTTATCACAAGAAATGAAATACTAATTCTAATAAAAAATTACTTAGCTTCATACAATTTTACACTTTAATAATGATTTATTGTGACATATTTTACATTACATAATTACTGTTGCTACCTTAACTTTTAAGTAAGATAATACCCTGCCTAAAATAATGGCCTTCAAAAGCTCTTTGAGATGATGTCACTTTAATTTGGTTTCCCTTGACAATATAGCAAACCAGTGAGTCATCTAAGGACATACAATGTTTCAAATAGAAGGTATTTGTACAACAAGAAGTAGTTTAGGAACTAGAGCATTAAGAATGCATAAAAAGAGAACACGATGGCCCAGACGTCTCATAAAGATTGGTCCTTGGCAGCTCTGGACAGCGAGAGGTGGTAAGAGCTTAAAGAGGCCTTTGCCCAGCAGTGGGCCATGAAGGGCTCTAAAAAAAAGGAACGATTTTTTTCGAAAATGGACTGTAAATGGTAAAATTTGTCTGTAAATGGTAAAGTTCGTCTGTAAATGATGAAATTCGTCTGTAAATGTTAAAATTCGTCTGTTGATGGTAAAATTCGCCTGTAATGACGAACCAGCCCAAGATGCATTACCTATGCTAATGTTCATTACTCATTAACGCAAATTTTATTATTATAAATTTAATATTAATAAAAATTTAACATTATTATTATAACATTAATATTATTATTTCCTAGAATAAGTATGACTCGCCAGACCGAATTTAGTTTTAAATACTCGATCACAACTAATGCAATATAGTTGGCTGGCAGAGTTTAAAGGTATTGGTATAAGAAGGCTCAGCTCTCTATTTACATATTTGACGTTTTTCGATTAGTGTAGGCGATTTTTTTTTAAGTTTTTACATTTTTGTAGACGGTAGAGCGTCAATACGACAGTCAATAACACATACGAGTACCTATACGATGGCAGAGCGGATTTAGATAAAAATTCGCAGACAGATCATGTCCCAGATTAAAACATAAAGTACCTTTTATCTGAGGAGGGGCTTATGGCTAAGTAATAACAACCGCACAGGTCGATCGATCAGGTTAAGCTACGCTTGCCGTGGTTGGTCCGTGGATGGGTGACCATCTTTACATATCAAGACCCCTCCGTGTCTCGGAAAACACGTTAAGCCGTTGGTCCCGGCTCTCATTCGTGGAACTTTGACAGTCGTTACGGGTCGTCAGGTGCCCGAAAGTCTGACAACCAGTCTTACCAAGGGGTTTCGTATTACCCAGTAACTGGGTGGCGGAGGTCAGATAGGCAGTCGCTCCATGTAAAATACTGGTACTCAGCTGCATTCGGTTAGATTGGAAGCCGACCCGAACAAAGTAGGGAAAAGGCTAGGCAGATGATGATGATCATTAATCTGAGCACATGACTTAGTTTCTCTAGGATGCTAGTGAAACCGAGGGCAACAACCAGTAAAAATAAATAAAACTGTCGCGGTAACTACGGGCAATATCTTGCTTAAGGCTACGAGATGTCGTCATAAAATGAATTGCTCAAAGAATAATGGAGGAATTTCTAGCAAAGGAATTATCTACATCCCTTTGTTATTGACATAAGCTTTTGCTTGCTTTCCGTCTGATCTTTGAGCGGAAGAAAAACACAAAGTGTGCCCGTTGCTTTATTCCCACGCAGTGTTCAGCCAACGGAAAGGGCTGCTCCAATATTTGTTGATGACGTATTGATATTGTGAATCAGTTAAGTAATCTGGTACATTGTTAAGATGGAAGATCACGATAGAGGTATTTTCTTCGCAACACAGATTGGATTGAAACATATTTGCCATCTACCAACTTATGAACCCTTAGTAGGTACTGTAGAGACTATAGCCTATTTGGTGCTTGCATGCAACTTCCGAGAGTCAGCTAAAAGTTATTATACCCTGTCCATTCGGTAAACCGTTTTTTGACAGATGGAACTAGTGATTGCAGCAACACACAATACATTGATTGATACACGTACGGTATTATAATGTATGTAAGAAGCCATAAATAAGATAATTCAATAAGATAAGGCAGTTTATATATTTATTATAAATACGCATTCTAAAGTTAACTTTTACGTAATCTGGAATATGTACGTTCTAAGATAGCTGTCAAAAAAGGTTAACTTAGTGAACATGGTATAGCATGAAATACGAGACAAACATTAACATAGTTTAAGATTAGAAGAGATTAGGGTCAGATTTGGCTGACAAGCAAACTGAAAGAATGTAAAATACGTTGAATGATTTCTAGGAATATTTATTGAACATACGTGATAAACCGTGGTTTAAATGATTCCTCCCGGTACCCTGAATCTCGTAGAGAGCTTCACAGTACAGTGAAGTAAAAATGAGTGATATACATAGCTAAAGCTAACGTTTCCTAAAACTGCGGTGGTAGCCACATATCGTCCGCAATTTATCGTGAAATGACGTCACTTAAATGTTAATTAAGAAAGTAAGTTGAAGTGTTTACCTAGAGAGTGTTTTTTGACACCATAAAGTCAAACCCCGTTACCATAATTTTCATGATAGCTGCCACTGCGGCCGTTATGTGGCGCTCACCGCTGTTTTAGCAAACCGAAGTCAGCATTGAAAAGAATCTGAACACTAACATACTATGGAAAGAAATAGAGAAAACACAATTATTTAGTTCAGCACCCTAATTGCGTAACACACGATTAATCGGAATCCGTTTCATTTTGACAGTTCAACAACATTCATTGCGTTATTTACGTTGTTGCACAATGACACATTTTTTGAACATATGAAGCAATGGGTTAGCAATATCCTTCAAAATGATTCAGATTGAGATTGATTGTGTGTTACGCAATTAGGGTGCAGACTAACAGACATACCAGATACACCAGATACATACTGTTAGCCTGCATCATCCCACTGCAGGGCGAACACCTCTGACCCCATGACTTCCAGCTCTTTCGATCCAGGGCTAAAAATACAAAACACACATCAGATAAAAACAATTAAAAAATCAAACAAATATTGTAAAGTCCGATGTAAGAAGTTAGCAGGAAAGTGTGTCTTCACGTCGTACATGTCGGAAAATTTATAAAAATACAGGTGGAGAGGTAGAGGAGACGGAAAACAGCTCTTGAAAAATGCTAAAAGAAATAAAGAAAGAAATCTCTATTCTCTTAAAGGTCACTGCAATCAACTTGGTGTAATGTCAGGGCCCAAGATACCGGTGTGGCAAGTACAGTACGCCAGTGAAACTCACTACCGCGAAACGAAAGCCGCAATGGATGCTTAGATTAGTTTTTATCAAGCAACGTGTCGCTAAGCACTTGTAACGTCAGCAAAAACAAATGAGGGGGAAAAAAAGATTTATGTCTATTTCAGATTATTATTTTTAAAGTGAAAACTTCTTTCTTCTTTCTGAACAGTGAACAAAACTCTACCTCTCGGGTCGGTGACGCTGGATCGGGTATACTCGGTTCGAGTCGGTCAGTGTCGCTGAATCGGGTATACTCGGCTGCAGTCGTAAGTTTTTACTTCTATCGCGTAGTCACGCGCACACCGTCTTTTTTCGGTAAGCGTTCGCTCTTGGTCACGATAGAAAATGTTTCATAATAGTGTTTCTTACAAATATAGCAAAGAGTTTCTTAAAATACGTTTAAAAATCAGAACAGATGTTTCAGAAAAATAAGTTAAAGATCAATCAAAATCAAAAAAAATTGTTTCACATTAACCTACATGGGCACAGAAACTTCAGAAGCTATAGGTGTAGGTGTGTAGGTTCCAATTGGTCGTTTCCTATAGAGAAAAGCCGACAAGAAACTCCACGGCTTAAAGAAAATATATTACACTGTTAAATAATATTCAATACACAATAAAAGCCTGTAAATTTTCCTTGTTTGACTTTAAAATCAAATAAAACAGATAATATCGGATGTAATCTGAATGTAAAATGGTTAAATGTAAACTTCCTGAAACTGGAACCTTGGATTTCGATGTGATTATAATTATTGTTTCCTCGAGAAAAGGAATAAAGATTTTTTTAAATAAATATGGAAACATGGTTGAGAAAAGGAATTGTTTGCGTCTAAATGATCTTTAGTTGGTATTAGTCGATCGTGGAATTTTATTTTCTAATTTATGTTATACTAGCTGCGCCCCGCGGTTTCACCCGCATAAGTTTCGATCCCGTGGGAATGTCGGGATAAAAAGTATCCTATATGTTAATCCTGGTTATAAACTATCTGTGTGCTAAATTTCGTCAAAATCTGTTCAGTAGTTTTTGCGTGAAAGAGTAACAAACATCCATACATCCATACATACAAACTTTCGCATTTATAATATTAGTAGGAAGTATTTTGTATCTTTTTTGTTGACCTTATAGAATAAAAGAAAATAAATAATAAGCTACATTTATTTTTTAAATCCCGGAAAAGCTTAGTGGAAAATGCCTACTTAATAACATAAAACGATACGATATTATGGATTCTGAACACCCTTCCTAAGCGTAAAATAATTGAGGGCGTAATCTAATCTACCTACAGATTTGAAAAATGAGATAAAAATATTTTCCTAAATCCGAACCATTAAAAAACTCGTGATAGCTTCATAACACGTAAATACATATTTATCTAGATACTAGCTTATGCCCGTGACTTCGGCCGTGTGAAATTTCTTGTCCCCCAATCCTCCTCGTCGCATCGCATCGCCTGCCTGCGGTACTACTTCGTTATCGCTTAGCGTTCTTTCTTACTTTTTTTCTTTTGACTCGGCCTTTAAGAGTCGTAGCTTGATGTAAAAATAGCCTATAGCCTTTGTCAAAGAAAGCTTCTTCTTTCTTTAATGCAAAAATAATTTTTCAAATCCGACTAGTAATTTCAGAGATTAGCGCGTTCAAACAAACAAACTCTTCAGCTTTATTAGTAGTTTAGATAAGTACGTATTAATTATCATAGTTACGTTAATAGTTATACACGTCTGAATACAACCTATTTATCTAATGGAGCACATTAGAACAGAGAAGTACTCCATAAAATAAGAATTTCCATTCGATCTGAGTTCAAAACGAGTTGTAAAATCGAGTTTATTGCTTTCACATCATAAAGTCCCGAACGCATTTTTACATCGATAGTACCTAGATAAGTACCCATTTCCTCCATTATAGTACTTATAAAATACTCTGAGCAAGTTTCGTTGTTATCATCAATGCCCGCCCCATGTTTTATGGGTATTTTATGCTATTAAACAAGACCGCAGCTTCTGCATGATTTTTATACGTTTTTCATAAAATATGAGGTTTAGAGCAATTGCATTGGAGTGGGGAAAACGCGAAAGGGTAATAAAATGAAAATCTTGGTTTTGACCAATAAGAAATCGAGTCTCGCACGTCATGTTACACTATTAACAAAACCTACTCCATTAACAAGCTTCAGCTTAGTTTTAGGAAATAACCATAAACCACACTCTTATAACAACAACAACGCCGCTGTATTTAATGTTGGTCTTCTTAGCGTATCGATGATAAAAAGTTCAAACATCTTTGCCCCAAAATTCGGCTGCGCGAACTCAGTCAGTCAGACTGGCGCATTACTTTGTGTAAATTATTTCATCAACACTGCTCTCAAAACTGGCATGTCCTAGAACCAAAAATTCGAAGACATGTGACATAATCCCAACACCTATGAGCCTACGTGGTGTATTACGGCCCACTCCCTCTCTCCGAGAGAAGTCCTGTGTCCCAGCAGTGGGAACATAACAGGCTGATTGTGTACAATAAAGTATAATATTCTACCTAAAAATCGTTAAACAAAAAAAAATAATAGAAAAAAAATCAAGTCCGATTGTTTTTGCCATCCGTACGTAACTGCGCTCGCGACTAACGTAGGTGCACGATAGTGTCAACAACCTGACAGGACTTAGCGCAGTCTTCCTGAACAGGTTCCCCAGGACCAGTAGGTAATCCTTGTGAACAGGATTTATGTCATATAACGTTATGCTGATAATACACTTAACTATTTATTAGCCCCGGATTCCTACGTGCTGGTATTCGGAAATTATGTTTTGGTATTCGCGTTGCAGGGAAGTTGGGCTGTAGTAATGTATATAAATGTAGAGTATTATCATCCTTACTTCATAACTAGCTTCGCCCCCGCTACTTCGTCTGCGTGAAATTTCTTACCGAGTCGCATCGCATCGCCAGCCCGCGCTATTACTTAGTTTTCGCTTAGCGTTCTTTCTGAATGTTTTTTTCTTTTTGCTCGGTTTCTGAGGGCCGTAGCATGATTTTAAATAGCCTATTACCTTTCTCAGAAACTGGGCTATCAAATACAAACAAGTTTTATCCTAATCCGCCTGGTAGTTCCAGATATTAGCGCGTTCAAACAAACAAACACAAAACTCTTCAGCTTTATTATAAGTAGGTATAGATATATATACTGCACGTAGTATACACAGAAGTTCTATTTTAATGATTCTAAGCCATAAAGGTTTGCCACCCTATGGTTCTCTCTCTCACTTCACATATGTATATACTAGCGATACTTATTTATAATAATAAGCACACCAACAGCACAGTCACTCATTTCAAAATAAATATCATCTAAAATTAGCATTATTAATTAGCATTACAGTAACCATGCAAATAACAGGTATGCATGACATTTAACTTAAAAAATATTAAAGACAAAGGAGAACAATAAAAGTGTGTCTAGTAGATCTTAGGCTAGAACACTACAAAACAAAACAAACCAATTTGAGCTACATAGACGTGCACTCTTCACACTTTTTATATAGGGAACGTCTATATGAAGGAAAAGTCATGGAGAAAATATCAATAGGAAAATCTGTCAAGTTGGACATTTCATTATATTGCCTTGCCATACGTGTTAGTGGGCTTTCCCATTAATTACGACAATTTGCAGAGACTTTTGAATGCTAAAGATATCGAGTAATGATTGTGTGTCAATGGTTGGGATATATTCATCTACTATGTAACTTTACGGTCTAATATGATTACGGCATAATAGAGACGTGATATGCACAATTAGCGATGTTGACAGCTCAACGTTTGTGCATAGATACATATAGTGATGGCAGTATCAATGAAATAGATATGAGGCTGTGCTGTGTGTATGTGTGCGTGTGGTAGAGGTACCGTCGCGGTCACTGGCAGGGGACCACTTTTCAGCCTTATTACCTTTTCAAACTTATACTTATCGAAGCATAATGAATTGGATATTACATTCAAAATATAAAAGTTTAAAAAAGACACAAAAGGCATAGTATATATTTTTTTTTTTTGAAGTTGTTAAAATTAATTTGTATTAGTTTGCATTTTTTTTAATGATTTTCGTGTATTTAAAAAAATATTCAATGTTCTCTTCCTTGTCAAACTCGTTGTACCTACGTAGATAATAAGTGAATGATGTGGTTTCCTATAATTGGACGCGCACACCTGTATTTGTCCCTGTTTATATCAATGTGCATGTAATTGTGTAGCCTCTGTTGGCGATCCTATAAATAAATAAATGACTAAGGGCGTAAAGGTGAAAAGTAGTCAACTGCGATTGTCCGCGGCTGTATCTTATACCTCACCGCAACCTTAGACTGGGACCGCAGATCACGATTATATCCACAGAATTAAAAAGATATACAATTACCCCGCAGTTTTATATTTCAATGTGTATGTGTGTGTGTAATGTGTGGGTGTGCGTGTGTGTGTGTTATACTTAATAGGGAGGTCTCCATAGATACAATCTGCCCACGTAAAGCGAAGAGTTACGTTATCTTCTCTTACCCACTGCAACCTAGTTTAGCTCGGTACTTGCCCATGGTCCCCCAGCCTAGTTCCCCTCAGGGTACCACGAGCAAATATTTTTGCCCGTGGAACCCCCTGAAAAACAAACTTCTTATTAAATATATTTTTATTGCCCGTGATATCCCATTCCAACATTTCAATTTGACATTAAAAAAAACATTAGCCATTAAAGGGGGTACCACGGGCCAAATAATTTGCCCATGGGACCCCTTTATCCCAATTGGGGGTTCCACGGGCGCTAGACTGGGGAACACGGGCAAGTACCGGTTTAACTCAACCTTGGGCAGCTTTCACTCTATCTACGTTTTGCTGATGTCTTTTAGCGTAGAGCCTATTTGTCATATACTTACGACTATGCCTCGTTATCAATCTATATACTTTCTTAAATTGCATAGATACATCCAATGGCTGTATCACTGAAATAGATATGAGGCTATGAGTAGGTGGAGGTACCATAGCTGTCACTGGCGGTGGACCACTTTGCAACTTAAGGCGGGTGAAAAGTAGTCAACTGCCGTTGTCCGCGGTTGTACCTTATACCTCACCGCAATCTGAGACTGGGACCGCAGATCACGACTATATCCACAGAGTATAAAAATAGTAGGTTAACAGTTCATGTCGCCACTTTGTGGTTGTACTTGAGGTGAAGATAAATACTGTGTCTAGATGTACTGTCATTGAAATTATTCAGATATTGCAGTCGGTGAGTGATTCGCTATATTCAAATAATTTGATGCAGTGATGCAACTTACAATGTCAAAAAAAAACATGATGGATTTCGACGAGCATAGCGTTTAAAACAAAATGTAAATAATAAATATTTTTACTTGTAACTATGACATTGGCAAAGTTCTAGATACAATTTTTTGCGAAAAATCTATACCTACTTACCTCCTTAGGCTTTCCAATGTTGTTATTAGTCTTCAAACATTCATGTTTAAGGATTCAAAAATCCTATTGATCAATGGTAGCTAAATAGAAAATCCGTAAAACATTTACTAGTCCAATCTTTACTAAATTTAAATTTTTGGACTTTAATCACCAATGGAGCTCAATTCCCTGTACGGGAAGTGCAATGGGATATTGACCAATTGCAATTATACCGGATGACATTATTAGCCGTATTAAAAAAAATAGGGCGGAGTGGAAGCTTAGCTTAGCTTTTTATTTTTCAATAACATACAAAGAAATTGATCTAGCAATAAACACTACACATTTGAAATTAACTTCTCATGCTAGAACAATAAAAGCTGAAGTTTAAAAAATTAGTGACTCGATTAACAAATATCGAAATTCAAATCATACATAATCGCACAATCATACCCGCGCAGTCATACTACTAAATGCGCGGAATTTATCAATGAATTTGTAACTCACTCCCTAATTGCGTAACACACTATCAATCACAATTTCAATAATTTTGAAGGATATTGCTAAAAATGCCAGTGTAGCGGGATTGTCCGAACTGGTTACCGCTGCCCTGGAACAGAAAGGGCTAAGGAAGGAACACGGGTGGGTTTTAGTCAGTAGGGGTCTGACACTCCCTTCCGCTCCACCCAGAGCGATATCATTTGATGATTTCCCATCCGTAAAAAAAAACGGTATTGCTAATCCATTGCTTCATATGTTCGAGAAATTTGTCTGCTCAACAGCGTAAATAACGCAATGAATGCTGCTGAGCTGTCAAAATTAAAGGCATTGCTACTGTTAGTGTGTTACGCAATTACCCCGCAGATCCTATATATTCTTGCAAATATTCTCGTTATAAGCCACCACCACCACACCACCACCATGTTATTTTCGAGGCGGTAAAAAATGTCATCCAGTATATAATCTGACTGACAATACTATTGTGTAATGCAATCTATAATTTAATTTAAACATCAGCTAACAGAAAAAGCATAAGCCGCTAGTACTAAGTGTAGATTCCCTGTAGGAGCATGTTTATGTAACTAATTTAATTACTAGCGAATAACATCGCTATTGCTATTGTAATTGGATAATATTTATGTATTTGTGTATTCCAGTTATTGAAACGTATGTCATAATCTGAATAGCGACTGACGTGAGACGGAATGTATTTGACTGTTGTTGGGTACTTTAATATAAATACTAGCGTGCGGTTATTGCATTGTTTACGTAAGTAAACAATATTTACCGTAGAGTTAGGATACAACCCTTTTCTGTTGTGTGGGGAGAAAAGAAAATAATATATTATGTATAAAAAAAATTAATGCAACAAAAAGCGTAAAGTGCATTGTAAGAAATTAGTACGAATCATGACTGCGCCAAATAGGCCCAGTTCGGCAAAAGTGCCAGATACCTCACTAGATATCTGGCGTTTTTTATGGTCCAATTGAAAACCAGAGTCAGGCACTCCTGACTCTGGTTTCCAATTGGACCTGATGATGGACCTGAGGATGGATTCAATGTGTGTACCTATATATACTTATTAGGGTACTTAAATAGGGAGATCTTTATAGATACAATCTACCTGGGAAATGCGAAGAGTTACCTTGCCTTCTCTTACCCTCTTACCCACTAGAACCAGGTTCAGCTCAGTCTTGGACAGCTTTTATTCTATCAACGTTTTGCTGATGTATAGTGTATTTACATTGTAGTCTATTGTCAATCTTTATCCTATATTAATAATATAAAGAGGTAAAATTTGTTTGTTTATTTATAAATTTGTATGTTGAGGGTAACCTCCGGAACAACCAATCGAATTAAAAAATATATTTTTGCATTTGATCGCCCAAGAAGGCTTTAGGCTATATAACGTGCCCTAATGAGCCGATTAAAAAGAAAAAAAAACGCTTAGCAAGGATCAGGTAGAGGTGTGCCTTTTAGTGCACCCACATTTTGCCAGCTATTTAAATCCCATGTAATTGAAGACAAGCCTATTGCCATCCACCGCAAATCCAGACTCCAGGCTGCCACCGAGAAATTCCTGATGGGAAATCCCAATAACACTTTGGCAGACCTGGGAACCGAGCCCAGGGCCTCAGCAGTAGCACTTGCGATCAAGGAGGCAGTAAAGTAAAGTAACATTTTTATACCACATTCCTATTAATACCGAAGGTCTTCACGACCTTTTACTTGGTACTAAACCAAGGTGTCATAGAAGATACTTGGGCCATAAAACCGCGCGCGTGACAAACACGCATTACGGTAACTGCGGGAATAAATTAGGTAAGTATCCTTCCACGGGCTGAAAAACGGGATACATTTGTATGAGTGGTCGTTTACATTCATTATGTAGGTAGTGTACGTAGACTACTACGTACACGTACTACGTCTCCTAAGGTAGGTATTAGGACCTTAGAAGTAGAAGATAGTAGTGAGATTGTTATGATTTTATTATAGCAAACTAGCTGCGCCTCGCGCCTTCACCCGCATAGGTTTCGATCCCGTGGGAATATCGGGATAAAAAGTATCTTTTATGTTAATCCTGGTTATAAACCATCTGTGTGCCAAATTTCATACAAATCCGTTCAGTAGTTTTTGCGTGAAAGAGTAACAAACATCCATCCATCCATCCATCTATCCATCCTGGATGGAAGGATCCATACCAACTTTCAAGTTTAGGTATATTTATAATATTAGTAGGATAGGATTTGCCCTGAAGCGGGACAAAAATAGGCTGGTGTTATTATTTATTATTAAATAGGGATGTACATACTTATAAAAGACCGGTCGGCCAGAGATGTAAGTGTGAACTAGAACGAAGTAAGAGAAGTTAGTAAGTGGTTGATAAGGATCGTAGCACAAACTACAGAACGCCACCGCGTTCTGTAGTTTCTGCTTACCCCATGGGAAGAAGATGTGGGTTTATGCATGTATGTGTATAAACGAACTAGATAAAAATATTATATCGTTGTCCACACTTGGTTACATTTTTATCGACACATGTGGTTCTGCTGACTGAACTCCATCCTGTGACAAATACAATGAAATAATAATATGACAGACAAATAATATAGACAGTTCGACACCATGTGCAAGAATCTTCCTTGTTGCTTTTATTTCTTCCAGATAAATACTTCACTTTATCATCAATTCGTTCCGAGTTGCATTATTGTTTTTAAATTCACTCCTATTACACTCAATAATTCTGATAATGATAAGGTTTATTGATAGCATAATATTGGTTAGTAATTATTAGAGATGCGCCGAATACTCGTTTATTACTCGGTACTCCGATACTCGGCCATTTTGGTAGTAATCGTTATCGGCCGAATAACTCGGTTTGGCTGCCGAGGTACTCGAAAAGAACTTATAACCGGATCTTTACAATATTAATGTAGATTAGTCATTGTCAGAAAATGACATGAAAACAACGAACACAATATTTAATTAATTAATCAGTCTCTAGTGATAATCTTAAATATTGGTCTAGTAAAATAGCGATGGCACTTTTTGGATTTTTACATTGCTGTGGCGCTGTAGATGCTAATTCCTCTTAGCAATGCCAAAAACTTGCATGGAATTTTTCTGTAATATTTAAAGTGTTTCGTACGACCCAATAACTACGTCAACTAAGCCGAGTTACTCGGCAGAATATTCGGTTTGGTAAACATAATACCGAGCAATACTCGGCACTCCATTACGTGGTATAACTTGTAGGTACTTCGCGCATCGCTAGTAATTATTAAATCAACACAGATTCAAATAATGTTTGTTATTTTGTTACTGGTCAATAATTACATTTAATTAGTCGGTCAATTTAGTTTGTAAAGCATAATATAGTAATGAATGAATATAACGGAATATTCGCTATTATAAACGGATGTATAAAAGCAGGGGTGGGCTACCGACGCGCGACAGACGCCCCGCTGTGCATTTGTGTGGTCTTTATGTGACGCCTGAAGCATAATTTTTATAAGTTTACTCACAATACGCCGAGAATGGGTATTTTTGTTTACTATCTACCACTAATATAACCTTACGTTTTTTGAAGTGAAAACTTCTTTAGCGGCGTTGTGCACTTTTGTTGTGATGGGTAAAAAATGTTAAGCTCGCGTCAGGACACGTGACCTGATCGAAAATTCGTAAGACGGAGGGAGAGTAGACCGAATTCCAAAATATCAAAAATGCACAACGTTATTATTCAAGTTTTCACTTCTGCCGGCACTCCCGGAGTGCAACCCGATTTTTTTTGCAATTTATTCACTTGTCTAGAGGCCAACCGCTTAACTTAAGGGGGGGTGATAGTTGTCACAAGTTGATGTAAAATACCTACTGGTCAGCTGAATCCGGTTAGACTGGAAGCCGACCTCAACATACTTGGGAAAAGGCTAAATGATGAGTTGCTACGTTAAAATAAGCTTCTAAATCTTGCATAGAGCACCACAAAATTCTAAACAACAAAGTCAGCACTTTAGATGAACAATTTCACTGAATCGAATTTTACCTGCAACTCAATATTCAGTGAGAAATAGGTCACCTTTGTGTGAAAACCTATTAGTATTTTTCTATTGAAAATGCAAGCAGGAATTTGTCTTGCCTCCTAACAGTGCTTATAAACTGTTTTGACTCACAATAAAAAAAATAAGTACCTACCAACTGATAAAAGTGCAAAATAATAATAATCGCCAATGAATCAAGATATGTACACACCACGTTCAGACATAGACAACACGTTTAGTACAAAAATACTCAAGAAAAAAAAATCTTAACATGCTCTTTCTTATTAAAATTAGTAAAAAAACACATAGGCAGTCATGGGGACTGCTGACAGGTGTGAAAACTTAAAACTATGAAATAACAAATTAATTGTCGTGTCTAAAATCTTAATTTTATTATTTGTTAATTTGGATTACGGCCACCTTCATCATGAGAATGTAGGTGAAGTGAGCTTGAAGTGTGTAAATTATTAATCATCAGCACTGCTCTCGATGGTGATGGAAAACATCGTGAGGAAACCGGTATATCCTAAAAGCATCTACAAAAACATCTACCAAACCGCACTGGGCCCGCGTGGTAGATTACGGCCCACTCCCTCTCATCGAGAGGAGGCTTGTGTCTCAGCAGTGGGAACATTATAGGCAGATGATGTATTGGTTAATTAAAATAAGTCTAGTTTTCACATCTAACGGCACTCAAAAGACATCGGCACAAATTATGACGTCATATACATAGCTACAGATATACTGTAAGCATTGGCATATCGGTGACGCGATCCCATAAGATTTTACCTTACCAAAAATCGTTCAACGCGTCTAAAGATGTTTTCTCTTCAAAAACAGTCTTATGTTTGGTAATCGTCATAATCAGCCAAATAAAGTTCCCACTGCTGGGACACAGGCCTCCTCTCAGTGAGAGAGAGTGGGCTGTAATCCACCACGCGTGCCCAGTGCGTGTTGGTAGATGTCACATGTCTTCGATTTTGGTTCTGGGGCATGCTGGAAATAGTGCCAACACCAAATCCTTCAAATCCCATAACTAAATAGAAACACCAACGGTTTTAACCGACGACCATCAAAATAGAAGATATGTAGCGTCACAGAATTTACGCGAGATTTGTTAGTACATGACCTGTGTGAAGGGAAGCTATCATTTGTAAGGCTCAGAGCAACCACCGCTGGCATCCGGTTCCGTGTGTCGACAAGACCTTTACCTCAAGGAGGGAAACATGCCATTACTGTGTGAGATAGAGATTTGATTTAAGAATAACTTGAGGTTAGTATTGTTGGTCTGAAAGCGGTTTTTAATGGGGTTTTTTTATGAACCATTATGTATTTAGGCAGTTGAGGCTACAAACCTGCTAGGTTCCGCGGAGTCAGCCAGCATCTAATGATCACTAACTACTCTTCACTTTACCTAGTACTGACACATTTACTTACTTCGAGAAATAGTTTTTCGTCTTGTAATTTAGAACTCTACGTATCTTTCGTAAATGTAATACATTTTAAGTAGGTATTTTTGCAATGATAAATACAACAAACAACCGGCCACATGCGAGTTGCACTCGCAGACGAAGGGTTCCGTACCACCTTACAATATTTAGCATTACATAATTATATATTAAAAAAAAAACACATTTCTTATTTGTTGTTATAGCAGCAATTTAGAAATACTCACTCTGTGAACATTTCAACTGTCTACCTTTTACGGTTCATGAGATACAGCTTGCTGACAGACAGACGGACAGAGAGAGGAGGCTTAGTTTTTGGCACCCTTTGGAACGGAACGGAACTCTAAAAGACAGGATAATAAATTCAAAGGGCGTGTAATATCCTGAAATCTCAAAACAAGTTCAAGTTAATATGAAATGTCAAACATTTTCATAATGCGGGCCATTGTCATAATGTGATGCCTGCTAAGCTCGAAGTTCGCTAAATTATCTTACAAAAACATATAACGAGTTCTTGTTCTACAAACAAAGAAAACATTGTTTTCAGCTGTAACATGAAATAAATCTTTTTCAGTTTAAGTGGATTCATATATTTATTTAAGAACTGTGTCGAATTGTTGTGATTTATTTACACCGCTGTTCTGGTAAAAAAAAATCTATAGTTAAGACCGTCTTGCATTACAAATCAAGTGCAAGAGGGTCTTAACTATAGATTTTTTAGCTACACAAATATAATGATTTTTGCAAAAAAAAAAATTGATCAAATTATGACAAGTTTAATTTCAATTGTAATTTCAATGAATGCTTTACATTACATAAAACTTGATCCGATTGATCAGTGCATTAAGCTTCACACTATTTACATATATTTTATTAATGAAAAGAGCTCATTTATATTTTCAAAACAAAGTTTGGAATCATTATTTTGATCCCACAAACCAATAATCCATGAAATTCGCCGGTCATTTATGGATGGTAAGTATTATAATCATATAAGTCTAAAGACAGTAATAATTGTTTTTTTTAATTGGTAGGTATCCAATATCCATTCTACTTTAGAATATAATGGAATATTCATTTATTTTCTAGATCAAATATATATCAATCATAGATCTCCACATTCTATTTAATTTTAACGTTTATTTATCTGCTTAAAGTAATAATAATTACTACTAAACAACTATGGATCAAAATCGCATTCTTAATTCGGTTTTTGAATCATTATTTTATTCACATTTAGGTACCAACTTGCACTGGCCCCGCATTTTAGACTATAGCCCACTCCCTCTCGAAGAAAGGAGGCCTGTGTCCCAGCAGTGGGAACATTATAGGCTGATTGTGCTACTCATCAATTCAGATCTGTGACAGTTTAGTACAAAAACCAAGGAGTATGCCACAATAGGTACCTACAACAATTATTGCAACCCAACTATGCATAAATATCATACAGTAACTTCATCACTATGTTGACTCAATATTTAAACCAGGCACTGCTGCGGCTGTCATACATAACTACCTACTGTGGTACAAAAATAAAACCACAAAAAATATGTCATCTTTATGAAAAAAATGAAAATGCAACCGACGATTATAATTTAATAGACATTCAAAATTATTTAAAAGCCATCGAAATCAATGTACCGAATATTCCCGGAAAAAACGCGATTGAAAATAACCGTGTTTCCGCATGGGCAAGGCGAATATTGCATTTTCACTCGAATGAAGTGTCAACTGCATTTTAAATAACTTAGTCGGGCAGGCTCAGCAGCCGATATTGATTTGCCGTATTTCTGGCAACTATTTTCGGCAGCATCGGTGAGAAAGGGCATTAAAATTTATTCGGAAACTGGACCGTTGTTTTAAACTAAAAGAGATGACTTTTCAAATTCAGAAGAAGGCAACGAATTCCATACTCCTTGGTTTTCGCGGAATTCAGTTTTTTGTCCGCTTTTGTCGTTGGGAGACAAGAATACGTGAATACATAATCTTTATTTCGAACTAAATACCTACTTACGTATTCTTTCATATCAGCATATTTTATAAGTCAGTACCCTCAGTACCCCACTGTCCATTGCACTCATTTATTGGGCACATTGAAAATCCGGGTATTTATATACGTACTATTAATTTTACAAACACCCTATTCGGGGGCTTTAATGCCATGCCTGATGGCTGGTAATATTGTAAATTTTATAAGCTGTGTATGTGTGTCTCTATGAAACTACAAGATCATGGCCCCAGATTATCTCTAGTCGTAAACTAATGAGGCAATGACAAATGCACTTGAGTGGGTAAAACTGCATACACTGCCCCATTAATTGCCAATGGACTTGGTTAGTGTTGGTTCAACCGACATACGTTTATGTCGGTTGAACCATCAATAGGATAGAATAGAATACTCGTGACAATCGTCGTCTACGATGTCCTTCTCGCCACTCTGGTTACATTCACTCTTCTTTCTTTGTCCAGGCGATGTTTCTTTGGAATGCGCTCCCGCTGAACATCAGGATAGTAACCAGTCGGATATCTTGTAAAGTGAAGGCACGCGGACATATTCGTAAGAAGTTGGCAGAATCATCCCAGCACAGATTTGCTGGATTCGTTTTTACCTCTACCTAACGATACTTTTCCTGATAAAGTTTGTTTTCATAATTTTGTACGAGCAGGTATGTATCTATATATTAGTACTTATTATTTTTTGAGTTATCTATCCCTTATGTTGCATCTGCCTTGTTTCATCTCTGCATCACCCTAAGATTGACTGGTAGAAAATTCTTCAGACATTAAGTCCGCCTTTGTACAGTATTTTTTACTCGATCATAAAGTTGTAATAATTAAATAAAATCTTTAGTGAAAGCCCTAAAAAATGTTTCGGTAAATTCTGCTGAAACTCATTGACATTCGCTTACGTGGTCTCTATCCAGCTTTAAGCCGTAAACATCGATACGTCCTTCGCATTGGTAAAAAAAAAAATCGTGTACCGAAATACTCTTTAGTTTTCATGACAAGTCTGAATTTAAAGTTTCTCCGCGACCAATCAAAGGTTTATGCATCAATTGTCAAATTCAAATTGGATTTCTGAACGGTCAAGTCTCGTTTTATTGAGCTCGCTCCATTCAGAATCACTGGTTTTAGTTATTGAACTGTTTGCAGTGGCTATCTGTCTGGAATACTGAACTGAAGGGTGTGTCCTCAACCCAATACGATGACTTAGGAGGAGTGGTATTAAAATATGGACAGGTATTTACAGCTCGGAGTCTGGATTTGTGCCTGGTTGGTAGGCTCATCTTCTATTACATAGGGCTTTAAACTAGCGAAATGTGCCTAAACCTTCGGTGATTACAGGATGTTTTAAGTTATAGGTACTACTTCTTTTGGCCTCTAAGAAGTGTTAACTCTCCTGTACACTTTCAAATCCTTAATAATTGTAAACTAAGACTTGTATTTATGATCAGCAACAAATACCTACACACCATCTAAATTGACACAAAAATCGCCCACTGAAAAAATAATACACTGCCGAGCAATAAAAAAGTTCCACCCACAAAATGCCGATAAAAGACGATGCCGATGCCTTTGCCGTAATTTAAAATTTGATTATAATATTTACGTTTTTAGTTGGTAATATTCTGATGCGCTGTTAAATGTACTTCAATATTGCAGACGGCGTCATTAAGCTAGCCTTTCCCGTTTAGGAGTAATTTGGTGCCACTGTCACTGGAACTTTTTCATTGCTCGCGAGTGTATTATTATTCAAACTTATCGCTTTGCCCACTTCTGGCGAGTAAATTCGTGTGAATCCACCAATAAGCCAAAATGCTTCGATATGAAATACCGTATACAAGTATTTTGCTTAAATACCGAATGCTGAATACAGCACATTTCAACATTTCATATGTATGATCTATATCTATAAATGTTATTATTCTTTTAATTTCACTTCTGTACCGATTAAAAAAAAAATAAGTGTTAATCGACTTTTGTCGCGGACTCTACGTAGAGAGACCCACAGCTTTTACTTTACAAGCTCATATTCTTACGTACAATATTGTAAGCATTTAAAATATAGAGCTGAATCTGTTTTGTCTCCAAAAACACTGTTACAGGGCTTATTGCAATCGTCACAATAGCTAGACATACTAATACATTTAGTCGTCCGTCCCTCGCTCTCAGTGTTTCGTTAAATATTCGAAACGAACTCAAAGAACATCAAAATAAATTTGTTTTACGGACTGAAGGGATTTTTATTATTTCTTTTTACAACAGACGCTGCAGAAAAGTGCGCACTTCTTTGATACGATTTAATTTTGCTCTGGTGACGTAAATAATGTAACTACATTTTCTTTTGCGTTTTCAAGGTATTTTATTCAGGTGTAAACCCTTTTTCACAATGCGAAATTGGCTTGGATTTGATTTGTATTTGACAGCCAATGTGTAACGTTTTAAATGTGAAGCAAGATTTGTAAAAAAGTAAATTTACTTTTTTATCCAATATTATTTATGTGTAGGTACATAAAGTGTGAAACTATTCTCTCTTTGTTACTATTTATCAGGGGAAAAAAATCAAATTGTTGAGTGAATTATGGCTGAAAACGTGTTAAAAAACGAGCTAATTAAACAGACCAAATATAATCACCTAGAAGTATTAAAAGTTGACGTAAATAAGGCCACTACTTAATTAACTCCCAACCAAGTACCAGCAACTCAGTCCGATAATATTTCAGTTAAGTTCATTTCTCTTGTTCTACATAATCGAAATTTTTCCGCGAGTTCCCGTCAATGTGTCCCTCGCTTGTGCCGGTATTTTCGTCAGCTGTCAATCTGCTACGCGTGACTGACTCCACGTTTTTCCGATGGGCTTCGGGATCAAATTCGACCGATGCGGAAGCGATGTAGCTCAAACGCAACCTTTACGAAAGTATGATCGTTTCATAACATATTTATTCAAGATTCCTTTTTTATTGAATTCGCTGTTTGTTTGATAAATATATTATATAATATTTCTAAACCTTCATCAGCCTGAAGTGGGTACGCACGGGAAATTAATGAAAGCACCGGTATGCTGTTGTCCAAAGTCCGCACACGTACAGTCAACAGCAAAAGTAGATGATCAAAATCAGAAATTTAATACTAATGAACGGAGTTTGCGTCAGAACTGTGTGGCGTCGAAGTGATTCAAAAGTATGTCAGACTCAGTGTCATACTTTTGAATCACTTCGACGCCACATAGTTCTGACGCGAACTCCGTTAATTAGTATTGAATTTCTGATTTTGATCATCTACTTTTGCTGTTGACTGTACACCTACAAGGTTTGAAGAACAAAAGTCGAAATTCTACACTAGGAGAATTATAGATCCTAATATTTATGCGATATAATTATGTGTGTAAAAATTTATTTCATTTACATAAAAACAATTGACATTGATATTGTCATAACGACTAGTGACGCTACAAGCCTTTAGACATCCACCGGAGATGGTCCTTCTGATTATCAATCTTTCTAATATTATAAACGTGAAAGTTTGAATGGATGTTGGTTAGTATTTCGCGCAAAAACTACTAAACGGATTTGGATAAAATTTTCACGCAGATGTTTTATAACCAAGATTAACATATAGGATACTTTTTAACCTGCCTTTTTATACTGCCTTACTCCACCAGTCATCACTTCACCTTGCCAGGAGACCTGCCCAACTCCATTTGAGTTCGGTAACTCCTTTTCCGATATCGAAAACCTTCGTACGCTTGGGGATCTCCACGTTTGGGACTCGGTCTATAAGTCTTATGCCAAGCATGGAACGCTCCATGGCTAGAATACTTACTGATAAATGCAATAAGGAAATTTAGATAGTATTATGATGTGATAATTCATCATCACCATATCACCATCATCATGCTGCTACTGTGTCCTACCGACCTAATAACTATGTCCAGCAGTGGACTGCCTATAGAAGTCCACTGCTGGACATATACCTCCCCTATTGCACGTCATTCAACTCGATCGGCAACTCTCATCCAGCTGGAACCAGCCTTCCTACGAAGGTGTGATAATTACTTTATTTAAATTAGAAATAATCGCCTTCTATTTTGTATTTCTGTATTAATGTCAGACGGTTGAAGACAGCCACGGTGAAGAAGCATTCTAGCACTCGGAGACAAAAACCTGCATTGGCAGCCAACACAAATATTGGACGAAAAGCAACTACTTTTTTTCGCAAAGAAATAGAACGAGATGGTCCACCATTCACGAATACAATTAATTTAGATGAAACCTCTTACCGCAGACTACTCTCACTTAACAAAATTCTTGTGGGAACTCCCATACGTAGCGAGATAGCTATGATAAACTACTAATGCATATTTTATCATTCCGTTATCTGGTTCACGCGGACGCACAATGCAACGGCCACAGGGGACTTTTTATTAACTGTTAAACCAACATTATAGCTTTTAGTTAAAGCACACGGGTTACTTTACAGGATCGGCGCTTTTACGACTGAAATGATACTGTGGTTTAGTTAGTCGCTGCGTTTGACAGCTCGTTTAATCGGTATCTAAATATCTAAATCTAATTAGTTCTGAAGCTTTATCATGCTACCTCACCTGAAGGTTTCGGTTTTGGTAGATGTTATTAATACATACATACATAATCCGCCTATAATGTTCCCACTGCTGAGACACAGGCCTGCTTGAGAAGCAGTGGGCTGTAATCGACCACCCTGGCCCAGTGCGGGTTGGTAGGAGACACATGTCTTTGAATTTTGCTTCTAGGACATGCTGGTTTCCTCACGATGTTTCTTTATCCTTTTGAGAGTGGTGTTGAAATAATGAAATAATACAATACAGTGGTGATGAAATAATACAATGTAATCGGCTTGACTGGGTTTGAACCCACGACGTACCACTCGTATGTCGGGGCCGTCGCCAATCCGCCTCAAGCAAGCGTTGTGATCAATGCTCAAGCCTTCTCTGTATCAGAAGAAGGCTTTGCCCTACAATACGAAAGCGGTAATAATATTATCTAGCAACATCACCTTCTAACCAGCTAACTAATAAGTGCTAAAGTTCTAACAAGCTTCTAACATGTAAAAGTTGGTAGTTAGACTGACAACATTCATGATACGACATAACTAACTGAGTTTATTACTATGGGAGCTTAAAGTGTTGTCGAGTACTCGCTCGAAGTAACACAAAATCATAATAGCACGTTGTAACATCGAAAAACCACCAAACCACCAACCACCTTAACTTAAGAATGCAGCGAACTCGCTTCCAATTTTGTTGACAGTTATATTTTAACTTTTTGTTTTTCTTCTACCTGCACTGTTCAAATATAATTAGTAATAAGATTTTAATGTTCTCATGTAAGTGACGATTGTTTTAATGAGAATAAAGTTCTATAAACCGAAAAAAGCCCCATCGGAAAAAAGTTGCGCAACATTTTTTGGGCAACATGTTTATGTGTTGAGGGAAACAGTGTTGCAGGCCACATGGAATGTTGTTGTTTCCGTCAATATAATATGCTAGTGTGCCCTTTTCATGGTAAAGAATAGAACATCTCACGAATTTAAATCATGCGGCAACAATATTGGGCGATTGCTGCTCAACATAGTAAAAGTAAAACTGAAAGACAGAAAAAAATATATTTGTAGGTAGGTATAATACGCACAGGAATTACGAACAGCTGCTCAACATAGTAAAAGTAAAACTGAAAGACAGAAAAAAATATATTTGTAGGTAGGTATAATACGCACAGGAATTACGAACATTAAAAAAGAGCATTTAAAAGTAACAAAATTACATTAAAAACAAAACAAAAAATAAACAACAACAAAAAATACCTATCGCAGCGTAGTGCTGCGATATTTAATAACTAAATACCTTCTGATAGGGCCCGCTGGTATTCTGATAGGGTTACGGAGAAACTGCACTTTTCCTGCCGGTATCAGTTGTTGTCATTCATAAGTTAGCTTAAAGAGGCAATTGCACGTTCAATGCCAACACTTTGCAACCTCTCAGCAGGAAATCGTAATAAAAAAACTCTTTTTTTCGTCGCCGTTAATCTGTTTCCAACTAAGAAAACAAGTTATCAATGGCTGTTGCTAAACGTACTTATGTATCATGAGTGCACTTATACATAAACATGTATACAACACTCCTCTCCATAAATAGTTTGATAAAAAATACCCGCACCACACGATACTTTAACTAATTTGATAATTTTGGTCTGTGACGAGAACGCTTTTATTCAAATTAATATCAATATTCTGAAAAGGTATTAAGCTGAACATTTATATGTTTAATGGCTTTATTGAATCGATCATTATGTAATCGAGACATTAAGAGTTGAGTTTTTTATGAACTATTTATTTATTTATTTAAGAAAAGTTCAGCCACATCATGTACATTAAACTTATGCTAGAATAATACTACGCAAAAGCGCGCAACGCGCGCGTGCTTTTTTAGAAAATAATTTTAATAATACGACAAGTGTACCAACTGACGAACTCTAGCGTCTTAATCCCAGAACTAATTCCTTTAGACCCAAACAACCATAGGACCTTAATTATGACTGATTGGAATGGATCCATAATGCAAGCAGTTGTGTGTTTGGAAGATGTAACTTTCTTTCTACATCTTCCTTATAAGACTTGATTTTGGCCTTTTGGCCTAAGCCAGGGTGGAGCACAGGCTGATAATATATGTAGACTTGTGCAAGAGCTTGGCAATCTGGTTTAACTTCCACGAACATTATGTGCTTCTTTTCGTGTCGACAGTAATATGTTTAAACATGAAACAAGAAAAAAACTTAATTATTTAAGCCCTGTTTGAGATCACACCTTTTGTGAAATTGACTTTTTCCATTACTTGAAAATAATTGGGGAATAAACCATGTATGTGTAGGCAATCACTGATTTGAGCAAATATTTATTTATCCCAGTTTCGATAGTAATCAATAAAGCAATTTTATCACAAATCGTTATTTACCTCACTCAAATCACAACGTTAAAATACCGTTATTCTATCCATTAAAGTAGGAGATAGGTATTCCCCGAATTATTACGTTAAAACATTTCAGTTTCTTTGAATACGAAAATTAATATTTGGGTACAGACGAAGCGGCAAAAATGTTACTTACATGTCCTTTACGATTTGAGGTGAAAGATCAAAGGAAGCGTAACTTTTACGACGAATTCATACAAAATGAGCTCACCTGCCATACCAATTGATATTAACACGAGAAAAATTCACGAGATTTTACGATAAACTTCCACTTCGCTGATGTCGATAAGACGTTTATTTCTTCCGTATATTCATGTATGTGTCTACTTTATAGTCAAAATAAAGGATGTTATGGCAAAGCATAACATAACGTATGTATTCCCCAAACGGGTAGGCAAAAGCAGAAGTATTGTTCTGTATGATATACCTCAATTTCGCTAGTAACCTTTGTCATTATTTCCATGTGAAAGGTGTGGCACTCCCGTTGCTCCTAAACGGATATAAATCTAGAGTCCGTGCTGTGTTACCGAGAATTTTAAATACTAGTTTGATTTTAAATATGTTGGCCTTTGTGTTTTATGTGGAGGTACAATTTATTTAATACTTTAGATATACGTATCTCATGCTTAATAGAATACTAACCTATTTGAGCTTGAGTCAAAGTTATGATTTCAGCTTTTTTTTGCGTAGATCAATGGGTTTTGATTAGGGCATCGAGAACCGGTCCTATTTTAGGAACCGGTTCTTTCGGTTCTAAATTCTAGACGGAACCGGGTACCCGGTTCTTTCGGTTCTTTCGGGTTTTTTTCATAAATTCTATTTGAAAAGTGTCTAAATAAAACACACTTTATTGGTACGCATATTTATATATTTTTTGAATTATACTCAAATTACAACATCGTTTTTAACTATTTTTGGCAACAATCAGTTCTTTAAAATTCAGTATTTTCACAATCAGTTACAATCAGCAGTGCGATTCTGTAACCATCTCACCGTGAAAACTCAGGTGAAGTGAGCGTGGAGTGAGCTGTCATTCCAAATAATGCTAGGGATTGACACTACTGACAACTTGCATCAAGCTCACTTCACTTGAGTTTTCACGGTGAGATTTTTACAGAATAGACCGGCTGTTCTTTATAATTCACTACACTACAGAGATCAAAAAGGGAAATAATAAAAATTAAACTTAAAAAAATTAACCATCTTACAAGCTAGATATAGGAACTTTTACAAATACACTCAGAACAAATCAACAAGCACATAACAGTTGTAAATAAATGATAAAAATTACAAAAAAATATAACAAAAACCAAATAACGAAAATTAATGATTAAATTGAGCATTACCACAGCATTACGTATTGGCTTTCTTCTTTCCTAAATAAAAGGAACGTAAAAAAATAAGTGCGTCTAAAGTTTTGTCGCTTAAAGACGGACGGAGTCTATTGCAGACTATCCCGGCGGAAGAAAATATACGTTCCGGCTCCACACTAGTGGGTGGAATTGATAGTAAATGGTGATAAGCGAGTGATAGGTATCGTCCTCGCTGTCTCTGACCACCATTCTCAAACAGAGCCATTTCTACTCTTATAGTAGTGTTGATGTCTTTGTCTTTTATTACTATACTATCCGAGACTGAGCTGAAAGCTGAAAATTGCAAAACAACTGTCAAAAATTTGAATTTCGCGGGGTATCCTGGAGCATTTACTTTAATGTCCCTTGTTAGTTTCTTAAAGATTCATCATTAATAATAAATTATAACGTTATTTATTACTTTAACAGTGAAATAACTGCATATATTCTGTTTTAATAATAAATTTGGATAATAACTTGATATTTAGCATTAAGAGTATTAAAGAGATAATATTATTTCTAAAATTTTAAGAGAGAACCGTAAGAACCGAAAAAACCGGTTCCTCGTTTTACAGAACCGGTTCTATCAGGGTCTTTCAGAACCGGGAATTCCCGGTTCTTTTGGAACCGGGAAAAACCGGTTCTGATGCCCTAGTTTTGATAAAGTAGGTAATACTATATTTAACTGTTCATTACATATTTGTTATATTGGCAAATAAGCCGATTGCAAAACATTAAACGGCGATTTCCCAAAAATCTACTTTTTGATTTAAACATGCGAATATGTACAGAGGCGGATTTAATGAGCTTAATAAATAAATATAAGCTACTAGCTGCGCCCCGCGGTTTCACCCGCATAAGTTTCGATTATATTATTATTAATAGTTTTTGCGTGAAATAGTAACAAACATCCATCCATCCAAACAAACTTTTGCATTTATAATATTAAATAATATATATATATATAGTAGGAAGTAGGATACCTACGTTAAAATTTAACATAGCAATTTCTGTCTGGCAATGCCGCCAGTGTCTTGGGTACATTACCAGTCGACAGCGATGCGGATGAATTTTTCGACGCTACATTTTAGTTTGTAAATAGTTTTAGTTAATTTAGGATATATTTTTGTTATTTTAGTGTTATCTTATAATTTCTTTCAACTCTTCATTTTCATAAAAAAAAACCTTACATTTCTCCTTACCCAAAAAAACATCTTTACATACGTGTAACATGCTCTACCTTATTTATAATTATCTAACACCCGAACACTTCGCACTTACAGTTCAAATGAACGAACTTAGTTTATGAACCTGGGATTTCCAATTAAACACCGTACAAGTTGTTTGCAATAGTATTAACAATGTTTATATTGTTTAGTTGGTATTAGTTTCTAGGTTAATATGTTCACAATAATGAGAGCAGTGGTGGCCCAGTGGTAACGGCTGCGACTTACGAGTTGTAGGACGTAGGTTCAAACCCAGGCAGGCGCTTTACTTTGTGTAAATTATTTCATCACCACTGCTATCAAAACAGTGAAGGAAAACATCGTGAGGAAACTGGCATGTCCTAGAACCAAAAATTTGAAGACATGACATCTCCTAACCCGCACTGGGCCCGCGTGGTGCCCCATCTCACCGTGAAAACTTAGGTGAAGTGAGCGTGGAGTGAGCTGTCGTTTCAACTAATGCTGGGGATTGACACTATTAACAGCTCACTCTAAGCTCACTCAGTGAGATTTTTACATAATCGATCGGCAGGCCACCTTCTCTTGCAACCTCGCCTCTTCCCGAGTCCACGATAATTATTTATCCGTAGGATTCTGTACTTCATGCTTCTTCATGATGTAATGTATTCTATTCATGACATATTCTCCATGAGAGGAATATTTTTTTTTACCTGAACAAGATACGTCATACGTCATAGTGAGCCTTTTTATTGTCAAGTGGATATCTCTCGATACTGCCATTTAGTTTTTTTTAATTTCTAAGTAGTGTTATTTATTGTTAGTAGGTAACGAGTAGCCAACATTTTGTAGGTAATTAAATTAATCTTTGTAGCATAACATTGCATAATCACCCTTTGATGTTCCCACTGCTGGGACACAGACTTCCTGTCAGTGAACCGGAGTGTGACGTAATCCACCACGCGAGTCCAGTGCGGGTTCGTAGATATCACATGATGTTTTCCTTCACCGTTTTGAGATCAGTGGTGACGAAATAATTTATACCAAGTAAAGCACTTGATTGGGTTCGAGTCTACGACCAACAACTCGAGTCTACGACCAACAGCACGAGTCTACGACCAACAACTCGAGTCTACGACCAACAACTCGAGTCTACGACCAACATCTCGAGACTACGACCAACAACTCGAGTCTACAACCAACAACTCGAGTCTACGACCAACAACTCTTAAGTCGCGGCCATTACCACTGAGCCACCACTGCTCCTCGACGAATCTTTGTGTTGCAACGATAAGCACTATTCCTTATTATTTACTAGTGCTGAAACAACAGAACAGGTTTACTTAGGACTTTCTTTTAGGTAAGTACTAAAATAACCTCCTGAAACAATACTGTGTACAAATAAAACTCTCACCTAAATTATTAAAATAGATCAACAACTTACACTGCCTTGTTAATCTTTTTATATTTACTTCATGGTTTGCTTATTCTTTGGCAAAGAGTGTAAACTATTGTTGGGTTATTTAATTTCTTTAGAACTATATATTTAAATTCAATCTTTTGGAAACGCATAGTAATAATGCTAATGATTCATCATCATCTGCCTAGCCTTTTTCCCAACTATGTTGGGGTCAGCTTCCAGTCTAACCAGATGCAGCTGAATACCAGTATTGTACATGGAGCGACTAAATAACTGTCCTCCACAACCCAGTTACTGGGTCATACGATACCTCTTGGTTATACTGGTTGTACCCGTAATGACTGTCAAAGATCCACGAATGAGCGCCGGGACCAACGGAATACTGCTAATGATTCCCTGACCTTACTGCTGATCCTCCTTTATTCCTTTCCCATCCTTTATAATTTTTAATTCATCTTTTGGTCCTTATTTCCCTTCCTTTACCTACAATAAAATAACTTTACAATGCACCTTCTCCGCCATTTAAAAGTCATATAAAAGTTTGTGCCATTCAATGCGATTCCGCGGATCACATTATTATCGGTTCAAGGTGCACTTCGCGTCAATATGAGAGTCGAATGCTCGTCTCAATATCTGAGAGTACCTACGTATGTAGGTGTGTGATTGTGTAAGTGTGGGGTGTATTGTATGGGGGGTGTGTGTGTGTGAGAGAGTGACGTTTGTCGCCGCTTCGGGACGTTAACGTGTCGACTTCGAGTGGATTTCATTGTTATTCAAACTGGTGTGGTAGTTTTATGCAGGTGTCTTCTAGAATTGGGGTAGCTATTAGGGTGCAAAAATGATCCCTCGCTGGTGTGGGCTAGATGCATTTAAAAAATTAAATTAAAAATGTTTTGTGAGTACTTATGAAGTTTTTCTTAAATACGTTTTTGTTATGTCTGACTGCTAAGCAAAGATCTCAATTTCCAGTTGGCCTGTTACGTAAATCAAATTAACAAAAGAATTTATAAATTCCACGTTGTGTAAGTGGCACTTGTCCCGCGTGACAAGACTCGTCGTAACGTGAGTTCATGCCCCCAAATAGATTTCATTGTTTTCTTACAACATTTACCTACAAATAGGGTAACAATTTTATGTACCCTCCAGCAAATTAGGGTAACTTACTCATTCGGGCGTGTCGTGTTAGTATTTTATTCAGTAGGTGGGAAACTGTGCTGTTTGCCTGTTTACAGAGGTGAGCTACGATCTTGGCGTATGATTTAGAGATCGAGAGACATACCTAATTCTAAAGATTTTTAATAGATAGAAAATATATATTAGACTTTTGTAAACTGGTACAGCCCACCAGTTTATAAAGTGCCGAAACTGTGAATAACGTCTACCAAAAAAAAATATAAAAAAGAGCGACGACACGATTGCCTTGATGCCTATATCGCATCTAAAACCTTTTACAACATAGGGATGTTCTAGTTAATCAAACGATTCGATTCCAATGACAAGTGACCGGCCGGTTCCATTTCGAGTGTTTGAACCGGTATAAATCGACTACTACAATGACAGCGCTCGGAGATCGAGCGCTGTGTTGAACTACAAGGGAAGTTTGCAAATGGTATGGCGCTTGGAACAAGTAATTAGATGTAGTTAGCTGTCACTTTGGAGCTTCGCATGGTTAACTACGTTTACAAGAAACAAGTATTATTAAGAATTCACGCTTTGTGATCAAACATTGTGTTAAAACATACCAATAATTTTATGACAGAATTTGAATAAGCATTTTTATTTGTATTTTTTAAGAAGTTGTTTGCACGTGTCAGCCAGTTTCCAACAGTTATATAAGTAATGCTCCTTGCTGGAAGCCAAAAAAAATATTATTGTATTTCACCTTTGAAACGAACTTCCTTTGTTATCACCCCTTAAAGTCCTTTAACCATTTAAATAACTCAACAATCCTCGAGAAAAGTCTAGTGAAGCAGCAAAATAAAGATGAAAGATAAAAGATAACATAAATACAGTTTCTACAAACGTAGTGACAAAAGAAGCTGACATCCGACGCTGTATGTTTTGTTTATAAAGAAAATATGAGTGCTAAGTCGAGTAAATGTTTTTTTTTTTTTGCTCGGGAGATAGATTTTGTGTCGTCTTGTTATACAAAGAGGTCCATGCTTCAGCAACCCCCCCTTTGATTTATTTTGATATGTAAAGAGGACAGACGTCGATTCGTGATTTTTGAAGAGGAGGGCGAGGGTTACGTTTATTAATTACGGCGTATAACAGTAGATATTATGAGTTATGAATTCAACATTATATTGTCAGAATCGAAAGTAAGTTATAAAACAGTACCTACTTCGACGCCTAAGTGTCTTTTTGTATTTATTTGTATAGTTATATAGTGAGTCATTTCATTTAGTACCTAGTGTAAATAGATAGTTGTGTTAAATATAGTAAAAGATAAGTAAGTAAATGGATAAAAAATATTACCTAAAGATGAAAAAAAACGAATTAATTAAACTATAAAAACTTTTTAACAAAAAAATTAAACCGCCGAAAAATCTGAAAAGTAAAAAATAATAAACCTTTTTTATTTAACCCTAATAACTAAGTTCTTAAACTAATGTAATTGTACACCTAAGTAATTTTGAGTCGGCGCCAAACAATCAATAAACAAAGATCACTAAATTGCCTTAAATTTAAACGGTGCAGACTTAAAATTATTTAGGTATACCTACATTAGTTTAAAAACTTAATAATTAGGGTTAAATAAAAAAGGTTTATCATGTTATGCTTTTCAGTTTTTTCGGCGATTTAATTTTTTTGTTAAAAAGTTTTTATTTTATAATTTTTTGTGGCTATAATCTACTAATTGTTTGCCAAAGGGCAGGCATATGTGGCACTGAGTAGAGTAATAATACACCACTCAGCATTCAAATCTGTGAGTGAACAATACATCACCCCTATTTTCCCACCTTTAGGGTTGTAATTTTTCTTTCAAATTTATGGGACCAACTTTGGGGTATACTCTTTCTAATTAAGAAAGAATTATCAAAATCGGACTACTATGTAAAAAGTTATGCGTGGTCATCCATAAAAAAATAAAATAAGCGTCGTCTTGAGAACCTCCTCCGTTTTTTTACGTCGGTTAATAAGTTATAAAACCATTAAAATGAGCAATATTATATAAAAACGGCTATGATTATTATAATATTATTAATATACTTAATATTATTAAATTTCAGCGTTTACTTTAATCATAGCCGTAACATCTAGCCAAGCTAATAAATACCCAGAACTAGCTGAGACTAAATAAAATACTAACTTAAGAAATCTTTTTAATTCTAATAAAGGCTTTCAGAGATTCTTTCTAAAGCAAGACAATTTTAACGCTATAACTAAAAGCTTACAAACTTAAATTTAATAACAGAATCTTACTACTAAAGATTATGAAACATTATTACTAAATTATATTAATTTCGATTCAATTATGTAGGTCTATTCGATGGGTGACATTAACAAGTCCCTACGTAATAACACCACACAGCCCTCATATTTATACAATTTAGGACGTTCCTTTACAAAATAGATACAGAAGGTTCCCTTCATAAGACTCATGATATTACTAATTAACCAGAGCTAGCGAGATGAGAGTATCATATAATATAATACAGGCAGTTACTATGCCAAATATATTTGTTTTAATGTGTTAGTTCGACATATATTTTTTTCTTTTCGTGCCTGCAGACTATATTGGACGTTGGACGTGTTGCCAAATTTTGTAAATAATACTACCTTGCAATGGTAGAATCTTTTTACATAATGTATGACAACAAACACATTTCATCAAAAGTACCTACAACAATAACATTGATTATGGCACTGTTTTTTTATATCCAAATATATCCTATGTTGGAGTTGGCTTCCAGTCTAACTGAATGCAGCTGAATACCGGTATTTTAGATGAATCGACTGCCTATCTGACCTTCACAATCCAGTTACTGAGTAATACGATACCCCTTGGTAATACTGGTTGTCAGACTTCCGAGCTACTGACAACCCGTAACGACTGTCAAAGATCCACGAATGACAGCCGGGACCACGTGCGATTTAACGTGCTTTCCGAGGCACGGAGGGGTCTTGGTATGTAAAAATGGTCACCCATCCGATCGTGGGAAGCGTACCCTAACCTGCCCTAACCTGCTATTACTTAGCCACGAGCCCCTCCATCCCATCCATCTGTAATTTATATACTGTATATAATAAAGACTGTGATGCCAGAATCCCCGGATTCATTCAATCAATTTGTCAAGCGGATTTTTAGCCCTTAATACACCCATATTTTTGTGAGCCTTCTGCTCTTGCTTACGCTATGGTTATTTGAAATATGGATCCTCTCTACACCATCGTAGACAGTTATTGGATTACGAGACCTGTGTGGTGCTCTTCTGCTAATAAAATCTGTTCAATGGAGCAGCGCTTCTCTTCCGACTTCATAAAGATTGTGTGTTTTGTGTGAGTAGGAATAACAATGGAGCGCTTGTGGGACTAGTACGCTGATGGCACATTTTTCATCGTGGATTTGTATCTACTTAAATTTTACGGTGTACCCTCATACAGATTGTAGACACACACAAACATAATAACACACATACATACTTGAAACAACAAGTAAAATGCTTAAACTACCTAAACCATTGTAAAGAAATATAATTTCTAAGAAAGGTTACAGACAGCACTTTAAATCAGTGAATATTACATCTATTTCTTCAATTACCATCTTATTAACCCCCGACGGAAAAAGTGGGATCTTATAAGTTTAACGCGTGTATATGTATGTGTATCGGTGAGTCTGTTTGCGGTATCGCAGCTCCCAAACAGCTGAACCGATGTTGTTTTGTTTTTTTTCTTGTTGCGAAACCAGGTAGTCAGTTATGAGTCCTTTACCTTGTAATATTGATGACGCAACATTTATATTTTGAGTATAACTTATTTTCAATTAAGGGCTCATTGTTCCAACGCCAGATAATTTTATCGGAGGAATAATTTTGAATTTTTTACAGTTCTTCCATGCAAAATCTGTGAGACGTCAATTTTATTCTACGAATATAAATTATCTGTCGGTTGAAAAATCAGCCCTACGAGCTCCTTTTTTCCATCGCCAGGTTACTTTTATTCGAGGAATAAAATTGACGTTTGACAGTTTTTGTATAAAATAACTCAAAATTTCAAAATTATTCCTCGAATAAAGTTATCAGATGATTGAAAAATCAGCCCTAAGTTTATTTTAGGGCTGATTTTTCCATCGCCAGATAACTTTTATTCGAGGAATAAAATTGACGTTTGACAGTTTTTGTATAAAAATAACTGTCAAAATTTCAAAATTATTCATTGAATAAATTTATTTATCAGATCATTGAAAAATCAGCCCTTATAGTAATAACAACTATTCTTAGCGCTCTATACCCAATTCAAACCAAATTCCCTTGAGCCCACTACTTGTAACATTACAGCCTGACGTTATTGATGTTTGTTTACCAACCGTCGATGTAAACAACCTTTTTATTGAACATATTTATGGAGCTACGATTTGCTAAGGGGAGTACCTACGACTGAAAAAGGGGGGAGGAGGGTGTAGTTTCGATGTTCACGCACTGCTGAGCTCCTAGAAATCTCACAAGAGACCCTTATTCGTTATTGGGAAAATGATTTAAAAATCACGGTCTAGTGATTTTTGTTTTTAAAATAAATGATGAGAAAATTGAGAAATTTTAAATGCAATATACAAGCTAACACTAAAATATACAGAGTGGCGATTAGGTTATCACATGAATTGAACCACGTATTCTACATAACGTATATTAAACACACACAATTAAAGGAATTAATGACAATTAACACTTAGTCGTGGGACCTTTTTTCGTTTCAGTATTTAACTAACAACATTAAACTTAATTTGTGTTTACTTAGTAACAATAACATAAAGTTGAATTCTTGATACCATTGTCTCACGCGTGTCTAGTGACTTATTATCAAGGATGGCTCAATTCATGACAATTTTTACGCTAATTATTTTAATTGTTTTTTTTTTTCTATTTTTAGTAAAATTTAAATTGTATTATTTTAACAGACTTTTAACAACTTGTAATGACCGCTGTATTATTTAATGTGATAACCTAATCGCCACTCTGTATACAGTATGTAACAAAAACCCTGTTGTTCCTTCTAGGAGCGTATATATATACCTATAGGCTTACCATTATTGAAGTTATAATTTTAAAAAAACTATGGTGGCCGAACATTGTCCATAATCTGATAGTTTTTAAATTCGATACATTGTTACAAAATGTTTTTAACATCTGAACTTACAAGTACTAATGGATCTAGCCTACGGTCGATAAAGATTGCCGCCGCCGGCGGCGGCCCCTTTGATTCGCGATAGCTAGACAGGTTGGCGCCAAAACACAAAGCAGGCGGCACGCACAAACTCCCTTTTGTACGACCGCCACTAGCCGATTGTCCGCCTTACTGCCCCTCAGTCGCCCGCGCAACTTGCTTCCGGACGGATGTATCGTACGTTGACAGCATTAGAAAAAGAACCAAATTATTGTGATTTTGTGAGTGAATTCTGTGTGTGCGTTTTTTTCCAAAATGTCTTATTCAAATGAGGAATATTGTAGTGTACCAAGAACGTTTCGCAACTCTAAGGAACATAACTTTGCGTCGACGATGGCTTCCCAACGTCTCCACATACGGACGTTCAACATTGGGTCTGTGCACGGTCGAGACCAACATTGTATTGACGAAGGATAACCGAGGACTCGAGACCATGACATTGAGGAAGAAATCCTCGTGATGTTTGAAGAAGACCCTACGGAAGTACGTGCTCTGTGGGTAAATAAATTAATTTTTAAGTGTTAGTTATGTCACAAATGACTAAATAGTTACTACGTAACAGATACTTAGTAGAAAATTACCTAATGCTATAATAGCCTACTCCGTCTCGTCAGCAACCTCTGCATGCTAAAATGTGCCTAAATACTCAAACGTACAGTTGTGATTGCTTCACACCGCGCGATTCCCGTATTATTATTATACTCTTTGGCGCGATCCCACAGCACTGAATTTGGGCCGCAAACGGCCCGGACCGCTCGGCCGGGCGGTAGGTAATTATAACGTGCAAGTACATGGAGTGACGGAGGCCTGGTTATGTGTTTATTGTAATTATCAATCGTCAAACTTGATAAACCAACTTTTTGAAAAATTCAAACTAACGTTCCCAAAGTGTTATCTGTCAGTCAAACAGCTGAGTGATGTGAACGACACGTGACGAGTTCATGACCTTAGTGTAGTATGGTAGTGTGCGGCGCGGCGGCGGGCGGCGACAAAGCGACCGGTTGCTACCTATTTCGCTTTGCAGGGGTGAGCAATCAGTGTTACTTTTCAAATATTTATTATAAAATATTTATTTTGATTTTTTTTTCTTGAATATTTTTTTAATTGAATTACGTAATTACCATCGGATATCGATTCTGAAAACGTCCCTACTTGGAACAACAGGGTTTTTGTTACATACTGTATATTGTGTACAAGTATGTAAAAAAGAGAAGAGCTCATTGGGCATGAATAAATCGGGCATGGGAAAAATGCCCAAAAGGCTGGCAGCATTGCCACGTTGGATGGCAATGCTGAGAATAGTTGTAACATTGCAAAAGATTTACAGTTTGATAATGATTGTTTTCAACGTAAAATTATATTTGTTTTTTTTTTAACCTAAGAGTATCATACCAGTCACAGTTGAATGTGTGTACATAATCTATACATATATATATATAAATGAATCCCTATTTCTCTTGGTCACGTCATAACTTGAGAACGACTTTACCGATTTCATCCATCTTTTTTTAAGTTTTTTAATACTTTGTACCTAGAAGGTTCTTACAGAAAAAAAATAATAAGAAAGTTGCTTCACGCGGACGAAGTCGCGGGCAAAAGCTAGTAGGTACTCAATAATCTTTTGTCTGTTACAGGTAAACTTCTAATTTATCACCGATTTGTCACCAAACAAGGACAACTAAACTCCAACATCCAAGTAAGTAAAGATGAATTTTTCGACGCTATATTTTAGTTGTTGTATAGTTTAGTTAAGTTAGAATGTTCTATGTTATGGCTTTGGTTTCAGCACTTAGTCCTTCAAGTGGACCATTGTGCGTGGTTAAGTTAGGATATAATTTTATTATTTTTGACGTGACAACGTCTAATAAATCGATGAACGCCGGCTGCATGCACGAAAAAGGATGACTCATTGTCTCGTCACGCTCATTGTTCTGTTACGCCCAAAGTCCCGTTACGCTCATTGTCTCGTTACGCTAATTGTACGGTTGCGCGTTTGCAATCATTTCATCAATGCTTTGTTATGACGTTGTCACGTTAAACTATCGTCCGTAAACCAACTTTACAGACAACCAATTTTTTTACTATGTAATTAGGTATTAGTTGTTATTTACTTCCTTATTATTTTAATTTACAGTAATAAATATTATGAGTTTTAAATTTAAAGTAAGTAAGACAAAAGATAAAATCCACCTAACATAAAATCTTAACACATTAATTCATACGGCAAACAACTCATAATTTACCTATAAAAATGGCCGCAACACGCATCATAAGGCCGTATATAGACAAGTACGACTACACGACTATCCAGTTACCTTCGCTGACTAACGACACTCTCTAGGCGAGGGAGTGTTCCGGGCTTCGCAGTACATATGAAGCCTTTTTATAGGTCGTCAACCTGTCAGTATAAAGCCTAAGATATACCGCTACTGGAATAGCAGAGGCGGCTTTTTTTGCTGTGAGCTTGAGGCAAAGGTATTTTGCTGTAGCATGGCTACTGTTTTTCTCGATGGATGTACAGTTAGGTTATTTTTGATGTATATGTTATAATGGACATTTCGATTGTAGGTTTGTGATTTTAATTAAAGTTCTCCAAAGTTCTAAAGGTTACAAGTGGAGTGTATTGAACTGTCAATATCAAAATATCAAAAGGTTAATTATTCAAGAAAACTCAAACGCTGTCTGCGTTTGAGTTTTCTTGAATAATTAACCTTGATAATCGTAATTATTTTGTAGCAATAAATATAAAGCAAATAAAACTTTATAGACGAGTTTCTTGAAAACAGCTCAGTTCCAATAATAACTGATTTCAATATTTCAAATTATATTCGTCGGATTTGATGGTGAATTTATTGAACCATCTAAATTTTACAGGTACACATAACATATTATTGTGCAAAAATAGCGACGATTTTAAAACCATTTTATTTGTATGCGTCCCAATAAAAATAAAATAAATAAATTGATTTATTTTCAGGTAATTTTCACCCATAGCTAGACGAAATAACATTCTACAATAATTTAAATAAAAATTAAAAAAAAATACAAATATATTTATATTTTAGTTTAAAAGACGTACCATCTTTTTAATTAAAAATCAAATTCTTCTCTTCCTGTTCTCACACACTATTGTCTACATTTCTTTTTCATTTCTTCTTTCGCAAGTCTGTCTGGAAGAAATTTCTTAAGAAATAAGCAGTACCTTTGTACTCAATACTAATATGTCGTATCTATTCATTTTACTGTGACGAACAAACAAACTTACTTTCGCATTTATAATATCTTTAAATTATTCGTTTAAATAATTACTTGTTGCAATCAATCGTTGCACTTGCTTTTTGAATTTATAATTATGGTATCAAGTGCGTACATCTAGCAGATCAATGAGCCTGCTCTGCTAATGACCCGGTCCCGTAGAAAGCGAACATTCCACTTATTGCTGGCTTCCTGGTACTTCCAGTTAAAAACGTATCACTTAAGTGCGAAAACAGTAATTAATGGTTACAACAGTTTATTTCGTTCATTAATGAGGAATCGTGATTAAGGCGGCGAAATGATTTTATAAGTACTGTTCATTTTTGTCTGTCAAGTATTCAATGACATTCTACATTATTATCGTATTCCTAATGAGGACAGCAATTAATGAAGTGTTTGATGTGCCCCACGATTTCCTCCGCATAAGTCTTGATCCTGTGGGACATTGGGATAACAAAAACAATATGTGCTAATCCAGGTCTACTCGTGTGCCAAATTTCATCCAAATCCGTTCAATTGTTTTAGCATGAAAGCGTAACAAACAAACAAAAAAATCTTTTGTCTTCATAATATTAGTTTAGATGAGACAAAATTTAAGTAGAGTGCTTAAAACTGTTATAAATATCAACTACAGTACGCGTCAACATAAAAACAGGTTTGTATTTTTCCGATTCACAAAATGATAATAAAACCAGTCAATTACCGTCTAAAATACTCTTTTCATATCGTGAATAAGTGAGCATTATCTAACCTATCTATAGATACCTAGTACTTAATTCCAGAAGGTTTATGAGGTAAAAAAATAAAGAAATCTCGATGTTTTTTCAAGTCATAAAAACCGTGTGAAGCAGGGCGAGTCGTTAGTTTACCCATAATTTAATTAGTTAGGTGGCTAGTACAAGGTCATCCTGGAAACTAAGTTATTAATGTGTATGTTTATTACTACATTCATACGAAACAAACTAAATACCAAAAAGTTTTAACTATTCTGAACTGTAATAACGACCGAGAATGTCAACGTAAATCGTAATTAATATATTTATTATGAATCTACTCGTGACCCTTTGTAAACAGAATACATTAAACATGGCATCAGATGTATAGTGAATATGAATCCTTGGACTTTTGCATAAAATTATTGTTAGATTATGAAATGTTTTAAAATCAGAATAAACTGCTCATGAAATAATGACAGGAAAGCAATGAGGTGGTATCTCGTACTTCTCGAAATTCTAAACATCACGTTATGTCGACTAACACCAAGGTTTTACTAAAAAAAACGACAAGAAAATCTTCAAAAATCATATACATTTTCAGCATACAAAAAACTTAAAAAACACTTGAAAATTTTTAGTACTTCACTATTATATACCAAGGTTGGCCCGAAGCTGTTAGGTCTTCATAACTTGATCCTTTTAACCTTTGAAAAAAGGCATTCAATACTTACATATAAAAGCAATGTCCGCCCAAGCTTAATCATCAACTATCAGGGAACAAAGAATACCTACATTTGATCTAAACTACCGCTTACAGATTCACAAATGCGCCGGCGCTCAGATATGTCAAACATTTCAACCATCCGTCAACCCAACCAGTCACTACATACATGCAATATGTACTATAGGTACGCTCGCTCACACAATCCGTACCCTAACTGCTAACAACATTTGCAATATTAATTATGCGAGCCGCCAGCTTGATGTTCCGGGTTAATAACAGACCATTCGGGATGGCATCGGAATTAAACAATATGTCTGCCGTAACTATTTAATGAGGCACACACATTACCCTCAAAAATGTTCCGTGATACGTGTCACCCAGATTTTATAACAACGAGCGGTTTACCCGAAAATAATAGGAGGAAAATCGCGGAAATTAAATTGTATTTTGCTATAAATAGAGATGTTTCGGAATAGGATTATTTTGTTCCTGGGGTTTCTTTTTGAGAGCCTTACCACAAATCTTCAAACAGACCCAAGCAACCTGAGGTAAAAGGCGTCCCAAAACTACGCCATTATAAAAATCACCTAAAGCTCGATTATACCAAAAAATCAAGGCACACTTCATCAATGTGTTGATGCCGAGTAAATTACTTACTTTGTGTGGAGACATTAATCAATAAAGGATGATTAATGAAAGCCGGCACACGATCCCGATCGCTTGATGGATTAGCGCCCATATGGTTCTGCATAATTTGCTGAGTGCTGCCACCTGTGCCCTTGTTGTTTTATCTCCCTCCCACCAAACAAGTTAGCCGCTCGAAAAATATCCTACCGTACTTTGTTAGTAAGCATTATTTTTCTTGTTTAGATTACGAAATACAAGTCGGAGGAAAACGAGCCAAATTAAATTTTCGTTTCCGTGGTCCTATTTATATTCGGAGCGGTCGAGTGTAAATCTAAGATTCTGTAAGTGATTGTATCTTAAAGTGGGTAGCAAAATAAGTACTGGGAACATTCACCTGACACATTAATTGTTGCCCTAAATAAAGAGGGGAATATTTTTTGTGTTCTCTTGTTCGCAACTTCATTCAGGAATCTGTTAACAAGGAATAAGAGGACCTTTTTATCCGGTCGAAATGTTCGGCCGCCTCTAGCGGTTGCGGCACAGATTGGCAGCCGACAAATCCGTACAAATCCTGTGTGGCAAGCAAAGCTTTCCTCGGCTTGAAAAAAATGCGATTGATTCACAACACTGCTAGGAAAAAATGACGTCGACCTAAATAAATCTACTGCTCAACTTCGGGTAATAATCTTCTTCTTGTTTTTATATTATTGAGTAATGTTACAGGATAAATAGTCAATTATTTCTTGTGGTTCAATTGCTGACTAAAAGCCCATTACGCGGGACTTAATAACATCATCCGGAAACCTATTCGCAAGCGGTTACACGGAACTGTAAATAGCTCTATTAATAACTTTCCATCTAAATCAGGATGTCATACAATGTAGCTACGCGATTGGCGGACGGGCGTATAATTCTATAACACTCAATCTGTATATGCAGACAATGGCAGGCATCCATCTCCTGTCGACTGCCATCGGAAAACAATAGAATGCATTCCACGTCGCAGCCTGCGATGTAAAAGCACGAAACATAAAGTTTTTGCCAACTTCATGACTTTTGTGATGTTTTTCAATGTGTTTTTTTTTGTGGAATGGTGTAACGGAGATCCTTTGGTGGAAGTTTGATTAAGGGGAGCTTAATATACCCTAAAATAAGTACCAAATATAAGGCTTTCAGTTGAGTAATACTGAAAAAAATACTGGTATTCAGCTGCAGCAGTCTAACCGGATGTTAGACTGGAAGCTGACCCGAACATAGTTGGGAAAAAGCTAGGCAGATGATAGTGAGTTGGTAAAGTAATATTGGAATTTGAATGGTGTATGGTCCGCTATAAAATTTAGGTCTCTCTTCCTAGATATCTTTCACGCAAACTAAATATCACAACACACTACTTCACTTTACAACGCTCTGTTCCATCTTTAAAAAGGTTCTTGTGTACTTTTAAGGCCTTTCACCGGTACCAGTAACAGGATCAAAGCTACCAGGCCGTCAGAGCTCATTCGTATAAAAAAAAAACTATTAACAATAATCTAACAATATTGTCAAGCTTTGACTACAAAAGATTGTGTCAGTTGTCTTTGTAAGGCGCTTCGCAGACAATATGGACGTTCATGCCAATTATTTTTCTAGAGCTTCAGTTAGTTTCAGTGTGATACAATCGATATTTATATAGAATCGTACAAGCTTAAGTTTTTCAAGCGTGCCATCAGTTACTCGATTTATTTTTGTACTTAGTTGGAAACTATGCCACAATTTTGTTTGATTATTGTAGGACTCCACATTACCCACAGTGTTCTTAGTTGGATGAATCTACCTACACTGTATTTGCTTTACAATCCGCCAACCAACCAAAACGTATACCCAAGCCTTTTCCCAACTATGTAAAGATCGGCTTCCCAAGTAGCCTTAATCATACAACAACATGTACTTCAAATCTTACTCGAGCAAATCCTGACAAAAAAAAAACTCTTAACCCAAAAAAGAAGACAGACTTAACCTACAAAAGATAGAATCAAAGCTTGTAAAACTTTCGGCATTCATGTAGCGCACGTACTTATTTAATAACATTTTGTAGTCGGCTTTACGGTTTGTTTATGTAATTGTTATTGGGTGGCTAGGTGCTAAAAGCTGGCTTGCCCGTTGTAATTGTGCATATGCGGCGTCCCGGTCCCGAGTAACCGCTTGTTTAATTTTGCAAATGTTATTAGTAGGTGGGAAGGGACGCTAGCCGCGTGTCGTCGCGTCGCGTTGCGCCCGTGTGTCACGCTTGGGCACAAACAAGCCACAAACGTGGCTAATTAAGAGACTGTATACTACAGCCTTTAACGTTAAATGGTATACGTTGTGATGCGATTGGTTTATTGTCTGACTCTGTGTTATGAAGCTTAATAGATTAGAATAGAGTTTCTACTTCTTCGAATGAGATTGATGATTTAGATTATTTTGTTTCATATATGCATTTACTAGTAAGTAGTTATCTTAATAACAATATACTGTGCTCGACCTACAACTACTGATATATGTTCAAATCATAGGCGAGGACGATGGCACCCTAAACACAAGTAAAACCTTACTTTGGGTGCCAGAGTTCATCAAAAACACCCCTTGGTTGTAACGCCGCATAGTGTTTAGATAAGTGTTTTTGTACAACTGAAAGTAACAAAAAATCTATTTTTTTTTTGTTTTTTTACCGATATAGTTGTGATTTTTTCGTCCCGGAACTTAACATTACCAATTACTACCAAGGTATCTGAAAGTCCAATGAAGTGTCCGCTGTCGAGGCTATTCTAAAATTACAACAAGCAATCATAAAACGAAAGTGGATATGAGATTTATTGGCAGATTAAACAAGCCTTTCAAAAATTTGAATTCGAGGGCGGGTTTTAGAGAATGAAAAGTGGAAATCTATGCGCTAATCCAGGATAGACACTACCACGAAATTAATTAAAACCTTTGTTTCACCTTTCTAGCGCGTTTGTCGCGGTTACCGCCCTACCGCTTACCGCCGCGATACGTGATTCTTTTTCATACATTACAGATTTGTTGATGTTTGGCTACCGTTGTCGCTTACACTAGACGGTGGGGTAGTGTTCTTTAAGTGAGTGCAAATATCTTTAACACATACCTTTATGCTGATACTATGATCCATAGTATGTTATAGTTTTTCATAAATAAGAGTCATGGGCATTATTATAACATTTACGACATTATGAGCTTTTATTATTTCTATCGTGACGATATTATCATGGACGTCCACTATTCTTACGGGACCGACACATAGCGGGTGAAATCGCGGGGCGCTGCTAGTATATTATAATTTCATACATTTTGCTTCCATGTGCCGTGGTGCCATGGATGTCCACTATAATATCGCCACGTTAGAAATCGTGAAAGCGCAATTTAGGGGTTTATTTATAAACGTTGTTTAAAGTTCGTCACTAACCTTTAAGCAACGTTTATAAATAAATCCCTATGTCTAAAAATTCTCACAGTAACGGTACTTGAATAATCAATTCAACAAATCCTAGAGCCTATAATGACTTGTCCTTGTAAACTGACGTCACCGATCTCTAAACAATCAATTGCCATCAAAAACACAGCCTGACATTGAGCCAATACAGCTCAATAGGGCGTGTAGACACGAGAGGCTATAGAGATGCTAATAAGTTGGCTCGTAGTTAGGGATGCACGACTGACTGAGCGCACAGAAGGTGCGAAATTAAAGTCCGCTGTAGTCTACACCCTGCCTTAGAACCATCACGACGAGACCTCAAGATAACTTCGGAATTAGTTCCAAACCATCTCTTATTGTCTACTTATTACAAATGTTAGTTGGAATAAATGGACAACTATTAATTGTGAACGAGGGATATGCTAAATTCGCGGAAGTTATTTCGGATTAAGTGAGTTAGATGAACTATTGCAGCTATTTGTTCGGATACCTATGATTATTTATGTCGGGTGTCCTATAAATTATGGGTCGTAGTAGCTACTGACTTTAGAACCTTTTCCAATAGCGTTGTAGACTCTACTAGCAGGTAAAAATTCCAGAAGAAAAGTATTTTACTTATACAATCCGTCAGCTAACCCCTTGACTATAAAGACGGATAAATGGCAAGTCCTACATGGAGAGGTCACCACAGCTTTGAAAATAGTGAATAAAAACATCGTGAGGAAACCGGCATTTCCTAGAACCAGACATTCGAAGATATGTGTCATCCATCAACGCTCACTGGGCCTGCGTGGTGGATTACGGCCCACTCCCGCTCACAGAGAGGAGGCCTGTGTCCCAGCAGTGGGAACATTATAAGCCGATTATGTAACGGCAGGTCCCACATGCACACATAGGGCTAGCATTTGGATTAAATAGGTAGCTCTATGACAATACCACAATACAGTTGTCATCTGCCTAGCCTTTTCCCAGCGATGCTGGGGTCGGCTTCCAGTCTAATTGGATGCAGCTGAATACCAGTATTTTACATAGAGCGACTGCCTATTTGACATCCACAACCCATTAACTGGGTAATACGATACCCCTTGACAACCAAAATACAGTATCTCTTACAAAATTTAATAACAAAAATAGCTAAAGTAAACGACTCAAAACATTCCAGTAAGGCAAATTGAAAAACAAAACCCTATATTGAAACTTTCATCTGCAGTTTGTGAGACACGACTCAGTCAATATTTAACCCGACACCGCTTCAAAGTTTCTGTTACACCAATTCAATAAGTTTTCCTACTACCTTCAATAAAACAGCAATGTCTTGGTTGCTCTGACTGCATTCGAGTTCTTTGTGCGAAAACTTTTGATTAGTTTCGATACCCACCTAGAGTTTGTTTATGGCTTCGGAGAACTGTTTAACGGACTTTGGGTGTGCTTTACTGGTGTCCAGTGTGTGCTGGTATTTTCGTATGAAATTATTTGTAAAGGAATATGTCTGCCTTGTTGGTTTAGTAATCGCACATGCGTAGGTCCTGGGTCCAATTGCTGGGTCAACAAAGTGTCTATTTATTTATTTATTATACACAAAATCCACAGCTCTTTGAAAGTTTATCTTAAAATAATAATAATAATATAATAATAATAAATAATAATAATAATATCCCTGGACATTTCACACAGCACCATTTGTCCCAAGCTAAGCAACCTAATGCTTGTGTTATGGGAACAAGATGGCTGATAAACTACTTATATACATTTTTTTTTTTGTAAATACATACATATTATAGATAGAAAAACACCCAGACTCGGAACAAATACATGTAGGTCATACAAATATTTGTTCCGTGCGGGAATCGAACCCGCGACACGCAGCGCAGCAGTCAATCGCTTAACCACTGCGCCAACCGTGCCGTCAAAAAAAGTGTTTATTTCTCACCACAAGCCAAAAAAAACCGGTCAAGTGCGTGTCGGGCCACGCGCAGTGTAGGGTTCCGTAGTTTTTGTAACAGCCAAGTGCGGGTGATATAGTTAGAATTATTGATGTCCACGCTCCTGGAAAAATTCTAGCAAGCATTTTATTTCAATCGACTGTCCATTTATTATTTACCGAAAACCACACAGCCAAATATACACTCCACTCACATACCACACCAACATTTGTATACTACATTTTTGCAAATATTGCATCTAGAATATATAAACAGTAATAATAAACTTGAACCAACACCAAAACTTTTATAATATTATAAAGAGAAAAGATTTGATGATTTGGTTTGATTTATTTATTTGTATAAACATAAGTATACATACAAGGCATGATATATTATTTTGTATGTTTGTTTGTTACTGTTTCACGCTAAAACGACTTAACGAATTTGGATGAACTTTGGAACATGGGTAGATCATGACTTGGATTAGGACATAAGATACTTTTTATCCCGATATTCTCACGGGATCTAGATTTATGAGGGTGAAACCGTGTGGCGCAGCTAGTTTAAAATATAAGTGAGATAAACAAGAGGTACCGTACTCTCAAACATGTTGAGAACACCTTTGAGAATACATAAAGGAAAATTATATTTTATAATCTCCGAGCTCTCAAACGCTAAGTAAATTAGAGATTAGACTTCACATTTATAATTCTCTTTATGGCTTGCTGACTAAGGGAACTTATTAATCTGTCTGTCTGTCCCCTGAGCTTGTATTTAGGTTGATTTGAGAATAATATGAGCAGTAATTCGTGGGTTCGAACCCAGTCAAGCGATTTACTTTGTGTAAATTATTTCATCACCAACGATGAAGGAAAACATCGTGAGGAAACCGGCATGTCCTAGAACCAAAAATTCAAAGACATGTGACATCTACCAGCCCGCACTGGGACCGCATGGTGTATTAAGGCCCATTCGCTCTCACCGAGGGGAAAATGTGTCCTAGCATAAGGACATTATAGGCTGATTATGTAAGGAAAAATATATTATAGGTATCTTCTTGCTTTTTCTAGTATTTGGAGTTAGTCTGGGAGTTTATTTTAGACGGTCACCTATGACCTATCCGGTATTTTCAGACCCAATAAAATGGGTCAGTCTGCTGAAATGTCACTAATTTTGTAAGGTACCAAACGATTGAGTTTCTTGTCGGGTTTTTTCATAAGACAAACTTTATAATAGTGTGATTCTGATAGTGTGATGTGACAGTAAACTTTTTATCGCCACACTCTAAATTTAAATCCAAGCCTATCTCAATTTAAGTAGTAAGTAAATCACAACGGACTTTTTTACCAAAATCTATAACTTGGCCTAAAGCTTTGGGGTATTTTCTTAAGAAAGCGGTGAACGGTCACACAATACTTAAGTGCTATCTAAGTAAATACAGAGTAAATTTAGACACCTTAATTTCAAATACTGGTTAAAATGACAGATAGAGATAGCTTATCAATCCATTGCCGGTAAAAAAAATTGCCAACCGATAACCGTTTGCGTTCTTAGCAGAATATATTATTTGAGTAGCAATATCTATTCGTACCAGCACTCGATGTTACTAGAATACGGTTCGAACTATTTATACGCGGTTGTAGCGATGACTAATTTGTTCTTACTAGGTATATTCGGCGCGTACTAAATTTACTGTCACTTACATTAGAGTAACTCTTATCGTTGAAAACAGATCGTAAATTTTGAATGCGTTACGTCGTATTTTCAAATTTGGCGTTTTACAGCGTAGAACGGGTAAAATTGCCTGTTTACCTAAGTACCAGTTGAATTGACTCATGAATAAAGTAGACGCTATAATGAAAAGACAAGTCTATTAAAACTTTGAAATTAATTAGAAGTACTACAATGGTTAACAGATTAGGGTACAGTAGATGAGGTGAACTCCTTCTAATATCCTTCTTCTTAGCTGTTCGATTGTAATCTAAACGGTCTCGGCCCAGAATCGGGCTACGTGTTTGGCGCCATCACTAGCATCCATCAGTTCCTGTAACGTGCAGCTGACAGACACGTGCACACACAGGACTTCTAATATTAGTTTCAGATTTCCTTATAATACAGTGATTTCGATTATTATGCTAAAATCATTATTTTAAATCACAGGTTAAATCTAATAATTTTCATTTTTTTACGAACTGATAAAAATTGTATACATAATATATAAAATAATCAGCCTGTAATGTTCCCACTGCTGGGATGCAGGCCTGCTCTCGGAGAGAGGGAGTGACCCGTAATCCACAATGCCGGCCCAGTGCGGATTGCTAGATGACACATAATAATAATATAGTAATATTAATAAAAAGTGTTTATTACTCACCACAAGAAAAAAAAAACAATAATAGGAATATTTTACACAACAAGAAATAGCCGACGTTTTTTTGGTTGTGGATCGATGGTGCCTGTCGTGGTAGGTTGTACACCTGTAATACAGGTCACCAGGTCCCCACCTGTTTGTACATATTTGATAGCTTACATATATCACAGCAAGTAACAAAAGTTTCAAATAATTAGTGAGCTTATTATTAGAGTAAAAATATGATTAGAACAAAAACGATTAAAAAGTAAAAGTATGCTAGGGGGTTTTTATGAATATAAGTTTGTGTCTTTGTGTGTGTGGGGGTGTGTGTACGTGTGTGTTTGAGAGAGTGTTAGTGGATGAGTCTGATTAGACTAATACGTCAAATCAAATCAAATCGTCAAGTCAAATCGATGACACATGTCTTCATAATGTCCTGAAATTTCGATACTAGGACATACCGTGTGTGTTTTCTCAAGATGTTTTCCTACACCGTTTTGAGAGTAGTGATGGTGTGATAAAAATTGTAAAGTTCGATTACCTAAACTGAATATTTAATTGAGATATGGGGATCCGCAGCAGTAACTAATTTAAACTCACTTCAAAGAGTTCAAAATAAAATAATTAAAACTCTGTTCCATTATCATTATCTCACTCCAACAAAGAGCTTATACGAAATAACGAAACTATTAAATATTAGACAGCTATAAATTTATTACACTTGCATTCTTATTAAAAACATAACTACATACAACTAAAGAAAATAATAATGCCATATAACCTGAGAAATCTATATATATAAAATTCAAAGTCCTGACTGACTGACTGACTGACTGACTGAGACATCAACGCACAGCCTAAACCGCTGGTCCTAGAGACATGAAATTTGGAGAGTGTATTCTTCGTGAAGAGTAGGTATCCACTAAGAAAGGGTTTTTCGAAATTCCACCCCTAAGAGGGTGAAATGGGGGGATTTTGTTTGAATGAAAAATCTTATTCCTTGAGTTAATAAACTTGAAACTTGGCACGAATACTTATCTAAGTAAATTATGAAAGTGGACATTTTTTGATTTTATAAACTACCCCCTAAAAGGGGATTGGGGGGTTTCAAAGTTTGTATGGAAGAATTTTAGCGCGCGGTCCGATTTAATCGAAACTCAGTATTTATACCTAAAATAAAAAGGAAAGAATAATGTGTATCAGGGTTTTTCGAAAATATACCCCTGACGGCCTGAAAAGGGGTAGTCAATTTTATAGGGGGGGATTTTACAGCGTGGCTTGATTAACTCGAAAATTGGTATAAGTAATCTTTGAGTCAAGTTATGAACACATCCCAAACGATTTTTCAAAATTCCACCCCTGTGGGGGTGAAAAGCGGGGATACAGTTTATATGAAAAATCTTATTTGTTAGGTTAATAATCTTGAAAATTGGCATGAATACTCGCCTAAGTAAGCAATAAAGTTTATCAGTATTAGTTTTTCAAAACTACCCCTCAAAGGGGATATAGGGGTGTTAAAGTTTGTGTGGAAGAATTTGAAGGCGCGGTCCGATTAACTCGAAACTCAGTATTGATACTTTCGACAGAAAATAATTAATAATAAGTATGTAAAGTTGTCGAAAATTGACTCCTGACCGGGCAAAAAGGGGTAATTCGGTTTTTAGGGGAGGATTTGAACATGAAACTGTATGTTACATTTTCACGCCTAAACCACTGAACTTCTGATTTTGGCAAAGAGATAGATGGCATCCTGGGGAAGCACATACTTTTTATCCTGGTAGCACGTTCCCGTGGGATAACTTCCGACATCCACGCGGGCGAAGCCGCGGGCAGAAGCTAGTTAGATATAAAAACCAACTTGAAGTCATCAGCGTACGCACTAATTACGGTAGAAAGACCATATTGTTTGATGGAGCACAGCTGTTCAATGGATTGCCGGACGTTAGCAAAGAGTGCGATAACGTGAATATATTTAAAAATAAGCTTAAGAAACATGTATGTATACATTGTAGCTTCTAATACTCTGGAGGAAATTGAATTGTATTGTACTGTATTATCATACTTACTACTTTGTATCTCATTATAAACGGACTGTAAGTTCTGATGAGAAATACATTTCTTTAAACTGAAACACAGATACCTACTAATTTGACAGGTGTAATGTCAAATTTCTTTAAGTACTAAAAAACGCAAACACAAAAGACTTAAATGTCAGATTACTATCTGGGATTAAAAAAAGTAATTTTAGTTAGCTGTTATTTTAATAGCGACATAATTATTATATCGTTATTAAAATAACTATCTAAATTTTTGATGTAGCGCAGACTCTATTGACCAAAATAAAAGTGCACATAATTTCACACACAATTTCACTGTTATTTGACCAATATCATAATAACGTTAAATCCACCAATTTTCCGTTGGCTGCGTATATTATGATTTTGCATAAAATTCACGATTCTGTTTGTATAAGTAATTGAATGGAAAATATTTTTAGGTGGCTTGGTTTCACAGCTCAATGCTCGCATTGCCGTTTTATTGTTTACAATGACTAATAATGTGATTTAAATACGTTTTACATTGAATTAAAAATGTATTGTGATGGGTGAAGTTAGCAATAGGCAAGTACGACACTGATGCCTCAATCAACGTGGCCGCCTATGGGCTCAAACAATATTAACACAAAGAAGAAGACTAAGTACTGCCTCGTTGCTCAGTGGTCGCAAGTGCTAATGCTGAGCATGAGGTCCAGGGGGTCTACTCCGAAGTGCAAAGTGCGAATGTTCGGATCGGACCGACACATGGCCGAACCGAATATTATAGAAAAATGAGAAAAAAGTTCGGATCGGCTCAGTTGGGTCGGGACTGGGAGTCAATATTCGAAAGAGTGTAGGAGTGTAGGATCGGAACCGACCGAAACAAATAGTAACTTCGTAGCAGGAAACGGCTGAACATTCGGCCGGTACTACTTCGGAGTAGACCCCCTGGGTTCGATTCCCAGGTCGGGCAAAGTGTTATTGGGTTTTGCCATTTTTTTTGGCATTTCTCAGTAGTCTGGATTTTCGCCCTGTTAATGGCAATACGCTCGCCCCTGTTACATGGCACTTAAACGTAACTGTCGAAATGTACGTGTACTAAGTATACCTCTGTCTGTCAGCAATAGACGGAGGTGACAGCAATAGACGATTATAACTTAACTGAAATGTTATGTTTACATAACATTTTAAGAACCTAAAAACTTTCCTAATCCCGGTCTTTGGCTAGAAGCTCTAAGCAAAATTCAACAAAGCTATATTTGCCAAAACGTCGTCACAAAGTTAGCAAAAGTTTCTAGTTTCGGGCCATATTGAGATTGTATTACAAAACGGATTGTTTCAAGAAGGGTCGTAGTCGCAATAAATAGTTCATTAGTTTAAACACAATTAATATGGATGGCCGTGTTTCAGTACAGTTTCTAACTGAATATCGAATAGCCAGACTGAGACTGAATAGTTTGATCTGTGGTCTTTATTGTTGTAATGAGGCAAAGTGGAGGCTGGCCTATTTTAGGTCAATGAATCAGCATTGCCATGCAACGTGGCAACGCTGCCAGCCTTTTGGGCACTATTACCACTGAAAGCGATGCGTAATAAGACTGGGCCCTACTTCACTATGACCTTAACGATTCTTTACTTCGAAACCACGTCAATTCCTTACCTTATCACGACATCTGCTGTTAACGTATTCTCTCTGACACAACGGCGTGGTTTGAACTGTCAAAATTCATGTTGTCCGTACGGTTGACATTTCAATTTCTTGACGTAAACAAGACACGATATTGACGTGGTTAAAAATAATACTGAATTCCCTAATTGTCTTACCAAGCATGTTACCCGTAACAACTGTCAAAAACCTACGAATGACAGCCGGGACCAACAACTTAACGTGCTTTCCGAGGCATGGAAGGGTCTTGATATGTAATGGATGGTCACCCATCGACGAGCTAACCGCGGCAAGCGTAGCTTAATCTTCACTTCGACCCGTGCAGCTGTTATTATTTAACCACAACCTGAAGCCTCTTAACTCTTGTCATACTAATATTTCACAACACTCCATTACAAACCTAACAGAATTAAAACTTTAGCAACAAAAGACAACAAGAATTTGAAGAACAAGGTTGGAAACTCAACAGAACGCGACATGTTGTCATAAACAACTTGTTCAAGTCCAACTTCAGTTTTAGCTCTAAAGTCGAGCACTGTTGCACTATGTTCTGACTAGGGTTGTGACGGGACTTCACCTCCGCTTCCACAAATGCCCAAGGAATGGTACCTCCACATCCGCATCAGCCTCCACAACTTTTTAAATAAGTGCCTAATCGCTCTCTCATTGCTTAGAATCAAATTTTCAACAGTTTTTTCTCTACCTGTTACGAACAATGATCCGGCAGAGTGCAGCACTGATGCGTATCTCCAATTTTTCGAATATTTGATCCGACCACGGTGGTCGGATCAAATATTCGAATTAAAATTTTGGGCTTCGGCCTCTAGGTATTTTGCCCTCTATTTCTCCTGTCACTATTAGACGTTCCAAGTTGTTGGTATCTCTGCGGGCAATGTAGCCGAAGGAACGAAAGGGGTTGTAATGGAGGTCTTATAAAAAAAAATCGGCTCCAAAACTAAACAACCCTTGTTTTGGGTAAGATATAACTCGATATTTCATGGTTTTGCTCCCATGTCACTGCCACCACCAGATTCAATACTAAGTGAGCAACTTTTTAGTGGAGCTGGTTTAATTTATGTACCTCAAACAAAGCCCGAAAACTGTTTTTTGTGAAATATAAATTGCCTCTTCAAAATTTTGATTACCTATTTTTTCTTTAATTAACTTTTTTTCTACCTCCCCCTCCACTAAGATGGCCCACCCCTAGACCTGACATGTTGCACGTTCAGACTGATTGCACTAAACTGTTTGAATCGAACGTGCGTCACTAGTGCGATGCATGGTATTTCGTTTTTCCTTTTCGTGAATGGGGAGGAGAAAAATAGCGCTTCGTGTTTGACGACTTTTGTGACTATTACAGCCAATCTACAACGATTGGCTGTAATAGTCACAAAAGTGCATCTTCCAGGGTTTTTTTTTAGTCAGGATATATTATACCTCAAAAATCAAAGTTTTATTTATTTACTAGCTGTGCCCCGCGGTTTCACCCGCATAGGTTTCGATCCCGTGACAATATTGGTATAAAATGCAAAAATGCCAAATGCGTATTGGTAATCTATATGTTAATCCTTAGTTATAAACCATATGTATGCCAAATTTGATCCAAATCCGTTCATTAGTTATTGCATGAAAGGGTAACAGACATCCATCCATCCATATAAACTTTCACGTTTTTATTATTAGTAGGATTCAACCATTTATATACATAAATTATACGTTACAGAAAAATACACCAAAGGTAATGCTTATTCCTACAGAAATCTCTTCCAGCATACCTGCGATAGGAGACTAGATAAACAGAGATGTAGACAACGCGTGTAAGAGTAGAAGAGAAAAAAAAATATATAAACATATATTTTGATAATATACTCAAATAAGAGAAAAAAATGATGATAATAATATAAGAATATATTATTTTTGTAGGTTTAGAACAGTTTAGACTCTAGCTAATAAATGAACGCCTTCCTAATAATAATATTCATCATCATACGTAAACTTATAACCATTCACAGCTGAAGACTGCCTGATGACCGTTTCAATGAACTCTTGAAGAAAAAATAAATAAGTTTTGCATTAGAGTTTAGTCTTAATACAAAGACCCACCTTCGTATTAAGACTAAATTCCTAGAAAATGTATCTTCTCCAATTTATCTTCTTTTTTTCCTATCAACAAAATGATATCCCAAACAAAATATCTAAGATTAATTTCCCATTCTTTTTTCTGCACAACAAAATACTTGTTTAATATTATGATAGAATGTTTTTCGAAACTGTTTCATCCGTAAACACGGGTCTCAAGTTGCCCAAAAGTCGGGAGCTCATTCTATTATCCTACCCACCTAATCGGGGGAGTACGCCTGTGTTGTTACCCGTAGCGTAAACTCCCTTTGTGCAAAGTTCTGGCGTCATCCACCGGTTTTCCCAGGTAACAAACAAACGACAAACATACATAATAGGATGTCAAATCTAAACAAAAATAAATATTATCTACTTTTCAATGAGCTCAGCTGTTTGGAAACCTATTCAGTTTCACGTATTGTCGAAACTCGTATCAATTGTCGATCGTTGAAATGTTGATAAAATAACCACAACAGCTAATGAGATTTACTGAACCAAGACTTCATTCTTTCAGAATCAGGGAGGAATGAGAGACACTTATTGGCAGTCTGATTTCCTGCAAATAGTGGGGTGACCCTACTCAGCCGTGGGTGCCTTGTAAAGGGTTTATTGGCATGTGCAGCATTCAAGATCTAATAACATAATGCCATCGCCAATCTACTTACGAAGCTTAGGAAGCGTATGGATTTGTGCAAATTAGTATATTTTCTCTCTTACCACGCATGTAATTACTTCTTCATCTTCTTTTTCCTGGCTTTTATACTTTTTTATTTGGGGTCAGTCCTCCTAGTACTTCAGCGCCACACCGGACGGTTGTGAGTTGTCTCTTTTGTTGTATTGATCGCTATCAATTGGCTTTTTAATTACCTACGTACCGTGGAATGGGGTGTCATTGATCAATTTCAAAATTCAAATGGCCGTATTTTCTAAAATACACACGTACCGAAGACGAAAAAAAAATTGGAATATCGGTTTTTACTATACAATCGATACTAAGAATTAGATTTTTTTTTAAATAAATAATATGTCGATGAAAAATATAAATGTGAGTGATCAATGTTAAACCGTACGTGGGGTTACTTTGATACCCCCTAATCTTTTCACGGCAAATGAAAGTAACCCCTTTAAACGATACTTTTTCGAAAGAACAAAAAAATTCTGTTAAGTGCAAAAAAAGATATATTTTTTTTAAAGTTTAGGGGTGACATTGATCAAGGCAATGAAAAACACTTTTTGAAAAAATCAACTTTATTTTAACGTTTCATTGAGATCAGATATATTAATTGTAAAAACATAATTAGGAACATTAATCAGTCAACATCTTAAATGTTAAATTAAAATAGAAAAATATAAAAAAAATCAAAACAGTTTCCTTGAGATCAGAAATATTAATTAAATAAACATTAATCAGTCAAAATCTTAAATCTACATTTCTTGAATATTAATTTCAAATGGAAAAATAAAAAATTCACCCACATGCATGCACATGCGCAAATCTAAGATTGTAAGGGGATATCCCCACTCAGAACATTTGGCACAAGCTTTCAATATAGATTTCTCTTCATTTTCAGAAAATACTGTCTGAGCACCCGGCTTTTTTATAAATTTGCCGTGGTATTTGTTGAAAATCGTACCATACGGTATTTTAAATTTCTCTGAAGCCCCACGTAAGGTCATACGACCTTCTACAACTGCAACTACTGCTCGTTCTAACACGTCTTCATTATAATTTCGATAGGCGCGAGCGCCTAAACGCTTCGTGTATGTTCTTGGCATAGCGCTGAAAGTAAAAAAAAAGCATATAAAGCAGCCACCATTGCAAATATATTGATAATGTATGTTAAAAAAGCACAAACAGCAAAATTGCTAGGTCTTGGGGTGAGATTGATCAATGACCAAAGTGACCCCATGCCTGTGATCAATGACACCCCGTATAAAACATAAACTGCCAGTGAATGAAATTTTTAAGATTAGAATACAAAATACAACTTCTTTCTCAAGCTAATTAAACACATAACAACATAAACTATATTTTTTTCTAGCACCATTCATATCCTATCTGGTACCCTTGAAGTTATTTTAACCCTTAAAATAGTTTTGACAGAATACTCACAGTTTTTTATGAAAATCTCCGTTAGCGATCTGTTGTACGTGCAGCGCTTTCAGTGGTGCCAACGCAAAAGACGAAAACTTTCGGTTGCGTTCAGAAATTAAACAATTCCTGTTTTTAAAAAATACAAAGTTTTTATCAAAGTTACCCCTTGAATCAAACTAACCCCATTCCACGGTAATTAAAAAGCCCATATTCAGCAGAACACATTTTAAAACTATAAGTAATAAAGTCACGAAGAAAGGTTGTCAAATCATAAATCGACATATACGTACCAAAGTTTATACACAAATCAATCTGGATAGAAAAATCTGGTAGATACTCTCATCTCGGGAGTGTATTAGATGAGGACCGCCCAAACAAATATGGAAGTAACGGATTATGATCACATTTCCCTTTACAACCTTCCATAGCTTTATCCGTGCCACGTATATGACTAAGGGCGAGTGGAAAAAAGCCTTATTCACATTCATTTTTTAGCGAAAGGGACCGTATAGTGAGTAGGGATACGTACAGATGTCATTACAATGACAAGTGAGTAAATATTTTACTATTCAGATTGGGATTAAAATGGCCGCTCTCTGTTTTTATTTTGTACCTGTAGATTATTTGGTTATCCCTTTTCTTACCCTGTTTCGAAATGGAGAGCTGTATCACTTTTATTTTTCACTGGTTTGATTTATCGAGAGAGCTCAGTTTTTGTCATGGCATTAGTATGTACTGTAAAGTACGTTTTTGTCTAATATTGCGTGGTTATTTGACATGACATCGGTGTGGTTTTTTAGTACGTAAGTAAATTTTTGGCCTAGTCTATCATTTTAAATATAACTAGTTTTTACCCGCGGCTTCGCCCGCTATTTTGCCGGAAATTATTCCATTTGTACATTGTTTTCATATAACTCTGTTGGTTTACACGGCGCTCGCGAGTAAAGCTCCCAGAGGGCATGTTTTTTTCCGACATCTTCAATAATCATCATCATATTTCAGCCAATTTATACAAAACCTTAATGAATTATATACTTAAACCTTCCTCATGAACCACTCCGTCTATTGGTGAAAACCGTATGAAAATCCGTTCCGTAGTTTTTGATTTAATCGCGTTCAGACAGACACGCAGCGGGGGACTTTGTTTTATAATATGTAGTGATATTCTTGGTACATCATAGCTACTGAGTAATAAACACGCTGAAACATTTTGTTGAAAGCGATAAATTGCGAAAATTTAATTTTACGAATAACAAATTGTCAATTAAACTTTTCCATTCACAACTATCGGGGCAAATACGTCTTGAATTCCAGTTAAAGGCTAATAACAAGTAATTTACTAAATTGAATAAACTGGAACTTCTTCAATAACAAATAATTTATTTACTAGCTGACTCGCGCAAATTTCGTACCGCCTCAGTATGAGAAAATTAATTCTTTTCCTTTTTTTTCGTGATTTTTTTCCATATTTTAATAGTTATTAGAATAGAATAGAATACTCTTTATTGTACACCATACAAATTACAGAACATAAATATAATTATTTTTGTAATAATAAAACATAAGTAATAATTATAATTTTTTTTTTTATTCTGCTATTCAAGGCTGAGACAAATCCAACAAATCTAAGATCATAGAAATTGGTACAACCGTTCTTGAGTTATAAATGGTGTAACTAACCCGACTTTGTTTTATTTAATCCTTTCGCACACAAGAAAGATACAAAGGCGGACTTAATGCCTTAAGCATTCTCTACTAGTCAACCAAGGGTGGTGAAGAGATTAGATGGCAGGTGCTTTGGTTGAGTCGAACAATGATATATTTTTTTAATTTAATTTATTGAATTATAAATAATAAGCGTACATAAATACTACTACACTATACCTAGTATTATTAATATACAATATTGTCACAATCTTGTATTGTTACACCCAGGTAGCTACCTAATAATATTACCGATGTGAAGATGATACCCATGTTATTCGATACGATTCGGATCCTTGTTAGTGTTCAATAATCCAAGCTTGAACTTTAACCTTATTTCATAAATATAATACGTTCTCTGTTCCCAAAATATATTATTTTGAAGAAATACAACATAAAAGTTGTAGTGGAGATCATCCGAAAGGTTTACCGCTGCCCTGGAACAGAAAGGGCTAAGGAAGGAACACGGGTGGGTTTTAGTCAGTAAGAGTCTGACACTCCCTTCCGCTCCACCCAGAGCGGGAGGGGTCATTTGATGATTTCTCATCCACAAAAAAAAAAAAAAAGTCAGCAGCCCGGAATTTGGGTTTTTACCCGGTTAATGGCAATAGCCTGTCACCCATTTAAATGGGACTGAAACATAACTGACATTTGGGTGTGGGTATTATTGATACGTGGCTACCCCTTCGGGGAATACAGGCCTGATTGTGTTATATCAGTTACAGACTCCATTTCACAGAAGGGATTTACAGTCGCACCTAATAAATGCTGCCCCATGCAAGGCGTTAATGCTATTTCGTCGCATGTGATTTTAAGCGAAACTAGCCTTTATCGACATGTCAGATAACCAAAACGGACAATAGCTGACAGAAATCGAAATTGAATCGACACAACGCTACCATCTGTACGCCTACTCGATATTTTCGTGGAACTCTTTCATTATCTGACAGGCTTTTCTGTCAACATTTAACTATCACAGGTTCCCGAAATTTTCCCAGACGTTCAATAAAATAGGTAAATTCGACTAACATCTAAAATCAAGCTTGGCAGCAGTACAACAAAACCAATTTGTCAAATAAGTTTTCAGAAAATGAAGGCTCGTTAAAGACTTATCAAAAGATTACGTTCCCGTCGCAATAACTTGAAACATAGTCGCAGTTGACACGAGTACCTACTTAAAGGTACTTGCATTTTGACACAAGAAGAACAGATTACAGAGTAAACCTTTTAATCTCAAATAAATTATAACAAAGAAAAAGGAAATACAATATTTGAAAGCTTTCTATTACGTAAAATGAAAGTTAGAGATGATTACATCAAAGACATTGAACTGAACTGCCTCTTGGTATCAGCGGCCATTTAAGGATGAATAAATAAAGATAAGGATGTACAAGTTTCTCTTGTGCTTACTTTGTTCGTTTTTGATTTCATGACAAAGAAGTATAAAATAGGGGACAAAGCACACTTGAAGTGTTGCTTACTTAGATGAAGTCGATTTCAAAAGAAGGTTCCAACAATGTAAACAAAACTAAAATGTTTTTTTATTCAGATCCTTACATTGTCCTTCAAAAGACAACTCAAATTAACGAAAACTACACAGTATATATAATTTAGTGTTAGCTTGTATATTGTAATTAAGTGTTAGCAGAAAAAGAAAACAAAATGATTTATTACTTCCAAAAGAAATCTTATACAACAAACAAACTAGCTGTGCTCTCATCCAAGTATCAAAAATCATGAACTGCAAATGAGCAGAAACATACTTAACACACATTAATTTTACAAACGTCAATGTCAAACACAGCTCCCACGACCCATCAATACTTGTAAACCAGCGAGTCAATATATTAACTAAACACGAATCCGTCTGCACAATAATATTACCTGTCGGTGTACAGGTACACAAACGCGTATAGCTTGTCAGCTTGCGGTTTGCGGCGCTGACCACAGACTATCGGCGGCAATACGACGCCTACCTCGCATTTGTAGGGCAAACAGGGCATCGGAATCAATTTCCAATTGGAGGTTGTTTTACATTGTGAAGTAATTATTTTATACAGGTATTGAAGCTTTTGGTTTTTATTTTCAGTCAGTGAGGGATGAAAATGTAAATGGATATACTATATGCAGGCCTTGAAATGAAATGAAATCCTGTTTATTACCAATATTTAAGACAGTTTTACTCGTCAACTTTCTGGTCAATATTTTAAAACTTGATGGCGGAAAAAATGAGCACTTATAAATAGATTAAAGTAAATACTGTTGACGTTGTTTTTTTTTATAATGAATAATGGAACAACTTTCTAATTAAAATTGACCATCTAACCGCAGCTAACAAGGAGACAAAAACATCTCATTAGAAGTGCAAAATTATTTAATCACTATGTCGAATACACGGCATGCGAACATGATCAGCATGTATATCATTAAAGTATAGATGAGCGCTACTGCCCATTCAACCGGCATAATCCCTTTCTCACCCCTAACGACGCCCAGGGGAACAGGGGAGAGTCCCTTTGCCGGGACCGCACAGAGCAACACAGACCCTGCATTTAAATACACGCTATAGTTACCCCTTCAAAATAGCGTCGCTCAAACGTCAGTCAGAAAGCCTTCCCGAATTGGATTTCAAATAAATTAGAACCTTTAGAATTTCATCATTTAGTGAGCACTGTTATTGGATTTCATGAACCAAATCGTAAATTCAAAATTAAATTTGGTTGAAAGGAACTCGATAACACTTCATTTAATGGGTTGGTCCGCTAACGTTTACATCTGCAGCTTTGTGAGCCGCCGACACATCATTATCAGAGGGACTTTATGTTTCATGTAAATAACGCTTAGTTCACACAACACATATACATAGAGTACTGGTGGCCCAGTGGTAACGGTCACGACTAACGAGTCATACGTACGAACCCAGTAAGGCGCTTTACTTTGTGTAAATTATTTTATCACCACTTCTCTTAAAATGGTAAAGGAAAATGTCCAAAAATTCGGTTAAATAGGCATGTGACATCTACCAACCCACACTGAGCCCGCGTGGTCGATTACAGCCCACACACACAGTGGGAATATTATAGGCTGATGATTATTCATAACTCACAACACATGTACTTAACGTTTTACAAATGTTTGAAAGATAGAAAGAACAGAAAGAACGAAAATACATTTGCAAGTCGCACGCTTTTGCAGAAGCATCGATTCCCATAAAACAAAAGACAGACTAAATGGATGTATGTGCGAGACTGAGACTAAACGGAGGTCAATTATCGCCCAATAGCCGTATCACCGTTTTGCGACCAGAAATTGCTAGTTCACGATGCTTTATGGAGTTCAACAACCGTACTGCGGTCTCTCAAAACGCGACTGCCAATTTTCGAAACTATTTTTTGCAATGGACAACGCCAACTAAGTCGTATCGCCCGTGTAAATTCCACCTAAGTCGGGGGTTGTTTTTATAAAGTCTGACGTCAGTCCCTCAACCCGTGTGAGTAAAGCATTTCGGGGATCAGTTTTCAAAGAAAATACGCTTTTCGGATCCGGTTTACTAGTGTGATGCGGGCAAGCCTCGTCGAGCCGTCGAGAAGGACGAAGATTATACCCGGTTTTTGTTCATGATTTTTTTCCCTCTTGTACCTATATATTTTGTTTAACTGAAAAAAACCGTAAGCTCGGGTCCGTAAAGAATTTATTTACGAATTCATCCCGTTACTTATGTAAAGTCGGTAAAGGACTCTTTTGGGTCAGCACGGTCTAAGTGTTGAAAAATTATGTCCCTATTTTGGTTGAAGAAACAAGAAAATATGATAATTTTAGGAATAACGGAGATTTATCAAAAAAAAAAGCTTGGAAAATTAAATAGGTGAAACCTACTAATCTCCATGATTTTCCTAGCTTTCAAATTAAACAATTTTTAATAAATATGTATATTAAGTTCCTAATATTAGATAGGTAATGGATACTCACTACAATACTATTAGTTTTTAGTTATCTTGCTGCGCCCTAACAGGGTCATGTACTTACTAGTTTAAGCCTAGCGTGTAACTATGGTTGTGTTCATTGTGCATTAAATAAATTAATAAATATAATATGTATGTAAATTATTAAATATCCAAAAATAGGTGTGCTTATTAGAAACTAAAACGTTTAATTACACTAAATCAACAACACAAAGGCAGGAAACAGTAAATGCGTCAAAAAACCGCGTCACTTGTACCCAATATACTTTACGACTACACACAATGACCACTCTTCACTAAAATGCCTATAAACTACAAATCCTGCCCACAGAGGTCGTATCACGTGACGTCATCACTCCTACACCGACCATTCGCCAGTGGATTATTTTTTTAAATCTTACACAGCACACGTATTAAGGGAATTAATTTTACAGCGAACCGCGTTAGCCCTGTAAATTTAATCAGCTTGCAAACAAATGACGAAGGTGGGAACCTCCACATTACCATGGGAGCTCGGTCCACAGTTAATATGAAAATGCGGGTAACCAACGTGAAAATATGACGGCATTAATATAAATTGCACTTAGCGTCGGTGGGGAAAAACAACTATTAGGGAGGAATAATGAGAGCAGAGCGCAGAGCATAATGTTAGCTCATTGCTGTTGGAGTACCTGTAGGACATAATGATTGTTGGCTCATTGTCAATGTCAAGGTGAATTGTGATTTTACGTAGCGGGAACATAATGAAGTGATTGATGGCTTGAAGGTTTTAGGGAGCCATTGTGTAAAGAATGATGAATTTTCTTCCTGTATTAATTGTACAGGCTACATAGAATATAATACTTTTTCTTATGTGTACCATATAAATTACAGATATAAATGTAGAATTTTTACAAAGGGTGACACATGGGCGGTCTTATCCCTAAGAACGATCTTTTAAAGACAACCTTTGGATGGATTAAAAAGGGGCAGGACAGACAATACTGTACTTGTGTAGGTACTTAAGTCATCAACATCCTGTCTAGCATACAGCTGAATACCAGTATTTTACATGGAGTATCTGCCTATCTGATCTCCACAACCCAGTTACTGGGTAATACGATACCCCTTGGTAAGACTGGTTGTCAGACTTTCGGGCTTCTGACTACCCGTAGCAACTGTCAAATATCCACGAATGACAGCCGGGACCTACGGTTTAACGTCCTTTCTGAGGCGCGGAGAGCTCGCGGTATGTAAAGATGTCACCTATCCACAGACCAACCGCGGCAAGTGTAGCTTAACCTGATCGATCGACCTGTGCGGCTATTATTATTTAGCCATGGGCCTCTCTGACATGTGTACATGTATACAACTAAGGAAGAAATATAATATCACAGAAATATATAGCAAGCTATCATTCCTATGGTTTCCGAAGGGTTAACAACGTACGGGTGGTCAACGCGGTACTGCAGAACAAATCCACCCTAACGTTGGTCTCTTTCTGATGTAAAATTAATTGCAATCTATTTTAAGCTTCGATTTGCCAATAAAAACCTGTCATTGGATATAAATTGAATTTTAGCCATTCATCTATCAATCTACGTAACCCTACGGACACATCCAGCCTCCATTTCCATAAAATTATATCAACATAAACAATGAATATACAAAAGCATTAAATTTTAAAACATTCACAGTTTACTGAATCTTCATAGCCGCGCCAGCCGGAATTTGATATTGTAAATGCCAGCACAAACAAGTTGATTGTTCTGCCATCATGCGAGCTCTCCTCCATTCCATTAATATTCCATTCTTATGGCCACCGAACCTTTGTTCTATCCCACTAATTCGAAATAACATGAACGAATACCCTTTTGTTATTTTATTGTTATACTTACTCGTATATTGTTCTCAAGAAACTAATTAATAAGCCTTTTTTGTCGCTGGTAATTTATGCGTAGCGGTTCAAGGGTTGTGAAAAGATTTTTTTTGGCAGGTAGGACATGGGTTTTATTTTAACTTTTTAAAAGGAAACTTTTTTTCATTTATACGGTGCGCTTGTTCAGCTAAATAGATACAAATTACGCAAAACATTACGCCTGTATTTCCCGAAGAGTTAGGCAGAGGTGCACATACAGGGTGGCTACAGGGTGGCTACAGGGTGGCTTCAGGGTGGGTACAAAGTTTTCGTCGGTTATTAAAAAAAAATATTGCTGTTCCATACATTTTGACCGCGTAGGTATTGCACTTTTCTATGAAACAGAGGATTTTTTTTTAATAACGGACGAAAAATTTCGACGCTATGGGGTCTAAAATCATGTGCTGAATTCATGACAATGTACAATCCAGAACCACTTCGTTCAAAATCTCGATCTACAAGAATCGGAATCGTTATTAATTTTGAGGGAAGCAGGTAGGTTACTGGAGGTATTCATTGAGCATTTATTGAAAAGGCGAGTGCACAGCTTTTGAAAAGGCGTGCCTCAATGGCTACGTGGCGTAAGGCGACTCGACTATAGTTTAATGCCTTTTCATGCGTTGAATTTGTCGTTGGCTTTCAAATAATACTGACATTTATGAGGTCTCACGCGGGGAAAATAAAGTTGAAGTGGACTTTACTGAATATGGTCAATTGGACTGGCAAGTGTACCTACCTACCTACCTACTGTAAATAAAATATCCATTCGCTGAAATTTATTGTGAATTCGTGACCAAGGTTGAGGTCGGATATTTTTATTTTATTTTTTTAAATTGAACAGACAGCTGTGCTGCTGGGGAGTTTGTTGCGCCACTTCTTCTTCCCAGCGATAGCACTAGGAAGTGGTGAAGGGCGGGCGTTTTTGGGGACTGTCTTTTGTAATTTTGACGTTCAAAAAGTGCTGATTCTTAGCCTAATTTGAATAAATGACTTTTGATTTTGGTCTATAAACATTATCTACTTTGCTCATGCTTTAACTTGTTCCCATCTCTATCTTGCACTTGTTGTCTGACAGTTGTGCAAAAGTGACAAGAATAACGCTTACCCAAATACGTGTGCTAAGTAACGTTTGTAGAGTGTGACTTGATCTCGGTATTAGAGTGTGGATTTGACTTTCTTCTTTCTTTCTCTTCTTCTTCTTTTTTTTTTTTTAGAAACGTTGCCCCACACTAGGAATTTCTCCTGTGTCGTGGGTGCGTTTACAGACATATAAACTCACATATACAAACAGCCAGCTTAGCAACTTTGGCTAAGATATAGCCAGTTTGGAGGGCAATGTTGTCATTTTTTACCACTGTAGGTATACAGTAGTTGTGCCTCGGAAAGCACGTAAAGCCGTTGGTCCCGGCTGTCATTCTTGGATATGTGAAAGCCGGTCTTGGTCTTTGACCACCAGTCTTACCAATCGTATTACCCAGTAACTGAGTAACTGGGTTGTGGAGGTCAGATAGGCAGTCGCTCTATATAAAATACTGGTATTCAGCTACATCCAGTTAGACTGAAGCCGATCCCAACATAGTTGGGGAAAGGCCAGGCAGATGATGATACAGTATTAGTTAAATTGAAAAAAAAATAACTCAAGGACAAACAAAAAAATCGCAAAAAGGAAGAAAAATATTTTGAGTAACGTTACATTTTCCAGTAGGTAGGTATATGAGGAGTTCGAGTAGGAATAATAGGTACTTTCCATAAAACTCTATAATGAATCTTCTTTGTCCACTTGTATAAAATACAATGATCCCTCCTCAGACTCGAGAGCTTTCTTTTCAGTCCTCTTCTAAGGAAACTGAACCTTGACCTGAAATACATATTATCTACCTTCCCCTATGTAATAATAAAGGCGCACTTTTCAACTGAAAAGAAATATAATTATTGAAATGTACCGAGACTATATGTAATCTATAGTACTTAAGATATAATTATGTATAGAAGCTGTTGGTGTACAAACGCCAGCACATCAAGCTACTACAATCTGTCAAATTTCTTTAATAGATTTTCAACTTTATCGCCAAAGCATTAGGTTCGAGGTTGACTGGGAAAATTTGACAGTTTCAGGTAGCTTGACCTGCTGGCGTCTGTACCTAAATAAATAAATAGGTTTAGTTTCATTTATAAATTAGATACGACTCTGTTCCATATAGTTCGTATCAACTACTTTTAGGTATTTCATTTTTATGTCTAAAACTACCAGCAGTAACAACGCTTTTTACTCTAATCGATTAAGTAACACATTACTAACAAAAATATAAATTGACTAAAGACTGATTTTTCAATAGTGAGATAACTTATTTCTGAAGAATAAATATCACCGTTTGACATAATTTCTATACAAAAGCTAAAAAAAAATATTCTGCATATAAAAAATTACTATTGAAAAATCAGGCCTAAAATGACTAACTAGTTCAAGAATTGGTTCTAGGGGGCGCGGCTTTTGCCCAAAAAAAATGCTGTTCCATACATTTTGACCGCGTAGGTATTGCACTTTTCTATGAAACAGAAGATTTTTTTTTGATAACCGACGAAAAATTTCTACGCTATGGGGTCTAAACACATGTGCTGAATTCATGGTTACCGTTTGCGCGACGATGTCCCTGCCACCCTGTATTTATCTCATAAGAGCAATATCACTCTCGAAATGCCGCCGACCATACATTATGTGATTGGGTTTAAGCACTGCGCTATGAACATTCTTCACGTTCCAAAGTGTCCAGCCATTTTATGGCTTCATTCTATCGCCTCCTAATAATTCCACTTTCAGTTTTGAACTCCGGATGAGGAAATCCAAACAAGCTTTTTTAATTTATAATTTAAAACAGGTTTCAACTAAAATTGGATAGTACGAAATTGATACGCAAAAGATTTACTCGCGCTTTTAAGTTTTCTTTCTTGTAGCAAGTTTTTATACAAAATCAAAAGACATATCAACTTCAAACGATCACAGCCTCTATTTTTCTTAAATATTTAAGCAGTATCTCGAGAATGGCTTCGGGATTCCTGTAAAACATTATTTATGTTAAGAATACGTTGTAATAATCCGTGAAATTCTGGTTGCTGTGGAAGGCAGGCCCCGAGCCCCAACCCTGCTATTTGTTACTCGCGATATTTCGGTATGTACTTGCTGCGATGCATAATTTTCGACGATGCATCTTGACGTTGCGCGTCGGAGCACTTTGCCTTGTGTAAATGGAATTTTCTGGGTTGCCCTCACGTTTATAAATGTTGGTTATTTTTTAAGTGATGTAAGCATTTCTGACGGGAATTTTTGTTGCAACTAGCAGGTGGAGTGAGATTTTATGTCACAACAATTTATTACGTTAGTATAACAACAAGGATGTAAAATATAACCTATTTGTACATTTATTTAGGAGTATTGATATATATATACTGGATAAACTTCTAATACTAAATAAACTATTAAAATAAAAATGTAATATCCTAATCTAACTAAAACTATTAAGAAACTAACTTGGATTCCCTGTGTTCACCGTTTTGGGTTACTCGCTTATGACAGTTACGAACACATAAGGCTTACCGTATTTCTTAAATACTTAGGTATATATACCTTTTCACCAATAAACCAGGAACAACACACAAAAATGAAAAAACAACAATTCCATTGTACCAAAATAAACGTCTAAACGCGACCAAGAAACTCGCCGCCCATTAAAATGCAAGTCACAAAGTTTCCGCCGGTTGCAGGCAACACAGGGAACACTACATAATCATGTTTATTAACCATTACGGCCCTCTTCCACGCCCATTCAACGAAGTTAATGTCCCTACCCTTAACTCAAAACAGGCTAATTTTATGACAAATAAAATTCATTAAATTAGTACCTCGGAAAGGATTTGACGCGATTATAAAGAATGGCATGTTGTTAGAAAACAAAGGGGTTTGACTGGACCTTTCGTATATTTTCGGACCTTTCATATATTTTCATTATCATCATGTCATCCCCTAACGTTCATCTCGTGAAATGAGTAGACCTTTTAATTTTTAAGCCTTGGTCCTCATAAGCAGGCCTTTCATTTAATATGCGGACACTCGGTGCCAAACAATTTGGTCCCTCCCAATTATAATGTAAGTTACTTCTCATCTGATTTCGCTTGGGATTAGAACTGCGCACACTGCACTAGTTACCTCAAGATTTAACAGATATTTATGTAAATTTTGCATGAGTTACGCAGAGCTAAAAGGCTTATAGGCAACGAGACGTTGTTGGCTACGCTTCACAGCATGGCTCATCGAAGTTATGTTGCTTGCCTGTCGGTCTTCTACAGACTTGCTCGAAGAGTGTGCGCAGGAGCTCCACGACCTGATCCTACCATCGCCCTTTTTCTACCGGACTACCAGACCTACTGCAGCGTACCATCCACACTTGGTTGTTATCCCGAGCAGTCGTATTCAGTGCTTCTCCTCCACGTTTATTATGCACACAGCCAAAATTTGGAACCCTCTGTCTGTGTTCCCTTCCACATGTCCATCTGCCTTCAAAGCAAGAGTGAACAGGCATCTTCTGGGCACGTTCGTGCCATCATAGACCTCATCTATCGCCTTCCACCAGGCGTGATCGAGGTGAAGAGTAAAGAGAGCAGAGTATTCAGTAATAAAAATAAAAAAGTGTAAAATTGGAGACAGTATGCTTTATTTTCACTCTTTGCTATGTCTTTTAACTATCACCTAATCCCACAGACATCTTTGATGTATCGTAGAAAAAAAAAACAGCCTAAAAATTTTTCAGGCTCATCCTATCCTACTTCCTACTATAATATTATAAATGCGAAAGTTTGTATTGATGGATGGATGGACGGATGGATGTTTGTTACTCTTTCACGCAAAAACCGCTAAACGGATTTGGATGAAATGGTACACAGATAGTTTATAACCAGGATTAATACATAGGATACTTTTTATCCCGATATTCCCACGGGATGGACACCTATGCGGGTGAAACCGCGGGGCACAGCTAGTTCAAAATATGTTATCTTCATGTGCAAAAGCCAAATAAATGTATATAATAACATTTACAATGTGTTAGTTCGTAGGTAACTTGGAAGCGTATCTGCCACATAATGGTAAACAGGCAATTTATTATGACGTAACGTTTGTCGGTGGTACGCTAGAAATGTAGAATAGAGATACAGTGCCATTGGTTTTATGTACTCGCGTGCGAGATAATTTTTGATTTATGTGACTGTTAGTGTTAACACGTATCAATGGAAATACGTGCCTATTGGTTCAGGTGTTTTCGAGCGATTCTGGTAAAAGCACACGACTTTTTTGGGTACGGGTTGGAGTTCTGTATCATCCCACTGCTGGGAAAGGCCTCCCCATGACTTACAGCTCTTTCGATCAGGGCTAATGTGTCTCGCCATCTTCTACGAGGTCTACCGCTACGCCTTCTAGCTGTGTCAGGGCTCCACGTGGTGGTTATTTTTGCCCAAAGCTCATTGGGGTACTTTTGGGGTACTTTTGAATTAATAATGAGATAGTTTTCCTTTCACAAAGTGTAGATTTCCATAGAGAAGAATGGCTTTCTCTCTGTCGGGAATTCACTATGTTTTGTGGTGGCACAGTGGTACCGGCCCTGGCTTTTGTGTTGGAAGGTCGTGGAGTTCGACCTCGAGCAGGCTTTTCATTTTGTGTAAATAATTTCATCACCACTGCTCTCAAAACGTTGAACGAAAACACCGTGAGGAAACCGGCATGTCCTAGAACTAAAAATGCGAAAACTTTTGTGACATCTACCAACCCGCACTGGGCCCTCGAGTAGATTACAGCCCACTCTGTCTCAAAGAGAGGAGCCTGTGTCCCAGCAGTGGAATCATTATAGGCTGATTAAGCTGTGTATGCTTTCATAATCATAAAATAATTCATGTTTCATAATGAGAACTTTACTTGTAAACCAGGTTTCCTAATACACAAGCTTTAACGGTTAAAGAGCCGGGTAAGGTCTCAAATACGCCAAGAAACAAATTATTGCGTTTATTTCCCACGTGTTTTATTCCCTGACATAAATAGCGAAATATTTTCAGGTGTTAGAGGTATTTTTTGATCAGCGATGTATGAACGAATTGTGTTATACAAAATTCATGTTTAACGTAAGGTTATATAATATTGTGTACGACAGACCACCTCGGTTTACCTGTGAAGACATATTTTACGGGTCTTTACCCTTTGGGGTTAAATGTCGGAAAATCCTCTATAAACGGACCCGACAATTATATTGTGGTACAAAATATATCCGAAGCTGTCATCATAGCTTAGCTATCTTTACAGCTGCTATAATAATCTTGGGTTTATTAGAATTAGTTTAGGAAGTATTTAACTATCCTATGAATTAATTAGATGCCATGTTACTGCCCCACGAATTAATTGGAAACTGTCTGGCATACATTATTGATTTTAATTACTTAAACGTCTTAAATAATCGGACTTTATAAAAACAAGCGCTATATTTATTTACTACTAGTTGCCCACGACTTCGCCCGCGTGATTATTCTTTTTCCCTCGACCTACCCCATCGCATAGCATCACCTGCCCGCGCTTTAACCTGGTTTCGCTTGGCGTTCTTTCTAACTTTTTTGGTTTTGCTCGGCTCCTAATCCCTTAGCTTGATTTTTTTTATAAATAGCCTTCCTTTTCAATTGGGCTATCAAATCCAAAAATAATTTTTTAAATCCGACTGGTAGATATTATGTACGAAAAAAATCTGCAGCTTTATTATTAGTATGGATATAAAAATAGATTGAGACTGGAAACCGATAGTTGGGAAAAGACTAGGCAGATGATTATGAGATATAAATGGATTATTATTAGTACAGATATTAGAAGCTGACTTGCCTATGATCTTTAGCTTAGCGATCTAATTTAATAAGGTAGATACTTCATTAAGGGCTAACTTTTCCAGCGCCAGATAAATTTATCGGAGGAATATTTTTGAAGTTTAGACAGTTCTTCCATACGAAAACTGTCAGACGTAAATTTTATCTCACGAATAAAAATTATCTTTTGATTGAAAAATCAGCCCTAAAAAATAAATATCTACCGCTAAAATAATAACTGAATTATTAGTACCCACGCGAAAACACCTAACCGAGTTTTTGTACCCATTATGCGCTTACCGTCCATTAAAATAAGTGCACCACAGTATAGATACAACCTTTTAAAAAGATTCTCAGCCACTATTTGACACTTCTCTCCATATTTCGCACGTCGGCCTCGTCACGTCCTCTCTAGACCATTAGCGGCAAACAGCGGGCAATGCCAACGTGCTCATTTGCTGTACTGGTAACTAACAGAACTTTTATTTTATTTTAATATTATTTTATACCAAGCGGAGAAAATATTTTGACATTTAAGGGCCATTATTGTAGCCTGTAAATAAAATAACTATTGAATATGGAAATAGCCTAAGAAAAAGATTAAATATTTGCATAAAAATAATATAGGTGTTACCAGTTGTAAAACATAGTGGATTATTGTACAGTCTATATCTTGCCATTAGGGCATGCAAATTAATTTTACATGAACACCTAACAGTTACTTATTTTAATATCATTATACAGAATATACATAAAAATAATTTATAATTTTTAAATTAAGCAACATTATTTTCTTTGACACACCACTAACCTAAAGTTTAAGTTTAATGCTGCCTTGTTTTTAATACAGTTTCTAAAAAACTATTTCACACTTGTTTGCGAACAACGCCTTCCTGTCAATGTCATATAAGCGCCAAAATATCCTTGTAGCAATGAACGTATGACCAAAAAAAAAACATATTGAGAAAACTTAGACTCTACGGTTTACAATCACCAGTAAAATCAGTGAGATTATAGAGGTATGAGGAACAGGGTGTAAAGTTCACTCATCCTCCATAGAAGAGGAAGAATCCTCCGAACAGACGAGTGTCGGGTTTGGTGGGCAACTGCCCGACGATTGATGTCGGGGCGTTATATTATATGCTAGTCGCGCGGTAAATACTGCTTGCGTGATGCAGAATTTGCGTGACAGTGTGACTGTGTACGCTTGTGCCCCCGCAAGATAGCATAGTGATCAATGCTCGTCCCTTCACTGTTCTAAACTACAGAATAGCAAAGGATGGTTGCCGTTAGATTGTGCTCAGGTGACAAACTAATACCTGTATCGATTTGTAGACCGAATTCAGGCTCTTGATTTTAAGCAAAATGGTTTGAGCCTTTGTCGACCAACAGCTTTGTGACTGACTCTAGAGTCAGTCACAAAGCTGTTGGCAATCTCGGTAACATGACATCTCACGTCTTCAAAGCAAAGCGTTTAAGGCGAAAATGTAAGGGGGCTTACATTTTCGCCTTAAACGCTTTGCTTTGCACGAAATTCAATATTGAATGACTATTTCATGAAATCATGACGGCCAAGGAGTTATATTGCTGATTCTTATGATTACAATTCTGTAAAGTCATATTTTAATCAACATATAACCTGACAATGACCTGTTACCTAATCTAACCTAACCATAGACAACGAGAAGAGCTATCCAAAATAATCTAGGAAAAAAAAAATCAACACAAGTTTAGGTTTCTTTGACGAAATATTTTCTCTCCAGCAGAAAACAGTTTATTGGCATCCACGTGTAACCTCATATAGTAACCCAATATTGATATAAAAATAAATAATCACAGGTAAAATGTTTCACGTATGTTGTATATTTATTATTTACCGAAAGTACCTAGTTCATAGACGAGCGAACACAAGAGAGGAATATTAAATAAGACGTCGGGACCCATGAAACTGTACCTTCACTCGAAATTGAATCAGATTATTGAATGAGTGTGCTGCGACATACGATGTCTTTCCTTTTACCTGGATGTTAAGCTACACTGGATATGGCAATGTAAAAAGGATTTTTTTTTTATATGAAGCAACATTTTGACGCACAGGTAGCTTACCCAGCAATGATATTTTTTATTCTCATTATTGTTACTCTAAATAGAGCCTGTTTTTTCACTTACTTATTTCTAAGATAAATATATGAATTTTCTATATTGTTTAAGTGTACAAACACTTAAGCAATATAGAAAATTCATATCTTTTTGTAATACATTTGCACCCGTCAAAGTCAAATCATTTATTTCAAATAGGCACTTCAGAACATCAAAATTTACAAAAAAAAAAAAATAGAATGGATTCTAGTCGCCCCTGCTAAAACTGAGTTTCGTATGGAGAAAAAACTTTTCCGACTTTGAAGTTATGTTTCACTTTGTGGTGTCTTTTTTGGAAGTTGTTTGTTTTTTTTTATATTTTGTATACTATAAGTTTATTATTGTATGTTTTGTATTAAAAAACTATCAACGATGCACCTAGAATAAAATTACTATAACACAATTGGTAACAACAATTAAAAATAAAGCAATGACAGTTAAATTAATTATGTGACAGATACATGAATGATAATTATTAAATGTACACAAGACCTAATTATTAAATCACTATTCAATTTAATTTATTTATTTCAGACAGTGCCAATGTCCAATATGCATTCACGTATCACAGACAAAAATACACCCAAAATCTCTGGCTTTGCTGACAGTTCAAAGAAAAGCTCAGACATTTAGTTCCTTTGTCTTGTCACATCCAGCAAGGCATATCGTCGACCTCTCCAGATAATGAAGTTAGGGGCAGGTCAGTTTGCAGGACGAGAGGGTTAGTTCCATGCTGGACGTATTCCTAACGTTTTGAATATCTCATTTGAATGCAGTACTGATATCTGCTCTCAAGCGAGTCTTACTTAATGTCTTTTGGCGAAAGCTTGTTAACTTAAGCTGGTTGTAGTTACTTTATTTGGTCCTTTTGTTTTTGATTTGCAGGTACTTTTATACTTAGGTAGTTTCTTCTTTGGTTTTGACATTATTTTGTACCCTGTGAATCATGAATTCATGATTAGTAGAATATTCATTTAAATTTCACATTTAAATGAAAATCCTGTGAAATAATTTGTTTGAAATAAAAATACGGGTTTTTTTAAATATTTGCATTTATTTATAATTATATACTTTATTGTACACCAAAAAAATACATAAGAAAAAATAAAATGCTACAAAAAATACAATGGGCTATCTGCGATATACAGGATTATTGGTCAAACATTAACAACCTCTCAGGACTATATTACTAACATCATAAACAACAACTTTTGTTCTATAGGTTTTAATTCATCAGATTTTCATACAAACATAAAAATATTTCAATTAAACCAATTGACATAGGTATTAGATTTTCTGTTAGGTACGAACTCCAAGCGAAGCAAAAGAAAGCGCTAGTTAGGTAAACAAACTGCCGTGTCTAGTACAGAATTGAGCGGAGGGGAGCAGAGGTTAGATAGAGCAACGAAATCTTAAAGGTTTGTTTTTGGTAAATGTATTATGTTTTGTACTAAGTCAAAGAGCAAAAGTTTTTGTTTATGATGTTAGTAATCCAGTCCTGCAAGGTGTTTTACCCCTAATAACCCTGTATACATATCTTAAATAATAGATGCATAAATACAAATATACTGAATATATATGAAACGAAAGTAAATGAATACTACTGATAATTACAGTAGGTACATTATAATTAATACTTTATCTTTAGTTTAAATACTTAAATTACATATATACTTTGCCTTATAATGCACACCGCTTTTTTTTTCAGTAACAACATACAACTAAGCTTAAATCATAATATGACAAAAGTACACACTTATCAACAGTGTGTGTATTCGGAACTTTACCAAAATAAATACCAAACATGATCCTTTGTTCTCTATGTCCAGTTTCTAACATAATTCTGGCACGTCATACAACGTACCTCGAAACGCCCGACCTTAACTATGTGCTTATAAATGAGAACAAACTTTGAATTCACGCTTAGCTCATTATATTCTGAAGTAGTTAGTTAGATTAGTTAGCGAAATGTAAGTTACTGTTTAAAACAATGTAGTTATTTCGACATAGTTTGGTCAGAGTTAATTAGGTGATTTTATTAGAACTATTGAAAGTTTTAAATCGTCATTATTTACACGTAAGAAAAATACCCTTTTTTATTGTACACGACACGACTTCTTAACGATACGGCGTATAAACCGCACCGTAAAAAAACGTGCCCGTCATCAATTTTCCATAGTGATCCATACAATCCATACGACGGTGCTACACACGGCGATTAAACCGTGGTTTTTCAGGGCAAGAAAAACGCCTGTGTACAAAGGGCCTAAGCCTTGGTAGTCACGTCGGCTAGTTGAGTGTTACTTTTTCGCAAATATATAACCAACTAGTTTCTGCCCGTGACTTCGTCTGCGTTAACTGGGATACAAAAGTATTCTATGTATTAATCCAGGTTATAAACAATCTGTGTACCAAACATTCAAATCCGTTCAGGCGTTTTTGCGTGATTGAGTAACAACCAATCAAACATAGAAACTTTTACATTTATAATATGAAAATAGAGAGAAAAGGTTATGTTTGTGTTTGTGTGTATGTATGCCACTTTTATTGTTTTTTTTTTGTTGTATTACCTATTTTAATTTTGTTTTTTTTATGGATCATGTGGTCCGCAATGAAGATTTTTATTGATTTAATATTAGTAGGATTAATATTTATTGCCTATTAAAATGCTCTTATCTTAAACCAAACCTTCAGTAGTGCAAAATATTTTTCTTTTTTTCTTTTCTTTTCTTTTCTTTCTTCAAAAGTGCGAGTCAGTTATAAAGTTGTTCGTGTATGTTAAATTACTTAAATAATTTTGCGGTTAATCTCTAGCTTCAGCCATAATTTTTTAAACGTTTTTTATTTTTGCTGTACCGCTTGAGATGTCGCATACTGAATTTTTTACCCCGGAAAATTAGAAATGTACGAGATCTGAGCTACGTTACAGCTAGTTTACAAAATGGAAAAGAATATTAATAAACAGAGTCTTTCTCTAAGTCAAATGCTCAGTATAATTTTCTTCGTGTAATTTTTTATGTAATTTTCCTAGAAGTATAGCATCCTGATTGCGTAACACACTATCACTTACAATCTGATTAATTTTGAAGGATGTTGCTAATCCATTGCTTTATATGTTCGAAAAACTTGTCTGCTCAACAACATAAATACCGCAATGAATGTTGTTGAACCGTCAAAATTAAATTCATTCCTACTATTAGTGTTAAGGGAAGCTTACTATGTTAAGGGAAGTCCCTTAACATAGTAAGCTCCATGAGTAACGAGAAATAAGTTTTACGAACTCGGTAGAACTGCCAACGAATATAAAATAAAATAACTTTTCCAGAAGCTTTTCAGAGTTTTATAAAGGTTATAAAGTGCAAATCGTTTTATTAAAGGAATAAATATATTACTCTATTTATTTTAAAAGTTCATAAAAGTAAATATTTACCCTGTTGTGTTATATGCTATGGAATAGTTAAATTAAGGTCATAAGCGTCCCACAAGGTGGACCGATGAAGTGAAGGCCGCAGGAATTCGCTGGATGAAAAGCAGCAGTCGAAGTGACGGTCCTTGGGGTTTGGTCTACGTCCAGCAGTGGATTGTGTTTCGGTTAAAATGATGATGATGATGAGTAAAATTAAAGTAAATTTTGGAAGGCTACAGATTGTAAATGTATTTTAAAATACCTCATCAAAACGGATAATTATTCCATTTTGATGAGGCATTTTACAATATGGGACAGAGAGAAAATACCTAGCCTACCTAGTAACCTAAGTAGCCGAAAAAATCTGTTTCATCCGATCGCGGCTGTTAGGTAATGTTTAAACACTGTACTGTGCACTGCACTGAATTCATCAGTTTTTCACACTACTGTAGGTACAGTGAAGACCTGCAGGCCACTTGTCTCTTAATTTAAAACGATCAAAATTTAGTCGCAGTCTCATCTCGCCGACAAACAAATGTCAAAATGTAGGGAAATTTGACGTATTTTTGACAGATTGAGACTGAGATCAGACTGTGAACGTTCTTAAATTTACCAGAATTACCCCTATGATGAGCTCTTCAGGGTACCGGGGGGAATCAATTAAACCTAGGTTTATCACGTATGTTCAATAATTATTTCCAGAAATAATTCTACATCTTTTTCGTTTTGCTTGTCAGCCAAATCTCTTATAATGTTAAAAAACTAACTTTATTTGTCTCGTATTTCATGTCAATAACTTTTAACTGACTCACGGAGGTTGCATGTAAACAGCAAATAGGCTTAAAGTCTCTACTGTAAAAGAGGAAAATTAAGTAAACATTTTCTACGTAAAAACATAATTCTAATTTCTTATTAGATTAGTTTATTAGATGATATTCAGACTATCTTTGTTGTGCAGAAGCGAGCTGTTCGATCAATTTATAAATTAAGTCCGAGACACTCGCTCAGAGACAAATTTAAAGAGATTAATGTTATGACTGTGCCTTCTCGTATATTTATGAAAATCTTTTATATGCCCATAAAAATATAAAATTGTTTAAAACATACAGTGATATCCATGATATAAATACTAGGAACAAACACAAATTTGTTGTACCTATAACAAGGCTCAAGAAAATAGGTGGCTCGTTCAGATGCCAATGTATACGCTTTTACAATAAAGTTCCAAGCCCCGTTCAAGATCTAAGCCTTAATAAATTCAAATCATTCATTAAACGTAAGTTGTGCCAGAAAGCCTTTTATACCGTTAAGGATTATATTGAGGACAAAAAGGCTTGGGATTAAGGTGCTTCCAATTTTTACATATTGAACTAGCTTCTGCCCGCGGCTTCGCCCGCGTGGATGTCGGAAGTTAGCCCACGGGAACGTGCTACCAGGATAAAAAGTATGTGCTTCCCCAGGATGCCATCTATCTCTTTGCCAAATCAGAAGTTCAGTGGTTTAGGCGTGAAAATGTAACATACAGTTTCAAGTTCAAATCCTCCCCTGAAAACCGAATTACCCCTTTTTGCCCCGTCAGGGGTCAATTTTCGACAGCTTATTATTAATTATTTTCTGTCAAAAGTATCAATACTGAGTTTCGAGCTAATCGGACCGCGCATTCAATTTCTTCCACACAAACTTCAACACCCCTATATCCCCCTTTGAGGGGTAGTTTTGAAAAACTTATAATGATAAACTTTATTACTTACTTAGGCTAGTATTGTTGCCAAGTTTCAAGTTTATTAACTAAATTAATAAGATGTTTCATATAAACTGTATCCCCGCTTTTCACCCCCACAGGGGTGGAATTTTAAAAAATCGTTTGGGGTATATTCATAACTTGACTCAAAGATTATTTATACCAATTTTCTAATTAATCAAGCCACTTATTATAATTCTCCCCTGTAAAATTAACTACCCCTTTTTAACCCGTTAGGGGTAGATTTTCGAAAAAGCCTGATACATGTTATTAATTATTTTCTGTCGAAAGTATCAATACTGAGTTTCGAGTTAATCGGACCGCGCGTTCCAATTCTTCCACACAAACTTTAACACCCCTATATCTCCTTTGAGGGGTAGTTTTGAAAAACTAATAATGATAAACTTTATTGCTTACTTAGGCGAGTATTCATGCCAATTTTCAAGATTATTAAACTAAAGAATAAGATGTTTCATATGTATCCTCGCTTTTCACCCCCACAGGGGTGGAATTTTGAAAAATCATTTGGTATGTGTTCATAACTTGACTCAAAGATTATTTATACCAATTTTCGAGTTAATCAAGCCACGCTGTAAAATCCTCCCCTGTAAAATTGACTACCCCTTTTCAGGCCGTCAGGGGTAGATTTTCGAAAAACCCTGATACACATTATTATTTCCTTTCAATTTTAGGTATAAATACCGAGTTTCGATTAAATCGGACCGCGCGCTAAAATTCTTCCATACAAACTTTGAGACCCCTCAACCCCTTTTTAGGGGGTAGTTTATAAAACCAAAAAATGGCCAACTTCATAATTTACTTAGATAAGTATTTGTGCCAAGTTTCAAGTTTATTGACTCAAGGAATAAGATTTTTCATACAAACAAAATCCCCCCATTTCACCCTCTTAGGGGTGGAATTTCAAAAAACCCCTTCTTAGTGGATACCTACTCTTCATGAAGAATACACTCTCCAAATTTCATATCTCTAGGACCAGCGGTTTAGGCTGTGCGTTGATGTCTCAGTCAGTCAGTCAGTCAGTCAGTCAGGACTTTGAATTTTATATATATAGATGTTTTTATTTTTATTATTTTTTTCTGTCTTGTTGTTGTTTTTTTTTTATTATATAATTCAAATTCAAATTCTTTATTGCTCAACACAGTACATTATATACATTTCAAGATGTCAAGTTAATGCGCAGTCCACTGTGTTGCACCAATTCAGGCATGCAAAATTATCATTAAAATAAAATTATACTATGTCATAAATTCATAATAATACGTTATACACTTTCATAAATTCAAAATAATACCATAAGCAATGTCATAAATTCAATTCAATAAGTTCAGTATACAATGTCATAAATACAAATAAATAATTAAGTTATTTCATAAATTACAATTAAAAAGTAAGTAAATTCGGAGTATATAATGTCATAATAATTAAGTAATGTCTAGAACAGTCAACACATAATTAACATTACAAATAAAATAATTTTAATAAAATAAATCGGACCCTAGTACATATTCACCATATGTATTTATATTATATTATGTATTATTATTATACACATAAATTTTTATCTGACAGGTATTCACTAATTGTGTAGTATGTCTTACTTATCATTAGATTATTGAGTTGCTTCTTAAATAGATTGATATCTGTAATACATAACAAAGCATTAGGTAATTTATTATAGATATGTGGTGCCATTCCTAAGAGGTTTTTTTTGGAATACTGCTTTTTTGTGTTGCCTGCTGCTTATTTTATTTCTATGTCGTAAACTGTGCAGGTTTTCAAATAGGTGGAGGTTTGTTTTGACAAATACAGCCACCTCACATATGTATAAGCAGGGTACTGTTAAAATACACTTTGACATTAATGAATTTTATATATACTATGACATTTGCTTACTTTGTTATTATTATTTTAATTATTGTAAATGTGAAGACTAGGTCGGTCATTTTATTTATATTATTTTTAATTTTTCTCTCTGTTCTGTTAGTTTTTGTCATGGTCTGGCAGTTTGAGTAATTAATGTGGCCTACCCAAATGTCCTTTCTTTGTTATTGTTTGAATCGTCGAGCTCCTTAAGTTTTGAGTTGAGCTGCACGATTGCTGACAAATGCGTGCACTGGCTGGACAGGTCCTCTCAATCTGTGTGGTTCTTTCCTCAAAAAACCATCTCAGACATCGATATACATGGTCTTCATATGATCTGAACAAGATTATGTCTGGACTTTAAAAGAGACTGTGACCTCTGAGTTTGTTTCGGCCTTTCTTCTCAGACTAGTCAGATAGGAAACGCCGACCTCATCTAGTTTTAAAATATGATTGACGTGTAAAAGTGTTTGTACAAACCTACTTACAAAAATAAAATCATTTATCATTTATTAATTAAATCCTTCTCGTGAGGGTACTTAATCCATTTTGTTGCTTACTAATACGCAACCAAAGACGACCCACGTCTGAATGTTGACGTAGGTACGCATCTCCTAGCTAAACGTGAATTTATTTGCATATAATTATTAACATTACGACGGCCCCTCATTTCACGTGAATATAATATGCATTGAGCATTAATATTTCAGGCTTCCGAGAATTTAATTGAAAGCTTTTACTTTTTTATGGGTTTTGTTCCTCAGAAGGAAAAAACGGAATCCTTATAAAATCACTTCGTTGTCCGTCTGTCCGTCTGTCAAGACCCCTTTTCTCAGGTAAGTGTAGGTGTACGGTCCCTTGGAGCTCTAAAAAATCAAGCTTCTAAGTCAGCGCAATAAAAAAATACGGCCATTTATGCGACATATATGATACATATAAAAAAACTTTCAATTAAATTCTCTGAAGCCTAAAATATTATTTTACTATATTTTTGCGTGCGCTAAAAGCTAATGGAGCATCATTCTGTCATGTTTGATTATCAATAAAACCGTAGTATGCCGAAAAATAATAATAACCATAATTCACATGCACCAAAGTGAACCCACGTCATGTTATTGTGTGGGTAGTGCACTGGGATTCAATATACCTACTGCCTAGGGCTCCGCCTGCGAATAAAAATTGTATAAGTAGGTTTACTAAGGTCTAAGTAATATTCTTCTCAAAGTTCGAAGAAGTCTGCCAAAGTTTATCAAAAACCCTTTTAGTGGTTAAGGCATTAAAACCGACAGTCAAACAAACTTACTGCCACTTTTAAAATTTTAGAAAATTTTAAATGAAAATGAAAAAACCGGCCAAGTGCGAGTCGGACTCGCGCACCGAGGGTTCCGTACAATTACAATTTACGATTTATGACGCATTAAAAAAAACTACCTACTAGATCTCGTTCAGACTAATTTTCGGTGGAATTTTACATGGTAATGTACATCATATATTTTTTTTAGTTTTACCATTCCCTTGTTTTAGAAGTTACAGGGGGGGGGGGGGCACACATTTTACCACTTTGGAAGTGTCTCTCGCGCAAACTATTATGTTTAGAAAAAAAATGATATTAGAAACCTCAATATCATTTTTGAAGACGTATCCATAAATACCTCACACGTATGGGTTTGATGAAAAAAATATTTTTGAGTAACAGTTCTATGTATGGGGAACCCCCAAAATTTATTGTTTTTTGTTCTATTTTTGTGTGAAAATCTTAATGCGGTTCCAGAATACATCTACTTACCAAGTTTCAACAGTATAGTTCTTATAGTTTCGGAAAAAAGTGGCTGTGACATACGGTCGGACAGACAGACAGAAAACATGACGAATCCATAAGAGTTCCGTTTTAGCCATTTGGCTACGGAACCCTAAAAACATAGTTTCCCTGCTGCAATGTCGGACTAACTCTTAACTACCTGCGTCATTTTATAAGTAAAAATCCAGTTTTTCCAATATAAAATTTACAAACTGGAAAAACCGGATTTTTGCCATAGTAATCATCTCGCTGCATACGAAATAAAAAAAAAATATTTTCATAACTCCAGCAAAAACTGCCAAAAAATACCCTTTACACGAAAAAAAAAATTCTAACATGCATGTGAGCAGTAACATATTTCAAAAAAACACCATTTTCCCACATTGACGTGAACGTACGTGTCAATAACGGAACACGATATGGCTGATAACAACTCGTTCCGATGACACTGTTCAATTCCCAACAGTAATAAGTCGTAAATTTATATTACGCTGCCGAACAAGTTATCTATGTTTGTGTGAGAGAGTTTACAGGGATAGGGAAGTAAGGTTTAATTTAGATCTACAATTTTAGTAAGGTCCTTGACCAGAGGGCTGTAGATCTACACCGCCACATGCGAACTACGCCTTATACTTTCAGACACCAATCTGCATGGTCTTCACATAGTCTGACCAAGATTATGTCTGGACTATAAAAGAGACTGTGACCTCCGAGTTAGTTTCAGCCTTTCTTCTCAGAATAGTCAGATAGGAAACACCGAACTCATCTAGTTTAAAAAAATATGATTGACGTGTAAAAGTGATTGTTTAAATCTACTTATAGAAATTAAACATTTATCATTTACTGACGTCATGCAAAATCCTGCATCGCGCAAGCATAGTTTACCGTGCGACTAGCATATATAGAACGTCCCAATATTCGTCGGGAATTTGCCCACCAGAAACGACACCCATCAGGTCGGAGGATCCTCCCAGTTCACTTACACCCTGTTCCTCATGCCTCTATCACTCTATAGGGCCAAGTCTACTTATTTACAAACGTTGTAATGGTCCATCAATCAATCAATCCACAAACACTTCTAGGAATTTCTAATTTCTCATAAAAATAAATTCTGTAAAAAACCCACCATAGTGTATAGTCTATGAACCCACCTGTGACCTCACTTCTGTATCCACCCTGTCAGTTGTCAATGTCATAATAAAAACTTTTCGCGTTCACTGTGGACACAAAAGAGAATTCAATACCCCACTATTTTTTACAAACTAACCTGCCGAGCTAAAATTTCTAACTGAATATTATCGTATTACAGTCGACCAAGTCAAAAGTGGTGAAGAACCCACTTACCATAATTATCAATTTAAGACGATAAAAAAAAGTAGGAGTGACGTGAGGATTTCAGTTATTTCAATTTGACAACTTCACGGCATAAAAAGAAGCTCGTGGCTAAATGATACCAGTCGCACCGATCAAAGGATAAGCGATGTTTGCCGCGGTCGGGTCATGGAAGGGATCCATTGCTACCATCGCGGGTAGCACCTGGATGAGGCTGGCACAAGGTCGCGGGGGATGGCACTTGAAAAGCGAGGCCCATGTTCAGCAGTGGGTGAAATTGGGCTGTGGATGATGATGTTGATGATCCTTTAGAGGTATGAGGAACAGGGTGTAAAGTTCACTCAACCTCCATTAAAATGGGAGGATCCTCCGACCAGACGGGTGTTGTGTCTGGCGGGCTAATGGCCAACGACTGATATTGGGAAATTGTATCTATGCTAATTGCACGGTAAACTCTGCTTGCGAGATGCAGGATTTGCGTGACGTCAGTATGACGCGTTGTTCGCATGTGGCGTTGTAGATACCGCTACAATCCAACTGAGTTGTGGAGGTAGATAGGCAGTCACTCTATGTAAAATACTCGTATCAAAACTGCAACCGGGTAGACAGGAAGGAGATCCCAACATAGTTAGTAAAAGGTTAGGCAGATTGGTTGACGGCATAAAGAAAAATACATTTTCAACTACAAAAGTTTTCTACACGAGCGACTTTAGTTTAATGCGACTAGTCAAGCAGTTGACTTACCAAAGTACTATAAACTTCTTGAACTGAACTTGTTGCTTGGTAACAACATCTCAATCGGCTTGTGTATGACTGACTTCAATGTAAATCATGTATAGAAATTTCACCTGCATACAAGTCCTTACCAAGAATGTTTGAGGCGGTCTATAAACTTACTTGAAAGGGTAAAATATCAGTATTGAAGGTATAAGCGCTCATACACACGAGCGACCCGCGTCAATGTCTGATGTATGGTGCTCAAATACACGAGCGGCATGTTGTCGGCGTCAGTCGGCTTTTGCTTATGCCGATGAAGCGTGTCGTTCGTGTGTAGGCACACTTACCAAGTGCAAGCCACTACTAGGTATTCTGCCTATCATACACATATAAATACAGAAATTTTCGCATTAATCGCATGAGGATAGGCAGCCAACGCGACATTATTTTCATGTCAGTTTATATTCTTAGGTATACAGAGTATGAACACTATGCTTTATTCAAGCCTCAAAAATAGTTTCTAATAGATCAGTTGAATGTATGAAAGACACCGAAAATAAACTCGACAAAATTCCTAAGCCACGGCGTAGCACTACCTACGCAAGCTACGCCGTAGACACTTTCGTAGCACGACGGATGTGCGAGCGCTGTCGCCCAAGACCTCTGTAATAAGCAAGCCAAATCTGTATAATGTGTTCTCTGTTATTGATCCTCCGAATCCCATTAATAATATACATTATTATAGTATACTATCACTATACGAGATAAATGTACTGTAATAATAGTCATAGTCCTCCAGACCGTTTTTCAGCCATGGCGGACCATCTCAACGGAGACTAGTCTTCGGCGTGGTAGGTATTAAAGACAGACACAGTAGCACTCTCTGTTCCGTCACTCTCATAGGCCGATGGGACGGCACGCAATCTGACACGACCGGAGGGAAACCAACAACTTCCGAAATTCGGGCTGTTATTAAGAAATTCTTAATGGGAAAACCCAATAAAGAATAAAGTAACTATAAACTGTATATACTCGTAAATGTTCGTCCTAATTCATAATTGATTACTTGTGTAGGTTTCGTACTTAGCTTCAATTGTGGGTACTTACAAACAAAAAACAGTAGTTACCGTGTCTGAACATTTTGGGTTGATTGACCTCCCCAATAACCAATTAAGCTCGACCCAATGTTTCAAGATGTACGTAAACAAAATTTATTAGCTCTTAAATTGGCCATTATCGGTAATCCCCGTTTACTAGCGAGCCTACCACAATTCGTAACTATCAACTCCCATTTTTCATTTCTAAATCCGAGTTATGTAAACTTTGTTTTATTGTATGCCTAGAATTTTTTAGAACAAATCACTTTTTAGTTTAGTGGAGATTTTGAACAGGTGCTTGCCACAAAAATTCAAAGTAAACTTACCTAATGATGAATTAAGGATGTTGTTTAACAAGTTATTTAATCGTTTTTTTTATAGTGATAATTGTTTTACCTAAAACAATAAGATACACAACAATCAATAAGATCAATCAATAAGATTTGCCCTACCAAAAATCGTTCGAAGCACCTGCTTCGAACGATTTTTGGTAGGGCAAATCTTATGGGTTCGCGACACCAACATGCTAATGTTAGTAGTACTTATCTGTAGTTATGAGTACGACGTGTTGCACTTGACCAGCAAAGCATTTCATAGTTTCAAGTTTTTACTTCTGTTGCTAGTCCTCATGACCGCCTGGTTTTTATTTTTTTAGTTAGTTAATAAAGTGATTGTGGTTGTGAGTGGTGAGTAGATCTGCAAACGGATTACCAAAAGGTACGACCTTTTGGTAATCATTTTGCAGATCACCCCAATGAGAGTAATACTCTTGCAATATTCAGTGACGTGTGCAATTTGGGTTCATACTCAATTTAAAAATGCTTTTCTAATGTCTCCACCAAAAATATAAGTAATAATTCTCAAACCCACCAGTATTTTATTGACTCTGCACATGCACCACAACGCACGGTTTATGGTCAAGCGACACCAGACACGAGCACTATAACGTTGTACCATCAATATTAGATGACCCGTCTCTAGCGAAGACACGTGCTCACTCAAATGGACTTCATTATTATTGTTTTTATATTTTTATTTGGGTGTTGCATCTCTGACACCGAGTTAACTAGACTTTTTGATATCGAGGATAGTGTACAGTCATGAGCACCAATATGTCAACACTTGGCAACTTTCAATTGCATGAAATAACGAATGCAACGTTGAAATACGACACATTACATAAACCTATGGGTTTTAAAATGCTATGTTCGTAACAACATAATATTTCATTCAAAAATAAAGGAGTAAATCGCTTTTGAATAAAGCCGAGTGTATACATACTTTTGCTCGTGACTGTACTCTACAAAATGTTCAGAAATATTTAGGGGAGAATAAATAGGGGATGAAAAGTTGTGGGGAATGTTTTTTCCGATGGAAAATCACATTACACACGAAGCCGTAATGGAATTTCCCATCGGTGTTTATTAAAACAGCACTAAAACAGTCTCTATAATAAACAAATAGATGAAACTAGGTCACAATAAATAAACATACCCAACATAGTACAAAAGCAGCATTAAAAAAAGCTTGTTACCAGACTACGTTACCTGCAATTGGAAACTCTAGACACAAAAATGTTCGCAGTGCCAACAAGTCTGACATTGTTTTTAGTTTTACAATAATTTTTCGATGACTACTACAACGCTTGTTGTGTCACGCACGTGTCATGTTTCGTTGTAAAACATGTGAATAACGTGTAAAATTCAAAAGCGTGTCAGTTTTTATTACTAGTACAGTAAATGGGAATAAAATATTGACAGTTAGTTTTTTGTAGAGCATTTTTGGGTTGAGATTAATTCGGATCGGGTCAACTACGTCGGGTTGAGTATAATCGTAAGGGTAGCTCGAGCTCGGAATTGTGCCTAATGATTGGTTAAAGGACCGTCTCAATCAAATTAAACCTAATATCGTCTTCGGGTTACTATATACAATTACGTATGTAATTCGCAGATCGTCGATGAAGGATTTGTTATGATAATATTACAGCGTTATTACTATTTGGACCCTTTCCTCTTGCCTCGTTGGTCTGTGGTTGCACTCAGGACCTCGAGGGTCCTGAGTTTGATTCTCAGGTCAGTCAAAATGCCATCGGGTTTTTCGATAAGGAAATTTACAGAAGCTGCCCAAATAGGCTCGCCCACTTACATGGGGCTTAAACATAACCGGCGAAATGTGGGTGTACTAATGTGCTGCACTTACACCTCTGCCCAGCCCTTCGGGGAATACATCCGCAATGTTATTTATTTATTTTATATAAAGTAACTTCAGTGTAAGAATAACATTATTATTATTGTAAACATTACGACAATAACGAAGTACACAGAAAAACAAAAATGACAGAGAGTGACATAATCTATACTAATAGTGAAGCTGAAGAGTTTGTTTGTTTGAACGCGCTTATCTCTGAAGCTGCCAGTCGGATTTGAAAGTTCTTTATGCATCTGAAAGCCCAATTCTTCAGAAAGGCTATAGGCTATCTAACACTATGCTCAGACTCTTAGAAGCCGAGGAAAAATAAAAATAAAACTTAGAAAGAACGTTAAGCGAAAACGAAGTAATAGCGCTGGCACTAGTAAAATATACATGCTGTGTGTGCGTGTGTGTATTTTGGTAATATTCCGTTCATTATTGAACGTGTTTTTCCGCATAAAACACTCAACAATATAAAACATGAAAGGCTGCACCGCACTACGCAGTGATGCGTCAGTTTTCGATGCAAAAGGCTGTGCGGCCGGAAATCGGCGCCGCTAGAATTTCCCTATCCATATTTGATCGGGTTTACTCGACAACACTTACCTCGTCCACAAACTCCCGCCAAGGTGCTTTATATATCGAAAAATTCTCATTGGTAGCCATATTTGGTAGCTCCGAAGATTTGACGCTATGTGGAAGTATTTGGTGAATATTGTACTCATTTTGTTGAGTGCTTCTTGAGCTCTTAAGGGTTTTATTGGGTTAAATGCGTCTATTATAATGGTTTTTACTAAATTTGATCTTGAGTTCTGAGTTACTGGTATCTTTAGCCAGTTAGTAGGTGTAGCGGTATCTACAACGCCACATGCGAACAACGCGTCATACTGACGTCACGCAAATCCTGCATCTCGCAAGCAGAGTTTACCGCGCAGTTAACATAGATACAATTTCCCAATATCAATCGTAGGGCAATTGCCCGCCAGACATAACACCCGTCTGGTTGGAGGATCCTCCCTTTTCAATGGAGGATGAGTGAACTTTACACCCTGTTCCTCATGCCTCCAAACTGGATGAGTGAACTTTACACCCTGTTCCTCATGCCTCCAAAGTAGGTTTAGCAGTAAAAACTTTACAATGTTCATTCAATAATACAAGTCTCTTTATCACAATAGACTTCTGATTCATCTCTGGTAGTTATAGAATATAACAAGGTTCTTAATCTACCATCAGCAAATTATTATCAATCTAAAAACACTCGTCTTACCTGCCTAGTTCAAAATCAGAATTTATTTTCCTGTTTTTATAACTGCGAACACTAAATCACCAGACTGTTTACTTCGACTTCACCGACCAAATTCGATTGTAACAACAGACTTATCAAAACTGCATTATTCATAGCGATTGCGAACTATTAAATCTGTTGGGTACAGCAATAAGCCACGGCACTAACTTACTGTAACTTACTTCAACTTGATTCCTAGCTACTAGATCCGAAGTCGCTGGTTTATACTCGGTTACGAAGTTTCATTCAAACATCACTTCATCTAATATTCTAGCTAACGTTGTATGTCTTTGAATTCATTGTCTTATGTCTGGCTCTTAAATAATTGGCTGCAGTAGCGAAAGATTCTTTAAGACCAAAGATTTAAAATTTGCCCTCACTGTAGATAAATAAGTTGCGCAAAAAGTGTCAAAACTGAGATTGAGTTTACACATCCTGTTTCCATGCCAGTCAAGTCAAGTTACCGCGACATTGTGTGTATAAAAGAAAAAAGACCAAGCTGCGGGGAAATATCCGCCACGCAAAACGGCCAGCGCTCAGCATAATGCTGTGACTTCAAGCGAGATATAACCACAGCGGTGGTTTTCAGCGAGAGCCGGCTGGTATGAAAAAAGTCGAAACAAAACCAAAAACACGACCATTTTTTGTCTATCGCGAATCTAACGATTTAAATCTTTGTATAAGACCATTCCTTTCAGCTTCTCATTCTCAACATGGCTAGTGCTGTGTCACCAGCTTCGTACGATTACTTTTCCTTTCAACACTGATTCCTTAACTCTTACAAAGCAAAATAAAACTAAGGGATCGTATGAAAAGTACGACAAGCCCTTCTATAACCTTATAAGAGTTTAATACAATCACCTATTAAGTGCGTGCAGCTGTGCGTGTCCATAATGGCTACATTTGCTTACAGATGTTTAATGTGGTTGTCGACTATGAGCATAGGTTTCATGTTCCATTGTAGGCAGTTACTGGTTAAAATAATCTGTATGCGTGGCATTATTGTTATTTTCGTTAAGCATTTATTTGGAGAAGTAACCAGAACAATAAACAGGACACTTACTTCACTCAGCACACAGGGTTTTATTCAAAACGTTAAAGTTGAGAGGTATAACCGTCAAAAAATTTATGGTTAGGCAGACGTATGTCATTACTCAACTTTACAGTCAAAAAAGTTGTTAAGACAAAAAATAAACAAATTTTTGAAGCGAAATTATTAAATCATTCACTGTCCTTTTTTAACACATAAAAACGCTTCCCCCAATTAACCCACCTGTTTAATTTCATGAAAACATTCCACGAAAATTCCTCGACAGTAATTTCTTTCGACGCGATTTGTACTAATTTAGCTTGTTTTCTCTTCTAATTATCTCCTGAATATTCACCAAACGAAATCACTTGACCCCAAAATTGTTAGAGATATTGTTTGTTTACTCTCCAGAGGGTACGCGGAAAACAATGAATACTTTTTTTGTAAGCAAACGGCGATGGGAACAGGTAATGAATATGCTGAAACAAAGAACCGAATGCGGGGGCTCATTAGGCATTCAGTCGTTGTGCCTGCCTTAAAAATCATTTACAAAAGTCTTGATGAATTTTAGCTTTGTTTATTTCAAACAAAATTATTTAACATTCTTTTTCTTTTTTGTTACTTCCACGCGTGTAATGTTTCCTTTTTGTTACTTCCGCGCTCTTTTTTGTAACATGCTTGTCCGTTACGTCACGCTTATTTAAGTTGTGACATGTAACGTTACGGAACATTACAATGAATTTCATAACGAATTCCCAACTTGGATTTGATGACAGCTAGCTGTCTGGGAAATTAGGAAAATAATTGTTATGAGTTGTGGAAGACAGCTAATAACATAAAGGTGCTATATTGTGTTACTTAGATATATTTTGTGGTTAATTAAATAGTTTAAACTGAATACAAAACAAGCTTGCGGGATGTTAATATAATGTGATCGTAACTTGCTAATTTACATAATTTATCAAAAGTGTCAACATGAGGTTCATTCCTATTTCCACAATTTTCCTACGTTTAATAAAAAAATTAAATAGATAGTTCTAACCTACACAAAATTTAAAATAACGTAACGTATAAACAATAAATACAGTTACAGCAAAGTTATTTCCTCGCCAAAGTTTAAAGTGACCCTGGATTTGTGGACCAAAAACGATTAAGTGACAAAATTCAATTTGGTCGAGTTACCTTTTACCGAAACACTGAATTATGGACTTACTAAAAGATATTGAAGGCTTTCAGTGGAGTTTGTGGTATAATTACCTTAAAATATGTAAATCGATGTAAACAGTTTACCTCGTTTACCTTAAGTAAAACATAATAATGCCGCTCCATTGATGTTGAGGTGGTGAAACTGGGAGAACAAAGGTATCCTTATAAGCTGTATCGTCTTGTGGTTCAACAACATCAGTTTCATACGTTTTATTGAGTTTTTTTTTTTAATTCATGTTGATATATACTACATATCTATCTATGTGCATTGTGCAGGATATATAATCATCTGTCTAGCCTTTTCCCAACTGTCTTAGGGTCGACTTCCAGTCTGGATGGATAACCATAACTGACTTCCACAACCCAGTTACTGGGTAATACGATACCCCTTGATAAGACTGGTTGTCAGACTTTCGGGCTTCTGACTACCCGTAACAACGGCCAAAGATCCACGAATTACAGCCGGGACCAACGGCTTAACGTACTTTCCGAGGCACGGAGGCGTCTCGGTGTGTAACGATGGTCACCCATCCACGTACCAACCGTGGCTAGCTTAGCTTAACCTGATCGATCGATCCGTGCGGCTGTTATTTTTTAGCCATGGGCCCCCCTGTGTAGGATATGTATCATTGAATAAAAGTTCCTTTGAGCTTTGCCTATGTTAAAATAAGCCACCATTTGATCAAGTTAGTTGAATTCCTAACTTGATCAAGCGATGCCCGAAAGAAAAAGAAAAAAAAACTTGACCCAGACTAAGACACACAATTAACTTTGCGGGGCACTAAACGCCCCCAGACGTAATAGCAATAAAATTTATATTGTGTCTCGTTCAGTGTCCTTCAACCGATTTAGAACATCCACCAGACCCGCATTGGGCCGGTGTGGTGGATTATGTCCCACTCCCTTCCACAGAGAGGAGGCCTGTGTCCCAGCAGTGGGAACATTATAGGCTGATTATGCTATTATGTTATGCTGCATTCTTGGACCACCATCCCTTAGCTAAGCTTAGTTCAAAATCATTATTATTTTGCCCTTATCCCAATGGATTTGACGCAGTATGGCTATTATGTCTAAATTCCTATTGCTGTTTTCTTTCCCATGGGACTCTAATCAAAAATATACATACCTGCCTTCAACCAGGGTATACACACACAAAGTGCAGTATAACCTCCAGAAAAGACTAAATTGCATCGTTGAAACCCCAGGGGTTCAAGTTTGACTGCCGCACTGCGTTTAGTGATTGCAAAATTTAACTTTCAATTGAAAACTGAGCTTTTCCGCTTGTGTATACTAATATAATTTAAAGCTGCGGTAAAACTTTGTATGGGGGTGGAATACTGAAAATATGACACACTCTATAGATTTAATGGAGACTTAAACATTCGTGTATATTTTCTTGGCTCTTCAGTCGTGACAATGTTTTGTGAAGAAGCGTTTCTTGAAATTCTGTTCGTTGTCATTTCGCAAGTTAAACGAGCTTTTTTTATATATAAGGCATCTTTTACCCGAAGGGGAACACTATAGCCTGATTATGCTTACTCGAAAGAATTCAAGTCTATTGTAGAATAAAAAATATCTTTTTTTTATAGAATTGAATAAAAATCTCTTTAAATAGCCCCGAATAAATTGTCATTATTACCCAGCTTACGCAAAAAAAATTACGATGAAAATACATCAAAATAATATAAGAGTGCTTATTGAATAAAATATTTTCGGTCTCATTACGCACGCCACATGTCGCCGATACCCATATTTTAAGGTAATCACTGGCGAATTGTATCGTAGGATACACACATAATATGTACCAATAACCCGACCCTCCTCGTGTATGGTGCCTTTTAATCTTCAATCCTGTCAAGGAACCGATACTGTGAATATCGTACTAGTACCTACTGTTCTTGTGAAAAAGAAAAGAAAGAAAGAAAATAAGTTTATTTGCGGTAAACAAGACGCAGAGACACGCAAACCCAAAAAAAAAACAATTTGGGGGAAAACATGCGTCACATATACGCATATGGCATATCGGTCAGCATAATGCTACGACCCTATGCGAGACAGAACCCTGTTTTCTGCGACAGCCGGCGTTGACGTGATGACGTCAACCGGTGCAGCATACGATGTGATAAAAATTACAAAATAAGAAATAAAGAAATACACATGAACATTTAGAACTAGGTATTCTGGTTTTAAATGTTCATGTGATGAAGTTGTTGTTTGTGTGTTACCACCTATGTTGCTTTTCTTCTTCTCCTTCAAAGGGCCGGTTTTTAAATCAGCACCCTAATTGCGTAACACACAATCAATCTCTATCTGTATCATTTTGAAGGATATTGCTAATCCATTGCTTCATTATGTTAAAAAAATGTGCCATGTGTGTCTGCTCAACAACGTAAATAACGCAATGAATGTTGTTGAACTGTTAAAATTAAACCGATTCCGATTGATCGTGTGTTACGCAATTAGGGTGCCGTAGTTAAACTCGACCAATTGTTGAAAATAGTAACTAATGGTTAAATTTTTGTAAAATGTGTTTTTTTATCAATTTTAGTTTATGTAATGATAAAATATCATTGCTAATGGTCAAATTATTAACTATTAGTTTAAAAAATACCATTAGATAAACTAAAAATTGATCAAAAAACACATATTGCACAAAAACCATTAGTTACTATTTTTAACTATTGGTTGAGTTAACTACGGATAAAAAACGGCCCTTAGCGTAGCGACGGCAAACAGTTTAAATATTTTTGGTCAAAAATTCAGCTGCGCGAACTCCGCTCACTGATGTTGTCATAAGATAATCAAGCGCACAGGTGACATGGCACAATATATGTTGTTTTTCTTAATGTTTTGTTGTTGTTCTTGTCGTGGTGTAGGTACCTAATTAAAACCGGTAAGTATAGCCTGACCGGTTTTAATACAAAATTGAATTGCTTTCATTCTAGATAAATTCTAAAGATTTCAACAATTATCCTTATAACGACGTCCGATCAATGTCGGCTCCATTACATCCAGCAATTATCTTCAAATTAATGAAGTTGTTTCCACGTAATTATTACGACCTAGATTCGATATTCCAAAATATGAACGTTCCAGAATTTACCGTCGCAAAATAGCCATAAAATAAAGTGCCTTATTTCAAAAGGAACAAACTGTGATATTTTCTGTTTCGTAATTTGCTTGTATTGTTAATGCGAATACGATAGCTTGTAAATTAGCATGCTGCTCAAAATTCTGTTTGCGCAAATTCACTTCTTAGAGTTAGCCAACTTTACTGAATGGGTGCCGTCGCGACGTAAGAAGTACAAATTCAACTTCTGAATGCAATCAACTGAAAAATGTTACGGTACTTAGCTATTAAGATTTCTACGTCTAAAAATTTCCTCAGAAAAAAGTTAAATAATAAATTCTTAAACATAATAGCGTCTCCTTTACAATTCCGAAAGATTCGTCGGTAAGTAATTCGGCATTGTCTATTCGATTATACCTTTTTCAAAGTGTGAAATTAATTCAAATTAATTACCATTCAAACAAGGATTATTGTTCTGGGGGACGCGTTTAGAATTTCTTAAAAATAAAACTCAAATACAATTGGGCGCGTTCATTAAGTTACTGAACTTTTCAATGTCCTTTGTTTAGTAATACCTATTATTAGACCGGCCGTTTGTAAGTGGGACATTGGGTCTATCATTTTCTTCTTACATTCTTTGTGAAGCTGACCGACTGGTAACAAAGTAGTAGATTTTGCCATCAATGGTATCAAATGCCAATGCATTGCCGACCTTCAAAGCAAAGTTGAAAGTTTTGTGTGCCTTCTTCAAGTTTCAAGCAGAAACAGTTATGGTGGTAGCACTCTTCAGAAGAACCTTTTCACAAAGAGCTTCCCTATCTATATGGTATACTAATAATAAAGCTAAAAGGTTTTTTTGTTTGTTTGTTTGAACGCGTTAATCTCTGGAACTACCATACGTCGTCAGAATTGTAAAATTATTTTTGCATTTGATAGTTCAATTCTTGAGGAAGGTTATAGGTTAATTAACATCACGCTACAACCCTTGAAGCCGGGCAAAAAGAGAGAAAGAAACTTAGAAAGACCGCTGTGCGAAAACGAAGTATCAGCGCGGGGTTGGATTTTTTCATGCCATCGCGGGCTGAAGTTAATAAAATGGTTCTCTAGAATAATCTTTTGACAAGAGGCTCTAAATACTGTCAAAAGTTATAAATAAAAATAGACCTCACAGCGCGAACATGAAAAATATTTACGCTCCAAACCTACGTAGATCATGTATAGACGTAGGTACTTTGATCGTAAAAAAGGAGGGTTAGTAAGAGAGGTCGTGTGTATGCGCGGCCATATGCAAATGTAACGATAACACGCCTTAAGGGTCAATAAACTGTTACCTCCTCACTTTTACGACATGATAAGTGTATTGCTTGTCTTATATCTTTGCCCTCCATTAGTTTTTGGGTCACGTTGCTTCTTACTGACGTTGTGTATTGTTTTTGTTACAGATTGGACAACGGGATTTACTGTTGAGGTAAGGACTTTTTAGCTCGAGGCTTTTTGGAGGGTGTGGATGAAATCAAAATATTGTGTGTTTTTAACAGAATTTTTGCGTTATTTTACTTGTGGCCCAGACTTACCAGTTGTAGGTCGTGGGTTCGAACCGCGAAGGCGCTTTACTTTGTGTAAATTATTTCATCAACACTGCTCTCAAAAAGGTGAAGGAAAACATCGTGAGGAAATCTACCAACCCGCACTGGGCCCGCGTGGTGGATTATGGCCAACTCCCTCTCATAGAAAAAGGAGGCCTGTGTCCCAGCAGTGAGAACATTGTAGACTGATTATGTATGTTTACTTGCGGACGTTTTACTTATTAAACTTATAATTTCAAAACAAATTTCGACGCCAGAAATCTACATTTTGATTGTAAAAATAAAATAATATACCTACACAGGATGAAATTAAAAACTTGCAACTCGAACTCGAACAGCCGATCGATTCTGTAAAAATCTCACCGGGAAAAGTTAGGTGAAGTGAGCTTAGAGTAAGCTGTCAATAACGTCAATCCCCTAACATTAGTTGGAATGACAGCTCACTCCACGCTCACTTTACCTGAGTTTTCACGGTGAGATGGTTACAGAATCGCACTGCAGGTGCGGTAACTGTCAATCACGTGCCGGACGGCGCGTTGTGTTCCACGCGCGCCTCAAAGAGATGTCAGCAGATGACGGGGCCCGATAGGGCCGAAGTCTGCCAGGGCGGCGGGATCGTCCGAAAGCGTTACCGCTGCCCTGGAACAGAAAGGGCTAAAGAAGGAACAAGGGTGGGTTTTAGTCAGTAAGAGTCTGACACTCCCTTCCGCTCCACCCAGAGCGGGAGGGGTCATTTGATGATTTCACATCCAAAAAAAAAAAAAAAGAAAAAAGGTGCGGTAACTGTTCAAAACTCCTTATAAATTGCCATTTCCAAAATAAAATTCTTGAAAAAAATCGTGTATTTATCGTCTTAGATAGTGTAAACCATATTATTGCCTTCAAGTAGATACGAATCATCGTCGTAACGGTAATCGTTTTTTTTTCAAAATTTTCAGAATAATAATTATGAAAATTAAAGTATCAATTGTAGCGCGCGCCCGATAAGCAATATAATCATCGCAGAGCACAACAACACAACACAACATGAAGTAAGTTGGCAATGCGTTTTACTAGCGGTATTTACCTAAGTTTGACTGTAACTACGAAAGAAAGAGGGCGTGACGACGTTGTCGAACAATAAATCTAAATACATAAATTGTAAAATTAATAATCAAGTCACCAGATCAGAATTATTTCAAGAGACCTGTTATAATTTTACTACAATTTATAAAGAAAATCTTTTCATTTTCAATACTGAACTACAAAATTGAATTAAAGCTTGCAAGTTTAATTTAGATGTTGCTATTGTGAAATCGAAACAAAACAACGCATGCCGTTACAAATGAATACGAAAATGAATATAAAATAATGAATGAAGGTAGTGTTTGTTCTGTTTATTCATAACATCTATGATCTCTTAATATACAACAAGTACCTAACTGTGCTGTTTGTAACACATATTAAAAGTAAGGATTAAAACTTGTGAAATTTAGTTTTTTTTAGTCAACATTTTTAATGTACTCACTCAAACTTGGAAATAGGCAGGCCATGTTGCAAGTCTGCATGACAATAGATGGACTTCTTGGACAGTACCGGTTGGCAAACGCAAACGAGGACGACCACACACTCGCTGAGAGGACGAGATCATGCGTATGGCTGGATCACGCTATGGACGTAGTGAAAGACAGAGAAAGCTGGCATTCTCTGGAGGAGGCCTTCACCTCAGGGGTTCTCAAGTAAAGAACAATTAAAATTCTTAAAATTGTTGATAAACACCGTAAAATAATAAGAGAAAGTAAGGCTTTTTTATTTTATTTTATTGAGAGTAGACCTTGTTGAGTAATTAAATAATTCCAAGCAGCGAGCAATTTTATAAATAAATATTTTATTTAAATTCACAAACAGAGTTAGGGACACCCGTAGCACTCACTTCACCACCATCGAACATTCAAAATACTTTTACATAAGCTGAACCAACTGAATTCAAAACGTGATTGCCAAATATTTTTGCCTTCTATTGTTTAGTTCTGTAACAGCCTGTATAAGTGTATACAAACAAACAAGTAGGTACACAGTTGCACCATACAGCTGCTAACCGCTATTCAATACGCTTGGATCGAGATGTGATCGAGCCGAGTGCGACAATTAGGCGGCAATGCCGTATTAGGTGGCAATTCCGTATTAGGTTGCGTAGGGCCTTGTTCCCGGAATTGACGTAAGGATTAGTTCATCAAAAATATTGATTGTCCCTGTGTTGCATACATTGGATAGGCCGACTATAGTTGTGTTCAATTAATTGTGCTAGGTCATTTAATTACCATTATGTAGCACTGTTTTGGTGCTAATTAGATGTCTGCTAAGTACTTAATAGTATTGAATTACATAAACATAACATAATCAGAAAGAGGTGTACCTGTAGCACCTACACCCATATTTCGCCAGTTATATTTAAGTCTCACGTACCAAGAGGTGAGCCTATTGCCATCAAATGGGCACAATTAGGATTTGGGCCGCTACTTAGAAATTCTTGACTCAAAACCCAGTAACACTTTTCCCGACCAGAATCGAAGCCAGTATCTCATGCTCAGCAGTAGCACTTGCGAACCCTAGATTAACGAGGCAGCTACTGAAATATAACTCAAACTATTTATTTCAACTAAACCAATTACAGGCACTTTTGATATTGTCAAGAAAGTACTTGTACAGTCACGAGCACCAATATATCAACACTTGGCAACTTTCAATTACGATTTTTTCGTGAAATAACGAATGCAACGTTGAAATACGACACATTACATAAACCTATGGGTTCGAAAATGCTATGTTCGTAACAACATAAAATTACATTAAAAAATAAAAGAGTAAATCGCTTTTGAATAAAGCCGAGTGTATACATACTTTTGGTCGTGACTGTACTAGTTAAAAGTGCTTAGAACTTTAATGGATACTTATAGTTTTTTGGCGCAATCAAAGAGAAGTCAAAAGTGAATTCGGCACCCAATCGCGTATGACACTATCACAATTTGAATCATTTTGAAGGATATTGCTAATCCATTGCTGCATACGTTATAAAAAATTGTGTGTTCAACAACGTAAATAACGCAACGAATGTTGTTGAACTGTCAATATCAAAGCCATTGCTACAGACAAACGTAAACGTAACGTGTTAGTCTTTTTTTTTTTTTGGGTTAATTAAAAGTGTAGTGTAAATGTAAGTCTGTTACGCAACTATCCCGCGGGTAATGGTCATGGATGATGATGATAGTAGTTTTTGAGGAGTTGGTTTATTTTGGAAGTAAAAATGTTCATGGAAAGAATGGAGTAGGTATACAAAACCTCAGTTGTGAAAACAGAAAACCTCAATGTCATATCTCGGCGAGTAAACTTTAAACTATAAATTCTGCCTTAAAAACACTTTTCAACAATAAGAGGCGATGCCAAGGAAGAACGGAAACATTAATATAAATGACAACTTTACCCACAAATGTTGACAATTAACGTGTAAGTCATAGTGCAGTGTTGCCAGTTTTTGCCATTTCCACCATTCGTCTCCATTTGTCTGTGGAAACACATTATTGCCACATAATGGAATAGTTCGCGACAGATTTTACGATATTTTTTATTATGTGCCAGTGTCTGAACTAGGCTTTTTCTGGACTGTTTTTGGAACAAGAAATCCACTGGATGTTAAATAACTGAATTATGCCAGCCGGATGCTTTTGGTTCCTATTCAATTGCTTTTTTTTTCCTTTATTAATAACTAGCAGCATCCCGCGGTTTTACCTGCATAAGTTTCGATCCCGTGGGAAAATCGGGATAAAAAGTAGTAAAGTATCTTAGGAGTTAACCCTGGTTATAAACTATATGTGTGCCAAATTTAATCCAAATCCGTGTATTCATTTTTGTGTGAAAGAGTAATAAACGTCCACCCATCCATCCACACAAACTTTCGCGTTTATAATATTAGTAAGATAAGATAGCTAAAATTGATTACAATTTAGCCTAATACCGCTGTTTGCCGTAACCTCTTGTCGATCAAACGCAGGATCGCGAGCACCCCTACGGCGCGCGGCGTCTTACTACTCAGTTCAATAAGATTTTCCGGGATATCGAGTTCTTTGTTATTTCCGCTAGAAAATGTAGAAGTATTGCGCTTAAAATCATAGCAGAATTAAGTACATAACAATCCTTTTTTTTTGGGTAGAAAATCATCAAATGACCTCTCCCGCTCTGGGCTAAGCGGAAGGGCGTGTCAGACTTTTACTGACTATAACCCACATACATAACAATCCTAAAATCATTATTTCTATTTTAAATATTCTATTATATCTTCTTTCTCTTTTTATTATTTTTACCTGTATAGTATATGTTTCAGTTTAGTTTTATTTTTTTTATATTTAACCATACTCTGTATTCAATATAGGTAATTTACATCGCACGCCGTTCGTGTTTGTTTAACTTTTTTATATTAGGTAGATATGTGGAAAATGTTGTTGGTTTATATATTTATACTTCCATTTTAGTTTTAAGTTCTATACCATAACATTGTAATATGTAACCGTTTATTTTTTTCTGTTTATTTTCTACTCTAACTTATTATTTTACGAGATAAGTAGATTATGTTAGATCCATTGTGTCCATTTTCTACTTTTACACAATTCCGTGTGAGTGTGTGCATACTTTACATTCAATTGCCGATTTTTATTGTTATAAATTGTATGTTTGTCTTTTTGAGTAGGGGAAGACCAAAGAAACGATGGATGGACTGTGTGAATGATGATATGGTTAGAAAGGGGGTGACTGTCGAGATGGCGGCTAATAGAGGAGTATGGAAGAAAAAGACATGTTGCGCCGACCCCGAATAAATTGGGATAAGGGCAGGAGAATGATGATGATGAAATTGTATGTTTGTCCCACTGCTGGGAAAAAGTCTTCAGACACATAAGATATCATAACATCACGCCATGACAATTCCCAGAAGGATTAGGCAGTGGTGTACCTCAAGTACAAACAAAAAGAGGGAGTAAAAGTTCTACATCACCTCTTCATGTACGCCTCATGATACCAAGCTGAATTACCTATAAATATTTTAAAAACTTTACAAACTCCTGTTACATTTTCCCCCTTAAAAATTACTTACCCAATTCGATTGGCTGCTCAAGAGGTAGATAATAAGTCTTAAAACTTTAAGATCAGTAGTCGCGGAAGCAATGAGTCGTAACATCCATGTTTATACATCTGCACTGCCAGCTACTAGCGTGTAACGAACGGAGGCAAAGGAAACTCGGAGAGAAACTTACTGCTTTTTTACAAACTTCTTTTTTTTCTTCTATAAGACGTTTTAACGCAGTCAGAATAACATTTTCTTAAACGGTTCGGTTCTGCTTGTAGCTATAGTAAAAGCTCACTTATGTAAAATTAAAAACTAATTTCGGATTTTTGTACAGTCACGAACACCAATATGTCATCACTTGACAACTTTCAACTGCATTTTTTTCGTGAAATAACGAATGCAACGTTGAAATACGACACATTACACAAACCTATGGCTTCGAAAATGCTATGTTCGTAACAACATAAAATTTCAATTAAAAATAAAGGAGTAAATCGCTTTTTAATAAAGCCGAGTGTATACATACTTTTGCTCGTGTACTGTACCTACTTAGATGACTGAACAATTTATTGAATAGGTACAACATTTTTTTTCGACTAAATAGTAATTTTTAATCCAGCAATAGTAAGGCATTATCATCATTCTCTGCCCTTATCTCAATTTGTTTGGGTTCAGCGCCACATGTTTTTTTCTTCCATACTTCTTTATTATTTTGCAATAGTTAGTACAGACAATTAATATTAAAACAAAATATTTAGAAAGAAAGAAAATACATTTATTTGGCACAAACTAAAAGACACACAATACGAGAATTGGCCTTCAGATAAAACAAACAATAAAAAAAGAAGATTAAATAAAAACTGCGATGTCCGATGTAAGAAATTAGCAGGAAAGTGTGCCTCACGGCTGCGCCAAAAAGGCCCAGTTCAGCAAAAATGCCAGACAACTAGTGCCTGACGCTGGTTTTCAACTGGACCTGAATGTATGAGGTGACGGATGTAAATCAGTTTTATACTGCAACGTGACGTGTGTGTGCATACTTAAATATATTAATAAAATTAATTTATGTTAGATAAAAAGTAACGAATAGGTGAGTAACATTGCAAAAATAAACAAGAAAATACTGATAATATATTTAAAGGTACTACTATAAATAAATAAATAAGTGAGACCGCCGCACGATAGACCTTCCCATGCAAATAAGGATTTTAGATAAACGTTGCTTATGTACCTGCAAAAATGCAACTAAGGTTATGAATAAAACTGAGATTTTATAAATCATTTGCTGTTTACTTTCAATTAAAACCAAAACTAAGTACCTTTCAATATTTCTAAACCAACACAGAGTTGGAGCAGTGGTGGCTCGCGGGATCGTCCGAAAGGGTTACCGCTGCCCTGGAACAGAAAGGGCTAAGGAAGGAACACGGGTGGGTTTTAGTCAGTAAGAGTCTGACACTCCCTTCCGCTCCACCCAGAGCGGGAGGGGGGTCATTTGATGATTTCCCAAACAAAAAAAAAAAAAAAAGTGGTAACGTCCCCGACTTACGAATCGGGCAGGGTTTGAACCCAGCCAAGCAGGCGCTTTACTTTGTGTAAATTATTTCATCACCACTTCTCTCAAAACTTCGAAGGAAAACACCGTGAGGAAACCGGCACGTCCTAGAACCAAAAAATACGAAGACATGTGACATCTACCGAGGCACTCTTTCCTGCTTTTTCTTTTTCGTGTCACTCGCACGACTGAATTTTATAACTTGTTGGCCCAAAACTTTGCCACTTCCACGGCATTGTCAGTGGTAGCGCAGAGGTCACTTTGACTGCATGTTTTGGGACACAGAGGGCAGGATAGGCGGTGGAGCATGGTTTGCGACATAGCTTCACAATCACACCTACTGTAGGGTGTGATTCCTGGAAAAGTGGGGCCCCACTTTACCAGGATTTTCACTAGTTCGACAATCGAACTAATGAATCGAACTAGTGAGAACAAACGAGTATTATGATTTCGAAACAAACACATAATAGTTATTAACAATTGAATACACAACGCATTGTTCACCCACATATGTACCTATTGGCATGAAGGCATTAGCCGTGACGTATACGCCGTGCGAGAGAGCTATTATTGTAGCTTGATAGAGCCGTACGCACGCCTGGATGTCAATAGACGTTCAATATTTAATTGCCTCTCGCAGTCTACGTCTTCACTATGGTTCAAAACGTTTATCAACAATTAATCTTAATCGTGGGCGCGTTGGTAATTGATCGTGTGTTATGTAGGTTAATTTGTTGTATTCAGTTATTGAATCCTTATTAAAGGTTATACATACATACGTAAACACGCGCCGTCTTCCCATGCATGTAGGCAGAAACTGTAGCACGCCACCTGCTTCGATCCTTACATAAATACTCCTTTGTAACGGTCCTTCATTCCCTATTTGATTAAAGCTTTACAATTTTTACTGTGTGTTTGTTGATGGTGTGTTATGTACGTTAATTTATTATTGAATCCTTATTTAGGTAAGGATAAAGGTTATTCTTTCGAGTGTTGTCAAGCACAAAATAATCCAATTTAATTTTGATTTCCGCAATTCCTAATTGTGACGCTTGACGCTGTTATGTCTCCAATAAAGTTGTTGTACACAAAATAATTATTTACACTGCGGACTCAACGGAATTGTATAATCCGTCTTATCGAAATCCATAGAGTTGAGAACATCACAGAGACAGACGATCCGATATTGCGAATTACGCCTGAGTGAAGTCTTTTAATTAAGGCGGGTGGTACGTCAGCACACGCCGTTTGGAACACCCCATCAATTTATGCTTGACTTCTGATTGTTTGAGCCAAGCTCGTTAGCAAACGACGTACGGCCAACCCTATTGGCACAAGGTGCAGCCCAACCGACACAAGGTGCAACCCTAGGCGACCGATAACACGTACTGGGCCCGATATTGAGCCGCTTTTACAGTTCATTGTTTATACTTGACGTGACGAAAGTAATTACTTTTTTGATACTGCTACCTACTGAACTAATTTCCATCTTTATTGCCGTAGGATAACGATGACAGTAGATTAATTACGCGATCGGTATTCCAAGTGTTTGTTTTATTGTCGAGTTTCAAAGTGGATAGTAAAATGACGTCTGGGTCTCTTTTATTTTATAATGGTTTTTTTTAAGACAGAACGTAAGGAGGTATTAAATTCGTGAAAATGTTAATCTGACATTTTGACAGCGCAAAAATCATAGATTTCTTTAGAACTTTACCTAAAAATTAGATTAAATACCTACGTAAATTTTCAAAAGAAGATATTCCAGATCTGTGTTTTGCGAAACACAGATCTAGAATATCTTCTTTTTTTTTAAATAAAACAGGCAAAGTTAAATCCACAGATTTCATCATAGGGCTGTTGCCCTAGCCTTGTCTCAATATAATATTCACGCCATTAAAATTCTCAAACAAGCGCTTTGAACCCTTGTCCAGTTCTAAAAACTATGTACTCGTGTGAATAATTTTTGTTCACACAGTCGCACAGTTACGGACTGCCAAAGTCAGCACTTTGTAGCTAACGTGAAAATACTGTAATATTTCAGTGATTGTAACTGTTTAGACTTAGCTTTTATTATTTTATTGTGAGCATTAGATAATGACTATATTATACAACGTGTTTTTTTTTGATATCCCATAACTCTAGGAGTCATTGTACTCATCATTATGAACAACTTTTACTATGGGACCAAACCCGAAATCGCGAAACAAAAATCTGGTGTTTCCTAAATTTTGACGAGTTATACGAACATAAATGTAGGGAACAGCTGATTTTTTTTCGTGCTTTCAGGTTAGGTCCCATAGTAAAAGTTGTTCATAATGATGAGTACAATGACCCCCTAGAGTTATGGGATATAAAAAAAAAACACGTTGTATAGAAACTGGTGGTGTTATTTGGTTTTTTCATCTAAAATTTCTCAGTAGCATCCCGCAGTCTGGATTCATGCCCGCTTGATGGCAATAGAGTCGCCCCCTGTTCCATGAAACTCATACATAACTGGCATAATATGGCTGTACTATAGGTAGGTACACTTCTGTCTAACCCTTCGTGGGGAATATATGCGTGGTGTTATGTTGTGTGTAAAGAAAATGGTGAGAAAATGCAAATATAAAATACCGTAACAACACAATACGCCTTTATTCACGATATTCGATCTCTGATGCTCGCGGCACTGATCAAATATTAATACGGAGTCGCTACTAATTTATTAAATTACTTCGACAAAGCATTGCTCTTACAAAAGTTATAACTAAATTATATATCGGGGCCGTGATGCCTTTCTAAGAGACTACCTAATCTGACCTCATGAAACTTGCATTTCGTTCTTACCCGTCAGGACGAGTTTTGTTCAACTTTTCGGAAATTCGTTGGTTGTTTTATTTGTGTTTGTTTCCAAGTATTGGTGGAAGCCATTAGGTTTATTTTCAATTGTTTTCGTATACTGAACAGTTTCGGTAACTTATCTACCTGTATTAAATTGAAAAGAATGTTTATTTCACACCTCCGTATCAGTCATTTGCAGACAAAGACGTTGCTCTCAAAATTGAAGGGTTGCTCATTGAATATTTTATTAACGTGCAGTGATAAGAATACTTAAGCGAACCCTCAGCCTTACAGACACCCTTTTATGCTTATAAGCCAGCTGAAACGCTGATCGCACAACTTTCTTTTACAGAAAATAAATTTTAAGTAACGGGTTTTTAAAGCAGATTTTTCTATGACAAAACTCTGCTTTATTTTCACAACGCTAAATGTTTCAACATAATTACTTATTCTAAACAAGACGTTATTTGTGGGAAATCTCTTTTCATGAACCCGAATCGTGCTTTTATTCTCTTTTATCCAATTACCGAAATTGTTTTACAAGCACACAAAGCCGTGGTCCTTATTCGGGTTCCAACGTATTTCATATTCATACGACTCGTACCTAAATAACATAAGTATTGAAATACATTTTATAGAAGACTCTTTGAAGCGCTATTTACTTTCGTATAACCCTAAATTGTGAGTGTTCTGTTGAACACGACTACGTATGTCTTGGTTAATTATTCGCTAACGTATGCAGCAAAGAGAGTTTCTGTTCAAATATGAACGAGTGTCTGCATCCAAGTGCTATGAACAAGCAGATAAACACGGTGTTGTGAAGCCGGTCACGTCTGCTAACACGCCGGTCAGAAGGTCAAGGGACCTTTTTGGCCTGGCGCCACTAAATCGTCTGTGAATGTCGAGGCCGGTACGTAAGGGTTACCCCTTGATTACAGTAAGCTCTGCCAGATGGATAGCGTACATTGTTTACCTTTGATATAATTTGCATTTTGTATGCTTGAATTAACTTGGCTCTCGGTACTAATAGTTACTCTAACAGCGGTATACAGGTTAAAGACCTCTTCTCGGTGGTTTTGCTATCAATCTATTGTTATGATTCTACGAATAATTTTTACGTCTCTTGACATTTCTCGGGACCCTGGAGTCCAAGATAGGCGTACAAGGGCCGAAGTCAACTAACAGAGGCCCGTTAGAGCTTTTTAATGAAATAAGGCACCTACGCTGCTACGAATTATTATTATGGAATTTTAAATAATCAAAAACAGCTGTTTGATCCCTCTTTTCGTGGGCTCTGTGCAGGAAAGCAACCTGCGATGCAGATTATGCAATTACATTACACAAAAAAAAAAACAAATAAGTACTGTAGAGGTTATGACCTGCATGGTTCGTAGCATGCAACAATAATAAGATAATGGCATAAAATATAATATTATATTAAAAGAAAAACGCCAATATGAATTGAGAAGGCAGAAAACAGTAGGCGTCATATTTAGCTGACAACCCAAGTGACAAGAATAATAAAAATGTAAAAAACGTGACACGATCCCATACGTAATAATTATTTCATCTGAAAGTTTTATTAATGTACCTCTCCTACAGTACTTAGCTATTTATTCAAAACAATTTTTATTTATTCAAGTAATCATAACACATTTGTTAGTAAAAATCTTATCCTATTTTAGTAATTAAGATAATTTTATCTACATCTTAAACAAATTTCTGTCTTATAATGTACACAGAGGCAGTACTGTGCGACGCTTCACCGCGGCTGCACCATTCCATGGGAAATGGGGCAACAGCGGTGCACGGACGGACAGTCCAGCCTGCTCGGAATTAGAAACAGGATACTGTTGTTGCTGCAGCGCTTACGCATTGTGGCAAAGAAACAATTCACATGTGCGTCCGCGAACATCCCTGATGCGCTGCAGTAGTGGAGCAGTCTCAACAGCACCCTGAACACGTTGTTATATTGCAATTTATGTAATCTAATATCGCGACATATTCGCCAAAAATGTAAACAAATATGAGTTTATGGAAAAATAACTTTAATTCCCACACAATAAAGTTCAGTTTACGCTATAACTTCAAACATTTTTATATCTTTTTCAATAGTGCTAGTGACTCTGAAATTAAATAAAGTTGATATTTGCTAAACTAGAAATAACGTCAATTTCAAACAAATCAAATTTGAATATAGGTACGTTCACATATATGTAAAATCCAAGAAAGAAGCGGTCTGCTTGTACACAATATTTCAACAAAGGATAAAGAAGTTCTAACTTAATTAGAAGAAATGAAAACAAGAAGCTTTGCTCTTTATCATGCTAAGATGAAGTTAGCTATTAATTTTATTAAATCAAACTACAGTAAACTTTATCTTACCTTTTTAACTTAACCGAGACCAACAATAATTACAGTTTGCAAAACTACTTTAAAGAAATCTACAAGGTTCTCTCCATTGCAATAAAGATCAAAAACTTGTAATGATGATACTAATGTGAAATCAAAAACTGATAATGTTATTTAAAACAAAAATTGGGACACAGGTCTCGTCTCTCTAAGACGGAGTGGGCCGTAATCCACCACGCAGGCCCAGACCGAGTTGGTCAGATGTCTTTTTTGGTTCTAGGACCAAAAAAGACATCCCGTAGGGTTTCCTCACCAGGTTTTCCTTCACCGTTTTGAGAGCAGTGGTGCTGACATAGTTAAGTTAATTAATAATAAGTGAAATGACACTTTCCCGACCTAGGTTGGACCCTAGGTCGGGAAAGTGTCATTTCACTTACCTTAAGAGTCGGTAGTCCCCAATCACTTTCACCAACTATACCACGATTCTCTTCCAATTTAGTTCAATTCAAAGATTGCTCTTAGCGATAAGACCGCCCATTGTGTCACCCTTTGTAAAGTGTATATACTTATGTTCTGTAATTTATATGGTGTACATAATAAAAAGTATTCTATTCTATTAAAAAGATAGCGACCCCACGGATTATCTTCCGAGAGAAGTCTTGCTCCTCACCTCTGGCTTGCCTTTATTGGCCGGCTGGAGTGAACAACGACGAGGAACAGAGCTCCCACCTCATTCTTGCCTTTATCCCCAATTTTTTCAATCATATCTCAGATTAAATAGCAATATAAACAATCCCAGGCCCTAAGTACTACTTTGAAGACATGTGACATCTACCAACCCGCACCGGGCCCGCGTGGTGGATTACGGCACACTCCCTCATACAGAGGAGGCCTGTGTTCCAGCAGTGGGAACATTATAGGCTGATTATGCTACTGTTCAGTTAGTGTGTTACGTAATTACCCCGATGGGGTTCAATAAAATCCAGCGTAAGAGTCGGCAGTCAAGAATCGCTTTCACAGTTTCACCAACTAAGTATATACCACGATTCTCTTTGAAATTCATTCAATTAAAAATATTATCTTCAATATCCTACGTCATATCTCAGATTAAATAGCAATATAAATAAACCCGGGTTCTAAATAGCTATCTTACAACGGAACTACAGACAAAGAGCCACCACAGTCGCACGGAGCTTGCGGTTGCCGCAAACTTAAAAAAAAAACGTCGAATCCAGGTGGGGTAAGTGCAAATTTCCAATGTGTTCCGGACCATTAAGCTACTTACTGGTCGTGGATATTCACGCACCGGGGATCTACGTTCGAATCTTGATCACGAATTGTTACTGGTGTAATTCAAATAATGAATACGGTTTCTGAATTTAAATTTTTGTTTGTGGTTTAAATATTGTTCAGGAATTTTAAGGATACAATATTCAAATACAGGGTAGCTGGGACATCTACGCACAACCTGTTACCATGAATTCAGTTCGTGATCCTGGATCCGCTGCGATAAAATTTTTAGTCGGTGATTAAAAAAATTGTTGTTCCATACATTTTGACCGCGTAGATATTGCACTTTTCTATGAAAAAGCGTTTTTTTTTTTGTAACCGACTAAAACTTTGTACGTAAGGGCTAGGGGGTCTAGAATCATGTGCTGAATTCATGGTTGCAGTTTCCGCGTCGATGTGGGATACCAAGATGTGGGTAAAAAATATATAGTGATTAAAACCAAGCTGTATCAAATAAAATATTCAAATTTTATTTATAAAAAGTACCCTATGTGTTAAACCTGGTTATAATCTATGTATTTGTGTGCCAAATTACATCCACATCCGTTTCGTGGTTTTTGCGTGAAAGAGTAACAAACATCCATCCATCCGTCCATCCATAGAAACTTTAACGTTTATAATATTAGTAGGATAATACGATAGGATAAGCTTAGGTTTCCTCACGATGTTTCGCTTCACCGACGTCAGAAATGTTCAAAATAAACTCAGAAAGCAGCCGTAAAGTAGATATTTATCAATAAAATTCCCAATCCTCTTATTTAAATCACATTTTCCGTGAAACAAAGCCTTTATACTAGTCTATATTAATATGGCTAGCTGTATTACCATTTGGCTATTGTAAAATGAGGTAGATATAAGTTTAAATCGAAAAAGAGAATAACCGTTGAGTACAATAAAACAAAACGATTAAGCACCCAGTATGTAGCTGTTAAGGGGTGTAACACGGTCGAGCTACTAGCTACTGGTAGTGATGCTGCGTTTAATACCAGCACTCACCAAATAAACAAAAGAAAGTCTGACAACCAGTCTTACCAAGGAGTATCGTATTACCCAGTAACTGGGTTGTGGAGGTCAGACAGGCAGTCGCTCGGTATTCAGCTGCCGGTTAGACTGGAAGCCGACCCCAACATAGTTGGGAAAAAGCTACGCAGATGATAATGGCTCACTAAATAAACAAAAGCACGTTATCTATTTATGCAAGGTCAAATTAAACTAGCTAACTACTAATTTTTTTCTCTTAAAGTGTAAATTCTTAAGTAATTATGTATACTTAGGTAATTACCTATTAAAACATCGTCTTGAGAAACAGAATTCACCCGGGGAAAATGAAACGGTATTTTGTTTAATTTTGACGAGTGCCATGGGACTTTCCAACTTGGAAACCCATAGTTAATCTCAAAGAGATTAGCGATGGTGTTGCAGATGTTCTATTTTCCACCAGGTTGTTTAACTTTATTGATAACGCTATATAACAGACATTAAATTACGCCTTCTTCCCATGGGTGTAGTCAGAAACTACAGAACGCCTGCTGCGATCCTTACATATGTAGTAGGTTCTCCTTTTGCTGCGTGTACGTAATCTATACCTACTATTAAAAAAGCTGAAGCGTTTTTTTGTTTGTTTGAACGCGCTAATCTCTGGAAGTACCAGTCAGATTAAAAAAAATCTTTTTGCGTTTGATAGCCCAATTCTAGAGGAAGGCTATATGCTATTCACAACTACGCAAGGACCTTTAGGAGCCGAGCAAAAATAAAAAGAACCCAGAAAAAACGCGAAAACAAGAAATTTTACGCGAACGAATCTAGTATAAAATAACATTAATTAGGTGATGATAGTTGTACTAATAACACAACAGCTTACACGAAAACAAATATTAGTTCCAAACATCTTAAGCCAACATACGTACATCGTGTAACGTAGACAAGAACAGGGAGTTACAGGTACCTCGTATTATTTCGTGCGGCACTCGTCTCGACGACACTAGACAACAAATACTGTCGTAGTCGAGTACTCAAGTGTGCGAGCAACTCTCCCGTTCGAACAAACACTAATACCGAGAAATGTTGTGCTAATCGGCTCTGCACTAATGGCGATTACCCCATTTTCTTTTTAAAATGTTTTATTCTGTTCAAAGCTCAGGGAAATATAAAAAGTTCGTTTCGTTTAAATATATGCTGAACGATATTTCTTAGGTATATTTACATCGTATAAAAAGCTTGTGATTGAGATTTTTCTTTTGAATTGGATATTGGGCTTTGCCGTTATTAATTTATCTATTGATAAAAAAAACCCATTCATTTTCTATAGAAGTCTTCCAACGTACGAGTATTTAATTTGTATTTAGTTTCTCTTAGAACACACAATCAGTATTAATTTTAATATGAATCCTTTCTTGGTACTAGGTAGCACTAACTCAAATATACGCTTCAGTAATTCTGTAATGTACTTACTTATTCGGAGCTCTCGCAAAAACGTTTAACGTGTGTTTGTTTATTACTGTGGGTTTCAGAGTTCAGTACTACAGTAAAAACTTTTGCGTAAGTGAATGACGTGTGTGAATTATGTTCGGGGCGAAAATTAATTTGAATACATACAAGTAAAAACAAAAGGGCATTAAGGTCTCCTGACCAGCTCGTCTAGGTTCCAACTCGAAATAGAACATCAGTTCCAGACATGTGTAATTAAAATTTTAATTACGTTCAACTCATTGTACGCCGTGTAGATAATAACAGAATATGTCTCCGTCAGGTAACGGTGAATAAAATGTAATTTGTTTTGTAATTTTCTAACAAAAAGTGGAACATTGGAGATGAAGAATATGAAACAAATTATTGTTACTCCGGTGGCCGGAATACCGGCGAGCTGAGCGTTTTCACTTTCATTTAGATAATGGTCTGTAATTTAGAAATTTGCCGCAAGTAATCAAAATTGATAGTCCTACCATTGATATTTAGTTGCTTACAGATGAACTGTCGGACTTCCGTTTCATCCCTGCTTTTGAACTTTGCTAGAACTTTGCAACTTCACCGTTTTTGACTTGTTATTCGAGACGGGGTTGAATTTTACAATGACGAGAGCGAAAGGATATGAGTTTGTGAAAGCTGAAAGTTATTAAGATATCTTTTGACGAGGGTTTTGTTAAAAAGAAACAAATTGTAGTCGAATCTGCATTAATTCCATTAGCCGTGGGTTTGTGAGGCGAGTGGTTCTCATCAAGTCGCTGTTAATGTATCAAGTCAGTAGCGATTTTGCTAATGTCTAAGAGTAGGGTCGCCTCAGGATTGGTCACTTTACCTTTTACCAAAAGGTTTTGACGCAGATTAATGGTTTCACGTTATTCGGTAATATGACGTGAAACAAACACTAGGTACGTCTATACTTCACGGGGTGTTAATAGTCAGGTTTTATATGACTCTTCAAAAAGTAGTGTTTGTAGAATAATTTATCTACTAATATTATAAATGTGAAAGTTTGTACATTTGGATGTTTAGAAGTTTGGATGTTTGTTACTCAATAGTGCAAAAACGGGAGAACGGATTTGGATGAAATTTGGCACACAGATAGTTTATAACTTGTACTTTGAAGCGTAAGTGTCCTTTTGTTTTTGTATTTATTTATAGGTATAGTTTCTTATTACTTAGTTAGTCGTTTCTAGCAGTGTCTAGTATCGAGTGTAAATAATTAGTTATATATATAAATAACTAACCCGTGGCTAAATAATAACAGCCGGATCGGTCAGTTTAGGCTACGCTTACCGCTTTTGTTCTGTGGATGGGTGACCATCTTTACATACCAAGACCCCTCCGTGTCTGGGAAAGCACGTTAAGCCGTTGGTCCTGGCTGTCAATTGTGGATCTTTAACAGTCGTTACGGGTCGTCAGAACCCGAAAGTTTGACAACCAGTCCTACCAAGGGGTATATATACCCAGTAACTGAGTTGTGGAGGTCAGATAGACAGTCGTTCCATGTAAAATACTGGTATTCAGCTGCATCCGGTTAGACTGGAAGCCGACCCCGACAAAGTTGGGAAAAGGCTAGGCAGAAGATGATAATATATAGAACTATAACTATTTACAATAAGTACTAAAATAAAATTATGAAATTATGTATAGACATACAATAAAAAAGTTCATAACCTGGATAACACTTAAAATACTTTTTATCCCGATAGTACATTCTCATGGCATAATTTCTAACGTCCACGCGGGCGAAGCCGCTGGCAAAGGCTAGTAGGTATAGTCCCCAAAAGAGATTAGTAACCAGGGTCGTCGGATATAGTTGAAGTTTAGTAAGAAACCGATAGATGTTTTCGAATGAAATTTAATTTGATAAATAAACTATTAATTTGGTTTTTTATTATATTAATTTAATTTATAACATGCTTACCTGTGTCTCAAGGTTCAACTTTCTCGGGATTAAGAATACAAATTATGTTCACAAGCATTTTTATAGTAACATTATTTTTTACATCTAGTTTTTACATAGCTTATCAAGACACACACACACACATTTATTTCACTGAAATTCAATACTATAATAAATAAGGTCATCCCCAACATAAAATATTATCAACCATCCCACCACAACATAGGTACGTTCAAAAAATGCACTGAAAAAAATCCGCTGTTAACCGTCCGTCCATTCGATAAGAGTGCTTGGTGACATGTTCAATTTACTCTGATTGACTTGACGGCAGACTCGACACTCGATACTTGGTGATTGAAATCCCGATTCCGACAATAAACTCGATTTAGTGTTTGATCGTATCTGTAACTAAAAACGGAGCAAATTAGGCTCGGCCGTCGGAACTGGGCCTTAACGACATTAAGAATTTAAAAAAAAAGTTTGACGTTGTTTTAGTTTCAATTTCGAATTTGATTTTGTTGCTGAAGATTCTATAGTTTACTCAACATGTTTTGATACTTGTTTTACAAGATGTAAAGGTTCTTTGTCTGCGATTTGTGGAGGAAAATTTCTCGTTGCGCTGTATAATAAAAGTTAGAAAATAGAACATGGCGAGTTTCTCTTCTTACCAGTAAAAGATTTTTCTTTGCCAGCTACAAGTTATACAAACCATCATTACATTTTATCGAAAGACTAGTCTATCTACTATCGAGAATATTTTTCCTAGCGTGATGTTATATTTATATGTTGATAGCCTATTAGCCTTTCTCAAGGACTGGGCTATCAAATGCAAAAAGGTTTTTTCAAATACGACTAGTTGTTCCATAGATTAGCGCGTTCAAACGAACAAACAAAACACTTCTTCAGCTTTATTATTAGTATAGTATAGGTAGATATTGTACGTAGGTACATTATATATTATTAGACGTACAGCAAAATTAATTTAAAACATTTAGTAAGACTTTTTTCTGTAGATCAATTTCGATTTACGAATAAATATTGCAATGATTGCCCTTCAATTCAATTAATGTACGTCGCGGTAAACGATATTTGCCCACTCGTTTGAGTGAGCAGTGTTTGCCAATACCTGTTAATGTCATTGGCATCACATATTGGAGATTTCCTCCCTATATTTTTATACACGTAACGAGCTCATTTTCGTCCAGAGCGCAGGCGTCATGTCCCCGCTAACAAGATTTGTGCAAACAAGTCTCAAATCAGTATGGCAATGAAGCCGTATGTTCTACATAAATGAATATTTGATTTTGTTTGTGATGCTTAAAAGTTGTGCTACCAAAGAAATTTCGCTGATAGGTAATTTCGTCTTTAATATAGCTATATTAAAGATGAAATGACTTATCAGCGAAATATAAATATTTCTAAAAGAGTGACTTTCTCGAAAACGGAGCTCCGTTTTCTCCGTTTTCGAGAAACTCATTCTGTTAGAAATATTTATGTAAACGTACCTTGTCGTATTGTGTGGAAAATCTAAGAAGCGAAAGAATATTGTGAAAACAACTAAAAGTATCAAGTAAATGTCGGCAATAAAATTAAATGAGAAGGTAAAGGAAAATCTAATATCATGTAAACGGATAACCGCAAAGAGAAGCAAGCTTCAGTCGCAGCGAAGACGATATTAATTTTTCTTTGGAGCTAGTAATAAAATTCAATCCTGCTAATTACGGACAAATTCTCTTTATTTTATCTGCAATATTAATTATTAATATTAATACCTGTCTGCAGATTGCGACTTTATTCGAATCGTATTAACGTTAAGCTGATTTTAAATTGTTGTTCCATCTGGAATACGAAGAAATCCACATCGTTGTAAATATTGTAATTACCTACATATTATTACAATCATACAGTGACTACCAGTCCAAAAAGTTTGGAAAAGGTTTTATATTGTGAAGGTTCAATATGTTTCAATAGGATTATATATTATTTACTCATTTACCTAAACTCTTTTCTTTCGATATCTACCGCATAGTAAAGAAACAACTTAAGTTCTTGCTTACTTTTCTTTTTTTAAGCAAATAGATTTTTATGTAACTAAAGTTCGTTTTTAGATCCCAGATACTAATCTGCCATTCAAGTCTTTTGAAATTTGACATTAGGACACCTGTCAAATTTGTATCTGGGTTTAAAAAACGAACTTTAATAGTAGTTACCTAATATGTACTGTAAAGGTTGTCTGCAAAAGTCGACCTTATGTTGAGCAGTGCAGGCTGGCAGAAAAATAAATCTGGTTGCATTCTAATATTTAAGCAAATCTAGAATGAGCTTTCAAATTACTTCTACTAGGTTTTTCGTTTCGAAAAATAGTGATAGAATAAGGGTACCTATTGATGTAAACACGTTCGCTTGGAATAAACGTACTTAATAATTATAACTTTGTATCACTTGATAGCCCCCAGAGTACTTACGTAATATTAAAAAGTAACTTCCTTTTTGTTTAATAAAAAAACCTGTTAAAACCCGGAAAATTATATGCGCAGCTCTTAAAAACCTATATTCAAATAATGTAAAAAACTTTGGTCTTCCAAAGTTAAACAATATTATTTATGCTGTGGCCTAAGCAAGGGCAACACCATCTTCCTGTCGTGTTCAAAAACTATTAATAGACCAGAAAAACAAGATGAAGGAGAAAAATCAAACTAGAAACCTCTTAAATGCTCTTAAACGGGAAGTCTTTGAGAAACAACTAAAAAATTCAAAACTTGTCTCGATCGTCCTCTCACTTCGTTAAATTGAATAAAAAAGTGTTTGTGTACAAAGTGAGCCGATAATCGATTCTGTTGAATATTTCAAACACTTGGGAACGTGATGGAAATAAAATATACCATACTAGCGACCCGCCCCTGCTTCGCACGTCTTTTGCCACTTGACAAAACATCGAGATTCATTATTATACAATACATATTTAACGCAAGACCTCTTAACTACACGCCAATTAGAAGATTGAGTAAAAAGCATAATACAATGACCAAAACCTAAATTTTTAATGCTCACTATTTCTTTTGGTCTTTGACATACGAGTATCTCGGGACCATGGGGTCCCGGACCTTTGAAAGGCGTAACAGGGGCCGAACCCAACTAGCAGAGGCCCTTTGGACAGTTTTAAATGATGAGGAGACACCAACCGACACTTATCCCTGTATGCACCATGCAAATGCACCCAAGGACCACCCACGGTTGGTGCAGGACTATTGCAGAACATGGAAACAAAATATACTGGGCTGTAGGTGTGGGTGGCTATAGTGGATCGGTTACCTTGTACTGCTCACTATTATTACTAAGAAAATCGCGGTGACCAGCACTAGCATTATACTATATGCATACAAAATTGAGCCCTATAGCAGTGATTAGACATTTAATTTTCTTTGTCTCAATCGGTGGTCAGTGCAAAATACATTTTTTTTTTTAAATACCTATATTAAAAGTTACTGACATCGATTCAGTAGTCAATTATGCACAAACTACTTTCAGGACGTTTATTCTGTTACACCTCGTAAACCTTCAAGAATAAATTCTCTAAATGATGGTGAAAACCGTATCAAAACCCGTTGCGTAGTTTAGAAGAACAACGCGGTCACACAGACAGACATGAAAAGCGACATTAACTTATAATATGAAATAGATACAGTATATTTTGTATATAATGTCCGCGGTTTCGCACCTCTATATTCTATTGTCGTGCATTTTAAGACCAGCTCAAGTTTGTTTTGGTAACAATGCTAAACAATGCTAATGGTTTTCATAATGGCGCCCTATTTTAAGCATTTTGTAAAAAGGGATGCTTTTCTTCCGCTATTTGTAAGGAACATTATTTATTCTTTACAGGAATGTTTTTATATCTTCACGTTTTTTTAACGTAGGTACTTGTAGCTTTAGTCAGAAATTAAGAGAAGTCAACAGTTCGTAATAGAGTTCTAGTGACGTGATTTTCCATATTTTTAATTATTGGACCATATATCGTTTACCTATTAACCTCTAATGTATTTTTCGTGGCAAAATATATAGGTTGGTTTACATTTATGTAACTGTGATTTCTTAACCATTTTTATGTCATTAAGCACCTGGTACTTGTCCTCCCATACCTATTGGCGCCGATTCCCTTGTTCACAAACTTAACTAAATTTAAGTTCAGTGCATATTTTTCTTTCTATTCCACTAAGAAATGGACAGAAGATAAATATTAGTTTAGTCCTGTCAGATTAAGACACTCCATAGACAATTTAGACGTGATTAAAAACATGGCTACTAAAAATACGTCAATTTACGTCAGGCGCTGACTAATTTGACAGGACTCAAATCAAATCAAAATCAAAATAATTTATTTGTGAAACATAGGTAAACATTTGAGGATCTTAAATATAATAAGTGCGCTATGTTGTGCCATCAAGACATACAAATATGGATGAGTAGAAATGGGGTTATAAATTAAACAGTCAACAATATTATGTAAATAAATTAAATCGGTCAAATTAAAATTAATGCAAATTAAATTAAAATCAAGTCAAAATTAAATAAGAATCAAATTAAATTAGAACCAAATTAAAATTAAATCAAAATCATAATCATAATATTATCCAAGATTTAATAATACAAATTCAAAATTATTTCAGTTCGTCATTTAAAAATTCTTCAATTGTGTAATAACATTTATCAATCAATAACTTATTAAGTATCTTTTTAAACTTTGTCAAGGGCAGCTCTTTTATATCGTCAGGTATTTTATTATAAATTTTTGGAGCTATACCAAAAAAACTCTTTTCCATCAACGACGTTTTACATTTCACTAGACACAATTTATTCACATATTGAGCACGCATTGGATTTTTTTTAACAGAGGAAAATTTTACAAATAAATGTGAATTTGTTTTTACGAACAGTGCAGTTTCCAGAATATAAAGAGATGGTAATGTTAGCAGTTTAAGCGATTTAAAATGTGGTTTGCAACTATCTGTTGATTTAAGACCACACATTGATCTTATACATCGTTTTTGCATCCTGAATACCGTCTCCCTTTCAGTTGATTGTCCCCAAAAAACAATTCCGTACCTTAGAACTGAAGCGACTAGTCCATGATAGGCGGTTATAAGACTCTGAATATTTACTTTTTTAGATAATTGGAAAAGGGCATATGTTGATTTACTCAATCGTTTACAAGTTTCCTCGATATGGGGCTTCCATGTGAGTTTATTATCAATGTTGATACCCAAAAATTTAGCAATTGTAACTTCTTCTATTTTATAATTCTTAAATGAAACATTAATAGCTGGGTTTTCACGATGCTGGTGAAAGTGCATAACTTTTGTTTTATCTAAATTAATAACTAAATTATTAACATTAAGCCAATTTACTATTTTGAGAAGAGTTTCATTAATTTCATTTTGATAATCATTCGGATCGGTACATTTTACAATAGCTGTGCTGTCATCAGCGAAGAGGACCATTTTGTGTAGAATTAAATGTGGGAGATCGTTTATATATATTAAAAACAGCAAGGGACCAAGTACGCTCCCTTGAGGCACACCATATTTTATTAGTCTTGGTTCCGATGTATATATGGGACTAAACTAGGACTAAACTAATATTTATCTTCTGTCCTTTTCTTAATTAAATAAAAAGAAAAAGATGCACTGAACTATGTAGTTTAGTTTGTGAACGAGGGATTCGGCGCCATCATCACTGTAATTTGGAAATATTGTAAAAGCCAAAAATTTATAAAAGAATAACCATATTCTTGCCGTTTGGTAAACGACCAATTGGCACCTCGATTCTGACGTTTCATAAATGCTCATGTAGGTTTATGTGAAATAACAAATATTTTTATTTGATGCGATTGATTTGTTTGGTTTAACAAATACACAGCAAAAATTTAAAACAAAACTTTGCAGTGCTTAGGATACCTGTAGGTACAAATTGTACAATAAAAATAAGGTAACAAAGTCGTTCTATTTAAAACTCATCATTATTCTCCTGCCATTATCCCAATTATTTGGGGTCGGCGCAACATGTCTTTTTCTTCCATACTTCTCCATTAGTTCTATTTAAAACTAAAAACAATTATTTTTTACAATCAAATCGACTAAAACTAGTTCGATTTAATATTATTTCACACGTCCAAAGCTGTGATTGTCGATAAACCACAAATGACATTCCATTGACCCAGCGGTGTCACATTTATCTCTGTATCACTACCTACCTGCTCTATTCTAACCAAATTCCTACAATTGTTACTGAGATTTTGAATTTCGAATGTTGAAAATTAGTCGCAAAAATTTAGAAAAATACCTGTGTTAAAAAAAAACTTTTTGGTTGAATTTAAAGTCTCTATACCCTGCCCATTAGGTTAACCGTTTTTTGACAGCTGTCTTAGAACGTACATATTTCAGATTACGTAAAAGTTAACTTTAAAATGCGTAATAAAATAAATATATAAACTGCTTAATCTTATTAAATTATCTTATTTATGTTTTCTTACAGACACTATAATACCGTACGTGTATCAGTTTTGATAAATGTTTTTATCAAAACTGATACATGTATAATTGCTCACTAGTTCGTTCTGTCAAAAAACGGTTAACTTAGTGGACAGAGTTAGCTGAATGTATATAATTGTTACTGAAATTTTTAATTTCGAATGTTAAATATTAGTTTTAGAATTTAGAAAAAAAAACCGGTATAAGTATGATAAAAAACTTTTTGCTTGAATTTGAAATCTTTAGAAGCCTACTTTTAAGTATTTTGTTTTTCTTTTATCTAATCACGGAGTATTATGATACTTTATAACTGCGTGATTTATTTGTATAATTATCTTTTAATAATTATGTAAAGTTTTTTATAAAATCTTATTAATTCATTGATAAATAAATTATGCTAAAAGTAATTGAACCAAAGATTTTGGTTTATGAGCTTAGTCGGTAAGTAGGTAAGTAGCTAATGGAATCAGACAAATGGGATTATTAAAATAATACCATTGTATTATTTTAATAATCCCATTTGTCTAAACAGGCACAAGAGAAACAACATTATTTTAGCTTTCATGATATTTTACATTTAATTTGAATTAAAGTAAGTTTCTAACAAATAAGTTCTAACATCAATTGTAATTCTAACGACATGCATTAGGTTATGGTTGGATATTGCTTCGAGTTTTAGGTCACCCCAAGATTTGGTACATATTCCATCATAAAGAGAATTTTGTACTTTTCCGCAACAAAACTTTGACTTCGACCTCCATTTTCATACAGAATTTTCACCAGGTAATAAGAACGCACTCAGAGATTTATGTAACTACCTTACTCTCCCTATTAATGCTTTTACGTCCATATGTTCCTTATGAACGTATTATTTCAATTCTATTAAGGAAATGTACCTAGAAAAATACCATGTTTTTGAAGACATTAGATGCTGTTTTCGGATATTAATTAGTTACGGAACGTACTTAATACGGAATATGTACCAAATACGGAAAATAAGTCATCATAACCGTGTTTATTACGTCCATTTAGTGACAGAGTAATGATACAAATCATTACACGTTTATTAATATCATGTACCAAACTACCAACTCGCTTACGTCGTCATTCCGCGAGTGGCATCCGTAGCGTATAATTTCTAAACAGAACGCGCCAGCCTCCCGTCAAAATATCGTCTGAGCACCGTTGTGTGACGTAAATACACAAATGAACGTAAGTGTGTGTGTGGGTTATTGATTCATGCCGCTGGAATTTATGCCTGCTCCCTTGCTCTTAATCAAAACTACGTCAGTGTAAAAGGGAAGGCCTACCAGGTGGGAAAACTAGCCACGTGGCTAAATACCTTTGCAGTCAAAGTTGTACTGGCTGTTGTAGTATCTTGGCTGCGCCATGGGAGGCATTTTTTAATATGCAGTTTATTTTTTTTTAACTTCACTCACTTGTTTCATTTTTGATTTTAATTAAAAACAAAAATTATCTCGTATTACACGCTCCATTTACAAGTATCACTCATGTAAATATTGAATAACCAGCACAGATTTCAGTAAATATTTTACACAAAAATAATATTTCAGCCTTACGCAAACCGCGAAAGTCACGTCCAAAACCGGGAAAACGGCGAAAATTCTCGAAACTCAAACGATATTATAATTATAATTATTATCTTAAATCATAAATGGTGCCGTTTTATATAAATAATGTTCTGGGAGAACAATAGCTTGTTCCTAACAGAGTTACATGTAGCGGTTCTTGTAAGGGCTGCTCAATGTTCACGAGTGCCCGGAGGCGACAAAGCAATCACGATGCTAAAACAAATAGTCTAAACGACTAATTAGTTTGTTCTATCGTTCGAGTGTACGCGAGTGTTACACCCCTGCTTTCGGGACATCCACGGTACCTCAGCTACCACCTACACAAATAGTATCTAAAAACAAATAGACACTGTCTTTAATTCATTTATTGGGTTGTGTTCCCTTTGTTGAGGGGCTTGTGGCTAAGTAATAACAGCCGCACGGGTCGATCGATCAGGTTAAGCTAAGCTTGCAGCGGTTGGTCCGTGGATGGGTGACCATCTTGTCACATCAAGACCCCTCCGTGCCTTGGAAAGCACGTTAAGCCGTTGATCCCCGCTGTCTTTCGTGGATTTTTGACAGTCGTTACGGGTCGTCAGAAGCCCGAAAGTCTGACAACCAGTCTTACCAAGGGCATCGTGTTACCCAATAACTGGGCTGTGGAGGTCAGAAAGGTAGTTTCTCCATGTAAATACTGGTATTTAGCTGCATCCGGTTAGACTGGAAGCCGACCCCAACATAGTTGGGAAAAGGCACACTGCTAGTTTATTACATATTATATTAACACTTAGGATAGTTTTTATCCCGGTAGTACGGACGTACTACCGGGATAAAAACTATCCTAAGTAATATACAATAAGTAATATAGTAGTTTTACAACGAACGCGGACGCGTTCGTTGTAAAATTTCTGAGCTCCACGCGGGCTAAGCCATAGGCAAAAGCTAGTGATAAAATAAAGAGAGCAACGTTTGCATCATGAACAAAACAACACAAATAAAATAAATTATGTTACAAAATACAGCAATTGGAAATTCTATGATTACAAAAAGAATCCATGCTGAAAATTGTAACGTTGTATGAATTTGTGTAGGACCAAAAATTTGAAATTTTAATAACCCTGTATGTTTTATTAATTGAAAATTTATATGAATACTCATTCAGCCTGAAAATCGTACAACAGAATTAATTTACCCTTTTATTAATCTATAGGAGAGTAGGTACAATACATGATTAATGTTTGTTGCTATTTGTAAGCTCCTGCGTATCAATAGAACAATAAATTGGGCTTATTCACCGTGTTTCAATCGATTACATGATCTCTTTTGTGAATATACTACGTTCTTAGAAAAAGTTACATTACTGATGTATTATCTAGTAATGAGTACAAAGTCACGCAACACTGTGGGGTAATTCCGTAACACACTATCAGACGCATGGCTGTAATTTTTAACCGACTTCTAAAAAAAGGAGGAGGTTCTCAATTCGGATGTTTGTATTTTTTTTTATGTTTGTTCACGCATAACTCCGTCCCTGGCCAACCGATTTGAAAAATTATTTTTTTTGTTGGAATACTTCCCAAATGGTCCCATGAAATTTTATCGAAATCGGACAAGTGGTTTTTGAAAAATCAACAAAAAACAACAAAAAAAAAATATCACAACAAAAAAGTGAAAAATAAAAACTTTTTTACAAAAACAAAAAACAACCGACTTCCATAAAAACACTACAAAGTGAAAAATAACTTTAATTTCGGAAGTCGGTTGCGAAAAACTTAATACAAAAAAACCAAAGACACTCCTATATGTTAATCCTGGTTATAAACTATCTGTGTGCCAAATTTCATCCAAATCCGTTTAGTAGTTTTTGCGTGAAAGAATAACAAACATCCATACAAACTTTCACGTTTATAATATTTGTAGGATTATAGTAGGAAGTAGGATTGTTGCCTCCACATTGTATAAAGAATAATAATAATAAATAAATAAATAAAAATATTTTATTTCAGACCGACAAGATCCATAGTTTTGTTACACACGACTCAAGAAACTAAAACTCGACAAAGAACTGTTAGTAACAAATGAAAAACATTTAATTTTACTTATATTGTTAGTGCGCTACAGGTAGTTACATATTATGTTAGTAACACCATAAAAGCACACTCATACAGCTATTCGTACAACTCGTTAACAGGGCGAAACCGATATCCTAGACCTGCACCGATTTTCAGAATGTCAGGCTTTCCTCAATCTTCGTATGAAAACGGTTTGACGTGCTCTCTGAAGCGAGCAGTCATAAACTAACGTTTGACCTCAGTACCGTTGCTGTAGCAAGATTGATCTGAGAAGTAATTCACCCCGGGGCCCTCGTTGGTGAATGATCAAAGAAAATTACAATGAACCTACACGTAAAAAGGCCCCTAAGTTAGCACCAGCCGATCGAGTGGAGCTTAAACGTGACGTCACTGGCAGACCCCGGCCTGGTGGACCTCATTAAAAATTCGCAACAAATTAGCTATGCTCAGTGTTGGCTTCATTTCTCAAATTCCTCATTCTCATAAGTTCGCAAGAGCATTAAATTTTCACGAAATTGCTTTCAAACTTTTCCCCTCTCAATAAGCTCCAAACTCAATTTCCGAAGGCATAGTTTTGATCACATAGTTCGTTGTTGTATATTAATTTACCTGGTTACGTTGTTTAAGTATGCTCAGTTAACTAGTTAAGTAATTATTTCAAAATCTGCGTCGAGACTACGCACGCCATTAAAACCACAAACATTCAATCGTTTCAAAGGTTCTTTTTTATATCTAAATTGCCTATTGCGGCTTATATTCATTCAGCGACCACTTTATCCGGGTGTCAGAATTGAAAATGAGCCGGGTTCCGTTTATGGAGCACTACATACGTAGGTATAGAGTCAGACGTTGACTGCCGGCGGTACGAATATAGAGGCAGCCGGAGTTGCCTTAATAATTCAACAGTGCAATGCTTTTACAAAACCTGTCCGCGTCAATCTTAATTTAGCGCCACCGATCGACTCGCTTTCGGGAAGTGTCGCCAGACAAACGTAATGGAACTCTGCTGTTCTAGCAGAGCAGCTCATTCCGTTACTGAGCGGATCGCTTGGCCGGTTTTGGATAAATTATTTTGTTTTCAGCACATTGAAGGTAAATGGTTTGACTTCACTTATCCGGTTTTGGTTTGGCTATTTCTGGCTACGTGTTTATGTTGTGGTTTAATTACTTAATGTTGCCGAGTTATAAATATAATTTGCTTTATTATATTATATCCGTGCAACATTTACTGAAATAGAAACACTATATTGAACACGGAGCATGAAGGAAAGGAACATACCAACTCGAAACTGACAGAAGAGTATTTCTCGTGACGTCCGGACTCGTAATATAAATAAAATATGACGTAGACATGTATCAAATATTTGGAGGATCGTTCCGATGTGGGGACGAAGGTAGAACATATTAGGATCAGCTGGTTATTATTCCGCTCAATTGATAAGAGCCATCTGGCAGGAATTGGATCCGCTAGTAAGTAATGAGCTACTTTATATCGAGGTATTCTTGCGGACGTAGACTGAATGGAAGCTTTGAGTATTTAATTATAAATGGGGCTACAATAGCATTGATCGATACAATTTTAATCTAGTAGGAACCTGGTTTTTTATTTTCAATCTTATGTTTAATGATTTCTTAAGTTATAGAAGCAACAAGAATAATGTACCCAAGATTTTGTAATATTCTGATTTAAAGAGTGTCTTTGAATTTTCTTGCCCGTTCTCTCAGAATCATATATATTGTATAATATTACTGGTCCGTTATTCTACATAGAGATCTACGTTTTGGAATGGGCAACTAGCTTCATCTTTCTGGGTAACTGACCGACTCTTTGACATTTCAAAATTACCTGTAAATGGTTTTATTGAAATAATTGCTTTGAGTTTATTTGAATTATTAAGTACCTACTAAAATAAAATAAAAAACAAATTAGTTACCCGTAAAAACAAATGTTTCCAATTAATCATTAATACTTTTTGAAAATTTAATTAAGTGCTTTATACTGTGACGTCAACATATCATTTCACATTTTCTGGATAGAAACTTGCCTTACTTTGCAGGCAAGTACCCAGCAACCAGTAAAATATTTTAAAACCAACACACAAACTTGATAAAGTTGATAAAAGTGCCACAAACGACACTACATGTCTACGTTGAAGACACTAATCTAGTTTGGCGGCGTCAGATTGGTTAAGCTTCGCCCAAGTCGCACACCTGCATCGTTAAAATATGTGTTAAAATATATAACAACATAGTTAAATAATAACTTATTTCCCCGCATAAAACAAATGTGTAAAATCAATAATTAAAACTGTTTAATACTTTTTGAAAATGTAATTCATTGCTCTGTACTGAAAGTGTATTACATTACATTACGCAAATAAAACTAATTACGTGACTGTAATCCTCATATCAAACTATCATTTCACATTTAAATTTTTGAAGTGAAAACTTCTTTAAGCACACTGCGCTCTTTCCGAACAGTGAACGGACACAACGTTTTGAACTGTCACGCTCGGGTTCGTGACGCTGAATCGGGTATGCTCGGCGTTGAATCGCATAAATCTACTCGGCTCCGGTCGTATGTTTTCACTTCTGTCATGTCGCGGTCATAAGCACACACCATCTTTTTCCTAAGCACATTTTCTGGATAGAAACTTGCCTTACTTTGCAGGCAAGTAGGCAGTAACCAGCAAATGTTTTAAAACCAACACACAAACTTGATAAAGGCGCCACAAACGACACCACGCCGCCCGTGTGTCTACGTTGAAGGCACAAATCTAGTTTGGCGGCGTAAGATTGCTTAAACTTTGCCCAACTCGCACACCTGCAGTTGCTCCCGAGTTCATTTACATTAACTTGTGACGTGTTCAGTACTTGAGAACTTATTGTGGACTTAGTCTCACTGATAACGTTAAATGAACAGCTTAGAGCATTTTTTTTGGAAGAGAAACAGTTAAATGTTGTAGTCAGGGAAATGGGTTGTTGTGCTGATTTGGTGTCAACTTAAATTCTCCGTATTTTCAAATCACTTTAATTGTAATTCTGTATATCATTTGTTTCAAATGGCTTTACCTAAAACAAATAAATCAAACTAGCAGTGGTGGCCCAATGGTAACAACCGCAACTTACGAGTCTAGGTTCGAACCCATAAAGGCGCTTTACTTCATGTAAATTATTTCATCACACTGCTCTCAAAACGGTGAAGGAATACATCCTCAGGAAACCAGCATGTCCAAGAACCAAAATTTCAAAGAAATGTAACATTTACCACGATAGATAGATACGCACGCGTAGGAGATTACGGCCCACTCCCTCTCACCGAGAGAAGACCTTCGTCCCAGCCTTAGGAACATTAAAGGCTGATTATGCTAAATCAACGTAACGACAAAGAAATAGTACCTTATCGCATAATTGACTAAAACATGTTTTTAATGAGGTATTTTCTATTCACTTAAAGTCTACTTCATAAACATATAAACCTATTTAAATGCCTAAATATTAAAGTTTCAGCTTTAATAACGGCCCTACTTTCAAGAGACACGAATTTGAAGAAAATTACAAAGAAAATTATCAGCCTCCAAAGATCTATGTAATTGCTCTTATTGTTCCAGAAGTACTCTAATAACAAAGTGAACAAGATAATCACAGTAATTCGCCCATTGTCCTAATAGTACCCAATAGCGCTATTTATCCACGATTTATGATCGTTAAAGACAAAGATTTAATTAATATAATTACAAATGACTATACAATTATTGAGATATCTACTGATGAGGGTGCGAACTCTTGAATGTAAACATTAAGTTCGTCAAAAGGGACAATCAAAAGGTCCCTCAGATGGCCTTGTAACAAGGGAACTCTAATTAATTGAAATGTTTATGATCTCAGCCTCACAGGCTATCAGTCTAGAAGGCAACTCGTTGATAAAATTAACAAGTTTATCGAAGTTGGGCGTAACTATGAAACTCGTATTTAATATCAACAGAGGTAGTTTTGTAAACAGTATTGTAGTGCTGGGTAAATATTTATTGTTAAACAGGTGGGTTTCTAAAGCTAACTTTAGTTATTTCAATTTAATTTTAGCTTCGAAATTCAAGGGTTCGATCATGTTAGGCGTTAATTGATACAGCGTGATAATTCAGTGACTCCAAGGTGGTTTTTAATTGGTTTAACAGTGTTATTACATTTGACTATTAAGTATTCCTTATCTCCAATATATTGAACTGGTAGATTTTACAGTTTATGAAGTTTTTATTTTCAAACAGGATAATTTTTACATAAATAATATACAGGACGTCGACGCACAAACTATTGAAACCATCAATTCTGCACATGACGCTAGAGCGCAGAAATTTATCGTGGGATATCAGAAAAAAAACCGCTCTTTCATAGAAACGTGCAACACCTATGCGGTCATAATGTCGTATGGAACAGCTTCTTTTTTAATTACCGACTAAAAATTTCAAGACAATGGCTTCAGAATCATGTGGTGAATCCATGGTAACAAGTTGTGCTTCGATGTCCCTTCCATCCTGCATAAGCTGACAGATTTAAAATAATAATAATATGTACTAAATAAAAAAAGAGAGGAAAACATAATAGGGAATGTAAGTAGATATTATAGACTGTTAACCAATTTTACGTTACTATTTGATGTGGTATTTAGTGTGGGTGTGTGTTTTGGTGTTTGATTGGTTACTCAATTCCGCCAATTGATATTGTAGAGCGACAATTAACGGACACCAAATGGATTAGTAAATTTTGAGTACTTACCATTCCACAGGTACATTAGGAAGATTTTGCCCGGGCGGAAAAAATATGATGAAAAGGCATTGTTTTGCGTTTGAAGCAATATTTTTAGGTATTGCTTTTTCGATAGCTTTGAGAAATGGTACTGTCTTTGAAAGATCGCTTATAGCGATTAGGCTGCCGATTTTCTTACTTTTATGGGGTACATATTAAAGAGTATTCTAACGTTGGGCTGTTGGATCAAGAACCTGATTCAGAAGGCAGTACTTCTCGATATGGCTCGCCTCGTGAGGAGGTTACTGTCTAAAGAAAGAAAAGAAAGAAAGAAAATAAATTTATTTAGCACGGACTAAAAGACTCACAATACACCAGATACATACATCAGATTGCAACAAATAAAAATCAAATAGAAAGTGTATCTGGAACCCGATACCGGCGAGTCACAATTTTTTTAATATTTTTAAATGTTTTTTTTTTAATAAAAATATTTAAAAATGTATTTAATAAGTAGATATGAATTTAATATTCTAATAAGTAAATAGCTTAAAGATTTACTTATAAAGCCCACAAAAACCACATGATTCACACCCGAATAGCCGAACAGAAGTAAGACTCCTCATTTCTGACCTCATAAATATTATAACCAGTAACTATCCCGTATCCTTCTGATACCTACTTTCCATACATTTAATTCAATCAAAGGGAGGTGGGCTATAAACACGGTATGTAATCCCCTTGAGCCAGATTGCAAGGGGTTTGCTTATAAATTCTGTATTAAAATAGTTACGGATTTCCTTGACAATCGCTAAGCTTAATGTTACACATAGGTAAGGGTGTTATCCCCGAACAAATGTAACAAAATTGGGGAATATAGGTTTAAATTATTTGATATGGTAATAATACATTTATGTAGTATGGCGCCAGCTGAAAATATTTTGTTATTTAAGGGGCAAAAACAAAAAAAAATTACGAGTATGTTTGGCATAAAACCTACATCCCTACCTAAAATTGCATCTCAAATGAATAATCATTCATTTTATAAATATTAGGGATTTGCTTTGAATTAAAAAACTTCGTCTTGGAATACAAAAAGTTTGGATGAGTGAATTTTCATGAAATCATTTCCTACGTCCAATTTTTACATTTTCCACTTCAAGAAATCAACATAAAATAAAATACTTGAAACAGCCCCATTTCTTTCATCTTTCAATGTAACGCCAGGTGAAATCATATTTTATGCCCCTTGAAGGGAGTTTCCTTCCTAAGGTACGTGTCGGTTTTTTGTAAATAAGGACCATTATCCCTTGACGGTTCCTTTCGAGGTGTTTAATGTAGTGCCGAGCTGCCCTTTGCCCTTGTTCCATTAATAATAGGATCGCGCAATCGAGATTAACAACCCAAATTAAAAATCAATAACATTTGGAACAGATGAAGCTTCTCGAGGATTGTTTCGAATTCTGCGCAATAATTTGGAGATGTCCTTGTATTTATTTATTTATTTTACCATTTATGTACACACATATATAGACAGACAAGAAAAACAGGTACAAAGGAGAAGCTTATTTCATAAGAAATCTCTTCCAGCATACCTGCGATAGGACAATAGATAGATAGATGGAGACAGCGTGTGAAAGAGTAAAGGAGACAAAAAATAATATATAAAATTGTTTATGATATTATGTATTATTTTTTCACTTAATAAAACTAAACAAATATATATTATGTTGTTGTTACTTTGTTTATTCATCACCACTGCCCCAAAACGGTGAAGGTAGAGGAATCCGGCATGTCTTAGAACCAAAACTTCGAAGACATGTGAAATCTACCAACCCACACTGGGCCCGCGTGGTAGCCCACTCCCTCTCATAGAGAGGAGGCCTGTTTCCCAGTAGTGGGAATTTAAAATATAAGCTGATTATGTCTTGTATGTAGGTAATTATTGTTATTATAAGTGTTGAAACTACACAAATACTAAGAATTACTATATGTATTTCATCGAAAAATAAATGCACAGAAATATTTTATGTAGCTTTCACAAGTTCACAAAGGAATTAAAAATATTTTACAACATGATGAAAAACTGAAATATCGTCCGGTACAGCAACCGATGCAGCCAATCGGCCTAAATCCTTCATTCCGGAATTTATTATTAATAAAAATCAGTTTCCTGCTCGCAGTTCTGATATACGTGTTTCACATTATAATCGCGAAAGGCTCACAGATGAAATGAAAACAAAAGAAGTAGAGAAAAAATAAAAATGTTATCAGCCAGCCCTTCCGATGACGCACAAAGAGGGCAGGGATCAAAAAGATCAGTGTTTTCTTTGGAAATGTTTAATGTTATACATTCCTGGTACATACAGGCATCTAAGTACCCATTTTGGGAATCTTTGAACATTCTATTTTTTTTTTGCTTTTCAGACCAACCTTTAGATGTTAGGTAGGTTACTGTGAGTATTAATGCATAATGTTTCTTCTTGGTTTTCTAGTGTTTCAATTAAGTCGTTAATTCTGCGTTACAAAAAAAAACTGGATTGCATTCAAACTCGTGATAAAATAATACAAATACCACGACCTCAATCATACTTCATACATACTTTTAATCCACTATTCAAAACAAATGTTAAATATTATTTATTCGCTCAAAAAAACAATACCAATATCCGGAAACAGTAGGTCCTATTTGATTTTAAAACGTGTGTAAACTATAAAGTATTTTTATAAATCTGGATTCTTTGAAACTGATAAAAGTTGAAATAGATTTGTTACCTAGTCGCTGTCGGGTTATGTTCGGAAATAACGAGACTTTAACAATGGATGCAGGTCTCAAAGAATAACACCACTGACTTGTGTATAGACTTGGTGAGTGAAAACTATTTTTTTTTGTCTTGTAATGAAGATTTTTTTTTAATGGCAGCTGCTGTGTTATTCAGTATACTGATGATAAAATTAGCTCCCTTTCTCCCTAGGAATTTCCTAAGACCCTAGGTGGTTTTCTTTTTCTAACTGAACCCAAAAGGATGTCTGGAAAGATTTGAGGGAGGCCTTTGCTCAACAGTGGGACAGTGTGGGATAAAGAACATCAAACTTTTCTTGCCTGGCTTAAAATATATAGTCCTCCAGATCGTATTTCGACCATGGCGGCAAATCTCAACGGAGACTAGCCTTCGGTGCGCAACCTAGGATAGTGCACAAGGATGTGCGCAGATACAGATGCACTCCCTCTTCCCTCACTCTCATAGTCCCATGGGACATGGCACTCTTATAATCCGATACGACCGGGGAAAGATCAGACGCAGGACCAACGTCTTAACGTGCTTAAAATAGACAGTTGACAAACACTAAGGCCCGCTTGCACGACAAATCTTTAAATGAATTTAACGCTAAACGTATTGAAAACATCATAACTGCCTCTATCATCTTCAATCGATTGACAAAAATGGAACGATGCATCAAGAAAGATATTTATAATTCGTTTATACCCTGTCCATTAGGTTAAGCGTTTTTGACAGCTGTCTAAGAACGTAACTATTCCAGATAAGGTAAAAGTTAACTTTAAAATGCATAATAAAATAAAATAATCATAAACTGCCTTATATTATTGAATTATATTATTTATGGCTTCTCACAGATGTTATAATACCGTACGTATATCAATATATGTATTGTGTGTTGCTGCAATCACTAGTTCCACCTGTCAAAAAACGGTTTACCTAATGGACAGTGTATAGCGCTAAAATAATTGAGTGATTTGTGGTGCAAGTGGGCGGAATTACATTTTTATAACAACAATGATTATATTAATGTGAGGAACATGTCTACAACAAATGTAGCTTTGTGTAACAATGTCCCTAGTTAGAGTAGATAAGTAACCAGGGTCGTCGGATATAGTTGAAGTTTAGTAAGAAAAGGATTGATGTTTTTGGATAAAGTATTGTCTTTATGTAAGTTGTTTCAATCTGTTCATTGTTTTACAGCGCTCCTCACACAATATCTTTCCATCCCTTTGGGTGTCATACTAATACGATAACCTGTGTTATTTTTGTTTGTTTCAAATTTTTGCATGGCTTTCCGTCTAACGTGTCCTGTGCAGTCTATACGATATCAATCTGCTCTCTGAAAGGCACATCAATCGGAAATATGAGATTTTTTCGTGAAGCCTTGTCACAAAGCAAGCAAATAAAGTTTCCAACGTTTCGACAAACTTACTTTGTGATAGCTAACTTTTGGAAAAATCTCGAACTGAACAGAATGTTGGCGTGTTTTTGGCGTTTTTGTGGTTTTTGGCAAAATATGCCACGCTCTCTTCCCGTTTAATAAGCGAATGATGGTATACGCCAGAAAGAGGACTGTTTGTTTTAAATGCAATAATTTGAAAGGCCTGGTAGGATTTTTACACGAAGTAGATATCATAGCGTTTTTCTCTTAGAGCATTCCCAGTAAGCCAGAAACCACAATCATGTAACAGCGTTCAAAACTCAATATCGGATATCTGAAAACCGACCCAATACGGTTTTTCCACCACGCGAACAATTCAGCAGTCAGCCAGCAATGTTCAGAAAATACCAGGAATAAAATAAAATAATATAGTATGACAGCTATTTAATGAAACTGAAGCCCGATGTTGGTCCCATGGAGAAAATTGTTCTTGATGGTCTGTACCACACTCTTTTTGGCTGGTCTTTGAAAACTATCCCTGTAGATATAGATTGAGTACATTTAATTCATAGATCGTAACTTTATTACTGCATTATGTGTATCAGCTCCCGAAAATGATATCTAGATTGAAATTCAGTACGTAATAGGTTTTATAAAGTGATCACGGAACTTATTCCACTCCATGCATGTAAGTCTAGAAACTTTGCATTCTCATTATAATGTGGGGGAACATGGAAATATGCTAACTTGAGTTTAACTTATTATCTGATTAAGCTTTTATGGAACGCGTTTTATGAAGTTACAAGTTTGAGTCTTATGTGAGGATGTCGGATCGGTCATTTGCAAACGATTTTACGCATAAGTTAGTTAGTTGGTAGTTCCTAACTTAATTTTAACTTATTGTCAAGATTTTGTTGGCTGATGGGGAGCTGTGGTGGCCCCGTGGTTTCGCCCCAACGCGTATGAGTTGTAGGTCGTGCGTCTGCATGGCGTGGGCAGGCACTTTACTTTGTGTATTTTTAATATCATCACCACTGTTCTCAAAACGGTGAAGGAAAACATCGTAAGGAAACCAGCATGGCTTAGAACCAAAAATCGAAGACGTGACATCCACCAACCTGTACTGGGGCCGCGTGGTGGCCCACTCCTTCTCATAGAGAGGAGGTCTGTTTCCCAGCAGTGGGAACATTATAGGCTGCTTATGTGTCACATTTTTTTGTTTTTTTTTTTTTCATTTATTATGACGCGCCGTTGCACAATCTTTGTATCAAAGTATTCTTGTTTGTTAATAAAATAACTATGGAGTAATTTAAAATATCGTAACTCACGTTTGCAACATTTCACTCGTGCCCAATACAAGCGAATACCTGTGAGTGAAATCCTGTGGTTACTTAGCAGTTATACAAAGGGTAAGTTGAAGATGTAGGCGCAAATTGCTCTTAGCCGTGGTGATGTACTGGTAAACGCATTAGACGTCCTGATGGAGCAATCAGCCCGACACTCTAACTTTAATGGACTAGATTAAAAATCGATGTCGTAAGTGACGCGATATGCGACGGCAGGTTTCGGCAAGTTGCTTATGAATTTTCTTAAGTTTTAGTTAAGTTACCTTTAAGTAAGTACGTTGTTGAATTTTAAGAAAATGTGTTGTGTTTTTTTTAGGTTCTTATCTATATGTGGTGTTACACTTTAGTCTAAACTCTGACCTACATTAATAATCTGTATTTTAACAGTTTAATTTGCACATTGTAGAACACATCAATTTCTGAGAAAGTGTTTAATATTACTACTTTTTACAGTTCAACCGCATTCATTGCGTTATTTACGTACCTTTGTGCAGAATTTTTTTTTTAATATATGAAGCAATGTATTAGCCATATTTCTTTATTTAAAATGATTCAGATTGAGAATAATAGTGTGTTGTGCAATTAGGGTGCTATTAATGCAAAAAAAAAAACTTGTGAAACTCTTCGACTTGAATTTAAAAAGTCCTTTACTTACCTACAATATTATCCGTCATCAAGTTAATATTATAATATAAATAAAAATAACATATAAACCACCATAAAAATATAAAATTGTTTAAAAAATACAGTGATATCCATGATATAAATACTAGGAACAAACACAAATTTGTTGTACCTATAACAAGGCTCAAGAAAATAGGTGGCTCGTTCAGATGCCAATGTATACGCTTTTACAATAAAGTTCCAAGCCCCGTTCAAGATCTAAGCCTTAATAAATTCAAATCATTCATTAAACGTAAGTTGTGCCAGAAAGCATTTTATACCGTTAAGGATTATATCGAGGACAAAAAGGCTTGGGATTAAGGTGCTTCCAATTTTTTGCATATTTAATGTTTTTATTTTTATTTATATTTTTTTTCTCTGTGTTGTTGTTGTTGTTTTTTTTTTTTTTGTTTTATTATATACACTTTGACATTAATGGATTTTATATATACTATGACATTTGCTTACTTTGTAAAGTATTCTATTATTTTAATTATTGTGAATGTGAAGACTATGTGGGTCATTTTATTTATATTATTTTTAATTTTTCTCTCTGTTCTGTTAGTTTTTGTCATGGTCTGGCAGTTTGAGTAATTAATGTGGCCTACCCAAATGTCCTTTCTTTGGTATTGTTCGTCGAATCGTCGAGCTCCTTAAGTTTTGAGTTGAGCTGCACGATTTCTGACAAATGCGTGCACTGGCTGGACAGGTCCTCTCAATCTGTGTGGTTCTTTCCTCAAAAGACCATCTCAGACATCGACCTGCATGGTCTTCATATGATCTGACCAAGATTATGTCTGGACTTTAAAAGAGACTGTGACCTCTGAGTTTGTTTCGGCCTTTCTTCTCAGAGTAGTCAGATAGGAAACGCCGACCTCATCTAGTTTTAAAATATGATTGACGTGTAAAAGTGTTTGTACAAACCTACTTACAAAAATAAAATCATTTATCATTTATCATTTAATAAGATTTTTTCTGGGTATTTAATCTATGTATTTGTAAATCATCTACAAATATACTAAATTTTATTATAAAATATCGTATCTACATTTTATAAACAGTATTTGATTTGCGGCTGGCAAAGACTATACGGAAATGAGAGAACTTCACTTTCTACTGTGAAAAGCTTGGAAAGTTGACATCGCGATGTAACGATGTTACCTACCTTCATCGCGATGTAACGATGTAACCTGTCTACCGTCATATATTTTGTACCGAATAAGTTCTTATTTTAAAATGGTAGCGCTACGATGCTATACAATTTTCAGGAGCTGGTTTCAAAGTTGAAAAGTTTTAAAAATAGCAAACCTTATATTCACTTTAATAAGGGTTGATTGTTCAATAGACAGATATTTTTTATTCGTGGAATAAAATTGTCGTCTAACAGTTTTTGTATGGAACTGTCCAAAATTCAAAATGATTCCTCGGATAAAGATATGTGGCGTTGGAAAAATGAACCCTCAAATTAACAGTGTGAATGAACCTATTGCTAAAAGTAACTTTGTCTGATATTAGGAGACAATGTACATATACTTTTTATTCATGAATATAAAAATTACGTATGCTTCATAAAACCTAGGTATAGCAACGTATTTAATAAAAAATAATTATAGGTATGATTTGAAAATATTTGCGAAACCAAAATATTCATTGGAATTAGACTATACCAGCTACTTTTTCAGTACATAACACTTTTTTTTCCTAACAGATTAGAACACAGAGCCTTCGGTAATAAAATTGAAAAATATCTTGACTTGTGTCGTGAAACTAATCGGGCGAATCCTAAAACAAACAACAAAATAAAACCGTAAACAATAACAAACATCTTAGCCTTAAACCGGCCTTCTGCGAGTTATTTAACGTTGTTACCCATACCTACATAGGTACTTATAGTTACCGGGTTCTGGCACAGAGGATGTTTCGTGGAGTGGCGCCCCAAGCGACGAGTCTGAACATTTGTGTTGTGAACCCTCTCAGCGTTTCACCTACATCCATCGTACCATCGTGGCTATACTTGACACACAGTCAAATGTTTACATCGACTTACGACAGTATACACTTTCAGAACGTTAAGGTTTTGATGGACGGACATCTTTTGTAACTACGAAAGCTATCCGTCCGACGTCTGTCGATGTCTGTCAGAGTTAAATAGAATATTATACTAACCTTCCTCAAAATTACAGTTAGTAAATCAAGTTCACACGACGACATATCACGCTATATATTTCCAGTATTCCAGTTTTAGTTGTACTCGCATTTTAATTTATACTAAGCTTTTCGGATCATGAGAAGTCAGCTTATACTGGAAATGTATAGCTTGATATGTCGTCGTGCGTACCTACAAGTAAATATAGACACAATAGAAAGAAAGAGACAGAAAATAAATTTATTTGACCTAATAAAAATGAAACCCATTTAGAATAACCCAATTCGACAGCCAAGATGCCAAAATATTACCTAAATTAAAATGATCCGGAACCACACCATCTATGTACTTATAACAATTTTAGCTGGCATTTGGTATAAAATTCCAATACGACAAAATTGAAATTGAAAAAAGAAAATACCTTTAAACGTTTCATAAATTAGCCCTTTGAAGTTAAGGCCATCTAAAACAGTCGATCTACCTATGTATCTAAAAATTGAGCGAAGAAAACATTCCAAAGCATTTTTTTCTTTTAATCCTTATTATTCTGTAATGTCGGGAGCACGGTTACCGTCTTGTTTTGATGTTTGACAGTTATAATATCCGTCGTTGTCAGAAAATGTTTCGTCCTCCGAGAGAGCTGCCAGTCTGCCAGTGAAACAAGATGGTGGAATGGCCAAAATCACTTGCTGCTGCTTTACTCAGCTTCTTACTGTTATGACAGTTTTTTATCTTGACTATTTTATCGTAACTAGGCAGAAGGCTTTAACTCTTAAGACATTTTTCGTAACTTTTGACGACATATTTATATTGTTTTTTGTTTTGTTTCAGGTAAGACTCATTCACCAGTAACCTTCTAAGGATCAGTATATTACAGGTATTGTAATTTGTAATTATTAAAAAAACAGTTTTTCCGTGTATAATTTTCCCACTATTTTGAGGCTTATTTTACTGTGAATAAATCAATGCGATGACTTAAAAAACTATCTATATAAAGCGTCATAGGCAAAATAACGTATTTACACTTACCTACTACTTATTACGTAGGACAGCCGATCGATTCTGTAAAAATCTCACCGTGAAATGTTAGGTGAAGTGAGTGAGAGAGTGAGTTAGAGTGAGCTGTCAATCCCTAGCATTCGTTGGAATGACAGCTCACTCCACGCTCACTTCACCTAAGTTTTCACGGTGAGATGGTTACAGAATCGCACTCATCACCATCTGCCGAGCCTTTTCCCAACTATGTTGGAGTCGGCTTCCAGTCTAACCGGATGCAGCTGAATACCAATATTTTACATGAAGCGACTGCCTATCTGACCTCCACAACCCAGTTAATGGGTAACACGATACCCCTTGGTAAGACTGGAATTAATTACAAAATCGCTCTGCTGGTCAAAATACTACAAAAACAGATTGGCCTGATTTTCCCTTTGGCCCATACTACGGCTATCTTGGTCTACTGTAGAAGATCAAATTCATCTTCGGATTACAAAGAAAGACTATTTTAAGAATAGTGAAATGTGAAACATTATGAGGGCATTGTCCTTTCGTTAGTAAAACTAATATATTTTTTACAATATTTAAGCATAATCTTGGAAAGCTGCCACGCTAAAATGGAATTGGGCAGGACACATTTGCCGCATGTCAGACGACCAATGGGCCAAACTTACGACCCAATGGGTTCCTCTTAATGGCAAGCGACATCGCGGCAGGCCCAAACGGAGGTGGCGGGATGAAATGGACTCCTTCAACAAGACCTCCTCCTCCTTAACAGCTTTAAACAGAGAGAAGCGGAAAGAGAGTAGGGAGAAATTTCCCCAGCAGTGGGATATCACATGCTTTTAATAATAATAAGGATAATCATTCTATAATACTTCCACTGCCCTTATATACAATAAAATACATAAAAAACTTAACATACATACTTACACTAAACTCACACACATGTAAAAAAATAACCAAAGAATTCCTCCTCACCCCAGATTATGATGAAACAGAAGCACTGATGAAACCCCCATACAAATAAATTATTATTATTATCACCAACACTTACACACCCACAGATACCCCAAATCATCTGCCCTCTCTACGCACATACGACACACATCACACACATCACACACCACACACACATCACGAACTCTTACACTTCCCCCATTACACCACGTCACACGCACTTACTCACACACTATTGCTGCTGTTACACGTTTTAACTTCCCGAATTTTATAAAATAATCTTACGGGCGAATGGATGGCCCCTATAACACAGGATTTTCCTAGCATCGGGGTCATTATTCACAAAAATTGAGCACAATTGTAATATGTAACATAATAATGTGAAGAAGAAAAAATACAATGCATGTTGCATTGTATTTCTTCTTTTTGTCAAATAAAATTATTATTATTATTACTGCTGAGACACAGGTGTCCTCTCTTCGAGAGTGCGGGTTGGTAGATGTCACATGTCTTCGAACTTTTGGTTCTACGACATGTCACTTTCCTCACATGTTTTCCTCACCGTTTTGATGGTTTTGGTATTCCTCTTCCTTACATAATCAGCCTATAATGTTCCCACTGCTGGGACACAGGCCTCCTCTCTGTGAGAGGGAGTGGGCTGTAATCTACCACGCGTGCCCAGTGCGGGTTGGTAGATGTCACATGTCTTCGATTTTTTGTTCTAGGACATGTCACTTTCCTCACATGTTTTCTTCACCGTTTTGAGAGCAGTGGTGATTAAATAATTTGCACAGAGTAAAGCGCCTCTCTGGGTTAGAACTTACGACCAGCAACTCGCCGTAAGCCGGGACCGTTACCAGTAGGCCACAACTGCTCCCAATGTTTACTCTATCGAAGAATACTCCGAATGAACTTTTCATCACACTTTAAATAAAGCAATATCGATAACTATAAATGTCGAAATTAATTAAAATATACCGTCGATTAGTGAGTTTAACCCATAGATTTAAATACACATAATGTCTCATAAAGATTCTGAGAAATTTGGTAATATTTGAATGTTTGTGTTGTATTAAATGGAATCTTAAACTATTTGCAGTACCTATCTGTTTAAGTTAAAGCTATTATATCGGAATGGAAAACATGCCCTTAGGAAAGACATTAGTTCTCTACAGACGACGTTACGTTTGGACTAAGACTAGCTTCTGCCCGCGACTTCGTCCGCTTAAAGTTTCCTGGTACCCAGACCCGTCGCATCGCATCGCCCGTCCGCGCTATTACTTCGTTTTCTCTTAGTTTTCTTTCTAACTTTATTTTTATTTTCTGCTCGGCTCCTAGGCGTCATGTTAAATAAAAGTGTACAGTCTTCTCTAAGAATTGGGCTATAGAATGCAAAAAGATTTTTTCAAATCCGACTGGTATTTTCAGAGATTGGCGCGTACAAACTCTGCAGCTTTATTATTTGTATATCTATACATATAGCATATAGGTACTTACGAGTATCTACTTGTAAGTACCATATGTTGTGTATATGTATATGCTATCATAACTTAAGAAAGCATTTACTACGTTTATATCTGAAAAAGGAGTTCACAAAGGCATTATAAGGGTGACGCGGGTCGGCATCCTTCTTGTATTAAAATATCCGCATTTAAAACTTCTGAAATTTAAAATGAGGTTTTCCTTCTAAACCAAAGAATTTTATAATGAAATCTCTTTGGATAAGAGCTTTTTGAACGCTTCTCAACTTCCGATCTCCGAATGACGAAGTAAAGGTTGGCAGTTCTCTTAATACATTTAACAAAGAGGTCGACTTTAATTATAAATTTTGCACTCCGTTTTGTATTTAAAATAATATTTCATAAAATAGATCCGATCTTTATCCAAATCAAAGACAGATGGCGGCTTTTTACCCTACCACTTATAGGAAAAAGTGAAAAAAAAAAACTAAAGAGCAATTTTAGTAGAATCAGATAAACAGGATGGGAAACGAAGCAGAAGACACAACTTTAACGGAACTGTTTTAGATTGTAGGTACTATTTGTAAACACCAATGATATTAAAAGTAAAAAGAGGTAGATAGGTTATATCTACGTGAAATGAAATGTCCATTTATGTAAGTAGATCGTTGAAGACACTTTGACACGTCAATATTTTGTTGATCAATATTTTGATATGAACTAGATATCGGCATTTCCTAGCTGACTAGTTTTTAGATCAGGGAAGACTACCTTAGATCCCTGAGACGAAATGCCGAAACAAACTCAGAGGTCTCTTTTCCGTGCTCCGCAAGCAGCACGTCAAAAGTTGGTTAGTTAACCAAGTCAAAGTCTTGCTCCTTTTTTTCTAGCAATGATAAGACATGCCGTCCTACTTCCACGTGTCATCCTACAGTGTAACAACATTGTGCCGTTTATGAAGATCGGATGTTAGGTAGGTAAATAGGTGTCACGAACTGCACAAATATTCCCATATCATTTTAAAACGTCGTAACTTCGTGCACGCGGCGTCAGACGGGGACGTATTGTTACGACGCACGTCTTATCAGATAGTTTGGATGCTAAACTTCGCTAACACTTCCTTACGGCAGCTCGAGCACGCACTACGCAACAGTGACAAGAAATGTGTCACGGATTTTGTCGTATTTTGTACCTATACTTGGTGTTGTACGCAAACTAGGGAACAAGGCTATCTGAATTTAGGAACTTGATGCATGTTTCTAGTTTTATCCTGTATTGGTTTCTTTTAGCAGCAGACCAAACCCAGACAATACAAATATCTATCACTTAAATAAAATTAAATAACTTCAAAATACATCACAAAGCAGAAGCATAGTCATGCCGAATTTTATTATTATTTTGTAAACACTAAACATTATCTTAAATACAATCAATATCAATTAAATCAAATAACTGACCAACTAACTGAAAACAAATATCGTGCGCTCAATAATGTTCCCCACACGCTATATGCTGTGTGACGCCACTCAGCGTCAGCCGGGCATCACAGACGGGACGGAAGCGTATTGTTTACGACGCACCTATTATCTATCACGCTAAAGCTTACTAAAACATTTTTTTCCGTTGTAACACGGAAAACACGCTTTTGCTAGCCATGACCATAATCAAAGAAATCAATTAGCGAATAGAGTTACTAAAAACAAATACCGACGGCTCAAAAATGTTTCCCACAAGCTAGGGATTATTAGGATAGGCGGTGTGACGCTCACTCGCTTAGCGTCAGCCGGCGTCACAGACGGAAGCGTATTGTTTACGACGTATCTCTTATGTGTCACGCTGAACGACCAAAACATAACATTTATTTCCTAATACCACAGAAAACACACTATTGCTAAGAACAAATCAAAAATAAAAATAAATATCGACCACTCAAAATGTCCCCCATAAGCTAAAGGATTATTAGGGTAGGCAGTGTGACTCTTAATCACCTAGCGTCAGCCGGCGTCACGGAAGGAAGCGTAGATATTTTTTACGACGCACCTCTTAGGTATCTGACACGCTAAAGCTTACCAAAACATAACATTTATTTCCTAATACCACCGGAAACACACTTTGGTAGGATTAAACCAATTTCAAACGAATCAATGATCTACCAGACTAAGTAAAAATGAATATCGATGGCTCAAAAATCCTAGTCCGCTATAGGATTATTAAGATAGGCTGTGTGACGCTCACTCGCTTAGCGTCAGCCGGCGTCACAGACGGAAGCGTATTGTTTACGACGCACCTCTTATCTGTCACGCTGAACGACCAAAACATAACTCCACTTCGAATTTATGAACTCGCTCGATGTTCGCTTGTACGTCGAGCTGGTGACATTGGTAGAACCTATTTTACGATATTTTCCCAATTAGTGTTTAATTGATTTATAAGGTACTTGGTTAATTTATAAATAGCATATACTGTATTGATAGAACTGTATGGTATTCTATGAAGTCTAGACAGTTTATACATTAACTTTATAGTCAGATTGAATACTTAATTAGATTTTGTTTATAGAGCCTACACCACCAAGTACCAGACGATCAACTATATACGAACTGATTATATTATAGTTTACTTTCCCTTAAATATTCCCACCAACAACACCTAAGAACAACGCATCTAGATATTAAGTCATTTTCAAACACAAAAGCAATGTTCTAAATACGAAAGTATCCGTTCAATAATAGACTATGAATTTCTAATACTATTTCTGTAGCTCGTCGTTGCCAGCAGAGGGGGTACCGGAGCGAGGCGGGGGGGAACTAACGTCTAAAAGCATAATATGATATTATTGCCAAAATAATAACGCGGAGTAGACAACACCGCATCTTCCCCTGTTAGGGCTGAGCTGCGTACGTCAGTTCATTTTGTAATACAGATACATTTGTGAACGCTTGTGTTTCCTGGAACTCGAGTTACGGCAGTCTTGTTGGATGTTTGGAAATTATTTTTGAGATTTAAATTTTGTATCTTCGTTTTGTTTATTTTTACGTAAGAAATTGGCGGAGGCATGGCAACATTTTTTTTATGAAGAAATTGAAAGAAGAACATTTTCAATGATCCATTTTCTTCTAAGATTAAATTCCAAAGCGGTTTCTATGGTTAAAATTGTACATAGAGACCGCCATCCCTAAAGATTGACTTCAAAATTAAACGTCGTAGATTATAGTGGACGGTCCGATACGGTAGAGTTTAATCGTCGGACAGGTGCGTGTGACATGACCGCCGGTCGGTACTATTGGATTCTATTTATTGCCCTTAGCTACAGTTAGCGGCGTTGCCACTAAGTATCCGTCACGAGAATCAATTTAGCATTTATGGTGGCATCCGCATAACATTTTGAGTTTATTGTTTCCTATTAGTAGTAAGTTACTGAAAATGAGTCGAGGTCTCTTGATCCCATTAGAATTCCAGACGTAAAATATGAAAGGACCGATTCGATTTTCAAAATTGAAAATCGAATCGGTCCTTTGTTCATTTGTTTTTAAATTTTAAATGAGTAATTTTACTCATTTAAAATTTAAAAACAAATGAATTTATTATTATTTTCGAAACACAAAACTTTTAAAAAGTTCTTCCAAGAAGGCTTTTCCCAGGGAGTAACAAAATCCGAACGCCTGTAACTCTGCGATCCTTCTAAATTTAAACATTTGAACGGGTGACGTCATAACAGAGTTGACGCGTCTCATTCCGCGACTTCCCGGCTTGTCAGACACAAAATGGAGCGGAGGCAGGGCCTTTTGTACTTGTAGGCTTTGTGTGCAAAGTAAGCTTCCTACCGAAGCATCTGTGCGATGATGAAACTTGCCAGACAACGCTTTTAAGCACGCTTTATGTCTCGAATTAAAACTTTAAAGGAGGAAATTAAACGTCCGAAAAATTGTGCATGTTACACTCACGGCCTGTTTGTTGTTTCGTCTCTGGAGGGGGTTGAGTTGAACCTACCTACTTTTTGTCACAGTCGCGTACGCGTAAAAATTACTCGATCGAACGTAGACTCTCTTGTTCGCGTGGAGACATCGTCAAGTCAATATCTTATGAAGAGGTTTATCCTCATAACATACAGAGAAATAATGATTAGTGTATGCTTTAGATTACAAAAGAGCTGTAGACATCAAAACTATCGTCAGCCCTTTGTTTTAAATGTGTTTTTGGCATTTTATAATAACTACAAGAAAATATATGGGTAAATGAAAGAATTATATTATACATTCGAATACTTGTACAAATCACTTTATTGGTACTCAACAAAGTAAAATAATAATTGCAACTCGAGACCAATTTCATCGTCTTTATCTGAGATAAATGCAAATCCACTTTTTCCGTTGTTTTTCACCCAAAAGTCACAACTCAAAAGCATAAAATGTTTAAAAATGACAATGTTGCAACCCACTAAAAATATTAGTTAAATAGTCAATTATTTTGTATGCTAACATAAAGTTTCGATACAAAGGATACGATCCCCTATCACTCAATCATCATGTACTTATTACTTTAACATACATACGAAAACACAATAACCCAAAACACGAAGTTAAATAACAGCCAAAGCTTAATCAAAGTACCACAGTTTCACAGCAGCAAAATTATCATTGCCGCGATGTATATTTCCAACCCTCTCTTGCAGAACAAATTCCACTTGTCAAAATGTTCACGCTATGTACACGGGAATCACAAAGCGAGACGCTTACAAAGAACGGCCCTAACAAATGGTTCCGTCAAGCCGGTGTTTGTGTAATGCGCGGTCGGACGGCATCCCACTATCAACTGTGATATTACACATGTTTATTTTCAACACGTAAACTACGGTTAAAGTCCTGTTAATTTGGGTACTGACACTATTCACAACATTGTCTGTCGACTGGGTTAACATGATGGTTTTGATGAAACTTGCCTAAATATTTCGGGGTGTTTTCCTGCAAAGGCCACAAATTGACCCAAGAGTGATTTTGAAATTGTACCTCCTGATACCAATACAAGCTAGACAGTCATGCTGAATTACCAAGTGGTAGGTATATAAACACTAATAAATTACTTGATGCAACGTGACATCAAACCGATACTCATTTGTTTGACTTACATTTCTTGCATTTCTGAGTTCTGACGTACCGACAAATCGGGATACGACTTAATCATCGGGCCTAATCGGGGGTTCATGTTCCCGGTACACGAAACCTCAAAAGCTGATATTACACGAACGGTACCCAACGTGAGTTCTGAACTAAATAGCTGAACAAATGTAGGTAACGTTCCATGTATTTGGACAATCGGGGAGATGAACTGGATATTATGGTTTGTTCGTGTACTTAACAGCAGAAGCCCTGAAAGTTTCTTCATTAGAATTGTTTAACCTACTCGAATTGCTTCCACGAAATGCTAATTTATATTCCCAGTTGTCTGACTGCATATAATGGATGCGTTCATTGCTAACTACTTTTTAAAGGTTGTTTGAGTTTCTAACTCAATAAAAAATCCTACAGTTTACTGTAGATAGCTTGACTAAAAGGAAAAAAACAATCACTTCTCATTTCACTGAACGAATGCATCAAAAGCGTCCTAAAAAGGTATTTTAATATACGTAGCAGAAGTATAAAAAAAACCCTGAAGTTTTCTTATTACCCGGGCGCTTTCTATCTCATGTCACATTTTCTACAACGTGAAGATTAAACGTATTGTTCTGTCACTCAGAGAATCGCGTTACTGACCATTTTTTCTCCATGTAACACGAACAAACTGTGTAACCAGAGCGTTGCTCGTTCCTTAACTATTTATAACAGGGTTCAACCCATTTCCACACTGACAGTAAATGGATCTTGATGTGCTTGCCTACATAATGTGATACCTTGATATTAGACCGCTACAATTTGTCTCGCGTGTTTCATACAAGTTACGGAGCACGCTATTATAATATGAATAAGATATGGTACAAATCTTAGCGTGTTGTTGGCGAGACGCCAAAATGTGACAGAGTTTCGGACCACCGCGCGGCTGACCTGTGCCATTACCAGCTTTCTCCGTTTAACTATTTTGTGTTTATATCTATAATAGTATCAGGTATTTGTAGCCCATTTCAGAATGTGAAAGAAGTTCTTGAAATTGTTATTACAACAGTAACATCTGGCTGCCAACCAAGAACGCTGTTGTTGTAAACGAGGTAACGAGGTTTATGAGAATGAGGACAGACAGGGAATGGACAACATTGTCCTGTTCTGCGGCAATCAACTTGTCTGCCAACCGTAGTGATTATGTTGACCATTTTGTTACCAATTATTGGGAGAGTTCCGTGCCGGCCGTTAATGCTAATGATATGGTAATAATGATAAATTTCCATTATTGGTGAAAAGAGCTTCGAAGTTGCTCTAACGCAAGTAAATTCTTTCGTCCTCAGCAATAAGATATCATCTAAAACTCTAGGTGATCTTGCCAATCTGATATTGCATACCGTCTAGACTTAAACCTAGCCGGTAAATTGCATTTCTTAACTGACCTGAAATATAGAAAGTTACCAGGATTATCTCAACAAAATTTCTTGTGATAAATTTATATTGGAACAATTTTGCTGAAAATGTATGTTACGACATTATTGAACTAAAGTTCACGCTTTGTAAAGGTTAACTCCTAATAACGATATCATCGTTATTAAAACCCTGGTAGCAAAGTTGTCGATGCACTAAATAGTTTAACCCACGGTATTTTGTTAGGTAATATAGTTTGATCGTCGATAGTTGTAGCATCTAGACAGCAGTGTCAACATGGCTGAATTTGAAATACAGAGTACGCTGGGCCAAGTTCGGCGCTGGCATAAACCCGTAAGAATGAAAGGCAATTTTTTTTACTATAAATATTATTGATTTCGAAATACAAGTACTCACAATCCATATAGTATTAGTAGCAATGACTTAAAAACTATGTTGGTAAACACGTACCTCCGTACCCAGTGCCTTATAAAGGGACTGTCCACTTTGTCTAATAATGTTTTCAGGATGCTGTTGGAGCTTCCGCGCAACCTACCCATTATTGACGCTGTTCTTTTCCTCATAATAACTTTAATTCTGACCATATTTTCACCTTGACAGTCGGGGTAGAATACAATGGCACAGAATCAGGGGGTCTACTCCGATGTAGTATCGGCCGAATGTTCGGCCGTTTCCTGCTACGAAGTTACTATTTAGCTCGGTCGGTCCCGATCCTACACTCCTACACTCTTTCGAATATTGACTATGGTCCCGACCCAACTGAGCCGACCCGAACTTTTTTCGCATTTTTCAATAATCCCTGCGCCGAATTTCCCCAACATACCTAGACTGCTGCAATGTTCGACTGAGAAAGTATATTTATAGGTACTCATCAACAAGACTTCAGAACCAAGACTCCATGCTTGATTCTGAAGTTACTACGAAATAGGGAACTGCTTCTTCTGCTATCTAAGCAACCAAACCTTAGTTACAAAGAGTATCTATACGGCATTAAGAGCGTGGAAATATTATCCAGTACGGTTGGTAGCCGTGCTGCTTGCCCAGAGCGTACTGGACGTATAAGGTACTCAAGTATTAATACTCGTGTGGGTAATAATGCACCCCAGTACATACACACAAACTCATTAGTCATACAGAATTAGTAGAAACTTACATTGCATCATTATTTTACGTCATGCAGATCATGCTGTAATTAAACAACAATTATGCTACCCTTGTATTAATTACAAGCAAACATTAAATTCGTATCGTGGAAAATTACATTTATCTACCCGAATGGAAAATTATTTGACGGAATATGATTAAAGAATTAATTTTACTCAACAGATCAACTGAAACAAATGAATAACTTTTCGCTTTATTCAAGTAGATACTCAACTATTTAATTTGAACGGGTTTCAGGAAAATCCATGTTTTTCCAAGTATGTTTCCGACCATTTTATAATTTGTATAAATCTCTTTTTTGAAGTGCGTACCTATCTATTAAATTTCTCATAAACACTTCATTGAGTTTTGGATTATAAAATCTGAGGCTTGACTGCAGTGAAGTGGACTCAACGTGCCCATACTCTTGTGCCAAATAATCGTATTTGCTTTCCTTCAATTTGAAAATTAAAAGAAAGGTGTCGTAACCTACTACAGTAAAGATAATTTTAGTGTATCTATTTAATAGATACTCGTATGTAAGCACTGTCTCATTACCATAAGGATACCTTACCAATGTCATCAGTCACCACAAATTATGGGTGAACCTTGAAACTGAGGTGGCCTCGCACGAGAAGCTTGGTATGGTAGAGATCCAGTGTAGTGAACTCAACAGGATTCTGCAAGAACAATCTTCAGTAAGAACAAACGTGACACGTGGAATGGTGATCATGGCCATTTCCTATGTTATTATAAATTATAACCGTTAGATGTTCATTGAAAACCACATGAACAGCAGTATACGAAACATACCTACGGGCTGATAATAATAATTGCACCTGCCATATTTGGTCTCTGCGTCACCCTAAGGTTGACTGAAAGAAAAAAAATCCTGAGGTACTAAGTCCGCATTTGTACAGTATTTTTTTGTAAAAATAAATAATAATAATATAAATATTCAGCTTTCACTGGTACTTCAATTTAAATTACAAAAACAACTACATATTTTGAGTAACTATTGACTAAAGAGAAATATTTTCCTTTTACTTACTCATAAAAGTCGTCTACAATTTGCAGACATATTTGCCCCATCGTATCAATTTCGGCGCTTACCGCAAGAAACAAACTTGAACGATCGTGGCAAATTATGATGAATGGACTACCCAAACCCATGTCATCATAATATATTGACATGATAGCTTCCTTAGTAACACGCCACATGCTGCTCCGGTAAATACTTTTTGTTATATAACTTGATGAATGTTTGAACAAGTTATCGTAGAGCTTAGGAAGCTGTCTAAGAAAATCTAGATGCTAAGTTTCTTAGATTTATTCGTAAGCTAGTTCTGGGAGCAAAGTCTTGCTTTCACACTGTAGGATATATCCTACATTATGAAAAGGGTTTTTTTTTTAAGATTTTATTGTGTACTTCTTATTATAATACGTACACCTTACAATTAATTTATTTGTGCACACAGTTACACAAAAATAAAGGTAGGTGGTAGAGGTTTGTGACTACGTAATAACAGCCGCACGGATCGATCGATCAGGTTAAGCTACGCTTGCCGCGGTTGGTCCGTGGATGGGTGACCATCTTTACACACCAAGACCCCTCCGTGCTTCGGAAAGCATGTTAAGCCGTTGGTCCGACTGACATTCAGAAGCACGAAACTCTGACAACCAGTCTTACCAAAGGGTATTTCCAAGTATCTAGGTTGTGGAGGTCAGATAGGCAGTGGCTGTATGTAAAATACTGGTACTCAGCTGCATCCGGTTAGACGGGAAGTCGACCCCAACATAGTTGGGCAAAGGCTAGGCATATGATGAAAGTACCTAACATAAATCTATTTATTTTTAAACAGTGGTTTTCAACTTAACAAAATCGTTTCATAATCCTTCGTTCACAGTTTAGCTGTAATTTATTTGCAAACTAAAGCACTGAATGCCCAGTCCCCGCAAGAGACCGCATACGGCCATAATTAAGTTTTAAAGCACAATGCTGCCTGACTAATAGCGCAATAAGACCGCTAGTTACTGCTGTAATCACATACCTGCTAATCCTTTAGAATGGGAAAACTGATTGTAAATTAAATCATTTACATAACATACTTAATCGGCCTATAATGTTCCCTCTGCTGGGACACAGGCCTCCAGGGAGTAGGCGATAATCCACCCCGCGGGCCCAAATCATTTATATCTTTGCAAACATGGGTAAATAATTGATACATAGATGTTGTCATAGAAGTTAGTTCTCCAAGTTCTGCCGTCACATGGCCATGCAAATCATAATCAATCAGTTTAATTTCAAATAACAATTAGAATATTATTATAATACAAATCAATTTAATCACATCAAATAAAAAAAAAATGTCATAATATTACATCAAATATTACGTCAACTGGCTACAATATTGTATTTCAATGGATCAAAATTTGCGTTTTGATTTGTGAATGGCTGCACGTTCGAAGCTTGTCACATTCCTTTGTTTAATCATTTGTTTGATACTTATTTTTACAACTAGCTGTGCCCGCAACTTAGTTCATGCATATTGGATTTCATGGGTTTATTTTTTGCGGGGATCCCTAATTCTTATTTATAAAATAAAAGTAGCGTAAGTTACTCGTTATAATATCATCTATATGCCAGTGAAAGTGGAAATCGGTCCAGCTATTTTTGAGATTAGCCGGAACAAACAGACAGATGGACATACATACAGACAACAGACAAAAAATGAAAAAAATCCTTTTTTTATATTATAGTATCTACCGTTTAGTAAAAAAAACTGTTATTTTCACATTACAAACAGACGCATCAATTTTATTTATTTGTATAGATTATGAAGGCAGATCCTCATTGACTCTACTGTTAGTGCAGATTCTGTTAATAAAATAAACTGGATTGCGGATAATACGGATTAAATATTGAGAATTTTGCGTAAAATTAATTGGAAATAATACAAAAGTTTATCTTTATGAGAGTAAAAGGTGAGTTCCAAATATCCAAAAAAACCACGACTAGGTATAAAATTCTAGAAATACCTAGAAAATAGGACTCGAAAAAGGAACATCGTTAAGAGTAAATAAAGTGCATAACATGCCTGCAATAGACAATATAGAAATCTCCAACAATCTATTGTTTCGGCAGTTGCTTCAAACACAAACTTCATAGACTGCGCTAAGTTTTCATTCATTTCAGCCCTGTAAATTTAAAAAAAAAAACAAAAACAGCTCTCTCTTTTCTTCTTCCCCTTTGTGAAATGTGAGCAGCCAGTGTAAATAAAACATTTATCCTTTCATCGAATCATTCGCCTTTAAAAGCTTTGCTGTCATTTGGATATCGGTTTATTCCATTGGCTGTTAACTGAACTAGTGGCCGTGGTTCAGCAATCACGGTAATCCAGTAGTAGAGTAAAAGCGGGGACGTGAAAGAACGGACAGACGGACGGCCCAATCAATTACAGACGGATTTGAAGCGGCTGCCGATCGTTCCAACGTACTGTCGAATTGTGCACCTGTCCGAAATTGGACTTTGAATGTAAGATATTAATATTGGTATTCCTTCTATTGACCCATCGGGATGTAAGGAGGATTATGAGTATCTCCCGTTGCGCAATACCTTGGATAAGCGTGATGGTTGTGGACACTGGAAATGTTCCTTGTGAACTGTGTTTGCCAGGATCTAGTCTAATTCTATCTTTCAGAGAAAGCAAAGAGGTATTTGTATAGGAATTCTACTCCTGCTTACTTACAAATGTTAGTCGAACTTCGCAGCTCGGCTCCAATACATCTGTCATCTGTCAACGAACTTAATAGACGTATCGCTAACGGCTCCTAAGATTTTATTGTAAGAATAAGTGTAAAACGAAACGCCTTCGCTCTAATACTTGTAATAACAGTGGAAAGTGTGTACCTGACGTAAATCGGAAGAAAGAAGCAAATATATCAAGGGATCTAGTGAGAAATCTTTAACTGAAATTTATAATTTTGTAACTTAGCTTACGGGAAAATAACACTAATTATTGCCTGACAGCTGACAGCTGTTAAGCGGTTAATTACCATAAGCAATTCCGAAATTGAAACCAAGGGTTTTAAGACCAATTTTATTATATTATACTAATTAAGATGCCTGTAGACCGCACCCCTCCAACGGCCTCATCATCAATGCTAGTACAGTCGGTATCAGAGCCTGACATAACTCTTTTAAATGAAGCACCTAATGTGGGATTACGTTGTAAGCGGCCAAAGTTGGATTTTTCTCCTGTAACTCAATATGATGACCTCAAAGGAGACATCAACGAGGTAAAGCTAATGCTCAACTCCTGGAAAAACGGACAGGAAGCTTTGTTAAATAAGTTAGTGGATGACGTCATCGAGATTAAAGTTCAGAACAAAGCTATACAAGCCACAAATTTAGAAATTGAAACAACTTTAGGATCTTTGACAAAAACTATTACTGATGTTAAAACCCAAATCGACACCCTGGAAAAGGGCAGAAGAGAGTTTTCGGATAAAATAATAATCTTGGAAAATAAACTGCATGATATGGACATCAACACACGATCGTCGTCTATCGAAATCAGAAATGTACCTGATACAAACCAAGAATCTCCAGCTGAACTGATGTCGTATGTCTCAAACTTGGGAAAAACCATTAACCTGTCTATTGACTACTCCAGCATAAGAGATATCTACAGACTTCCAGGAAAGCAGAATACGTCTCGACCAATAATAGTTGAGTTCTCCAAAGTTTCACTAAAAACGGACACATTAACCAACATACGGAACTTCAATAAAAATAAAACCAAAGAAGAGAAGCTAAGTACAAAGCACATTGGTATTGAAGACCAGCAAATGCCTATCTATGTGTCTGAATACCTGCCAGGAAATGCTAGGAAACTATTTCACGAAGCTAAAGAATTTGCGAAGAAAAATAATTGGTCTTTTTGTTGGTCTAAATCAGGTAGAATTTATCTGAAAAAAGAACAAGATTCAAAAAAGGTTTACTGGGTTAAAACTGAACAATGTCTCAATGAATTACTATTACAATGACTAGTTTGGTCTAAAAAAATTATGAATCATATACTTAAAACCAGTTTAACACTTTCTTCATCATATTTTTCTTGTATCACTTTTCGTTTATGCATGCTTTACTGTTCTTGCTTGTCATCGCATGCATATTGCAATTTATCATTTACTTTAGTTCTAGTTTTAGTTTTATATAGGCTTTCATACATACAAACACAATACATACACCACACTTATACACTTAAACAAGGACATTATTGCACTTTTCGGGTAGTCTCGCCTGCTGGTATCACTGATGTTATATTATTCTACATTTACCTTTGTTACAAAATAAATAAAAATGAACGAAATAATAACACTGGGAGATGACATTGATACTAACATTAATGTCAGTGATGCAGTGGTAGTGGACCTGCCGGAGGAGTGCAATGATATATTTAGTCTAACGAAACAACAAATTTGTATGAGGGTGCTGCATCAGAACATAAGAAGTCTCAATCAAAATTTTGATGACATGCTTATTGTTTTGGAAAGATTGAGCACTGATATTGATCTAATTATAATGACCGAATGTTGGCTATCAAAAGTTACAAATATTCCACAAATAAATAATTACCATTCTTACTCAACATTGAAAAATTTAAATCAAAACGATGGAGTAGTATTATACATGAAAAAGAATATCCAATGTAAAGTTGAAGAACCCAAATTGAGTGAAGCTAGCGGTCTACTGATGACTAAGGGCCAAGATCTCGCCGTACTTTGTTTGTATAGACCACCGTCGTTCACCAACTTAGATAGCTTTCTTGAATCCTTAGATAATATACTGGTAGGACTGAAGCAATACAAAAATATCATAATTGCGGGAGATATTAATGTGGATATAGCACTAAACAGTAATGATAAAAGAGCAGATGAGTACCTCCTTCTATTGGCTTCCCATGGAGTAGCACCTACACACGTACTACCAACTCACACAAAAACATGCTTAGACCACGTCTTTGTTAAAACTCTGCTCCCTACAAAAACAATTATTTGCGAAACAAGCATTACGGACCACGCTACGGTCATACTAACTATGTACAAAAAACAAAAACCATATACGGTTAAACCTCAAAACTACGTCAAAACGGACTTCGAAGCCGTCGTAAATGAACTGAGCTTATTAGACTGGGTTAATATTTTACAGAACAAAAGCCCTGGAGAAGCTACTAATGTATTCCTTCACATCGTGACTCAGGTGCTAGATAAACATACCTCAATAAAAACTGTGTCGCGACGAAAAAGAACAATTAAGCCTTGGATAACACCAGGGCTATTGCGCTGCATGAGAAATCGAGACCGACTAAACCAAAAATTGAAGAAAGATAGAGAAAATAGCATACTACATCTAACTTATAAACGATATCGGAACACTTGTAATAAACTACTAAAAAAATTAAAAAGGGCATACTATAGGACAGAGATAGCAAAACATAAAAATAATATCAAAAAGCAATGGGATATAATTAAAGAACTTAATAATTACGAAAACAAAAATCTTAGATCTCCAGAGTTATTAAAATTAAAGGGTAATCCGTTGGACTCACTTAATGAGGTTAACAAATATTTTGTGAATGTTGGGAAAACACTCGCTACAGGCATACTTCGTAGAAAAAAACGTAATGAAAGTGAGCTTATTAAGGATTTAGAAAAATTACAGTCTTCCACCAATTCCTTCGTTTTACTCCCTGTAGACGAAGGGGAGGTCCTAAGACTGATTGGATCACTAAAAAATACTTCCTCGAAGGGATGGGATGGTATTACTCCTTACTTCCTTAAGATGGCTGCGCCCGTTTTAGCCATGCCGATCACAATTATTTGTAATCTATGCTTTACTGTCGGGGAATTCCCCAATGCATTAAAAAAATCAATAATAGTACCTTTGCATAAGTCTGGGGACAGAGACATAGTGTCAAACTATAGACCAATATCCTTGCTGCCTTCTCTCTCAAAAATAGTAGAAAAAGCTTTAAATATTAGACTCAAACATTATTTAGAAAAATATAATCTACTGTCACGGAATCAATTTGGGTTTAGACAAAATAAAAGTACTGATGACGCTATGCAACAACTTTTGGCAGAAGTAGTGAACAGTATCGACAAAAACAAGAAATGTTTGAGTATATTTCTAGACTTGGCTAAAGCCTTTGATACTGTCTCTGTTCCCTTACTACTAAAAAAGGCAGAATGCAAGGGTGTTCGGGGTTTGCCTCTGAAATTGATCGCCGACTACCTGTCTAATAGGAAACAAGTCGTTAGGCTTGATAGTTACTCAAGTAAGGAAGAGTCTATTGAATATGGTGTACCACAGGGCAGCATTTTGGGCCCCACCTTATTTCTTATATACATTGACGACTTATCAAGTTTAATACTAAAACACGGAGAAATTATTACTTTTGCAGACGACACGGTTATTACTTTTACGGGCGGGGACTGGCACGAGGTAAACGATAGCGCCGAAAAGGGGTTTAGTCTCGTTACTAAGTGGCTAGATAACAATTTGTTGACACTCAATCAGTCAAAAACAAAAATTATTACTTACTATTTAAACAGAAATTCTAAACCATCTTCTGAGACGATAAATGTACGAGCCCACACATGTAACTTGCCCAATACTCAAAATTGCGATTGTTATCGTCTCGATATTGCTTCATCGGTCAGGTATTTGGGGATCCAAATAGATGAACAACTGAACTGGAACAGCCATATCTCAATCATATCGAAGCGTGTAAGAAAACTAATGTATGTGTTTAGAAACCTACGATATGTTTGTGACCCAAAACTGCTTACCACAGCCTACTATGCGTTATGCCAATCAGTTATCACATATGGCATATCCATCTGGGGAGGATGTGCTAAGACACAGCTTATCAAAGCAGAAAGAACGCAAAGGGCCATTTTAAAGACTATGCTGTTCAAAAAATATAGATTTCCGACCGATGAACTGTACAAGCTAAGTGCTGTTCTCAGCATTCGACAACTTTACATTGAGAAGATCTTACGTAATCAACACAACAAACCACCGGATTTTCCAGATGCTATACGAAGGGCTTACAAAGTCTACAAACAACCTATATATAGGACAAAATTTGCCCAGCGATTTCTTTTTTTTCTAGCTCCGTATATTTATAATAAATTTAATGTAATTCTAGGTTTTCGGAAATATAATTCACACATATTTAAAAAGATTGTAAGAAAACATTTACTCAGCTTAAATTATAAAAGAACTGAAGACACATTTAAGATTCTGAAATAGCAAACTCCATACATACATACATACTTACATACATAATTTCAAATACACTCACACACTTACATTCACGAGAAGCCAAATAGTATTAAGTTAAGCGTAGCAATTTCATTGCAAAATTATTTTAAGTTTTTTATTTGTTTTGTTTAAGTTTATATTCCTAAGGAGCCTATATTAACCTATAATCTTAAGTTCTCAGTCGTTTGTTGCTGTACGGGTCACAGGAATGAGGAATAATACCCTACTGTAATACAGTATCAACTAGTACAGGGGGTATTGTGACTGTTACTGGCGGCCTTATATATTGTAATGTCAACAGTACACTTAAGCTAATAAATTGTGCAAATGAAATAAATAAATAAATAAATAAATAAATAAAATACTTCTAGTTGAATGTCCCTATAATATAATAATAATATATTTATTAGACCAAAAAGAATAAACAAGTTACACAATTTGTCTTAGCTACTTAAAATTATGCTTAAGAGTAAATCAGTTACAATTGTGTCTAATTATTATCATCTGCTGCCGAACTAGATTTATAGCGTGTGTTAAGCACGCAGCGCCTCAAGCCCTCGGACTGGGTATGCAAGTATGAGCTTATTAACAAAAGGAAACAGTTTATTAAAATATGAACATAATTATATAAAAAGAATGAAAGGTTGGTGCTCCTATGCTCTTGCTGTGTTTATTCTTTAACACATCCTTGGAGAAAATTCGTAAGCTCAGTAACCTAGCATGCATGGTAGCATACAACCATTAGAGTCATCTTCCTCAAGGTCACGTGAAACATCGTGTCTTCAGCTCCCAGGCATAAAAGCCAAACATTTGCAAAAGCCTGTATATCTGTACAGACATGCAATAGCATATTAACCTCACAGGAAGAATACGACTTCCTGCATGAAGTGTAGTAACAAACGATTATATTCCGATGTGGAGCTCCGTGTCTACATATTTGATACTCAACTCCTACGTGCTCGTTACCCACCAAAATGTAATAAAGTAAATGGAGCCGAAAATTATCTCATGCTCTCTCAAATTCAGCGACGTTCATGAACATTTTTATCATAATTCTGTTGTCTATTCCAAATGTAGGAACCTTTTGTGGGATTTAACGAGCGATTCCGTCTGTGGTCGGAAAATAAGACCCTGTAATGTAGTTTTAGAATATGTATGGGTGGTCTCGTTTCACGTTAGGGTATATGTCGACTTTAAAATTCCTTTTATATGACTTAGTATCGAGTGAAATGGAAACATTTATAATTTTGAAGACAAAAATGATAAATAATTCTCTCACAATCTGTCCTTAAATCATGTTTGAAAAATTACCTTTCTGAAGATAGTACTTTTCGAATGAATTTAAAATAGGTAATTACTGGTATTCTTCACAAAATATAAAACTCCGTGATATATTGGAGTCGAGGGGCAAGATGTTATCACGGAATCCCCCTCGAGGATCAATCATTTTCAATAACTAAACGCCGCATAAAATGACAAAAATCAAAATGGGTTCGCTCTTTCAACCTTTTCTCCTTCAAATTAAATAATTGTCGCAGTTAATCAATGAATATTTTCAAACGAGGTACGAAAAAAGCTAAATGTAGGGATGATAGTGAATCGTCGTGGTGAGGGTTAATAATAATCTGATAAAATGTTAAGAGGAAGGAACAACGGAAGATTAATAATGTCGGCGCGGCGGTAAAAAAGTGGTCAGTTGCCAATAGTATTAAACCGAAGCTAAGTGATTTGTTGTGTTGCGGTCAATCGCACTTTGCGTTGGTTTCTTATAGTTTCTAACACCAGAGTGACTTCGAAACTTTGACCACTAGACTGTCGTCCTCTTAGAAAATAGCTCGCATTTGACCTTTATTTTGATTAAATACTTTTGTTTGGTGAGGGCCGCAGGAATCGACTGGATGCGAGAATCACACGGTCGAAGTGACGATGCTTGGGGGATCTTATGTCCAGCAGTGGGCGTCTTGCAGCTGAACTTGTGATGATGACTTTTATTTAGGCCTTTTTCTATATCATCAGATGTTAGACAGACAAGCAGGCGCTGCTGTTAGCCGAACTCGGTGAAATGTGGTGTTTGTTGGCTATCAGACGATCATTATCTTCTTGCCCTTATCCCATATTTTTGGGTGGTTTCCTTCATTCATACATCTCTATCAGCACTCATCTCTGTGTGTAGGTGTGTATTGAATTATTTTAATAAAAAATGGTTCACAATATTCAAATACTTTTGGGACGTAAACAATCAAACTAAACTTAGTGTCAATGTTACCTTGAATTTGGTATTAAATAATTTCTGGACTTGTATTTGAATTTGCTAAAGCTTCTATACCTAGAAAACATAAATAAAAACCAATAATATTATGTGTCACCTGCTTTACTTGATATTTAAAGCTGGTAGCTACAGTTTAAATTGATGTTTTCTCGTTGAACTGATGTAAAGTGTTCTGATGCAACACAAAGATCGTTGGCTTATTTTCAATTTATTCAGTATTGTATTAATAGACTTAGAATAATTCTGCAATAAAATAAATGAATGGAAAAGTACATATTCTTCAGCTAAAGCCTATTATTTCATTAATTATGGAGGAGGTTTGTTCTAGTAAAAAATAATTTAACTATTTTGTTTCTTTAACAAGTCTATCAAAAGATGAAAACTATTGAATGAATAAAACTAAGACCTAAAGCCACTAAAGGCTGAACCACAGTTGAATATGCACACTGAGTCAACTATTAACTTACTAGGAGGATAACTAGAATAAGTTACATTAATGAGTGCAGTTTTACTGATCGTGAATGTTATTAGTTATAGGTACGCAAGAGGCCGCTGATTCAAAATGGCTGACATGTTTTCAGCCAGAAATACACGTCAAAATAAAAAAGCATGTTTATTTAAGTTTTATTTGGAAAATCTAGTTAGTAAAAATCTAAAATTGATTCGCTGACAGACAACGCACAGTCTGAAATGCTGCGTCTAGAAGCATGAAATCTTGAACAAACATTCCTTATATAATGAAAGTAAGCACTAAGGAAGGATTTTTTTAAATGCATCCTCTAAAGGGGCTCAATAGGTGATGAAAGTTTATATGGAAGTTCGTAATTTTCAGGCAAATGGCGTGTAAGTAAATAAATCAAGTAGGTCAAAATGCATCAGAAGATCAATTAAACAAACAATAATTTCCTCCTCTTCCTCACGTTAATTTTGTTGAGCCTAGGACACAACAGCGAACTATTCGCCAGTGTACCAACACAGGCCCAACGCCCGCGAACAAAGAAAACGGATAATTAAAGCCAAGCAACGAGAAAAGAGATTTTTAATGAGCCCCGACGTTTGCCACGTAATAAGACTTTATTATAACCATAAAAAATCCAGTAATTAAATAATAAAGATGGGGAATGCTTCGGTACACATTTTGACATAAATATTTTGTGATTCGTCGAGGGAAATTGTTTTCGATAAACAAGTACGTACTTGGATGATATTAAAATTACGTTTGAAAGGGGACTCTTATTCAATATATGAATGCTTTTGTGCTGCATGCAGATATTAAATATTAATATTGAAGGGTGACTGTTGTGAATTTGAGTAGGTAAGTGGTATACAATGTGGAGATAACAATACGACAATAAATGAAAACACTGGCAATACTAACGCATAACAGTATTTTGAAACTATCAAATAAATCCTAGCATCGAAATTGAAAAAAAAATATTTTGTTTAACCAACTAAGTAGTAGTGATGGGTCGACTATGGGCTTTGCCAATCTTTGACTAGCTGTAGTGACTAAACTATTTGATACATTCGATTGAATTTTCGTATGCAGACTGGGAACGGCATTCGATAATACCTATATGCAGTTTAATTTATTGTTGTATTGTCGACTTCATCTTGTATAAGTAGAAGAGTATCTAATTTGAGTAGGTATTGAGATACCAATGATGAATTATTTTTACGGAAAGATGACTGTGTCGCGAATAGCCAAAAAAGCCTGTTTTCTTAAAACTAATTCAAAAATCCATGATCTTGACGGATGTTAATTGAAAACCCTGTCTCATCTACTATACTAAATTATAGTTGGAGAAAACGGATAGAATTTTTGGAAGTGCCAAAGGCGTCATCGCTCCTCAAAGGCAGCCTGTTCGCATATAAATTGACGAATTTGCCTCCATTTACACCTTGCTGTCATGCAGGCCGCTCGTCTGAGCCCCAGCTCGTTAATAATTTATAATCGTTTCAGATTATACACGTGAATGCTTCCTAGCTAATTTCACAGGCTACTGATGTAAAATAGACCCTCATCATGTAAAGCATACATTATCGTTCTTATACAACGCTGAATTCGCGCTCGGTTTTAATAAAACTTGTGCGAACAAAACGGAAAGCTAAATAATGAAACCTTAGAAAAGCAAATAATTAAGTTGGTAAAGATATTAACCTCATACAAACAAGGTACTTCAAACATAGACCTCCAAATTTTACGCAAGAATTAATATCGTGTGTATTTAATAGGGCCCTTATTTGGCTGCCAAGTACAGAAATTAATGATCTGATCGGAATAATTAGTACGTTATTCTTTATTGATCAGTATCGGCTCATAGTAGCCGTGACCCGGACGCATGTTTAGCGGAAAAAAGCGAAATTAAACGAATGGTGGAATAAAGGACTCTCCAGATTGTGGCAAGCAGACGTGTTCAAGTAGCAGGCCGTGCAGGCTCATAATAAGAGGGGTTCATCAGGGCAGCTTCGGAACACGCTGCGACCCTCGCACCTTATCTTCTAATCATAAAATCTCCACCTTTACTATTTTCAGCCGACTTCTAAAAGGTGGTTCTGAATACAATGCGTAGACCTATACCTACCTATCGCATGCCTATCAGTAAGCAAAAGCGGTTGAAGGCCGTGGATTTCTTAACGATTATTTTGTTTGGCTAATTGGTTTTTCATCGTAGCTAAAGATTTGGTTACATTGTACCTATAGACAGGATCAAAATGAAGTTTACTGATAGATACTATGCAGGTCGATTAAATACTTTGTGGCTGAGTGACTGCAGGGTTTGAAGTCATAACACCTAATCATTAAAAAAATATTCCACATAAATCTACATGGGCACTTATGAAACGTCAGGAGCACGGTTCCAATTGGCTTTTTTCTATGGAGAAGAGTCGGCACGAAACTGTTTAAAAAATAATTGGCTTATACAATGTTTACAAAATAATACTGTTGATGGGTAGGTATTGGAGGACGGTGTAGGCGTAATTCAGTCACTATCAATAAATAATTCGTCAACATTAACAAGATGTTTTCATTGGAGTGTAATTAAAATTCTGTTTTTAGAAAATCCATTCAATATTTCGATTAACCGATAGAGATTTCAATTTCCTTTAGTCACGTGCGCCGGGATATCGGATCCAGCGGTTGGCTCCGTCGGTAATGAGCAAGCGGATGGCAATTTCGCTAGATGGGCTTTTGGTTACAGAAGGCTGTTTTTATGTCAATGTGCTTTTAATATGTCTACCTCCCTTGTGTCAAGACTAAGGTACTACGTATTTTATCGACTACCACGCTGGCTTTCCAGTTCACTGTTTATTTTTATGCTTTCACCGAATGTGAAAAAGAAGTGGAACGAGAGCATTTTTATCGGGTCACCAAAACCTGAATAAAACAGGACTTTTCTAAAAAAAAAAAACGAATTTTTGTACCGTAATAGAGATTTAAATTCTTAATGAAATCAGGTCTATATCAAAATTCAATTTTTCTTGAATATTACAAGCGGTTGGCACGTTGAAAAACTAACTTAGGAAATCCCTTAGGACACTTGAAAGCATACGACGGACCCGAAACGGTAGGTACCTACTAAATTGAGTTGGTCATGAAAAATGCAAATGATAAAACGTAGGGGTCTGAGGCAGAAAGTAAATATTTTCCCTTCAGGGATGTATGTATGGTATTTTTTGAAAAAATGGGTCAAACAAAAGGTTGGTCCTGTTTGATTTGGGCGAAGATATCTAATGAAAATTCAATATTAATTAAAATACTTAATTATGTTATATCAGTTTGGGTGGCGTTTGGTTCACTTAACAATTATCGAGGGATAATTGAAGTTTATGCTCAGCTTGGCTGCGGCAGGCAATCCGGCTGGCGTGGCGTGTGTGCGTCGGATAAGTAACGCAGCCTGCCATACGTCAGGTTAGTTAATATACGTTTTAGTTGGCTTGTTGCCTGTCATCAGGAGGCACCATATTTCGCAGATGCTCAACTGTTTAATTGTTTCGCCTGTAATATGTAGGTTAAGTAAAGCACCACTTTACTCTTGATTTAAGGCTATATTAGCTTGAGGGCTGATCTTACCAAAGTCAGATATATTTTAACCGTGAAATAAAATTGATCTAGTAAAATTGATTGGTCTAGTATGGAAAAACTGTTACCAATTGAAAATCTATTCTCAGGATAAGACTTATTCTAGGTATAAAAGTTTGGTGGAATTCTCCCTAAGTGAAGTTTGCATCAGCTTACTCAATAGTTAAGGATTACGAAATGATGAGAATCATGTGGATAAGCAGTTGCATTACTTGAAATGATTAAACTGTTCCTGATCGCCAATTGGCTAGCTACTGCATGCCCAGAATCGTTCAATGCATCGGTGTTAATCCACCAAATGCTCACAGGCAAGAGAGAATTTTATGAAGAACTATAGACTCACCACCATCTGACTGCATCTTCGTCTGCGAGGACATGCAAAATGCAGAAGCTGTAGTTTTAATTTAAATTGATAACAGTCGTTAAGCCACGGCATTACCATTATTACACCATGTCATTTACCGAGATAAAAAGTATCCTATCTGTTAATCTAGTTTATAAAGTATCTGTGTGTCAAATTTCATTCAAATCCGTTCAGTCGTTTTTACGTGAATTAATTAGTAACAAATATCTAAATTTGCATACATATAAACTTTCACATTTATAATAAAAACGATGACTAAAGTTAAGTAACGTTTAAACGTCAAAAATGTATGGTTAAACAGTCGCTAATCACTGCTTAACTTTAAGCAACGTTTATGAATAAAGGGGATAATCTTAGGACTAACTAGCTACCTACCAGTCAGTACGTACAAAGGTAAAATGCTTTTCATCTTTGTACAACAGAAACATTTATTTAAAAATTTAATAAGTACTAGCTCATCATTATAATCTTACGTCTATTATTGAATAAACACAAGACTAAGCCATCCACATAATGTAATTATTTTCAGACACGTCTATTGTTGTAGATTCTCAGTAATAGTAACATAAGCCTCATTAAAATCTTCTCTGTAGTTTTCTAAAAACAAATGAATACTTATCGCGAAGTGTTGAGAGCCTTGAATTCAATCTCACTTCTAATTGTACTTCGAGGGTATAATTAGAAGTTAGTGGTTTAGTTTTTTCAATTTGCAGATGGTATACAGAAACTTGAATGAGGGGTGAAAGAGTATACCATCGCGAATTGCCCGAAGGTTTAGATAGAGGTCATTTAATGTGGGGTAAAATTGTCCTACGAATGTAGGTATAACATGTTACATGAAAGGGGTTTATCGAAGTGAAAATAATACTGTTTGTAGGACCTAGGTGTAAATAAAGGAAAGAAAAACGGAAAATTACTCACACTGCCATGACCAAGATCCTAGCCGTACGAGTGAGTTAGGTCGAGCCTAAAGCATATTAGACATATTGCTGTATTTTTGACGTTATGGTACCCATTTTAATTCGTAAATAATAAGCTCCTTATGAACACTTAATCATTGAATCTAGGGATATCATACAACGGACGGCACGCTTGGCGCAGTGGTTAAGCGATTGACTGCTGCGCTGCGTGTCGCGGGTTCGATTCCCGCACGGAACAAATATTTGTTTCAAGTAGTTGTTCCGGGTCTGGCTGTTTGTGTATGTGAGTTTAAATGTTTGTAAACGCACCCACAATACAGGAGAAATTCCTAGCGTGGGGCAATTTTTTTAATTTTTTTATTGTAGGTATAATACAAAGTTATTACTCACTGTTCTTGTCTGTCTGTGTGCTCGCGTTGTTCTTCGAAAGTCCGCCACGGATTTTGATGCACTATTCACTATCATTTAGAGCCGTTATTCCAGAAGGTTTATGTGTATAATAATACATTAATATAAATACCTACTATTATTATATCTTTTAATTAAATTTCTTAAATTCATTCATTTATTAATTCACTGACATACAATGCAACCTAAACCAGTCTAAAAGCATGAAATTTTGCACAAGAGTTCCTTATATAGTGAAAGTGAGTACTAGGAAGGATTTTTGAAAATTCATCCCCTGAAGGAGTTAAATAGTGAATTAAAGTACCTACTCATGTCATTTTTCCGATGGGATTCGCATCGGGGACACGGTTTGTAATACAGAAATCTTGATATTTTGTCAATCAGTCGAGCCAGGCTGCTAGCAAAAGATAAATCATGCTAAAGTAACACTTATCTACTAAACTGTCGAGCATTTATCCTGTCTTCTCAACATAACATGCCCGATTTACATCCCTCCAGTCTTCATAAGATGGAGCTAACTTAACTCACTTAAACATTCATGCCGGACATTACTTTGCCTAGAACAAGGAACACTAAAGCTATTACTCAAGTAAGAATACACCTGCAGAACATTAAACAAAGTAGAAGAACAGGTCGCGGAGGAATTGAATTTGAAAAATTTTCAAGACGTAAACCGGTTTAGACTTTTCTTGGGTGGGACTCTGGCTATATTTTAAACTAGCTGCAACCCACCGTTTCACCCGCATATATCTCCATCCATCATTATATTTCCTAATCCAGGTCATGGTCTACATATTTGCCAAATTTCATCCAAATCCGTTCAGCCGTTTCGTGAAAACGTTTTCCTTCACCGATGTGAGAGCAAGTGGGCCGTATTCCAATACGCGGGCCCAGTGCGGGGTGGTAGATGTCACATGTCTTAGAATTTTTTATTTTACACTAATTCACTAAAGTTCTAAAAATACAAGTAATACACATTCCACGTGTTTATTATGATGTTTGAAGTTATTTTGTCACTCATATTCGAATGAAAATGTAGGTAGGTGCGTCAGTTTTGAGAATTTCTCTCTTGAAAGCAGAATCTTGCTCGCTTTCCACGAAATACGATGCTCGGATATTGTAATAGACAAGAGAGAGTTGTAGTGTAGGTGATAGCACTTTGAACATCTGGTAGGCAGTGGAAATTATTAATTTTTAAGAAGACATGCCACACCAATGTAATGAAATAAACGGACCGAGAGATTAAAGTAAGGAGAGCAAGGCGCTTTACTTTGTGTAAATTATTTCATCACCACTCTCAAAACGGTGAAGGAAAACATTGTGAGGAAACCGGCATGTCCTAGAATCAAAAATTTGAAGACATGTGATATCTATCAACCCGCACTGGGCCCGCGTGGACCTCTCACAGATAGAAGAATTGTGTTCTAGCAGTGGGAACATTAGAGCTGATTATGAGTGAGTATATTTATCCACCTTCGAATTTAATTTTAAAATTTAAGATATTTTTATTGCAATGAATAAAATATGTAAATTGAAATGAGAAGATATTATGAAAATATTAACTAATATGAAATGTAAACAAACAAAAAAATCGAATGTATAAACTTCTTATTAAATTATTTAAATGTATAGTAAACACACTCATGTAAAAATGTTAATTTATTCTTCAATGCCTGAAATAAAAGGCTTTTTTTATTTTTATTTTATTCATTTATCCACAATATTATGATGACTAGTCAATTTCTGAACAAAGCACCACTGAATATAATAATCTAAAATTGTAGAATAAACTCAACCACAGACGTTTTTTTCATTTTAATAAACAAGGTGCCTCAAAGCTGGATTTGAAATAAAATCAGTCGATGAACAGAGAAATGCAACCAATATTGTTATTGAGTATCTGCTACTGTGTATTTTTTGTCAAATAACCTCTAATTTAAAAGCCTAAACATATAAACCCTGCCACTGACCGAGATTCCGATACTAGGTTAGTATACCTACCTAACCTATACCAAAGACAGACATCTGAAGACCAATTCCTGTTACTAAGATTATATTTGCACTTTAAAAGAGACTGACCCGAGTTTGTTTCGCCATTTTTTCTTCTCAGAGGTAGTCAAATGTCGACTACATCCAGCTTATTTTTTTTTTATAATATGACGTGTGAAAGTGATTCCGATACGCCAATTACAGAATAAACAATTTAATTTCACTAAAAACGTTCAAAATCTAGTCGCAATCTCATCTTAGCGACAATCAGTGTTAAAAACTTGTCAAAAATGTTGGTAAATTGGAGGAATTTTGAAAAGATGGAGACTGAGGTTAGAATGAGAACCATAGAAATCAAACGCTCTTAATTCAAAGATACGGGAATTGCCCCATTGATATTCAACCTCATTTGATTGGACTAAATTCTGATTTTTTATTTGCTAGACAAAAATGACAGCTGCGATAGTTACATTAATGTCATGTTGACATTATAACCGTCGATACCAGTTGTCATTTTAGTCTAGCTAATCAAAAAATAGAGTCTAGAAGCGTCAGTACTATTATTTATATCTATTCTGTGCTAAAGGCCATAAAATATCTTATAAAAAGTAAGGGGTGAAAAATTGACAATGGCGCCGATTCCCTTGTTCACAAACTAAACTAAATTTAAGTTCAGTGCATCTTTTTCTTTCCATTTCGTTAAGAAAAGGATAGAAGATAAATATTAGTTTAGTCCTGTCAAATTAAGATATTCCATAGACAGTTTAGACGTGAATAAAAACATGGCTACTAAAAATACGTCAATTTACGTCAGGCGCTGACTAATTTGACAGGACTAAACTAATATTTATCTTCTGCCCTTTTCTTAATGAAATAGAAAGAAAAAGATCCACTGAACTTAAATTTTGTTTAGTTTGTGAACAAGGGAATCGGCGCCATTGCCTATTTAGAATATTTTTAATTATATCCTAAAATTGCGAACAGAATAATTTCAGCGTAAATACTAGGTATTATGTTGAAGTATCCAATTAGGAAGATGTCAAAACAAAATGAAGTTATGGAGAAGTGAATATTTAATTAATACGGATTTGTTAATTGTTTTACCAGATGTTCAAAGTGCTATCACCTACACTACAACTCTCTCTTGTCTATTACAATGTTCGAGCATCGTATTTCGTGGAAAGCGAGCACGATTCTGCTTTCAAGAGAGAAATTCTCAAAACTGACACTCCTACCTACATTTTCATTCGAATATGAGTGACAAAATAATTCTAAACATTAATTTAGTAGCTTCATAATAAACACGCGGAATTCTTGATTTATTAAACACCATATTTGTCAAGCGCCTAATCTTTTGATGTCACTTAATCCAAACTGAATAAATTAAATGTTTCCCAGTAATGCCTTATGGAAATAATTGGTGGATAATCCCGCAGAAACCGGCGAATGCCTACATTTCTCACATTTATTTACATTATCTGATTTCATAACCTCCAATCCGCGGCTTATCGTAAACGTTTACAAGCTGGTCGCCAATAAATTTTCAAATAAACGATGATTAAAACTCTTGTTTTGGTAAATAATTAAACACATTAACTTCTCCTCGGAGATAGATCGTTTAACGTGAACTGATTTATGCACTTACGTCTGATCTCGTTATTTTATTCGCGTCGCTTATCATCTAGTTGGATTGCCTCATTATTAAGAACAGTCAGACGCAGGGTTATAACGAAAATGGAAGTGGAATTTTGAACGTGTCGTTCCAGCACCTTAATTGCATAACACACTGTTAATTACAATCTGAATGATTTGGAAGGATATTGCTAATTCTTCTTCATATAGGTATTCGAAAAATTTGTCTGCTCAACAACGTTAATAATGCAATGAATGTTGTTGAACTGTCAAAATAAAAGCCATTACTACTGTAAGTGTGTTAAGCAGTTACTCCGCAGGTCACAATGTGGCGAGCTAGCTCTATGTATTTCTTTGCTAAGTGTTACTTACATTTCTCAACAGTTCAAGATTTATTTTCTCTTTTAGCAAGTTCTAGCTAATAGTTTTAAACTTCCACAGTGTTTAAAAACTTAAGAGCTTCAAGCTCTAAAGTTGTTTTCATTAGTGCAATCTCTTTTAATCTTGAATCAACGCGCACCCCGCGACGCCGCTAAAGGTCCAGGGGCCCACTTGATGGTAATTCCGTTAATAGATTTCTTGCTCAAATGAAGCAGTGGTTCCGAACCTCATCCCACTAAACTGTTATACCGGAAACTCATTACGGCTTAAACCAGCTAAGAAATCTTATAATCTTTTCTTTGAAAATTGAAAATCTTGAATAATTGAATATTAAAATTATTTGGAGCAAAAGCTTTTTATCTTGCTCGTTCTTCCTGCAAGTTATCTTTCACCGCTATTCTATTTAATACGAAATCACGAGAAAATAAGGAATAAACTAAGTAATACGCATTAAAAAACCAGCATAAAAATACAATTTGAATATCAATTTAGCGGGAAGCTCATGTTTGTTAATGGCCGTGCAAGAATCTGAATTGCGTTAATTCAATGTTACGATCCGTAACAAAATTACGACAGTAAATAAAACATAAATACGGCGTCCATTTTCCTCGAATTGAATGTAAAATATATGACTCCGGTGTAGATACTGCTGTTGGACAGTTTCCAGTGCGACATTTTAGCCTTACGTTACGACTGCTCAGAGTAAAAGGAAATAAGACATCATTTTATTACACCTGACTTTCAAAGTGCTGTAGACGAAAATGTCATAATTTACTGAAAATTGTATTAAGTATGACCGTATTTTATGCACAAAGTACCTAGATTTTACGACAATGAGTAAATCATAGGCTGTTAATGTCTTAAATTAAAAACATTTTTGTTATAAAAATGTATAACACGAAAATACTTCAACACCTGATTCCATATTGCAGGCTATTAAATAGCCAACATTTCTCATTAGTTAGCCGTTCGCCCTCGCTTAACCCGCTTCCCCCGACCCATTACCTAAAAATGGCCATTCGTGCTAATATCGGGCCGCAGGGAAGATTTGTGCGGAGTATTATTAAAGGCATTCGTTGCAAATAACCGCAAATAAAATCAAGCAGTTGAATACGGTGCAAAAATATCGCGTAAATCAGTCTGAGCAAAGTTTAGCGTATACCTTCATCTCTATTGTCTCTTTATGATTAAAATTTACCTGGGGCGAGGGTAGGGAGTTTTAAAATGAGACCCGAAACTTGTGCGCCGTAGTTCCCAGGTTCGAAGGCACGAAACAAACAGAGTCCCGACGTAGGTACGGCTAATGTAAAAAGTTTCACGAGGTGGTAACGCTGTTGTTTGCGCACAAAACACCGACCTGTGCGACGATCATCTAAATATTTTCACGGATACCGGAAAGGGGCTGAAGCGTTTGGTTTTTGACTTTGAGTTTTTGGGACGAAGCCAAACCCCCTTTGTTTATAAATCTGTACTAATAATAAAGCTGAAGACTTGGTTTATTTTTTTGTTTGAACGCGCTAATCTCTGCTTTTCCAAATCCGACTGGTAGAGTCGCACAAGCACCACTCTTGAGGAAGGCACCACTCTTGAGGAAGGCTATAGGCTACGTAACATCACGCTAGGACTCAGAGCCGACCAAAACGAAAAAAAGTAAAATAGAACGCTAAGTGAAAACGAAGTAATACCGCTGGCAGGCGATGCGATGCGACAGGGTGTCGCGGACCGAAGCTAGCAATGTCTATTAAGTAAAACTACAATAAAAATAGAAACTTTCAAATCCAACGTTTAGTTTCAGAAAACAAACAAACTTCAGCTTTGTTGTTAGTATAGATAATTACTAACATATAAACTTAGTATTATAAAGGATTCACAAAACATAGTTCTTAAAAAAAATCTGAATGTTGTTTTAGTTAGGTACAGTCACACAAAAAACTAAGTCGCTACGCTTTTCGCTTTTTATTTCCGTCTTCAGTCCTATAATCATTTTCATGGCTCTTTTACTAACAAGGCTGTGTGACTACTCTTTGTGCGCTGTAAGTATTTATTCCTTTAAAATGAATATACAAGACGAGGGTAGGTATTGTCTCTTGGAGTCCAGCCAAGTTCGCGAGTTGGTAATATTTTTTAAATTCAATTTCGGTGAAGCCACAGCCCTGTATCCAGTCGGCTTAATGTACACCTGCTGAACATTTAAATGAGATACTACGCCTTATATTTACTTATTTATTTGAGATTTTATTGCAGGGAATATATATATTCACAGAGGTTACAATGTAAATAGTTTTTAGTGAGTTTGAGCTCTGTTTTTTTTTCAGATAAAGGGTATGGCAAGGTTAGTGCTCAATCAATAAAATTGTTTGTTTTTATATATAAGCTTAATAAACGTATTATAAAGAGAATAATTTGATTTTTTGTATGTTTGTTTATTACGCTTTCACGCTAAAACTGCTGAAGGGATTTGGATGACATTTGGCACATGGGTAATACTAATACCATGACTTTGATTAAGACAGAATACTTTTTATCCCGATATTCCCACGGAATCGAGAATTATGCGGGTGAAACTGCGGGGTGCAGCTAGGTACGTAGGTAACAATTAGAATTATTTTGGAAAATTATAACATTAAGTTTTCTTAATAAAAACATAGAGTAAAGTATGAAAAGAGTCTAGACGGTGCAAAATCAAACAGGAATATTTTCTCTTATTATGTTCTTAGGTAGCATAGATATTATAAAAATAGAGCTAGCTTCAATTAATACGCTACTTTCATCCCAAACATTATTAATGAAGTGTATACCAGCCACACACGAATAAATACACACTGAAAATCTTGAAAAAACACATTCACATTTGTAGAAACTATGAAAAAAACTCGGCTAGCATTAAAATAAAGTTAATAAAACACACTATTCATAGTGCATAAAAGGCTGGGAGTGATCCCTTAATAACGTGCGGGCGCATCCTGGCTTCATTAGAGCGGTTAAGCCCCCTCCCACCTGCCCGCGAGCTGCGTTAAACTTTATGAAAAAATCGCATAATTTTCATAATACTCTACATACACCCCGTAACCCACAATTTATCGCCTGTATTCGCAAAAGATCGCTATAACTCTTCATTTAAAAAGTTTGCAGCAATCTGCGACATACCGCCGTGTTACAGATAATCCGATTTGATAAAACTTAGAAACTTAGAAGCTGTGTAGTTCCCAGATAATCTCTCTGGTACAAAGTTTGTATCTAAATTCCAATACAAATACATTCCAATACAATATTACAAGTGTTCCCTATCAAACTTTGGAACCACTTATACAGAGCAAGGTGTACAGCGTGTAATTTTAAAAGTAGGTCTTTTTATTTGCGTAACAATGCAACTAGCTTTGTATTCTTGTCATGAGAATCCTATGAGAGCCCACTGTTCGCTGGGGTCGTGCTGAAAGCCACGTTAATTACGACTTTTCAGAGCGCAACGCAGCGACTAGTTGAAAAAATAAGCTATCCCGAACTCGGAAACTTCTATCGCATAGTTGAATATATTTTAACTCCTCTCGGGCAAACAAAGTTGGCTGAAATCCCGTTGCTGGCCACGTTAGGCGGCACCACCTACTGAATTCTGAGGGGGTAACCGTCCGATATCAAATTTACCTGTACAAAATACTTACGCGTTTCCAGATACACCGTGAACTGGGTTGCAAATAAACTGTATTTATTATTAAACATAGTAGAGTTTGTAATTAATTCATTCATTCGTTCATTTCAAGTCGTTCTATTTGCGCCAAGTTCTCAGGATCGGCATGTTTTAACTTCATACGCCATTTTATTCCCAACTTTCTGTTTATGTTGTACTCAAGCAATTTGATCCAGTTCGTCTTAAGAAGGTTTACTTACAATTTCGCGTAAAAAGAATCCCCCGCCCGCAGCGAGGAGCGAAAATAAATATCTAAAGTTATTGAATGAAAACTAAGTTCTATAATACGATCCAGAAAGTGGGTTTTCAAATGAAAAGAAAATAAGGATAAGGTTTTTTGTAATTGTTTTATCATGTTATCTAAAAACGGTGTTTTTCTTTTAATTTAGTTTAATGATAGCTGTTTTACGTACCTACTCGTGTTAAGTAAAGTAGAAAGGTGTATCCAATATTTAATCTCGCAATGTAACCTAATCAGTCTTCCTTGTTATTTTTTTTTTAATGAAAATTGTCTACATTTACAATGTTTGTAAATATGTGAGCACCATGTATCTATCACATAATTGATTTATCTGTCATGGTTTAATTTTTAATTATTTTACCTATTGTGGTACTTATAGCAATTTTATTCTAGGTAGGATGCACTTCACATGCAATTATATTCTAATTAACTAGCTGCGCCCCGCGGTTTCACCCGCATAAGTTTCGATCCCGTGGGAATATCGGGATAAAAAGTATTCCATGAGTTAATCTTGGTTATAAACTATATGTATGCCAAATTTCATCCAAATCTGCTCAGTAGTTTTTCCGTGAAAGAGCAACAAACATCCATCCATCCATCCATACAAACTTTCACGTTTATAATATTATTAGGATGTAACTATGCTAAATAATATTGTAAAACATTTTAAAAGATTAACGGTGAGTTTCTTGCCCATTCTTCTCCATACGAAAACTACCTTTTGGATCAAAATCCATTCTATGTTATTGTAATTTTTGCCGATCAAAAGTGCGTTTTGTGTCTATTTGAAATAAATGCTTTGACAATTTGATTTTGAGCGATATCGGTGTAAAATTTTATTAGAATCTAATGACTAATTCTAAAAGTACCTATCAACTAAAACCAATTTTCTGAGACACTTGGCAACTTTTATGTCTGATTCATGAATTAATTTTAATTAGACCACCTTATTAGAGTAAATATTCTATTCTCCTTCGTCTCATGTTTGCTACTATGTTACCATTTTGACAGCGCCTTCCCAGAATCTTAAATTAAGACGAAAAGCCTCGTTCCAATCGGGGCCTTAGGTCCTTTATTAAAAGATCTAAATACCTACTCCATCTTCTTTGAGCGAATTCTTCTAAAAGTCTTTATAAAGAGATTCAATGTTTTTAATTTTATTTGTAGTTCTTTGTTTCATTAACCCTAACCCAAATCCTTATTTTGGGCTTAAAATCTTGGCTTAACAGAAGTCAAAGAATTTTCAAGAATTCCTTTTTCGACCCAAGTTTTAATTTTAGTTGTGTCTCAAAAATCCTTACTGTTTGGCGTTAAACTCATTTATAAACCTCCAAAACAATCGCTTCGGGATTTTCAGGGCTCGTTTCAGTTAACGAATGGGGACTCTCGAACGAAGGGCTGATTTTTTCATCGCCAGATAACTTTTATTCGAGGAATAAAATTGAAGTTTGACAGTTTTTGTATGAAATAACTGTCAACATTTCAAAATGATTCCTCGAATAAAGTTATCAGATGAATGAAAAATCAGCTGTTAGGGTCAGTTCACACCGAGACGCGACGCGACGCGACGCGACGCTGCGCGCACACTTTAAACAAATAAATAAAATTGAAGTGTCTGTTTCTAATGTCAAGATAACAGTTTTCTACTAAATCCTACTAATATTATAAACGTGAAAGTTTGTATAGAAGGATGGGTGAATGGATGGATGGATGTTTGTTACTCTTTCACGCAAAAACTACTGAACGGATTTGGATGAAATTTGGCACACAGATGGTTCATAACCAGGATTAATATATAGGATACTTTTTATCTTGATATTCCCACGTGATTGAAACGTATGCGGGTAAATCCGCGGGGCGCAGCTAGTAAATAATATACACGGTACCTATACATAACTTTTTTTTGTGTCTGTCTTGCTTTCTATCAGTCTTTTTGTTCCAGCTAATTTCCAAAACGGCTGCACCAATTTTGACGGGACCTTCACTCGCAGATAGCTGATGTTATAAGGAGAATCATAGGCTTAACTTTTTGCCCCGGAAGGACGTTTCCGTAATATCGACACCAACGCGGGTGAAGCTGCGGGCAGAAGCTATATATATAATCTATATATTTATTTAAGCTATATACATTTATTATAGTATTAACTATAAGTCCAGGGGGTCTACTCCGAAGTGCAAAGTGCGAATGTTCGGATCGGACCGACACCGAACCGAATATTATTGAAAAATGCGAAAAAAGTTCGTATCGGCTCAGTTGGGTCGGGACCATAGTCAATATTCGAAAACGTGTAGGAGTGTAGGATCGGGACCAACCGAACCAAAATGTAACTTCGTAGCAGGAAACGGCCGAACATTCGGCCGATACTACTTCGGAGTAGACCCCCTGGTTTCCTCACGATGTTTTCCTTCACCGACATCAACAATGTTCGATGTGTTATGCTATAGGCTTCAATCAAGCGGATAAAGCTCCAATAATAACGTAGTACAAACAACGTTAAAACCAGCTTCTCATCCGCCACAGTCCCGGCGACAATAAAACAGCTTACCGAGTTAGGTGTTAATACGATTTACTTTTATTAAAGTTGTTCCATTGTTTGCTTGCAGTTGCCCCAAGCGGTCGAGACGAGACATTAGTGTCGACACGAATATAATAATACGAATTATTATACTTTCCCTCGCAATTTTAAAAGATGGCGGATTGTTCTGTTCTGTTGCCACCGTAACGCAATGCTTTGCTAAGTGTTGGGTGGAATGAAAATGGTTTCTTTTATTTAGTTGCTGGAGGTTATTGTATTTGTTGCTGATAAATTGATGGTCCTTAGCGTGAGCGGAAAACGCTTGCACGGAAAACGCTTGGATTTTGCCCAGCCCCCCTTGGGAGACTGCCTTAGTTCGAGTGGTCGCAAGCGCTACTGATGACCATGCGGTGCTGGTTTCTATTTCCAGGTCACGCAATGGGTTATTGGGTTTTTACATCAGGAATTTCTCAGTAGCAGCCCGGAGTCAGGATTTGTGCCCGAGTCACGGCAGTAGGCTCGCCCCAATTACATAGGACTTTGACATAACTGGTGAAATGTGGGTGTAGGTACTATGTTATGTTAAACTAGCTGTAACGGTGACTTCGTTCGCGTGCACTTCGGAAAAAAATTGGATTTCATGGGGATTTTTTTTGCGCGGAAACCTAATTATTTTTCTAAAATAAAAGTAGCCTAGGTTACTTACTCATTATAACAACAGCTATCTTCCAGGGAATGTTCCGTCAAAATTGATCCAGCCGTTTTGGAGATTAGCCGGAACAAACAGACAGATAGACTAACAAAAAGAAAATTTTTGTACAACTAAAATGGTTATATGTATCATATATACTTTCATATACACTTAACACTACTCACACTCACACCTTTTTACTATATAAAAAGCTGTTATCTTGACATTACAAACAGATACCCGCAAATAGATAGATCTTTTTGCGGGTTTGAAGTGCATCGAATGTTATTAAAGTGAGCAGCATAGTTTGCAGTCATAAATATTTTATCGTACACTCACTGACAGCTCGTTGATGACGGAATTGGGTCCCATGAGATTAAGGGCGAGCCTAACGCTACTTACCGGCGCAATTGCACCTCCGAGCTGACAGAAACACCCAATACCACTTTGCATGCCCTGGGGATCGAACCCAATACCAAAGGTTCGAGAGATACTGTCTGTACCAGTCTGTTATTGTGCTTCTGCGAGGCAAAGACTTCTTTTCATACATAGAAGGAACGGGTGTTGATAACCACGCTTTTTAGGGTTTTGTAGCCAAAGGGTGTCAACGAGAACCTACTACTAACGTTGTCCGTCCATCAGTACGTCCATTCGTCTGTCTGTTAGCGGGCTGTATCTCATGAACTGTAATAGTTAGACAAGGGTACGTATTGCAATATCTTAAATTAAAAGAACTAACGTAAAATAACCTACGTTCAAAATCCCTAAAATCTAAATACCTAAACTGTCCAAAATTCCAAAATTATACCTCGGATAAAATTTTATCCGAGGTATAATTTTGAATTTTGACAGTAACGAAATCTGAAAATAAATGCGTGAAATAGTGCGGAATGTGACTGTTGTTTCCATCACATTACATTTGCCACCCGAGAAGGTATCCAATCAGGTATCCGATATTGAATAAACTATAAAAGATCAATATTTTCCCAGTGGTTCGACATCCCAAACGTCCCCAATACAACAATGCTCCTAGTTGCGATACTACACAAGTTTGCGTAGGACGTGGACACATTCACTCCCATCAATCCCTCGCTACCATTATTTGTTTACGTAACTAAAAACGTAACGTTACATCTACTCAGATTATCCAATTCACTTTTCACCTTAATCCCTTGCCCTTAAGACCCACGTTTAACTCCAAACGAGCTAAGGAGTATCCAATGCTCAGATTTTCGGATAGTCGAGGTCGTTCGTTTCGTAAATCCGAGGAAAAGACTTTCAATTTTACAAAGGGGTGAGCGAGACATTAAATTTGTTTAAGAATATTACTCCACTAAAGTTACGATTTCCTAGGAAAGTGTATCCGTCATATTATAGCGGCCGTCATGAAAATCTGTCATTTATACCAAAATTTGATCGCTAGATTTGCTTTTTGCGCTTGACTAAGTACGGTGTCACCGTGCTTAACCGAAAAAGTGTACATATTGAGTAGAGTGAGCTCACACATTATTAAATAGCGTTTCCATGACAATCAATTCAATTCACTGCGTCATTGTGTGGCAGAGGTGTCAAAACGAAACAGAAACGCGACTATCTTTTGACGCGGTAGGGCGAATCTAACGATTTAAATCTTTGTCGCTGTCATCATTTTCATGACAGCTGTCACTATGGACGTTAAGTGCGGCCATAGCTTCTACGAAACCTTAGCTTCAGTCAAACTGGTTCATAGAGTAAATAAAGGCGAGTTTCCAGTCGGCTAAACACATCACATTGTAGGCGGTAATGATGTCGACCACATTTTTAAGCCTGTGCTTTACGTCGTGATCAATGAGCCCGCCATGTGCAACAGTGCTTAATCAAAACTTCAATTAAATTTTCGTAATACCTTTCGTCGAGCGCCCTCGCCCGGGAGAGCACACAAATTAATACCTACGCCCCGGAATATGTTTTAATTTCGATATATCATGATAGTAGCTGATGAGTTTCGCTTAAATTAAAACATACTGTCGGAAGCTTCATTGTGGACGCTTACGTAGCTCCAACACGTTCTATTTACCCTGTAAATAAAACAACAAAGTTTAAACAAAGTTGCTCTGCATTAAAACAGTAAATTAAGACTAGTCGAGAGAAATAAAGGAGGTATAGTTCTCAATTAAAACACAATTCAGGCGAGCGAGCTTAAGTTTATTTTTTCATTCGTATAAATGATCTCGGTGGCAAAGTTTGTTAATACTAATAAACGGCTCGCAAAGGCGCCAACTCTTCGCGTTTCGCACCATTTGTCTCGGGAGGTAACGAGGACCGACTAATGGGGTCCCGGCCGAACCTAAGTAATTTAGAAAAACGATTCTAAAGATAGACGACTCTCCGTTTTATTTACTCCTGAAAATGTGGAGAACAACGTGTGTGTGTGGTCTGCGGTCGTACCGAGCCGTATCGTGTGTCTAAGATTTACACTGATCAAGAAAGCTTTGCACCATTTCACGAATAAAGCTTGTTTTAAATAAAGGCACTGCTCGTTTTAAACTAAGCCAAGTTAGAATTAAGTAGGTATTTATCTATTTATTTATATTTTTTCTATATTTCATTGTACACCACAAAAATACATTAAAAAAATAGATCGAACACTACAAAATATACAATGGGCGGCCATATCGTTTTCTGCGACCTCTTCCTTTAACCTATCCTTATTTACATAACTTGAGTCTAAAATTCTATAATACATCGGTTTTAGATAATTTGTTTGCTTAATAATAATTATAATAATTCATTTCTACCAGTCAACCTTTGGGTGACGCAGAGACAAACAGTGATAGGTGCAAAACCGAAAATTGAGGAATACAATATTTATTTAAAATAAAGAAAATCTATTATGTATAAAAAATAATATACCTTATTATACAATAAATATAAGCATAAATAAATACACAAATATGAAAGTATAAACACTACACTTTCATCTCATTTTTCCCTAGCAACTTTTATTTCAATGTTTGGCATCTAATCTCTTTGCAACCACTGAATAAATTAAGATGTTTACTAATGCGGTAGACAAAACGGAGTAGGTACCTAAGCAAGCGAATGCTTTTACCTCCAAAATATGTGCACGGAACCGAGAGCTCGGTGCACAAGATGCCATAACTTCTCCTTGAACCGAGGACCATATCAGGTGGATTGTGGTTAGCAGAGCTTGTTGTAATCTAGACATCTATTAAAGTCATGGTTAGTTAATAACAACAGTATGATCTTCACAATAATAATCTTTAATACGTTATCTGCTTAACACTTACATCATCACATACATCACATCTGCCTAGCCTTTGCCGACTCCAACATACCTAGTTGGGAAACTATGTTGGAGTCGGCATCCAGTCTAACCGGATGCAGCTGAGTACCAGTATTTTACATGGAGCGACTGCCTATCTGACCTCCACAACCCAGTTACTGAATAATACAAAACCCCTTGGTAAGACTGGTTGACAGACGAGACACAACAACTAGAAGTTTTACTGTTATTTCGGCTATTATGAGCCGTTTAGTGTCTAGGAATTTGTTTCAATAGTCTCTTTATATGCAATTCATCTAACTAACTAATAAAAATAACAAAATTATATCCTAACTTAACTAAAACTATTCACAAACAAAAATATGTCGTCGAATAATTCATCCGCATCGCTGTCGACTAGTAGTACATATAATATTAGTTTAGATATATGAAAGTGTGTAGATACTAAAGTACATTTTTAAGAGCGTACTCAAAGACCAGTTCCCCATTTTTCTCTCCCGAATCCACTCGTGTGAAACCTACGGTGATTAGGTACGCCAATACCTCCTGCGACCGTTCTTTGGAACTATGACGGAGAGTCACGTCCAACAGTGGACGTTTACGACCTGTTGAGATTGATTGATTGATCCCAACGACTCCGGGACGTACCTCCACTGAATACAGAGCATACTTTTTTTAATTTTTGTTCTTTCAACGAAGGCTACAAAGATGTTTGTTTACAATGTTCATTCTAAACGTGTGGAAGGTATTTTTTTTTTCGATGGAACCGTTGTTACGTTAATAAGCTTTTGTGAAAGACCTTTATAACAGACGGACGTAATTTATTTTTCCATTAAATAAATTTACGCAGGAATATAGTTTTTATGTTTGTTCTAAATTATTTACCTAAAGCGTTGGTTTCCTAAGAAAGCTAACAACGGTCAATAGTCCATGTCAAATATTGTTGAAAATTAAAGATTTTCAAATTAAAATTCAAAATTATTTATTTGTGACACATGGGTAAAGTGACATACACATAACATGTAACATAATAACATGATGTTAGAAAATAAAATTAAAGTTGTATCACTATGCGGTGCCTTGCGAGGCGTACAATATGGTTTACACAGTAATAGTTGTACAAGCAGTATACCCTTTAAAAATACTGCCAAGTAACCGTTTTAAATCATTAGGAATAAAAAAAATATATAATATAAACAAAACAATGTTAATGAAGGCAACCATAAATAGCTAGCTAAACTTATTAAATTATTTTACGATAATCTTCTATATATATAAAATTCAAAGTCCTGACTGACTGACTGACTGACTGAGACATCAACTCACAGCCTAAACCGCTGGTCCTAGAGACATGAAATTTGGAGGGTGTATTCTTCGTGAAGAGTAGGTATCCACTAAGAAGGGGTTTTTCGAAATTCCACCCCTAAGAGGGTGAAATGGGGGGATTTTGTTTTGTATGAAAAATCTCATTCCTTGAGTTAGTAAACTTGAAACTTGGCACGAATACTTATCTAAGTAAAATATGAAGTTGGGCATTTTTTGTTTTTATAAACTACCCCCTAAAAGGGGATTGGGGGGTTTCCAAGTTTGTATGGAAGAATTTTGCGCGCGGTCCGATTTAATCGAAACTCAGTATTAATACCTAAAATTGAAAGGAAAGAATAATGTGTATCAGGGTTTTTCGAAAATCTACCCCTGGCGGCCTGAAAAGGGGTAGTCAATTTTACAGGGGAGGATTTTACAGCGTGGCTTGATTAACTCGAAAATTGATATAAATAATCTTTGAGTCAAGTTATGAACACATCCCAAATGATTTTTCAAAATTCCACCCCTGTGGGGGTGAAAAGCGGGGATAAAATTTATATGAAAAATCTTATTCGTTAGGTTAATAATTTTGAAAATTGCTATTACTCGCCTAAGTAAGCAATAAAGTTTATCATTATTAGTTTTTCAAAACTACCCCTCAAGGGGGATATAGGGGTGCTAAAGTTTGTGTTCAAGAATTTGAACGCGCGGTCCGGTTAACTCGAAACTCAGTGTGTCTACTTAAGACTAAAAATAAATAATAGCACGTATGAGGGTTTTTCGAAAATCTACCCCTAACGGGGTGAAAAGGGGTAGTTAATTTTACAGAAGAGGATTATAATGCGTGGCTTGATTAACTCAAAAATGGATATAAATAATCTTTGTGTCAAGTTATGAATTTTTTTAAATTCCACCCCTGTGGAGGTGAAAAGCGGGGATACAGTTTATATGAAAAATCTTATTAATTTAGTTAATAAACTTGAAACTTGGCAACAATACTTGCCTAAGTAACTAATAAAGTTTATCATTATAAGTTTTTCAAACTACCCCTCAAAGAGGGATATAGGGGTGTTGAAGTTTGTGTGGAAGAAATTAAATGCGCGGTCCGATTAACTCAAAACTCAGTATTGATACTTTTGACAGAAAATAATTAATAATAAGCATGTAAAGTGGTCGAAAATTGACCCCTGACGGGGCAAAAGGGGGTAATTCGGTTTTTTAAGGGAGGATTTGTACTTGAAACTGTATGTAACATTTTCACGCCTAAGCCACTGAACTTCTGATTTGGCAAAGAGATAGGCATCCTGGGGAAGCACATACTTTTTATCCTGGTAGCACGTTCCCGTGGGATAATTTCCGACATCCACGCGGGCGAAGCCGCGGGCAGAAGCTAGTCAGCCTATAATGTTCCCACTGCTGGGACTCAGGCCATCTCTCGGCGAGAGCGAGTGGGCCGTAATCCACCACGCGGGCCCAGTGCGGGTTGGTAGATGTCACATGTCTTCGAATTTTTGGATCTAGGACATGCCGGTTTCCTCACGACGTATTCCTTCACCGTTTTGAGAGCAGTGGTGGTAGCAATTTACACAAAGTAAAGCGGCTGTCAGGGTTCGAACCTACGACCTATAAGTAGCACTCGTTACCCCTGGGCCATCACTGCTCACTGGGCCACCGATTATTTCATAACGGCCATTATTACATGACGGAACCGACTTCCTAGGAAACCTTAGCTTTAGTGTAAACATGTTTAGTTGTAACAAAAGTGTAGTGTAACAAAAGTGGCTCTTGACATTAACCTATAACAAGACTGAAGATTTACTACAGATATCGTGCGCTTAATATAGTTAATAAAGTAACATAGGTATTCATAAATATTATTATTATTATTATTTTTTCAAACAGACTTACATAAACACAATTTTTCACCATATTTATGGTCCCCTCACACACTCAAATACACACACACATACATAGCTACATAAATAGGACACAACATTAGCTAGTAATCTAATGATGACGTACTGTGCTCGTGTTACAACTACATGTTCAAATCTTAGGCGAGGACGCTGGCACCCTAAACACAAGTTAAATCTTACATTGGGTGCCAGAGCTCATCGAACACACTGTTTCCCTAGTTGTAAAGCTTTTTGTTGAGATAAGTGTTTGTACATTTGAAGGTAATAAAACTTTTTTTTTTTTTTTTTTCACCCCAAAGAATCTGCATTGCCATCCAACGTGGTAATGCTGCCAGCCTTTTGGGCACCTATCACATTGACAGTGACGCGGACGAATTTTTTGATGCCCAATGAGCTCCTACCTTTTTCTATATTTTTTCGTATTATATAATTGTTTATAGTATATATTAGTGTTAGTTCGATGAAATGTAAATAAAGCTTTCGCTTGACTAAGTGACATGGGAAAAAAAAACACCCCTTAAATAATCCGTACTAAAATCTAGCGGTAAACCTAAATCAATTACCGCTGTTTGCGCGAGCGTCGCAGACCTACTCCACCAAATTCAGATCTCTAATTCGACCAGTTCCAAAAAGCCTAATTAAATCTGCTGTCAGATCTCATGTCCAGAGATTCGATTAGCTGCTGTTATTGCGGTCAATCGTTTACTAATCACAACAGCGGCAGCTTTAGAAATAGTAAGTAAGTAATTATTTATTTTACTAAGGGCTGGCTTTTCCATCGCCAGATAACTTTTAATCGAGGAATAAAATTGACGTTTGACAGTTTTTGTATGGAAGAACTGTTAAAAATTCAAAATGATTCCTCCTATAAAGTTTGAAAAATCAGCTCTAAAAGACTTCGCCTAGGTAACATCAGAGTTATTTCAATAAGGGATGCGTATGGCTATTACAGATGAGAAAACCTTTGCCCTTCAGACTAGGAAAATCCTGTATCTTGAAGGACATAATTATTTTAAGGGTTTGACACGTTTTACAAAATATTCATAATTGCTTATTAACTCTGATGCTAATTAATTTAACAACTGATTTACAGAAATACACTTAACATTATTCTATTGACTGCCTCTTTGGTCTAGTCGTTGCAAGCGCCACTGCTAAGCATGACGTCCTGGGTTCGATTTCCATGTCGTGCAAAGGTTATTGGGTCTTTTCCATCAGGGATTCCTCAGTAGCAGCCCGGGGTTTTGCATTTGTACCGGGTTGATAGCAATAGGCTCGTCCTATGGGATATGGGACTTAAACATACCTAACTGGCGAAATGTGGGTGTACTAGGGTACACTTCTGCCGAACCCATCGGCAAATATGGGTAGGATGTTATGCTATGTTATTTACAGAATACACCCAACATTATTCTATTCAGGGGCGAGTCTCCAGTCGTAAGATAACTTTTATCTGAAGAATAAATATGGGGGATTGACAGCTTTCTTATAGAAAATACGTCAAACTGCGAGCATGTGTGTCTTTTTATTTACTCTTCATATAAAACTTTTTCGGCTAGTGAAAAATCAGCTTTTTGCGACTTAGGGCGAATTCAACCAAACTTTTATACCTAGAATAAATCTTGTCCTGAGAATAAACTTTGAATTTTTGACAGTTTTTCCATACTAGAACTGTCAGACGTCAATTTTATTCCACGGATAAAAGATATCTTTGGTAAAATTTGCCCTTAGGAGATAGGTACTCGGTTTCCTATTTTTAGCTCTCAAAGATACACGGAACGGAACCAAAACATCGTGAAAACCAATAAATCAGTTTAAACATTAATTAAGACATCACTAACACCACGCATTTACAAAAAGAACTCTCTGCCGTTATTGGCTGAGCGCAAACATCATTCTACACAAGAAGTTTACTTAGGACCGTCGATACAAACCAATAGACAGCTAGATTAACCACTTAACTATCGTGTTCCAGCCCACTGGGCTTGTATCGTGTTTCAGATTTACTTGTAACGATGTTATTTGAAGGTTTTTATTTGGGTTTGTGCCTGTATTGGGTTTAGTACTCGTAACAACGGACGGCCTTTGTACGTTAGCGGTCATTATTACAAAACAAATTTGTCTTTAGAACAAGGTTTGAACCATCGAGTTTCGAACTTTATTTTTTATTTATTGGTCTGTCTATAATCTTTACACTGTGTGCCAACCTATCAACACAAGCCAGCATAAAAACTAAGTAAGTACGCAATATTAAGCGATAAACACAAAAACAAAATTACATACACATGCCTACATAAACTTCGAAACCTTCTCGAAATACTTGGTTTGGTGTCTCTTCATATCTGAAAAGACATTAAAATTTATTCTATCACTATACGGGGTCAAATTAAATCAGCTAACGAAAATCTGCAGACATCATTGGTTTCGATATCTAAACACGATTACTTATACAAAAATAAGAACAACAAATCTGTAAGTCGGAGTACATGTTTCAAATTTATTTTATTTCAAGTTAATCAAATATCAACTTTATTTTAATAATAATTAAGTTGATTTCAGAGTGAATAGCACTATTGAAAAAGTTATAAAAATTTTTGAAGTGGTAGCGCAAACTGAACTTTATTTTGTAGGAATTATAGTTATTTTTGCATAAACTCATATTTGTTTACATTTTTGGCAAATAAATCGCGAATGCAGATTAGAAAATAATGAAATCGCTGAACCACACAGACTAGAATAACAACGAGAAATAAGGTAAATTGTACAGACTTCATTATATCCTAATTACTCTTTCCTCATGTTACTAAGCAACATTAAGTTCCCGAGAGTGAGACGTAACTCAGGGAACACTTAGCTTGGTACATTTCGTATAGTCTCCATACAACATTTTGATACAAAAAATAAATTAAGTGTACAAGGTATAATTAAAATAGTGTTAGACGCGAGAAAGGGGTTTTTGTGATCATCATTATAAACAATCTACTATGGGACCAACCCTGAAATCACGAAAATCAGGTGTTTCTTACTTTATGTTTTAACGAGTACCGTGACCCCTTTTCAGACCCCCCCCCCCCCCCCTTTTCAGATCTTGTACAGACGCCAGCACATCAAGCTACTATAATCTGTCAAAGGAGACTGAAACGATTACATACAATCTTGGGCCTGGGTGTAAAAAGATGAAAGTGGTGTCAATTAATAGCTTATTATATATTATCAACCTTTCACTGAAAATTCTGCGGATTTTGTCAATCTGAAAACAGAGTTAGAAGAGAGGTTATGTTACATTCTTAACAAACAGCTGATTCCTGAAGTGCAAAATATTATGTTCTTTTGCACTAATAGTCATTATATTTAGTAGAAAATCTTTGAAAACAGGTATGGAGTTATGGAATGGATGTCTAAAATAAAATTTAAAAAAACATTTATTAAAGTGATTTATTCGTCTTCTATTATAAATAGAAGACTGTTTTTTTTTATCGATATGAAATCGATAATGTTTAATATTGGTTTTTCAGTAATTAATTGATATTTTATTTATTAATATGACTGTAATTATATCTCAACTTATTACATTTGGGCCCACCGTTTTCCATCTCCTTTCTTTAGTAAATTTTCAACTTTATCGCTAAAGCATAAGGTTCAAAGTTGTATGGGAAAATTTGACAGTTTCGGGTAGCTTGATTTAAATTAAAATTAAATTAAATAAAACTTTAATTCAGACTAGGTCCATAAAACTTTGTTAGTATTTTAGTGTCAGTAACAATAATGCTTATGTAACTATGGGCATTATTAGTTTTTAAACAGTAATTACTATTAATTCAGAGCTAGGACTGTCACCACCCAGTGAAAGGGACAGTCTGGCTCTGGCAGCGATCTTTTTTAGAATGCTGTTGTTTCTACCATGCAGGCGCTGTAGTAAGGAGGCCGCTTTCTTTCGCATAATGGCATGGAAACCATCTGTGCGAGCCTGTGCGAACATTCCCAAAGCACAGCATTACAACGCCATGGCAGTCTCAACAGGATCCTAAAAGCATTATTAAATTGAACACGCATACCGTTGTATGCTCGGCGCGTGTATGACACCCACAGGCCGTTCGTGTAAAACGATTGACAGAACGCCTTAAAAAGGATAACTTTGACGTCTGTAGTACAACGAGCGAACCTGCAGGCAAGCATTTTTGCTAGCGTCTGTACCTTTTCTAAAATCTGCTTAAAATTCACTCAGTCAACAATGGAAATAAACGGAAAGGATCGATTAATATTATTTTTTTTCACATTTCATTAAACCGGCAATAAAAAATACCAAACTAAATAAATCAAAATAAATGTCCTGGTCAACTCAGAGTCGCAAAAAGTATATTTCATATGAAACAGCAGTGTAATTCTGCGTTCTTAGGTAACGATACTAAGCAATGGCACACATTGCTTGTACAAAACAAGGTAAATTGCCCACTTTCGGGGCACTAATTGTTAATAACTACTACTACTCTTCACTACTTCCTCTCAAGAACCCAAAATAATTCCAACGTTTCTTGTTTCAGACTACGGCTCATCCCGCATTCAATACGGTCCAAGCAATCTAATTAGGTAAGTACTTTTCACCTAATTAATGATCAAATTACGTGTTCGTAATTTATCGTTTCATGTTATTGAACTAAACAGATAGACACATTTTGTTCCTTTAAGTATTTCTATGGCTTATTCGACTCGCACTAATTGACTCGCTCGAAATGGGCGAATCGTCACTTCTTAATAATATATTTTGTTCTATAAGGGTCTCGCACGAAGTTAATTTATTTTTGGGCTAATCGACAACTCCAGAAATATGTATTAGGCAATTGGTACATTTTTTATCACTTTTGTGCGCTATTGATTTATTAAACTCACTTCTGTGCGCTAGTGTGCTTTTTTCTATACTTTATTGCGTAATATTCAAAAAATGCACCAATTGGCTAATACATATTTCTGGTGTTGTCGACTCGCCCACATATAAATTAACCCAAAATATTAAAATAGAAAAAAATAATATTATTTACAAATAAGGATCGGGCGAGTAAATTCGTACGAATCGCCTTTACTTTATGAGCCATTTCTGTATCTGGAATCAATAAAACGTATAATATAAAACGAGTTAATTTACAACTAGGATCAATAAGAACAATACAAAGGAATACGAGGTTAAAATGACAACCAGTTAAAATGAGATTTATTGCTCTATTCTTATACGTAACATTTAACTGAGACATTTAAACTAACTCAATAATTTCTTCAATTAATTATTGTTCCGTCTGAACTAAATTAGTAATCGTATTCGATGTCGCTTATAAGCCAATAATAGACGATTCTACCAAATTGATTCAGTTTGGTTGAAAGGTGCAAAATTGAAAGTAAGTGAACGATTATTTTTTTTGTTTATGAGCAAATTAAAGCAGAATTCCCAATCGTTAATTCGATTTTTCATGAAATCGACAAGGCTAAGGGCTAATTTTCAATCACCATAAACGTTTTTTTGGAAAATAAATATGGTGGATTGACATATTTTCTATACAAAAGCTGTCAAACCATAATTATTATTCCTCAGATCCAAGTTACCAGCAGATAGAAAAAATAATATGAGTATCTACATAATAATTTCCAAATGTTTTGTGGAACAGAAACATAAAGAAATATTTTTTTTTACATAGAAAAACAATGCGATTTGATTGATTCATCCAAAATTAAAATAAAAGAATGAAAAATAGTTTATTCCGCACAAACAAAACGCACATCCCAAATAAAAAAAAATATAATAATAAAAAAAGACATAAAATACAACGTAGTCAAAAGGGTACTCAAGCATATAAAATGTTGATAATTTTGTCCATTGCTTGATGTCAATTCAAGCAAAAGAGAACCGTCTATCATTACTTTTACAGAAAAAGAGAGGTGTCCCCGATCACGCTTGGCCATTGTTTATATATGGTGTCTGACAGCCGGCGAACTGCCAGCTTAAACCGTCTGCGGCGACATCACAGGAGTTTCGTATGACAATGAGATAAGCCGGACAGAAGCGCGACAACGTTATTGTACGGGAGAGGATTAAAGCTAGGCGCTGTTTTACAATATTATTTTATGAGTCAATAGGGAATAGGTATTGGTTTACTTGATATTGTTAAGCTTTGAAATAGGATCTTGACTTTCAGTGGCTACACGACATTAACTACTTATACAAGGTGCCGTTTGGCATCCTCCTCAAATTCAAGGAGGTAACTATGCTACTGATTCTCGACATGAATCTATAATAAAATAAGTGGGTATTTTTTTTCTAATTTCCGGAAATCGCCATGTGTGGGACACGCATTATAAAACGCAGCCGGTGTGAGACCAGTGCGGAAAAGGCCAGAAGATAAATATTAAATTTAGTCCTGTCAAATTAGTCAGTTTTTAAACACGTCTAAACCTGTTAGGGAGTACCTTAATTTGACAGGACTAAAATTTATCTTCTGTGCTTTTCTTATTGAAATAGAAAGAAAAAGATGCACTGAACTTAAATTTAGTTAAGTTTGTGAACAAGGGAATCGGCGCCAATGTTCGTAGTAGTTAGTTTATAATTCAAAATACCGACATATATAACTAACCAGCTATTCTCTATTCACAACTAATTCAACTGCACAAACCTAATCTTGCCCAGCAACCACATAAATAATCTCAAACTGACCACATCAAAGTTCCAACTCAAACAAGATTTCCGTCCAGTGTAATCATTTATTATTCAGCTACCTACCGACGTCCGTAAGTAAATAACAGCTGCATTGAGAGTAAGACGGGCGAGCCATTACAATATTTAGCCCTACGGACCGTTCAGTCTGAAGTCTGTCAGAAATCTGAACGCCCGGTATCTGTTAGTTACATTTCGGTATGGTTGAGACGATATCAATTATTTGGTAGACGATGCAAGGTAGCCGGGCGTAGCACGGTGCTATCGAATTGCAGGAAGTCAACTTGCCTTGAATTTGTAAGATGCAGATATATAAATTAGGGGTGTAGTTGCAGAGATAACAAACCGGGGTAGCTGTGTAAAATAGGTGGCTTTCTGGTTAGACTGGGAGCGTACCTCTTGAACAAGAATATTATCCCTTTGTGACTAATTTTAGGTACCTAATGCACTAAATATTGTAGAAGCTCTGTAGAAATCTCATTGTAAAAGCTGAAGTGAAGTGAGCTTGAATTTAGCTGTCATTCCACATGATGCTAGGATTGACAGCTCAATTCAAACTTACTTCACCTGAGTTTTTACGGTGAGCTTTTTACAGAATAGACCAGCTGTTGTATTAAGGAGTAGCGGTTACCATTCATACCTATGCATACCCAATTGTTGGGCCAGTCAGTGTCTCATAAATACCAACTTATGGTTTCCAACTTATTTTCCTACCGCACTAACTGACTATTTATTTCATCACCACTGCTCTCAAAACGATGAAGGAAAACATCGTGAGGCAACCGGCATGTCTAAAACCAAAAAAATCGAAGACATGTGACTATCTTCCAGCCCGCAGTGGGCCAGCATGGTGGATTACTGCCCACTCCCTCTCACAGAGAGGAGGCCTGTGTCCCAGCAGTGGGAATATTATAGGCTGGTTAAGCTATGTAACACCTCCAGAAACCGCAAATTGGCAGCCTTAAATTAAAATCAAAATAAAACCTATGTATCTGTGAACAAAAATCATTAATTTCAGTACCTAAAACGAAATAACGTTAATATAATTCAGATTGTATAATCAAACTATAATATTCAGCATTAACATCAAATTACTCCATAAATTCGTAGCCAGCAGTCGGAAGCTCAGTACAAACCTCTTATTTCATTAGACACGGAAGGAACAATTACCAAATACACCAGGAGTTATTAATTCCTCTAATTACCCCACTTTTACAGTGAGAGGGTTGGAAGGGGGGTGAAACGTGAATATTACGGGGTATGTAATTCTAGCTCAATTAGTCCGAGCTTAGGTTATAAACTAGTGTTTATGTGAGAGTTAAGTCTAGTTGTTTGTTTCCCTGGTGTTAAGAGCGTGTGTTTCTGTGTCTCTCTTTCATAAATACAAAGTTTATTTCATCAAATTGAAATAAGTTGTGCCCCTTTGTAATTAAAATATTTAAATTCAGCAAGATGCGTACTATGTATTAGGGTAGTGAAATTTCTATTTTGTTTTTTTTTTATTTTAAACTTACTTCTACCCGTCTGCGTGAAGTTTGTTGTTCTCCGACCTACCCCGTCGCAACGCATCGCCTGCTCGCGCGTACTCCGTTTTCGTTTTTTTTTTATTTTTTACTCGGCTTCTAACATGATTTTTTATAGGCTTCCTCAAGAATTTTATTGTGCTATCAAATGCAAAAATAGGTTTTCAAATCCGACTAGTGGTTCCGAAGATTACCCCCTACATACATACAAACAAACCAATTTGACCTCTTTATAATATTAAGTATAGGATTTCATCTTTATAAACAGCCGATCGATTCTGTAAAAATCTCACCGTGAAAACTTAGGTGAAGTGAACGGGGAGTGAGCTGTCATTCCCAGCTAATGCTACTAGGGATTGACACTATTGACAGCTCACTCTAAGCTCACTTCACCTAACTTTTCACGGTGAGATGGTTACAGAATCGCACTGCTGTAGTGTCGTATTATAAAGGTATTCAAGCACTTCACTTATCCCAAATCCCAATCAAAGGAGATTATTCAGTCTTTCCAAAAATCTGTAGGTACTCATCATCATCATCTCAGCCCATCAATCACCCACTGCTGGGTACAAGCCACCCCTTTCGTTTGCCATACTTCCCGGTTCTATGCGTCACTCATCCAACAACTTCCCGCGATTTTGACGATATCGTCAACCCAGCGCGCTTTTGGACGGCCTTGGGGGTCTACTCCGAAGTAGTAATTCCTTTTTTGCTACTATTCTTTCCTGCTACGAAGTTACTAATTGGTTCGGTTGGTTCCGATCCTACACACCTACACTCTTTCGAATATTGACTATGGTCCCGACCCAACTGAGCCGATCCGAACGTTTTTTCGCATTTTTCAATAATATTCGGTTCGGCCATGTGTCGGTCCGATTCGAACATTCGCACTTTGCACTTCGGAGTAGACCCCCTTGTTTCTTTGGTCGAACCTTTGCCACCATCCGTTCACACTTTTACTCCATCGGCCATCTCTACGTCTCGCTAGAGATCCTGCCCAACTCCACTTGAGGCGCATCGCTCTGTCCCCAACGTCGTAGAATTTGGACCGACGACGGATTTCGGTATTACATTCATCATCATCATCATCACTTCAGCCGAAAGGCGTCCACTGCTGGTCATAGGCCTCCAAGACTGGACGTAGGCCTCCCCCAAGTATTATATTAATTCATAAAAAGTTTATTGAAGTTTTCACTCATTTTTCCACGAAGCTTTAGCAAAGCCCTCAAAGTTAAGCACATAACGACAACACGATACTTAAGTGCGCCGCCAGTGTATAAAGCACGAGTACAAAGTTAGGCTACGGTCAAACTTACGCGAGGATGCACAGTGCGACACTAAAACCCACTTTACCTTGTGTAAGTTTGCCTCTAAAACAGCTTTAACACCCACCGAGCAAGCATTTATTATTTTAGCTTGATATTACGGCGAATTTTGTCTAAGTTAGATTTTTTAATCGTGTTTTAGAATAAACAGCTGCGTAATCTATGTTTTTCGAAAGTTTTGAGTTAGTTTAGATTTTATGTAGGTAATCGAATTTAGGCTGTACCAAACTGTTCTATTCAGTTCAAATCTCGCTTGGCTCTTTCTTATATCGCAGACAGAACAGTCCTAATCAATAAAAACAACAACGACATGTTTTTTATTTTTTACTAATACCACTGCCGTCGGTGTCAGCTTCCAGTCTAACCAGATGCAGCTGATTATTTTGCATGGAGCGTCTGTCTATCTGACCTCCACAACCCAGTTACTGGGTAACACGATACCCCTTAGTAAGACCGGTTGTCAGACTTTTGGGCTTCTAACTACCCGTAACAACTGTCAAAGATCTACTAATGCCAGTGGGAACCAAAGGCTTAACGTGCTTTACGACGCACCGAGTGGTGTCGATATATAATGGATGGTCACCCATCCACGAATCAACCGCGGAAAGTGTAGCTTGACCTTCGATGGACCCGACCCGACCCGCGGCTGTTATTTTTTACAAGCCACCTACATAAAATGAATAGCAAAATGAATAGCTTACATAAAATCATTGTAAAACCGACTACAAAATTTTTATACAGAATTGATCATGACTGTAAAAACACCTCATACGTATTCACTTTTACGGACTTATTAATTTTTAATTAATGCAAACAGAATCGGTTGAGCATTTGCCTTTTAAAGTAGAAAATGTTTAAAGAATTATTAATCAAAAAAACCTTTTGATCAATCATTATTAACTGGTCGACTCTTCACGTGACCAGAAGGCCAATTCTCGTAATTTAAAAAGTTCAAAATCTAGTTGCAGTCTCATCTCGGCGACCAACAAATGTCAAAAACTTGTCAAAACGTAGGGAAATTAGAGGTATTTTTGACAGATTGAGACTGAGATCAGACTGTGTACGTTCTTAAAATTACGAGAATTGCCCCTCAGATTGCTGGCCTATTTTTTGGCCAAAGAACCAGCATCGCCATACAACGTGGCAATGCTGCCAGCCTTTTGGGCACTTTTCCTGTTGACGATTTTTCGATGCTCTATGAATATTTTTCTTCTTTTTAATATTATTATTTTAATATAAATATTATTTTAAGTCTGGTAGCTTATAATATTATGTAAATATTACAGTTAAATTGAATAAATAACCGATTTCCAAAGAACCTTTTCGACTAACATTGTGAATCGAAATTTTAACTCAATTCCGCACTACAAATAAACCGCACCAGGGTTAATTGGCGTAAAAATAACGATGTAATTGAAATTTACACGTTGTTGAAATACAGGCTCGGTAATATTTTAAATACATGACTGAAGTACTTGTGATATGATAATTAGAGCATGATACTGTATTTTATACATCACAATCAGGTAAATCTATTTTCAGCAATGTAGGTAACAGTTCTATATACTTTCGAGTTGCTTGTACGAGTAAAGTCAGAAATATCCCAAGCTTCGCAATTTCGACCGGTTCTGTGCTTCCCGCAACCAGCGGATTCCTGCGGCCTTCACAAGGTCATCAGTCCACCTTGCGGAAGGCCTTCCAACGCTACGTCTTCTGGTAAGACTGGTTGTCAGACTTTTAGGATTCTGACTATGTAACGACTGTGAAAGATCTACAAATGACAGCTGGGATCAACGCGGCAACGGCTGAACGTGCTTACTGAGGCTCGGTAAGGTCTCGATATGTAATGTATGGTCACCCACCCACGACTGACCGCGGCTAGTATAGCTTAACCTTTCATATGTCGGAACGTAGATCTACGCGAGACACAATGGCTTTTTAATTGTGTCTGTAATTACGACATTCATCGGGTTAAACGTCAATCGACACATTTTTTTTCGGATGGGAAATCTTCAAATGACCCCTCCCGCTCTGGGTGGAGCGGAAGAGAGTGTCAGACTCTTACTGACTAAAACCCACCCGTGTTCCTTCCTTAGCCCTTTCTGTTCCAGGGCAGCGGTAACCCTTTCGGACTATCCCGCTACCCTGGCAGGGTCAATCGAACCCTGCGGCTGTTATTATTTACCCACGAGCCCCATTTACTTCATGGCACCTTCCTAAGCGACACTTCTGGGCATCTCAGCAAAAATATTTGTAATTACTTACAAACTAGAGCAAAAACTTCAGAATTTGTAGACTAAAGAAGATATTAAAGTACCTAAATCACTTTCCCCTTTACTTTAGTGCCTACTCGATAAAGATGATTAACCCTCGAAAGTAACGAGCCCGCCATCTTTGTTTTAACAGACAATGATTCTTAAGTTGCTGTAAAATTACTTTTGATAAACTTTAAAAGTGAAAGTTTTCAAAATTGCGGCTTTGTTCCTGATTAATCAATCGGAAATCGTGCTGTACAATACTTCTAACTACAATATTTATTTAACGCAAGTAATATGATACCTCTGATTATATATATTACAAAATGCATGTATACGCAGATGTTTTATATGGCGCCATAGGCGCCAAAACATTCAATCATAGTGTTTAATATTTTTAGAATAAGATTTGAATGTAATTTATCTGTTTTTTTGCGTAGCCTATCACTGCTGGGATAGACGGGAGTGGGTTGTAATCTAACATGCGGGCCCAGTACGGGTTGGTAGATGTCACATGTCTTCGAAATTATTGGTTCGAGGACATGCATGATTCCTCACGATAAAAAAAATACACCAAGTAACGTTCGAATTACCTGGGTTCGAACCCAGGACCACTCCACTCGTAAGTCACAGCCGTTACCAATGGGTCACCACTGCTCTTTGTATATGTTATAATAAAGAAATTTCAAGATCAAAATCAATCAAACGGAAAGAAAAGATTCGGATGAGGAATCGAGTCAACTCTTAATGTTTGTATTTCAGTCGACTTTTTGGGTAGAGGTAAATAAGAAACTGCCCCAAGACATTGTATTGAATAAGGAACAAACAATAACAGCCGATCGATTCTGTAAAAATCTCACTGTGAAAAGTTAAGTGAAGTGAACTTAAAGTGAGCTGTCAATAGTGTCAATTCCTAGTATTAGTTGGAATGACAGCTCACTCCACGCTCACTTCACCTTAGTTTTCACGATGAGATGGTTACCGAAACGCATTGCAGCAGTGCGATTCTGTAACCATCTCACCGTTCCATCTCACACTCTAAGTTCACTTCAAATAACTTTTCACTGTGATATTTTTACAGAATCGATCAGCAGCACAGATTTTAAGTTTTGCGTCAAAAATTTAAATTTTGAGCAACGATAAGAAAAACAAAAGAAACAAAGTTTTTACTCTATGATTGGATTGAATTTAAGCATGGAACGTTTAAGAATTTATATATACTTTATAATAAGAATATAATTATAGCATAGCCATTTGTCAAAGGTATCGTTCCTTTTACCATCATTATTCATCATCTGCCTAGCCTTTTCCCAACTATGTTGGGGTTTGCTTCCAGTCTAACCGGATGCAGCCGAATACCAGTATTTGACTGGGTATTTTAACTGGGTAATACGATACCCCTTGGTCTGACGACCTGTAACGACTGTAAAAGATCCATGAATGTCAGCCGGGACCAACGGCTTAACGTGCTTTCCGAGGCACGGAGGGATCTCGGAATGTCAGGATGGACATTTAAGAATCCTGATATACTTTTTATGAAGAATAGATAGCGCAGCATCTACCACATAGCCATTTGTCGAAGTTATCGTTCCTTTTCCCATCAACGATGAAATTATGCTTTAAAAATGAAAGCACTATGCTTGAGAGGCAATATCGCCATATATAAAAGAATTGCCTATATAAAACTGTTACGCGAGATATTGAATAGTAAAACTTCCCGAGAGCGTTCATATAAATGAGAATATTAGTAGAAATATTTTATGTGGCCATTGTTGGCGGGAACTTAAGCAAGATTTCCTCGGGGACCGCAATTTATAATCAGCACCATGTTTCATTAATCTCCGGTACTTGCTCGATAATGCACGCGAGTTTGTAAAATGATGTGGAGAACTTAGAAAAATGAGTTGCGATATCGGAAAAAAATGCGAGTATCAGAAAGCTGTCATGTCTAAGGGACACACCATCAAACTGAATAACTTAATTAATAGCGAAAAAAATCAGCTGTCCCACAAAACTTCCAGTCTACCCGACCAAACTGTACAGATCTACCATTTTTATTCGTCTGATGGCTGATTTTTCAATCGACAGATAATTCTTATTCGTAGAATAAAATTGATGTCTGACAGATTTTGTATGAAATAACTGTCAAAATTTCAAAATTATTCCTCGGATAAAATTATCTGGCGTTGGAAAAATCAACCCTAAATAAAATTTGAAATGTATTTTTCAAAATACATATTTACTTCATGATGAAAACTCAACAGAAAATGACAAAAGAGTAGTGAGCAAAATATTTGGAATATTTTCAAGCGATTTTGCAGTTCAAAAAGTTTGGTTGAAGTTCATGCGTCGAGGTGTGACATTCCCTCAAAAAGAATGTGCATTTTAACAACTGCAAAGGCAGTACCTACTGCATATACGTGGAGCAAAATATAGTTGTTGTCAGACATTTTGTAGTCTTTAAGCGAAGTGTCAAATGCGCGAATGAAAATTGCTTTCTAAACATTTTTATATCATAGGTGCTAGAGTTGGGTAACACAATATTTGTGAGACTCTATTTCAGTTCAATTTTATCTTTAAAAATAAAAATGAAATGCTGTTTGTTAGTAACGCCTCACCAGAGAACGACTGGATTTTTTATATTAAAATAGGCAAGTTATTCGAGTTAGGTTTTTATGGAAATGAAAAATTGGAAAAGCTTCCTAGAAAATGTTCAAATTCGGGAAAAAATCAGTGTCTTTTTTTCTATGGATTTTTTTTATGAACTTTTAATCCCACAAATAACATCAATGAAGTGATTAATATGTCTTCTTGTTCTTATTAATTAATTTAATTTTTATATATATATTTTTTTTAATTAAATTTGAGCAGGAAAACGTCTGTTGGGTCAGCTAGTTTTATATACATTAGACAATAAGAAATAAAATGTTTGAGGTTAGAAAGAGGTTGAAACAAACCTCTCGTAACATATTTAGCAGTCTATAGAACCAGTGCTTTAGCAGTTGGTAAAATATTTATGAGCAGAACCTTTTCTCTGGGCTTTTTTATACCCGTATAATATAAAGAATTTACTGCCCTAATCCTTTAATGTAATTGAATTTACAAAATCGAGGGGATACTAAACATATTTCGGTAAACGATCGGTTCATAAACGGTTTTTTGAATAACATTTTAGGTACAGACACCAGCACATCAAGCTACTCGAAACTGTCAAATTATCTCAACCAACCTTGAACCTAATACTTTAGAGATAAAGTTGAAAATCAATAAAAGAAATTTGATAGATTGCATTAGCTTGATGTTCTGGCGTCTGTACCCATAAGACATCCTGTACCGACAATTTTATTTAAAAAAAAACCGTCTTCCGTGCATAGGTACAGGGAGTAATTAAAATAACTGAAAACTTTTCAGGGTTGGTCCCGTAGAAAAAGTTGTTCATAATGATGAGTAGACAGGCTTCTTTTCAGGTCTTCAGTTATATTTCAATTACGCCTTGTGTAATACATATACATGGTGGCAGGGACATTGACGCGCAACCTAAGGGGCAATTCTCGTAATTTTAAGAACGTTCTAATTCAGACGGGCAATTCTCGTAATTTTAAGAACGTTCACAGTCTGATCTCAGTCTCAATCTGTCAAAAATTCTTCTAATTTCCCTACATTTTGACAAGTTTTTGACATTTGTTGGTCGCCGAGATGAGATTGCGACTACATTTTGAACGTTTTTAATTACGGGAATTGGCCTTCTGCTACCATGGATTCAGTACATAATTCTGAACTCCCATGCGTTAAAAATTCACGTCGGTTTTTTTTTAAATTGCTGTTTCCATACATTTTGACCGCGTAGTTCTTGCACTTTTCTAGGAAAAAGCTGATTTTTTGTTATTTTTACCGACTAAAAGTTTCTACGCTAGAGCCCCAGAATCATGTGCTGAATTCATGGTTACAGTTTGCGTGTGGTTGTCCCTGTCACCCTACAGATAAGTACTTATACCTCTGCCTTACTCCTCGCAGAAAACAGGCGTGCTGTTATGTATATGTTGTATACTATGTTACCTTATATAAACCAGACGGTGTATGTACGTGGTTTTTAATTGGCGTTCCAATGTTTTATCGCTTCTATTTATTTAATTGAACATTTGAATTTCGTTGCAATGAAATATGGATTTCGTTGATTAACTTTCAATGATTCGGTTTACCAAAATCTGTTGGAATTCGTATGTTGATACATTGGTTACGGTTATTTATTGTGACCGTTAATTTGACCGGTTTTTTTTTGTTTTTGTTATACGTGTGTTTGATATGGAAAGGAAATTAAACTTATAGTATAATAATAAGCGTACGTTATTATAATTATTTATTCTATTAAGTATTTAACGTTATTTTTTTTCTTTTTACATGGGACTTATACATAACTGGTAATATATACATATAGTGTAGCGATTATGTTACCACATTAATTGAAACCACGAATAACCACGAATTCTACATTAAGTATTTTAAACATACAGAATTAAAATAATTACTTACTATCAAAAACATTCTAGCCGTGGGACCTTATTTCGTTTTAGTATTTAATAGCAGAAAACTTAATTTGTGATTATTTCGTAACAATGCCATAAAGCTAAATGTTTAATAGTTTATACCATCGCCCCGCGCATGTCCAGTGTCTTATTATCAAGGCTGGTTTATTTCGTGCCAATTTTCACGCTATTTATTTTGTTTGAAAAATTCAGTTTTCTATTTTTAGTGAAACTTTTTATTTTATATTTTATCAGACTGATAACAACTTTTAGTAACCCCTGTACTATTTAGGGCTGATTTTTGAGTTGACGGATAATTTTTATTCGTGGAAAAAAGTTTGTCTGACAGATTTTGTATGGAAGAACTGTCAAAAATTCAAAATTATTCCTCGAATAAAATTATCTGGCGTTGGAAAAATCAGCCCTGAATGTGATACCTAATCTCCTAATCTGTATAATAAGTACCTGCAGGCGTGATGTTATGTTATGTTAAATAAGCTTATTAATAATCAAACAGTGATAATTCAATATTCTCACAAAGTAAAACAAATTCAAACCCGAATTCTATCCAAACATTTACGGATACCAAACCGATATCAGGAGACCGAGTGCGAAAAACCGAAATTCGCAGACGGAGTTGCATAGTTACCTGCGTGGCGCTACCCGCCGCCGTCCGTAGCCAAACTACCGCTAATTAGTTAGATATTTTCGTGAGAAAACTTCAATTAATTCCGTCAAAGCGCCACCACTGGCGGTCCGCTAGCCTTTTTGTGGCGAGAAAAGTCAAAGAAGCGCGAAAATCGGAATGAAGTAATGAAATTTCTATTGGTGAGCCGTTTAGAAATCCCACCATTTCTTTCGTCCCTTTGATTCCTTTTTGGTTAATCTGGACCGATTAAGTTTATATTCGCGGTTCAATGTTTTTGTTTGGGCTTTAAAGCCGGTCAATTAAGTGGGATTAAGTTGGTTGTGAGAGGCTTGGGTTCTCACTCAAAATCTGTTCGAATATCTTCTGAAATCAAATCTCACAATAATCGAATACAAACGGGCAGAGTTCCATGTCGATAAAATGTAGATACCTACAGAGGGAGGAAATCGGAAGAATGTTCTTTTTCTAAAGTATCAATTGCATACATTTTACACACGAATGTACATTTTTATTACATCTGCTACATATCTGTACAGCCATAAAAATGACAGTACAGTAAGGCGCGAACTCATCGAAGCGTCGTCGTCTACGGACGCCGGGATAATCTCATTGAAAGATTTGATTTTCCGCTAAATTACATAAAAGTAATGAAATACTTTCCCGGGATCCCGGGGACCCCGGAGACATTGAAAGGACTTTACACCGATCTTTTTAAATGTTCACACGTTTTTGTTTTGCTTGTTCAAAAAAGTTACAACTTATGTTACTTATAGAATATTTCTTGAAGCAGTTCTATCGTAAAAAAGAGCATTTTTAAGGAAGTTTTTTAAAAGTCCCTTGAAAAAATAAAAATAAAATTTTCTCTGAATATTTTTTTTCTTTTTAAAGGACCTTTTAAAGCATTAATAAACTTCGGATACAATAACCCCTAAACTCACATACAGTCGCCAAACAACCAATAACCACTCGTCCTCAAACACACGAATTCAAATCCGTGCGTCTCGATAATCTAGTAGAGTATAATTTTGACGTAACACTAGTGCCAGCAAACTTTAAGATTTCATTAGTACAGAGAATAGCTTATAAGTGGAATGTTTCACAGTTTAAGCGGGATATCGTCCTCACCCCCCGCACCCACTCTCGCGGGGGTATATTCCGTGCCTCTTATTCAATTTGTGAGCGAATCAGTTCCGCCAACCCGATTATCTTCAACGTCGAGATTTATATGCTCACAAGAGAGCTTTTTCAGAGGTTTTGCGCCAAGAATGTTGCAAAAAATTTCATATTTGAAGCTTGTGAATGTCGACATTTATTTGTGAACTATTATGTTTGTGAGCTTTCTTTCTGATGTTTGTTTTATTCGCGTGAGCTCTCTCTCAAATAGAAATGTTTTATTTATGCGAGATGTTATTTTGAGACTGTAAACCGTATAAAAGACAGTCCATAACTTTAATGAAGTCAAAGAGCGCTTCTTCAGAAACGTAAATGCAACTATTAACTATTAGTCTCGCTTTATTGGCTCATTGTGCTCGCAGCGAGTCCGTGAGAAAGCAACTAGTACTTTTCTATAATGGGAAAGCACTTGGCACATGTACAGAGCACAGAGCGAGAGGCCACTCGACTTGGTAAACATTTGCCCAATAATTGGGAGTCCTCAGTTACGCTGCAGGAATAAATATTCGCGCTCCCTGCGGGGAACGTCGTACATTCCTTTAATTCAAAGCATTTCTTTATTGGAGAAAAACTCATGGAGCTTATTGTTTTATTAACGAATAACTTCGAGGATTCAGGCGGTGGTTTGTTTGTTTACTTTCCTCAATAGAGATTAAGTTATCTGTTTGGTTTCGGAGATTAAATATGAAATATTTCGTCATGTAAAGCTGTATTAATGTAATTAAACTCGTCAAACTAAGTTGTGTAACAGTTGATGCATGGCTAGTGGATTACTTTGTTATTAAATAAAGTACTCTCATAAATCTGTTCATTGCTCATAATATATGGATTACGACTAGTTACTAACTTCATCAATGAAACTTTTCGCAAAACAATGTCAGGATAATTGAATTCCAGATTCCAAACAAAGGTTGAAAAATTACTCTTTATTAGCTTTGTTCAGTGGGCTAAATTCTTTATTTTATTAGGATATTGAATATAAACTGGGGCCGATGGATGCCTCGACTGAACGTTCATAGCTGGAGATTGTGTCCATTATGGTCGCAATTCAGTAGACGGGGAAATCGTCTGCGGCGATTTCCATCACTGCCCTTTGCCGTCGTTGTCCCCACTTTATGCGATACTTTACAATTTTTATCTGTTATTTATTACACGACTTTTACAATGTTTTCTGTAGATACTCGAATATGACTATGGTCTCTTCAACACATTTGTTTCGCTTAGATTTTGGCCGTTATTCGGATTGCGAGAGAGATTTTTATTTCGTTTTGGTTGAGAGTTCTACTTGGTGTAAATAGATACTCAAGAGATTATTAGCAATCAGTGAGGTTAATGCGTTACACATATAGAAATGACACAGAACATAGGTAGGTACATACATAATTAGCCTTTAATGTTCCCACTGCTGGGACACAGGCCTCCTCTCTATCAAAGGGAGTGGGCCGTAATCCACCACGCGGGCCCAGTGCAGGTTGGTGGGTGTCACATGTCTTCGAATTTTTGGTTCTAGGACATGCCGGTTTCGTCATGATGGTTTCCTTCGCCGTTTTGAGAGCAGTGATGATGAAATAATTTACTCAAAGTAAAGCGACTGTCAGATTTAAAAACCGTGTTTAAAACCTATAACCAAAAAAAAATAACGAAAACATGTGACATCTACCAACCCGCAGTGGGTCCGTGTGGTGGATTATGCCCACTCCCTCTCACAGAGGCCTGTTCCCAGCAGTGGGAACATTATAGGCTGTTTATGTATGTATTTTCTGTGTCTTTCTGCCTATTTCAACCAACTGAACCAGTAATACCATATTCTGCGAGTATGTTTAGCGCCTAATTACATAAACAGCATAAAATAATAAATTCAATACCCGATTTGAGTTAATAATAAGGCGTAATAATAAATTCATTAGGTAACTGCCTCACATCTGTATTGGTAGTACAATCAACCGCACGTAGGTACAATTTAAAAGTGATTTTATGTCGAAGCTATAACGGTGGTTTTTGCAGTTCAATTGTTACCGTCGACTGTACAGCCAATTAGAGATCGTTAATTATTTGCTAAGTTAATCTAGTTTAGCTTTGAGGAAAGTATACAGGGTGTCCGGTAATTAATGGATAACCGCTATATATAGCTACCTCCTAATATATAACCTCTATATATAGGAACAACTATTACTATGGGACTAAACCTGAAATCGCGAAAAAAGAATCAGCCGTTTCCTACATTTTGACGAGTTATGCGAACATAAATGTAGGGAACAGCTGATATTTTTTCGAAATTTCATTTTTGTTCCCGTAGGTAGTATAAAAGTTGTTCATAATAATACATAAGTACAATGACCCCTTAAGAGGTTATCTTTTAATTGCCGGATACTCTGTATACCTATGTAGATTGCTGTGAATAAACAAATATCGTTTGTTAGTTTGTTTGCGAGTCTCAGCACAATGTTTTGAAGTTTTTTTATGTGGAGATGGAGTGGTTTTAGTATACGTCTGTCATGTATGTCAGTTAAACTAGGTAACGTTTACGTAACTAGTAACCTTCGGGTTAACGGTATTACGTTTCGTGTGAACAAATTATCGGTACAAGATATTATTTTGCAGACAAATATACATTATCTTACCTTACACTGTCTGGTTGGGCTAGTGGTCGCAAGCGCTACTGCTGAACATGAGGTCCTGGGTACGATTCCCAGCTCCGGAAGTTTTTTATTAGGGTTTTCCTTCTGGAATTTCTCAGTCGCAGCCCGGAGTCTCCATTCGTGTCCAGTCGATGGCAATAGGCTCGCAACACATTACATGATACTTAAATTTATGTATAACTGGAAAAATGTGGGTGCACTACAGGTTCACCTCTGCCTAACCCTTCGGGGAATACAGGCGTGATGTTCTGTAGGTAATGTATGTTACCTTACACATAAAGTCTATCCAAACTAATGTTTCAAATTGATGTTATTTCAAGTTAAACAAATATCAACTTTATTTTAATGTTTATTAAGTTGATTTCAGAGTGACTAGCACTATTGAAAAAGTTATAAAACAGTTTGAAGTTGTAGCGTAAACTGAACTTTATTGTGTATGAATTAAAGTTATTTTTCCATAAACTCATACTCGTTTACATTTTTGGCAAATAAATCGAGAATGCAGATTAGGTATAAGTTAAATCATATAAAAAGGGCTTATGGAACACTGTTTAGTCATACAATAACGGATAAAAGGATTAAATTTATTTTCCTAGAAGGAAGAATGAAATCCGTTGGGCAGCTTTCTTTACCGAAAACTTTTTTCAACAGGCTAGTAAACAAATAGTCATTAGATAAGTGCCTAGCCGTCTCATATTTCCACTACCTCCAGTACAACCAGTCACAATTTTCAAAACTATGTCAAATTATTTCATAATTTTGAGCAGAGCGGTTGTGCTCAAAGAACCGCACTTAACTCAGAAACACGAAAAAAACTCAGTCAAGTTGTAACGACTTCAGGAAATTATACACACGCCAATTAATCGGGATGCGCTACTTTGAACTTTGCCTAGGTGGGCCCTAGACGATCAATTATATTGCACAATATCAAGAATTTCACAATGTTTTTGACCGTCTAGGGTTAATATTGAAGATTGCGCAATGATTGAACAAAAGTTTGAGTGAGTAATTTTTTCATTCAGTCGTGTACACGTGGGGCGTGTGGCGTGTAAATGTTTTATGATAAAATAGTGAGACTTTAGATTAATTAGAATTTATTTCTTAAGTAGATTTAAAATATTAATTAAAAACTACTTCAATATCGACCAAAAACGAACAAGGTTTTATTCTATAACATAGACTTAGTAAAGTTTACGTAGGATAAGTATACTTACCTACCTAATTTAAAGATCTCAGAACAATTGCCAAGATAATCTAAAATGTCAAAAGATAGTATCAAATAACGGCCTTTCAACTTTAAATATTATTTTGAACTTTATTTAGAAAGTATCTACTAAAATAAACCTCCTACACCCACATTACTCTTTAGATCCGAATCAATTTCCAATATTACAAATATTTTACCTAGATTTGACATAAAATCCTCTCATAAATAAAATATAAACCTCAGTGTATTCTGAAACAATATCAATATTACAAAATAACTCTTTGCGATTTCAAATATTCCAAATAACAGAATATGCGTAAGTGGGACAATTTATAACTTAAAATAAGGGCAAATCGACGTCACTCGAGTTTATAAAAGAGGAAATTTTCACAGAAAATTTCATGTTTCGGCTCCGTAGATCTTCAAAATTAAATTAGCATTTAGTGGATATCAGATCAAATTGGTTTCCCGTGGGCTCCATCGGGTTCATGTTTATTTATTAGACCCTAAAAGGATGCGGTAATAATATGCTGAGCTCAAAGAATTTGCATAACTAATTTGGTGCTTATGGGAGTATAGTTAAATATTTAACTGAACTGTTCGGTTTTAACTTCGAAATCTATTGTTGTTTGTGTATCTGTACCCACTTAAGATTATCTAGTAATGTAGGTATATTGAATTATCCGAAACACGTGCATAACTAGACGTATGACTCTCCCGAGACACGCTACAACGATCGATCTAAATACTATAATTATTTTAATATATCTACTTAATAAAAATCTTAGTCATACATTAGCGCCGATTCTCTTGTTCAAACAACTAAACTAAATTTAAGTTCAGTGCATCTTTTTCTTTCTGTTTCATTAAGAAAAGGACAGAAGATAAATATTAGTTTAGTCCTGTCAAATTAGTCAGCGCCTGACTGCAATTGACGTAGGTATTTTTAGTAGCCAATTTTTAAATCACGTCTAACTTGTCTATGGAGTATCTTAATTTAACAGGACTAAACTAATATTTATCTTCTGTCCTTTTCATAATGAAATAGAAAGAAATAGTTGTACTGAACTTAAATTTAGTTTAGTTTGTGAAAAAGGAATCGGCGCCATTCACTGCCAAAAAACACACAGACTAGCCCACTGGGTCTGGAAGCTTGGAATTTTGCACAAGAGTTCCTTATATAACGAAAGTGAGCACTAAGAAAGGAATTTTGAAAATTCATCCCCTAATGGGGTAAATAAGGGATGAAAGTTTCCAAGAGATTTTTCCATCGGAAAACCTCATCGGGCACATAACTCGTATAGTAATAAATATCCAAAATAATTGCAGGTATTTCACAAGTAACATCAAATAGAAAATGCGTAAGCAAGTTTTTCTCTTTGTAACTGTACACTGCCAGGTCGATTTTTATGAAAAGCGACAAAGGTAACTGGAAACCCAAAGAACATTGGGTATTTTTCATTCCGTTTGAACACGGAGCCGTACACTACTGACTGCATATCTAGTAATTCTATATTGTTATTCACATAAGTGAGTTTGCAACATGTCATTATAATAATGCAATTTATCACGACGTTTATGTCGGCTTCTTATAAAAAAGTAAAAAACCTAATCTGCTGTGGCTGATGTTACACTTTACATCAAGGTACCGCATAGGTTGGTAAAAATTATGTATATTCAAATTTTATTTATGTTTCAAATTGACGTTATTTCAAGTTAAACAAATATCAATTTTATTTTAATGGGAATCAAGTTGGTTTCAGAGTAACTAGCACTATCGAAAAATATATAAAAATGTTTCAAGTTGTAGCGTAAACTGACCTTTATTGCGTAGGCATTAAAGTTATTTTTCCATAAAATCATATTTGTTTAAATTTTTGGCGAACATGTCGCGATTCAAATGTAGAGACTATCCAGTCTACCACAGACGTTTCAGTTTCCCACTATTCATCATTCTCCTGCCCTTATCCCAATTGATTTGGGGTCAACTCAACACGTTTTTGTCTTCCATACTTCTCTAGGTATTAGTCGTTATCTTGGTCTTCTCTATCAGTCCATCCATCGTTTCTCTGGTCTTCGCCTACTCTTATAACCAAGGACATTCATACTCAAAACTTTCCATACGACATTGTTCTCAGTCCTTCGCATCAGTTTTTCAGTACTATACCCTGTCCATTAGGTGAACCGTTTTTTGACAGCGGTCTTAGAATGTACATATTCCAGATTACGTAAAAGTCAACATTAAAATTCGTAATAAAATAAATTTATATACTGCCTTATCTTATTGAATGATCTTATTTATGGCTTCTTACAGACACCGTAACACCGTACGTGTATCAATCGATGTATTGTGTGTTGCTGCAATCACTAGTTCCATCTGTTAAAAATCGGTTTACCATATGAGCTGCGAGGATTCCCTATAATGTACGAGATTTCTCCAGAAGACCGGCGAACTGTTTTTTGGCTCATATCTAGTTTGTACGTTACATAATATTGACTTATAGTCCATAATGCTTTACAAAAATGGACTCAATTATTGTATCCAGCCAGTAACATATTTTAAGTTATCACGTGTCATATTTCAGAGGCAGAATTTTAAAAACCTCTTTATCTAAAAACTCCATCTAACATTAATACCACATTTTGCCGACAACACAAAGGTGCTCGCTATTTTTTTATCGTCTTGTATAAATAAGTGTATTACTAGCACTCCATTAACACCACAATAAATAACACATTTTCCTTATGTGACTGTAACAAATTACACGAGGTTAGAAAGCATCATGTATATTGCTTTGTGGTCCGCTAAGAAATAAGAATGGGCCTCCCCATAGCGTCCCGGGAGAATCACTGGGGCCTTCGTGAAATATACCTTTACTAGAAACTCGATAGAATTAAGCTCCAACGTATTATTTACACTACACATCTGTAAACCCCGCCCAGGTTTGAAAAATCCAACGGAAAAGGAATGAGAATTTGATTGTATTTTTTTTTTCATTTTGCTTCACGTCACAAATTCCTTTTCTGATAATTAATTTAACAAATCTTTTGAGGCTCGATTTTCGCTGTCGTCAGCAGACGTTTTGATTATTTCTGAATTAAGTTGTTTTTACAATATTTTTTCGTTTTGTTAATCTAAAACTGTATTTAATCGGGAGATTCTGGTGTCCCAAATGTCACCTCGAACCCCTAAACTTGCATATCAATTTATGCGAAAATGGACTTTATTTAGATACTAATTAAGATTATATTATTTTGTGCTTAGAAATATAAGATATGTTACTTCTGTTCATTTAATTACTTTTAGTTCCAAAACAACAAAACCATTATCTTACACAAATGTTTACTATCAAATTTTACCTTAGATACACCGATAAAGCTCTACACAAACTTAATATCAGTACACACGAGCTACAAAAGCCTACATCACGAGCATACACCTGCTGAAACCTTCGTCACGGAACTATGACGGAATACACCACAGGCATGTCGATAACACGTCCTCATTTTAAAGTTAGTTAGGAAACCGAAGCAAAGATGGTGGTCACGTCTATCAGCTGTCGTTTCATAAAAGCATCGTAATATCTAGAGCAGTAAGGTGTAAGGTATAATACACATTTATCAGAACAGGCTGCCTTGCGACAGTGACAAGTGTTTCCGTGAGTGCCGACCGTTATGCCTAACAATAGCCTAGCTCTACCCCACATCTCTTCCCGCACTATCTGCTAGTCTCTTTCTGTATGATTTCTAAAGAGTTCCGTTCCACTATCAGCGTTCTGTACCTTCTTGACGTTTGACGAATCAATGAACTTTAGTTTGTCAATCTATTTGGGCTTTGAACATACTATTTGATACCCCTGTCCTATATCAAATGTTGTTGTTCCTCGAATTTGACGTTGCGATAAACTGAAATCATGATATGTTTAATTGAATAGTGATTCTTGATAGTTTATGGCAGTTGATAGTATAGATAGTTGGTACCTATTTTATCTAAATGTAGATGCATTTATTCAGATAAAACTTTACTGAATAAATCTCGAACAAACGAAAATATAGGATTCCGAAAAAAGAATTTATTTTTTTCTATTAAAAACGTACTTCAAAGTAAGCATAAAGAACGGCTATTCGAACATTTTAACTTTTGCGCGAATTTTCCACTAAATAAGCAGCAGTAGCCCGTTAGTCATTTTTGTGAAGCGATATAATTTTTACACCGAAATTGTTTTGACACGTTTCGGGGAAAAGGTTAATTTTCCATCAGACATTTTAAATTTCCCGGAACATTGTCGCATGTTAATAATAAAGCGTGACAAATAATTCTGAAGTTGAAAGAGACAAAGTTTTCTCATTGGAGCAAAGGAGAAAGTTCATAATTATTTGTTGGCCTCAACGAACTACTGCGCAATTTTAATTGAAACAAAACAACCGAAATATGAGACTCGCTTGACCCGCCATTGAGAAGTTAATTTAGTGCTGTATTGCAGTTCACGGGAACATTTTTATCTTTGCTTTGTTCTATGATAACGAGAATCAGTTCCGCGCTTTCCGATTCAATAAATCGGCATCAAAGTTCGCAGACTCGCGTCAAAGATTCGGATAAAATGAAATTCAATAGTAAATACAACGTTACAGTTCGTTTCAGGATCTTTCATAAATTATGTTAGTTGTTCACAGTGCTGCGAGAACTTGAATTACTTTCGCGTATGTATTTTTATTTGACCTGAAAGTATAAGATTGGTTTTGAAAGGCTAGGTTTCAGAACACACTGAAATTCACGTGTAATTTCAAAAGTTCAAAGCATTTGTTGGTGATAGATACTTCTTCTTCGGGTCGCTAGCAGGACAGTGCCTATTTCAGACCTTGTTGGTCCAATACTTTGACGATTGACGACACGGTTGGCGCAGTGGTTGAGCGATCGACTGCTGCTCTGCGTGTCGCGGGTTCGATTCCCGCACTGAACAAATATTTGTATGGCGTACAGATAGTGGTTCCGGGTCTGGCTGTTTGTGTATGTGAGTTTAAATGTTTGTAAACGCATCCACGAAACAAGAATAATTCCTAGTGTGGGGCAAGGTTTAAAAAAAAATACTTCGCCACTTCCACGGCGTCGTCCGTGGCAGCACAGAGGTCACTTTGACTGCATGTTTTGGGACACAGAGGGCAGGATAGGAGGTGGAGCATATTTTTGCATAGCTCGAGATTCACCACACATAGATACAACTATTGACATTTAGAGTGCCACCATAGCCCTAACCTGGCAGTCTGCTTACCCTAAGGGGGGGGACAGACAGAAAATATTTTTTTAATAGATTTGAAATAGAGAAATCCTCTGTCACATGTGTCAGACTATTTCCAGACATTTCATTTTAAAATTTTCTCTTCTTTTTACCACAAAGAAAACCTTAAAGCCACACGTGTCATGTGCTTAACTTTATTCACCTTTATTCCGTACCTTACACACCTTTATAAATCTGAGACGTTTAGAACTAAAATTGTTTATGACGTCAATTAAAAAAGATGTTTTTAGATATTATAAAAGAACTGCCTCGTTGGTCTAGTGACCGCAAGCTCTACTGCTTAGTATGGGGTACTGGGTTTGATTCCCAGGTCGGGTAAAGTGTTATATGGTTTTTCTATTAGGAATTCCTCAGTAACAGCGCGGTGTCTGGATTTGGGCCCGGTTGAGGGCCATAGGCCCCTATTACATGGGACCCAACATAACTGGCGAAATGTAGGTGTACTTAGGTACCGTACCTAACCCTTCGAGGAAAAAGGCGTGATGAATGAAAATGTTAAACATGAAAACGGGACATACCTACACATAGATATGTGACTAACAAACAAGCCCCAAATATTTCAATTCAAACATGTCTGAAACAGCAACGAAAGTTAGGTTGTTACAAAACTGTCGCAGTTACCTAAATTCTATCGAACAGGTTCAATTAAAAAGTGCCGATACTAATTAAAGTACAGTTTGGCCTGGTCGGTGTCACGAAGTTACCTGGTTGGCCGAACGGCTGACTCTGTCAAACCGAAAATTAGTTTCCGAATTCTGATGAAAACTTTAATTGATTCCTCAGAGCCAATATGTGAGAGGTCGTTCAATTGAAAATTCTATGAGTCGGCCCGACAAGTTTGAGTGTAACTTTTGTAATGATTATTTGACATGTTAAGTAAATAGACTGATGACCCATATATCTATCGACTACTTACATAAATAGACACTGACATGTCGGTTGAACGGTATGTTTTCAAACTCATGTAATTTCTTATCCATTAATAACTAACTAAGTAAAATACGTACGTATGTACGTACGTAAGATATTTTAGTTAGTGTCTCATCAAGTTTCAAAGAGAAAGACACAACATATTTTTTTTATAAGTATTTTTTTGGGAATTCAGGAAATGAACAGCTTTTTGAGGTATTGCTTAAAGTGGCCTTTTTAGGCCCCCTGGACGCGTACGGCGAGGGCTGATTCGAGGTGGCGCGGGAAAAAAGTTCCTGGAAGGATTTAGGAGAGGCCTTTTCCAGCAGTGGGATAGTACAGACTAATAAAAAAAAAACGTATTTTCAGTTATTTTTTTTTTATAATTACTTAAGAGGGAAGCGCCGGTTAGCCCGCGAAATAAAAATTTTGTTTTCGCCATTTGCTGGTTAGTGTAAAGACTATTTCATAAAATAGTCATTCAATAGGATTATATGAACTTAGAGGGTTGTATTGATGCTTTAAATGATTATAATTCTGTAAAAACATACTTGTAACGGTCGCCAATCACATTTTGCTCAACATACAACGTGACACTGAGCTGCAAATTGCAAATTTCGCGGGCTGCCCTGAAGCTTTCCCCTTAATTCATGTCAGATAAAAAATATTTTACTACGTGTGTTGTTTAAAAATAATCCAATGAAGACATAACTTGATTTAACTCTCAAAATAATAAAAATAAAACGAAGGCACGTCTCGTGCCGTCATAGTAGATCAAACGGTTTAAAGATATGATTCAAGTTTGGAGACATCCTGTATACGGCTGGGCTCAGTGTGGGGTTCTATATAAAATGTATGGCTGTGGCCATGCATTTACCTGCCGTCACGTTTTATCCCAGATTAAGCTGTATCCGAAGAGACAGGTAATGCATATGAATATGAAACTAATAGGTACCTATGTATGTGATAGATATTTATAAAGCAGTTACCAGTTTTGGGGTAGGCAGAGGCTTTTGTTAGTATAACAAAAGCTTCTTACTTTTGCTAGTATAACAAAAGCTTCTTACTTTTGTTAGTATAACAAAAGCTTCTTACTTTTGCTGGTATAACAAAAGTTTCTTACTTTTGCTAGTATAGCAAAAGCTTCTTACTTTTGCCAGTATAACAAAAGCTTCTTACTTTTGGTGGTATAACAAAAGTTTCTTACTTTTGCTAGTATAGCAAAAGCTTCTTACTTTTGCCAGTATAACAAAAGCTTCTTACTTTTGCTAGTATAACAAAAGCTTCTTACTTTTGCTAGTATAACAAAAGCCTCTTAATTACTTTTGCGTATGCTTTTATTTGACCTGAAAGCATTACAAAAACTTACAACCACCATAAACTGGTGTTCAAAATAGTAGCGTATCATGGTCGTAAGTTAAGCAGTGGTCGCGCAGTGGTAACAACTGCGACTTACGAGTGGACGCTCACTTTGTGTAAATTATTTCATCACCACTGCTCTCAAAACGGTGAAGGGAAACATCGTGAGGAAACCGGCATGTCCTAGAACCAAAAATTCGAAGACATGGGACATTTACCAACCCGCACTGGGCCTGCGTGGTGGATTACGGACCACTCCCACTCACAGAGAGGAGGCTTGTGGAAACAAAAAAAAACAACAATCAAAACATGAAATAAAATAAAATAAACATACATACATAAAAATAAAAAACAATTTACTTACCACCACTGGGCCACCACTGCTCTCTAGTATAGGTACCTACATACATAGCTATAAATACATAACATCAGAAGGGGCGCCTGTGAGGTCGTATTATTGTTTGGTGAACCATTCTTCTTCGCGTCTAGTCTTGGAATCTGATTAATAGCAGCAATATTTGGCGCCTGCATGAACCACAAGAATTGTTCTACGACCCAGCTGGAGTTTGTGTTTCTACTTTATAGGTAAATATATCCCTAGAAAAATAAACTGGTCTTATAGTTTCAATGATGCATGAGAAGGGTGTTTAAAAAAAATTGTAGCTCTTTTAAACATTAAGAATGTTTGAAAGAGCTACAATGTTTTTTACTTTTTATACTTAAACATAAACTTTTTATAACTTTCATAAAAAATGGGGGCCCGTGGGTAAATTATAACAGCTGCACGGGCCGATCGATCAAGTTAAGCTACGCTTGCCGTGGTTGGTCTGTGGATGGGTGACCATCTTTAAATACCGAGTCCCGGCAGTCATTCGTAGATTTTTGACAGTCGTTACGGGTAGTCAGAAGCCAGAAAGTCTGACAACCAGTCTTACCAAAGTAGATAACAACCAGTATTACCCAGTAACTGGGTTGTTGAGGTCAGATAGGCAGTCGTTCCATGTAAAATACTGGTGGTACTCAGCTGCATCCGGTTAGACTAGAAGCTAACCCCAACATAGTAGGGAAAAGGCTAGCTAGATGATGCTAGCGATTGACACTATTGGCAGTTCACATCACTTAGTTTACAAAGTTATATTTTTACAAAATCAATCAGGAGGACGCCTTGCTGTCTGAATGCTTTTGAAATTTCGATTCAACACTAAAAATACTAGAAAAAATGATAAAATAAAAGTTAAGGTAAACGAATAATATGTCAAAGATAAAAAGGGCCCAAAAACTTGATAGTTACGACAAGAGATTTTACATACTTACAACTTCTGAGGGCTATCAAGTTTCGATACGCTTCGTAACTTATTCACTTCTATTGTTTATAAATAGCAGATTTCAGTACTGTGAACTAAGTTTGCAAAACATCACTATGAAAACGTGATTCTATCTTTCTATAATAGGTATTTCGTATTTATTTATTTTGTGAACATAGGTGATTACAGGTGTGTATAAAATACTCGTGTCGCAATGTTTGATAACAAACTCCTCCGAAACAGCTGGACCGATTTGTATGAAATTTTGTGTGCATATCGGGTAGGTCTGAGAATCGGCAACAACTATTATTAATACAATTTTTTTTTTTAATCCTAGCAATAATGTACATGGCAAAACAACGTTTGCCGGGTCAGCTAGTTTATATACGACCATCCGTTTCATCACAAAGGTAACTGATGTCACTTGGAAAACTGCCACGCTAAAATGGAACTGGGCTGGACACATCAGCCGCATGTCAGACGAACAATGGGCCAAACCTACGACCCAATAGGTCCCTCTTAATGGCAAGCGACATCGTGGCAGACCCAGGCCGAGATGGCTGGATGAGCTGGACTCCTTCAACAAGAACTGGTCCTTAGCAGCTTTGAACAGAGAGAAGTGGAAAGAGAGTAGGGACGCCTTTGCCCTGCAGTGGGACATCACAGGCTGATACTAAAATAATCATTTATTTATGGCTCATCAACTAAATACATACACAGCGTTAATCCACAATCTTTACCAAAATTATAGATCTTGCATATGTGTGTGTGTCAGTCTATTAAAAAATACAGCAAAAAAACTTTTTACCACCTCAATCTAAATCCCACCTGTGTAATCTAACCACATTTATTTTCCCGCGGTTCAAAACAAAAGAAAAAACAAAATGGCCACGCTTAGCTACAAGTATCTTCATAATTCTAAACCGTCTGTACAAAAAACGTGCATATTTTTTAACTTCCCAAGATACTCGGAGAATGTTATCTTTCAATCTGAAAATTTGTGAGTAATTTTATAAAGGGAAGCCTATTTTGTACATTGTTTATTTTGAGGTACCCTGCCTATATACCTTCACAATGATAGCATAGTCATCAATTTGCATTGTTAATTTTCGCCGTATAATTGCTTGGTCAAAAGCTGAATGAATGTTTCAATAGAAATCCGTAAATGCCCATAACATTATTGATAATCTGGATCGATTTGTATTGGGATGTCATATTAACATCATTGTATGGAATTATCTCATATTTGGGATAATTCTCGTTTCTATTTTTGTCTATTACGAGTTATTTATTTTTTTTAAACGTTGCCCCACACTAGGAATTTCTCTTACATACACAAACAGCCAGACCCGGAGCAACTAATTGTAGGTCATACAAATATTTGTTCCGTGCGGGAATCGAACCCGCGACACGCAGCGCAGCAGTCAATCGCTTAACCACTGCGCCAAACGTGCCGTCTTTTATTAATTAATATCTAAATTTTCCGGTTGATAGACAACTGTGATCTGTAACTGCTATAACTTCCTACTTTATTGTTGCAGTCTTGCTGTTAAAGGAACCGCTTTTGAAATCCACGTCCAGGGTCAATTCATTTTATGTTCTCTCTTCTTTGGGAACTCAACTGTCACAATACCCTGTCCATTAGCTAAGCCGTTTTTTGACAGATGGAACTAGTGATTGAGACACGTACGGTATTATAATGTCTGTAAGAAGCCATAAATAAGATAATCCAATAAGTTAAGGCAGTTTTTTTTTTACGTAATCTGGAATAGTTAAGTTCTAAGACAGCTGTCAAAAAACGGTTAACTTAGTGGACAGCGTTATAATTACTTTATCTATTGTTACCAAACTTAATAAGCCGGCCTAAATACGAGGGGTTAATACGATCTTCTTTTCCTTTTAGCTCTATCCCGGCCTAAAATTTTAATCTGGTAGAAAACCAACACTACCATCACTCTCAGATATTTCTCGCCTCGGATAGAGTGATCCTACTCACCTTGCTTAGACGCAATCCCACAATCCTCTTTGGATTACAAATATTTGCGAATATTAAAAACCAGCATGAACCAGCATGGAGTCTATGTAAGAGTATATATTGTTGTACGCAGTTTGCTGTCACGTACATGTCATCCATAAATACGGCTGTGCACTTTAACGAGCAAGGTTTTTAGCTTCCATAGTTTATTTATACTCGCCACCTGCTGCTAACACTCTTTTATATAAGAATCTTGAAGACTTTCCTGAAAAACGAATATCTTTCTTCATCTTAAAAATGCTTGTTGCCAGATTTTGCAACAATCTCGTCCGTAATTCTACTCAGGTACCCAAAAGGATCGCGTGCCCACACTTTGCTCCATAGGCGCAGTCCTACGCTATAGGCCACAATCCTACATTAAGCCTCAATCCTACATTAGGCCTCCGACATTAGTTGGCCGGGATTACAAATGTTTGCGGATAGGTCTGCGGCAGCTATTGAAAACGATCGGCATGTTAAGAGGGTTCCTATTTATTTAGCAGCCTCCCGGGATGAACAGAGTTGCGGCCAACGATAGCTTATTTGCCAATTTGCATCATTAATGTGGAACGCTTAATTGATTTAATATGTAAATGTTGCGATAAAATTTTGTTAGCTGTTAACATCTATTATTTTGTGTAGTGATTTCGGAATGGAGTGGAAAATTAAGGACGTGTCTATTTAACCCCATAAACACGGTGCTGTGTTTAGGCTTTTAAATTGCTTCTAAAATGAACGTTCATGCGGAATTTTGCTATCATCGTTACACTTGGCGATGTATAGTAATCATAATCATAAAGTTTGTTTGTGAAACATAGGTATACAATACCTAGATCATATATATAAAATAGCACGCTATGTTTTGTCTTAAGACATACAAATATGGTAACATGCAAAGTAAATATGCTAAAAAAATAATGTCATTAATAAAAACAAACATTCCAATAGTCATTAAAAAAATTAAAGATGTGAAAATTTTAAATCCAGCATTAATATAAATAAAAGTGATAAAATTTTTATTTATTTATGTCTAATTTAGGCACATTACCTCATAATTTTGTTAGTATTACTTAAACTATGTCAGTATAATTAATTAAACATACACATAAACAAACTAGGAACAATAATGCTCCTGCCTTTTTCTTTATTTTTTGTATTATATACTTGTTTATAATATTTATATATTTTTTTAGCGTTAGCTTGTAAAAATAGTAATTAATCAATCTATGGTAAATAAAAACAATAAAGTCTATAAAAACGTACTTTTTTGGAACAATAATAACAATATAATACAACTTAAGATGGATATCTTAAGTTGTATTATATTGTATTATATACCTATTATGCCATCTTCTGGAGACACCTGGTAACAATACATCCATTGCGCACAGGTTTCTCATCAGGTGACCTTCAGTCTTGCTACCAATAATTGTCAAAAAGGCCGGCAGAAGGGTAAAATATATTAATATTTTACCATGCTGCCCGTCTTTTTGAGAATTAAAACAAAGAAGTACACTAAAGCAAAAAGTATTTTCTATTTCTCTTCGAACTTTTTGGGAAACCTGATCCTCTATGACCTCAGTCAGTGATAGAATTTTTAACTCTCGTTCCTACTCAATGGGAAAGCTTTTTGACTGGCAAAAAGCGTTGACAGATTAGAATCGAAATAGCTCTGGCATTTTGCGTGAGTTTAGTTGCTGAAAAAACATTTCACGTACGAACCGATGTTAACCAACATGGCCCACATGTCAGGCCACTAAATTCACCAGCTGACCTAAATGTCAGTCCCTGTACCTCACTATGACGTCACTAGCTTATCTCAACTGTTAACACGCCCGCTGACACGTTATGCTGTCGCAAATTCTACTTAGCTTTTAATCAGTTACTTAGTTTGCGTTGAATATGTATGAATGTTTCTTAAAGGGTGTAGAGGTGTTACTTTTGTTTAATACCATGTCATGAGCCTGTCAACGTTTTCAATTACGTTACGTGAAAAAAAGGGAAAACATTTTCGTAATCTCACTAACATTATAAAGGCGCAAGTTTGTGAGTGTGTGCGTGTGTGTTTGTACCTTTGTTACTTCTTCACGCGCAAACGGCTGGACCAATTTTGATGAAATTTGACACACAGACGTTGTATATCCAGGATTAACACATAGGATACTTTTTATCCCGATATTTCCACGGGATCGAAACTTATGCGGGTAAAACCGCGGGGCACAGCTAGTTACCTAACTATAAACTTAAACCAATAAAATAGAACCTACGTTAACAAGGTTAGTGGCTTTATTTCTTGCAAATGGAAAATTTTATATGTATTGTCTACTTTCAATAATGACCTTTTTCGTTTTAAAATCTCCTGACCTGTCATGGTAGGCAGACTAAAAAATTGAAAATATTAAAAACTTTTTTTAAAGAGTTTTTTTTAGCTGTACTGTGTCTTACAGCTACGAAATAGAAAAGTCAAAAATGAACGAACAAACCAATTGCATTCACAGAAAGAGGGAACGCATTTTCATTCACGATTAACTTCAAGGTACCAGGACTTCATAAATGCTCGGAGCACTTCGAATTCTTACGAGAGAGCAGCACGTTGTTGTCTGCAAACGGCTCGTCAGTTTGCGCGCCAATGTTAATTGTCTAACCTGGCAGCCTGGTACTGTAGAATTTAAACAATGCCGCTTTTCTTTCTTCTGAGGTTTATTTTTAAATACCGCTTGATAGACCACCGAGAGATGGATAGCTTTAAATTACAAATAATGGAGGATTTTATGCATAAGCCGGTGTTTCTTTACTCCAGTTATTGTTAAATTAATATTTTTTGTGTTGGGCTATCACTCCGAAAATATAAGTATCATGTTTATGTAGTGTGAGGTCAATGAGGAGGGGTCCGTGGCTAAATAATAACAACCGCACAGGTTGATCGATCAGGTTAAGCTACGCTTGCCGCGGTTGGTCTGTGGATGGGTGACCATCTTTACATTCCGAGACGCTCCGTGCCTCGGAAAGCACGTTAAGCCGTTGGTCCCGTTGGTTGTCTTTTCGGATCTTTGACAGTCATTACGGGTCGTCAGTAGCTCGAAAGTCTGACAACCTGTCTTACCAAGGGGTATCGTATTATCCAGTAAGTAACTGGGTTGTGAAGGTCAGATAGGCAGTCTCTCCATGTAAAATACTGGTATTCACCACCATTCATACCATTCATGGTATGATGGGCATCTGGTTAGACTGGAAGCCGACCCCAACATAGTTGGGAAAAGGCTAGGCAGATGATGATGTTTAAGATAGTGTGAGGCAGGTATTCCAACAGTTATCATTCTTTGAATTTCCTATTTTTGTAATTCTGATCAAGTAACTTTTGGATCAGCATCAAAAGGCCACAGTATTACAACCTAAGCGAGATGTGCTGAGATGGAAACTATAAGCTCCAAGCTTTCTTAAATATGTGCACAAGAAGGCTTTCCCCCGGCTCTTGCAGCGAATTTTTCTGTTTGTTACAAAAGTTGGGATAGAATTAGCATTTATCGTCTATAGACAGGATTAAACAGCTCTGCGAGTTGCATTTTTATAAAGAAAATCTGCAAACACAGGAACAAAGTTTCACAGTCGATGCTCTCAGTTTTAGTTATGTTAAAACGCGTCGGTATTGGTGGGTATGTAAAAACAATTCAATTTCAAAAAGTTTTAGCGGCTCGCCAACAAAACCATACGTACAGAATGAATATTACCTCTCACGGAAGCTTTGAATGATAGTGGAATCCGAGCAATATCAATCTATTTGATCAATCGAAACATTCAATAGTCGATTTTTATAAAAGGTTTAGCAAATACAAATTAACAAAGGGTTTTACAGGTTCACCTATTGGTAGGTATACCTGGGTAGGTACTCAATATATTAAAACTCTCACTCAACTAACAGCATCCAAAAAGCCAAACAAAATGTCCACAAAAAATACCCCTTTGAATACAGCGCCACTTTTCCGAGGGGAGCGAATGACGAAATTTGATTCGACAGGCATTTCGTTTCGGCTAATAAAAGGGGATGTTTCGTTTGATCCGGTTTCAAACAATATAGATTAGCACTTCACAACAAACTACGGGAACCTGAAAGGTATTATTAATATTGTAGAACAGATAAAAGGTTTCGCGACCAGCTTAGACGTCTGAGATGAAATTACTTGTCTTTTTTAAACCAATAAAGTTTACGTCGAAACCAATTTCTTTAACACTCTCACCTAGATTAGAGACCTTTTTGATCTTGTTTATATTGATTAGAAAACTGTCGTTGTTTAAACAATTTCAGAAGATATAAGATTCTTCATTAATATATTACATTAAGTTATGATTAAATTCCATCCCATCGCTTGAACGCTGTCACCGGCACAGCGGGTGGCGACCAACTTTGTTTGTCGGCACTCTCTCTGCTTTTGTTGCTTCATGAAGACCCAAAAAGGAACCTACTGTTGAACCTTATTTAATATGATAACAATAATTACATTTATTATTAAAACACGTGACAACATACATTACTTTTATGATTCGATCAATTACTTCATAATTCGATCTCCTGTCGTGTCTTCGTTGCACGTTCCCCTTGTCCTCGGGTTGAGTTTCCCAACAAAAAAGGTAATTTACATAAAAAATTGTCACAAAACGTTTCCGTTGAGGTGATCCCCTAATTTCGCGGAAGTGTACGAAGATAAAAGCTTCTGTGTAACTGATCCATCTTAACACTTGTCAATGATAAACTTTTAATATTTCTAATGTTTGTCGTGCAGCACGCAGGATTCCCAAATACGTAGATAATGGCTCATTTACAAAAGGGTATGTAAATTTATTTCACGTTTCACGTTTTTACGTGTTCGGTACTGTAAAAGCTTTTAGCTTAAACTCCGTAGATATATATCCACATTTCGCATTTCTTTCTTAAAAAATCACAATGCAATCACGCGACGTTTTCGAGTGTATAATATTTTTTGTTCGGGTTACATCTGTGATTTCTCATACCCTTGTTTTATCGTTTATCCTATTTGATATTCTATGTTTCTTTACTTGTAACAAATAGTCGACTGAATTTGAATCACATTTGAAGTCAGGCCCTGTCCCACTCAGGCACGGTCGCAGCTCAAGATTTGGGGGGGGGGGGGGTCACCAAGTAGTAAGCTAGTAACTTAAGTTAGTAAGGCAAGTAAATCATGCAGACTCTCGACAGCTTGAATGATTTTGGGGGGTTCATGACCCCCACTATCCCTCGGACCCCCTCGGGCCGCGCCTGCATGGTCCCACTACTGACCACTGGCCTCCCCCAAATCCTACAAGGCATCCTTTTCTAGAGCCACCTCGATCTGACCCTTGCGGTACGCGTCTAGGTCGTCTCATCACCTCTTCCTGGACCGGCCTTTGGCGCCGTCCATCCTCAAGCACCAACCGTGTGGAGACTGTTGCCCAGCGGTCGCTGTGCATGCGGCTGACGTAACCCACCCAACCCCATTTCGGCTTGGTACCCTTTTTGCCTACGTCTAAGATCCCCGTTTTAAAGTTTTAAATATAATAACAAAAATAATAGATCTTCAGATTTTATTGAAGGCCTTCATTGTTGGTCACTTGAATGCTCTCATAGAATGCTGCAATGAAATGATGTCACGGGTAATAGGAAACTACGACATGTGCTAGATTTATATGGGACTTGATCAAAACTGGCGTAATGTGGATGTACTATAGGCACCTCTGCCTAATCCTTCTTGGATTACAGCGTGATGTTATAATAGGAGCTGGCTTGGCTCTTCCAATCACTTATCTCTTTCAATCAGCAGCCAGAATGGTTTTCTGACTTACTTTTTGATGTTAGCATATTGCGTCTTCTTATTGTGAACGTATTTTAAATTATTGGTATGTGTATGATATTATATCTCCAACCATCAAAGAGCCCTTTTTTTGGGTGGGAAATCATGAAATCAACCAAATGAACAATCAAAGTTCCTTAAATTTAAATTTCACAGAATAGTTATTTTGTGAACTGGTTGTATGTTTTCAGGTTCCTAGAGCAGAACCGTAATGCTCCTGTAATTAGGTACTTGACTACATTTAAGATCGCTCTTTATTTTTATTTTCTCCTGTGATTGTTTAGGTACTAAATCACATGGCGGAAAATAAAAATTCAAATGGTCTTTTTATTTTGATTGAACATAAAATCTTCGTTCGTTTGCCCTGCATTTATCGGGAAACTTGGATTTTTATGCAAAAGGCAAATAAAATTTAAAGCATTTTGTTGCGTCTTTTAAATGAAGTGGCAATGGAACGGTCACTAGGTAGACTCTCACAAAATGAAGCAGGAGAAACGACCATTGGCCGGTCAATTCGAAGTAGATTAGGATGTATTTAGATGACCAGATGATTTTTTTTTTTTTGGTTTAGTCTAGGATCCTGTACGAGTCGCAATAAATACTTTTTCTTTCTTTCTTTTTTTTTTCAGTTAAGACCAAAAAATCACTAAAAATGGTATTGGATCGCGTTTAGGTAGTGGAGCGATGATCTGTATAAGCTGTGTACTAAAACCTATGATCCTATGATCAATCTCAGGAGCATACTTATAAGAAAACTTACCTATCTCACATCATCTACCATCATGAAAAGGACAATCCATTCTTCCATACTCATATTATAAATGCGAAAGTAACTCTGTCTGTTACGAACGGATTTCGATGAAATTTGGCATTTAATATATATTTATTTATTTAAAATCTGTACTAACCATAACGTAGTCGTTCTCGTGGGTTGATTTACGACTTACACGCGGGCAAGGCCGCGTGCATTAGTTAGTGAGAAATAAAAGCTTAGAGACCTTTATTAAAAGTAATTTTAGTGATTTAAACAACTATGTATCTCATTAAAATCCATTGATGATCTTCCAATGCCGAACTGATTTAGAGAAACCAAGAGCTCTATTCCACTATGCTAATCATTACGTGTATTTGGTTCATGTTTATTTATTCACAACTGTGAATTGACATCAACATCGGCCGGAAATGGAGCTAGTCAATTATTTGACAATGACCGAGTGTGATCTGCTTTTAGCTATCCTATAGGATATCCTACCATATAGGACGTTTGAGAGCATTATCATTCAAATCACTTTCTATATCGTCTTATAAACGTACGCTGTTTATTATGGGCCACTTATTAGGACAAATTAATAACGTGATTATAATTATGATGGTTATCTTTCAAACTCAAACTTAATGCATTTATTTGAATTAAACCATTTACAGGCGGAAAACCTCAAACGGCGCCAGCACTCCAATCTCTTTGGTACTTATATGTTCGAGCGGTTTGGGGTTGAAACACTAGGGCCATGAGGTCCGAGTGCCCACTTAGTATTTCGAGACATCGCCAAGCAGTTGGCCGACTCTTCACGTGACCAGAGGGCTGGCCTATTTTTTGGCCAAAGAATCAGCATTGCCACACAGCGAGCCCATGGTGCCAGCCCAGCCTTTTAGGCACGTTTCGTATTGACAGCGATGCGGACGATTCCTCGTCCTTTTTATATACTTGTACATAATATTATTATGTTAAGACTGTTAGCTTTTTAAATTACCTTTGAAAATATTTCATAGGTAATAAAAAAATAACTTGGTAAATAGTTTCATTTTGCACATTTGTATTGTCAAAGAGTCGATAGTTATGGCCGATTCTTATAATTTTCGGACCGTTATTTGTTAAAATTAAGACTCCTGTATCTTTAGCAATAATGAAGAATAGCCTTAGCATATGGAAGAAGCTATCACAGGTAAAATTAGCTTACGAATCTATTTATATGCCTAGTTTGGCAATAAAAAATGCTACTATTGGTAAGTAAAATGATTCGTTTTTGTTTAGGACCGAGTCAGAAAGTTGAAGTTGGGAAAGTGTTAAGCAATTTCAATAAGTATTAGTTTTTAGTTATTTTTACCAAAAACTAGATCCAGGCGTGGATGCAGAATGCAGCGCCCCCCCACAAAAATATGCACAGGCAGTAGGTGTGATAATTACGTTTCTTTCCATAATCGACAAAGGAAAAAGAAGGTGCCGTAATGTTGGCAATTTTCTCTCTCTTCTGACTCAAACAACCAGCAATCTCAACAATCAGTAATTCAGCCAATCCCCGCTCACTTAACACAAAACTTTCCTATTTGGCTATATCTTTTATTCTACGGACATCTGTCCACTATCCGGCGCCCGGACCTTTTTGTCCGACCCTCGTCGACCGGCACTATTTACCTGTCAATGCCTTCATAGTTCTAGTCAATATTTTAGTTTTAAATGTTTGATTTTTGTGTTTGATTGCGGTTGTATAGCTGTACAAAGGTCTTTTGGCACGTGGCCAAAATCGGAACTAGCGCCGCCATCTTGTTTTTTCAATATATTTCAAAATCATCAGCCTTTTAGGCTTTAGTTTATAGTTTCATTTTTTGCCATCTTGGTTATTTTTGCCACTGCGACAAAGTCGCGGGCAAAAGTTAGCTATAGATAAAAGGAAAGATTTAACTCTCGATAAAACTTTGATGGCAAAAATAAACAGAAGATTCTTAGGTTATCCAGATAGTAGCCAGTTGCCACAAACGTAAAAAGTACACAGTAAATATTTCCTTTGATATTTTGTTTATTTAATCCCAACATCAAGTTTGTACAAAAAAATAATATTTGGGACACGGACGCTTATTATCGGAGGAGGCACCTAAAAGAGGTTCTTAAGAAAAATTTTGGTGTAACACAAAAGACATTTTGCCTCGTGAACCCACTCGGGGACGTCAAGTGTAGCCAGGGATTAAAGCCACGAGGGTAGCTTCGCGAATTCTTTGCTATAGGTACTTACATACAAAATATTATAGATATAGGTATTTGGGTTTATTAATCTGGGCTTTTCTTTGCTTGAGTTAAAACTAATGTAGCACTACAAAGATTAGAAATAAAAACTGCAAAAACCGTCTTGTGAAAACTCGTTGGAAAAAAACCTGACCGTTTTTTGCAGGTTTTTTTTTCAATTAAATTTTTAGATACTTTTTGTGTTTGTTTTGTTTTCATATTTCACCAAATCCGTTAGGTTGACCTTATTTGCCTTTACCTATGAAACAACATCAAATACCGTGTTGTACCGCAGACAAAGAATAGAATAGAATATTATTTATTATGTACCTACACCATAAATATTATATCTAGGAGTGTAGAAATTTCGCAAATGACAAATGACAAATTTCGCAACCACTCAGAAGCCAAACAGCCACTCAGTGCCACCAATAAATGTAGGTACGCACATGTACTGTACAGATACAAACATTTTCCGCTCGAGCGGTTGGTTACCCCTGCGTTAACCGCAGCGATGCTCTCTGTCCGTGAAGTAGACGCGTGATGCGCGACCCCTGGGAACAGAAAGGTAACATCACATTACCTTACGGAAACCCAGTACCGGAAAACTCTCATACAAACTTAATAATAGACGCGTTTTTTGACAACCTTGATTGATATCGTCGGTTGAAAGAATATTTATTCAAATATATAGGTTGAAATATAGATGTTGTTTGAAAAATTATATCTATGTAGTTAGGGATTTCTAGATCTGCCTATACGGGTCTGTCTATATTTAGTTATTAGTAGCTGTTGCCCGCGACTTCGTCTGCGATCCAGGATGAAAAGTAGTCTATGTCCTTCTCCAGCTCATGGTCTACCCATGTGCCAAATTTCATCCAAATCCGTTCAGCCGTTTTAGCGTGAAAGCGTAACAAACAAACTTACTTTCGCGAAAGTCGCCAAATAGAATATACATTATGTATATTCTATTTGGCGACCTTAAAAATAATATTAAAACGTTACAGAGATATCATGTTTTTATTTTATTCAGCAGCCCTGGGAATTAGAAGGAAAACATAAATATACAATTAAAACGATGTAAACTCAGCCTGCGTAACATAGAACATGGTCTGCCCTGAGGCACTACGGTCTAAATGTTCACAGAATATATAGAAACAGATACAGAACCCCTTTTATACAGGGTTACTTTATAAAACCTCGGTAACAAAAGGAAAAATAATTGACCTGGTTACTTTTTTTTTGCAACAAATTCCGGTTCTCCGTATACGTATCTATATAAAAGACTTTTTGACTGAATAACTGACTGATTGACAGACAGGCATGAAATTCGGAAGATATGTTTCTCAGGGGTTGCAGAGAGGGTGCGAAGATTTTTCGAAACTTCACCCCTGAACGATTTAACGGGTTGAAGGGATATTTTCGAACAAATTCACGGGTATAATAGAAAAGTCAAAAACGTTATTAATCGTTGAGCTCCTTAAGTTCTGAGTTGAGCTACATTTAAGTATTTCTGACAAATGCGTGCACTGACTGGACAGGTTCACTCAATCTGTCTGGTACTTTCCACAAAATACCATATCAGACACCAATCTACATGGTCTTCACATGGTCTGACCAAAATAATGTCTGGACTTTATTTAATAAAAGAGACTGTGACCTCTGAGTTTGTTTCAGCCTTCCTTCTCAGAGTAGTCAGTTAGGACACGCACACCTCATCTAGTTCTAAAATAATGATTGACGTGTAAAAGTGTTTGTATTGTAGTGGTTGTCCGCCAAAGTCGACCTTATGTAGTGCAGGCTGGCAACAAATTAACTCTGGTCGAATTCAAACAGTCTTAAGCGAGTTTAGAATGAGGTGTCAAATATTTTGTAGTAGATTTTTTGTTTGGAGGAAAATAGTGTCATGTTAACCGGGGTAAAGTAAAGTTGTTTGATTTCTTCGAAGTGCTTGTCAGCACTTCACAATTGGTCGGAAGGAAGGGAAGCGTCGCGTCGGTGTAAACCTACTTACAGAAATAAAATCATTTATCACTATAAACATACAAAATAGCCGGCGCAAGTAACAAAGTATTTAGGAACACAATATCCTACATATAATGGAAACCGCAAGTCCGCAACAAAAACATGAAATAATAAAAACAGCTGTAGTTAGTTCCGTACATAAAGCATACACCTTAATGGCGTTAGTTAACACCTAACTAGACGTTTTAATTAAATTTTACTCTACATTGTAACAATTTAACGCCGGCCATGTTATAAAAAGTAATGTTAATAAGATCCTGGCCCTGTTTTACGCAGGCTGTAAATCAGGCCTCTTTTCATTTTGGCAGAGGTGTCTGATCATTTCTTTTCCGCTTAGGGAGGAATTAAACTTGTCTATGGGCAATTGTGAGCTTCCTTCGCGCTTCAAAAATTAAAAGACTCGCGTTTGACGGCGACGGGTTGTGACGTAATTAGAAAATATCACGTAGGGTGACCAAGGTTTATGAGTGACTTTATAATATATTGTGACAAGCACGTTAACTTTTATTAAACTGGAAACTTGAGCCTATTTATTTTTAATTAGTTTGCCTTATTTTGATTCGACTCATCCAAGTCTCTGCTGAATAATTTTAAGTGTTTGGTTTAAACTTCGATTTGTAAAGGTACGCAAGCCATGTTTTTAAAACTTGCTTGATATGCACAGCTGGTGTCGACGCATCCTTTTAGTTATTATTTATTCTTCTGTTGGAATCTTGGCTGAAGACGGTACTTTTTGTTAGTGTGAACACAGGGTGTGGCATCATTCGTAAATGCATTACTAAAACAAAAGAGGGTACATAAATAAATAAATTTCACGAAACTCAAAATAACAATGCTGAATATGCTGATCCGTTTAAGCAAACTATCATAAGTATTAAATAACGCTTACCTTCTACTAACATTTGTACCTACTTCATCTATTGTTGTAGGTAGGTACTTCACTTTCTTCGAATAACATTAAATTAACTGTTTATGAGTCATTTTTTATCCTGGTTTTTATTAAAAATACGACTACTCATGATTGTATTAAAAAAACCAACAGTTTTACTGTCGCAGAAATAAATAACACAACATAGTGCGGTCCGTCGTGCTCGGCGGCCTGTTGCGCTTTGAGTGCACCGTGCACGGATCAATCTAATCTACGTTGATCGAGAAAAACAGGTTTTTGCTGAGACTTTGTTGTTTTGTTTTTTTCTTATTTTTATTTGTGATATATACGTGATTACTAGTTTATTTATTTATTTATAAGTATGTATTAGGTATGTTGAAACTGTGTGTACTCCCCGTCACTTTTCCATAAGGGTTCATTAGAAAACCAGCGTCAGACAGCATCTGTCTGGCATTAATGCTGAAATGAACCTTTTTGGCGCAGCCGTGAGGCACACACTATTGTTGTCTGAAACATTTTTTGTTATTTTATTAATTTTGTATTTTGTGTTTCACGAACTGTGTCCAAATAAACGTTTTTCTTTCTTTTCTTTCTTTCTTTCTTTCTATATGTTACACTAGCTTCTGCCAGAGACTTCGTCGGCGTGAAATTTCTTATTTTAACATAAAATATAATTATTATCTTATGACACTCGGCAATAGTGCAGCTTTCCAGTGTTGAAGGGATTTTCGGAATTTGTACAGTAGTTCTGAAGATTACACCTACATACAAACTCACAAAGTTTACCTCTTTATAATATTAGTATAAAAATGTCTCCACCAACTGAGACTTAAGCCACAGAAACATTACTATGTCGTGTTGTGTCGTGACTCGGGATACACCAAACAAATTAATCTGTTCAGGACTATGTCAAACCACAACGAGTTTTGATTGGCTAACACTGCGTCAGAAGGCGTCACGACACGACACAACGCGACACAAATCGCGCGGGTTAAATTAAATTAAATTAGACTTTATTTTAGACTAAAATCCATAATTTGTTAGTAACAATAGTACTTAGGTTAGTATTGTTAGTTTTCACAAATAAAACTTTATTTATTCAGTCATGTGACTGTCGTCAGCCAGTATCCTTGAAATGGACAGTCCGCTCTGGCAGCGATCATTTTAAATCTTGCACTGTCCCTTTTCCAGACTTTCCAATACGCAGCAACGCAACAAATATCATCACCCCTTCTATAAGGCTGATGCACATTCAGTATTTCACTTACACAGCATTTCGTCTCACATCTAACTGCACCTTTATCTTACCTATCATCTAAGTTAGGGCCACAACTCAGTTTTATAGTGGCAATCGTTTATCGACACCCTAAGCTTTAACTTTCCAAGTTGATCATATATATTTGCTACGGTAAACGTTTTCAATTGAAACTCTTCAAGTTATAGCTTTTGAAATTGAGGTAGCCCTACCTGTGCAGATTTGTGATTTGATTCTTGATTTATGTGAAGGTGCTTGCAGGATTTGTTTTTGACTTTTTTTGATTGATGGGCACGTGTCAACAACCTGCAGAAGTCATGTTTCTTGACACGTGCCCTATCGTGGTCGTACTATATAGTACTTACTAAGTTCATTCTTGACTTTGGTCCATAGCCTGCTTATCACTGATCTATAGATTTTTAAACCATTTACTTTTAAATAAATAAAATAAAAATAATTTATTTCAGACAAAAAAGCCCATAGACAAGGCAAGGTTCTTAGTAACAAGAATGATGCTTATAACTAATGTTAGTAATTAAAAAGTAAATAAAAAGGAAGAAATTAGACACCATCCACCCCTGCTCATCGAGCTTGCAACACATGGAGTTCAGTGAATCTACTGAGCAGAACAGTATCGGTTCTCTTTTAACATTATCAACCAATTAAAACCCCAAAACTACGCTACGAGTTCATAAGCTTCATCTACTTGCCAATCCGCGTCGCAATCATTGTTTTCCACTCTGCATCGTTTATTATAAATGGTACTTCGTCAAAATGTCTTATCGCCTGATTAATGATCAGTCTTTCAAACAACAAAACACATTTCTAACTAGAAATTTACAAAATCAATAATCAAAATCGACATTAATAACAAAAAGCTAACACCCAACATCGGCTCACAAATATTAAATTGATTGATGCATCTAAACGTTTATTTCGCGCCTCTTAAACCAGCATTTCATCCCGTTCAGTCACAGGCAAATGAAAACGGATTAGTGTTGTGCCTAGTGGCAATGAGCTAGCAAACAACCACTAAATATGCGAGCTACGACCTTTAACAGCTCCCCACTAAACCTGGCTTTGTGTGAAACGAGCGGAATTAATGTTGATGGCGCTACGAGTTTTTGCCACCTAATAAGAGAAAATGAGCGAAAGATATAATAAATAAATCATCTTTATTATTTGCTACACAAAAGAAACGCTAAGACGCTGGCAGTTATTATCGTTATTTTTCAGTTTTTTTGTACGTTATATTATGATCATAAAATAGTATCTACTAAGTATATCTGTGTGGTTTATATATTCTTGTTTTGCGATTCTAGTTTTTGCCCCAAGCTTTATCTAAGTTTAGGTCGAAATCTACAAGTCGACATATAAAAGCCAAGGATTAATTTTTCCACTTGTATTACACAGACATATTTAAATAACAACCCTTACAAAAGACAGAGAAATAATTACATTTAATTAAATGTACGTAAAACAGAAATTGATTTAAGTTCCTGACGCTTGACATCTGTATACGACAGGCGTCTAAAAGTACCGACTTCAGTGATGAAAGGATGGGAGCCGGTAATGCGAAATGAAATAAATCAACCCCCAATTTACCCGCGTCTTAATCAAGACTCACGCAAATTAACTTTTTGACTGAATAATTGGACCCGTCACCTATGACCCCTCGGAACCATACCCTCAACATTCCATAGAGCAGAAAATGTTCTTTTAATATATGAGGTCGAAATTCTGAACAACGAAAATCTAATAAAATAACGTCGGTTCTACAAACTCGCACCTACGCAGCTCAGATATTTGCTCAAACCGTATCATATGCATGCCTTCATGTTCTCGAACTAAAATTAAATTCCCTCGATTTTCAAAGTTCTATAAACAAGGATTCTTCTGAAACACGACGAGTACAGAATACTACACAATTTCGTAAACTTAGGGGAGTGAAGGAGTTGGTACGTACTACATACAATATGCTGTATGAATGTACATGACTTCTGGAAATTTGTCAAAGACCATGTGACTGTTGTACATAGACTGGAAATTCCTGTGTTACAAACTCCGGTAAGCATAGACAACCGCACGCTTCACCCGCGTCACACTATTGACAAGCCCCTCACTGAGGAATGTTCTACCACATACTATTAATTGACTTGAGATACATTCATGGTAGGTTACCTTGAGGCAAATGTAAGGCTTTCCGATGGTATGATGTTAAGTTTATATTAATAACGTATTATTATGAGTTTCAACATCAGCTACATCCGCGGGGTAGTTGTGTAACACACTAACAGTACCAATGGGTTTAATTTTGACAGTTTAACAACATTTATTGCGTTATTTACGTTGTCGAGCAGATTTCTTTTTCAAACATATGAAGCAATGGATTAGCAATATCCTTCAAAATTATTCAGATTGTGATTGAAAGTGTGTTACGCAGTTAGGATGCCGGTTATACTGAAAGCCGACTCCAACAAAGTATGGACAAGGCTAGGCAGGTTTTTATGAGTTTCCACCCGAGTTAATGGTTCAAATGGATCCTTTAGATTTAACGTTAACTCCGTTAAATAAAGAATCTATAAGAGAAATATAACATACAACGTAAGGAATAAAAACAAAATTTCCATTTTACTTCTTATTTTAGAGAACGGTTACTCTACGACTACAAAAAGGCTTAGGTTATTGAGCTATACCAAGAAAGAAAATAAAACGAAGTAAACTATTTCAGATGAAAAGTCACCATAAACGTTTAATCCACTATCCGATCAGATCCAGACAATTCATTTTATAGCAAATAATTTCTACCGGACCATCATTTTTAAGATTCGTACCTCAAAAGGAAAAAGTAACCTATAGGGATCACTTCGTTGTCCGTCTGACTGTCAGTCTGGTACTTGATACCTCGTTACTGAGAAAAAGGGTCTCTTTTTCTCAGAAACGAGTGGAGGTATCAAGTTGAAATTAATATTAAATACGTAGATCTACGGTCCCTTGAAGCTCTAAAAAATCAAGTTTGTAAGACAACGCCTCACTATCATGTTCCTCGCAATAATTTTCAGTGAGAAAAATCAAAAGTAAAAGTCATTTATTCAAACTAGGCTGAGAATCAGCTCTTTTTGAATGGCAAAATTACATAAGACAGTCCCCCAAGACGTCCGCTCTTCACGACCTTCACCAAAAGCATCATAGAGAGAGAGAAAATCAAGAATGTTTAAAACTATGTCAATTACACTTGGTATCACAAACTCATCAAACCAAGATACTCTACTCCAAAATTATTGATTGTACATAACTAAACAATTTCAATCAAAAACCGTTTCTCTTGAAGTGAGTTCAGTATTACCTTTCAAACACAACCTCATGAGTAGCAACGAGTACCAACGAGATACCTGCATAATCCGATTACTCCGCTCCGGAATATGAGAGTACTACACGAGGGAAATATGTCTAAACACTACCTATATTACTACTAGAATAGAATAGAGTATATTCGAATATATATATTTGAATACTCTTTATCGTACAGACGCCAGCACATCAACCTATACTACAATCTGTCAAATTTCTTTAATAGATTTTCAACTTTATCGCTAAAACATTAAGATTCAAGGTTAATTGGGAAAATTTGACAGTTTCGGCTGGCTTCTGTACACCTTACAAATTACAGAACATAAATATTTTTTTATTATTATTATTTTTTACTAGCTTCGGCTCCCGAACCATCGCGTCGCATCCCATCGCTCGCCCGTACTACTAGCGTTATTTATTTATTTATATAATATGCTTTATTGTACAACAGAAATTACATAACAAAAAAAAAAAAAAAAACTATGAAACATACAATGAGCGGCCTTATCTTCTTCTTTCTAACTTTTTTTCCTTTTGCTTATCTCCTAAGCGTCATAGCGTGATGATAAATAGCCTATAACCTTCCTCAAGAATTGGGCTATAAAATGCAAAAAGATTTGGAAGAAAGAAAGAAAAGAGAAGAAAAGGAAAAATATTTTATTCTGCACAAACAAAACGCACAATTACAACTAAAAAATAATAATATTAAAAAAAAAAATAAGAAAAAAGACTTATGGTACACATAGTCAAAAAGACTCGTACTCAAGCATAAAAATGGACAAATCCGACTGGTGATTCCGGAGATTACCCCATACATACTTTACAAAGGACATCATTTAAGGGTCGAATATTTTATACCCAAAAATTAAAGTAGCCAGAAGGACTATTAACTTATGGGAAACATCTTGATCATTTTTTTACTATTACAGCGAAAGTTTACAATCAACCCCCCGGCTGCTATTTGAGATTGAAAATGCCAAAAATCATATTTTTATAACAATTTGTTTTAAGATGAATTACGGTCTGGATGAATAAATATTATGTATTATGGTCACAGTTTGCACGTCGATGTCCCTGCCACCCTGTATAATTATGTAGATAGGTACAATCTGGTGCAAGCGTCTCGTTTTGTATGCCATGACAGAGGTATATAAATTCAACCTCAAATTCCAACCCTCCTATTGAAACTTGTCATAACTTTGCTATTATTGTTTGTCCTATGTTGCGCTGCGATAACTATTTAATTAGCTTTGAGTTTGTTTTTGGAAGCTAAATAAACATTACTTATTAAAGCAACAAAATGTATACCTAAGGTATTTTTTTTATATGGAGCTCTATATTGTCAGAACTGGAAGGTAGGGAGAATAGATGGTCTGGAAATTTGTAAAAAAATAAGTACAAGCTTTTAAAGAGAAACGCTGTCTATTTATAAAAATAAAATAACATAAATTTGCATTTGGTTCTACAATGTTAATTTTTTTTATATATTCTATGTAGGTAATTACAATTATTTTCTTAAAACATCGACGTTCGGTGCACCTACTATAGTATACATAATCCTACTAATATTATAAATGCGAAAGTTTGTAAGGATGGATGGATGAATGGATGTTTTACTCTTTCACGCAAAAAGTACTCAACAGATTTGGATGAAAATCACACAGATAGTTTATAACCAAGATTAACATATAGGATACTTTTTATCCCGATATTCGCACGGGATCGAAACTTATGCGGGTGACACCGCAGGGTCTATTAATTTATATTTGTAAAGAAATAAATTTAATTTATGCTATTTCAACTACCGCCTGATTGCTCATTATATTAACGTGCGTCTATTTCTCCTAACAAACATAGTTTCATAACATAACACAACAGCCTTCGGCGTGGGGTACAAACTGTGGAAGCGAGCCTACCGCCATTTGCTAAATACAATTTCTAACGTTATCGTTTATTAGCTCATTCATTTATAGAGACTCGCATAGAAGTTTATGTTTGATATTTTATTTTATTAAGTAACTGGTACTTGTTGGAAGGCCTACGCTGTCTTCCCATCACCTATTAATAACAGTAGCAATGGCTATCATTTTAACAGTTCAACAACATACCTACATTGCGTTAATAACGTTGCTGAGCAGACAAAGTTTTCTAACATATGAAGCAAAAAGCAATTTAATAGCAATATCCTTCAAAATAATCAAATTATGATTGAAAAGGTGTTACGCAATTAGGGTCTAAAATTTCAACTCGGAAGTTGTAAAAACACAATTTTATCTAGCCTCACCTGCTCATATTTGTAACACAACACCACAAAACCAACCTTTTTTTTACAAAAAAGACGCATTGTACTAAAATATTCTATTTAAAACGCTTCCCCATGCATGTCAAGGTATTCTGATTGAAAGGCGGACGTCAGCGTCGTTGTGAATTTTTGCAAGGCAACATAAACTTTGCGTTGCATCGCTTTTACGAGAGTAAGTTCTTTTATGAGACGCTGCAGACGCCGTGAATGACGACGCGACTCACGAAGCAATTAAAACTTGCTTGCACGTGTGTGTACAAACGTAATTAGTGTAGTTGCTACTGTCATCAACTGTTTTGACAAGTTGATTTTTTAGTGTGTGATTGATGAACTGATTTTTTTATTGTTTTCTTTCGGTTTTCATAGTTTTGAGATGTTTTCGCCCTTCGCATAAACGCATTTTTTTTTTCTAATAAAGATTTTATATAATAATCATAAATATAAAATCGAATTAAATTAACTAGTGAAACTTTAAAGACGTGTTTCAATATTTAAATCATGTAATACAATAAAAAATGCGTTATACCTAGGATAGATATACCTAGGATAGATGATCGGTTGTTTGCTCTTCGAGGAGACCATGAGAATGGAAGGCCTCTAGATATTTCGATAAACATGGTAATCGAGGTTACCTCAAACAATAATCACACCTAATCAGAAGTCTGAAATTCTGACAACTGATCTAACCGTCGTCGTTTGGAGGTGAAAGAGCTCCGTGGCAGATGGCTGTGATTAGATATTTAGCCTCATACTTATGGCAAGACTTGGTGGTATGAAGGATGTAAGGTATGGACATACTGTAAGCTTTTATTTCAGTCAAAAAATAGTTAAGTCTAACTTGTAAACGGCGAAATTATTTTTAAAGTCTCAAACATTAAACATAATTTTAGGAAATTAAAAGTACCTAAGTGAGTTTGAAGGGATTAGTTCAGAGCTAAAATGTTTAACTGCCGTGGTCATTACTTCATAAATACAATGACCATGTTTTCAGGTAACTTAATCTCCACGTAAGAAGGGCATTGACCTCGTACGTAAGTACATAACAACGCGTATACCTACGTAGCACGATTAAAGTACTGTGTACAACGTTGTATAGAAAGCTTATGTTATTTCTATTGAAGTTTATAATATAATTTAGAGGTGGCGCTTACATAAGTTGGTGTTTCTATGTTAGTTTGGCAGGGTGAGTTTTATAGATACAGATTGCAGTTCAGTTCTTGGTTTTGAACTATGTATGTTAGTATGGTCTATACTAATAGGTATTTTGGCTATAGTATACTTAGTACATAAGCCTCTATTTACATAAATGCGTGGCCACCTACTTTGGCAATTTTAAAACAAAGACACTGTCGATTCGACTAGAAAAATCAGTATATGCGCTTGTTGATTTTTACATTATAATTTTTATGTTAATAGGCGTTTTACCTCGTAACTCCTTGGACTCTAGACTCTAGGTGAATCTTTCGACCAAATATTTTAGAAAAAAAAATACAGTAACGCAATGCAGTCTAGCTGGGGACCACTAAATCGATGAGAAGTTTCTAAGTTCCATTTCTAGGTCGAATAAGCTTTCATTGGCTCAACAGTCTCGGCAATTTTTCATCCCCTAAGGGTTAACATTTCGCTGCAATGTTTTTACAACGATTTTACGTTATTACATTATTCACAGGGATATATTAGTAGCTTACAGTTTCTGATTGTGTATTGATAGCTTTACCTTCTCTCTAAACAATGAGCTGTCTATTAGACATGCTACTATACCAAGTTTCGGCCTCAGGCGAGTTAACAATCCATCTCCTGCAGTCGATTCACATAATGGTTACATATCCCATTCTGTTTCTCCCATGATGCATCATATAATCCACAGATTCCTTCCACAGCCCACCCAGACTGCACAACGGTACATTATTAACTGAACTAGTCATTAAGCTCCGTCATCATTGCTGGTCTCGTATGCAATTAACCGTGGGCCACTCACACAGCTCCGAACATGGACAGTTATCATGAGCTACACAACATCAGCTCGTAATATCGGGTATTCGGGCCGTATCACAATTGGCTCGGATCCGAAAACGAAACGGGGAGGTGTGCACTGTAAACCGACTGTCGAAAGGTAAACACTAACAAACTATTCCAATATTGTTGAACGTTGCTCTACAGCGGCTTTGCGCGTTATGGTCCAACGAGCTTGCAATAAATAATATACGTACTTTCTCTACGGAATAATTGGTTTCACTGTACACATATGTTCTCAGCCGTGAATACGCCAAAACGTGAATAACCTATCCTAGGTTAAACGTATATTTTATTCGTGTTTGTTTTCCTCCACTATATTGCTGGACTGTATAAATAAGTTCAGAAGCTGTAGACTCCTTCCATGGTTTTCATTTCGCGGACGCTAGAAAATGTAAACAGGCGAGCAAATAGACCTTGCGTTCTGAGAATATGTCGTAACATAAAAGGCTGAAACCATGAAAAAACTGTATTTCTAACCAAAAATACATCACAGCTAAAAATACATTCTCCATATATATGAGTATTCCTTCGGTAATGTAAAGAAACTTACAAGTAAAGACTGGATAAAATCACTGTGTCTATGTATATACGAAAAGATCATTCCTTATTTATGTACCTAAGTAACTTGGAATACCTTTATGTACTGTGATACTTTTCCGTTTAACTTTGGCGGAGCTCATCCATCAATCGGTGAACTGAACCATTTGCTATTCTGGAGTAATTTCGTATTATTGTTTTATATGGATTCTTATTTCTATAAACAAAGTGAAATAATATCATAACTGTCTGGTATTCAGAATAAATACATAAATACTCAATGGAATATTTGTAGGTATGAGAAAATGCTTAACTAAAACATCGTACGGAAATCTAAATAATAAGGGCGCAAAAAGAATAACAAAACAGCCAAGTAATTTCAAATACAAAAACAAAAAGACACCTAATATTTATTTGTTTGAACATGTTATTTTTTTAATTAAACATTTACAACAAAATACCAGACACATAATTAGCTGTTGTCAACATTGAATAGGTCTAAATTGTTAGCGTTTAAGCCTAAATACACTAGCTTAGTACTAAGTAAGTAGAGATGCATCTTAGACTTAAGTATAGTATATATAATATTCAGAGATAACGCCCGCACAGAACCGAATCAATCGCTATAGAGTACTAGATATCAACCGGTTTATACGGTATATACGCACATACATATGTCAATACACTGGTTGCTAGAATTGCTCACATGAATTCCTGCGGCATAAGATGGCACATCTAATAGGAGGTTGTGGATCAGATATTGGTTCAATGTGCATTTGTGTTTCAATCGTACTGCTTATATAATCAGCCTATAACGTTCCCACTGCTGGGACACAGGCCTTCGGAGAGGGAGTGGGTCGTAATCCACCACGCGGGCCCGCTGCGGGTTGATAGATGTCACATGTCTTCGAATTTCGTACTGCTTGTTAGTAAGTTATGTATTTTGACAATCTGGTATTCTGAGATCGAGCCAGTTATTTGATACTAGCTGCGCCCTGCGGTTGCACCCGCATAGTCTCGATCCCGTGTGAACATTTACGAAATGTACATTGTCTTTGGACCTTGACATCAAGCAATGGGCAAAGTTGTCAAACTTTAATTGGTTGAAAACGATTTTGACTACTTTGCATGTGTATATTTTATGTCTTTTTTTGTAAGGTCAAATTTCATCCAAATTCGTAAAGCGTAACAAACAAACAAAAAAACAAAGCTATCTTTATAATATTATTATAGTTTAGATTCACACGTAGGTACATACAATGATTTAGGTAGCAAACGTCTGTGGTACTAAAGCCAACGCTTTTGATGCTTATTAACGACTTTTCTAAGCAATGGTTTTCAGTAATTTACATTTGAACGGGTTTCGTTAAATCGCCAAATCGCTTACCTACTATTATCATAAAATTATCAATTTTCATCGCTTTTTCTATGGCTTAACCAGAAATTGGAAAAGCTCGCTTGACTTTGAACTCCCTAAACTTATTTTCTAAGTTGATAAAAAAGAACAAAATAGGTAAGCTTTTTCTAAGAGTAATTAAGTTTCGCTTACAAAAAGTCCTTACAATACTGTCAGTGGTCTTCAATCTATCAAAAAACTCTTTACTTAACATTATAGAAGTACCTACAAAATAAAGAGCTACCGACCTCCTTTATGGTTAGGAGTGACATAATAAATAACCATTAGGGCTGTAATCCTCGACAGGTTAGGAAAAGTTGACCTGTCATACTCCTTAACTTTTCCGACGAAGATATTAGGTCCCCTGTGATTGGGGCGAGTTGTTCCCGAGCTTAGATTCAACCCTAATTGTAATTGAGAATCATATTGGAAAGGTAAACTTGATTACCTAACGCTTGACTAAATGTTTAATGGCTCTAGGTTTGCTTAGGCGTTGCGCAATATAAATATTGCACAATTAGGTTGAATCATCCCTTGCACTCAAATGATCCATTATTTTCACGCAATAATGTTAACGGCCTATAAACTTCAAAGTTTTCGCGTGAACAAGACCTGCAACATACTTATCCTACACGGTGCTATAAAATTTAACTCGCTCGAAAGGTGGAAGGGGTGTACGGAGGCAGCCTAGCAGTTGGGCATCGATGGCTAGTAAAAAAAAAACTTTTGAGCATGCATTGCGCAATCTTCAATATTCGCTAAACGGTCAAAAACATTGCGCAATTCGTGATATTGTGCAATATAATTCATTTCATTTGATTTCATTTCATTTATTTGCATACCATAATGTGAATTAAATTGTTAAAATAGGCTTAAAGCTAAGATACAGTTATGGACCCTGTAAGAGCACAGCAACACAAGTAAGAATAAATAATTAAAAGTAATAATATTAAAATTAAATAAGTACCTAATAGCATTTAGAACATTCATAATTCTTAATTAAATTAAATGTATTTAGATTATAATAATTATACAATACTAGAGTTTAGATTACAGTCGAATTAAAATTGAATTAGTTATTTATTTATTTTATATGCGTGAATGTAATTGGTAAATGTAGAAGTAATCTCAATTAAATATTTAAATTTTATTGCTATTCCAGTCACTTTACTCGTTACTATTTAATTTTTGCCTGTGGCATACCAAAAATTAACGCAACAATAAAAGTTACACCGTCCAACGAGTGTTTAAACGATGCAAATCATTTGTTCCTTCAATTGTATTGTACCACAGGCAAGAAACTTGCATCATGTAAATGGGGCTTAATTCTTAAATTCTCATCGTCGTTGTGGCTACTTTGTATGAGAAGAGGTTTTTGCTTTGTAGTGAAAGAAATTGCGAACAAGACAGAACCTAATATTGCGACCACTGTAGTACACAGATAATCAAGGAAATCTATCGCCAAAACCGATATCTGACCATTTTTAAAACAAAATCCCGTGCACATGATGGTCATCGCCACAGCTGCATCCCTAAGTAAAACAAAAGGTGGTCGGTGGTCCGTTAAAGATTTTGGCGATAGTACCTACACACTAGATCATTATTCTCAAATAATGTAATTATCATTATGTACGAAATTCATCCATATAATTAAGAAGGATACCATATAAATATCCAGAAACACTCCACATAATATTTATGCCTAAGAAAACTAACGTTAGGTACACCATTTGACTTTATTAACCGTCCTTGTTATTCTGTTATAAGTGTACCTTCAGATAATAATCTCTCGTTGCTCAGGGCGGTAAGGGGTCTCCGTCATCAATTACCCTTGCCGACTTAATCTATTTATTTACTGTCAATTTACGGGCACCCTACTTTCTCATTCCATATCTCCGTACTTTGACAAAGTGAACAATAAAGGTGAGTAGAGACTAGAGCATTTACTTGTAACAGAAGATCGAGCGTTCGCCGTTTTTAAATTTTATCGCACCGACCTTCTGATTCTGATTTTAAAAATCAACGAGCGTATTGGTGTAACATTTTCGAGCAAAGGTATGAGTGGTACGTGTAGGTCCGACATTTCAACAATGAACGCTAGGTTGAAAGGAATGTTACAGGTAAACTCACTCGCCGTGAGCATTACGCCGAACGTAGCCCCGAGCATTCGCAGAAACATTACATTACATGGTCTTGAAAACTGAACTTTTGCCTGTATTGTACTATTCGTAAGAACGTTGCATTACATGGAAATGCTCGAGAAAAGCTCTAGTGTGTACTCGCCTTAAAGTTAGCAGGTGACAAATGCAATAAATGGCGTCGATTTTCAAGAATAATTTTTCGACAACTTTAATTAGGTATTTGGAAAGTATGTCTGAAAATAGCAAGAGGGAATGTCAACTAAGATTAAGCAGCGAAATCTGGAAGTTCGTTTAAAAACCGATTGTTTTATATTAGAGGATTATTAACTTTAATTGGTTTCCGACCGTGGGTTGAAATGACGTTCTCTGTAAGCTTCCTCAAACTGTATATATAATTCGGGGGCCTATCAGAATACTTTAATTAAAATAATAAAGTTACCAAGTCGGCCAAGTTTTAAGTAGATATTTTTTGTATAAAGCCAGCATTTTCGCATAAATACCTTTAATTAGTCAGTCATTAATTTAAAGAGATTCTATGAGGAGAGTAAGGAGGGGTAGTCGAAGCGGACTGATTGCTTCGCATAATTGATGGAGCTCAAACGAGATTATGTGTACAGTACAATAATATTATTATTAAATTTAATGAAGCATCCGTTTGTGTAAACTGAAATAAGATTTATTCAATTACGCACGCAATTTCATGATATCGTCTGCACTGTACCAACCGTTGCAAGAAAAATACAATGAAATGAATATTCGAAAGAGCAGATTAATATTTTTTTCGAATAATAGAGCTGCTGTTGAACAGTTTTTAATTATCTTTTGGCTGCAGTAACGGTCAGTCGGAAGTGAAATGATTTTTTGACAAGAGAAACGAAAGGGTCGAATGGAACTCCTTTGTTGTCACCCTACGCATGGCTACCGTCTGTCCATCTGTCCGTCAGAGGCTTTTGAAACGCGACATTAATAATATATAATATGTACTGTTACTCACTAGGTATGTGACGAGGCCATTATTATTAAGATCCTGGGTTCGATACCGTTTGGGCGCGATTAGTAGGGTATAAAAACCGTTTGGAAAAGTTTGAAATAATTCTACCCTAACTTATAAGTAGTTAATCTCATTTGGAATGTAATCGGAGATGATATTATTTGTTTATTCCCCTCGAGAATATTTTTAATAGGTACTTACTGTTTTTGTTTGTTCAAAAATTCTTCCCAGTAGGATTTACCCGTACGTACTTAAGTTATAATGGTTGCAGCAACAGGAGGGGCTTGTGGCTAAGTAATAACAGCCGCAAAGGTCGATCGATCAGATTAAGCTACGCTTACCGCGGTTAGTCCGTGGATGGGTGACCATCTTCACATACCAAGACCCATCCGTACCTCGGAAAGCACGTTAAACCGCACGTGATCCCGGCTGTCATTCGTGGATCTTTGACAGTCGTTACGGGTCGTCAGTAGCCAGAAAGTCTCGAATAGTAGTCTTACCAAGGGTATCGTATTACCCAGTAACTGGGTTGTGGAGGTCAGATAGGCAGTCGCTCCATGTAAAATACTGGTATTCAGCTGCAACCCGACCCTAACATAGTTGGGAAAAGGGTCGGCAGATGATGATGGTTGCAGCAACAGACTGGCGATCTCGTTATGCTTAATCTTGGATGTACGTTTCATGCAAGAATCGAACCACTTTCTGCCACTTTGATAATCGAATTGTCAAAAAAAGTGGAGATAAAGTCAGGAAAATTAATTGCTAAGCAACCAACTTAAGTTGTCCGTACATTTAAATAACAACTGTCATTTTTTGACAGTTGTATGAATTAGGTACATGATAAATTATTTATTTTCTGTAATTAGGTTTGCACAAACACTTAAACACGTCAATCATATATTAAAAACTAAATGAGGTCTGCGTTTCCTATCTGACTACTCCGAGAAGAAAGGCCAAACGAACTCAGGGGCAATTCTCGTAATTTTAAGAACGTTCAGTCTGATCTCAGTGTCAATCTGTCAAAAATACGTCTTATTTCCATACATTTTGACAAGTTTTTAACATTTGTTTGTCGCCGAGATGAGACTACGACTATAGATTTTGAACGTTTTAAATTACGAGAATTGGCCTTCAGATGTCACAGTCAATATCTTGGACAGATCATGTAGATGTCTGAGATGGTCTTTTGAGGAAAGAACCACACAGATTGAGTGGACGAGTGGACCTGTCCAGTCAGTGCACGCATTTGTCAAAAATCGTGCAGCTCAACTCAAAACTTAAGGAGCACAACGATTACTATACAGCGTGGCGCTTTAATGGCGACATTAATTTAACACACGTATACGGTTTCGCGTTTTAGTTTCATGAATTTTCAGAAATTAAACATTAATATTTATTTATTTACTAACAATTTTCTAAAATAGCATCTTAGAGCAACCTGACTTAAAGAACTGAAGCGCAGGGGTCATTTGACTGGGTCACGGCTCATAACATAGTATCAATGTAATTAAAACCAATAACGTGCAAAGAGAAGGCGAATTGAAGGAAGGAGAGAGAGCCCTATGTCGGCGAGCGGCCCAGGTGGAAGTTTTCAAGTTACGATTTTTTTTATGATGTTATAATTTGTATGATTACTGGCCACTATCCCTACCCGTGTGTTAAATTAATGTCGCCATTGTAGCGCCACGTTGTATAAGAGTTGCATTGACGTCGGTTGTCAATTTGTCAATTTCCTTTCAACTTTTAATCGATAATTACCTAATCCCATTGAACTGTATTATATCAGTACCTAAGGAGAGAGATAAAATTTGCCTTCACATTTCAATGTCAATTACCAAAACATTTGACTTACAAAACTCTAAATAATTTCTTCAAAGAAATCAATCGTCTATACAAAGCAGAACCGATTTCCTAATACTCGATACGAATCAATCATTTATTGCTAATAAATGATTGATTCACGTAAAAGGTTCAATTAGACGTTTTTAGAGAAGCCCTTCACAAACACATATCTTCGTAATTGGTTCGGAAACTCTCTGAGTAGCTTAACAAATTACTAACATAATTATTTACTAAGCAAAATACATACAAATCAAGGAAATCTATTAGGCGCTTATGTGCTGAATAAGCGGGTATTGGTAGGTACACTGACTACCAATACCCGCTTATTCAGCACATAAGATCGTAATACCTTTCCTTGATTTATATGTAGGTAGGTATTTGATTACCCGACTATGACGAAGCAAAAAGGGAGCCGTGGTCGTATGCCTCCTAACCTAACAAAACAAAACATTGGCAAAGTTGCATATGATCATCTTCTCTGAACATCATTATATATTAAATACATTAAAATATATTACGTATAAGTTGTTTATTTAATAGACGATAAATATTAGAGCGGTGGTGGCCTAGTGGTAACGGCCGAGACTTACGAGCTATATAGGTCCTAGGTTCGAGGCAGGTTCCAGGCAGGCGCTTTACTTTGTGATTTCATCACCACTGCTCTCAAAACGGTGAAGGAAAACATCGCGAGGAAACCGGCATATCCGAGAACATTATGTATGTATGTTACGTAAATATTAGAGATAAATTTTATTCAGATGATGTTATAATATTTTTTGTTTCATACTTTTTAGAGAGTCATTTTCCCGTAGTCGGGTTTCAGTTTCAGGACTTAATTTTTTCTACATTTACAGTTCGCAACAAAAATCGTTGATCATTTCGGATTTTTAAAAGGATACTTAACCCGGAAAATGTTTTATGACCCAGCGATGGCTCATAAGAATAATAGCGTTTAAATAAAGTAGTTAGTCGTATTTTTAAGTATAGCCTTACTCTTCAATGATTTGTTACAAGTAATTTAAACTTTCTGAAACTTAGGATAGCGGGGTAATTGCGTTAAACACTAACAGTACCTAGCAATATCTTTCATTTTGACAGTTCAACAACATTCATTGCGTTATTTACGTTGTTGAGCAGACAAATTTTTCGAACATATGAAGCAATGGTTTAGCAATATCCTTCAAAATTATTCAGATTGTGATTTCGAGTGTGATACGCAATAAGGGTGCTGGTTTTAACAACTTATATTGCTATTGCTAACTCTATGGTATAATGATGTAAGTATTAATCTACCTTTTTTCTTTACAGATTGAATTGCGAAGAAAACAGCATTGGAAAAACAGCCTTATTAACATGTGAGTATACAAAACTTCTGAATGGTTGTCGTAAATATTACATGGGTAAATAGCTAGTTAACTAAAAGGCAGGTAATTGGTATACAACATCCTTATTACTGCGACTGCCTGCGGCTGTTCCATCTCCCTTACATATTGCTCTTAGAAAAACAAAGAGCTCCACAAAAGACAAACAAATTGATAAAAATACTCGCAGATAACAAGTCTTCGATCTGAAATCAATTATATTTTTTAATAAAACCCTTTACCCGTATAATACTTAGTCAAACATGAAAGTGATGGCTCGTTTGTCGTACTTTTTATTCGAATTTTATCACTAACTGAACGCGATATTCGAATAAATTTGCATAAAACTAATGGACATGCGAATAATCCCCTATCTATGTATCTTTATGCGATGTAAATGTTCTCTAGAAACAATTCAAAGGATGACATTACATAACATCACGCTTTGTTTCCCCGAAGAGTTAGGCAGAGGTGTAGATACCTATAGGATTTCAACCATAACTGTCGAAATGTGGCTGCACTACCCACATGTCGACAGTTATGTTTGAAGTCCCATGTAATGGGGGCCGAGCTTATTGCAATCAACCGGGCACAAATCCAGATAAGAGATTCCAGCTGCTCCAGAGAAATTCCAGATAGAAAAACCCAATAGCACTTTGCCCAACCTCGGAATCCAACCCAAGGAACCTCATGCTGAACAGTAGCGCTTGCGACCACTAGACCACCGAATCAGTCAAAGGATGAATTGGTGAATTTTGAATGTAAAACAACGCACCTCGTCATTTGTCACACAGAAATATTAATGTAACCCGCAACTAGAATTAAAACGAACCGAGGCGAGGCGGTATTTCACTCGCGAGGCGAAATGTTACTCGTAAATTTTTCAATGTCAAGTAGCAAATAACTCAAGCGACGTTTAGGATTATGTTTTCTAGACATGCGTTTCATTGAATGTATGTAACTCCACGTACAGACCTGAGGGGTAGAGTCCACGCAAACTAAGTCTGCGCGCCGTCAAAATCGGAAATAATCGTATGCCGCCATCTTGGCGTTTATATCAAGTGTCAAGAGTGTGCTGTGTTCCGTGTTTTCCAAAGTAAATATCCGCCATCATTATGCCAAATGTGATTTCAAGTGCTGGCAGGGATATAGTATTGAAGTTCAAACACGCGCGCTAACATAGCTTGTAACACTCATAAACTGACAATTGGTTTCATATTGACAGTTCACCCACGTTCATTGAGTCATTTACGTTGTTGAGTAGACAATTTTTGCAAACATATGAAGCAATGGATTCTTCAAAACTCTCGGATTGTAATTGGGAGTGTTACGCAATTAGGGTTTAGGCGAAAACTTAGGGGTGTGAGGGTGTCTCTACTTATTGTAAAAGTTATTTGGTTTCATTCAAGTACTGTCTGAAAGCTCACTGATCAGGGTCTCTTACTTAGCTGTTGTTTGGTTGATTTAAATTACAACAACCAATTTTCACTGAACTGGACTTTAAAATCTGCAATTCCTAACCCTATGTATTAACAAACGTGGATCCACGCGAGACACAAGGGCTTTTTAATTATTTCTGTAACTACACAGCTTTTTATTGGTTAAAAGATAGATTTGTATACTTCTGGCATTCTGAACTACTAAACTAGAAAAGTTTAACAAACATCCTAAAACGTCACTAAATAATTACCGTCCAATCCTGCACTCTCATCTCCCGTCCAAACATGCACAAACACTACCTACTTATTAGGTAGGTATCGTCCAATAATTACCTCAACTACGTATACATACGCATAGCTGGCGGATACCTATCTAATCACAAGACAAATGACAATGGAGCCCACTTAAGCTGATCCGTCCACGCGAGATTATCCGCTCCGTTGTTGTTGCTATGTACACACTTGTACTGGATAATCCTTATCATTATGTGGATGGAGGACCTTATTTCTGGGAATGTATCTAATGGTAGATTAGTTGAGGTCTAATTGTTTTGTTTTTCTGAAAAAAATTTCACGGTGGGTAGCTGCTTATTTAAGGAATTGTAAATACGAATAAATAAGACAATACTAAAATACCCTATTTTAGTAGTTTCGTATTTATTCGTATTTAAGTTAAATATTATATCACATCACTGGCTCACTACCACACCAAGCGCTATTGAATTTTGCCTGCTTCCTTCCATTCCTCATCTCATGATTGACAGATGACATTAGTGACAGCAGCTACCCCGCTTGTGTGATGTTTACACTTTTCTATATAATAGTTATACTACCACTAGGTACTATAAGAAAACAAACAAAGATATGATTTCCTTACGTTTATTCCAAGCGTACGTCTTTTCATCACTTCTGCTAAATTGTCATTTTTCTTCCAAACCAAGACTTATTACAACTACATTATGTGACATGACGCTGGCGGAATAGTCGACACGGCTCAGTAACTATGTGACACCTCCTTCTAAACTCGCTTGACTGTTCGATTGCAACCAACCAGAGTTTTTTTATTGCCATACATAAGGTCGACTTTAGCAGAAAACCTTTACAGTACCTGCTAAGTACTGACTTGTAAAATACCCGTGTCAATCTCTACCTCAGGAGTTAGAACGTTCTAGGACATAAACCTACCAATATGTAGGACAGCGTATAATAGGCAAGTAAATATTATCTGTAATATTTATAGGCAAAAATAGTAAAGTTTATATGAAAATTTCATAGAACATTTAAAAATATTTTTCATCGAAATCAGTTACGCATTCACTCCGAACAATCTGTATATCATACACCCATAAAAGCGTCAACCTTTATTTCAATACATCCCACATTTCCAATACAAAAACATCGAAAAACAAACTCGAAATATCCAGGGGTATAAACCCTAAACCCGAAATCATCATTAAAATTAAACGCCGGGTCGAGAGGACGATGCGGCTCGTCGGCTCTCGGCCCTCGGCCCTCGGCTTTCAGCGTCACAACGGTGTCATGTGAGAATATCGTTGTAAATAAATTGTTGGCCACCGCGGTGACCGTTGTCATGAGATTATGTGCCTCTGTGACGTGTGATCCATTACTTTTCATATTTCATACAACGTACCGTGATCTATCACGATTAGTTGCGCTATTCGAGACCACTGTACCTGGATAGTAGGATGGTACCTACACCTATAGGGTTACCAATTATTAATTTTATTTTTAAATACAAGGAGTCAGGCATTCGCAATTTTCTTTTTCAATTGTCATTAAACTTCTTATACTTAAGAAAAGTCAAAAAGTTCGGACAAATGCGAAAACCAGACAAAGTCTGGACAGGGGTCCATAAAGCGGGATATGTCCGGACGGACGGTAACCCACCTCCTTATTACTGGTTTAATCTAATCAGCGACCCGTACCACATACCTACTAGCGTGGAAACAAGGCAGAAGTAAATTATTGGATTATAAAATCTTTATTATATATACTTTCTGACTTCATAAATTTTGAAAGCACGATTCTACCATACCGTTCTACTAAAACATCATTGTGCCCAACTAAAGATACACAAGAGTCTTAATTTTATCCAACAAAGCTTGTTCTTATCAATGAGCTAGTAAACATACATAAAAATATTGTTTATTGACTGCTATAAATAGTGCTCTTGGCCATTATTTTAAACGAAACAATGATAAAACTTTATCAATATTATAGTGAGACACTAACATACCTAGTCATAATGTTGCGGTACCTAAGTTCGATGATGGGGTAAGACCGTACCTGCGTATCATATTTCCGACTAATATGGTAATATTTTTGAATACGGACAAAATTGTGTTCTGGGCCATTTTATTATGTCCCAACCTCTAGTTACAGCATTATAAATGTCCAGCATTACCCCAAGATACTTACTTTATTGCTTGTTTTAACATTACAAGACTCTAGCGCACGGCCAAAATTGGAACTAAAGCCTTGTAGCAGTTCCTACAGTATGAGCCACACAATTCCTGTATAGTTACTATACTCATTGCATACAATTTTTCTACTTTTCTCTATAAGTCATTATCTACAGCCCTCCACAGAGCATGTCTCCTTGTGTCATAAACACACAAATGCCACCTCACCTCACAATCCAGTTTTAGTGACAAACGTAAAAAATCAAAAAAGACATAGTAGGAACATAAGAAAGTCATAAACATTTTTTTTTTCATCGTTTCAGTCTTAGTTACTGCACAAACGTTGGGTTGAATCCTGCCTAGCGGAGTGTAGCGAAGAGACACGGAGAGAAACGAAGCATTCGTTAGGTGCTGCACTACGCTTGTCATCCTGCAGTGTACAAACAAGGGATAAAGCAGTCCATTAGTGTTGGGAATCTTCGTGAGAACGCTTTTTCTTTATATTTTTTTTCGTTACCAACCCAATCTGTATTCTGTGGGAAATAATGAGAATAACCACATAAATTTGTTTTCTTGGCCAAACTACTAATAGGTAGGAATATACATATTAGAATAAAGTAGGATAAAAATCTATTAGAATAAAGTAGGTAAATACAATTAAGGTACCTAGTTACCTACCTACTTTGATAACATTAGTAGGTAAATTGGTTCTGGGTACATCCCGTTGTTTTTACTCGCATTTCCGACATCAGTGGAAACTGATGTCGGAAATTATTTTACCACTTCTATACTTTCCTTTGGTGTTGTTATCGAAAAAAGTAATTCAAAGAAAAAACAAATATTCGGTAATAAAAAAACACAAAATTAGAGTACCTACTTAACATCTAAAAATGAAATAGGTTGGAGGAAGAGCATTCGAGATTTAAATATCAAACCTATTGCAAACATCCGATAACTTACAACAATGCATTTTATTATCAAATGTAGCTAGACTAGCTAGGTATCTTAGTATATATTTATATTCACCTTTACCTAGGTCAAACGGTAACAATTACATCTAACATTTTATCTAATAGTAACACTGTTTTCTTTTATTGCAATGATACAAATTGAAACATTTAATTTGTGCATTCTTTTCCCCAAATTGCATTTTTGTTCACTTCGAAAAGAGAAACAAGTTCGTTCAGAATTTAAATGAAAAATTACACACTGGCAACTATTTTCTATAACAAAAAAATCCTCTCCGGGTTTCGCAAGCAATCAATGAATCTTTGTAGGTAGCTAATCGTGGTTCTAGGAAAAGAGTTAAATTACCTGGAATAAAACGTTAATTACGTGTCTGAACCTTTTTACTAGACTTCTGGAGAACTGGTTTATCCCCACTACTTATTTAAATCGTGGAAAAAATCTTTTTGTTGCTATACCAAAAACCGACTTCCTTATTTGTATAATAATTTTACTTTCAAATCGGCTTCTTATAAAAATTGGTAGGTAGGTATAATATTTCCATTTTTTTTTCTGAAAAAAACCAAGTAACTCTACAACAGCCAAGTAAAAAAATGGTGTGTTACCTACTTCAGTAAGTACTTGGGTACTTTTACAAAGTAAAGACTTTTCATGACCCTAGGCGATTTTCAATTAAAAGCTTTTCAATTTTACTCTTTTATGTCTCACGGAAACTTGCGAGCGTTTTCCCAGTTCTATAATCGAAGATTGTTTGTTCACTTATATTCCTCTTTAAGTTTTTCATCCAGTGTTTCAAGAGTTAGTCGGGGTCTTACTTAGAGCTTTAGTCAATCTTCCGACGCTGAGGAAAATGTCAAATGTTTTAAAATATTTATACCACACTGAAATATCTGTCCACCATTATTTTTAAATAAAACTGCCAATATTATTATAATTATTGAGCCCCTAATGCCTTATGTGCCCAGAAATGCACTTGATTCCAAAAAGTCAGATATGAGGGCTATTGTTTTCCAATCTAACTACCCATAAACCAAAATTAAAAATCTTAAACAAAAATCAAAACATTATAAAATCTCTACCTTTTTTACCTGTCCCCCAACTAGACTAGAGTTAGATCTATTTATGTGCAGTTTACCTCAGGAAATGTCCCGTCGACCGACAATAAACGGGGAACGAATTTGCATGGGACAAAGCATTCAGCTTCAATATTGGCGTGCGGGACCAACGGGTTTTTTTGTTCAACTCTTCCTTTATAAACCCCTTTAGAATTTTATTCAGTGTTTTTATAATATGGCAGGTATGAAAGATTAGAATAGGTATAGGTAGGTGTGCCTATTGGTTATGGTTTTCCTCGCAGAAAATGCTTTTGTATCACTAAATAATATTTTTGATTGCGTTTAGATACCTATTGGTTTTTATTGGGTGATGTAGTTTGTGAGGGTTGTTTGGTGAAGTTATTATTTTATTATTTATGTTTAAGACTACAATGTGGTCTACACCTACAGTGTTAGAAACAAAATGGCTTAGTCTATGTTAGTACTTAATAACTAAAGCAAATCGGGTCCTATTTGTAAGCGCCCACGCTAGCGGGCTGTCTGCCCGGGCGGAGTGGGTAACTCTCTACTGGATTTCTAAACTCCGTAAACTCACTTAAATAGATCAGTAGGTGAACCAACTCACCTCTAAGTTGGTTCACCTACTGATCTATTTAAGTAAATTTACTGAGTTTAGAAATCACTCACACCACCACCATCACCACATACTACCACTCACCACCACACCACCACCACCTCTTCACTCATCTTTAGATGCGTAGGTACTGTCCTTTTATCATGAGAGTCATGAGACATTTTATGTAACCGCCTTTGTGCAAAATCACTTATAGAACATAATAATTTTGTTGAAGTATGTTCTTTATATGATTTTGCACAAAGTCTTTCTCAACTTACCTATTGACCGAAGAAACGAAATATTTTTAAATCATTAGGTACAGACGCCAGCACATCAAGCTACTACAATCTGTCAAATTTCTTTAATAGATTTTCCACTTTATCGCTAAAGCATTAAGGTTCAAGTTTGATTGGGAAAATTTGACAGTTTCGGGTAGCTTGACCTGCTGGCGTCTGTACGTACTTACCTACGTTAGGCGGCCAGGCGTAGTGTAGTGACATTTTAACGTCTGTCAGAGTCAATATTCTCAAGAGATTGTTTAGCAGTTTACAAGGCAGTAAATACGAGAAAAACAAATTGGTGCTTATCACATTCACAAAGTTCGGGCTCCTAAGTAGGTACCTAAGTCACTATTCAATACACAACAAAGTAGGCCAAAAGTACAAAATATTCAGGCCGTGGATGATAACTACCTATGACGATGAACACGTCCTTATAAATAATAAATACCTTGCGGGAAGTTTACGGTTTACCGTTATGCGGATTATAGGTGCACGTTCCCACAAACACACAACAGCTGCATGTATGTTCCCACTTCTTCGTTGTTAGGCTAAAATACTGTGACTATGTTTATCAACGAATCTTTTTTAACAGTCCAGGGTAGTCGCAAGTGCGACCTTATACCAAAACTTAAATTCTAAAGTCGGTTGCCAGGTCGAGGTGGGGTGCTATTGGGTTTTCTCTTCGAAAACTTACAATAATTGGTAAGTAACAGCAGAATTTGGAATTGTGCCAAATGAATGGCAAAAGGCTTGCCCTAATTACGTGGGAAATGCAACATTTGAGACATTACCTAACTCTGCCTACTCCTTCAGAAAATAGAGACGTGATGATGTAAGTAACCTACAGATTCTACAGACAGTGACATAATGAAATATAGACATATCAATGCTTGAACAATTATTTAAAATTCGGCGCCGGATCAAGTCTTGCAGCTTTATTTACAAACATCAACAACCTCTATATTTTTACCGATAGATAGATCGTCTGTGCGGGCACTAATGTTAACTGCTTTACCGACAAAAACGTCTCCTGTCAAAATTGGCTCCTCGTTGCCACCAGGGGCGCTGTAGTCAGCTTTTCCCTCTATCCTCTATTGTTTATGACAATTACAAGCTTCACACCGACGCGTCACCGTCGGGTTTTATTTTAATTTTATAATTATATGTGACAAAGAAAATTGTGATAAGTGTGATTTTTATACACATCTTGGTGATAATATTAGTGTTAAGATTTGTTAAGTTATTGTTGCAACGTGGAAAACAAACGAGGTAAGAAAGTTGTTGAAACTCGACTGTCGGGAGAATTGTTTGGGATTACTGGGATCGATAACCTGGTCGGCTAGCCATGAGGCGCGACGCTGAGGTTATGTCGCGAGCCGCGAACAGGTATCGGAGTTCAAGTAACGGTCCCTCCGTCCGGAGCGGGCCGCCTCGCGTTACAGCCGCAGAATCCGGTCGTACCTAAGACCAGTTAGTTCATAATAGCGTCTAGATCCTCATTTGCCGTCCTCATTCCGTTACGCTTGCCATCGACCGTCACTGTAAATAAATATTCGGTAATCGGCTTCGCTTTTTAAAAATCGCCGAGTGCCCATACACCCCGTACCTTTAGTTCGCTCGAGACCTATGGACGTTCCTTTTGAGATGTGCGCCTGTTTTCCAGCTTACCCTGCCTGCAGTGCGTGCCACGAGCCCCAGAGTCCCAGCCATTAGATTGAGTGGAGTGTCCCCTGTGCCCACACGTAGCCCTGTACGCAGCCAAAATTCCGCGAGACACTACGGACACCTCCTCCAGCATGGAACTGGAGAAACCCCCTACTCTCCACGAGGAAGACTCCAAAGTTACCCTCACAATCAGACTGATTATGCAGGGGAAGGTAAGAGAATGAACACTTGATTATTTTTCAAAATTGGCACCGTTTTCAAAATATTTTGAATTATTTTCAAATTGTGAAAGTGTACACTTTACCTTCTTCTAAATTCCACTTTAGTACTTATAGGAATGTGGTATTTTTGAGTAATGTAGTGTAAACAAAGTAGTTATTAATGTGTATGTTTCCCAACACCAATAAGTAGTGGTAGTAATTAGTTCCTTTAGTAGAAATTTAATTTTAGATTGCATTTAAACTAATTAAGTAAGTGAGTACATCATTTGGTATTTTAACAAAGCAGACTTACATGTGGTGATTTGTAGTATTTAACTTAGAACCCTAGACGGTAAAAGAGTATAGTTTTATGAACTTAAATACCATAAAGTTTACTTGATGTTATTAAATCTTTTTGGTACGCAAATCCTTCACAACAAGACAAAGCCCCTAAGGTTTCATTTGTACTGATACTAAAACTAACACAAAAACTGAAAACACCTTTTATACATACATTGACATACTTTACATATTACTCATTGTTTTGATTTCAAAGTCAGATAAACAATGATCTAGATAATCCTTGGCTCAAACACTGTATTAGTAATGAATGTATTCAGTTGCATTGTTTGATAAACATATTAAACTAATAAATAGTAGGGGAATTATAAAAATGTCAACAAGAAGCTTACATTTACACATGCAACATGCAATCTTAACATTTTGTTGCCATGGCAAATTTTTCTGTATGGCAAAGTAAATGCAACCTTATTAAAAATGTAACATTGCCAAAATCATAATAGAATATTGTTGTAAGACAAAATAAAAAAAAAAATAAAAAAAATGCAAAGCAGAGAGATAAGAGAGATATTGCAGTGCAATATTGTTGTTGTCTTATGATGATGCAAAAAAGTAGCATCCTATTTTGCTCAATTTGAATATAACCATAATTAAAGTAGATAAATTATTTACTATTAGTACGAATTTTAGATAATACTTATGTATAAACCCATAAGTGAGATACCTGAGATACATGTTTATTCCTAGTTCAGGCAGAATCCAATTATTTCTTACCTACCTCTAGTTTATGGGCCTATTTTGTAAATATTTATGTAAATCAAGTATTTCAATAAATAATTTCAATTTTACAGCTAAACAAGCATAGTTATTATCTATAAGTTCTTCTTGGCAAAAATAAGAAAGATGGAATTATTTCGATTCCACGCTATATTTGAAAAATAAATTACAAACAATATATAGTAGTGAACAAAAAGAAACTTACAAGATAAAGGCCAGTTTATTTACCAAAAAGAAACTATAAAGTCAACAATTTAAGGTATCAATTAGGTATGCTGATATGAGATATAATTATGGTAATGCATACAAAAATGTTGTTGTGTGAAGTGTATCAACAATGCACTTAGCAATGCCAGTTTTCAGTTTGTCTCTAAATAATAGACGGGAGGTCTCTCCTATAATGTATATGGTATCTGGAGATTACTTATAAATAAATGATATCACCTATGTATCTCCCAAGCATGGTAATTATGGTGATTACCCATTATCATTGTTTATTAATTGACAGCCATTATTTTATCCAGCTATACAAGCATAAAAATTCAAGGTGTAATTCATGTATTTTACTTCAATTGAAATAGTTAAAAAGTTTGTCTTATAGTCACCGGTCTGCGTCTGAAAACTAAAACCTAAAATAGTTCCGCTTCAAAAGTTTCAATCAACTCTAAAATGTTGTTTTTGCTAAGTCTGAATCAAAAAACCCACTACTTGTAATTTACAAATAAAAAAAAACTTGTGGGACATTAAATGAGTAGTAGTAAAATATTCAACAGATAATTAATTAATTTAATTTTCACATTTTATTCACTTGTATTTTTATGAATCTGTCGTAATTTAATAATTAATGGTTTTACCACTGTTTCTTGTGCTAGCGGTGTTAACCTATAATTAATTGTTGCACCCGCAATTGTATCCTATTGTAAATAATAAGCTGCTAATGTACTGGTGTAAACAATTGTTGGTTAACCTTAATAAAAATAAATAAAAAACAGTACATTTAAATAATTGTTCTACTTATGTGAAAGAGTTGTACGTATTTGTTTGAACATATGGTAATCTAATATGACTTTGGTATTTCAATCTTGTTAGGGAACACACACTTGTAAGGCTGCCCAACGCAATATCCTGTTTGTTAACCATGTAGGCTTGCTTACGACTAGGCTTTCATTTTATTATTTCTAACAAACCCTTATTACTGCCTCGACTCAACTTAAACACTTTACAAAAGTGAGACAACAGTATCAAATAAAATCTTGCATGTTTTTGACAGAACAGTTTATTAGCATGATATAATTCACATCACATCGTAACTGTTTTATTTAAGCTTCCATTTCTCAACAGCGTCACTAATTTAGCGCACCTAGATGTTGCTAGATTGCACTGACATGTGAGATGTATTGATGTTAACATCTACCTATACCTACTTTTACATGTAGGTACTTTTAATTGGCTATAATCCAATACAAAGTACATTTGGCAACCGGCCAGCTATTGGCACTCGCCCTGTTCATCAAACTTCGATTTGTACCTTTTTCTAATTGGAGTAACGTGTGATATTTAATGTTGTCATTGTGTTTGCCTCTGCTCACTTCCTTAATCGCAGTCTGGAATCGTTATGTTTTTGTTTCACTGACTAGCACCCGCATTGAGTTAACTGTTTGTTTTTATGTAAACATTCCAATAAATTAGTTACTTAATGTTATGAGATACGTGTCACAATACGTTTTTATTTATCTTTGTTAAATAACGTAAGAAGTCCCAAATACCTTCACGAATTCCAGGTTCACGCGAGAGTAAACTCCGGACTTTTCTTTTCACCGACTTCTCTTTTTCACGCTACAATTCGTCAATAAACGTAAAAGTGAAACGGCATGTAATCAATTATTTACGATCAGCTTAGTAAATAATTCATAGATTAATCTGCAGTGAAATTGGTCACTGTCAATCGTCGCAATAGAAGTTCGAGCTGGCGGCTTTCTTAGATTATGTTCGCTATTTGTGTCGTGTAAGCGGCGGCGTTGAGCAATAGCATTGTTCACATACTGTAGAAGTCATGAGGCTCAGTTGCCAGCACCGATCTGATACAACAAGTCTCTAAAACCGTCCCATTGCAACCCCGAAGCGTCTGACTGCAGCAAAGAATCTCTATGCAGTGACTATTATTGGCTACCAGACAGGAAATCTTTTGTACTATAAATCTCACCGCGACTACATTAATTACATGTGCGTGCGCCCGTTGCACAATACTTGCCAATGTAGCAATCCCTTAGGTTATTTTGGGCGACAATTTTAATTAAATCGAATGTAACACTTGTTCTAAGTATAACATAGTTTCTTTTTGTTTGCAGGAAGTTGGCAGTATTATTGGCAAAAAAGGAGAGATTGTTAAAAGGTTCAGAGAAGAGGTAAGTTAATGAGGCTTCTGATAAATCGTAATCAGTCGAAAACTAAATATTTCTGATGGGCAATTCTCGTATTTTTAAGAATGTTAGCATTCTAATCTCAGTTAATCAAATCAATCTGCCAAAAATACCTCTAATTTGCCTTAATTTTTGTCATATTTTTGACGACATTGATTGTCGCTGAGATGAGATTGCGACTAGATTTTGAACGTTTTTATTTTAATTACGGGAATGGCCTTCTAGCTCAATTTTGCCAAAAACCACAAAAAGTTTAAAACATTCATTTCTTTTGTTATGAAAGTAATGCAACCTTGCAAAGAACTGTTCAGCTTATCAGCAAAACACGACGGTCGATTAATATGTATAATGTATTGTTTTCAGTCTGGAGCAAAAATCAACATATCCGATGGATCGTGCCCAGAACGTATTGTCACTGTTACTGGCAACACAAGTGCTATATTCAAAGCATTCACACTTATATGCAAAAAGTTTGAAGAGGTTTGTACTGCTTATCAAGTCATTTTTAATTTTGTTTACATGTTTTTTGATAATATTTATAATATGAAGCAATTATTTTCGTATCTTGTTTTGCCAAAAAGAGCGAATCATCATCACCACATCACATGATTCACAAGCTTCAATAGAAAAATTATTGAAATATTTTCACAACATATTTTTACGACTTGAGATGATAAGTGCCTTCTGAATCTTTAGTTGTACTTTGGTTCGCATTCGGTCGGGGTTTTGCGATAAGTTAAGGTGGATGCTCCAAGGTAGCCCGCGAAATTCAAATTTTCTTACGTTTTACGTGTTACGTATTTGAATTTCGCGGGCTACCTTGGAGCATCCACCTTAACTCACCTAACTTTGCTACTTACGGTGTAAATCGTATCGATGGAGTTTGTTACGCCACTTCTTCCCAGCGAAAGCACTAAGAAGTGGTAAAGGGCGGGCGTTTTGGGGGACTGTCTTTTGTAATTTTGACGTTCGAAAAGTGCTGATTCTCAGCCTAATTTGATTATATGACTTATGATTTTGATCTTGCCTAAGCAAGCAATGTCTTACTTTTTCAGTAACCTTAAGAGTGTTTCTAGATCATATTTAATATTATAAATGCGGAAATAACTCTTGTGTGTCTGTATGTTACCTTTCACGCCTTAACATCTGAAAGGATTTGTATGTGGCACATGGACAGACCATGACCTCGGTTAGTACATCGGATACTTTTGATCCCGGGACCTCCGCGCAGGAAAAAGCTAGTTAGATTATATTTTATAATTTCTAGACCATTTTTCTACATCCACGTCTGTAACATTCCAGTGGTGCTCTCAGTTCAACGAGGGCGGCGGCGGCGGGTCGCGCGCGCCCATCACGCTGCGCCTCATCGTGCCCGCGTCGCAGTGCGGCTCGCTCATCGGCAAGGGCGGCTCCAAGATCAAGGAGATCCGCGACGTCACCGGTGCTAACATTCAGGTAATTCAATAAAGACATCATCATGATTTCAGCCGGGAGACGTCCACTGCCGGACATAGGCCTCCTCCAAGCATCGCTGCATCTACCGGCTTTGTACTTCTCGCAACCAGCGGAATCGCCGACCGCGTGCGTCTGATCAAATAGATTATTTAAAGTATCTTACAAATATGTAGTTTGGTTCTTAACTGAATACGGTATTTGGAGTAAAATATATGCCGTATCATGACGGTTTAATGCCATCATGATTCCAATGTAAGAGAGAGACGGAGCTTTACATAACCGATAGTATCATCCCTTTTTCGCACTGGAATAATGATGGCATTAATACTCCCCAGTAATAAATGATTTCCCCACTTTAAACAATTGTCTCTAAAAACAATACTAATTAACTCAAATTTACGAGGGCCCAAATGTCGGCAGCGGATTGGTGATCAGCAAGGCTTAGTTAAACAGTTTGCTGTAATGTACGTCATTAATGACAGCTGCGCAATGTAGAACCGTAACCTTCAATCGCTGGAAACTAAAATCGTCGGCATTTAAATTGGCTGAGGGTTAACGTTTCTAAATAAGAACATTACAAGTTCATGACCATTAAAGCCTGTGGCTTTGCGCAGGCGCAGGTCCGCCCACTTCCTCGGGCCACAAGTTTAGTACAACCGCATTCTTTATAGAGTGGTCATAAACTGGCCTACGCCATTATAAAAATCTCAGAGGACACAAATAAGGCTTTACTTTACTAGACTCGCATCGCATCGCCCGTCCGCGCTAATACTTTGTTTTCACTTATCATTCTTTCGGACTTGTATTATTTTTGCTCGGCTCCTAAGGGTGCTGTACGCTGTATGTATGTCCTAGCGTGATGTATGTAGCCTTTAGCCTTCCTCGAGAACTGGGCTATCAAATACAAATTGTATTTTTTCTAATCCGACTGGTAGTTTCAGGGATTAGAGCGTTCAAACAAACTCTTTAGTTTTATTATTAGTATACACGTCATAAATAGCATTGCTATCGTGCTTAACACAAACAATCCATGCCCTACATACTTTGGTATAATCACGCCAGAAATGGATATAATGAATTCAGAAATTAGATTTTATAGCTTGTATAATTGCAATAACGTGCCTAACATAGCAAAAGCTGAAACTTTAACAGTCATTTCTTTACCATCTGTAACAGGCATTAGAAAAACTATGAAATGATATAGTGAGAAAATTATAATGTTCTGGAAAAATTAATTCATCACAGCTTATGCTATTTTAGATAATTATTTGCTTTCAGAAAGAACTTTCGCTAATCATTTAAAGCAATCTACTACATTCCCACGTCTGGTATACAAACCTTCTCTATAAGGAACGAGCCATAATCCACCACGCGGACCCAGTGCGTGCTCATGGATGTCACATGTCTTCGAATTCTTGGTTCTAGGACATGTCGCTTTTAGCAACTTCATTCAAGTGATTAACTTTATTAATTTAATTATTTCCAGGTGGCGAGTGAAATGCTACCAAACTCCACAGAGCGTGCCGTGACAATTAGCGGGACCTGTGATGCTATCACACAGTGCATTTATCACATCTGCTGTGTCATGCTAGAGGTATGTTTATATCTAGTCCACTAGATGGACTCCTACGTTTTCTACAATGAAAACAGACTTGGCAAACGTTAGTTTATTATTGACAACAGTAATGTTGTTATTAGCATATATCACCCCCAACCACCCAAAACATGCAGCCGAAGTGACCTGCGCTGCCACCAATAACACCGTGGAAGTGGCGAAGCTTTGGGCCAACAAAATTTAAATAACTTTTGTGGCAGTGAGACGAAGATGAACAAAGCACAGATGAACTTGACTATTAATCCCCTTTTCACCTTTTAATACACCTTCAGACTGAGTAAAGCTAATTCAATTATAATATGGTCCCGTTCTGCACATATTTAAACTAAACTAACACAATTGCAAAATAAAAAACGAGGAAAATTAGAACTACCAATTTGAGTAACTTCGATACAAAGAAACGATTGATGAAGTTTTACTTTCAAGTAGTTTAATAGCCGTAAACCTTTACTGTCTCTTTCTCTCTCTTCCCAACAGAAAAAGACAGCAGTAGGCACATCATTTGTAATTAGTAATCTAACCATCTAATAACATCTCCATTGTTCCAGAGCCCACCAAAAGGTGCCACAATTCCCTACAGACCAAAGCCAAATGTGGCCGGCCCAGTCATATTAGCTGGCGGACAGGCATACACAATCCAAGGCAACTATGCTGTGCCTGCACAAGATGTAAGTTTTAGAATATACTAATTTGTTATCTCACTTATTACTTACTTAAACTTAATAAACTGCTAATCGAATAATTGGCTTTTAATTTTTTGTGAAAGGAATTGGCGTAATTTTTACAGGAAAATTTTAATTTTAAGTTCATAATAAAAATCTTTTATGTCATTTTATTTACAAGCTTTAGGGTATTTTTTAGAATTAATGAACACTAAAATTGAATTCTAACTTTTTAATAAAACTGCATTGGCAACTGGCAACATTACTTATATTTATTTTGACTGGCTATACCATTTGTTCGTGTCATTTGTGTGCGTCATATTTCAGCTTTACGCATTGTTAACAATCTGAATGAAATAAAAATGGATAGAATTTAGGTCAGATTGATTATGAGATGTAATAATAATTGGAAACTTTATCAAAAAGCTGCAACATAGGACAGTAGAACCTTTTCGTATATACACTGAATTTGCAATCATGTAGGCGTACACAACCACTACATAGATCAATCAATTGGCGACCTTAAGCGGCCGTTCACACGGTGGTCTTTGTCTTGTACGATATTTCACGGTGGGGATCACATCTCAACATCACACTGTTCATACGGTTAAAAACGTACCTACCGACCAATGTCCTAGCGTTCAAAATCCTGCGTAAAAAAAAACGTAGGCAGTTTTATTTTGTGTCGCCAGCGTTGTTTCTTTGAATAGATTCTACTGTTCTATTGGTACACGTATATTTACTGACGCAGCGTTAACGACTGGTAGACGGCAAAAATTACCTTTCAACGCGTCACTATATTCGCGCGAGGATATTGCAGCGATCAACTTATCCAAACGTCTTATGTACATTATTATAAAGTGCGCTAAACTTCTTGGCCGGTCTGAAAGTAGGCACGAGACTACACAGATATCTACAAGAGAACACACATACTTGTATTGAATAAACGTGATGGTCGCGCAAATATTCGCATCTGAAAGTGGTGTTGAACATGAAACCACTCAAAAAATTGAGCAAGAACTGTTTCGTCGCTTGTTAGTTGGTCTGTGTCCGCCAATCGAAATTAATCTCTATTGATACGCATAGTAGGATCGATAGCTGATAAGTTTTCACTTGGACTATACCGTTCGGAAAGCAGGCGGATAAAAGCGATAGCAAACAGGCGATGTCTGATTTTAGTAAGACGATATGCAGCATTTTATAGTGTTTAGCTCGATTCAATGACGCGTCATCAGCAAGGACACTGCTACAAAAATCGTTTGGCGCTCGAATGGTATTGACAGGGGGCGCTGTAGGTAAACATATTTTGTGCAATTGCTTTGTGTAATGTATTGAGAAAACAAGATGGCGGCGTTAGTTCTGATTTTGACCACGCGCCAAAAGAACCTTGTAGCGCTATAAGTGCCTTGTGTTCAGAGCGGCCAAAAAGTTCAGTGCATGGTTGACCTCCGTGGGCCGGCGCAGTGGGGCGGCGCGGTGTGCGCGCCGCTGTTCCCGCTGCTGGACGTCAAGCCGCCGCTCGTGGGCGCGCTGCCGCCGCACCACCTGCTGCCGCCGCTGCACGACCAGCACCTCGTGAGTCCGCGCGCCCACACCTCATAGAGACGCTCCCGGCTCGGCGGCACGCACCGCACCGTGCAGGGAGCCGTAAATAAATGATCTGCTAGTCTAACCACAAAATGAAAGAAAGAGGAATATTTTATTTGGGACACGCACAGGAAATACAAACAAGGAACATTAAAAAAATAAAATAATGAAAAATAAAAACATCTGTGCGAGGACAAAAATGCTCCTAAGACGAACTGCAGCGACACATCTGCCGATGTAAATTACTGCGCCTTTTGTAAGCGTAAACATCTGTCTCGGAACGTCGATACACAGCGCCTTATTCGCATTTAACATAGGAACTAAGGACGTAATATTTTCGACACGTGTTATAGCGACCGAATACGTCGAAGCGTACATTTAGACGCTGGCTTACGCGACGTAATCTTCGGCAGGTGTGTCGCAATGCCAAGGCATGTTCCTGCGAAGACAAATTTCGCCTAAACAATCTACACGGTTTGGCCCTCCATATACGCAGGCCAAACTGGTACAAAAGACGTTCTAGCAATTCATTTTTTTACTACTCTCCATGTACGAAATAAGTCTGCATGTAGGATAAGCAACAGAAATCCGAGACTGCCTGCCTAGCTGGGACCAAAAGCTAGGGCCTTCCGTACGATCTTCACGACCGTCGTAATGAATGCTGAACTGATTCGACATAGAAATCTTTGAATCAAACACTATTATGCTAAACCCGCCCCGTAGAATTGATAATACCAGAATGTTCGACTTTGCCTGTTAGTACATACGAACATCTTCTAGTTAATACCTATGACGAGAACTCCATGAATTGTTCAGTATTTAAAACTCTTCTCTATGAGGTTGTGTGGACTGAGTGACGTAATGTGATTGGTGCTGCCCCAGAATCCCCTCGAATTGGATGTGTGGTGTCGAATCCCCGTAGCGGCCATGAATTAACCCTGTACTATAATAGTTTTAGAACCCCGGTGATGTGGAGTGTAGGAATGATATCCATATTATTTTGCGCTGCTCTCTTGCACCTTACGCTTGAAACTCATCGATATATTCTTTCTTGTTTGCACGTATACCCCAACATCTATCATTCTTATTCTAATGTTTTCCATATATCAATCCGTAGTACTTATAGCACTATATCTTAGCACATTTGAATCGAATGTAATTATTATAGTCGTGTAGTGATAAACACATTCACATTCAAAGCTTTATCTGTTTGTTTTCTGGCATTGCCGAGATACGAGCGTATGTACTTCAAACTGCTCGCGCACCTTTCAGCGATGTTCAAGTTCTTACAAACGTTCCCGTACTTGCACCTTTCCTTATTTGCCTTTGCCTTGCCTATTCCATCGTTTTTATTTTATTTTCCACACGAAAAATAATAATGGTGATTAACCATGGTCGCGCATGGCTTAACGTGATACAAAATTATATTTAAGAGTACAGTAAACTTTGCCTTTTTGTTATTTAAAAGGTGCATTTTTATGGGCAGCACCATTCAAGAACTCACGACGTGGATTTAATTTTTTCTGAGATTGCTATGAAAATTCGCAAATCCTTTACCTTTCGTTCAATCTGAATCCATAGACTTCTCTGGTCCTGTATGTTTAATTCAGAAGGCCAATTCTCGTAATTTAAAACGTTCAAAATCTAGTCGCAGTCTCATTCCAGCGACAAACAAATGTCAAAAACTTGACAAAATGTAGGGAAATTAAAAGTATTTTTTGACAGATTGAGACTGAGATCAGACTGTGAACGGTCTTAAAATTACGAGAATTGCCCTTCAGGTGTTTCCAGAGAGATTTATTTTTTATAATCTGAATTAATCATACGTCATCATGTCTGAATTGAAGTGTACATTGCGAATTTTCCTAAGCTTTAATATTTACTTTGTAAAATCTAGTTTCTACCCAGGTAACCCTATCCAGCGATCCCATCCCGGCTATGTCAGAGAAGATGAAAACAAGCAGCTGGAGCTCATAAATATATGTATATAAATTAATCTTAGCATACTGTTATGAATTTTGTTTAGAAAAACTATTTCAACGAATGAAGTATCACACTGTGTAGTATGATTTCTTCTTCCCTTGTATGAAACTTGTATTGTCTTGTAAAATATACTGTTTTCGTAGTATGTATACATAAAGATAATACTTTTCCAAATTGTATATTGATTAACATTTATTTTAGTAAGTATTCTTACTAAAATATTTGTATGGAACGGAATATGAAATTGTAGATCTAAGGTTTGGATTGGGAAACTTAAATAATAATGTTAAAATCCAAGCAAGGTGAACTATGCTGATCGTGTATCTTTATTTAAATAATAATACAACTAACAACTAAAAACTGTATACAATCTATACAGTTTTTATAGTATTTGATGCCTGAGCGTGAAATTGTATTTAAAAAAAAGGCGACGTTAGTCTCGAATTTAGCCAGGCGCCAAAAGCGCTATAGGATGTTCGATGGTTATGAATTAAAATACAGTTCAAGTTTTTAATAAATCAAACTGAGATACACAATCACTTACCATCTTGTTTGGTAATAAAACATGCAATCTTAAAACTTTACTAAATATTCATATTCTTTTCTAGATGGGAGGCTTGGCTAAGTCACCACTGGCTGGCTTAGCCGCACTCGGTCTTGGCGGCTTAGGTCCAGCTAATGCTGCCGGACTTAACCCTGCAGGTAAACAGAGCCTAAGTATGTATTACTATTTTTAAATCCATACTAACAACTTTATGTTTAAACGCTTTTGTAAATATTTTTTTTTTTTTTAAGATTTGCGTAGTATCATAGAAAAATAAATAATACTTAGAAGGGAAACTTTTGCTAATTACCGCGTTCAAAATTGAGCTCTCATAACGAAAATTCACACCTTTTTTCCTATGGGCAGAAACTAGGGAACGCCGCGCCGGCTGAGAATAAAAACGGCTAAGAACGTACTAAAAATAATAACCTTAAAAAGTAGCATAAAGCCCTGTTTTAAGCCCTTTAGAGGAAAGAAGGGGGTAAAAAAACTTTTACCCCCTTCTATAGAATGTTTCAGTTCTGGGGAATATATTACAAACAGTTTCCCTACTATACGAAGTATTATTTATTTTTCTATAGTATTGTAAAGCGACTTTTCCCCGAAATCGTGTCTTGAAGCCCTATAATTTGTATTTACCCTAGTGTTGTGGAAATGTTGGATCCTATCCTAGATCGATTAATGACGAGTCGTGGATGACGCGCTTTACAATTAATTCTGTAGTTAGTCCTCGTAGTCTTAGATAACACAAATAATAGTTGCAATAACATAAAACATAGTAGGCACAGTTCAGATGGCCGTAAGCGTAAATTCAGAGCCCTATTTAATTTATGACTTGTCAAAACGTTTGATACGAAAATCAATGGCCGTCTGACCTCTGAATCTGTCTGAATTTATATTTTACAATCATTACCCCGCACGTCCTGTAGCTTATCATTAGTTTTCTAGTTTAAAGTGGTTATTACTAATGAAGTGTATGTATTCTTTTCAGCGTTAGCAGCTCTAGCGGGCTCGCAACTGCGCACTTCCAACCAGTCTCGCAACCAGCCCGCTACTAACCAACAGTCGCACGAAATGACCGTGCCTAACGAACTGATTGGGTGCATCATTGGCAAGGTAAATAGATACCATCTAGTTAATAAAATTCTTAAATTCAATGACAGACAACGGACAACCTAAACCGCTGGGTCTGGAAACCTGAAGTTTTCCACATGAGTTTTGAAAATTCATATCCTAAAGGGGTCAAATAGGGGATGGTTTGTATGGAAGTTTTGTACCGATCTGCCGGCTTTGTTGCTTATATGTCTAGTGACAAAGGATCGCCAGACATAACTTCTGTTTACTTCATCCAGGTGCCTTCCACTGTTCCAAGTTTTGGCGTTATAGAATAACGTGAGCTGGACATTTTGAACCTTATGATTGTTTAAAAAGAGTCTCGAGTCGTGAAAGGATTTCTCATTTTGAACCTTATAACAGTGGGAAAAGAGCTACGTTTATATTATGTTTTAATCGACAATGCCTTTGCCATTACAAAATTAATCTTGATGTTTAGGTATGCTTTACCTCATACGAATTATATAGACATGTCTTTCACCATTATTACTACCTACACGTAATGTACTCCAACCACCAATCTTTACTAAACTAAAATAATATGAACAGGGCGGCACCAAAATTGCTGAAATCCGACAAATTTCCGGCGCTATGATCCGAATATCGAACTGCGAGGAGCGCGAAGGTGGCAGCACTGACCGGACCATCACTATCTCTGGCAACCCTGACTCTGTGGCTCTGGCTCAGTACCTCATCAACATGAGGTAAGTCGATACTAATCAACAAAAAACCGTTAAATCTTCCCCCCCTCCATCCGACTCCGCCGGAGTATTATTTTGCCCGTTCATGTCCAGTGAACTCTTGCCTAGTCCACCCTTAAGGTCGATTTATTTTATTATCCCTCAATATTCCTCTGATTTATCATACCTTATGGGCCGTTTCGAAGTCGTTTCCGTTTTATAGAAAAAAAAAGTCTAACAAAAAAGGCGTCTGACCCGAGTAATAAATAGGATTGTTATTTAATTGTTTTTTTTATTATTTATTTTAATGCTATCGTATCATTATTCATGATATTCGATACAAATCTTTGTTATTGGCCGATTAAAGTATTTGCAGTTACCTTTGGTGGAATTCAATTTTATTTTAACTCACAAACGCTCGGAAAGCCACTTTCTTTAAATTCATGTATTAGAAAGGTGTGGTAATATTTAAGGGTGTGATACAGATTATCAAACTGAACAACTTTCTCTATGGGACCAACAACGTAATTGCAAAAAAATAATCAGCTGTCCCATACATTTCGGTCGGGTAGGTATTGAAGTTTTGTATAATAATTTGATAATTTTCAGTTGAATTGATCAGTTGATAATTTTTTCGCGATTACGATGTTGGTCCCATGGAAAAAGTTGTCCAGTTTGATGATCTGTACCACATCCTTTAATATGACTACACCTTTCTGATTCATGCTGTATACTACTGTTAGTTTTTTGTTTGAAAAAATAAATTCTTTTTGGTTCGTAACTTTTTCGACGATATTCTGAAAGTATCTGATATGAAAACCTCTTGGAAAAAATCCTAATCCTGTACCTTGTCTCATATCCTGCATTTAATTAAGCCGCAATAATTGACTTTCTACTTATATTCTTAACTTTTAGTGACGACAAGGCACAACCGTCTTCAAAAAGGAGAAAGTACTGAATTCGTCTGTAAATATATTTTATACTTTAAAACTCTCACTATGCTTATTATAAAGTGTCTAAGGGGTGTTACACACTTGTTCGGGTCGACATGATTCGGCACAGCCGGGCGGCAAAATATATTATATTCGATTAGCTTTTGCCCGTGCCTCCGACAGCGTGAAATTTCACCCACTGCGTCGCATCGCATCACCCGCCCGCGCTATTACTTTGTTTTCGCTTAGCGTTCTTGCGACTACTTTTCTTTTTGCTCGGGTCCTTAGGGTCGTAGCGTGATGTAAAATAACCTATAACTTCCCTCAAGAATTGTGCTATCAAATGCAAAAGGTAACTCCAGATATTATTATAAAAAATAAAAAAAAAACTTCAGTTTTATTATATTAGTGTAGATTTTGCCGCCCAGCTGTGCCGAATGATGCCGACTCGAACAAGCGTGTAGCTCGCCTAATGTTTAGGTTGAGTTTTGTATACATTGTAATTTAAAATATTACAAATTATGAACTTTACTTACGAATATTTAGACCGAAATCGGTTGCAGTTGTTTTATTCGAAAATCATACTTTGTTTTGTATCGTAGAACTTTACCGAGCGTTTGTTAGTGATACTTATTGTAAACGTACAACGTAAACTTAATTTAGCAAAAAAAAAAAAAACTTGTCGCCGAACGTGATCAAGGTTAGAAATTCTGAAGGAGGTCATAAATGATGTCATTATGGTTTATAATCACAATAATAATGTTACTACAACGAATAAACAAAGCATAACGAATTTCATTACTATTCTAAGACATTCGCCAGCCTTTCAAACACAGCCATATTTAATTCCATATTTAGCGAAGAAAGACATATTTATCATCACCTGTCTAGCCTTTTCCAACCGTATTAGGTCCGCTCCCAGTCAAACCGGATGCAGCTTACCAGTATTTTACACGGAGTGACTGCCTATCTGAGCTCCACAAACCAGTTACTGGGTAACACGATACCCCTTGGTAGAACTGGTTGTCAGAATTTCGGGCTTCTGACTACCCGTATCAAATTTAATGTTAAAATATCTACAAATGACAGCCGGGACCAACGGCTTAACACGTTGAACGCCAAGGAAAAAAATGCATCTGCCCGTTCAGGCCGCGTCGGTCAGTGATGGTCGACAACTAGACTTTCCGTTCGGGCCGCGTCGGTCAGTGCTGACCGCGTTTTACAAGTGTTTTCGATTAATTCATTCAGGCCGTAGGACAGTGTTATCAAACTAAATCCTATATTCATTGACCCGCGTGGCCCTCTAGTTACTCCAAATAAGATGGTTTTTGAAAAACGTAAAGGACTTAGAAAAAAAACAACAATTACCAAAGAGTGAAAATTTGTGTGGCGCGAAGTTGGAAAGGCCTTTGTCACAGTGGATTTCTCGGGGCTTATGATGATGATAAAGATGTAAATTTTGTAGGATTGTGAGTTTGGATGTAGAAAGTACCTAATATCTAAAACTACTCATCGGATTTCAAAAATTATTTCAGTAATGGAAAGCTACGTTATCGACGAGTGCTAATATTATAAATCCACAAGTTTTGTGTGTTTGCGTGTTCGTGTGTAGTATGTGTGGGGGTGTGTTTGTAAAATATTTAGCGAAAACTACCCATTAAACAAAAAAAAACTCCCATTTTATACCAAAAAGTTTATTGGGAGTAAATATATGTTGTTCAATGTAACGGCATCTCAGATCAAGATATATTATGGGCGTCAACTGCGTAAGCGCGGGTGAAATTACAAACTCGGGAGCTGCGGGAGGAGACCTGACACCGCGACCCGCGCGGCCCCCTTTAACGGAAAGTCGATTTTTCGTTTCTAGGAGCCGCGTCGGTCAGTGCTGCCCGACGTTTAATATCTCCATAAATAATATCTCAAGTTGACTTTTGTTAATAAAAACATACATTTGGACATTAGATATAAGTATCTAATTAAAAAAACATTTGCTCTAATTTTGGATAGAACTGTGATTTTTGCTTGGCCTAAAGGGAAAGTTCACTGTCGGTCAGCACTGACCGCGTTGGCGTTCAACGTGTTAACGTGCTTTCCGAGGCATGTAGATCTCTGTATGTAATAGACGGTCACCCATTCACGGACCGAGCTAGGCAAGCGTAGCTTAATCTTTGATCGACCCTTGTGGCTATTATTACTTAGCCCCGAGCCCCTCCAACTAAGCCAAGCAAGTATCGGGGTCGGACTTGCGATTACCATAACGATGGCCAAAGTGATGACTAGTCGCAACATAGCACTTAAAGGTGCGGAAAATACCCATGTATGCATATACCTCGGCCAAATAGTCTCTTTCCATACAAGGCAAGCTAATGATGTTAAGATACACCATAAATGCTGAAGGGAATGCTCATAGACATGTACGTTCCGCCACCCTCACCTAAGGATGCGCCGGCTTGGTCACTTGGTCGCGGTTTACCAGCGGGCAATGGAACGCAGTATTTTGAGAGTGAAACTTAACTACCGTATTAAGAACTTGATACTGCGTTTCAAAAGTAAAAGTCAACCACACGGCCTAGGAGGTGCCGGAATGAATTTAACTCCTAACCTTAAGGACTAACCTCAGATGGCATTATACAGGGACAAATGGAAGTAGGGAATAGAGGCCTTTGCCCTGCAGTAGTACCATATAACCTAAAACGTTAGCTGTAAAACTCGGGCCAGCGCCGTCTCATTCGCGCCGCGTGCACTCGAATAGGCCCAGAGATCGCCTGACCCTGTACAACATTCCTGTCCCGCTCCGGCAGTGTGGAGCTTCAAAAGGCGAATCTGGAGGGTAGCTCGACCAGCGGCACCGCGAGCTCGTCCGCGGCTAGCCCGCTCGCGTCCGCCATCCCGCTCGCGCAGCTGCTCAGCAAGACCGGCGCACTGGCGAAATCGATCTCGTTTTAATTGAAAAAAAGGCGCCTGACCCGAGTAATAAATAGGATTGTTATTTAATTATTCTTTTTTGTTGGTTTTTCTCGTATCCTAATATTAAATCAATATTTGCGACGCAAAGCTTTACAGACCGATGAAAAAATTGGCTGGTTATTTGTGGCGAAATTTTATTTTTGGCAAGACCTGTGACAGCTCAAAAAAATAGCGAAAATTAAGTCACAAATTCAACTCGAAAAACGTATCTAGCAAGTCTCGACGCCTAAACTGCAATTTTGGAAGACTAAGTTCTTCAACCAGTACGCCCGCCCATTATGACACATGGTGCCAACACGTTGACACTGGCAGTTGAGTTGATCCACAAATTCAAGGTCACTGAGCGCGCTACAAAGTAAGCTATGCTAGGAGTTTCTTTCAAGGATAAGATCTGAAATAAAATTATCGGGAAAAGAAAAAATTGCCGGCATAGCTTGCAGGATTAGCAAGCTATAGTGGCAGTGGGCCGGCCATGTTTGTAGAAGGAACGTAGGCTCTTGTAGCAGACGATTCCTTGAGTCCACTCAAGGATCGCGTTTGGGCAAGCCTTTTTGGCCGACCCACAGATATGGACCGAGGACCTTAAAAAAGTGGCGCCTTAAAAAACTGCGGAGATCCGGGTGTTGTAGCGTTACATGGGATATAGTCCAAGAGTGAACTTGGACTTTAAATCGTATTCAGTGACTCGATAGTTGAAGGGACACCAGTTTTTGTAAAAAATAAGGTACTGAGGTGAAAAAATAATGAGCGATAGGAAATCAACATTGTAATACATAGTTTTATGTTCAATCTAATAACTTAAAAGAAAAAAATCATTATATTGATTTATGAAATACGGTCACACAGACTTCCCGTTTTTATTAACACGCTTTTATTAGGTCGACCTGTATGTAACTAACTATGTAATGGAATCTATGGTAACTAATTTAACCATCTTCCAAGGGTCGTAGTGTAATGAAAATTGGCAGCTGTATGTAGTTCTGATGACAATACAATAATATGGTACTGTCGAACTGATCTGATGATGGAGCCGGAAGATATGAACTGGAACTTCGTAATGGAAAATCGTATCATAGCTGTTTTGGATTTCTTAGAAAAGTCTTGTAATGAACTTTGACCACGATTAGGTTTCAAGGTCTGATGATGAAGCCGGAAGATAGGCACTGGCATTCCATGATGGAATATCATATCATAGTCGTGTTTGCACGTGTGAGAAAGGCCATTTTTTGTTTTTACGTGCATTTATAAAAGCGTGTTTTTCTAGTGTTTTTTTAAAAATCTATGAACTGATGATAACTTAGCGCTTGACCATGTTTTTAATAAAAGCGTTATCTTGTCGTATTGTAAAGATGTAAGAAAGGTTAAATAATCATATGCTATATTCCAATAGAACACACACTTATGGGTTAAATTCAAACTATTATTACCATTAATTATTTTTGCAAATACATAGTTTTATGTTTATGGTAACATTTTTTGCTTCAAACTGTCAAGTTACTGAATACGATTAAAAGTCCAAGAATAAACTGCGATAGGTCATGAATGAATTGATTGATTCGATTTTTTCTTAAACATCCCATATTTCACTACTGGTAGTGACGAAATGGCACATTGCCAGTCGTATTCATTAAGGATGACATTCTCGACTCGTCTGTAAACAATTTAGAAATTTATACAAATATTTTTGTAAACTGTCATGTTTTGTGGAAATTGTATAAGAAATTATGGGCTTAACTTTAAGTCGAATATTTAGAACGAAATCGCTTGTAGTTTTAATCGAAAAGTAATACTTTGGTTTGTGTCGTAAGGCTTAATTTTTCCGAGGGTCAGTGATAAGAATTTTATTTAAAAAAATGCGGCTACATCGATCACTTTTAAGTTAGAAACGGAGCAAAAAAATCATCACTTAAAATAAAAATAATATAATTACAAAAACAATAAAGACAAAGAGAGATAAACATATATTTATGTTGTAAAACATAAGCGAACATTCGCTGTAAAACTCGGGCCAGCGCCGCCACATCGCGACCGCGTGCACTCGAATAAGCCCAGAGGTCGCCTGACCCTATACAACATTCCTATCCCGCTCCGGCAGTGTGGAGCTTCAGAAGGCGAATCTGGAGGGTAGCTCGACCAGCGGCACCGCGAGCTCGTCCGCGGCTAGCCCGCTCGCGTCCGCCATCCCGCTCGCGCAGCTGCTCAGCAAGACCGGCGCACTGGGCGCGCTCAGCTCGCTCTCGGCGCTCGGCGGGCTCACAGACCTGCTGAGCGGAAGCGCGCAGCCCGTACAGACAACGGGCGTGCACCGCAGTCACAAGTCCTTCAGCCGCCGCCAAGATGACGACGCGCCTGCTAAGTCCTCCAAGGATAGGAAGTACAACCCGTACTAGCCGCGTAGGCGCTCTACGATGTAGGACGGCTACGAACGCGGCTCGGACTCCTATCGAAGTGATTGCGATCGTGACATGAAAGGAGATGGTATCATAATCGACCCAGTAATCAGTACGAACAAAATGTCTGCCAATACGTTCCTTATGACGAAAGATAATCCTACCCAGGTTGCTATCAAAGTTTGTATGAAAACTATTTTATTCCATGAGTTAATTAACTGGAAACTTTCCATGAATATTAACCCAAATAAATGTTCAGGAAAGGATTTAGGTGATTTTGAAGTTTATATGGAATCTTATTCATTCATTCTTACTCTTTAGTGCAGGTACACATAATTACAAAAAAGCAATGTTACAATATTATAAACACAGCTTTGTACAAATGCGAGCTTAATTTGGCGAAATCGATTAAGCGTGTACTATTATTGACAAAAATAAAGAAAATCGAAAATGAAACTCCTAAAGGGGGTAGGAAACTAAGTAGGATACTAGGATTATTTCTTTCATCATAAGAAACCTATTGGCACACAGTTTATTGGTACCGATTACTGGGTTTCTGGTACGTACGCGTTGGTCCTTCTCCTTTGTTACTTTGAAATCATGTAACTAGAATTGTCATCGTAAGATTTTATTGATATGTAAGAGCGAAGTTTATGCTTAGTATCGTCACTGTACGGCTCACTGCGGGGTACAGTGGGTAGTCGGTCACACGTCCCTCGATGAAGATCGTAAGACTATCAGTTGAAAGCTACGTTCTCAAAGACAGTCATTTATCATCATTATATTATGTTTAAGAGTAAATAAACGCAGTTCTTTATTATTTTGGAAAATCTGTTTTCATCTCTTCTACTTTATTCAATATATTGAAGGATATTATAAAACACTTTTTTTTTTTACTAAAAATACCTAATCGTGTAATGGTTTTTTGTTTAACACGACTATCTTATTTTTATTGTACTATGTAGTAGTACTCAGTATATCTGTAGGTTTAAAGTATTTGAACCACTTTCAATATAAAATACATAATATTGTGTGGACAAAATGGTTTTCTGCCTAAAATTAAATCAATATCTATTTGTCGGTTTATAAGTATGACTGAGCTAGAGAAAGCTTTTGAAATGACGAAAGAATTAAATTAAACCTATTATAAAAAATACCTCGATTTTTTATATAATTAAAATAAGACAAAATTATCCGGAGACTAAAATACCTATCATCATTAAAAATAAAGTAACTAAAATTAAATAAAATCGCGATGGTAATAATTAGTACATAATAGTTATGTCAAGTTACATGATGGACTAAACGACGGAAAATTAAAATTAATACGACTAACGACAACTAGGGATCTTGACAATAGTAGAAGTACGTAGAAGCTAAAGGCTGTAGAATATACAGAGTGCTTTGCGTTCAGATGTAATGAAATGTCTATTTGGAATCAAAATACAGGGTGTCGCAATCAGAAGAGTACATCAAACGATACTTCAAACTAAACATTCTAGAAAACTGATGCTCTAGTTATTTTGTAATTCGCCTCATTTGTACACATTCATTTTAACATAATAAAGAAGTATTGTTTGATGACAGTACCTCTGTATACACATTTTAAATGCAAGATCAGATTAGATTTTTCGACAGAGTTATTGTAATAACAAATCACATTTTGGTTTAATTATTTCAGTTGACGACTTTATCTATTCGTTGCTAAATTAATATTCCTCGAAACTTTTTGACACATTTTAGAAATCAATGAAATTGGCTTTGTAAAACTATAAATTAAAAATAAAATTATAAAAAAGTCTATTATGAATGAGGTTTTTACTTGAGAATGATGTAGTTTATAGTTTTATAACGCTGGCCGATCGTCTGTGTATGACTTTAATTTTGTTAAACACCAGGAAATGATTTAGTTGTAGTTGGTATGAGTCGTTTTACGCCAAATATATTCCAACAGGAATGGGAATGTTGGATGTTTTTATTATTTATTATACATTTATAGCTACTTATGATTCTATCTCAAGATTATTATAAGTAGTTTGGACTGTTTTATATTTAGGTGACCTTGTTAAGTATAAGGCAGGCGACGCCATTGCGTTAGACATAGCGAAGCTATAGCAGATTAGTTAGGTGATGGCGTTGTTCTTTCACTACATTATTTTATTAATTAGTGCGAATTTAAAATTGAGGTCCAATTCGTATGTTTCTAAATGTAGTTCCGTAGGGAATGCAGATTATTTAGCCGTCATATAATTTTTTATTTGTAATAAAAATCATGTTAATTTTAAGGTAGTAAACGTTTTCGTATTCGTTTCAGGTTTATATTACTCGCTAGAATCGTTAAGCAAAAGTGTATTGTTTTAAAGTACATACTTAATAAAAATAATAATAGTACGCGTGTGTTTTTTATTGATAAAACTTTTGTCTGGCAGAGCGCGGCTTAGTCTTAAGTGCAGGTAACCATGTCTAAGTAAATGTTCCGAAACACAAAGCTTCCTTGAAGACCCACGCCACAATCCTGCCCACCCACCGGCACCAAACATTCCCGTGATACCTGACATGCTGAACTTTGCTCCACGTGTACTATCCTACTGCTCAATGGATCATCCAATATCCTGGTAAGAGTTTTCCTTACATTTAATTTAAATCCTAGTGTGTCCACGTTTTAAACTTACTTGTTTCTATGGACGGGTTCACAATCAACCTGTTACTGCTTTATCCTTTGATCTCCATTTCCATCCAAGCTGTTATTTGAATTTCATATTTTTAAACACAACACGAAAATTTAACTCGTTTATGTTCCCAATGAACGGGGTTTTACAGATTGTTATTTTGACGATTGTTTGAACGAAAATGTGACTGAAGAGTTGCGGTGTGAATAAAGTGAATTAACGTTGGTATGTAATGTTTTCCAGGATCACAATGGAGACGGCCGGGCTTCCGCTGCCGGGCTACCACTACATCGCTCCGAACCACATCGTGAAGGCACCGATCCATTGAATGGGGCTCCGCGGCCAGAATTCCGGCGTTGCGTACAAATGGTACAACACTGAACGCACGTTTCTGATGCAGCCGCAATACGGGACTCTGGCTCCGATATATTTCTTCAAATGAACGTGACCAAATCAATCTCTCTATAACGAGGTGACGCTATTGGCAAGACATTAGATCCACGCTGAATGTATGTTTACATTTGTTACGAGTTTATAAGTATTTTAGATATTCTTATATTTATTCTCCACTGTATTTGATTGATTGGAGCAGAACATGTCAGTGATTTATATATCAGTAAGACCTGGGGAAGGGGTTTGAAAAATTATTATTATAAAAAAACTTACGACTGACATTTTAAAATTTTTGCTAATCTGTGAACAGTGAACATGTAATATAACTTCACAAAACACTTATTTTAAATAGTTAAATATTTATAATAATTTGTCTCGTTCACTGCTCACGGCTTATGAATTTATAACAAAGTGTGCAACAGGAGTTAGCTAAGCTGATCGAATTTACTATGGATTTAAGCGGTTGAGTGTATCAATTGTCTATTGGATTTATTTTCCATTATGATCAGTACCGACCACAAGTAATAATGTTCAAAGTAAGTTTAATCGAGTGTCGGAAACATTAGGTAGGTGTAGATGCGTTACAATCGACCTCGGACCCGCTGACGTAGCGTAGTGTTAGATTAGCGAACAGAGCGAGAGGGTTTAAAGACAATATTTGTAAATAAAATAATCGTAATTACCTGAGAATTAGGTGTTACAGTAACTGTTGCGACGCTCGGACGCGGCGCGGCTATACGAAACCGATGGGATCAAATCCTTTAAGAAAACTTACTTTAAAAACGAAGACAGAGGAGAAGATAACATTTCAGTATATCATTTAAAATCGTCTAATATCACAAAAAAAAAGACGTTAGGTATAAAAATAGTGTTGCTAAATGTGATAGTCTTCTAATTTATTTTACATTTGAACTATTAAGATCTCTAACGTATACACAATGTGTAGGATACATCGGCTACTGGAAATTTTAAGTCGAATAATTAATATTGGTCTAGGGATCAAAGCCAAAGATTGTTAAAGTTTGTTTAACATTAATAATGTTGTGGATTTATGCTAAATTATTCTGAGAGTAGTTAATGTCTAGTAATGTAATGTAGAACGGTTAATTTGAATTATTTTATCACCCTCTCCAGACTGCTCATTGTATTTAGTCTTAGATCAAATATAGTCCTGTGGTAATCAAATATTTCCAAAAAAGTAAAAAAAAAATACACTTAGGATAATGTAGGCTAAGATAACTATAGGACCACTGTATTGAAAAGCTTCTCAGTGAAACGTCTTTCTATTTGCTTCAAAGTTGAATAGTGCCAAGTCACGATGAATATCGGAAGCCAAAATAATTGAATTTCAACTTCTTAAATAATATGTGTGAGTTACGCATGTATTTTAAACATGGTATATGGTAAAATAACAGTAAAATTATCAAGTTAATAGGAACTACGTAAGCGATTACTGTATTATCCACTACTTATTAATTTTGCACCCTAGTTGTAAGATTACGCGATTAGACTTAATATTCTCGAAACATATCCCGATAACATATTTCCCGAGTCTTCCCCTGCAGTATTTCAGTAATTAATGATTGTGCCAAAGTTGTGTCTAAAATTTAATTATGTGTATTTTAATGTGGCGTCGATAGTATTGATAATTAGTTCGTATTTCGTTAAAATCGTCTGTCAATATGCTAGTCAAATTGTTCTGAAAGTAGAAAAAAAATTAAGAAATTCTATAATGCTAGTCAAAATTTGTTTTTCTATCGGTGTTTTTGCGTTATGTAAAAATAATGAAATTTTTATTTTATTTTGTTTGCACTCTCTCAAAGTTTTAACTATTTTTGTGTGCTTGAAGTAAATTAACGTAGCAATAAAATTTTTGATAAAATCAATTATTTATAGTCTATTAAATTGCAATTAAGACAATGTATAGAGCTTCGTAAAGTAAGTACACACAGGTTAAATAGAATTACTCTATAGATATAAATTTGTGAAAAGATAATTTTGAAAAAAAAAATAGTAATTTACTAAAGAGAAGAGATTTCATAGCTGTGATTAACGATTGGTGTTGCACTTTTGTGCAAGAGCTACGTCAGGATGTCGTTTATCGCGTATCGGATAGTGATGCAGGTAGTAGTCATAGCGCACGCTTGTAGTTCAGAGAGTGAACACCGGGGCGCGAGGGCGCGAGCGTCGCACGAGCGATGCACGTTTTATATAATAATTGACAGGTTATTGTAACGCAAAATCTTTCTGTTAAGAAAGTATCAATTCATCGGTGTTGTCAATGATATTTATAAAATTTAGGTCAATGCAATTTTAAATTATTAGTGAATAAATAATAATTAGTGATAATTTTTATTATATCCTTGTATTATTACGTTCAGTTGTAATTAAATAGTAATCACAGCAATCGATATAATCTTTATTATACTCATTATATAATTATACTTAGCAATATTATTATGATTCGTATTGTTATTGTTATTTTCATTTGCTCAATTTTGTCAATGTTGATGTAAGCTAGGCTGCGAAATGGAGTTTAGTTTGTTTTCTGTTGTTCGATAAGCAATATTTTAATTTAGTGTGCTATGCACATCGTACTCATTGTGCGACGTAAGAATACTTTATATTACATACTTATGGAGCATCTTTATTACTTACTTTTAGTCGCACCAAATATGCTATAGGCAAGATACGTAACTCGTTGTGTTACATATTGTATAGATAATCACTTACTACTTAAATACAATTAATTTGTTACTCTTCGGTCAATCTCGCTCGACAATTCTTTCGTTTCTCTGTCTATTACGTATCGTGCCGTATAACATATTTAATAATTAATTTTAACATACAGTTATATGTCGATGAATTTAATGAATTGGGGGTTTTTAAATACAGGAATGTTTATTTAGGTAATGTTGAGAATAGTATCACTGTGCCATCAAAGTATAAGAGGTTTGAGTAAGGGCTAGGTACTCGAAACAAGCATACATGGTTGAAACTATGTCGAATACTCACATTGAAGATACATAGTCCATGATTTCGTATGTTGTATGAGATTTCAATTAAATGATTATTTACTGTATAATCAGATATCAGTTTTATCCTCGTTATTTGTATGTTTCAAATGTTCGTAATATATTTAAGTCACTAAACTAAAAGTTAGTGCCTTTTGTTCTTAGATTTTCTTCAAATTATTTTAAACTGTAAGTTGTACGATTGTGGACTTCTTTTGGATCGTGTTATGAATTATATAGCCTTTATTGACAGGGTCAGACAGCGCTGTATAGTGTAATTACATTCAATCTTAGCAAATATTTATAAATGTAATAGTGAATTTCTTTACAATTTTCGTGTTAGCACATGTATTTGAAGTTCTTATTGCACCGTTTTCGAGAATCCCTTGAATTTTACGGTTTATAATATTAAAATTTGACATTACTACATTCTATAATTAAATATTTTGGATAAATGCTTACGATGCAATCCACTTCGTTCGCAAATTTATTGGTGACATTATATATTGCAATTATTACATTCATAATACATAATATTTTGCTATGTCCTAATAAATATATATCCAATATACAGGTTCTACACGATTGGGTAAAAAGGTTGTGTAATTTATTATGCATATTATACAATATCCATTAATATTATATTCGCTTCATCCCTTTCTAAGTACACTACGATTATATTAGACAAAATATTCATGTTTTTAATACTACACTTTCGTCACTAGTGAACAGGGTAACATGATACAGAGGATTTCATCATATCTTCACATTATCTACACAGCTATATAGTTCAATTGTATGTATTCCGAATACCCTTATGATAGGAGATATTTTTATCAATTGATTTTAAATTTTCAACTAAATATAAAGGAAAAAATGATGTACGTGTTATGCGGGTACGAAAGATCGTACTATATGAAATAAAGTGTATGGTAATATGTAACATTCGTAAGGCAAGTTCTACAAAGTATACGAACACACAAAGGACAGTGTGTTTACAAAATTATCAAAGTAGATCTGCTATCTTATTTTCTGTCATATTCTGTATGTGCGTAGGCTATTAATTTCACAGTTTCGACACCTGTTTAGTATTAAAGTTAATAGTAATTATTGACTGAGTATAGTTAAGAATTGTAATATCAAAAAACAACAAAAATATCTGATGTTTTTGTTTCACTGCTGTTATTTCAATAAGCATTTAATTTTTTGTATTCACTATAATTAGTAAACATTATAAAAGTCTATTGTTCTACAAATGTTATTTGGATATAAACATAGACTTTATCGGTTATTATCAATGACATAAATATACTGACATTTAAGTTTTGGAAAGTATGGTTTAAGGTGATTGAATTTGTGTGTATTTGTGATCTCTAACGCGGCTATGTGTCTAGTCAATCTAATGTAATGTTATCGATACTGCTGCGGCAGTTCCTTTAATGTTGATATATTTATGGCGCTGACTGCCACCAACATCATAATATGCCATGCAATAATACCCGTACCTAATTAAAAGTTAGATTTAACTAGAAAAAATGATGATTGGATTCACAAGCGTCGGGCGACATTGCGGTACTCTTCTAAGTGAAGTGGGCTTGCGTGGGGGGGATAACACTGCTTCCTGTAGAAATCAATTTTATTGATTGGATTTCGCAGGCCTTCAATAAATTGATGTGAGCAGCTGACCGCTGGAGGCAGGCTATAGGACGTGCTCGGTGGACGAGCACTGTGTTAACGTGTTATTGAGAGTGAGAGCTTATCATAGTAATAAATTGGTTGTGCGGATAAATCACGTAGCGTTCGTTTGACCGGATGTCGCCGAGAATAGATAGGGAATGTGCATAGTATAATAATAAGAATAACATGCACATATTTTTATCAAATCTGATAAATGGTTTATTCTTTACTGCTTCTAATTGTACTGCAGATGCAACGTCGTGTAATCTATATTATGTTCTCGCAACTCTAGAGGTTCACATGTCATATCTTTCGAATATCACTGTAATTATCTACATATCTAATCGTTTTGTGTATTGAATTGATTAAATGTTATGAATATAAATGTTGTACTCACGGTTACAGTATACTGTCATGAGGTTCATTTCAATATGATATTAATGTTTGTTTTCATTATGTTAATTCAATAAAGTGTGTAAATAAAATTTGACTTTAATTTATTGCACAACCTTATGTACCTAGTGGAAGGACAAGATGTTTATGGAATTGAAGAAATAGCTTGATGTTATTCTATTTCGGGATAGAGAATTTACCAAATATCTTTCAAGTACAAGTACTTGAAACTACTACACTTGTAACAACCACAACAGCAGCCTCTACGTATGCAGAGGACATACTCAGACAGTTCGAGCTCGAGTCAGAACATAGTTAGTTCTGACTCGAATGTTATATCGTTGAGTTCGAGCTGACACTAGCTACTAAATAATCGCTTCAACTTAGACTAGACCGCTGTAGTATTTTTATCTCATGAAGCGACGCGCGCTTTACTTGTGGTAGCCCAGTGTACAAACACGCAGTGAATGTGTGAATGAAGACGAGTAGCGTCAGCACACGAAGCCATTTCCGACTTCGCCATTGTCTCGGACGCACGGTACCAAAAGCTCGTGCGCTTACACACATTCACAGCGTGTTTTTAAACTCGCTTCGTGAGATAAAAATATTATACAATTAATGTTATCTTTATGTATAAGTCGTAAGTCGAAGCCGATTCCAGTGGTGGTACAGTGGGACCGAAGGCCACCACGTGTCCTTCAAGTAGAACGACCATGGAGAAAATCCAACTAACCAACAACCAAGGTATCATGGCCACACCAAGCAATTCTGGGTTGGGAAGCAATCGTTTTCCGCCGCACTGTTTTTATCCTTAGGTACTTACTGAGTCCTCTGTCTCACTTAAACAATTAGTTGTTCTAAGAAATATATTTAAACGGGTCCAACTCCTCAATTATGTAGTTAGATTTTGACGTTGAAACATCCATCCTAATTTAGTACCTACCTAACCACAGTGACCTAAGTTAAGACTAACGTTTCATTTCCTGCTTAAATCAGCTAAGTAGGAAATGATAAGTCAGCATTCTTAGATGTGTTCACTTATCCCAATTTAGATTTAAATTAGGTAGGCAAACGAACCTACCTAAACGAAAACACGAATACCTAAATGTTATTTTTTTTGTATAATAATTGGTACCATGCATATTACATCCTCTCATCGCCTTGGTTTGGTACCCTGAGAAGGAACACCGAAGCAAATTCAGAGATCACAGTTTCTTTTTCAAGTCCTGACATAATCTTGGTCGGGTCTATCTAGGTCTGTCTGAACTAGGAGGACTGCAGATTAGTGTCTCAGATAGGGTTTTGAATACCTTCAGTCACCAACGCACGTTCATTGTTACAATCTGACTTTGAAAGCAGCATAATTCCGCAGCAGCAGGCACTTCTGAAATTTTGACGTCCTGTTTACCATATGTAGCGATGGGCGCCATGCATCAGCTCGATTTTTGCACTTCACCTCGAATATGTTATGTTATAGTTTGTCCATTCATACAAGGAGTAGGTAACTTTGTTACCTTATGCAGAAAAGCTTAACAATAACTAAAAGAATGTGGATGCAAGAGCAAGCTTCATCATTTTTGCATGTCGCTTCGATTGGTATAGGTACCTAGGTTATATTTTGCCCATGCACATCTACAAGAAACAAGACGAACTGTGTCTATTTATATAGGTAAAGAAGGTATACCTTCCAAAATAAACTAGGCTTCTGCTATTCCAGCCATATCTAGTAATTGATGGGCATGAAGATAGGTAGTAACCCAAGACCTGCGTCAGATATTGATACCTGCATAAATATTTCAACTCTGGATAGCCTGCAAGGGTCGAGTATTACCTAGTGATGCATACCTATCTGGCACATTGGACTAGGTAGATATGTTATACGGCTGCACAGTTTACTGACCATTCAATGACCTGTGGTTACTATGGAAACGAACTTGTCAACTATATTGGATGCAACCAGTTGCATTATGCCTTTGTTATGTGAGTAGCTCTTTCAGAAGGTAAATACCCACCTAGTATTTACCCAGTTAGAACCGCCTTTTGTTGTTGTGTTGTTTTGTGTTACCGGTGTTATGAAATTAAACTTGGATTAAGAGGTAAAACTTTGAGTCTTTATTTCATTAACTTTTACAAAACACAGGAATATATTCACGACTATATCCGACCCAATATAAGAGCGCACTGCCGGCCCCTGAGCCGAGCGGCCGCACCGTGCAGTAAAACTTAAGCTACGTCAGCGATATGCAACATGTCATGTCACTACAGTATTGTCATTACACGCCTATACGAGTGTTCACTGATCTCTGGTAAGTAAGTAGAACCTACCTACTCACGTTAACTAAGTATTTAATTAACGGATCTGTGGATAATCAGCTACAGAAAGCGTAGGGTATACAGGATGGGTAGCGGGATCGTCCGAAAGGGTTACCGCTGCCCTGGAACATAAAGGACTAAGGAAGGAACACGGGTGGGTTTTAGTCAGTAAGAGTCTGACACTCCCTTCCGCTCCACCCAGAGCGGGAGGGGTCATTTGATGATACACCATCCAAAAAAAAAAAGGGTACCTACCTATACAGGATGGCAGGAACATCGACGCACAACCCTGTTACCGTTGATTCAGTACCTAGGTACCTACATGATTCTGAACCCCGTGAGGATCAAATTTTTTCGACGGTTTATCTGTTCAGTACAATTTAACCGCGTAGGTATTTTTTTTCACTTTTGTATAAAACAGCAGATATTTTTTAGGAGGTTACACAGGTAGGTACAGGTGCACGTTAAGAAAAATAACAAAACTTGGAGGATAATACGATAGTGCTTTAACAGCATTCGTTTCGTTTGTGCACGTTTCCTGTGATAACCAGCACCTGCCGAGCGATCTTTTTCCATTTTAAGCTAGTTGAAGACATAGTGGCACCGATTCCCTTGTTCACTAACTAAACTAAATATATGTTCAGTGCATCTTTTTCTTTCTATTTCATTAAGAAAAGGACAGAAGATAAATATTAGTTTAGTCCTATCAAATTTAGATACTCCATAGACAGTTTAGACGAGATTAAAAACATGACTACTAAAATTAGGTAGGTACCTACGTCAATTTACGTCAGGCGCTTACTAATTTGACAGGACGTATGTCCCATGTGCCCCTCCCAGAAAGAAATCCTGGATCCGCCCTTGAATGAAAGTACCACCTGGTACTTCATTGTGCAAATAAAGTGCAATTAATAGGTACTGAACATTTTATACCTAACGTTCGATGCGCAGGTTGAGCAGTGTTACTTTTCCCAGTAAGAACTATTGCTGAACTCAAAAGTGTTTTAAAAATCACCAAAAATTTTACTGAGAAGCAGTGGAACCTTTAAACTTTAACGGTATAGGTACCTACGTGAAAATTAGTTAGAGTTTACGTATTAAACTTTAAAGAATTTGTTAAGTTAAATAAGATTCTGAAAAGTTGTTGTTAAAAGTTTTCTGAACTTGTGTTACAAACTGGAGCTTAATGAGGATGTCAGAACTGCTACCGGCGGCTACGAGACAATGCAGGATTGAGGGGGGTTCAAAAGTTGATTAATCTGTAGCGGTATCTACAACGCCACATGCGAACAACGCGTCATACTGACGTCACGCAAATCCTGCATCTCGCAAGCAGAGTTTACCGCGCAATTAGCATAGATACAATTTCCCAATATCAATCGTTGGGCAATTGCCCGCCAGACACAAAACCCGTCTGGCCGGAGGATCCTCCCTTTTCTATGGAGGTTGAGTGAACTTTACACCCTGTTCCTCATACCTCTAAAAATCTATATACTAACATACTAATAATAAAGCTGAAGAGTGGTTTGTTTGGACGCGCTAATCTCTGGAACTACCGGATTTGAAAAAATATTGCATATTTGATAGCCCATGCTTGAGGAACGCTACGACCTATATGAGTCGAGCAAAAAGGAAAAACAGGAAGGAAGACCGCTTAGCGAAAACGAAGTTAAGTACCTTATAGCGCGGGGGGCGATGGCACGCGACACAATAGGTCGTGGGCCGAAATTTCGCGCGGACAAAGTCGCGGGCAGAAACTGAGTAGTTGAATATATGTATATTTTGTTCAAAGTTGGTAAATAAAGGTAGGTACTTACTTTTTTATTTACACACACTTACCTATTCTTTTTTACTGCTTAACCTTTTAACCGCCTACGTCGGATTAATCCGACAAATATTTTCGGGCCCATTTCGCCAGAGTCGTATATTTACGACCAAAATATCACTGCTCGTTTAATCAGCTTTTTTATTTAATTACGCTGTATTCTATCAAAAATATGTTTTCGATTCACTGTGCCGGGCGCTAGGGACACGCCAACTGTTCTGAAGTCGGGCGGTTAAAAGGTTAACATGTTTCTTCTTACAAAAGGTACAAAACTGTTAAAATAAACCACATTTTGTACGCAGGTACTTACGACCACTTCCAGACTTCATGATCAGGTCTATCATCATACTTACCTAGGTCCTATCTACTTTAGGTACCTGGAATTCCTCATGGATGGCGAGCGAAGGGGTCTGTCAGACTTACTGATTAAAAGAAATCGGTGTTCTTAAACTTCCTGTGACTGGGGTGCTGGAGACCTACCTGCCATTTGTGCAAAGAAGGATGGAGCTCTACATTCAAGGATTCCGTGGTTGCAGTCGTATTGAGGGGTAGGTAAGCTATTTTAAGAACATGACGAGGGATAAAAATACCTTGGCTACCTATTGGTTGAAATATGGCTTTTAATTTATTTACTAAAACATTCATGCCTTATGGTGATACCTGGGTAGTTAGGTACCTACTTATAGCTAAAATATTTATCATCGTTACGAATTAGTTAACACGAACGATGGTGAGTTGGAAAAGTAGGTAGGTAACCTTAACCTACATCTACATAGCATAAGCATAACACAATCAGTCTAGATCTAGAATGTTAATACCACTGCTGCTTCAGGCCTACTCTGAGTGAGAGGGAATGAGCCGCAATCCAACACGCGGGCCCAGTGCGGGTTGGTAGATATCCCATGTTTTCGAATATTGGTTCTAGGACCCCTACTGACTAAAACTAATTCTTACGCGACAATTTTTTTCACGCATTTTGATTCTCGGTATTGGTTCTCAGACATGCCGGTTTCCTTACGATGTTTTCCTTCACCGTCTTGAGAGCAGTGGTGAAGAAATAATTTACACAAAGTAAAGCGCCCGAATGGGTTTGAACCTACGACCTAGTCGTACTCGACTTAATAAAAGAAAGTAACCTTTTTCGATTAAGTTACCAGCTATCTACCGCTGACGGAAGGTTAAACCGAACAATTGACTCGAGCTGATTAATCCTTTGAAACTAATTGTAGCTGTAATTTGTACTGAACTTGAGGTCAAGCATATACCAAGGTGATTATCGACGTACACGGTAGGTATACCTCACTGATTTCTAAAATAACATTTAAGTAAGAAAGTGAGGACGGGGCTCGATAGGGCCGAAGCCTGCCAGGGCGGCGGGGTCGTCCGAAAGGGTTACCGCTGCCCTGGAACAGAAAGGGCTAAGGAAGGAACACGGATGGGTTTTAGTCAGTAAGAGTCTGACACTCCCTTCCGCTCCACCCAGAGCGGGAGGGGTCATTTGATGATTTCCCATCCAAAAAAAAAGAAGTAAGAAAGTGAGTACCTACATAGATAGGAATACCAGCCCATAGAATGCGGTCCTACAGCCCATTTTCTCACGGGCCAGATCGCGCCAGACCAAGCCACCAAGCCGTGGAACCCGTCGCATCCGATGAGGCCCGCGGTGGCCTGTCGTCGCCTGTCCGATCCGTCGGGAGTTGGTAAGTTCAAAGGAGCGGCAGAGGGCGACTGTCGCGGTTTGCATAAACAAGGCAAAAAGAAACGTCGGGCGCGTTACACAACACTTATCATGTGTTTATAATAGTATAATCCTAAATACGGTAACGATACCCATCTTTACCAAACATTCTAAGTTCTAAGCGACAACAGAAAGATCTAGCTTCAATTATACTAAGCACTGCCAAGTAAAACATGTATCTGGATATTAGGCGGAGATTCCCGGTAATTGTTACATGGTGTGGTGCTGCTCCAGATGTGCCGGTTAATTGTTTTACATAAGGCTCACGCGAGACAGGCGCGGTCAAGCCGCTGCAACTTCCTTTTTTTGTTAACAAGAGTTTTTGCGACATATATTACAGCCGCCGAGAGAATGACACCTATCAGTGCGATAATTCTAGTAGCTAATAACGATCAAATTCGTAAAACACGTATTGGTTTGTATGAAACTGACAGGTGTCAAGAACCCATTGTCTCTTCGGCCGGTTAGGTAGTAGACAGACTGCAGAAGTCGATTATCTACTAGACAGACTGCACCTTAGTAGGTATTACAAAGATAAAATCGAATTCAAAAGATAAATAAATTAGGTACTTAAGAGCGTTGACAACGTACGGCATATGTATGAAATGCCGTACGTTGTTAACGCTCTTAATACCTATTTTTAACTGTAACTTGGCTTACACAGCCAAGCTTCCGGAATATCGCCTTTTTCATAGATGGATAGTACAGACGTGTCTGCCTTATATCTACCGTGAGCCACGCACGACTGACGACTAGCCCCTTTAAATCAAAATGGCATTTAAGTCTGGCTATAAATTTAGAAAAGGAAAAAGTTGGGATGAAGAAAATGTGTTTTGTGAAATATCATTATTTTATTACTAGCAGAGCAGTGGTGGCCCAGTGGTAACGGCGGTGGCTTACGAGTTCATGGTCGTGGGTTTGATCCTAAGCAGGCACTTTACTTTGTGTACATTAAATCATTGCCACTTCCCTGAAAACAGCGTCAGAAAATCGTCCTAGAACCAAAACATTCGAAGACATGTGACATCTACCAACCCCCACTAGGCCGGCGTGGTGGATTACGGCCCACTCCCTCTCACCGAGAGGAGGCCTGTGTCCCAGCAGTGGGAACATTATAGCCTGGTGATGTGTGTATATAATATTACTAGCCTATAAAAGAGTTTAGGTGTCAATGGAATTTTCACCACTTGCACAGTATTCTGCGGACCTGCGGTTAACTAGCATTGCGTTTTTGGTGTAGGTCAGTAATTCATAATACGAGTCAAAGGTTCACCGTCAATTATTGCAGCTTCACAGCCGCACGATGGTTAACCGCGACGCGTCCATCTGTGTAGGACCTAATAGTATCTCGCTCGTTACGCCACAGGTGTGCACACTGCTCATAATCACGGCTGGTGATAATATTGTATGCACAGCACTAGTTCTAAGAAGATAGCAATTAACGTCTGGCTCAGAAGTTTGCCAACTGTGTCAGAGAAAACGGGTGAGATACATAGAACAATTTCTAGGGTTACCTTTATAAGTATTATGGAAGTTTATAAAGCTACTTCAGTTGTGAATTAACTTTTTGATTTATGATCACTTTATCCCCGTTTTCTCTAATACTAGGCGACACCTAAACTTTTGGAGAAAACGGTATTAAGGTCGCCTAAGTTACAGTACGTAAGTGTATGTTGATGTTAAAATAATTTTGGATTATTTTGGTCTCCGGATCTTATCATTTCCTTCCCACTGTTATATTATAGGAAATAGGCCTCCTTGTTGATAAGGAGTGTAATGTCCCTCCCTAGGCTTGGGGTACTTTTAGTACTAATCTAGTCTTTAAAAGTGGCTATGGAAAGGCTTACGATAGGCGACAAGTTCGCCTATCGAAATCCAACAGTAATTTTCTAGAATTCATGGTAAATACCTAAGCACGTAAAAAGGTTAGGTCAGAAATAGTCAGAATTGAACTTTTCTGTGTAAGATCCGACATCGAACGAAATAATTTTCAGGAAATTTCACTCGGTCGCGTGTCTATCACAGCCGGTAGATACCTTTTCCTTATTTAGGCGTTCTTCCCATGTCTAGTGGAATGGTGAATATTCTATGAGGCTTCGTAGGTAAATGACAGCCGAAAGCGTTGCGTAACCCTGTCAGATTAAACCGAGGCTTTTTATACAGAGCTTGTTCAATCCCGTATAATTTAACCAAGTATTTACTACTTCGTTCTTATGTATGTATTTATTTTCTCACGGCACTTAGGCTAGCGCTATTCGCAGTATTTGGTTAGCTACATTACCTGCCTCACTCGAGATCGCAGATAGTGCTCGCGTTCCGTCCTGCCATTATCGCGGCTTCACGCGATTCTTGGCACCATGACCTCTGTTTTGTTATTGACTTTCCTCTGATACTAAGTCACAAAGTGGGTCAGGATGTATGGAGGAGGTTGATGAATTCCGTTTGATTACCCAGCGATACCCCAGCGTGGCGTAGCTGGAAGTTTGTTCAAGGCATGCGCTGGGGAGTAGTGTAGTACTTATTAATTAGGCCAGTCGCTCATATCAGTTTAACGGAGCAGCAAGTGCGAGTGGTGAGGAGTGAAAAGATTGCCGAGGACTCGGCGGTACGTGCGGCAGCCGACGGGCCGGCTCGGGGTGCCAGTCGCGGCGCGGCACTGCGCATGCCCGCCACTGCGCCACTGAGCGCGCGCTCCCCCTGGCGGCGCGGCGCCGCATTGAGTTGCGTAACAAAAGCACATTCGGCTCCCGACGCTACGCTGAAAACTTTCGGCCGCTCGGCCCGCGCCTACGGCATGGAGAAACGTAAAATCACATAAAACTTTTCCGCGGAGCGCGCCGTTTGACTCGCTAAAATTCTACTTATCTAATTGGATAGTCTCGGATGCGGTCGGATTGTCGCTTCTGCTTATTTTTAAGTTGTTGAAGTTTTCTCTTGAAGTTGACTGTGGCGAAAAGTGAACTGTTGCGGTTTTCGCCGGCCGCTTTAAATATTGTGGACTTTCTGAGTGTTGTGTTCACTTGCTTTGTTTTTCTTTGCCCGAGTGGTGGCGGCCAAACCGAGGTCTGCGTGCTGGTGGTGCTGGGGATCGATACTGCGGTGGGAGCGGCGAAGGTATGTTATTTTTATCACCTTTTGTATTAAATTATAGCGCAGTAGCTTTAAGTAGAGACGTGCCCGTAACTATATATTTTATCGGACGCGCGATGCTGAAAATATGCGGGTAGTGCTAACAATTTTCACTTTAACTGCCCGTTCTGTAATTTCTGTAAAGTAAGTTTTAAGTTAATAACTTTCTAATGTGTTGATATTAATTTACGTAAAGTGACGTAACATTTGCGGGCACATAATAATATTATTTTATGAGATTTTAGGGTAGTAAAACTCTAGGTACCTACCTACAAACTTTTTGAACACAAAACTGAAAAGAAACCCCTGAAAAAAGCTATTGCCCTCTGTGTATTTTTCAGGCGTCTCACATAACATATTCCATAACTTTTCTCATCCAGAAAATGTACCTATAAAAATGTTGTATTAGTCTTGTCTAATGTCCCATGCAGTTGTAAACCGTTCGTCTCGACAGCTTGGCTGCCGGCGACGTCGTTCACCAATCGCTTACACTTTCTACGCCGAAATTTTATTCCCAAATTTGGGATACAGCCAAATCTATGACGTAGATATTTTCAACAAACTAGGTCAATTAAATAGATCTGGAGTTAGACCACTTTTACGACCATGTGTAAAATGTTACCGAGTACCATATACTTAAGTACTATGATCTCTATTTATTAGATGGATTTATCTGTCTATTTATAATGTGTATTTCAAATAGTTGGCGCGCACAACTTCCTTTGTCATTTTATTACACCTCTACGTTACTCACTATGAAACGTACCTACGTACATACCTACCGTACAAAGTAACACGACCAACTTGAAAGTATGAATTTCTTTTCTACATAGCTACGCTGACGTAATATGGTGTAGGTACACTTGCTTTCCTTTGTTCAAGCTCACATTTCTTTAGTATTCAAATAAAGCACGTGCCTTGTAAAATTTACACAAAAAAAATCATTAAAGCACTCGTGGCTTCAGCTGTAAAAATATGAATAAAGCAAATTACAATTACCGGTTACCGCCGTGTTTTATGTGCACACAATACCTTATTAAACGTAGTAGGGGTGTGAACAAATTCGTGTTAATTTATTTGTTTAATTTCAGCTAAAGGGTTGGGCAGAAATTAATTTGTTTTCCGGTGAAGGATTGGGGGAATTACATAGGAAACTGATAAAATAAGCTCGGTTGTGTTGGACATCCGTTTCCTACTTCGGACAGCCGTTTTCTTTACTGTGTCTGTTATATTTTTGGTTATACAGGGTGGGGGACATCGACGCGCAAATTCGGCACATGATTCTAGACTAGCGTAAAAATATTTCGTCGGTTATCAAAAAAAAAAACAGCTGTTTCATAGACAAGTGTACCTACACGGTCAAAATGAATTGAACAGCTAATTTCTTTTTATTAACCGACGAAAATTTTCAACGCAGAAGGGATCAGAATCATGTACAGAATCCATGATGACAGGTTGCCCGTCGATGCCACCCTGTATGCCAGTCAATTGCTAAACTTTAGAATTCCAAGACAGATAGAACTATTACATAGTCGTTGCTTGTTTTTCTTCACAAGCCTTAGTATAAATCCTAACTTCCAACACTTGTAAAGTATTTGATGCCATTTTGAGACTGAGCTACGGAAAGGTAAGCTCATGACGTAAACTTCTCCTTGGCGTATCGATGTCAAAAAGTTCAAACACCTTTGGCCCAAAATTCGATTATGACACAGTCAAAGATCATCATGTGCACAGGTGACAGGGCATGCAGCGCAGGATGGAAGGTGGCCATTGGGCGATGATGTGCTAAATATTAGCCACAGTTAGCAAGTTTAAGAACTGACTGTCTACTGGACGGAATTAATGTGCACAATTTCATGCTTCTAGACCCAGAAGTTAAGGCTGTGCGTTGTACCTATATCTCTTAATTATTAAAAAAAAAAAAAACATTTTTTTTTATTTTGATAATAAATAATTAGAGCTTGTCTTCTTTAAAGGAACCACAAAATTAAATGTGGATAGCACTGGTGGCCCAGTAACAACGGACCTGACTTACGAGTTATAGTTTGTGGTTTCGAACCCAGACAGACGCGCCTTACGTTGTGTAAACAATTTCATCACCACTGCGCTCAAAACAGTCAAGGAAATCATCGTGAAAAAATTCGAAGACATGTGACATCTACCAACCCGCACTGGGCCCGCGTGGTGGCCCACTACCTCTCACAGAGGGGAGGCCTGTGTCCCAGTAGTGGGAACATTATAGGCTGATTGTGCTACTAGGTATAATGATGTGTAAGCCCAACTCAAAGCTGTGCTAGGATCATTCTTGTTTCATATTACAGAAACAACACCTCAGTTTGGCGCCTCTTCTCCTTGAATCAGTTTGATGAACGACCTCGTAAAATTGTTAATGGTCTGTTCGCACCGCGGGCGTCATTCGTTGAGATTACAACTAGCCACTATATCCAACTTTATGCTGATTAAATCATCTATGTTGGTCTACCTAATCAGATATTAACATGGGTCAGAGACAGTCCAACTTTGAAAGCACGCATTAGGATTTGAAGAAAGCTCGTCCTTTTACATCTCCTTCTCTTCATCATCTTATTTTTTTATTATTATTATTATTTTTTAGTTGTAATTGTGCGTTTTGTTTGTGCAGAATAAAATATTTTTCTTTCTTTCTTTCTTTTTTTCTTTCTTTCTTCTTCTTCGTGTCGCTGGCACGACTGTATTTAAATTCTTGTTTTCCCAAAACTTTGCCACTTCCACGGCGTTGTCGGTGGCAGCGCAGAGGGCAGGATAGGATAGGAGCATGGTTTGTCATGTCCTTTTCCATGCCAGACCATGATTCTTAACCATCTAAACTAAAAAACAAAAAGAGGCCAAATCGATCGTTAGTTTTAAAAAAAAAAAAAACGATTTCCCATACTAGGAATTTCTCCTGTGTCGTGGGTGCGTTTACAGACATATTTAAACTCACATACCTACACGAACAGCCAGACCCGGAAAAACTAATTGTAGGTCATACAAATGTTTGTTCCGTGCGGGAATCGAACCCGCGACACGCAGCGCAGCAGTCAATCGATCAATTCGGGATTCGATTCGGCAGTCGATCGTTTGTATGATATAGGTAATGTACTGACAGAAAGATACACTTTTGTCTAGTGCCATTGCATAAATATGTTATTATGGTATAGTTGTCTTCCGCGGTCATAAGCTAGTTGAATATAAAGTTATTAGATAGTGGAGTGGAAAATTAAACAAAAATAAATACAGATCTAAGGGCTGATTGTTCCATCGCCAGATAACTTTTATTCGAGCAATAAAATTGACCTTTGACAGTTTTTGTATGAAATAACTGTCAAAATTTCAAAATTATTCTTCAAATAAAGTTATCAGATGATTGAAAAATCAGTCCTTAATCGGAAAATAAACAGGTACGACTTCAACTTCATCAATTAACGACATCAACTTAACATTAACATCATAATTGTTATAAACAATACGATATGATAGGTTTAATTATTATTATCAAGCGTAGTGTTAGGTCTGCGTTCCACAACGATGTTTATTGTTTAATTGCTCATGTTCAGTCACTCCATTAGAAACTGACAGATTTGCTCATAATCTCGACGCAAATCTAGTTTTTAATCAAGATTTATGAACTGATCATCCTTCTCGAATATCTACCGTATCTTATTCAAATGCATGCCGTATCCCTCTATTCCTACATTTATAGGGTTACCATCCGACCGGATTTGTCCGGCTTTTGGGCCCCCTGTCCGGACTTTGTCCGGCCTTCTCATTCATCCGGCTTTTTCGACTTGGAGGAAGAAGGGGATTTTCTTTATAAAATAAAAAAGTTAACAGGCGAAATGTGGGTGTAGGTACAATTGGTACACCTCTGCCAAACCCTTTAGGTAAACAAGCGTGAGGTTAGATAAGTCTTAAAAAAAAATTATAACTGAAAAAAGAAAGATTACCAACTAAAATGGCCGGAGTTCTAAGTCCAATTTTTGGTCAAACTTTTAAACTTTCAGAAATTGTACCCATAGCTATAGGTACGGTCTAAAACATAGATATAGGAAAAAAGGTCTAAAACCTTCCAACCAATTCGTCTTCGTAAGGATCGCCTTTCGCGTCACGTTTTAAAATCGCCGGAGCTCCGGCACGTAGCCAGACATTTATTGGATAAGGACCCCGACGGAAACCCTCTCAAGGGAAGAGGGAAATTATCTTACAAACACCCAATTTGTTCCGTACATTATTGCACTTTCAATCGGGACTTACGTTCCTGTTTGTTTCACAAATAGAGGGTATCTAACGGTGTTATTTTCTACTAAGTAAACATATAGATTTAGAAGCAGGTATTGGAGCTCCTTTTTAAAGAATTCATCTGGAGAAAGAGGAAACAGTAGGCCATTTTTTTCCTATTTCTGCCATCTCAGAAGCATTTCTGTTTTCCGTTTGAAGGGTATACATAGGTAGATGTAGGTAGGTACATAGGTAAAATAACAGCAACGTATTATGGTTATAATACAACTTCGACATATCTAGGTCACTCTTAGTGATTATTTGCTCTAACTCAGTAAAATTACATTTTGAAATGCGAAGGTATACCCTGCCTAACCCTTCGGAGAATATAGGCGTTATGTATTGTCATCATCATCATTTCAGTCGAAAGACGTCCACTTCTGGACTTAAGCCTCCCCCAAGCACCTCCACTTTGACCGGTTCTGTGCTTCTGGCATCCAACGGGTTTCCATTATGCCATATGTATTAAATAATAAATAATAATATAATTATTTGCTCAAAACATGGTATAACAGGTCTTACAGTTAAAAATAGTACAAACATGTTTTGTCGGGCTTAGGCTCAGCATGCAAATTCGAAAACAAAAAATTAAAACTTAACTTACATTTTGTGTCCAAGAACTGTTTCAGACTATAAAAGTTATTTTGACTTAGCCACGCATTCAATTTCCGCTTAAAACAGTATCTCGTATTTAAAAATTTAAAGTCACCATCAGGCAATTTATTGTAAATCAGTACACACATAGCTAAGCAGCTTTTGTTATATTTTGCAAGCCTAGGAGCATTGCTTAGTACGAGCCCATAAGGGTCTCGTTGGTTTCGAGGACATAAATATATCTTTCGCTGTTTTAAATAAGTTTTATGTTTCCACACAAACATGCATATATACATATACACTTCAGATATATTGTAGATCAAGCGCCAACGTATGATCATTGCATTTATTTGTCTATGGAGCCAAAAAACTCGTTAGTCTAGGCTGGAAGCAAAAGAAAGCTCGTACAAAATAAATCTCAATGTAGGCCTTGTATGAAATATCATTATGGAGATAAAATACTTGGACTAGTGCCAATATATGTCGCGAAAACCTCCTGACCTCCTATTCAGATCATAAAACGAAATCGAGACTTCTTCAACGAACTAGGTTCTTTGTCTAGCTAGGTTAAATACTTCAGAATTCATAAACGTTTAATTGAAATTGGAATGTTCAAGGCTTTCTCATTTGTAGTACAATTTGTTAATGGGATGGGGTAGAGGAATGTCTGCTGGGTTACTGGAGCAGGTAGCACCGTCGTATATATTAATATTGGAGAAACGGTTGGAATAGCAGCAGCTAAGGGTAGTACAGCCGAAATTCCTAGTAGTGTTTATGATGATGCAATGTCATAGTAAAGTGATGTTCAATTTCAAATTTAAGCTATGTTCGAAATAGGTCTCTTTATTCGAATCAAGATAGGTTTTTCATTATGATTTAAGCCACACAACCAGATCATTTATCCCCTTGAGCGTCCACGTTTGCCAAATAAATATTCTACCACTTTGTTCTTTCTTTTTGAGACTTGTTAATAGAGAACAGAAACAATGGTTTTCTAGTAGGTACCAACACTAAATCTCGTAAAATAAAACACCAACTCGAAACTCAAAAATTCGCAAATATTCGTAATTTTTTTGTTCAGTTTCTCGGGTGTTGCAGGCAATGGCAGGACAGGGAATACGAAAAAAAGTAGAAAAACAAAATACACTTAAATAAAGTCGTACCTACACACTCAAAAACATTTTGCTATGCTTCAACTTTCTATAAACAGAACAAAGTGATGCCCAACATCATAATTAATTTTGTATTAGAGTCTAATTAGACACTAACCTATTTAATAGTAAAACAACAATTAATTTCAAACTTTCAGGTGTAAATAGGTCCGTCGTGCCAGAAATGCTTCACCTTTCATTATCCACGCGGTGTTGTCTGTCAAAATCACGATATAATTAGATTTTGTAGCGTGACTGTGGCACCTTGCTCTTGACAAAAATAAATATGATTTTACAATAGTATGTCAGTCATGTTTCTGTTTACTTCTTGCTCACCTTTTATATGAAATATATTTGTATCATAATTCTCCTGTCCCTTGCCCAGCTTGATTGCGGAACATACCATCAATCTCAATCTGAATCATTTTGAAGGATATTCCATTGCTTCATACGTTCGAATAATTTGTCTGCATTCATTGCATGATTCATGTTGTTAATCATCAAATGAGTGTTGTTGAACTGTCAAAATGAAATCGATTCCATTGCATAGTGTGTTATGCCGCTACCCCGCTGTACATTTTACAAAAATAAGATTTTTTTACTATTTACATGCCCGCAGAAGGCAAAATATGGACTGTACGTAAACCACTAACTTACAACTGGTGTAACCTTTATATTCTGCAAATAAATCATGTTTAATTCATTCTTGATTTGTATGTTTTTCAAGCTATATTCTCACCATCGTCATCCACAGTCTTTTTTGTATGTTGGGGTCAGCTTCCAGTCTGACCGGATGTAGGCTGAATGCTTGTATGTTACATGGAGAGACAGCCTATAGGTCTTTTGTCCAACTGAAGGCCAAAACCTTCCTCCTTGTTACAACATTATTTCCCGTTGCATGCCAATAGTTTCCAGGTCTCCCCAACAAGCTTAATTACTTACATACCCGGCCCAATTATATAACGAATTGTAAATATACCGTTGCTGAAAATATACATTGTTATCCAATCTCGGCGTTACGGAAACGAAGTAAGCGCTGTATTAACACATCGCAAACTGTTAATCTCTTTTCGCGCAAGCGCAGCCGCGGAAAAGCCTTCACAATATTATTACTTTGTATTTCTAAATCAGCTCGTAAAATTTAATAACTAACTCACTGCAAAGGCCTCTTAAATAGAGAAGAAACTAGAACTGATCATTTTGCTCACTGCGCTAGCAATTTTAACCTACCTATTTAGTCTCTTCTGTAAAATATCACCGTGAAAACTTAGGTGAAGTTAGATTGAAGTGAGCTGTCATTCCACCTGATGCTAGGGACACTATTGACAGCTCACTTTACCTAAGTTTTCAAGATTTTTACAAAATAGATCTGCTGCTTTTCTCATATTTTCGTCCCCTTCACAAAGTAATAGTCATCTTCATTTCGTATTGCACCACGTATCAGTAAAGACTCAAAGAGTAAGTGCTACTCGTATAATAAAATTAACGCAGCCATTCTCGCAAGTCCTTAAGAGTGATAACAGCAGAGACATCGTAAACGCAGGCTCCTAAATCCCGACAACTTCTAACAACTGTTCGACGATGCTGACATTTTGCGTACAAGCGACAATGGTGCTTTCATACGCAGTTTTCCTTCTATGACGGGTACCTATAAAAATGTTGTAAAGATACGGCGGTCATGTTAGTAAGTAGTAAGATGAAGAGGGTTAATGATTTCGTTAAAGCTGAAGTATCTCGAATTTATTCAATATCAGTATCATTATTTTGTCCAGCACAAAAACTGCTACATAATCAGCCTTTAATGTTCGCACTGCCCACTGGCCTCCTCTCGGTGAGGGGAGTGGGCGATAATCCACCACACGGGCCCAGTGCGGGTTGGCCACATTTCTTCGATTTTTTTAGTCTAGAACATTCCATTTTCCTCACGATGTTTTCCTTCACCGTTTTGAAAGCAATGGTGATGAAATAATTTACAAAATTAAACTGCCTGCTTTGGTTCAAATTCGAACCCAACTTGCAGTCCTGGCCGCTAGCACTGGGCCACAACTGCTCGCTCGCAAAAACTGCTGGGCGGATTTCAATGCTCGTTGCACTGTTGTATGTTTAGTCAAGTGCTAGATACCTCACCAATATTAAACAGGTAATGCTGTTTCTTTTATGACATTGGGTACAGTAGTGACTACACAACAGAAGTTGTGTGAACATTTACTCTTGTTAAATAGAGCATATCAATCTACCTAGCGTTTTCCCAATTATGTTGGGTCCGCTTACAGTCTTACAAGATGCAGCTGAATACCAGTATTTTACATGGAGCATCTGCCTCCATAACCCAGTTACTGGGTTGCACGATACCCCGACTAGCTATAAATATTGATAGGAATATTTTTCTTTTTAAAATTAAACATTCGAATAAATCGCTCCCTTGTCTACGATAAACTAGTTCGCAACTACGATTGTACGGAACTGTGCAAAGTTTGCTGTTTCTAAGAACATGTTGTTCGATACGGGTAGGTAACGTTGTTTTTTCAAGGAACTGATTACAGAATGAAAGTACTTTCAGGAATTAAAGTAATTTGATCAATCAATCAATAAATGAGTGCTGAGTTCGGTGATTGTTTAAGAATTCATTGGGTTACGAGTTACAACTATTATACTTACTTAGTTCAGACTTGAAACGGTTTAATAAGTTTGGCAAGATTTTTTGTTCGAAAACGTCAATAAAACTCGTCTCACAGGCTTTCCTCCATTAATGAAGTATTACTATGGTAAATACATATCTAGAACAAAAAATTCGAAGACATGTGACATCTATGAGTACCAACCCATACTGGGCTCGCGTAGTACGGCCCACTCTCTCTTACAGAAAGGAGGCTTGTGTCCCAGCAGAGTGGGAACATTATAGTCTGACATAGCTAAACAATTGGTTCTTGAAAAAAAATACAGAGATTATCAGTAGTACTTACTTATGTTGGTAGGTTTGTAGGTACTTAATTAATTTCGTTAGAAAAAAAACCGATCAAGTGCGAATCGGACTCGCGCACCGAGGGTTCCGTACAAACTAGGTATGTAACTACAAATTTACGGTTTTCGCAATCTTTCCTTTATCTGTGCTATAAGAGGTTGCTTCGTACCAAATTTCAAGATTCTGAGTTCATGGGAAGAACCCTGTAGGTCGTGTTACCAGGAAAGTTTTTCATTGAACATTTTCAGTCTTTTAACTCATTTCTTATCCAATTAGTTTCCAATTAAAACCCATCCCTTGAAAGGGAAATCTATAACCATTAAAGCTCATTAGTGTCGTCACATCACTAACTGCCTCATACGACGACAGTCATCGATCTTGCGTGTGACATAGTCCATTCTCCATAGTACACAACTATTGTATGATAATATTTATTCACGAGTTTCCTACCTACCTACGACCTATGGTTTATAAATACATTGCGACGATCTATAGTGTTCGGGACATCGGGACATTGGGCCGACGACGGACGAAACCAGTTAGAACTGGATTAGTCATTAACGTTTGTTCTGTGGGCAAAATACATGAGTACACAGTTGCATTGCTTTGTGTTCTATACCGGAGATTGTTCTGTCCTTTTGTGTTATAACCAACCGTAAGGAGTCCGTTTTCCTTCCCCAATTGAAGGGCGTGAGGATTTTCTATAAGAAAATTGGAAACTATGAAGTTACCTTCATTATCATGATCAGCCTGCAGCAGTCCACTGCTAGACATAGGCCTCTCCTATTGCACACCAATCAATTCGATTTGCGGCAACTATCTGGAGCTATCCTGGGACGATCGTCGCACCACCTAGCCTTAGGGCGTCCTACCTTACGCTTGCCAATTCGCGGTCCCCACACTCAAGAACACGTCTACCCCAACGGTCATCGGTTCTACAGCTAATATGGCCGGCCCATTACCACTTCAGCTAGCTTATTCTGTGAGCTAGGTCGACTATTTTGGTTACCTAAATGACCTGACCTGAAACCTTGACATAAACAATTTTAGATTTTATCGAATTTGTTAATGAAAATTCAATAAATCTTTGTCATGTGTCACACCCATTTTAACAATACCTACGTTTCCACTGAAAATGCCAAATTTACCAAAGGTCAAACAGTTACATAAAGTAACAGTTATTTATATATCAAAATAACACTGTTAGCTATGAAATAACTTTTGTTATGACAGTTGAAATGTGACAGCGGGACGTTGCCTGAATGCATATAAGCAGGCACTTGGTAAAGTCATGGAAATAATTGTTTACCAAATTTACTACCAACTTAAACTACCCGTATCACAACTGTCATTGGTTGATAGTTGTATAAAATGACTATAACACGGCAAAATAACGTACTTACTTAGTTTTTCATTTTGATCAACCACTCAGATTTTCCCTGACTGTACAGCGGGGTAGTTGCGCAACACACTAAATAATAATAATAATTCATTTAATTAGTAACTAATTTACGATACCTACCTACCTGTGAACAAATAGACGGTATCAAGTTAGCATGGTACAGTTTGTATCTTGTACAGAACCGTATGAAAGGCAGTGCATCGGTGACTGAAGGCCTTGAAAGGTAAACAACCCACAACCCAGATGAGTGGACAACAAAGGCTATTCACAAATGTCAATCAAGTTGTTGTTTGTTGCAACAGAATTGCACAATTGGAGCATCACGTTGTTCAAATGAAAAGGAAAAATTGATTGAAAGTTTAATCAGTAAAAACAACACCGTGTTGACAAATAACTACCCTGCTGTGGCCAAACTGTACGACTGTTTGTTGGCAGATGCAGCTCCCTGTTTTTACTGCAGTAATATGGAAATGGACATGTAATCGTAAGTGGACTTGTTTAGCTAATTAAGGTTTGATTGGGAACACAAAGAACTCTATCAATAAAGAAAATCACCTCGTCCTCTAAACTTTCAGGGTACCTACACCTACACCACTACCACGATACCACGACACCACACACTACACACCCACACTACTACCACGATTGGTACCTATTTCCATTACAAAAAAAACATTTTGTCAAATATTACCTCCCTCCAAAACGCTCACCCTCCCTTCACCATTTCCTAGTGTTTAGCTGCGAAAAAGAAGTGGTTCGTTCAAATGTCACTCCAATCGATACCTACTTTCCGTTTCATAATACAGTAGATAAAAAACCGTAAACCGTTAATATTAGAGTTTATGCGGTTATTGATCAACGTGCACCTATTAATAGTGTGTCCTGAGGTCGGTCACACTCCGACTGCCTGGGTCGGTAGGCTAGCTTTTAATAAAACATGTGACGGCAACGCTATCGATTCGATTTGAATGCGGCCGATACAAACGTTTGATCAAGTTGGGTCGGTTTTTTGTATCTTTTTGATAGGTATACCTACCTACCTACCCTAGATATACCTATCTGCCTTTGATCAAAGTGTTAGGACTAGGAGAGACAAATGGAATGAACCTAGGTGTCAATTTTACCATGTTTTTGACTAAATAAACTAACTGCCCTGCTCAAATTCTCAACATGGAAAAGGTATGCTGAGCAAGGTGATATTTAAACAAAGTGTAGTTTCTATCAATCTATCTCATCGGTGTCTTAAACGTCCTCTAATAAGCGAGGGCGAATAATGAAGAATTCAATAATTATAAAATATAATAAAACAAAAAAAAACCCAAAAAATTCGTTTGTAAATTGTTTGTTCTAATAACTAAATCCATACAGCCCCCAACTATTTTCATAACGAGCCCTAAGTTTTAATTTATTTCATTCATTTTCTCACATAAAATTATACCCTGTTAGAATAATTTAAATTACTTACAAGTTTAATTTAAAATTGCGTCCACCCACACACATGATTGAACCAAGGACATGAATGCGGCATTTCACCCATACCTCTTGCCTCATGCCTCTATTATTCATTTCGACTATTACTCACTGTACTCGACTTAAGAACTTAACTAGCGTATATTACTGTACTAGCCGATCGATACAAATGGTATAACTAGTCACTACGTTTGTTTAACGACATAATATGAAAGCTTATGTAACTAGAAACTTTGTATTGTGGCAGTTTTTCTTTCTTCATGGCCGTTTTTATAACACAATTAGGTCAGGAGGATGAAACAGTATATTGTAGAAGTATATTTTAACACATAACAAAATTTCACGCTTGTGTTCCCCGAAAGGTTAGGCAGGGGTGTACCTAAGTACACACACATTTCGCCAGGTATGTTTAAGTCCCATGTGGGGGGCGAGCCTGTTGCCGTCAACCGAGCGCAAATCCAGGACTGGGTTGCTGCTGAGAAGGAACTTTATTTAAAAAAAAAAAGTACTTTATTTCATAACTGTGATCACTATTCCGTTTGCAAAGCATGGCGATCAAAAGCTATGATTGTATTTTCAGGAGATGGTTGCTGATAGAGAGCCTAGCTCAGAAAGGTAGTCACAGAAGTCATTCTGTGCCACAAATTACTTCTAAATAGCTTGCTAATCGAATTCCAGCGTAACACGGACACGTTTTTCATTTAAAAATAAAATAAAGGGAGGAATTTAAGGCGTGACAAAGGTGAGAATTCTGTCGACTCTACAAAATTAAGTTGGTTACGCCCGACTCAAAAACTGCAATTTCGACCGTTCCGCAATTCCTTTTGTACCGCTTCGTGTTTCAAAAAGTCACTTAGTAGTCATTTAAAACGTTGAAAAATGCCCTTCGTTTTAAATAAATGCTACTATTTTCTGTTTGTTAGTATGCTTGCCAAAAATACTTCGTAAACAACACCGAGACCTAGTTTTATTGCAATAGTTAAATAATGTGTGAGGGTTTTTCACCATTTGTATTATCTTAGAATATTACCATACCATCAAAAACAATAATTTACTTAAAATTTTCCAAATTGAGACGTATCATTGATGAACCCATTTTCAGCAAGGGGTGCTCCTTGATATGCAATGGTCGCTGTAGCACCATGAAACATGAGGTTACAGGGGCAGTGTATATTTATTAGTGTATTATTATTCGCGGTAGTGTAGGTATATATTCTTTGACAGGGGCTAGTACGAAACTTAGGGTTCATTCGACTGGGGTTGGTGTATTTCATTCATTCATTTCAACAAGGGGTGTTAAGAGGCTTACAGTCTTGCACGTACCTTGACCAGACCCTTTAGCCGTTCTTCTTATTTTTTAACTTTCTTCTAAACAGTCATGTTTAAAAATAAATTATGGTAATAACCATAGAAGAATGACAAGCAATAAAAGTGTTTTTTTTTTGTTCCACTTGAAAGTTATCTGACTATTGAGAAATCATCCCTTAGTGTACATGCGTGAACTTACCCGCACTACGCTAAATAAAACCTAGTCAAGTTACGTGCGATTGTACACAAAAGGATTAAAAACTCAACACTGCTGTAAGGCCATCACAATATTCTGTCAAAGTAGTACTTAGTAAAAATGAAAGACTTCTCAATGAATAATCTCCACCAAAACATGGTTCTTCGAGAATCCTTACACCTATTTAGTAGCAATAAAACCACCTTCACTCGAACAGCGGTTTCAGGCGAACACCCGTAAGTAAAGTAACACACGGTAGTCGGTGACTAATCACCGATTCGAACGGATAATTTGCTTTGCCCGGATAATCCGGATAAACCGGTTTGAGCTCACCACCGAACATTAACTGCTTCCGGTGAACTGGGTCCGGGGTGATTGCCACGGATTTGGTAAAGGCTAACTGAACCTAGTGGACTCTATTGACTGAAATTCTTGAATGAAAATCTCATGAAAATCTTTAAAAGCAATTTTAGGTAAGTAAGTTATAACTTACAAAGGTAGGCAGATACATATTCCTACCTTAGATATTTTGTAAATAATTCAACGTGGCAATACTGCCAGTTTTCTGGGCACGTTTCCGGATGACAGCGATGCGGACGAGTTCTTCGTCGCCTAAGTGACCAAAAAGCAAAAGTATTTTTTGTATGTATAGTTAATTAGTAATTTAATATAGTACCTACCGAATAGTGTAAATAGTTAGTTACGTTACCTATATGTTGTATATAATCATTTTAATGTTTAAGAAATAGTAAATAATTAGGTACGGGTTATTTCTGATTAACAAAAACATTATTTGAAGAAATAAATGGTGGCCGCGGTTTGTTCGAAAGAGATACCGTAGCCCCTGGCACCACAGGCCACTGAAGGAACACGGGTGGGTTTTAGTGAGTAAAAGTCTGACACGCCCTTCCGCTCAGCCCAGAGCGGGAGAGGTCAATTGATGATTTCCCATCCAAAAAAAAAAAGCAATAAATGGTTATGTTCATCAGACCCTATCACCTACATAACACTAAAAACTTTTTTTTTTTTTTTTGTCAAAAAAACTGTCCAATAGTTTCAGAGTTATCCTCCGTGAAACACATATACAAAAATCCGTCTATATATAACGGAGTTATGCCTAATTTTCATGTTAATATTTTTTATGTATGTTCATACATAAAAAATATTAACATGAAAATTGAGAACCTCGTCTCTTTTTGAAGTCGGTTAAAAACAAAACTCAGTCTCTCTGACTATCATTCCGATTATGACAGCATTCATAAAACATTTTTAGATTCAGACATTACTGGGAAATATTCTTAAAGACGTTGGCTCAGTAATTCCGGCGATTAGTCTGCACACACGATGACGTAATCTGTCATTAAGTCTAATTGATTCTGTTGTCACATTGTCAACATTCAATGTAACACTTCCTTATTAATAGTACTCGAAATATTAATGGTTTAGATATTCAAGTAATTCCTTGTACAGTACAGAATACGAATTACGAAGTGTGTAAATGATAATAAATGATTTATTTACTGTAAGTAGGTTTGCACAAACACTTTTGTGTAAAAGTGTCAATCATATTCTTAAAACTAGATGAGGTCGGCGTTTCCTATCTGACTACTCCGAGAAGAAAGACCGTAACAAACTCTGAGATCACAATCTCTTTTAAAGTCCAGACATAATCTTGGTCAGATCATGTGAAGACCATGTAGATTGATGTCTGAGATGGTCTTTTGAGGAAAGAACCACACAGATTGTACTAATATAAAGTTGAAACCTTTGAAATACAGAATGTGTTAGATACTTATTTCTTGCAGTAAGTGATTTCATAAGAATTTAACCTGATCAGGATTGTTTACACTTTCATCAGACAATTTTGAAACAGACTATAGTGTAACTGTATGTAGGTCCTACTGAAGTTGAAAAAAATCTTTTAAATAGGGACAAATTTGCTTTGTTTTGTTTAAGCTAGCCATTAGTTATTCTAAGCCCCACCCTTAAGTCCTACTAATATTATAAACGCGAAAGTTTGTATGGATGGATATTTAACAAACATCCATCCATACAAACTTTCGTGTTTCACGCAAAAACTACTTCACGTATTTGAATGAAATTTGGCACACAGATAGTTTATAACCAGGATTAACACATAAGATACTTTTTATCCCGATTTTCCCACGGGTTCGAAACTGATGCGGGTAAAACCGCGAGGCGCAGCTTGTATAGCATAATTACTGTTTCCAATTAAAAACTAAATGTAAACAAATGCACAATGTTTATTTACATATTCAAGTTCAAACAATGAAGGTAGGTACTTCATTGTTTTAATCTAATTAGAGCATTATGTTTTAATAGGATAACACATATTTTACCTTTTAATTCATTAATTCAAATATACAGCAAGAGAAGAGAGGGTGTTAGACAATATGAAGCTGGGAATATGAAGATAATTAACGTATTAACTAAACAAACAGCAAGCGTAAGCGTGTTCTCTCTCTTCCGTTGAAGACTTAATTACGGCTACCTAGCCGCAATTAGAGTGCAGGATTAATTTGTAATTCTATTCTTCCTCGACTTCTATTAATAAACACTTTATCATAAGTGTAAATTCCTCTGATCTGAGACAAGCTAAAAATTCTCATATACCTCGACATTCTCAGTTTTATTAAACGATTAGTAGTATCTATCTTTTTTCTTCCTAGCACCCTAATTGCGTAACACACTATCAATCACAATCTGAATCATGTTGAAGGATATTGCTATTGCTTATCCATTGCTTCATATGTTCGAGAAAATTGTCTGCTCAACAACATAAATAACGCAATGGATGTTGTTGAACTGTCAAAATTAAAGCCAATCAGCCGTTTTTCCATTAGGAATTCTTCAGGAGCTGCCCGGAGTCTAGATTTCTCCCCGGTTGATGGCATTGGCCTACCCTCTATTACATGGGACTTAACATAACTGGCGAAATGTGGGTGTACTACAGATACACTTCTGCCTAACCCTTCGTGGATGGGAGGTTTTGAGTTAAAATACCTACTTAATACTTCTACAATCTACTATTCTATCCTACTGATCTAATTGTATTATAAAAACGGCCATGAAGATAGAAAAACTGCTTACTCTTCCGGGATTACAGGACATGACGTTATGTTATGTATCTACTTTATAACGTGTTCTATAATCTCTTTGATAAAACAACCGATCACTTTAAGCATTCCTGAAACTGAAATTCAAGCAGTCGGTAATAATTATGATAAATAAATAAATAAATAAATAAATAAATAAATCCCTGGACATTTCACACAGCACCATTTTTTTTGTTTTTGTCGCTGAGAAATGCTTTACGCATGCCCGCCTCGCGGGGGACGAGACGGGGTATGTGGGACTCCCTGTCGGAATGACAGTATACCCACTAAAACTCAGCGGTGTTCCCTCATTCGCCGTGATGGGAGGGCCACGGGAATAGGCATAGCCTTTACCTCCATAGCCCTCCCGGCGCATGCCCGCCTAGATGGTATGGCGGGCCCCGCATGCCCCCCACACAGGGGGGCTACGGGAATGGCCGGGAGCACCTAGCCATTCCCGTCCAACACTGGTGGAGGCCTGTGCAATGCAGGCAACGGTGCCCCCGCACCCGTTGCCTGCTGGCCCCCACGCACGCCTGACTGGCGGGCCCCGCATGCCCCCCTAGATGGGGGGCTACGGCCGCAGAGGATAGGGAGAGCGGCAACGACACACCGACACTCCTCTTCCCCTGCGGCCCCACCGCGTCCGCCATCAAACGGTGGCGGCCCCGTCAAGGCCGCGGAAGGTAGGGAGAGCGGCAACGTATCACCGACACTCCCCTCCCGCCGCGGCCTCCAATCCTCAGCCGCGATGTCTCCCTCACGGGGGACATCGCGGCCCGCCTCAGGTAGGCTGCGATGTCGCCTAAGCGGCACTGCAACCCACCCGCCGGCCGCTACGTCGTCGGCTTAACCGCACAGCCTAGACGAGCGGCCGCTCCTCGGGTTCCTCTTCGCTTCACCGTGGTCCAGTCCACCACGGCTACTGAGCCCCCCCGCCTCGACAATGCGGGAACCCACCGGGGGGGAGCACCATTTGTCCCAAGCTAAGCAACCTAATGCTTGTGTTATGGTAACAAGATGGCTGATAAACTACTTATATACATTTTTTTTTGTAAATACATACATAATATAGATAGAAAAACACCCAGACTCGGAACAAATACATGTAGGTCATGTGATGGTAAAGAGATGTAGAGGAAGGTAGTAAAATGTTACCTTTGATAAACAATTTATTTGTTGTCGCAAAGGGAACCCTTTCAGCGTTCATTACAGAATGATGGCCTCGGAGTGACATTGCATTTCCTGAGTTACTTATCATATGTCATAATCAATTTGTTAATTGCTTTATGAATTGATTGTACCTATTATTTTAAAATATTTTTTATTTAATTTCAATTTATTTAATTTAATTTTACGGTAATTTCGTTTACAGAATAGCGCTACTCTACTAGATCATAATATGTTGCCTTAAAAGACTCGCTCAGGGTTGGTTTAAAAAAATCCTTTCGGTTTACATATTTCCATATCGGACAAAATCACAAATGTTATGTTTATACCTTCTGTGATTTATGAAATGCGTTGTTTATCATTCACGGAACTGTTTTATTTGTATACTTAGACGTACACTAACAAATTGTTGGCAAACTCCCATCATTTCAGTCTGTGTGATGAATGAAACTCTTAGTAAAGGCCTTCCTAAACGCAATATATCACCTAATTTCATAACAAAATGTCCGCGGGGCGGCACGCTTTGTCCCCCTAATGTCATCGTCGCGTGAACAAATAAATACAATTAAGGTTTCTTTCATATCATAAGTCCGTGAAGACCGCAACACGTCATTGTCATGTCAAATATTGTTAAAGAAAGAAAAAAAATTTTTTATTTGGGACACGCACCGGAAATACAAATATTAATAAAAAAGGAACATTTAAAAATTTTTTTTTTTAATAAAACATAAATAAATAAGCCACTAAAAAGTATCAGTAGCAATGGGTTTCATTTTGACAGTTCAACAACATTCATTGCGTTATTTACGTTGTTGAGCATATTTTTTATCCAACATATGAGGCATTGGATTAGCAATATCCTTCAAAATGATTCAGATTGAGATTGATAGTGTGTTATGCAATTAGAGAATTATTTGAGGGGGGTTCTCATAGGCCAAAAAGGCTCCTCCTATCTCATCAAAATACTGCGATATTTAAAAAATAAATACCGCAGCGCTGGTATTCTGATAGGGCCCGTTGTGATGCAACGGACACACTTATGGGCATCCATAAATCCCACTTTGGGATAAAAAATAAGAAAAAAGAATAGCAATAAAATATAGTTAAAGCAAGCACCTACATACGTATAAATTAAATACGTCATTGTTGTAACGTAACAAAGTTGAAGTTTCTCTACATAATCTTGTTGGGTTTTGTTTTTGGTTTCTTTTTCGTTTTTGATTGTTAACTTCTTTGTCTTCCATCGCCCTTATAACTCAAGTATACGATACTCACCGCAGTATAAAGAAAAGTTAGTTGACAAGGTTGGTAGTGGAAAACATCTTCATTTGTGGAGGCTCTTCAAATGCAACCCCCTTAATGAGTGTTTGGTAAAGGAAATCCACAGCTGAGTCAAACAAAAACACAGAATTTACGGTGTAAAATCAAGCATAAAATAAAATTGCGGCATATTCGCCAAAAATGTAAACAAATATGAGTTTATGGAAAAATTACTTTAATTCTTACACAATAAAGTTTGCCGATCGATTCCGTAAAAATCTCACCGTTAAAAGTTGGGTGAAGAGAGCTTAGAGTGAGCTGTCAATAGTGTCAATCCCTTAGCATTAGTTGGAATGACAGCTCACTCCACCTAAGTTTTCACGGTCAGATGGTTACAGGGTAACAGACAACTTCAAACATTATTAAAACTTTTTCAATAGTGCTAGTCACTCTTAATTCAACTTAATTACTATTTTAATAAAGTTGATATTTGTTTAACTTGAAATAACTTAAATGTGGAACATAAATAAAATTTGAATATAGGTATTCTACCTCGTCCGTGAAATTTCCTGTTCTCCCCGATCCAGCGCGTGACATTGCATCGCCCGCCCGCGCTGTTACTTCGTTTTCGCGTAGCGTCCTTCCTGATTTTTTGCCTTTTTGCTCGGCTACTAAGCGTCTTAGCGTGATGTTAATAAATTATAGCCTATATAAACCTTCCTCAAGAATTGGGCTATCAAATGCAAATTAAAATTTTCAAATCCAACTGGTAGTTTTAGAGTTTAACGCTTTCAAACAAACTTTTCGGCTTTATTATTAGTATAGGTACATAGATAGGCGGCATCTACAATAAATGTGTTAAAACCGACATAAAATTCATAAATCTGTCAAAATAACATCGAAATCCACTCCACAGAGTTACGACCGACAGTAAATCCATAAAATAAAATAAACTACAGGGAATTCAGGATGACAGTCTGATATTTGCATACGCCCGCAGATATCTGAATGAAGTTACTTAACAGCGCACAAAGGAATTGTATTTGTCATTAGTCATTACCGTACCGGCGACGGCTAGATAGCTACTTGCTTTGATCTTAACTGGTACTGACAGACAAAGCTAAGATATTCTTTAGTAGAGATGCGCTGAGTACAAGTTATACCGAGTAACCGAGTAAGTCATGCTCGGTATTGTGTTTACTGATCCGAGAACTTAAGATAACGGTTTAGTTGAAGCAGGTATTGGGAACCTACGAAATGCTTCAAATATTACAGAAGAATAATAACCATGCAAGTTTCTGGCTTTGCTACGAGGAATTAGCATCTACAGCGCCGCAGGAGCGTGAAGATCCGAAAAGTGTCATCGCTATACAGTTAGACCAATATCTAAGGGAAAATTTATTACCACGAGAGATTGGTTATTTACCTAATTAAAGATGTTCGGTTTTTTCACATGATATTTTTGTCAATAACTAATGTACATTAATATTGTAAAGAGGTCATCAGGTTATAAGTTTATGAGTTCTTTTCGAGTACCTCGGTAGTCAAACCGAGTTATTCGGCCGATAACAAGTACTACCAAAATGGCCGAGTATGCCGAGTTCCGAGTAATAAACGAGTACTCGGCGCATCACTACTCTTTAATTATTGAAGAGGTTGTACTATGTGAATAATTCAACAGTTTTTTAAATTTATTTAGTGCATGGAAGATTTAAAGTAAATTATTATTATTTTATGAGAGAGAAGAGACAACTGATGATGTCTATGTTTGGTTTTAAAACCATCAAAATAATGTATGTAGGTTCTTCTTAGTAGGTATCTAGGTTTATGCAGGTACAGTCACGTGCAAAAGTATGTATACAGTCGGCTTTATTCAAAAGCGATTTACTCCTTTATTATTTAATGAAATTTTATGATGTTACGAGCATTTTCGAACCCGTTCATGAAATGTGTCTTATTTCAACGTTGCATTCGTTATTTCACGAAAAAAACGCAATTTAAAGTTGCCAATTGTTGACATATTGGTGCTCGTGACTGTACCGTATTCATCATCATCATCATCATCCACAGCCCGACGTCCCCCACTGCTGAGCATAGAGCTCTCTTTTCTTGTGCCAATCCCCACGCTCCTGTGCCAGGCTCATCCAGGTTTTGCCCGCGAAGGCAACAATATCATCTGCCCACTCTCGCCGGCGGACGACCGACATTTCGTCTTCCAGTCAGTTCCAATTAGCCATATTAATTCACATAGTATATTTATGTATTATGTAATATTATCACGAGAGTTCCACTCGTGTCCTGCTCCGGTTTTAAAATCATTCATAAAAATAATAAAAGCGCTGAAATTTAGCAAAAGGTTTTCCAAATGATCAGACAAGAAAGGCTACTTTGTTCAGACATAATTATGTTACAGCTTTTGAAAGGTACACCGGGCGTCAGTAAAACTTTGACGATTCAGATTTCCGGTAAGACTTGAAAATGATCCTTGTCACAATTTATGTGAATAAATTATGCCTAAACGGTCGGCGGTGGTTTTAACCGTTTAGGAAAATTACTAAATAATATTAAAAGTACAGAACACGATTAAAACGCCCTTCAAAATATGATTCATCCAATTTAAATAATTATCATTCCCTTCAATCTAACTACCAATTTATTTGGGGTAGGTACTTGTTCCTTTCACAATTCAATTCCATTTTATTCAGGAACAGTACACATTGTGTTTGAAATCATTAAAATTATAAAACTAACATATTCATAATACAATAAATACATAGAAAATAGAAAAAGGAAATATTTTTACTGTCCAGGTTATTTTATAATAAGTAGGTTCACGGGTTAACAACAAGTTGAGACGACATGAGTAGCTTAAAATACTACCTCCAGCTAGGTTACAATATAGTATGTAGGTACCTATTTGCTAGTGAGCCCCAATCTAGCCAATTAATCTATATCTTGGGGCATAATCCATCCATTGTTTCTTTGATGGAAGTATCCAAGCTACATCCAGAAATAAGACAACCATACAAGGGTAAATATAATACTCATAGGTAGGTTTTTAATAGTGCATTCTATAGTCCTACATTTTAGAATTACGCACCAAATGTTTGGTAAAATGATAAATTATTTATTCATACTCACAATTGTTCCCACAATTTGTCCGGCATTCTTTGCTCACATTATAACAACCATAGATATCCGAAAAACAACCGTTAAATAGATAGAAATATAACAGACGAAAGATTCCAGTATTAATAATATCAATTACAACAATAAACTAGAAAACAAAGTTGTGCTCCAGATAACAGTAATCTAGACAGATTGAATAGTTTCAAGCTCACTGCGAGAGGTAATTAAATACCAGCGTGATTTATCTGCACCTAACTGCAGCCACTGAGCGACCGGAATGCAATCAATTGCTTGGTTTAACTTAGTTATAGATACATACAGGAAAGTAAAGTAAGTTATGTGTTTATTGAATAGAGATTAAGAAAACATGAATTCTGAAAGAAATGACCTGTTCTTCTAGTCTGGTACTGGTACGAACTGGGGGCCTAAAAAGGCCACTTTGGCAGAATCATAATAGGATAACAATATGTATCTTAATAAAAATCGTAAAATGGTCACAAACTGACAATTCATAATATGATCTGTGTGCAATTCATATCACGCAATCTACATGTTTGACAGTTTTGTATGCAAATTCGTAAAATGGTCCACCAATGTTTACACCAAATATGATTGATATGAAATGAATTGCAGGTGATTAAACTATTATGGGTAACCATTTAACGAAAATTAGAGGAATTGCTAATGATCTGCTGGGAATTCAGGAAATTAATAGATTTTATGATTATGATTATTAGATGTATTGCTTACAGTGGCCTTTTTAGCCCTCCTGTTATGAGAATATAGCCCATCTCATGGTAGAGTAGATTGGCTAGTCAGCAAGGTGGGTCTGGCTGCCCGGGGATGCCAGCTTCTGTCCGCGACTTCATCTGCGTGAATTTTTTTATTTCCCCGACCCAACCCGTCGCATCGGATCGGACGTCCGCGCTATTAGTCTCGCATTCTTTCTGAGTTTGGGCTGAAAGCTATGGGGCTCTTAAGAGTCCCATAGCCTTCCTCAAAAATTGGGTTATCAAATGCAAAAATATATTTTTTAATCCGTCTGGTAGTTCCAGAGATTGCAAACAAATTCATCAGCTTTATTATTAGTATAGACAGATATAGATTTTTTTCCATTCATGGAGAATTAAAAAACACATGTAGAAGTGCACTTGGAAAAGACTTTTCAAAACTCATCCAGACCAGTTCTAACTGGGGTTGAAGATAGGAAAGAAGAAATACATTCTCAAACAGTTGTAGACCAAACATAACACAAACGAGGCTTCGTAGCAGGAGTACATAAACGTTTGTACGAGCCTACGAGCCCACTCATCCTCATAAAGAATTCACAAGTAAAGGCGGCCCCACACGTTACGGTAATCAAGTCTCGCCAAATCCGACGTAATAATATTATCATTGCCCAGATTATCTTGAGAATGCGTGGAATGCCAACACTGTTCCCTTAGCGAGCGGCTGTAAATATTTGGCGAAGATGGTCGGTCCCCAATCTACTTTATCGCTCTTCCCTTGAGAACGGCTGTCGTGTATGACATTCGAATTCATTTCAATTATCCGTTTTCGAATGGGGTAGGAGATAACGTGGGTTTAGGTTAAGTGAGTGTCGTGGGTTTCAGATAGAGAATGACGGATTTACAGATATTTAATACAGCAATCATATATTACAACTTACGGGGAATTCAAGTCCTTAATTTATTAAGTATGTATCTACTCCAATCACATAAAGTAGTGATTTGTACCTTCACCGATGGTGTTGGTCCACCATACTTTCTTGCAGCGTAGACGCTACGCCTACGCTACACATCGTAGGTGCTACCCATACGCTACGCATCTTAGAAGCTTCGCATCGTAGACGCTTCGCATCGTAGACTATATGCATCGTAGACGCTACGCATCGTAGGCGTTAAGCAAACATTGCGTCTACGCAGAATCAACACATACGCAGCTATGGAAATATGCTCAGTGCACTTCAAATAAATCTGTTTATCGGTGCAATTGTCTTTCAGCAACCAAAGTCCACCGTCATCTATCAATCTGAAACACAATAAATCTCGTGAAGCGGTAAATCGTGAAACTTGAACAGGTTGAGTAAAGTTTGCAATCGATTCCTCCGATAGGCCAGGCTTACCCTCAACGTGTATCCGACCATAAATTCAGATATTTCCGATTGCGCTGCTATTCTCCGACTGGGAATTATGCAAAGCAATATTGTTCCGATTTCATCTCTCTAGGCGTAAAAATATTAGGGTGTGAATTTGAAATGTGATCAACATAATTCGGACACTGGCACGGTATTTACTTGCAACTTAGGGAGATGTAACGTTACGTTACGTTTTTTGAAATTTGCATATCAGTGTCAGGTTGTATGTTATAGATAATTTATCTATGTCCTTTTCTATACTCCTGACAACGTATATGCAAAATTTCATGATGATCGGTTCAGTAGATTATGCGTGAAAAGGTAACAAACAAACAAACTTAGTTTCGCATTTATAATATTAAAGTTAGTATTGATATTTCATGACATAGTCATTCAATAGGATTATAATTATGTCTTAGAATGTAGTATTGATGATTTCAATGATTATAATTCTGTAACGTCATATTTGTCGCGAATCCTATTTAAAGAAAATTTAAGTAAGTGTAATGATGTGTAGGTATACTGTAATAAGTATCAAAGCCAATTTGTTTCATGAAAACACGTACATTTATTTTTAGCTTAATGTAAGTTCTTAATTAATTTGCTTTTCACTTTTAATTACTTTAGTGTTAGTAACCGAGCTATGCCTACATTTGCCTAGTGTATACACATAAGATTATACTGTTTTAAAAAGAGCTACAAAATTTATATGTTATTTATACATGTTATTTTTTATGTTTTATGCTTTTTCCCGTAGCTTTATTCGTGGATATCAGAAAATATCCCACGGGAACGTACAACCGGGATTAAAAGCAATTTATGTGTTAATCCTGGTTATAAACTTTCGGTTTACCAAAATTCAACCAAATCCGATCTGCCACCAATCTAGAACTCGCGCTAATCCGGAACTTACATACAGACAGACACACATACACACAGACATACATGCAGACACATGCACATACATGCAGACAGACAAACATACATACAGACAGACAAACGGGCAAAAAATAGAAGTTACTATTTCTTAAACCAAGAGCGTGAGGAAACCGGCCGTCCATGTCCGTGAACCAGAAATTCGAAGACATATGACATCTCCCAACCCGAACTGGGCCCGCGTGGTAGATTACAGCCCATTCCCTCTGGCCGAGACGAGGCCTGTGTCCCAGCAGTGGAAACATTATTGGCTTGCTTATGATAGTTTTTTATTATACCTAGGTATGTATAGATCACTGTACAAAGAACTAGGTACTTTCGTTGGAGAAACGGTTGAATGCTTCATCAAACACGAAAAAGCTTTAAAAAGTCTAAAACCAAAAACACATCTGTGTTTTTCTGAATTTAATCTCACATTCATGTAAACAAGCCGTCATTATGACACAGCAACAGATTGCACCAAAGTTTTGTTTCTGAGAATGTAAGATTTTGAATGTCTCACTTATTTATTTCACTCTAGAACTTTCCCTGCCCGAGGCGGTCTTTTATTAAAATATACACAAGCCGAGGGTTGAATAAGACGTAACGAGTTGACTCGAGCCTGTAATGAAAGGACGCTGCGACAACGACCTAATGAATAATAATTGTCGGTGGAAAGCAATGTCACCCGAGACAATCTGAGAAGCTGAAAATGATACGCTCCGTGGATGTTAAAATATTACAGATGTTCAAGCTTTCAGAGGTTCAAACGCGGGGTTTTAACGTCACGTAAATTCGAGCGATTTTTTAAACGAAAATACAACTATCCTATAGCATTTTGGTTTGAATTTTTATCGCAATTTTCTGTTCAATATGAACTCGGTTGAAAATTAAATGTACCTAATAACAGATATATAAAAAACCCTGCTCCCGATACTGGCGGACTAGTATTTTTTTTTCATGTATTTACATGTTTTATATAAGTAAAAAAATATTTGAAACGTGTTTAATAAGTGAGAAAATAAATAAGCGATATAATCCTTATAGTATTGGCTTGTTTTTTTTCGTATCTACACCACTTATTTCGTTAGGTACCTACAAATGCATGACGACATGTCATTTCTAGTTTTAGCTTACCTTGTATTGTATATGTACACTTTTCGTACAATACGAAGTCAGCTTGTCTGAAAATGTATAGCTTGATAATGTCATCGTGCGTACCTTTCAAACTCCAAACATTTTCAGTACAAAATCAAAAGTCATTTATTCAAATTAGGCTGAGAATCAGCACTTTTTGAACGTCAAAATTACAAAAGACAGTCCCCCAAACACGCCCGCCCTTCACCACTTCCTAGTGCTATCGCTGGGAAAAAGAAGTGGCGCAACAAACTCCCCAGCAGCACAGCTGTCTGTTCAATTAAAAAAAATACTTGATTGTATACAATACTAGGCACCTATGTTCGGTAATTAACATTACAAGACCAGAACATAAAATTAAATTTTATTATAATAGTACCCAATACTAGGTCCACAAGGTCTGTATTCGTATCAAACAATTGTGTCCGACCTTGTTTTTTTTTGGGTGGGAAATCATCACATGCCTTCTCCCGCTGTCCTTACCAGGCGGCGAGCTGCCCATTGCTCGCCGCCCGCAAGCCCGAATTGTGTCGGACCTCTAGGGTGTTATTCGACAAACTCAATTAGTATGACCCATAGACATAAATATTAATATTATGTGTGAAATGAGTAAGTACTTTCAGTTTTAGAATCGTTCGTAGTTACGTTACGTTTTCGTCACGCGTTCGTGTTGGGGCCTCTGTTACTGTGAACAAGATTTTAATAGGATTTTGAGGTCGTCCTATAACAACAGGGTGATTTTTTTTTATCAAATTAATTTTATGTAGGTACTGTTCATTACGTAATAAATGTTTTTATCTAACGTTCCAGGCAGACAATACAAAGGAAAATAAATATTAACCTTAACAAAAGCACAGACACAAAGTATTAAGGATACCTCAGACATCGGGCTATCTATAAGACTTATCGCTGCAGATAAAAATACTCCCAGCAGACAAAATCGATGGCCAGCACCATTTTAAACAGCGTCCACAGATGTATTCTGTCCACAATTCCAACTCCGAATTTCGACTAGCACTACTTTGTATTCCGGGCAGATCGCAAACGCAAACATAAAAATTTTAGATGGCACCCGACACGTGTACCTTCCTTCGTATCGTATAGTCAATCTCGAAATAACTGTACCACCTTTAGAGTAAATATCACTTTGATCAATCGTCCTTGCCTTTTCCCAACTATGTCGGATGCAGCTGAATATTAGTATTTTACACGGAGCGACTGCCTATCTGGATACCGCAACCGAGTTACTGCTGGGTATTTGATACTGCTTAGTAAGACTAGATGGCAGACTACTGGGCTCTAGATTACCCATAACGACTGTCCAAGATCTACGAATGACAGCAGGGACCAACGGATTAGCAGGCTTTCCGAATCACAGAAAAGTCTCGATAATTATGTAATAGTACATTCGATAGACCCATGTTATTATTGAGCCACGAGCCCCTGTAAGATTGAATATCACTTGCATGTCATAAAACGACAAGGGGGTCTACTCCGAAGTGCAAAGTGCGAATGTTCGGTTCGGACCGCCACATGGCCGAACCGAATATTATTGAAAAATGCGAAAAAAGTTCGGGTCGGCTCAGTCGGGTCGGGACCATAGTCAATATTCGAAAGAGTGTAGGAGTGTAGGATCGGGACCGACCGAACCAAATGGTAACTTCGTAGCAGGAAACGGCCGAACATTCAGCCGATACTACTTCAAAGTAGACCCCCTGGTCTGTTTGTCTTTGTGACAAATAGGTAATTTCAACCTTAGTGAAGTTTCAATTTACTGGGAATTGTTGTCGAAAGTGATAAATCAATTACGAGGGCGATTTAAGACGTGAAAGTCATGTTATAAACATTTTTTGTAGTAAAAAGCAGGTTAACGTGCGTATTGACGCGTGTTGTTGAACATTTGTTTCGTTTCAAAGACCTCTTAAACGTATTTTGTCTGTAAAAACGATTTCTGTTTGAAAACAGACTTGGGTTTCTTGAACTAAAGACGTGAATTGTTTCTTTATTTAGGTTCTGGAAACTGCAATATATTGAGATAATTTCTCATTTTCTTTGAGTTATTAAAATATGAGAAGTAACAGAATATATCGCTCTAAGTGTCTGTTAAAAACGAATGTAATACACACAGAAAAATGATCTATCCGAATGTTGTTGAACTGTCAATATGAAGCCATTGTTACTGATAGTCTTCTTCTTCTTCCATCCCTTAATCCCAGCTCTATCTGGGGTCAGATCTTCTTGTACAGCGGCGCCAGGACGATCTCTCCTGGGTTTTCATAGCAGTTAGGTTCTACGCTTTCGATACTGCACCTCCATGTAGCGGGGGTCTTCCTCTTCCCAGGCGTTTCGTAGGGCAGGAAATAAGGAAGGACTGTTTTTACTGAGAAACTATTATCTTTTCTCATTACGTACCATCTAAGCCTGCCATTACTACTGTAAGTGGGTTACGTAATTAGCCCGCAGAACAAGGTAGGTACGACTTTTATCTCCACACCACTAATTTCGTAACAAAACATACAACCTCCTTGTAGCTTTCAAACTCCAAACATTTTCGGTACACGTACCCAAACTTACAAGATAGTTAACAGTTTCCAACATCTTTATTAGTAATACCGGTACACCAAACTCTGAGAAACATAGTTTATATTCATATCAAACTATTGTGACCCGCCTCTGGGGTGTTTTGTAAAATGATCGCCGCATTGAATATTCATAGGGAGACTGCAGTGAAACGGTTGAAACCCCGACGGTATGCAGTAAGGTACAGGTGATTATGACGCGAAACTGGTTTCTGTAAAATAACGTAACATCTCGCCTGTTTTCAGAAGGGTTGAGCAGAGGTGTTGAACTCACATTTCACCAAGTCACATGTATGGAGGAGGATAGGCCAGTGCGATCAACTGGGTACAAATTAAAACTCCGGGCAGCAATGAGATATTTTCTAAACGAAAAACCAAATAGCACTTGGTCCGACTTCGGAACCCAACCCCAAAGCCAGCAGTTACGTAGGCTCTTCGACCAACCAGCATTAGGAATGTGTAACACACTATTAATCACAATCGATTTTGAAGAATATGGCTAATCCATTGCTTCATTTATGATGAAAAATATGTCTGTTCAGCAACGTAAATAACGCAATGAATGTTGTTGAACTGTCAAAATTGCTACTGTTACTGTGTTACGCATTTACCCCGTAGGTGGTCTACAAAATCCGGGAATAAAACTGAAAATGTTAGACACTTTAAAAATTATATGCAACGTAGCCTGGGTACCGATGAAACTAGATTAGTTTCAGCAAAATCTGGTATTAAAAATAAAAAAAAACTCAGTACAACTCTAATATGCAATTTCAGAGTCGATTTGTGGAATTGTGGCTCTATAATAGCCTTTGTAAATGATAGATGAATGAGTGTCGCTGTCGAGTGCTGTTTGCACGACTTCAATCAATTAATCATGGCCTATCAGATTCAACTGCTGCAAACACATGCATATTGAACTTGTAGTCATAGTGTTGGGAAAATTATTTGCAAACACTATTTATTTTGTCTTGTAGTAATCAATAATGATTTTGTTTCGGAACAAAGAATCCATAGAGTGTCAATAACATAATATTAAAACAAGTTGTTATCTAGTGTCAGTAGGTACCAATCACCCTCCGCACAATTGGAGAGCTGAAACTCTCCGCTACAGTTCTCAGGATGCGATTGCGACCGTATCTCACTCTCCTCAGTAGTTAAGCTGCTTTTTTGGTCACGATCGCGTGCAATGTGTAATGTGCGTTTTTGTAGTGCAAGGCTTTAATTTAAAAAGTTGGTTTGTTCATGAACTGCACCTATGCACTTTGATTCTCTGGGGAGCTTGTTGAGCCACTTCTTCTTCACAGCTAAAGCACTAGATGGTGGTGACAGACGGGCGTTTTCAGAACTCTCTTATGTTTATTTTGACGTTCAAAAAGTGTTGATTTTCAGCCATATTTGAATGATGTAAATTACTTTTAATTTTCCGGTGCCGGCAATTCTTTGATGAAGGTGAAAGTGTGCTCATAGATATCCTCTCTTGTGTTTTATTCAATGAGTGTATTTGTCCATTGATCGAATTTTCCACTGTATTATATTCCTGCTATCTTATTCAGTGTTATCCAGCTTTCCGTATACTCAAACCTAATGGTAAGTCCTTATAAGTCTAATTATAATACTTAAAAGTTATACACAATAAAGCTATGGTTACATTGTTTTTAGTAGACTCGTTATCATTAATTGTGTGCTTCAAAAAAACAATACCAACCAACATTGCCTACCCCCTTATTATTTCGTATTTATTGAAGTTTGTAGGGTCACGTAGTGTGTCGTTATTTTACAAAGTTTTTTTTGAAGAGCAAACAAATAATATATTATTTATGTGCCATTTTTATTCATTATAACTTGATGTCTCTGTTCTATTCAGCGTTCATTGTTCTGAACATTTGATTTATTAGGTGCATGCCCGTTGTTAAATAGCACAATTGATAGCATTTGTATATTAAACCAGCGTGTGCCCGTGACTTCTTCCACGTAAAATGTCTTGTTCCCCCGCCCCGTTGCATCGCATCGCATCGCCTATTACTTCGCCGAGCTATTACTTCATTATCAGTTAGTGTTCTTTCTAACTTTTTTTCTTTCTGTTCGGCCCCTAATGGGTCCAAGCGTATATGTCTAAATAGCCTATGTCCTTTCTCAAGAATTGGTCTATCAAATGCAAAAAGATTTTTTCAAATCCGACTGGTAGTTCCAGAGATTAGCGCGTTCATACATACAAAAAAAAAAAAACTCTTCAGCTTTACTATTAGTGTACTATCGCCAAAACCATTATCTGACCATTTTAAAAACAAAATCCCGTGCACATGATGACCACAGCTGCGTCCGTAAGTAAAACAAAAGAGGATCCTTTTAGGTCGACTAATAATATGCGGTGCAAGCAGAAATAGTCCTTACGGTGGTCAGATATAGATTTTGGCGATAGTGCATATAGATTGCCTGAAAATGCCTTTGATAGTAAAACAACTCGTTTACGGAAAAAGGAAACGAGCATAAGTAGGTAGATAATGTATCTTTTTGTCTAATGTAGCAGTGTTTCTGTTCGAGCCACTATATAACACTGCACTATTAACCGAGCTCGCTTCTCAGAGCAAAAAAAAAGGGTTCCTTGATTGAACTTTGTTTTATATCCGTCCCGGATCCATTAGTGACTTCTGCATGTAACGACGAGTTTCTTGTTAACCTAATATGTATGTACGATATATGAACGATGACTTAAATGTCCTTGAGAAAATTCTAGGTATCTTGTAGTGTATCTATCCTTACTTCCGCTTAAACCTGGTCTCTGACAGTTCAGCAGAGGACCAAGGTTGAGGTTTACCAGCGAGCGATGGAGTTTAGTATCGTTGGAGTTCTACTTACCCACCGGCTACGAAACAAGATACTATGACACAAATTGTAGATGTCACCCAAGCCCGAATAGGCCTGGGCCGGACCAGCAAACGTCTGCATGTCGGATGCATTGTGGGCTAAAACCACCCCAGCATGTGTTCCTGAAAATATCCAACAGCATCGCCGAAGACCCAGGCGTATATGGCGGGACCCACTTGACCCTCATAGGAAAGGTGGCTCAAGATCGAGTTGCGTGATTCAATAATTGATCTACACTCTCATACTTTATTGTCTGGTTCGATTTAATTTTATAAATCATTTGGTCAGCCCAAAAAAATTTTGATGTATACAATACTCGCTCGCCCTGTAAGTACCAACTCTATAGTTACTCTATACTATCCTATATTAATATATGCTTCTCATACGCACCTACAACATAACCGCACTCAAAATTCATCCAAGGCCCAAAATACACAGAAAATTGATCCACCACCATTAGGTGCGGTAGGTACCTACAGCCACAATGGCTTTGGAACGCGAAACCTGCACATAATGCGTAGCCTTTCAAAGTACGCGTAACAAGACAGGTCGCCTAACGAGAGCCGTTTGATAAAGGTCCTGTGCCATTACAGCTTCGGTCGTTGATCGTCTCGCCTACCGCGGAAATCATTGGCGAATCTTCGTCCTTGATCGACGATATGGCGTCCGGGTGCAGATGGTTAATGGGTATACATATGTGTCAAGGTTTTCGCGAGGTTCTTGTAATGTGTTGGCAAAAAAGATGGTCGGTATGGTTGGGATTGTTGTAGAACACGATCATGTTAGGCTTTGTAAATTAGCTTTATCGAATTACCAGGGCCCGCGACATCGTGCGCGCGAAATTTCTTGCTCCCCAACCCACCCCGTCGCGTCGCATCGCATCGTCTGCCCGCGCTATTACTTTGATTTCGTCAGTGTCTTTTCTGATTTTTTTTTTGTTTTTGCTCTGCTCCTAAGAGTTCTAGCGTGATGTTACGTAGACTATTGCCTTCCTCAAAAATAGAGTTATCGAATGTGAAAAGAATTTTTCAAATCCGGCGGATAGTTCCAGATATTAGCGCGTTTAAACAAACAGGCTCTTCCGCTTTATTATTAGTATAGATAGAAAAAGACTAAACTGCTTAGAATTCATTAATGTAAGAATTACGATTACTTATTACAGTTTCACATATTTATTCTGAGAATTGGTAACTGCTAAAGCCTTAGTTAGCACTAAATTTTCGGGAAAAATCTGTCATTTACTTGCAACTTAATAAACACCATCCTGGCTATAGGCACCATTATTTTGCTATCTAAAATCTATAATGTCCAAAGTCTACAGAAAAATTTGGCTTTACAGTCGTTTAATTAAAAAAGGTCCGTAAGGGTCCCGAATAAGACAGCTTTTAATTAAGCAAATATACCTTCTATTTGAGCCGCTATGGTTTGTCACAGAATTTTATGTAATTTTAGAACAAAGAGGGACCAAAATGGAATCAAATATTTATACCGGGAGGATGAACGACGATTTATTAATAGAAAAAGTAATTCAATTTAATGACCCTTGATTGTGAATTTTCCGGAAGCAAATTCGTTCAATGCCTTCTGCAGTCTTCTAAATTATTCTCTCGTTAATAGCGTTGACAACGTACGGCATTTCATACAAATTTTCAAGTCCTTGTTTTTCGAAATGCATGAACCGATTTTCATGAAACTTCCTACGCATAAGCAGGATATATAGGTCTGAAAAGTTAATTGAGAACATTTTCGAAAAATAATGTTACATGTAAATTCGACCGATTTTAAATTTTCCATAGAAACAGAGATTTCCAATTATCTTTTTTTTAAATAAGACATTTCGAAAATGTTCTTAACTAACTTTTTAGAACTATGTATCCTGCTTATGCGTATGAAGTTTCATTAAAATCAGTTCATGCCTTTCGAAGAACAAGGACTTGAAAGTTTGTATGAAATGCCGTACGTTGTAAACGCTCTTAAGTAACATCGGCAGGAATTTTATGAGGATAACTCATGTTAGACTGGCTGCTTGCGGAATTTATTTATTTATATTTAACAATTGCTTGCTGCACTTACAGTAGACACCAAAGCGCGCAACAAGCCAACAACATAACATTTAACTAAAAAACTTCATACAAACATTAAACATAGATTTAATTATTATACATACTGCAATACATAAATATGTCAACTTCCGGCTCCTGAGCAATCAGGGCGAATTGTACTGATAAAGAGGTTTATTTATTAAAACTTTATGAACAAGTAAAAATAAATACTGTACAAAGGCAAACTTAATGCCTGAGCCATTTTACCAGTGAATTTCTACAGACTGATAATGTAGATAATAAATAAACAATTGTAAACTAATACTACATATAAACACATAACGTACATACACATACTCACGCTTTCTTCTCATGGGGTATAGGCAGAAACTACAGTACGAAAATGAAACGAATCCTACTAATATTATATAAAAACGCGAAAGTTTTTGAGGATGGATGTATGGATGTTTGTTACTCTTTCACGCAAAAACTGCTGAACAGATTTTGATGAAACTTTACAATAATATAGCTTATACATTAAAATAACACATAGGAAACTTTTCTCTTTGATAGCCCAATTCTTGAGGAAGGTTAGGCGGTTTAACATCATCTCTCCCACGCTTATCCCAATTTATTTGGGGTCGACGCAACACGTCTTTTTCCTAAATATTTCTCTATTAGTCCTCATCTCGACAGTCACCCCCTTTCTAACCATATCATCATTCACACAGTCCATCCATCGTTTCTTTGGTTAGGCTATTTAACATCATATATTATTTACCTCGAACTTAACCTCCGAAATTAGGCTAGTTAGGAATTGAAAAGTCCTGCAGCTATTTATTATCAGTTTAGTAGGTACTTATAAAGTACTAGCTGCGCCCCGCGGTTTCACCCGCATAAGTTTCGATCCCGTGGGAATGTCGGGATAAAAAGTATCCTATATGTTAATCCTGGTTATAAACTATCTGTGTGCTAAATTTCGTCAAAATCTGTTCAGTAGTTTTTGCGTGAAAGAGTAACAAACATCCATACATCCATACATACAAACTTTCGCATTTATAATATTAGTAGGATTTTCCTGTGTTGTCTGCAAACTATTAAATATACCATAAAACCTTTCTGTAACCGCTTTTATTATACATCTACGCTAGTTTTTTACATTAACCCTCTGCTAGTGAGGTCAGGGAGAATGTATATACGTGTATATATGTATAAGTATATTGAACCCTGAAGCCATTCAGTGGCGGCCAGATTGCCTCGCCTCACTCTTCGTTGTTTCATACATACTAAACCACTCAACTAATAAAATATTTAAATTTTTACCAACCTACTACTTTATGTCTCCTCAGATGTCTTGCCTTTCTCCCTTGCGTAACGAGATACGTACCTACTGGGTGTAATATGAACTTCAGGGAAAAATGCGTCTTGTTCGAGCGAAAAGAAATGTGTACATTATTATTAGTCACAATTCTTCAGTCTTTTTTGTGTTCCATCATAAAACACGGTGAGAATTTTGTTTTTATATAACCAACTAGCTTCTGCCCGCGGCTTCGTGTATGTCGAACATTATCCCACAGGAACGTGTTACCGGGACAATGCGTAACCGCGAAAAAAAAAAATCAGCAGGTCCCTACATTTATATTCGATTAACTCGTCAAAATGTAGAGAACAGCAGATTTTTTTTTTTTGCGATTTCAGGTTTTGTCCCATAGTAAAAGTTGTTCATAATGACGAGTTCAATGACCTCTTAAGAGGTTGTTGGTGTTTTTCCAATAACCCTGTATACTACACACTTCCATTTTTACCATGTTAAATGTATTTTTAATAAAACAATACATTTAACATATTATCACTTAACATAAATAATTACTTAATCCTGTATTTAGATGCCAGATCAAGAGAAAAAAAAACAAAAAACTCGTGAATTGAGTAAAAACATTCCTGTAATGTTTTTACTCAATTTTTACACAATTCATTCAAACATTCCTAAAATTCCACGCTTATAAGGTAATAGATAATACGGGCTGGTGTCGGCAACTCCACGTAAATGTGCGTATTTTGCGTACATAATATAGTATGGATTACTGTTGACCTTGAATTCGTAATACAAAGTAAAAAAATCTTCTTTATCGAACTAATATAGGTACTCGTAGCACAAAGTGCTACGGAAATTAGTCAGATCATTTGCTTATTTAATGGCCTAGATTACTTCAAAGTAGGCTTCTAACCAGCCAGTAATATGCTGTCATAGTACATAACACGATGAAACAACACAGCCTATTAATAAAACTAGGTCAATGCCCTCTTTTAATAGAAAAACCACTCCAAACTTCGGTTGGCACAGAAAGTTGTCCGTCCGTGACAAGTTATTCCGAAAATATTCGCAAAACATTCACTCTTGATAAATAGAGCAAATAAATAAATAAAAAGCGGCCAAGCGCGAGTCGGACTCGCACACGAAGGGTTCCGTACCACCGTACAATACCACTATTTTTTTTTTGCATAAAGCATCAGCTTACATAATGTTCCCACTGCTGGGACACAGGCCTCCTCTGTGAGAGGGAGTGGGCCGTGATGCACCAACTTTAATTTAATTATACTATATGTGTTATAGCGGCTATAGTAGGCTCTGTGATAGTTTCAACCTATCATACAGATACAGACGGAGAGACGGACGAATGGACGGAAGGACGGACAAGGAAGCCTTATTAACAGGGTCCCGTTGACACCCTTTGGGTACGGAACCCAACGAATTGCCGAACGATTGAAGCGAATATTGATGACTGGCGATTCGCAAGTCAACACCAATCAATCAGTTTCATCGATCGTTTCTATAAAAATAGCTCTAATTAAAGCTGATTCGAGCAAAAACTTCTTCGTAATGCTCGTAATACGATGACCTAATTCGTTTGGCTACACTGTTGTGGTGAATTGGGAATTACAGCCGGTTTACGTGCCCACTCGACAGGGCTTATTGAAGTCTTCCACCGGACGTAGGTCTTGGGATTATTAGTTAAGTGGGTAATTGATCAATGGACGAGTTTTCTCATAAAACCTTTACGTAACTGCATGGAAATGTCAAGCTATTACCTACTTTTGAAAGGTCCTGGTACCTTTTGTAATACAACCTATTAATAGTAGGTACCTAATAAGGAAAGAAGTTCTTCTGGACACAGCTAATATTGTTAGGAGGTTACTCTCCCTGGGGCCCTGACTGGTATCTTGGACTCTGTTTTCGATACCGAAGAGCTACTATTTTTTAGATTCTTTTTTTTTTAAAGAAATATATAATTTGTAAGAAAATTAAATAAAAATAAAGTCTTTAATGGTGTCAAACTAGGTTACAAAAAAAAACTGAAGCACCGACTCCAGATATTATGTTAGAGTACCTGTTTTTCAGGAGCCATGGGAGTCATGTAAGTCAGTAACCTGAAAATTGCCATTGCATTTAAGTCCTGTGGACTTAAATGCAATGGCAATATGGCGTATGGTTCGTGACTGCAAACAGTATCAGTGTTTGTATCGCTCGAAGCTATGCATTTTAGATTTTGTGATATTTTTATTATGGTTCAGCACCTATATTTATGTCCCTTTACGTTATCTACGCACGACTAGAATAAAAGCAGCCTAAGAGTACTTAGGTATATACAGAAAAAAAAATAACCAGTGCGGAAACTGTTACCAATTCAACATAATTATGATTTAAGGCGTAGAATTTTTTTGTCAGTTTAAAAAAAATTATTAGTTTTTACATACATTTTGACCGCGTAGGTCACTTTTCTATGAAACGGTTTTTTTTTTTTTAACCTACCAGAAAATCTACGCTAGGGTCTAGAATCATACGCTGAATTAATCATTAGTTTGCGCTCTGGTTTTTTTTTCCTGTATGTATGTACTAGTAGCGCCCCGCGGTTTCAACCGCATAATTGTCAATCCCGTGGGAATATCGGGATAAAAAGTATCCTATGTGTTATTCTGATGTATAAGATATTAATGTAAAGTTTCATCAAAATTAATTCAGTAGTTTTTGCGTGAAAGAGTAACAAACATCCATCCATCCTTATAAACTTTTGCATTTATAATATTATTATAGTAAGATAGTAGGATTTACACAAGTAAAAAATTACTGTACAAAAGCGGTCTTAATGCCGGAGGCATTTTTTACCAGTCAACCTGATTAAGTGTGCTACAGAAAAAACACAATCCTTCAGGTTTGGTGTTTTCGCAATACACTTAAACCTATACAAAAGTGTATTCTGCCTGACGTCATCCTTTATTTACCTCGCACCCACGAAGAAAGATCTGAAAGTCTATTCTTAGCCTAAAAACAAACGACAAAAAACATCTTTTCTTTTTTAAGAAAATACAGGTTGGCTGGCACTTCGTCACACAAACTGTAACCATGAATTCAGCACATGCTTCTAGACGTAGCGTACAAATTTTTAGTCGGCTATCAAAAAAAAAATCTGCTCTTTCATTGAAAAGTGCAATAAATGTATGGAATAGCATTTTTTTTTTAATAACCGGCAGATAATTTAAATGCATGGCGATTCAGAATCATGAACTGAATTCATGGTAACAGGTTGCCCGTTAATGTCCTAGTCACCCTGTAGTTGACTTACATAACAGAATAGAGAAGTCAACTTGTGTCCCGCGGTTTCACCCGCATAATTGTCAATCCCATGGGAATATCGGGATAAAAAGTATCTTATGTGCTATTCTGATGTATAAGCTATATTAATGTAAAGTTTCATCAAAATTAATTCAGTAGTTTTTGCGTGAAAGAGTAACAAACATCCATCCATCCATCCATCCTTAAAAAACTTTCGCATTTATAATATTATTATAGTAAGATAGTAGGATTTACACAAGTAAAAAATTACTGTACAAAAGCGGTCTTAATGCCGGAGGCATTTTTTACCAGTCAACCTGATTAAGTGTGCTACAGAAAAAACACAATCCTTCAGGTTTGGTGTTTTCGCAATACACTTAAACCTATACAAAAGTGTATTCTGCCTGACGTCATCCTTTATTTACCTCGCACCCACGAAGAAAGATCTGAAAGTCTATTCTTAGCCTAAAAACAAACGACAAAAAACATCTTTTCTTTTTTAAGAAAATACAGGTTGGCTGGCACTTCGTCACACAAACTGTAACCATGAATTCAGCACATGCTTCTAGACGTAGCGTACAAATTTTTAGTCGGCTATCAAAAAAAAAAATCTGCTCTTTCATTGAAAAGTGCAATAAATGTATGGAATAGCATTTTTTTTTTAATAACCGGCAGATAATTTAAATGCATGGCGATTCAGAATCATGAACTGAATTCATGGTAACAGGTTGCCCGTTAATGTCCTAGTCACCCTGTAGTTGACTTACATAACAGAATAGAGAAGTCAACTTGTGTAGGTCACAAAAACCGTTATTTTCCGAAAACTTTTCACTTTTATCGTCTTGTTTGCTCTCTCTTACTTATTGTGACATGTTACGTAAGTAGACAAACAAATTAAATGGGGCTTTATAAGCCCGGTTTTTGCGATGTCCGCCAGACAAAATGGCTGTTGTCTGCTATCATAACCCTTGTCACTCAGACAGATTTATGAGCTATCTTTTTTATTGCCTTGCGATTTATTGGGATACGAATTAAGGATAGATCAGTGACCGAGTGGGATAATAATGTGACGGATATTGTTTTTCATTCAAGTCAACGTTGCTCACCTATACTTAATTGGACGATATAATTTATCTTGATAAAGAAATAAGATCATTTTCCTGGTGTCCTGTTCCAGCCTTAAAAACATAAAAAATCCGGTCAAGTGCGAGTCGGACTCGCACACAAAGAGTCGCCGAAAACAGCATGTTTCTTGTATGGAGACCCTTTTTAATTTTTATTTAAACTAAGTAGACATGCGAGTGAATTTACATTACCTTATATAATTTATTAACATTACAGTTATTAATAAATTTAATTTGGTAAAGCGGCATTAGAAATACACACTCTGTGAAAATTTCAACTGTCTACCACGGTTCATGAAATACAGCCAGCTGCCAGACAGACGGTCGGACCGAGCTTAGTGTTTCCGCTGGCACTCTTTGGTTACGGAACCCTAAAAAAGGGATCAATCTAAATTATTCATATTTAGGGATTAATTTAAATTGATCCCAAAATTCAGTCAACTAGGTTTGCTATCTCTGTCTCCTAACCATCGTTCCAGAAGACTTCGTACGTTAATACCCACCCTATGTGACCTAAAAACATTAAACAAAGTCTTGCAACATCTTACCCCTCGCAATTACCCGTTGGGCCTAAATGTCAGTAGTCAGGAAACGTCGCCTAGGCCAAGGGATCGTAACAAGGCTATCGGCTACTGACCGATATAATTAAACAGTCTCCGGTTGCCAACTTGGCCAGACTGTCCGTGGCCGACTTGTCTTGTGAGATAGACAATTCTCTTTTTGCTTTTTATGCGAACACAAAATACTCTAATTTGCCTACTTAAAAGACTTTATGAGGAATTCCAGTGACAATGACGGCACGGTTGGCGCAGTGGTTAAGCGATTGACTGCTACGCTGCGTGTCGCGGGTTCGATTCCCGCACGGAACAAATATTTGTATGACCTACATGTATTTGTTCCGAGTCTGGGTGTTTTTCTATCTATATCTAATATGTATGTAGATATTTACAAAAAAAAAATGTATATAAGTAGTTTATCAGCAATCTTGTTACCATAACACAAGCATTAGGTTGCTTAGCTTGGGACAAATGGTGCTGTGTGAAATGTCCAGGGATATTATTATTATTATTATTAATGAAAAAGGGAGTTCTTACCAAAATAGTATCAACATTGAACTATGGGTTTTTCCACAAAAACTGAAACACTTATTGAATGCATGTATGAATGTCGTGTTTTATAGAATATGATGTTTAGCTTATAACGAAATAAAACCTAAACACAGTTTTTTTTTGGTTAGCACACTGTAAAATTATATGCCCATTAAACATATATCTTAGGGGCTTGGCGCAAAGACGAATAAAAGTGCCACTAAAATGTCTCGAACGACAAGATTTATCAATAATAGTTATTGCCTATTAATCGAGATATTATTTTGAGTGAATGTCTTATTCGCAGTCTGTTGGCGCGTCAGTTGGCGCGAATAACCGAACATCTGATCAAGATGTCACCAATGCGCATTCTTATAAGCAGTGCGTATAGCGTTAGTCATTTGTTTTGGTGTTCGGAATTTAATAAATTGTTTTTGTTTTGTTATCAATCACACGATTATGTGTAACCTCACTATTAGTGAATTTACAAACGCTCGGAGTTAAATGTAATACAGTTTAGTTATGATATTTTCCAAACAATGCAATCGAATTCAGATCCTTCTGTATAAAAATAATTATGAACCCCTTTATTCATAAACGTTGCTTAAAGTTAAGTAGTGATTAGTGACTGTTTAACCATATATTTAAGATACGTTTGAACGTCACTTAACTTTAATCATCGTTTATAGATAAACCCGTTTATCTTTTGTTGCATAAAATATGGTACAGTGAGGTCATAAAAATAAGTGATTCATATTAGGATACAATTTATTTAGTGAGTAAGGTAGTTATGATTTTTGTTACAATTATGTACATACCTATAATATGATGATACGAAACTGATGTTATAAACGTCATCAACAAAAAAAACTTTTGTTTTTAAGTTAGCCAACCCTGTCCCACTGATAAGCAAAGACCTCCCCCAAATCCTTGCAGACGAAAAACATACAATCAAAACATTGACCATATTTTGATTCTGTAAGTTTTTATATTCAAATAAGATAATTCTATTTACGGAAACGAAAGGAAATCCATAAAAAACGATACACTTTAATCAACATTACTGCCACGAAACTTTTACAAGCCCTAATCTTATTGGGCGGAACAATAGTTCGGGTCGTACCTACATCAAACGTGAAAGATGACCGTCGTAAGCTCCGAGCCACGCAAACTCGTAGGTTGGGTGGGTGCCATGCATACTAACTAAACTAAGGAGCTTACAGGTATTGAAGCACGAAGTATTGAAGGCGAAACCCGGAATCAATGGTGTTGTACAAGGTCTTCGCTTCTGAATGGTTGGCTAAATAAAGAACTAGTACCCACTCTGTCGTACTATTCTCTAAAAATCTCACCTTGAAAATGTAGGTGAAGTGAGCTGTCATTCCACCAGCAGTGCGATTCTGTAACCATCTTACCGTGAAAACGTAGGTGAAGTGAGCGTGGAAGGAGACATTCCAACTAATGCTAGGGATTGACACTATTGACAGCTAACTCTAAGCTCACTTTACCTAACTTTTCACGGTGAGATTGACACTAAATAGTAATGAGTAGTAATTTATTTCCAAAACTTCATTATCATTAAATCAATATGGTCTCCCTTAACTAGGACATCATAATAACAGGGGTCGAACACTATTGATAGCTCACTTCACAAAAAAATTTCAAGGGGAGATTTTTACAGAATAGCACTTCTGTATCTAAGTGAAGCACGGTGAATATATCTTTGAATACTCCTTTTTCAAAATACCCCATCTCTCGACCTAAAATTTTAATGTGTATGCTCAATTGTTTTTGATAGCTCACACATTGATAGTAAGATAATATCGCTTCAATTGAATAATGGTTTTATTTTTAAAAACCTCACAGAAAAAAGTTGCAGGCCGGAAACAAAATATTATACAAATTACCCTCCTTTCCTCTACACTGTCATAACGTGGTTAACCTTTCGTATCTGGATACGTGGATCTACGCGAGACACAATGACTTTTTAATTGTTTTTTTGACGGCATTCAACCGGTTAATTGAATCATAAGGTTTTGACGTTTGATTTAATCATATTATACAAAATGTTTTTTGGTTCTTACTAAGTAATAACAGCCGCATGGGTTGATCCATCGGGTTAAGCTACGCTTGCCGCTGTTGGTCCGTGGATGGGTGACCATCTTTACATAGGTACCAAGACCCCTCCGTGTCTCGCAAAAGCCGTTGGTCCCGGCTTTCGTTTGTGGATCTTCGACAGTCGTTACGGGTCGTCAGAAGCCTAAAAGTCTGACAACCAGTCTTACCAAGTGGTATCGTGTTACCCAGTAACTGGGTTGTGGAGGTCAGATAGGCCTCAACTTGTTGGGAAAAGGCTTGGCAGATGTTGATACAAAATATTTTTTGGTTCTTATCTAGAACAAACTTAGTAACTAGGTATACGTAGTAAATACAAGTTGGATAAGGCTCTCCCGACTTTTCCATTTCATTTATTAAAGGATCGATATCATTCAACCCAAATAATTTATCATTCTAGGCGTGTCCGCACATCTATGAATTTGTAAATCAGCACAGCTTACAGGCTTTATGCACGGGCTATATTCTGTAATCCAAGATATATTAAAGAAAGAAAAATAAGTTTATTTGTCACAGAAACACGTGCGTACAAAAAGATATTATTAGAATTAATTCTAATAATATGGAAAAATAAAACCAAAATACACCGTGTTCTTCACATTATCCATAAAGTTTGGCAAACGCTACAAATACAATTTTACAAATCAAATCTAACAAAGGAGTACCTATTTAAAAAGGTTTCGTTACAAAGATATTTGTAATTTCATTTAAATTTAACTGAGCAAGCAGTAAGAAAGGCCAATGAAAGAGAAATGGCCAAGGAATTTGGCCTATGTTGCCGCTTAGTGCAATCTATCAAATGCTGTTTGCATTTTATTTGTACGTACGAGAGGAACCCGATAGTTAGCAAAGAAGGACGATCATTTTTAGTTTGTATAAAAATTAACAAAAATAAAATATATAAAATAAGATAAAATAAAGTGTCCATAATGAAAAATGCTTATTTCCATGGTCTGAACATCTGGTCGAAGTTTATGTATATCGTCCGGATCACGGTGTATATCGTAAAAAGGGAGAAAGGTCTTCAAAACGCAGACCACCACCCAGACAATCATTAGATTAAAGATTTCTCCTTTTAATTGCAGCCAATTTCCTTTATGACGTCACAAAGGAACAAAGAGACTAAGATAAGGCTAGATCTAGATTAATCTATTCTGATCACGAACGGACACTAGGGTAAGGGAAATATTACCGGTCAAATAGGTTTCCATTCGAACAAGCACAATTCCAATTAAGAAAAATATTAACTGAAGGATAGTAAAGTAAAATTGCATTCCGGAGCAAGAGCTTTTTTACGTCACTAGAGTTGAGTCATAATTTTTTTTTAAATATTTTTTAATCATCATCTGCCTAGCCTTTTCCCAACTATGTTGGGGTCGGCTTCCTGTCAAACCGGATGCAGCTGAATACCAGTATTTTACACGGAGCAACTGCTTATCCGACCTCCACAACCCAGTTACTGGGTAATACGATTCCCCTTTGTACTCGTAAGACTGGTTGTCAGACTTTCTGCTTTTTTTTGAGCTACTGACGACCCGTTACGACATTCAACGAATCCACGAATGACAGCCAGGACCAACGGCTTTACATGCTTTCCGAGGCACCGAGGGATCTTGGTATGTGAAAATGGTCACCCATCCACGGACCAACCGCAACAAGCGTAGCGTAACCTGATTGATCGACCCGTGTGGCTGTTTTATGGACTCACATAATATATTGGTAACAATATTTCTTAACAACTATGTTATTAAATTTAACCTAACACAGCCATAATAGTTATGAGAAACCCTTCTACAAGCTCAATACCGTTGTAGAAAGCTTGCTGCAGCTATTCATACGAGTACACAATAAATGGAAATGTCGTGTGATATTTTGTTACTTTGATCAAAATCTGGAAAAAATGTGTAAGATCTGATATTGCCGACTTGTAAACTTACTTAATATGGCCGATGGGTGTCGTGTATCGTCGTTTTCGCTGAAGGCTACATGACACCTCGACTCAGCGCAATACGTCGCCGACCCAACGTAGTTAATAAATTTGTAGAATACGGTTTTTTTATGTATTAGTTTATTATCGTATAAGATTATTTTGTGTATTTATCTATCTATATTTCAGGCCACTACTCGTAACTGCCTGAAATGAAGTGATTATTATTATTATTAAATCAGGCGTTATCTTTATGAAACATTGAATATGTATTCTGCAGTGCGATTCTGTAACCATCTCACCGTGAAAACTTAGGTGAAGTGAGCGTGGAGTGAGCTGTCATTCCAACTAATGCTAGGGATTGACACTATTGACAGCTCACTCTAAGCTCACTTCACCTAACTTTACACGGTGAGATTTTTACAGAATCGATCGGCAGGTGATGTTTTCAGAGCGACTAAATGTTACGCGAAAGTTGTAACACGTTTGACTGTTTCTAGCTCAAATGGTAAATTTAAAAACATTGAGATATTTAAATACATCTCACAAATATACAAGGTGTAACAGAATAAACGCAAGTCCTCAAAATAGTTTGTTCATAATTGACTACTGAATCGATTTAATTTTATTTGTAACTTTTAATATAGATTATAAGTATTTTGTCAAAAATTATGTATTTTGCCATGCTGGCTGCCGATTGAGCAAAAGAAAACTAAATCCTATTTCAAGGCAATAAGACTTAATTTTAAATTCGTAAAATAATGCTAGAGTCACACAGGTAACACGATTTTCTTAATAATAAAAGTTCGTTTAAAAAATGATAAGTTTTGGGCATTGTATTATGCTTTTAACTCAATATTCTAAATGGGGTGTATTAGGTCTTGCGTTTATTATTTTACATATTGTATAGACATCTATGATCTACGATGACGTTTCAACAGTCGGTATTTAAAAATGTAAGCAAAGCTATGGAGGTAAGCATATTCAGTTTCAGCTCAATCAGCCCTATAATCTTTCTTTTATTTTTAGAATAGGTATAACCGCAACGACAATTTTCTTTATCTTCAAAATTCAGAACCACAAACATACGCCACATTCCTACCATCAACACTATCACGAAATATCTCCCGTTCCCCGAGCCCGATGACACAGCTGATATTAATCCGCCATCATTAATTTCCCATAGACACCTGCCTACATCTAACCCTTAACTTCCCACCCTCACACATAGATATTTGAGAGTCATATTTACCCCTTTCGCCACATTGACACCGATATTTCCGGGGCATCAAGCTTAATGTAAGTCTCGTAAAGACGGGAGAAACCTGGACCCTTTTCCACTTAGTTATTGAGAGCATCTGGTATTTTCTCACGGTATTTGTGAGTATGGGATTGTCGAAGGGTTAGGGGATTGGAGAAGGTGTGTGTTGTTTCTACGTAATATTATGGGTGACAAGACTTAGCGGTATACTTGTTTTGGTGAGCATTTCTCAATGTCTTAGTATCTACAATTAAATAATAATAAATTTTACACTCAAACTCAATAATCAATAATAAAAAATACAAAGAGAGTGAGTTCACCCTCTTTATACTTTTAAACTTATTGAAGAAAGTAAGACATAAATTACAAAATATATTAACAGGCTAATTTGGAATAATATAAATGGTATAGTCATCTGTAGTCGAACTAGGCAGAGCCTGTATTTCGACTATCAGCGCCAAACCCCTCGAGTAGTATAATAATATATTTTAGCCAGTAACATTTTGACAACTTTCTGACTAACTGACCGAGACCGACTCTTTGACATTTCAAGAGTGACTGTTGAAAAGAGGATTCTTTGATATACAGGCACTTTTCAATTGTCAAAAAGGACTAACTGACCGACTCTTTGATAATTCAAAAGTGCCTGAACTCTTTGACAATTCAAAAGAGTATCCTTTAAAACAGGCACTTTCGAATAGTCAAAACCGCCCCGCGGTTTCACCCGCACCAGTTTCGATCTCGTGGGAAAAACAGGATAAAAAGTATTCTATGTGTTAATGGTTATAAACTATCTGTGTGCCAAATTTCATCCAAATCCGGGTAACAAACATCTATCCATCCAAACTTTCGCGTTTATAATAAGTATTAGTAGGATAGGATAGGATGTACAACTTCGTATAATTACAGAAACAAATAAAGAAGTAGAAGATTCGTTTCAAGAAACCACAAATTTAATTCTGTTTTTAGCCCTAAAAACCAGCACCTTAATTGCGTAACACACTATCAATCACAATCTGTATCATTTTTCCTACTGTTAATGTTGTTACTCCATTACCCCATAGTAGACACACCCGTAGGTACTCATCATCTGCCTAGCCTTTTGCCAACCATGTTAGGGTCGGCTTCCAGTCTAACCAGATGCAGCTTATTACCAGTATTTTACATGGAACTACTGCCTATCTGACCTCCACAACCCAGTTACTGGGTAATACGATACCCCTTGGTAAGACTGGTTGCCAGACTTTCGTGCTTCTGACTACCCGTAACGACTGTCAAAGATCCACGAATGACAGCCGGGACCAACGGCTTAACGGGCTTTCCGAGGCACGGATAACCTGAACTGCTGACAGCACAAATAGTAAAAATTGCGTAGTGAAAGACGATAATTGACACTGTAATGGGTTTAGGATAAGAGCTAGTGCCTATAATGGTGATTGACAGAAATAACCCTCTTTTTTGGTGCTGTAAAAGGCACTTCTCGGTAACTTTAGGGTTCTATTTTTACCCGGCCGTGCCGGTACAGCAATGAACAAAGGATGTAAATTCAAATAGGACTATTTTCTTTTTTGTAACGAAGTTCCTTAACGCGGCTTTCGACTGTTCAGGAAAAAGCGTTATGCCCCATGCGACTTTCTCTCTCTCTGTCTCTTTCTATTTTAAAGGGGTGTGTGTGTGTGTGTGCGGAACTTCGTTCTTGACGGGGGTTCCCCGACCGCACACGTCTTTTCATTCATTTGGCCGTTTTACGTGGACGTGACGCATGTTTTCCCCCAACTTGTTATTTTTTTTTTGTGTTTGTGCTCCTTTTATGCGTCATGCTTACCGCAAATATTATTTAGTATAGTATACCGTATTTTCTTGCTTTCTTTTCTTACGTAGGTTTTCCGTAGTAGTTTTATTTTATTTTACTATACACGTTAGTATGTAGAATCTAGTAAGTGATAATCGATTATCTTTTATCCTATACAGTTGAAATAACCATACATTAATTAAATTGGTAGTTAGAGTCATTTTAAAATGCACTTGATGAATAATGAACTTCTTAACCGATTAATTTTAGATACCCTATTGCACTATTAAAATGTAATATGTGTCACCTACTTAAAGCTCTCTCTGTACCTAGTTAGATACGAGTATATGCAATTTACAGACGCCAGCACATCAAACTACTACAATTTGTCAATTTATTTTAATGAATTGTCAACTTTATCGATAAAGCATTAGGTTCAAGGTTGATTGGGAAAATTTGACAGTTTCGGGTAGCTAGATATGCTGGCGTCTGTACTAAACAGCCTTAAATCTGTCACTACATCTATTACTTATATAGTATGTAGTTATTTGCCCACGTTATTATGCAGTGTAGGTACAAAAGATGACAAAAAAACCGACCTCGCATTGTATAGGTTTTTCGTCCAATGAGAAGTCAGCTTATACTGGAAATGTACAGCTTGATACGTCACCGTGCGTACAGTATATAGAATTTCAATCGCCATCGCCCATCAGTTTCTCGGGGAATACAACACATAACTCCTTTATATACGTGTATTTACATTCTGTACATACACATTTACGTACACATGCACTAACAAGGTAAGTGGCAGTTGTCTCGGTTAATTTACCCCGATGGAACGAGTGTGTGGCGCCAATTTATATTTATATTATCGCTTAGGCGACCACCGAGGGGCGGAGCTTTTAAAAAGCTACATACACAGGAATTTATTTGTTGGAGGGTAAATTAATTTCAGAATGAATAAGAAGTCAAATATACGGGCAAACAGTTTAAGTGGGCAAGGGACATAATTATTACTGATTTATTTTAACGTAAACGAGGCAAAAGGAGTGCTTAAGGCATACATACTCCTTTTACCTCATTTTCTACAATTAGCAGATGGCGTTCTGTAGTGTCTGCCTACCCCCACAGGAATAAGGCGTGAGCTTGTGTTATTTTAACGTGTTGTATCAAACTCAAAATTCGTCTAGGTATGCAAAATAAACGAAAATGTTGTCCTTTTTGTAAGATCATGGTTATAAATCATAGAGTATCATAGAGCCGGTGGTCCGTGTTGGTCTATGTTATACATAGTAGACCCCTCAAACCCTTAATATTGTCATATAGTAGCACAATCAGCCTATAATGTTCCCACTGCTGGGACACAGGCCTCTTTTCGAGAGGGAGTGAGCTGTAGCCTATCACTCGGGCCCAGCACAGGTTGGTAGATGTCACATGTCAACGAATTTTTGGTTCTAGGACATGCAGGTATCCTCAAGATGTTTTCTTTCCCCGTCTCTCACTGTCATATAGTACGAAAATCTAATTAGCAACGTACAGTCCCGCGTTAATTAACTAATAGAATAAAGTTCTCTCTACAATGGAAGGAATCAGCGCGACCGGAGGAACGTGACCGGTATTTCTTTAAGGAGGAACTTTTCGCAGCGTTGGACCACAAATAATCAAGCACACACAACACTAGCGAAACCAAAAGGAAAAGTTAAGAGCTTATTACGAATGGATGTGCTACTTCGTAGTCTTTTATTTTATCAAATGAGATCTAATAAGATTGGTGGCGATTATTTTTCCTCGCACATTGCTCATTGCTGCAGAACATATGGCCAATGTGTCAGAAAGGTTCTAGAGTGGCGACCGCGTATCGGAAGACGTAGAGTTGGAGCCTCCCACAAGATGGACCGATGATCTTTTAAAAGTAATCCGCTGGATGCGGGAATCACAGAACCGGTCGAAGTGGAGGTGCTCTGGGTAGGCATATGACCAGCAGTGGACGTCTTTCAGCTGAAATGATGATGATTTTTTCTAATCTCAAGCAAAAATCAGGCCAAGTGCGAGCCGGAGTTGTGCAATACTTTTATTACCTGTTATTTGTTCGCCATGATAGTTGATAGCGCCCATATTCAGTGAAAATTACAACTAGCTACCCATTACGATTCTAAAGGTACAGGCTTTGTGACAGCCAGGCGCACAAACAGACGATAAAGAAGACGTAACTAAGGCCAAGTTTATATTAATAATTCTAACATGATTTTACGACCAGAATATTCACGTTCCGAAGATTTCAAAAGGAATGTTTCCAATTCCGAGTTCTGGCTGCATATGAAATTCTAAGTCCCCTTCCATATAATAGTCTCTTGTTCTCAATATAACAAGTAATAAATCGTTGTCGTCTATTGTGGACCCTGCTGCCGATTGACAAATGAGATTTCTCTCGATTCATCTCTGTAGCGGTGAAATAGGTAATAATGGGAAAACCATCGGTCATTTTCTTATGTGGATAGCGGTTTCAATTTTCTTGTGTTGGTTCTTAATTATTTTTTATCGTATTAAAACTAACAAATACAATACACAACATACCCTAATAGAGGAAATTACTTGCTAACGTCTAGGTTAAAATCGCTCCACCTTCTTACATACAATGGGCGTATACAGTTGAGAAATAAAATGCTTAACGTAGCAAAAGACGGAGATTTTCTTCTTATTTTTCAGTAAAAATTGAATTAACTTAACTCAACTTACAGTTCCGAAGAAATCGGCATGTTCTACAACCAATCATTCGAAGACTGATGGCTACCGACCCGCACTAGGCCCACGTGGTGGATTATGGCCCATACATGGAGGAGGCTTGCGTTCCAGCTGTAGGAACATAGTCTGATTACTACTATTCTAAAATTAACTTTTTATTATTTTAAATAATTCATCTTTTGAACAACTTTATTTTATATTTTAACTTTAGTGAGACACGTTATTGTATTGCATTGTTGATACGAATAAATACTATTATTATTATTATTATTATTATTATTATTATTATAATGTTTCGGGATTGCCCGATTCAGGTCGAATTTCACCAAACTTTTATACCTAGAAGTTATAAGTCTTATCCTGAGAATAAATTTGGACTTTTTGACTCATCTAGAGTATCATCATCATCATCGGACAGTTTTTTCCATACTAAAACGGTCAGACGTCCATTTTATTTCACGGATAAAAGATCTGACTTTGGTAAAATCGACCCTTAGTAATTCATCCTAACATTAATCAACCAAACAATTAGCCCGTACCGTCAAAGTCCTCGGCCGGACATAATTATATGTTTAACTACATATGACGTGCACATATGTAGGTATAATGATAGTATACACATACAATAATTGCACGCGACTCGTTTATCTCACCTCACTAATGAGAGAACAGCAATAAAGGGAATACGCGAAACTAATACTATAAATTCTAAGAAATAGCACGCTCAGGTCCATTCAAACAGAATTACCTAGCTCTTTCTCCTTCTCTTCTACTGCGTTAGCATCTGTCCTCTCGCTCTGGCTAGGGTATGTGAAGAATGCCATATTGAGGACCACGTCCGTGCTGTACTGTACCTACTGGTTCACGCCAAATCAATTGAAGCCACCAACTATGCAGTTCCACGCGGTCGGGAATCATAGAACGTTGCTATCGATGCAATTGAAAAATGTTAAGCTGCTTGCTGGTCGAAACGGGCAATTTATTTGTTTTATCAAAGAGATACTCCCTTTGTGCTGTTTTCAGCATTCCTGTTTGCTCTATTTGGGTATGATTTGTGTAAATTACAAGTACAATTCTATGTATACAGGCACGAGTAAAAGTATGTATACACTCGGCTTTATTCAATAGCGATTTGCTCCTTTATTTTTGAATGAAATTTTATGTTGTTACGAAGATAGTATTTCGAACCCCTATGTTTATGTACTGTGTCGTATTTCAACGTTGCATTCGTTATTTCACGAAATAATCGCAATAGAAAGTTGCCAAGTGTCGACATGTTGGTGCTCGTGACTGTACATGTAGGTACATAGAAAATGGGAGGTCCAAGTATTACAACGCTGTCATTATTGTTGTGGCCCAAAAATTAAGCAACGCTTTTCTCGTCCTAAAAACATAACATAACATTACACCAGTATTCCCCAAAGGGTCAAGCAGAGGTGCACCAATAGTATCTAACCTCTCGTCCAAATAAATACCACATGGCCAACATTTATATCAAATATAAAAAGTACAAAAGGTCAAATTCACGTGATCTCAAGTACATTGAACCACAGAAAGGTAATTACGACATGATTGCAGCACTCGTTGCTTATTTTTAATTGAACAGTATTGTATTGCAGTCACCACGTGAGTCCTAAGGACACTTACAAACCACGTGAGCTCATAGCTCATGATTTCACGACGCTTATTTTAAATTGTTACATTGTATAAATACTAGAGTAAACTGTATATACTATTGTTGTTAAAACTTATTACGTTGTTGGTGAATTGAAAGAAGTATTTCTATGTGTAAACAAATGACGATCAATCGGCTACAATATAAAGTAAGTACTTAGATACCTAACCTAACAGTATTGTTGTATTATTAAAAACATTTTTAGAAGGAAGTTTTTTTGCAAGTTATTTAAAAAAAAAAAACATTTTGACAGTATTTTTTTGTGTTTATGCGTCATTCTGTGGATTTTTTGGCATCTAATAACTATTTCCGATATGTTAATTTCTTTGGTGTTTCCGGATGTTTTTGTTGGATGGCATAAATAGAATAATTACGTAATTGGAATCGCACGACCGGTACGACTTTGTTTATTTATACATAATATTTACAAACGAAATGTAATGAGTAATACATTACCTACGCACATTGAATCATATTGGTGATATTTAAAATTCTTTAAAGAATCATCAAAGTCATCATCATATTCCTAGCCTTTTTCCAACTATGTTGGGGTCGGCTTCCAGTCTAACCGGATGCAGCTGGATACCAGTATTTTACATGAAGCGACTGCCTAACTGACCCCCACAATCCAGTTACTGGGTAATACGATACCCCTTGATAGCACTGGCTGTCAGACTTCGAACGACGAAGTTGAATGGTAGTCTAAGTACGGTTGTAAATACGGGGTTATTTTAAATTGGAACTCGAACTCTCTAACGAAACTCGAAAACGAAAATAAAATAAGAAGAGTTGATGTTATTTATTGTGAGGTCAAAGACCGCTGTTAGTGTTTACTTAAAGTATTTATTTATTAGATTTAGGGCTAATTTTTCAGTCGACAGATATTTTTTATTCGAGGATAAAAATTGACGTTTGACAGTTGTTCTATGGAAGAACTGTCAAAAATTCAAAATTATTCCTTCGATAAAGTTTTCTGGCGTTAGAAAATCAGCCCTTATTTTGTAGACTTAACAGGTCAACCCAAGCCCCCTTATTACAAAACAAGGTATTTCTTTCGATCAGGTTTAAACCACTGACCCAGTTATTGAATTAAGAACCCAACTGATAGAGAAATGCCGTTATTTTTACAAAAATGACAGCTTAGTTCGGTGCTAAGTTTGAATTTATTAAGAACTTTGCGTAAATCGAAATAAAGTTCGAAATACAAGTACCTACTGGCTCAATAGTTTGGGCTACAACTAAAGTTAGATTCGTTTTGTATTAAGACGGTATGTGTCTACAAACAAGTTACATTTAGCAATATACGCGTACAGTTGTTTATAACATAGGTACTATTATTATTAAATATTAATGCTTAACTACTAACTTATAGTAAACACAGCATAGCCTAGTTACTTAAAACACGTATTCTAAAAGATAAATAATTAAATTATCTTTAAAGTGTTGAAGGTTTTATACAAATAGTTCTTTCTTGCACTATGCATTATAAACATAATCTAAAACATTCACATGTTATATTATTAGGAAAATGCTCTTATTTGACTTATATTTTCGTTTTTAGATGTAATCTTCAGTTTAAAATCCTATAAAAGTTGAGAAAAACTGTTTTCTTATGTATGTTTTATAATTTTTAGATATCAATGTCCATCGAGTCTGAGGAGTTTAGCTAGCCAATTTGAAATAACCCTGTATAGAAAATATAGGAAGCTAGTTCCCACAAGAAAACATGCAATTTTATTAAATCTATACCATCTATACTAATGTTATAAAGGGGTAAAATTTGTTTGTTTGTATGTATGTAGGGGGTAATCTCCGGAACAGCCAGATTTAAAAAAATCTTATTGCATTTGATAGCCCAATTTTCAAGGAAGGTTATAGGCTATCTAACATCACGCTACGACCCATAGGGGCCAAGCAAAATGAAATAAAGGCAGAAATAACACTAAACGAAAACGAAGTAGTAGCAGGGGGAGCGACGGGATGCCACGCGATGGTTCGGAGGCTGAAATTCACGCGGACGAAGTCACGGGCAGAAGCTAGTTAGAGTATAAAGTACTAATACTAACATAAAATACGGGAAAAAACTACCTAAATCTTCTAACAAAATCCGTATAACATCTGCATATTGTATCACAAAGAAAAAGTATCGATTAGAACCACGAATGCGCTCGTGTTCTGTGAAATGAACTGGCTAATGCAGTGAGACGTGGCTGAATAAAGGTGGTTAGACGGCCCATTGTTAGCCAACGACCGACCATCGATCGCACTGAAATTAAACATGGAACCTTTTTAAAACGAAACGAGGACACTAATAAGTAAAATATGTAAGTATAGGGAAGGTATTATATAAATAGTATCTATAGTATTGGGGATAAGACAGAAAAGAAAGAAAATACATTTATTTGGCACAAACTAAAAGACACACAATACACCAAATACATACATCAGATAAAACAAACAATAAAATTAAATAAAAAGTGTGAAGTCCGATGTAAGAAATTAGCAGGAAAGTGTGCCTCGCGGCTGCGCCAAAAAGGTTCAGTTCAGAAAAAATGCCAGACAACTAGCGCCTGACGCTGGTTTTCAATTGGACCTGATGTGTGAGGTGACGGCACCGGTATAAGGAATATAGTATGACTAACTCTAAATAACATCACGCCTGTTTTCCCGAAGGGTTAGCCAGAGGTGCGTCTATAGTACACCCACATTTCGCCAGTTTTTAAGTCATGTTTAAGTCCCATGCAAAAGCGCGAGCCTATTGCCGCCAATCAGGCGCAGATCCAGACTCCGAATGCTACCACAGAATAACTAAAAGCTGCTACTGGGAGTTCCCAGTAGCAGCTTTTAGTTATTCTACTGAGAGTACTGAGACTGAGACTACTGAGAGTTAGTACTAGCTAATTACTAACTAGTAGTAACTCATTGTTTGCCTTGTTTGCATTGCAATATCATTTTTTTTTTGCTCTTGTGTTGCGTTTGCGTCTAGCTCCTGTTCGAAAACCCTAGCCACTTTTCCACAGCAACAGCAATAAAAAAAGAACGTTTTAATTTTTATTTTTCGGTGACACTCAATGCCCATTCAGACAGCGGTAGCTGACACTTCAGTTTCGTTCCAGTTTTAATTAAATGTCGAACTTTTATATACGTAATAAAAGTTATGATATAATATAATCGCCTAACTAAATGAAATATTTCGTAGCAGCAACAAAAATACTCTGTACTGACTCCGTCTGTGTATACGAACACAGACGGAGTCACGTTCCGACATAAGCGGCCATTTATAAAATTCGTATGTAAGTAAACGACATTTTGCCGACGCCTTAGCACGTTTGTTTAGCGAGCTGCGAAAATTGAAACAGCTGTATTGACGATGTTACATGTAACTCTTGATTCGATGAATTAGAATACCTAGCTAGGCAGTACAGGTATGCCAGCTAACAAGCAAATAGAGACTGTTTACTAAATTACAATAATAGTAACGTACTGTTAGCATACCTACACAATAATCGACTATTTAACTAATATTATTTGTGGGATGCAACATTGTCATTTTTAAACTTTTGATGCTTTTGAGTTACCCATAGATGACTTTTGATGAAAAACGGCGGGAAAAGGGGAATTGCATTTTCCCTCAGCTACAGATGATGAAAGTGGTCTCGAGTTACAATTACTATTTTACTGTGTTGGGTACCAATAAAGTGATTTGTACAAGTATTCGAGTGTATATTTCTATCACTACATAATACAGAACATATAGGTATTCAGATGAAAATAAGGTAGTTATAACACAGTATTCATGTGCTTAATATATGTATAGGTACATAAATGATTCTATTTTTGTAAGTAGGATGGTTTTTACAAACACTTTTACACGATCATCATATTTTTAAAACTAGATGGCGGTGTTTCCTATCTGACAACTCTGAGAAGAAAGGCCGATACAAACTCGGAGATTACAGTCTCTTTTAAATTCCAGACATAATCTTGGTCAGATCATGTGAAGACCATGTATGTAGATCGATGCCTGAAATGGAATGTATGGTCATACCTACATTATGCTAAAATCTCAAGTTTATCTTTTACAAGAGGGTGTAGCGGTATCTACAACGCCACATGCGAACAACGCGTCATACTGACGTCACTCAAATCCTGCATCTCGCAAGCAGAGTTTGACAAACAAGGACAAGCACAAGGGACAAGGGTGTGTTTCTTTACAAATTATGTCATAAACTACTAAGCAACCATTTTTATAATCATCTCGCATAGTCATCCTCTAGAATAGGTCCAATTATTCCGAATGAAGCTTTGTAGTGCAAATGAGTTATTTACATACTCCGGCTAAAATAAGATTCAATTTTTACCGCATTGCGCTCGCTTTGTTAGAATTTTGTGAGGTTCCAATTTCAAAATAGTCATCGTTCCATTTTTAGAAACTCATTTTTTTTTCAAACTATGTTTAATAATTATGCTTCCTTCAATTTCGTCAGCCAGAATGACGAATGGATGCGTTCTTCATTTAAATGTCATTCACTGCTCAAAACTAAATGTTGTGCCAATTCATAGGTACTTTTTGTAATACCTCATTCATGGAAAAACTACGAGGCTGCTAGTAATACGTCATGGAATTAGTACACTCTAGGTCAGTAAAAAAATTAGAAAGTAATATTTTCCCCCAGTATACAAGCCCTGCTTAGTTTGGGGGTCAACGGTCAAACCAAAAACTGTGTTGTACAAATTTTTCTTTTTGCCAATAAAACTTTTTGTAGTTGTCCGTCTTGAAGGATAACGCTGATATAATAATAAGAATTAGAGTATCGTTAGAAGTATTAGATACTTAGAAGGTAAAATATGAAAATTAAACACAAAAAGCTCAAAAAAGCAATTGTGACCTGTCCACACGGCCAATTAGCTTCAACGTAGTAAGTCGTTCTGTCTAATTGACTCGTTTGAAAAATGTAGGTTCACACATTCCCGGGAGGTTGTACGACGCAGGTATAATAGGTAAATGGGTAAGGGGTAAGGTTGCTCATCAAGCACGAACCGCGCTCAAAGTGTTGCCAACTAAATTATTCAGCACATCTGTTCACACACATTCTCTTGGGAGTATCTACCTTCGTTTCTTGGAATCCTTTTTGGCATGCAGATTTTGTAGCTTACTTTTTGGAGGCGTGTTTCGTGTTTTATTGTAGGTTTGGCCGAGAAAAATCTAATTTTACACTTTTTTGATGCCTTATGCTTCTTTTCCTTCCTTTCTATATATACAGTATGTAACAAAAACCCTGTTGTTCCAAGTAGGGACGTTTTCAGAATCGATATCCGATGGTAATTACGTAAGTCAATTAAAAAAATATTGAAGAAAAAAAAATCAAAATAAATATTTTATAATAAATATTTGAAAAGTAACACTGATTGCTCACCCCTGCAAAGAGAAATAGGTAGCGACCGGTCGCTTTGTCGCCGCCCGCCGCGCCGCACACTACCATACTACACTAAGGTCATGAACTCGTCACGTGTCGTTCACATCACTCAGCTGTTTGACTGATAGATAACACTTTGGGAACGTTAGTTTGAATTTTTCAAAAAGTTGGCTTATCAAGTTTGACGATTGATAATACAATAAACACATAACCAGGCCTCCGTCACTCCATGTTATAATTACCTACCGCCCGGCCGAGCGGTCCGGGCCGTTTGCGGCCCAAATTCAGTGCTGTGGGATCGCGCCAAAGACTATAATAATAATAATACGGGAATCGCGCGGTGTGAAGCAATCACAACTGTACGTTTGAGTATTTAGGCACATTTTAGCATGCAGCGGTTGCTGACGAGACGGAGTAGGCTATTATAGCAGTAGGTAATTTTCTACTAAGTGAAGTATCTGTTACGTAGTAACTATTTAGTCATTTGTGACATAACTAACACTTTAAAATTAATTTATTTACCCACAGAGCACGTACTTCCGTAGGGTCTTCTTCAAACATCACGAGGATTTCTTCCTCAATGTCATGGTCTCGTGTCCTCGGTTATCCTTCGGCAATACGATGTTGGTCTCGACCGTGCACAGACCCAATGTTGAACGTCCGTATGTGGAGACGTTGGGAAGCCATCGTCGACGCAAAGTTATGTTCCATGGAGTTGCGAAACGTTCTTGGTACACTACAATATTCCTCATTTGAATAAGAATTTTTGGAAAAAACGCACACACAGAATTCACTCACAAAATCACAATAATTTGGTTCTTTTTCTAATGCTGTCAACGCGTACGATACATCCGTCCCGAAGTAAGTTGCGCGGGCGACTGAGGGGCAGTGAGGGCGACAATCGGCTAGTGGCGGTCGTACAAAGGGAGTTTGTGCGTGCCGCCTGCTTTGTGTTTTGGCGCCAACCTGTCTAGCTATCGCGAATCAAAGGGGCCGCCGCCGGCGGCGGCAATCTTTATCGACCGTAGGCTAGATCCATTAGTACTTGTAAGTTCAGATGTTAAAAACATTTTGTAACAAATGTATCGAATTTAAAAACTATCTGATTATGGACAATGTTCGGCCACCATTGTTTTTTTTTAAATTATAACTTCAATAATGGTAAGCCTATAGGTATATATATACGCTTCTACAAGGAACAACAGGGTTTTTGTTACATACTGTATATATGTCGCCGCCACCTGGTTTAATTAGCCATTCAGTTAACTGCCTAGCCTTTTAACTAAACGGCGCCGTTAACTAGCGGCCTGAATTATATTCAGGAGGGCTAACTAAACCAGTTGGCTGCGGCATAAATATTTTCTTGATTAATCAATTTTACAGTTTTATATTATTATGTGTCTACGTATTATAATTAGGGTAAAAAGTATATTGGAATATGAACATTAACCTAACCATGTTGTTTCTGAACGATTCGCGAGCCCCTTATAATAGTGTGTTTCTCAACGAACACTTCTCTGTCAGCGGTTAATCACGCTTCTACGACTATTCTAAAATTCCATTCTTGTAACCGTTTCTAATAAACTACTTATAACTAATTAATAATATAATTATATATATTATTTTATATATTTTTGTTGTATACATTAAAGACAAAGGACAATGGGAAATTAGGTAGGTACTTACCTCCATTTTGAATTTTCCAGGCACTTTTCTTTGTAAACATACCTACGACGATCTGCATACGAATGCAAAAATTATGCTTTTCATATTTCCAGATATCAATTTATCTATCTGGGTGTAGGTGTACATAATATAATACAAAGTTCTCTTGACATTTAAACAGTACCATTTTAATATGAAATGCGCCAAGGTAAAACGTTCGGCCTCATTACTTTTGTGAGCAAATAATCTTCAAAGTTGCAATGTCTGCTTATTTTGCATTTGAATGCTGATGTTACAGATATTTTATATTGCTTTGGCTTTCTGTAAAAGCAAATTCCTTAGTAAAGGCATTTTCCGATTAATTCTTTTTACAACGGAGTATTTTTTACTAATTTAAATAACCGCTTTCGGATGAATCGGATTTTTCCCTTGCGTATTAAAAAAAAAAGAAAGTGTGAATGGTTACGCCCCTTGCTTGTCGGTACTGGCGAATTTTAGGTATATATTTTTTTTAATTTTATATTTTAACGATACCGACACAAAAAGATGGAAATGTTTATGGTTGGCGGCGTTTTGCATTGTATTAAAAAAAAAAATGTTCTCTATTGTTTTCTTACTCATCATCTGTCTAGCCTTTACCCAACTATGTTGGAATCGGCTTCCAGTCTAACCGGATGCAGCTGAATACCAGTGTTTTAAGTGGAGCGACTGCCTATCTGACCTCCACAATCCAGTTATTGGGTAATACGATACCCCTTGGTAAGACTGGTTGTCCGACTTTTGGGTTCCACACGACCCGTAACGACTGTCTTAGATCCACGATCTTACTTCCATCCACGACGATGTCTTAGAGCCGGGAGTACCGGCTGTCATTCCGGCTTAACATGCTTTTGGAGGCACGGAGGGGTCTCGGTATGTATAGATGGATGGATTTTATAATTTCGTGGCGATATAATCGTTCGATACAATCGTCCATGTCCACGCCACGGCATCACAATAACACGGAAATAAAATGTATGAAAAGATATGAAGACGCTTTTAATTTTCCGTCCACGATAACGTTATAACGTCACGTTAGAAATTATAAAAGGGGTCGGTCATTGAATGAACTCGAATAATTTTACTAATTTTTGTGGGATTTGGTTATTATTGTAAAAAGAAAGAAAGAAAAATATTTTATTCTGCACAAACAAAACTCACAATTACAAACAAAAAAATAAAATAAAATAATTGTTTAGCGGTTTTACAAACTGGTTTATTGGGTCCGTGGCTTAGGCCCCCAGTGGTCGAGGCACCTGTGGCCGACGCCCCCGATTCGATTAATTCAATATCTTTTTTTTTTGTACTTTTTCACTTAGTACCTACAGTAAATGAGAAAAGTGTTTCACCATAATAATAAAGTATTTTTCCTTGCTAAACAAAAGTTATCTATCAAATAGCACCTTAGCTTTACACAACTGTTTCCCTATTAAAAGCACAAAAAGACTTCCTATAAAATGTTATTGAATGTTGTTAGACATTTATAAAAAATTACCATATGGAAATTTTATCTTTCAACATCCACCATCTCGTCAACTAGCTGAGCCAAACCAGTTATTGGTAACAATAAAAAGTACGTTTTTACTATAAATACTTAATTATAAATATAATATAATGATTTAATATTATACGTATACTTACAATCAATATATATTTATTATTTTTGTAAAACATTTTTGTGCCTGACAATTTAATTCAAAGCAATTTTTGATCAAATCTACTTTGATCAAAAATTGCTTTGAATTAAATTAATCGAATCGGGGGCGTCGGCCACAGGTGCCTCGACCACTGGGGGCCTAAGCCACGGACCCCTCATGATTGGACTCCTCGTCCGATAGAATCTATAAGTCTGTTTAATATCCTGTCAAAAAGCGCCTTACTTTTACATAATTTAGACATTTACCTTATGTGGTACATAGAGGGGCTTGTGTGGGCTTGTCGATCGATCATGTTAAGCTACGCTTGCCGCGGTTGGTCCGTGGATGGGTGACCATCTTTACATGCCGTTGTGGCCGGCTGTCATTCGTGGATCTTTGACAGTCGTTACGGGTTGTCAGAAGCCCGAAAATCTGACAACTACTCTTACCAAGGGGGATCGTATTACCCAATAACTGGATTGTGGAGGTCAGATAGGCAGTCACTCAATGGAAAATACTGGTGTTCAGCCGCATCCGGTTAGACTGGAAGACGACCCCAACAAAGGCTAGGCAGATGATGACCATGTGGTACCTATGTACCTACAATATCTCGGTAACAACAAACTAGACTACTCTTGAAGGCGTGGTGTACTACAACTTGCAATCATGTCATGCATGCACTTCAGACAATTGAACCCAACGTAGATTAGAAAAGATTAAACTCGCGTGTTTTACTGCTCTTTTATAATTGCTCCATCATTGGCAAGGGACCTGCACAGTAGGTACCTGTTCAATCATACATACATAATCGGCCTATAATGTTGTCGTTGCTGGGACACAGGCTGGGGGTGGACTGTCATCTACTACGCGAACCCTGTGCGGGTTGGTAGATGTCACATGTCTTGTCTTCGAATTTTCAGTTCTAGGACATGAAAGTTTCCTCACGATGGTTTCCTTCACCGTTTTGAGAGCAGTGGTGATGATTTTTTTTACACAAAGTAAAGCGCCTGTCTGGCTACTACTGAGCCACCACTGCTCATCTCCTATTCAATCATATACATCGAAATAAAAATAAATCTTTATTACACTCAGACCACTATAAAATCAACGTATCAATGTCAGCAATTAATTCTGAAGTTACAACATTAAGGGATGAATTTGTATAACAATATAAATGCTTTTTAAACACCCCTCATAAAGTCGATCAGCAAGGCATGACCTTATCGAGTTGACTGCTACTAAATGACTTATCGATTCCTGCTGGCACGAAACGTTTAAGGGTGTCTCCACACCGATCGACGGGAAAACGTCCGGGATAAATAGGTAAGAGTCCTTACCCCAAAAGTTAAAACTACTCTGGCGCAACGACACAGTGCATCTTGGACATTTGCGAATGATTTACTGACAGACCCCGATCTAAGTAACATTCTTGCCCTTTCTGTACGAACCCCTACCTTTAGTTATTATACATAAAATAGAGGTATGAGGAACAGGGTGTAAAGTTCCCTCATTCTCTATAGAAAAGAGAGGATCCTTCGACCAGGGTGTTGTGTCTGATGAGCAACTACCCGACGATTGCTGTCGAGACGTTGCGCGACGCTGGATTTTTCGTGACGTCAGTGTGAAGCGTTGTTCGCATGTAGTGAAGTAGATGCCGCCGATACAAATTTAACGTAAACAACGCTTTTAATCGTCGTGGCAGTCTATAGATCGATTGAGGATATCCGGGTAATATTATGTCTCACACACAGTCGGTTCTAGCCAATCCTACGGCAGTCAGTGTGGTGAAAACATTGTAAAAGCCCATTATTTTTAATAGTGTAACCGTAGAGTTTCTCGCCGGCTCTTCTCCATGGGAAAAGAACAATTTCTGACGTTTCATAAGTGCGCAGGTAGGTTTATGTGAAAAAAAATATTTTGATTTTGATACCTAAACTCGCCGCCGTACTGCTTTTATAACAAATTATGCCTCAAACTGACTAAGTAATTTTATTTAAAACTAGCTTTTGCCCGCGACTTCGTCCGCGTGAAGCAACTTTTTTTAAATTTTTTTTTATGAACCTTCCTCGTACTTCAACGAATATTCTAAAAAAAGAATTAGCGAAATCGGTTCAGCTGTTCTCGAGATTTGCGCTTAGCAACACATTCAGCGATTCATTTTTATAGATTTTATAATTTGTTGGGTCTGAGTTAAATTACTGGCAGTTTCAAAGAGCCTATAGAGTTAACAAACTGCGCTACTGACTATGACATCGTCAAAAGATAATTACTATCCACAATAATATGTTCACATTTCCCAATAAGTCATTAGCATACTTTGCCCAAATCCTGCTTTTGAACACCAAATAATAGTCGACGTGTATTAAACGAGAGACGAACAAGCCAAATAGTTGCTAAGCTACTTTTATGCAAAATCTCTTCAGCTATACAAACTGCGCCAAACTAACAAAAACCAACAGCGATTAGCCCAAGCAGCGATCCAACCGAAAACTCCCTAATTAACGCATCATATTTAATGGCAAATTCCCATTCAAATTGCAAACTATAATAATTAAGAATAATTCTACTAAAGCTTGGTCTTTCATAAATTTTACGGAACTTCGCCGCCTCAAAACATAAAACTGTTTTATCCTGATGAATACCAATGAGAGGGCGCGGCGGGGGGAGGGGTAAGTCGCGAGTCGCGACCGCTTCCTCCCCACGCCATGCCTTGCTTCAGCCACTAATGCGTGTTATAACCGGCCTTGACATAAATTTACTTGTCATACCTTCCTTGGATTTACGTTTTGATGCTTTGGAACCTTTGTAACGTCCGTCAATGACAAGAGTTGAATGAACAAAAATCTATCTGCCTAACGTTTTCCCAACTATTTTGGGGTCGGTCCAGTCTAACCGGATGCAGCTGAATACTAGTATTTTACATGGAACGACTGCCTGTCTGACCTCCACAACCCAGTTACTGGGTAATACGATACCCCTTGGTAAGACTGGTTGTCAAACTTTCGGCGTTTTCATGACCCGTAACGATTGTCAATCATCCACGAATGACAGCCGGGCCAACGGCTTAACATGTTTTCCGAGGCACAGAAGGGTCTTGGTACGTTAAGATGGTCACCCATCCTCGGACCAACCGGGGCAAGCGTAGCTTAATCTGATCGATCGACCCCTGCGGCTATTATTACTTAGCCACAAGCCCCTCCACCAGCCAGCCAGTGTACACGGATACAGCTGAATAAACCATGTACCTACAATCTGACTTTAAAGCTAAAGAACTATCGTTTGGAAAAACTTTAGAAGCCATGATGGTTATCATTAGTACAAGATAAAGAAAGAAAAACGATTTCTTAGTAACTTTGGACATATTGCCAGAAAAAATCCAAAATACCAAAAAAAAACTTTAATCATGAGCTTTTCCCGCAGCTGCTGTTCTAATCGAATAACAACGTCTGGTTTATGTACCATGTCTCGACAAGAAAGGGACCAGACAGCGAAGTGGCCATAAATGATCAAATGGATTACTTGCACATCCTACACACCAAATTAGTAGAGAGATGAAGAAGTCGGCAGGACAAAGGAATGAAATGAAATTGTTTAGTACCACACCCACATTCTTTATATACGATATCGGAATCACTTTAACACGTCATATTATTATAAAAAAATAAGCTATATAGATTCGACATTTCCTATCTGACTACCCCTGAGAAGAAATGGCGAAACCAACTCAAGGGTCAAAGTTCCAGGGCAGCGGGATCGTCCGAAAGGGTTACCGCTGCCCTGGAACAGAAAGGGCTAAGGAAGGAACACGGGTGGGTTTTAGTCAGTAAGAGTCTGACACTCCCTTCCGCTCCACCCAGAGCGGGATGATCATTTGATGATTTCCCATCCAAAAAAAAAAAAAGGGTCAAAGTTAAAGTCCAGACATGATCTTGGTCAGATCATGTAAAGACAATGTAGATTATGGTCTTTTGAGGAAAGAACCACTCAGATTTAAGTGTACCAGTCCAGTCAAAGCAAGCATTTGTCTGTAATCGTATAGCTCAACTCAGAACTTGAAGAGCTAAACGACTCATAAAGGACGAAAGTAAAGGAGCTTCCAGACGAAACCTACGACTTCCTAGCGCACGTTGCGTTTCATCAAATTAATGGTCAAACACAATTCTATGACTATGATTGATTTGTCTACAGTCAAGCTCATATCATGAACCAAATTTCGACGAATAAATAGACAATAAAGTACTCATTGGATGATTTCGGCAGCCAGTGAGCCGGCTAAACATCGACTGAACAACCAACATGACGCGATGTTGGTCGTCGTTGGCCAAACGTTTGCCACACGCGTTGTAGCGTGAACACAACCAATGAACACGGGTTACTAACAGTGAACCGTTTACTGGGAAATGGGGACTGTGTCAGTTTAATGTTTGTGTGAACGGAACTCAAATGACAGCCGTTGCTTGAAATTGGTGATTATGCAATCATAGATTATTGGTTGTAGAATATTCCAAATTAAGTGCCTGTTCACATGAGCGTTGGGAATGCCCCTTTGTTTTATTTGAATATACTTACAGCCAGTAAGCGTTTATCAAGCGTTAGCGATAGTGTCCTTCTGAACAGGCTCTAAGTTTTAAGTTACTTTTACAGTTTTAGTATTTGAAGACATGTGTCATCTACCTGTATTGAGCCCGCGTGATGGATTACGGCCCACACCCTGTCACCGACAGGAGCCCTGTGTCCCAAAATCAAAAGTCATTTATCAAATTTGGCTGAGCATCAACACTTTTCCAACGTCAAAATTACATAAGGCAGTCCCTCAAAACGCCCGCCACTCACCACTTCCTAGTGCTTTCACTGGGCAGAAGAAGTGGCGCAACAAACTTGTTCAGATAGAAAACCTTGCTTCTATACAATAGTAAGTATGCAAGCAGTGGGAAAATTATAGGTTGTTTATTATTTGTTGTTTATTGTGCTATTTATTATTTAATTTCTGTGTGTTAATTATTATTTCTGTGTATATTTTATTATTGTATCTAATAATGAGTCCTTGTTACTTGAACAATAAATGAATTATTATTATTGCTTTACAATTTTAACGTGTAAAACTGTTCCCTTAACATTTTTAGAAGCCTTTAAGAAAAAAGCCCTAACACAAGCCTCTTTCTCTAAAACAACATTCGATTCACTATATCCAATCCTCACCTGTGTTTGCTCAGGCGGTGTCATTAAAAACGAACACAACCATACTATTAGCTTTCCACAATTTCCTTAATCACACAAGCTTATTGACATTCACTAACTACTACCATGATGGATAGTATCGAGTGGAACAATTTGTAAATAACAAATGCATTTCCCCCCCCCCCCTTGACCTTGCAGCTTAAACACAAAATAAAATTCATCAAAAGGTCAAGGTACTTCATAAACATGCGATTACAATCTCACGCACACACGACCCTAAATGAAACATGGACTCAAATGAGGGGGCGACCAATCACGGCGGGTTCGTGAAAATATTTACTCTATGTTACTACTGGCCGTTTCCCGCGATTTCGTCTGCGATCCAGGATTAAAGGTAGCTTCTGTCCTTACTCAGGTCATGGTCTATCTGTATGCCAAATTTCATCCAAATCCGTTCAGCCGTTTTAGCGTGAAAGCGTAACAATCAAACTCACTTTCGCATTTTTGTTAGGATAACGATTTATCGGGAAGGATATTCTACAGCAGTTGGACGTAACGTCTGTTATAATCATAGATATCCGTGTTTATAATAATAATACCTTTTATTGACACAAGCTACGTATACAATATTAAATTATTTAATATTAACTGTATTATGTACAAGAATCAGTTTTCCCCTAAATCTGTTACCTATATAAAATTACAGATTAATTTTATTTTCATAATGTTACTAGGTACTAAATTAAAAAGACTTACTAACTAATTATATAAATAAATACAAAAACAAAAGGAAACTCGTATTTAGGCGTTGAAGTACTCGTCCGCATCGCTCGTCACCCGGAAACTTGCCCAGAAGAGTGGCAGTATTGCGACGTTGAATGGCAATACTAATTCTTTGGCCAAAGAACGACCCAGCCCTCTAGTCCCATGAAGTGTCGTGAAGTGTCGTGTTACAGATTATGTTATGGCAATAACAAATAAAACTGTTGAAAAATGTAAAGAAAGCGTTATGTACAGTCACCAAAGGAGATAAGTAACCAGTGTCGTCGGATATAGTTGAAGTTTAGTAAGAAACCGATGGATGTTTTCGAATGAAATTTAATTTGATAAATAAACTGTTTGTTTTCTATTAATTAAATTAAATTTTATTTGAAAATATCCATCGGTTTCTTACTAAACTTTAACTATATCCGACGACCCTGGTTACTTATATCCTTTGGTGACTGTAAGTGTAACATGATCTGCCTGTTATTTTACTGGTACAAAAATATTTTATTTATTTGGTTTCTGAATCCCTAATTAATTATACAACACCATCTTCAACATTCCAGCCAAATAATAAAATATATTATCCATGTGAGTGAGCTCGCAGTACCGCATTATGTGGTCCTCTTTATCTCGGCACTGTTAATCTCGCTAAAAGTTTACAACACCTTTTGTCTCTTCATATTTCGTGGTTGCACAGCGTACAGCTGTTTTCTTTTATTCTATTTTTAAATTATAAAACAGCACGCTAGAGAGAGGTCCATCTGTCCGTGCACTTTTAGCTCGCCCCGGGGAACTTTATACTGGGATAAGATAAAAAATGAACCAGCTAGATAAATGGCTTCTGACGTAAGAAGGAAAAGTAAGTAAAGATATATATGGTGCTACAAAGTACTTAGGAACGCAGTTTGTAGAAAATGTTAAAAGTGTAATGGAAGGTCCTGTGTCTTCTTGTAAGACAAAGAGAATAATAAAAATTCCGTTACACAATCACCTGATGATTAGCCAAGCCATGAGAACCAATTAAAAAATACAAAGTATTTATTGGAACACGCACAGGAGGATACAAACTAAATAACAAAAAAAAGTAACAATTTTCTGTGGAATCTAATCAAAATGAAACTCCGCTGATTTAAGGTAGGTATACCCAATAACTAAGAGCTTATGAATTTAAAAAGATTTACACAAACGCAACATTTTATGTTGACACCATTTCAAAGTCTCACTTTAAATAACTTGATACAAGTAAGAAAAAACAAACAAAGAAGACTACAAACTTACATCGTATTATAACGTGAATTTAAAAGTAACAGTCTTCCGCCATATTTTTTACAGCACCGTTACCACCCACCCAATATAAAATATACGCTAAAAACTTTATATAGCCTTTGTTTTCAGTCCAAACAGGTCAATGTTTATGTGTGCAGTATCTGAGTGAATCGCAGACGATCCAAACCCATTACAGCTAAAAGGCTTTCCCAACGCGCATAACTTTTTAGAATAACAAATGAAAACCGAAACATAAAGTGTTTAAATACAGAAGCACCGTTCTGTCTCACTCGCACAATGCATTCATAAACTATCACTATGGTAGGTGTGAAAGAGGGGCACGTGTTTCTATTGACTATTAAAATTCTGATGACCAGCACCCTCATTGCGTTACACACTTTCAATTACAATCTGAATTATTTAGAAAGATATTGTCAATCCATTGCTCCATATGTTCGAGAAAATTGTCTGTTCAACAACCTAAATAGCGCAATGAATGCGCAACACTCTTAGTATTCTACGCAATTACGCCCCGCAGTGTTAAAGCTCTCCTTCATAAATCCCGTTTATTTCCATTATTCTGCCGGGTGTAACATTTTTTCTTTTATTTTGTGTTTGCAGAACTTCTGTATCTACTCTGTGTGGAGCATTCCACTCACTTTTCATCCCATTTTAACATTTTACTGCGAAAAAGACTGGTGTTGTAAATATTACAATGTAGGTATGCTCTCTCTGTAGAAATTTAACTATTCGAAGAAGGGTTGCTCTAACTTGTAACGAGATAAAAATACTTTTTAATTTTGGGGGTTAAACAAATATAATATTTTCTATTTATTACACATTGGAAGCAATAGTGCTGAATTGGGACAGATTGCATTGAAAAGAAAGAGAAAAAAAAATTACTCGTCTATTATAATTTATTCACCGTGAAAGTAGGTTCCTATAGGTATAATTTAATATACGAAAGGCTTTTTTGTTTGGAACATACCACCAATAATGGTAAACGGGACTTGGGCTAGATAAGATTATAAAGAAATAAACCGTCAATTTATTTTCAAACTTCTAAATGCGCGGCTACGAAGCGCACGGTTTGCTACGCGATGTGCTACGGCGTAACCCACATGGTGCCCGGATCGCGTAGGCTTCAGGATGCAAGTTTGTAAGCCTACTGGTGATAAAAGTAAAACAAGATATTTCACTTGTATTTTTGTAATATTTTTATATCTACCGTGCCTACCCAACCTAAACATTTTTTTTTTGTGTGTAGAAATGTTACATTAGTGCACCGTTTGGCACTCAACCAAGAATAGTGCCACAACATTCACCAAAAGTGTCAAACGTGTAATCATATCAGGTGGATCCAGCACATTGAAAACACCCCGTGACAGCTTGATTTCCCCAAGGGTTGACTCCATACGGCAGTCGTGTCGGTGAAACCGCTATAAAATGAACTGGGGGCTTACCACCAGCTGTTATAGCAGGGCAGAAATTGAACTGCACTAGTTTTTTGTACTAACTCATAGAACAAAAAAGCAGTGCAGTTCAACTTCTGCCCTGCTATAACAGCTGGTGGTAAGCCCCCTGGACTTGCTAACAGACCGCATCAGGAAATAAAACATGAGAAGTAAAGAAAGAAGAAGTTAAGAGAATAATATTTATTGGACATACCAATAAACATTATCCAACCTTTTTGTTAATACAATGATTTTTTTTTATATTTTCCTTAAATATTATTTTCATTTCGAGCACGTTCCACTTCAATGAACATACGAAAACGAAACAAAATAATATGTTTATGCGTATGTTAAACGAAGCATCACAGACATTTTCGTAGCCATACATTAAAAAATATTTAATTGATACCGTACTTAAGTACTGTACCAATCAACCTTGCACTAATTGTAAAACATTTTGTTTTTATTCTATTTTCATCTCTATCCTCATCAATAAACATGTTATTGAAATTCCGATTATACCATCATTTGCCTAGCCTTTTCCCAACTATGTTGGGGTCGGCTTCCAGTCTAACCGGATGCAGCTGAATACGAGTATTTTACACGGAGCCACTGGGTTGAAATTCCGATTATATACGAAAACATACTGCGTCGTATTAAAATTATCGGAATTTTAATTAATATTTTGGTTGATGTGAAGTGTGCTCCAGGAGAAAACAATTTAAACGAAAATATTCAAAAATGATTGCAAGGCACAAGCAACAATCAAATGTTTTCCACTATTTTGATAGCAAAAATGCCTTCAATATCATAAAACACGCCACGGACGCAAACTTGTACTCAAGTATAAACCGTAAGAGATTTTTCTTCGACACGGTAAGCGCTAAGCAATCTGCCTGATGTATCCGCCACCCCGGCTGAGTGCCGATACAATGTTTATTCAATAGAGACGTGATCGTAACACGATGGCTGTATCACTGAACACATCAGCTGATGCGTTCCGATGAAATGGTGTTGGTGTGTGACAATCATGTTCAGAAGAGTTTTGAATGAAAGTGGGAAGTACGGGCGTATGTTTTAAAGGTACGTTAAAAAATATTTATAGCACTGTGGGACCTAAGCCCGCACTTAAGTCATGCTTTTCTTTGACTTAAATAGTCCAGTTTTACACAGAAAAGCGTGAATTAAGTGTAGGTTTAGGTCACATTGAGCTATAAAATAGTATACGATACGTAAGTCACACGTATCGTAATGAAAAAAAAAACTTTTGTAAAGTGTGGAAAGGTATTGTCTGAAAATCATAATAGATTATGTTGGGAACAATAAAGAGCATATAAGTGCATGCGTGTTTGCTATTATTAAAAGTGAGGAGGTCCAAGCCAAATATTTTGGTTAACTAATGCCAAATGCCAAGCCCGATCAGCATAGAAGCGATAGATGAGAAGAAGAAACTCCTAGAAAACAATCTTCACTATCATCATCTGGCTAGCCTTTTTCCAACTATGTTGGGGTCGACTTCCATTCTAACCGGACGCAGCTGAATACCAGTATTTTACATGGAGCGACTGCCTACCTGACCTCCACAACCCAGTTACTGGTTAATACGATACCCTTGGTAAGACTGTTTGTCAGGTTTTCGGGCTTCTGACTACCCGTAACGACTGCCAAAGATCCACGAATGATAGCCGGGACCAACGGCTTAACGTGCTTTCCGAGCCACGGAGGGGTTTTGGTAAAGATGGATGTTGATGTTAAAACAATCATCAACACTATTTATATAAGACTTCGAATATATAATGACGAATGTACCTAGTCGTTTTTGATCGATGGGCCTTTTTACAAAGCACTGCGGATGTAGTTAGGGTGGATAGCGGAAAGATCGCGACCCTTCGTGATTAATGTACTTCGGCGCGAAAATGAAGACATGCACACTACTCCTACGAAATGAAACGGTCTGATTTCATTTTACACGACGAGGGATTTCGTAACATGGGATAGATTTATAGTTGTTTTTATTATGATAGCTATCTTATTTATGAACAGAATGTGAAGTGGTACCTCTATAAAAAATAGAGATACAACGTCTTGAAACATGAAAAGAGGAATAATAATTGTTTTGTAATCAACCAAACCAAACCTATCATCATCATCTGTCTAGCCTTTTCCCAAACATGTTGGGGTCGGCTTCCAGTCTAACCGGATGCAGCTGAATACCAGTATTTTTATTTTAGGAGCGACTGCCTATCTGACCTCCACAACCCAGTTACTGGGTAATACGATACCGCTTGGTAAGACTGGTTGTCAGACATTCGGGCTTCTGACGACTCGTAACGACTGTCAAAGATCCACGAATGACAGCCGGGACCAACGGCTTAACGTGCTTTCCAAGGCACGGAGGGGTCTTGGTATGTGAATATAGCTATTGACCCATCCACGGACCACCCGCGGCAAGCGTAGCTTAACCCGATCGATCGACCCATGCGTCTATTATTACTTAGCCACAAGCCAACCCCCACACTAAGCCAATATATAATCCAATTGAAATCCAGAGTTATCATAACACAGAAAAAGAAGTATGTTCGTTCTTTCACATTATTATTTATCTCATAAAGGCATTTCCCAAAGAAACTTTAGAACCCTATAAGCCTACATTTCATACATGTCTAAGTATTTATTTTCATTCAACCTCACTAAACATTAGGCCGTTAATCTATACTAATAATAAACCTGAGCCCCCTTATTACAAAACAAGGTTTTTCTTTAGATCGAGTTTAAACCACCGAGCTAGGTATTGAATTAAGAACCTAACTCTTATAGAAATGCAGTTCTTTATACAAAAATGACGGCTTAGTTTGATGCTATGTTGTCATTTGAATATTAAGAACTTTGTCCAAATCGAAGTACAAATACTGGCCCAAAGGTTTAGGCTAGAACTAAAGTTAGATTTTGTTTTGTATCTAATAATTCGGGAAGAGTTTGTTGGTTTGCTTGAACGCGCTAATCTCTGTAAGTACCGGTCGGATTTGAAAAAATACTTTTGCATTCCATAGCCCAATTCTTAAGAAAGGCCATAGGCATCACGCTAGGGCCCTTAGGAGCTAAGCAAAAAGAAAAAAACTCAAAAAGAACGCTATGCAAAAACGAAGTAATAGCATGTGGCGATGCGATGCGACGGGTAGGGTCGGGAGAACAAGAAACCAGAAGCCAGTTTAATAAAATTCCTCTCCCATTGACTACGAACGTTAATGCACACAAACAAACTTTTGTTTCATTTCATCACAGACAGGTAAGCCTCATCCCTGGGGCGTCGTAAGATTCTAAGGGATTACATCAAGTGGAAAACAACCGCTATACACGTGAGCAGAGAAATAACACTACGGGAATCCGGATTCCCTGAGGAGAGCAGGGTTAACCCAGAAACATAACAACACGTTTTGAGGAATAATAAACGTTTTTTTTTTAATGTTATTACGTATGTTTATTTTTATTAATCAAGATAATATTTACATACATAATATAAGCTAATACTCGTATCCTAACTAATATTATAAATGCGAAAGTAAGTTTGTTTATTTGTTTGTTACGCTTTCACGCTAAAACGGCTTAAAGGATTTGAATGAAATTTGGCACACAGATGGACCATGACCTGGGTAAGGACTTTTCATCCTGGATCGCAGACGAACTCACGGGCAACAGCTAGTTTAAAATAATAATATGTACATGTATATGAAAAAAGAAGCAAAAATACGTCCTCATCGCAGTTGACAGGAACAGTGCTGAAAGGGCTGACAGCATTACCACGTTGTATGGCGATGCTAATTCTTTGGCCAAGAAATAGGTTCATGTGAAGAGTCGACTAACCGCTTGGCAATATTCCGAAAAACCAAGTGGGCACTCGGACCCCATGGCCGTAGTGTTTCAACCCCAAACGGCTCGAACATATAAATCCCAATCAGGTTGGAATATTTATTATTTGAATGTTTAATTTTTCTTGCGGTTAATTTTCATATTTTTACTGTTCTTTCTTTTAGCCAGTTGTCTTTTATCAACTCTTAAACCTTTACTGGGCTTCATTTCATCTAATAACAAAGATACTTTCTGTTCTAAAATATATCCTGTGATGAACATTGTGACTTATAATTCGGTTATTATTAGGTACTAGGCACAAAGTTATGCTAATAACAACAAAATGTGACTTCAAATTGTTGTTTTTGCACACAAGCGGATGTTGATTTTTGCTTAGTCGCTATTAACGACATTCATAATTAGAAAAGGACTCTTACTCATTTCACGCATTCATTCTATTACTAGGTTTGAGTTATTAGTACATTTGCACCAGCTGAACTCTACAAAGCATCATTTTCTTCTGTAACACTTGAAACATTGAAAAATCTATGTATTTAAGAATCCCCATTAGGAACTTGTTAGCGAGTTGGAGCATTAGACTAGGTACAAGCAGTGCTCATTAGTAAGTTCTAGACTAGATAACTCGTTAATGAGAACAGGGTCAGTAAGTACTCGCAGACAGGAGATGAACACACAAAGATAAAAGAAACTAAAACCCAATTACGACAAAAACTCCAACTAAAAAGGTATACAAGACATAGTAACAATATTACATCGGTTTAGGTTTTCATATAACCGTAAGTTTTTTAGTTTTTAACTTTCATTTTTATTTCAATTACTAACGCTTTTCACGATATCTCGTTTGTCAAAATACGACGCGTAGTTTGAGAGTTATGAGTGAACAGATGAACATTCATACAAGCTATGAGCCTGCCAAAAGCATAACCCTCCTTTGACTTTGCCGTAGTCGGGTAAAAACAAAAAGTAAACAAGAAAGCAACATAATAATTTACAGCAGTAAAAGTTTAAAAGTACTTTCGGCTATTAACATGGCTTAAAACTTTTTTTACTGTGGATCCGGACACATTAAGCTTCCCTCGGAAACGTTATCCATGGTTTCCCCTCCTCCCTTTTAAGGGTGGGGTAACATCAAACTTCTTGCAGACAGCTTTTGCTTTTAGAGACAGATTTTCTTGGAAATACATCACGACCCACGAACTATATTGGACGTTAAGTAAAAGAAACGGTTTCTTCGGTTTAGGCATGGCTTAGGAATGTCTAAATCTAAACTTCCTGCTATCCTATAATAATCCTACTAATATTATAAACGTGAAAGTTTGTATGGATGGATGGAAGTTTATTACTCTTTCACGCCAAAAGTACTGAACGGATTTGAATGAAATTTGGCACACAGATAGTTTATAACCAGGATTAACACATAGGATACATAATATATATTTTTATCCCTATATTTTCATGGGATCGAAACTTATGCGGGCGAAACTGCGGGGCGCAGCTAGTAACATTATAAATGCGAGTTTGTGAGGATGGATGGATGGACATTTGTTACTCTTTCGTGCAAAAACTACTGAACGGATTTTTATGAAACTTTACAGTAATATAGCTTATACATCAGAATAACACAAAGGCTACTTTTTATCCTAATATACCCAAGGGATCGAGATTTATGCGGGTGAAACCGTGGGGCTTACCTAGTCATAGATGATAAGAAACATAAAATACAACCAAAAAAAACTTATGGTTTTTAGAATAAATTTTCCACCTTGGTATGGAACATTATGGGCATGATATTTTTATAATATAAGATCTGCGTCTCGAAACACATCCACGATGCCTTATTAACACGACACTTGTCCTACTTACGTATTAAAAAGCCTTACACTGTCGCCCAGTGGCGTGCATTGGTTTTCAGAATAGGTAGGCAAGAATTTAATTTCGTCGTATTAACTTGAACGAGTAAGGACCAATGACAATGTGCGAATAGTAGGGAACCGAGTAGGTAGTCTAGCGACTGCCTACTGCCGCGCGTGTTTGTATGAAGATTTTGTTTTTTTTAGGTATGATAATTTACTGAGTTTCCTAATTGTGGGGCACACATACTGAAATGTAATTGACAGGATATGGTGATTTTTCGAGGTAGGCACTGCTTATATGCCTTTATGCAATGCACGCCACTGCTGTCACCTTACTGAAACTTCAATTTCCCTAGACTTGTTTCTAACCTAGAACAACACAGCCGCAATCAAAGTAATTCCGTTCCATATACATATAATTAAGGTCAAGTGACCGTGAATTTTAATAATTCACAAAGAACTCGGACCAGTTATTATTTTCTTACAATTAAGTATAATATAAGTAGGCCGGATCGCGTCGCGCCGAGCCGGATTTAACTGAATTATAAACAGCTGTTCCGTGTGGTAGGTACTGTTCTTAATAATACGTTTCAATTACGAGTACTTAAAAATGATATGAATGGCAAAGCTTGTTCTTCAATTGTTTCGAATCAAACGCTACTACGAGGACGCCTCTGTGGGAATGTTTTAGGCTGATTATGCTTATGCTTAACGCTACTGTAATTACTCATTATCATTAAGTTAGGTACTGAATCTGTTAATCTTTATCAGCTCTGGAAAACCGGCCTTATCACCATCTCATGACCACTCTTTGAAAGTAATTATTACCAAGCTAACAGGATTGGGCCCGCGTGGTAGATTACAGCCCACTCCCTCTCGAAGAGAAGAGGCCTGTGTCCCAGTAGTGGGAACATTATAGGCTATAATATGTGTAACAGTAAAATCACAATAAATAATTACAGTATTCTCAGAATGCTCGCAGAACGGTGGGATGCCCTGATGTTGCGGAGGTGGATGCAGATTCACGCAGAATTTTAACTGTATGTTATTCTGTGTCTGTACCTACTACCACTAGATGTAAAGACTAGATGTGAAGTAAAAATGTTAGTAACCCTATGGGCTCTGTATGTAATAAAAAAGGTTATGTTTTAAGGAATATCGCGTATTCCTTGGGCCTCAGGTATATAAAAAAACATTGTAACCTTTTTGTTGTCCCTTTCACTACACAATTACGACCCGTTTATAGTAACGTTTACTACTTCAATTAAGCAATATGTATTCATAACCCAGTAATAAAATATTCCATTATTACGAGCGTGCATTCTGTGAACACTTGCTAGATATACTGCCGCCGTCATATTTGATCTCGTAAAGCCGCTGAAGCGTGCAAAATATATTGCTATCCCGCGTTTGTTCACTGCTGAAACTTATATGTAACGTGTACGTGTTAGATATAAAGATACAACGTTACATAAGTAAAGTTACTTGTGAATAGCAGCCATTTTTAAGCGACAGAATTATAATAAAACTCTGCAGAATAATAAGTATATTTTTGAAACATTTAGCATCTTTAGTATATTTATGAAGAGAAGAAGCTAGAGTGCTACAATGATCTTGTATTAGTCCTAAATGACATTGACAGGGGGAACAAGATGGCGGCGTTAGTTCCGTTTTGGTGCCAAAATAACCATGAAGCGTTGTAATTTTGATTTTTTTTTAATTTCTAAATTCTGTGTTTGAATATTTTTTCTAGTTTTTGGTTGTTCAGTGTCAGGGTGGCAGGCATCGACGCGCAAAACTGTAACCACGAATTCAGCAATTCTAAAGTAGAAATATTTAGTTATCAAAAAAAAAACAGTGGCTTTGCTTTAAGTGCAATACCAACGCGGTCTAAATTTATTTAACAGCAATTTTTTTTAATAACTACCGAAAATTTTCAACTCAGGGGGTTCGATTACAGACAGAGAAGAATAAATTATTTTAGTTTGCCATATTTTCCATACAAGATAGAAGAAAAGTTATTTGACTATTGAAAAATCAGCCCTTAGTAAATTGCTTTTTTTTATACATTAGTATTTGTATGTAAACATCGGCTTATTGCGTTTGTATGACAGCTCAGTACAATGAAACTGTTCACAAAACACGTCACAGTTACTTGCACAAACGGTTATGAATACCAAAAATTGGCTCTGACTCAATTATTTTTTGTTTACATAATTGTAACTGTAACAAAATACATTTGTGAAAGAATCACATAATAATCGAGTTGATACAAACAACGTGAACAATATAATAATGTGCGGAGTCAACGTGAATGACAAACGACTTAACTTCATGAATTTATAACGTCCTGTCAAGTCGGCTCTTTTCACAAAAATATTGTAGATAGTAACTTTATAAATATAGTGTGTAGGAGAAGTTAAAAATAATTCTTAGATTTTAACGTAAACTACTACTACCCTTTAACAACATCTTCAACTGCCCCATATACAGGCTGTCCCGAAACTCAACGATAACCTGGTACCGGGCGAGAGGCCAAGGAATACCAGTTATGTAAAAAATAAGAAAAAAAATCCATGTCACTTAGTAAATCGATAATAGACAGTTTTCGAAAAAGTTGAAAATTGGACACCCGTGGTCGCATTTTTAAGTACTGTGATCACATTTTTTTATAATTTTACAGTGATTTTTTTAATAATGTAATCTCAAATAACAGTGCTATTAATCGCAACAAATCAAAGTAATAAACATTGTTAACTAAGTAAAATCAATTAAGTTTTGACGAGTTACAACGGTTTACAAAATTATTGTCTGTATTGTCTGTGTAATTGTTGTCTGTTGTTGTTATTGTTGTTGTTGTTGTCTGTATTATTGTATGTTATTATTGTTGTTGTTTTTTGTGTTGTTGTTGTATTGCGTTTTGTAACTTTGACACTGCATGTTGGAAAAAAATCGATTTCTTTTTCTTTTTTTTTTCATACCTAACTGGTATTCCTTGCCTTGCCTCTCGCCCGGTACCAGGTTATCGTTGAGTTTCGGGACAGTCTGTATATACTTTATGGTAAATAATAAAGAGTAGTTATTCTATCTATACCAATTTGGTTGAGGTTGACACAGTACCTACATCTTCTTCTTCTGTACATCATGAATATGTATCAGTCATCTCAGTATTAACTTCCTTCTTACTCATATCCATATCATATTTCACTAAATACACCCATTACCACATATTTTCATTTGTGTAATGGGAACTGGGGCAATTAGTTGTTCCATGACAACTGTATACAGGGTGTCAAGAATTCAGCACATGATACAAGACCCCATAGCGCAGACATTTTACGTCGGTTATAAAAAACAAGCTGTTTCATAGAAACGTACAATACCTACGCGGTCAAAATGTATGGAACAGCAATTTATTTTTTTAACAACCGACGTAATATTTCAATCCAGGGTTCAGAATCATGTACACAATGTACTGAATCGATAGATATAGTTTGCGCGTCAATAGCCCTGCCGCCCTATTTATCTACTAACAATCTGTGTGTTTGCGTGAATCTATCATTATAGTATTCTAATTTAGTAACCTTCCATTCACCTAACGAAGGGGTAATTGCCATTGTCATTGAGATAAATGGTTTAAAATAACATACATATTCTAAAATAGACTAAATTTGTATACATGATCTGCTCACTGACTGTAAAATAGTTTCATTGATAATCAGGGCATTAACGACATTCTAATGATTGGCGGGTTCAATCAAGAACTCAGAACTGTGTTGGTACATCAGTCGTACAAGAGTACTCTCCCCGACAGTACCTACTAAATCATACACAATTTGTATGAAAATGAGATTTATTCTCGGTGTTATTATCATCTTCCAACTCCAATCAATTTTGTTCTGCGTGAAGTACAAAATGGTTTACCAAGGGATAACATACTGCCCCAATCCGGACCCACCCTACGACGAACATAGGAAAGTTAACGTCAGCATCGCTACCGTCAACACTACTGATTCCTTTTACTACAATGCTAACTTCAGTGTGTTCGAGGACTTATCCGGATATTCATGGAGATTCAAAAATGGATTCGAAAAATCAGGAAGGATATTCTATGAAAATGATTTTAAAGGGTTGTCCTGCAAAACCTTCCTCCCAAAACTAATCTATGGAATTTCGACAATTAAATATGACCGCAAGACATGCAATATATTTAAAGGGAATTATTCTTTTCATCACTTGGAAGCAACTAAGATAGATCGAGCGGCTAATTTGATGCCAACGCGACACATAGGGGTAAATGTTTTCTTTATGAGTTACTACAAACCTAAGGCAACCTGCTTTTGTATGGAGTCACGCGTTTTGATAATAAAACAGTAAAAAAGAAGATTAAAAAAAAAATGTTTTGTATTTGGTTTTTCTAAGTAAGCACTGAGTTCTTAGAATATACAAGCTGTTGTTTTGCATCCTCGTCATATTTCAGATGGCTGTTATTAAAGACAGCTGAAAAGATAATCAAATAAAATTACGATCGATGCTAAATAATGAATACATACTTGTTTTTTAGTTATTTAAATTTGACACTATTTCAGAATACACCACTTTCAAAGAACAGAATTGCGTTATGGTATCGTATAAGCGGCCGCGTTTTTATGTGTGTGTAAAAGGGCAGTTACAGTGCGGTCTCACACAGACCGCGTTTTAAAATGCGTGTTCCACACATCACGATTTCCGAAAATTAGAAAAAAAAAGATACCTACTTATTTTATTATTGATTCGTGTCGAGAATCAGTAACATAGTTACCTTGAATTTGACGAGGATGCAAAACGACACCTTGTATATAAATGTTCCTAAATAAAACGAAAAAAAAATGCAAACAAAAAAAAACCTTTTGTCTGACTACATAATTTTAGAGATAAATAAATGCGGCCTCCCTACTCACAACGTTATAAAAACTAAATGTGCAGTTATTCAGTAAGCACTATACAGCGGGTGTCACATTCAGCCTGGAGTGGCTGCTGGTACTAACACCTCATTATACAGGGCGAGGTCATCACAAAAACATTAAAGAGAGGCTTGACTTCGTGAAACGACGGAGACTTCACTTGTGCTGTCCCTGACATGAGCTAAATAGGGACACCTGATTGTTTTGGTATTTTATGTTCATGCACTAATTAAAGGCTCCTTGAATCACAAAGGGTTATAGAATATTTTACACCCTAAATGCTACGCACTACGTAGGTACTCAAAAGTAATGCGTAACTAACATACCTATTAGAGCGAATCTCAAGCGTAGATTCTCTTACCTTACCCCCCACTTACTTACCCACCTTACCCCTTAGATACCCTACTTCAAATCAAACCATAAAAAGAAAAAAGAAAAAAAATACAAATAAATTAATTTTGAGCTTTACCTTTGTCGCTACAGGTTTACGATAAATGTTCGTTTGTATGTATGTTTACACTTATAAATATGTAGTAACAGAAGCCAACCATGTCGTAACATATCCCTTTACCGTGCTTACGGTTTTATCCCGGTTCCAACGAAGCCCTCAAGGTATCAACGGATTTAGACTTTGGACAACAAACAAACATCATAAAACATTGTTTGGGTAAAAAAACACTCTGTGAAAATCCGCCAACGCCAAAATATTGTTTTATTCATCGACACAGACCAGGAGATAGTAAAAGTCGTATTTTATATATCCCTTTGAAATATTTATTTAAATTCATCTACACATCGCCCACGCAATTTTCTTCGTCCCACATTCTGTTACATAATTTACATAAACAAACAAGGAACTAGTATTTTGTGTTTATATTTCCTCGCTTTTTATTTTAGCACTTACAGTAGGAATTATAGTCACGCACGTAATGTCAACTTTATAAAAGATCACATATTCATAATTTTTACTCGCAACCGGCGTGCGTGTAAACGAAGCAAAAGGACCATGTAAAAATCGTAGCAGTTGGCGTTCTGTAGTTTCGGCCCATGGGAATAAGGCGGGAATTTATGTATAACTATCTGCGCACCGCGGTCTTACCCGCATAAGTCCCGGTTCTAAAGTATCCTATGTCCTAATCTAGATCATAACCTACCCAATCAGTCGTCTTAGCGTGAAAGCGTAACAAACAAACATACAAAAAATCAAATATTTCCTCTTTATAACATTATTTAAGATAATACTACTCGTGAGCTAGGTGATACCTGTGTCACAGGAGTCAGTCCAGCCAGTAAGTGTGAGTACAATCATAATTTCGACCAACACGTGCTCGCTTTCCACAACAGTCTATTTTGAGCTCTGAACGCTAACAAAAGTTTCGAGTCAAGGGCTCTCTGTTGTAAGAGAAAACGTCTGGTAAGTGGTCTCTCATCTTAAAGGGCGTGAGAGCCCTTGTGAAACTAGTGGTGACAAGAGTCTAACTGGCCTTTGTCTGAAGAATAAGAGACCGCCATCTGCGAGAAGCATCCTTAAGATCTAATCAAATAAGTGGAGATATCTACTTAGCTAATATACCGCATCTTCGATCGGGATTTGTTATGCTGGTTACCATACAAATTGGCGTTGCGTATTTTTAATAAGAAGAGATTTTGGCTTGGTCGGAACTGATCAATTTTGGAAAAAGTATGTTCTTCGTCTGACTCTTGAATCACGGTAATTAATTATTTAACATTGAAAGGAGCAGCCCAGTGGTAACGGGGGTGACTTACGAGTTATATGTCGTAGATTCGAACTCAGATAGGCGCTTTACTTTGTGTAAATTATTTCATCTCGATTGCTCTGAAAACTTTGTGCGGAAACCGGCATGCCCTATAACCAAAAAATCAAGGCATGTGACATATACTAACCCACCCTGGGCTCGCCAGGTAGCCTTCTCCCTGTCGAAGAGAGGAGGCCTGTATCCCAGCACTGGGAACATTCTGCATTCATCATTCATCAGTACAGGCTGATTATGATTAAAACGCAGGCCAATGTAACATAACTTTATAAAGGACGCTATACTTATTTCAACAATCCTGCGGAAGATTGATTATTATTTGTGTACGTTTTTTATTTATAATTCAATAATTTTAATAGATTTTTTATCATTGTTCGGCTCAACCAAAGCACCTGCCATCTAATCTCTTCACCAGCCTTGGTTGACTGGTAGAGAATGCCTACGGCATTAAGTCCGCCTTTATACCTTTTTGTGTGCGAAAAGATTAAATAAACAAAATAATTAGATAAGCAGGTACATGGGTAGACAGCCATCTCTCCTAAAGTTTCGTAAGAATTCTTCGCCGCATGTGCCACGATTATGTTTGCCTTTGTCAAAAGATAGTTGATGGGGAAAAACTGCCCCAGAAACTTATTTCGCTAGAATGAGCACCCTTTGTTTTAGGCACAGGAAAAGGTCACGCCGGACTCATGTTACAGTTACATTTTCATTGCAGGCTGTATTTTTTGTTGGTGAAAAGAAAGTGGGAGGCATTGAGTGGGCATTGACCTCCAAGATCTTTGTTCGCATAAGATTACATCTTGCTTTGGTGGAATATTTTTATGGGATGTCTCGCCGGTTATTATAGTTAAGAAATCGAGTTACTTTTGATAACAAATACATAACCAGTGATTTAGGCCTGCTTAGGGCATAAATGTAAAGAAATGCCTTTATTTGGAGACGCTGAAAATAAACATAACATAACATCGCTCCTAAATTCTCCGAAGGGCTAGGCAGACCTGTACCTACCTATAGTACACCCACATTTCGCCAGTTATGGTTAAGTATCATGTCATAAAATGCGGGCCGTGGAAAATAATAGTACTTTATTTTATTTTAGAACTTTTTAGACGTGTCTGACTTGCATTCTATACCTTAAAAAGTCTGGTAAGACGTAATATACAAGAGTAAAATTTTACAATTACCTTTAATTTTTATTTATCAACGTACAGACGCCAGCAGGTCAAGCTACCCGAAACTGTAAAATTTTCCCAATCAACCTTGAACCTTAATGCTTTAACGATAAAGTTGAAAATCTATTAAAGAATTTTGACAGATTGTAGTAGCTTGATGTGCTGGCGTCTGTACAATGTACGTATGTGTATTTAGTATGCTGTTGGCGTACCTATTTTTTTATTTGTAATATAAGTTTTCTATAATAGAAGAATAAACCGTATAATATTGGCAATTTTACAGTACAGAACAGAAAATACGTAAAATGTAATTGCCCTACATAAGCCCCAGGCCAACAACAAGAGCCATCCAGTATGGAAGCCAATCTCACTGACAATGACGTAAACGTGAACGAAAATTGCAATTATCTCCGACCGCTTAACCACTCTGTACGTAATTCCCAGGACAAGCGAAAATAAAAGAAAAAAAGACAATCCCGAAGTAAACATAAAACGTGCAAAGCCTACATTGAGTGATGGAACGAATAAATATTTGTTGACGGTAAGAAACGACTCTGTAGGAAAATAAATGTAACTTTGTAAGGCTTTTTGGTTTTGTATTGATACAAATGTAGGCACTTGTCACCCGTTTTTGTTAAGGTGAAGTGATCATGCATGTTCCCTTACAAATGGCATGAATTTACTCTTTCCGAGAGATTTTATGTTTTTGATGGATAACGTTGAAAGTGATTTTGTTTTGACCTAAAAAAGAACGATTTATTGCATCTCTTTTTGCTAAGTTATAACATAGTTAATATCATCGTATTATTTTTCAACTGGACAAAGGCCTATTCTCACACAGAGAAGGCACTAGCATTGATCATCATGCTTGCTCAAGACTGTTAGCGATTTCAGACGTATATTAACTATAAGTCCACGTTTCCTCATAATGTTGTCCTTCATTGAAGTCAGTAATGTCCAAGATAAACACAGAAAAAAACATGAATTAAAAAAGTTTTTTTTTTTTTTAACTATTTTCCTTCTAATAGATGCAACTTCTCAACTTATTCAGCCTCTTTTCTTTCAAAACCCAAGCGTCTCACATTTGTCGCTTTCTAAGATCATTAAAAAGTCAGCATGTATCTTTGATGCGTCACGTCCATACGTGTGAGACACGTACGACGTTACCCGACGTCAAAGGACTCGTTTAGCTGAGTTCTGCAGAAGTTCCACTTTGCCTAGGCGTAGTCAGTTGGATCGATAGCGTGCAGGTAGCAGTGACGTAGCAAACTGAAGTTCTAGATACCATGAGGTCAATGAACTTCGGACGGTATTGTGAACTGACCTCTAGGAATGCCGTAGTTTTTTTTTTGGCCGACTACGGCAGACCCAAAAGGAAGGGTTATTTTTTTAGCAGTCTATATGTATGAATGTTTTTATTTACATAATATGCTCCACAGTAGCGCTTAAATTACTCATATAATTTTAATGAATGAGATGTCAATCAATTCATTATTGTGGTCTGAGGCTACATTTTATATGAAGAAAATTAATATGACGGATGTTACATCCAAAAAAGTAGAGGACTTTTTTTTTGTGAAAATTATACTTTCTCAATGACACTCATTTGAATGAATAGGGGCGGTATATTAGCCAATAAAAGCGCTTACGTAACATTTTGGGCCGTATACAAATATTTTATTGACAACCAATACAAAAATAATCTCTAGGAACTCGTTGATGCAAGAAGAGGCTTTCAAATAAATGAAATACGAGTTCTATTTTATGTGTAGCGAGGTTCGATATTCGTAACGTGACGGAACAACTTTTGCCGAGAAAGGTTAGGTACATGATTTTCACTTCTGGAATTCATCATTCATAACTGACAACTGTAGTGATATTCTGTAAAAATCTCACCCTGAAAATTAGTGTGAAGTGAGTTCGAAGCGAATAGTCAGAAGTGAGCTGTTAATAGTGCCAATCCCGGGCGTCAGATGGGATGACGATTCCCTTCAAGATCACTTCACCTATACTTTCACGGTGAGATTTTTATTTATTTATTTATCCATTTATTTCAGGCATTTTTACAGAATAGACCGGCTGATGGTTTTAAGTGATGATTGTTTTCCTAATTAACATGGCCCTACGACATTGACTTTTTAATAAAGACAGACGGCGAAGTAACGTGAAGAGAAACCGCTAATGACTGCTATTTCGAGACTGATCAATTGGTGATGTCACACGCGTTATTAAAAGCGTCCTGATTGATACATATGTATGATCAGCAATAACATTCCTTATCACCAGGAAGTAAGGTTTAGTTTCGTATAAGATGGAGATTATTTTTATTGTTCTGTATCAATGTATGAGCCTTGATTAAATGTCCTATATTTAGAACGGGCGTGACTGTTTCAGTAAGAGGTGCTCAGACTTACGACTCTGGATAAAGCGCTCGGGGGAGAGCTAAGCTCACAATTATTGAGATAATTCTCTCCCAAATGTGTACTAGCCTAATTATTCGGAAACTTTGTGCAAAAATATAACACTCGCTTTTCATAATGGTACTCGAGAGACACTTGAGCTCGAAGTTTGTGATTAGATTTCTTTATACACCCACTTTTAGGGGGCTCTTAAAAGGCTCAGAAACTGGATTAAGATGCTTTTTTGTTGTTTAGGTTTCTTTCTCACGTACAACTGCTTGGTACCTACACAAGTTAAACCTACATTTCTTTTAACCTACACTATAATATATATTAGTATATTTTTATAATTAACTTATCTTCACAACTGTTAGGCTCATATTTCTAGTTCGCGACCGGTGTGCGTGAGATGTTTGAACGTTAACGAAGCAAAAAGATCGTGGCAGATGCCGTTCTGTAATTTATGTCTACTTCTAGGTATAGGAAAAGGGCGTGAGCTTATGAATTTCTAGCTAAGGCCCTTTGTACTGTACACGTTTTTCTTGTCGTGAAAAAACAACGGTTTGTTCGCCGTGTGTAGGCACAGTTGTTAGTATTGTTTGGTACTTATTGTATACACGTTTTTTCTACAGCGCGGTTTATACACCGTACCGCAAAGAATCCGCACAAAGAGCCTAATTTTTTACTGTCACCCATGCTCAAGGATAAACTACCTCTTTCTAAAAAAATCCGTACCTTCTATACGCACTAACGTTATTTAAATACACCTTTGCGTGTGTATCAATTCCTTAACTAAATGAATATGTATTTACAAAGAACTTAGCAGACCGCACGGCGCTCCTCCAATGCATATATTAATACCGAGAATATCCTAGAACGGTAAACGTGGCCCTCAAATGGATACAGTCACGCAAACAATCATAGGCCTTGCGTCTACTTGACGCCATTTAATAAGTAGCTGTTTTCGCCATTATTTGACATTGACCTACTATTGTTAAATACATTAATATCATTTTAATTAGTAGATTTCCTTTGTGTCAAACAAATTCGTGTGGGTATAAATATTATTTGAGGTTATAAATAACCGTTCAAGTTTCTTAGAATAAATGCTGTTTTATTACCGTTTTCCCAGAAAAGGAAATTGCCAAAAATCTAATTGAATTTAAAGAAAAAACGTTTTAAACATATTCATCTCTTAAATTACCCGAAAAAAAGAAGTGGGGTAACTTTTTAAGAGATGAAAATTGCCTAACAGGAAATAAAGATGTTAATAGATTTTCTTAAAATGTTAAAGAACTTTTGCGTTTTTACCAGCCTCTATATTCTATAAATAGTCCTCCAGACCGAAGTTCGGTCATGGCGGCAAATCTCAGAGACTAGCCACCGATGCAGGAGATGTTAGTGCTCAAGTGTGTGCGCAGACACAGGTGGACTGCACTCTCTCTTCTCTCACTGCAGCTTCAGCTGTTGGTCTTGCGCCTGATCTCTCCCCGATCGTATCGGATTATCAGTCTTCATAACTTAGTAACAGATTACTAACACTTCTGAACTTAGAAATAATGAAGAAGTTTAGTAGCCCGATGTTAATTTGTACTTACTTTCAAACTTTTCTAACCAAACATACTTGTCCGTAATAAAAGTTAAATAGAACCACTGAGCCGCCATTCGAAAATAAATTTTTAAAATTACTTTCAGAAATGTGGTTCAAAGTTACAATCTACGAAGTTTTTATCGGAAAATTCCAACAAACATGAGCAATTCGAATGAAATAATTAACACAAGTATGAATTATTTGGCTTCAATTTGTTTCATGTTCCACTAATTGATTGGTTTTATAGAGTACTTATTAAACTTTACTCGTAGTCCTTTCATTTAAAATGTAGTGTATATTTTCGACGTATTTTTAATGAAAGATAGGAAGTCTTATTGAAAGTGGTCACCAAAAACACGTTACCAATATCTAGGTTGGTGATATTTGCAACAAAGTTAAGAGGACTCATGTTCCTATATCATCCACCTTACTTAAAACTGAGACACTTAAGTATCTGCACGTGCATGTATATGCACGGCAAGTATATGCACGGCAGATACGACAGTGATTGGAAGTTCTTACCAAAACGACCTCTTTTAAAAGCAGCAATTTTTCTGCCATACTAATTTATTCAGCAGTCATCACGAGGTTACTTAATAATCGGGTAACAGAACGAAATTATCGTAATGGCAAAATATTACATTGATACATACCTAATTAAAGGGGCTCGAGGCTAAATACTAATGTCGATATTCAAGGTTAAGGAACGCTTGCCGAGGTCGGTCCGTGGTTGGGTGACCATTACATACGGAGACCCCTCCGTGCCTCGGAAAGCACGTTAAGCCTTTGGACCCGGCTGCCATTCGTAGATCTTTTACAGTCTTTACGGGTAGTTAGAAGCCCGAACGCCTGACAACCAGTCTTGCCAAGGGAAGAATTCATCTGGGTATCGTGTTACCCTGTAACTGGATTGTGGAGGTCAGATAGGAGCTCCATGTAAAATGCTACCAGTATTTTTCAGCTGCATCCGGCTAGACTATAAGCCGACCCCAAGTACGTACCCGTTACGTAGTTGGGAAAAGGTTACGGAGATGATGATTCAAACGTGTTCCCAGTAGATCAGAGTTTTTGAGTTCTGTATTGAAAATAAACCCAAATAACTGATTACTAGCTGTGCGATACTACTATATGTTACTAGCAATGCGATAAACGAGTTGATAGGTGACCGACACAGTGGTGTGGCAGACACAAAGTTATCAAATATTCACAAGCACTTCGATTTACCATAGCTACGAAAATATTTGACTCACTATGAATTATTTAATCAATTTCACTGCGACGTAGCTACTCCTAATAATCGGTTATAATCAGTTTATGTAGAAAATTGGAACAAATAATGATTAGTAGGTAAACAAAACTCTGCCTTAGTCTGTCATGAAAACGGTTTCCAATTATGGAGCGAGTCAAAATCTGACAAGGATGAAAATATTCAAGAAAAAAACTTTATTAAGTATAAAAAACAACCTACTTCAAAAAAAAACATCATTATTCTCCTGTCCTTATCCCAATTTATTTGGGGTCGACGCAACATGTCTTTTTCTTCCATACTCCTCTATTAGCCGCCATCTCGACAGTCACCCCTCATTCTAACCATATCAGCATTCACACAGTCGATCCATCGTTTCTTTGGTCTTCCCCTACTCTTATAGCCATCGATATCCATACTCAAAACTTTCCTCATGACATTTTCCTCATTCCTCTGTAACACATGCCCATACCATGACAACCGGTTTCCACACAACTTTTCAGTTACCGGTGCCACTTTCAGACTTCTTCTTAAAGTATACTCATTTCTTATTCTATCCATTCGTGTAACACCACACATCCCTCTTAGCATTCTCATCTCAGCTGCATGCAATTGCCTTTCATTCATCCCTTTTGTGGCCCAACATTCTGATCCATACAAGACATAACAAGGACATACAAGGTCTAACCATGGTTTTGTATATCTTCCCCTTAAGTTTGAAGAGGGAATGCGGGAGTCGCAGATTGTTCCCGTGACCTGCCGCCATTTCATCCAACCAGTGTTAATTCTGTGCTTAACCGTCCGATCTACTTCGCCATCGCTTTGCACAAGTGAACCGAGATACCGAAAATCGGAGCAGACTGGGAGAAGCGCGTCTTCAAGCGTTATGGCTCTAGAAATGGAGAGACCGCCGAAATCGCAGAACATGTGTTCAGTTTTGGTTCTGCTGATTTTCAAGCCAACATCCTCCAGCTTCTGTTGCCATTTCTCCAATCTGCTCTGGATCTCAGATACATCTTCACCGACAAGAAAAATGTCATCGGCAAATAGCATGCACCACAGGGTGCCTCCTCTTGTATGTCCGCCGTCAGATTTCCAGATGATTTATCCATCTGCTTTCCGTCAGATTTCCAAAAAAAAACATACGAAGTGAAAAATAACTTTAATTTCGGAAGTCGGTGTCTTTGGTTTTTGCCGCCGACTAGTTACTAGTTATATTCCACTTTGTAGTGTATCTTTTGGAAATAAGTTGTTATACTCTGGCAATAATTGCCAAAAATATCGTTACCGCGAACATAACAAAACCTCTCACATATTTTTTTAAGTAAATTGTGTTGTCGTTTCATAAACCGAGTTTACATATTATTCCCATCGAATATTCCTATTCCCATTTGTTTTCCTTCAATATAGAATACAAGTACTTTCGATGAACGTACCTATTCTGAACATCGAGTTTCTCTTTTTATTGTATAAGTACGTGGAAGGCTTACGAACTAAATAAGTTTGAGCACGCAATGCTCAAGTCAATGCTCGAAAGGTTATCGCCGTTTCAGAATAGTGCCTTTAATTAAGCTGAAACTGTAGCTAATGCTTTTATATTTTATATTTGCCGCTGACATTATCAAATTATGAGTCATATTGGAAAGTTCTTTTCTACTGTTTCTCTTGATAAAGTACTGTAGTAGATTATTTAGTTTTCGACTACGTTAATCAAAGAAAGAAAGAAAATAGCTAAATTATTTAAAACAGACTTTAAGGATACAATATGCATCAGATAAAAACAAATAAAAAAGTGAAAAGTCCGATGTAAGAAATTAGCAAGAAAGTGTACCTCACGGCTGCGCCAAAAAGGCCTAGTTCTGCAAAAATACCAGACAAGTTCCTGACGCTGGTTTGGACCTGATCACAGATGCTTAATTTTCTAAAGCCATTTTTTCCCCTAAAAGCAAGTAGTTATGTAGTAAAATTGCTGGCCTAAATTTTCTTCTGTCTGCCTTCGTTACTCGTTGCCAATAGCTACTACTATCCAGAGCAAGTGAAGCGGATTTTCTTTTCCACTATTTTCGGGTTTTAAGCCCGATGCAGTTAAAATCAGGCTCGTTTTTTTCAAAGGTTTTTTAGACGGGATGGACGTCATTTCTTGTTAGTGTTCGATGCCAAAATTGGAAAAAGGGAACTCGCATCGTATCGCATTCGAATGTCCGTCTGTTTCAACTTTTGTGCCCATTGCGAATTCTCAGTAACGAGATTTACTGAGAACCTTTTTCCGTTGCAGTAAGTCCAGTTAAAAACGATATTCAAATCAAATTAATATAATCATGTCTTTCGGTTACATTGACAATAGCGCTACAAATAACCAACGACGCCATCTTGTTTTTCAATACATTTCTTAAAACAATTGCACAAATGTTTACTAAGCGCACCCCTATCGACGTATCCGAGTGTCAAAAAATCCTTGTAACAATATAATTATGGTACTGTACGAAACATTGAATAAGCAATCAAGTTCCAGAGTCCGAACTAATCATGCTGTCGAAATCAGCACATGTCAAATAGCAAATGTTCAATTGACGCTATCCGGTCAGTCTAATTACTGACTCAGCGTGAACAAGATTTAGGGCAATATTTACATTTTACTGCAGCGGTACGGCGCGTCGTGGCCATCCAACCGAGTGTAATTAGTGTGGTGAGGCGACACAAAATTATGTAGCTACTATATTGTATAACTAGTGTGATGTGGAGTAGAGAGGACGTGGAGTGATAATGTGAAACAGAACTTAGTGAACTGAGACTGCATAGGGACAAATCTGTGGGGCCGTAGCTAGGACTGCAAACTCAAATAGGTTGGTGTAAATTTAAATGAAGCAAGTATGCAATTGGAAAACGTGACCCCAGTAATCTTCCAGCGAAGATCTACTCCTAACAAGTTTTTTGTACGATTTATATAAAATTTTTTTAAACAGCAAGCGGTACGTGTGATGTGTGTTTGTTGCATTTACTGTTTACTCCACGTGTATACAGGCAGGTACACAGTGTCTACACTCGGTAAAATTATTTAATGTCGGAAAACTCTCCCTGTGTTGAAAACATTTTTCAATAACGAAATGGTTCTGCTGGGGTACGAACATAACTTCATTTGTTCTTATTAAATTGGATGGAGAGCCGCGCTGTTTGTGAACTTGCAGTCAATATTTCGTTGAACTTATTTTCATCAGATCAATAAAGTTTTTATGGTTATCGTATTTTTGTATTTATTTGGTCTGTATATGCTGACAGATGATCGTGGCCCTACGATAGACTGCTGCAAACAAAAATAATGGCCATGTTTTTGCAGAAAACGCATGGCTTAGCTAGTGGCTAGAAATTTTTCAACTAAGCAACCGTGGCCCATTAATTACTAATGGTACGTTTCCTTTCCGAATCCATTCTGCTCCATGAGAACTACCTACTACTTACGCTTTGGAATGGGCAACTAGGTAGCTTCATCTTTCCGACTGACCGACTGACACCTTGACAATTTAAAAGTACCTGTAGATAATTGGTTGCATTAAAATAAATGATTTGAGAGAACTCAAAGCATTTCAAAGCTTTGAGTTTCGAGTTTTGACAAAATAATATGTTACACCTTGACAATTTAAAAGTACCTGTAGATAATTGGTTGCATTATAATAAATGGTTTGAGAGTACTCAAAGTATTTCAAAGCTTTGAGTTTCGAGTTTTGACAAAATAATATGTTTTATTAACAACACTAAAATATTTATAACCAGTCCCTTCCGTCATAAATAATACAAATCATCTAGCATATTAAAGCCCAATTCATAATAAATAATTAACGACAAATTCGCGAGTATCACGCCAAGTAGAGATATTGATTTCATGAATTAGTTTGCCAGTCGCGTTCGAGGTATGCGGCGCCTGCTTGAGCCCCTGAGCCCCTAGCTCCCTGCACGCGAGCATGCCTCCACTCTGTCTGGTAAAGTTTATTGCTATTAGATTGCGACCATGGTGCTTGTGATTCCTGGGAAGGCACAGGCACTGTCGCTTAGATTCCCAATTTTATTATGGCTCCGTTTTGTGGGATCATAAATGATCAAAGAAATCTAACCTAATATCGCGATTTATTTGCCAAAAATGCAAACAAATATGAGTTATTGAAAAATAACTTTAATTCCTACATTGAAAGCGTATACTGAACTTTATTAGTTCAGTTTACGCTACAAATTCAAACATTTTTATATTTTTTTCAATAGTGCTAGTCACCCTGAATTCAACTTAATTTTCGTTAAAATAAAGTTGATATTTGTTTAACTTGAAATAACATCAATTTGAAAAGACGTCTAGATTTTTGGTTAGGTTGGAAACAAACAAAACACAATCGCTGGCAAGGTTGCCTGGAAAAGATCGCAGGAAGCGTCAAGGTCGCCCATTGTATATTTTGTAGTCTAGTGTTAAATATATTTTTCGTTATGTATTTTCTGTTATACAATAAAGTATAAATGTATACACCGTGTTCTTCATGTTATCTATACTTTGTCAAATGCTACAAATCAAATTTAACAAAGGAAGTAGTACTTAAAAAGGCTTCGTTACAAAGATATTTGTAATTTAATTTAATTGAGCTATGCAGTAAGAAAAGGTCTTAATATGGCCTATGTTGCCGCTTAGCGCAATTAATATGATAAATCTATCAAATGCTTCGGATAAAGAGATAAAGAGCCATGCATATCGGGTAATTTACGTCAAGGTTTTTAGTTTGTATGCAAACAAAACATAAGAAATTATTAATGTGTCCATAATGATAAATGATTATTTCCATGGTCTGAACATCTGGTCGAATTTTATGTATATCGTCCGGAACACGGTGTATAAATAATCGCTTTACATTCTGCCAATGTCAGGATCAGTGGGGTAATTACGTAACACACATGAAATTTCAATAAATCGCAATGCCTTGAATTTGACACACATATGACAGTTCAAACACATTCATTGCGTTATTTAAGTTGTTGAACTGACGATTTTTTCAAACCGATGTTGCAATGGACTTCAAAATCCTCGGACTTTTATTGAAAGTGTGTTACGCCATTAGGGCTAGTTTCATCATTATACCAGAACGATTTAGTGAAAAAAAAAAATAACCAACTTATTTTATTTTTCCACTAAATCGTTCTGGTAAACCGATAAACCGATAACAGTTGTAGTACCGCAAGATTAGCATTTACAGTGCTTGTTATAAGAAAGTCTAAAGGTGGCTTGGCTATAAATATATAACTTTTGTTCTAAATCAAATAAGTAGGCACATTATACCGGCAATTCCTCTATTTTCATTTTCAGAAAGTAAAATAGCACCCCGAGTCACGAATCAAAGTAATTCCGTCCGCGGCGCGATCGAGTTATTTATTGAATTTTGTTACAGCCATGTTCTACAAACTTATTACATAACAGAGCTTTTGTTTCGTACTAGCTGTTGTCCCTAACTTTGTTCGCAAACAATACCTAGTTTATCCCCGTTAAGCCGATCAAAAGTTTCTTTTTGAAAAGTTGTTAGTCTTCAGGGATCTTGAGGGGCTCCTGGCTCAATGATAACAGCCGCAATGGTCGATCAAAGGGTAAGAGACACTTGCCACGGCCGGTTCGTGGATGGGTGACTATCCATATAGAGACCCGTTGGTACGCTGTCATGCATAGATCTTTGGCAGTCAGAATCCCAAAAGTCTGACAACCTGTCTTACCAAGGGGTATCGTGTTACCTAGTAGAGGTGGTCTGATAGGCAGTCACACCATATAAACTACTGGTCTTCACCTGCAGGCTAAAAACAGACCCCAACATAGTTTAGTAATGCTAGGCAGGTTGATTAGTTAGTCTTCAGCCCTACAGCCTATTAAGAACATATTTTCCTACTTCCTATTAATAGTATAAACGCGAAAGTTTGTATGTATGGATGGATGGATGGATGTTTGTTACACTTTCACGCAAAAACTACTGAACGGATTTGGATGAAATTTGGCACACAAATAGTTTATAACCAGGATTAACACATAGGCACTTTTCATCCTGATATTCCCACAGAACTAAACTTATGCGGGTTAAACCGCGGGGCGCAACTAGAACAAATTATTAATGTTTATGACACTAAGTCACCGTACCCCTTTATACAGAAAGGTTTTCACACACAAAATATATAAAAAGAAAACCCAGCGTAATCTCGGGTTCTTAAAAAATACTGTCCCTTTTTTACGAAACGTAATTATCCCGAAACCACTCTAAGGTACGCCTTTACGGTTTTTATATCTCGAAAATCCGCGTGAGTCTGTATATGTATGTCCTTATAGGAAAATGGGTAAGTTCAAGCACCTACCGCTATAAGTTAGATTGAATTGGAGCCGAGTACTTACCTGACTGCATTTTATTGCTATGGCCGATGTTTACTGCAAGCCGTATTCTTGGAGAAGACGATTGTCTTTTGTCGAGATACGTCGTGTGTTAAGGAATTACTGTAATTCAGACGGGCAATTCTCATAGTTTTAAGAACGTTCACAGTCTGATCTCAGTCTCAATCTGTCAAAAATACCCCTAATTTCCCTACATTTTTGACAAGTTCGCTGAGATGAGATTGCTTGTGATTTTTAATTACGGGAATTGGTCTTCTGGAATAGTGCACGGTTTCATTAAAATACAGGGTTATTTGAGAGGTTGCTGGTGTTTTACAAATAACCCTGTATAGTTCTGACACTCTTACGAAACATACAATGTGGCAGGGACATCGCCGCGCAACCTGGTACTATGAATTCGATACATGATTCTGAATCCCTGTGTTGACATTTTTCGTCGGTTATTAAAAACAAATTTGCTCTTCCATACATTTTGACCGCGTAGGTACCTATTGTACTTTTTTATTAAGAAAGCTGATATTTTTTGTTTATAACTGATTAAAAATGTCTTCGCTAGGGGGTCTAGAATTATGTTCTGAATCCATGGCAACAGTTTGCGCGTCGATGTCCCCGCCACCTTATAAGGTATCGATTTTTTATGTATTTCCAAAAAAATAACCACATATAACCCGTCTACCTTCTAAGCAAGAGTGCCCGGCATCTTCTGGACATGCCTCAGCATCGTAGACTTCAGCTATGATCGAGATCAAGAGCAGATATGAAAAAAAAATATTATGGAATTCTTTTGTGTTCTTTCTAATGCCACAGTAGCACTGACTTTGAAGGTTCTGACATAACTAAATGAAGGTTTCAGTACCTAAAGATAATAAAAAAACAGTAACTTTATCCATTTCGTTGTCCTTCACTAACTAGCCAGTCCCCGTCTCAAACAATATTACTTTTTGTTCTTCATTTTAAAAGAAGCAGCCGCACAGAATACTAGCATCTAGCTTTGATGTAGGTACATAGCCGGGACAAAACGCCCGCGGCTAGAGTTGCACTCGGCCGCGTTTTATTATTGCTCTTTTTACGTCATGCTAAATCCCGGGATTATCTCGGGAACAACTGTGAAAATCCCGGGATTACATAAGAGGATTGGTTTTGTATTCTGACGGTGGTATTATTTGCTCTAACTTTTTAAACAGCGACCGCTTTGTACTGCTGCCGGTTTTGTCACTTTGTATTATAATTTGTTCGTTAAATCTGTGGAAATTTATTTGTCAGAGAATAGAATAGAATACAAAGAGTATTCTATTTTATTCTCTGACATAATGTAGATTATATATACATTAATATGTACATTAATGTACATACATCTTTATTATGTAAAGTCACCAAAGGAGATGTTAGGGTAAGTAGGGTAAGCAGTAGGTTGGCAACTAACTTTGCTGTGCCCGACAGGGTCCATAATTGATTCGATGTTTTGACATACCAACTATCATATGTACACATTATGGAATGCAATAAAGTATTGAGTATTGAGTATTGGCGAGGCGGCCAACCGGCCCGGGCGCCGTCCATCAATCGGGAAACGCAAGATAAGAATCTCAAAACAAAACCAAAATGCTTAACTGAACTGAAAACCTTGTTCTAGCCGATGATAAATAGGATACATTTAAGTTTAACCATCGGTATGCGGCTGCACCTAGTTGTAGCTGGCTAAAACTAGGTGTAGCCGCACTTCGGCTATTAGCCGTAAAATATATAATATGTTGTAAAATATATGTATGTGTTTAAATACCTATACTACTAATGCGAAACCTATCGCGTCTGCAGAGTTTATCTAGCCAATTTAAAATAACCCTGTATATTTACGTACCTACATTGAGGATCCAAAAAGTCCAGTTATAAATGTGTAGATGTTCACCTTTGCCCATTCACCTGTGATAATCGTTTAATCGCATTTTTCCGCTTAGGAAGGCAGGCAAACCGGAATTATACGACTGACATCTTCCGCCGACAGTCTGATTTAACGAAAGATTTAACTTTCTTAACTGAATTTGGCATTGTTGTTTTTTTTAACCTTCGTTGATTAATGAGAATGACTCGTGCGTGACCCAATTTTTATTATCGATAACTTGCATTATAGCTTTTGATATTTAAAAAACCATCCCTGAAAAATATGCATTTTTGTAACGAAAACCCCATCCAAATCGGATCAGTAGTTTTTGACATACATACCTACATACGGGTCGAATACAGAATCTCCTTTTTTGAAGCCGGTTAAAAATGAATCAATAATCGATTAGCATTTTTTTAAAATAAACTTATTAATTACCAATGCTATTAAATAAGCACTTAACACGAGTCATATTAAAAAAATACTAAAAATACCACCCTGTCGGTAGAGTATATTGAATTTACTTTAAGAATGGCGGGTCATCCAGACAGCCCTATTTTTAGCAGCTGGATATTTGACTAGCAAATAGCTTGTCAGTGGAGGCATTTCTCTTCTTTACAAAAAAAGCAAAAAGCAAAAAAAAGCAAAAAGCATTTTTTTCACTTTTTCCTTTATATTAAAACAACTTGTCCCTGGAGACTTTAAAGTAATTCAATGTTTTATTTAATTTAATATTATACGACTGATCCCATTTCAGCGTCGAATATAAAAGGAAATTGTGAACAAAGATCAATGAAGGAACATTCTTTAGGAGAACTTTACCAATTAACCATTGCTCTAAAGTAACTCATTCCGCTGGGACTACTGAACTGAACTCATTCCATTATTATTCTTGATTTATTTTCATCCGGATGATTGCGGGGTGGTTGCGTAATACACTAACAGTAGCAATGGGTTTAATTTTGACAGTTCAACAACATTCATTCCGTTATTTACGTTGTTGAGCAGAAAAATAAATCGAACATATGAAGCAATGGATTAGCAATATCCTTCAAAATTAATCAGATTGAGATTGATACTGTGTTACGCAATTAGGGTAAATAAGGTCATTGACTCTGGAATACAATCGATAAACTTACTACTTTATAAATGTACGTTTTTGTAGATAAATAATACATTAAACGTGAGTAGAAACGCCGGGAGGGGACGCGCTAGGAGGACATAATTATAGTGACCTTATTGGCAGTTTGTTACTGTTCTTCAGTAAGGTCAGGTGCATAGTACTCGCAACTGGCGTGCGTAGGTATGACCAGAAGGCCAATTCTCGTAATTCAAAATGTTCAAAATCTAGTCGCAGTCTCATCTCGGCGACAAACAAATGTCAAAAACGTGTCAAAATGTAGGGAAATTAGACGTATTTTTGACAGATTGAGACTGGGATCAGACTGTGAACGTAGTGTCTGCCTACCCCCATGGGAGGAAAGTGTGACTTTACACGTACAAATACGAATACATTACACTTATATGAAAGAAAGTTAAATTGGTTTATTTGGCACAGAAACAGGTGCATACAAAAAAATAATTAATTCTAATAATAAGGAAAAATAAAAACAAAATATATATTTTCTATCTATAATATGTACTTATGTATTTACAAAAAAAAAAAAAAATTATATAAGTAGTTTATCAGCCATCTTGTTACCATAACACAAGCATTAGGTTGCTTAGCTTGGGACAAATGGTGCTGTGTGAAATGTCCAGGGATATTATTTATTATTATTATATCCATAATCACGAGTACAAACCAAAAATAGTCGACGGCGGCAGTATGTGAACTTCTTTAGTTCTCTACCTAAAACTTATCTATGTTAGACACAAACCACTTTTGAATCATTCTTGAACTGCTCAAAGCAAGTAATAACAATAGGTAGGTACACTCCGACCCTAACAAAGTTGTGAAAAGGCAAGGCTGAAGAACATAAAACATGATTTTATAGCAAACGGACGATATAACAAAGTAGTAGAGAAATCAATCAAAGAGCTGATTGTTCCACCGCCAGATAACTTTTATTCGAGGAATAAAATTGACGTTTGACAGTTTTTGTATGAAATAACTGTCAAAATTTCAAAATTATTCCTCGAATAAAGTTATCAGATGATAGAAAAACCGGCCAAGGGCGAGACTCGCGCACGAAGGGTTGTACCATTATCTATTCAACATTAGACATTATATTATAACCTTTTTTAAGCGTCTACCTCTTGCCGTTATTAATATCGAGCAAAAAACGGCAAAAAAAATCACGTCTGTTGTATGGGAGCCCCCTTAAATATTTATTTTATATTCATTTAATTATTTCTTTTTAAAATGAATATACAACTAAATATTCTGTGAATATTTCAAGCTTCTACTGTTGCCGTTATAATATCGAGCAAAAAAACGGCAAAAAATCACGTATTGTATAGATCCACTTACATATTGATTTTATTTTATTTTTAGTATTTGTTGTTATAGCCGCAACAGAAATACCTACATCATCTGTGAAAAATTCAACTGTCTAGCTATCACGGTTCATGAGATACAGCTTGGTGACAGACAGACAGACAGACGGAGTCTTAGTAATAGGGTCCCGTTTTTACCCTTTGGGTACGGAACCCTAAAAAACATCCCTAAGTATACTTAGAACAATATTGACCGCTTAATAATCCCACAAGAAACAACGATAACCTGACTTGGTTTCCTGGTACATACATGGTACACTGAAAATCAGCGCTGTGCTGTGTGTCCCCATATCATAGCATTATGTTGAGTGGAAGCCTTCTGGTCACACGACGTGCCGCTGTCGACTAAATTCCTGATCTGTGCGCGTATCTATACCTACTATGATTTTTAAATTGCTAGACCAAAATGAGAGCTACGATCGACCTTTTTTTATCAAAATGGCAAAAAATTGATTGCAGCTGTTATTACTTATTAGTCTAGCAAATAAAAAATCGGGATTTATATCCGGTGACAGATCTTTTTGTACGCACGTGTTTCTGAGACAAATAAGCCTATTTTTGTTTGTTTTTTTCTTTATTATAAACAACACACTACATATTCCTTTAATCTCTTGAAATCTGCACAACAATATAGTGTATCACTAGTGTTGCCCAGCGGCGGGTGGACGATAAGCCTCGTTATCTCCAGGAGGTCCACTTTACTTACTTAGCTCGCATTACACCGACTAACGTTACTCTCTAGACGGTATTTATTAGAGCTCATACTTGAGCTGTCCACTTCGAGTGGCTCTTTTTAGTTTGTAGGTAAAGAAAAAATGTGATATTCATTTGTTTTTTTCTATTTGCGTCAGTGAGTTTTTTAGCAGCTTGTCATTATTGATACAAAATCAGAGGGGCTATTCTCGTAATTTAAGAACTTTCACAGTCTGCAGTGCGATTCTGTAACGATCTCACCGTGAAAACTTAGGTGAAGTGAGCGTGAAGTGAGCTGTCATTCTAACTAATGCTAGGGATTACACTACTTTCTACTACTACTACTTTAGGGATTCATTACTATTGACAGCCCACTCTAAGCTCACTTCACCTAACTTTTTACGGTGAGATTTTTACAGCCTCTAATTCAAATTTTTGACATTTGTTTGTCGCCGAGATTACACTGCGACTAGATTTTGAACGTTTTAAATTACGAGAATTGGCCTTCAGTTCAAGCAGCTGCTATCAAAGCTCAAAAACATTTGTTTTAAGTAGTATAATGTCGAGTAGTCAATGAACTCAGCCTATCGCAGTCCACAGCTGGACATAGAGCTCTCTTACGCTGCGCCATAACACCCTGTCCTCCACCTTCTGCATCCAGTCTGTCCCAGCAACTTTCTTTAGGAATTCACCTTTATATCAAGTAGAGCTGACTTTAAATATCACTCACACAAGTGACTCAGTCACTTTATGTGTCACACAAATTATTTAAAGAAACACAAGAAGTTATTTTACAGTGACTAAAATATCATGCAATTTTCTGTGAGGAATAAAAATAAGACGTCCATGCACTTGCATTATTTATAGATATTATGCAGACAGAGTCACACTACACTAAGAATAGAACTCTTCTCGTCTCGTGGGAGACGGCGACAACTGTAACACATGATATCTCATTGTAATACCTACTACTTTTATGTCTCACTGTACATATATCTATGTTCAACCGTTGTATAGCAGTTAGTCCTGCGCCTAATCTCTCTCTGGTCGTGTTTTTTGCTGTTCCATCGGACTATGAGAGTGAAGGAAACGAGAGTGCACCTGTGTCTGCGCACACACTTGTGTCCTATAACATCTCCCGCGCCGAAGCCTGGTCTCTGCTGAGATTGGTCGCCATGATCGAAATTCGGGCTGGAGGACTTTATTTATCATATCTATGTTCAAAGCACAACCTGTAAATAATGGTATTATATTGGTTTAGAAATCGCTCAATAGGTGATTGAGTTATTAACGTCAAACGGTCAAACTAATCCAATATTCCAAATTGAATACATGGCGTGTGAAATTACTATCCAGCAAAACAATGCAATATACACCCACAACTTTGCTAAATTAAAATGAATCAGTTTTAAACCATTGAGATATTTGAAATATACAGGGTGGCAGGACATCGACGTGCAAACTGTAACCATGAATTCAGCAAGATTCTAGACACCCTAGCGTAGAAATGTTTTGTCTATTATCTATCAAAAAAATCATCTGTTTCATAGAAGAATGTATGGGCGCGGGCAAAATGTATGAAAACATCTAATTTAAAAAAAACCGACATAAATTGTATTAAATTTCAAAGCAGGGGTGTTCAGACTTATGTACTGAATCCATAGTAACAGGTTGTGCGTCGATATCCCTGCCACCCTGTATACAATACATATTTATCTTTATTGAAATGAAGTTCAATGGTTTAATTAATTGTCCAAAAACATTTTTTTTTTTTTCTTTTCGTAAAAAGGTTGGCGTTGAGTCATTTTGGCCTAACAGGACTTGGTACGAGGTTAGTAAATTAAATAAATCCTTCCTCCCTACTGCATTTCTGTTTACAAAATAACCAAATTAATCAAAATTAACAACAATCAACAAGGTTCCTTGTCGAACTGGCATCTCATAAAATTTTAACCCTTGATAAGAAAGGGCTGTATTAAACGGGTTGGACTTTGAAATTGGAATGAAAGGGGTTCGAAGTTTGAAGTTCTCGGTAGCTGCGAGGCAAATTGTATGTGTTTAGGCGCGGCCTGACTTTCGACTTTCGGCCTAGTTGCTAGCAATTTAATTAAAACTGGTACATGTAATTGTTAAATTACTCCACATACAAATATTAAATTGTAACTTTGTCACAATCGGCAATGCTATGAGGTAGTAAAGGGAGAGATCGAGCATTTCTCACTACAGCAATGATGTGTAGTGTTGGCGATTTCAGCTAAGTCCAAGTTTCGCTCCATGTTTTTTTTTCTTCACCGCAATTCATCATTAAAACCGAATTGCTTAAACTTTCTCGCCAAGATGTCTGAAGATCTATTACACAAACCCCAAAAAATAATCTCAATGAAAGCTATAAATAAAACTATTTAGAATCATTTTCAATTCGAAAACAGCGTTTTAGAAATTAGACTCCAAACAACAGACGATATCTTTCTAACAGAAAACCTTTTCCCAGTTTAGTTTAACCCGGCAACCGCCACGCCAATACTTAAAGCAACTTGACGCAGTTACCGTCTAATAAAATTTAAAAAATAAATTAACACATTTTGTCATTTAATACTCAAATGGGGTGAGTACCCCGTCCTCATTCCACAATCTGGTGGGAACCAGCGAGCACATCAGTAGCAGGAGGCGGCCGTAATTGCCTGCTACCAGCACTAATAACAAAGTTTATACGCAGCACGAATTCATGATGTGAACATTAAGAGCACTCAGGCCACCAGACATCTTAAACACACGCCGCAATAAACAGATGTGTGTACTTATGTACTTATGTCCCTTTTGGGTATAGTCGCTTTTATGCCTTGTATTGTTGTAAATAAAATGACAGTTTTCTTCTTAGGATAAAACGAGATAATCTAAACAAATAAGCAAAATTCAAGTGTCTGTTTGTAATCTCAAAATAACAGCTTTGTACTACTTACAACAATTTTTGATTCTTTTTTCGATTTTGACTTTCACTGGTAGAAAGCTGAAGTACCTTGGGCTACTTCTTATAAGTAGTAAGTAGATAACCCCGTAAAATCCAGCAAGCCAGATCACCAGATCAGACCACCGACCTGGGGGACTAAAAAGGCCACTTTGGCAGAATCATAATAGGAAAACAATATGAATCATATTAAAAATCGTAAAATGGTCACAAACTGACAATTCATAATATGATCTGTGTGTAATTCATAACGCAATTCATCTGTTTGACAGTTTTGTAAAATGAAATGAAATGAATCGAAATTCGTAAAATGGTCCACCAATGTTTACACCAAACGTGATTGATATGAAATGAATTGTAGGTGATTAAACTATTATGTGTAACCATTAAACGAAAATTAGAGGAATTGCTAATGATCTGCTGGAAATTCAGGAAATGAATAGCTTTTAGAGTTATTGCTTAAAGTGGCCTTTTAGACCCCCAGATGGCAGAAAGCGATAGTGTCGCCCATTGTATGTTTTGTAGTAATAAGTGTATTTTTTGTTATGTATTTTCTGGTTTACAATAGAGTATATTATATAAATAAATAAATATTTACTATTTTCGTATCACTTACATTTTGTTAAACAACAATGTAGTTATCAATTTCCACAGGGTTCTTTATGCAAATATGAAACATCTGCACAAAATGCACGGTTCCAACTGTTCGTTCTCTGTAAAAAAAGGAATCATTTTCATAACAGAACGTGTTTTCATGTCGGCTCTGGTCATTTCCGTGATTTATGCACAAAAGTAATTCTCCGGTAACTGCATCAACCCGTGTATTTTTCACACGAAAATACCCTTTTATGGAAATTAATCGTTTTTTCGCCGACTGGCTCGTTGGTCCAGTGATCACAAGCGCATCTGCTGAGCATGAGGTTTTGGGTTCTATTGCCAGGTCGCGCCAAGTTTTATTGGGTTTGCCTATCTGGAATTTCATAGTAGCAGCTCGGAGTCTGGATCTGTGACCGATTGATGGGAATAGGCTCCCTTGGATGGGCATGGCATGGGACTTCAACATAACTGGCAAAATGTGTGTTGTATATACAGTTTTTTCGCTACTTTTATTGCAAACGTCTTTATTACGAAATGCCTCAACCCAGTAAAATGTACCCAGTCTTGTCATAAATTCATAATAATTCAAAGTGAGAATAAAGTGTATTTTTCGCAATAGAAAAACCGTTTAAAACTCCGGTACATCTACTAAACGAATGTTTCACATAAATTGTATTTTACAGAGAATGTTCAAACAAAATTAATACCTCCAACACTTTATTATTTTTCAGCTGAAATAATTGCATTATTTTAAACGAGAATTCATGAAAAAACGTAAGCTTACATAATGTTATTCCTGTAAATTTTTACCGTATAAAACTGCTAGTCAGAGGGAACATGTTTGATAATAATTCTAGGAAATCATTTCATGTATTTTATTCAACTTTGCTCGCAGATGGAGGAGCTTTATGGTCGTAATTAGTAAAATTGCATACTTTTATCATTAACCCTTTTTTATTTCAACTTATGTTACATCTTCGTTAATGCCAACTTGAGTAAAATTAACATGGCATTAGCATCTGTCCAATCAGCGAGTAACGAGTGAAGTGGTTTATGAGATCACGTAGGTATAATAAAGCGAAAATTTCAGATTTTTTCCCAAAGGAGTCTTTCTTATAATAACGGAGGGGATAACTTGTCTTAAAATTGTTGATTTAACATTCAGAAATTGGTGCAGACTGAGAGCAGTAGTGATCCAGTGATAACGGCATTGAATAACGAGTTTGTGGGTCGTAGGTTCGAATCCAGGCAGGCGCTTCACTTTGTGTAAACTATTTCATCACCACTGCTCTCAAAACGGTGACGGAAAACATCGTGAGGAAACCGGCATGTCCTAGAACCCACAATTCGAAGACATGTGACATCTACCAACCTGCACTGGGCCCGCGTGGTAGATTACGGCCCACGTCCTCTCACCGAGAGGAGGCCGGTGTCCCAGTAGTGGAAACATTATAGACTGATTATGAAATGGGAGTAGATACTATTTCTTGCCTCTATGTTTAAGTCCCATGCAGTAAGATGCAACCCTATTAAAACCCACTAACACTTTGCCCAACCCGGGAATCGAACCCAGGACCACATGCTCAGCAGTAGATTACCACTAGAACGAGGCAATCAAAGTAATACTACGAGAGTAGAAATAACGAAGGCGATCTTATTTCTATGATTCACACCAAAATCTCAGGTTTTTAATAACGTTACGCGACGCCGCAGTCCTTGCTATAAAGAAAATATAGAGTAATAAAAATACTGATATGTCATACAGAAATAATAACTGATATTTATTTGTTCGGGCGGTAACGGGATCGCTGAACATTCGATGTGTTTCTTCATTTGAAGGAAGATTGTATCTTTTGTTTTATGATTTATTTCCTACCGAGTTGGCTTAGAATAGGAATTGTGAGAAATATTTTCATACCGTAGCGGTACCTACAGGTACCTACAGGTACCTACATAAAAATTACTCTGATTTAAGAAAAGAAAGAAAGAAAACTTGGTTTATTTGTCACAGAAACACGTACATACCTACTAAAAGATATTTAACTAATAATAATGAAAAACCAAATGTGTTTAAAATCACGAGCACAAAACAGAAATAGTCGACGGCTGCAAGATGGCTTCCACTCAACATGTTGCTATGCTATAGGGGACTCACAGCAGAGCGTTGATTTTCAGTGGTTACCTGAGTAGGACGTACGGAAACCAAATTTATGTAAAAGACGTCAAAAGTAAGGATCGCAGACGGCGTTCTGTCGTTTCTACCTAGAGAGTAGTTACGTGAGGTTTTATTTATTATTTCCAACACAACTATCATTACAGGATGCCCCAAATCGGTAGCGTGGTAGGTATTAAACAATATTTTTCCATTATGTACAGCTTATCACATGTAATAGTAGATTATTAACCAAGGGGATAAAGCAGCGTCTTCTGTCGCGGGTGACAATTTGACGAGTCCTGAGTGTAGCGAGGGATTTAAGTTCACCCAAGACTAAGACAGCTTTATCACCGAGGAAAATACTCTACTTTTCGTACTATTTGCAAAAAAATAAACTTAACGTTTATGTATTTGAAGAAAACAAAAACGCGGAAAATTGCTAGACTAATATTTTTTGTCGGAAAAGCAAAGGCATCAAGCTCATACGGCCTCGTCGGTTTTCGTAGTTTTATTTAATAATCAAAACTGCATAATAAATGCGTATTCCTTTTTCAAAAAGATGTATGATGCTTTATACAGTATGTTAACTAACAGAGGGCGTTCCCGTTAACCCGCAATAGTATAGCATCCATACATGCTAAAAAAAATATTACCATTCGAAAAGAAAATGTTTTTTTTTTTTTTAATATTAAAATATTCACAAAAAAAATGTTAAATTGATACGTAAAAGAAACACTCTGTGAACGCGTACTTGAAGGACGGCAACGTCGCAATTTATTTATGAATGACGGGCCGCGTGTGCGGCGATCTAATTGGTTAAACAGGAGGTTTCGAGATTATTGTCAATTAATATTTTTTTTGATTTCGGATTATTTTATGCTTATTTTTCTATGCTGATATTTTTATTTTAATCTATTAATGATATAGATTAGCGAGTTTAAGGGAACGCCCTCTGTTATTTAACATACTGTATACAAACTCAATGGTGTAAACACAGATGTAGTTCAGTATCAATTTCGGTAAGTATTCCAAATTTAAATCACATTCTCCCCCTAGAGGATGAATGAAATTCAGTACAATTTTCTTTCCCTGTTTTTAACAGATTAAAAATGACTATTGTTATGTTCGCTTTTTGTGGCATAGAATGTCACTTTTTTTGAGCAAGTGGTATGAAAAGTAATTTTTGTGAACTCATTCAGAGTACAGGTAAATAAATCCACCCTTTCCGCGATTTCGTTGAGTGCATGCAAGGCGCGCGTCAAAGGTGCTTTATCCAGTAGGTTGGTTCCGCCGCGAGGCACCGCCAGTAACCGCAGTCTCTGTCGCCGCGACACGTAAATATCCGGCACGTTTAGATACACATCCTTTAGTACACCCGAGTCAGAGATATTTCCACGCAATAACTTAAAAATATAGTAATGTAAGTGCCAAATCCCTTCTTATTTCCAGCTTGTTGTACCCAACCATACCTAACACAAATAAGGTTGGTAGGTTCTGTTAGTCAAAATATTATAAATGACTAACGTGTGTGGGTAGGTTTTTACCTTGGTTATTATCTTATTACAGGTAGGTAGGTATCCTACCCATATTTCTGACCATGAGACGTCTTGCAGTTATACCAAAGTACAGTGAATTAGTGAAACCTCGTGCCACCAGTAATCATTTTAGATCTATTTAAATAACGAAATATAAAAATAAAAAAAAACTATTTTCCAACTCACCTTTTTCAAACACGCGATTCGTTTATGCACCACTGAGTCATTTATTTTCACAACAGGTGCAGAAGGGTTTTCATAACCTTGGGTAATAACAATATAGCACGACCTTTTTAGGGTTATATTGGCATCCTATTGATTTTGAATAAAATACAGGCTATATTGGAAAAGTTAATAAAATCACGGTCCATCGGACGCAACGAAATATGGGCATAATGGGGGTTATAAATAAATGTAAGTTATTTTATTGTATGTTACTGTAGAGTATTGTATGCTTTTGTCTAGTTTATGATATTACCTATACCTACTTCGTCGATTGTATTGTGTTAATTGTAGAGGAGACTGCAGAGTTTGTTATTCAACTAATTGTGTACTGAAATCGACTTAATTTTATACGAGTACGAGATGGAAATCGTAACTGCGAAATTAACCATAATATTATGTGAAAATAATTTTAGCTACACTAATAATATTATAAAGAAAAAGTATTCGATTTTTTGTATATTTGTTTATTACGCTTTCACGCTGAAACGGCTGAACTGATTTGGATGAAAGTTGGTATATAGATAGACCACGACCTGGACAGGATAGGATACTTTTTATCCCAATATTCCTACGGGATCGAGACTTATGCGGGTGAAAACACGGCGCGCAGCTAGTAGTTATATCTGTATATGTTAGTTCAATTTGTTAAAATCATGAAAATGTATGTTTTTATGACAGCTGTTACAACCAAGTTAAATACACTCCAAAAAGACATCGTAAACTTGGCTTGCAAAACACAAAATGTCCAGCGGTCCTGTAACCTCAGAACTAATCCAACACCCTTTCAAGCATCACAACACATCCACGTAATTAGCTTACATAAACAGTCATAATACGTAATTAACACTCACTCTCACATCGCTATACAACACACACACAGAGACACCCTCACACACACACCCTGACATACACATACAACAATAAAAGCTTGACACGGGATACGGGCTAAATCCCCGTGTCCGGAAACGGGCATAAGCGATGTGGGCTGGGATTACGGGATGATGCTACCGGAACGGACCTGGAGAGAACCGGAGGCATCTCACAACTAAGCCTCTGCCTCGATCGTACGGTTCGGATGAAACTTTTTATTTTAAGAACAATTTTAGTTGCTCTGTCAGAGTTGAGCTGGTGTTGTGTAGTATCATTGTTTCTTTAAAACTCATCTTCTAATAGCGGATGAAAGTTTTTAAAGTTCGTTATTTTAGCCGATGGGAGATCCCATCGGACATACGACTGGTTTTAGGTTAATTAAACTCTAAAAATAAAATACTACTCTGGATAACCAACGTTAAAAAAACATCTGAAAAATAATATAAACGGTTTAACCCTTTAAAAACAAATTGCCATAATTGAGGCTACGTTCAGAAAAAAAGTAAATTGTTTCGATGTTCCGAAAATTCATGAAAAAGCAAATTTATTGACCTTTACAATTTCACTAATTACTTACACTGAAAAAGCCATTATTCTTACGAAGCTTTCAGGGGTATCAGTATGGCCCCTGATTTTCAACAGGGGATTAAAATGACACGATGATTATTTCACCCATTATAAACAATTTAGGTAACAATTTATATACCAAAAAAATATTAAATTATGAATTTGATTATAATTAATTTCCTAAGTTATTTTTTAGATGACAAAGTTTATAACCTGGTTAAGTCTAAGTTACTGTTACCTGCTACCGCGAAAAATATTTAAAAAAAACCAGGGGGTCTACTCCGAAGTAGTATCGGCCGAATGTTCGGCCGTTTCCTGGTACGAAGTTACTATTTGGTTCGGTTGGTTCCGATCCTACACTCCTACACTCTGAGAGATGAGTTTGTGACTAGATTTTGAAAGTTTTTAATTACGAGAATTTGGCCTTTCGTTTTGTTTTCTTTCGTTCTTTTGCTACGACACTCAGTCCGTACGATATTATCTAATCTCGTAGCCGCGTAGCCGCTACACCTGCTACGGCCTACGAGGCCTCGCCCGCTCCCGGTCATAATGACATTAACGGCCCGAGCCTCTGTTAAGCCGCAAAACAATACCCTTCGTTTGTACTGATGACGTACTCAATTGGTGCTTAATTTTATTAGAACTTTATAATTAAAATTAACAGTCCGGGATATAAATGGAAATACGTTGGATTTTGGGTTTTGTTATTATAATTGCGGTTCTATTTTAGAAATGTGTTTTGGAGCAGCTGTTCTTTTGAAGCTTTTCAAAGTTCATAGGATGAATAAAGATCATAACGTTTTTGTTTACTGTATTAAATACATAAATACTTTATTGGCATAGAAAATGGAGAAGTCATTTTTTTACCTAGCGCAGGAGGCGCTAGATAAAAACACCAGCAAAAAAAATATTTATTTTTTATATACTTACATATTATACCTATACACATATTATATTATATTTTCTTTTTCAAGAACGAAAGATCATCATCATCATCTGCCTAGCCTTTTCCCAACTATGTTGGGGTCGGCTTCCAGTCTAACCGGATGCAGCTGAATACCAGTATTTTACATGAAGCGACTGCCTATCTGACCTCCACAACCCAGTTACTGGGTAATACGATATCCCCTTGGTAAGACTGGTTGTCAGACTTTCGGGCTACTGACGACCCGTAACGACTGTCAAAGATCCACGAATGACAGCCGGGACCAACGGCTTAACGTGCTTTCCGAGGCACGGAGGGGTCTTGGTATATGAAAATGGTCACCCATCCACGGACCAACCGCGGCAAGCGTAGCTTAACCTGATCGATCGACCCGTGCGGCTGTTATTACTTAGCCACAAGCCCCTCAAGAACGAAAGATATTGAACAAAATCTTAGTTTGATTGTTCAAAACCCTTTTTTAATCTTGTTATTTGAAGAATATGTTTTAAATATATTCGACTCAAAATACACATGCAAATTCCTGTCGTTCCAACTCCAATGTAAAGTTCAACGAATCCCGATTCGAGTCGGTAGTTTCATACTTTGACGCGTAGGTACGAGAACCCAGTGAATCGAGTAATCTCGTTAATTAATTCAAAACTTTGAAACAATTCTATTTTTTTACCTTACTCGCACGAGCTAACTATGTGGAATAGGGTCATACGTAATACTCGCTGTAATTAGCATGCAGCCTGTACATACATATATCATGTATATGGACATACATACAAGCACCCTGTATATGGAGATACATACGTATATGTGTGTGAGTGGTTGTATTAATGCTGACATTATAGTTATCTTTCAAAAGGTGTTAGTTCTATTATGCTCTAACATACAAAATATTTACTCGTATTTAGCTCACTTTGCGTGCTAAGATAATAATACTTAATATAATATTCGCCCTCAATGTTATAATGGTACTTATAGTATTATTGAAAATTTGAGGAGACTTTTATTGAAGGTAAATGACGAATACGGCACCGTTGGCGCAGTGGGCTGCGTGTCGCGGGTTCGATTCCCGCACGGAACTAATATTTGTATGGCCTACAAGTAGTTGTTCCGGGTCTGGCTGTTTGTGTATGTGGGTTTAAATGTTTGTAAACGCACCTACGAAACAGGAGAAGTTCCTACTGTTGGGCAACGTTATAAAAAAGAAAAGAATGACTCCCTCATTGATATATGAAAATTATGTTCTTTTGAACAGATAATCGATCCGTTTAACTAAACAACAAAAGGTCCAAGGCAAAACTCAATTGCCATTTTTTTGTCTTTTGGTAAAGTAATGAATGTACTAAAAACGAGCATCAACCAGTTAAATTAAAAAAAAAAAACATTCAAACACTGATTCCATAAAAACAATACAAATACCGAAAATAGGCTAAAAAGAAAAACCCAATTCAAATTAAAGAACGTTTAGGGCTGATTTTTCCATCGCCAGATAACTTTTATTCGATGAATAAAATTGACGTTTGACAGCTTTTGTATGAAATAACCGTCAAAATTTCAAAATTATTCCTCGAATACAGTTATCAGATGATTGAAAAATCAACCCTTAAACAGATGAAAAGAATCATCCAATTCGGAACAGAGTATCCTTTTACATAAAAAATAATGCACAAAAAGATTATTCTCCTAAGAAGGTGATTTAGTTTCTTCTCCGGGATTACGAACGAGACTGGAATTAGCATAATTTCGCACCACGACACGGATTTAGGAGTAAATGACGTCGTTTTGTAAATGCAATGATTCCGAACCTTTTTTAGGCATTAGCCCGTAAAATCCCGGTCCGCTGTCAAGTTTAATATAGCTTTAGACAACTTTTATTTCACTCTATTTTTATTTAATGATACACTGGTTTTTTTTTTAACTTATTCAATTGAGACACAATATTAAAAATTTACACACACCTAGTTGCGTATTACACTTACAATGGTAATGCTTTTCATTTTGTCAGTTCAACAACATTCATTGCGCTATTTACGTTAGTAAGCCGACGAACTTTTTAAACATAATATGCAATGAATTAGCAATTTCCTTCAAAATCCTTCGGCTTATTCGGCTATTTCGGCAAAAGTGTGTTACGCCAATGGGGTGCCGAAGATAATACTTTATTATTTTTACAGGAAAGAACAACGAGAACATACTATGTGCATACTATACATTGAGGAACCCTTGCTTATACCTACCATCTTATTAGATGGTATAAGCAAGTGTTGTGGTGCTGTGCCACTGAACAATAATAAACAAAAGCAACAATCAAAAGTAAAAGAAAACAAATGAATGAGGCCCAATGTCAATTTCTCTTTTTCATTCCCAAAACAAAAAACATTGGGGCCCGTCAATGGACTGCTAATGGCGGCAAAAACGCATTTTTTTATGCCAGTTACTTGTGTCTGATACGACGATTCATATATTTTCATTTCGGGGTTACATTTATAAAAACAAACACAGCGAGTATTATTAAAATGGCCGCCAGTTGTTGACTAAATTAAACTGGGAGAGGGCGCCAATGAAAAAAGGGTTTTATACCGTCGGCAAAGAGAAGAGTGGAAAATGTGGCAACCCTCGACATTTTTGAGGGTCCACAAAATTAAGATCTAAATTAAAAACCATAACGTTCCAACTTATTTTCACAGAGATGAAGCCCCCACATTTTGCAATATAGTCGCAGTGAATGAGAATATATTTTTATGTCAGCCATTATTCATCCTGCAATATGAACCGTTCTCAAAAACCTTGTAACAAGTTTTACAAAGAAACAGACCCTCGGACATAATTCGCATTTAAATAACCTCGTAAATAAAAGTGAATATAAATAACTAATAATGGCTCGGTTTAATTTTCATAATGTGACTTCGTTTTTCGTTGTTAAGACCACAAGGTCGGATGTGGCGCCATCTCGCGGTGGTACGACATCGCATTTAATGGTACGAGGAGAAATAAATTGTAACGGGTCTAGTCGAGGAGTTTTACATAATAGGAATTTTCACTCCTCGAAGTATCAAATTCTAGCTCCAGTCCTCCCGAAATCAATAGGTGTAATGTTACATAACTTAATAGGGTAGCAGAAAGATTCTGGTCGCAGTGGCAACATTTTGCTCGAATTTATTGTTTCGACGTAATAAGTGGGAAGCCCTGCCGCTATTTTTCGAGCACGATTTATCTATATAAATCTAAAGGCGTATATTAGCTCAGCTTTCTCGGGTGAACCTACAGTTTTTCTTACATTTTTCGTATTTTCTTCGCTTTTGGGGTGGGAAAATAATGGTCGTGTGGTAGAAATAGGTAATTGTATTAGAAATAAATTACATAGGTGGTCATTAATAAAATCTCCGGATGTTATTGAGATCGTGATTCTATTTTTCTTTTGTTTCGGTTACCAAATTGGTACCATAAGCTGGAATTGTACCAATAGAAGAATAACCTTTGTGTGTGTGTTTACGCGCTATTTAATGTCGGAATTTGTATTATATTATTTTGCTTTTAAAATGGTAAGAAAACATCGTCGACGTTCCAACAATTCGAAGACATGTGACATCCACCAACGGGCCCGCGTGGCATATTACGGCCCACTCCTTCTCATAAAGAGGATGCCTGTGTCGCAGCAGTGGCTGATAATGCATTATGCCTGTTCAGACATCTCGTTTGATGTAAGTTTATGTTTGTTGCAGGTATTCAGCGGACATGTTGCGGCGGGCGCAGAGGACGCGGGCGGGTTGATCCATCTCTCCACATGCCGACAAAGCTCTGCAGTCAGCAGAAAGGTATGAATTCATGGCTTTAATTTATATTTTCTTGAAACTTTTAACCTTAAAAAAGTTATCGAGAATATCGATAACTTACTAAAATTAGGTGAATAAAACATAGGTACATAGTTCAGAAACGTTTTATAGCATCGAATCTCTCATGAAATGAACTCTCATCTACAGTAAATATCCTCCCATTTGTAGGTTATGAACAGAATCCAATTCCAAAGAAAATATCCAGCAGATCCACTTATGCGAATAGCAGTTTGACGGCCAACTCCACAAAGAGCTTCGATCTAACGCTACGAGTATCTCTAGAGAAAATGAATAGTACGATGCCGTAGCATCGTACTATTCATTTTCTTAATGATTTTTCGTAATGATTGTTGCAAGATTACATAGCAGAAAAGTCAAATAAAATATATATTTATCAGTAGGCATCCAAATTCCGGAAAATAAAAATAAGTTTGACCATTGGGCAGCACACACACAATCACAAAGAAAATGTTGTCGGCATCTGGCCAAGTTTGAAAAGGGAACGAGTATAAAATAGGCCTCGCGTCATAAGTTTCGATATTTCCCCAGACACCGCATTTTCTAACTTCGTATGTCACTAGTAAGGGAGCAATAAACCTTTTTGTAAATAACTGTTTTGTCTCGATTCTTTCCTACAGTTCAGTTTGTTTGAGTAGGAATACATTTTGTTAGGTAAATAAGTAATAACGGTACGATAGTAGGTATTCGTCAATATTTCAATAATTTTATTTCCCCTAAGTAATGTTTGCCTTTGTAAATAAAGAAAGAAAAATAGGTTTAGGTATTTGTTACAGACACGTGGATATAAAGGGTAAATCGAATAAAATATACTAAAACAGCACCCTAATTCCATAACACACTATCAATCAGAATCTGAATCATTTCGAAGGATATTGCTAATCCATTGCTCCATATGTTCGAAAAATTTGTCTGCTCAACAATGTAAATAACGCAATGAATGTTGTTGAACTGTCAAAATGAAACCCATTGGTACTGTTAGTATGTTACACAATTACCCCGGAGATCTTTAATCACGAGAATTCACGAGCACACGTATTAACGTGACTGTGACAAGGGGATCCCATGCACTCAGCACAGCATCACCTGTGCTATGGCGGACTCACAGCACAGCGCTGATTTTCAGTGGTCGCCCGAATAATAACTGGATGAATAGCTGTTTATATTCAAAGAAACAAAATACAAATAAAAAAGATCATAACCCGAAACAATATCCATCAAACGAAGTGTGAAAATGAAAAAAATCCAATTACCGAAAAACATGAAAATGTAACCACAACATTTTATTAAAAGGGTTGTAATAAAACTGCAAATACAGTAGGTAGATGGGAGGCGTTGTCGCTCGCGCCAATGATTCACGTGTCGACTCATACTGACGTCATGAGCATAACCATAATACAACTTTTGAAAGTAGGTCATGTTTTCTCTGCACTTACAGCAAAAAAAAGCGGCTAAGTGCGATTCGGCCTCGCACGAAGGTTCTGTACTACCGTATAATTGCATAGGCATAGCATAACCAGACTGTAATGTTCCCACTGCTGAGACACAGGCCTCCTCTCGGTGAGAGGGAGTGGGCCGTAATCCACCACGCGGGCCCAGTGCGGGTTGGTGGATGTCACATGTCTTCGAATTTTTCAGTTCGAAAAATTGTTGTTCTTTGTTTTTGTTTCCGATGTTTTCTTTCACCGTTTTGACAGCAGTGGTGATGAAATAATTTACACAAAGTAAATTGTCCCTGTCTGGGATCGAACCTACGACCTAAAATTCGTAAGTCGCGGCTATTACCACTTGGCCACCACTACTCTTCACCGTACAATATTTAACACTATAATTTTTTTTTTTTCAAATACTTTAGTATAAAATACATGTTTCTTGTATGGTTTTTAGTATATTTTATTTTTATTTTATTTTTAGTATAAAAATAAAATAAAGTTATAAGTTAAAGGGGGTCCCTTTAACTTATAACTTTATTTTATTTTTATTATTTGTTGTTATTTCGACCACTCTGTGAAAATTTCAAGTACCCTATGTACTTATTAAGTTTAAAAAAAATACACGTTTCTTGTATGGGGACCGGGCCCTTTAATTTTTATTTATATATTTTTTTTATTATAGCGACCACAAGACAGTAGTAAACACTCTGAAAATTTCAAGCATCTACCTATTACGGTTCAAAAGGTACAGTCAAACAGCGGAGCTTTAGACACAGAGTCCCGTTGGCACCCTTAAGGTACGGAACCCTAAATAATAATATGTGGTGGAGGAGGCCTTGCAACACTCCAACAACACCACTGCGTGCGCATGACTATACTCGTGACTGTATTTTGATACATTTATTTGCAAATTAAGTATGTAAATTAAATATGTACAATACGGATATTTGCTCGCGAGCTTGCCAACTATGCTACTGATAATTTATATAACTGTACTCTACTGAAGCAAAGTAATAACAGCCGCACGGGTCGATCGATCAGGTTAAGCTACGCTTGCCGCGGTTGGTCCGCGGATGGGTGACCATCTTTACAAGACCCCTCCGTGTCGGAAAGCACGTTAAGCCGTTGGTCTTCGCTATCATTCGTAGATCTTTGGCAGTCGTTACGGGTCGCCAGAAGCTCGAAACTCTGACAACCAGTCTTACCAACTTATCGTATTACCCAGTAATTGGGTTGTGGACGTCAGATAGGCAGTCACTCCATGTAAAATACTGGTATTCAGCTGCATCCGGTTAGACTGGAAGCTGATCCCAACATACTTGGGAAAAGGCGACGCAGATGATGATTCTACTGAAGGAAACTTATGAATTGTGACTTTCATTGTAATATACGCATAGTATACAATGAACTCGTAAATAATGATCTCATAAACCATGGAATTGTAATCAAAATACTTATAAACAAACACACATTGTTTGTGAATGACAGACGACTAAAAAAATTTACAAAGCAGATGTGAGTGGAACCGCCGAGGACACGCTAGAAGGACATCTAGTGACCTTTATTGGTGATGTTCTTCAGGAAGGTCAAGTGCGTAGTACTCGCAACCGGCGTGCGTGTATGACCAGACCGGGGCAATTCTCGTAATTTTAAGAACGTTCACAGTCTGATCTCAGTCAATCTGCAAAAATACATCTAATTTCCCTACATTTTTGACAAGTTTTTGACATTGATTGACGCTGAGATGAAATTGCGACTAGATTTTGAACGTTTCTAATTACGAGAATTGGCCTTCAGCCGATCGATTCTGTAAAAATCTCACCGTGAGTTAGGTGAAGTGAGCTGAGTTAGCTGTCAATAGCGTCAATCACTAGCATTAGTTGGAATGACACGGTGAGATGGTTACAGAATCACACAGCTGCAGTGCGATTCTGTAACCATATCACCGTGAAAGCTTAGGTGAAGTGAGCGTGGAGTGAGCTGTCATTCCAAAACCAAATACCTAATGCTAGGGATTGACACTACTGACAACTCACATCAAGCTCACTTCACTTGAGTTTTCACGGTGAGATTTGCACAGAATCGACCGGCAGATGTATGTATGAACGTAAACGAGGATCGTAGCAGGCGGCGTTCTGTAGTTCCTGCCTACCTAAGAAAGCGTGACTTTATGTATGTGTGTATCTGTGTTTGTATACCAATCTGAAAGGATGAGCCGTTATAGCACGGGAATGTCAATCCATTTTGGCATCGTAAAGGAAAATTCCAGAAAACTATTTCCCTCACACGGATATTTCAACTTATATTTTATTTACCTTCAGTAATCCGCTTTACTCCGCCGAGGGTTTGGTTTGTCCTTCTAAACAACTGTCTTTGTTTTGAATACAGACTTCAAATACACTATTTAGATTGTACTGATAGTGGAAATTCTACACGAAGAAAATAATAAAATTGTTTTTTGAAAATCTGATTCAAAAGTAAACCTAGTATTGCTTTAGGTTTAGTCTAGGTGTATAATTACGATCCTCCTATTTTTGAAGTTGGTTAAAGAGACGAAGAAAGACAAAAGTCCCTAAGCAATCTAAGCATATTTTGCACTGCTCTCAAACGGTGAAGGAAAATATCGTGAGGAAACACATGACACGATATCCACCAACCTGCACTGGGCCCGCATGGTAGATTACCGCCCACTCCCTCTCTAAGAGAGGAAGCTGTATCCCAGCAGTGGGAACCTTATAGGCTGATTATGCTAAGAATATTTTAAGGGTAATGCCGAACGCAATCTTCAGAATGACTGCTTGATAAAAACACTTTATGAATAAGGAGGTTACAACAATATTTCACGACTTCCTTTTAAATTATATTAAGTAAAAAGAATGCCTGCTAACTTTACAGGCAGTAAGAACGTGCAACAAAACACGCTATTAGCCTTAATAATCCCAGCTTTGCAAAATGGGTTAATTTGAGTGCTTACCTCGGTACCAAGTAAAAGAGGGTTAATCTTAGCCATTTAAAATATAAGACTGGGCTGTAATTATTCTGTAATGGTCCAAATGGGAGCAACTATGTAGGAATTTGCGTAGTATGAAAATCATCAAAAGCAGCTATAAAAAAGGCTTTGCAACCTGTCTTAGCTCTTTGTATTCTTGCCCAAAAATCAGCCGGGTATCTCACTAGTTAGATCCCAAAAGTCAGCCGGGTATCTCACTAGTTAGATCCCAAAAGTCAGCCGGGTATCTCACTAGTTAGATCCCAAAAGTCAGCCGGGTATCTCACTAGTTAGATCCCAAAAGTCAGCCTAGAAACTACTACTACTAACTACTTTTCACCTAAGAAAAAAAAAATTCAGGCAGAACTGCTAAGACTGAGAACCGACTTCCATTCTTAAGAAAAACGCCGTGAACCCAAATGTGCTAACACAGGTTTAACCCACTGATGTCCGCTACGGCCAATCATTCATATCTCAGACACCAAGCCCAATTTTACCTACAATACGAGTACACACACGATTCGCTAGGGATATGAATGATGGGGTAAAGTCGTCACCCGGCGGTCAAAGGGTGGATATTCTAGACCAGGGGGCAGGGATGAGGAACCAATGGCACGCGTGCCATTGGTGGCACGTAACAAAATACTGGGCACGGCATCATTTCAAGAATTTAAGTACCTAACTCATCTAGTTTGCAATAGCTGAACTCGCACTAATTTGCCATTTTATCATCATCATTATCTGCCTAGCCTCCCAACTATGTTGGTGTTTGGCTTCCAGTCTAACCGGATGCAGCTGAGTACCAGTATTTTACATGGAGCGACTGCCTATCTGACGGCTACAACCCAGTTACTGGGTAATACGATACGTTGGTAAGACTGGTTGTCAGACTTTCGAGTTTCTGGCGACCCGTAACGACCGCCAAAGATCTACGAATGACATCCGGGACCAACGGCTTAACGTGCTTTCCGAGGCACGGAGGGGTCTTGGTATGTACAGATGGTCACCCATCCACGGACCAACCGCGGCAAGCGTAGCTTAACCTGATCGATCAACATGTGCGGCTGTTATTACTTAGCTACAAGCCCCTCCATTTGCCATTTTATATAAAACCAAAAAAAAACTAAAAAAAAAAATGTAATTTTTTATTATAACATTAGACCTACAGCAACCTGGGGTGGTCCTTGGGTGCACTTGGATAGTGCGAACACGGATAATCGTCCGTTGGTGTCTAATTTCATTAAAAACATCTAACGGACCTCCGCGATTTGGTTTCGGCCCCTCGTGTGCCTTCCAAAGCCCGGACCTTAGGAACCCCAGGGTCCCGAGAAATGCCAAGAGATTTTAAAAATAATAATAAAAATGCAAAAATATATAGGTAGTTTTTTTTCTGTAATCACTAAGCCATGATTGTTTCTTGGCACGTCTTGGCCGCATAAAATATTTACTTATTTGGAAAAAAATAGCACGTAGATGTACAGAGGTTTGCCATCCCTGGTCTAGACCAATCACTTTCAGCGTCGTGGCCCGGGTATACACGAGTACAGAAAATCCAAAAGGAAATAGTATTAATCTACGTCACAGGCGTTGGTCAGTTCCGAAATACCTCTATCCAGCCAGGTAACTGCATAACACACTAACAGTAGAAATGGCTTTTCTTTTGACAGTTCAACAACATTTATTGCGCTATTTACTTTGTTGAGCCGACAAATTTTTTGAACATATGAAGCAACGGATTAGCTTAGCTATTAGATTAGAAAATGCGTTAAACCATATTATGGTCTATCTGTTTATAAATTTTCATCCAAATTAATTTATCCTACTAGTCCTAAATTGATATTATAAACGAGAAAGTTTGTATGGATGGATGGATGGATGTATGCTTGTTACTCTTTCACGCAAAAACTACTACACGGATTTAGATGAAATTTAGCACACGGACAGTTTATAACCAGGATTAACACATAGGATACATTTTATCCCGATTTTCCCACGGGATCGTAACTTATGCGGGTAAAACCGCGGGGCTCATCTAGTTAGTTTATATCGATCATCTTTACAAACTTTCATTGAATAAGTTAGCGTAGAAATTAAAGAATCTTTTGTAATATTTCCAGATGTCCTAATATGGGTTGGTCATGCGTCGTGGCACGCGCTGTGGCCATCTTCCTCATGCTCAGTCGAGCATCAGCTCTCACATCAGACATGTAAGCTAAACACCTTTATTTTACCTTTTAAACTTAGTTTTAGCCTATTTTCAGGTCAATCCTTCTTATTTATAAAACAAGGTTGAAGAATGGTTTTTTTTTAATTTCGAACTTTATTCTGACAATAGAAAAGTTCTTATTACAAAACTGACTTAGTAAGGCCCTTTGTACACACACGTTTTTCTTACCATGAAAAACATCAGTTTATTCGCCGTGTGTAGACAGGGACGTTGTATACATAAATCACTATGGAAGCTTTTTGACAGACGTTTTTCTACTGCGCGGTTTATACGCCGTAATGAAACCGTGTCGTGTACAAAGGGCCTTACTTAGTCAGTTTTGTAATAAGAACTTTTCTATTGTCTTCTATAGTACTTCGTACCGGACTAAATTGTCAATTTTGTACAAAGAACAGTTTTTCAATGACAGTTACGTTCTTATTACAAAAACTGGGTCGATCAATGATTTAATTAAACCATGTCAAAAGAAAAACCTTGTTTTTAAGACCGTATAGGTACATCCGCTGCCAAATCTCGTATAAGCTGTTGTGATTGTATGACGAAAACAACAAGAACCAATCATGTAAATGGACGTGACATTAAAATTTGACAACGGATGATATTGCTTTAAGAAACTGTTTTTGATGTCATCCAACGCCTGACAACCAGTTGTCGTTAGGAAAATTAATTTATAATTTGAACATTTTTATTGTTAACCTCTAAACAATAGATTCTTTGACAGCTGTAAAATTTATCCGTTGGTTTTTTAATGGAAAACTTTTTCGTAATTTTAAACCGACAAAGCAGATTTCTGTGGATTTATAACAACGATAGATTTAGATAGTAATGAGTAGAGCGTGGAAGGACACACGGCGAGCGCAGGCGGCGAAGCGTATTTAACACGCCAACCGGCCCACGCCAGCCAAGCGTGAAGTTCCTCGCTCCATTAATACGCCCTGCGGCACTATGCAAAACAAATTGTCTGTGGCGAGGGTTATACCCCCAGTATGTTTATTATCCCGTCTACATTATCACTTTCCCCTGAATTATGTACACATATCTTGCTTTAGTTGCTTAGTGTCTACGTTGTGCTGATGTGATTACTTTGATTGCATACAGTCCTCTGTTTAACTTTGGACTAACTTTCAAATCAGTTTAGCACGAGTGAACAGCTCCATGCATCTCACAAAGCTTCTGTTTCCGCACACAGTTACCAAAACTTGCTTTGAAGTGTGTTTCGATATGATTCAACTATGGTTGAATATTACCGAACTACTCAGCAAACACTGTTCTTCGATATTTTCTTTAATTCGTTAGTTAGTTAATGGTTGTATTTTGAAATAATGATTCAATTCACTTGTTATTTCCAATAGTTATTAAACAACTAATTGTTAACACTACGACATTTATTATTAGAACGTGTCATTGCTCTGTTTATTAGCTTATTGAACGGCTTTTGTAGCAGCAAGGTAATAAGTGTTAATCTAAAATCGATACTAAGCGTACTGCTGCGCGTTTCCACACGCTTAATTTACCATGATATATGTTACGGCATAAATCTTCTCTAGTACTCGCTTCCACGCCATTATTTTGATGATTTAAAAGGTTCTTTAGAAATGCAAAATTGCTTCACAGTTATTATATGAAAGTCTATTCACTATTCTCCAGATTTGCAGCGGGAAAGTCGGACAAAGAGATACTGGACAACCTTCTGAAAAACTCCCGCTATGACAAAAGACTGCTGCCACCAGTAGATGGTAAATGTCATCATTTTTAACTATACTTATATCAAATATATGACGAAGTTTTCAAATTATATCATAATATTTCATAGCATCATTGACTTGATATAATTTGAAGACTTGATGTTGCGTATAAATAAAAGGGTCAAGTCGGTCATTGAAAATTGGTGTAAATTGCAGATCCAGAATTCTGTTGTGGTCTAACTTCGCCCAACGACTCTCTGGCACAAAATAATGTGGGGCTCCCGTCTCTCCGGCCGCGCTCGCACAATCGTGGTGCGTTGTGTTCATGTTTATGAAAAGAGAAATCCTTCCACATGTATCTGGATCGTAGCAACTGTAACCTTGTAATTAATTCCTTGCACGCAACTTCAATCTTTCTCTTACCTCACGCTACTGTAGATACCTGATCCTATGCTTTAGAATAATTTTATACCTATGTATATGAGTCACATATTATTTCTACCAGTATTGCACCTGAAAACATTGATGTATTAGATTAGAACACACCTACTTTTATTATTAAATTTATTTGAACAGATTATATTTTCGTAATCGTCGGTAAGCTACATTAGTCATTACTTTCTATCTCATAAATAACAACACTGTTTAATGGTTCAGTCACTCAACGTTGAATAACGAGTTTTCTTTTTACGCCATGCTTTTTGCCTTAAATGATTTTCTCTTTTCACAAACATCAAACACAAATGAACTTTTGTCTGTCGTAAATTCATACTTCTTTTCCAATAGAAATCGGATCTGCCAACTTCTTATTTACAATTTTCGTTATTATTGCAACATGTGTAGCCTACGGTTGATTTCCGCAATTTAATTTTATTATACTTACCTTCCAATCATTAACTCTACTACATTCTAACTTGTTTCGTTCACAAGATATTTCATAATCGAAATCTTAATACTAAGAAAGGTTATTGATATATACCTATATCATTTGGTTAAGCGAAATAAAAAGAAAACTGCTAGATAAGTCAAAATAGGTAGAGCCCTACTGAACTCCAGCACAATTGTTAGCAAGCATGTACTTTAAGTGTATATCGTTGTTGTGTCTTGTATCAATTAAGATGTAACCAAGTAATGAATGTCCATTATGTTGTTTTCAGGTGTCCTCACCGTAAATGTAAGCGTACTACTTCTTAGCTTAGCCTCTCCGGACGAATCTAGTCTTGTAAGTATTTAGTAAACTAGTAACTCTCCTTCCTATCTAACTTCCTTCTCTTGTTTCAATTTCTTTCTAACTTGACTGCTTCCAGAAATACGAAGTGGAGTTCTTACTTCAGCAGCAGTGGTACGACCCGCGGCTGCGCTATTCCAACCAGTCGCATTACGACTTCCTAAACGCCATCCACCATCACGAAGACATCTGGTTGCCGGATACGTACTTCATCATGCACGGCGACTTCAAGGTCCGTATCGAACTTTACCCAGATAGATGTAACTTATATTTAAATTATTATCTGAAGATACAGATTACAAAATTAATTTTCATCTAATTTTATACATAATTATTTCCACCATGCTTTCTTCTGAAGGAGTTTTCCCAGCACTCATGGGTATTTATAACTACATACAATGCTTCATGAATCTAAAAGGACCATTATTTGTACATACAGAATTTTTATAGCTGACACTTCATGCTCGCCTCGATTACTTTCTGGTTTTTAAAATGCAATCTAGACGTTTGGAGTTGATTTTCGTAGATTTCATCGTCACATTTGGTCCGGTGGTTTTGGTGATAAGTAATATTTGTGAACACCATGTAGGAGTATTTAGGATAGGAGCGTAATTTTATAGTGCAAATGCTTTATTTTGATTACGTCTTACACCAGATGATATTCTTAACTGTGCTTATGTTTCAGGACCCGATAATACCAATGCATTTCGCTTTGCGTATCTATCGCAATGGTACTATTAACTATTTGATGCGGCGGCATCTCATCCTGTCGTGTCAGGGACGGCTCAACATCTTTCCTTTTGATGACCCATTGTGTTCATTTGCCTTAGAAAGTAGTAAGTTAATTGGTCCTATTATGCATCCCTACAAAGTACGCACTGTTCTGTTCAATTCATTGAGTACCTAAGCACACGTTTTTATTTTCACTTCCCGAATTCCCGAGTCTAATAGTCACAGTGCTGTAACACATTTTGTATTTGCCAGTATCGTACGAGCAGTCAGCGATCACTTACGTGTGGAAGAACGATGAGGACACGCTGCGCAAGTCGCCGTCGCTCACGACGCTCAATGCGTACCTCATCCAGAACCAAACCATTCCCTGCCCTATCAAAGCCAGTTGGAGAGGTAAAATATACGATTGTTCATACCTACATATTACATACATACAACATACCAACATCGCTTCTAAAACGTTATATAAAAGAAAGATATCCTCCAAATCATATATTTTTTTCGCCCTATACGGTAGCTTAGTAACCAAAATTAGATATTTTGTTAAAGCACATCTTATATTTTGCACAAGAGATGGTCAAAGGTTGCCTAATTATATTGAAATTCTGATTAACTCTTTTCAGCTTGGTCTTGATTTATGTAAAAGGTTAATTTTCATAATTAATTTGTTTTGTGTGTTATTAAAAATATATATAGTAGTCGCTTGATAGTGTACGTTATGCGATCACACGTTGTCAAATACATTAGGTGTAACCCTAGCTAACCAGCATGTTCATCTAGGTTGTCCGTCTGATCATACAGTGTGGTCACTAGTCTTTATTATACAGTATGACTATGTAGTGTACAGTCATTGATACAAATTTTGCTATTCCTAACATCTAAATGTATTCATTAGTTTGTTGAGAAAGTAGAGTGTAAGAATTTGTTAACGTCTTTGCAAGCAGCTGAGGGTAATTCACTTTACGAGGAAGACGAAGAGATGACATGTAATCTTTGCCAGAGACGCTTTGAGGAGCAAGGTACTTAAGTTGCACCGGACGAGGCACCGTTCTGTCCGGTGTCGTCGTATTTCAAATATTTTTTGCTTATGTGTGAGTAAATGCGTAATTGTGTTATAATAATAAAGTGTTGTATCGGCCGTGATGCTGGAAAGTCGAAGGTTTGCTCCTTACGATACCTTTGTTATATTCACCAAGCATTCATGTTGTTTTAGTTAAGTGCTCATCACTTTTTTCATTGTTTTCATGCATGCTCATATAAATTCCATACATGACTGTGAGAGCATGCGTTTGAAATAGTACGCTGTATCGTTTTTAATGAACGTCATAATGCTACGATGTATGTTCATAAACATGATATGACACGACAACACAACACGCATTACTCATACATACAGAACAGTAGTTAGTATATTTAGATGATGTTTTGGCTGTTCATATGTACTTTGATTTTAACAAGGCCTCTGAATTGAGTTACTTGGAATTTTGTATCCTGGTTATTTTTATTTTAAAATTAAACGACTAACACTTCGCGTGAAACGATGCTCCAATTGTACCTAATGATGTTCACTCCACAGGTAACTACAGCTGTCTAAAGGTCGACTTAATATTTACTAGAGACCGAGCGTTCTACTTTACTACAGTATTTATCCCTGGAATCATTCTGGTGACCTCCTCGTTCATCACGTTCTGGCTGGAATGGAACGCAGTACCAGCCCGTTCCATGATAGGTAAAAAGTGGCTGGTACCTGGAATGCTCTCGGTCTTGCGTACTGCATACATTTTACTCTTCGTAGATGTTGGCTGCGGCTGTTGATAACACGCTATCTGTTGCAGGTTTCGCTTATTATAATTATGTAAATAATACTCATATAGACAAAGCCGACGAATCATTCTCACCTGCCAATTTTATTTTTGTTTTTTTAGATTATGCTTGACATTTTTAGGTAATTACAGCTGCCTCAAAGTGGATCTTATCTTCACGAGGGATAGATCATTTTACTTCACCACAGTTTTCATTCCGGGGATCATTTTGGTGACTTCATCATTTATTACTTTTTGGCTGGAATGGAATGCAGTGCCTGCTAGAGTAATGATAGGTTGGTCCACTATTTTATTTGCTCAATTCTGAATAAATTTAATCTCATTATGAATAATTAGAATTTTCTCAAAAATGAGCCCATTCACGGTTACCAAATTGACAGAATATTATTGTAAGTACCGGGGTGTCTGGGGTCTTATAAAAATGTAATCATTTTATGCAATACAAGCCTTGCTTACAAAGATTGGCTATTCGTAAGTAGATCTATATGTACTTGTACTTTGGTAATCGCATGATCTTTCTACATTTGTCTGTAGAGCTTTACGATTTACATTCTCAGTGTTCTAGTATCTGTATCATAAACACGCTTTCTTTTTCAACTAATATTGTTAACTGTAGGTAATTGTTATATGTTAAATGTTCATGACTGTGATTAGATTCTTATGTTGCTTTGCTTTTTACGCAGGTGTAACAACAATGTTGAATTTTTTCACTACATCGAACGGATTCAGATCGACACTGCCGGTCGTGTCGAACCTGACTGCGATGAACGTGTGGGACGGCGTGTGCATGTGTTTTATCTATGCGTCGTTACTAGAGTTCGTGTGTGTCAACTATGTGGGGAGGAAACGACCCCTACACAATGTTGTGTACCGGCCCGGAGAAAATCCAGTCACACAGGTGAATACTCTTTTTTATCTCTCTCTAAATTTCAGTGTCTAGAGCGTCATCAGTGTTTCTATCTGTCTCTTACTTGACGTTAAACGTTACACTGATGACGATCTATTTAGAAGATTGAGTTTTAGGTGTATTTTTGATTGCCACGTTTTACCTCTATGTTTTAAAGTTAAATTTCGTCAAGTGTGTTATCGATGTGGTTTTCTTGTTTTATTATTTGTACAAAATTTTATCTGTTATGTCTATTGATAGGATTCGTGGGTATAGTGAAAAACATATAAATTCCGATACAACATTTGTCCAAAATTTCAGTATACCTATTTACATATCTAAAGCCCTGTACATACACTCACTACATGTTTACGCTACTAAACGTTACCTATCCTTACTGTGGTCCTTGTAGCCAGCAATTGGTATTAGATTCTTGAACAAAGCACTTTGATATTGTATGGTGGTATTAGGAGTATTTTTTTAGAAAACCCACAATGCATTCACGAAGGAATTTAAAAGTTTCGCTAGATAGCAAACTACATTTAGTATTGATCCCTGACATAAATACGCTTAACAGAAGAACAAATAAGTTCCGTCGTGAATATTTTAATTTTTTTCTATCTTTACTCTTTGCAATGTTTTCTTTCAATCTTACAACAACAAGACATGGCTTGATAAACGAGTACGTACTTTATTTCATACGTAAAATGGCAATGTCGTGTTGTTCGTTTTTTCTACAGCATGCTTCACCTCTTTAACGTCTTTGCATGTATTTGGCTCATATATTTACAAAATTTAATGGGTAAGCAAGAATTCATCACATGTATCATTTGCAATCGTCACTTCACCGAAATAAGACTATTTTGTGTGGCCATACGTCATAACTTACAGTTCGTGTCTCTTGTCATCATTACACTTGCTTTTCATTATGAAATCCATAATTCAGTGTTAAAGTTATGTATCTAACATCTATTAGAAAACATTGCAAAGATGCATATTGACATGTGTTTTGTGATTGATTTTACGTTCATACTTTTACAAAGTGGGTGGGTACTATTTCAAAGTGCATACTATCCATAATAAATGTGGCCACTACAACCTAGTCTACGTTCACGATTGCACATCGTTAGACCATCTGTCACGAGTGAACAAACTGTGTGTGTGATGTGTTCGCAGCGACTGCCTGCAGTCCTGAGCAGAATTGGCATTATACTGGCCAGCCCCTTGGTAAGAACATTCGCCACATTCATTGGCACTATCCAGACATTGCTCGCGTGTTTCTCTTTTACCTCTGTTCTGGAGGACTGATTAGCTGTAGAAACTAGCTTAACAATAATTGCTTCTTAAACTAGGATGACAGAGGTAAGTTTATTTCAAGGTTTAGATTTGCAAAAGTCAGTCTTCCAAGAACATTCTTCACATTTTTGATGCAAGATTATCTCCATCATAAAATTCTGAATGTGGTTTACATATGTAAGTTGAAGTAAAAAGGAAATATGCGGAGCTATAGTCATCATCTTGAAACACAAAACGGTTATCGAAAATGCATGCTGTAATCCTATCAACAAGCTTCTGTAGAATTGGCCTCTATCCAACAATTTTCTTCAATTTATACTTTTTTCGTTTCGTTTTCCTGTAATTATTATTTCCGCTTTAGTTGAATGCATACCTATCTTACTAACTTTCCTTTCTACCCATACATACTACGACAATGTTGATACTTCAAGTTGATCAAACTCAAGTAGCAGTTTACTCCCTTTTATATCAGGGCATTCTAACTTTATTTACTCAGATTCAATAACTTGAAACGTATTTTTGGTAATCAATAGAACGCTTATAGTTACTTCTTTTACATTAAACACTTTGCTTGTATAAACATTGAAACTAGGTTGACTGCAGCTTCAGCGGTACGATTGTACGTTACTAAGTTAAGTCATGCTTCGGCTAAACACTGAACATTTACGTAGGAGGCGTTGGCTTTCCTCCAGTGGGCTCGACAAGAGATGCCCCAAGCGGAGAGTAGCGGCGCTGTAAGTGACGTCATTGAGAATGACACTAGTTAGCCACACTTCACCAGCATCATCATCTCTGAGTCTGATATCATGAAAACTAACGCATTCTTTTATTTAACGCTGCTTCGGAACCCTCCAGCCTGTGAGTATACTGTCATATCAGCTATATCCCTTCAAATATTCCTGATTACTTTAATATGTAGCCTTAAACATGTAGAGCTGTATTTAGTTTTGTGATATTCTCACGTATTAACCAAACAGTTTGACTTTCTTTCGAAACTATATAATAACCAAGACATATTTGTATGTAGGTAGTTTACTAATTTTATGTAAGTTACAGTAAGTACCTTGAGGTTTTTTGATAAAAATAAAACAACAACGTAGGCTCTAATTGTGACACGTGTGTAGTAAAAGGCTTGTAGTTAAAATGAAGTCATTAAAATTTTGTTTATCATTTTTCCATTCAATTTTAATTGCACACATGATGCTGACCTTCCCAATGGTCAACCACTTCTGGCATATAGTTTGTGCGTTGTTAAGAAATAATTCAACCGCAATGCGGGTTGGTGGGAATCCACCCGTCGTGATCAATTACGGGCCGCTCACAGGAAAAGGCCTGAGTCCCAGCAGTGGAATCATCATATTCTGCACGACTTTACCGAATAAGCCAGTTGTCTAATTTGATCAAGTAAAATAAAAGAAATCAACCAACTGGTGTTACAGGGAGACAAAAAGCGCGAGTCGACTGGCGGCGCCGACCTCGTGTCGTGCACCGCGTGCACTGGTCCGGGGGCCTGTACACACACCGCCAACAATGGCGGAGTCTCGGAGGTAACTGTCCCTCCATCAGACGCTAACATAAACTTACCAATATTTTGCGTATGACCCTACATTCCCATTTGTTTTAGTACAACTACTACATTACATATGAAAGCACTTCTTCAGTAACGGCTTGCGAGTAATTATTGCAGCTTCAACGAAAATAGGGTTGAATACGCTACTTTTTATTTTCGTGCTGATGCGTAGATAGCTATACATCACAGCAAATGCAAGAAACCTTTAGTACTGAAACTTTCATCTGCTGTAGGGTTGGTGCGTAAACAACAGCAGTGACACAGATTCACAGTTCCATTATAGCCTGTTATACACAGTAGCGGCTTTCGGTATCATCATTCATGTTGCATAATAATTTCTTTCAGCCATGTTTCGTCCAGGTTCGCAAAAAAGAACCGCCGCACCCGATCCGCGTGGCGAAGACCATCGACGTGATCGCGCGGATCACGTTCCCTACTGCCTACGCCGTGTTTCTCATCTTCTTCTTCATTCACTACAAGGCCTTCTCTTAATGCTGCCTCCACTTACCGCTGTCGCTGGCCGCTTCGTGTGAACGGACATTTACTGTGTTTTTCTACTATTCTTTTACTGCGTCACAAATATGTATGAGATTAAGCTACTCACTCTATTATAATACATATTTGATGATTGTCAACGGTCGAGAATTGTGATTATACCCGTTTATAGTGATCGTACTGTTAAGATAATTATAGTTTAAGAGACTTGAAGCAGAAAGCTAACGTCGCAGCTTTCCATAATTTAACGTCAATAAATTGAAAGATGTGTGCGATTTTTCTACAGGTTTTGAAATAGTTTTCTACAAGTTCATAGACGGACGTTTATAATGTATATCTACGCGTATAGATTTACTTTCTTGTGAATACACGAAAACTTATGATAGGATAAAGAGGGATCAACTTATGTAATTGTATGAAAATTCTTGTATCAACGTGACTACATCGGATTTTGTATGAATTTAGAGAGAGCGTCTACTCTGGATTATCGAACGGTGGAGTTTATAATACGGAGAGCCTCCGATGCGCAGGAGAAAGAAATCTATTTCAAACCTAAAGACAGAACTAGCGTTTTTATTGCTTTTAAGTTATGATTACTAGTAAGATAGCAAAAGACATGATTACTTTTTATATTTATTATTAGAAAATAATCACCATAGTTATTAGTTTGTCCAAACCAACACTTACATAATATGTTGTGATAATTATAATGATATTTACTTGTTGCTATGTGAAGGTGAGACGTAGGCAATGACCGCCGTATCATTTAAACTAAAGTGATTAAGTTTCGAAATAATATAATTCGGAGTAATGTAAAAATAGCTGTAGATGCATAGATGAAGCTCAAGTCATTATTATCTTTAAATTCTAATATAAATATATAATACCAATGAGTTCACGCTATTCCAGAGGTGTACAAGTGTGTATACCAGTTGTGTTGATATTGTACCATGAACATGCCTTCTACATGTCAAAGAATTATTTTTGCCTGATATAATATTAGTGGTTAATACAGAAATTGATGAATATAATGCTGGCTGTAAATAATAATGAAATTAAATGACACCTATCAGTACGTAAGGTATACTATCCTAATGAGATATTGTAACTAGATACTTGTGTATAAGTATCGTGAATATTGTGCTGTGAGACCATACCGTCACCTTATTTGTTGCGTAAGTAGGTAACTCACCACGTTAAGGTATTTGTAACATTATTATAATATTGTCCTCTATCATCACACCCTAGATATTAATTACGTAGTGTCCACAAATGCTAGAAGCCGTTTGTATTTAGGAGTAATTTTATTGAAAAACGAAATATTTGTCCAAAACCGCAACGCGCTTTTGTTTTTGTACCTATGTCTGTAGGATACCTATACGTTATCATTGATTACAATACCTACCTGTTCAGGGTGTTTGAAAGCGTTACAATACTTTGTAAACTGTTAATTATTTTCTTTTTCACAAATTCAGTAATATATCAGATCTAAAAAACTGAAGTTTAATTATTGAACACCATTGAAATTATGCCTTTTGCTTGTTAAAAAGTGGACCAACGAGTCAACTGTTTTGAAACATAGATTTTATATCTAAATTATTATAAAACAATAAATTATAAGAAAAAGCGTTTTGGCTGTGCTTCGAAATCAAATTATATAATTGAAAAATGTAGGGTTGCCTGATTGAATTAATTAATTATAAAGTATTTTTCTTTCATTTTTGTTTGAATCATTGTAACGGGTGGTCAAATGCTGAGTACCTGCGATTGAATAAAAAACAACGCTTTTGGCTGTGCGTAACAATATAAATGCATCGATCAATTTCTATTGGAAAGTGAGGTGTCCATAAATTGTATATTAAATTAAAGCTTGGATGCCTTATATAAGTGAGTGTGATGTTGTTAGACACTTACATGATTCATGACGTATTAGGTAATACAGCCAACTTAAGAATACAGTCAACAAAAAGTATTATAAGTACAAATCTCAGCTGCAAACTCATTAATTTCAATGTCACGGCTAACAAAGAAAATATTTATTATATAATCTTTTGCTAATGATCTCTTTTTACCTGATATCTAATTATTACTGTTTTCCTATGTTAACAGTATTTTAAAGTTCAATAAAATGTTTAATACAAATGAGACCATTCCCCTAATATTTGGATAGATACAAAGTGATACTATTTTAAATTCGCTACGTTTTTATAGGTACTATTTAAAATGTAAGATAAAAGTTACATATCATTCGCTTTATAAGATTCAACCTTGTACCTAGCTATCCTGTTAAAAAATATTATATATTCTATGCTGCCTTTACATATGTATATATATACATGTATAAGTTATACATTTTATATGGGTAGGTATTATTTATTTATATTGTAAACCACTACTTCGTTTTTGTAAATTACACGTCGAGAGAATGATATCATGCCAAAATTTTTAAATTGCTGATCATATATTTTGTAGGTATATTATTTAGTGCCAATTTTACCAATGAACTGAACGCGACCAACACATCTTATCTGCGTTCAAGAGTTATCATTGTCACAATTCCACAATAATGATGACACTGACCGCTGATTGCGTTCAGTTTCATTAGTAAAATCCGCCCTTATGGATCTATCTGTAACACTTCGAACTGACTACTTACTGTTATACTTGTTTTAAGGCTCGCTTCCCTCCATTTATCTATGCTTATCGTCACCCCCCCCCCCCCCCCACACCTGACAAATGTAGGTACCCTTTATATTTCTTACTTCGGTGCTTATTTCTAAAATATCTTGTTAATTTATATCTCTTATTATTTGGGCCTAGTCCAAAATATAAAATGTTGATTTTATCTATTGAGTCTAAATTGTTCTACAATAAGCTGTTGACTTTGTTTTCCTGAAATATTTTAACAAAAACTCTTGTTCAGATGAGTTACTATTGTTATCGTAAAGAATTGTATAAAACATGTATATTTCGTTTTAAAGTAAGTTTGTGTTAGGTACACATTGAGAGACACCTGTTTGTTAAGTGTTTTACGAAATAAGTTTCTACACCTCCTGTTTAAATTAATAAAATATGATAATAAATATCTATGAACGTTTATTTTTCTAACATATATCTTGATCACATTTTCTAGTCATTTTTGTCAATGAATATACCTAACTGAACCTGGTGAGGTTCTGGTGTAGAGCAAATAATAAATGCTTCGCTGGATATGAGAGATTAGGCTTAAGTATAAGCCGCTTAATAATAAGTATAAAATAAGAAACTTTAATTATTATATAGGAACTTGTATGTACCATATATGCTGTACCATAAAAACAATAATATGAGTAGATACTTCGTTAATACCTGAAATTGTCATCGCGATCGTGTGTTACCCACTTTAGATTTAGATTCATAAAGCTCTACGCAAACTGAGGTGAATTTTGTGGATAGTTCAGGTTCCAGCCCAGGTTCTAACTCGACATGACATTGACACTAGTGTCTAGACTATTTTAATTAGAGTTCTAATTTCTACTAGTGTTTATCGGACCAGGTTGTTATCCGATTTCTGCAAGTAGGTAGGTAAGTACCTACCTATGCACCTACATCATAATATATCTTTCATCGAGCATCCTAAATTCCTAACGCATTCACGTACCTATTTACACGGCACTTGGCAGCTAAAAATTAAGATTTCCTTTCAGTCACTTTTTAATGGTTATTACTATTAAAAACTAATCGTTCAGTTTATTCATTTGGCATAGAATTTACCTCAGTTTGAATATCTAGTAATACACGAAAGTAGAACCAACAATAATTTTACTGTGCATCAGAAAATATTTGCCATTATTTTATAGTTCATCTGGAATCCTGAATAAAATTGTGTACGCGATTGCTACAGTAGAGTTTTATTTTAGTATTTTTTCTTCAGCTGTTACCTACATATTAAAAATAAATCGAACAACACAATTTAAATAATAAATTATAATTAGGTAAATAACCTCCACATTCAAAACGTACAAATTGTTACATTAAGAGATTTTGAAACCAATAGGTAATTCAAGCTAAGACACTTTTCTTGCAACTTATTTAGAAAGTGTTCAAAATAATAATTTGCAAATTATAGAGTAAGCAAACTTTATGGAAAAAAAACCTTAGCACATTGCGTTGCTGGTTTTTGCATCTTATTTATAAATATATTATGTATAATATTATTGTAGATACATTGTAAAGCCTATTTTTAATTACCTAGTATAGTGTTAAGAAATGATTGTCAACATTTTGAAGCATGAAAAGACATTAGTGAGATATCTAAAAAATAACAATGAAACTTCTGTATTTAAAAGTGATAGTTCGTCATTGTTCTAATATCTAATAAATTGTAAACATAATTACTAATTTTGGGTCTCTATCATTTCAAGTGATGTGACGCAACTTTTGGCAAACGTGGCTTTTAAAAAAACGACTGACAAATAACTGTTGAATGTTGTTTTTTTTGTTATTGTATAATAGCATCCACGTGTTCATAGTAGGTAACTAATAGTGCAATGACTACGTAAAATGGTCGACAAGTCCTACAAAAAATTCAAAAAATAAATATTACTGGCCATTTCTAAAATTATTGTAGATAATTATAATTATGCACAATTGGTGAGCATTTTGGCCGCAGCGTGTTTATTTAAATGCCTAGGTACCTTAACTACTAAACAGAGTGTTCTTTGTCCACCACAAATTCGTGTGAGTGCAGGAAAAATACGCGTTAGCAAAATAAATATGTATCGAGCGCTGGACAGACGTAGCCTTACCATTCCCAACGTAATATTTACATTTACCAACGTATTACTTCCATTTACCAACGCAATATTTCCATATATCAAAGTTATTTTTAAAATGGATAGGTACCTAAAGGTTTTTATTTTCCATATTATGTATTCTGATTGCTTGAAATTACATATGTAGTTGCTAGTAGGTAGGTAAATGAAAATCTAAAGTTCATAAACAAAGCTCGCCACCACCACTGTACTGCAACGTGCAAGCTTAGGTAGTGTTGCACATAAACTGCGTAGATACACAGATAACAAGTGTATAGGTATGACGTAGGAACAATAACAAGTCCAGTTGAGGACAGGACAGAAAATCCAAATTTTAATTCTTTCCTCGCCCATCCTGCTGCTTAAAGGTCCTACCTATATGAAAGGTAGGTAATCGATTACCAAAAACTTTGGTTAATATTGTAGATAGATTTATTAATACAACCTATGTGTAAATACTGAAATTTCAGTCAGCCAGATCTAAACTTTTCGGAAATTATACCTTCTTGACTAACCCACATATCCAACTGTTCTCTTATTTTGTTGGCTCTACGAGCTTCAATCAACTTTTAGCTAGGATCAAAATAATTTATATCCCGGGACCAACATAATTCCGATTTTGTTCTAAAACTTCTCTCAAAAACTGTTAATTTAACAGTTTAAAAAATAAGCAATATAATCTGTTTTTATAGTAAGTACCTCTTGCGTAGGTTATAGATTGGAGACTCCATAAATTAATTCAAGTCCTTATAACATCCATGTTGTCCATTTAGAAATACGAAACTAACTGAACTCGTGAAAGAATATTTTAACCCTCTTCCTTAATAAAGATGACAAACAAAGCTAAAGACCAAAATTTATTATTGTCTACAATCAAAGCCCTGATGGAGTCGGTGGATAAACGGCATAGCAAATTCTATACCTAACAATAACTTTCATAACCATATTTTTCGCCATGAAAAGCTCAGCTACACTATAATAATGCTAATCAAAGTTTAAGTACTTGCGTAGAACCTTAGAGAACAAGAGAGATTAGCATGTGTCAGTGTTCATAGGCTTAATAAAAACGTTCCAGTTTTAGATTGGTGAGAAAAGTCCATGCTAGTTAAAACATGGATTTGAAACATTATTTCCCAGAAATTACTGGCTGGTGTTTGCAGGCTCACTAGTCTGTTAACTTTAATTAAGTACCTATATCCAATGATCCATCCAAATAGATAGGTATCCATTCAATAAACATTGGAGATGAGACGTGCATTGTCACAAGCAATTGCTTAGAAGCGGCGATACACAAGATAGATACCTACCCTTTGCTTCGAATAGTTGGTATGTTGTATCAAGCAAATAATTAGATAATAAATTAGATAAGTACTTATTCAATTAATATTTTCGTAATAAAATCCGTCATTATGCAGTTTTTAAGAATAACAAAACACGTAGTTTTGAGACAATGAAGCATGATTAATAAATTATTATTGTATGTACCTAAAAAATCTTACCCATCAAGTCTTTAGGTATTGAAATTATGCATTGTGTTTGTTTGCGAATTAAATTGTAATAAGGGAAGGAGTTAAATAATATTTTTAGATAGGTTTGTAGTTACGTTTAGAATAGATTTGTACCTGCCACATATGCCTCACTATTGTTTGTACCTACCTTTAGAAACCGACCTAATGCTGTTTCGGTTAACTTTCATTAAAATAATTAAGTGTGACTTTCATCATTGAAACTGAACGCGATCAGCAAGCTAATATAGTCTGTGCAATCAGCACATCTAAGCCGCGTTCCAGAGCTGTCAGTGTCAATATTCCACAATGACACTGACAGCTCTTGAACGCCGTTTAGATCTGCTGATCACGTTTAGTTTCAATGGTGAAAGTCGACCTAAGTCCTTAAATTACAAGTGTCACAGTTTTGTTACTAGATATAATTGCAGAGTCAATATAAACACCGTTTGCTTTTGTAAATAATAAAATGTCAGCGAGCTGACCGCCCGTTCGTGTTGTATTATGGCATTGTAAATAATTTTAATGTAAAATTTATGAATTACAATTTTCATCAAATAAAAACACAAATTCGACTTACAAGTTTTATTTATTTAGCTTAATATTCCAGGAAACATGAGGATAAGTTACTCAAGTTGTGGTCCTAGCTAGTGCCTCATGCACCCCTTGAGGTACGAGTGACGAAGCTTGCGCCTCAAAGAGTAGCTAAGGGTTATGTAGTAGGAACGTACCCTGTGCCACCCAAATAAGTAGATAGGTAGGTACTTACATTAATTTTTATGAATGACATTACATTAATTCTTTCAATAGTCAACCTAGAGGTACTGTACCCATGTTGGAAGAAAGTTAGGTGGTCAGAATGAAAGAACAAAATAGTGCCTACCCATATAATTTGTTCTACTTTCTGAAAACAGACTGAAGACCTCTGACGAACTACATTGGCTTCATCCAGATTCTCTCTACTCTCTCTCTCTCTTCACTTCCATTCGACCCACAGGTTACATCCTTATAATTTGTTTCAAGTTTTGTGTCTAGCCAGCCGGACATCCGTATCCGTTCCACTTCCGGTCTATGTATATTAAAACTGGCAACTCCAAGACTAGTGATGGAAAGGATATTTTACAAAGATCAAAAAAATATAAATAAAATCGACTAAATGGATGTATTCCGTGCAATGATGAAATTAATTAATAAGTTTGTCATATACTAGTATGACAGTTTCAATGGTTGTGTTATGATGATGGGTGGTATTATTTTACATTGATTTTAAAAAGAGATTTATCTTATTATACAAAAAAAAAACTATAATGATTAGATTCGATTTCGGATAAATTCAACTTTATTTCGAAAATATCGAGTACATTGAGATTTCTATGTCAATGATTGAGTACGATTCAACCGTAAAGTCGACATCTGACAGGAGGATTGTTGGAGAGCATCACTATTACGAAATATATAAAAAAATTGTGGTCATGACAACCGAGGTGAAACCGAAACGATCGAAAAAATATATTTAATTAGCAAATAAATGCAGCAGTGTCGTGCTAGTACAATTTTAAAGAAATGATTATGTTTAACCTTTGGTCAGTGCTTCAGTGGTATCTGCGACCCTTCATCAAATGGTTTCTCAGAAAAACAACGAAACTGTGTGAACTCCAAAGAATCTGTTACGGTGACAAAGCTGGGGCAGAAAGAACGTGTAATGTAGAGAAATCATTGATGCTCTCTCGTACACGAGATGTTAAAGAGGTCGTATCTTTTTTGGACAGCGTGGTTTACGAAAGGCGATTCGTACCTCGTAATTTTCGTGAGTACTTGGACCCATCGATTGGAATCATACTAAGGGTAAAGAAAATAAACCCCAAGCTACATGGATCCTTTGTAGGATCTTTTCGACGATGCTTAGAACAGATTTGGAGCTATAGATGTTTGATAGACCAAGTGGAACACCTACGACAGACTCAGTTTGATAGCAATAGTAATGAACATGAGGATAAGTTACTGAAGTTGTGGTCCTTGTTGGTGCCTCATGCACCTCTTGAGGCGCGAGTCACGAAGCAATGGCAATATATAGGATTCCAGGTAAGCTTTCTCACAACATGGTAGTACTACTACCCAACACAAAACTTGAACGGTCCCCAAAACTATCAATCGCGATTGAACAATACAATACACACAATAATTACTATTGAAATCAATTTGTAATGATTCTAATGGCGTGGGTAGCTGACATATGGCAAATAATTTAATTTAATGTTCTGTGTCTGTCTATTTCTATTTTATGTTCCGTCTGTGTCTGTCATTGGTACCAGTATTGTGTACAATCAAGTATTTTCTAACTGAACAGACAGCTGTCCTGCTGGGGAGTTTGTTGCGCCACTTCTTCCCAGCGATAGCACTAGGAAATGGTGAAGGGCGGGCGTTTTTGGGGCACTGTCTTTGTAATTTTAATGTCCGAAAAGTGCTGATCCTCAGCCTAATTTGAATAAATGACTTGATATTGATTTTTTATTTTTTCAGGGTGATGATCCAAAAACAGATTTTCGTGGAATGGGCCTCCTTGGATTAGAAAATCTGTTATATTTTGCTATGGAGTATCCTCAAGTTTCGAGCCATGTTTTAAGTCATTCGCTGCATCCTAAATATGGCTACACTTTCGCCATAGTAGGTATCAATATCACATCAATGGCATATTATTTACTGAAAGACGGATCTGCCAAAACTTACATGTTTAATTCAAAACAATATCTGCCGAATGTAAACCTATTTCATAAATTTTATTGCTATTTATATTACGAGTTTGATAAAATGTGGATAGAATCGAAACCAGAAAATATGATGGAATTTTCTGATATTTTTAAGAAATTTGAAAATGCGGTGCGTGTCGAACTGGCAGACCCTGCTTCAGTTTTTAGAATAAATGTTGAAGTCGACAATGTATAATGGTATAACCAATGCTAGTATAATTCACAATATTTAGTTAAAGATATTACACAAAAACATTAACATTTATTAAGCTCAGCACAAAAGACTGAGTGATAATAAATAAAAAGTGTGATACTTACTCGCCTTAGGAATAATTTGCTTAAAATAGGAAACTTATGGAATTATTGTTTTGCATTAGCAACTGATTACTGTAATGAGTCAGCAAGATGGATGCGTTATATTTTTATTATATTTCCCAATGACACTATTATTATACCTATAACAATTTTTGACTTCTCAATGTTAACAATAATTATTTTTGTAAGAATGGTAGATATATTTTGTGGACCATTAATTAAGATTAACTTATATTATACTTTAATGATCTCTCTGTTAACTAATACACAGTGACAAATATTTAATAAATAGTGCAATATGTTGAAGGACTATGTTTGTTACTGTTTTTTGTAGTACATTATGTATTGAGTACATAGTCATAGTCATAGTTTATCAATGCAATTTTACAGTGACTTCATTATTTTGTGACTTCGATTTTTATGGGATGTGTATTGAAGCACTTGATCGTCTACTGTTACATTTAGCTTTTACAAATCTGACGCCAATTGTATACCGTCTGCAACTGCTCTAAAGTTACAAATATTGGATAATTATTAGATAATAGACAGCAACATCCATGTCGAGTCATCTTTAGTCTTGAATTACCTTATTAGGCTCATTAATTTTCTTTTAGTTGCATATTTTAATAAGCTTCGTGCACTGCTTATTTGCTTAGGTAGTGGTACCTCTCGAATTTTTCTGGATTTAATCACATCTTTTATAATTATGTTCATAGACTAGTTAATAGTTAAAAATAAAATCACCTATTTTCAATGTAGGTGTTTGACTTGTTCTTTGATTAGAAACATTAAAAAATGTCACAAAAATAATTAGAAGAATTGTTTTTGTTAGGATTGTAAATCAACAAATTGACTAGAATAGATAGTTTATTAGAAATCAAATGTTGCAATATTTAGTGTATGTCGGGTGGATTTTAACTAAATATTAATGCAATAATTAATTTATAATGTAACATGAGTGTTGTATGTGGCTTTTGCTATTTATTTATTATTAAGAAAAATGCACAGAAATAAACAAAGCATTTGACTTGAGAACGTTTTTTTTTTATTTTAATGACCTACCATTTTTCTCTACATAACAATAAGATAGTGCTATGAAATTACTTTAAACAGTTAGGATTGGTTTCACTAATTGATTGAAGACCTTTATATCAACATTAGTACGCAAATTCGCGCTATGACGTGGGGTTGCGAACACCAGCCTTACCTATCAACACATAATTACAAATAATGTTTGTTTCCAGACTGTCATTTCTTAGGTATAGTACATGAAAATTGAAATAAAACTCTTGTAATCATGAGCTTCACATATTTATTCATTCTTTTATTCTAATATACACATAATAAATAAAATTATCTGCAACATTACTGATTTTTAGATCTACAAACATCTAGGTAAGTATAGCAAACAATTTTGCTCATGATTCATACCTAATATCACCAAGTTTCTTATCCACAATACAAATTATGTAAATGCAAAATTTTATTTAAAGTAAGTATAAAAATAAAAGATAAATGCATAAAAAAATATTTTTTCAATTACAAAACCGAAGTTTATTTACTCTTCTTATCTTTTTTGGGGTCTTTGGAAGGCCTTGATCTTCCTGCCTTGAGAAGAGCTATGATGGCAGTTAGAGCCACTAAGCCAAATCCTGCAACTCCTATTTGCCAAATCCAAGGATGTTGTGCAAGAATTTCCAGTCCAAATGCAACACTGATTTTGATCATTTGGACACACCAGTCCACTAGTTCATCGCTGTAACAAAATCATATACTTGATTATTCATGGAAACAAGGTTCATTTGTCGTCGTTGGTCTAGTGGTGGCAAGCGCTAGTACTGAGCATGAGGTCCTGGGTTCTATTCCCAGGTCAGGCAGTGTTATTGAGTTTTTCTACTAAGAATTTCGCAATAGCTCCCCAGACTCTGGATTTGTGCCAGTTTGATGGCAACGGACTATGGACTATTTCTCGTTTAAGACCCATGTAGGGTCTTCAACGAGAACTGTGGGTGTACTGTAGGTCACCTCTGCCTAACCGTTCGGGGAGAACAGAAGGCAAATTCCCGTAATTAAAAACGTTCAAAATCTAGTCGCAATCTCATCTCGGCGACAATCAATGTCAAAAATGTAGGGAAATTAGAGGTATTTTTGACGGACTGAGATTAGATCAGACTGTGAACGTCCTTTAAATTACGAGCGCCCCTATAATTTCGCCCCATTAGTTATGCCGATGACATGGTGCTGCTGAGCCCATCTGTCACAGCCCTTAACTACCTCATAGGGATCTGTGAGGGGTACGCGGGGTCGCATGGCCTCAGGTATAACTGTAAGAAGAGTGAACTACTTATTTTCAAGGCGGGTAGTAAGAGTCCGAAAACCGTTCCACCGGTCAGGCTTGGAGGAATGTCATTAAGTAGGGTCACCAAATTTAAGTACCTGGGGCACTGGGTCACCGAGGACCTCTCAGATGACCTAGATATTGAGCGGGAACGTAGGGCGTTGGCAGTGAGATGCAATATGCTGGCGCGCAGGTTTGCACGGTGCACAAAAAATGTAAAAATTGCGCTTTTTAAAGCATACTGCCAGACATTTTATACCTGCAGCCTGTGGGTCCGCTATACGCGTAGATCTTTCAATGCCCTGCGGGTCTTGTACAATAATGGTTTTAGGATGCTGTTGGGGTTGCCTCGCTTTTGCAGTGCATCAGGTATGTTTGCTAAGGCTAGTACTGACTGCTTTAGGGCTATAGTAAGGAAAAGAGTGGCCTCCCTGATGCGCCGCGTGCGGGGCAGCACCAACAGCCTTCTGAATACCATATTGGAAAGGGTTGATTGTCCGGTTGTGAGGCACTGGAATACCGTTCACGGATCTGGAGGGGTCCTTTTTAATGTAAAATAGTGTAATAATGTATAATTAATAATGTTGACATTCAATAATAATATACTAACATAGTTATAAGTATGCTTTACTAACAATGTATGGAATATTTTTTGATTCTGAAATAAATTAATTAATAATAATAAGGTGTGTTGTTAAGTTCAAATAGAATTTGTTCATGATCAACTTACAATGGTGATGCCAGCAACGGCACAGGTTCTCCTTTAGAATTCTTATACCAGTCCTGAGCAAAAGTGACAAAAGATTTCACATCTTTCTTGGGTAAATCAAACCGGTACACTTTTCCGAGGCGGAAGCTGAAAGAATTTTTTAAACATTACTATTATATATTCACAGCACATTAATAAATACACTTACGACGTATTATTTGTACATAACGAATAATAAATAGTAGGTACCTAAAAGTTTGTATAATTTAACACCTATTTATATATTCAATGGAATATTAGTGTGTTCGCTGTAGTGTAAATTAGCTGTAAATTGAATACTAACTATTCGCCTATGATCACACTGGACAAAATATTATTTGTTGCGTTACACACACAATCGTCCGAAAATGCATAACCTTGCAACTTTTGTAGAAAAGCAATATAATTTTAACTACATATATAAGCGTTATTCAGGAGTAATAAAGTAAAACTTAATACTTACAAGAGGAAACTTGGCAGTTTGTTGACATTGAATCTCTTGGCTGTGTTCAATCCTTGTTGGTTTGAGTCCATCCGCGCGACGTTGATGCGGCCCTTCAATGTGGCGCCCACACTCTCCCACACTGCATGTAGCCTCTGACAATCCACACAAGAAGCTCCGTAGCTGGAAATTATACATTGTTTAAATTTAGAAAATGTATCATATTCAGGCTTCTGATTGGACCCGTTGGTTATTCTGTTGAATTATTTAAAGTACCTAACTAAATATACACATACATACTTAAAACACAATATGAGGGCCTTGTTTTTTTTCTTACTTGTTTGATCTCAGAAAATTAAACCTATACCTACTAATCATAAAACTGAATTTGAATCTCTGGAACTACCAGTCAGATTTGTTTTTTTTTTGCATTTGATAGTCCAATTCTTGAGGAAAGCTATAGGATATTTAACATCGACGCTATGGAGCACCATCATGTTATGAACTGAGCAAAAGGAAAAAAGCCAGAAAGATCTCTAAGCAAAAACGAAGTGACAGCGCGGGCAGGTGATGCAATGGAACGGGGTGGGTCAGAGAACAGGAAATTTTATTAAGTAATCTATAGATGCACAAATAATTTTTGCAACATATCTATAATGGATTATTGGGTAACAAAGTTTCTAATGCCAACTTTTAAGAAACCAAATGCATATTTTAATTTTGGTGTTTTCATTCACTGTCATAAGATTTGACAATAAATAATGAATGGGCATGGTAGAACAATGATATGCATACTTACAACATAACAAACCAATCACCAGTGGTGGCTCCTGTGGCTGCCTGAGTGATATGTTCAAATATTTTATCTGTGAGCTCTTTCACCGCAGGAGCCTGGTTCTTCTCAAAGAACCCATATATTTCATTCTCATCAGGTTCCCCTAAAAAAAAAACCATTAATGATTAATCTATGGCTACAAAACTGTGGGGTGATTGCGTAACACACTATCAGTAGCAATGGCTTTCATTTTGACAGTTCAACAACATTCATTGTGTTATTTAAGTTACTGAGCAGACTAATTTTTCTGGCGGGCAACTGCCCAATGAATCATGTCGGGCTTGACTGCTCTCTCTTTTAGTATGTTGACGGCAAGCTAAATGGACTCGGCCCAGAATTCAGCTACATGCTTGGCGCCATCACTAGCATCCATTAGTCCCTGTAAAAGTTCACTCAAGTGAGACCCAAAAACTTTAACAAAAAGTAGTCTCTTACCACTGAACAGTAATGGGACGCCATGTCTAAAGAACACCAGTGCAGGATCCTTGGCCGGGTTATACAGCCTGCTCAGGTGGCTGTTCACTGTCTTGACACTTACAGCACTCATATGCTTCTTAAAATCATCCTGTAGACTTTCTATGTGAGTTTCAAACTCATCACATTTATCACAGTTTGGTTTGCCTGGAAAATTAAATGAATTGAAATTGTGTGGGGTCACTTTTGATTCACAGGTGAAGAAAGTTAAGGATATGTAAGGAAATGTTGTGGGCCAGTTAGACAAAATCTCTTTTCACAGTTCAGTCAATATGCCTAGCCTTTTATCAACTATGTTAGAGTTGGCTTCCAGTATAACCTGAATCAGCTGAATACCACAACCCAAAAGCTCTTTTCTAAGTTGCTAAGTAATTGCGTAAAGACTATAAATTATTGTTTCTTATAGCTCTTTATTCTGCCAATCTTCTGAAATGGATTTAAATTCTGTTGAATCGATTGAATCTTCGGATTGACATTAATTATATGTGGGAGCAAGCGTTCTCTTGCATGAATATAATTAAAAGTAAAGTAAGAAGCCAACTAACAAATGAAAATTTAGACTGGTATTTAAAACTTAAAACAACAAGTTATGAGCCAAATTTATCCAAACTTTCTAAAACCATGCAAAGCCAACGCTCCCATTGAATTTGTTTGCTGAAATGTAGAGTATGTTATTGTTTTCTTTATTTTTAAGTACAAGTTACATTGTTTAGTAAAGTTTAAATTTTCTACTTGAATAACCACGCAAAGTCATCGCTCCCATTGAATTCGTTAGCTAAATTTTTTGTGATGGAAGTACAAGTTGGTGTTGTAAGTAAATGTTTACTTAATTGTTTTAATTTTTTACTTAAATAATAAGTGATTATCTAATAACACCATACATATAGTATCTAATTTGTTGTGAAAAAACATTACTTATAAATTATATGAATAAATAGATTTTTTTCTTATGAATAAATAGATTAGTTTTTTTTTATCAAAAAACTTTATATAAGCAAGTAGGTACTAAGTATTGTTAGCAAGAAATTTTTTGGTGGCTCTTTAAAAACTTTGAAATTTTGTAAATTATTATTGTGATTTTTGACTCTTCAGACTCCGACCCCTGCTCTAGACTCAGGGATTACTTAAATTAAAATTCATTTTAAACTTTGCCATTTGATTGGTTGACACTAGTTTTAAGAAATGCTTGAGTCTTGAGTGAGGAATACAGGTCCTATGGCCATCATGGTCATGTTTCTCTATGTACTATGATGTCACTCACTACAGGTATACTCAGCTAATAGGTAAGTAATGGACTTACAGAGTAAAGCATAATACACCAATTACATAATTTTACTTAAAAAACAATGTGTCATAAATACCGGCTAGGAATCTTCACAAAATTCGACCAAGATTTTAACTTCAACGAGCAGTGGCCATTCCACAAACGGATATCTACATAATCTGAATAAGTACTTACTAAATAAGACAATAAGCTTTTCATTCTCTCTAATTAATTCAAGGAGATCATCATCGCTGACACTTTGCAAAGTTTCGCTGCTTGATTTTATCAATGAAAAAAGTAAAACTATGAAACACACTTTGAGCTGCATTTTGTTTATATTATGTACTTGTCTGGTGTAAATATCACTAAATGTTTATTCCACTTCTTAGAAATATGAACAAATCAACTTATCCAGTAAATAGAAGCATTGAATTCAGTCCATCACGCAAGTCCTTCACCTGTGATAGAGAGAGAGGAGAGAGGTACCTTAGCTTGGTACCTTGTCATTAATGCCAAATCAAAAGTCAACCACAGTCCACAGACTTCAACGTGGCCAAGATAAACAAAGCAAAATTGACACATTGTAGTTGTCCATAGCTTGATTTAAATGGAAGTTATCCGACTCACCGTTTAACTCCTCGATGGACGTTAAGTTTCGGTTAATAAATTAAATATCCACTATGCAAAATATTGCAAATGTTGTAAAACTTGGGTCTGTGGATCATTTTAGTGTAGTGCACTAATCATAATCGACTAAGTAACGAATTTCCAATAAACATCGACATCTTTTGTCCCACGAGGTAGCCTAGTGACCTGTGAAAAATTGGTAGGGAAAAAAGACAAGACTAACGTGTGATGCCCGGTTGGAGTGAAATTCCTTGCGCTTTTGCACACTTGGCGAATGAGAGCTAGACTGAAAAAAATTGCGCGTGCAGCACCGTCCACGTGATAGAACTGCAACTATAAAAAAAATATGCGTGTAACACCAAACAGATAGAAATGAAACTTCTTAAAAAATAAAGAAGAAAAGAGATTTAGTGTGAGAGACAGAGAGCGTTCTCGTGTAACTAAATGTGTACCTACCTAAAAATGACGCGTTCTTGACATTTCACTCGTATTACTCGTCTCGAATCTGTACCTAAAAAGTTTCACTTGAAAAGGTAGGTAGTACTATAACATTTTTACTATCATGACAATTTTGTTATGTAGCAAAAGTGTCGTTACGGTCGTATTGAAGTGTGCAAAGTATACCGTGAGATAGGAACTTCGTTCGTGAAGATGATCGTCTCTGAATACAATAATGCTGAATGTGGTGAGCCACTGGTGAGAACTTATGTGAGCACTGATTTTAACAGATCGAAGCATAAGTTTACGCTAAATTTCGTCTCTACATCATCATCTGCCTAGCCTTTTCTCAACTATGTTGGGGTCGGCTTCCAGTCAAACCGGATGCAGCTGAATACCAGTATTTTACATGAAGCGACTGCCTATCTGAACTCCACAACCCAGTTACTGGGTAATACGATACCCCTTGGTAAGACTGGTTGTCAGACTTTCGGGCTACTGACGACCCGTAACGACTGTCAAAGATCCACGAATGACAACCCTGGATCAACGGCTTTACGTGCTTTCCGAGGCACGGAGGGGTCTTGGTATGTGAAAATGGTCACCCATCCACGGACTAACCGCGACAAGCGTAGCTTAACCTGGTCGATCGACCCGTGCGGCTGTTATTACTAAGCCACAAGTTTCGTATCTACATCTCAGTCTGAACTGAATGTCAGCCGCGATGCTTATGGGAGGAATATCTCCAATCGTGGACGACGCCTTTTTGCTGAGTGATGATGATTATGATATGTTAGCTCACAATATCATGCAGCAAGCATGTAACGCGACGCAAACCATTGTTGATGCAAATGCAAATGTTTGTGCTTACATCTGTAATGCGTTGTTCAGTCAGAGGCGGCGGTGTTTGTGATTAAGATTATCGCATTAGCCAGCGACTAACTGGTGTTTTCAAAATCTCACGTCCATACATAGATTAAGGCCCTATATTTATCGCAAGCGATTTAATGTATGTATCTATCTATGTAGTACCTACTATTTATTCTTGTATTTTTCATTTCATAGCTATTTATCCCGTATGTTGCACCTGCCATGTTTTGTCACCATAAGGTCGACTGGTAGAAAATGCCTTAGGCTTTAAGTCCGCCTTTGTACAGTATAATTTTTACTTGTGCATACAGTTTTAATAAATAAATATAAATCTGTGTGTGGAAGTAAGATTTTGAAATCGCCAGTCTGTCACTGGCATTATGCTTCCAAGCAGTTTAGGCGATTATTGATTGATCATAAAAAATCTGGAAGTTACTTCCTAAATTTCATCCATGCTAATGTCACTGTCAAAAATATTTCTAAATTATCTGTGGTGGAGGTCTGGGATTTACGCGATTTGAACAAAAATATTATTGTGAGATTTATTGAGCTTGAATTTATTCTATACATGTTTATTGAAAGATTTTGCTGTAATCAGTGGATATTTAGTTATTTAACTAGATATTTTTAAGTTAAGAAATTGAAAAAGAACATCAACAGGTGAACGTTTAATAAAATTTCAATGTCACACTGCCTTTACTGACCCACCTCCTCCCTTGGTATCTAAACATGATTACCTTGTGAAAGTTCGATCTAACAAAGTAACAACGTATTAGAAATATCACGATTCTTTTCCAAGCTATGTTCGGTATCGAAAGGGAGTTTTTAGCATAGGATATTCTTAAAGAATAAGAAAGTCACAAAAAGGGGAGAAAGAATGAGTCATAGTCCGTAATTTAGTAGTGCTGATCTAATCCTTAACAGTGTTGTACGGTTGTTGCATTCATTTATTTTTTTTGAAGGAGTTTTTACGAAAATGGCGGAAGTAGAGGAAAAAGTGGTGATGACACCAAAATGCAAGACTGCTAATTCAACAACCCTGGTGATTGAGAGGAAAGCAGTGGAACCAGAGGCCAGTGATAAGATCCATGTTGCTGGTGGAGACCATACAGGGATTATAATCAATAAAGAAAAAAACTATGGTATGCTCTTAACTTAATAAATCCTACATTTGCTTGCTTTGGACAATATTTTGGGATTGTCCAAAAGAAAAGTTGTAGCATGGTCTGCAATCTACATTCGTTTTTTGCAAACCATTCTGCTTTTAATACATTGGTAAAAACTTATTTTCTATTTAATATTAATACATGGTTTAGAGTTAGACAAATTATTTCAAGATTAACTCCAATTGCAATGTAAAAAGAAGCAAAAGGAAAATATAAGAATACTAGCTACACTCCATGGTTTCACCCGCATAAGTTTCAATCCCTTGGGAATGTCGGGATAAAAGGTATCATAAGTGTTATTCCTGGTTATAAACTATCTCTGTGCCGAATTTCACCCAAATCCGTTCAGTAGTTTTGGCGTGAATAAGTAACAAACATCCATCCGTCCATCCATACAAACTTTCACGTTTATAATATTAGTAGCATAGTTGGATTTTTTTCAGAAAATTATTGTTTTTCATTTTCGGGAGGAGCATAAAACCTTTAGAAATTGGTTAGGTTACTTTTTATCCCAATAGTATGTTCCCATATGGTATAATTTGCAACACCTATGTGGGTTAAGCCGTCGGGGAAAGCCGTTATCATTATATTTTTATTACTTTTAATTTTCAAGAGGTATGGGGAATTTATTATCCCATTGGTCACATTAACATTACTTTGTTCCATTTTCGCAAAAAGCTGTACCATAATAGGCATACATAACATTAAAATATTATCTAGCCAGCTTCCAGCATAAAAGGTTATCAACATGTTGACCTTGCTGTTTCCTGTAGGCTACTAATAAAATCAAAATATAGGTATTTTAACCTTATACAGTAACCACAGTATTTTAGTATAAACACATATAGGGTTTCCTGCTGGTTTTCCGCGTGTCGTATTTTTAGCATGACTTACAAATTTAATTTTTCTGGGAACTTTTGAGTCAAATTCGCAGTATGTAGCTATTTTGTTGTTCTTGTTCATTTTATTCTTATGAATCTGGGGTATGCTTCTAAATGGTTACATCAATAACAATGCCAAAAGCAGAAATAAACACAAAGTAAGTTTTGTGCGAATGGCTTGGCAAACTATAACCAACCTTATTTGTATGTGCATTAAGTTCATAATAGCCCGCACAATAAACTGACATAAATTGTAAGTCTATGAGTAATGGAATCAGAGAATGAAGCCTATTCCTCAACAGCAATTAAAAATTATCATTCATTAAACTTATCAACTCAACAAGTAAGACAATGAGCCTTGTGCTATATTGTAACAATTAGCATTGTTACATTGCATTGTTACTGGATAGATTAGAAAATTAATGTTACTTGTTGTAATGTGTACACCCTTAATTATGGTAATGACTCTTTAAATATTATGGTCCTATCAAGCGGTTGGGAAACACTGTCAGGAAACCGGCATGTCCTAGAAACAAAATTTCGAAGACATGTGACATCTACCAACCCGCAGTAGGCTCGCGTGGTGAATTACGGCCCACTCCCTCTCACCGAGAGGAGGCCTGTGTCCCAGCAGTGGGAACATTATAGGCTAATTATGATTATGAAGCGGTTGGAGAGCCAGGGCCGGATTAACCATGTCGGGGCCCCTAGCCAATGCAATTCTCGGGGCCCTTTAAACTTATCTAACTTCCTAAAATATTTTTTTTCTACCACAGTGCAATTATATTGATAATTACGCTATTTTTTACTACATTACTGCTTGCTTGTGTTTGCCGTATCGTCGTCTGATTAGTCGGCGTTAAAATCGCCGCCAAAAAATCGAATATCATTACATAATAATTTGAAATATGTATGACAATTTAATGTTTAAAAAACACAAGGCCATAATATTGTCATTGAGGATACAAATCTTCAAATTAAATTATTTTCGCTCGATGAAACATTTTCCATATTTTTTTTCGGTGCCCTTAAACTGTTGCCTACACTGCCTTATGGATAATCCGGAGCATCATGATCTGGCCAAACTGCAGTGAATCCCACGCGGAATGCGAGACGAAGTTCCCTCACGCCGTTTGTATCTAATTTGTACGGAGGAGTTGAAACTAGCGGGAATAGTCGCGTGACTTCCTAATCATTAAATCAACTGTCGGGATTCGTCTTAGCGTGGCCATAGAGCTTTCTAGGATCTGGCCATAGAGCTTTCTAGGATCTGGCCATAGAGAGCTTTCTAGAATCTCTTTAGAAGAGGCATATGGTGGAGCCGGTGGAGGGTCAGTTATGGTATGGGGAGGTATTTGTATGGGGGCACGTTACGGAACTCTGCGACATTTAGAATAGGTCGGTAACAGCGGCGCGATGTGTAACTGTGATTTTGGAAGAAATTGTAGTACGATTTGCCCCTTTTATAGGCGGTAGATTTGTTTTTATGTATGACCAGCTACTGCAACTGACAGGAAGTTCCGGAGCTTACCCCCTACATACAAACAAATAAAATTTTTATCTCTGTATAATAATAATTAATAATATAGATAATGAGCGCTCCCATACTGCGGCCGAAGTTGTCGAATACCTTCGAGGCGTTGAAATCAATGCTATGTGGTGGCCAGCGCGCTCGCCCGATTTAATAAACTCCATAGAGCATGTATAGGATAAGCTTTTAAGACAAATTAAGAAAAATCCTGTCCCGCTAACATCCCTCGTATTAGCGGGGGCAAGTAATTATCTAAATAATTTTAGAGAATAAAAGTACAAATAACAATACAAATTGATGACAATCTGTATTTCTATGTGCACTTTTATTCTTCCTTGCATCACTTCTTAGCCATTACCAATAATCATGATTCAGAATCCTTTATTTAGTCTATTGCCATATGAAATAGGCATCCATACTTATTCCATACTGAACGGATCGGACACACGGCTAAACCATGACCTAGGATACTTTTTATCCTTGTAGTTAAATTCCCGAGTTTCATTTCCGAACACCACGCGAGCGAAACCGTGGATAAAAGTTATTTTTTTTAATAACCAATAAGTTGTTTTTTTAGATATGATCTAATGATTAGTCACTGACCTCATCATCATTGTTAGCTCTATTTAGTAATAATAAATTATGTATTCATGTTTCAGAGAATGGAGTGACGGAGCCTTGCCATGCCCAGTTAGAATTCTATGTATATTTGGTGTCTGGCGCGACGGGGACTCACACTAGGGAAGCGCGCGCGTTGCGGTTCTGGTTCAAACCCAACATGACTCCCAATGAAAGGCCGTATGAAGCACAGGCTTTCTTCCGGGAACTTGTCAGTCCACAAGATTTTCCCAAAGGTGAACAACTTATGAATCAAAAGAGTTTGTTGTTAGATACAATTCAATTTATGATCAGTCATTATTCAGATCCTTACTTTAAAAAAAGTATTTTGTCGACATTAACCATATGTACAGGGTGTACCCGAAATGTGTGGTCGAATTAAGGGTGTCAGACCATGGACCATGGGCCAAAATCGTAATCGAGAAAAAAAATTCAACAGTCGCATACAAAATTTCAATACCTAGTCGACCCAAATGTATGGGACAGCTGATTATTTTTTCGCGATCACGATGTTGGTCCCATGAAGAAAGTTGTTCAGTTTGATGGTCTGTACCTACCACACCCTTCAATTTAGTAGACGTATATAATTAAGTAACCAACCCGCAATGGGCCCGCGTGGTGGATTACAGCCCACTCCCTCTCGAAGAGAGGAGGCCAGTGTCCCAGCAGTGGGAACATTAAAGGCTGATTATGTATACACCGTTTAATTTTGATCGTTTTAATCCTTAAAAGGGGTCATTGTACCCTGAAATCGTGAAAAAAAAAATCAGTTGATCCATAGATTTATGTTCGCATAACTCGACATAATCTATGGATCAACTGATTTTTTTTCACGATTTCAGGGTTGGTCCCATAGTAAAAGTTGTTCATAATGATGAGTACAATGACCCCTTTTATTTAAGGAATAAAACGATCAATATTTAATGGTGTATAAAAATTTAGTTAAGTACTTACCACCAAGTTTTGTTAACGGGTAAAAAAGAATACAGATAACTTAACGTGTTTTATGAAGTTATGCTGTACGCTGGGTATATATGATAATAATGACCTGTCGCACATCCTAGGGACAGATCACGTAGTTCTTTCCCCGTCATGTTTATTACATTATAGGGTTTATTCATAAACGATGATTAAAATTAAGAGACGTTTAAACGTCAAAAATGTACGCCCAAACAGTCGGTAATCATTGCTTAACTTTAAGCATTTATAAATAAAGGGGTAAAGCATTAAACATAAACCCATTTTCTGAATTTCAGATTATGTGGGCTACATTAAAAAGATAATGAAACTAATGCAGCACAAGTACAATCAACTAAAACTACTAGAAGTAGAATTAAGACAAGAAGCAGCTGGACCTCCGTTACCTGGTAAGTACCTTTATAATATGGTAAAAATAAAATAATTGCACAAAGATTGGGATGATTAACAGCAGTAGTATAAAAAAAAAATTAAATGCATATCCTTTATTATGGGGTTGCTTACGTAAACTTGTATTGGGGTGCACTGAGTAAAGTTTGGATTATAAAGCTGGGTACAGACCAGACAATTGGCGAACAGTCGCCTTTCGCTCGAAAGTCGGTACAGACAGGAATATCCATTAAAATCGATTGTTATAAATACATACTGGTCCAGTCTGTACCTGTATCTAGCCCAACTTATAGCAATTTATATTATTCTAAGCTTAATACAAATAATAATAAGTATATCTGTTTTTAATTTTATGGTACAGAAGCAAATGGCGTTATTACGAGTAAGAGCGTTATATACGACTTTTCGAATGGCTGTATGTATATTATTTTAGTATGTATTACTATTATGCATGTACGTACTGTATTCTATGACTATTTGAATTATGTATCAGTTCATCTATGATATCTTGCGTAGTACAGTTGACCAAATCACGCAAAAAATTGCAACAAAATTGTTAGAAGGGCACAAAAAACGGACACAATATATATGCTTATAGAGGTATGAGGAACAGGGTGTAAAGTTCACTCATCCTCCATAGAAAAGGGAGGATCCTCCGACCAGACGGGTGTTGTGTCTGGCGGGCAACTGCCCAATGAATCATGTCGGGCTGTTGTATATATGCTAATTGCGCGGTAAACTGCTTACGCGATGCAGGATTTTGCGTGACGTCAGTACGATGCGTGGTTCGCATGTAGCGTTGTAGATACCGCTACATGCTGATCCATAGGTATCAGAATCGCGTAACATTTATACCGCTTCTTAATAAAGGATTTACAATTAAAAAAAATTTCATTTTAAAATGTGTTGTTTGTGAAGTAGAATTTTACCTTTTGAAATTTCGGTATTGTAACCCTGGCAATAACAGTAATGAAAGAAGCACTGAATTAGTATCACCTTAGGTTATCATTAGACTTAGTAATTATTGGTCAATTGTATTTATTGAGTGGTCAAATTAACAGATGTGGGTTGATTGGAATAAAAACAAATGATTTGATTGGATTAAATAATTAAATTCTGCCTGTATTTTGTCTTTCTTAAAGTTATATTATGTATTTTCATATAAATAATATAAATATTTATTTTTTGCTTTATCATAATACGTATGATAATAATTATGTATGAGATAGCTGCATTCATTAGTATCTTTGCGCCATAGTAACCATTGTAGGTCAATTAATTTTAGCGTACACATTTTCTTTTCGAAGCAATCCACTAACGTACTGATTGCATGTATGAGTTTTGTATTGTTTGAATTGAAATTTAGATTAGACTAGTTTTAAGATGTGTCTTTAAGGCTCAAAATCGTGTAATTTTCTTAAGCCCTCTTTTACTGTTTGTTTACTTAATGAATGGTTGTTATAATAGCGATGCCAGGATTGATATAGTGCTTTTATCTTACGCAGCGACGCGTGCTTTACTTGTGGTAACTAGGTGTACAAACACGCAGTGAATGTGTGCGTGAAGTTGAGTAGCGTCAGCACATAACACGCACGCGCACATACTTCGCCATTGTCTCGGACGGTACCGAGAGCTCCTGCGTTTACAACCACATTCACAGCGTGTTTGTACACTTGGTAACTGCAAGTAAAGCGCGCGTCGCTTCGTAAGATAAAAATAGTATATTCGTGTGTCGATGGGAATGAATGTGTGGAAACATAAAGACAAGAACAGTAAATGACAAGAACAGTAGCGGAGTAGCTGTTACATCTACCACTCCAGAACAAAATTATAACAAAGAGCTATTATCATAATGCTCAACTGCCAGATTTTTCTGTCTCTGACGTACATGAAATGCTCAATAACTAAACTAAAAATCCTGATCAAAATTACCAGCAAAAAACAAATGACAATCGAACGAATAATGAATGACAGTGTTTAATAGATTTTGATTTTATTTTAGCGTATATTGAAGACAGTATACTGAATCAAACACAAGATACTATAATCTCAGAACAGAGAGTGTTGGACATGATAGAGAATGCGTATCCTAATCCGTTGAGGGTGGACGATTTTGTCACGTAAGTATTACAAGTTTTCTTAGAGGCTTAACTTCCTTTTGTCTTTATAGTCGTAATAGCTAAAGTCTATTCAAATCTATGTTTCCAAATGACGTTTTTTGCGCTTAAATAAATATCAACTTTATACAAGTGTAACCTAAGTTGATTACAGAACTACTTGTAGTAGTACTATTTAAAAACTACTTTTTCGATTCGACTAGCTATACATGATCGATAGCACCATCCCCTTTTCGTACTGGAATCCTGATGGCATTAATACTACGTAATACGTTGAGAATTTAAGCTTCTGTTTGAATTTAATATTTTCATTGCAGTGCTGGAAAGTGGTCAAAAGCAGAAGTTAAGGATGCGTTAGAATCGCTAGAAGAAAAAGGTCTGACCCGTGCTATGTCAGAAGGACTTTACGTCCGACAACATAGTGTAGACACACAGGTAATATTAATGTACTTAATACAAAACAATGAATTTCTAACATTCTACGACAGCATTTAAAAAAAATATATTAATATTAATTCCCCCAATAATAATAATTTATCAAGTTCAGAGAAGTCAGAGCGCCCTCCACGTCTCTCACCTCTTCAGGAGATGTTAACTCGTCGAATGCTAGAACGATACATAGATAACACGATAGGAGACGCCTCTGCCTTACCCCTCTGCTTATAAAGGTGTGATGTAATGTGATAGGTAATACCGGTCCCAAAACAAACAATTCGCATAATTGAAACTATATTTGATTTACCTCAAAGTCCATTTTCCTTTGTACTTACGTTTTATTCTCGCGCTGTCACTAGTACACTGTTAAAAACACAGATGGCGCAACTTGTTATGGTTTAAAAATAATTTGATCATGTATGTTTTAAGTGAAATTATATGGATCTGACCAGAGGGGCAATTCTCGTAATTTTAAGAACGTTCACAGTCTAATCTCAGTCTCATTCTGTCAAAAATACCTCTAATTACCATACATTTTGATAAGTTTTTGACATTAATTGTTTGTCGCCGAGATGAGACTGCGACTAGATTTTGAACGTTTTAAATTACGAGAATTGGCCTTCTGATATAAAGTGAATCCTGAAATATGCAGCTTTTGATACATTCAGGTAGAATTGAAATATAATTTTGGACTAAAACTTATTCGACGATACAATTGGCTGAACACTAGTTTTCAAATTTACAACAACCGCGTTCAAAACCCGCTTGTATCTAATTTTGATCTGGATCTGGGTATTTGTTCCTGCAAATGACCGGATACGATAATAATACTAATAGTAAGGCAAACATAGGTATAGAAAAATATTGTCCTAACTAAGGCCCACGTCACAACCACACCACATTCCACAACGACAACACGTGGGCGATGTTTATTCACACTGACCACATCTGATCGTAAAATCAACCTTGTGGGTGATACCGACCACATCAAGGCTACCACAACCGAACCATCGGAAACACAACGATTTGTCTGTCTGCAAACACTAGCCATAACGTAACTAATAGCGACAACACAACCACAACGCAACTGCAAGAAGTTGCAGCGACACTAGTCATACTTAACCACTGCTTACCCACATTTTGTCGCTGCGATGTGGGGCGGTTATGGTATGTGTGAAAGGGTCCTTAGATCACCTAATATTAAACGAAATTCTTATTTGCCAGGTTGTGAAACAAATGCCACAGTTGTGTTCATCACGCCAGCCGAGCATAGCCGTGATAACGGCGCTGTACTGCGAGAAGCAAGCCGTCGACGCCATGATGGACAACCAAGAGACCTATGTACGATACACTACTGTCGGTAAGTCAAACATTATATTTGATACTAACTGAGAGAGTCCAGACGCACTGCGGGATACCACCCCGATTTGGTTAATATACCATATATACGCACTAAGCGCTTCTCATCATCTTTTCTGATGCGCACAGCAAAGGAGTGGAATTGTCTGCCTGCGTCTGCATTCCCGAGTTCATACAACCCTAATCTCTTCAGGGCGAGAGTGAATAGGCTTCTTCTGGGCAAGCTCGTTCCACCGTAGCCTCTGGGCTGGATTGAGGTCAAGAGTGAGCCCATTGTCAATAAAAAAAAACTGACACGACAGACGTTGTCTTGTCCAAATTTCAATCCATCCACGCGCAAACTGTAACCATGAATTCACCACATTATTAACGTTTTTTTATTAATAACGGACTAAAATTTTCAACACAGGGTTTTCAGAATCATGTACTTACTGACTCCACGGTAACAGGTAATAGGGTATTTTACTGGGTAAAAAAATAATATTATATTTAGTCCGTCAGTTAGATTATCGAAAAATAGTGGACACATATTTTTTCTTTTGTCAATCAAACAAAAAATGACAAAGATAAAGCGCGTCAAAATTTGGGAGTGGGGGGTCGTGACGTCGCTTGCTTGCAAAAGTGTCGCAAGCAAGTGACGTCACGCGGAACTTTAACGGGCGATATCTTCATATTTTTTTATATAATTGACAAAAGAAAAAATACGGGTTCAATATTTTTTGATAATCTAACTGACGGACTAATTAGAATTTTATTAGGAAACTAGCCTATTCCTCGATATTTCTGCCACCCTTCTTCTTTTCTTAACGATGGTACTCTTCTTCGATATTTTATATTGTTTGAGCCCTTATACTTACTTATGCCACCATGTATTCCGCCATATTAATAAACGCAGAGTAGATATACAACTGGTTACTTTAAAGGAGTAGCCTTGGTGTTTCTTGCCGTTTCTTCTCCATAGGAAACGGTCAATTGGAACCGTGCACCTAGCTTCTGATGTGACGACTTCATAAGTGCCCATGTACGTTAATAAAATATAGGTGTAATAAAATATTTTTAATTTGAAGTTTAACCAATCCATACATTTTTCAAGGTTTAAGTTCGGCATTAACTTTACTCAGGATTTAATTTAAAGGCGTTTAAATTTAATTTTAAAGGTTTCTAGACACGAGTCAGCAATGGTAAACAGTGAATTTTTGAGATTTTTACATATCTCGCAACCATTCGTGGATAAAACAGAAGCTTGCGCCCAATCTCAAATACTTACTCGGTGTAATTAGATTCACAGTTGCGCACTAACTAACGGCCTGACATCCTATATTTTTCACGTTTTTAAACACATTAAGTATTTACGGTTACCGTACCTACCTAGGTACGGTAACCGTCAATAAGGTGTTAATAGAGCGCGGTAAAAAGAAAGTGACCACGTCATAAAGGGTGATAAAAGGTGTCATCATAGTAAAATCATAAAACTGCACCGTTTTCCCAACTAACGTTCATACGTCATACGGTTTTTTTGCGACGAACACTAGAAGGTAATATCGATAACCGCTCATGTTGGCTTTACGTAAGCGAAAAGCGTGAGTAATGAAAGAGGTCACAGTGACGTCACTCACGTCCTAGCCCTATATAAAACTTCCTGCATTTAAGGAATTAGTTTATCGGTAGATAATCTTCCAGCTAGACCACGTCACGCAAACTTATGGGAGAACTCGAAGAACTACGCACGCAGAGCTACGATTGTAATATTTTTCTATGCGACACATTACGTAGGTTTTTATAAGTCTAGGTTACTGTAAGCAGCTGTAACGTAATACTAGGCGTAATTAAGTAAAAAATATGTGTAGCCTACGTAATACTACGTAGGCTACACATATTTTTTATATTAGCCGTTAATGTTCCACTGCTGGGCGAACGCCTCCCTACTCTCTTTCCACCTCTCTCTGTCCAGAGCTGCCAAGGACCAATCTTTATGAAAGGAGTACAGCTCATCCCGCCATCACCATCTGGGCCTGCCGCGATGTCGTTTGCTATTGAGCGGGACCAACTGGGTCGTATGTTTGGCCCATTGATCGTCCGACATGCGGGCACATAAATACTGCAATATAACTTCTTAAACCAAAAAAAAAAAAAAAATCACACTAAAAGGATTACTAGATCAGTGGTGATCCAGTGGTATTACTGCTTCGATTTACGAGTTGTAGGTCGTAGGTTCGAACCCAGACAGGCGCTTTACTTTGTGTAAATTATTTTATCACCGCTGTTGATTTGATTGACCAAAAAGATGAAGGAAAAAATTGTGAAGAAACCGGCAGGCCTTAGAACCATAAATTCGAAGACATGTGACATCTACCAGCCCTACGTGGTGGATTACGGCCCACTCCCTCTCAGCAAGACGAAGCCTGTGTTCCAGCAGAGAGAACATTACAGGCTGATTATTTAATTGAGTTGTAAGTTGAAATAGAGAAGAACATTATGGTAGAAACTTCAACCTAAAGTTTATTCACGAGTGTCATCAGTTCAAATTTTAGAGAAGTGACATAATTCCCCAACTACCTAACTAACATTCTATATAATTAAAATCAACTAGTTCAAACCTACGACCTACCACTGCTCCGATAAATTTGTATGTCAAAAACTCGTGAATATATATTATGTATGTACTATAGGACCTATTTCAATTTGCAAGTCGATTAGATTATACCTATTTTAGAGAGATGAGCAAACAACATTCCAAATGTTTATTTATAATGTGTTACTTCACCATTTTGCTGTCTGACCATGTGCTCATAGATAATATGTAGTTTATCGAATGCAGTAGACAGCTTAAACTGCATTAATCACCCATAATTTATCCGACTTAAATATTGTAGGTATGTAAATTAATGTGTGAGCCTTGAAATGTAGGTGTGTTACGTGTAAACTTGACACATATCTTTGCGTTATCCTGTTCGTGATTCATCAATTGAGAACCTTGGGTTATTGAATTTCCAACCACTTGCAGGTATTAGCGCCGATTCCCTTGTTCACAAACTGAACTAAATTTAAGTTCTGTGCATCTTTTTCTTTCTATTTCATTAATAAAAGGTCAGAAGATAAAATATTAGTTTAGTCCTGTCAAATTAAGATACCTACTCCATAGACAGATTAGACGTGATTAAAAACATTTACTAAAAATAAAAAAAAATAAAAATTTACGTCATGCGCTGACTAATTTGACAGGAAAATAAAATAGTTCCCTAAGTATCTTATATTGAAATTGCATGTTTGTTCCCCGACCCACCGCGTCGCATCGCATCGTCTGCTAGCGCTATTACTTCGCTTTCGCTTAGCGTTCTTTCTGACATTTTTTTTTCTTTTTGTTCGGCACCTCAGGGCCCAAGCACGATGTTAAGTTGCCTATAGTCTTCCTCAAAAATTGGGCTATCGAATGCTAAAAGAATTTTTCTGGTAGTTACAGAGATTAGCGCGTTCAAACAAACTCTTCAGCTTTATCTTTAGTATAGATTATACTAATAAACTCAGACTATTAGTAAGATCACGTAACTTGTTTGCAAGATTTAAATAATCTAGCCGAAATTACCGCCGACGGGAAGTGTCTGGCAGTATTCATTGTTAACAATATTCTGTAATACATACTTAAAAATCACCACTCAGACTTTAAAAAACGTGAGAAATGTTTTTACGTACATTAAGTACCTTTACCTCGCCCAAGCACACATGCTAGTACGCATACGTCCAAAGTGCAACAACTACAACATACTCCTTGTTACATATTTTGTTACTCAGAAAATAACGGCTTCTGGGGGCGGGCCCTGGTCATCCTCAACAACGCTACTTATAATTTAAAAATAGAACCGGCAGTCCGAAAAAACCCATCTGGTTTTCATCGAGTAATGCTGTCTCGTCTCCAGGCAGTGAATAAGGGGTCGTGCCTATACTAAGGAATTTATATGATGACTCTTTTCTAAACAGAAATCTATTGACGCCAGTCAAATAAGTATTCAACCTCGGAATGCAAGTTAGACAGGTGCATGTTTGTAGAAAATTAAAATGTTTGTCTTGTAATTCTAACCTGAGTGTCAGTTTGAAGGTACAAGACGGGAAATTGTGATTCGAGAGTTGGACATATGTAGGTACGTTGTCTGCACGCTTGATAATCAGAAATCTGCTGTCAAATCTCTTGTTAGTATTCTGATTTGCTAAACAACAAGGTGGGGCAAAAGTAAAGTCATATACTTTTGACTTGATATATTGTTGACTTTACTTTTGCCCCTTGGTTGGAAATGAAAAAAATAGGGCTCTGTTTTCACGGAAGGTTTATTTAAAGGCAAGATTTATGACATAGTTGATTTTTCCATCCCCAGATACCTTTTATTCGAGGAATAAAATTGACGTTTGACAGTTTTTGTATGAAACAACTGTAAAAATTTCAAAATTTTCCTCGAATAAAGTTATCAATCATCATCATCTGATAAAAATCGCTCTGATCTCATCTGAATCTGCCCTTAGTCGAAAAATAAAAGCGTGTTAAAAATTATATCGATCAAACAATGAGTAGGTACCTATTATAAGTTGATAAGCTAATATTCACAAGTGATTAAAGGTATGGTATAGTTTTTAGAATCCAGGACAATATACATAATTTAATTCTACTTAAACGAATAGGTATCGTCTTCATGGTCCCAGAATCATGTGACCTAAACGAATACAGGTAATTTTTTTGCATTTTTCACAAACATCCTTCTTACGCATAAACTACATAAGTATCTATACCAAGTACCTAAAACAACAGTTACCTACGTAATTAGGTACTTAGGTGCTAATTTTCTAACGCCTGCGTAGAATAAAAAAGTCCAAGACTACATGAGTCACAGGATAGCTATTTTACCTTAGTCATTATTACACCTCTATCAAGATAGTTTTTCAAATACCTACTTGACGTCAATTTACTGTAGAGTAATAATATTAACTTAACACTCAAGAAATCATATAGAGATTGTAGACAGGAATCAGGTATCTAATATTGACTTGAGTTGAATCATAGTAAGCTGAACATTTCTCTGTAACTATAAATTGCGCAGACCAGCATCCTAATTGCTTAACACACGATCAATCGGAATCGGTTTCATTTTGACAGTTCAACAACATTAATTGCGTTATTTACGTTGTTGAGCAGACATATGACACATTTTTTGAACATATGAAGCAATGGATTAGCAATATCCTTTAAAATGATTCAGATTGAGATTGATTGTGTGTTACGCAATTAGGGTGCTGTAATGGCGGTCCTGTAATGACTCTTTCATAAACGAAGGCCAGGCTAGGGTCAAAGGGATTATCGATATCGCCATCGTATCAATAACACATCGATAGTAAAGACAACTGTCAAAACCTGTTGTCATTAATTCTTAGTTCCCTATACTAATCGTATGTCCGTAGGAGATACGGTGTAGGAAACGCTCGTAACTTCCTCCGACACTACGGCTACCGTTCTGAGGGAGTAAACCTCCAGATAGAAACAGCACTCCGAATTCTCAGAATCTCTGTGTAACCTCTAGCGCGGTGCGAGCCCCTGTGGTTAGTTGTTTGTTGTCGGGGGATATCTAGCTACGCGTACGTGTACTGTGAAGTTGAAAATTCTTGTTTCATCATAGGGACAGAACCTCCTCAGTGACCTCAGTCAATAGCAGCACAAATCATTATGGGAAACGTATCTACTGGGTTAGCTTCAAAAATGTATGGTTAAACAGTCGCTAATCACTACTTAACTTTAAGCATCGTTTGTGAATAAAGGCCCATACGCCCAAATACAGCAATTGTGGCTTAAAACAGATTTCGCTGCACCTACGTAATGTTTTTAATGCGAATTGCCCCAGTTCGTTCCACGAATACGACAGTGTTCTAAAAGGAAGGTAAATGATTATGTGATTATTCTTGTAATTGTAGGGACACTTCTAAGTTAGAAATAGATACGTGAGTCTGTTTGCTTATTTATGTTATTATTCCTCTTAATTTCTGTTATTAATATCCCGAGTGCAGTTTATATTATGAATGAAATATTACAGGAAAACAAAACAAGCAAATATAGAAAACAGACGGTAACTTCTCATTAATGTAATTACATTTACGTCAATATAACAAAGCAATATTAGATACGATACTAGTGGGCAAAATCCCACGGTGATACATAATGTTTACCTACAAATTATAACACACACTGAAATAATTATGTTTCAAACTTTGCACCTACTTCTTGTATTCGTATTATCTTTATAGTATTTCGAGTCACTAGTCGGCCATGATCATAGCAGTTATAAAAATTTTAAATAGTATTGAAAGGCCCCAACTTAAATGGTCCTGGGCAGGACATGTCTGCCGCATGCCGGACAAACTGCCCATATAGCACAGAATTGGTACCCTGTGACAGTGAGGTCGGGTCGCGGCAGACCACGTACGAGATGGTGGGACGAGCTGGATAGGTTCCGACAAAACTGGAAGAAGGACGTGCGGGCTGGCGAAAGATGGAAGGAGTGAAGGGAGGCCTTTGCCCAGGAGTGGGACAGCACAGGCTAGAAATAAAAAAGAATACTTACTAAATCCCTCCCCCTCCAGCTAAGTATGTTGAGCCTGCAGAAAAGCTCCCAACGGGCCTCCAACTACTATGACCCACCTGGAAATCTCTTAACTAACTAAGAAGCCAAGTTGGTCGCTGCAGGTACAACTTAGTCAGGTCGGGGATCTCCGATAAGCCACATCACAAACGATGCCTCACCTACTGTCTTGCGCTCTACGTAAAAACACCTGCACTATGGAATACCTTAGCGAGACCAACGCTAACTCTGTCGAAATGGTCGAATTCTGGTCGAAACTTATTAAAAAAAAATTAAAAGGGAATCATCGATATGACGAAAAAGAAGCCTAATAACACCTTTTTTAAGGATGTGAGCCAAGAAATTCTCATGTGAATTTTAGATTAACATTTATTTAGAATGTAGGTATATGAGGTCATAACAGAAAACCACAAAATTAGAGATAGTGAAAAATTGTATTTTCATATTAAAATAAATGTCACAATACATTATTATGTGCGTAAGCAAATATTTCCACAAGGCATGTACAGATGCCAGCACATCAAGTTACTACAAAACTACCGAAACTGTCAAAATTTAATAGATTTTCAACCGCATCGCTAAAGCATTAAGGTTCAAGGTTGATTGGGAAAATTGACAGTTTTGGGTAGCTTGACCTGCTGGCGTTTGTACTACACAAACAACAACATAGGTTCAAGAACCTACATAATAATAATTATGAAACATTTAAGCACACAAGTGACTTACATAATGAAATGTCTATAAGTTAAATGGTGGGATCTTGATGACTAAAGATGAGACACGTAATTTTCATAGATTTATGAAAATGTTGAATCATCAACATGACAGACAGTGATTCTTATTTTTTTTATTTCATTTGTTTTATTTACGGGCAAGTCACGTCTCATTATTGAGCCTGAGAATGAGAAGATCAAATGAAAATGAACCATACATAACTAGTTATAAGGTCGAAAGTCAAATAACATGATTTAATTTACTTTAACGCTCAGGGCTCATTCTATGTAGACAAGGTCTAGCCATCAAGGTGAGATTTGTATTTTTTTGACGACTAGTATTATATCACCAATCATTGCGTATGCGCCGCAAAAACTGACTGGATAATATTTTATTTGAAGAATTTAATCAAACTGCCATTAAAACATGGTTTCATTTAAAAATATCATACAAAAACTACGCATCTCTACTAATACAATTGATTCATTCTCACAAATCAGGTAATTACCAATTTTATTGTTATACAATTAAGTAAATGCTATTTGCTAATCCCTTCAATACATTTGCATTTAATGCAAAGTTGGTGAAGTAGAAGAATGATTATTAATGGAAAGATGTATGTACTTGTATTTATTACCAGCACAGGAAGGTAATTTAAAAATAATTATATTATAATAGTATGCAAATCAACTTACTAATTGTAAAGCAAAATATCTAATGCTTTACTAGGATATAATTGTTCAAAGACAATTGTTGGCTTTATGATATCTTAATACCATGCTTATAAATACTTCAACAGTTAGTATACACTACAATAGTTACTGAATAGCAGCCATAGTAATTAACTTAGTAATACAGCTGCAATAAAATCAACGAAATACATAATAAATTATGGACAGATTCATAATACATTTTTTGTGATGTCAAACAACCTAAAGCATTTACTAACAAATACAATAGGTAGGTTTTACAAAACTTTTAAATAATAATATTGGTAAAAAAAACTTAGGTCTGCTTCTAGAAAAATTTCATCCATGCTCGAATATTGATGTCTACCGAAACGACGGATGCCTTAATTATCTGTCAGATTTCAGTAGAGATAATGCAATGAAAAAGTTGAATTATCAGTGTTGTTTTAGACCTAGAATAAGGACCTTAGACATTATTTTTATCCAAATTGGAAATCAAGTCCTAATACTTTATTAACATCACCATTGACAGTTAAAAATCTTATATTTTGTATATCATGCCGTAGCTGCAGTGTCGTTAAATGGGAGTCTCCTATACGTATGTCCATCCATCCATTGTCCCTCATTCTAAATGTCATATTGAAATTGGTTCCTGAAAAATAAATTTAGAAAAAGTGTTTTTCACTATATTGTTGATGATAATTATAAGTAAGAGAAATATTAAATCACTAGCTTCTGCCCGCGACGCGACAAGCAACTTTCTTATTTTTTTTTCCGTAAGAACCATCCTCGTACTTCAAGGAATATTCTAAAAAAATAATTAGCGAAATCAGTTCAGCTGTTATCGAAAGCTTTTGCCCGTGACTTCGTCCGCGTAAAGCAACTTTCTTATTTTTTTTCCGTAAGAACCATTCTCGTACTTTACGGAATATTCTAAAAAAAGAATTAACGAAATCGGTTCAGCAGTTCTCGAGATTTGCGCTTAGCAACACATTCAGCCATTCATTTTTATATTATAGACTAGCTTCTGCCCGCGACTTAGCGCGCGTGAAATTTATTGTTCCCCTGATCCACCCCATCACAATGCATCACCTACCCACGCCTTTACTTTGTTTTGGCTTAGCATTATTTCCAGTTTTGTTTTTTTTTTTCATTTTGCTCGGCTCCTAAGGGTGCAAGCGTGATATTAATTAGCCTAAAGTCTTTCTCAAGAATTGAACTATCAATTGCAGAAAGTTTTTTTTTTTTAAATCAGGCTGGTAGTTCCAGAGATTAGCGCGTTCAAACAAACAAACAAACTCTTAAGATTTATTATTAGTATAGATGTTACAGAAATTATGATGCAATAAGAGTATTTCAGACATACAAAATAAATTTTCCTTATTTTCATACTGACTAGTTTAACACCAAATCAAGAACGATTATTGTGTGAAAAGAATGCAAGCGCTAAGAAATAAAAATGTTTAAGTAGTAAATATTTTAATAGAACAGTTGTAGACAACAATTAACTTTAACCAATTAACCATAATGTGACCATTGATAGGGCACATGGAATTTAGAAAGACTCCCAACATTTATGGCAAAGGTCTCTACAAACCAAACTTTTTCCAAAATCCCTGTGCTTTATTGAACAACTGAGTACTGTTCATGTTTAGATAATAGTTGATGCAGTGGAAAGCATAAAACCCCAGTAAACAGTCCCATAATCAGTTACCCTAAAAGGTTATTAAAACTAAAAAAAAAAATGATGGTGTTAGATACTGTTAATGGTAGACTTATAAAAAACTTCCATTTTGTTTGTACCAAAGACAAAATGGAATTCACAAACCTGTTAAAAATGTCTAAGAAGTTAACCAAAAAGTCCAGTGCCAGAAATCAGCATGCAGTTTTTCTAATAAATAATATAATACATACTTTTACCTTCATAGTAATTCGCAGCGGACTCTTCTTCATATACAAGCGAAGGTTCCCCATTCTGTACTGTGGTAATTACTAACTTGTCCGAATATTGAGGTGGGAAGTACATCTCTAATTGACAGGCAAGGTTACTATAATCAGGTGTAATAGATCCTGTTACTAATCCAAATCTCAATCTGTAATTAACATAAATGAATGAGTCATTACATTCCATGTGGTTATAGCAAGTTTATTAACAAACATTAGCTAATCATCCTTGAATAGTTTGTTTTGATGAAAGGTCTATCTGAACTGTCTATTATACTCAAGATGAAAGACACATAACAATAACAAGAGATTTAAGTAGTCAATGTTACATACATGCCTGGTTCATTCGTTGTCTCGCAGTTGACAGTGATTCTGTCTTGTGATTCCAATTGTTTTGGTAAAAGAAACATTTTTTCGTTCTTTAACTGTGGCGTCGGCCACGGCGGAGCTTTACTAACGTTCCCGACGTTCCTCCCGTTTAGCTGAACACTATACGGCTCTTCAGCACGCGCCCCGTCTCTAATATGATAAACAAATATGTTACTACAGTGTGTCAAACAACGTACACTATGTTACTACGTCTTATCTGTCTAAACTACAGGTATAACATTTCAGTACGGTATAATAATGGATGATTTGATGAGATCTGGCAATGTTTACATCGTATGTTGCAATTGGACTGATCATAACCTATATAAACTCGTAACAATGCATCAAAACTTCATGACGCGATGTTGACTCAGGTGGCATTTCGCTCCAAGTGATAGGAACGGTGATTAACGTTCAATTCACGTGTAAGTTTATTCACTTTTACATTATTATTTCAAATAGCATTTGGGATCAATTTTCGTGTTATTTTTTGTTTGACGTTTCGTCATAAACTGACATTAGATTAGACAAATAGATGACATTGACAAATAAAATGCTGCGTCCGGGAATGTTCCTGATACTATTTCGACACGTTCATTATTCAATTTATTCATGACACTTTTTCATTTTTTTCAAGTGTATCATGTTTTTCACATGTCAATATTATCGTACAACGATTTAATACTAAGATACCATTAAGTCATACCCGGCTAGGCAATCCCAACACGTTTTCAACATCTTCGATTATTTTGGTACACAAGATTTTTCTTACACGTTAGACGTTTACAAGCGTCAGTGTTTCATCGTGACTACTGACTTCTAAGATGAATCTGAGATTCAAGTTGTTTAACGGTGACGTAATGATGAAAACAAACACACAGGCACTGATTCCACCGACCTCGAAATCGTCTCGTAGATCGTACTACGTCATTTCACGACACGTAGGTTCACTTCGACATTTCACTTGATACTGCTGCTTGTTTTCTGTTAAAATACATTCACTCGCTACGTAGGTATAGTAGTAGTATAGGAACGTGTAACACTTGAAACAGATGCTGCGAGAAAACTGGTTAGAGAATTCACCGCTTAGATTTTATATTAGCATCGTGCCGGCACGTGAATATATTTACATAGGTATTGTATTGATAGCTTGAGAGTTGATAAATTTGATAAATAATAACGGCGGCAATTGTAAACTTACATAACTGTAGAGTTTGTAATTATTGCTGATTAGGTACCTACCTAAAGTTGATTCTATACCAACTAAAATATAAATGATCGTCTGAAAAATTCTTAACACACTAACAATTATTTATAGCTAGGCTTTGATCAATAATAGTACTATTACTGATCGAAGTAGCTAGGGACATTTTTTTCCAAAGAAATTGACAATTAAATAATTGTATTCCTAGAAACGATCACCATCGCTTGGTCACACACCCATATATCGACAGTTATGTTTGTTGAAGTTCAAATATGGGTCGAGCATAATTACCAAAAACCGGACACATCCAGCCTCCTTAGATTTGGTAGTTGTCATGTTTAGGTAACGCAGGTAGGTATATATTTTACCTGCAATGGGTACGCGCGACATCGAACAACTAAAACCGATACAACAACAAAAACACCCAATTTCATTGTTTCTTCCGTATCGCCGTAGATAGCGGCCCATGGCTTTTCTTCTTCACTATAAAAAATGTGATAAAAAGAAACTTACTTGACTTTATTTTGCTGTTTCTTTACAATTGTTTTCTCTGCGTTATGTTTCCCTGTTGTACGTTTCATTGTGTCTACGTCGAACACGACCCAAACATTGAATACGTTTTGGCCTCCCAATACATATTGGTAAAGATTTCCTTAAACTGAATGAATGTGTCATAACTTTATCAGCAACATCAGATAAAGTATCTTTTTGTGGTTTACGAAGTTCGTCATGTTTGTAAATAATAAAATACAACAACGCATTGTGTGATTTAACTGTTACAACTTACAAATGGCTGTGGTGAAGGTTAAGATTGGTAATTTTAGTTAGAGCCTATGAGTAGGTAGGTTCGTTTGAATTTGTCTCGAATAGCCGTATCGGTGCCAAATACTAGTTCATGTGTAGGTGGACGTACCTGTCTTGGATATTATGAAGAAATATTACATGGCATGAAGGATGATGAAAAGCGGTTTCAATGACGATTATTAAAAAACTATTGAGTGATCAGAAAGGCGTGCTGTTTTAATATGATTGAATACTTTCTCAAGTAGGAAATCTTACATTATGTGTTAGAATCAGCAGAAACCACTTGGCAACAGGCCTACAGAAAAATAAAAAAAGTTTCCGTAAACATCGATTGTAAACGACCATTTTTATATGGACTTCACAGCCATACGGTTTAGAGGCATACGTTTTGCGTGGCGTTAGTCTGACGGCTTTACGCTTATTATGTTCATTGGTTATTATCCGCCGGCGCCGTAGGATGCTAAGAGACAAAAGACCCCATTCAACAAGTGTGACGGCATTGAGCAAGCCCTAAAAATGTAATTGTATCGAAGGCGCGGCGTGACGGCGTTAGGTTTCGCAGAACACCGTCCTAGATAAACTAAATTTTACCTAGGTATCTTATCTTTCCAAAAAAGCTTTGTAAAAGACAGGTTCCTAAATATTTAAAGATAGTAAGTTATTATAACATATAGACCTAAACTGGATGCCGAAGACAGACATGGTGTTGTGGCGCAGTCTGGGAGAGGCATACTTATGTCCAGCAGTGGACTGCGATGGGCTGAGTTGATTGAAGTTATAAATAGTCAAAATTCAAAACCGGTTAAAGTGTGTGGCGGGCCACGCAGAGTGAAGCGTTCCGCAGTTGCACTGTAATTTACGCATGCACAGTAAGTATTGGTTTCTTTCGTAATTTCACTACACCATTGTTTAGTGGTGCACAGAATACACCTTCTTTCAAATTTTCATCGATAGATATAGTGATAATAGTCTGAGTAAAATGACACAGCATTTTAAACACCCGGACAGATAGGGCAGACTGACAGACGGACATGACGAAAAATAAGGGTTCCCTTTTTGCCATTTGGCTACGGAACTCTAAAAAGGAATATTTAGAATTTCCGATCGATTAGAAATACAAGAAGTGGGAGTGCCCGAAATACAGAATGCTGACCATGAACCAGAAAACAGAGTACATCTCCTTGAAAGATTAATGTTGGTGTTGATTGATGTATGCTTTTTTTTAATTATTGCATATTGTATATTGATGGCCGATTGGGCCGAAAGGTTCTGGAGTGGCGACCGCGTACCGGAAGACGTAGCGTTGGAAGACCTAGTTGGAACTAGGTGGACTGATGACCTTGTGAAGGCAGCAGGAATCCGCTGGATGCAGGAAGCACAGAACCGGTGGGAAGTGGAGGTGTTTGGGGGAGGCCTATGTCCAGCAATGGACGTCTTACGGCTGAAATGATGATGATGAACCTTTCTCTTTAGCTCAATTACTTTAAGAGTTGCTATTTTAATCACTTCCATGGTACAGTCAACAGCAAAAGTAGATAATCAAAATCAGAAATTCAATACTAATTAACGGAGTTCGCGTCAGAACTGTGTGGCGTCGAAGTGATTCAAAAGTATGACACTGAGTCTGACATACTTTTGAATCACTTCGACGCCACACAGTTCTGAAGCGAACTCCGTTCATTAGTATTGAATTTCTGATTTTGATCATCTACTTTTGCTGTTGACTGTACTGAGTGCCCTTGAAAAATGCTTAGTTACCAAATCAAATTTGCCGATGACTCGCAGAGGTAGGAATGCGATCTGAGTTCAAAAATAAAAATAGACAGTGCAATCTCTGCATTTGTATGAAATTAAATTGAAACATTTACCAACCATTATAATATTGTAAGTACTATAAATTAGAAGAAGGTGATTCAGTACAGCAACCGTACTTGTTGGAACGGGGCCAATATCAATTGTTTTATTACTTATGTATTATCATTCGGAACACTTTCGCCAGATTCCGAATTATAAATGCAAAAGTGAAGTGAATTTTGTTACTTTAAAACAAAGCTGCGTCTCTCTACATCGCCACATGCGAACAGCGCAAGCACAGTTTACCGCGCAACTAGCATATACAATGTGAAACTGAATTAATGCACATTTTGTTTGATACTGAATCGATTTCTGTAATTTTTAATATACTTAGGTAATATTTTATACCAAAAATAATTAAAACTAGGTACGTAAATTACTGACACACTTCCGCTGTACAGTCAAAATAAACCAAAATACTCACTTAGCTAGACCCTTAAACGAGTGCGACTGTGTGCATGCGTAGATTTGTAATGTGACCATAATTTTCTCCCACAATCAGTATAACATTAAAAAAACAATGTTTTTTACATAATAATAAAAAATCTGTGTATGTATTATGATTATAACATAATGTTCTAATTGGGGTGTCTGGTGGTGTGTGTTAATTCCGGGACATGTTGTATATACAATCGTCGGGCAGTAGGCAGTATTAGCCAACCAGACACTACACCTGTCTGGTCGGAGGATCCTACCGTTTCTATGGAGGATGAGTGAACCTTACACCTTGTTCCTTATACCTCTATAAAGCAATTATCACAGCAATGAACAGAGTTAAACAAAAAGCCCGAGGATCCCCAAATTATTATTTTCATTTTTATATTATTTTCATTCATATCCGTGGGTCTGATACCTGATTATTTATAAATCTACAAACTGAATATGTGTTAGCCTCGTCGTCTTATAAGGTGGGATGAAAATCAATCAAACCATGTTATATTTTTATAATTTATGTTTATTATAGTTAAGCTAATACATCTTTATATACCTACATGAAAAAATAACCTTGATCCGGAACCAGCCGTTCAAAGTTTTTGACTAGAAAAAGTATACAATTACACTTACTTATTTCTATTTCAGACGCAATTTCAGCCCATAGGGCGACAAGTGATATCCATTATAATGCCGGACTATTCTGTTGAAATATTACCGTGAAAACTAAGGAGAAGTGAGATTGAAGTGAGCTGTCATTCCACCTGATGCTAGGGACACTATTGAAACCTCACTTTACCTAAGTTTTCACGGTGCGATTTCTACAGAATAGATCGGCTGGAACACACGAGATACTAAACCTAACTTATCACGGGCGTTAAGTACATATTTGGTAAAATTTGGTACCTACTTAAAACTATTTATATGGTCGCTCTACCTGAACAGAGAGAAAAAGCTTTCATAAGTGTAATGCGTGAAAGTAGCCTAGTTAACAAAACATCAAAACAATGATGATACGTTTTGGTCAAAATGTGTTCAATCTGTTTAGTGAGGTATGCAAGAAACCCTCGATGTAATTAAGATTCTTAATAATGAATATCGTTCTCATAACAATGCGATAGGTATTCCACGCATTTATAAACGACATAACCATGAACATTAGGATAATAACGTACTTAATGATTTTCTAATGATTTCACTACTTTCCTTGTTGCGGGCTAACTGCTCCATATTGTGCGTTGGACCTTCTTTTCTGTGGTGTTTGGTATATACGTGATAAGTCCAAAATTGATCATCTTCTGTTTTTACATAGCGTTTGGTCTTTTCCTGGTAAACCTCCTGCTGCTATAAGTAGGTCCATGTAACGGTTTGATCGATATAGGTACGTAACTATTTCAATTTTTAGCATTATTTAAAGTTTCAAATGCTCATAGTGTAAAATCCGATTTTTGGACTACCGACACCATATATTTAAGTAACAATGAAGATGATTTCACTCAAACTCAAAGAGTAAACTGTCCACTCGAGCGACACCTTGTTTAATCACGATCTGGTTGATGTCGTCAAAGCTGTCGATCTTGCATATCAGTTGTGAACTTGAGCCAGCGTCTCCGCTAAAGAAAGTCATTCCAAACATGTCGTTGTTCTGCTTATCCACTCTTGCTAACAGCGTCAAGGAAAACGATGGGCTTTCTGTAAAAGAACAAATAATAAATTAGAACAATAGGTACATTATTTTAAGTACAGATGAGATGTCTGATAAAGATGTAAAACTCAAATAAATTGGGATAAGGGCAGGGGATGATTTAATCATTTCTTTCTTTCTTGGATCGCCAACAGGTTCTCCACAATAACAGGGATAAATAAAAGTGTGCGCTTCCAATTAAACGAGACCACAATCATTCACACATTATCTAAGGTAGGTACAGACGCCAGCACATCAAGCTACTTCAATCTGTCAAATTTCTTTAATAGAACTTTATCGCTAAAAGCATTAAGATTCAAGGTTGTTTGGGAAAATTTTACAGTTTCGGGTAGCTTGACCTACTGGCTTCTGTACAACAAGTTAGACAAGGAAGAAAACATTAAAAGAAATCGAAATAAAATACACGAAAATCATACAATAATAATGATGTTACAAGAAAAGTTCTTTAAAAAAAAATATTGACAGAAAATGTTTGGGATTTCCAATAGGTAGTTGATATAAAGAAAAATACCAACCGTTAGATCCACGTGTAACGTTGAGATTGTATTCCGTCCTCTCATAACCACCAAGAGCTGGTGTGATAGAAATCTCTTTGTCCGTAAAATTGTATGTGATCTGACAGCTGTCTTTACCACTTATTGAAGGCAACTCCACAATAAACCTGAAATACGGAAAACAATTAATTTTAAACTTCTATCAACACAAAATGCTATATCAACAAGATAGTATTTTATTTTGAAATAATATTTAGAAAGCAGAATATTAATCAAACGAAACTGATCTTTAAAGTAAAGTACTTACGTTGAATCGTTCGTGTCTATGGTGCCGTTTATAATGATGACAAGATTTTTCTTAATAGCTGTTGGAATCATATATGAACTGGATAATCTAAAAAAAAAACCTCGATTAGTTTGGAGTTCTCATGACAAATGCTTGGTGTATACAGATTTTATCTTATAATTCGCGTTATTATGTTAATAACTTACACATTCTTTGATAAACCACTTGGACGTGCTGCACCTTGGTTAAAAGTTATCGCAAACACAACAAGCACGGACACGATCGTCGTTTTTGTCACTGCCATTTTTCTGAATCAAATTCAATCACTAAATGTCCCCACAAACAAACTGAACTGGTCACTTGTGTATGTTATGTTAGGCGAACGTCAACTAAGGTGATGGTTTTTAACTGCACGAATAATTAATTACTAAATTAATTTTATTTAATTTATTGGTCGTCCCAATAATAGGACTATTACCAATTTGCAGCTGGTTGACACTAATGAATAAATCAAATGATCCTTGTATTTAAATGAACCAGCTTTTAAGTGAATCATTAACAACGATTAGCGCAAATACGTCATAATTAATAAACTTGCCCGCTTTATAGGATTTAATTGTCAATATTTATTTGTTATGGTCTTACTATCCTTGTTGGGGAGTTCCCTTTAATCCCTTCAGCCAGCATAAAGCTTATCCTAGAACGGTAAATGTACGCAAATAGATATTTTAATGTTATTTAATAAATAAGTAATAGTTATTTCATAGTTGTGTTTGATAACTATGTATAATGTAAAATATTGTGGTTTATTTTAGTCTAAAATAACTGAATATTAATGTTTCTATGAGAAACTCTAAAATTAAATACAATAGTTACTGTTAAAATTAGAATACCTACCTAATATATATTATTTTCCAGGGGAATCGAACGTGTACACTCTGGGCACAATAGGCAACCACCGGGTCGTGACCACTAAACTGCCGTCCGTGGGTCGAACTCGAGAAGCTATGACCGCTGCTGGCAACACCACCACGAGACTCCTAGGAATCTTCCAAAAGGTAAATATATTTTGCAATTAAAAATAATAATGATTGAACCCTCCGTATCGTGGATCCACGCGAGACACAATTGCTTTTTAATTGTTTCTGTAATTCTGGTTAGAGACATTTAATTATCATAAAGAAATTTACATTTCACTTACATGAGAACAAATTTAAACATAAAATATAGAAACTAATCATTGTCTTTCGACACTCTGACTCGGAATTACGGCATTCAACCGGTTAATCTAGGTTTGCATAGACCGAAATGCTCTTCAAAATCTATTATTTCATCAACTTAGCATACTGCCGGACCTTTGTCTTCTCCAAGTTGCACCACACCCTCCATGCCACCACCACAAACCAACGCTGGGGCTCTGTCCTGCATAGGGTCGCAGGCTCGCAGCATAATGCTGAACGATAGCCGTTTTGCGTGGATGTGACGCATGTTTCCCCAGACCCTTGTGTTTTATGTTCTTTTTTGCGTCACGTTTACCGCAAATAATAATAATAATATCCCTGGACATTTCACACAGCACCATTTGTCCCAAGCTAAGCAACCTAATGCTTGTGTTATGGTAACAAGATGGCTGATAAACTACTTATATACAATTTTTTTTTTTTTTTTGAATACATAAGTACATATTATAGATAGAAAAACACCCAGACTCGGAACAAATACATGTAGGTCATACAAATATTTTTTCCGTGCGGGAATCGAACCCGCGACACGCAGCGCAGCAGTCAATCGCTTAACCACTGCGCCAACCGTGCCGTCAAAAAAACGTATTTTCTTTCTTTCTTTCTTTAAAAGCCTCTATAAATTGAAATTCACAAGATATGACAATCACTTTTCTCTGCTCAATCAAAAGATGATAGAAACGCATTAATTATATCTGCGGGGTAATTGCGTAACACATTACTTATCAGTAGGAATGGCTCTCATTTTGACAGTTCAACAACATTTATTGCGTTATTTACGTTGTTAAGTAGACAAATTTTTCGAACATTGAAGCAAAATGATACAGATTGTGATTAATAATATGTAGGTATGTTACGCAATTCGGTATGTAAAGAAAACATTCCTACGCTGATTCCAAACCATTTCGAGCTTTTAGGTTTCTTTACCTTTTTTTCAATTTTTAACGCGAAAGGAGTTTATTTTAACATAAACACATGATACCACTTGACTTTCATTTGACCTCCAAATGTCAAAAAATAGGCAGATTGGGGATGAATACTTTCGGTAATATACAAAATTATTAACTATAATCGATTAACTGAAATAGAGTTAAGTACTACTTTTATAATTGATCATTAAAGTAAGTAGTAAATGTTCGATTATGTCGATCATTCCCACCTCTATAACTGTCAAGTGTCATGCTTGAAGTTTCTGATGTCAAGCAAAAACCGCAAATTCAGGAGTCAAGCAAAAACCGCAAATTTAGGATTTTTATTGTAGTGTTTTACGTGGCAAAGATCTTGAACTGTTCAGCCTACTTTTTAAAGTAGAAATTAAAGAAAAAAACAATTTTTTAAAGTAGAATTTAGAAAATTTATTTTAAATTAATAACTACTTGGAAACCCAAACTATTCAAATTAGTTGCTTAAAATAACTAAATGTATAAAATTAAAATAAAATAAAAAAATACCTGAAAAATACTTTGCTTACCGAATTGGACTGATAAAAATCAGTTAAAATCAGTCCGTCATGTACCATAAAACCTCTCTCGGCATCGCTGGTCATAAAAGTTTATGGAAGACATTATGAATTATGATAATGTAAGCTTTTAATAAAGTCCCTTGAAACTAATGTGAAACCCCAGCAGACCGACTTATAGTTAAACTGAAATGCGTTTTCTTAGACACATTGAGTGTTTTGCTTGGATACCTACCATTTTCGATACTAGCGTGTCGAAGTAGGAACGTTGGGCGAGAAACTCTAGCCTATCACCATATTAAATCATCATTCCTAATTTCATACTAATATTATAAATACAGATACGAAAGTAACTCAAATCACTGCACGAAAAGTTATGAAATTTGACAGATACGTAGCTTGCGACCAGCGGGGTAATTGGGTAACACACTTAGGGCTGATTTTTCTATCGACAGGTAATTTTTATTCGTGGAATAAAATTGACGTCTGACAGATTTTGTATGGAAGAACTGTCAAAAATATAAAATTATTCCTCGGATAAAATTATCTGCCGTTGGAAGAATCAGCCCGTAGTAACAATGGCTTTCATTTTGACAGTTTAACAACATTCATTGCATTATTTACGTACTTGAGCAGACAAATATTTCCAACATATGAAGCAATGAATTAGCAATATCCTTCAAAATGATTCAGATAGTGATTGATAGTACGTTACGCAATTAGGGTACTAGAGAAGGACATAGCCTCTTGGATATTTGTAGTCAATGTGATGAACTACATAATACACGCAGAAGAAGTTGCAAGCAACATTCTAGATCACATAAAGTCTAGAATTTTTCCAACAATTGGGCAAACTAAATAAGATCCTTTGGCAACCAATTCACCTATCAGAACTCATTCTTAAGTACAAACAGTTGGACTTGTAAATGAAACTATCATCTCCCCCGAAGAATGTAATGGTTATTCATATCAGCTTAAAATGTTCCCACTGTTAGTACTCAGGCCTTCTATCTATGAGAGGGAGTGGGCCAAAATCCACCACGTGGGCCCAGTGCGGGTTGGCGGATGTCACAAGTCTTCTGATTTTTTGTTTTAAGACATACCGTTTTCCTCAAGATGTTTTGAGAGTAGTGGTGAAGAAATCAAATGCACAAAGTAATGTGCCTGCCAGCACGCGTAGCATGCTCACCATAGAAACGAGTTTTGTCGACGAAAGAATAGACAAATGACAGATTGTCTACAATCTTTCTTTTGTTTTTTTTACGCGTGCTGTCCTCACGACCTACAACTCCGTAAGTAGGGGATGATACCACTGGGCCTCCACTAATTTTCGTTGAATCGTTAGACCTTTCCTGAAACGAAGCCTACGTTACGTTATTACTAATTATTATTATTTGTATATTTTTACATATCTCGGGACCCTGGGGTCCCGGTCCTTTGGAAGGCGTACGAGGGGCCGAAGCCAACTCGCAGAGGCCCCTTAGTAAATTTTAATTAAATGCAGCACCAACCGACGATTATCCCTGGCATCTACCTAGCACTATGCAAGTGCACCCAAGGACAACCCCCGGTTGGTGTAGGACTATTGCAGAATATGAAAAAATAAAAGTTGGACTATGGGTTTGGGTGGCCAATTACTAATTATTATTATTAAGGGTAGGTAATTTTCTTTTTTCATGAAATCATGCATGATTGAGTTTGCAAAATATAATTAGGTACCTAAGCCAAAAAAACCGCTGTGGTTTGAGGTGCATCATAATATATATATATGCCTATACATGACATTATACGACAGTCATATGAGATATGTTTTTCCAATGCCGTCAATAAACAAAATTATGCAAAATGGACATTATATTATGTATTTGTATTTATATAACATATCCTTCCTTTTCCTTGTTATGGGAACGGTTTCCAAGCATTCTAGAGGCAGGTGAATATTTTACACAATTACAACCATCTGACCTTTGCTACCTAATGAAGGAGAATTGGACTTCTTTAAGTAGCAATAATTTCCCGAGTTAGCTCGATCATTGGACATCGATGTACAGACGCCAGCAGGTCAAGCTACCCGAAACTGTCATATTTTCCCAATCAACCTTGAACCTTAATTCTTTAGCGATAAGGTTGAAAATCTATTGAAGAAATTTGACAGATTGCAGTAGATTGATGTGCTGGCGTCTATACAAGAGGTTTTTTTTTTTTTAAATAAATTTATGCGGTTAATAAAATCAGTCCGATGACAAAAACCGTTTTGATTTTTTTCAATAATAAATCGCACCCTTCATCACGTAGGTGGCGTAGGTACAGATTTGATAGGAGGATCTTTTGCAGACTTGGTCGTATGTTTTACAAACAGTGGGATCAACTTGTAGTTGTGCTGGAAAATGCTTCAGGAACATTAAATTTTCACTAAATGATGTTATCAGGCGTTACTTAGATCTACAGACATGACGCATAAATAACACAATAGGCCACTATTTCACACAGTCCTGTGGGAAAAAATTGCCTTAAATGGTAACACGTAGCGTATTGTGCGATTTTCTACTTTCTGTTTGGTCATTTGTTTTATTTATTTTCAGGAGCATGAAATTGTGTACGCACATCAAGCTATACATATCCAGTATAAGCTGACTCCTGATTGTACGAAAAACCAATATAATACGAGGTCAGCTAAAACTGCAAATGCATAGCTTGATGTGTAGCCGTGTGTACAAGAGTTTCCTATACAACATGTATTAGTAAGGCGTGGTCAAAAAATTTGCCGTCCCTTACATTTGGGTCGAGTATAGGTATTGAAGTTTTGTATGGGACAGTTAATATTTTTTTTGCGATGACGATGTTGGTCCCATGGTGAAAGTTGTTCAGTTTGGTGGTCTGTGTATGTCTGTGGTCGATATCCTTACATATGACCGCACTTTTCTAATATATGCTGTATAACTCTTGTACACAATTTCATGCTTTTAGACCCAGCGGTTTAGGACTTTAGGCCATGCGTTGTCTGTCCGTGAATTTAAATGGTTTATCACTATAGTACCTTAACGTTCATTTTAGACGTCAATAAAATATTTGCGGCTGGTTTCTTCCGAGAACCACAACCACTGAGAACACCTCATGTTTTTCAATGTTCAATTGGTATCGAAATGCTGCATGATCATGCATATATTATATTGTAATGTCTGGTTTTATAACCTTAAAGTTTATTTTTAAAATCGAAGCAATCCGTATCGATAATCCCATTGATATATATAAGCTTATAATTGTGGCCTTGAGTTTGTTCTATTTTGTATCCATGCGTGAAATAGCAATGATTGCATGGGATTGGCATGTTTGGTTACCGTAAGGACAGAATTAGCCCAGTAGAAATAACTTCTCGAATAACTTTGTTGCCATACGTTGCGTGCGGTATGTGGCTTGGAATTTGATTTACAAGTTATTGTTTTCGTTAGGAATTTCCGACGTGTTTCCTCGTGTTCTGATCTCAAGTAAACTTCGGTCTAATGGGTGGGAAATCATCATCAACTTTACACCCACAGCTGCAAACGGCTAGATCTTTGCACACGCGAAAATGAGCGTTTAAAACATACTATGTATCAATTTTTTTTTTTAAAGGTCTTTTGTTATTAAATGGACTTGCTCTTGATCGATCACAATTCACGCGTGATGGAAAGCGATGGATGAATCAATATATATTTAGCATCCATTACCATATTGTTACCATCTTTATCAGAGTCGGCAAGTAGGGAATTACATAGATAGCCTCCATTTGTCTTCCTGTAGATGTAGCTGTAAGTTCTATGTAATGTAAACAGTTTCATAATTTCCCTGAATGTATCTGTTTTTTTTTTTTTCAATTAATGAATTGCGACTATTTTCTGCATGACAAAATTTATCACATACAATCTTCTCTTTAATTCTACTCACTGACAGCCTTAAACCGCACGGTTTAGAAGAGTGAAATTTTCAACATTCATTATTTTAAAGGAAAGTGACCATCAGGGAAGGATTGCTGAAATTCATCCTTTATATTTCATCGGTTAAATTAGGGATGAAAGTTGGTAATTTTTGCCGATGGAAAATCCCATCGGGCGAACGGCTCGTACCTACTTAGATAATGGTATTTCAGTACTATTTGAATATTACATTATTACGTTTTTGAACATGAATTTATTGTACAATTGTGCACTGTAGGTATACATTGCAAAATTACATAAGGAAGGTAATTGATTTATTGGGTTAATTGTTACAATAACACTGTAGGTTACCTATATTAAACTAAGTAATTGTTGTAGTTGTATCCATATTAAGTTTATTGTGTCTGCGTAATTTTGTGGCTAGACGATAAGTATATTATGGCATTTGCTAAATGATTTAGGTAAAACAATTACCAACCTGGGGTATTTCCACATTTGTTATCACGACTGTACCAAGTTGACAATTAATTATACTCTATGTAACTTTTGGCTTAGAATGAGGAAAAGCTCGTCAGGAAAGTTTTGAGTATGTGGATGGCTATATACGAGTAGGAGATATGATGACGAATAAAGAAGTATATGGAAGAAAAAGACACGTGTTACGCCGACCCCAAATAAATTGACATAAGGGCAGGAGAGTGATGATTTAATTTTTGTTCGTGCTTATTTACTTATAAGGTATTTATATTTTAATAGTATAATAAAATAGTATGTTGTACAACTAGTGCATAAAAGAAACCATTTTACCCCGAGACGTTTATTTTTCTACATGTGTCATTCGACTTGCGTACTTCATACTGCCAAAGTCATAAAAAACGTTTCTTTACGTTTTTTATAATAAATGACAACTATTTTATCTGGTTGTATTAAATTAACGATAGAAAACACGGAAGTGATATAAATTAACACGTTGACTGCCAGACAACAGACACAATAGAAAATCTGTTGTTGGCGGTAGCGGACACCGGTGACTACGGTGGCAATCAATAACTTAAAGCAATTGAAATTCGGCGACGTTTTATTGAGCGTCTGTTGGGCCTGATTATCTTAGTCTTATATAAAAAAAAATACTTTATGCACTAGAGCATAAAAAGCGACTTTATGTCGCCTACGCAAAACTTAGAGACGAACTTTTAGAGCATGAGAAGGGAAAAAAACATGAATCCCACAACCCCGGCCATAGGCAGAGGTGGAACACCGCGGTGGTTTTAGCCGGTAAAGTTCGGGAGTCCGTCTACCAGGACCAAACTAACGGTATTCTGGGCTCTAGAGAGAAACCTCTTCCTACGCTTGCCGTATCCTAGACTACTGTTTCCTACATCAAGCCCTTGATCCAACCACTCAATGAAAACTTCCTTCCTTTTTTACTATTATCAGCAGAATATTTCCCTAATAAATATTTTTCGTCTCCTAAAATGGGGGATATTATTATAAGTATTTTCTCGAAATTTATTCTGAGTAACTCCCGGAACATTTCGAAATTTCTGCCCTCAAGGTTTAATTTATTTCTTTGTAACGTTTAGGTTCTCTTTGGAGCGCGTTATTAATATATTGCGTATATTCTGTGAATAACACAGTTGATTATTCTCTTTTATGTAAGTAATTGTTTGCGGTTCCAAATAAAAAATAAAAATAAGTGCAGCGACAGCGATGAGACGCGGTATATCAAGTGTCAACTTCCTGATTAAATTGGCAGTACTTACTACCTTGGCAGTTTGTCCCGTTGCTCATATTTCAGTAGGAGATTAACAGCAAGACATTCTATTCACAGGTCGAGTACGTGTTCCTGGTGGGCGTCGGAGGCGGCGTGCCACACTACACGGACTATGCGAGACACGTCCGACTGGGCGATGTCGTCGTCTCGTCACCTGCGCCGGATTTACCCGACAAGTCTGTATTTATTCTATATTATTAGTATTTTGTAGTCTTCAGTCGAAACTTACAGAAATCGAAGCTTAAGGTTTGCCAAAGAGCGATGGAACCAGGCGCGGTCGCAACCCAAGGTTTTTTGGGGGCAGCTGGAATGATTTTGCAAAACCGCCTAGGTTTGGAAGCATGAAATGTTGCCAAAAGTTTCTTATATAACAAAAGTGAGCACTAAGGAAGAATTTTTGAAAATTCACCCCGTAAAGGGGTTAACATAAGAGATGACAGTTTGTATGGGTGTTCATTTTTGACGATGGGCAATCCTATCGAAATTTTAATTCTAATAAAAGGGATATTGTACCTCAATCGACGCACAGACCGAACACTGAAAGAAATTGGGATATAATATTTTCCTGGATGCGGGTAGCACAGAACCGGTCGAAGCCAAACAACGTCAGTGTTTGGGAGAGTTCTATGTCCAGCATTGAAAAAGAAACAATAAGGTATATAGGCAGCAAAAGATAATAAGGCTTTTCAGGTACGAATCCCTATAAGTATAAGAGGTTCTAAGTGAATATTGAATTTTAAATGACAAAATCTGAGTGACATTGTCCAAGTTGCACGAAGTTGCACCACGGGCAAGAAGTTACATACTCACATCGTCTTGTGGTTTGAATAAAACTCATTTATAATGTAACTGGAAATTCCGGAAGGGCACGCCCAAGCTAGACAGACGCACACGGTACAGTGGCCTCATTGGGGAAGACCTATAAAATGACTCTTAAGTACCTAAAACTTAATGGTTTGCATGTTAAAAAGTATAAACGTTGAACAGGTGAAGTAAAATACTGTACAAAAACATAGTACTTAGGTGAGTAGGAATATTTCTACGTCTAAAAACACAACAACAAAAATTTTGTCACATGAAAGTTTATCTGCCCATTCTTCAAACTTGGTATGCAACGTGCGTATGTTGTACCTACATATACCAAACGAATGACCGAATGACATTTGCTACGGCACAACGCACATGTCGTGTGCTCATTCGTTTGATACAAAGTTGACGTCAAATTGATGGTGTAATCTCTCCCATCATAAATTTGGGGTCGATTTGATCGTTTGTTGGATTGACATCAGATTGATCGTGGAATCAACGGTTAGCCAGGATGGCAGGACGTCAAATTGGCGCAATATAGGCATAAAAAACAAATGAGCTTCATGTTTTGCAATACGTAGTTAAAGGCATAAAAAACAAATGAGCGATTATCCTCGCTTGAAAAGATAAGCACAATACCGTCTATGTGTCTTACTCGAGTTGATTCACGTGGGAGTTTGTAATTGCTTGCAAATATATCGGGAATGAATACTGTAACATTTTTTATTAATTACCGGCCAGTAGTGACGTTAAAAAACTGCGTCAATTTATTCGTCACTGTTCATTGGAAACCTTAGAAGTGATACTTTGGACTATGATGGCATTAACCCGCAAATCGAGGTCTAGGTTTGACTACACCCACTCACTTCATTCGTTCCGTTTTTGCTAACGTACTCGTAGTTACATTTGACTATTCCCTTAAATATGCTGATTAAACTAAGCAAGTCCTGTTTCGTTTAAGGCGTGACTTCTTCGTGCAGCAAACTTGTTGCTTTCGAGAATCATCCGCGACTTTGCCGACTTTGCTTTGTTTTTTAAAAGGCTGTCTCTTTTGTCGAAAAGTAACCCATTGTACCAACCCGCACTGGGCCTCACAGAGAGAAGGTTTGTGTCCTAGAAGTGGAAACGATATAGGCTCGTTTTGATATGATGATGGTAATGTTATCTTTTGCAGTCAGAAGGCCAAGACTCGTAATTAAAAACGTTTCAAATCTAGTCGCAATCTCATCTCAGCGACAATCATTGTCAAAAATGTTGAGAAATTAGAGGTATATTTTAACAGCCTGAAAAATAAAAAGTTTAAACGTTAGTCGGTTGTTGAAATTGTAATTAATTCAAAACTAAGAAAGAGTAGTTCAATATTTCCTCATCTAGTAACCAATTTTGTTGTGGTTTAGCTAACCACACACCCGATGCCTCATTACTTTCGAGAACAGTTGCTTGCGTAAATAACTAAATGATTTATTCAAAGTCTGCATGAAAGTTTGTAATCCATACAATATGTACTTAAACTGTTTACAGTTTACATATTGTATGGATTACAAACTTTCTTGGATGGATTACAGGCTTTGTTTTAACAAAGCTATGGGGAAATGGAGCAAACAGGAAGAGTCGTCGGCTCATTTACAATAACAAATCGTTTCTTGCGTATTATAACCGTATAAGCGCCATTTTGTTATAAACCGCTTATAGGTATTTCAGTGTGCATACCAGTAGCTACCCGTCTATCTTTTGAACATTACTGTTAGCCTATATCATCCCACAGCTGGGCAAAGGCCTCTCCCCAAGACTTCTAGCACTTTCACCAGTGTTTTGTTTTGTCTAGCTCGTCCCGCCATATTTTATGGTGTCTGCTGCGTCTGCATACTTTGGACATATAAACTCTTTCGCGATTAACCGTCGATGACGTAAGCCGCGGTTAAAATTAAGTGCTGTAATAAAAATTACAGCTAAAATCGCCTGATAGGATTTATATCTCAAAGCTCTACTGTTCTATGTTCTAAAAAACGTAATCCTCGGGTAATACCAATACTTAGGTTCGTGACTAAACAACCATGTAAACTAAAATGTTACTTTGCTAATACATGGTGTACGTGACTTCTAAAACCACGGTTACTAATACTATATTGTAGTGATATATTGATTATCCCGTGTGTGACGCGTCCATTACCTATTGACGCGCACGATTGTTTATGATATATACGTCCTGTCCATGATTAACGTAGGTACTAACTAAAAAGGAAGGAAATGTTGCGGCCTATTGTGTAATATCTAATATGATAATGATTTCGATTTTTTAGACAGTTTTGTTTTTTTTTATTGATAGGTACTTACATTAAAACTAGATGGGTAGGTACCGGAAGGCGAAGCGTGGGTAAGCCCCACGAGGTAGACTCTCGTATTATGACGTAGGGAAGGTCGCGGGAATCCGCTAGATGCGTATAACGCAGGACCGATCGCTGCGCCGTGGCAATGCAGGGAGGAAGCCTATGTCCGGCATCGGACATCGTTCGGCAAAGATGATGAGGATGAAAACTAAATCTACTGGACCCGTTTCAATGTTAGATACCTACCTAATGTATATAATAGGATGCATCGGGATAAATGGGCCAGAGTCGTCACGCAATGGGAGTCGGAAGACCGCTGTCGTGATTACTCAGATGCGTTTATGGGAAGGAGAAGGCAACACACAGGGAAGAGTGGAAACCTGTAGGGGAGACCTAAGATTATGAACTAGAACAAAGAACATGTTTTGTCGAAAATATAAGCATAAATGGTCTATGTGGAAAATGAGCGTCGATATTATACTTAGTAATATTAAAATAATTGAGATTGCTTCCAATAAATATTTATAGAAAAGTTATGACGACGGATGTAGGCGAATAATTTATACGGGCAGGAGATCTATGGTCCGACAAGCTCTAACTACTAACATAAGTCGCAAATTATACTTAGAAGGTAGGTATCGGCTACATGTTAAAACATCTTATTACAATAAAATATGTGCATATTGGGAATTCATGTGAATATTTATGTGATGGGGAAAATCAATGTACCTTCTAGTACATTTACCTACAATAATAAGTAAGTATGTAGTTTACACATAAGTGCTTACCTACATACGTAAGAATGCAATACATCTTGAGCAGACACAAAGTTCATCATCTAAAACAAGGTTATCCTACTAATATTATAAATGCGAAAGTTTGTATGTATGGATGTATGGATGTTTGTTACTCTTTCACGCAAAAACTACTGAACAGATTTTGACGAAATTTAGCACACAGATAGTTTATAACCAGGATTAACATATAGGATACTTTTTATCCCGACATTCCCACGGGATCGAAACTTATGCGGGTGAAACCGCGGGGCGCAGCTAGTGTTGTTATAAAAGCGGTAACTTTTGCAAGCCAGTTATAGCTACACTCTGGTAAGTGATTAGCGTATCTATTGAAGAGTGACTACCTTGATTTCTTAGAAAGTTGAGTTAATGAGTATAATAAACTGTACTATGACTACAGACTCAACCAACGGGTATGCTTTGTCAAAAGCTTCAAAAACTTTGGAAACAGCCGTATCTGCTTCTGTTCAAACTCAGTCATAAACAAGTGCCTACTATTATATTCTTGCATATTTAGCTAGACAATGGTTACCTGTTAATTTTTCGTAATAAATTTTGCAGCCTATGATGATCTTGTAAAAATATTTGCTACAAAGTAATGAGGTCAAAGTTTGACGTCAGGTAGACTGCTTTGGAAAACCCATGAATCAAGTCATCACATTTTTCAGAAAGGTGTGATCATTAGCTGATTTATTAGAAGAAGAATAAGGTAAAATTCCCTTAAAGGAAAGAACCCTTTATGGAATTGTGGAAATATCTGCATGTAGTGTGCATGTTATAATGATTGGCTAAGAGGACAAAGTTCATATTATATTCCTCATACCAATACCTCACGCGAAAATCTGGGTCATCGTTGTAGCCAAAATGCAAAAAGTTAAGTGCCTAGGTAGTTTCAACCAAATTTTGTTCACACACTAATATAGCTAAATTTCAATCGCGACATATTCGCCAAAAATATAAACAAATATGAGTTTATGGAGAAATAACTTTAATAGCTACACAATAAAGTTCAGTTTACGCTACAACTTAAAAAAAAATTATAACTTTTTCAATAGTGCTAGTCACTCTGAAATTAACTTAATTGCCATTCAAATAAAGTTGATATTTGTTTATCTTGAAATAACGACAATTTGAAACAAATAAAATTTGAATATAAGTAGTGTATATGATAACAACTTTGACTAAGATCGCTATTGTGGCATCGATATAAAAAAAGGATAATCGGGTCTCATCATCATCATAATCGGCCTGTAATCTTTCCACTGCTGGGACACAGGCCTCCTCTCTGTGAGAGGGAGTGAGCTATAATCAACCACGCAGGCCCAGTGCGGGTTGGCGAATGTCACATGTCTTCCATTTTTTGGTTCTAAGACATGCTGGTTTCCTCACGATGTTTTCCTTCGCCTTTTTGAGAGCAGCTCGGGGTCAGTACTCAGGTGTCTCTTACTGTAATGAGTAAATTACTTGTTTAGGGGCTCTGATTATTAAACTATTATTCTGTGACTAATAATATCTCTTGAAGTCGACCAACATTCGGATACCATTTATCGATAAGCTTTTATACTTAGGTTGATCGAAGTAATACTACTGCTACTACCTGCATGGGGAGCAATTGTTGTAATGTTAAGAACATTCACAGTCTGATCTCAGTCTTCAATCTGTCAAAATGCTTCTAATTTTTTTGACAAGTTATTGACATTGATTGTCGCTAAGATGAGATTGCGACTAGATTTTGAACGTTTTGAATTGGCCTGCTGATCGCCTCTCCATTTTAAGACAGGGACCGAAATAACGACTCGTTTTACCAATTTCATACTTCCGCAGAAGCGCTGTATTTGGCCTAATTATTCAAACGTTATCTGAGGCCACATCAAACAAGGAAATTTAAACGATAGTAAAACATTCTATTGATTTTTCTACAGCTCTGTATACGGTGATGAGCGTGGGAGTTTCAAATTATGTAAGAATGAGTGGGAGGCGTTCTAAATGTCCGATGAATAGTAATTGACCGCTGACACTGTCTGACCCTCGTCGACAAGATTCAATTGTACCTAAGTACAGACGCCAGCACATCAAGCTTCTACAATCTGTCAAATTTCTTTAATAGATTTTCAACTTTATCGCTAAAGTGTTAAGGTTCAAGATTGATTAGGAAAATTTGACAGTTTCGGGTAGTTTGACCTGCTGGTGTCGCTCTATGTCATTCTGTTTGTTATCATATTGTTTGACTAGTCAACACTATCACTCAATTGCGTGGGAAATTGCTTGCGGTTACAAATTTGCGAAAGCTATATCCTTTTATGTAGGTATTATTTTGTAATGTCATGTACCTAATTAAATATTAGTCATTGGTTCACCGCAATTGTCGTGGTTTGATTGATTCAATTTTACTGTAGGTAATTTTATATAGGTACCTATCTACTGTTGGCTTAATTTTGACTAATACCAGAAATCTTTAGAAGCAGAATTACTTTGTTTTTACGGTGGATCGTCAATTTCATTCCACGGATAAAAGATTTCTGTCATACATCTTTTGACATCTTTCCGGGAAGAGGCTAGGCATCTGCCTAGCCTCTTCCCAACTATGTTGGGGTCGGCTACCAGTCGAACCGGATGCAGCTGAATACCAGTGTTCTACATTAAGCGACTGTCTATCTGACCTCCACATCTCTGCCTCCTGGCTTCTGAGCTCTATGTAAGGGATGGTCACCCATCCATGGATGGATGTTGTTTAACCTTGAAGATAGATCATGCGGCTGTTATTATTTAACCACGAGCTCAACCAGCCGCGTTTCGAAAAATATAAAATCACTAGCTTTTGCCCGCGGCTTCGCTCGCGTTAAGAAGTATAGTTTGACAAAGTTTCATACAAACTTTCATCCCCTATTTTATCCCCTTGGGGGTAGAATTGATCAAAATTCTTTCTTAGCGGATGCCTACGTCATAACATCTACCTGCATGCCAAATTTCAGCCCGATCCGTCCAGTGGTTTGGGCTGTGCGTTGATAGATCACTATGTCAGTCAGTCACCTTTGAGTTATATATATTTAGATGCCTTGATACAGCTTTCTTTAATTTAAATATTTTTGTTTACAGATACGTGTACATATTTTGCGAGAAAGCCGAAAAGAATTCGAAAGGAGGCTGGGACTATGAGGTGAAACCTTACAAGCCTGCAGACTTCCTTCTCCAAGATATTGCCGCGCGTCTGAGCAATGCGAAACCTCTTTGGGATGCGTTTGTTAGCGAAGGTAAGTCTAAATGTTCTACCGTGAGAATTCGATACATCTAGCGATATAAATTATAGTTTTCACAGCTGTATACAGGGTTATTTGTAAAACACCGACAACCTCTTAAGAGGTCATTGTACTCATCATTATGAACAACTTTGACTATAGGACCAAACCTGAAATTGCGAAAAAAAAATCAGCTGCTCCCTACATTTTGACGAGTTATGCGAACGTAAATGTAGGGAACAGCTGATTTTTTTTTTCGCGATTTCAGTTTTGGTCCCATAGTAAGTTGTTCATAATGATGAGTACAATTACCTACCTCTTAAGAGGTTGCTGGTGTTTTACAAATAACCCTGTATATGGGGACTTCCCAATGATCTGCGCTGCATGATCGACGAATACAGGCAATATCATTTCAGTCAATCTGCCTAGCGTAGCCCAAACGTGTTGGGCTTGTAGTCTAACCGGATGCAGATGATCATTTTACATGGAGCGACTGCCTATCAGACCTCCCCAACTCAGTTACTGAGTAACACGATACGCCGTGGTAAGACTGGTTGTCAGTCTTATGGGCTTCTGACTGGCTGACAGCCGATCGACCCGTGCAGCTGTTATTATTTGACCACGAGTCCCTCCAGGGCCCTAATTTTACTATGACCACTTAACGATTCCTTACTTCGAAGCCACGTCAATTCCTTAGCTAATCCCACCAATCTCGCGTTGATTTCGCGCTGTTTCGTTCATTGTGTCATACAGAATTATGGCCCAGGCAATATAACTTATACAACCACAATAAGGGGCCCGCTAACCCGCTTCAACCACCGAACTAGTGGGTGTCAATGAGCTTAGAAAAGGCACCACATTGGGATTGATGTCTGAATTATGTTATACTAGCTGCGCCCCGCGGTTTCCGCCGCATCAGTTTCGAAAAAAAAAGTATCCTATATGTTAATCCTGGTTATAAACCATCTGTGTGGTGTGCCAAATTTAATCCAAATCCGCTCAGTAGTTTTTGCGTGAAAGAGTAACTAACATCCATCCATACAAACTTTCACGTTTATAGTATTAGTAGGATTTTGACGCGTTGCACCAATTCATTTTTATAATCGGTTGCTAATGCGTATATATAAGCTTTTTTATTACGCTATCTTTCTGTGACAATAAATTAAACTCATGGTAAAAACAGATTGTGACCAATTTTGCCGTTACCTTCAAAAGATGAATCCTAGACATTGCAGAATGTGTGTTATGGATATATCTTTATGAGCTCTAAACAAAGCCATTAAAGATAATGGTGTTTGTTTTAAAATTCTTTGCATATTTTTAGCAAAGCAAAGACTAGGCTTGGTCTGTTTCCTGTGAGTTTATTGATTACCTGAATGAAAATGATAAAAAATGGGTGCGTGTACTTATGAAGCGCGTCAGAAGTTATACTTCTTTGGCATCATTAAAAAACAATTTTCAATTGCATGCAAATAATTAATTACAAAAAAGGTTACAATAAAGTTCGTTGTTTAGGCTGAATAATGTTGGTAACCAGTCACGGGCCTTTTAAAGAAATTAAAAGCATAATAAAAACCAGAATTTTATGGCATCCAATTTTTTATAGTGAAATGTCCATTGCCTTTTTTTTTAATTGATAAGAACAAACAGGTTGCTATAAAAAAATGCTCAAAATAGGTACAGGCCGGTTTATGCTGAAAAAAGTGACGTATAGCTTTAAAAATAATGAGCGGTTTTGCGGACAGCTTCAACCTGTGAATTTTGTGTGACGGTGATGCGCGCGCATCTTAAAATTTCACTCTCATCATTTTTTCATAACGCGCAAATACGTTTATTGGCGGTAAATATGACGCATAAAAAGAAACACAAACACAAAAAAAAAAGAAAAACAAGTTGGGGGAAAACATGCGCGTCACATCCACGCAAAGCTGCCATCGGCATCGCTCAGCATAAATAATACTAAGACCTTATACGGGATAGAGCACCCAGTGCTGGTTTTCAGAGACAGCCGGCGGTGACGTAAAAATGACGTCAACCGGTGCAGCATACGATATAGATTGTATATATATCACATTTGTATAGCCCTTGTTTGATCTTCTGTTTGCAAATCGATCACAGGTGAATTTATTGTGCGGTCGGGTACGGGGTAACCCCTAGGTATGATACAGATTCGAAATGTCATTCTGATTCAGCGCTGTTTTGTATGACATCAAAGAAGTCGACTCACTTTTACTACTAAACACACGTAGTTCTATCATGTAGCCTGTTTTATTTTTTATTATGTTGTAATGGGGAAACTGGGGGGTTAAAGTCTCCAAATACCTGTCCGTAAGTAGTTAGCTGTTTTCGAGAACTAACTCAAATAATACCCTAGAATCTTCAGTCTATTAAAATGATACCGTGATCTGTAAATCTATACAAATTAATAAATTTAAGTGTCTGTTTGTATTGTAAAATAATAGCTTTTTACTAAATGCATAAGGAACTAATAATAAAAATCTTTTTTTTTGTGTCTGTCTGTCTGTTTTTTGCGGCTAATCTCCGAAACAGTTGGACCGATTTAGTTAGGGCTGTCTATAGTAGCTGTTTTCTGGACCTAACTCATATTATACCCAAGAATCTTCAGTTGGTTAAAGTTATACCGTTATCGAAAATCTGTCTGATTATTGAGTTTACAACCATAACATTTCTGTTTTTATCTTTATTTCTTTATATCTTTTTTATAGGTTTGGAGCGACTTCAAGGCGTGCCTGGTAGATGGGATCCTCCGGAAGGTGCCACGGACCGCTTGTGTGTGGACATTGGCGAGGGTGCCTACATCGAAGTGTCGCACCCGGCACCGCAGGGAGATCAAGTGTATGTATACTTACTTACTTTCAAAATTGCATTGCCTCGTACAGCCAACCTGTGTGTGAAAATCATGTAAACAAACTGTCTTTCTTGTCTCAAACTCTATGTTTCCGAAAAACCGCATAGAGTTCGTATTAAACGTAACTTGACTATCCAATCGCGGTCACGGCAGATTAAATAATGTTAACCTCAGACAACGGCCGCGCCATATTCTACCTACAATACACTCATGATTCGCTAGTGATGTGATAACGTTTTCAATCACCACTAGGGGTTAAAAGGTTACTCAATCTTTTAGCAGAATTTGATAACGCTTTGGAGAGGATTCCCTTATCATAATCAGCCTATAATGTTACCACTGCTGGGACACAGGCCTACATACGGCCACGCGGGCCCAGTGCGGGTTGGTAGATGTCACATTTCTTTGAATTTTTGGTTCTAGGACATGCCGGTTTCCTCACGATATTTTCCTTCACCCGTTTTGAGCGCAGTGGTGATGAAATAATTTACACAAAGTAAAGCGCCTGCTTGACTCCCTTATAATAAATTGAAAATAATCCATTCGCAACATTAACAGTTACAAGAGGTTTTCAGATACACAATCTGGGCTAATTATGGAATAATACAAGTCATGTATAAAATGAATCATGTTACGATTTTACGAACTAGTCCCAACATTATGTACTCTTATGTCACTGAAATGTATTATTATACCAATATTCCTGCAATATAAATTACTAAGAATATCCTGTGAAAACCCATTCATACCGGCCGGGATATTCCATACGCTTAAATGTTTACAAATATGGCTTGTTGTTTAAGATAAGCCTGAAATAAACAGGATTGTTCAAACTACTTTAGTTTCCGAGGAAAATGTTATCAAAAAAGTATGATTGGGGCCAACCAGACGTTAGGATTAGACGGTTTTAGACAGATTTATCCGTGTTTATGACGCACTTAGTTCAGTTCGCGCGTAGGTTCGAGATTGTTGTGTTTACTCAACAACAACATACTGTATGGACTGGAGTAGCCTAGTGACCTGGGTAGTTAGAACATAAAAACTACTACACATAACACCACGCTTGTATTTCGAACGGCGAAGGGGTAGGTTGTAAAGTAGACCCCCATTTTGCCTGTTTTATTCCTATTCACAATTCTCTAGTGGCCAGGTGAGCCCACTAGGAAATTCCCAAACACACTACCTGATCATAGTCAACCTACACCACGTTCCCAGTGTTGGGACACAGGCCTCCTCTCTTATGCTTACTGCCTGGCATGCGAATCGATCCCAGGACTCCATAATCAGCCGTCGCGTTTTACGACTGTTAGACTATCGGGGTGGTCAAACTACAAAACATCATTAGATTTTTGCTTTCGATCGGTTTATCAATTCATAACATCACGCCTGAGTTCCCCGAAGGGTTAGGTAGAGGTGTACTTATCTTACACCCACGTTTCGCCAGTTATCCGTCCGATGTAATATGGCGATAGGAAAAAAAATATTTATTTATTTAATAGGGGGCGACCCTATTAAATAAATAAATAAATCATTTTTTTATTCAAGCACCTATAAAGTAAAGTAAAAATATGATTTAAATATTTTTTTTTATTCAAATATAAAGTAAAGTAAAAATATGATTTAATGAATGTAAATCATATTTTTACTTTACTTTAAGTATACTTTAATTTAAAAAAAAAAAAAATTAGTAGGGGGCGAGTTTATCGCCATCAGCCGGGCACGAATCAGACTCTGGGCTGCTACTGAGAAATGCCAGGTGGTAAAACCCAATACCACGCTTCCCAAGCTGGGAATCAAACCTAGGACTGACTCCATGCTCAGCAGTCGTGCGTATGACCACTAGAGCTACGAGGCAGTTACAACTACTGAACATCATTATCTCATTCCTCCTTTGATCGTTTTATGAATCCAGGGGGCCTAAAAAGGGCACTTTAAGCAATACCTCTAAAAGCTATTCATTTCCTGAATTCCCAGCAGATCATTAGCAATTACTCTAATTTTCGTTAAATGGTTACACATAATAGTTTAATCACCTACAATTCATTTCATATCAATCATATTTGGTGTAAACATTGGTGGGCCAATTTACGAATTTCCATACAAAACTGTCAAACGGGTTAATTGCGTGACATGAATTGCACACAGATCATATTATGAATTGTAAGATTATGACCATTTTACGATTTTTAATATGATTGATATTATTATCCTAGTATGATTCTGCCAAAGTGGCCTTTTTAGGCCCCCTGATCCTACTTGCCTACATCATTCAACTTACGTGAAGTGTTAGCAGCGCAATGAGCATACAACTGTGTGTTAAACTGTCAGTGTTTATTTATTTATTTATTACAGCATGGAATACTTACAGCTAAAAAAAACAACATAAAAAGGAAACAATAATCGACAGAAAGCCAAAATCGCGTTTAGATGTATTATAGAATTTGTGTTGATTATTTACATTTTATTTAATTTTTTTAATGTGACAATATTGATTTATTTTTCATGAGTCATTTCATGGGCCATCTATAGGGGTAGATACAGACATATTATGTGTGTGTCCTGTACAGACGCCAGTACATCAAGCTACTACAATCTGTCAAATTTCTTTAATAGATTTTCAACTTTATCGCTAAAGCATTAAGGTTCAAGGTTGATTGGGAAAATTTGACAGTTTCGGGTAGCTTGACCTGCTGGCGTCCGTACATTAATAATCTTTTATTAAATAAAATGTTTTGTGTCATATTGCAGGGACAGGAAAGGCAGCGGTCTCCGCGTGCACCTGTCTCCCGTGGCGGGCGGCCGCGCCGTCAGCGGCTCGGGCGACGCGCGCGCCGCCTTCGCCGCGCATGCGCGTGCGCTGGCCTACGACTGTGAGCTCGATGCCGTGCTCGACAGTGTCATCGGGAACAGGAAGGATTGCTTCGTGTCTATCAGAGGTAAGCTGTACAGGGTCCGCCACACGAAGTGTTGCTAGCTAAAAATGCTGTTATTTGTTCAATACACATATTTCACATGTCAAGTAGATGTAAGTAATATATAATATATATAATAGATATGTATCATTTGTGTTCGAAATAAATAAATAATAATAATAAACATTAAAGAAGGAAAACAAAGTTAGTTTTCAATATGACCGCCTTTAGCAAGGATATTGTCATTCAGAGTTTTGACCAAAGGCGTTGCACAAACGTGGGCTTGTAGGATTCAACCTCATTCTCGACAATTCGCCTTCAGCATTCCCACGCTTATAGACCTTTAAATTGTAACTTAGAATTTAGAGATTATTTTTTTCTTTTTTTATCCCCAGGCATATCTGACTACCGTGACGGGACCCGCGGCAAGGAGTGGCAGCCGCACGCGGCTCTAGCCGCCGCTGCTGTCATGAAGGCCATCGTGGCCGCCATGCCGCCACCGACCGACTAAACGCAACGCACATAGCACCTATAAGTATTTATATGGCATTTACTTACAAAATCTATATGTATCACTGATCGGCAGGTCACAGAGTAACAAACGAATGGACTGTAAAATTTTCTTTCTGTCTCTTGCTGGTAGCAGCAGAAAAGTTACCCAGTTTTTGAGACGGACTTCAAATTCAATGTACTTGATCAACATATTATTTTATTGGTACTCAACACATTAAATACTATTTTTACAAGCTAACACTAAAATATATACATACATTACATACAAGTATATAATAAAAAATAAAGAAAAAGGCAGGAGCTCATTGGGCATCAAAAAATTCGTCCGCATCGCTGTCAGTGGGATATGTGCCCAAAAGGCTGGCAGCATTACCACGTTGGATGGCAATACTGATTCTTTGGGCTAAAAATAGGCCAGCCCTTGTGCTTGATTGAATTATTAAAAATTGACTCTCGGGTACTGCAAATTTTATTCGCATTGCACGAAATTACTTGTATTCAAGGCCCAGTGAAAATGCGCATCTATTCCTTGTCAACGAACTTTATGGCAATGTAATGTGTCCGCACACTATCACTCCATTTGTTCATTACTCCGTGCCACGTAATTTTAATATTTGACACGCGTATATTCACGAAAAGAAGTGTTTACTTCTCTTTTTATATTGTAAATTATATAAATTACGACCAATTGTCGTACCTAAGTACGTAGGTAGTACACAATGTTCATATAAAAATAATATAACTGATCCTGATTATTATCGAAACATGGTAGATATTGTTATAAACCATTCCAGAAATTAATGATTATTATCCTAATCTGATTACCTAGGAAAGTATTTATTCTAATGGATGCAGTTGCATGTCTGAAAGTGTTGCGAGATTTAATAATGTTTCAATATCAATCTGATATGTTTAAAATTATTGGCTAGATTTTTTCGTATAAATAACTACAAGGATTATCATTATTATAAGTGATGCTTCTCTTGCAATTCAACATCAGTAACTGCCGCACTCTGAAACGCCACTTAAAATAATCCATCTTTAACTTTAATTGAAAAGTATACAAGCTGTTGTTTTGCATCCTCGTCAAATTTCAGGAGGCTGTTATGAAAGACATAAATAATCAAATAAAATTACGATCCCTGGTAAATAATGAATACATACTTGTTTTTTTAGTTATTTAAGTTTAACAGTATTTCAGAATACACCACTTTCAAAGAACAGAATGGCGTTATGGTATCGTATAAGCGGCCGCGTTTTTATGTGTGTGTAAAAGGGCAGTGACAGTGCGGTCTCACACAGGCCGCGTTTTAAAATGCGTGTCCCACACATCATGTCGATTTCCAAAAATTAGAAAAAGAAAATACCTACCTTTTTTATTACTGATTCGTGTCGAGAATCAGTAGCATAGTTACCTCCTTGAATTTGACGTTGAATAACCAATAAACTTTACTTGTCAATTAGAGTTAACGATTGATTAGTTTTATGTGACGTCTCTGAGTAAATAATATTTTTTTTAATCTGTGGTAGTTATTTATACGATATCAAATCTGGCTTTTATATCTAATGTACAGGTTTACTTGCCTTAGCGTTGGCTGTTATAAAAGTAGTAAAACTAATAATATTGTCTTATTATAGATATTTACAAAATAATAGGGTAGTTTTTAATAGTGCTAAAGTACACATGATAGCCTTTATGAAAAACGTTATTTGTGTGAAAAACACGATCTGTAGTAAAATCTTCCACTTGGAAACGTCCTGAGGACAAGAACAGAATATTCTTAGACTTAAACTAAATGGTTAAGACTGTAAACTGATTATTAATTTAATGGTACTATTTCGAATGTCTAGCTTACTTAGAGAATACTGAAAATATACATAATCGGCCTATAATGTTCCCACTGGACACAGGCCTCCTCTCTTCGAGAGAGTGGGCTGTAATCTACCACGCGGGCCCAGTGCGGGTTGGTAGATGTCACATGTCTACGAATTTTTGGTTCTAGGACATGCCGTTTTCCTCACAATGTTGTCCTTCACCGTTCTGAGAGCAGCGCTAAAAATTTACAAGTCTGCTTTTTCTGTTGTGTTGTGTTGCCAAATCAATAATAGCTATTATTAAAAAGGGCTCAAATATTTTCTGTCTTCCTCCTTTTAGGTTGAAATTACACTTTTAAAGTATTTTACATTATATTCATAGTATTTTACTTGCATAGAAGAGTTACCAGTTTCCAGATTATTATTATAATTCACTCGTATTGTTTTAGATTAATATTTCATAAAGTATTCCATATAATTCCAAATCACTTGAAGAAATTAGTGTAATGCCAATATTTATAGTAAATTGTTCACTTTGCCCGAGCTTAGTATGTACCTTAGAATTAAAAAATTATAAGTACGATCTAATATTTCAACAAGTAACTTATTGTATTATTTATAAAATACTAACTCACTGCCATCAATGGCCTATTTATATTATAAGATTAACTTTGTTATTTGACGATGTTGTATCAAAATATGTAACACATATTTTAAAACCAAAGTTTAGACGTTTGGCTGTTTTTTGACAACCTGGTCTAGTCGCCTAAAATGTGAAGATTTTGTTGAAATATTTTATTTACACGTAATTCTTAAGAATCATTGATCTATGTATAAATTGTGAAGTCACATAGTTTTATCCTCGTTGATGTTTGTAAAAATGTTTTCATGTTCGAATTTGAACACTCCTCTCCATATTTATAATTTTGCTAAACTATAACTTGATTGGGGCCATATTATCCTCAGGATTTTTCAATCCTGTTGGTTAACGTTTGAGTATGTGTAAACAATTATTATTTAATAAACAATTATTATTTAATTTTCTTTTGTAGTGTATTGTGTTAATAAGTTAGTTCAATAATGATAAAATCATGTTAAATTATTTTAATTGTTTGATATTATATTTTCTTTCATAGCAGTTGTCTGTTATGTTGAAGTACTGTGTTAGCAAGCTACTATACTGTCATTCTATTGTATCAAATAAAGTCTTTAAAAATACCTTTTTTTTTAATTTAAACTTAACTAAGCTGCGTCCCCAGTTGTAACACGCCAACAACTCTCCCAACAAACTGACTAACATGTGGATGGAGTTTCTAGCATTTCACTTAGGGAACCTGCGAACAAACAAACCGACGACGCGTCGTGGTTTGCCTACATGCTTTAAAAAAAGTGTTTTGATTGCATGCAGTAGATGAGAATATGGAGATGCATGTGAGATAGTGACGAAAATGGATAAAGTAAGAAATGAGCCTAAGTATAAGGGGAAGTTTTAAAGTGGCGCCAGAGAAGAATAGTTTATAGGAAATGTTTGGTTTGGTATGGACATGCGATGAGGAAGGAGTAAACGCACGACTAAAAGAGTGATGAACATAAATGTTGATGGATGGGGAGGGAGAGAAATGCCAAAGAAAAGATGGATGGAGTATGTGAGGAATGATATGAAAGAGAAGGGAGTGAATGATAGCGTGACGATTGACAGGGGAGAATGGAGGAAAATATGTTGCGCCGACCCCAAGTAACCTGGGACAAAGGTAGGGTAGGAAAAAAATGATGATGATTAAGTTTTACAGAAACACGCGCCATGTAAAAAGATCCTTTGTGACCTTATAGAAGCTAGCATTCTGCTTGGTCTACCAGATGTAATATAGTCCTTTAGACCGAATTTCAGCCATGGCAGCCAATCTCAGAGACTAGCAATCTTACCCAGATTTTATAGTGCACAAATGTGTGCGCAGACAGATGCACTCGATCTTCCCTCACTCTCATAGACCGATGGGACGGCAATCTGAGACGACTGGACGGCTTACCGAGGCACGGGGGTAGGTATCACCCCAACTTCAAAATTCCGGGCTGTTACAAGAAAATCCTAATAACACTGCCAGACCTGGGGATCGAACCCATGACCCACGCTCAGCAGTCATGATGACCATGAGACCAACGGGGCAATTAAGATAGCTGTATGTATATATACATGCCTATAATCAGCAGTGACTGATAGATAACGGGCAAAATAATTGTATGTAGTTAGGACAATACTTATAAAAAAAAAACAAATCGTAAAATTATTAAATTCAACACTTTATTGTCTAGAACTACGAATTATACACTCAGAGGTTCTGGTTTTAGAGGAATGTCTTAGATAGTAGGTACAATTACAGATAGTGTTCAAGAACTGAAATGTAAGAAAAAAATATTAAAACATCGCGTTTAAAATTATTTCTTCGTGGAAGTAGTAGTATACATCATATTTGATAATGCATGAAGGTAACATCCTTCCAGCCTATCGACTTCTGATTTATTCTGAAATATAAATGATTTTATTATCTTCTAATATATACTAATCCGGATCCAGCACGCTAATTGCGTAAGACTATCAGTCACAATCTGAATCATTTTAAAGTATATTGCTAATCCACTGCTTCAAATGTTCGAATTTGTCTGGTCAACAACGTAAATAATGCGATGAATGTTAAATGAAGCCCAATGCTACTGTTAGTGTGTTACACAATTACCCCGCTGGATCTAGTTTCCATTACCCAACAATCAGATAATTTTATGGACTCACAAAATAAATAGGTAAGATGCAAGTGGGAAAAAGTGATGGTTATAATATGTCCTTACATTACAGTGAAATATTGTAATGACAAAGCCAATATTCAGGACCATAGAGGAGACGTGTTAATTTCAATTTATAATAATTGACTTGAATTAATTCAGTTAACCCCTCGTCTGTTAGATAAGCTTATTAAGTTTGGTAACGATAGAAAATTGTGTCACATTAGTGACAGTTGAGCTCATATCATTGTTAACATACCTTGGGTCAATTCTATTTTTTACTTTTGCAGTATAAGCTCTGCTCATGCGGGAAAGGACTAAAGGAGATTGAAATATATATATATCAAGTTGCATTTTTTTTCTACTAAAATAGTTACTTGTAAAAGTTACAATCTTGAACACACTGCCGGTACAGATTTAAATTGTCCCTAATTCATACAACTTCATATTTTAATTAAACTCTGTAATTGATAAGTAAGTATATATCCAGTTATTATTATGCTCAGAGCAAACAAATGTAAGTCACTTATTTATAGATTCACTTGTCTAGTTTTAAAATATGATTTATTTGTTTGTACAAACCTACTTACAAAATAATACAATTTATTTAACTTACATTAATTGAGCATATGGATTAACAAGTATATCTGCAGTAATTACAATTTACTTATTATTTGATTTATTTCTTATTCTTTCAATTGACATAATAAACTATTTAATACTAAACTCCTTTGAGCACAAGGGAATAGGCCATTTTTGTAACTTATTTAACTATTTAGTGCTAATCTCCTTTAAGCATGAGATAATAGACCAATTTTGCAGAGCCATGCGTTATTGAATATTCATAATTAAACATAAATTTTTAACAGTTAAGCATAATTAGAAGGTATAGCAAAACAGACTGCAGTGTTTTGTTTGTAACATAATATATAAAAAGGGTTAGATTACAAGGGTTGATAAATGACATTAGTTGTGCAAACACAGAAGCAATGTGTCATAATCAAATATTGTTACTTGCATCAGTCTTAGAAGCATGGCAGCCTTGTTTGGTCATCTATGTTATTGTTGGTCTTCTATAATTTTATAAAAATACAATTATTACATACACACACATCACAAATATTACAATATTAAAATTTCTGACTAACACAACATTTATTATTTAGTTGATTATTCTTTTTTTCATTACACTTTGATAATAAATAGATCACAGTACAATGTTCTGATAAGTTTGAAAAAGAAAATAAAGCATCACTTCAGTTATAAAAACAAAACTCCGAACAGACTTTGATTATCGCTTCTACTCACCAACATATTTAACTTCATCAAAGGCTTTTCTAGCTTTCTTGAGTTCTTCATTCATTGTTAGTAAATCTTTAACTCGAGCATATTTACGTTGGTCTTTCCGGACTAAGAAAATGATATCTTCTACTTGAACTCTACCTGTTCGGCCCACTTCCATTGCCCTGAAAATGCATCAGCATCGGATTAAAAGAAACCCATATACACACTATGGTTCGGTACCTAACAGTTACAGTCAGTTACTCGATCCAGTTATCCTACCTATGAGTCGTGTCTGTTATAAATTCGATGACTAAATCTTCCAAAAAGTCAACACTTTCTGTGTATGGATTTTGGTCGTCTCCAAACCCGTACATCATGCATCTTAATTCTTTACTGAATAGCCTTTTTCGTCCTGATGCAGTCGCCCCAAGGTGCTGTTCAGTTTCCTCTTCGTCAAACTGTAAGAAAAATGAAGACACTGTTATCAACGTTGCAGTAGAGGTGAAACTTTGGGACCTGTTTTATTTACGAACCTGATCATAGTTATCTGGTGCATCTGGAGGGGTCGTCATTGTAACAGCTGTATAACGTAACTATGTTTCTTTGGCGGGTCTAGCTTCTCTGTTCAACCCAAGAATCCAGGAATTATTTTGTTGATTTGTAAACTATCACAGCGCGTATCAAATATTATCAACATGCATGCATGACATTTATAACCATTATCCACAGAACTTATATACCCTAATTTATAAACCATAGACTATTTATAACATCTCAGTTTTTTTTATAACATCTCTGAATTCCTAACCAGCGTGAGGGCGACAACTCGACAAGTAGCCGCTTACAAATACATTAAAAAAAGCCTTGATATTATTAATGATAAAAAGTACGCGGTAGGACTTCTGCTTGATATGACTAAAGCATTTGATAAAGTATAAATTGAAATATTATTAAATAAACTATATTTACTAAAGGACTCCGCGGCAAATGTTATGATATGACTGGTTAGTATCTTATTTAAAACTTAGGGAACAAATAGTTGAAATTGAACATTACAACAACAGCAAAAATGAAAAATGAAATATAATTCGTCAGATCCGACAGCAAACAAATCACCACCTCAATCCCGCAAGGAAGCGTAATAGGGTGATTCTTATTTCTTGTTTACGTAAACGACTTTCCTAAAAATTTATAATGATTCATGTGTTCTGTTTGCGGATGACATATCTATACTTACCTAGTTACCTCATTTGAAATTAACACTATTTAGATGATAAATCAAATTCCATACTAGATTCTACAATAAATTGGATGACTGCACCTAGAAATTAACTTCAATAAAACTAAAATAATTTTATTCTGCCCCCACCAGAAAGTACCAATAAAACTTTAGGTTTAAAAATAATAAATTAGAAGTAGTTAATAAATTCACCTTACTAGGCCTAAACCCCGGTATCTTATAGTACTCTTTGGCCTAAACATTGAACACATGAAGTAACACATTCAGAAAGCAAGAGAAAAAAAAGTGTGTGTGTGTCAGCTACGACGCACGATTGGAGTTTACTCCTTACGAACGATAATTATGATATATATCGAATAGAAAAAAAGGGTAAATGAACGCATCTGCTAAAATGATAAGAGAAACAAACATATATCTGTAATTATTCGGATTATTTATATTACTTCTAAATCTTAGACGTACATAAAAAATATTAGTACCTGTAGTAAGCTTATCTAATAGGTACTTCAACCTAGTTGTAAAAATCGTGGCAGTGGAATCAAACACTGTACTAAAATAAGGTTTCAAGTTATAAAAAAAGTATATTACTGGCATTTATTTTCAAAAAAGGTTTTATTTTGATAAAAAGTAAACAAAGAGGAGACCCCGAGAATGAGATACGCTGTATAATGTATTCCATCTCATTCTTTTACACGTTCAATCCTACAGATATATATGTTTGTCTCTTTCTACGTAACGCCTCAACTTTTCATGTTACACTTGATTTTACTCCTCATAAAATTTCCGTACCGGGCCTTATAACTCAAATCGTTTCTTAAGGAGTAAACTCCAAAAATATCTAAATTTTCATACGCCCTCCGCGAGATCAAAAAATTGCAGAACTTAAAACAGTAAACTAGTAACGTACTAATACTATACTACGCGTACGCCGATGCATTTTACATAATTATATTAGTCTATGATTATCCTCACTCATTCATTCATTACATTAGACACGTTGCTGCCAACCAAATAAACGACAGTGACATGACATGAGATTTGACAACCAAAATAAAAAAGTTATTTGTTTCTCTTTGAGTCCATTTGAGTCTTTAAGGTTATGTTTTGAGTGTTTGTGTTTGAAAATAATAATGATTTGCTTTACTAGAAAGTAGGAATTAGTGTAATATTACGATTATTCTATGGAAGAAGCTGTAATATAACGACAAAATGAATCCTATGACGTAAATATAACTTTTATTTCCATTTTATAAATAATGTTTGTTGACAGAAAACAGAAATTGTATCATTTAACGTCTCACTATTAATTTCAGCAATGTGAAGAATGTGCTAAAGCTTAGTGAACGTGAGCTGTCTGGTAAATCTAAGACTTCTTGGCATGACCAGTACAAGGACAGTGCCTGGGTGTTTGTTGGAGGTTTGCCCTACGATCTCACTGAAGGCGACATTATTTGCGTTTTCTCACAGTAAGTGGAATCCACAGGTTTGGTTATCGTTGTCTTTTCTCCTAGAACTTCTTGGTAGAAAAACCTACTCTCTAATGTTGTATATGGTTTGAAGTGCTCATCATTTAAACGCTGCTTCATTGATATGTATAACTTATAATTCTCCATTTACTTTCATAACCAGATAAACAACCAACAAAAAGTTACAACAATACAACAATATTATATTAATGTTCTCTGTAAGAGAAGTGATTGATATTCCCAAAATAACATCATTCATTCATTCATTATTTATATTATTGCAGGTATGGTGAAATAGTTAACATAAACTTGGTGAGAGACAAAGGAACTGGAAAGTCAAGGGGATTCTCATTTATATGCTATGAGGATCAGCGGTCAACAATCCTGGCTGTGGATAATTTAAATGGAACCAAAGTATATTGACTATAATATAAAAGTACCACTTTTATCATTTATTCATGTAAATATAGAGATATAATTTATGAACAATAATCATAGACCCCTCAGTCGCTTTAGCGTGGCAATAGCAGTCATTGAACCAATTTTTTTTAAATGACCTATTTTAAAAACTGAAATAAAGTCCGTTAACATCCTGAATCAATAATTGTGATCTTCAACATGTTCCAATAACGAAAAACCATGCACAGTTCATGACCTAGTATTGGCATGCTAAAGCAACTTGGATATATTCATCTCCTTTCTATAATACTAGCTACTGCCCACAACTTCATCCATGTAAAATTTCTTGTTTGCTTGACTCACCCCGTCGCATCGCAACACCTGCCTGTGCTTTCACTTTGTCTTAGCTTAGCATTATTTCTGACATTTCTCTTTTTCCTTGGCCTCCGCAGGCGCGATTCTTTAAGGGAACTGTTTAAAGATATTAACATCATGACGGTACCTTGTCAATACATCTATGAAAACATCATGTACGTAAGAAAAAATTTAAATCTATTCAACAAAAGAGGTGAAAGACACAACTATAGGACTAGAAATAGGGACCAATTAGTACAAACAGGTTTCAGACTGGCTAAAGTAGACTCAACCTTCATGGGGTACTGTTTAAAATGTTACAATAAAATTCCTCCCCACATACTCCAACTGAATGAAACGAAATTTAAATCTTGTATTAAACGCACACTATGTAGCCAAGCATATAATTATAAGTTAGGGGATTACATCGCTGACAAAAATGCTTGGCTTGGATAAACTAATTAGCATTCGGAAACATAGTTGGAGCTGCTGATCATTGGAAAAAAACTATATTTGCATTGTATAAACTCAATTGTTTAGTATTGTATAATTGTTTAGTATTGCACACGTGTGAAAGACGTACCCAGTAAATGGTAGCTTTATAGAAAGTACATGCACTATGTACTTTCTATAAAGCTACCATTTACTGGGTACGTCTTTCATTGACTTGAATGTGCCCTGGCGGCTGAGAGTATGTCATGCTCACTCTAATGTCTCGCTGGTGGTGGCGTGTGTGTTGGATCATTAAGTTCCCTTCAAAATGGTTGAGCTGAATGGTGCTGATCCATACGTCATGTTCGTGAACGGGCGCCGTCAGTAGGGACTGGTCATCTCTTAGCCGCCACGGCTTATTTTTATGTTTTCAATAACGGACGCTTCAAACGTGCACGTCTTTCTACATCGTTCTCACATAGTTAATTTCAACACGAATGATGTATCAAATATTTTGTAACAATTGTATGATTTAAAAGAGTGTCCATGGAGTTTTTTGCCCGTTCTTCTCCATAGGTACCTACGCTTTGGAATGGGCATCTAGCTTCATCTTTCTGACTGACTGACCCTTTGACAATTCAAAAGTGCCTGTAACTGGTTTAGTTGAATTAAAAGATTTGAGTTGAGTTGAGTTGAGTTCCTTTGGGTCATAGCGTGATGTTAAATAGCCTTCCTCAAGAATTGGGCTATCAAATGCAAAAATATTTTTACAAATCCGACTGGTAGTTTAGAGATTACCCCCTACATACATACAAACAAACTAACAAATACCTCTGTATAATATTAGTATAGATTAAGCTAATCAATAACCTTTTATCTTTCCTCAGATCTTAGGCCGTGTAGTACGAGTGGACCACTGTGAGCAATATCGGGCTCCAAATGCGGATATGTCGAAAGTTGATGAAGTCACTGCTTCAATAAGGATGGAGGGCTGTGCTCCACAAGTCCAAGCACTACCACTGATTACCAAAACAGAGACTGTTGTGAAACCCGTAAGTATAATAATTTTATATTTACTACAAGCTTTTTTTTTTGTTACTTTAAAAAAAAAAAAAAGTAATATGGTTTTTTATTTTTGACTGTGTTTAGTTTAGTTTGTGATCTTCATATAAGAGTCCCAATAAATACTTTTTCTCTCTTTCCTTCTTCTGCCTGCGTGAATTTCGGCTCTGACTCACTGCGTTGCATGGCTTTATTTTTTTCTTTCTTAAAGGTAACATTACAAAAATCTAGCTTAAAAACTATGACCCACAAAACCGTGCCGCCCCGCACTATTACTTCGTTTTCCCTTTGCATTATTTCTGACTTTTTTCATTTTACTCTGCTCCTAAGAGACCTGGCGTGATGTTAAATAGCCTTCCTCAAGTATTGGGCTATCAAAAAAAAAAATAAGAGTGTACAAACAAACTCTTCAGCTTTATTATAGAAGATAGATAGTCTATAAACAAGCCATGTGCCCGATGGGATTTTCAATTAAATGTTGAACTTCCATCTCCTATTTAACCGAGCCTAACAGCCTACAGGCTTTAAAGGATTTTTGAAAATTCATCCCCTTAAGTTTTCTGGATGAATTTTAAATCCTTTCATTAGACCTAGCCGTTTAGGCTGTGCATTGTCTAGTCAGTGAACTAAAACAATGTTGTTAATAAAAGGATTTTACTAACTATACTGTGTTGTGCCAACAGCTTTATAATCTAAAATATCTTGTTGCAGGAAAAGGAAAAAGACTCCAAAGAATCAATAAAAGTTGGAAAGATAAAGAAGAAAAAAGATAAGAAAAGTAAAAAGAAAAAAAAGAAGAAATGCAAAAGTTCTTCTTCAGAATCAGAATCTAGTAACTAATTAAGTGTAAGTTTTAATAATAAAAACACAGTATAAAATGATATCTTTTATTTTAAAACAATACATCACAGTTTACAATAACATGCAACATAGAGATCATTATATTAAAAGTAATATAATTGAATAATACTGACTAGATATATTTTAATAAAATTTGATATTACATGCTTTTACATTCACGAGTAAAAAGATATTCACATAAGTATACAAAAAAATCTTAGTAACATCTCACATACATAAGTACATCAATATTTCGTTAAAACATTGGCCTTCTTGAAATAGTTATTAGAACACTTTAATTATCTAGAAATATGTAGTAGGAATGACAGAAAAACTTGCTAATAATACAGATCATTTCATGATCTCTTGTTTAGCATTGGATATGGCAGGACCTAAGATTATTTATTAATGTATAATAATTTTAAAATAGTAGGTACCTACATCAACTAGTTGAGATTCAGAAGATACATTTTTTTTTTTGGAAATATTTTAGTTATTGAGAATTTTCTTAATCTTTTCTGCTGTAGTTTCATCACTAAAGGCTATGATGCCTTCTTTGTTGCTATAGTCTTGCGACTCCAGGTCCACCTCATCGTTGTAAGTGATAGGATCTTGAGTGGAGTAGCTGATGAGATCCCCACCCTTAGCTCTGAGAATAGAGTGGGGGGCACAGGTGTCCCAGCGGAAAGTGGTTCCTTGAGACATCATGTATGCTGCTGCTTCACCTGTAAATGAAAAATAGTAAAGAATTATCATCGACATTGTAGTTGCATGGCTGTCCCTTTCCATCATAGTTATGTGATCATAGCTGAATTTCAGTCTAAGATAATTCCCATTCTGCAAAATCAAATATCTGCATTATATCAGTAAATTCTTAGTCTAGGAAAGAATTCAATAAACAAAAACTTCTATAATAAAACTGACTAGTTTTCTCACCTAAAGCCACTTTCAGAAGCTTATGCCCAGCTCCCGGAAGAGACTTGACTTCCCATCCAGCCTCTCGGAACTTATCAGCAATTTCTGGCTTCTCAGCAGTGCTCATAAGTAAGATGTTCTTTTCAGAGTTCTCCACAGTATAACTGCTACCCCACTCATGCATATCTTTGTAATTAATGCCCCACACAACTCGCCCTTTGCCACTGGAAACCAAGAAACATAATCAAATATAATATTTTCTTTTATTACAATATCAAATTAAACATGAGAAGGAAAATATATTTTATTAAAACGATAAGATTTAAGCAACTGTTTATTAATATAATGCCAACTTACTTGTCATAAAATGGCTGATTGATAACTCCAAGGATAGGTTCTCCAGTAGATCTTAGGTAGGCACCAATGAGAACCGTCACACATGGAAGACCATGGTCTGCATCAGCATGTCCTTGGACACCAGCTATAAACTCAGCAGTAGCATCTAATAACAGGAAAAAAGGTTAAAATTATTAAGTATCCAGCAAGTTATGCTTTGAGAGAATGCAATTAAATTTGATTAAAATCATTTGTTGAAGAGTGTACTAGTTTGTATCATATTTCAGAAGGATAAAATAGTTATTTACCAATTGGATCTATCCAAATGCCTAAATCAGAAGTGTCAATCTCTGGAATATCCTTTGGCAAATTGTCACAAAATATATGATCTGTGTCGCGATGAGCCGCTTCAGCCATTCGATTCGCAACAGCCGGTGCCACTAAATACTGTAAAATATCCGCAGTGCCTTCGACACTGTCGCATAATTCGATCCTCACTCCTCCAATCTCGGAACACTCTTCACCTCTTACATGCTCAGCAAGCTCTGGGAAATGACCCGCTATTTCAGTTTTTGCAGCTTCTTGGGCCAGAACATCCGCAATCGTTTTGAAATCTCTTTCAAAACGGGCGTTGGCATCGCCTTCGCATTTTTCGGCGACCAATAACACTTCGTTTGTCGCTCCTGCACAACAGGATCGAGCTACACATGCCGCCTTCTCTGACGCGTTTACAAGAGTCTCTAAAATATTTTTCATTTTCTCAGGATTATCAACACATTAGATGAAATCAATAATTCAATTTACAGGATCTGTGAGATTCAGAGATCTAAAAATAGAAATGTCATCTGTCCTGTCAAATTGTCAATGTCAATTTTGTTTATGTTTTTAATCAATAACAATAGGGATGCGACAGTAAAGATACGAACCGTAACCAGAAATCGCCTAAACGTTCATCCTAAATTTGACGTCACGCCTGTAAAACCCGAAGGGTCAGGGAGAGGTGTGCCTATATAGTATAGTCCCATGTAATAGGGGGTGAGCCTATTGCCATCAACCGGGCACAAATCCAGTCTCCGGGCTTCTACTGAGAAATTTCCTAATGGAAAAACCCAATAACACTGCCTGACCAACGAGGTAGTCCGACCTATTTTAGGGCTATACATGTACGCACCCAATGCCACAATGTTTCATAGATTTGATATTCAAAGATATTGATTCCTAAGTAACATTGTTTTCCGTTTCTACATTCTATGGTTTAACGTCTATTACTCTAATAGACACGGATGGCGGTAAAATAATAGCCGTGAAGCCAATTCAAAAAGAGATTTTTTTTTTATCGACTTGAAGTGATTGGAAAGAATGATTAGGTAGTAATGAATATTTTAGTACAAAGCCACAAAATCAATGTCAATAATAATAAATTTAGGTATGTACAAACTTGTGATTATGTAATGCACGGACACTCCGGTAATCTCACTACATAATCAGGAATGTTATAATGAATACCTACCTACCTAAGATTTAAACAGTCAACCAATTCTCGAAATCTAAAAGTCAAACAATTACGGATGCTTTTGATTGAAAAGGGCTACTCTTTCCGCTCATGCATTGATGTGAGAGTGCGCAGAGCTCCAAACATGGCTTCTTATCCCTATTATAAATTGAAGTAGCTTTTTGTGTCCGGTTGTGTGACCGCATTGTTCTTATAAACTACGCAACGGATTTTGATGCGCTTTTCGCTATCATTTAGAGAATTTATTCCGGAAGGTTTATGTGGTCATTTACACTAGGTACACATGTGTATTATGTTATAATATGTATTGCTACATAACTTACCTATACATAATAAAATAAAGAAATCTCGATGTATTGTCAAGTCGTACATAAAAGTAAGTAAGTACTTAAGTAAAGTAAAGCACCCGGTCGCTAGTGATAGATAGCCAAGATAAGTATTTATTTGCCTTAAACATAAGCTAAGCTTCGAATATCAAAACGAGGGGTTGTGAATGGCTGAAATTGCTATGTTGAATCAAAACAATCTTTAATTTTATATACGAGGTCCTTTCCATGCGAAAGTATCGTTGAAGTATGCCCAGTGAATGGTGAATGGAGATCAACGCACCGTACCGGCAAACAACATGGTCTACAAATAGCGTCGAAGTTTTAGTGAGTACATTTTTTAATACACCATTGTCGCTAGCTTAATCAGCATTAAATGATGACCTTGAGTAATCATGCAAAAAATGACTACCTACCAATTCTGTAAAACGCAGAGACCTTATGTAAGTACTCGAACGTACGATTGCTCCCGATTGTGTTCATTTTTAACGTAAAGAAAAAAAATCGTTTTCCTCAAATAAGTCTTCTCAGCTAACAGTATGAAATCGTTTTGTCATATTTAATGAAAGTGCTCAAGGTTGCCAAATATCGGAGCACGAGTGCAACGGTAGCAACCATCATGAACGCGTGATACTTGTCGCAAAACGGTGCGTGCTTGACCTTAGGGGCGCGTGCCGATCGAACTATTTTGTTAAATCACTGGTAAATTAAATAAAGTGCCGAATAAAGAAATATTGTCGAGACATGTCGCTGTTTCAAAGTAGTTCATGAACGCAGGAACGCTATCTATAAAATATTTTCTTTTGTGTTTTTCGTGGGGACCCTGTTTTTTTATAGTTCTATGGTCCCTATTCTTACTTACTAGGGTAGATACGCAATGCGGGTCAGTGGGTCATCTTTGCGTATTCCGATACTTATTTTAAAATAGTAGGTAGGTATACTAGGCAGGTAGGCAGGTAGGTAGGTAGGTAGGCACTTATGTATCTATTCATGATATCTAGAGCGATTAGCGTTTTAATTATTTGTCTGCTCAGTGTATAATTTATTTTTAAAGACCTCATTTCAGAAGACAGGTTTGACTACATATTAAATACTTACCTACATAGCTAATCAGATTTGCACGATAGAAAGCTCACGATTGATTTAGCACAATAGTTTGAAAGGAGACCATGGACTGGTAAGTTTTAACTATCTTTAGATATCTGCGATTTAACTGATAAGTCAATGATTTTATTTGATTGATAAGTTATAAATCTGGTTTATAAATCAGTAAGTATTTTTGGTTTAGTCTAAACCTTTCAAAAATCCTTGCATGGTATCTACTCAAGTAGGTACCGTGGGAATATCAAATAGGAACTGCAAAAAACTAAGGTGTTAATTGGTAAAAAAACTTACAGGTAACACAAATTACCGAAACGAATCCCTCGAAGAGGTGGAAAAAATACTGAATGGTAATAATGACATTAAATGTTGCCAATTGTAACGATAAATCACGACTTCTGAATAAGAGTTTGGGTACCTATAATTGTATAAGTAGGTACCTACCTACCTACTTCGTGATAAAAACGTGGGTGTCTCAATCTCCCCCGTCTCGTGTCGTAATCGATAAATTTTACTTCAATAAATCGTACCTTAATTTTACGTTCTCACAATGAATTGAACAGCTATTACTACCAAATCCTGGGTCAAATTAAATTGGCTAGCGAAACTCCGCAGATGAGATGGATATTCATATCTAAACACGATAAAACCAAAAAAGAAGTCAATTTGATGACTTTTTTGTGGGGTCATCGACCGCAGTTGGTGCTGTCACTTAACACAATAGTTTTTTGTGTATACTTCACAGAAGTATCGATATCTAAGCACGATAAGACAAAAGGAAACAGATTTTCTCGACTCATACATCAAGTAAGTAACAAACACTCCCAGCGATCGTTGATCTCCAAAAAAAACCCATATCGATACCCACCACGTCCGCGGAGTTTCGCTAGCTAATTTACTTTGACCCTGAATATTTCTGTGAATGATTTTTGTTGCTAACTTCCATTTTCGTACAGGGAATGTTATGAAATGTAAGTAAGTAGGTATGTTTACATTTGTTTGGCATTATTTTGGCCGAGTTTTGCTTTGTGTCTCCTTTCTCTCGAAGTTAAAGACCTTGTGACCGCTGCACGGTTAATCATTCGTTTTTAGAGGAATTAAGGCACTCGTATATACCTAATTGTTACGTGCACGAGTCAAGTTATTTGCATAAATCGTAAGTATATTTTTCAATGCGCGATTTGTTTTACCGAAAACAATAAAAAACATGTATTTCTTTTATGTACAAAGGCACATGTCCGAAAGTACTTATTTAAATGTATATATAAGTAAGTAGATACTCAGGTATTTGTCCCGATTTTAGGCACCCTACTAGTCGTGAAATCTTCAATCATTATTTATTTAACACATTTATGTTCCGTTTATTTATTTACTTACTTATTAAATACATTTTAAAATATTTTTATAAAAAACATTTAAAAATATAAAAATGAGTAGTCCGGTAAACGGTAACGGTAACGGTTACTGGAGTACGGTCCTTGGACCGTACTCCAGTAAAAATAATAATGAATGTGTTACCGGTAGCTTGCTACCGGTAACACATTCATTATTATTTTATTTTGGTATTCAGCTGCATCCGGTTAGACTGAAACCCAACCCCAACATAGTTGGGAAAAGGCTATCCTATTCCCAACTATGTTCATCATCATCTCACCACCACCATCACCATCTGCCTAGGCAGATGATAATGATTCATTATTATGTTACACTTACTAGTTTACAACTACAAGCAGCACCCTAATTGTCAACACTCATTATTACTTTTACTGGAGGACAACATTCATTATTATTTTATTTTGGTATTCAGCTGCATCCGGTTAGACTGAAACCCAACCCCAACATAGTTGGGAAAAGGCTATCCTATTCCCAACTATGTTCATCATCATCTCACCACCACCATCACCATCTGCCTAGGCAGATGATAATGATTCATTATTATGTTACACTTACTAGTTTACAACTACAAGCAGCACCCTAATTGCGTAACACACTGAATCATTTTTTAAAGGATATTGCTAATCCATTGCTTCATATGTTCGAAAAATTTGTCTGCTCAGCAACGTAAATATAGCAATGAATGTTGTTGAACTGTCAAAATGAAACCCATTACTACTGTTAGTGTGTTACGTAATCACCCCGCCGGTGAAGCTCCTATTAATATTGTTCTAAATGTTCTAGATAATAAAAGTTTATAGTTGAAGTAAAACTGCATAACAATCAGAGGGACCATTCAAGTCGCATCTCAGTCTCAATCTGTCAAAACTACCTCTTATTTCCCTACATTTTTGACAAATAATTGACATTGATTGTCGCTGAGATGAGATTGCGACTAGATTTTGAACGTTTTTAATTACGAGAATTGGCCTCCAGTTCTTGCGACAATTTTATTAATCGTAGCTTAAGTTAAAACATAATGAGCTCTTAAAATGTTTACTTAATTACCTAGTAAACATATTAAGAGCTGATTATGTTTAAACATCACATGATTTAGGTACACGCACAAAAGCAGTAGTACCAATGAAGTAGCTTAGAACAAAACTTATGGCGCTCATTCGTAGTCGTTACCACAGCATACTGCACCCTTATTACGTCACACACTATCAATCTCAATCTGAATCACTTTAATCCATTGCTTCATTATGTTCGAAAAATTTGTCTGTTGAACAACGTATATAATGCAATGAATGTTGTTGAACTGTGAAAATGGAAGCCATAGCATACGCAATTACCCCGCTGTTCTACCTCTGGAAACGAACGCTTGTCTTTATTTATAAAAGGTTTAGAAAATGGTTAGATCGTTCATTTGAGATTGTAAATGCGGTTGAGCAACCGATCGATCAAATAAAATTGAATACTTCTATACCAATTTAATTTCAATGCACTTAATAGATTTCTATTTCTTTATTCTTTTATGACCATTCTCTCACAATGATGCTATCAATATTTTAACGACAAGCTGTTGAGTAAACGTAGAAGCTGAATGCGTTAATTTTGTCGTAAGTTTTATGTGTATTTAGCTAGATAAATAAGGAAACAAACTACCTAGGAAGTTTATATTTCGTTTCCTACATGGACTTTAGTTTAATGCTAGGGGTTTACGCAAGACGATAGAGTATTTTTACAACTTTAGAATAACAATCTAAGATGTAGGTTATCTGACAAGTCCTAAAAGCTAGGATTAAGGTAAGGTAAGGTCGCACTATGCGACTAGCCGTAGAGCTACGAATAGAATAATTAATTACGTTTGTGGGGTAGCAAAGAAGCGTTCTGACCAACGCATGTACGAGTAGTACCTAGTTTAGGTTTCAACTTACAGCATAATCAGCCTATAATGTTCCCACTGCTGGGACACAGGCCTTCTTTCAGTGCGAGGGAGTAGGCCGTAATCCACCACGCGGGTCCAGTGCGGGTTGGTAGATGTCACATGTGTCCGAATTTTTGGTTCTAGGTTCTAGGAAATACCGGTTTCCTCACGATGTTTTTCACCTTTCACCTTTCCACCGTTTTTGAGAGCAATGGTGATGAAATAATTTACATAAAGTCGGACCGGATTCGAACCTGCGACTCGTAAGTCGCGGCCGCTACCACCGGCCACCACAGCTGACAACTTAGCATACGTAGAATATACATGTCCGCTTCAAGCTGTTTGGGTAAAAATATCGGCTTTCAAATTGATCCTACTAAGATTATAAACGCGAAAGTTTGTGAGGATGGATGGATGTTTGTTACTCTTTCACACAAAAACTACTAAACGGATTTAGAGGAAATTTAGCACAAATATAGTTAATAACCAGGATTAACACATAGGATAGTTTTTATCCCGATATTTCCACGAGATCGAAACGTATGCGGGTGAAACTGCGGGGCGCTGCTAGTACTTTAATATTGAAGTTCTCCAAAGAAAAGCGGCCAGCAAAGTCATTGTTGAGCAATAGTTGTGGACAACTCGTTACGTGCACGCATTGGATTTAGCAATAACCATATCAAATCAACTTTATTATTACTTTTATTATCTACATCATAGATTTATTTGTGGCGAATTAATCTTGACATAAATATTATCATCTAACTACTTCACTTGATACAATTGATGATGTAAGAACTTGCAAACTCTATGTCAACATTATTACTTAGGCAAATGAAATAATCAATTAACTCAGCCTATCGCAGTCCACTGCTGGACATAAGTCTCTCCCAGGCTGCTCCACAACACCCTGTCCTCCGCATTCCGCATCCAGTCTGTCCCAGCCACCTTCTTTAGTTCGTCGGACCTTCTTACGCTTGCCGATACGCGGTCTCCACCCCAGGATTTGTCTGCTCCACCGGCCATCGGTCTTTCGACAAACATGGCCAGCCCACTGCCACTTCAGCTTGCTTACTCTACAAGCTATGTCGGTAACTCCGGTTCTTTTCCGGATTATTTCATGTAATAATAGGCATACGATAGTTTACCATAACGCCGGATTTACATTACTGTGTTGTGTCGCCTTCTGACGCAGTTTCAGCCAATCAAAACTCATTGTGATTTGACGTCGTCGAAAACTCAAGTGAAGTGAGCTTGATGTGAGTTGTCAGTAGTGTCAATCCCTAGCATTATTTGGAATGACTGCAGTGCGATTCTGTAACCATCTCACCGTGAAAACTTAGGTGAAGTGAGCTGTCATTCCAACTAATGCTAGGGATTGACACCATTGACAGCTCGCTCTAAGCTCACTTCACCTAACTTTTCACGGTGAGATTTTTACAGAATCGATCGACAGCTCACTCCACGCTCACTTCACCTAAGTTTTCACGGTGAGATGGTTACAGAATCGCACTGCTGAAGAGATACGTTTGACGCGGAATGCACCAAGCATTCCGCGTCACGACACGACACAACACAGTAATGTATTGTGTCGGTGGCTTAAGTTTTGTTATAATAGCGCTATTCATTAGTCATCGATGTAAAAACAGACATAAATGATACCTAGAAACTATAATTTATGTACCTACCTAATAATTTAATAAAGTAAGCAGTAATTAAATAAATGAAACCAAAAATACCGCAGACCTCCTCCCTTGTTACGACAACCGTCAACCTGACTATTATAAAAATTGAATTAGGTACAATTAAAAACTACAAAGTTATCAAACATACCAATTTTCCTACCGGAAATATCATCCGTACTACAATTTGTAATAAATTGTGGTGTCTAAAAACGTCGTACTAAATTAATTTGCGTGTGGCCTGAGGGTCAATCTAGCTACCTTATAAAGGCTAGCACAGATTGAGACGGACCGCGCCGAAACACAACGCATTACAATAATCCTCTTTCATAATTTTCGTACATTTTTTTATGAACCAACGCATATTATTGGCGGGCCGCATCACACTTTTTTGAATGAAAATGTGTTGCGCTGCGGCCCGTTCAAACAAAATCAAAATATGTTACCTATTTCACATAAACCTATGTACCTATGTAATGGGCACTTATGAAACGCAGAAGCTAGGTGCACGGTTCCAATTATTGGTCGTTTCACATGGACAAGAGCCGGGAAGAAACACCACGGTTACTCTTTTAAAAATAATGATTGGCTTTTACAATGTTTTCAAATTACAGAGTTAATAGGTGACGTTGCGGCTGTAATGTGCGCTTGGTTTAATAGTAAACAGTACACTGGTACTATCGAGTATTAGACGCAAGTTTATGTAACGCCATCTTACATCAGTTGATAATGCCACATTTCCAGTTTTAATAGAATAGAATAGCATTTATTTGCAAATATGGGTAATACATAAATAGATAGTAGTAGGTATAAATCAGAGTTCTGCCATATTTCACCATTCGGCATGCAAACATTTTCATTACCTATACAACATTGTTAAAATTTAAATTCTCATTAAAACATTGAATTAATTATTACATTCAATAAATAAAATTATTAAAATTCAAATTGTCATGAAAACATTAACTTAATTATAACAATATACCTACATTAAATAAATGGTTAAAAATTTAAATTGTCATTAACAGTATAAATAAATAAGAATAAAAATCGTGGTCGAAACATAAATAAACAAACAGACATTAAAATTACAGGTCATAAAAATTACAGGTCTTCAGAAAAAAACTTGTCCGTTAAAAACTCCGTTACACTGTACTACGTTTTATCTATTAATAATTTTCGAAGTCTACTTTTGAATTGCACCGTTTTCAAATCAATTCCAAGCACGTGCCCATTTATTATAAACAATTGGGGCCATGTAATAAATACTTTTGCGCATCATAGTAAGTTGTTTGACATGATACTTATCTGATTTAATTTTGTATTGTCTCGCCTATTTCTTGGAAATAAATCGGCCAAACGTTCAAAACGATTTGGATTGTTCTTTACAAACACAGCTACTTCGAGAATATAAATACAGGGAAGTGTCAAAATGTTGTTCTGCTTAAAATATGACTTGCAACTGTCGGTGGTTTTTAGTTTGAACATTTACCGGAGACATCTTTTTTGAGCCGTAAATGCTGTCTGTACGAGCCAATTTATTGGTGGAGTTTGCCCAGAAAATGACACAGTTCCTCACGTGATGCGTCTTACACGATGTTTGTAATAGCAGTTGTAACAGATGTGGACTTACACGCTACTGAGGAGATTGTCGAGAAAATTGGACAGTTCTTTCTATTCGCTGTTCGTACTTGTTCGTGTAAATTGATATTGTTAGTCAGCGCTAGTATCTGAGAGGAAGCAGTAAATGGAGTAGGTAGGTACTTAACCTACATAAATGACTTGGGAAAATTTTTACATAGTATCTGAAACTTCAACCGGAGTGTATTTTTACCTTTTAAAAAATAATTATTATGTATATTTTATTTTTTTATATAATAAACTGCCTTAACTTATTGAATTATCTTATTTATGGCTTCTTACAGACATTATAATACCGTACGTGTATCAATCAATGTATAGTGTGTTGCTGCAATCACTAGTTCCATCTGTCAAAAAACGGTTTACCTAACGGACAGGGTATAGGTGTTTAATCAAATACGTTCCTCGCTTAGTTATCGCATTTCATTAGCATTCAACACTGGCCTCTAAAAAAATATCAACACTAATTAAAAGTACCTATACAAAACGTGTTTCAATAGTTACTTTAAAAAAAGTGTCCTTTTGTCTTTGTATAATTAGTTAGTCATTTAATTTATTTTTATTTAGGGTAAATATGTAGTTAGTTATTTAAACATACAATAAAGTTATCTTTTTTTAAATAAAATTTTTACTAAGTGACAGTTTCTTCAAGTTGTAGTTTATTATACTCACATTACATGCAGCCTGCTTTCTTAGTCTCAATGCCCTTGATTCGTGAAACTTTGTGCGAGGACCTTGACTGAATCAGCATTTTATGATATTCCCGGCAACTCAGAGGTATAATAAAAGGTGTCGTGCTTGTGACTAATAACTGTAGACCGGTTAAGTGCATCTAAAACCACTGAAGTGTGTAAAAAACCCAACGTAAAGTAACTAAGTGCAAACTCAGTAAAAGGCTTTAAAATAAACGTAGGTAAAGTTTGTGATGCAATTTTTGAAGGCTCTAATTTTTTTTTGTATATAAACTGAAATCTGTTCTCTAGATATTTAGGGAATGGATGGACGGTTACATAGTTTTGGATTTTAACTCTCTTCTAATACCGCAAACACTGTGTACTGAACAAATATGAAAAACATAACTTTGAATTATGTCGTTTCATAATAATAATTAAAATGTTATAACAATGTGTCACAATCCGGGCTATAAATGACATAATAATTAATACCTAAGTTCCGAGCAGGTAGACAATTGTTTATTTTATTTATTTTTAAGTGAAAGAAACCTTTGCGTTCTGAGACGGAAGTACTTACTTACTAAAAGTTTTATTAACTGCGGCAGGATTTCCCCTCTTAATGTCAATTGGTTGGGTTTTTTGTTTGATATTTAGGTACCTACTCATTAACCCAGCCCAGCTCGCAGCTTATCTAATCGGACCAGGGTAAGAATGCAATTACCTGCAGAAGTAATCAATTTAGTAAATAATTTCCTTAATTGTTTACTTCTGAAGGTAATTGTTGATAATGAAATAAGGTTAATGAAGATGCAAGAAAATACCCGAACTAATCGTAGGTTGGTACAAGGCTTACATTTATAATTACCAACTGCCAACCACTAAGTACATTAATGAGCATAAGCATAATCAGCGTATAATGTTGTTGTACACAGCTGGGACACAGGCCTCCTCTCTTCGGGAGGGAGTGGGCTGTAATCTACCACGCGGGCCCAGTGCGGGTTGGTAGAAATTTTTTGGTTCTAGGACTATGCTGGTTATTTCACAATGTTTTCCTTCACTGTTTTGAGAGCAGTGGTGGTTTATTGGTATACTGAACGACTCTCTTGATTCCAGCGACTTGGCAGATGAATTTAGTCAGCGCATATATCTTACAGGTCCGGTAACACGATTATGTCGTAATTTTTTTTTATAATAAAGTGCAAAATATATGATAAAATATCGTTAAAAATATATTTCACAATTTTATATATTTTATTTATGTACTGTAACATTTAAGGTGTACAATAAAGAGTATTCTATTCTATTCTATTCACAATATTACTTAGATCACATTCTTGAGGACCTGCTGTGCGATTCTGTAACAATCTCACCGTGAAAACTTAGGTGAAGTGAGCGTGGAGTGAGCTGTCATTCCAAATAATGCTAGGGATTGACACTACTTGAGTTCTCACGGTGAGATTTTTACAGAATCGACCGGCTGTAAGCTTACGCAAAAACCGGTTTCATTACTAAAATCCCCTTACGAAATAATTAACGCATTTTTGGTGAAAGTCCCCGAACAGCACTCGTTTGGAATACCTCCAACATGTGGGTATACGAGACTTTTTAACCTTGTTATAATAAAAGTTGTAATTCCTTGAAAATGGTAACAATCGCTGTTGCGTAACATGAAATTACATTAATCAGGTTTCGTTTCAAAGGGCTATAAATCATGAATTCTTTGCCTATAGATATTTTCTTAATGAAGTTAGTATACTCGTAGATTAACACCGAGTTAATTAAGTACAAATAATATAATTATAAATAATACATGTATTTAAGACTAAGTCATAATAAGTCATTTATTTCATAACAAAATACGTTGTATTGAAAATATGAGGTACATACCTACAGTGACGATAAGAAAAAAAAAAACATGAATATAGGTAACATCCATAATTTTAAAATGCATTATCAGGACTTATTATAAGTTCATCAGTATTGCGTCATTGATGTAATAAAAATTCAAATAAATGATTCTTTTAGAAAAAGGTCAAAAATATATAGTGTCATCTCGTCAGTTGACTCATTCCAATATAATGCTAGTTCTAGGGAGATTCCGTAGTCGGAATCTCCCTAGAACAAGCATTATATTAAAATTAAGTTTTAAATTAGGAATTATCTCACCTCCACAACCCTGTTACTGGGTAATACAATACCCCTTGGTAAGACTGGTTGTCAGACTTTTGGGCTTCTGACTACCCGTAACGATTGTCAAAGATCCACGAATGACAGCCGGGACCAACGGCTTAATGTGGTTTCCGAGGCACGGAGGGGTCTCGGTATGTAAGACCACCTTTACATACCCAGACCCCTCCAAACCCATGACCCATGACCCATGACCCATCCGCGGCAAGCGTAGATTAACCTGATCGATCGACCTGTGTGGCTGTTTTACCCACGGGCCCCTAAAAATAAAAACTTTCATATATTGAAAAAAACAAAACACTTGTTCTTTTTCTTATTTTGTTATTTTACTTAATACAAACACCTTGAACTTGTGTCAAAAACATAATAGATTCTAATTATTACGAATGTCGTGATCTCACGCAATATCGGCTGTCCGTGCTAAAAGAGAGATAAGGTGAATGTCGTACACCGTCCGCGTAACAGAATAATAGAAAAAAATTTAACGTCATGGTATCCGGCACTTTGAGATAATAACAGAAAAGTTTAGTGGAGCAAGGGCAACAGTTTTGCGATCTAAGCTAAGCTCACGCAGAAATTCATACTATCTTAGCTAATATTATAAATGCGAAAGTGAGTTTCTTACGCTTAAACGGCTGAACGGATTTAGATGAAATTTGGCACACAAATAGACTATGAACTGGGTAAGGACATAAGCTACTTTTCATTCTGGATCGCAGACAATGTCACGAGCAAAAGCTAAATTCCGAAAGCAACTCCGTCTGTATGTCCGTCTGTTACTTTCTGGTTTCGAATTTGGCACACAGGTAGACTGAGAGCTGGGTTAGGACGGTGGATGCTTTTTAACCCGGAAGTACGCTCCCGTGGGATTTCCGATTTCCGACCTTCACGCGGGTGAAGCCACGGGAAAAAGCTAGCCAACCCAACCTATTTTCGGACAAATTGAATTATCAAGACGTAGGAATGCACGTGTTTTCAACACGAGACGATGTATGAGTAGGTAACTAAGCATCTAAATTATACTATAATCCGTGTGAATTAGGAATAGTCAAGCCATGAAATAACAGTTTTTTTATGAAGTGTTTATAAAACTGTACTGTGTTATTAGTTTATTATGCTAATGCGAGTAGTTTTAGCTCATGATAACTTTTATGACGGTTTCAATTAATTAAGTTTACACTAGATACCAACTCTCATAATAATAAAATAAACTTAAGATGCTATAACCATATACCAATTACTCCAGAGGTTTGATACCAGTTTGATAAAGAAAACCAGACCATATGAATAGTTCTGATAGTGAAATTCAGGAAGATTAGTTTATTATGCTAATGCGAGTAGTTTTAGCTCATGATAACTTTTATGACGGTTTCAATTAATTAAGTTTACACTAGATACCAACTCTCATAATAATAAAATAAACTTAAGATGCTATAACCATATACCAATTACTCCAGAGGTTTGATACCAGTTTGATAAAGAAAACCAGACCATATGAATAGTCCTGATAGTGAAATTCAGGAAGATTAGTTTATTATGCTAATGCGAGTAGTTTTAGCTCATGATAACTTTTATGACGGTTTCAATTAATTACGTTTAGACTAGATACCAACTCTCATAATAATAAAATAAACTTAAGATGCTATAACCATATACCAATTACTCCAGAGGTTTGATACCAGTTTGATAAAGAAAACCAGACCATATGAATAGTTCTGATAGTGAAATTCAGGAAGATTAGTTTATTATGCTAATGCGAGTAGTTTTAGCTCATGATAACTTTTATGACGGTTTCAATTAATTAAGTTTACACTAGATACCAACTCTCATAATAATAAAATAAACTTAAGATGCTATAACCATATACCAATTACTCCAGAGGTTTGATACCAGTTTGATAAAGAAAACCAGACCATATGAATAGTCCTGATAGTGAAATTCAGGAAGATTAGTTTATTATGCTAATGCGAGTAGTTTTAGCTCATGATAACTTTTATGACGGTTTCAATTAATTACGTTTACACTAGATACCAACTCTCATAATAATAAAATAAACTTAAGATGCTATAACCATATACCAATTACTCCAGAGGTTTGATACCAGTTTGATAAAGAAAACCAGACCATATGAATACTAATGAATAGTCCTGATAGTGAAATTCAGGAAGAGCTAGATAGATATTTTGTATTGTTAATAACCACCGTTCCGGGAAACCGGGTTTGAGTTTCGTCCGACTCTGGCAGTCGAAATCCTCTGTTGTTCCCAGAAGGAGGCATCTTGTAAAAGTATTAATTGAAACTTAACTCCTTTTCTATTGAAGTATAGCGTTAGGATTTCAATACAGGGTCAAATTAAACTAGCTAGCGAAACTCTGCAGACGTTATGGGATAGCAAAACAAACTAAAATAAATGAATGTTATTTTTTTATGGGGTCATGGGCCGCGGCTCGTGTAGTCACTTGAAATATCAGTTTTTTTTAATGTAAACTTCACAGACCTGATGAGTACCTATCTATATCTAGACACGATAAAACATAAGAAAACAGACTTTCTCAACTCGTACTTCCAGTAACAACACTACCAGCGGGCGTTGACCCCCAAAAAGAATCCATCAAATCTTTTTAATATGAATTTTATCGTGTTTAAATCATCATCAAAAAATAAATTATCCGAATTGAGAACCTCCTCCTTTTTTTGAAGTCGGTTAAAAAATCTGATGTTTACGATTTACCTACTACATATAACTGCGCTTTCACAGCCATTTGTCTGTTGGGTTACATTGTAAGTGTTGTGTTGACCCTAACTAAATGTTTGTTTTAATAATGTTTCCAAACATGTGTGGTGTAATACCTCAGTTTGTTATCCTAATAATTCATTTATTATTCCGGCCAGGTGCGGTGGATCACTATCAAGTTTGACATTGCCTTATTTGACATAGTGTACTTGAAAAGATGCTCTACAATAGCTTATGTCGACATGTGTGCATGCTTGTAACCCATTTTACTATCCGGATATTTCGGATACTTCCAGTACACTATCCGTATAAATCCGGATAGTATTAATATTTTGGATACCACTGTAAAAAACGTACGTAAATCAAACTAATATAAGTTCCTAATGTATAAATAAATGATATCCATATAATATTTTCAACGGATATCCGGATAATTTGGATATCCGAATAGCATGCCTTAGTCTAAATCTAAGCTACAACAAATCATACCAATATGTCTTGGAAAGAACCTAATCTGAAACTGCCTGGCACTCGTAGATGAGCAGTTATAAGAATGTCAGAGAAATTAATCGGGAATTCGATAACTATGAATAAAAAGGTTTTCTCTGCGAAATCCGATGTAGGTAAGATTTAATAAGGTTTTGCATTACTATGTCTGCTGTGACATTTCATCTATTGTCAGATTGACCTTCAGATTGTAAATAAATACATTCTGCTGTTACAATATTTTAATTATATTCAGAACTCTTACGGAACATTTCGGAAACCCATTTAGATATTCTAACAATACCATTGTGATCTAGCTATCGTAATGTCAATATATATGTAACCACATTGCAGAACGGTATTGCAGAAACAGTGTTAGATGATATTTTCTTAGAGATATCAATCGGAGAAAATAACCAGCTTATAATGTTACCACTGCTGGGACACAGGTCTCCTCTCGTGTGAGAGGGAGTGGCCCATTTACCACCATTGACTCGCGGGCCCAGTGCGGATTATTTGATAGAAATAAGTTTTACTCCAGTTTAAATAAACGCAGTAAAGGATGCACTACTGACTTAGTTACATTTAAATGAGAACCACGTGTTTGGGTTTTCGCACGAATATAGGTAAATATGACCTTCGGTAATTCTCAGTGGCGCCCATAAGCAGTTTACAATAGAATACAGCCTTCGCTTGGTTTCAGAGGTTTGTGTAAGTTGAGCGCTCGTGCAGAATAGACCTCTATACATACTTATACTTATGTTTATACGCTTTCAATGTGCGGTTTCTCGCGGTGTTCAATATTTCTTTTTGTGGACTGTTGTTGACGAATTTGGTGTGTGCTAGTGTTGTTTTTTTACGATAATACTTTAAAATGTTTAAAATACTGAATATCTTTACGAGTTGGTGAGTTTTTTTTTTGTTGTTTTCAATATTGTTTCAGTATATAATAACTTACAGAATTATGTTAGCGTAAAGTAAAATATATATGTAACAAATTAGATAGAATTTAATTAGGTTTTCTCTGATTCAAATCTTAGAAGAACGGGCAGAATAAATCGTTTTACGCATGTGTAAATATGTACATGTAGGCTCCAGTACACATGGGTAAATAAAACGATTTTTAAACTGTACGATACAGTTGAATAAATAGTTTTACTACCTACTTATGTTTTGTATGTAGGCACCTACAGTACAGTGGGTACAAATTATTTTTAGCTTTGGCAAATAATTAATAACGATGATAGTTACGTACATGGTGCCTACATCTACAAATATTGTAACTTGAAGTAGCATAGCATAAGCATAATCAGCCCAGTGGCGTGCATTGCATGAAGGCATATAAGCAGTGCCTATCTCGATAAATCACCAAGCCTGTCAATTACATTTTAGTGTGTGTGCCCCACACTAAAGAAACTCACTAAATTATCATAACTAACAAAAAATAAAATCTTCATACAAACACGCGCGGCAGTAGGCAGTCGCCGGACGGCCTACTCGGCTCCCGTACTATTCGCACATTGTCATTGCTCTTTATTCGTTCAAGTTAATACGACGAAATTAAATTCCTGCCTACCTATTCTGAAAACCAATTCACGCCACTGAATCAGCCTTTAATGTTCCACTGCACTGCACTGACAGGCCTCCTCTCGGTGAGAGGGGTCCACCACGTGGGCCCAGTACTTTAAGTAGAGCTACACCGTACTTAATAACTATGTTTGTAAAAACCGGAAAAGAGCGAGTCAGATTTGCGCGCCGAGTGTTCCGTTGGAAAAATATGCTCATATGTCTAAATGTCCATTTTCAAAGGTTTTCATTGTTTGGGATCGCATAACTAAGTTTGCATCTAACGGCTTTTTTGATGATTTCTTAAAAAGTGGGTTAATAAGAGACATTTTATATTCATCCAGTATTATTTACATAAGCGTCCCTCAACTACATACATAGATGTATTTGAGATTTTTCACATAGCAAACTTTGAAGATAAAGAGGGCCGGGGAGTGCATTTATAATACAGACATTTTTCAAAAAGTGTGGCGCGGCCTAAAAAAAAATATATTGCAATGTGCAAATGGAGATTACGCATCGCACTTGATCCAGTTACTTTTAAATGTAACAGTCTTTCATTAATTTTCTGTTCCGGTTGCAATGAAACTATTTTTTTTTCAATGCTTTCTGGGCAACTAGCTTCATTTTTCTGACTGACCGACCCCTTGACAATTCAAAAGTGCCTGTAATTGGTTTAATTGAAATAAATACTTTGAGTTTGAGTTTCTCTAGATGGGCTACCATTTATTACCTATAACTATTTTCAAATTTCAAGTAGATAGCAATCCTGAAAAAAGCAGCTGTGACAAACGGACGGATAGACAGATAGACGACGTGGCACCATAAGGGTTCCTTTTTACTCATTTTGGTACGGAACCCTATAACATTGTATCAGTGAGTAGATATAAATAAACCTATTAGAAAAAAGGTCATTTTTGAGGACATAATGTCATACGTACATATATGAAAATAATTTAATTCAATTAGCAACTGGTTTGATTAAGTCTAGACTAGATTTAGCATTGAGAGCACTGGTGGCCCAGTGGTAACGACCGCGATTAACCGAGTTGTAGTTCGTGGATTCGAACCCTGACAGGCGCTTTACTTTGTATAAATAATTTCATCACCACTGCTCTCAAAACGGTAAAGGTAAAAAGCGTGAGGAAACCGGCATGTCCTAGAACCAAAAATTTGAAGATATGTGACATCTACGAACCCGCACTGCGCCCGCATGGTGGATTACGGCCCACTCCCTCTCACAGAGAGGAGGCCTGTGTCCCACCAGTGGCAACATTATAGGCAGATTACGCTTATGCTAGATTTACCTGTGGAGCAAGACCAGCAAGTGTACAAGTATTATTTTTATATTGACAACAATATAATCCTCTTATTTGTAATTTAATATCCTTGCTGACTAAAACTATTTAAAAATCATCATTGCCTGCCCTTAGAGGCAAGCAATGATAGGCCTTACCTTTAAAAATGTTTGTTGAAATGTTGTGTTTGTGTGTTGTTTGCCCGATATTAATCGGGCACGAATCACTATTGGAAAGAGAGTTATCCAGAATTGGTTATACACTAACTGAGAATTATAAAAACACGTAATATAACGCCAATTTTCCCCGAAGAGTTAGGTAGAGGTGTACCCATAGTATGCACACCCACATTTCGCCAGTTATAATTAAGTCCCGTGTAATATCCTATTGCCATGAACCAGGCACAGATCCAGACTCTAGACTGCTACTGAAAAATTCCTGATGGAAAAACTCAGTAAAACTTTACCTGACATGGGATTCGAACTCAGCGAGTCTACTCCGAAGTGCAAAGTGCGAATGTTCGGATCGGACCGACACATGGCCGAACCGAATATTGTTGAAAAATGCGAAAACAGTTCGGATCGGCTCAGTTGGGTCGGGACCATAGTCAATATTCAAAAGAGTGTAGGAGTTTAGGATCGGGACCGACCGAACCAAATAGTAACTTTGTAGCAGGAAACGGCTGAACATTCCGCCGATACTACTTCGGAGTAGACCCCCAGGACCTCGTGCTCAGCAATAGCGTTTGCGAGAACGAGACAAAAAGTCGAATTAAAAAAACATAATCAGGGCAATCACTATTATTTTAATTTTAGGGTTCACAGCCACAGAAGCTTATAACCCAATTCCATTGTCGAAATTATGCAAGTGTATCAATCATAAAGCATGCAACAATTGAATTATCAGAGATAAATACATACATTAATTACATAAACAGGTCAGCAAAAACACGCATGTTTTGATTGCTGTTGCTAAGCTATTGTTCTATAAGGTTTTTTTGTTTTTATTCATACTAGTTGAGAGACCTCGGAGTTCGCGTATACGTCAGAAAAAAAAATGGATAAAATAATAAATCAAGTAGCCTACACCTTATAACATCAGCTATCTGCCAGTGTAAGTCCCGTCAAAATCGGCCCAGCCGTGTCGGATATTAGCAGGAACAAATAGACAGACAGACAGCCATATTAAAAATTGTTTTTTTTTGGTTATAAGTATTACCGTATACATATACCTACTGTCATATGCAATTAGTAAAAAGCTGTTATTTTGTCATTATAAACAGTATTTCCTATTAGGTACTTTTCAGGACATAGTGTGAAATCTTATGGAATGAAAATATCTAATGATCTATGTAAAAATATACTAAGGTAGTATCTGAGACCTAGTATTTGAGATCCCGTAGCAGGGACTACGGGAGCTACGGCGTAGTTTATTGATGCGCACTGGCCGGTGAGGTATATAATTAGTCAAGGCATGACAGCTTAGTTCATCACATGCATGGAGGTCTCAAAGTCAAATAATTTATATCAAATAGGCACATAAAAGGTACTTTTGAACGTCAAAAATTACAAGAAAATAGAATTGATTCTAGTTGTCCCTTCCAAAAGGTAGTTTCATATAGAGAATAATGGGGAAGATACTCCACCGTATACTCTTTTAAAATGTTTTATTTTTTTATTTTATTTATTTGGGACAAAAAACAGTTATACATTACAGCATTTACAAAGAAGTAGTTATATTACAGTCGAGAAACCGTATAACCCACACTTTTGTCCACGAAGTGACATCGGAGTATGATAACGAACGCGTGTTAAATGAGAGAAAAAATAAAAAGAACATATTAAGAGAAAAACACTATACATACATATACCGACGAATTGAAGGAAGAGCATCTGACTTAAGGGTGACTTGCAAGAGATTGTGAAACCATTCTTTTGAATTTAGATTGCGACAGCGCGAAAATATCAAGATCTGTGAATTGTTTTACTATACATATTTTGTATTGATACATTAATATGATACAAATATATGTAAGGACGATGCGGGAGCAGTGATGGTCTAGTGTTAACGACCCCGACTTACAAGTTGTAGCTCGTGGGTTCTAACCCAGACAGGCGCTTTACTTTGTGTAAATAATTTCATCACCACTGCTCTCAAAACGGTAAAGGAAAACATCGCGAGAAAACCAAAAATTCAAAGACATGTGACATCTACCAACCCGCACTGGGCCCGCGTGGTAGATTACGGCCCACACCCTCTCACAGAGAGGAGACGAGTCCCAGCAGTGGGAACATTACAGGCTCATTATGATGATGAAGGGAAGGACGATGCACCTAGAATAAATATATAATATAGGATATATAGAATAGGATGTGTCGAACTTATCCATTTGTACCAACCAACTTTGTACCTACCATATCCGGCGAAAAAATGTCCTGTCTAAAATTACTGTACCACATTAGGTAAAGACAGTTAAAAGTTAAGCCATGACAGATAAATAATTCATTATGTGATAGATACATGATCTAACCAAGATATTGTCTGAACTTTAAAAGAGACTGTGACCTCTGAGTTTGTTTCGGCATTTCTTCTCAGAGTAGTCAAATGGGAAACGCCGACCTCATCTAGTTTTTCAAATATGATTGATGTGTAAAAGTGTTTGTAGCGGTATCTACAGCGCCACATGCGAACAACGCGTCATACTGACGTCACGCCAATCCTGCATCTCGCAAGCAGAGTTTACCGCGCAATTAGCATAGATACAATTTCCCAATACCAATCGTTGGGCAATTGCCCGCCAGACACAACACCCGTCTGATCGGAGGATCCTCCCTTTTCTATGGAGGATGAGTGAACTCTACACCCTGTTCCTCATACCTCCAAATGTTTGTACAAACCTCTTACAGAAATAAAATAATTTATCATGGTGCTCACATATTTAGAAACATTGTATATTGTATCTATACTTATGTTTGTTAAGGTTGTATCAGTCTAGCTCTACTCTAGACAACATAAACATTAATAACCACTTTGGAGGTCGCGTTAAGGACCTACAAAAGTCTTGATTTATTTTATTTATTTATTAAAACTTTATGCACAAGTAAAAAAATACTGTACAAAAGCGGACTTAATGCCTGAGGCATTTTCTACCAGTCAACCTTAGGGTGATGCAGACAAAACATGGCAGGAGCAACATACGGGATAAATAGCTAGGAAATGACTATAAAATACAAGAATAAATACTAAAACATAGATAGATACATACATATGAATAAAATGTCTGGAGAAAAAAGGATCGGTAGAGCAGAAAACGAATCTAGAAAATCAGCGCTGGGATATTACGGCTACCTTCTGACGGATATGTTCAAGTGCCTTCACTTTAAAAGATAACCGATTGGTTGTCGTCCTGATTTTCAGAGGTATCTTATTCGTCTTAAAAAGCAAATCATTAAAACCAATTATTGATGTCGACGGTAGTTTTGTAAAGCGCAGGTAGATATGCAAATGAATATTCACATTATCTAAAATTATCAGCAAAACGGGCTTAGGGTAAACAGCTTATTTTTTAAATTAAATAGGTAATTAACATTTGAATGTTAATAAAATTGCATGTCATTATCTTAAGTGCTTTGTTTATCTTCCAATGTCACCAAAATAAAGGAGTTCATGTGAATTTGAAGCGCAATGTCATAGAGTCGCATAGGCAGGGTCGAGCATTCAGTAAGTGAAGTAAAACATTGTGAGGAAACCGGCATGTCCTAGAACCAAAAATTCTAAGTACTTAGATATGTACCAACCCGCACTGGGGCCGCGTGGTGGATTCTATCCTACTTCTATCTCACTGTGTGCGTGTCGCAGCAGTGTAACATTATACGTAGATTATGCTAAACAAAAATAAATTTCATTTTTCAGGAAACAGTGGTGGATCATCTTGGCTATGATATCAACGATGATATCAGCGTATCGACAGGGGCCATCACACGTCGTGTTCATCATGGTTGATGATATGGTAATTAATATTTTAAATAACATAACGCCTGCATTCCTCGAAGGGAATACCCACAATTTACTGCATTTTTTGTTTATTCGTGACGTGATATGATATTCGATGTGAATTCGGTTTTTAATTAATATCCCTCACACCGATAAGGACTTGTATAGTGTAAAAGAAGGAACCCATAAAAGAAATTATATTTGAAATATAATTTTATCAAAACATAATAAGATTTATCTAAAAAAATCAATAAAAACATACGTTTTGGTAAAAATCTTACATCTACGACTGCAATTTAAATGAATTAATTTCATTTTTATGTTAATCTGCACTCATTTAAATAAATTAACAACATTTTTGTATACTAACTGTATGATACATCTTTATTTTAACAATGCAACCATAACACGACGTATGAATGTACTGGGTGGCGCAAAAGTAGTGGCACTAAAGAAAATACCTTTTTTTTTTTTTTATATGACATTTTCTGTCATTCTGTTGTTGAAAATTGTGTAGTGAACAAATGTAAAATACACTGAAAATAAACATGGACCGTTTTACTCCCCAAGAACGTGGAATAATTGTGTCAATGTTCTTACGGAATAATTCATCAGTGATAAGAACACAACGTGAATTTCGTCGACGATTTCCCCACCGTCCGGCACCGATTGGTCGCACAATTCGACGCTTTGCCACACGCCTTGAACCAACTGGCTCAACATTGGATAGACCTAAGTCTGGGAGACCAAGAACAGGCCGTTCAGCTGAAAATACCGATGCTGTGCGCGAAGATGTGGAAGAGTGTCCAGAAACATCAACGAGGCGACGTGCCACGCAAACGAGAACGCTACAGAACCATGTTACGTGAGTTTTTGATACCCAGTTTGGACGAATTGGGGCTGGAGCACATCTGGTTTCAACAAGACGGCGCTACGGCACACACAGCGCGCGACACTATGGACTTAGTGAGGGACGCTTTTCCAGGCCGAGTTATCTCTCGTTTTGGCGATTTGCCTTGGCCTGCAAGATCACCCGATCTGACCAGTCCAGACTTCTTTCTTTGGGGTTTTTTGAAATCTCGGGTGTATGTGAACAAGCCACAGACTCTCGCAGCTCTAAAAGAAAACATTCGTCAAGAAATAACGAACATATCGCAGGAAGTGTTACGGCAAGTTATGCAAAATGTCATAAATAGGGCTCAAATGTGTATCAACTCTGGAGGTCACCATTTAAAAGACATCATCTTTAAATCCTAATGGTACGAAATTTAATGGCACAAATATACATTAAAAAAAATCTAAATCTAGTTTTCTAATTTAGAAAAAATGTTATAGCTGAACCAAATAGGGTCTTTACTTTTGCGCCACCCAGTATAATCTACGTTGATAATTTCAATAAAAACATACGTTTTGGTAAAAATCTTACATAGACTTTAATTTCAATGAATTAATTTAATTTGTATGTTATTATGCACATTTAAATAATCTAACAACATTTTGGTATATTAACTGTATGATGCATCTTTATTTATTTTTTAACCATGCAACGATAACATGTATGACGGATGTATCTTCGTTGATAATTACGTAGGTATATCTTTTGTGACTTTAACAGGCTAAAAAAGTCCCTAGTAAGTTATTTTATTTTATCTGAGTGGTTGCGTTATTATTTTTTAGAGTTATTTGTTTCATGTTTTATTTATTTAATTTTTTTTTATTCTTTTTGGGAAACTTGCAACTAAGTAATTCACACAGTGTTCATAAACGATATGAAATTGAAAGCCATTTAAAACAATAAAAATACAACAAAAAACGAATCTAAAGTTTTATAAGACTAATGTATTAATAGGTAGGTAGGTATATACAGTGTTCTTAACCAATATGGAACGCCATTTAAAACACTAAAAATAAAACAAAAAAAGAAAAAAGCATAGGTTTTATAAAACCAATTAGTACATAGGTAAGACCCGAGTCATGACTGAGAGCTGTCAAAAGTATGGAAACCGCACTATATCTCAAGATGGAAAACAGGTCTGTGTTTACACCTGTGTTCAGACCGGTTTGTTGGAGCAAATTTCGGTGAAATATTTTTGTAACATTTCCGATACATTTTGGCAAATTCGAATTTTATGCGAGACCTTGTGTGAAGTGTGTATATATACCGAAATTCTTACATCCTTCAGCCTTGTACCTGCCGTACAAGGCTGAAGGATGTAAGAATTTCGGTATCTCCCAGAAACTGAATTTGCGGAGGTCACATGGTAGTTGCTCGCTGTAAAATAATGATATTCAGCCGTAATAGAAACCGGAAAAAGTAAGTCAAAATAACTTAATTTTTTTAAAGGCTCAGCTGATAATGATGACATAACACATACTCGTGGTTCGTTTTATGTTAAATCGCAAGTACACAGCAACTATGTAAAGGCCGACTTACGGGTTGTAGGTCGTGGGTGCGAACCCAGGCACAGGCGCTTCACTTTGTGTAAATTATGTCATGGCCACTGCTCTCAAAACCGGCATGTCCTAGAACCAAACATTCGAAAACAAATGACATCTACCAACCCGCACTGAACCCGCGTGGTAGATTACAGATAGAGCCCACTCCCTCTTGAAGAGAAGAGGCCTGTGTCCCTGCAGTGGCAACATTATAGGATTATTAAGCAAGTACACAAACCCCCTAGACCTAGTAACACTAAACACGCGATAGTATTTATAAAACTGACGGCATAATTATGTGCCTATTGTATGTAAAGTTTCATTAATTATGTGACAAAAAACTTTTCAATCAATTTTGTTTACACTTGAAATTGAATTAAGTACCAAATTGAAAGTTGGGTTATTAATTTAAGACCTAAATGAAAAATTAAACACTCGGACCTAGTAGAATTGAGCTGTCATAACACGACGTAGGTCGCCGGCCTTCAGGGGCAAAATTCTTACTGCCCTACTATTGTGCAGAATTTGACATTTATAAGCATAAATGTGACATTTGTCCCGGCAATAATAGACCCGTACGAAACGATTTAGTTTTATGAAGTCTTTGTTATTTTCGTGTAGCTATCTGAATAGTCATATTTAATGGTCTTTATGACTTATTATATAGCCATGTTGAACGAACAAGTTTATCTGGGTACGCAACAACAAAACATTCCAGCAAAACTTCTAGAATCTAGATAAAACCGGTTTTGAAGTTTGATTATTCCTATTCTGCTCGCCAAAAGCTCAAAAAGGACATCTAACCTGAGGCGTAATTTTAAGAACGTTCACAGTCTGATCTCAGTCTCAATCTGACAAAAATACCTCTAATTTCCCTACATTTTGACAGGTCTTTGACATTTTTTTTGTCGCCGAAATGAGACTGCGACTAGATTTTAAACGTTTTAAATTACGAGAATTGGCCTTCTTAAGCGTAGCAAATGGCCACGACGAATAAGTTTGGACAGTTGTTTGAATCAAATTAGTTCTGCAGGATGGAGCATTCACTGAAATTGTAGGAAGAATAACATTGAGGCACTAGTTTTTGAGCATTCTTTTGATAGAAGAATATTCTGTTTTCCATGTTTCATTTAAAATTGTATATATTTTGTAAATGATATCGTTATTAGACGTGGCTAATGGGATTTTGTTTCCGAAATCTCTAACAACTTAATTCGTTATTTTACAGAATCTTTCCAGTTTGGTAATGTAAAACATCAAATAGTGCAGTGAGAACATGTTACTAACAAAATTAATATCACCTACAAAGGATGATAATTTAAATCACCATACTAAATATAATAAATATAACTTTTCTGTTGTTTCGGTCTCTTTCTATCGAATATAATTGTGAGGATATTTATCTATGTGATAGCGTACCGGTAAATCTTTCGGCTGAAGTTTTATGTATGTACATAGGTATATGTATATTCATTATGATTCTAAATAAATCAAAAATGCCGATATAAATACTCAGGCTACAAATGGCTCAGGTTGCACAATAAAAAAGATTGTTAAAATGCTCACAGCATTCCGACAAGCTACAATTGAGTATCTCGATTTTTAAAGTCCGTAAAACCGCATTTGGTTGACACCGGCGTTGCTCCCTGTCGGCCGTATTGTACAGTATCGGCGGCCGTTTAGGCGGCCCATTTAGTAATCTGTCGTATTTTAAAGCATTACGAGTGGGAATGGCAGGCTACCGCTGTTTCCTATAATAAACACGTACGTTAATCAACAGCTTGGTTAAATTTGAATTATAATTACGCAATTTTCACTAGAGTAAGCAGTAAGAACTTTCCTATTGCTGTCTGTATTTTGTACTATATCTAAACTTATTATTATAAAGAGAAAATATTAGTTTTTTTGTATGTTTGTTTTTTACGCTTTCACGCTAAAACGGCTGCACGGATTTGGATTAAATTTGACACATGGGTATATAGACCATGGCTTGGGTTAGGACATAGCATACTTTACAACTAAAATCCAACCTTTGTTCAAAGGCATACTATTCCATCAACGACTACTTAGACGATAAGAATAGTTGGTCACCCTAGTTTAACGCAAGACAATGTTTATGTTCCTTCTCCAGAATTAGCTTACTGCCAGGTCTTAGAACCCAGCAATGCATAAATGTGTAAGCTGTCACGCCCTTTATGCCTGGAGGCTTTTATTTGGGTAGTAAGTTTTTTTTTTTTATTTACATTTTAATTAATTATTTTTTAGCTTGAGTACGTATAGTTTTTATTATATTTGTTGGTATATTGGCGTGGCTAGCTGACATATTATGGCAAATAATTTAATTTTATGTTCTGTTTTGTAATGTTAATTACCGAACATCTAGGTAACCTAGTATTGTATCCAATCACGTATTTTCTTTTTAATTGAACAGACAGCTGTGCTGCTGGGGAGTTTGTTGCGCCACTTCTTCTTCCCAGCGATAGCACTAGGAAGTGGTGAAGGGCGGGCGTTTTTGGGGGACTGTCTTTTGTAATTTTGACGTTCAAAAAGTGCTGATTCTCAGCCTAATTTGAATAAATGACTTTTGATTTTGATTTTGATTTTTTATCCCGATATAGGAATATTGGGATAAATAGTATGCTATGTCCTAACCCAGAAGTCTCGATCCCATAGGAATGGGATCGAGACTTCTGCGGGTGTAACCGCGGGGCGCAGCTTGTTAAATATATACGAGAGTACCATAATAGTAAAAGTTGCTCTACAATGATTTAAAGAATTACATAAATGCAAATATATCTGGGTACTTTTACTAAAAATAAATCTTACACATGTCAATCTGTATCTGTCCAACAATGTTAGGGTCGGTTTCCAGTCTAGTTAGACTGCTGCATGCACACTGATGCAGGTGAATACTAGTATGGCGGCGGGATCGTCCGAAAGGGTTACCGCTGCCCTGGAACAGAAAGGGTTAAGGAAAGAACACGGGTGGGTTTTAGTCAGTAAGAGTCTGACACTCCCTTCCGCTCCACACAGAGCGGGAGGGGTCATTTGATGATTTCCCATCCAGAAAAAAAAAAGGTGAATACCAGTATTATAAAGTCAAATAAATCAAACTATACTTCGCTATCTCCGTGATTAGCAAGCAGTTCCACTGTAGGTTAATAAACTACTTTTTCGACATAGTTTGGTTGGCCATTACTGCAATTAATTTTCGTTTATTCGTATACTGTAATAGCCACAAAATATGCTAATTAACTAGAACCATTAGATATTACATTAACGTTAATTATTACTACATTAAATGTATAACTAATAACTAATTTCACGCTCTAGTGAATGAAAAGAAACAAAACAATACTATCATTATTTCTTAATAGTTCAAGTATTTCATTGAGCACGTTGTTTTTTTACTGGCCATGAATTTATTATGCTGTCATTGATCCGGTTATCTCTTGCGCGATATAATCTTTGCGTGCGTATCACTTTCAGGTTTATCTCACTGTAATTATTTAGGGGTTTGTGGCTAAGAAATAATAGCCGCACGGGTCGATCGATCAGGTTAAGCTACTCTTGCCGAGGTTGGTCCGTGGATGGGTGACTATCTTTACATACAGAGATCCTTCCGTGCCCCGGGAAGCTCGTTAAGCCGTTGGTCCCGGCTGTCCTTCGTGGATTTTTGACAGTTGTTACGGATCGTCAGAAGCCCGAAAGTCTGACAACCAGTCTTACCAAGGGGTATCTTATTATCTAGTAACTGGGTCGGATAGGCAGTCGCTCCATGTAAAACATTGGTATTCAGCTGCATCCGGTTAGACTGTAAGCCGACCCCTACATAATTGGAGAACTGCTAGACAGATAGATGATGATTCTTAATAACTTTATCTATCTGTGATTTTTACCTCTGAGTTGATTTCGGTGTGTCTTATCAGAGTCGTCGGTTAGGGAAAACCGACTCCAGTTATCTATTATAGTTTAAATAAATAAAAATGTAAAAGTAGAAAAAGTATTTATTGCGACTCGTACAGGAAGATGACAAAGTAAACTAATAAAAAAATAAAAAAATAAATTATATCAAAAAGTAACAAAAAGAAAAATGAAACAAAAAGTCCTATACGAGGCCAAAATGCTCCTATCTCAGCATGATGCTGCAGAAATGACGTGTATTTTTAACAAATTAGAAAAATAAATGCAGGTACCTATATTATTATTTTTATTTATTATCCTTTGAAACATGGGTTTGAATTAAACCATTTGCACATGTTATAAAATTTTATTTTTAGGTACAATTGTATGGGAAATCTCACTATTGTTGGCTAAATGTACACTTTTTGTAAACGTTTTATTCAGTCAATTATAAATTAGTTAATTTATCGTAGATAACTCAGACAGTGTTGATCTTTTAATAAGATTCTGCATGTCTATAACACTTTTGATCTTTCTTCAATGTTAAACTATCTAAGAGAGGGATCGAGGATAAGCTGTTCGAAGTTACTGGGAAATCAGTAACAGAAGGGAAAAAAAATTGAGAGTTTTAGAGTAAAGTTCTGCAAAACTTATCTAGATCATAGTTTTTTACGTTTATATTTATACTTTTTTATTTATACAGGAGGCTTACCACCAGCTCTTATAGTAGGGCATAAATTGAGCTGCAGTGCTTTATTGTACCTATTAGTCTGCGTTTATGAATTAGGGTTAATCTCGGATAGCTAATTATCTGCATTTAACTGGAGTAACGTTATATAGACCGTCCGTAGGTGGTCAGCTGATTAAGATAACTTTGAGCATAATATGTCTCATGTCAGACAGGACACTGGCTCATGAGGGCCCAAGCCAAGTCAGATGAGCTCAGCCGAGCGGTCGAGTTCCTAATTGTAGGTACAGTGTAACATAATGTATACTCACATTTATTTTCATTCATTCCTCGGTCAGAACAAGCATTCCGTTACTGTTAGGCGCTATTCTGATTGTCCGTCACGACATCAGGCCACTTTATTTATCCACAATCAGTACACAGACACAACCCTCAACTTTTAACATATAATTTCGACGACTTGGTGAAATCAAAAGGCTGGGAATTTCGCCTATATTGGTTGATATCACTTTTTCACCCTCCGTGCCGCACACGCGCTCTACTCCGCGCGTGGCTGCTGAAGCTACCTGCCTCTCGTCGGCCTACATCTTCAGCTCCACCCCAGCCTTCTCAACCCACCTATCACGCATCGTTATTAATACCCCACCTCCACAAACTATACCACACACCACTGTCCAGTCCATCTCCATCTTTCTATTTGTTGTATATAAAAATTTAATTTACTTCAATTTCCCTTTCTTTAATTCCTTAACTAAAGTAAAAGTTAGGATTTTCTTGTCGCTACGCGACGACGGATCATTTGTATCTCCGGCTTTTAGTAGTGTAATGCTTGTTGGAGATAGTCCTCTGCCAAGACAGCTTAAGGTCTTTAGAGACAGCGTTATCCAGGTCATTTCGTGACCATGACATGACATGACATGCTATAACTTTGACACAATCTAAAGACTAAATCTATACTAAATAGCGATACATGCGAGTGTCTGTCTATCTGTTACCTTTAGACGCGTTAAGGGCTGAACGGATTTCGATGAAACTTGGCACACAGGTAGACCGTCATCATGGGTTAGGACATAGGATACTTTTAATCCCGGGTTCCCGTGGGATAATTTTCGAACTACAAGCGTGCGAAGCGTGAAAAGCTAACGTTAATAATAAACTTAATAATTTCATTCACAGGGTTGGAATGACGTATCATTCCACGGCTCTGATCAGATTCTGACTCCGAACATCGATACTCTGGCGTATCAGAGCGTCATTCTGCAACAATACTACAGCGAAGCAATTTGCACGCCTGCGCGGACAGCACTACTCACCGGGAAATACCCCATGCGGTTGGGTAAGAACGATTAATATGTTTAAATACCGTAACATCACGCCTGTATTTCTGGAAAGGGTAGGTAGAGATGATTGTACACCGACATTTCACCTGTTACGTTTAAGTCCCACGTAATGGAGACAGGCCTATTGCCATAAACCGGGCACAAATCCAGAGGGGCAATTCTCGAAATTTTAAGAACGTTCACAGTCTGATCTCAGTCTCAATCTTTCAAAAATACCTCTAATTTCCCTACATTTTGACAAGTTTTTGACATTTTTTGTCACCGAGATGAGACTGCGACTAGATTTTGAACATTTTTAATTACGAGAATAGGCCTTCAGATTTCGGTCTGCTGTTGAGGAATTTATGATAAAAACACCGTCATACCATTTTACCCGATTGTTGCCTGCATTATCGCTAACAACAGTTGCAAACACTCGACGAACAGGGCAGTGAAGATTGTATTTTTTACTTTAATTAATTTGTACAAGTGTAAGAATTTAATTTCCATTCAAGAAAGTGTAATGCAGTCTCGAAGGCAAACCACCGAATGAGAGTTGTTAACCTTCAGTCGAGCTGTACGCAATTTTGTGTAGATACGCTTTCGCAAAACTAGGGCTTTTGGCAATTAACTTATATTGTATTTTTATACGATAACTGCAGATTTAATTGCTTCATTCATAAAACGTAGTGTATAGTAGGAACCTGGTATTAACCAGAAGGCCAATTATCGTAATTAAAAACGTTTGCAATCTCATCTCTGCGACAATCAATGTCAAAAACATGTCAAAAATGTGGGGAAATTAGAGATATTTTTGATATATTGAGACTGAGATCTGAGGGACAATTCTCGTAATTTTAAGAACGTTCATAGTCTGATCTCAGTCTCAATATGTGAAATATACCTCTAATTTCCGCACGCTTTTGACAAGTTTTTGAAATTTACTGTCGCAGAGATGAGATTGCAAACGTTTTTAATTACTAAGTAGAGAAAACAAAACAAAAACTAGTTCAAAGTACTTAACGTTTAATAATAAGAGTTTAAAAATAACATGAAATACAATAAAATTGGCCTTAAACATAAAACATAGAGCTAATGAGCAGCTATAAAAATAAGCTAACTTACGAGCTAAATACATTAGTCTCTATAATAAGGCTTACATTATGTCAAAAGTCGAAAAGCTTAGAGGCCTCAATACAAGCAATTTACCGAGAAAAATAAAGGCAAAGTTGCGGATGAAATGGTAAAATACTCTTTTAATAATGATTTCCATTGATGGACACTACTGTGATTACCGCGGTGTGCGGCCGATTGCCGCGCTATCGCGTGCGGCGCGGTGACGGGAATAATTACCTCTTGAATTGATTGCCTAGGTACTTAAAACGCGGTTTATCAACGCTAAGATGAGACCTTTGTCATCACTTTCAATGCTTCTAGTTTATCATTCACTGCGCTCGCTTTTTTATGCAATACTCGAAGATAGTGTAGTGAACTGAGTTTTACATTAAATTAAGTGGCTAACAATAATGTATTACCCCTACCATCATAATTAAACCATTTCAAAATGGTCTTTGGCTTTGATAAAATAATGGACATATAATAACACACTCACACAGTTCACTCGTTAACGGTCACTTAGATGTTGTGTTAATTTACTTATTGCATCAAGCAAGAGGCGTGACGGTTTCCTTCCCATTTTCACAGGCATGCACGGCCAGCCTTTACTCAACTCTGAAGACCGAGGCATACCATTGACGGAGCGTCTTCTACCATCATACTTGAAGGAGTTGGGCTACTCCACACATTTAGTGGGCAAATGGCACGTAGGGATGTCCAAACCAGAGTACCTACCGATGTCTCGCGGCTACGACCATCACTACGGCATGCGAGGCGGGTTCGTCGACTATTACACGTACAACAAAGTCGAAACGGTGAGTTACCGACGTTTGACGGAATACAAAAGGTCCGTCGATGTAGGTAATTAGGTGTGGACACCCAGCAACCGAGCCATGAAATTTTATAAGGCCAAGCAACGCGGATATGCAGTCACGTTTTGTTAGGCGTGAAAGTACTTCAAAGTGAATGGTTTTAAGCACTATTTGTTTGCAAGAGCAAATGTTAAGTTAATTATTACAATATTTACGAGATGGTTATTTATTCGCAGTGGCCGAATGGACGACAAATGTTCGGTCTAGATCTGTATGATGATGCAACACCACAAGATTGCGAGCAACGGTACATTGTGGACGCACTCACCGAGAAAGCAGTTAAAAGTAAGTTTGTACAGAAGTTTCATTTACAAATTTTACAATGCCATTGTATTTTGTATTACCTTTTGCAATAGTCTTTATGAATTCAATAACGATGGAAATGCGCAAGATTTCATCTTCAGTAGGTACTCAAAATTGGGAACGAATGGTGTAATGTGAGGTTCTGCAACACTCATCTAAGTATGGAACGTACCTCCATCATTGCAATACGAACCCATACCGTATGGTTAGAACCTATTGCAATCATGCAAATATCCATGACTCAATGAAATCCAAAATTTTGATTGAATTCTACGTCTTTTGTATGGCGATTCGTGCCTATTGTTTGATTTGAAAGACTCACACCGAAAAATTTATTGGAATTAGACCATGTGCAAATCGCAATTTTAGCGGTTACTTTATCTTCATCCATATTGTGTTTGTACTATTTGGTTTTCTGTAGAGTTGTTCGATTTCCGCTGTCCCACTACCTACTGCAGCTGTAGCAATGTCTTTGTCTTAGCTCCATTCACTGTGGTGCTGTAAGCCTATGCCGAGCCTGTATGACGGCACGGTTGGCGCAGTGGTTAAGCGATTGACTGCTGCGCTGCGTGTCGCGGGTTCGATTCCCGCACGGAACAAATATTTGTATATGACTTACATGTATTTGTTCCGAGTCTGGGTGTTTTTCTATCTATAATATGTATGTATTTACAAAAAAAAAAATTGTATATAAGTAGTTTATCAGCCATCTTGTTACCATAACACAAGCATTAGGTTGCTTAGCTTGGGACAAATGGTGCTGTGTGAAATGTCCAGGGATAAAAAAAAAAAAAAAAAAAAAAAAAAAAAAAAAAAAAAAAAAAAAGCCTGACCAAATATAGATCTGGTACAGTCTCTTACAAGATACAGATGACCTGTTTTTAGTTGGTGACTACAAGGTGAGTACTCTATTGTGGGTGGACAACCAAGATGAATCAACATCGAACTCATGAAGGTTGCTAGAAGCCGTTGGATTATTCCCGTGTAAGATTGGTTGTTGTGCTAAGTCCTTGGGTGACCCCTATGTCTAACGGCGGACGTCATTCGGCTAAAATGATGATAAAAATACCGACCTATTATGAAAAACAAAGACCTTTTCTCATATAGAGAAGCCACGAGCATATAACACCATGTTTACCCAAGACGGGATGGCAATTTCAGACTTATCTATACTAATATTATAATAAAGAGTAGGGGGTAATATTTGGAACTACTAGACGGATTTGAAAAATTATTTATGCATTTGATAGCCCAATTGTTGATGAAGGCTATAGGCTATTTAACATCACGCTGTGGCCCTTAGGAGCCGAGCAAAAAGAAAAAAAGTCAGAAAGAACCCGAAAATGAAGTGATCGCCCGGGTAGGTGATGTGATGCGACGGGGTGCGTCAGGGGGACAAGAAATTTCACGTGGATGAAGTCCCAGCAGAAGCTGGTTAACTATAAGTCAAGTTTCCTTACGATGTTTTCTTCCACCGGAACTTCCCCATGTTGTTTTCTTTCACCGTTTTCTGTAATGTCCAAGATAAACTGAGAAAGTCCATATGAATTTAAAAATTTCATTTGCCCAGATTTGAACCCACAACTTCTTGCATGAGAGGCCAGGCCTTAACCACTTGGCCATCACACCATGATGAAACAAAATGGTGATGATGAGGTAAACATTTTTTTAAGACTACATTTTATTTCTGTTCCCCAGTTATCCACCATCACAACTATTCTCAGCCCCTGTTCCTCCACGTGACGCACAACGCTCCACACGCCGGCAATGATGGCGGCGCGTTACAACCGCCGCTGTACTCATCAGTCAAACACGCGCACATCGCCAACTCTAACCGAAGACTTTATGCAGGTAATGTAACAAACACCACTATCTTTAGTCGTATAGTGTTATAGTTTTAATAGAAAGAAAGACTCAAAGAAAATTGCGTTTATTGGGTGCTTAGGCGAAACCGTCACATCGGATCGTAGCAGAAGAAAAACTAATAAAAATACTTACTTTAGAAACTACAGGATATATTCCTGTAGTTTCTAAAGTATTTTTTCCTATAGGGGTAGGAAGAAACTACAAAACGCTACCTGCGTGTTTTGTTTATTATTGGGTATACCTTTAACAAAACACGTTATGAAAAGGTAAATTTACATAACGTGTTTTGTAACCCAACTAAGTTTACTAGAAAAACAAAGCACAAAAATAATGGATTTGTCGAAAACAGGAATTTATTTTTAGCAAATCCCATTTATTACGGAATTTCATTGTACCCGAATATCCGCTTATTAAACACCCATATGTCCCAATGGCGGCCTCAGTTGTTAGAATCATGAAATGCATTTCCAGGTCGGCACTGTTTGAGAGCTCTGTGGAGAATGTGGATTTCGGCTTAATGATACCCTGCATAGAGGAATTTTGGTTTACAGTTACACTAGGAAACTACGTACAATTTCACTAGATTCGGATAAGTTTTGTGTAACATAAATCGGAGTTTCCAGAATCAAGGAATCAGTACTTTAAGACATATCTTTGTTTATGAGTTAGACTTCTGAAACATGCAAATATTGCTATAGTTACTAGCGACCCGCCTCTGCTACGCACAATAGCAATGGGAACATGTCAAAACATCGTGATTTCTATGTTAAAGTTAAATAATAATGTATTGTACACATAAACTTTCTGAAATAAATACGCTAAATGGTAATGAAAACCTCATCAAGCTCCATAGAGATCTGTAGAAGATCTACGCGGTCACACAGACAAACAAAATGCTACTTTGTTTTGTGTATGTATTGAAACTACTTTCTGCTGACTTTTGGATAAACACATTCAGAATCAGACTTTTTTAATACAGGAGAAATAGTATTTTATTGTAATCTAGCATAAAATCTAATATTTCATTTGCACTCCTCTTGCACGAACCTAAGTTATATTTAATATTTACAGAAATCGTGACGCACGTGGACCGTAGTGTCGGCAAAATAGTCCGAGCTTTATCAGACAGAGGGATCCTTGACGACACTATCATCGTTTTCGCTTCCGACAACGGAGCACCGACAGTCGGAGAGTTTAGAAACTGGGGAGTCAACTTACCCTTCAGAGGAAAGAAATATACGCCTTGGGAGGGAGGGGTCCGAGTTCCAGCTTTTATATGGCAGTCCTCAGTCAGGCCGAGGGTGTGGCAAGGATTGATGCACATCTCAGACTGGCTACCGACCATAATGGCCGCAACCGGAGGAACAGTCCCAACAGCCATAGATGGAGTCAACCAATGGGACTCTATAATGCAAGATGGAACTTCGAAACGCAATGAAGTCTTAATAGCTGTTGAAGACAGCAGCACAAACTCCTGGGCAGCTTACAGAGCAGGCGATTATAAAATCGTAGTTGGTAACGTAACAGGGCTAAGTAATGGTTACTATGGAGCTGAGTTCATGGTGAATAAAAGGACTCCTCCGGAATATTTCCCTGCTTTAAGAACTTGTGAAGTAACAAGAGCTTTCGAGAATATAGGGGTTTATTTAGATCTTGATGCTGTGAGAGCAACTAGAAGAGCGGCTACTGTTAAACAAGAGGATACTGCGAGGGACGCTACGCCTTGTGTTCCTTCATCCAGTAAGTTATCTTACCTGTCTAGCTACACACAACAGTACAGTCCTTTCACAGTTATTCAGTCTGATCTTTATTCTCATTCTGATAAGGTTGCTGTTGGGATGCCGCCACTAACAAGTCTGTCAAAATCACTGTGATCTTTAATCTCGTTTTATTAAGGTAGCTGTGAACGGACTGTAGATAGATACCATTTCAATCACGTGAGCCCGTGGTTGTTCACGTAGGACATTACATGGCTATAAGTAGGACTAAATCGGCAAAATACCTCATCAATAAATTTGCATAGTGCATTGGACTTTGTTGATTTTGTCATCATTTAAAGGCATTGCTTTAAAAACTATAAACAAAATGATTTTAAAGTGTTTTTGGAGGTGGTGAAACCTCTACTGCGTCTGCCAAAATTGATACAAAGATTGAAAATGAAAGAGTCGATCAACATTAATTTTAAAGAAAATTATGAGCTTTTTGCTCCGTTCCATTCTATTGCACACAGCGGTTCGTTTTGTGTGAAACCAAAATGGTGGATGCGGTGTCCCCCAGCCATGAAAATGACATTAATCGTCTTTTACGACATCCATAGAAATCTTCTGTTACTTCAAGTTTCAAGAAATTCCCTCGGCACTTATCCTGCATTTCAAAATTTTCTAAGAATTTTCCTTTTCAGAAACAAATTATTGTTTCTCAATGTTCTAAAATATTTATAGTACGTTCCAATTTAGAATTATCTTTTATTTCTGAGAAATACAGGGTGGCTGAGACATCGTCGCGCAAACTATTACCATGAAGTACAGACGCCAGCAGGTCAAGCTACCCGAAACTGTCAAATTTTCCCAATTAACCTTGAACCTTAATGCTTTAGCGATAAAGTTGAAAATCTATTAAGGAAATTTGACAGATTGTAGTAGCTTGATGTGCTGGCGTCTGGACATGATTCTAGACCCCGGAGACATTACCGTCAGTTATAAAAAAAGTTGATTATACTTTCGCAGCTTCGCGGTCAAAATATATGGAACAGCGTTTTTTGTAACCGACGAAAAATTTCCCAGTAGTAAAATCAAAATATTTTATTTCACATAAACCTAGGTGCACGAAAGGTCAGAAGCTAGGTGCATGGTTCCAATTGGTCGTTTCCTATAGAGAAGAGCTGGCGAGAAAGAAAACGGTATCCAATAAAAATTCAAAATCATGTACTGAATCTGTTCTGTGCTAAGTAACGAACTCCAAGTTTTTGTTAGTTTAACGTTTAATGAATAAACTTTTACAATGAGTAAAATGAAAATATGTATAAGAAAAAATGCAGAAAGACTGACACGAAACGCATATCATTTTGTTTTCTTAACGGAATGCGCGGGAAGCCGCTGTCACACGCGGGTCTTTGACGTCTAGATGACATTGACAGCATCACATTGGCGATCCGCGGCGCCAACAGAATCCATGGTAACAGTAGCGTGTCGACGTCCCTGCCACTCTGTATAATCAAATCAAATCAAAAGTCATTTATTCAAATTCTGTATAATCGGTTGTATAAACGATTAAATCCTCTGAATACCTACATTTTTATCCAATTTATCTAGGTAAACACTAACATTTATATTAGCAACTCAATTATTCAGGGTGCCTACATATAGTCCCAGATTCACTGAATGCGTAAAATATTGAATCCTTTGTCTGACAGCCCGCATTTCGTAACTGGGTTTTTAGATAAAGCACATTTTTTAGACCTTCAATAAATTCAAATTTATCTGCATGAAAAATTGTTTCACCCGCATTTTCACGTAATTTTGTTGTAAGCATGTTGCGTCCTATTTCCCTCGCCAGGATAAGTCTTGTCAACAAAGAGATAATGAGACGCGAACACGAACTTCTGCAGAAGTAGTCGCAAGCGGTACTGCTGAGCATAAGGTCCTGGGTTCGAATCCCAGGTTGGGTAAAGTGTTATTGGGTTTTGCTATCAGGAATTTCTGAATAGCAGCCCGGAGTTTATATGGAGGCTCGGATGGATGGTTTTCATGCCATCATGAGAAAGCGAGCGGCCTCCATATTGCACCGTATTCGAGCAAGCTCCATCAGCATTCTGAAAGTAACTGAGGACCGACCGTTTAGATTTAGACGGTCCTTTTCTTAGACACTACATCGCACGCCACGTGTCTATTTAATTTAGTTTGTTTTGTCTTCTTGTGGTTTACTAACTTAAGTACAGACGCCAGCACATCAAGCTTCTATAATCTGTCAAATTTCTTTAATAGATTTTCAACTTTATCGCCAAAGCATTAAGGTTCAAGTTTGAATGGGAAAATTTCATCTAAATCTGTTCAGCAGTTTTTGCGTGAAAGAGTAATAGACATCCATCCATCCATAAATCCATATAAACTTTCGCGTTTATAATATTAGTAGGATTTGTGTCCAGTTGATGGCAATAGGCTCGCAGCCTATTACACTGGACTTAAACATTACTGGCGAAATGTGGATGCAGATACTATAAGTCACCTCAGCATAACAGTTCGGGGATTACAGGCGTAATGTTATGTTATGTAACACATCTTAAAATATAATTTCAGCTCGAGGCTGCCTTTACAATGTGCGTCGTGATCCGATGGAGAATAACAATCTATGGAGCAAGGCGAATAAGATAGCCACATTGCTTACAAGCCGGCTGAGGGGACTGTGGGCGACGCAGCAAAGACGAGGGGCACTCAGACTGAATGTTGCTTCAGACCCTGCCAACTTCAACTACGTTTGGACCCCCTGGCTCCTACCCAACGTTACCCGCAGTAACAATAACTCTAGACCAAGACCGAATGATAAGAAAAGAACTGAAAACCTCAACCTGACGTTTAACTTCAACCAGCAGACGACTGGGAATAGAAACACTACGGTCGCCGCCGTCATCAACTGCGATGGTACGACCGGCTTGAGAAACTTTTTGTGTATTCTGAAAAGTGTGTTTTAATCAGTATTTAGTTTTTAGTATTCACTTTCATAACAACCGGGCCCGAGTAGTGGATTACGGACCATTTCTTTTTAAAGAGAGTACCGGGGTACTTGCGTAACACACTAACAGTAGCAAATGGCTTTCATTTTGACAGTTCAACATCATTCATTGCTTTTTTTACGATGTTGAGCAGATCATGTTTTCGAACATATGAAGCAATGGATTAACAATATCCTTCAAAATGATTAAGATTGTTATTGAAAGTGTGTTACGCAATTAGGGTGCTAGCTTAAGCCCTAGCAGTGGGTACATTATGGTTTGGTTTTGTAATCACTGCCCTAACATTTTAACTTTTATTCAGGAGATTTGTGCGGGAGTGTTCTGAAGGATTTTTTGTTTCAATACTTGGACCTACTATGCATGTGTCAGAAGTCTGTAAGATGCCATTTATTATTTTTTAACGAAACGGTTCAAGATAGATTTCAAAGAATTTTGTTTAAGGTATGATAGTACGTTTTTTTATCGAAAGATGCATCGATTTCTTCCCTATTTTCTGTATTAATATTGTAGAAGTAATGAATGTTTAAAGAGACTCTCTATACTTACCATAAAGTAAGTAAGTTCATCAGTGTAAGTATTTGTAGAGTTGGGGCTGATTTTTCGATTGTCAGATAACTTGTATCTGAGGAATAAATTTTGCGGTTTGACAATTTTTGTATACAAAATATGTCAAACTGTTGTAATTATATCTGACTATTAAGAAATTGGCTCTTAGTGTTGTGTAGTTGTATTGAACTTGACCTTTTATTGTTGATCTGTTATTTATTGTAGATAATAAATAGGTAGATTGATCTATCTCTTCAACAATTTCCAATAGTTTAAGGAATTCTTAAATACTTCTAATGTTGAAGAACTTTTGTATGTTAAAAGTCTTTTTACGTCGAAATCTTTTTAAGAATCACTTGACAATTTGACATTAAGTGCCTTGTCCACCCACGATTGAACACGAACTGGAGAACTTTGAGATAAATCCAATAACTTCTGCGTGGGATTCTGTAGTAGTTTTCTATAGGACTTCTGAAAGCTTGATTCAAACTCAATCAGTCAAAGATAATTTAGATTAAATCTCATGTTAGCTGTCTTTATTGGTTGCGAAATAACAACAATTCACTTGACATGGTTAAAGATTTGATTTGATAGGCTTTCAGAAACCGGATTTACAATCCGTTCACAGTTATTTTGCATCAATGTCAAAATCAAAGTGATCTTTATTGTCGTGGCATTAAGTTTGCTACTGGGTTGCTAACATTACAGTCTATCAAAATCACAATGATCTTTATTTTCGTTATAATAAGGTCGGTTCGGTCGGTTTATTCGGTGGCTGCTGTCAGAGGTAAAATAAATGTGAACGTACAGTCGTACGAGAAATTAGTCTCTTGTGGACTTGAAGGTGGCAACAGACTTATAACACGCCATGCCACGCGAAGTCCATATACATAGCCTGCTAATTGGTCACATTTCTTATCGTGAAGCCACGTTTCGCCATTTGACCAATGAAGATACGCGTAGTGACGTCCAGGTATAGTATGTGTGCTACCCTTAGGAAATTGTTGGTAGAGATGCCCCTTTGTGTTATATGTATAACTGTATTGTAATAAGTATTTGTAACTAGGTACCTACTTAGATCGTTCGTTGTTGTAAACTTGTAATGTAAATATTTGTGATACTTAGCATTAAGAACTAAACAAGTGAATATAAACATCAAGTTTTGTCGAAATTGTTTGATTTTAATAATTCTAGTAAATGGAGACTGTATTCTACGAATGTTTGCGCTGGCAGAATTTAATGTCGATTTGTCTGCGTTGTAGACGATTATGATTATACCCTGTTCATTAGGTAAACTGTTTTTTGACAGATGGAACTAGTGATTGCAGCAACACACAATACATTGATTGATACACGTACGGTGTTATAATGTCTGTAAGAAGTCATAAATAAGATAAGGCAGTTTATATATTTATTTTATTACGCATTTTAAATTTAACTGTTACGTTATCTGGAATATGTACGTTCTAAGACAGCTGTCAAAAAACGGTTAACCTAATGGACAGGGTATAGCTATTGTTATTTTTATAGCTATATTTGACGTGATCAAACTCACTTTACAAGACTGCAATATTTTCATTTCAGTCATAATATTATGCAACATTTTTTTCTTCTTACATAAGTACCTACCTAGTAGTTTTATTTTCGAGCAAGATAATATTTACAGAATGTAAGCTAACATACTTAAAATAATAAAATGTACATGTATATTTAAAAAAAAGGGGGGGGGGGGGTAAAGCATTAGGCATAAAAAAATTCATCAGCATCGCTGTCAACAGGAAAAGTGCCCAAAAGGTTGGCAGAATTATTTAAATCCAAACTCTTCATAATATATATAATTTAATCCCTGTTTCCAAATCCTATGAGGCAAAGATTGTTTACAGACACACATTACTTATGCACAAACGGCCAGGCTCAGATCAAACGGATATCTGAAGTCCCAATCAACTTGTTCCATGGAGGGATAGAACCTGTGTATCAATAAGCTTAGAAACTAGGAAGCTACATAGAACTGCGGCTTTCTAGCTGGATTAGATCCCATATCTTCGAGTTTCAATCAAATTGGGATTGATTCTAGTTGTTTACTTCAGACCTTCGTTCAACAATAGTAGCCATACCAATATTTTCGATGAGCGCATAAAAACGGTCGGAATGAATAAGACCACAAAAAACAATGTTGTGGTCTTATTTTTCAACCTTATTAAGCGACTTCTAAAAAAAGGAGGAGGTTCTCAATTCGGATGTTTGTATTATTATTTTTTTTATGTTTGTTCGCGCATAACTCCGTCGCTTGCCAGCCGATTTTAAAAATTATTTTTTTGTTGGTAAGGGTATACTTTCCAAATGGTCTCATGAAAATTTTATCGAAATCGGACAAGCGGTTATCAACCGACTTCCGAAATTAAAGTTATGTTTCACTTTGTAGTGTTTTTATGGAAGTCGGTTGTTTTTTTTTTCTAAAAAATTTTTATTGCTTAGAAAATATGTATAATTTTTCCATAAATAATTCTGCTCTTATTTAAAAAATAAGTTTACCTTTTAATCAAAGTAGTAAATATTATTGCAAACTATAATAAACTTTATATTTGAGTGTTAAGGTATAATCAAGTTATATACAATCGCGTCCTCTTGAGGGCTGTGTTTTTGTTCCTAATCGTTAATCTAGCGCTATTGTTGTTCGAAGCTTCAGACGTAAGTACAGACGCCAGCACATCAAGCTACCCGAAACTGTCAAATTTTCCCAATCAACCGTGAACCTAATGCTTTAGCGATAAAGTTGAAAATCTATTAAAGAAATTTGACAGATTGTAGTAGTTTCATGTGCAGCTGGCGTCTGCAGATCATCATTCATTCTCCTGCTCTTATTCCAATTTATATGGAGTCGGTGCAACATGTCTTTTTCTTCCATACTTCTTTATTAGTCGATTATTACTTAAGACGTACCTATTTTGTATATTATTTCTCTACAACGACCCCTCTCCGCTCTTATTTAGGTACAGTCAGGGTAATTTTATAGTGGATCAGAATTAAAACGTAATAACAGCCAGCAAGGGATCAGTTCAGGGGATCAGACCGGAATAACTCATTATTTGTTAGGTAAGCGAATTGTCACCCTACCTGTTATAGTAATTTCATGTAACTAGTTCATAGTTACTATACTCTTCGACTTAAATCTATATCTATACTAATCTCTGGAACAGTCGAATTTAAAAAATCAAATAAAAAATCTTTTTGCATTTCATAGACCAATTCTTGAAGAAGACTAGGCTATTTAACATCGCGCTAGACATTAGACGCTAGAACTAGACCCACAAGAGACGAGCAAAAAGTAAAGAGTCAGAAAGATGCGATGCGATGCGACGGAGTGGGTCAGAGTAACAAAAATTTCACGCGGACGAAGTCGCGGGCAGAAGCATATATTTAATACGGACAATTCCCTGATTTTCTTCCTTCTTTAACTGACACTTTGTCCCCATGACCCTCATATAGACCAGGGTCGATAATTTTTAAAACTAAAAAAAATAATAGTAGGATGAAACCCATTAGAAAAGGAGGGGAATATTATAAAAATGAAAGGAAAAATAATTTACGGGCGATCTGAGGTCGGGAAGGGGATGGGGGTGAGCTTTTAAGGGTAAAAAACGGTTTTTCTCGATTTCCGGCAAAACTAAAAGTCCTATCGAAAAAAGTCAAATGGCAAAGTTGTAGGTAATAAAAAGATCTAAAACTTTTGTATTAACACTTTTTTCACATAACCTCAAAATTTATATGAAAAATTAAAAAAACCAAGTTTTTGGTTTTTTATTTTTATCTTTTACAAAAATCTTTTTTTTTTTAACGAAATTTGGTAAAAACTTACCTTTTTATGTCCCAAATACGCTGTAATTTATTTGATTAAAAATATTTATTATTTCACCTTATTTTTAATTAATATCGAAAAAGCACCCTAATTTTCAATCGAAAATTCACCCGTCAAAATATCAGCTTTTTTCAAAAAGTTGGTATGTTTTCTGTTCGTTGAAATCTCTATTTTCCGATGGTGAAAAAAAAAATATATGTTACTATAGTAAATCTTCTCAGAAAATGCAAAAAATCGAAAAAAACTCGAATTCGAAAACTGATAATCTGAAAAGACAAAATGGAATTATTAATGCCTTCACTATTTTATCGTGAGTATACACCCCCATGAAAAAAAAATATTAAAGAAATAAATGTCAAAATGTATAAAAAATCTATAATAAATGTATAAATATATAAAAATATGTATAGTAAATATATTTTTAATAACTAACTTTTGGCCGATTTTCATGTATATTTCATATATTTTAGATACATTCAAAATATATCTTAAAAGACATAAAAAACATAGCTAAAAATATAAAAAAAATATATTCTGAATATATCTGAAATATATTTGAAATGTATAAAATATATATGAAAATCGGCCAAAAGTTAGTTATTAAAAATATATTTACTATAAATATTTTTTATATATTTATACATTTATTATAGATTTTTAATATATTTTTTATACATTTTGACATTTATTTCTTTAATAATTTTTTTTCTGGGGGTGTATACTCACGATAAAATAGTGAAGGCATTAATAATTCCATTTTGTCTTTTCAGATTATCAGTTTTCGAATTCGAGTTTTTTTCGAATTTTTGCATTTTCTGAGAAGATTTACTATAGTAACATATTTTTTTTTTCACCATCGGAAAATAGAGATTTCAACGAACAGAAAACATACCAACTTTTTGAAAAAAGCTGATATTTTGACGGGTGAATTTTCGATTGAAAATTAGGGTGCTTTTTCGATATTAATTAAAAATAAGGTGAAATAATAAATATTTTTAATCAAATAAATTACAGCGTATTTGGGACATAAAAAGGTAAGTTTTCACCAAATTTCGTTACAAAAAAAAAGATTTTTGTAAAAGATAAAAATAAAAAACCAAAAACTTGGTTTTTTTAATTTTTCATATAAATTTTGAGGTTATGTGAAAAAAGTGTTAATACAAAAGTTTTAGATCTTTTTATTACCTACAACTTTGCTTTTTGATTTTTTTCGATAGGACTTTTAGTTTTGCCGGAAATCGAGAAAAACCGGTTTTTACCCTTAAAAGCTCACCCCCATCCCCTTCCCGACCTCAGATCGCCCGTAAATTATTTTTCCTTTCATTTTTATAATATTCCCCTCCTTTTCTAATGGGTTTCATCCTACTATTATTTTTTTTCACTTTTTATTATTTTTAAAGGCTTCTACCCTGGTCTAATAGGGATAAAGTGACACAGAAACTGCAAAACGCAGTCTGCATAGATTTTAACCTACCTACTCGTTTTATATCATCCACGTTACGCGCGTCACTTCCGTGCCTCATATCACCAATAGCACACTAATTTCTGTCTCATTAACACTAACTAACACAGTTGTTGCCACGCAGGTTGTCAAAGCTGCCCCAAAATAATTTATAAAACCGTGACAAGCCAAGCGTGAAAGTTTAACGTTGAAATAGGAGTCGTTAGCGGCAGTTCCGGTTAGTATGAAAATGTGCGGTGCTGGCCTCCACTAGAACGTTTGACAACTACATTATGTACGCAAAGTTGCGGTGGCCGGTCGGCATGTCCATTTCTACTTCTACGAAGCGTTTCAAATAGTTACGGGCAAATAAAATCTTTTTCAGTCTACGGGGAGTAGTTTTGTATATTTAGTAGAAAAGTTTGTAGTGCTCTTTGATTACGGCAAATCTAGGATATATTAAACGGGTCCGAGCAAGATAAACTCAATTTGTTAGTTTTACGGCGGCATTGTAGTTTGTTATTGATTATACCCTGTCCATTAGGTTTACCGTTTTTTGACAGTTGTCTTAGAAGGTACATATTCTAGATTACGTAAAAAATAACTCTGAAATGCGTAATAAAATCAATATATAAACTGCCTTATCTTATTAAATTATCTTATTTAAGGCTTCTTACAGACATTATAATACTGTACGTGTATCAATCAATGTATTGTGTGTTGCTGCAATCACTAGTTCCATCTGTCAAAAAATGGTTTACCTAATGGACAGGGTATAGGTAGTTTTTTCCAATCTAAGCCAGATTGAAAAATACTAGAGCAATGCATTAGAGTATTTTGATAAACATGACGCCGAGAAGAATACAAACACAAGAAAACAACAACACGCAAAACGGCCATCGCTCAGCTTAATGTTATGACCTTATGCGAGACAGAGCCCCAGATATTAATCTATGGCCCCAGTGACAACCGGCGTTGACGTGATGACGTCAACCGGTGCATACGATAAGATAAAAAAAACAAAATGAGGAATTAAATAAATATACAATTCCTAGTTACAAATGTTTATATAAACATATTTATTTATAAATTGGGAGCATTTTTTAATTTTGTTCACTTATTATATTTGATAGCATACAGGGAGGAGGATGATGAATGATTTGAAGCAACCTTTTTGATGTTAATCTAAAGTGTACAGTTTTAAAGGTTTTTCACCCGCATCTAAACTCTCGAAACTTGGCACCCTGCTCGGCGTAATTACTGAAGTTAAACGTGTGATAATGTTGTTGATGAGTTATTGGGTGACCCACATGTTCACAGCGCGCTAAGTTGCATAATTACTAAAGTCTAAAGTTCACCACTCACCTCAACTTTAGCCTGCACAACGATTTTGCCGCCTCTGTTTAAGTTTTATCTTATTTTCCATGCAGTTTGCATTAACATTGCTGCAGAAGCTTATTTTTTTTTTTTTTTTTTGTGGATGGGAAATCATCAAATGACCCCTCCCGCTCTGGGTGGAGCGGAAGGGAGTGTCAGACTTTTACTGGCTTGGATTTTTTAAGCAAGTAATGCTGGAATCATGCAAATTGTTACAATAGGAAGGGTAAGAATCTGAGTTGAAAAAAAGGTATCCAGAATGTGGCAGTTGGTTGCTATCCCACGCAATTCGTGAAAGGAGAGCGAGCTACAGTTGATAGGAATGAATTGGGAATCCGTCAGCGGAAGAGCAATTTCATCCCTAACATTCATTCAGATGGTAGCTAAAGTATAAATGCGATCAACCAATCCTATTGGACTTGTATCCAACTTTGAATCTGAATTCATATTGTCTTTAACATACCTGCCACCTATATGGATTCGGTTCAAAGGACTTTGGAGGATCGTTTTTTCCGAACCAATTTAATCTTGACCAAAATCTTGATTGCATAATTTATGTTTTCTTAAAACACGTTAACTGATGATGCTTAGGTATCAGAATTATGTAATGTATAATGGATAATATTACCTACGTTTGCAGGTTTGAGAATTCCCAGTTAAATATTTGAGATTAGAGTTTTTTTTTTTTTTATTATTCTCCATTTTATTAGAACTCTCACGGATATTCGCAACAAAAGAAAACAGTATTCACATGAATCGCTACAGAAACTTCTTCACTCAAAAACTATATCGAAAAATACACGATTGCGTGGCGTCAGTTTCAGTTCAAGAACAATTCAATTACGATTAGCTTAACAATCCTAACATTATGATTAATAAAAATTAATTACCTATATGAAATTGCAAAGAGCGGAGTAGGTAGGCAAATCAGACGTGAAATGAGTCAGGGGCTTGTGGCTAAGTAATAACAGCTGCACGAGTCGATTGTCATCTTTAAAATCAAATCAAATAGTTTATTTGTGATACACAGGTTTACAATATAGGTCTTACAATATACAGTGAGTTCATGCTGTGATCAGCCTCATGGGCATACAAATTTATAATAAAAAAAAAACATTTATTTACATCAAGAATCACGTTCCGGCTGTCATTCGTGGATCTTTGGCAGTCGTTACGGGTCGTCAGACGCCTGAAAGTCTGACAATCAGTCTTACCAAGGGGTATCGTGTTACCCAGTAACTGGATTGTGGAGGTCAGATAGGCAGTCGCTTCGTGTAATATACAGCTATATTCAGCGTCATCTAGTGAGAACTGCAGCCGACCCCAACATAGTTGGGAAAAGGCTAGGCAGATAATAACTAACAAGCAAGGCAAGGGGCACGGTGCGTGTCACAATACATTTTAATGTGGACATTTAATACACTTGCGTTAGTTATCGTGGACACCTACCTAATAGTCCATCGTTTATGCACGATAACAGCTAATCGCTAGGTTTTTTTAATCTATTTAATTCCTGCCGTTTTTATAAATCCACGATTATTAAAACTATCTTCCTTTTATGATTTTATTAGCAAAATTATTTTAAACTATTCATCATGTTTTTACATGCACCATTTTGTAGACATATTTACCTAAATATGAAAAACTTTACAATGGGACCAATACTAAAATCACAAATAGGTAAGTATTAGCTGCTCTATCAGGTACATCGAGACAGAGAGTAGGTACGTTTGAGACATTCAAGAAATTTTACATTGAATTTTCCTTAAAAAAGTCCCTATTCCTAATCCTATTCGCGCTTACAACATCTCGTTGCATATAATCGTTTATTCAAGTAGATGCACAAATTTATGTGATATCGTTCAATGCCGGTCGTAGATACTCGTGCGGTCACACAGTTCGATCCGTCAACAGAGCACGCACGTCGTGTGATATGAGTACTATTACGATTGCAGTACTATTTTATTTAGTATCATATTATTATCAACGTAACAACTGTATAAGAGGTTGTGTCTGTGATTGTTACATTTTCACATAGTTTTTATTCCTCGTTTTGTTTTAGCATGGGAACCCATAGTGTGTTATATTTTTTTGTGACCGTCGGAGTCATTGGTTTATCTTGTGAAGCGGATAATCCCAATATCGTTTTTATAATGGCGGATGACATGGTGAGTTTTATTTATATTATTTTAAACTTAATCCTTGTGTTATCCAGTTTTTGTTACCCCTTAAATATTTTTTCTTTACCTATAGTAATATCACCAACTCTTTTTTGTAGACCATGAAGTATATGACCTTTGTCATCATAATACTTGTGGTTTAGTGTGATGATCGTAAACGATTTATTATTATTATTAAAATAGTTTATAGATTCATCGTCATAAAATTGTCTATGGCAGTCGCAATAGGTAGCCGGAAAAATTAAAGTCTGAATACCAATCTAGCAAAAATCTGTATCCTGAAATAATTAGTCTTGGAGCTGATGATGATGGACCTTTTTGTAATAACTCAAGATACTGTTATATGAGATTCACATAATGAAGTCCCCCAAACTCAATAACACGAAGATTAATTAATTTTCTTTATGAAAACAATGTTACATGTTCTACCTTTATGTAATCAACACGACTCTTTAAGGAAAACAATAGACAGTTTCAATAATATAAACCGATAACCATATCTATTATATTATAGCTTTGTTTAAAAACAAATTGGAGTCATTGACACACATCCCTTTTTTTATAGGGATGGAATGACGTCAGTTTTCACGGATCTGATCAAATTTTAACACCTAACATTGACTTGTTGGCGTATTCAGGAATAGCACTAGGAAGGTACTACAGCCATGCGATATGTACGCCCTCTAGATCAGCTCTTCTTACTGGAAAATATTCATATAAAACAGGTGGGTACCTGTTGGTAAAGGATTCCTTTAGACATCCTCTTTTGGATATTACTAGCTTTTCTGTCTAAAGCCGTTGTAAAGATGTCTCATTAACCCGGTCATTGAGTCTGTGACGTCAATGCTTATTAAGATGTTTAATATGTAAAGCCAGATAACAGTAAAATTTTAGCCAAATATTAACTCTCACATCTTTATTCAACCTATTTTTGTAGTACGCTACTCTAACCTATTATTTTATTTTATTGCACATTTTTTTTGGAACTGTACCTAAACTGTGTTTTCTCAACCAGGGATGCAAGGTTATCCACCTTTAACAATGGGCGAGGATCGGGGCATTCCAACAAGTTTGATACTATTGCCTGAGTATTTCCAAGACGCGGGCTATTCAACCCATTTGGTTGGCAAGTGGCACGTTGGGTCATCCCGGGAAGAATATTTACCAACCAAAAGGGGCTTCGATAGTCATTTTGGCCATAGGGCTGGTTACTTGGATTATTATGAGTACACTTATGAGGAAGATGTAAGTATTATAATGTATTTATCAATTTATTATTGTTTTCCATAGACTAGCCAGTAGGTGACTTAAAATTCTCTATATTACTTGGGAATCTTTCTAGATTTAGCTAAAGTCTACGACACATATCCATATTCCCAGTGGAAAACATAACTGGGCTTAGGGACACGAAGAACGAGGAACTTGAATTGTTTGAAGCTATTCCTGTATTTTTTTGTTAAATAGTACAAAAGGCGGCTAGAGAATAGAGGACACCTCTTCAACTTAGAAAAATCGAACAGAATCGGACCCAGTTTATTCCCTTGGGGAATACCCCCAAGGGAGTAAACTGGGTCCGATTCTGTTCGATTTTCCCCTAAAACTTCGTAAAGGCTTGAACTATGCTTAAACTAAGCTAGGTTATGCTAAAACCTTAAATTGGCTTAAAGTGCAAAGAAGTACATAATATGTAATAATATTATCTAGAACACTTTACAAGGTTTTACCCAAATTTGTCTATGAATGAGTCTAAACTTGTTTTCTAGTGGACCGTCGGCCAAGTTTCTGGTTTAGCCTTATTTAGAAACCAGACCCCAGCATGGGACGTTGAGGGTTACATCACCGACGTCTACACAGAACATGCCAAGTCAGGTAAGGTTTATTACCGATAAGAATATTACATATCGCACTGGTTAGAGAACACAGAACATGCCAAGTCAGGTAAGGTTTATTACCGATAAGAATATTACATATCGCACTGGTTAGAGAATTATTGAATGAATATAAATGTATTATTTTTTATAAAGTCAATTCTCATGGGAATTAAATATATTGTCAAAAACTTGGAAACCTTGTATTGGCACACATTGTGTAAGCCAGACTAAAGTTTTCGTCATGTTTGTTATATTTACGTTACTCTTTAGAGGTTAGGTTAGAGACATTCAGCATAATCATAGCATAATGAGCTTATAATGTTCCCACTGCTTTGTTAAAGGCCTCGTCTCTGTGAGAGGGAATGGGCCGTAATCTACCACGCGGGCCCATTGCGGGTTGATAGATGTCACATGTCTTCGGAGTTTTTGGTTCTAAGACAGGCCGGTTCCCTCACGATGTTTTCCTTCACCGTTTTAAGAGCAGTGGTGATGAAATAATTTATTCAAAGTAAAGCGCTTGTCAGGGTTCCAACCTACGACCTACAACTCGTAAGTCGCGGCCGTCGCCACTGGGCCACCACAGCTCTCCAGAGCACATCTTCACAGAGACATTCAGACAGATAGTGAAATGGCAATACTCAATATCTTTATTGCTTAACCATAATGTGTACTTAGGTAGTAACTATATAAGATAAGATAAGATACTCCGTCTGGAGCTCTTACATGGAGTCATATCATATCATTCGATCAATATATAAAACTGAAAACATATATCCAGTTTTCTTGCACTTAATTTTATTTGTTTTTATTAGTTATCGAGAATCACGACACACTGTCTCCACTTTTCTTATTGGTTGCACACAACGCTCCGCATGCCAGCAACGAAGGTGCCCCATTGCAGGCACCACCAGAAGAAGTCAGGGCTATGAGACATGTCGAGTCACCTGAGAGAAGGATATTTGCAGGTAAATATTATACCTAAAGAATTAGAGGGCTCAGTTATAATTTGGCTAACAGCATGTTGCAAATTTGAATGTCTTTTTGAGTGCCAAGACTCTCACAACATCCTAGTGATACATTACAATAAATATACTTCATTGTAAACGGCAAATAAAAACACTACCACACTCATATGTTCACATGCGCACAACTTAGAGTCTACTCACTATGGCGGCGATTTGCGTGTTATTGTTCATCAAACTTATATTTCCTTTTACCTTTTAGCCATGGTTAAGAAACTTGACGACAGCGTTGGTGAGATTGTCCAAGCTCTTTCTGACAAGGGCATTTTAGAAAACACGATAATTGTGTTTGCATCAGACAATGGAGGTATGACAGTCGGCCAGTATAGTAACTACGCTTCAAATTATCCCCTGAGAGGAACTAAATTGACACCTTATGAGGGAGGTGTGAGAGTTGTTGGGTTGGTATGGAGTACCCACTTAAACAATTCAAGTCATTACTGGGACGGCTATATGCACGTTACAGACTGGTTGCCAACTTTATTGAGTGCTGCTGGTGTAAAAGCTCCCACAGACATTGATGGAATCGACCAGTGGGACAGTATCAACTCTAATTTACCTTCTCAAAGGAAAGAAATGTATGAAATCGACGATAGCACAGGATATGCTTCAGTAATATACGGAGAGTTTAAGTTGGTAACGGGTCACGTTGTTCAGAGTTACAGTACATACCATGGCATGAATCTCACAGGCATGATTGGCAATCCACCGTCTTATGTCGACGCTCTTAAAGGCAGTTCAGTGTACGGTGTACTAGAATCCCTTGGAATGTCCTTCGATACAAATGACTTGAGTCTAAGAAATAAAACAACAATAAAATGCGATACATCTTCGGCTACAACATGTTACCCTGGTAACGGTGAGTTTAGTAATGAAATGATAAATGCGGAGTAGTGAACAAATGGACTACTAAATACATACACACCGTCGAATTTTCAGTCTCCACTCTCGAAAACCATAGTAGTGAATGTTGCTACATCTATATGTAATGTGTCTAAATCAATCCATTAGTTTGCTACTCCTTGGTATCAAACAGCTACTAAAGTGAGAGACATATCCAATAATACTGCATATATCATTTTCAGGAACAGTATGTCTTTACAATATAATAGAGGATCCCTGCGAAACAACGGACTTATCCGCCAGTTATCCGGACTTAGTGCCGTGCCTGCAGGCTTTGTTGGAAACAGAGGTGGAGAAGAGGATCCCTAGAATTATGCCGGTTTTCAGGAACCCCTTAGCTGCCCCTAGTCTGTTCAACTATACGTGGGATGTTTGGATTAAGTGAGGTAACTCAATAAATCTGTATTGCAAAATACGCGCATTGACGTGGAATGGCGGACACCAGCCCGTATTACCTATTATAAATGTTGGTAGAGGTCAGATCACCCTGTGATAATTAGTCTTAAGTGTTATCATGGAATGTCTTAAAATGTACTTAAACGTGTTTATAGAACCTTTCTTAGATGGTTATAAGAACAAAGGTCCTTCTTAAAATGTTAGTTTTGATTTTTTGTCATTGCGAGACTGGAAGCGTGGCCATGTAATGAATAATTCTCGCAGTTCAGCTTCGCAGTGAGTTCCCGGACCGAGATTATTCAAATATTTACATACGAGTAGATATTACTGGCAAGGTCTTGTTGGAGTGTTGTCCTCATCTTTTTCATTGTCGCCGATTGCGTAAGCGTACTTGAGATAACGATCTTGCAAAATCTGTATTTTTTGTTTACTTAGGATACCGCAGAAACCGTGGTTTTCAATAATGGCATTTACAATTTTAAAGGAAATAGCTTACAGAGTTGAATTGGCCATTTGTGACTTATCGTCTTCTTGTTGTCTCAGTGAACGCGGAAAAGAAAAGATTTTGCAACTCAATTAGCATTTAAGCATTTTGGTACACTGAGTTTTCTTTAGCTTTTCACGGTTGCAATCTGCGTATTTGAAAAAAAATTTGAGCAAAAGTGGTTTTATGAAAATGTAAGTTTTAATAATATATTTTTAAGTGCATTCGATTTAATGAGTTAAATTTTCCAGTAGGTATGTATTCAACTGTTTAAGAATAGCAATAGAATAATAATAGTATTTTTATTAACAAAGTTGCAATTAATCTTTTGTTTTTGCAATTTATCTCTTCTTAGAGTCTATTAAATGTTTATTGTTGTTAACTTTTTTATATGCGTGAGAAAAGGATTTTATACACGGTAATATAGTATGTAAATGTAAAATCATACATGGTTCGTTTTATTACATGTGTATCTAAAGCCGTGTCTCCTGCGCGTTTTTTTTTTAAACCTTACACAAGAACGTCAAAGCAAAGAGGCGTGGCCATACACATTTGTGTATGAAAACATGATGATTTTGTTTTCCGAGCTGCATGGAAAACATTCCCCGCGCGGGTGGAAGAAGGGTTTGTTTCATCTTCAACCGCCACGCGCACCGCGCACATCTAGCATTTAGCATTTTGAAAGCTGCCACAGGTGTTGAGGTTATATTGTCTTGTGAATAATTGACACTAATCTAAAAATATTTTAATACGCAGGAGACAGCTTGTGTATAAAAACTAATGTTTTTGTGTAATGTTTCGAAAAAACACACGCGGCAGACACGGTTTAATACATACCCTTCCCCCAATCATTTTTCAATCATTTCATTCATTAGATAGTCCCTAGTAAACATTTAGTAACACCTAAATAAAAATATATACAATAACTGCTACGTTTTCAATCACATATGTAGCGTTATTGCAACGTTTCACAATGAACTTTTCATTCTGACGGCAGTACTAGGTTACTTTCGTAGACCTTCCTATACATTTTCTTTTTTCATACTGCTGCAAAATGACAGGGTATAATATTAAAAAAATGATTGAATGTCCGATTTACAACGGTAGAGTTGGGACTAAAGTAGGATACGCGACATTTTTACAACGCTGTAAAATAAAATTATTGTGCATAAATCTGACAAAATCATACTCGGCACCGTCGTAAAATAAAGACAGGAGTAGCAGAGGCAGTAATCCTTGATTGATATCCTACCATACGAGTCGATAAAAGCAAATAAATGTAAATTCATTTTTGAAAATGAGACCGAAATGTAATATTTTGGAGCTCACACGCTGAAATAAAGGAAAAGGAACACATAAAAATGCAAAGAAAACCGGTGGATATTTTTGATAATTTGTTTTCACTTTTTATTTAACTTCAATCAAACTACAAAGGCGATCAAATACGTAAGTGCATCTAGTTAGATGATACGTTCGCCTACAGTTTCAGCAAGCCTTAGTTTTGCCTAATCTGCTAATCCTCCAGCACTCCATTCCAAATCGATATCAATTAGGACTGAAAGCTGAGATTGGCAATGAGTACACCCCACTCGAAATTCTTTATTCCTGCAAGCGTCATGATTTATGTACTCACATAAATCTTACAGAAGCTAGCAAAATAAAATATGTTAATATCGCTGTTACGGCAAGGTTTGCAAGAACAAAATATTCAAGTTTCTACTTTATTTTAATAATTCAAATAATGAAACACAATCACTTAGTTAAACAATTTGGAGGCTAAAATAAGACAATAAATGAAAATACTGGTGTATTTTGAAACTATCAAATAAATCTTTAACATTTAATTTAAAAAATAATAAGAGGTGTGGCTAAGTAATAACAGCCGCACGGGTCGATCGATCAGGTTATGTTACGCTTGCCGCGGTTTGTCCGTGGATGGGTGACCATCTTTACATACCAAGACCCCTCCGTGCCTCGGAAAGCACGTTAAACCGTTGGTCCCAGCTGTCATTCTTGGATTTTTGACAGTAGTTACGGGAAAGAAATTACCCAGTAACTGGGTTGTGGAGGTCAGATAGGATAGATAAAATACTAGTACTCAGCTGCATGCTTACACTGGAAACCAACTCCAACATAGTTGGGAAAAGGCGAGGCAGATGAGTCAGATGATGAATTAATTTTATTTTATTTTCAAACGAACTAAATAGTGGTAAATGGGCTAACGATGGGTTTTGTCTATTAACCAACTGGCTATACTAAACTGTTGGATATTATGATTACATTTGAGCAACGTCATGAAATATACAAAGTGTACATTATTATCGTATCATCGTCTCCACATTGTATAAAAATACATTGTTTTAATACAAGATTGAAACTGTACTATACAATTTTCTCAAATACACTTTATGATGAACGCAATGAAGTGTGACACCTGAGCGATGGTACGAATTTGAGGTAGCTTTCAAATGTTCCTCATTGTAGCAAAGGAATTTAGGAGCGTATTACAAACGTTTTCTTACAAAAGCGGCTGCTTATTACATGAACAGAATCTCTGTGAAACATTTTAAGTAGCTATTAAAGTGTTCCTTGGTAAGCCACTTAATATGTAGCATGAGATTTCGCTGTTTACCTGTGAAGCGCCTCAGGCTAGTATAATATGCAGTTCCTTATCTTTATGTACTCTCACCTCATCTAATTTTTAAATCCGTTTACTTTGCTTTTCGGAAACGATGGTAAGACCAAGGTTAAGTAGATTATGACCGAAAAAATCTTATTATCGGCTAACTTAGGTCGGATGAGCCTGGAGGTCAAGGTTCCCATTTTCAGGAGTTAATCTATGTTTGTAAGTTGATTCAGTTGGTTGTAAAGGGCTTCGGCCACGTTTTTACGGCTTCACTTATACTTTTTTCTTTTATAACAGCTCATGAAATGCTTCTATTGAAAAGCGAACATTGGAAAAAATATAACGGGTGTAAAAAGACACTTAACGAAGCCGAGAGTCACTTGTACTCCCCGACATTGTTATCATTTTTTTTTACTGGACCATATCTGTAAAGCGGAGATATTGAAGGTCAAAATTCCAACTGTTACTGAGGTTCTTGTACGAAAACAAATTTTTAATGTTATAACACAACTTTAAATACCCCCACCACCCCTGTCCCGTTGCATGCATCCATAAGCAAAATATTTTGCGTCCATTGCGCACTACTGCTAACAGCAAATTTTCACACAAAAATAAAAGTCCTTTCCCAGCAATTATTTTTGTAAAATCTTACTTAGTTTGATGTACAGAATGCGTAGTTGATGGCTATGGGATGTGTCTTTTTACACCCTGTATTTACTGTAAGTAATACCTATCACTTCTTTACAATACGAACTGCACCCTAATTGCGTAACACACGATTAATCGGAATCGGTTTCATTTTGACAGTTCAACAACATTCATTGCGTTATTTACGTGTTGTGCAGACAAATTTTTCGAACTTATGAAGCAATGGATTAGCAATTTGCTTCAAAATGATTCAGATTCCGACTGATTGCGTGTTACGCAATTGGGGTGCCGGTCCACTTCAAGTACTAATGGCTGTCTAACAGCTGCCTTGTTAGCTTCGTTTCTAGATAAAAATATAGGTACTCCAAATCTTTTCACACTTTAGGGAAGAACTCGCTAGCTCAACAACGTTCGAATCGTTATCTTCGTCACTGTAGCAGGAGTATATATGCTTAGAGTTTTGCTATATCGGCGAACGGAAATGTCGTATCTGCTCTTACCTACAGTTTTTGAGAAAGACACTGTTTAAATGTAGCTTAAATGGCTCATTTTAAGAATCCTTGTCCTCTCTGTAAAATACCTTGTTGTTAAAATATATTATTATCCCAATCAATTGAAAAAAAATGCTTTGATACAGCCTATCAATTCTGTAAAAATGTCACTTCGGTGAGCTGTGCGTGAGCTGCCAATAGTGTTAATCCCTTGGAATGACAGCTCACTTCACCGAAGTTTTCACGGTGAGATTTTTATAGAATAGACAGCCTGGTTTTTAGGATTCCACTTTAAGCTTAACGTGAGTGAGTGGCTTTGAAGCAAAGATTAGCCCGTCAGCATGGTTTGTATCGGACGTACTTACCTACTGAAATAACACTTCTCGTGAGGTTTCTTTTAAGAATATAAAAAAAAAAAATTGTGCAGGCCATGGATAAAATAATACAGGGTGGCAGAGACATCGACGCGCAAACTGTAACCATGTATCCATTACATGATTTTTAACCCCTGCATTGAAATTTCTCGTCGGTTATAATAAAAAATATTTGCCGTTCCATACATTTTGAACGCTGTGTTGCACTTTTCTATGATACAGCAGATCATTTTTAGATAACCGAAGAAATAATTCTACGGTTGGTGATCTAGAATCATGTGCTGAATTCATGGTTAAATTACGCGTTGATGTCCCTGCCAGCCTGTATAATATTCTTAAATCCTAATCTGTAGGTACTAGCTTTAGGCTCGCATTTTAGAACGATTCTCAGTCACAAATCTCGAGGGGCTCTTGGCTAAATGATAACAGCAGCACGGGTTCATCGAAGGTTAAACTACGCTTGCCGAGGTCGGTCCGTGGTTGGGTGACCATGACCATTCATTAAATATCGAGACCCCTCCGTGCCTCGAAAAGCGCGTTAAACCGTTGGTCCCAGCTGTCATTTGTAGATCTTTGACAGTCGTTACGGATAGTCAGAAGCCCGAAAGTCTGACAACAAGTCTGACCAAGGGGTATCGTATTACCCAGCAACTGGGTTGTGGAGGTCAGATAGGCAGTCGCTCCATGTAAAATACTGGTATTCAGCTACATCCGGTTAGACTGGAAGCCGACCCTAATATAGTTGGGAAAAGCCTAGGTAAATGCTCAGTCATATATCGCGGTTTGAAAAGGGACAGGTTCAATACAAATCTGTCCTCTGTTCTTATATTGTGTGCCTGAAAATCTGGGTCAAATAAATTTACTTATTTTCTTTTTTTTTAACTCAAACTTTGTTTAAATTATAGGCCTTAATCTATAAAGTTATACGTACAGTTTTTGCATCCCGGGTTTATAAGATGAACACAGTGTGTTAGGTTCAGAGAAAGTTTTCTCTTCGTACAGCCTCCGTTGGCTATTTTGTCGCCCTCTCAACGGAATCTCATTACACCGGCATTATCCTGAGCAGCGAGAAAATAATTACTGTCACCAGGACGTTAGCAGATACTAATGAATAAGCGTTGACTGTTTCTGTGGAGCTTTTGTATCGAAGCCAAAAAGTACAACGTAACATCGCGCCTGTAATCCCCGAAGGGATAGGCAGGTGTACCCATAGTACACCCACCTTTCACCAGTTATGTTTAAGTATGTACAATGTAAAAGGGGGCGAGCCTACTGCCATCAAAAATCAGACAAAAGACTGCAAGCTGCTTCTGAGGAATTCGTGATTTTTCCATCACGAATTCCCCAATAACACTTTGTCCGACATGGGGATCGAACCTAGGAGCTCTTGCTTAGCAGTACGGCTTGCGATCACTAGACCAATCATAGAACAGTTAATTTATCTGTTCTGTCAGACCAATGAGGCAGTCATAAAGTATGTTCACACGTTAATAGTCGCACTGGTTAAGGTTTTATCTTGATTGTACCTACTTGAATAGGTTTTGCAAATAAACATAAGCTTAAAAAAAGTAGGAACTCAACCTATGTTAGTTAATTATCATTTCTAAGAAAAAATACACTTTTCCTTAAATCTTTTACCGTGAGGAAATAGTATCTATCCAAATGTTGTGTTCTTTTATTTTTTTATCCATTTATTTCAGGTATCAAGGCCCATATAAAACAGTATTATTATAACACTTCTCGACCCTCAAAGTCCAGTTGGTATTCACACGCATGTACTCCACGAATCCACGATCTCCTCAACCTTCGTGGAGTGGTGCAGTCTGGACACGCTACAGCTGCGTCGTTGGGATTGCTGGTCGCAGCAGCATGTTGGGTCCTGCCAGCGCGGTGCCGCCGCACTGGTTCTGACAAGGAGGCTTCTTCTTCTTCTTCTCCACATTGATGAAACCATCCTTGTCGCACGTGTCCTTCTTTTGCATAATTATGTTTGTAGTTTTTCCTCATAGGTACGCACACAATATACGTACCTAATGTACTTATCATAACAATCCGTTCCATCACTAAAATAACTGATGTCACTCGGAAAGCTGCCACGCTTAGATGGAATTGGGCTGGACACATGTGCCGCATGTTAGACGATCAATAGGCCAAACATATGATCCAGTGGGTCCCGCTTAATGGCAAACGACATCACGGCAGGCTCAGACGGAGATGGCGATGAGTTGGACTCCTTTCATAAAGATTGGTCCTTGGCAGCTCTGGACAGAGAGAGGTGGAAGGGGAGTAGGGAGGCCTTTGCCCAGTAGAGGGACATTAACGGCCAATACAAAAAATAAAAAAAAGGTATTTTTAAGAATAGTATGGCAATAGGATCGCCCTCTATTACATGGGACTTAAAAAAAACAACCGGCGATATGTGGCTGTATTATAGTTGCACCTCTGCCTTACCCTTCGGAAATAAAGGCGTTGTTATGTTATGTAATAGGTATGGCTAGAGCGATGATTTAATTTTCAACGGTCAAAAAGTTTACAGAACAATACATAATGATTGAACCCTTATTTCGCGGCTGTATGATGTGGGTCCGTGTATGTACAATTATTCGGTAAATCCTCCTATGTTATTAAAGCATCGAAGTAGACAATGCTTATCGTTTTTAATGCCCTTGTTATAATTGGATTTTCACAGAATTTATACCCAATTATTACAATGGATGTGTAATAATAAAGTTGAACGTATGATAAGGAATTTATTTCATGTACAGGTTGTTTAATTAATGAAATACAGAATATTATGTGTAGATATATCATTTGTTATGTATTACTAGTTAACAGCTAAAGCTACGCTTGCTGCAATTGGTCCGTGGATGGATGACCATCTTAACACGTGCTTTCTAAGGCACGGAGAGGTCTTGGTTAGACCTCTCCGTGCCTCGGAAAGCACGTTAAGCCGTTGGTCCCGGCTGTCCTTCGAGGATCTTTGGCAGTCGTTACGGGTCGTGAGAAGCCCGAAAGTCTGAAGACTGGTTTCTTATGAAGGGGGATCGTATTACCCAGTAACTGGGTTGTAGTGGTCAGATAGGCAGTCGCTTCATGTAAAGTACTGATATTCAACTGCATCAGATTTGACTGGAAGCCGACCCCAACATAGTTGGGAAGAGGCTAGGCAGGTGATGATGTTGTATAGTAGGTAATAGCTATTGACGAAATAAAAGTGCAAGTGCATTAATGCTTAAATTATGGTATTTTCTTTTCCGTCTCTCCCTTCATCTCTCCTATTCCCAAGCTGCATTCATCAAATTAAAGAGTGTGTATGACTGACGACACATCTGAAAGCAAATGATGATTGAATTGGATGAATGATTTCTTCATCAACCTTTAAAAGGTGTAGTATTTAATGTAAGAGTAAATTAGTTCTATTTAAAAACATTTTTTTCATGTGGCATTATCAGCCTATAATGTTCCCACTGCTGGGACACAAGCCTCCTCTCTTCGAGAGGGAGTGGGCCTAGTGCGAGTTGGTAGATGTCACATGTCGTTTCGAAGTTTTGGTTCTAGGATATGCCGGTTTCCTCACGATATTTTCTTTTATGTAACTTGTCAATATTAAGCAAAGATCGCTGCCCATTTTGGCTGTTGTTTTTCTGTCAGTCAAAAAAGGAAACCGCGCGGCCCATTTTCACCCAGCTGCTCCAAAAGAATGCCGTCGGACAGTAACCTACCTCAGCGAAGGTATCGAGATTAATCACGTAAAACACCGTAGTGATCCCCATGGGGATTCTAGCCCTCGTCATCATGAACAACACAATCTGTCGAACCCGCTTGTTCGGACATTTCTCCCAGCCACATGAATAGATCGCTTGACGAAACTTTTCGCTCTGGAATAAAATCTAAATTAATAAAAATGAAATGCTGTTCGTTAGTAAGCGTATCACTTGAGAACGGCTGGACCGGTTTAGCTATTTTTTGTTTTGAAAGGTTCATAATAACCCGAATTAGATATGGGAAAATTTGGGAAAAACTGAAGGTGCGTTTTTCTAGATCTGGGACTTTAGTACGAATTATTTAGACATTTGGACAGGACAACGTCTGTCTGTCAGCTAGTAGGTACATAATATATGTTTAATTACTTTTATAACACTCTGTAACCTAAACCCGTATTTAAGTAACGCTTTTCTGTGACTTAAGAGTGGTTACACATATCGTAATGTACTAGTTAATTTCTAGCTCAATGTACAGTTATTTAGTTAATCTAAGTCGATACTAACCGAAAGTTCTTTCTAATAACTTGAGATTTATGAATATTCTAATTAATGATAGTCTTACCGTTTCCATGAGAAGGTCGCTGTAGTAACAAGGCATGTAAAAATGTAAAATGCAGCCAACAAAGAATGAAACAAACTCGACGTTTATCCGTTTATCTCGCAATTCCTGCAAGAATTAATTATAATTTATTGTGTATAATTCATCTTGTATTCCGCGTAGTCGGATTATTTTAATGTTTAGAGGCTGCGCTTCATAGCTTCAGAAATGAAATCTTTTTGACATTAAATAAAATTAAAATAAGACTAGGTTCTCAATTGTAGAATGTATAGATAAAATACATGGATCTAGTTTACTTACTGCGACTATTTGGAATGCAGTTAGTGGTAATAAAAATGTAGTTGCCTTCATGTTGTATTCGTATAACATAGAAAAGTTATCTTTCACGCGGTCTACTAATCTGCAAAATGAAGTACGTATTAATTAAAATGTTCAGTAAAACTTAATATCACATCACTAAAACACCACTAATTGCCGTACTTGTAAAGGTCCTGCAGTTTCGAAATAATCTTTTTTAATCCTTCTTCTATTTCTTCGTTATTTTCGGTTTCAACGAATAATTTGCCGATGCGTCGACTAAGCAACTCAAGTTGTCCACACGTATGTAACATAAATATAGGTACCATAGGATCAAACCCGACATACATCGATGAGGCATAAGCATCGAATAGAAAAGTTGCAATGAACAATAGCCAAAATACCATAACCCCATTCTTATAACTTTCTATTGGTTCAGGATACGTTAGATCAAAAAGAGGAACAAGAACAAACTCTCCCTTGCAGTAATAATATATCATTAGGAAACATGCTTTTATTGGGAAGATAGCGCTAGTGCCGAAGCCGAACACGAGCCAAAATTTGCATACGGTAACACCTTTTTTAGCGTACTGAACTACTATGTCCATGTCTTCTCTATAACCCTGGGCCGTGTCGTAGTCCCTTTCCAGGATGTTGATGAGTTCTTTAATAGATTCTTCGTGATGCAGGAGCACCATATATTTAAGAGTGATTGTACAAGATACGATAACCATCGTGCAGTTCTTGCTGGCTTCAGCAAATAATCCCAATTTAATGTCATTAAAAAAGATGGAATGCAAGAGAAAAAGACAACAGGCAAATGTATTTGTCATTATGATTGAGAATCGAATTTTCCAGCGTGTATCCCGTGCGATTGATGGATGAGCTCCGTTTACACGCAAAGATTTTGTTGCGATTTTAAACATATTTTCAAAATTTAAATCAATCTCCTCCATTTTGCCACTACAACTGTGCGATTCTAGCAAATAACTAAACCGATTTGAAAATGCAACTTTTTGAAATGGAAGGCATAATGGAGGTTGTAAGAATTGAAGTGATTTCTTTGTGAAAAACGGCATGCTATTGACAGAGTAATAACACATTAACTGGCAAAACAATTCTTTATGAAAGTATACCCTTAGTCTGCGGATTTGCTCTCTCGATTCAAGGTTTTAATTTTTACTTATTTTAATTTATTTCATAAGGGAAAACGAACAGTACCTAGTATATTAAAAATAAACAGAAGTAACTTAACATTTAACTTAACAAATATGTGTACTACCCCCTACATTTTTCACAGATTACAATTCAGCTATTTACAAACTGATGGCAAACGTAACTGTAGTTTTATTACTTTTGGTACTAGACTAAAATTCTATTCGCCTCTTTATTTCTTTTGAGTAGGTGATCGATTACTTGGTCTGACAAGCAATTAAGTGTATGAAGGCATGAGGAACAGGGTGTAAAGTTCACTCATCCTCCATAGAAAAGGGAGGATCCTCCGACCAGACGGGTGTTGTGTCTGGCGGGCAACTGCCCGTCTGATCGGAGAATCCTCTCTTTCCTCCACAAGTGTCTACGGGCTAATTAAACTTTTTCTTTTATTTGTAGAAGCTTACAGTACAATCTTGCTTACCTAAATAAATAGGTACAACCGATTTAAGGTTCACATAAGTTTAAACTTAGTTGTGCCAAAACATGGCAAGTGTGATTTTTAACAGAGTTCTAAATCAGGTTTTCAATTCGTCTTTATCTAATATATATAATTCTTCTGTGTGTGTGTACACACACACACAGAAGAATTATATTAGAATTATATATTCGGTCCAGCCGTTTAAGAGGAGCTAGGTTACAACCTAGCTCCTCTTAAACGGCTGGACCGAATTGGATGAAATTTTGGGTTTATATTTTAATGGATTCCTGGATGGTTTGAAAACACTATTCGACCCGGTAGGTGGCGCTGTTTTTCTAGGCAGGACGATGTCTGCCGGGTAGTATACATATATATTTTTATATACAATTTTCGAGCATAACTCCTTTTTCATTTGGTAGAGAAAGCTTGCGCTGTAGTCCCATATTATACATTTTGTTAACTTTAATTGGGTAGTTTTTGAGTTAACTTCAATAATAACTTTTGTTTTATATTTTTCAATATAATACACTAGCAAGTAGTGGTATACGAGCTGGAGTGGGGTAGGGACCATAACAAATAGTGAAAAATAAGGAACAACAACCGATATCCGAAAAAACCCCGCCGGCAGTGAGGTGTCTTTGGTTTTGTATTTTCGATTTTTACTACCGACTTCCGAAATTAAAGTATTTTTTTACGTTATAGTGTTTTATTTGGAAGTCGGTTGTTTTTTATTTGTAAAAAAAGTTTTTACTTTATGTAAATAACGTGAACGTAAATAATTGTATTGTATGTAGAGAACAACTCATTCGTTTTCATTCGTATTAGAGTTGCAAGCTTGTTTCATTACCTTGTATCTGACACAATAGCTCCGCCCCCACAACGTTACTGCACGCACCCCCGCATTAGGTGCTCAATTGAATTATGGCTGTCATCAATCAAGCTTCGGGAACATTACTGAAACTTCTTATTTTGTCGTCAAACCGATTATGGGAAATTACTTGTATTACGGAATTTTCACATCTTTTGTAGATATTGTTTGTTGACTGGGTAAATTCTTCCCTGGTTTCAAGGGGCAGACTGCTCAGCGGCGTTCTCCCATATTGGAAAATATAGATATGTAGATAGGTACTGCGATTATTAATAAAATCTACTTTCACCATGTGTAGCGATGGTTAGCACTGGCCCTACAACAGGCAACAGTGAAAGTTTAAACACCAATTTATTCATAAAAAAGAATGAAAAAAAAAAAAAAAATATGTGAATTAAAAAGTTTATTTTTTAAATAAAATATGGGTATCCCTCAAGAGAAGACTCATCGACATGAGTGTTCTTCCTATCCTCACGTATGGTTCTCAAACATCGTCTTTGACAATTCAGCAGAGGTCCACGTTCGAGGTTTGCCAGAGAGCTGGAACGGAGTATTCTGGGTATTAAACTTGTGGACCGGGTTAAGAATACAACAATCCGTCCCATCACTAAAATAACTGATGTCTCTCGGAAAGCTGCTAGCCTTAAATGGAATTGGGCTGGACACATCTGCCGCATGTCAGACGATCAATGAGCCAAACATACGACCCACTTAATGGCAATCGACATCGCGGCAGGCCCAGACGGAGATGGCGGGATGAGCTGGACTCCTTTGATAAAGATTGGTCCTTGGCAGCACTGGACAGAGAGAGGTGGCAGGAGAGTAGGAAGGCCTTTGCTCAGCCGTGGAACATTAGGGGCTAATAAAAAAAATTATATATCTCTTGAGGTTTTTTGTCTAAATCGAGGCGAAGCAAAATTTTAATCTACAAATTTATAGATATTGTATAAAGTTTAAGAATGATAAACACTTTAATGGTCGTTCAACCGCCTGTTTTACAATGAGCTAGGCACATAAAAATGGCAAGATAACGCACGAAAGCTTATTTTTGATAGGCCTATAAAACTGTATCAGAGATTGTAAACACGTATAGGATTATCATAAGAAGTCGGCTCTATATTTTTGTTCGTCAATTTACTTGAACAGGATCAAAAAGGGTGTTTTATTCCGTTGAGACCTGCACCCTAATTGCGTAAAACACTATCAATAAAACTGGAAGGATATTGCTAATCCATTGCTTCATGCTCGAAAAAATTGTCTGCTCAACAACGTAAATGTAGCAACTACTGTTAGTGCCTTACGCAATCACCCCGAATGAGGAGGAATTATTTTTACCTCGGAAAGAACTTTGGTCCCAGCTGTCATTCGTGGATCTGAGTCATTACGGGTCGTCAGAAGCCCGATAATCTGACAACCAGTCTTACCAAGAGGTATCTTCATTTTGTTTTACACATTAGTGATTTATACATAGTAATACATGTTTATTTATAAGATAACACTAAAATAACAAAAATATATCCTAAATTAACTAAAACTATTTACAAACTAAAATATAGCGTCGAAAAATTCATCCGCATCGCTGTCGACTGGTAATGTACCCAAGACACTGGCGGCATTGCCACGTTGTATGGCAATGCTTAGCCTCTGGCCAAGGTAAAAGCCAGCCCTTGGGTCATGGGAAATGTCAACCAGTCTTTTCGAAATTTCCTTAAAAAGACCATGCGCACTCGGACCCCACGGCCCGAGGTATAGAGGTATCTATCGTATAACCCAGTTACTGGGTTATGGAGGTCATATGCAGTCGCTCCAAGTAAAATACTGGTATTCAGCTGCTTCCTGTTAGACTGGAAGCCGACCCCAACGTAGTTGGGAAAACCGAAAAGGCTATGTAGATTGATATGGGCCATCAGTTATCAGCAGGTAAAAACCTATCGCAAGTTCGCAACAGATTGGCACGGCAATGATCCTTGTGGGTGATAAAGGGGGCTGTGGCATTAATCTTGCTTGTTATTAATACCCCCGAAGGACGGAGCTGTTGGAGATTCCACCGACGTACCTCGTAGATGATGATAAATGGTTAAGATGATAACAGTGGCCGACATAGACAACAAAAAGAGATACATGAAAGTTTGGACCTTTTTCACACTCGGTAGCCAACTAACAAATCCCCGGTATTTCAGTATCATTCGGTTCTTCAGTAACAAGTGTAGTTTTTACGTAAACACAAAAAAAAAATTGTGTCAACATTTCAAAGTCCATTTTCAGTAGTCCCGAGATATTCTACTTTATATTTGTTCATTTGTATTCCGGCCGCGGACCAAAAGACCCGCGGCTGTCTTGAATTCCTTATTTTGAATCTCGACATCTCTTTTTTTCGAGTCTCTAAGCCAATTTATGAAAAAGATAACAACATGAAGAGTGGTATCTTATGTGAACATCTGATGTAATTTTCTTATGACGGTTGTTGTAGTTACATAGGGTATATCTACCTTCATACGGATAAGGAAGGCGGAAAACCACATTCTCCTTTGTATGGCAATTTTAAGGTTAGGTAATGCAAAAAGGCCTCACCAAAATTTCGCTAAGCGGATTCGACATTTGCATAACTGTTAATGTCCTTTAAAAGCGACGTGTTCGCGCAAAGTTGGGAAAAATATTTTGCGTTAGCTTTTACAAAGTTTTTATTGGCGTTGCCGGCGCCTCGCATGTTACCTACATTTATAAATAATATTTCCTGCTTTGTGAATTCGCCTAATGTTGTGAATATTTGAATTTATTTTGCGATTCGAAGTCGTACATATTCTGGTGTATTGTTGCGCTTTTCCGCTTCAAGAGTTCGGATAAATTGATAAAGGGATATTAGTATGATTCCTGCGTCCGTAACCCTTGGAAAAAAGGAAATCAATTAAACTTGTTCCGAATCATGATTCGACTTAGACCTCGTTCCAATTCGCCTAAAGTGACGGTCGTCGACCAAGCAAAATGGGTCATCTCGTCAAACAGACAGCTTGATGGATCGCCTTTAGTCGGTCTGGGAGAGCGGGCAGCAGCTGACTCATTCGGAGGGCATTACCATGCTTTCGCTGTTACATTATTGAGAGAAGATCGTGACCGCAAGGCCAAAAAACTATCGCCCCGATAGTTCAATTTTCTTATAGCCCTTTGGAATGGCAAGAATTTTCGGTGAGACAGATTTTGTGGATCGATATTGCATTATGCACCGGCACAATTTCCTGCTGGTGCATGATGCCTATACCTACGTGATTTTAGATATATACCTCTACCTACGTAGGTAGAGGTACCTACGTAGGTAGACGTACCTACGTAGGTAGACGTACCTACGTAGGTAGAGGTATACTTATATCTAAAATCTATCTGATCAAAACGATAAACAATCTTAGATTTAAGATTGGTCTCGTAAACCATGGACAATTATTATTCTCTCTGAGTACCTAGTTGTTAATCTAAGTGCCACTAATTTGTTATTGGAGAAGAGTTAGATTACTTGAACAAAATATATTTGTTTTCATTGAAATATAATGTCTTTTCTTATTTACCATGCCGATAATTATAATCTTTAAGTATCTAAATGATAGTATAAGTGCCACTGATTAGTTTTTGGGGAAAAGTTAGAAGAGTTAGATTACGTATTTTACCCGAATATATTTTTCAATAAAAGACTTGTCTTTTCCTATTTAAAAGAAACCACCGCCTGCATTGAACTACCTGACGGAAACAAACAACACCCAACAATGGATGAACAGAAATAATATTTAAATATACTACAAACAAACAACTTACTTACTTTAGACTACAAAGTGAATTGGAGAAAGTATAGATAGGGATCCCTATATATAGAGCTCAGTTTTTACTTCACTGCATTAGCACACCACCAAATTAAGAGCACTCAAAAAAAAAAAAAAACTAGAATTAACGCGATTAAAAAGAAAACTCAGTTGTTTTTTCAGTTTCCAGATTAATGTAACCATTTGATATCCAAATCCTGAACGGAAAAATATTTTGTGACCATTTAAAAAAAGCATCGCTGAAAGAATTTATTTACGATGCATACAAATCGGGGTAACGCCGATTTCAGTTTTCATCTACATAAACATTGCTGCCTAGAGCTGTGTATCGATAAAGGTTGTTGGCTGTTCAGAAAAAAAAATGATTTGTGTATTTGCAATCGTTATTTGCGGAACTCTTTGATGGATATGCGGTGTGTACGTCACAACGGGAACTAATTGAAGCGGACGCCGGACGTCGACGCCGGGAAAAAACTGCAACACGACGGTAAAACAAAGGGTGGAAATAGGTTTTTGTAGCAATCGTCTCGTCTGACGAGGGCTGCGAATGGATGAATTAGCTGTTTTGTTTCAGGAATAGCCAGCACACGTGCTAAATGCATGTCTAAACTTAAAAGGAAAGAGAGAAGACTAATGGTAGTGAGTGAATGCAGTGTCGTAGCCATTTTTCTTTCAGAATAGGCAATGAAAATGTATTCTTCTGTCAGTTGGCGTGATTAATGCTTGGCTAGCATTTCGAACCTTTTGGTACGTGCTCTGGCAGTTCAAGAAGAAAGTATCAGGTGTATCTATTAATTTTGCAATGCATTTTATATAATCTTGCGACAGTTGTAATGTTACAAGGCACAGAAATTACAGTTTTCGGACAGAATTCGGAATACCACGTTGCGTTCCAAAACGGGCATACTGGATGCGGAAAGAAGGTTGCCAGGCTCAAATGGGATTAGGCGGGTCACATTAGCCGCATGCACGATGACCGCTGGACAAAAGCCTCCACACTATGGGTGCCTGAAGATGGTCGGCGCTGCCGAGGCCGGCCCAGAAAGAAATGGCGAGACGATCTGGAAGCGTACCGCGAGGGCTGGTTCGATGTGGTGCGGGAAAAGAGTTCCTGGAAGGATTTGGGGGAGGCCTTTGCCCAGCAGTGGGACAGTATAGGCTAACAAAAAAAAGTATGAAGTCTGTAGCCAAAATCATATAATAAGCACTTTTAAATCATAAAAAAGTATGAAGTCCGTAACCAAAATCATATAATGAGCACTTTTAAATCATAAAAAAAAGTATGAAGTCCGTAGCCAAAATAATATATGAGCACTTTTAAATAAAAAAAAAGTATGAAGTCCGTAGCCAAAATCATATAATGAGCACCTTTAAATCTTAAAGAAAAGTATGAAGTTCGTAGCCAAAATCATATAATGAGCACTTTTAAATCATAAAAAAAAGTATGAAGTCCGTAGCCAAAATCATATAATGAGAACTTTTAAATCATAAAAGCGTCGAGTATATTCAATAAATAGCTCTGGCGTAACCACATATCTCTTCAATCAGATTTCCAATAGATAATTCATTTATTACGAAAACCGCGCACTCTCTGCAACCATTATGTTGTAGACTAAACAACGCTATCACATCGCACTTATCATTACGAACCTACGTATACGTGGGGAACATTCAGAATTCCCTGATGACGCAACACGTTATTATAATTAGGCACCCGGTTCGCATCCGACTCGTATCCGACAGAACAGATTCGGAAACGTTAACATGTATCTTGGGACTTCCAACGAGTATCTAACCTTTGTTTTGTTCTTATATTTTACGTGAGAGAGTTTGGGGACGTTTAGAACTGCGTTTTGAAGGAAGGAATTCTAAGAGATCGGACGTTACGACAAAATATATAAGTATTAGGGATTAAAGTATGAAATTTCCAATTTGTACTGAAAAATTAAAATTCGTTTTTAGAAGTAGTCAACAAGGAACTAACACAGGTGCTTAGGGGACGCCTTTGTCCAGCAGTCGACGTCTTTTTCGGCTGAAATGATGATGTGAGCTATTTTCTATGTCGAAAGAGAGTTACTATACGGTTCTTATGTACTTTAACGTGACTTTGATCTAAACCTAAAAATAAATTAAAAGTAGTTTAAAAAACACTAGAAAAACACGCTTTAATAAATGCACGATGCCAGTGCCCATCTTCCGGCTTCATCACCAGACCTTGAAACCTAATCGTGGTCAAAGTTCATTACAAGACTTTTCTAAGAAATCAAAAACAGCTATGATACGATTTTCCATCATGAAGTTCCAGTTCATATCTTCCGGCTCCATCATCAGATCAGTTCGACAGTACCATATTATTGTATTGTCATCAGAACTACATACAGCTGCTAATTTTCACTACGCTACGACCCTTGGAAGATGGTTAAATTAGTTACCTTAGATTCCATTACATAGTTAGTTACATACAGGTCGACATAATAAAAGCGTGTCAATAAAGATAAGAACATGTCGACATCGTTAGATAACTGTAATTGCAAGTTAATGTCGTGAACTTAATCTGTGTGTTTTCATATAACTGGCACATCACCTTTATCTTTACAATAATCGTTGCTTATTTACTTCAAAAAAAATGTTATCTGCACGATTGAATCAACCAAATTAAATCAAAATATTTTATTTCACATAAATCTATATGGGCACGAATGAAACGTCAGAAGCTAGGTATACGGTTTCAATTGGTCGTTTCCTATGTAGAAGAGCCGGCAAGAAACTCCACTCTACTTTTAAAAATAACTGGAATTTACAATGTTTTCAAATTCCAGTGTTAAGGTATGAGAGGAAAGGGCCTGTCAGCAAGTACTAACAAAACAGAAAATGGTCGACAAATCTACAGTTTACAAGGCCTACACGTGCTACACGTTCGTAGAATGAACCTTGACCATGGTTTTTGACAGCTCGAAATTATGTTTCGATACCCATAGGTGCTTGGGTTTACCTACGCACAGTCTCGACCCTCGTCACAAGTTGCGAAATTCAAAGTACAAAAAAGTACCAGGAATAAAAAGATAACGGTCGAATCAAGTAGTACCTAGTATGAGAGGCTGGTGTCCTACCTACTATTTTTCGAACCTATGAAGCAATGGATTGGCAATATCATCAACACTATTGTGATTGAAAGTGTGTTACGCAATAAGGGTGCAGGTCGAATCAAAGATTGTACTCAACGATAAGAAAATGCCTGGAGGCTTTTATTTAGGCAGTAAGATTTTATTTAAATTTAAATTAATTATTATTAGCTTGAGTACGTATAGTTTATATTATATATATTATATTATATGGCAAATAATTTAATTTAATGTTCTGTGTCTGTGTCTTGTAATGTTAATTACATAACATACCTAGTATTGTATATAATCTAGTATTTTCTAATGAACAGACAGCTGTGCTGCTGGGGAGTTTGTTGCGTCACTTCTTCTTCCTATATAACACTAGGAAGTGGTGAAGGGCGGGTGTTTTTGGGAAACTGTCTTATGTGATTATGACGTTCAAAAATAAATAAAATAAAAAGCTGATTCTCAGCTTGATTTGAATAAATGACTTTTCTGATGCGCACAGCAAAGGAGTCGAATTGTCTGCCTGTGTCTGCATTCCCGAGTTCATACAACCCTAATCTCTTCAGGGCGAGATTGAATAGTTAACAGCCGACTTCCGGCCACCGTAGGCGCGGGCCTGCGGGCGGTGAGTAATGGGTAGCTCACCGTCCGATCAGGACCAGGCCCATGTCGGATGGCGCGTTGTGTTCCACGCGCGCCTCAAAGAGATGTCAGCAAATGGAGGGGCCCGATAGGGCTGAAGCCTGCCAGGGTAGTGGGATAGTTCGAAAGGGTTACCGCTGCCCTGGAACAGAAAGGGCTAAGGAAAGAACACGGATGGGTTTTAGTCAGTAAGAGTCTGACACTCCCTTCCGCTCCACCCAGAGCGGGAGGGGTCATTTGATGATTTCCCATCAAAAAAAAAAAAGGGCGAGAGTGAATAGGCTTCTTCTGGGCAAGCTCGTTCCACCGTAGATCTCATCCCTGCCTCTGGGCTGGATTGAGGTCAAGAGTGAACCTATTGTCAATAAAAAAAAAATTACTTTTGATTTTGAAAAATTAAATGTAAAAGTGCATTACATTTTTCTTATCGTTGAGTACAATTTATACGGGCATAAAAACATAAGAGATAATATTGTTTATAACCACAGTGGATCAAAAAGGTAAATAAGTTAAAGTATGTTTAACCCAATTTTACTTATGTACGAATGCTCATAAATAACTAAGCATGAAAAAATAAACAAATTTCATCACGTAAACAAGTTACCCACGGTACTATCTCCCGAGTTACTAACTTGTTTTTCACGGCCTTTCCCCCCACTGGGACAAACAATAAACAATAAACAATAAATAATAAAAAAAAAAAAAAATAATAAATAAACAATATATAAATAAACAATTTTCTTCTACTAAAACTAATATTTGTGTGGTTAAAAAGTTAATAGGTACGGTTTGACATTATGTATACTTACCTATCATCATCAACATCATTCTCCTGCCCCTATCCCAATTTATTTGCATTTCCATACTTCTTTATTAGTCGTCATCTCGGTAGTCATACCCTTTCTGATCATATCATCATTCACAGAGTCCATCCATCGTTTCGTTGGCCTTCCCCCACTCTATAGCCAACGACGTTCATTCTTTCCTCATTCCTCCGTATCACATGCGCATACCATGACAACCGATTTCCACACCACTTTTCAGTTACTGTGCCACTTTCAGACTTCCTCTTATAAACTCATTTCTTATTCTATCCATTCTTGTAACACCACATATCCCTTTTAGCATTTTCATTTCAGTGTCACACCTTAATTTAAGAAAAGACTTTCCACAGCCTACCGTAGCCTACTCCAGTTTTGGAAATTTTCTCCCGAAAGAAGACATTTAGCCCTTTTTTACAAAGCCAAACCAACCAGGTTGTACATCCTGTACTTTATACCAGAAAAGTGATGCTTTTAAGAATGACATGTGGCTTTCTTTTGGTCGGATCGAAACATTACATAAAACGATTTTCGACACCAAAGGGTTAGTAAAGAAAGAAAGAAAGCAAAAAAAGAAAAAAAGTTACATTTAGTACTTACTTTACCCTTGTAATCTAAATTATTTTTATACCAAAAAAATAATTTAGATTACAAGGGCAAAAGTATAGCAGAAGTTGAAGCTGTCCAATGCACGGAGAGCCAACCGGTGTAACAATTAAAATAAAATAAAAACGATCTACTATCGACGAAGAAAAATGCAATTTACTGTGTCTGCATCTGTATGTACGACCTAACGTTGCAGTATATGAACACTGAAATGAAATAACACGCAAATGGTTTGTGGCATTTTTAATTTGTTGAAGGAGCGTCGCATCCCGGCTTCCTATGAAGGCAGTGTTTCACTTCACTAAATTGGAAAACTGCGAAATTCAGTACGCTGTGGTGCAATTTTATAAAACTGTGAGCAGGCTGTATGTTGAAGATACCTACTCTACGACAAGACCGATTTTTTTAAATGAATATTCTTCTTATCATCATCATCTGCCAGCCTTTTTCCAACTACGTTGGGGTTGGCTTCCAGTCTAACCGGATGCAGCTGAATACCAGTATTTGTTGATTTAATGAATATTCTTCTTATATCCCCATAAACAATAAATAATTAAATAACAAATTAACAATAAATGATTGTTTATGGGGTCATCATCATTATCAGGCAGATGATGATCCCATTAACAATAATTTCCTGTCTAACCACAATGATTAGTTGTTGGATCAATCAACAACCACAGTAAAGATGACATCAGACAGCAGATTTAAATTGTTGGCTTTGAAAAACAACATGACTTAGGAGTCTTATTAATACTACTGAACGAAAGAAAGAAAAAGTATTTATTGCGACTCGTATAGATCACAAACTAAACTGAAAGGCCAAAAGGCATGATATAATTTATTTATTTATATATCAGAATCAGACAACAATAAAGTTCTTTTTTTTTTTATGATACTGCGACACTTAAAACGTGCTGCTATGTGATGTCACGGGCAGTTACGGAATAAAATAAATAATAAAATAGATATAATGTAAAATATTACCAAATAAAATAAATATTCACTTAATCACTTTAATAATACTGCTGCTGCAGTGTCAAAAGCCTCCTACCAAAAACCGTACAGTCACGACCGCCAATATGTCAACACTTGGCAATTTTCAATTTCGATATTTTCGTGAAATAACGAATGCCACGTTGAAATACGACACATTACATAAACCTATGGGTTCTAAAATGCTATGTTCGTAACAACATAAAATTTCATTAAAAAATAAAGAAGTAAATCGCTTTTGAATAAAGACGAGTGTATACATACTTTCGCTCGTGACTGTACAGCAAAATAATAGAAATAAAATCTTCAAAGCTTTGTCTCCAGCTCTAGAATAAAGACCACTTGCCAGGTAAATGCTCTTTATTCTACTTACCAACTAGTGTTACAACTTTCAAGAGAAAACTTTAATCGAATTTCTTTATCTGCGATTGGAAATCGAAGACCACCAAGTCGTGATGCATTTATTATTCGTTTATCTCCATGCCACACTCGAACTAACCTTTTGTGTCCTGAAACAGGGAAAGCGATGTCTCCATACGTGGTCATAAACTATAGAACGCGGCATTGTCTCGGGTATTCTGCGCAAACTAGTCGGATCCATATGTCTACCGCCGAAGAGAACGTAATTAATCAAAACAGTCGGCGTTCAGTCTAGTGATTAAATTGATGAAGATTGTACGCAGCTGCGCTGTGCGGCGCGTCAGAACGTTGTCAAAGTGAGTCGTGTGCCCGCTACCCGGGGTGCCTGACCTGAAGAGGGTAAGAGGTATCCATGCTTAGGAAACTCTATGAATTATTATAGCCCGAGATTTCCCTCGAGTCGAGCCTACAGTTATTATGCAACAAACTTTTACCAGACCCATATGCCGTGCCATACTGAATTAAAAGATACATAACACGAGATACATCAGACAAGACTTTTACAGGGTCAAATTAAACTGGCTAGCGAAACTATGCAGACGTGATGAGTATCGATATCTAAACACGATAAAATGGAAATGAAAATTTTTTTTAGGGGTCGACGACCGCTGGTAGTGTTGTTACTTTAAGCACAGATTACTAAATAGTTACTACGTAACAGATACTTCACTCAGTAGAAAATTTCCAATACCTACTGCTATAATAGCCTACTCCGTCGCGACAGCAACCGCTGCATGCTAAAATGTACCTAAATGTTCAAACGTACAGTTGTGATTGCTTCGCACCGCGCGATCCCACAGCACTGAATTTGGTCCGCAAACGGCCCGAGACCGCTCGGCCGGGCGCAAAGACTACAATAGTATACTGGCTAGCCGGGCGGTAGGTAATTATAGCGCGCAAGTACATGGAGTGACGGAGGCCTGCTTAAAGTGCGAGTTGAGAAAATACGGTTTATCGTGTTCAGATATCGATACCTACTAATCACGTCTGTAATATTTAAAGAAAATAAAGAATAAAAATGTATTTATTGCAACACACACAAAAAAAAAACCCAAAAACCACATAAAAAACACACACACACACACAGGCAATGTGTTTTTATTTACACATAAAAAACTGATTTCTACACTGATATTTTAACTGCGTCGTCATCCACAAAAAAAGATCATCAAATATTTTTATTTTTTGTTTTATCGTGTTTAAATATCGATAGCGATACCCATCACGTATGCGGAGTTTCGCTAGCTAATTTAATTTGATCCTGTATATTCATAAAGCTTTTTTTTACACCTTCCCTTTGGTCTAAGGGCTGGTTGTTCCAACGCCGTCTAATTTTATCTGAGGTATAATTTTGAATTTTTGACAGTTCTTCAATACAAAATCTGACAGCCGTCAATTTTTTTTCAGAAATAAAAATTATCTGTCGATTGAACATTCAGCCCTTAGTCTATATATTTTTACTCTCAGAACCAGACAGAGACGATAGTATTCAAATCAATCATCTTGGTGTAGTCAATTAATTAATTGGACGTGGGACACGTCTCGTTATGCGACGTCACTTGCAGAACGCTATTCGAAGTAATGATGGAGTGACAACCGCTGTAGGTGTGACACCGATAGATGTACTGAGTCAACCTTAGGCGCTAAATATAGATAGGCAGCAACGCTTTGGGGTTTAATTTTAGGTAGAGTATTTTCGAGCCGAAAGGTTATTTATTTAGGGTAAATCTACAAATACTTTAGGTTTTTTAAGTAAAATACTGCTAGGGGTAACCTAATAGCATTACCTGTCACTGTTAGCCTGCATCATCCCACTGCTGGGCAAAAGCCTCTCCCCATGATTTCCAGCTCTTTCGATCCAGAGCTAAAGTAGATCACTGGTCGTTTGTTTTGTCCAGCTCGTCCCGCCAACTTATACGGGGTCTGCCGCGACGCTTTCTAGCTGTGTCAGAGCTCCACGTGGTGGTTATTTTGGCCCACAGCTTATTGGGCATACGGCAGACGTGGCCAGCCCAGTCCCACTTCAGCTTAGCGGCAATAATATAATAAATAGTAATAATAGCATAATCAGCGTGTAATGTTCTCACTACTGGGACACATGCCTCCTCTCTGTGAGAGGGATTGGGCCGCAATCCCCCACCACCAACCCTTACCAATTACTAAGAATTCAGATAAAAGGAAACCTGTATAGGTACTTCTGCCTTTCGATTCAAGAAAAAAGAGGCGTGACGGGTAGTTTTCAAATTCTAAGTATGTACAGAACCCTAATTGCGTAACACACTATCAATTTAAGTACGAATAATTTTGAAGGATATTGCTAATCCATTGATTTATGTGTTCGAAAAATTTGTGTGCTCAACCACGTAAATAACGCAATGAATGTTGTTGAACTGTCAAAATGAAAGTCATTGGTGATGTTAGTGTGTTACGAAATTAGGGTGCTAGTGTAGTTTTTCTCATAACTGTTAATAATAGTAGCAACGTATCGGCGACGCCGCATGAGTTTTACAGAGCAACATTAAGTTCGTTAATTAATTGCTAAAGTGTAAAAACATCACGTTCCGACAATGCGCAAAAAGCTAAGCTTGAAATTGTAGGACACTTCCAACATCTCATCGTAAGTGTCACTTCGCTCGAGACTCCTGTGAAATCCTTTACCAACTTTTCCATTAAATATCTCTAGCCCGGAAAATAGTAAAACTAAAGCTGTGTTTAGACCATCCTACAAACTGCAAGAAAGAGATTTGTTGCTCATCGAAACTGGGCCTAATTCACTATGACCACTTAACAATTCGTTACCTCGAAACGTTGTCAATTTCTTACCTACCTAATCACGACATCGGAACGCCAATTCTCGTAATTTAAAACGTTCAAAATCTAGTCGCAGTCTTATCTCAGTGACAAAGAAATGTCAAAAACTTGTCAAAATGTAGGGAAATTAGAAGTATTTTTTGACAGATTGAGACTGAGATCAGACTGTGAACGGTCTTAAAATTACGAGAATTACTGCTAATAACGTATTCTCTATGACACAATGGCGTGGTTTGAACTGTCAAAATACATGTTGTCCGTACGATTGACATTTCGATACCTTACCGTTATCAAGACACGATATTGACGTGGTTTGCACGTGGTAAGATTTCGCGAGAATAATACAGAATTGGGGCCTGGAGTGGAATTATTGTAAGATGTAGGTAATAAGCGAACGATAACATTAATGTTACCGCAAAACACAACACAATACCACTGATTACCGGACCGGTATGAATTTGGTAAACTTACGTTCAATTTCCCGTTTTCATCGCAAAATGGTTACAAGCTGCAGTCGTTTTTGACCGACTTAAAAAAAAGAGGAGGTTCTCAATTTGGTTGTTAATTCAGAACTCCGTAATTTATAAACTGATTTGAAAAATTCTTCTTTTGTTTGAAAGTGTATATTTACAGGATGGTCACATGGTCAAGTTCTGAGGGGCAATTCTCTTAATTTTAAGAACGTTCTCTATCGATCGTGTAGTCTGATCTCAGTCTCAATCTGTTAAAAATACCTCAAATTTCCCTTAACAAGTTTTTGACATTTGTTTGTCGCCGAGATAAGACTGCGACTAGATTTTGAACGTTTTAAATTACGAGAATTGGCCTTCTGATGTGTAATTTTTGAGTTAGCTAATTCGTAACTTTTCACTTAGTGTACATGTATGTTAATGATGTTATAATAATCTATCCCTGTCACTGTTATTTACTTAGCAAGTGAGGGTACCTATAAGAATTTGTGTGGGGTAGGTACCACAACTAAAGAGTGAAAAATAAAAACTTTATTACAAAAAAAAACAACTTCCAATAAAATTCTACAATGTGAAAACAACTTTAATTTCGGAAGTCGGTGGTAAGAAACGAAAATACAACACCGTAGTGTTTTTTTTGGAAGTCGGGCGTATTTTTATGTAGGTAATAAAGATGTTTGGAAGTCGGGCGTATTTTTATGTAGGTACTAAAGATTTTTGGAAGTCGGGCGTATTTTTATGTAGGTAATAAAGATTTTTTTATTGCGAAATGGGCCTGGTACTCTTGACCTCGATCTCGCCTCTTGGAAAGTGATTGATGAAGTCTACGATGGAACGAGCAAGCCCAGACGATGCCTCGCATTGGAAGCTGACGGGTTATACGTGGAATCTCAACACAGACGCTGGCAGAGAGCACATAAACACACACACCCTCGCACACTTTGGCAGTGGGCATAAGAAATGTGGAGGAAAAGTATCTGAGTACGACTAGTCGGTATAATCTACTTGTTCTTTGTTTTTTGGCCATGCGTCATAGAAAGGACAGTAAATATCTTAAAACAATGAATGCAGTCTTGTAACAAAATCTATTTAGAAATACATGATACCGACGGGGCAATTGACTATAGAGGGGCTTTAAAAAAAAAAAAAAACTCGTAATTTTAAGAACGTACACAGTCGGATGTCAGTCTCAATCTGTCAAAAAGTATTGACAAGTATTTAACATTTGTTTGTCGCCGAGATGAAACTGCGACTAGATTTTGAACGTTTTAAATTACGAGAATTGGCGTTCTGATATTAGACCCTGAATTTCCTTTGAAATGAAAGGTTCATTTTGAAGTTTGCTACTCTTCCTATGCAACGTTTTCCAGGAATCTATTCTAGCTGTGTGTGTTTCCTCTACGTTCGTATAGTCCAAACTCGCATTTAGAGAACGGTAATTACGATGTGTAGAGTCATCCTGAAATTACCAACCACGTTCAGCATTGTCACTCTATGATGTCAAATTGGATGCTCTGTAATTTACTCGGAATATGTTTAGTACAATGTGTCTATCCAACTGACAAACGAGTTTATTTATTAGGGAAACAAACATGCGCCACTTTTTTTGTAGTAGTAATGATTATAATTAAGCTTATGTCCAAAGATTGATGGTTCGAGCTATGGTAGAAGTGGCTTATTTGTGGGCGAGTCGATAACTTCAGTTATATGTATTTGGCACATTTTGAATTTTATGCAATGAAGTTAAGAAAAAGTACAAGTTTTATAATATTTATAACTGTTATCAATTCTGAGCGCTAGTGTCCTTTTTAGTACAATTAGGGCTGATTTTTCAATCGACAGATATTTTTATTCGTGGAATAAATTGACGTCTGACTGTAAAAAATTCAAAATTATTCCTCCGATAAAATTATCTGGCTTTGGAAAAATCAGCCCTTAGTAGATTCTACTGATTGTACAGTCTAGTTTATGGTATAGATTCTTCCTTTTCTTTAAAATACGAGTGCTTTATTCCTACCTACATCTGTAATATAAAATTAAAATCTCTGTATAAAACTTCAATACAATCATTCTTCATTCTCGATTTGCGCAGTGATAACTCGCCATTCATTAAATAAAATATTTGAAGCGCTTTATCATAATTGAAATCTCTAAAAGAAGGTGACTTTTTAGTCTTGTTCATTTATTTTGAGTGGAAAATGTGTTTTCTTTAACATTTTTGTAGGGTGAAAAAATCGACAGTGCCAATTACTTAGTTTAATATCACGATAATTGTATTGAAAACAATTTATGATGTTATAACGCACCAATCTGTAGGTCAATCCTGACCAGCACCCTAATTGCGTAACACACGATTAATCGGAATCGGTTTCTTTTTGACAGTTCAACAACATTCATTGCGTTATTTACGTTGTTGAGCAGACACATGACACATTTTTTGAACATATGAAGCAATGGATTAGCAATATCCTTCAAAATGATTCAGATTGAGATTGATTGTGTGTTATGCAATTAGGTTGCAGTCTGACAAACACCACCAATAGGTCCTTCTAGGCTGTTCCCTTCCAGCGTTTCCACTTACCTCTGCCTTGTAAAATACCTTTTGATAGCCCCTTTTCATTCATTCTTTGATATTCACATTTTGCATTGATCATGTCCATCATAGATATTCAGTCAACCAATCAACTCAGCCTATCGCAGTCCACTGCTGGACATAGGCCTTTCTCAGACTGCGCCACAACACCCTGTCCGCATCCAGTCTGTCCCAGCCAGTCCAGCCACCTTAAGGTCGTCGGTCCATCTAGCTGGGGGTCGTCCCACACTACGCTTGCCGATACGCGGTCTCCACTCCAGAACTTGTCTGCTCCACCGGCCATCGGTCCTGCGACAGTCATGGTCAGCCCACTGCCACTTCAGTTTGCTTACTCTGCAAGCTATATCTAAGCTATATCAACTCCAGTTCTTTTCCGGAAAATTTAATTCCTTATTTTATCCTTCAAAGAGTCTCCGAGCATAGCTCGCTCCATAGCGCGTAGTCATAGATATTTAATCCAGACAGAACTCAATTCAATTCAAAGACTCTTGTTGTTCTTTTCCTGACTATCAACGAACGACACAGGCCTCCTCTTTTCAAGAGGGAGTGGGGTGTAATCTACCAGTTGGAAGATGTCACATGTCTTCGAATTTTTGGTGCGAATGTGTGCTGGGTTTGAACCCACGGTTTGAACTCGTAAGTCGGAGCAGTTCCCACTAGGCCACCACTACTCACATTTACCTACTGCATATGTCTATAAATAAAACAAACAACGTTCTATATCCTAAACTATTTGCATGTACAAATTAGTACGAACCCGTATTGACAGCGAATAAGATGCGGCAGAGCATGCAATCAACCAAATTGAGTTCACTGTTACGGATAGTTCACGTCACTCCTCGTTTGTCGATCATTTTACACTCCTAGAGTAATTAACACCACCCTACAACGTCTTAGAATAGAACCCTAATTTATTTAACAATCCATAGGCTTGATTAATATTATAAATCACTAACGGTAACACATGCTAAAGGAGTTTAGTTATAGGTAATTAAATTAGTAGAATCAAAAGCCTGAGGTCGTTTGTTCCTGGTAAAGATTATGCTGGATTTGTTACGAGAGGATGGTAATTTTTGCTACACTGACAGCATCCTCTGGTTAACGGACAAGGTGGTTGGGGAATTCTATTTGAGCAGCACATTACTTGGCTTTCAAGCTCCGTCATAAGATGAAATGAAATGATGTTTATTTACCTAAGCAGAGTTTTTCAATTGATATGCCTCTGGGAAGAAATTAACCCATATCATAACCTTTCGAAATTCGAAGTATCGTCATAAACTACTTAGCTGTGAAGTAAAATGTTAGAAACATTTTACACATTTTACACAGGCATACTATTCCATCAACGACTACTTAGACGATAAGAATAGTTGGTCACCCTAGTTTAACGCAAGACAATGTTTATGTTCCTTCTCCAGAATTAGCTTACTGCCAGGTCTTAGAACCCAGCAATGCATAAATGTGTAAGCTGTCACGCCCTTTATGCCTGGAGGCTTTTATTTGGGTAGTAAGTTTTTTTTTATTTACATTTTAATTAATTATTTTTTAGCTTGAGTACGTGTAGTTTTTATTATGTTTGTTGGTATATTGGCGTGGCTAGCTGACATTTTATGGCAAATAATTAAATTTTATGTTCTGGTTTTGTAATGTTAATTACCGAACATAAGTACCTAGTATTGTATACATTCGTATTTTTTTTAAATTGAACAGACAGCTGTGCTGCTGGGGAGTTTGTTGCGCCACTTCTTCTTCCCAGCGATAGCACTAGGAAGTGGTGAAGGGCGGGCGTTTTTGGGGGACTGTCTTTTGTTGGCGTTTAAAAAGTGCTGATTCTCAGCCTAATTTGAATAAATGACTTTTGATTTTGATTTTGATTTGCTCAAACAATTCGCGTGACATGAATCGCAACCCGCATCGTAGCGCACTTTAAAATGTTCATCATCGTTACCATAATGTTCGTGTACCATCGGTAACATTTTAAAGTCATCATCTGCGTCGCCTTTTCCCAAGTTTATTGGGATCGGCTTCCAGTCCAACCGGATGCAGCTGAATACTAATATTTCACATTGACCAACTGCCTATCTGACCTCTGCAATCCAGTAACTGGGTAATAGAATAGAATAGAAAACTTTTATTTCAGACAGGAGTCCATAGGGTTAGTAACAATTATTTTACTTAACTTCTATTGTTAGTAGGTTACAGACACAAATCTACATACAATTAAAACTCAGCGTGGAGCTGCATCCACCTCCGCAACATCGGGGAATCCCACCGATCTGCGAACACACTGAGAATACTGTTAGTGCCGCCGCGAACACGCGTCATCAGGGATGCGCATCTACTCCTAATAATGGCGGCAAAACCATTAATATTATTATCCGCAAACATCCCTGACGCACTGCAACGCCACGGCAACCTCAACAGTACTCTCAGTGCATTATTATATTGAACGCGTAGGTCGCTGTGTGTGTGTGTGTGTGTGTGTGTAATACGACACGCCTTGGAAAGACTGGTTGTCAGACTGTCGGGCTTCTGACGACTCGTAAGAACTGCCAAAGATCCACGTCCAGCCGGGACCTCTGGTTAAAGTGCTTTCCGAGGCACGGAGGTGTCTTAGTATGTAAAGATGGTCACTCATCCGTGGACCAACCACGGCAAGCGAAGCTTAACCTGATCGATCGACACGTGCGGCTGTTATTACTTAGCCACAAGCCTAAAGCATCAGGTTAAATAAAAGCTCGCAATAAGTAAACAGTGCGGATATGAAAAGTTGGGGCAATTTGCGAGCCACGGAACATGCGGCCGGAAACGCTGGCACCAAGAGGTGTTGAAACTTTTAATTAGTTCGACAACTTTCAAAGAAGCATTAAAGCTTCCTGGCCACTTGAGCGCGACCTTTTGTTTTTCACTTTGTAATCAATGAGGATTTTTCAATGGACACTTTACATTCAAAGAACAAGTTTTGTTTTGAAAAATTGTGTATTTTCGAAGTAAACTTTGAAATATCCGACGAAAGGATAGCCATACGAAATGCGAATAGCTGAACACGTAGGTATGCGAATATGAGAAAATAAGATTTGCAAAAATGTGGCTACGACGGAGTTTTCCGAAAATATTCTATCGACAGCTGTTGCATGCGAGATTTTTGATACGGAATTCAGTCACTGAAACTTTGCACCACTAACTACATACCGCTAACAATGCCTCGGATGTAGTTTTTAGTTTGTTGAAACTTGATATTTGCTCAGTTTTATTTGTGCCGATTGAGAACTTCGACTGAATTCTTTTTTATTTTTACTGGCTGTAAAAATCTGTCCTTTGATTTCGGGAACTTGTTACCCCTTTATTGAGACCCACTCCTCCTCCTCTCAATTTCGACCTTAGTTTGGGGGACACGAAAAGTAGTGACATGTTACATGTCACAGCTTAGTTGGAGAGATTAGCGGGACTACTAAAATAACGTGACCAAACAGTCAGAACAGACACCAAAAAGTCCTTTTCTAGATGAGGCCTATTTCTGGCCCATTTACCTACTACACGAAAGTGCTATTAAAATGGAAGCAGAGTTTTATTACCCTTGTTAAGGTACTATTTAGAATTAGGGACGGTCTTATACGTAATTTATTAAGTAATTAATGTAATGTGTAGAGCTGAATGGACGTATTTTAATTCGTTAGCTAAATTTGACTAAGAATTTTAAAGGGTTTGAGTACACAAACCATTTTAGGAGGCGAATATACTGACGTAGGTGAACTTTATAATATATTCTTAATTGAAATTATACTAAGACTAGCTGACCCGGAAAACGTTGTTTTGCCATTTAAATTATTTCTAGCTGCCCGGCGCTACTTCGTTCGCGTGGTGTCCTACCCCTACCCTACTCCAGCGCCACCTACCGGGTCCAATTGTGTATACAAACCTTATGCTAACACTATCAAATACATAAAACCAAGAATCATCCAATTTGGCGCAGTCGTTCGAAAGTTATGGGTGTACATACATGCACACACATACATTTCGAAAATCCATTTTTTTTTATATGGATTTAACGATGAGATTTCGTGTGAAATGTATAAGATCATCATCATCAACCACAGCCCCACTTCACCCACTGCTGAACATGGGCCTCGCTTTTCAAGTGCCATTCCCAGCGCCCCGGAGCCAGCTTCACCCAGGTTCTACCCGCGATGGTAACAATCAATCTTGTCCGCCCATCTCGCTGCCGGACAACCCACATGTTCTATACATATTGTCGGTCGTCCGGCGAAGTTATAAACATGTTATCTCTATCCAGCTTGTTTACTTGAACTGATTACCTGAGTACCTTTTGCATTTGCCAACACATCACGGTTGTGTAAACCTCGCAATGGCTCGCATTACTTTGAGTCTGTATGTAATAATCATGCTTATTAAAAGAAAATCTGATAGTAAAATCTGTTTAGATTTTCTGTTAATTGCTGTTTAAAATCCAATTGTATTAGGTACAGTCGCCAACTCATCAAGCTACTACAATCTGTCAAATTTACATTATATTAATTATAATTTATATTCATTTTTTCAACTTTATCGCTAAAGCATTAAGGTTCAAGGTTGATTGGGAAAATTTGAAAATTTGAGCTTGACCTGCTGGCGTCTGTACCTAATACAATTGGGTTTTAAACAGCACCCTAATTGCGGAACTCACTATCATGCACAATCTGAATAGTTTTGAAGGATATTGCTAATCCATTGCTTCATATGTTTGAAATGTGTGTCTGCTCAACAACGTGAATAACGCAATGAATGTTGTTGAACTTTCAAAATAAAAGCAATTTCTATTGTTAGTGTGTTACGCAATTACCTCGCGGCTTACTTTTTGTCTTTTATTATATTTTATTACTCATTTTATACGTTATTTTATTAAGATGTGGCAAGTGCTTGTTTCACCACCTACGATTAATTTTAAATTTGCTTACTTGGCTGATAATTTCATACAAATTCTGTTTCAATTGTTAATTTATTCGGTTAGTAATTGATTAGTGGCTATTCGTACATCTTGAAACAGACCTTAAAAGTAATAGAATAGAAAACTCCTTATTATGTACACCATTATACTACAGATATAAATATAGAAATTTTACAAAGGGTGACACAATGGGCGGTCTTATCGCTCAGAGCCATCTAATACTTTTCACGAATATATTGGAATGTCATGTCTAGCCATAATTCGAAGACACAATACGTAACAACATAACAAACGACGTAACAAAGTTGGAAAAAGGCTAGTCAGATGATGCATACGTAAAAACATAAAAACATCATGAAAGTTCGTATCTTGATAAGAGATAATAAGCTAAGCAGACACACAAAGTACAAACTATCTCTCATAAATTAACGGAAGACAGTAAGCCTGATAGGATACATACCTAATCACGGTCAGTTATCTCACTAAATACTTGGCATAGCGTACACTACTGCGCGTCCAGCAAGGCACGTCCCCTCAATAGGTCACGGCTAATCTGGCATTTGGCACGCATAAAATGTTGAATTGTGGTTCTAATATAGTCGTAGCGTTTTAGCATGGCAATAGCGGTCATTGCCCTTTCTCTAATATCTCTCCGTGGGAACCCAAGTAATAAAAACTAAACTATGTATGTTTTTTCGTTATTGGAACATGTTGAAGTTCACGATAGATATTGTTTTTAAATAAAAAAAATGCTATAAAATTTACGTAAGTAGGTCAATGACCGCTATTGTCATGCTAAAACGCCACAACTATAGCTATGTGATCGTCGAAACCACAAAACATGATATTGTACGAACTCAAAGTAATTATGCAAAGTTAAGATCTTGTATTGTAATTGATTACGGGCAATTACAGGAAATTTGTACGATAAGCCGGGATAATTTGACGTGCCTGGCTCTGACACATTGATGGTTTCCTACGCGTAAGCGAAGATGGAACCTGTAATGGGGTTTCATTGACATATGACACGAAATATCCTCCATAATATACCTATGTTTCAGGAACACAGATTAAGAAAGTTTCCTCGATAAACCTTAATAGGAAGGGAATTTAAAGCCAAAGTTTTGCTTCAAAACTGTGTGTAAAGATATAAATAAATTAGGATACGAGGATTAGAGTTGGGGCTTCAGTGTTCTTCAATGAAACTATTTCGAGGTATGGTTGTTTAATTTGTTGTTGCGTTTTTTAACGATGGTCAAAAGTTTGGGCCTCATAATATAATTAGTGACGATATATATATATAATCAGTCCATAATATTCCCACTGTTGGGTCATAATCCACCACGCGGACCTACTGCGGCTTAATATAATAATAATAATTTAATAATAATAATTTATTTTCATAAGTCTAATACAATAAGGAGTGAAAAAGGGGTTAACAATGCATTACATAAATAACTTATATCAACAAAAATCCGTAAGGCGCCTGGCCCTTCAGAATAGCAAACGCGACACACACTGAACATCTTCACAATAAAAAAGTGAACAATTATTAATACGAATAAGTTCAATACAAAGATTTAGGGCTGATTTTTCAAGACTCAGAAAACTTAGCTGAAGAATAAATATGGCTGTTTGAGAGCTTCTGTATAGGAAACTAGCATTTGCCCGCGACTTCGTCGGCGTGAAATTTCTTGTGCTGCCCACGCATTACTTCGTTTTCACTTATTGTGCTTTTTGACTTTTCTTTTACTGAGCTCCTTATGGCCCTAGCGTGATGTTAAATAGCCTATAGCCTAAGAATTGTAAAATATATTTTTTCATATCCGACAGGTAGTTCCAGAGATTAGCGCGTTCAAACAAACAAACTCTTCCCCCCTTATTACAAAACAAGGTTTTTCTTTCGATCAGGTTTAAGTTATTGAATTAAGAACCCAAATGTTCGGTGTCTGAGTGCGGTGCTAAGTTGTCATTTCAGTGTTAAGAACTTTGCTTAAATCGAAATAAAGTTCAAAATACAAATATTGGCTCAATAGTTAAGGCTAGAACTAAAGTTAGGTTTCGTTTTGTAATAAGACGGTTTAGGTTTATTATTAGTATACAGATATGTCAAGCTGTGATATTTATTCTTCGCATAAAAATCTGCACTTAGACAATATTTATACGAGTAAGTACAGTAAACTTCTTATCAAACATGGTTGTTTATAGAAAATTGCCAAAAACAATAGCTCTTAAAAATAGAGGGATTCCGAACGTGGAATTGCTGCTTTCAGGATTTATGGACGTAATATACAGGAGTATAGAAATAATGCCTTAAGGCTTCCAAGGCAAATCGTCATATTATACAGAAAGTTGCCAAGCCTCTGTCTATATGAACACTACATGTATAAAATATGTATTGGGCAAAGCATAAGATATTATGATAAGTTGGTGGAGATATGAAAATAATTTAACCAAAATCAGCTTATAATACGGGACGGAGGGTAGACTGCTCTCGACAGAACATGTTCCAAGTCACTGTTATCGATACCATAATCAGTCTATAACGTCCCCACTGCTGGGACACAGGCCTCCTCTCAGTGAGAGGGAGAGGACCATAATCCACCACGCGGGCCCAGTGCGGGTTGGTGGATGTCACGTCTCTTCGATTGTTTTGGTTCTAAAACACGCCGGTTTCGTCACGATGTTTTCCTTCCCCGTTTTGAGAGCAGTGGTGATCAGTGGGGCTGGGGTGGTCAGTCGGGGCTAATACCACTGGGCCAACAATGCTCCACATATATTCAAATTTTATTTATGTTTCAAATTGATGTTATTTCAAGTTAAACAAATATCAACTTTATTTAAATGGTTATTAAGTTGATTTCAGTGACTAGCACTATTGAAAAAGTTAAAAAAATCAAGTAATTTTTTTTTAAGTTGTAGCGTAAACTGAACTTTATTTTGTAAGCATTAAAGTTATTTTCCCATAAACTCATTTGTGTTTACATTTTTGGCGAATATGTCGCGAATGCAGATTATGTACCTAATAACATTAAGTACATAGGTAAAAATCTTATTCATTTACTGAAAGACAACGCAGAAGATAAGACTGGGTCTGGAAGCATGAAATTTTGCACAAAAGTTTCTTATACAGGGTGTATCAGAAAGGTGTGGTCAAAATAAAGGGGGTGGAAAGTTGGTCTGCAGGTACACCAACAAACCGAACAACTTTCTCTATGGGACCAACATTAACTCCGTATACTTAAGCATTCTTTTTTTCATGTTAAACTAGCAGGGCCCCACGGTTTCACCCGCATAAGTATCGATCACGTGGGAATATCGGAGTAAAATTATCCTATGTGTTATTCTGATGTATAAGCTATATTACTGTAAAGTTTCATCAAAATCCGTTCGTAGTTTTCACGTGAAAGAGTTACATACATTCATCTATCTATCCACATACACAAACAGCCAGACCCGGGACCACTACCTGTAGGCAATACAAATATTTGTTCCGTGTGGGAATTGAACCCGCAACACGCGGCGCAGCAGTCGATCGCTCAGCCACTGCGCCAACCGTGTCTTTATAACTATGTATATTTTATATTAGTAACAAGGTTGACAATTAAAATTCATTAATTTAAATTACGTTGCATTATTGAATTGTGGTTTTCTTTACGCTTTAAATATTTAGTTTACAGTGCGAGCAAAGTGCTGAAAACAACAGTCCAGGTGAAATGAACGGATTTATTATTACGTGCCTCCACAATCCTTACCTGACCTATTTTACTAAGCCACTTAAGCTGGATAACAAGAGAATTATGTAAGTATTTGAGAAAAAAAAAATACCGGAATGAGGTTCATAAATGTAACGTTTTCGTGATGAAGCTTCGAGTGTTGTAACTTATTATAATATTGTGACTTATTGGTTGATTCGCACGAATTTACTCGCCCGGAACGGTGAAATCGACACTTTTGAATAATATTATTTTTCTGTCGGCGATTCGCACGAAGTTAAATTATTTAAGGGCCGATCGATATGTATCGCACATTTTGAATTTTATGCAATAAAGTACACTAGTACACAGAAGTGATAAGTATAATCAATTTCGATCATATATGAAGCAATGGATTTGCAATATCCTTTAAAATTATTCAAATTGTGATTGAAAGTGTGTTACGCCACGGTAATCGTGGTTACGCTATAATGGTGCAGACGTATGACCTAAACTAAGCGAGAGGAGTATGTGAGGATCATAGCAGGTAGCGTACTGTAGTTACTGCCTACCCCCATGGGAAGAATGCGTGAGGTTATGTATTTTATTTTTTTATTTTACGAGTTTCTTAACTAATTACATTGTCTTCCTGATACCGCAACTGATGGAGCCAGATGTTCTCATTTCTCATGCAAATCGTTGTTTTATAGCAAAAAGTTGGAAAAATCTGTTGTTTTTTATACCGCCCTATTCTTCAAGTTGAAACATCATACTTTGTTTTTTAGTAACTTTGTTATGTCTGTTGGAATTATAATTATCGTCATAATGTTAAAGGTGGGCTACTGGCCTGCTTTTTCTTTTCGTATAGAATAGAATATAATTTTTCTTTATTAAAGTAACCAAGAATCAACAAGATTGTTAGTAAAACTTACGACTATGTTAGTAAGCACAAACATTAAACAAAAACAAGGAAAAGAATACACATCGCGATATCCCAAGAGAGGTGGCACACCAGTGACCCACGTACACACAGTCTTGGCGACTCGCAACCATGCTTAAGACATTGTGAGAGCCGCCCCACACCCTGCGCACCAGAGAAACGCACCTTTGACGCATTGTTGTGTAAATGCAATCTACATGCGCATCTGCGAACATCCCTGACGCACTACAGAAACGGGCCAGTCCCACCAGAATAGATTACAGTATAGATGGTGCTCTTACTCATTGTTTAAAAAAAAAAAAAAATTCATTAGGAGCTTGGCATTCTATAAGTCATCCGAGGTGCAGGTGAACGGGCACTCCAGTAAGTGGGGTATGGTCTGGTCAGAAGCACAGCACTTGTGCTGGGTGTTGGATTGGTCTGCAATCCCCCTACTTCGACAAATTGTTTCTGCTGCGGCCTATTTGGGTACGCAATCGATTGAGAGTTTATTTCTGTGTTTAATATATTTAACAATTTATGTACAGATGCCAGCAAATCAAGCTACCTGAAACTGGCAAATTTTCTCAATCATCTTAGAACCTAATGCTTTAGCGATAAAGTTGAAAATCAATTAAAGAAATTTGACAAATACAGAACAGACAAGAAGAAAAGAACACAAAAATACGTACAAAGGTGATAATTATTTCTAAAGAAATCTGCCAACATACTTGCGATAGGAAAGTAGATAAAAATAGATATAGACAACGTGTGTAGAGTACCTAGATGGAAAAATAAAATACATGAAATCAGTTATCTTACATAAAGTTCATCGGGATGAATTTCGCCCATGGCGACTAATCGCAGCGGAAACCAGCCTTCGGCGAAGGAGATATTATTAGTGCACAAGTGTGTGCGCAGCAACACTGTACTCTCGCTTCCCTCACTCTCATCGTCAGATGGGACGGCAATCCGACTCGACCAGAGAGAGATCAGCAGTGCGATTCTGTTACCAACTCACCGTGAAAACTTAGGTGAAGTGAGCGTGGAGTGAGCTGTCATTCCAACTAATGCTAGGGATTGACACTATTGACAGCTCACTCTAAGCTCATTTCACCTAAGTTTTCACGGTGAGATTTTTACAGAATCTTTCGGTAGGTGCGGGACCTAGGGCTTAAAGTGCTTCCGAGCCACGGGGACATCAGACCGCCAACTTCCAAACTCCGGGTTGTTGGTTGTTACAAAGAAATTCCTTGTGGAAAAACCGAATAACATTTTTTTTTTTTTTTATGAAACGTTGCCCCACACTAGGAATTTCTCCTGTGTCGTGGGTGCGTTTACAGACATATAAACTCACATACACAGACAGCCAGACCCGGAACAACTAATTGTAGGTCATACAAATATTTGTTCCGTGCGGGAATCAAACCCGCGACACGCAGCGCAGCAGTCAATCGCTTAACCACTGCGCCAACCGTGCCGTCAAAGTTTTGGCCGACCCAGGACTCGAACCCAGGAACCCCACGCTCAGCAGTCGCGCTTGCGGCCACGGGACCAACGGGGTAGACTTCCATACACATTAGTATGATTCACGTCATATACTGCCCAAATTATTTCCCTTGCCGACTCTTAGTCACACCAGATTATCACACCAGTAGGTATGACAAACATAATAAGATAAGATTATTTCTTATTATAATCAAAATTATCTGGTAAAAGTAAATGGTTGAATATAATAATGAAAATGGTTCTTGAAATTATTCAATTTGGGTTGGATAATATAAAAATAATAATGGCCAGCAAGATTTCTCTCTACGGCTCTCCCTTATAAGTCCTCATTTCATTAATGTTAAAGAAACCAGACAGATATTTCTATTACCTTTAAAGTTAAGTAATCAATTTCTGTTATGTAACGAATGTTATTAAATCTGTGATAATCTGCCATGATAGAAATAAGGTTTCCTAAAAAGAATAATCCGATTTTTAGTCTGTGAAAACCTATTACTATCAGAAGGGTCATGACCTCTTGCAGGAGTCGTCAACGTTGAATGCTTCTTTACATAGAGCCACGTTTATTATCTCTGACAAGTTAAAGAAGTTTTAATTAGTGCTGAAAGTCTGAGTGTGACGTTAAAATGATGGATTCCTATTCGGATTTATTTGTCAAACTGGTAAGGAACGGAGTTGTTACAATTTGCGTGTCGCGACACATTCGCCAAAAATGTAAACAAATATGTGTTTATGTAGAAATAACTTTAATTCCTACACAATAAAGTTCAGTTTACGCTACAACTTCAAACATTTTCATAACTTTTTCAATAGTGCTAGTCACTCTGAAAACAGCTTAATTACAATTAAAATAAAGCTGATATTTGTTTGACTTGAAATAACGTCAATTTGAAACATAGATACAATTTGAATATAATTATATATAGGTATATATATTCTATACTAATAATATAAAGCTGAAGAGTATAAACGGAACTGCCAGTCGGATTTGAAAAAATATTTTTGAATTTGATAGTCCATTTTTTGATGGAGGCTTTAGGCTATTTAACATCACGCTAAGACCCTTACGAGCCGAGCAACAATTAAAAAAAGTTATAATAAACGCTAGGCGAAAACCAAATAGAATCGTGGGCAGGCGATGCGATGCGACGGTGTGGGTCGGGGGAAAAAGAAATTTCACGTGAACAAAGTCGCTGGCTGAAGCTAGTTTAAAATATAATATGTAGATGGTAGGTAGTACCTACCTAAATAAAAACATTATTTTTTGGTTTTGTCTTTAAGTCATACAATGGAAACTCTAACGCTTTTTTAAAACAAAGCCTGTCGTGGTAAAAGGGGATCACAAGGTTTATTTCAAAAATCTTCATTGGATCTATAAACTTTAAAATTAACCCGAATTAAATAAATAAAAGTTAAAGATCGTAAACATCTCCTCCGAAACGGCTGGACCGACTTGTACGAAATTTTGTGTGCATATCGGGTAGGTCTGAGAATCGGCCAACATCTATTTTTCATCCAAAAAATAAATATCATTTCCTAGAAATAATGTATACCTATGGAAAAACAACGTTTGCCGGGTCAGCTAATTTCCCTATAAAAATGAAGAACACTTCCGTGTAGGTAGAACAATAAATCGTCATAAATTGCTTTCGTTTTTTTTTAACGTTAATTTCCCACTGCTGGGCAAAGCCCTCCCCTTTGCCCAGCAGTGGGAAATTAACGGCTTACTCTCTTTCCACCTCTCTCTGTCCAGAGCAGGACTAATCTTTATTTATAGGAGTAAAGCTCATCCGCTCATCGCTTTTGTTATTAAAGTAAAATTGAGCTGCAACTATACCTATTATTGGTAATTTTAGTATTCATACAGGTGCTGGCACTAAACTTGATGAGCGGAGCGGAAAGCGGCGGAAAATTGGTTCTTAGCCCTAGCGTAAACACATCTCGCCAAAACATTTTAAGTGTGTACTTTAACTTTTTTGTTTACCTCTAGTGGTTAAAAGTATCTTACCGAATCCTGAAAATATTCGGAAGACAATATTTATATTTCAGTCGGTATTTAGGTAGACATAGGTAGGTGTATATTATAATGAAAGAAGATTTGCTGAAATTGAGAATTTCCTGGTGGAAAAAACACACTTTCGGGAGTCAAACCCAGGACCTCATGCTCAGCAGTCAAAATCAAAATCAAAAGTCATTTATTCAAATTAGGCTGAGAATCAGCACTTTTTGAACGTCAAAATTACAAAAGACAGTCCCCCAAAAACGCCCGCCCTTCACCACTTCCTAGTGCTATTGCTGGGAAGAAGAAGTGGCGCAACAAACTCCCCAGCAGCACAGCTGTCTGTTCAATTTAAAAAAATACTTGAATGTATACAATACTAGGTACTTATGTTCGGTAATTAACATTACAAAACCAGAACATAAAATTTAATTATTTGCCATAATATGTCAGCTAGCCACGCCAATATACCAACAAATATAATAAAAACTATACGTACTCAAGCTAAAAAATAATTAATTAAAATGTAAATAAAAAAACTTACTACCCAAATAAAAGCCTCCAGGCATAAAGGGCGTGACAGCTTACACATTTATGCATTGCTGGGTTCTGCAGTAAGCTAATTCTGGAGAAGGAACATAAACATTGTCTTGCGTTAAACTAGGGTGACCAACTATTCTTATCGTCTAAGTAGTCGTTGATAGAATAGTATGCCTTTGAACAAAGGTTGGATTTTAGTTGAGCTTTAAACGCATTAAAAGGCAAGTCTAGAAAAGAAGAGGGTATCTTGTTATAAAAGGTTATACCAAGCCCAACAAATGAGTTATGAACCTTATGAAGCCGGTGAAAGGGGGCACGTAGTTTGTCCTTATTTCTAGTGTGTGTGAATATCACTATTTTTAGTGTACAAGTGTAAATTTTGCCTAATATATAAAATGTTGGCAAGGATGAATTGTGATGCAACCGTGAGAATACCAATATCTTTAAAGAAATCTCTTAGAGAAACTCTGGCACCTAGCTGGTAAATTGCTCGAACAGCTCGCTTTTGAAGGACAAATATATTTTGTATATCAGCGGCTTTGCCCCACAGCAGAATACCGTAGGACATAACGCTGTGAAAATAACTAAAATAGACTAAACGAGCTGTATCAACGTCAGTAGCACTTGCAGCCACTACACCAACGATGCAATGTATCTTCCAATACTTGGATAACATTTTTCAATCATTCGGTGCTATCTACCCAGATATAGGCTAGAAATTTAGATCTTAGTATGTTCTTGGTCTATCCCATAGGTTCTGAACCTTATTTTGCCCACCGCTCACTTTGAGAGTTTTTTTTTAAGGTTTCGTACGTCCGAATGAAAAAACGGAACCATTATACGATAACTCTTGTGGCCGTTCACTGTCACAGCCAATTTGCTCCGACTCTACTGAACCGATTAACTTGTGTGGTACTCATATGAATTTTTGTGACCCAAATACGTACGTGCAACGTAAATAAATGAATTTTGAACATGGTAAATTAGAAAATTAAAAGAAAAAGTCTTGCAAACTATACCGTTAATTAAGTGAAAGGGCTTGTTGTGAGGGTCTCAAACATATAAAAAATAAATAGTTTTAAAGTTATTTAAGAATAGATGAAAATTGACCTTTCCCATTATGTCTCCGAACCTGCTGAACCGAAAATTTTAAAAAAGATATAGAAAACGGGTCTCCCTTGTTTCATCGAAAAGAAATTGCCAAATTATCACTTCCCAAAAAAAATTTCGCATAATTTCTTTTGCCAAATTATTACTTAGCAAAAAATCTCTTCACAAATAATCGTAACGCAAACCTAATATTTGGTAAGTGAATGTTTAAACAATGATTTGTTTACCAACTAGTACTTTTACCAATTTTTATGTAGTCAAATATTTCAGTTGGAATAACTCATTTTACGCAAAATAATTTGCTAAATATTTAGTAGTCAGTTTTCAATTTGCTTTTTTCTAACTTTGAAGACGTTATATTACAAGGGTGTTTTTTCCACTTGGGACCAATTCTAAACAGGTAATAATAATATTAACTATTCTGGTAGTATTTTTTTTTCTATTCTGGTAGAATTCTGCAACACAAGTCTGAATTCCCTGAAATTAAATTGCTAATGTCCATTGCAAAAAAAATAAAATTTTAAGTTACAAATATTTTGTATTAAATAAATGATTATATTAAAATAAAATTGCATTTTTTAATTATATAATTCCCAAAAAATCTAATTTTTGCCTTTATATTTTTTGCCTTATCAAATTATTTGACCAAACGTTTATTGTCTAAAGATTGTTTGCTGTAATAAATCAAATGCCTAAATGAAATTATCCTTGATAATATTCTGCCAAGTAAAAATTTGAACATGAAAATGTGCGTACTAAAATCATTCGAAACATTGCATTGGTGGTATAAAAAAAGGTTGCTAAAATTTGTTTGGGTAGTGGATTTTGGCAAAATCTTTTCGGCAAAACGGCAGGATCCCATAGAAAACGGTTCTTTACTTGTAGATTACAGGAAAACCTATAAGAAGTACGGAACCCTCTCCACGCGAGTTCAACTCGCAATTGCCCGGTTTTTTTTGAGCCCCCAAATTTTGTTTACTTACCATCTGTCGCGAATCTTTTTTTTTTTTTATATATTATACAGTCCGTAAGTTAGGATAATATATATAATTTTCTCTGAGTCGTCTACTGCCCCCCTGAAAATCTCAAACGCCCACGAGGGTTCGTTATAGCCCACGTCGAGAACCTATGGTCTATCCGGAACTATCCAATCTAAAGAAAATGAAATTTTCCCAGTCGCGCTTTTTTTCCAGCCAACGGACAAATCAACTCGCGTCGCAAACCGGAGGTAGTCTTTGATATTCAGAAAGCACTTTAAAATGCGTCCATTCTTAATAATAAAAATGTTGTCGTTGCCTTTGAGAATTTCATATTTTTTCTCCAAGTTTCTCATTCAGATTGCCCGCTATTTCTGCATCTCCGTCCATACTTTTGCTCCGGTAACCGGTCGCCAATGTACCTACATAGGTATGTACTTATAAGCAGGTACTATTGTTATAAAAGTATCATTTGGTTTCAGATGAAAATTGTTTCCGACTAATTAATCAAAATGAGGCCAACGTTTTACTGAGTTATTTGTAAAATGATATTCGGTCTGCTTTACAAGGGGCGCACATAGTGACGTGAAAATACACTAACAAAGAGAAATTTTGAATAGAGATTTAAAGTTTCTCTTTGTTATTTAATTAAGTGTGAAAGTTACTCCAAGTCGAATTTAGTGTTTATTGTAGCAGATGATTTGTTAAGTAAAATTGCTTGTTGCTAATCAGTAGGAGAGATGAGGTTACCTTTATAAAAATTGCGACATATTCGCCAAAAATGTAAACGTAATGTTATGGAAAAATAACTTTAATTCCTACACAATAAAGTTCAGTTTACGCTACAACTTCAAACATTTCTCTAACTTTTTCAATAGTGCTAGTCACTAATCAACTTAATTACTATCAAAAATAAAGTTGATATTTGCTTAACTTGAAATTATGTCAATTTGAAACAAATAAAATTTGAAAATAAGTGTAAATGTGAATGCTATATGACTTTATGTAGTTGGACTCTTCTTTGTGGACTACTAAGCATAATCAGCCCATAATGTTCCCACTGCTGGGACACAGGCGTCCTCTCTTCGAGAAGGAGTGGGCCCAGTGCGGGTTCGTAGATGTTACATGTGTTCGAACTTTTGGACATGCCGGTTTCATTCTGTTTCAGCAGTGGTGATGAAATTATTTACACAAAGAAAAGCGCCTGGCTGGGATCTACCACTGGGCCACCATTGCTCTGAGTAGACTAATTGCCATTAAGTAATTAGTGTTGTGTAAACTTAGTCCAGTATACAGGTAACATAACATAATTAGCCTTTAATGTTCTGCTGCAGGCCAGTAAATACGTTGCGCGCACAGATTACTTTTAGCCGGCGACGCACCGGGCGTAGTCGCTGACGGAACGGGATGTTGCCATTTAAAATATTACCTATATTTATATAAACATTTAGAATAAAAGTAAATTGTGTATTGATTTTAATTTTGCACTTCTTATTTATGAATGAATGCTGCACCGGTCGACGTCATCACGTCAACGCCGGCTGTCGATGAAAACCAGCGCTGTGACTCTGACTAAAATAGGGTCGCAGTATACCTATGCTGAGCGATGGCCGTTTTGTGTGCATGTGACGCATATTTTTCATAAACTTGTTCTTTCTTTGCGTCATGTCTACCGCAACTAAACATATCTTTCTTCTACTTTTTCTTTCTTTACTTCTTCTACGGATACCTCCTGATCTAAGCATGTTAAACCTTCTGTTTTCTAATTCTTGGTCTGTTCTACAGACGCCAGCAGGTCAAGCTGCCCGAAACTGTAAAATTATCCCAATCAACCTTGAACCTCAATGCTGTAGCGATAAAGTTGAAAATCTATTAATGAAATTTGACAAATAGCTTGATGTGCTGACATCTGTACCTACCACCAGTCAATTGTACCAATTTCTACACCATAAAGTTACCATTACATAAATGTCTATGATTTACCTTATTAAACTATAGCCAAAATACTCACCTTGAATATTCAGCCAATTTATTTCCCTAACCAAGTTTCTGACGTAATCACCGAACAACCTTAACAGGGCTGGGGCGACGTGAGCTTCCACGGCTCGGATCAAATAATGACGCCTAACATCGACACGCTCGCATACCAGGGCGTCATAATACCGCAGTACTATACCCACGCGCGCGGCACGCCAGCCAGGAGCGCGCTTTTCACCGGAAAATATCCTATATGGATGGTTACGTTTGGAAGCGAAGAAAGCGCTTTTATATACGAAGCTCGTGTGAATTTATCTGTGCAATATTTTAAAGGGAGACTGTTTATTTGGCTTTTTGATATGGAGTTAACTCGGTGGCTTTTGGTAATTCTTTTAATGTCAGGAAGCCACAAATTAGAGCAATATTAAGCAGAGGAAGAAGATTATGTGTTTGTATTAAGGTACCTATTAATTTGGCATGACATAATGACTCCTAGGTTTAGATAAACTAGAATTTAGCACAGCCGATCGATTCTGTAAAAATCTCAGAGTGAGCTGTCAATAGTGTCAATCCCTAGCATTAGTTGGAATGACATCTCACTCCACGCTCACTTCTCCTAAGTTTTCACGGTGAGGTAGTTGTAGAATCGCACTGCAGGTCTTATTTCCTGCATAAATCTTCTGACTCTGTCGGCTAGTGTTGTGTTAAAATAATTGGCAGTAGCGGATTAGTGCTACGAAAAGCTTCAGCAGATTTTCAGCAAATAAAGTTTAGAAATGTCTAGATTAAAATGTATCGTAGCCTGGCACTTTACTATTAAAAATATGAACAGAAAAGTACTTACCATGGCAACCCAATTATTTTAATTTACGTCGTCCGAAATAAAATAAATAATTTAAATTAATAATGTACAGTATCGTACGACGATTTGTACAGTAATTTACTTTATAACTCTTTAACCTTCATTTGTGGTTAATTCTTTGAAGTATTGGTAATGTAAAGCCTATTGTGTGTCCACAATTTTATATAGGTACCTAATGAGCTGATCAAAACGTGAAAAAAAACTGACCTGTTTTTTTTGTTATCCTTTATACAAACAAGCTAATTTGTGGTAAAAAATGAAAGTACCTATATTATATGGCTGGGAGTACCGTGGGCTTTTAAAACTTTTAATGAACCATTTCATATATTACGATTTCTACGAAATTACGAAAGAAATACTTTAAAAGCAACTTATAATTCTTTAGTCGAATGCTTATTCCGTTTCCAAGAAAATACTCGCTTCTGCTATTGTACTTAACCTGTGCCAATTAAGTATCGTTACTAGTAGCTACAGTTGGGGAATTTAGTTATGGAAATTGCTACCTATCAATTAAAATTGTCCGCTTATTCAAATCACAACTGTCATTGTTTGACACACTGATATAATGAAATGCGACCGCCCTGCGTGTATGAACAGAAGGCCAATTACTTTTTTTTCTCCTTTAGGCTATTGGAGCCAATAAAGATTCTCGTATTAAAAAGAAACGGTCAAATTCAAGTCGCAATCTTCATCTCAGCGACAATTAATGAGATTTACAATCTCAGCGACCATCAATGTCAAAAACTTGTCAAAAATGGAGGGAAATTAGACGTAGGTATTTCTGACAGATTGAGACTGAAATCAGAAGGCCAATTCTCGTAATTCAAAACGATCAAAATCTAGTCGCAGTCTCATCTCGGCGACAAACAAATGTCAAAAACATCAAAATGTTGGGAAATTAGACGTATTTTTGACAGATTGAGACTGAGATCAGACTGTGAACGTTCTTAAAATTACGGGAATTGCCCCTCAGACTGTGAACGAGGCAAAAGGAGTATGTAAGGATCGTAGCAAGTGGCGTTTTATATAAATAAAATAAATAAATAAAGAAGAGAGAGAGAGTTGAGAGAGAGAGAGGTTGGTGAGAGTTTTGAAGTTTCTGCCTGCAGTACTCCCATGGTACGCGATGGTGTGAGCTTACGTATGTATGTATACAGGGTGGCAGGGACATCGACGCGTAAACTGTAACCATGGATTCAGCACATGAGTTTAGATCCCATAGCGTCGAAATTATTCGTCGGTTATCAAAAAAAAAAAAATGCTGGTCCATACGTTTTGACCGCGTAGGTATTGCACTTTTCTATGAAACAGAAGATTTTTTTTTGTAACCGACGAAAAATTTCTAGTTCCTCATAGTTGATGAGATGAAATGGCACAGTACATGGATACGGTAAATTGAAGTAAGGTGTCAATTAGCTTAACAATTGATTTCCCTGACTAGGTACATCTCTCCGTTCATTAAGCTAATCTAATAACCTATAGTCATTATACATTCAGGCACGCAAGGAATCTCGATCACATCTGTAGAGGAACGCGGCCTACCTCCCACGGAGCGCTTACTGCCCGAACATTTACAAGAATCCACACATTTGATAGGTATATGGATCTCGGTAAATCCAGGGAACATTATCTACCCACTAATAGAGGCTTTGATACATTCTACGGCTTCTTAAGCAGGGACGTGGATTACTACACGTACAACCACGTAGAGGAACGTATGTATATTTATGTCTTTAAACGTCAGGCCCTTTGTACACAACACGGTTTCTTACGGTACGGCGTTACACCGCGCCGTAGAAGAAACGTGTCTATCAACACGGTTCCATAGTGATCCACACAACACTGACGATCGTGCCTACACACGGCTATTAAACCGTGTCGTAGAAAAAAAACATGCCTGTCAACAAGCTTTCATAGTGATCCATACTGCATACACCACTGACGAACCGTACAGACGGCAGCACATCAAGCTACTACAATCTGTCAAATTTCCTCAATAGATTTTCAACTTTATCACTAAAGCATTAAGGTCCAAGGTTGATTGGGAAAATTTGACAGTTTCGGGTAGCTTGACCTTCTGGCGTTTGTACCTACAACGGCGAAAAAACCGTAGTTTTTCACGACAAGAAAAATTGTGTGTACGAAGGGCCTTAAGGTATTTGGAACACAAAGCAGCATTTTTGAAGGGAAGAAAAGAAATGAAAAGAAATCCGCTTTTGTTTCAACTTAGGAGTAGAAAATTTATAATTTTAATTTTATTTTTAGACAGAACTTGCTTACGATTACCGGCTCGTTGTCGAAGAAGAAGAAAAATATGTTTACAAAAAACTTATTTACTGAAGCATGTGACATCTATAGGACTAGTATAGTAGGACTAGTGTAGTAGTAGTAGGACTCGTATTATTACGCGAGACTAAGCGGACGTGTTTTTTGTGTTGATTATAACGATTTAGGTAATTACGAATAATGTTATTGCAATAATTTGCGGAGTCAGTTTCATTGTGTAAGTGACGAGTGTGACTAACAATTATTTTTCGTTGTGAAAGATGAACTAAATAGTTTTTTTTATAGACAGTCAGCGTTTTCGGTGTTAGTAGTATGTCTAACCCAGGAGATAGCCCCTTCGGCCGCAGCAAATTGGTAGGACGAAGTCCTCCACCGACGCCATCGCCTGCTGATCAAAACCAGACAAGAGAACCAGTGCCACCAGCAGTCACGGAGAACGATAATTTACCGACTGAAGTCGTCTCTACGCCGGAGATTCAGAGATGGCTTGGGTCCATCGACACAATTTTGACCGAAATATGCTCGATTGTGGCGGAAGGAAAAATGAATTCCGATCAAAAACTGCGTGTCACCAATCTCTGTCGTAAAGTCAACCATGGGACGTCTCAGATGGCCGTGCTGTACCAATCCCTGAAGCAGAAGTCCATCCAGGCGCACACAACCATCCAGCACCTTCAAGTGCATCAGAATGTTGCGGAATCCCTTTGCCAGTTTAAAGAAGTCGTGGAAACGAAGATGAGCCGAACCGAACCAGTAAGTGCTTCCTACGCTAACATGGTCAAGAAAGGCTCTGATAAATTTATTCGCCCAGCAAATCTCAGTTCGGTCGCTATATATCCCAGCGATAAAACCAAAACCAGTGACGACACCAAGTCTTTGTTACAAAAAATTATCTCGCCTGAGGAATTAAAACTCCATGTCCGTGGTCTAAGGAAAATTAGAAACGGAGGCGTGATCATTAGGACGGATAACAAAGACGATATTGATAAATTAAAAACCTCCCAGAAGCTAGTTTCCTCAGGCCTTACAGTTGAAGAACCATCCAACCGCCGTCCTAGGATTTCTGTCATTGGTGTTCCAGTAGCATTGACTGAAAAAGAGGTATTTGATTGCATTTACGTCCAAAACTTGACAGATAAATTGCTGAACATTACTCCTGAGTCCTTTTTAGAAAGTGTGAAATTGAGCCATAAGTCAGGGAAGAAAGATCGTCCTACCTGCAATTATATATTGGAAGTTCCAGCTAATATCAGGAAAATTTTGATAGACCAAGGCCGAATTTTCATAAATTGGACATCATGTCCAGTAAGAGACTTCACTATTGTGACCAGGTGTTTCAACTGCCAGCAGTTCGGACACGCAGCCAAATTTTGCAGAGAAACGAGCCCTACTTGCAATCTCTGTGGCGAAACAGGGCATTCTTTCAAGGAATGCAATAATAAAGGTTCTCCCCCTCAATGTGCAACCTGCAGACGATTCAAGAGAAAAAACGATCATCCAACTGGTGATGTAAATTGCCCAGCACGTAAATATGCAGAAGACAATTACATTCATTCCATTGACTATGAAGGCGCCTAGGAGCGCCGCCGACTACCAAGTCAATTAAGCACATAGATAGTAGGTTAACTTCTACATATAATTTTTATTATGGCCAATCAGCTAATATGTGATCTAGATGGGTTTTCCGTGTCTGAAGCTAAAATCTGTAATGTTGAGGAGTGTAAAAACATAGTCTATACCGGGGATAAAACATTGACTTTACTTACACAAAACATACGCAGTATAACCCGAAATTTTAACGGTCTCCAAGTTTTGTTACAAAATCTTGAAATAGGCTGCGACATTATCGTTCTAACAGAATGTTGGTTATCCAAACAAACGGCCATTATACCATCTCTCGATGGCTTTAATCTTCACAAAAGTGATAGAACATTCAACCAGAATGATGGCGTAGTGGTTTATATTAAAAATAATTTAAGAACATTAGTAGATGAACCCTATTTTCTAGACTGCAACTGCTTAGTAATTCAAATTATTCCCGATACAGTAATTATGGCTATTTATAGGCCACCATCCCAAAGTAGAAATGGGTTTTTGGATTCCCTTAACAGTAACTTAGAAAAATTATCTTCATTTAAAAATATCGTACTGGTAGGTGACATCAACATAAACATTGCTGCCGAAAAAATCGATACTCATTCACAAAATTACCTGAATATTTGCTCATTTCATGGACTTTTACCAGCTCATTATCACCCAACCCACCAGAGCGGCTCTTGTCTAGACCATATCCTTATAAAATCTAAAATTCCATCCAAAACATTGGTTACTAATTCGTCACTTACCGATCATCAAGCTGTTTTACTAACATTGCAAATATCTTCACCTAGAAATAACTGCATGCGCAGCTATACTAAACTCAATATGACGAGTCTCGAAACTGCCTTACGCGGTATTAATTTTGACCCCGTTTACAATTCACATGATCCAAATGTTTCTCTACAATATTTTGTCGATTTGTTACGATGTACGATAAAGAAAAATACATTTAAGAAAGTAATACCTAGAAAGTATAGTAATATTAAACCTTGGATTACGCCCGGACTTGTTCGCTGTATCAGACATAGAGATAAACTACACCAAAAATCGAAAAAAGCACCGGATAATGAATTATTATCAAGTATTTACAAACGATATAGGAATTTCTGTAATAATCTGTTGAAAAAGCTAAAAAACCAATATGATCACAGTCAACTACAGAAAGCAGGTAAAAACAGTAAACTTATGTGGAAATTCATAAAAACTAACACTATTAGGGCAAAAAATCCCGAACCGGCGCTAGATCTTCTATCTTCGGAGCTAAGCCCTACAGAAGCAGCAAATAAAGCTAACAACTTCTTCATTAACGTAGGAAAAAGCTTAGCAGAAAAAACCTTATTATCTAATAGCGCTTTTTCCATTCAAAGCCAAACTAAGACATATGCAACACGAAACTCTTTTGTGTTATTAGATACTGATGTTAATGAGGTAGTAAGTATAATAGATGGATTAAAGGAAACTTGTGCCGTAGGATGTGACGACATACCTAATAGCATACTCAAAAGATTTAAATATATCATTGCCCCTCCCTTGACCCACATTTTTCAGTTATGTTTAACAAAAGGAATATTTCCTAAATTGCTTAAAAAAGCCGTAGTCACCCCTGTGTTTAAAGCTGGAGACAAAAATTGTGTTAATAACTACAGGCCAATTTCAGTTTTAACAGGTCTCTCAAAGATTTTGGAAAAAATTATAAACAGTAGATTAGTAAATTATCTTGAAAGTAATAAATTACTCTCTGATCATCAATTTGGTTTTAGGCCAAAAAGATCAACAAGCCAAGCTGTTCACCAACTGACAAATTTTATAAGCACAAACCTGGATAACGGCATGTACACTATAGGGATATTTTTAGACCTTGCCAAGGCTTTTGACACAATTTCTTGTACTTTGCTTTTGAACAAGCTGGAAATGCTAGGAATACGGGGAGTACAATTGCAACTATTATCTGATTACCTTACCGACCGCCAGCAGTGTGTAAAAATAGGTCAGTTCACGAGTTCTGAACTAAAGAATACCTGTTATGGAATCCCACAAGGTAGTATTTTGGGTCCTACCTTGTTCCTAATCTATATAAATGACCTGTGCAATTTGACACTCCAAAAAGGTGTAATTATCTCATATGCGGATGACACAGCTCTACTGTTCGCAGCTAATTCAAAGGCCGAAGTCTATGAGGTAGCACAGAATGGTTTTAATACTGTGTCCAATTGGCTTCTCAAAAATCTCTTATCATTAAATACAGATAAAACCAAGTACCTATTATTTACAATAAGAAACACTAATCCAACGCTTACTAACCTAATCATTCAAGCGCATAACAATTGGAATTTATATTATGCTGACATTGCGTGCACTTGTCCCACTTTAGCTAAAACCGACCATATTAAATATCTAGGCGTCACGATTGACACAAATCTGAACTTCCGCAAACACATCGATTTATTATGCACCAGAGTGCGCAAACTAACATACATTTTTAAAACTTTACGTAACATTGCCGACTTTAAATTAATTAGACAGGTTTATTTAGCTTTGTGTCAATCGATTATTACCTACTGTATAACGTCCTGGGGTGGTGCCGCTAAATCAATTTTACTGCACCTAGAACGCGCCCAAAGAGCAGTTTTAAAAGTTGCTACTTTTCGTCCATTTAGATTTCCTACACACGAGCTTTATATGGCATGTAAGGTGCTAACAGTACGTCAATTATTTATTTTGAATGTAATTTTATTCCAACACACTGAACTTTATTTTAACCCAGTACCCTCAGATAGGAGAAGAAAAGATTTGGTTTGTGCTAACTCTCAGACTAAACATGCTTTTGCTAATCGATTTTATTTATTTTTAGGACCCTATTTGTATAACCAGTTTAACAGAGTGCTAAAGATTTATAGTTTAAGTTATAATAGGTGTAATTTACTAGTACAGGAATATTTGGCAAAACTCAATTATGCAGACACGGAAAAACTACTAGAAATTTTAAAATAAAATCTATCTACCTACTCTAATATAAGTCTCTTCCTTTACCTAATTAATAATAGTCTCCACTTTATCTACTTTAATATTATTCGTTAATTTAATTTATTTAAACATTATTGTATATCTTACATAATCTAGTTTTAAAATAATATATCCAAATAGTAACTGTTTAAGCCTCTGTAAATACGAGTATTATACCTTCTTTTCAATTTAGCTTCTAATACATATATTGTTGTCTTCTTTTTAAATGTTTGATGTAAATTGATGGCCTGAAACACAGGTTTTTCATAAACCTAGATCAGGCAGGTCTATATTATAGTTAGAATTTAAGTTTCCTCGGTTGTAATTAATGTAAATCATAGTTTTACTTTATACTTGAATAAATTTTATTTATTTATTTATTTATTTATTTATTTACATAAATACTGCCTACTTTATAGCATAGCTAGATTTTGCCCGCGGCTTCGCTCGCGTGTAGGTCGGAAATAATCCCACGATATAGCACATAGATACCTATATAGTATACAGGGTGAATATATCAAGTGGGCGTGGATGACCAAATCCGAAACTATGAGGAACTATGACACAGGCCTCCTCTCGGTGAAAGAGAGTGGGCCGTAATCCACCACGCGGGCCCGGTGCGGGTTGGTAGATGTCACATGTCTTCGAATTTTTGGTTCTAGGACATGCCGGTTTCCTCACGATGTTTTTCTTCACCGTTTTGAGAGCAGTGGTGATGAAATCATTTAAGTAAAGTGTCTGTCAGGGTTTGAACCTACGATCTACAACTCGTAAGCCGCGGTCGTTTCCAATGGGCCACCACCGCTCAAGTGTCACCCAAATTTGTTCAGCCGTTTTAGCGTGACAGCGCAACAAACAAAAAACCGGCCAAGTGCGAGTCGGACTCGCGCACCGAGGGTTACGTACAATTACAATTTATTATTATGACGTATTAAAAAAAAAACTACCTACTAGATCTCGTTCAAACCAATTTTCGGTGGCCACTAATATTTTTTTTAGTTTTACCATTCCCTTATTTTAGAAGTTACAGGGGGGGGGACGACACATTTTACCACTTTGGAAGTGTCTCTCGCGTAAACTATTCAGTTTAGAAAAAAATGATATTAGAAACCTCAATATCAATTTTTCACGTATGGGTCTGATGAAAAAAAAATTTTTGAGTTTCAGTTCTAAGTATGGGGAGCCCCCAAAATTTATTGTTTTTTTTCTATTTTTGTGTGAAAATCTTAATGCGGTTCACAGAATACATCTACTTACCAAGTTTCAACAGTAGGAGTTCTTATAGTTTCGGAAAAAAAGTGGCTGTGACATACGGCTGACAGACAGACAGACAAGACGACTCCATAAGGGTTCCGTTTTAGCCATTTGGCTACGGAACCCTAAAAAACAACTCATTTAAGCATTTATAATTTAACTTTGAATTTACCACTAATAGATAATTTACTCGAAGCGTGTATTTGTCACTCACAATAATGGGATCGTTTGGAAAGTCAGTTACTTGGTTGTTTTGTTGTTAGATAATATGTAATATCAATATTGAACACAATTTCCTGTAGGAGGATTTGTTATGAAAACATGAAAGTTATCTCTTATTTCTCCAGACATGGAACGATACTATCTGCTATGGACTCGATTTCTTTAATAATTCCGACCCGAATACTGATAGCTGTTGTTTAGTGTTATAGCATGTTAAAACAGAAAAATAAATAAAGAAGGAATGTTCAATTTACAGATAATGCTATTCACCATAATAACGGCACGGTTGGCGCAGTGGTTAAGCGATTGACTGCTGCGCTGCGTGTCGCGGGTTCGATTCACGCACGGAACAAACATTTGTATGACCTACAATTAGTTGTTCCGGGTCTGGCTGTTTGTGTATGTGAGTTTATATGTCTGTAAACGCACCCACGACACAGGAGAAATTCCTAGTGTGGGGCAACGTTTTTATAAAAAAAAAAATGATAGATAGATAGATCGACACTATTTCACTCATAAAGGGCACAACTTGATTTACGCAACCGTCAGGCCGAACACTGTCTTAAGATACAGGCGTCCTGGTTTAAGAGACAGGATGGAAGATCAAAGGAGCCACCTCACCGAGGAACTAACAGATCGAGCAGTAAACTGTACGCAAGCAATTAAAAGGTTTGTAACGTACACATATGAATATTTATTAGTTGCACGCATTTTTATAATATATACAGAGTTAGGACATCACAGAATTTTAAAGCAATGAATTATATTAAATGGTGCGTGGTTAAGCGCTCATTTGATTAATAATTCCATATTGTAATATTGTCCCTGATGCTGTGTGCATAAATAAAATATTGCAAAAGCTACAGTGTTGATAGGGGTAACACTTAAACCTTGGGGTCAGTGCCAGAGGCTGGGTAAGTCAATGGGATAATTATGTCAAGTAGGATTCAGCGTGGTAGGATTCAAATGGCCTGAAATTAATTAGAAATTTTAGTTTACAATGTCATTGGCGCTGATTCCCTTTTTCATAAACAAAACTATATTAAAGTTCAGTGCATCTTTTTCTTTCTATTTCGTCAGGAGATAAATATTAGTTTAGTCCTGTCAAATTTAGATACCTACGCCATAGCAAGTTTAGACGTGATTAAAAACACGACTACTAAAAATACGTCAATTTACGTCAGGCGTTGACTAATTTGACAGGACTAAACTAATATTTATCTCCTGTCCTTTTCTTAATGAAATAGAAAGAAAAAGATGCATTTAGTTTAGTTGGTGAACAAGGGAATCGGCGCCAGTGTTTCTTTATACAATTTTTTTGTCAACCATCCCAGCAAATAGTATAATCAGCCTACAATGTTCCCACTGCTGGGACACAGGCCTCCTATCGGTGAGAGGGAGTGAGCCGTAATCCACCACGCGGGCCCAGTTCGGGTTGGTTGATGTCACATGTATTCGATTTTTTTTAAGACATGCCGGTTTCCTCACTTTCCTCACGATGTTTTCCTTCCCCGTTTTGAGAGCAGTGGTGATGAAATAATTTACACAAAGTAAAGCGTATAACTGGGTTCAAACCGACGACCTACACAACTCGTAAGTCGCGGTCTCATGACTGCTCTCAACCAATAACCAAGGTGTTAACAGTAAAAGTTGTTCATAATGACGAGTAAAATGACCCTTTTCAAGTTTTCAGTTATTTTAATTACGGTAAAATAACTATATCTATCCTTACAGTCATAAGGAATCACGATACTGCAGTACCGCTGTACATATCGCACGTAGCCCCCCACAACGGAGGGGGCTATGTTAATCTGCAGCCGCCTGAGGAGTTCATCGCCGCAAACGACCACATTGCACACTCAGCACGGAGATTATACGCCGGTAACTAAACAGAATCAAATCTTATGACTATTATACGTATAGGATTCGTACCTGAGGTTACCGTTATGGACTCAAGAGTAATTGCCAATTTAGTTACCCTCGAAGCTGTAGGTATACGGTTCGCTTTTGCTTACCAATTTGGTTGAAACAATCAAATTGTGTACTTGACGTTCATAAAATTAAATCCTAGAGGCTGCAGCACCCTAATTGCCTAGCACACTATCAATCTCAATGTGAATAATTTTGAAGGATATTGCTAATCCATTGCTTGATATGTTCGAAAAAATTGTCTACTCAACAACGTAAATAACGCAATGAATGTTATTGAACTCTCGAAATGAAAGCCATTGTAAGCTACTGATAGTTTGGACCGGACGCAATACGACGCATTGCAAAAGTCCTTCTTCATCACTTTCTTACATTTTCTATGAACTAATGCATACTACAAGCGGCTGGCACCGTACTTTTTTGTATGAAAATGCGTTACGGCCCGTTGCGGGTGTAATATGCGCTTGGCGTTACTGTCAACCCTTCATTTTTGCGCCTTCAAATCAAAGTGGTTGAACCGTGCCATATCGATCCACAATGTTTCTACTTTCAACGTACGATCACTCTAGTGCTTTTTATCTAGAAGGTAAAAATAATCTCATTAGTGATACTTTAGCCTCTGTGGTCTTAAGGTTGAGTTAAGATCGGACATCGCGTAATTGACTTTTTTATAGAGCGAGCTTTTTGCTCCATCAATGGCGGACGATTTGCTCGCTCAGGGTATTCAAAGCTCAAGAGACACTGAAGAGAAAAACGATTACCGTCAATCATGAAGATCAGGTTCACTTAATATCCTGAAAAAATACTTATGCATGTATTTTTTAAATATTTTTATTCGATAGTATTATCGCTATTTAATAGTAAAACATCAGACACATCGTCTTCGACGTCAGAGGCACCCCGAGGTTCGGTTTAGTTTATAGGTTCCTTTAAATCCTGCAGACAGAAATAGGGGCCTTTTATTTCAGACAGGAGTCCATAGGTTTAGTAACAATCACAACACACACAAGTAGGGTTAATAATATTCTTGTCGCATAAGCGTGCATTCGAACTATCGTGAGTCGCAGTACAGTTTTGTCGCACAAGTGTTATTCGCACATCCATTTGTCGAGCTCACGTGGCACACTCCGTTATATCGGCCCTTGCCGAGAGGGAATTTCTCAACAACACTGTCATCGTTTTGGTTACCGATAATGGTGCAGCTTCAACATGATTAAATCGGAATTTCGGCTTGAATTTACGTCTGCGTGGTACAAAAGGCACGCCCTGGGAAGATGCGGTTCGGACTACAGCGGTTGTATGTCACGCATCTATACTATCCAACATTTGGTCGGGTCTGTTTCACGTAACGGACTGGGTGCCGACACTAATTGGTGCTGCAGGTGGCAATTATAACCATACAATAGATGGTATTAACCAATGAAATGCCTGAACAAAAGATGAGACACCTCCTAGACGCGAGGCGTTAATAACAATGGACGATCTTAAGGACTGGGTAGCTTTAAGACAAGGCAATTATAAAATAATCCTAGATGATGTAGAACCGGAAAAAAGTGAATTTTGAGATTCTCTTAGCTTACTCCAAAATAATGACAGATTATGTATAGAACGGGAATAGTTACACTTGTGCGTTTAGTGTTTGCAAGACTTACGGGGTATTCATATGAGAATGTGTCTGAATATGAGAATGTATTCAGACACAGCACGAGTGACTATTTTTTTCTTCCGCTTGGGTTTATGGATTCCTTATTTATTCCAAAAGAACATACATTGTTCACTTAGCGAATAAATACATAACTAAGGTAAGTGTTTACCTATGTTTTCCCACTGCTGGGCAAAAGCCTCCCCCATATTCTTCCACCTTTCTCTGGACCTAGATATGGCAGCTATGAAGTGAAATTATTCGAATTTATATAGAAATATAAATATGTCCACAACTATAGAAGAGCTTTGTATTCCAACAAAAGGTGAGTAATAAAGTTTTTTGAGAATTAGCTGCGCCCCGCGGTGTCACCCGCATAAGTTTCGATCCCGTGGGAATGTCAGCATAAAAAGGATCCTATGTCTTAATTCAGGTTATGGACTGCTCATGTGCCAAATTTCATACAAATCCGTTCAGCGGTTTTAGCGTGAAAGCTTAACAAATATGAGTACAAAAATAAAATCTTTTGTCTTTAAAATATTATAGCTTACTTAAAAAAGTTAAGTTAAGCAGCAAATTGTAGATAAATTATTTCTAATCCTGAAAAATGTTTCATTTACAGCAAAAGGATGTCTGTTTGAGTTGAGCGTGGATCCAGGAGAAATGATTTGTGGTCCTCCCATCCGAAGCTCGTGCAGCACATGGTCCTTCGACTCCGAGTGTACTGGTCGTCAATAAATCCACGACAAAGACCAAAGCTAGACCCAAGAGCAAATCCTGCACTTCACGATTTTATTTGGCTCCCGTGGCTTGATAACGAAGAAAATGTATCAAAGGCTTTACAGGCATTCCCGTCTTTTCCTTTGCAAGTTTCCGTCGGCGAGCAACAATATTTAGCAGATTTCAATCTCAAAGCGTTTAAAGAAAGTTTGACAAATTATGTGAAGAGTTCAACTGATGCGTTTGTGCAAAACATCGCTTGGTTATTCTCATTTTAAGTACCTATTAATAAACCTAAAAAGGCACGGTAAGAAACAATTTTTTAGGAAAACGACAATAGCGCATCGCGGCGATGCGTTTGATTTTAGTTGAATCGAATGACTAACAAAATAAGCGTAAATTACCAGTTTTAATTGTATTAATAAATAAATGCAATGCTCAGTGGAATAATTTTTAGGTATTTCTATAATTGATTGAATTCCCTTTATTATCATTACATAAAATATGATAGCTTACGCTTAAAATTTTGAGAATTATGCGACCATAATTTAAATATTTTTTGAGCTCTGTTTTTCGATTGTTTTATCATGATACTATTTGATTTTTATTAATTGACTAGCTGACCCGGCAAACGTTGTTTTGCCATATAAATTATTTCTAGCTGCCCGGCGCTAATTGGTTCGCGTGGTGTGCTACCCCCTACCTTACTCCTACTACTACACTACTCCTACCCTACTCCTACACTATTCCTACCCTACTCCTACACTACTCCTACCCTACTCCTACACTACTCCTACCCTACTCCTACACTACTCCTAACCTACTCCTACCCTACTCCTAACCTACTCCTACCCTACTCCTACCCTACTCCTACCCTACTCCTACCCTACTCCTAACCTACTCCTTACACTACTCCTAACCTACTCCTACCCTACTTCTACCCTACTCCTAACCTGCTCCTAACCTGCTCCTACCCTACTCCTAACCTACTCCTACCCTACTCCTACCCTACTCCTCCCCTACTCCTACACTATTCAAAACCCTTAATTTAATAAGTGCTTCAATTCGAGTGGACCCGAGTCTAGCGTACCGAAGGGACGATCGTCAAATGTTTGACCGGAAAGTAGGTAGAACAGTTTATATGGGAAAATGAAATTGCAATTAAATAAAATTGCGACTATAATTTGAGATTTAAACTGTCCTATCTCTCAAGTTGGATCGAACTGCACATGTTGTGCGAATTTTATTATAATCGGTTAAGTGGTTTAGGAGTCCATTGAGGACAAACATTGTGACACGAGATTTATATACATATTATTAAGATTGAATTCCCTTTATTATCATTACATAAAATATGATAGCTTACGCTTAAAAATTTTGAGAATTATGTGAAATATAAATATTTTTTGAGCTCTGTTTTTCGATTGTTTTATCATGATACTATTTGATTCTTATGAAATATTTTTGAATAAGTCTTTTCTATGAACATTGGTTTGTAATTTTTTACCAATACGAATCACTGTGCGACAAAAACTGAGCATTTTACGGTGGCAGTTTGGGCAGCGCCAAAAAAAAAAAACAAAATCTAAATTCTGTTAAATCTGTCCCTTAACTTTTTAAATTGTACATGTTTTATATTTTCATTAATGAAAATGTTGTTAAAACATGCTTGATGACTTGGATGGGTCGAAATAATGAATTTTATGAGCCGACGAGTTATTTTGTCGTCGCTTCGCCGCCCGCCCTTTGATCAAGGCGTGCATTAAAAAGGAAAATTGGTCAGCTTTTCGGGTTCGCATAGCTGAAAGAGCATCTGTGTTATTATGTTAAAATAAATAACAACATCCATCTACGTCTAAAAGGTGTAAGAGACTAACGAAATAATAATGTTTAGAGGAAGTTTGATCATATTTCGGCCATTTCCCTTTATACTGCTTTATAAATATAAATGACGAATGGAATGCTATTTATTTATAAGTATAGTAATACAAAACAGTGCCTCGTTATATATCGGAAAATCTGTGATTTACGAATCGGATCCTGAATGATGTGTCATGAATAAAAGATTGTATAGCCTTCGATCCAATTGGTGTAGTATCTAAAATTTGAATGAAATCTTGAAAGAAACAAAACAGGGCTCTTGAAGATTTTATTCATAACGTTGAATAAAAATAGTGCTCCTTCAGACTGATGTTTCACTTTAATATTCATCACAACAACGTTTCGCAAAACTACTTAGAGGGAATGAGTACAGTGAGATGAAACAGAACCATTGCTGAAGCAAACATGAAGTATTTTATAAAATGTGTGAAGGTGAGTTACAATATTTTTTTTTTTTTAACATTTATGTACACACATGCTGCTACTGTTAGCGTCAGCTGGGCAAAGGCTCATGACTTCCAGCTCTTTCGATCCAGGGCTAAAGTAGACCACTGGTCATTTGTTTTGTACGGCTCGTCCCGCCATCTCTACGGGGTCTACCGCAACGCCTTCTAGCTATACACACATACTGGGTGTAAAAAGATACATCACATAGACGTCAACTACGCATTCTGTACATTAAACTAAGTATAATTGCATAAAAATAATTGCTGGGAAAAGTCTTTTATTTTTGGTGTGAAAATATGCAGTTTTACTGTTTGCAGTAGTGCGCAATGTAACGCACGCAAAACATTGTGCTTATGGGTGCATGCAACGGTACAGAGGTCGTGGGGTTATTTAAAGTTGTGTTAGAACATTAAAAACTTGTTTTCGTAAAAAAAAATCAGTAAAAGTTGGATTTTTGACTTGCAATATCTCCTTAACCAGAAGATTCCCAGGTATGGTCCAGTACAAAAGAATGATTACAATGTCGGTGAGTACAAGTGACTCTCACCCATTCGCTGCGGAGATAAAAATTACGCTTATTAGCCAAGTGCGGGACGGTTTTCGTCGCGAGCGCCGGGGCGTCCTCCGCACCTCATCATTAGGATAATATGGATCGCCGATCGGCGTTTTAGCATTGTTTAAAGAAATTGATCACTCTTATGCTAAAACTTTAGAAAATCTACAAATACGCCAAACGTGTGGACCTATTTACTCTTTTGGTCGTAGTTCCGCGTTTTTCCGAAAATCGCTGATGGTTAACGCACAACGAAAAAAATGCGCCTAGCGGCGGAGAGGGGAAGCAGTAATAATAATACCTCTATTATAGAAAAATAATATTAACTAAATATGTTTAGGAAATATTGCAAAAAAAACATAATAAGTATTTATTTAGAATCAAAGGTTGTTAACTCCTGGAAAACGCCGACAGGCGTCTTCCGCACCTAGGATGGAATTCGCAATTTTTCAAAAAGTGAAAATTTTGGAAACGGCAAGCAGTTATACCTTGTTGTATTTAAAAAAAAGTGTGCATATATTGCAAGTATAATGTTTTGTGACTTAACTTGACTATAAGGTTTTTGCCAAGATAAAAGCAATTAAAAAAAACCCCGATGGGCGTATTTCGCACCTAAATATTAAATAAAAAAACGCCGAAAGACGTCTGCCGCCCTTGTTACACCCGTTATAAACAGACTAGAAGAAAGTAACAGAAAAGTGCGACATATTATAACACTATAAAAAATGATAAATAAATAAATATCCCTGGACATTTCACACAGCACCATTTGTCCCAAGCTAAGCCACCTAATGCTTGTGTTATGGTAACAAGATGGCTGATAAACTACTTATATACAATTAAGATAAGATAAGAACTATAATACGACGTTTCTTTACACTCTTCTCCATACGAAACTACCTTTTGGAAGGGACGACTTCCACTGAAGCGTCCGGCCTCCGGCGCCGCCCGGATCAATTCTATTTTTTGTAAATCTTGACGTTCAAAAGTGCCATAAATGTGCTAATTTGAAATAAATAATTTGACTTTCACACTAAATAATATGTCATATAATTATTATTTAAGATTGAGATTTCATGGCCTCTAAATTAAACTTATATTTTAATTGGTTTAAGTAGACATTTTAATAATTGCAGCTAATATTCCGCTTTCCATTCGATCAAAAAATGTAAATGAAAATAGATGCCTACCATCAAAAACCTTCACCAAATAAATTCCCTTTTGTGTCTGTAAAATTGTCGACTTTAGGAACATTAAATCAGGATTGATAGCAGGAACTGAGAGCGCTACCCAAACGTTTTAGATCGACTTAGTATTGGCGTCATAAATCTTTTGACTCGGAGAGCCTTCTAATCTAACACCCGACAAGAAATATACGAGGCTTCGTTTGTACACCATTCTTATACCGAATAACCGAGAATTGTGAGTGGAAACGTAAGGAATAGGAGACTAACTAAGTTTTGATGCTAACTTTTAATGATGGAACTTCACATTATTTATTCATGAGGACAACCTCGTTGGAGTTTAATATTCATTTCTGTGGCTTCAAATTATTTTCAATAAGGGGGAGTAATGGAATTTTATGGTTGCAGACATCTCTTCGGGCAGCATTGATTAGGTACTAACTCGTCAGAAGTAAGGCGATAGTGAAACAGGAAAGAGGCAAAACAATCATGAACGGCTGAGGGGCAATTGTCGTAATTTTAAGAACGTTCACAGTCTGATCTCAGTGTCAACCTGTCAAATATATCTCTAATTTCTCTACATTTTTGACATTTGTTTGTCGCCGAGATGAGACTGACTAGACTACTAGTTGGCCTTCTGGGCACTTTGATTTCATAAATGTTACTTAAAAAATCATTACAACAACTGTTTTTAATAGAATCGCATAAAATAACATCACGCCTGTATTCTCCGACGGGTTAGGCAGAGTTGTATCTACCTATAGTACACCCACATTTGGCCAGTTATGTTTAAGTCCCATGTAATAGAGGGCGAGCCTAGAACCGACAAATCCAGACTCTGCGCTGCTACTGAGAAATTCCAGATGAAAAACCCAAAAACACTGGTCGACGGAGGAATCGAACCCAGGACCACATGCACAGCAGCACCGCTTGACACCACTAAACCAACGGGGCAGTAATAGAATCATCGATGCTTATTCAACCAAAAAAATTCTGAATTCTGGAAGCAGAGATCAAATGATTCGTGCTTCATTTGATTTCTGCTTCCAGAATTTAGATTTTACCGTTCCTAAAAGTGGTTCATATTCACGTGCTTTCCCTCTAAAGTTACAAATGATCTTTATATTTAAAGCGCTGCCCAAAGGTAGGACACTGTAAAATGCTTTGTTTTTTGTCGCACAGTTAGGCGTATTGGTACACATTGTAGGCCAGAAAATTGAGTGTATTGTGAAATGTTCAAAGAGAAGACTTATTCAAAAATATTTCCAGAAAATAAAATAGTATAGTGTAGTGTAGTAGTGGTAGTAAAACAGAGCTCAAGGAATATTGTTTTCGTCGCATAATAAAAAAAATGTATTTTCTTTCTTTCTTTCTTTTTCTATAATTCTCAAAAGTTTGAGCGTAAACTGCGTATTTTATGTAATGATAATTAATTGAGGGAATTTAATCAAATAAAGAAATACCTACAATTTATCCCACTGAGCCGTACATTTATTGTTTTGTATTTAATTAAAAATGCAAAATAATTTTTATTTTGGTGGTCATTAACATCAAACGATTCGCTGTTTTTACCAACTCTATGTTCGCCGCGATGCCCCATTTGTCAATTACCTTAAAATTTGCTTCTTACCGCGCCTTAATATGTTTTCCTACAAACTTCAGTTCCCAGTGGAATCTTTAAAGTAAGAAAAAAGAGTGCAAGAGTGACGAATCACAGCGTGCTAAACTTCTAACACCTTCGCTTCCTCTCGACTGTTATTTATTCGGAACTAAGGGATTGGCGCGGTATCGATAGTGTGAATGCTCTCATTGTTTATCCCGTAAAATACTTAGTTTATCCGAGCGAGAATGTATCGATATAAACTTTGCACAGCACAGCGAATCTGTTTATTTATTTCATTCCCCTTTATTGAAAACAACGGACTAGTTTTACGTTTCTGAGGTATTTTATGGAACAGTATCGGAGTTCAAAAACATAATTGAAGTCTGATACTTATACTTATCTTCTAGGACTTTGTTTTGATTATGTATAAAAAGAGCAGTGGTGGCCCAGTGGTAACGGCCCAGACTTAGCAGTTGTAGGTCGTAGGTTCGAACCCAGACAGGCGCTTTACTTTGTGTAAATAATTTTATCACCACTGCTCTCAATACGGTGAAGGAAAACATCGTGAGGAAACCGACATGTCCTAGAACTAAAAAGTCGAAGACATATGACATCAACCAACCCGCACTGGGCACGCGTGGTAGATTATAGCCCACTCCCTCTCACCGAGAGGAGGCCTGTGTCCCAGCAGTGGGAACATTATAGGTTGATTATGCTATGTACATAATGTTAGTTCTGTCAAAATTTATCAAAATAAGAATCGTGCTCGGTAACTGTCATAAGCTTATACCCGATATTCATAATATTATAACATTGAATAATGTAGTAGCCACCCATTGTCATTTGCCAACTGTAAATATAATAAAAACGGTAGGCAGATTTCTGCTAAACCCCTCCAGTACACAAACGTGATATAATGACCCTATAACATCGCAGTTGGTAAATAAAGCGTGATTCTATTTGCATGCATGGCCGAGGAACAAAGAAGTGCGGATTTTTGTCCCGAAGAAGTTTATCAGCGAATTGCCATCGCGGGCTGGCAAGGCGCCAGCCTGCGTTCCTAACAACTTTATTATGCATTACCGGGTGCGCGTCAACCCTAAATAAGCAACACTTCACTTGCCAAGTTTTGGCTTTACATTTTCATTAGATGGCGGTCTGTCAACGCGTGTGTGATATTAGAGCATAATTTGCAATAACAACGGCTCCTGAGATTGGACCAGTGGTGTGTGGATTAATATGATTAAAAATGCTCTCCAGTCTTAGTACCTACACGATCCGATCTGATCGTGTAGGTACTAAGACTGGAGAGCATTTTCGTTGTATTGCGTATTTGATTTATCTATGTTTAACAATACATATTTAATAAATGCTTCAAGACAGTCATACAGCTAAGCATACTATATAGGTATATAATATAATAATGAAATAATAGTAATAGTGTAGTTTCTATTTTTTTCATTAGGTCGGTAATTGTAGGTACTACTGCAGGAAGGGTTTGTAGATCCAACCACGCGCGCCCACTCGAGGAGGCCTGTGTCCCAGGTCCCAGCAGTGGGAACATTATAGGCTGATTATCCTACAGGACAGAGGCGTGAAATAAAGAGATGGAACGCACACTCGTACAGTGATCACCAAATTAAGTCACTGTGTGATGGCGATTTCTAAATTCTAATCATTATTAATCCAGGATTTCTTTCGATTTTTTTTTTGCTGATAGTGGGTGATGAGTTAAATTACTAAGGGTTGATTATCCCAACACCAAAAATTTTATCCGAGGAATAATTTTTAATTTTTGACAGTTCTTCTATACAAAATCTGTCAGACGTTAATTTTATTCCAAGAATAAAAAATATCTGTGTATTGAAAATCAGCCCCAAGAAAACTAAAAATAAGCCTCTCCATGATAGCCTGTGAAACTTATTTCTTATAATCCCACGCGTCATATAATATGCGCCTACTTTACTCCAGCTTCTTTCCAAAGGTCATCTCCCCAGTTTATCAGGTGGGAGCGCATTGATCTGCCTTTGTTAATTGTCAATCAACGTGGTTCGGTGGCTGGTGCAGATGACCTTTCGGTAATCAAGTGTCAACCTAATCAGCACCCGGTCTACCATATCGGTAACATAATTACAATGGGTCCTTAAACTAACTTACCGTTCCGAATAAACCAACCTTAATCTAGGCAGTAGTTTTACTGATGCAAGTAATTAGCGCTTTATGTGGCGACACGGACGCGGATTGACGGCACGGTTGGCGCAGTGGTTAAGCGATTGACTGCTGCTCTGCATGATGCGGGTGCGATTCCCGCACAGAACAAATATTTGTATGGCCTACAAGTGGTCGTTCCGGGTTTGGCTGTTTGTGTATGTGAGTTTAAATGTTTGTAAACGCACCCACGATACAGGAGAAATTCCTAGTGTGGGGCAACGTTTTTTTTTTTAAAAGAAAAAGATCTCTCTCGCGTCTTGTGCTTCTCGCTTACAACTTCAATGATCACCAGATTGCTTCAAAACCTTTATAATACTTGAAAACAAATTATGGAACCAGTCTTACCAAGGGATGTCAGATAGGCAGTTGCTCCATGTAAAATACTAGCATTCAGCTGCATCCGGCTAGACTGGTAGCCAACCCTATCATAGTTGGGAAAAGGCTAGGAAGATAATGATGAAAACGAATTATGGAACTCAAATGGAGTTAGGCAGGATACCTGGCAAGGCGCAGTGAGTAGGTACAGGTGGAGTAAGGCAGTGGCCGAGTGACTTCCAAGGATTGAAAGACGAAGTGTCGGTCGTCGGACAGCATTGTTACTATCGTGTATAGAACCTGGAGGAGGCTGGTACAGGAGCGTGGGGATCGGCATAAGAAAAGAGGGACCCATGTACAGCAGTGGGTGATGTTGGGCTGTGGATGATGATTAGCGTTTCTGTTACTAGCAATTGGCTGTAACGTGTAACTACGAAGGCTCGTTGTTAGAGGAGCTCACCTTTTTACTAACTGACTGACTCTCCGAGAATCGAAAAATAAATGGTTTAATTAAAATAAATGCATTGGATTAGGCCGGACCACAGGGTGTTGTGACTGCGATATAGGCCCAGTTGATTGGTTGAGGTGGTTTGTTTCCGAAGTGGTATCGGCCGAATGTTCGGCCGTTTCCTGCTACGAAGTTACTATTTGGTTCGGTCGGTCCCGATCTACACTCTTTCGAATATTGACTATGGTCGGGACCATAGTCAATATTCGAAATTGGGTCGGGACCCAATTGAGCCGATTCGAACTTTATCGCATTTTTCAATAATATTTGGTTCGGCCATGTGTCGGCCCGGTCCGAACATTCGCACTTTGGAGTAGACCCCCAGGTCGTACAGTAAATAGCTAATATTTCACGTTAAAAACGAGTAAAAAAATATTGAAAGATCGTCTAGACTCTACTGGCAAAATGGCTCGCCTAGCAACTATGCCGTTTGTTTGTATTATTACGCAACGGTTTATTATAGAACACACCATCTGTGTTTAATTAGATTTTTAGCCTAGTACCTAATACGCTCAAGGCTTAGATTCTGTTTGCGAACTTTGTAAATAACAATAATAAATACATGATATTAATGATTTCTTTTTGTGTTATGTAAAAGTTGTCCCACGGCCAACGGTTTCTCTTATACCGTGAGAGACTGATAATGATGCAACATGAGTATGGGAGTCCGATGACCGTTGGGGAAGACGTGTTCTTGAGTGGAGAACGCGAATCGGTAAACGTAAGGTAGGACGCCCTCAGGCTAGGTGGACCGGCGATCTTCACAGGATCGCTGGTAGCAGCTGGATGAGAATTGCCGAAAATCGAGTTGAATGGCGTGCAATAGGAGAGGCCTATGTCCAGCAGTGGACTGCTATAAGCTGATGATGATGATATGAGAATTATAAATAGATAGCAGAATCCTCTTTGTGTTACAACAATACCAAAGGACGCTGACTGAAGATTATGGGAATATTAGTTTCGGTTGTCTGAAAACTCCAGGATAAAACAATTCCCTGAAAGTGTTCTGTGTGTAATTTGCTGAACATAATCAGTCTATAATGTTCCCAATGCTGGGACACAGGCGTTCTGTCGATGAGAGAGACTGGATCGTAATCCACCACGCGGGCCCAGTGCGGGTTGGTAGGTGTTATGTCTTCGATTTTTTGGTTCTAGGACATGCCGATTTCCGCATGATGTTTTCCTTAACCGTTTTTGAGAGTAGAGAAATTCTGAGATACTTAATAGCCTTACAGAGAGCTTCAATACAAAGTGTAAACGACAACACGACAGTAAATTTAACTGCGTATACCTACCTAATGACATTCTCAGTCTGCATCGAAAAATCCAACCAAATATATCCATTAATTTAGTCATTATAGTAACACAAAGATCTAATCATTAGATTGTTGAAAAAAATCACGTTTTTAATTTCGATATTAGGATTTATTTGATAGTATCAACATACCTATGCATTAGTATTGACAGTGATTTCATTTATTTTCGTCTCCACATTGATGATTATAATTTTGACAAAAAATATTTTGAAGCCATTGCCTTACGGCCGAACCCCACCTATTGACAGATCGTTACTGATGGTAGCCAGTACAAATTATAACTACCAGTATAATATAATCTACACAGATCGCTACTGATATAGATTATTGGAACGTTAAAACCAGAGATAGATAGGTTTTCCTACCTCCAGTACGCTAAAACTGGTGATGGTAGGTAATTGGATTCGGCCGTTAGAAGACATTTTATCACCATAACGCTTATACATTTATTTCCGTCACTCGAACATTGTGAGTACCTATTCCAAAGTAGCGAGCCCTTATTCTACACTCGTAGAGAACTTAGACTCTAAGGACCAAAATAAACTTCTATACATCTCTACATTATCTGATTGTAAGTTGTTCATTCTTGTTAGAATTCCTCGTAAATTTGAGGTCCTCTCTAGTTAGAAAGTTCCGCGGGACGTGGGAACACCTTGCAAACTCCTTTGAACATTCATAACTCGTAATAAAATTTGTGCATTTTAGAAAACCGCAATACCCTATACGGGAATATGTGGAACTTTTCGTTTTACGCCAGGAATACTAAACTGTAGCCTTGTAGCTTTGTAGCCTTGTAGGTAGTATTATCGTTTGTAGCGTCTAGTTCGTAGGTAGGAAGAATGTAGGGTTTGTAACTGAATACAGATGCAGCTATCTGTCTTTTGTGTTATTGTCAGTTTCACTGTTACTGCCTCCCAAGATACAGGATTTTCCTAGTTTGGGGGGTGGGGTACGTATTTCTTTGGACTTTTGACCTTACTACCTACGTTTTGTTTCCAATCTCTGTCCAAAGTTTATTTATGTTTGCATACCTCTCTGTAAACTTGATTGACCGAACATCAATCAAGTATTTCTTTATTGCACAGACAGCTGTGCTGCTGGGGAGTTTGTTGCGCCCTTCTTCTTCCCAGCGATAGCACTAGGAAGTGGTGAAGGGCGGGCGTTTTTGGGGGACTGACTTTTGTAATTTTGACGTTTCAAAAGTGCTGATTCTCAGCCTAATTTGAATAAATGACTGTTGATTTTGACTGTCAAAGTTTATGTTTTTGTGAATAAAAAAATATTATTATTATTAATTTGCGTCTGTTACTGTCCTCGTATGTTTGTTACTCTATTCTGATAACATAGGCGTGGAAGATCGAGACTTGATGTAATGATTATCTGATCAGCAACAAAGCATTACATTCTAAAGTATGTGGCTTTTGCCCGCGGCTTCACTCACGTGTAGGGCAGAAATTATCATCATGTCATGGTCTAACCGTGTGCGAAATTTCATCCAAATCCATTCGAAAAGGTAACAGACAAGACAGACAGAGTTACTTCAGCATTTTTATAATACCTATTAGAAATAAATATTTATGGTCATAATTACAAGCCACAGAATCTATACAAATAAATAAAATTGAAGTAATGTGCTGTTTGTAATGTCAAAATAATATTATGTTTTAAAGTTTTTCTGTCTGTCTGTCTGTTTGTTCCGGTTAATCTCCGAAACATCTGGACCGATTTTGACGTGACTTTAACTGGCAGATAACTGGTGTTATAAAGAGTAGTTTAATTTTAGAAAAAGAATGAGGGTTAAGCGAAAAAAAAACCTATGAAATCCAATTTGTTTTCTGGCACGCGAACGAAGTTGTGGGTAATAGTTAAATAAATACTTACGTTTCGCAAACATCAATGTAGCGATAATCATTATTATAATTATATTACAGCCTATATATTTCAGCTTTAATTATGTTCTTCCCTTCCTTTGATCTGAGACGTATCATTATCAGACGTGTTCTACCTGGTTGATTAATATTTTTGTACATTGCTGTACAAAATATGATATAAAAATCTCTATTCACATAAAACTGACAATTTTTTTAGTATTCAAAATGAAGAATATTAATTTCGCCTTTGTAATGTTTTTACTTGTAAGTAATATCTGTGAACATGAGAATAATAATGAAAATATACCTAGGATTCGGAATGGGTTATGAACTATATTTTCTTAAATTTCTTTAATTCCAAGATGCAGCCATTAATTGAAAAAAAGTTTTTTTCTAATTCTACTAATACGAGATTAGGTAGTGAGTTCAAACAAACTGCTCAGCTTTATTATTAGGTATACAGGGTTGATATGACAGAGGGGCATTAAATTACACTACGTATACTATACGCGTTTAGTATTAATTCGATACGGTATAAAAATAAAAAGCGCCAAAAATGAGAAAATATTTTTTTCAAACAAACTAAATAGCTTACAAATCAGAATAAAACGCAACCACCCTTTGATAAATTTGACTGACCTTAGATACCTAGGTAACAACGTGGCAATGTCTTTATCGTTGTAAGGTGCATGACATAAGCTTAGACATACCTAATCAGCTGTTAGTAAAGACACATCATGTTCAAACGGAGCAAAAACTTAAAAAATCATTTGCGACTACACTACTGCTCGTATTTAATTGATTTTTGGTACAGAGCTTGAAAATGGTACCTAGTATAGGCAGTTTAAAGGAAAGCCCCTCTGTCGTATCAACTTTGTATATTGTATATAGATTCTGTTGAATAGGTACAGACGCCAGCACGTCAAGCTACTATAATGTTATGTCAAATTTCTTTAATAGATTTTCAACTTTACCGCTAAAGCATTAGGTTCAAGGTTGACAGTTTTGGGTAGCTTGATGTGCTGGCGTTTGTACATATTCAACAGAATCTATATACAATATATACTTACCTAATAATAAAGCTGAGCAGTTTGTTTGAACTTGCTAATCTCGTATTAGTAGAATTAGAAAAAAATCTTATTGCATTTGATCCAATTATTGAGAGAAAATAAATAAAAAGTCGGAAAGATCGCCAAGCGAGAACGAAGAAAGAGCGCGGATGGGCGATGCTATGCGATGCAACGGGGTGGGTCGGGATAAAAAGAAAATTCACGCGGACGAAGTCGCGGACAGAAGCTAGTCTGATTATAATTAGAAAATTTCTCCGTAATTAATCTTGTATGAAATAATAACTCTACATAGATAATAATACTTTCCATAGGCATAATTATTGTCATTAGGGAAAATGTATTCAGTACAAAAAAATCCATTACGTAGGTATATTCATTAAGTTATAAATATGAATTTATCATTTACATTTACATATTCATAAAATGTCACCGTTGAAGTATCCAATTCGAATCGACGAATAGGGAACTTTCCGATCTACGTACAAAATTCTAATTACATTATGTTTCGGAATAAATGCTCCGCCCGGTCCTTTCATAAGCTCGTAAAGTGACATAATCCTTGAATTTAATAAATTACCCCACAAATTGAGACTTATATAACAAGAATGAAATTAACGAGGGCAAAATGACTTTCAGTGGGTAAGCTTTTATCGTGTATAAATTCGTTATATATACATAGTTAAACGAAAGGAAATCATTTATTTTGAACTTTGGTCTTTTGAGGCACTTGGCACCGACGTTTCCTGATTACGGCGGAATAATTAAAATACTTACGGGTTGTCAAAGTTACGTGACAACAATATTTGGGGCCTGCATTTGAATTTTCAATGAGTTTTCATCATTTTCCTAGCGTGTTGGAAAAGGCTGCGCGAAAAAGGGTCACGATGCGCTCGGAAAATAGATTACACGGTCATCAAAGTGCGTAGCTAGGCTCACTGGCCAGCTCCCTAATGGCATAACACACTATAAATCACAATTTATATCGTTTTAAAGAATATTGCTGATCCATTGCTTCGTATGTTCGAAAAAATTGTCTGCTCATCAACGTAAATAACGCAATGAATGTTGTTGAACTGTCAAAGTGAAGGCCATTGCTATTGTTAGTGTTACGCAATTACCCCGTAGGTTTATCTCTTTTTTCGAAAGATCAACGAGTAAGGGACAAAAGGACCAACCAAAACTACTATCAGCAGGTAAATTACATCAGTAGAACATTGCAAAGTAATTATTCCATCAAAATAATCTCATTTGACATTATCATTATTATTTACGTCACGAACAACAATATTTAGGTGACCTATTTTTCAGACAATGGCACCAATAAAATGAACTTTCAGTGTACAGATAACGGTTCCATTCATTCATTCAGAGCATTGTACGATTTTTTTTTAAATTTTGTTCCTTTTTTTGCGAGAACTTATTATACTTGCTCTTCCGTATCTTACACCCATTGATGTAGTTCATTCTCCTATTTGCAAACGTCCCTTGTTAACATCCTTTTTCTTAAAATATACATGGAAGGTAATTTCAGATTCTATTTTGCTATTATTTTACTCAGAATTATTGGCATCGTCATTTCAGTCCCAAAATGGTTCGATATCAATCCAAATTCGAAACGCACGGAGTATCTAAGCAGACGAGGGCCGGAGTGGGGCTTGAATCGTCGTAAATACATCACTACTAACTAGCAATTGGATTACCTACAGATTGGGCGTGCTAAACGATTTGTACGCATGAATAACGTTACGGTCCAATTCGGTGGAATATATTTGCTGTTAGAGTAATGTTGAATCATTGCGAGGGCTTCTTAGTGAGATCTGAAATATACCTAATAAAAGCTAAGAATATTATTTGAAACCAACAAATAATACACATGTTGTTTTTGACATTATAGGAAACTAAAATTTAATTAATATAAAATTAATAACTAGTCAAGCAAAAAACTAACAATGAAGAAGCTAAAAAGTAAAACTAGTAGTCAGCATGTGTAAGCATAAAAATAAAATTTCCGAGCAGATTTCAGTTCCAGCTAATCCACTTCTAACTTAGGCTTAAACAGATAAGGTTGGCAAGACTTAACTTGAAAAGAACGTGATGGAACTAAGTTTAATATAGTTAAAGTAGAAAGATAAAAGTTTCTTATGTTGGTAATAGATTTATAGCAGATGGAACGTGCTAGGTTTTAAACAAAAGATTTGATGTCACATTTTGATGTCGCCGATTGTGGTAGTCGATTTTAATTATTTTGAGGTAACTTTGATAGAGCAGGAGCCCAATTCTCGCGCAACTCGCGTTCGTTATTGACATTCGAATCGAACTTTTCCCTCGAAAAAATCAAGCCGAGCTATTCTCGCCATGGCGATTCGAGCATTTCACGCAGGAAAGACACGCGACATGCCTTAGTTTACATGCGTCATGCAACGAGTGGTCATGACCAGTCGCGACGTGACGTATGACTGTGTCGACCTTCGTGCGAACGTCAAACAGTGGTTATGTCAATCATAATTGTGTCAATTGCGAAAGGAAATAATAAATATATTTAAAAAAAATGTGTTACGAGTTCATAAACATCTTAGAAGAGTCTGCGACCCTCACAACAAGGAAAAACACGAAGAAAACTTCAGGCTTCCGCCAAAGTTGTCAACAGTGGATAGTTGTTGCTTGTGTAGCGTCGATGAATGAGACACTTAGGATACAGAAGCGGAAGGCGCCGGATTTAAAACCAGTCAAATGGGCAAGGACGGCTTTTCCAGGCTTTACTCTGGTTGAGGGCAAGAAAGGTCGATCGGGTCGCAACCACAACAAATGCGGTACTACTTCTGCAAGCGGGGATTTTTGAGCTGTAGTGCCCACTTTGCTCCCGTACATTTCCCGGTTGGATCGACAGATATCGAGAGAGAAAGAGCCAAGGTACTTATTAGTGCCGAAGGAAGGCCGATGCAGTCGAGCTAGACTACGATTTTGACCGGCTGGAGTTGTGGTTAGATGTTACAGAGAAGCATGACCAAAAGTAAACTACCATGTGTGGTGTGATAATAATTATGTTTTTGTGGTTTATACTTGGATGTATATACTGAATTTATTTATGAGTCTGTAAGTTATTCCTATAAAGGTTCTTTTGTAACTAGAAATAAAGTGTTTCAAAAGCATTTCAAACAATAAATATTTCAAATGTCTTTATTTTATTTTTTTCAATGTAAAACTTAGCTATGTAACAAAAATAACATACGCAAATAATTGTAGGGCTTTGCAGTTAGGCTGCGCAGGCCGTTAACAAGTTGGGTTAGGAAATAGAAACACACAAGCAAAGTTCATATTATGTATAATCCTCACTGGGTGACAAATTTACAATAGGTAGGGAATGTGGGGATAGATACATAGTAGTGGATAGGTGTGCGTGCAGCGCCCAGTTAAACTCCACGTGCAGTGCGAAGCGATTGTCCTGTCTTAAACCTGAACGTAGAATCCATATGTAGAACCGGTACGTAGAACCTCTAGATTTGGGGTATACCGTATAGTGAAGGTCAGGGAATCACTCCTGCTAGCAAGCGGATGTTAAAATGACAGAGTGTGTGAAACGGACAACCGGGGTACGTCCAGTACCTACGGTCGTACCTGGGACAGTCTCCCACGTTTTGACGTATGCTCTGATGTACTACTTTCGCTGGTGACATATGTCCCACGCACCCCTGAATGCGTAGTCTGTACAACTACTAGGGAGGGCTTCTTAGAGACGGGCAGCGAAGAGGTGATGAAATAAAAGAAGATTTTCTTGTTGAAGTTTGCTTGCAGATTTCGGCTTCTTGCTTGTAGTGTTGCCTCTTCGACGGCTGAGCTGCGACTGACTTTTCGTCAAAAACTGCGCTCTATTTATACCGGCCTAAGTTCCCTTAAGGCGGACCGTGTATTTTGAGCCCTTTTTTACTTTAATTTTCGCTAAGCCGAGATCTGTCAAGCCCTTGTTTTATTTATTTATCCATATTATATCCTTACAATTTTTACATATATTATTCCTTACGTAATCCTTAACCTAATTACAGCTTAATAATTAACTTAATTATTCACAATAAAAAGTTTCTAGAAGAAAAATTGTTCAAAATATCAACTAGGAACATTTTGATTATAAAAATCTCACTATAACTTCTGAACCAATGGTCCGATTTTCATAATTCAAACGGTATTATTTGTTTTATATCTAGACCTTTCATTTAAAATAAAAATTATTAAATTCTACCCATAAACAAAAAAGTGATTTTCCAAGTTACGTAATTATGTACCTATGAACAAAATTTTACTTATTGGAATCCTTTTAAAAACAGTCTTATTCGTTCGGGATACAAAAACTACTAACAAATACTGATAACAAATACTAATTAGAACATAAGAAACATAAAATAAATCTCTTTAAAGTATTAACTATTAACATAGATTTATTTACTTTACGTTTTCTTTGTAGCGGTCCCTCTACTACTTGCGCCCTGGTACCCAGATAGGGTCTTGTTGCCGACAGTGTGCAAGTGCTCAGTGTGTTAGGTTTGGTAGGTTAGTTAGAGTTGGGTGCCACTGTAACGGCTAGAGCACTTGCACATTCTCGCTATCCATCGTAGCGGTTTAGTTAATAACGTCTTCTACATGAAGCTATCAAACTAAAATAAACCTAAATCTGTGATGATAATAAACACACACAACAACACAGTACAGTGCAGCACAGGACAGTATATGATCACTAGTTTACACGAACGGTCGGCGTGATGAGTCAAGCGTTGTAGGAATCGGCGGACCACTTCACGTTTCGCCCAGTCTTCATGTTTGTGAGGCACTTTGTTGCCACAAAGAAATTTGAATTCGTGTTGTGACGAGACTCCTAACGCGACCCTCAGGGTGAAAACTGTTTTCGCAAGGATTTCCCAACAATCTTTTGGGCCTTTGTAAAGTAATGAAGCCAGGACACGTAGATACAGAAGCCTAGCGTCGTTGGAAAAGCGTGTAGCAGGACGGTCCGATTGGTGCAGTACCGCACTCTTTAAAACAACCACCCTTCCTCCTCTTCTTCACCATCTTGATAAACTTTTAGGTTATTGTGCTGGTCATCAGCTTACTTATAATATCATTAGCAGTCATTCTGTTTTATTTCATTACCTATTATTATGTAGACCAATGTAAGCAAACAACATAAATTGTATTTTGACTTTGACGTGACAAATATCGATGACGTTGACAAATCAACATGAGCTATGCTTTCCGTTGTACGGAGGCCTTATATTATATCAATGTTAATAATAAAATAAAAATGGAGTTACGAAAACAATAATGATTATTAGATTGAAAATTGTTAATGAAATACCTTTATAATGCTGCTCAAAATATGTTTTTGCCTTAAAAATCATTTTTTAAGATGGTCAAAAGTACATTAACGACTACGACAAAAAATCGCATCGTTATGTGGAAGGGATTACTTCGTGGGACGCATAATGGCAACATTATTGTCCCTAGACTCGTGATTTCTGATAGACTTGTAGTGAGAATAGATGTTTCTGGATATCTCACCGTTTTATAAGCGACATGCGGAGACGACCGGCAAGGATTTCGTGCGGGACGAACGCGAGTTGCGCGAGAATTGGGCTCCAGGAGTTAAAATGTTCTGGTACTTATTAACCCTTCGGAGATTACAGGTGGGTGTTATGTCACTGGGCGATTTAATTATTTTATTTTATTTTTGTATAAATACATGTTTAGTGGCTTTTGCAAACTATTTAGAATATTTTTTACTACAAGGATCGTTTTAAAACCTGACTCTCATGTAGGTAATTATGTATTTATACACAATACACATATATATATTTATATACATAATATATATTTTTAATCATAGTAATAGTAGTAATAAAATCTTTTATCTTTATTCATCTTGTTTTAGATCTAAATGCATTTCGTCACAATGTAAAAATTGTTATTACGGGTATAAATAAATAAGTTATATATTAAAAAAATATATTATTAAGACGTGCAACACCATAAAAAAAAACATTGCGTACGATTTGAGATCATGAATTGCGACCAAAACTGTCAAGGTCCGCCTCCGTTGTTACAAGCGATACAATCGCATCTCACGGAACATTTGTCACCTAGTGAATTGAATACGAGGCTTTAGATTTTAATGTTGACTTCAATTGAGAATTATTTGACTATTTGTAATGTTTTGGAGTTATTTAAAGTTACATTAGAACCTGAAATATTCCAAAAATATCCTGAGCCTGAAATATCAAACCAGGAAGAATACTCATGAATTTTTAATTATGATTTCTATAATCATAATATAATTTATTTTTATTTTTAATCTGTGAGTTTGTCATTGGTTTTCATGCTTTGCTCTATTCCTTGATTATGTTTACATACTGTGGTGGTGTGGGACCCTGGTGATCTGCTAATCAGGTATTCCTAGTGCAGATACCAGTCTCTCACAAACTAGTGTCACATAGTTTTTAACCTTATCTGATGAATATTATGCCAGTTTGCGAAGAGAAAATCATTATTTGAATTTGAATAACATTGCGCCTATATTAGAGGTGTACCTATATAGTACAAACACATTTCGCAAGTTTAGCCAGTTACATTTATGTTTAAGCCCCGTGTGATTTCTATACAGTAAAGAAATATGTAGATTGTCATCAACATTTAGCAAGTAAAACGTATATCACCTACTTCAAGCTTAGCTTAATATAGTTATGTCTATATATCTCTGTCATCTGCTAACAAACAAGGTTTTGCTTCTAATTCTAAATCAAGTTAACATGTATTAGTGACGATGTAATTAGTTGGCAGCTAACGAGAAACGCAAATATTAATGAATCTCGGGAAAGGAGCAGGCTCTATCACGACGTTCCGAGAATCTTATGTGCCTAAAGTATATGTTACTCTAGTCACTATTACAGACTTTTTGGTCATATAGTTGATACTGTTAATTATAATTCTGTTCTTAGTACTCTTTTGGCTATAAGTTCTAACCTAAAAATAAGGGTTTAAAGAGAGCGAGAACTGTTCTACATTTAGCGTATTATGATGCATCATAAGTACCTACCTAAATTCAAATTTTATTTATGTTTCAAATTGACGTTATTTGAACTTAAACAAATATCAACTTTATTTTAATGTTAATTAAGTTTATTTCAGAGTGACTAGCACCATTGAAAAAGTTATAAAAATGTTTGAAGTTGTAGCGTAAACTGAACTTTATTGTGTAGGTGTTAAAGTAATTTTTCCATAAACACATATTTGTTTAGATTTTTGGCGAATATGTGATTTTATGTTATGTACGTTGTGACTTGAGCAGTGGTGGTTCAGTAGTCACGTCACTTGAGTTCGAACTCACGACTCGTAACTCAGGGCACTTACGAGTCGTGAGTTCGAACTCAAGAAGGTGCTTTATTTTGTGAAAATAATTTCATCACGACTGCTCTCATAACGGTAAAGGAAAACATTGTGAGGAAACCGGCATGTCCTAGGACTAAATAAAAAATCGAAGACATGTGACATCTAGCAAGCCGCACTGGGCCCGCGTGGTAGACTACAGCCCACTCCCTCTTGAATAGGGGAGACCTGAGTCCCAGCAGTGGGAACATTATATGATTATGACAAGTACGTAAGTGGCGTGAAAATTTAGACACATCAATAGATGAAAGCCTATAGAAATCTTGCCGTATGTACAAAAAAATTAGCTGTTCCCTACATTTATGTTCGGTTAACTCGTCAAAATGTAGGGAACAGCAGATTTTTTTTTTCCAATAACCCTGTATAGCTGCTGTATAGTGGTCATATGACTGTCTTATATTGTGTTCAAAGACAACGTCTGATTTATTTTCTTTAGATGACACTGAAGCTGTGGCGAGACGGTGCTTTTTTACCCATACCATTTGTTCCACCTGCTGTGGATCTCTCAACTGGACACGAGTTGCCTTGGCCTTGGTCTTCCCGAGACTAGTCCTCCAAGACTTCCAAGTCTTTAAACAGACTCCGGACCCAGGTTGGCCAAGGTAAGAAAAACCTGTTCAGATGGAGATCTATATATGACTCCGCATTGGAGTGCCAATTTGGTGTTGTTCCGCAAACTATGGGACACTTAATATCGACCCCTGCGTATCCTGTCGTCTGCACATTACAGGAACGAATGGACGTTAGTGATGGCGCCAAACACGTAGCCGAATTTTGGGCCGAGTCCATTTAGATTACCATCGACACCCTAACAAGACGAAAAAGATGCCACTTGTGTTACATGGGCCCCATACCTATCTGCTGTAGACATTCTACATATTAACATGTATTAGGCCGCATCAGAATTTAACTTTCGTTCGTAAAACACATCGGTATCGAAAAGTTTAGGGCTTCAGAATTGACTGTAAGCTCACATACATTCTCGAAGTTCAAACACAAATAACGTATAACTTTCCCTCATATACTCATTATCCAAATATTTGTTTTTTTTGGAAACGTGGTAAGGTGAAGGACGTAGGTAGGTACACAGAATGGATTTTTGATATGGGGGAGTAAGGGTCAGTACCTTAACCGTTGTAGCTACAGGAAAGAGGTCTTAGGAGACTGTCCATAGCGTCTACCAAGATGTCAGTACAGTCGGCAAGATAATGCGAATTTTTTACAAACACTTTTTGAAGCCAATCGATCTTGTTTTTTTTAAGGATCAAAACACTCAATCAGACCAATTGACTTTTGAGAGCTAGAAAAGTCAGAAATCGCAAAAAATCTTCTCAGTCTGTGAATGCAGATCAAAATGCCTTAAAAAGTTAAGGTCAGCATCCTAACACCGTTTTCTTGTAGCTACAACGGTTGAAGAACAACCTTACTGCTCCGTGTTAAAAATCCATCCTGTACACCTACGCCTTACATTGTTTCCAAAAAGCAAATATTTTATCCCATCTCAAAAATCCACCCTGTACACTTAGTAGGTATATCTTGGCAACTGTTTGTGACCCATTTCTACCTAGATTGAGAACAGTGGATCCTAAACAGTTCGCATGGCTTTTGAATGTTGACAAGTAATTTTCTCTCATATTGTTTATCTTAATAATAAGTTGAACAACATTGTTTTTGTATGCCTTGTTATTTTTTCATTAGCTGTAGGTATTTTGAAGCTCTCTACGAGGTTCAGAATCAATTAAACTACGGTTTATCACGTATGTGCAATAATTATTCCTATAAAATATATTACGTATCTTAATTTTATTATCATCATAATTATCATATTCTTATCATCTTAATTCTTTTGCTTGTCAGTCCAATCTGACCCCTAATCTTAAATTAACTTCATGTTTGTCTCGTATTTCATGCCAATCACTTATAACAAACTCGTGGAGGTTGCATGTAAGCACTAAATAGGCTTTAGTATCTACAGTACAGTATATTAAGACCAATTTAGTAAATTTCTACATAATTATTATAAAATAAAGTCCCCCAGTAGCGTCTCAAACTGAAAAATTACCGAATGGATTTTCATACGGTTTTCACCAATGGCTGGAGTGATTCATGATGAAGGTTTAAGTTTAACGTTTATTCATTCAAATTTTGTGGAAATTGTCTGCAATATGACGATGATTGTTGAAGATGTCGGAAAAAATCAGGCCGGGATCTTTACTGGCGTTTGTCTGGATGTATAATCAGGATTGGCGCAAAAACGGCTGAACGGATTTGGAAGAAATTTGGCACACAGATAATAACCTGGATTCACACATAGGTTAATCCCGGTAGGACATTCCCGGTAAGATGTATTCCGACATCAACGTGGGCGAAGAGAAGTCAATTAATTTTATGAAAATGTACTATCAATAAAACTTTATTCATTTCGAAATAATTTGTTTATTCGTCAACAAAACAAAGGACTCGAACAAATTTCATAAAAAAGTAATTGCGTCCGTCTCGTCAATATCTCGGGAACCTTTGTTAAAATATATTGAAAGAGTTTTGTTAATTAAACCACAATAATGAAATGGTGAATGGTTATGTCATTTCATAAATTAAAACTTTTGTAAACTGAAGGATTACAAAAAAGCTGTCGCGAAGAAATGGCATTAATTCCACAGAGTCAGTTGAAATGCAAGGATATGCACTACGGTTATCTAATAACCAGCACCCTAATTGCGTAACACACGATCAATCTCAATCTGAATCATTTTGAAGGATATTTCTAATCCATTGCTTCATATGTTCAAAAAATGTGTCATTGTGTCTGCTCAACAACGTAAATAACGCAATGAATGTTGTTGAACTGTCAAAATGAAACCGATTCCGATTGATCGTGTGGGTGCAGGGAGGTAATTGCTTTCATTTGAATGGCTTTCATTTTGACGGTTCAACAACATTCATTGTGTTACGAGTATTTACATTGTTGAGTAAAATTTTTCGAACATATGAAGCAATGGATTTAGCATTAGCCTTCAAAATGATTCAGATTGTGATAGTGTGTTACGCAATTTAGGTGCTGCTGTTAATTTCTTCTGTAAAAGGATAAAATAAAGTTTTTGTCATAAGAAAATGTTTGTGAATATTATGTCGGAGTTTACGTACAAACGGATAAAGTTCAAACAGTCTGTTGAAGCTTAAATTATGAAATTTAATCAAGCTTGATATTGGCTTTTCATTCTGTTAAAATGGAAGCTAATATTGTGCGTTTTACGTCACGTGCTTGCTATGTTCAAATGGGATATGATTAGCTCTACCCTGTCATATTTATTAGGACCCCAATGGAATATTCAGTTTATTTCAGTACACTTCTCATAATAATACATCGTTAAAATTAAATTAGATCCTAAGCTAACAGTAGGCTCTATCAGAATACCAGCGTTGCGGTATCTGTTTTTTTTTTAATATTTCGTAATTCGTAGCATTATGTTGAGATAGGAGCTGTTTCTTTTTTAATATTTGTATTTCCTGTCCGTGTCTCAATTCAAATACAAATAAGCCAGAGGGCTGGCCTATTTTTTTGGCCAAAGAATCAGCATTGCCATATAACGTGGCAATGCTGCCAGCCTTTTGGGCACGTTTCCTATTGACAACGATGTGGATGAATTTTTTGATGCCCTTTGATTATTTCCCCTCCTTTTTATATAATTGTACATATTATTATTATTTTAAGACTGTTAGCTTTTAAATTATGTAAATATTTCAAAGGTAACCTAATAAATAACTACTCCCAAACTCCCAATAAGCCTTTAGTTTTGATAATTGAACATTGATTGATGAAACTTTCAACTATCCTGTCCAATATACAAAATATTATGACACAAAAATGCGCAACAAAAGTGAAAAAGTAAACGTCAGGAAAGGTAAAAGATGGATAGGCGATATGGTACAAAATACAATAGACCATAACGTCACGACATGACGGCACGTATCGGCAGAACGAGCCGTAGTCCGTACACCAACCGGTGGAAGGGTACCACAGGTAGAACTATCCGTTACACGTCAAATCTTTTCATGTGCCGCGGTCTAACAAGCGAGTTGTGCTATCGGCAGATAACAATTTTTACGCTGTTCGCAGATTTGTTTTTTTTAATGAAGTTTCTTAATTTGGACGGGTTTACGGTTTGCAAAATAATTGGACGATGTGAGATGATATATCGTACGTGTGTTCTTTGGGAAACAAATCTTTGACGCCTATCTCATATCGTTAAATGATATATGATTTCTGTGAGTAGGTTTGCACAAACACTTTTACACGTCAATCATATTTTAAAACTAGATGAGTTTGACGTTTTCTATCTGACTAATCTGAGAAGACGTGTGTCGCTCGTCAAACTCAAACTCAAGCTCAAACTCAAATCATTTAATTCAACTAAACCAATTACAGGCACTTTTGAATTGTCAAAGGGTCAGTCAGTCAGAAAGATGAAGCTATATCGTGTATATGCAATGACCAAAAAATAAAAGGATTTTTTTGTATTTATTTGTCATTTAATCTATGATGTGAATACAGAAACATCGAGTTGATTCGGGGTATTAGGTATAACCCCGTTGAATTTTATGAATGATGTATTACTAACATAGATTTATGTATGACTTTTGCAGCAAACAATTATGTATAAAAATAATTAGTCTGAAATAAATGAATTTAATCATTAATTTGCCAAATCCAAACGAGTTTTTAAATACTCAAATAAACAAAACAAGAAAGGTTGATGGGTTTTGTTTACGTTTCGGTTCTGTCACACACAGACACAGGTAACATTATTTAACAATCACCTCCTCAAACACGTAACGGACCGATTGCATCAACGCAGTTTGTTAGAAGTTTGCCGTTGTTATGTACAAAGGCTTTTGAACTTGACGGTTACAAAAGGTTGTTGGGACAAACAGCAGGTAAACCGCATCAAATGTTACGTAGCTCTCATAAATAACCGCGGAACCTTGACATCGAAAAGTATCGAATCCATTTCGTGCTTTTAAAGTGAAGTTGTTATGCTAATCATGTTTATAAGCATTTTTCGAAGCTCAACGGTCACGCTGGTGTGATGACCAGTTAGTTGCCGCGCCGGTTGGTGTGTGAGGGAGACGGCAGTAGCGGTGCGTCAACGCGTCAGTGCCTCCCGCGCTACAGCCGGCATTTATCGCGGCGCATTCTCGTATACCGCGCGTTCTCTGCTCGGATATCCCGCACATGTATCCCGCGAGTGTATCTCTGTGAACCTCTCCTGTGATCTCTGGATGTTTCGCGTGCAACCATGGAAGCACGACTAGTGTTGTTGTTAGTGATGTGCACGGGACTCGTGTTCGGCGACAGGAAACTAACCGTTGTCGAGAAAATCAGAGGAGACGGGGACCTCTCTCAGGTATTTCAAACTTTCTAACGAGTACTTAAATAGTTTTAAAAGTCTTTTGTTTTACTTTTAAGGAGTTCTTAAGAGCACTCTTTGGTGCTAGAACTGCTTTAGTTGTTCTAAAGTTAGTTACGGCTATTTTATGGAGTAACTTTGACGAGTGAAGTGTTACGTTGGACATGCAGTCTAATTGGCCCAAACTTAATATTATTGGCGTTACTATTTGGTGTCCTAGCGTGAATACTTGTACCAAAACGATTGATTTAATCTATTTTAATTTGAGGTGGGTGTAAGGCAGAGCGATGACCTACTAGCTCTTCGTAGTAAGTAGGTGCTTTGCATATGATAAAAAGCGTATTAAAACAAGTACAAGCGTCAGATATGTAAATAAATACAGCCCTTATTGGTCTTCATGTACGGACCAAGTTGTTTCTTTTTAACTAGTTCACTCTATACTGTACCAGCCACCTTATTAGCATAATAGTACCTATTGATGACTCCACATAATAGTTGTTTTTAAAAGGAGAAATGTTTAGTACAAGCATGTTTTGTATTTAATATATTTCCTTATTCATTGATCTTAGTTTACATAATAAGTAAGTAAAGTAATAATAACAGCTGCGATTAATTATTGCGAATGCGGTTTGTAATCGCTGGCCATCTGGCAGGGCTGTGAGTCATGTGGTCAGACCCCTTAGCTAGTTTTCCACTTAGGACAATGCCTCACTGATTTGTGCCTTTTGACTTTCACTGCTTCACATTAGCATTTCCTTTGTTTAGCATAATGCTGTACTTAGGAATAGTTACGATCATTATTTCCTTAAAGAGAAGAGGAGTTTGTGTGAGCACGCGTAATGCTTGACATTTTCGTCGTTCAATCATTTCAGTTATAGACAATGGGTTGCCGCCCTTGTTATGAGTATCTAGTTTCCGCAAACGAAGCTGCTGCGTAGGGTCTTGGGTTTGATTCTTACCAGGAGAACTCAGTCGCCTTGCCCAGATGGAGGCTTGTGTATTGGACTGGAGCTTAGAATTGAAGTCAGGGACGGTATCACTAATGTCAATTACCAAAAGAGTAGATGATGATGATGATTCTTACCACACAGATGCCGAGATGCTCAGAGGTCGCCTTCAACTAAACTTGGGAAAAAGTTATACCTTCAGCTTGAACATTTTGGGAAGACAGCCAAAACTATGACATTACATAACCCCTAGAAAGGTTTGGCAGAAGAGAAGTGACGTAAACGGCACACCCAAAGTGCCAATTTGCGAATTTGCAATTCATCGATCGAAGCCATTATAGACACCAGGAAGAACCTTTAACAAGTCAGAAAACAAAAGCCGTCTGATTGCAAGCTAGAAAGAAATGTCTGATTAAAAAGAGGGGTCAAGACATTTACCCCCTTATTACAAAACAAGGTTTTTCTTTCGATCAAGTTTAAACCACTGACACAGTTATTGAATTAAGAACCCAACTGATAGAGAAATGCAATTCTTTATACAAAAATGACAGCTTATTTCGGTGCTAAGTTGTCATTATAGTATTAAGAACTTTGCCTAAATCGAAATAAAGTTCGAAATACAAGTACTGGCTCAATAGTTTAGTCTAGAACTAAAGTTAGGTTTCGTTTTGTAATAAGACGGATAGCGTTCATATAGCCGTAGGTACAGTACAGCTGTAGGAGGGGCCCGTGGGTAAATAATTACAGCGGCACAGGTCGATCGATCAGGTTAAGCTACACTTTCCACGGTTGGTCTGTGGATGGGTGACTGGCTGTCATTCGTGGATGTTTCACAGTCGTTATGGGTAGTCACAAGCGCGAAAGTCTGACAACCAGTCTCGGCAAGGGGTATCGTATTACCCAGTAACTGGGTTGTGGACGCAGTCGCTTCATGTAAAATACTGGTATTCAGCTGCGTCTCGTTAGACTGGAAGCCAACCCCAACATAGTTGGGAAAAGGCTAGGCAGATGATGATAGCCGCAGTCGCAGTCGTAGGAAGGTACAGTCACACTCAAAATATGTTCGTCATCTTAAGGGTAAAATTTTTTCTGCTTATTGCACTACAGAATCCGTTTTACCGACTCAGCATTATATATTGCGTCGTCATGTCAATACCGCAGAATGACATTCAGTCATCTTCTTTACACGTCTGCCCGAATTAAATATGTGCCACTGGCAGACACTGACGATTAAATTAAAAAAGAAAAATGTATTTAAGTTGGAAACGACAATACGACAGTTAATCAAACTTCGTATATATAATGACGTTCCCAGTTTGCATACAAAAATTCAACCAAATATATTATATTCAATAGTTTGGACACAATAGCTAGTCAAAGATTGGCAAAACCTACAGTCGACTCATCACTGTTTTTTTGAAAAACTCATTTAGTTTGTTTGAAAAACTCACTTTTTTATTTCAATCCTAAGTTCCAAAATATTCTTATGCATTAGTATTGCCAATGTTCTCATTTATTGTCGTATTGTTGTCTCCACATTGCATATATATGTAAGTATATCATAAAATGGCCAGGCTTTTAAAAAGATTTTAGGTTGGATTCAACTCGACATTGCTCAAAGATGTAGACTAATTTGAATATTTGTTATCAAGTAATAAAAAAGAGCTTTCTATGCAAAAGCTTGCTCAGACACATAATAACTTGACTTAATAAAGGAATGAATTTGAAAATTGATGCAGATATAAAAGACTTGACTGTCGCACGATGACATACGAGTATCAAGCATAATCTTCTAGTATAAGCTGACTTCTCATTGCACAAAAAGCCTATACAACGAGAGGTCAGCTAAAACTGGAAATTTATAGCTTGATATGTCGTCGTGTGTACAACGTTCAAACCTGTCACTACTTCGTGCACAATGTCGACTCCTTACTGGCTAGGTACCTTCCGTTTTAAGTGCGTATGAGTCATCAATCGACCAAACAAAACGTACAAGTGCATTAAGTAAGTCAATAAAGTTTGAAAGCTGCAAGGTTCAATTAGAGGGAGGGCAAGAAGTTAATCTAATGTGTTTACTTACTCTTACATTTCCTGGTCGGCTAAGTAGAGCTACAATTGCACTAAGTGACTCTACTTGACCTTAACTCGTCTTGAAACCAGCCTAGGAACACATGTGGACAAGAGTAAAGTAAATACAGAATTGCCAACATAGTGTAATGTAAATACAGAATTGCCAACATAGTGTAATGTAAATACAGAATTGCCAACATAGTGTAATGTAAATCCAGCAGTCAGTAATGTCAGTAATTTTAGGAAGTCTGCGGGGTAATTGCATCTAACACACTAACAGTAGCAATGACTTTAATTTTGACAGTTCAACAACATTCATTGCGTTATTTACGTTGTTGAGCATACAAGTTTTTCGAACATATGAAGCAATGGATTAGCAATATCTTTCAAAATGAGTCAAATTGTGATTTAAAGTGTGGTAGTATACGCAATTAGAGTACTAGATGATTTTATTATTTATTTATTATGTTATTTTATAAAAAACCCCCACTAGGAATTTCTCCTGTGACGTGGGTGCGTTTGCAGACATATAAACTCACATACACAAACAGCCAGACCCGGAACAACTAATTGTAGGTCATACAAATATTTGTTCCGTGCGGGAATCGAACCCGCGACACGCAGTGCAGCAGTCAATCGCTTAACCACTGCGCCAACCGTGCCGTCAATGATGAAGATGGAATCTAATAGAAATTCTGTTGACTAACCAAGATATCATGGGTGGCTGCTAAGACTATACCGATAAATTAAACTTATTCATCTATAATAAGTATTCTAACACAAAACAAGTCGAATTCAGTGAACCAATCTTGCTTGAAGAGTTTAAAAGACCCAGTAATTTTTTCTTTTATTTACGTAGCAGGGGTGCGCTCGAGGCCGATAAGCTAGGACAAAATCTTCTTATTAAAGTTATTATTTAGTCACGGTCGAAGCCGGGTTACAGAGGAATTTACATATTTTGTTGGAGGGTGGAAGAAGGGACCAAAATATATAAACTCGATAGCTAAAGAGTTCTCCAAACTGGACTTTAATTTGAGCCCGTCATTGACATTAGCCCCGAAGGACCAAAACGTATTAGGCTATAATGCGTAGTATCTCTCCAAGGAATGCATAAAACTCGTTCCTATTTCAGGCCAAAGTAGGAAAACTCATAAAACTTTGCTAATGTCTGTTTTGGTACTCATTCTGCTTATAAAGAGTTAGTTTTAAGTGTTTAATTTCGCGTTACTCGTTATCTCGAAACAAATTCCCATTTAGAGTTTGTCTTCGACATAATTGAATTGGCTTTTAGGCTATGATCGATAATTTAATCAATGGTCACGTACTACAAATGTTAATAAAGGACTGTTCATAATTTAATCGAACGTCTCAAATGGCTGCATCCGTTGTCTTATGTCGTTTCAATTGTGGCTCAACTTTATCAAAGGCTGGTCTTGGATTTATTAATAGCTATAGCAACGTTTAGAAATTAGTCCTCAAAGAGTTGGGAACATCTATTGAAACAGGGTACGTACGAGGTAGTCTGGACCGTTTATGTACTTTTGTTACCAAACCTCTTCATTGTTAAGTCCTATACAAACATAGAGTTGCGCTCTGTTTTGAGTTGTGGCTTCTATATGTTTGAAATTGAAAGTGGTTTAATGTCCGATGCTAAAATACAGACCACTTGCTTCGAAGAATTGGTAGAATTTGGCATAATTTTCAAATTAGTAAGCGCCAGCCGTTCTAGTGGAGGATCATTTTCGATTCTGATCTCTGTGAAGTCTCGCTTATTTTGGGGACCATTGATGTACAACATCTACTTATTCAAAAATCTATGTGCCTATTCTACAAATGAAAACTTATATATTCTAAATCTTCCCTCGTTTCGGAATCTCTAGAGCACCGGCGCTTATTTAGGTACGTGCCTGTAAACCGACAACCCGCAGTGAATGATGAAATATTACATAACTTCTTGTATTGTCTACGTTGCGGATGTCCTTATGTACCTACGTGCGCACTAGGCATACATAAGTGGTGGGAGCACGCGACGAGTGCTCATCTTACCAGCTTCCTCCGAGATAATTATTGTGGGCAACGGGTCCCTTCGTCAATCAACGAACAGTTAAATTTCATTTGAGTTTCCTTTGTGAAGGTTACCAGCAGTAACGACTCACGATGAATATTATGTTACCTTCTACAAACTTTGTCATATGGGTCGTTAGGACAATTATGGTGGATTAGTTGGGACATAGCAACTGTTCATTTGTCATGAAATTTGTTAGTCAGATATTCGTCCATTATCCGTTCAAAATTATTTAATAGTAGGTATGTTTCATTTAAGTAGATACTCTCTATACGTTTAATGCTGTATTTACGTTTTCCGTGAGGGTGCTCATCCCAAAATGGATAACAAGAATGGATTTATTGGTAAATATTATCTCTGCTAATAAATCACCAGAAAAATGCGTTTACTTTTAATTTATGGCATCTGTTTCTGTGCTACACAATTGGTGAAAAATGTTTTAATGAAAAATTATTGTTTGTCGTGGTCGTGACCAGCATTCGAGGTTTCTGGGGGCTCCAGTTACGTAGCCCGGGACGGCAAATCTAAAGTATTTTATTAAGTCTTATCTACCAAACTGGGAAGCATTACGAACATGTTGTATGCTCTATATTAAATTCTTGAGAATGGACTTGAGCATTTTATTCTGCAGAAGCTGTTGTGTCTTGAATTGCATTTTGATAGGTAATTTAGACGCTTGTATGACTCGTGTTTTTATTTCCTATTTAAAATTGAATAAACTGACTCATGGTTAGCCATGCGCAAATTGTATAGTTTTGAGGCTAGGTTTGCCAACTATATCCAAAATTGTATTTATAAACCGCTAAAACTCTCTTTCAATGGATTGTAATATAATTCTTCCCTTTTGTTTCTCCTATTTCCCAAATCCGAATACAATAAAAAATTAAACCAAATTCATTAAAACAAGTGAATGAATTTCAGAATATTTCGATGAAAAATCAAGTAGCGCTTTTGTTTATAAGGTGCGAGTGCGACCGACTTAATTTGAAGGCTTGTGAAGTGTTGGAAATTACAATATGGCATCGTCGATGTAAAATCTATACATATCACAAATTAAAGTCACTTGTCGTATCTGTCTGTGTGACCGCTTTATTATTCTAAACTACACAAAGGATTTTGATGCGGTTTTCAATATCATTTAGATAATTTATTCTGAAAAGTTTATGACATGTGTATTATACACACTAAACATACAAACAACAAACAAACAAACACTATACATACACACACATACACACATTACACACACACACACACACACACACACACACACACACACATTATATATTAAACTAACATACATACTTACATTTAATAAAAAAATCTTAATGTTTTGTCAAGTCGTAAAAACGTTCTGATACGAGAACAAGTTACTTATAACAAGGGATAAGACCCGGTAATGTCACCGTGTTCCCGTTTCAACGCTCAAGTGTTATTTTATGAAAATGGATTTTCTTTTCTGTCTTCGTTAACTTTTTTTATTGGAAAATGGACAATATTGCTTTTCTATTGGGCTTTCATTACACCCATTTGGTTTAATAAATAAGTTGTTAGAACGATTCGCGCGGATAATGTTTTTCCTACTTTTCCTTTTGGCGAAGTTGGAGAATCATAAATGTAATAAGATTTTTCTTTGTGTTTGTATTTTTTGTATAAATAATATAAAGAAGCCATAACATCGATTTGTTTTTATCTATGTGTTTTTTTATGTATTTTAGATTTATACCTCTAAGACTGCTTGAGATACATTTTGCATAAGCCCATTACACCGCTTTAATGACAGTAAATAATACGTAGAAACTAGCGAAGTGGATGTGAAAAAATAAGAAAAAGCCAGTATTTATTAAGTCTCAAGTAATTTTTTTTTTAATAATTTGCTTAAAAAAAACGTTTTTGTCTTCTTTTCTACCTATCTCCTCTTGAAACATTTCGTGTATGAATAGATACATCTTATATATATGTATACATACATACGTTAGTAAAATTGGTATAATTAAACGGCTGAAGGACATTAATCGAGACACATTGAAGTTTAGTTGTTATTACTATTACGCTTATGGGCGTTTAGTGTCCCTCAGAGTTAATGATGATGCCTTAAGGTAGTTGTTAGGGCAGACTTAGAAACACACATCTTAAAACTTGATTTTGACTTATTTTGTTTGTTGTTAACATTTGTTAAAAATTCCCGGCTCAAAATACCAAGATTGGATAACACCCTAAAAAGCGTTGAGTTACTCGAAATTCCACGCTTTTTACGATCTATCTCATAGTAAAATACATGCACGACGTGACAATATCTGGGGACACATCCTGTAACCGCTTCCTGCGTTCCTGTAGGTGACGAAGTATAAATTGATAGGGAATTCAATATGTGCGTACCGCGTAGTGTCGTAGCGCGTATTATGCGGGCCACGAGACGCGCCCAGCGTTTTTCGTATTCCGAACACGACGCACTGACACCTACCTGACAGGTGTTCCTAATGCCTAAACGAATTTTAACGTATTTTGCGAAGGTCGGCTTTAGTTTTTTTTTTATGATTCGTGAGCTATTGTAGCCTGTTGATTCCTTGGGAAGTGGTTAAGGTAGCTATGATTCATGGCCATTGGTAATGGGACATGATTTGATTAAATATTATCAACTTATAGGTTTTATTTTCGATGATGAGTTCGTATACTACCTAACATATAAACGCAACATAGGTATTCGCCAAAAATTTCAACAAAACTATGAGTTTATGGAAAAATAACTTTAATTCTAACACAATAAAGTTCACATTTTGCACTACAATTTCAAATATTTTTATAACTTTTTCAATAGTGCTTAGTCACTCGGAAATCAACTTAATTTCTATTAAAATAAAGTTGATATTTGTACGATGATAAAGACTTTCATAAACGAACTTATGATGTATGGACGCAATCTTTCTGTTTTCACGGATAAAACAAGACATCATCATCTACCTAGCCTTTTTCCAACTATCTTGGGGTCGGCTTCCAGTCTCATCAGATGCAGCTTTACATGAACAATATTTTACATGAAGCAACTGCCTATTTGACCTCCACAACCCAGTTACTGGGTAACACGATACCCCTTGGTAAGATTTGTTGTCAGACTTTCGGGCTTTTGAGGATCCGTAACGACTGCCAAAGATTCACGAATGACAGTCGGGACCAACGGCTTAAAACGTGCTTTCCGAGGCACGGAGGGATCTTGGTATGTAAAGATAGTCACCCATCCACGGAACAACCACGGCAAGCGTAGCTTAAACTGATCGATCGACCCATGCGGCCGATGTTACTTAGCCACAAGCCCCTCTAGGATAAAACGAAACTTTCACCTATTATTATTTAAAATAAAAAACTACTACATTCATCTAATGTAACTTAGTTTGTCATCTATTCTGACTTGTTAGCGAGTCTCGCGAAATCAGTTATAAAAACTGGCACTAACCAGGTGACCGATGTATATAAAGTTTTTCAGTTATTTCCAGTCCATCCACGAGCACGGAGCAAGAGTCAAGCGCCGTTTGAAATAAATAAAGTTACCGTTCGCGAATAAAACTCTCCGTTCCGCCTTTTAATATTCAATATTCTGTTTGAAAGACAAACTTCCCCACCTTGGAGACCGATACCAATACCGGTACCGATACTCTATCACTATTAGTTACCGTTCAGTCCATCGTTCCGTCTTTAACATCGGTATGGTCGCTCGACAGCTGTTATATTTCAGTTCGCAAATAATTACCGTAATTAAAATATTTAACTACCGTTCCAGACCCTCGGCTGGGGTGGCTACCGGTCGGTAGATCTATGGTTTCAGAAAGGTGTGGTCAAATTTAAGGGTGTGTTACAGACCATAGATAAAGCTAAACAACTTACTACATGGGACCAACATCGTAATCGAGAAAAAAATAATTAGCCATCCTATACCTTTGGGTCGAGTAGACCTATTGAAGCTTTGTACGAGACAGCTGATATTTTTTCACAATTACGATGTTGTTTGCATGGAGTAACTGTATTCAGTTTGATGGTCTGTTCCACACTCTGAAACTTGACCACACCTTTCTGATACAACTTGTATAAAATGACGAGTCGTCTTGGTTACTGATGGTTTTATTTGGTGACTGCTTTATACCTATAGCCTTTTTTTAGTTTTAGCTTCCAAACGACTGTTGAAGATTTATATTAAACACTAGATTCTACCCTCGATTTCGTCCGCGTGGAATTTATAGCTTTGACTCGCTTGTACTGACTTGCACTTTGAATAAATATCCTATGACACTCGGCAATACTGTACTGTTCCATTAATGAAAGAATTTTCGGAATCGGATCAGAGGTTATTGAGAGGTTGTAGAGGATATTGAGTATTGAGGTTCCGAGGATTACACACTACATACATACTCACAAAGGACAATGTCAGATCCTGCCCAGCCATTTACAGACAATGTAAATTAATGCTGCATATTGCATGATTGTACATGACTTTTATTGACTGGGGCAAAGTTCTATAGAGTTTCTGGCCTTTTACCTCTTCATAAGATTAGTATAGATAAAATGGGTTATTAAAGTTGTCTAGCTGGACTGAATAATATACAGGGTCAGATTCAGGGCATTTGCTGAAAAGGATCGTTACAATATATATTAGAAACCGGAGTGAACTGTAACTTCGTGTTATTTTATCATTTCAGTTCACAAATTACCGGACGCTGAAAGTTCCTGAAACTAATAAATTTTAGATTACTTGAAGTTAGGCTAAGCATGTTTAGATCGCGTGGTTCTCTTTGGAGAATTCCTCGTGGTTTTACGGAATTACTAAATTAAACACAATTGCTAAAACGTATTACGTAGTAAACTTTAACTTTCGAAGTACTTAACTTACTTTGAATTAAGACAGAGCAGCGTTGAACTTAATTATGTAATAATAATTATTGTTTTTAATAGCTGCTGTTGGGAGAAAATTACAATTTGATGTTCCTACAGCTAAGTTATTAGTACCGATTTTATGTTTCTTGTACCTACTGGAGGATAAGTAGAGTTAGAAGTTATACAGTTTTTAAAGATAAAGGGGTTTTATTTATATAAACGTTACTTAAAGTTAAGAGACGTTTAAACTTCACAACGTATGGTTAAACAGTCGCTAATCATTACTTAACTTTAAGCAACGTTTATAAATAAAGGAGATAAATTAGTACCTACATCATCATCTGCCTAGCCTTTTCCGACTATGTTGGGGTCAGCTTCCAGTCTAACCGGATGCAGCTGAATACCCGTATTTTACATGGAGCGACTGCCTATCTGACCTACACAACCCAGTTACTGGGTAATACGAAACCCCTAGGTAAGACTGGTTGTCAGACTTTCGGGCTTCTGACGACCCGTAACGACTGTCAAAGATCCACGAATGATAGCACGTTAACCCGACCAACGGGTTAACCTGCTTTCCGAGGCACGGAGGGAGATGGTCACCCATCCACGGACCAACCGTGGCAAACGTAGCTTAACCTGATCGATCGACCTGTGCGGCTGTTATCACTTAGCCCAGTACCTAGTACACTTGTATTATTCATTCTGAAAATATCCATGACTTTGAGTACTACTAGCTAATAATAATAGATGTGGGTTGTGTGTATCTACATTTTTTATCGTGTATTCAATGTCACCCAATCATAAGAAAACAAAATAATCTTGTTTTCAACATTTACTGTGTTGTGATCACTTCAACAACTTAATCGCGGCCATTTCATTTGAATTCGGGAAGTTCGGGAATGTGGGTAGTCGGATGGGTTTGTAGGTTGATGCAAATAATGGTGGGGTCGGAGCTCCTGACAGTGATGCGGGTGACTCTCAAGTGTTAGCTCTTATACTGATTTACTTATGCGCTTTTATTTATACATCTATCTCTCTACATTTTGGTGGGGAAATCAACACTTCCAGTGTCTCCGGCGTCCATGTAATTTGATCAAAAGCAGTGTTACAGAAATCACTCTTATCAATATTCAATATGTATTTGTAGACACTACTAAACACTATGCGGTTTATTTATAAACGATTATTAAAGTTTAGTGACGTTTAAACGTCAAAATTTTATGGTTAAAAAGTCGCTAATCAGTAAAAAAAGAAAATACATTTATTTGCGGCAAACATGACGCATAAAAAGAACACAAACACAAAAAAAAATAACAGTTGGGGAAAACAGTACTTAACTTTATGCAACGTTTATGAATAAAGGCATTAATTTACACCTTTTATCTTTTTATTTCTATTCAAATATGTACTAATTTCTGACCTCGACTTTCTCCGCGTGGAATAAACCTAACTATCTTATGGCAATAGTGTAGCTATCACTGAAATATTTTTTGTAATCAGTAGGTACTTTCAGAGATTCAAACAAACAAACAAATAATTCGATTGCTGCTCCATGTTTTAATGTCTTCATCTGTATCGTAACTTTTTTTCCTCAATATTCTAGAATACCAACTCGTCAGTGCATCCAAATGATTACAGTGACCCAAGATTATCTTAATGTCAACGACCTATTGCTCTCTCAGAAGAGACACTTTGAAAATAATAATTATAAAACTGTTCTCAATAAAAGCATTTCATTGTAATCCGGAAATAAACCAGATCAATTCGTCGCTAACTTACCAAGTAATGCAACAATCAAATCGTTTGAACTCGAAGAAAGGTAGAAAAAAAAAAAAACGATGTCTGGTCGAAGTTTGTTGAACTCACTGTTATGATCGTGTTCAAAGAAAGAAAGAAAAATAAACCCCTTGTAAAAAGCATTTATGTTGAACTTTATCAGGCGACAATCGCGCACAGACTTCGATCAAAAGGCAAAGAGGTTGTTTAAAATTAGCTGCTTTCAACGCGGGAAAATTGACCCTTCATCTATGATGTCCCGATAATTGAATGCCCGTTATAACAAGAAGGAAAAACTTTCACAATATTCCTCAAAGATTTATAGGGAAAGTTTTTCATTATATTATTCTTTACTACATCGAAATTATGATGAAAATATACGGTGGACTAAATTTGAAAAAAACAGGTGGCGTTAATCGGATCAAGTATAACGACTTGGCGAAACGAACGTCGTACAAACACCCTTTAAAATTGTACTGTTTTAATTATAACTTTCGCATTTGCCGTCCGAAATAATTAAAAATGTTGCATAATGAAATTGTACCTACGATAATTATGACTTGACATATGTCGCAGCCATCTAGCTTAATCAGTCCTTTCAGTTAATAGCCTAGCCTTCTAACTAAACGGCGCCGTTCAACTAGCGGCCTGAATGATATTCAGCCAATGCGTCTAATACAATATATATGTCGCAGCCAACTTACTGGTTAAATTAGCCGTTTAGTCCACCGCCTGGCCTTTGGAAGTAGCTAGCCTTGCTTCGCTCTCTCGGTTCGCACGCGGTTGATTACTGGGGGTGCCCTGCGTTAGTTACTGCGACCAATTCGGCTCGCACGTATAATGAACCAGTTGGCGGCGACATATGCACTACAAGCACCGCTGTGTTGTAGTTTATAGCAAACCTAGCCGAAATTTCTTGAAGAACAAAAATAACAAAGCTCCTGCATGATTTTTCCACAAAAAAAAAACATGGAAACCAATCCTATAAAGATTGCAATCAAAAGTAATGTACCGCAACAGTAAATTTCATCTAAACGTTATCACAAATGTGAGTAAACGACAAACGAATGAATCCAATAACGTTCGGTTGCTCGGGAACAGCTCGCGCGCGCGGCTCGGATGCAGGCAGCTGCTTGAGAGATAGCCTCCTTTATATTCAGAGCACTGAGCCCACACGCCGAATTGCTTACAGTTCTACAGAATTCCTGAACAGTATCATTGTTCTTGTTTGGATATGGATCCACAGGTATACGTTTTAAAAATTCAACCCTTTAAAACGTACATTTTGAAGAGAATTTCACACACGTAGCTTTGTAATTTCAAACTGGCTTACTTTTTAATGGTTTTAGAAAAATGCCAATGGTCGATTCAAGGTACCTACATTTCACAAATTCCTGCCAGTTTAATGATTTTGAGCACGTATGTTGCCGTTGTATAAGCTACCACTGTTATATTATTGAAGAATATTGATTTTTACGACCTTGTTTGTGAAAATAAATAAATAATAGATTGGAGACGAAGAACAGTCCATGAGAAAAAAAATTCGTGACCAACGCTGTTTAAATTAAAAAAATATATAATTCAAAAGTGTGAGTCTACCTCTCTGCTTCAGGAAAATAAATTGACTTATTGAAAAGGAATGTTAACGAACTAATAGGTAGAGGTGCGCTAAGCGTCAAGCGCACTCGAGTCTCTAAAATGTCTGCTCGTAGTGAGGGCCTCGTTTGAACGTGACATGCTAAAGTCGGCGTACACTCTCCTCTATTGTCTACGGAGCATCCGTGGCGTTATCGCGTTACCCCGCCTTCCCCTTTATATGGCTGCATCCCTAAGAACTACGCTCCTCACAAAATGCTTGTTTATCGTACACCCATTTTTGTTAAAGAAAATGTTGCTCGCGTTTTAGACATGTTTTCCAATGGAAGTCGCAGGCTTTGTTCTTTTCTTTTAATGTTTTTTTCTTTCGTTTTAACTAGCGGGAGCTGAAGTATTTTTGCGAAACAGAGCTCTAAATTACTGTTATTTATTACACCATTAGAGTCAATTGATTAGCCTTTTTTGGTGGTAATTGGAGCAAGTGGCTGTACTGAGCCGCCAATAACTGAGTTGACAAATAGACTGTGCATGATTAGAATGAATTGGAAGTCCGCTGTGCTGTCTCTTACAAACTGATTTTAAAATGCGTGCATGGCCCATTTAATCCGTCATCGTCGTGAATTTATGAGCGTGGTTCAGTGCCCCTCTCGAATAAAAGTCGATGAGCCGTGATCTGTATGCCAAAAGTTCCACAATAGCGCTATAAGTTGGTTTTATTACGCACCGTGCGTCTTAATGCTTCCGTGAGGGTTGTGAGCTAACATTACAAATGTCCGATTAATTAAATATCGTATGATTTATTGCATTCCATATTTTAACGATGCAGATAAAGTATTTTTCACTCGACAATGTGCTTTGTCGAAGAGTGGCGGGGCTTTCAATTAAATAGTTTTATTCGCAAACGTGTAGTGCGCTCGAATGAATTTTTATAAGGTGCATTCTGCCAATTATTACTTTATTTTGATGTATTGAAATAATATGTATTTTTGTTCATATAGAACACTCCCGTTGGTATATATTTTTTCTTTATTATAAACAACAATGATCGTCATCTGCCTAGCCTTTTCCCAACTATGTTAGGGTCGGCTTCCAGTCTAACCGGATGCAGCTAGAATACCAGTATTTTACATGGTGCCTATCTGACCTCCACAACCCAGTTACTGGTCAATACTATATACCTAAGACTGGTTATCAGTTTTTCGGGCTTCTGACTTCTCATAAACATGATGTACCTATCTATTTCAGGTCTGAAAATGTAGGCGGAAGCTATTATTCCCGATAGCTGCCATACTTCCCATCATATTGACAGTTACATGGGATATACATTAGTGATCCAAGAGGGATCTTGGATAACCCAAAAAGAAATCTTATAAAAGATTGACATTCATCGACTGATTATTGTTTACCTACCCACATAGACACATTATTATAATTCTAAAGTTGTCAAAAAATAAAAGGCCCGTTTTGACAGTGACAGTTCTAGTACTTAATAAAGATCAAATTCGCAAAACACGTATTCGTTTGTATGAAACTGACAGGTGTCAAGAACGCATTCTGAAATGTCAAAACGGGCCTTTTATTTTTTGACAACTTTAGTGATATTCCTTTATTTTAGAAGTATGTATGTATGTTTATAATTTATGTTTAGTTTTTTAAATGAACTGTTTTTTTGTCTGCTCAACAACGTAAACATCGCAATGAATGTTCTTGAGCTGTCAAAATGAAAGCTTTTAATCTGTTACCCAAACGCTGGATCAGACTAGCACAGACCAGGGAAGCATGGCACAAAATGGAGTACGCCTTTACTCAACAGTGCATGAAACCAGGCTGTCAGTAATGATGATGATGTTGACTAGTATTCGATTGAATTAGATTCAATAGAGAACCAGCCTATGTCCAGCACTAGACCAATATAGGTTATAAACAGTACACACTACACAGCAATTCAAAATCCAAATGAGTCTATATGAGTCTACATATGTGTCAGATTCACTGCCTTTGTTAATGGAACTCTAGCATTAAGCTGTAATCCGTTCGAGTTGATGAAATAAAATCCAACACAGTATTAAAATCCCGGCTCTATTAGTTTTTCCATTGAATGACTAAAAAACTAGATTTTTAAGAGTATTATTTCACACTATCGTATGATATTTTTTTGCATGCAAATTGACACCTAGCTGGAATAGTGGTGTGTGGTGTGCCTATGGCAACGCCGATATTCAATAGTTGAAAACTAAATTGGATTAAGTTTCATGTGTGGAATTCTGTCCTGAATAGCGTAACAGATAGATAGGTATATCTATTGACACGTTAGTACGTATAGTTATAGTACAGTACGTAACATTGTACGTATAGTTATAGTAAAGTATACGTAACATTGTGTGTTCTTGTATAAAGGTGAAATTGAAAACTTGCGTCAAATCGAAATAGGAGGTGCCGTAACTGTTACATAAGCTTCATAAATTGTCTTTTCTCAAATTCAAACTCTTTAAAAAATCTTGTAATTATCGCCTTAGATATTGCAAACTAAGTTGTCTTGCCTTCAAGTAGACACGAATTAGGTAGTCAACAAAGGAGATAAGTATGCAGGGTCGTCGGATAACGTTGAACTTTAGTAAGAAATGGATTGATGTATTCCAATAAAATTTTATTTAAGTACTTACTAGAAAAGAAACAGTTAATTTATCAAACTAAATTTCATTCGAAAACATCCATCAGTTTCTTACTAAACTTCAACTACATATATCCGACGACCCTGCATACTTATCTCTTCAAAAATTTTCTTTTTCGAAGTGTTCAATACAAATAAGAAAATTAAAGTATCAATTTTAGCACGCGCCCGATAAGAAATCCATTCATCGCTGCGTCCACAACATGAAACAAGTTGGCAACGCGTTCAACTACCGGTATTTACCTAGTTTTGACCGTTCCTACGAAAAAGGGCGCACACGTATGTTGCACCCTTTCCTAAAGACATGCTCTAAATTTACTATATAACACGTTGCATTCGATATTTTAATTTGGCGCACCTATTCAATTTAATTCTGTATAGTGAAATATTTGTACCTACCGCAACATCGAAGCAACATTCTCGAGATAACATCAGAAATTCTTTCCCCATCGCTTATTATTATTATGTTCACGAGAAATGGTAATGAGATACTTACTGTACACGTGACCCCAGTCTCTTTGTTTCGTTTCACAACATCAGAGGTTTTTAAAAAGGTGGCGGGAATCAAAACCCTCGAAATCTCTAACGATGTTTTTTGCGTCGCCTACTTTTTTCTGGAAGCACGATGCTCGAATTATGAGGCTGCCTCTGAAACCTATTTTGTATTCAACATCATAACCTGCTTATTTAGAATCAGCGATTTAAATTAATATCATCTGCCTAGCCTTTTCCCAACAATTTTTGAGGGCGGCTTCCAGTCTAACCGAATGCAGCTGTATACCAGTATTTTTCGTGACCTCCATAACCCATTTACTGGGTAACACGATACCCCTTGATAAGACTGGGAGTCAGACTTTCGGGCTTCTGACGACCCGTAACGACTTTGAAAACTCCACGAATGATAGCCGAGACCAACGGGTTAACGAGCTTTTCGCGGCGTCTCGGTATGTAAAGATAGATGGTCTGGTCACCCATCCACGGACCGACAGCGGCAACCATAGCTTAACCTGATCGAACGACCGTGAGGCTTTATCACTACCGTGCCGGACGGCGCGTTGTGTTCCACGTGCGCCTCTAAGAGATGTCAGCAGAGGACGGGGCCCCTAGGGCCGAAGCCTGCCGGGGCGGCGGGATCTTCCGAAAGGTTAACCGCTGCCCTGGAACAGAAAGGGCTAAGGAAGGAACACGGGTGGGTTTTAGTCAGTAAAAGTCTGACACTCCCTTCCGCTCCACCCAGAGCGGGAGGGGTCATTTGATGATTTCCCATCCACAAAAAAAAAAAAGGCTTTATCACTAAGCAACGAGCAATTTAAATTAATATTCAGACATTTAAATTATAATGTTACCTAAGCACCAGTATTTAGTCATTTTAAGCTACGTGTTTCTGCGATTTAAACGTAATTCCATTTCTATTTTCGGTGGGATCTCCTTCGATACTGGCGTTAAATTGCCGATGATTTAATTACAAGAGTTAACTTTGACAATGCTTTGTACTCGAAACGTAATTAATGCGATCCATTCCTCCGTGATTCAAGTTCTTAAATACGAAAGCAATCCGCTTTGGATTCGTGTTCGAACATAAATAAAAAAAGACTTTCGAGCTTCTGAACACTTGAACATTGTTTGCAGGATCAGTTTAATCCTTGTTTTAATCAAAGAATTTTCGTGTTTGCTTTAGTGACGTGACAATCTGACAATTAATTAGATTAACCCAATTAATGTAAATACACGGATAAGTTTAGGTTCCCAGTCTATCCAAAGACATAATTTTCACGAAAATGACACGTGTGGTCGCATTAATTATAATAAATAAATAATAATAAACGTTTATTTCGACCAACGGAGTATCATAGTACATACATATAAGAGATATCACAAAATTTAATTTAATTAAATAAAAAAATATACTGTAACAACAGCGGGTGTACAATGTTGTTCGTTATGAAATAGGTACTGTACATTGTATACCTCTGGTTCTATGTTAAAAACTGTACTAAAGTATTATTGCCCTGCCTCTTATAATACTTTAGTACAGTTTTTAACATTTTTAACCCATCACGTCTACGGAGTTTCGCTAGCTAATTTAGTTTTACCCTGTTTATAGTATGAAGTATTTATGTACATACCACAGACAAAGAAAATAAAAGAAAAGATATATTGAGTAAGAAATAAAGAAAGAAAATTGGAGATGTGAATAGGTGAGCACAAAGGTACGCTCATATCTATAAACACGGATTTTCTTGAGAAAATAAAGGTGACATAAATCAATAAATGCATAGGTACTTGCCTTTTACGTACCTTTTAAAGTAGCAACTATACTCCCATACGGGTAACAGTGTAATACCATTGTTTACAATTTCGAGCATCCTCTTTGGGAATTACAAATGTTATGGTTATATTATTGCTTTTATGGTTGTCTTCGAGAAGAAAGTGCGATGTCGTTGTGTTCTCTTTGTTATCGAACAAATACAAAAGAATATTCGTTGTACTTTATGTGGGTAGGCAGTTCCAATAAGCTCTTTTTGGATCCCCGAAACGGTCAATTACAATTGTCAATTTTTACGTGTTTGCGCACACATATGTATGCGCAAATTGATGGCTATGGAATGCAATCATAGTGACAATATTACTACAATTACAATTGATCCTTTCCCGCTTTTCATTCAATCAATTTCTGAAGCCTTTTCTTTCTGTTTTGGGGTCATTTTCCAATTTTCCAGTCTAACCTGATACAGCTAAACACATGGAGCGACTGCCTCTCTGACCTCCACAAACCAGTTTCTGGGTAACATGATACCCCTGGGTAAGACTGGTTGTTAGACTTTTGGGCAGAAGCCCAAAAGCGGTAGTTAGAAAACTACCGCTTTTGATTCGTTACGTTGAACTTTAACCCCGTTTTAAAAATAAACGCGGAGTAATGTAAAAACCAGTAAAACCCTCAGAATTACCAGACATTTTTTGAGGGTTAAGTTTGGAATAACGTCAGATACCCCGCCTTTGTTTAGCACCCTAATTGTTTAATCAAAATATGTATAACAGCTCTACGTAAACGATATTGTTATGGGGGAGAAAAGATGTTTCTAAGAGTCACCTCTACAAAGAAGAAAAAAAAAGAAAAAATATTTATTATGCACAAACAAAACGCACAATACAAAAAAAAAAACTACACACATACAAAGTAGCAAAACGCCTCTCACTAAAGCAATTAAAGGTCGACAACCATATCGTTTGCGCAAAACTGTCGAGAAAACTAATTTTTTAAACATAATTGTTGGTTTTCCTTAATAAATAAAATAAAAAAATAAAATGAAATAATGAATATGAAGAAAAATTTACCCTATATCGACGCTGGCCTTAATAAAGTTGCTAGGATAAATCAGGAAACCAATATCTGATGCAGAAACATCAGCAGCAGCAATTGATCCAATTAATAAATTAGTGTCGATAACCGGATTTATCGGAGCGTAATACCGTAACCGTGTCACACCCCTAGTCCCCCACTTGGTGACTTATTTACGTAATGTATGAAGAAATGCGGAACTTTGTCTAACAACTGTTACAACCTACCCGACAATGAACTTCTTTTCGAGAACGAAGAGTTGTTAACTTTGCCTCTTAGAACTTGGTTCAAAGACAATTCGGGAACAAGACTTACGATTAAAATTAATGAGGTTGTAAGGGAGTTTGAAGTACCTGCATGTACTTATTTATAGCCACAGGTATGGTGATCCGAAGTGGGGAGAATTAACTGGCTGCCTTGTGAATCTATCAGTCGTCATGGTAGGCAGGAGTTGGTGGAGTTAGGTCTTGGTAGTAATTGGCTTATGGGGAACAGGTGCCAGGCTAGTCAGTTGTCTTAGTTTATTGCAATTCACCGTTGGGCATTGGCCTGTAGTCTAGCAAAATAATACCTTGGGGAAACCAATAAATTTACTACCTGAATCAAGTAAAATAAACAAAATAAAAAGTAGAAAACTGAACAAGAGTTTTTTTTTTTACACAAAACCTAATAAGATTAGGAACTGTGTTATTCTAATGTCCTTTTTGTATGCGCCATAAAACAGATTTTAAGGGAATAAACCATAAACATGAACAAAAAAATTCAATGCAGATGTGCGGATAATAAATCACTAATACCTCTACGAGGAGATCACCATTATTTATTATAATACCATTAAATGCCAACTACCCGCAAAATTCGTGCCAAAGAACACGCGATTTTGTATGTAATCCGCCACCTTATTTGTCAAAGCTAATGGTTCCCTACGTAATAACTAATCTCTAGTTTTTTCCCTGATGTTTGTATACAAAAAATAATATTGTGTTGTGTAACATGGTTTTGTGAATCGCTTAGCTGAGAGCATCCACAATAGATGGGGCCCCATTGTGACGGTTAATTGAAATATGCGGGCATAATCAATGCTTTCTATGTTATTGTAATATTTCGTCACGCGTCGTGATTTTCGGTGTGGGTAATTTACTCGATGTGTTAATTTTTAGTTCGAATTTGTTGAAATTACACGATGCAAGTATCTTGCCTGTGGCATACAATAAATTTGAAGAAACCAATTACTTGACTGCAGATTTGTCCTGTAATATGAAAACATTGTAAAAATAATTATTTTTAAAAGAGTAACCGTGGCGTTCCTTTCCTCTCCATAGGAAACGACAAATTGGAACCGTGCACCTAGCTTCTGACGTTTCATAAGTGCCCATGTATAGGTTTGGGTGAAATAAAATATTTTGATTTGATTTACTCGTATTTTACTTATATTACTCAGTAACTGGGTCGTGGGGGTCAGATAGGCAGTCGCTGCATGTAAAATACTGGTATTAAGCTGAATCCGGTTAGACTGGAAGCTGACCCCAACATAGTTGGAAAAGGGCTAGGCAGATGATGATGATTATTTTACTTACATCGTCCAAACACTGTTTAGACGGTGCTAATTTGTTATGTAAATTGTTGCTTAAACGCCTATAAATTATTCTTTAGTAACATTTATAATAAGCGCGTTTTGTTGCCCGTACCAAATAGATGTTATACTGTTTATTGAAGTGGAAAATTGTCAGTGCTTCAGTACATTTCGGCCAGCTCTGTTTGCTATAAATTCAGACATTCGAGCAACTCTCCAGTGGCATAAACACTGCCTTTGAAGGAAGATATTCACTCAACCGTCTAAACAGACTCTAAACTTTGACTCACTAGTTAGCGGTCGTCTCTGTTAACTTAATTTAGGCAAAAGACTAACAAAATAAAGGAAGAAACATATAATTATTAAATTAAAACTTGAAGGTAGGTTACTGGTGACGGTGTTGGTGTGCAAACTAGGTAAATTGAAGGAAGCACTTCAAGAGCCTGTTCCGGTTTCGAGCGAAATGCCGACCAACCACCGGTATGGCTTCCGCTCACTGACCGCAGCATGTACCCACCACCACCGCCGCGCGCCGCTCAGCCGCTCAGTACTCGTCGGACAGTTTTATAACACAACTCCGACCAAACCCGAACATCAAATACAGCAAATAATTCACGCCCGATATATGAGAGAGTTCTCCGACGTTCGAAACACTCTCATTTATTAAACCATTCATGGAATATTTGCTTATAGAAAGGGCTCTGTTCACTCAAAGTTATTCACCGTACTCGATCTACAATTCTTAAAGTGTCAAGAATATTTAGGTACTAAACGGCGTACTCTAGACATTTAAATATAAACATTTCTTTGTTGAAGGTCGTTTTACTGAGCACAATGTTACGGGTCTTCTCATTCATGTAAATGCAATGGCAACAGCGTATACAAACAAAGCAGCCAGCGTTAACAATTAGTTGGTTTGAACACCAGTGTACTGATAAACAATTTGTTGAATTTGTACAGCGTTAACGTACTTAATCAACAGTTTCCTTGTTTGTTTACGGTAATTAGCATCGATAATAATATCGCTGCTGTTTGTATTTACCTACCTTACAGTTCAAGATAAACAAAAGAGCCTCTCATTTGTATCACTCCTCAAATGTAAGGAGATCCCAGTCTGAATGTGTCGGGGACATTGATCCGACATGCAGAGGCGCTCTCGTGAATTTTAATTTAAATGAAATGAGACACTAATGATTACATTACGTAGTCTAAAGCATTCACTGTCGAACAGGAAGAGGCGCTCGTCATGAAATAATAATTTAACAGTGGTATCAAATTAAAACAATTTCCATTGAATAATTTACATACTTTCAAGCTTTGGTACGAGCTACCGGAATGCCTGTCATAGTATAAATATTACAAGCTCAAAATGAATGATCGCAGTTTTCCAACTCCGTCGAGTCTGATTTATTCGGGTCCAGTTGTAAATAAATGGACGCGCTGCCATCAAGCCATCAATAAAATGTTCACAAACATATCACTCAACAAACTTAAGACAGTTCTGATAGATATAATGACAATGTTGGAAATTTATTTTCTCACAAGAAGAATTTTGTAAATTGATGAACAAATTTTGTTGAAAACAATCCTAAAGAGATGGGAAATTCGGTTTACGACTTTATAGCTTAAAGCATAAAGTCTTAAAACGGCTGATGTAAATTTTCACTCAACTTTCATCGGGTTTCAGGGAGGGAATAACAAAGGTAACTAGTTAGAATCGTTTAAGCTCATCAATAGCAGCCGGATTGAAGTGCATACTTAGCCTTATTTGGAAGATACAGCGTAGGATGAACTGTTTCAAAAACAAGCACTCCTTGCCTTGGCTTATTCCATTAAAACCACAACACTAAAACAAACTTTAACATTTTAACAGTATTGATGATGATCTATAGGATTCTACCCTTTTTATATACTTGTTTATATTATTATTATTAGTTTAAGACTTTTAGCTTATAGATTATGTAAATATTTTAGGATAGTAAAAAAAAAATTAAACAAAATAAATTAAAATATAATTAACAGTAGTATTTTTTTTAAATAACATAGATAAATAACCCTTCGGGGAACACAGGTGATTTCCCGCAGAGTTATTTTTGAAAATAATTCTCGAAAGCATACATTAAACGGCTAACTTCAACTAAACCACTTTATACTAATTCTCAACATTTTAGCTAAGTAGCTACTTGTTGTTGCATTGAAGCCAGCTTGCTTATCAAAATCTTCAACAAAGCTGTGTATTGTCCTAGCCGGCTCATATTGAATGCAAGCAAGCGCGCGGCGCCGCCGCTTTGCCAGCGGCAAATCAAAAAGTACCCACGCCGTTACGCAGGAAATTCTCGGTCGGTGGTCTTATATCTATACCGCTTATAGTCTCCGTAATAATCGGATAGCCTGGATCAGATAGCCGCTTTAATATAATAAAAGAGCTTGCTGCAAAGGAGCTCGGTCTTGGAGAGCATTTTAAAAATAATTTGCTCTAAACGCTCGCTCTACGTAATAGTATTAGTAATGGAGAGTCTCTTCTAACGGTCAGTGGTGCTTCATATTATTCAGATTTTAGACTTAGATCCTATAAAAAGTAAGCATCTATTTGGTTACCTCTTGTAACCAAATAGATGCTTACTTTTTATCGGATCTTAGAAATGTTATGTAAATGCTTCGTTTATGCAAAATTTGTTTTCATTGTATTTAATCCCATCTACGTTTTTTGCGCCAAATGAGGCCAAGCCACAGTCACGGAAGGTAATTAAGAAAATTTTAGCATTTTTGTGGGATCACAGTTGGCCATTTCCGTCAGATGTGCCGACATTACTCTTGATGATAATTTTGGGCAAGGTTCAGTCAGATACCTTAATCTGCGGGCTAATTGCGTAACACTAACAGTAGGAATAGCTGTCATTTTGACAGTGCAACAACATTCATTGCGTTATTTACGTAGTTGAGTAAACAAATTTTTCGAACACATGAAGCAATTGATTAGCAATATCCTTCAAAATGATTTTGATTTGTAGTTGAGTGTGTTACGAAATTAGGGTGCTGTTCTGTCTGTGATTGTTAAAACTAGTCTCGCAACGGCTTTGAACTTGAGTATAAACTTATTAAATATTTTAAGTACCTACGCAAAGCTCTTTTCAAAGTCACTAATAAATTAAATAGCTTCAGTAATCTATTAAAATTGCGAATATTCTTGTTGGATATGATTTATTAATAATGTTTTCGGTCGCCTATCTGAAATTAGATTTAATATCTTTTTGGCTTTCGAGGAATTTAGTTTTGAATCAAATTATATCTACTTACAAAAATATGTTAATATTTTATATCATCTGAAATTCGGCTTGGCTCATAAAATTAGCATGAATAATATTGTTAGTTGTTCAAATAAGACAACCCTCGAATGCTCTTTGTGAACAATAAAATGCGAATAAGGCGCATCGAAGTAACGATTCGAGCGCAGCGGTTGCAGGGTCAAATAGGTCGTTAACATCGATATCATAAATAACAATAGTCAAGGGATATATCTGATAAGATAGCATGAAAACTAAATGTAGCTTTTAGTAGCAAGCTGATCGTAAATTCAAATCCAATACACATGACTAAAAGGAGAGCTGAGAGCGTCGCGAATACTACACAGTCACGCTACAGCTATCAATATTCCACGTCTGGTATATTGTTTGTAAAGAGCTTTTATCCACATTCATTTCAAATATTTATATCGTGTGTGAAATTTGGTAACGTGCAGTGTATCAAATATTCAGTAAATCGGTAGGTGTAGACAAAGGAGACTGGGCGATTCTGTATGGGGAGTAGTCTATGTGCCAATAACGGTTTTGATATTTGTGTAAGGATACCTTATCTTTACCCTTTGGCAAAGAGGTAACAAAATCTGACCTGGCAATTTTGAGAAAAATACCTTTACAATTAATAGGATTTTCGAGGGCACGGCGCATTTACAACGGTTAAAGTACCTAACTGTCCTTACCACTCGCCCGAATATCCAACCTGTATAATATATTTATCAAAAATGGGTAAGAAATGGGTCAAAGTAAACTTTTATCAAAAATAGGTCAGATTTTGATGCCACTTTGCTCAAGGATAAAGATGAAGTATCCCTACATAAAATTGTCGAAACCGTGTCGCTCTTGGTCCATAGACCACATTGCGCAGTCTCCTTTCGAATACTTAGTGTAACAAACATCCATCCATCCATACAAACTTTCGCGTTTCATTTTTTGCGTTAAAACGCAAAACTACTGAACGGATTTAGATGTTTGGCACATGGATAGTTTATAACCAGGTTTAACACATGGGATACTTTTTATCCCGATATTCTTACGGCATCGAATCTTATGCGGGTGAAACCGCGAGGCGCTGCTAGTTAATGAATAAAACCTTAAATTTACAGCAAACATTACTATACCGACACGTTTTTCAATTACAAAGCAAAATTCGCTTTTATCGTGGATAAAGTTTTATGTTTATCCGTTTTACATTGTCATTTATATTCAGATTTTGTTATAACAAACTATAAACACGGCCGGAGGCAATGACTAGGGTCTCATAACTTTATAGGAGTTAGAACAGTGGTCGTAGACACGAAATGTCGTGTCGTCAGAATGCGGGTCCTATTGTTCATGCGTCCCTCCGACGTCTCTCGTTTAAACACTTGATACTTGCTCTCCTTTTGTCTAGTTTTCGAGACCTCGTTACACATGCGACAGTTTTCAAGTACGGTTTTTTCGTGCAATAAAATGGAGGATTTCGAGGACGACTATTCGGTTCGATATTTTCTTTAAGAGGCCTCGAACTACCAGACGTAGGTTAAGGTTAATTGTATACTTTAATACTTATTCCTGGGTGGCCATGGCCTCCGACCAACTGGTAAATATTATTTAGATTGGCTTCAAAATAAAAAAAAATATTTTTTTTATCATACTAGCAGCGCCCCGCGGTTTCACCCGCATAATTTCAGATAGCGGTGGGACGAAGCTAGTGTTTCATAAAAAGAGAAACTTATAACACGAGTTGTATTTCAAGCGACACATAAAGCTATTTCCGTATTTTTAAGAACATTTGCATTCTAATCTGTCTCAATCTGTCAAAAATATAATCAGTTTCCCTACATTTTTGACAAATACTTGACATTGATTGTCACTGAGATGAGATTACGACTTGAATTTGAAAGTTTTTAAGTACGAGAATTGGCCTTCAGATAGTTAATCCCAAAGGGAAAAACCCCGGAAATCTAAAAGTCGTAGCTATTGAAACAAACAAAAGAGGAACGACATATCGATGACGTCGGAATCAGCATACTTATGTTTCATTCAGCCCGGATGCAGGCGGCCGTTAGCTACTCACCCGAGTATCGGACAAAGCTCGATTTTTCATGCAGATTTAATCAGTAACCGGCTATTACCCGCCGTGACCGGGTGTAGCTGTATAGCTTTACAAATAAGCATACTGTTAGTACTGGCTCATAAGTCGATTCGCACGAATTTACCCGCACGAAAAAGGCGAATCGTCACTTTTAAATTATATTTATGTTCGTTATAGGTGGCTCGCACGAACTTCATTTATTTGTGGGCGAGTCGACAACTCCAAAAATATTTATTCGGTAACTGGCACATATTGCAATCAAGTTTAAAAAAGGACACTAGCGCCCAGGCAGGAGTGATAAGAGTTAGGTATATTATAAAACGAATCATTTTTCTTAACTTCATTGCATTAAATTCAAAATGTGCCAATTGCCTAATACATATTTCTGGAGTTGTCGACTCGCCCAGAAATAAATTAACTTCGTGCGAGTTGCCTATAGTACAATTAATACTATTTCCAATAGGTGATTCGCCCATTTCGGGCGAGTAGCGATTAATAAGAATAAAAGAAAGAAAGAAATAGAAGATTACAAAAAGCCAAATAAACATACTGTTAGAACTTCGGACAGCATGCCGCGTTCTGTAATTCGTGGCATATGGCGCATTAATTTCTCAATTGACAGCTTATTGACAGAGATTATAATATTAGAGAGCCCCATTTGGATCTGTGAAGTACAAATGCCAATTAAGATTAGATTTATTAAATGTAGAAATAGAAATTGAATGCTTTTAGCATCTGGTTGTTCGTCTAGTCTGGTTTGTCATCTGGTGTAATTTCTGTTTATATCTATACTATAAAAAAGCTAAAGAGTTTGTTTGTTTGAATGCGCTAATGGCGCCGATTCTCTTGTTCACAAACTAAACTAAATTTAAGTTCAGTGCATCTTTTTCTTTCTTTTCATTAAGAAAAGGACAGAAGATTAATATTAGTTTAGTCCTGTCAAATTAATCAGCGCCTGATGTAAATTGACGTATTTCTAGTAGCCATGTTTTTAATCACGTCTAAACTGTCTATGGAGTATCTTAATTTGACAGGACTAAACTAATATTTTATCTTCTGTCCTTTTCTTAATGAAATCGAAAGAAAAAGATGCACTGAACTTAAATTTAGTTTAGTTTGTGAACAACAGAATCGGCGACAATATCTGGAACTACCGTCGGATTTGAAAAATATATTTTTGCATTTGATAGCCTAATTCTTGAGAACGGCTATAGAATCTTCTGAGCCGAGCAAAAATAAAAAAAGAACAAGAAAACGAACGAATAGCGCAGACAGGCGATGCGATGCGACGGGATAGCTCGGGGGAACAAGAAATTTTACGCGACGACGTAGAACGAAGTCGCGCACAGAAGATTGTTATTTAATATTCAGAACTAGATTATCACTTTAAACCTTAAAGCTTTTCTAGCTATACGTCGAAAGGTTTCTAATTATTAGAAGGGGTCCCCCTTCTAAAGTACTTCCTGGCTGTCTTACATCTAAGTATCATCTATATTTTTTATTTCAAAGTACAAAGTAGGTATTTTCTAGTATTTTTAATAATAAAACAACTATAGAACACTCTGATTACGCAAAGAAAGGCCAGTTTTCTGTTTCATTTCCAATTTACTAACAGTTTATTCTAAGAAATCCGTCAAGTAAGCAACAAGATTGATGAGAAATATTGAGGAGGAGCTCTTTAAATAGAAAAGGTTCTATTAATATTAATAACAATGGCCTTGTCTACTCCACGGTGTACAAGTACCGTGTACTTACTTGTTACAATGTGGGAGCATTTATCGCATATATTCAAATGATTCAAAGTCAGTATTTTCCTGTAGGTGTACACGGCGACACACTTTTACACGTAACTCATATTTCAAAAACTAGATGGTGTTGGCGTTCTGTTCCATTGTTAAATTCCACCCTCAGTGTACAGGTGATGGAAAAACTGGTCATAGTTTATTCGTGAGTATTCATTTGGATGTTTTTTAAGAATAAACAAGTGGGTAATTCCCAAGGGCTCTCTTTTACCTTGGCCAAGGGCTAAGTATTGCCATTCAACGTGGCAATGCCACCAGTCTCTTGGGTACATCACCAGTCGACAGCGATGCGGAGGAATTTTTCGATGTCATATTTTAGTTAGAAAGAAAAAGTAGTTATTGTGACTCGTACAGGAAGATCACAAACTAAACTGATCACAGTTAGGTCAGGATACTATATTTTTATTTTAATAGTTCGTTAGTTTATTTAGGGCTGATTTTTCAGTCATCTGATAACTTTAATCAAGGATTTTTTTTTAAATTTCCACAGTTATTTCCTACAAAAACTGTCAAACGTCAATTTTATTCCTCGAATAAAAATTATCTGGCGATGGGAAAATCAGCCCTAAGTATTAAAATTTTATCCAGTAGGTAAATATATATAAAGCAAAAAAAGGACATACCTCTCTGTAAAACCATTTTTCAAGATAGAAATAATGTTAATGTATAAATATTTCTGGATTTTGCTCTGTAGAATGTAAATATAATTCATGTTATACTTAGAATATACTTAGATAGGTACATTAAAAAGGACTGAATCTTTTCCAGAATGTTTGCCTTGGAGTCCCACATTAATTGAATAAATAAGGTACCTTTACGGGAGGGATTAAGCAAATTTGTTCACGTCGATTTAGTCCCGAGAAGATTATTGTTTGAACAAAAAAGAGATATCAAACATTTGCTTATATCTTTTTGGTTTGATACGAAATCAAAAAAACTTTCTTTGTCAGCACTTATTTTGTGAAGAATGAAAATGGTTGGACTGCGATTTTATGGTAGAATCTTTGGAAATCCCGGGAAATCCCGTCTTTGAAAGGCTAGGATTAATCGCTCTACTGACGGGTTTTAGTGCACTGTAAGGAGAAATCCTTTTGACAATTCAACAAAATCCACTGCGTTCATTTAAGTGGGTGGTTGTCGGGAAGACAATTTTTTCTTTAGTACGTTTGAATGGACACTTAAGTGTCAAAAGCCCAAAGCTATTGCAATGTGTGAGTGTGTTACGCAATTCCATTGCTGCTTTGTCTACATAGATACATTCATCATCATTCATTCATTCTTCATTTTTCTGTGTTTAGTTTAGTTTGTGAATTTCCTGTAGGAGTCGCAATAAAAACTTTTTCTTTATTTCTTTCATAGTTACGTAAAGTCAGGGAAACTTATGAAATTTATTGTTAAGCAAAGTGACTACATTGCAACTTACCTATCAAAATTGTCCATATATTCAAATCACCGCTGTCATTCGATGACAGTTGTATTTAATTACGACATAATAAAATGGGCGTAGGGTATCAATTGCCTATCAATTAATTTCCTGAACTACATCTAAAAACAGACGAAACAGGCGCTTTACTTTGTGTACATTATTTCGTCACCACTGCGCACTGCTCTAAAAACGATAAACGAAAACATCGTGAGGAAACCGACATGTCCTAGAACCAAAAATTCAGAGACATTGTGACATCTACCAACCCGCACTGGGCCCGCGTATCAGATTAAGACCCACTCCCTCTCACAAGAGGAGGCCTGTGTCTCAGAAGTGGGAACATTTATTGGTGATTAATAATATTATGTAAATCAAAAGATAACTTATTACTAGCATTTTACGTAATTTTATAAGGCACGGTGAATATAATGTTGTTTATTTGCCATCAAATTGACAATTCGCTTTCTTCACAACTTAGCCAGATTAAATTGAAGACTTGTAAAGTAGTCTGCAGCTTGTGCCAGCGCAGGACGTTGTTTGTCGTAGGACAAGTTAAGAAAAAGCTTGACAAATTGAAACAGAACTTTATTGTAGAACAACTGGAGCTACTCTCAAGAGCCGGTGAAAACTTTTTAAGTTGTTTCTTCTTGAAACGATAACATTCTAATTTTTGTCAAGATTTGTAATTTTAAAAAAATAACGCTAGAGCGACGACCTAGACTCGTCACTGATTGGCCGAAAAAGGCAGCAAGCAAAGATGAAGTGCGAAGTATAGGGGATTAAAAACTCAATAACATACACAGCAGGATTCAAATTCTATTGCAATCAATTTTGTTTGTGCTTTTCTCTGTGTCGTGTTTAAGTGGGGATGAAATGTAAATTATCTGAGATTGCGATTTCAAGTACCTAAACTAATTATATGTAAATTCTCTACTTTATTTTTTCTTATTGTAACTAATTTTTGTTATTGATTCTGTCATCAACAGGCTTTGTATGTGGACACATAGACATGGAAGAGGGAGGTCTTCTGTTACAGGTATCTTTATACTTAAAAGGAGACCTTTAAAAAGTGTTTGTTAAAACCTGTTGATTATGAAATCAATAAACTTAAATAAACTAAACTTATTATGGGGGATACCCTGCCCAGAAGTAGGAAAGAACAGAAGGCCAATTCTCGTAATTTAAAACGTTCAAAATCTAGTTGCTGTCTCATCTCAGCGACAAACAAATGTCAAAAACTTGTCAAAATGTAGGGAAATTAGAGGTATTTTTGACAGATTGAGACAGATCAGACTGTGAACGTTCTTAAAATTACGAAAATTGCCCCTCTGTTTAATAATAAAAATGTTTTCTTATATTTTAATTATTTCACTAAATAACCAGCTTTAGGGTTGTCTATAAACATAATTTAGGCTATTTACATGAGGTAGGTGCTTACCCTATTATCAGCTTACTAAGCAAGGGTTTGCCGATTAACGCGAGTAATGAAAATGATTGAAACATATTAGGTAAAGTAAACTTAATTATGACTTGTCCCTTAACCGATTGAATGACGCAGTTAGAGAAACAATTAAAAAGCCATTGTGTTTCCAGTCATAACACAGATTATGTTGGCTTATCAGGAAAGAACATATTCCAATGTCTTTGAAATAAAAACAAAGACGGCAAGACGTACACAAAGTCGTTAAAAAACAACAGTATGTTGTTATAGTTGCTCTACTCATATTAAAACTATACAACAAAATAGCGAGTAAGATGCTCTACTTCGCAATTAAATAACTATGAAAACAATAAAAATATATTACGCGAAGCTACAAAGTCTTGTCTTGTACATTACTTCAGTTATATAAGCTGTGTGCCAATTCGGAGGTCAGAGGGGTTTAGTGACCCCTTGTTGACGTGTAGCAGACTCGCAGATGTTTATAGTGGCTGTGCCATCTTCGGATGGCGCCAAGTAGACTGCGAGGGTTCCCGTCGTCGCGACGAAGTGGCGCCGGACGCCGGATTGGTAAATTAAGACAAGTCCTTTATATCCAGTGACGACAGTAAATCTGTACGTTGTTGAAGTGATTTGGTTGTTGTTTTTGGTGAAATATTGTTATACTGATTTAGTTATATGTATTTAAATTGTTAACGGTTACTCTTTCTATATAATAGGTAACATGGTTTGGCAATAGACTGGGACCAAAACTTCGGTGCACGAACCTTCTAGTTACAAAATAGGAGTTTGTTTTGAACTACAGTTAAACTAGGGACGGTTTAAGTTCAGATCCTTTCTTGACTTTACTGAAACTAATGCTCGGAACCTATAAACAAAAACGAATCGTTTTGCTTACTAATGGTATCCTTTTTTATTCTAAAACTGGGCACATAAATAGATTCGTAAGCTAATTGTACCTGTGATAGCTGCTTCCATATGGGAGGGTCTACTATACAAAGCTATAAGGTTTTTGCTTTATTATTGGTAAATATAATATACAAGTCTTCATTTTAACCAATAACAATCCGTAAATTATAGAAATCGGCCATTAGTCATAGCCTCATCTATAGGTAGGTGTTGTACCGATGTTTTGTAAAAATAATTCAATTATTTCACCGATGTTTTGTAAAAAGAGTTCAATAACTTCACTCTACATACTTAAAGATACGGTCAAAGAATCTGTGAAAGCTCCAATGAAAAAGAAAACTCCTGAACTGGAACTGCAATGGCCAAAGCATTGAATATAATTAAAATACCCTTGTAACTTGTAAACTGCTTTAGAAACTTTGTGAAAAACGTTCTAAGAAGTTGTGGAACGTTTGAAAATCCACGCGGTAGTTTGGAAATCTATGCGGTATTCGCAACCGAGGCGGTCGAGAACTTTGGTGTATGCCGTGTTAGTGGATCTGCGGTGGTGAGGATTAACGCACTGTTGAATGTTCTGGGAAACTAGCTGCTATTGAAATAACTGTACAAATAGGATGGTTAAAAAATATGTTTGTTGGAGGGGTGGTTGTTAACTTTTGTTTATTGTTATAGAATCTTAAAATATCAGTTTACTCCGTAAGTTAAGCAGTAGTGGCCAAGTGGAAACGGCTCTGGGTCGTAGGTTGGAGCCCAGACAGGCGCTTTACTTTTACCAACTTGTTACCATGTCTTCGGTACATGATTCTGAACATCCCTGCGTTAAAAATCGTAGGTTATAAAAAAATTGCTGATCCATATTTTGACCGCATAGGTGTTGCACTTTTCTAGGAAATTTATATTTTGAATTCTTCGGGAAATACAGGCGTGATCTTTTGTAATGTCACCATCATCACTGCTAACTAATCTTTAGGGGCCAGCTATGCCAAACTCATTTACATTGCTTATCTAATTCAATTATTACCAAAAGCTATCATAAACCACCCCGAATAGGATAGCCTGTAATGATTATCTTTGAGCATTAAGTATTTCTAACGAAATTAAGGGTATCCGTAATTTATTCGGATTCCTTTGATTGTAAAGTTGGGGTCATAATTTGTGAAGAGTTTGCCAAGTTTCGTCGCAACCCCACTTGATGAGATTCAAAGGAAATTACTCGTTTTTAATGTATGGGAAGGCTCTTGCATAATTTATACTTAACTAAAATTCTAAAAATCGTAACCACCCGTTTTTACCCGCGGCTTCGCCTCTGTGAAGGTCGAAAATAATCCCCACGGCAGCCTTTTTACGAAATGAAATGTTTAAGTATGTAAGTAGATCTTTTGCGACACTTTTTAGTGGTCATTATTTTAAAAGCTAGATGGCGCTGGCATTACCATTCGTTTTTTCTCCAATTAATAATTATTATTATCAACTAGTGCTTACCTTTCATGCTTATATTTTTCGTGCATGTTTTTTTTTTACTTCTATCTCCACTTTCGCCAACAATGTTTAGCTGACTTAATTATAGACGTTATATTTGTCAGTATTTTTTGGTTTATTTTTGCAATATTACTCAACTCACACTATTTATGTAGGTACCTACATATTCGTTAGTATTTTTATCTGACACATATTTATCTTATTTAGGTAAGTATGCATACACACGTCACATTGCAGTGTAAAACGGTTTACACCCGTCACCTCACACATCAGGCTCATTCAGTTGAAAACCAGCGTCAGGCACTATTGTCTGGCATTTTTGCTGAACTGGGCCTTTTTGTTGCAGCCGTGAGGCACACTTTCCTGCTATTTTCTTACATCGGTCTTTATACTTTCCATCTGTCTTTTTATTTGTTGCTATCTGATGTATGTATCTGGTGTATTGTGTGTCTATGAGTCTGTGCTAAATAAATGTATTTTCTTTCTCCTTTTAATTAAATTTTCTTCTTTACCTGCCTGACTGATCCCTGAGAGGAAATGCCGAAATAAACTTAGAGGGGTCACGCAGGTCTCTCTTAAAGTCCAAACATTACATTATTACGCAGGGCCATGTCTGGAAGGATCTTGAACAGACGGGGATAAAAAGGGATAAAAACGAGATAAAAAGTATCCCATCTCCTAAACTAGGTGATGGTCTACCTGTATGCCATCGATATCCATTGAGGCGTGAAAATGTAACAGGCAGTTACTTACTTTCGCATTTATAATATTAAGTTTGGATGGATATTGAATATCTTTACATATTAAACGGGTAACGTCACTATTTCCGTTAGTGAGCCTATAACTAGCTCATTAAACTTTTTGTTTCGTTGATATTGGCCTCATATTTTTACAAGCTTTTATGTTTTAGTTACTAATGTATGTATGGGTCTAATTTTGCAACTGATCCCAACCGGTTGAGATGAATTTTGCATACATGTTTGTAGTAAGTAACATCATTCTAAATCCAATATGGCGGACTCCCAAAGATGACTGACCAATTTATTTAAGTACAACTGAAATATTGAATAAGCTTGTTTTTAAAAAGTATTATTTTTCTGGTTAGGTTTTAAATATTTCGTTATAGAAGCAAGGTACATAAAACTAGACCAGCCTAGCTCTACCCACAGTTAGTTTTGTTTAAATTAATCATCTACCTGGCTTATTTCAAAATGCCTAGCTTAAAGAAACAGTCGAGAGCCCTAGAGTATAAAAACTGAAGAATTAGTTAGGCTAGGCGCAAGTCTAGTGAAAAATTCGCGAGAGGAAATTCTGTAGGATTGATTTCCAGTTCGACGATCACGCAACACAATCTAGTCGACCGCGCCGGAAATTAAGCGCGTTACGATAGCAAGCAGTAGTTCTGTAGCGTTCGCAAATGTTTAACTTATGCAAAGTTTGTAAGAAAAATGGATCCTCTTGGGATCGATCTGTTATGCTCATCTTCCTCTACAACTTACATAATATTAGCGACCCGCCCCTGCTTTTTACTGTTTTTTATTAAACATCCAGTTTTTTTTTTACTAAAGTTCCTGATTTCTTTATTGTACGTAAGAGTCTAATGCTAATGTATTTTGTACTACCCCGTTGGTGTCGTGGTCGCAAACGCGACTGCTGTGCATGGGGTCCTGAGTTTGATTCCCAGGTCGGGCTAAGTGTTATTGGATTTTTCAATTACGAATTTTTCAGTAGCAGCTCGGAGTTTAGAAGTTGGTGGTGTGACACCCCCGTGATTCGGAAAGCACGTAAAGCCCGTTTGTCCTGCGTCTGATCTATCCCCGGTCGTGTCGGATTGCCGTCTCATCGGACTATGAGTAAAGGAACAGAGAGTGTACCTGTGTTTGCGCACGCACTTTTACACTACAATATCTCCTGCGATTGGTCGATTATTATGTACTTACATAAACCTACAGGAATAAATTCTCTAAATGATGGTGAAAACCCCGTCGAAATCCGTTACGTAGTTAACAACGCGGTCACACAATCAGCCACGAAAAGCAACTTAACTTTGAATTTTCACGATTTGGTGCAAGATATTCGAACGCGGTTTTTCCTTCAGATTTTATCGCATAGCCCTATCATAAACATTCGTCGATAGCCCGACAGCCAGAGCTTTCGTTGTGCACCTTATGAAGGGATGGATTTCGATTCGGGTCCAAGCAGAATTTAGAATTTTAGATACGCAATCCATGGGTTTAATACAATGAATTACATTTATTATGCTCATCGTCCGCTACAGCATATTTTCACGATTTGGTACAAGATATTACAATTTCAACCGGCATGTCCAAAAAATCGAAGAAATGTGTCATCAGAAAACCCACACGGGGCCAAAATGGTGGTTCACGGCCCACTCCCTCTCACAGAGAGGCGGCTTGTGTCCCAGCAGTCGTAACATTATAGGCTGATTATGCTTTATGATACTCCAATTTTTTGTTAGGATTTATCACATACCCCTATCATAAACATTCGTTGATAGCCTGAAAGCGAAGTACTTACTTTGAGCATCTCATATAGCGATCGGTTTCGATTCCAGTCTAAGCAGAATATACGCAATCCTAAAGGTAGCCATTGACGATACGTCCATCAATCCAAATGGAGTGGACGTCTTCCAAAATGGTTTCGTGAATGTGATAAACGTATACCAATCAAATGGACACCTTCCAGCTTTGGATTTCCAAACGGATTGAAATCCATGTATTGAATCCAAATGAACGTCATCCGCGGCCGACTGTCAATGTCAAAAACGTGCGACACGCAATTTGGAAGCCGTTCGAATCGTCTGTGAATGGGAAAAACCGCGTCCATTTTTTTGTAAGTTTTGTCTCAGTTTTTGCCATGTGTTGACGGGGGGTACATGTGCTACAGTGCTAGAAAGAGCTGAGTCTATGAAACCAGGACTGTTTTATTTGTAAAGGTAGCCATTGACAATCCAACCAGCCTTTCATCCATTTTCTCCTTCGTCTTTTCTGTCTTTTTATCGAAATACACACTGCTGTTGCCACCATTAAAAAATCCATTGTGATAATTCTTCTGTACGACGTCGACTTGATAACGTGCTATCTTCGAAGTGGCGGCGCGTACGTCCAAATGGAAGTAAGTCAATGTGCCTTTAACTGAAGTACCTCCATAAGGAAGTCTTCCATTTAGAAGCATTCCAAACAGACGTATCGGCAATGGCTACCTAAGGCCCTTTGTCTCACATGTTTTTCTTGCCGTGAAAAACTACGATTTATTCGCCGTGTGTAGGCACGGTCGCCAATATTGTATGGATCACTATAGAAGCTTGTACACGGACACGTTTTTTAGACGGCGTGGTTTATACACCGTACCGTAACGAAACTATGCCGGATACAAAGGGCCTAAGTAGGTTACATGCTTGATAAAAGAGTACCATACCTGCTCAACCAATTGCCTACTGATATAAGAAGTTAGAAAATAAAAGGTAAATTTGCCAAATTACTTGAGCTGTTCTAATTCGAGTGTTTGTAGGCGATGCTCTTAGGAAAGTGGTTTGCAGATTGTTGAGGGAGAACAGATGAGTAATTAAGTAATATTATACGATAAATATTTATATGGTAATTAAGTAGTACTATAAGATACGATTATTGTTAGTTACTTTATAAGTTAACAAGGGAAAATTAAATGTCCGCTCTAATAAACTTTATTCGTAATACTGTTTGTTCCGTTCCCACAGACAAACCGTGAAAACGGTTTATCTAGCGGGGGCACAGTTTTTAAGTCAAGAGTATTTTATAAACTTGTAAAATAGTAAAAAAAATAAAAAATAAAGTGAGATGCAATCGATAAACTTTTTATAGTGTTTATCACGCCATATTCCGATCGTTAAACAACAGTTAGGATCCATTAGAATTTGTGCTGACTATCGAGTACAGAAAGAGTGAGCTTATCATAAAAATAAGTGACTTTTTATGAGCGATTTCAATCCGTTTTACGTCTCTTTTGATACCTAGCTATGGACATGTTAGAATCGTAAAACATCCCGTATAATACAGGTCCTGTCTGCCTTTGCTCCGATTTAGGATCGAGAATGTCGATTCACCATAGTTTATTTTGTTTCCAAGATTTTAAATAATTATTGTAACTACATATATTCGTAGTACATCTAGTAGAATTAGTAGTATTATCTTAATTTTTTTTGTAAGGAGAAAATTCATTTAACTGTTATACCAGGGTGGGACATCGACGCTCAAACTTTAAACATGAATTCAGCAAACGCAAAAAAAAGAACTGTTTCATGGAAAAGTGCACTACCTACGCGGTCAAATGTATGGAACAGCATTTTTTTTTAATAACCTACGAAAATTTTCAACGAATGGGGGTTCAGAATCATACACTGAATCCATGGTAACCGGTTGCTCGTTGATGTCCCTGCCCCCCTGTATACTAAAGTCTGTATACCTACTAGTATATAAAAGTTATATGAAATTCGTCGTTACTGAAATGAAAATTACTTAAACATACTTCACACAGGCTGGTGAAACGTTGGGGCAAAAACAACATGTATTTCCCAATAAACATCAAAATGACTGATTTGACGCCTTACCCATTCTAACACAACTCTGAACCCTTCGCCTCAAATTTATTGGCACTAACGTATAATAAAATAAAACTATACCTATGTGCGCTCGCCCAGCGTTGGTTGTTTGAATGATTTTAGATATTTGCTCTACGACGCCGGCGCCTATTTTATGGCCTGATTCAGCGCAACTTGAACGATTGGCACGTACGACTAACAGCCCTATCATATCTTTACATCCGATAGGCCTGACATGGTTTGAGGTTGAACGGTGAAAATGATTCTCGAACAGGGTAAAAAACCAAACATTAACTTTTACGTTTACGTTTCCTTCCATCTTTCTGGCCTTCAGTTATTTGTGGCTGTAGGTAATAAAAATAAACTTGGAAAAGCACACCACACACGGGTGAAAGGGTAACAGGGGAACTGTGTAAACTAGGTTCGCCAAACGTCAATCTTACCTGCACTAGGTAAGACAAACGAGGTGCTGTCGACGGATAGATAGCGGAAACTGTTTACTTATCTTACCCGCGCAAACTTGGAGCCAGTGACGAACAATGACGTCACCGCTGCGGACGGTACAACTACCCTATTTTGGAGATGCCGATGAATAATAGCGGATGCTATTCATAAGCATCCGCTTCCGCAAGAGATGAGTATTCTATTACGAGATAATTTTCCCTTTTGAACAGAAGATTAGCTAAGTAAATGATAACAGGTTTTTATGTGTTAGCAAATAACGATGTCAATAGACAAAAACACAGGAGACATTAAAAAAATCGGCCAAGTGCGAGCTAGACTCGCACATGAAGGTTTCCATACCATCGTAAAATATTAATTTACCACTACATTGAAGGTTGATTTTTCCAACGCCAGATACTTAACTTTATCGGAGGAATAATTTTAAATTTTTGACAGATACAAAAACTGTCAGACGTCAATTTTATTCCACGAATAAAAATTATCGGTCGATTGAAAAATCAGCCCTAAATACTTTGTTAAAAAAAACTGAAGAGGTGTCATATTAGGATTGAGAAATTGAACTACATATTTACACTGATTGCAAAATAAACCAAGACACTCTAAGGAAAGACCACTTAAAGATAAAGGCTTAACAGCGATATTTTCGATTTTTTTATCTGATGTATATTATATTGTGTGCCTTTTAGTTTGTGCTAAAACGAAATAAGTTGATTTGTTTTCTTTCTTTCGTTCTGTGGCTTTATTTCTCTTCTCAATTGTGCCAATAGTGTACGTTTGGTGATATAAAGGCACTCCGTAGTGATTTATTTTACGAGCTCGCGACAGGTGAGACCAGGGTAGGTATATGTCCCCTACTCTTGTATGTACAGGGGACTGAGTCCCAACTATATTTTTTCTCGGAAATCAGGAACGCAACGATAAAATATAAATAATGTAGGAGTATTTTCTTCCGTATAAAGTTTGAGCTTATTTATATTTAGGAGGAATTCTAAAAATACTTTCTTATCGTGAGAAAAGTGATGAAATTGAAATTTACTTTTCCAAGAAATAAATTTTAGTTATAATATTGGTCCAACTTATTTATACCGTTTATTTTTAGCTAAGCAATTATTGAATTCCGTTTTTATATAACTTAAGTATCAGGTATTTATAATTCATGAACGTTATAATAATAATGATCTCATTTTAAATGTGAGCTGTAAACTCTTATTAATCTGACACGAAAACTTGACTGTGACTTGACTAAAAAGTTATCTTTAAAATGCGTAATAAAATAAATATAAACTGCCTTATCTTATTGAATTATATTATTTATGACTTCTTACAGACAATATAATACCGTAGGTGTATCAGTTTTGCCAAAAAATATATAATTGTTATGCGTATTCCATCTGTCAAAAAACGGTGTAGATGGTGATAAAGTCAATGAAAAAGTGCAATTTTCTCTTAAAAATCTATAGCAGCAGAGCTATGCTAGTTATTTTCACAACGTGCCTGCAGCTTGTATTTCAAATATTTTTTTTCTAATTAAAACAATTATAAGGAAAGTGGCGAAGTGTTGAGTGGCGACCACCACACTTTATGAGCCAAGAAGAAAGCTTAACAAAGTGTGACAGTGCCCCCAATGCCAATTAACTGAGGTTTATAATGTTATTTACAGTCGCAAAAAATAAGGAAACAGGGAGGATATTATTAATACAAAAAAAAAAATAGATGAGCGTCACCCACGATGATATTCCTAGAAAAGGTGAGGTGTCGAGCTGGTAATATTTATAATCATTTTACTGGTCTTGGTGAATCTTGATACTTTTGTAGGAGGCAAGGCTTTTATACTTTAATTATCAAGTTCTATTTCAAACTCTTTGCTACGGAACATTCAATATAGAAGAATGAAAAGACTACTATGGCGCTACAAGGTTCTTTTTTTTTTAACATTTGCACAGATGTATACCGCCAGCTTCCTCGAGCGCCAAAAGAAGCTAGAAGCACTATAAACTAGCGGCTCATGCCCATGATACATTTTTGCTTTGTCTTTTCTTTAGTATTACTAGTATTGGAAAGCAGTTGCGATACCGGAAGGCCAATTCCCGTAATTAAAAACGTTCTTTCAAAATCTAGTCGTAATCTCATCTCAGCGACAATCAATGTCAAAATATTGTCTAAAATGAAGGGAAATTATAGGATTTTTTGACAGATTGAGAATGAGATCAGAAGGCCAATTCTCGTAATTTAAAACTATCAAAATCCAGTCGCAGTCTCATCTCGCGACAAACAAATGTCAAAAACTTGTCAAAATGTAGGGAAATTAGAAGTACTTTTTGACTGATTGAGACTGATATCAGACTGTGAACGGTCTTAAAATTACGATAATAGCCCCTCAGATATTGTAGAATACGATAGGTCGTGTTGACCACTTATTATCAAGTCGGTCGCCTACGGTTTGTCACCCAAAAACTTTTAAAAAGTAACCAATTGACAACAGTTTATTTTCATAGAACATAAACTACAGTATATTATTATTTTCTAAAAGAATTCCCAAGGGACAATATGTTCCATAATGTCTTCTATATAATTTGGCATCATTCTCCGTGTACCCATAACTTATCTGCAGACGGGAGCGGTACAAACCTGATGGGTAATAAAACGTCGCCCGGGCGCTTGAAATGACATGAAGATACTGTTATGTTATGTTACCCTGGTACCTTTAACAATATATTTATATCATGTTGCGTGCTATTGACGCGACTTTAAAATATTGTGTCTTCGTTTTTAGGGTTTCGTACCCAAAGGATGCCAACGTCCGTCCGTCAGTCACTGGGCTGTATCTTTTGAACCATAGTAAGAAAATATACGGCCGCCCATTCTATATTTTGTAGTGTTTGATGTATTTTTTGGTGTACAATAAAGCGTATATAAATAAATAAGTAGACATTTGAAATTTTCACAGAGTGTATGGCCGATATAACAACAAATAATAAAAATAAAATACCTAAAGTTAAAGTTATTTACAAAAAAATTTGATACTTATAGTGTTAAATATTGTACGGTGGTCTTCAACAAAAACCAGCCAAGTGCGAGTGCGACTCGCGGTTTTTGTTGAATGTGTCATTGATGGCCAAAACTCGTGCTTTTCAGCACCCTAATTGCGTAGTACACTATTAATCTCAATCTGAATCATTTTCAATCATTTATTGCTAATCCATTGCTTCACATGTTCAAAAATGGGTCTGCTCAACAACGTAAATAACGCAATGAATGCTGTTGAACTGTCAATATGAAACCCATTGCTACCACAAAACAAACAGTAAATATTGTCACCATTATGTATGCAGGTGCTACGCTAGGTAACCGGATCACAGTAAGGTTACATAAAAACACATTAGGACGTTGCGATTGCGACCCATCCTCATTAAAATGTATACCATTAAACTTTTGAGAATAACAAGGAGGGATTAATTTAATCTACTCTGGCAACCATACGGAATATTTTTATTACGTACTAACTTATGCCCGCGATTTCGTCTGCGTGAAACTTGTTCTCTCGACTCACCCCGTCGTATCGCTTCACCTGCACCTTTTACTCGGCTACTAAGGGCCATAGCGTGATGTTAAATACCTTACAATAGCCTTCCTCGAAAATTGGGCTCTCAAATGCAAAAATATTTTTTCAAATCTGACATGCAGTTCCAGAGATTAGCGCGTCCAAACGAACAAACGAACTCTTCAGCTTTATTATTAGTATAGATTAGGCAAGAGTCAAGAGTGCTAGACGAGGACCGAATTTAGAAACTACTCACAGTTAGCAGCTAATGCATAACCCATGTTTGTTACGTTGAGTACGTTACCTAACTTTTCCTGAAAAATATAAGTCTGGGCTTCGCTAGTAAAATATAAAAAGGTTACTGATATAATTATTTAGGGATATAAGTTATTGCGATAGTTTGGCATGCCATTTAATAAACTGGCAAAAAGTGTAAATTACGTATTTTATGGACCAAGTATTACTACTACTGCTATATAAATAAATAATAATGTTTATTTTTCCAAAGTAATACACAGACACAGGACGAGCACAGTTATACTGTCTCTTAGACTAGGAGACCTGTATCTTAACAGACAATAGGAACTTTTAAATACTTCCGGCGCATCTAATGTTTGAGCATGTAGCAATGTGCACATTGCTGAGTGGCCAAGTGGGTTCTTTTGCCACAGTTTGACAGCAAAAGTACTGTTATGCTTGGTAATAAAAATTCCTGTCAACTCAACAGCATAAAAATACATATTGTCAAAGTTTCAACATCGATTAATGTGTTGTGAGAGACCAGCGGTGGACGTTTACAAAACTATGAAACGAAACGTCGTGTTTTTCTTCCAAGCCCAACGTTAAACAGTTGTGTACCGACATGATTATCCCGCGAACGTACACGTATTTACTACACATGTACAATTTAATGCGTTGAAACTGTTCCACTTGCAAACTCGATTAGAACCTCCACTTAAACTAACTGGATTTAGCGGGCATGTCTCACATCCGTGATGCTAGACATGAGCGTGTGGTCCACGATTTTATATAAATAAAATCATGTACCACACGAAATACTCAGAAGGTAGGTAACCTATGTAAACTCAAATAAAAATGAAGCTTCATTATTTTGATAGGTAAAAGGGTTTTCCTACCGACCAGTTTTGTTAGGCCGCGAGTGTATAATTTAAATGTGACGCGCACAGTTCCAAGCAAAACCAGCGGGGTAGGAATGGCTTTCATTTTGACAGTTCAACAACATTCATTGCGTTATTTACATTGTTGGGCAAACATTTTTTTCGAACATATGAAGCATTGGATTAGCAATATCCTTCAAAATGGTTCAGATTTTGTTGTTTTGTGTTACGCAAATAGAGGGCTGGACTTCCGAAAATGTTGATTTGTTTTCGTGCATTCGCGCTCACTTGGCCATGGCCGTTTTACTATCCCTGTATGGTGTATGTATGTATGTACATAAATTCTGTGTGAAACGTAGTCAAATGTCAGTAGACCAGATATATGCACAGGTGTTCAACACTACAGTCCTAACTCAGTTATTTTACTTCTGATTTTGCTTCACTGTCAAAAGCACAATTATCTTTATTTTCGTTGCAATAAGGTTACTACTGGGTTGCAGCCAAAATCACAAGACAAGAATAATAATTAATTACATGTTTGTCAAAGTCATTGTGATCTTTTTTCGCGTTACAATAAAAGGGATAAAATAACTGTGAAAGGATTGTACAAGGTTCTTTTGGCGCGTGCCCAAAATCGGAACAAACGCCGTCATCTTTTTTATCTTAACAATTTCTGTGACAATTTCACAAATGTTTACCAATAACGCCCCCCTGTCCATGTCATTCAGGCGCCAAAAGTTCCTTTCACAGTGTATCTAGTTTAGGTAATGCAATAGTATACATATATTATTTTTTGTATATAGTATTTAGTATACATAGAAGTCACGCACTAAATATCACCACAGAGACAGTCAACAAATACGTCCTACTCCAATAAAATTGGTTGCCGACCCAATATGTAGCTAGAAGATCTGGTCCCGACTGATAAATAGGCACTATTAGGCCGAACTATTTTTCGGATGTTCGTTCTGCCCGTCCACGTCTTGACCCATGTAGTTTTCGATTAGGCCATTTTATCTCTATCCATCTTCGTGTCTTTAGGGGAGTTAGCAATAGCTACGGGTTGTTGGATGGAAGCCAGACGACTATCACTCCTGTGACGTCAGAAACTCGCCTTATGGATGACCAAAGTAGTCGTGTGCTTCCTAATGAACGAACTAACCCGTATGTAACCCGAAACTGACCAATGGGCTAGAAAAAGTTACCTGTCCATGATGAGTTGACAAAAATATTCATAAAGGTGACGGGGTGATTTTGTATGAGAAGTGGTCTATGGACCAATAGCGATGCGTTTTTGATAACTATAGTCTAGAAGAGTGGTCTAAAAGTGTATTTTAATCCTTCTACGAAACCGCATCAATAAGCACCATAAAAATAAAACGTAAGAATTGTATTTATTCGCTGACTGTACCATTTTTACAAAATTTGTGAATACAATTAGCAAATACTCAAAAAGTTCAAGATAGTCTCGTAAGAAAGTTTTCCTGTAGCTACCTACGGCTTTACAATGGACAGTGACCTCTGAGTTTGTTTCGGTGTTTCTTCTCAGTGTAGTCGGATAGGAAACTGACCTCGGTTTGTAGAAACCTACTAGAAATAAAAACCATTTCTTAATAACACAGCAAAATTTCGCCATGAAGATACGACTTACAAAACGACTCCAAAATGATTGAAAAAAATGATACCGATTTGTGGTATTTCTCCGTTTATTTTTTATTTTGCAACTTTTTGTTTATAATAAATAATTAATTTAATCTAATTTATATTTACATAATATAAAAGCTAACAGCGTTAAATTAATTTCTCCGTTTTAAATTACCTAAATCTAAGAAAGATATCCTTGAATTACAAACCCTCTGTCTTCGTAACGGACGCTGTGAACAACTAATTAAACAAAAAACAGAATAATGCAATTTGAAACAGATTCCTGATACAAATTAGGCTAACAAGCCAGAAAATCCGCGCCCGCTTTCTCTTTTTAATTGAGCATATAATTCATTAGCAGTCCGTGCTTACGAAGTTTATAACAATAATATCAGGTATCTGGTTGAAACTTAATAGGGCGATAGAGTTAAAAAGGAAGCTAGTAAAACGAGATATTGCAAATAATAATTCAAGACTGTGTATATACCGTTAAATTTTGATCGTTTTAATCCTTAAAAGGGGTCATTTTACTCATCATTATGAACAGCTTTTACTACGAGACCAACACTGAAATCGTGAAAAAAAAAATCTGTTGATCCAAACATTATGTCGAGTTATGTGAACATAAATCTATGGATCAACTGATTTTATTTATCTGATTTTTTTAAATCAAAATTTAACGGTACAATTAAGTAGTCAGCATAATCAGCCCATAATGTTACCACTGCATGGGACACAGGCCTCCTCTCTGGGCTGTAATCTACCACGCGGGCCCAAGTTAGTAGATATCACAAGTCTTCAATATTCTGGTTCTATACCCTGTCCATTAGATTAACCGTTTTTTGACAGCTGTCTTAGAACGTACATATTCCAGACTACGTAAAAGTTGACTTTAAAATGCGTAATAAAATAAATATATAAACTGAATAACTGAAATACTGAAACTACACTGAATACTACTACTACTACTAGTGAATACTTTATCTTATTGAATTCCCAAAATCCAACGTACATACCTATGTGAAATATAAATATGTGAAATATTGTATACAAAGGTATTTTTTGTCAATAAACTTGTTTTTATTTATTATTATCTTATCTAAGGCGTCTCACAGACATTATAATACCGTACGTTTATCAATCAATGTATTGGGTGTTGCTGCAATCACTAGTTCCATCTGTCGAAAAACGGTTTACCTAATAGACAGGGTTTAGGACATGCTGATTACAGTAAGTACTCAATGTGTACCTAATACTCGTATGATTTGTGGCTACTACACATTAATACAGTATTATGAACAAAGTTTGTAGACAATTAAATGAACTAATACTTCACAATTCGCGTGGTCGCAGTAATAACTAATTAATAACTGAAAACAACACGTAAAATAATTATTACAACACAATGGATGGCGATTGACCGCGTTCATGCCTCCATATTACCCTGTAGTAGGCAATGTAAGACAGAGATCGACCGCCCCGAAAGTAAAAAAAATGTGGTTAGATTTCCTTTCGTTGGAGTAAAATTATAATGTCGCCAGAAGCCCAAGCAACCAGTCTTACCAAGGAGTATCGTGTTACCCATTGATCGATTGGAGTAAAATTATAATGATCTACCCACCCGGCCACACCCAATGTATTATTTATATCGTAAAACTTCTCAAAGTTAAAATGCGAAATGATTTAAAATTTTTCCGAAAACTTACCTCGAAATAGCTTTAAACCTCGATTTTAAACATTCTATTTTAAAAATACCATTTGAAATTTTGTGCTCAAGGAATAGTACGTAAGTGTCAACTTATCGTCTGTAGTTTGGGACAGGAGCTCTTCGAAAGATTTCCATCAAAGAATTCCTTCAAAATTTTCCAAAAGTAATATTTGAGAGCGAAAATTTCCTTTGGTGAGTTATCCCTTTAATGTAGCAGCGTTCTCACGGAATTTCTTACGTTTCATTTTCACCGTCACTTATTCTGTCTTGGGCTTTCGTCAAACGAAACGAATTTGTCAAATTGAATTACGATTTTTGTATTGGTGCGTTAGATTTTTTACGATTCTCATTTTTCAAATAAAGATTATAATCCAAATGAGAGCTTTATTGTGTCCATTTATTGGGATAAAACGGTGTCCGTTAAAGCGCTGAAAAAGCGTGTGTAAACAACAGATGGAGTGCGACACGTATATTTGCCGACCCTATAATAAAATCCGGGCACACACACATAAACATTGAATAAACAAAGGCTGTCGACAAGTGCATTTTGGCAAAAATAGACATATTAAAATACGAGAAGAAAAATTATGTAAAATATAATTATGTAAAATACGTCACGTGTCCGTGGGCCACATTAAAGTAAGTAGATACCTTTATTATGCATTCGGGATGTGGAGCCAAAAATGTGTGCTTTTAAAACATGGATTGTTATTTAATATTGCAACTGAATCTTCACGAAGACGACGTTATGCAAGAGGACGCATTGAATAAGAAAGAAGTTGAATATTTCATGTTTTTACGTTGAGAAAACAGTTTACCTTTCGGGGCGTGACTCAAACTTATGATAAAAATTGCAGAAAATAAGTAATATCATGTCCCAAGTGCAGTGGTAACGGTTCTGACTTACGAGTTGTAGGTCGTGGGTTCGACCCAGTCAGGCGCTTTACTTTGTGTAAATTATTTTATCACCACTGCTCTCAAAACGGTGAAGTAAAACATTCTGAAGTAACCGGTATGTCCTGGAACTAAAAATTCCAAATCGTGTGACATCTACCAACCAGTACTGGGCCCGCGTGATAGATATCCCCTGGACATTTCACACAGCACCATTTGTCCCAAGCTAAGCAACCTAATGCTTGTGTTATGGTAACAAGATGGCTGATAAACTACTTATATACAATTTTTTTTTTGTAAATACATACATATTATAGATAGAAAAACACCCAGACTCGGAACAAATACATGTAGGTCATACAAATATTTGTTCCGTGCGAGAATCGAATCCGCGACACGCAGTGCGGCAGTCAATCGCTTAACCACTGCGCCAACCGTGCCGTCAAAGATATAGTGGCCTGTGTCCCAGCAGTGGGAGCATGTTAGGCTGATTATGTGGTATATCCCTAGATCGGATTTCCGTCTACCATATACCTACTTTTCTAATAAAAATAGACAAAGATTTTGCAACCGCCATAAAATTTTACAGGCATTTTCAACTCTTCAAAGATGACGCCAGAAAGTTAAGTCGTTAGGCTATGAACGCGGACAACTCCCGCTTGTCATAAACGGCTCTGACTAGAATAGAAAACACATGTCCCTTCGGCATAGCGCCAAGTAGAAAATGTTTGAAACAGACTAATTAGGGAAGAGAGCGAGCGATATTTGTCGTGTGGTTCCGGAATAAAACATACTTCACACTCGGTGTTGTAAAAGACGACCAACGCGTTATGTCACGAGAATCGGTAGCAGTACCCTTCTGCTATGTAATTGCTGCGTGGATGCCTAGTGTAGTCACAAATCTGCCTGTCGACCGTGGCGATTTACGAGATATATACTACTAGTGTCTGCCCGATACACCTCGTCGCATCGCATCGCCTGCCTGCGTTTATTACTTCGTTTTCGCTTAGTGTTTTTTACGTATTTTTTGTCTTTTTGCCCGTCTCCTAAGAGCCCTAGCGTGATGTTAAATAGCCTATCAAGCCTCAAGAATTGGGCTATCAAATACAAAAAAAAAATCAAATCGGAATGGTAGTTCTAGAGATTCCCTACATACAAACTTACAAACAAACAAATTTTACCTCTCTAAAATACAGGGTGGCAGGGACAACGACGCGCAAACTGTAACCATGGATTTAGCACATGAGTTTAGACCCCGTAGCGTAGAAATTATTCGTCGGTTATAAAAAAAAAAATCTTCTGTTTCATAGAAAACTGCAATACCTACGCGGTCAAAATGTACAGCAATATTTTTTTTTAATAACCGACGAAAAATTTCGACTCTATGGGGTCTAAACTCATGTGCTGAATTCATGGTTAAAGTTTGCGCGTCGATGTCCCTGCCACCCTGTATTAGTATAGAAGTATAGATAACTGTGTAGAACAAAATGGTCATTGGGTAACTCATGTTTAGGCTGGAAATTAATTAGTAGAAATGAGCAAGTAACATAACATTACGGCTTCTTTCCCCGAACAGTTGGACAGAGGTGCGGCATAATAGTACACCAAATAATTGACGATATTTGGGCAAAAAGGGTTGCAAAACTCTTTCAGCATATCTTATACAAAACAAGACCACTTTTGCGACGCCGCTTCCATAAATATTTTAATGAGAATTCTCGCTACAAAGCTAATCCTACTCATTTGGACGGACACTCATTCATAATAATTTGCCTTTTAGATTATGTACAAGCTTAAGGCAATTTGTTTTATGTTACCAAGTTCTGACTTCGCTAACGGACTTATAACGACTGTTTATGTAGAGTCCCGATTAATTACTAATGAGAAAATAATTAATTATGCATTGTTAATCTCTCTTCTCTAATTAAGCCACCAATGTAATTCGGGGAAAACCGTTTTTCATTTCTATATTACGTACAAAACTTTTTGTTCGTTTTACGATTACTCCGTTTTGCGGTTAAAGTGAAATGTGTATTTTACATTCGATGTTCGGTTTACGGGTCGTTATATTAGAGATCCTTTTGGGCTTTCATTAAAATAATAATAGGGACATAAACTTGTATTGTAGACTGTTCGCTGTACCTCCGCCATATTGTCCTGTCAAAAGCTATTAACTTCACAATAAAGCTCCTCCTTTCACTAAAACTTCGATACAGCGACCCTTTATTAAAAAAAAATGTCATGCGTCTCTCCTGCTGGGTAAACACAATGAATTAAATCAGATTAACACTTACTATTACAGCGAACGCTTTGTAGGCGCATTCTAATCAAGATTAGGGGTGTCGCAGCGTAATTCTTTACATTTAAATTCGTCGTCAACAAAGGGCGCGCTAAATCGGAGTGGAAATAAACAATTTCACACGTTGGCAGGGTGTACTACTGAGCTGTCTGATTTTATCGACGATTTCAATGGGTTAACATTTACAGGGAGTCGGGATCACGACGGGTATTATTCTTACTACAACAAATGCTAGTTTACACTTTAAATTATGCGGGGAACTTGTTTTTGTTGTATGTTAAATAAGGTTGTAAATTATGAGTTACTGATTTTTAGGGGATGTTCACAATGTATCAAAAAAAATCAAAACTGCTCCCAGATTGTTATCAAGGCAGGTTTTTTTCGTTTACTAAAATGTTTTGACTACATTTTCTTTCTCTCTTTGCCTAGCCTTATCTCATTTCATTTGGGATCGGCTCTCCTCGTCATTCTTCTTTCTTTGACTACATTTTAAAAGCAGAAAATAAACCACCACATAAAACAGCCCCAATCTACTTTAAATATCTTCGTGAGAACCACGCAATCTAGTTAAGTGAAATAAAAGAAAACTTTGTGTCCATTACCGTTGACATAACAACCCTACAAAAGTTAGAAACCCAGGTCTCTCTACTTATTTCCTGTAACAGCAAAGAACGAATAAAATGTCAGTTTGAAAGCCATATAACCTGCACCCTGTTTATGTTACGACAGCGGTTAGTGACTCACCTTATGTTTGTGCCGTATGTCTTATACAGGGTTACTTGTAGTTTGACGTATTCATTTTGAGGCAAGATAGTATGTTAAATAAGGAAAAGAAAGAAAGAAAAAAACAACACGACGCAGAGAAAGAACACGAACCCAAAAAAGAAGAAAGTTGGGGGAAAATATGCGTCGCATCCACTCAAAACGGCCATCCCTCAGCATAATTCAAATGTTTGCTTTTGTCAACTTTTGGGCATCTTAAAATATTCGGTAAAGTATAAATAAAAAGAGAAATATAAGTTTATCAATTCGGTATTTCGAGATCAAAATAAATATTAGATCCAAAGTAGGTATTTTATAAAAAAAATACTTAAAAGTTGCAACTTTTCGAAAACTATTGGGATTCTTAAGGAGCATCCGGGGTGCTCATTTCAAGCACTTAATAATATTTAAGGCACACAAAAATGCTTTAATATAACTTTACTCGAAATAAGTCAACCTGTATACAGTATTGTTGCCCAAATGACGATTCGCGTTTTACATACGACATCGATGACATGTTTACGTTTTAAAACGTGGGGTTTTTAGTACCCCTCGGTTTTACTAGTCCATTGTTCTTTGATAGATACATTATTGTTTCCGCCTATATTGGGTGTGATACATTTTGAAATATGTGTGAACGTGTTCGAATTTAATTGGGAATGAAATAGTTTTGTAAAAAGTGACTCATTTAATAATCTTGACTTTCCATGCATTAGACGCTGAAGTGACTTGCACGACACCTACAGTAACACTCGTCGGTCAGTAGTTAGTACAGTGATTTTTGTTTTGTTTTTGTATTGAATTGTAAAGTTAATGTATTGTTTGTTGTGTGTCTAAAGTATTAAATAATGTGTAATGGGTTACACAATATTTAATCATGGTAAACTTAAGTGAATGAATAAAGTGAATAAATGATTTAAAAAAACTGGATAAGACTTAAACTTCGAGAGCTTAATGGTGGTCCAATGACAGGTTTCAGTTTCACTGAACCCTCTCGAAAAAATAAGTTAATGCCTTGGATTCTGAGACATTAACTTATTTTTATATTGTCCTTAATTACCTACACTTAACAACCTGCATTCAAGTAACACTAAAGTTTAGGGTTTAAGTCTTAAAGTAATTCACGAAAATGGAAAAGATTGCTGAAAACTCCCTTACCAGCTCAACTTGTTTTCAGATGAAGGCCCAATGTGCGCTTTTATAATTTCTAACGTGAAGATATTATAATATATACTATATGTAAACGTCTACGCTCTACGTCCATAAAATGTATGGAAATACGTGCCCGTTATAACGTTATCGTGAATGGAAAGGGGATTGAAGATTTTTTTATGGAGCTTGGCATACCTACCTGTCCGCTATTTTCTTTTCAAAATGGCGGCCACGCATGAATCATGTATAGTCGCCATTTTGAAAAAAAAACAGCCCTTTAAATGCGTTTTCATATATTTCCATACATTTTACTTCCCTGTGTTATCGTGATGCCGTGACGTGGTGACAGTACATGAAACAATTGATGAAACTACATTTTTTTTTATCATATTCGATAAACTATACCCACGAAGGTTATGATGAGAATCAGAGCAACAATCTCGGTCAAGCTTGGGTTCAAATATACTCAACCACAAGTGACGCGTGCTACAGGGGAGTTTGTATAACTAATAGATTAATCGAACGTGAATATATCAATGGAGGCGTGACAGATGAACTGACGGAATAACGTGCTACAAGTTGTATGCGTGCTATAGTGGCTGTATGATAATGTTATTGTTATATGATTGTTTATTTGTCTGGTGAATTAGATAATAGCGCCGATTCCCTTGTTTCTCTCTAAGGGCGGACTTTTCAATCGACTGATAATTTTTATTCGAGGAATAAAATTGACGTCTGACAGTTTTTGTATGCGAGAACTGTCAAAAATTCAAAATTATTCCTTCGATGAAGTTATCTGGCGTTGGAAAAATCAGCCCTAACTAAACTTAATTTAAGTTCAGTGCATCTTTTTCTTTCTATTTCATGTAACTAAATTAGTCAGCGCCTGACGTAAATTGACGTATTTGTAGTAGCCAATTTTTTTATCACGTTTAAACTTGTCTATGGAGTATCTTAATTTGACACGACTAAACTAATATTTATCTTCGGACCTTTTCTTAATGAAATAGAAAGAAAAAGATGCACTGCACTTAAGTTTAGTTTAGTTTGTGAACAAGGGAATCGGCGTCAATGGTTTACTTTTGAAAATTTAATATTATTATGGGCTTTGCCGATCAGCCGACTAGCTTAGTGACAAATTTTTTTAATTTTTTTTTATGGACAATGGGCTCACTCTTAACCTCAATCCAGCCAGCAGAGGCAGGGATGAGATCTAGGTACGGTGGAACGAGCTTGCCCAGAAGAAGCCTATTCACTCTCGCCCTGAAGAGATTAGGGTTGTATGAACTCGGGAATGCAGACGCAGGCAGACAATTCCACTCCTTAGCCGTGCGCATCAGAAAAGATGATGAGAAGCGCTTAGTGCGTATATATGGTATATTAACCAAATATACCATATATACGCACCGCACATATATACGGGGTGGTATCCCGCAGTGCGTCTGGACTCTCGATGGTAAAAAGGTGAAGGCGGGATGAGCTCATGTAGCCTTGAGCACACTCCCCGAGGTACAGTCTGTAGAAGACGGACAGACAGGCAACACTTCGCCGGTGAGCCAAACTGTGAAGCTTTGGCTCCGCCAGCTTTATTGGATATTAATTGATTGAATATTCGTATGTAGACGGAAAACGTTATTTATGATATAGAAGTTTCATTTATTGCCGATTGGTCGTTTCCACCTTGTATACCTATGAAGGTATGAGAATCTCGGTCAAGCTTGGGTTCAAATATAAGTGCACAACAACAAGTGACGCATGCTGCAGGGGAGTTCGCATATAACTAAGAAATTAATCGAACGTGAATTATGTCAATGGAGGTGTGACAGACGAACTGACGGAATAACGTGCTTCAAATTTATATACTGGGTGGCGCAAAAGTAGTGGCACTAAAGAAAATACCTTTTTTTTTTTTATATGACATTTTCTGTCATTCTGTTGTTGAAAATTGTGTAGTGAACAAATGTAAAATACACTGAAAATAAACATGGACCGTTTTACTCCCCAAGAACGTGGAATAATTGTGTCAATGTTCTTACGGAATAATTCATCAGTGATAAGAACACAACGTGAATTTCGTCGACGATTTCCCCACCGTCCGGCACCGATTGGTCGCACAATTCGACGCTTTGCCACACGCCTTGAACCAACTGGCTCAACATTGGATAGACCTAAGTCTGGGAGACCAAGAACAGGCCGTTCAGCTGAAAATATCGATGCTGTGCGCGAAGATGTGGAAGAGTGTCCAGAAACATCAACGAGGCGACGTGCCACGCAAACGAGAACGCTACAGAACCATGTTACGTGAGTTTTTGATACCCAGTTTGGACGAATTGGGGCTGGAGCACATCTGGTTTCAACAAGACGGCGCTACGGCACACACAGCGCGCGACACTATGGACTTAGTGAGGGACGCTTTTCCAGGCCGAGTTATCTCTCGTTTTGGCGATTTGCCTTGGCCTGCAAGATCACCCGATCTGACCAGTCCAGACTTCTTTCTTTGGGGTTTTTTGAAATCTCGGGTGTATGTGAACAAGCCACAGACTCTCGCAGCTCTAAAAGAAAACATTCGTCAAGAAATAACGAACATATCGCAGGAAGTGTTACGGCAAGTTATGCAAAATGTCATAAATAGGGCTCAAATGTGTATCAACTCTGGAGGTCACCATTTAAAAGACATCATCTTTAAATCCTAATGGTACGAAATTTAATGGCACAAATATACATTTAAAAAAATCTAAATCTAGTTTTCTAATTTAGAAAAAATGTTATAGCTGAACCAAATAGGGTCTTTACTTTTGCGCCACCCAGTACATAATGGCTGTATAATAATTTTATTGTCACCTTTAGGTTCGTTTATATGTATTTTAAGAAGCTGCCCACGAGTCTGTTCGCGTGGAAGTCGTAAGATAAACAATATACTATTAATAACAGCCACGTTTTACAAAACTCGGACCCTGACCCATCGCGTCGCATCGCATCGTCCGCCCCCGTTATTACTTCGTTTTCGCTTACCGTTCTTTTCGACATTTTTTGTTTGAGCTCAGCTTCTAATGGTCGTAGCGTGATGTTTAATAGCCTATAACATTCCTCAAATATTGGGCTATCAAATCCAAAAAAAAAAAACAAATCCGACGGGTAGTTCCAGAGATTAGCGCGTTCAAACAAAAAAAACTCTTTGATGTGTTTTGTCTGGTGGATAAGATAATGGGTTACTTCCAAAAATAATAATTTTAGCTAGAGTCAACATTGCCCATCACCCTTTCTTCAGGAGAGCTTAACGTTTGTGTGCCCAGAATTAAAACTTCTCAGCTAAAAAAACTTTTTTTTAATGGTATAAACCTACTCGTAAATGTATCGAATACTATTTTTTAATCGACATAGTATTTGAGGTTTCTCATGTTAGACAGAAAAATAAATGAAAAAATATTGAATGAGTATTCGAAATGTAGGTACATACGTAGATATTATAGTATTCGTGATTAATTGGAGACTGCGCGATCGATTCGCTTCCTCTCTTAATTGAAAGGGAATACTCACGATCGGAGCCCATTTAATTTTCATAAACATTGAGTCTGAGTTTATTTTTTGTGAAATCGACATGCAAATATATGTTCCGTCATTACAGCAATATGTTTCTACTTTATTTATTTATATCATCGGAGTACATAAGTAACACACTGACAGTACCAATTGCTTTCATTTTGACAGTTCAACAACATCCATTGCGTTATTTACGTTGTAAAGCCGATTTTTTTTCGAACATATGAAGCAATGGATTGGCGATAAAATTATTCATATTGTGATTGATTGTGTGTTACGCAATTAGGTTGCGGGTGAGAGACTGATAGTCTTTTTTTTTTGCCCTCATGATGTGATAATGGGGTTCGAATGATTTTACAAGCAATCAACTATGTAAATATATAACCTACAGTTATTTTTAAAAGGTCTATCCATTTAAAATCATATATTAAATGGATGGAACTTGTAAAAATAAAATCATTTTATTTTGGACAACTATAAGATCCGTAGAATGCAGCAAAAGGTATTTTATCACAAAATTAGGAGAGGAAAGTGCATTGTACTATTGATAAGCTCATATTCTTATTCGTGACTAAACTGAATACCTATAATTCAGTCTCGAATAGACTAGTGACAAAAAAACTTACCTTTATTCGGATAAAATCATGCGATTATCAATCTACCAATTCAAAGAATCGCCACCGTTTTGTTCGAGATCCAGGTAAAAACTACCGAACATAGCTTAGCATTTGAAAGCACGAGTTGTCCTAAAAAAAGCGGTCAAGTTCGGGTCGAACTATCACACGAAGAGTTCCGTACCACCGTACAATATTATACATATATTTAGTAAGAAAAACACGCCGAAAAAAAAACGTTTCTTGTAAGGGGCGTCTGCGTTGTAGGCCATACAACATTTCAAGCGTCTACCTATTACGGTTACAAAAGATACAGTCCTGTGAAAGACGGAGGCACGGACGAGCGCGTCGACGGACGGACATTGGATCCATGGCTCCACCACGGCTCCACTGTCCGTAATAGGGTCCCATTGGCACCGTTTAGGTACGGAACCCTGAAAAATGGCGCAAATTATCACGTTGTGACAACTGGGGCGAGACGGAAAGATAGGTACGAGTAGGTAGTAAAAAAGAAATAAAAAAGTAGGTATTATGTAATTTTATTTCTACGAGGACGCGCCGTGTGTACCAACTATAGCCTCTTATGAATTTTTTAAAAGTTTTCTCAGAGAGGAATATTGTAGAAGTGTAGTATTGTATACTCGTATATTATCTATGTAATTGTTTCTGGGAAAATGGACCTTGTAAATGGACGTTGATGGGGTGGAGATATAATCCCATGATTCGCCAGACTATGTATTTGAGTTATAGCAGGTACCTATACCATATTATGCAGAATAGGAAACAATTAAGCTATATATATAGGTGTGCAATTACTGTTTTCAGCTGTTGCAAAAAAGATTTCGGTATTTAATCGTCTTCTCGCTAAACAGGACAAGCAAAAAAAAAAAAACTAACGATATTCATCATGCCTGTGGAGACTAATTAATTTACTACCTAATTTCATTTGAGCCTCATCATCATAATATAATATCAACTTTATTTTAATGGATATCAAGTTGATTTCAGAGTGACTAGAACTAATGAAAAAGTTATAACAATGTTTGAAGTTGTAGCGTAAACTGAACTATATTGTGTAGGAATTAAAGTATTTTTTCCATAAACTCTTGGTATTTGTTTAAATTTTTAGGGTTCCGTACCTCGAAAGGAAAAAACGGAACCCTTATAGGATCACTTTGTTGTCCGTCCGTCTGTCTGTCAGGAACGCGGGAAGGTATCAAGCTGGAATTTATATCAAATACTCAGCTCTACTGACCCTTGGAGCTGTGAAAAAATCAAACTTCTAAGCCAACGCAATCAAAAGATACAGCCGTTTATGACGCAAATTTCCGCAAATTTTCGACACTAAAACCTACAGGGTACTTCCCGTGAACTCAGAATCTGGAAATTTGGTACGAAGCAACGTCTTATAGCACAAATAGCGAAAACCGTAAATTTTTAGTTACATCATATAAGTAAAATATGTTTAATAATTTTTAATTGTACGGAACCCTCTCGGTGCGCGAGTCCGACTCGCACTCGGCTGGTTTTGACAAATAAGTCGCAAATGCTAATAGTTGAGTTTTGCCACACGTTGAGGATATTTGATAAAAAATATAATGATTCATCCATTATTTTTGTGTACTAAATACTAAATATCCCTTAGATAAAAAATAATTAACAATACCTACTTTCTTTATATTCTGTTAGTGGTATCCGATGCTGGCATAGCCTTTTAAAAGGCCAAGTATACATTGAGGTTAGTATGTGTTTATATGTGGACTATTGTGAGCCCTCAATGACCAGTCATTAGCAATGAGTGAGCAGAGGCCTTGTGTAACATGCCTAACAAAAGTACCCATCTAGGACCAAAATTAGAACAGCGAATTTAGGCATTCATTAATCACTTAAAATAAAACACCGGTCACTTTTCTCTTTCAGTTTTTTTACAGCCGTTGATTTTTAGGTTAATCCTACTAATATTATAAACACGAGAGTTTGTCTCTTTCACGCAAAAAATACTGTACGGATTTGGATGAAAGTTAAACCAGGATTAAAATATAAGATACTTTTTATCCCGATATTCCTATGGGATCGAAACTTATGCGGGTGAAACCGCGGGGCGAAGCGATTTCATAAAGTTATGTTTAAGAACTAACTGGTTTAATACGACTTTTATAGCATAAAATAAAATTTCCACGAATTTACTTCTAGAACTGGTAGTTTTCCGAAGAAAAATTCATGCCTAGTTTAAAATGTTCGCAAACAGAAAGTTTTAATACCAATTGCCTAGTCGTCCCGGACATCGTTATTTAGTTCTTCAAGACCAACTTTTAAAGTAAGTATTATAATATAATATCTGTGTAGCATTCATTAGTATTCTTCTCCTGGAAAAGTATTATGTAATCATAAATTTTATCGTCGTGATGTTGTAAAGTTTCCAAGTGCCATTTCTCATTGAATTCTTGTTTTTGTTTGAAAGCTCAGTAGTATGCAAGACAAGAAAAATAAATGAATATCGAACTTTGAATTATAAGAAAATTAAATGACATTGTTTATTCTGCCAGTAAATAAGATATCGGAATCAGTTACACGACATAATCTATATATATAAAACAAAGACGGGTTTGTTACAACACTTATAACTCGAGATCGGCTGGATCAATTTTCATGGTTTTTGTTTCGTTGGATTTGTCTCCGCCCTGAATAACAGAATTTGATTGATTGATTGATTGATTGATTGATTGATTTATTTATTTGCATAAAAACATGGTAGGTAACAAGATGTTCAAAAATATTATGTACAGCATGTTTTGCCGTGGCACACGGCACGCAAAAATTATTAAATTAGGTAAATAAATTATTAAGAATTCAACATAAACACATCAAATTAGTCATTCATAACATCAACATAATCAAATTAGTATTAGATAAATAAAAATAAAGTAAATCTCAAGCAATTAAACATTAAAAAAAATAATACAACTAAGCATTTTAATTATTACAGATTAAGAACAATTATTAAATATTAAAATTATTTTCATTGAGGAATTCATGAATACTATAATAACATTTATTGGCCAGAATTATTTTCAATTTATTTTTAAATACTTTTACATTACAATTTTTAATATCATTAGGGATTTTATTATATATTTTTGGCGCCATACACAATACGCTTTTTCTTGCCAGAGCTGTTTTAACTCTATGTAGACACAGTCTATTACTATTAAGTTTGCGCCTGTTTCTTTTTACCAAATCAGATAACTGTTCAAATAGATGAGGGTTTTTATGTACAAACAGTGCTATCTCCAATATGTACAGTGAAGGAAGTGTTAAAATTTTGTGTGCTATAAAGAACGGTTTACAAGAGTCAGTGGAGTCCAAGCGAAACATGGCTCGAATACAACGCTTTTGCGCCTTAAGAACCATCGCATTATCTGTTGAGTTTCCCCAAAAGATTATCCCATACCGTAAGACAGAGGCAACAAGGCCGTGGTAGGCCGTGAGTGAAGCATCGATGTTTACTATTTGAGCCAGTCTGTACATAGCATATGCAGAACTGCTGATTTTCTTGCATAATTTTGATATGTGCGCCTTCCAATTCAACTGTCTATCGATGGTTAGTCCTAAGAATTGCGCTGATTCTACCTCGTTTATAGGGTTATTGTCGTAATTTACATTAAGACTATGAGACTGAGCTCTCTGACCAAAGTGCATAACTTGAGTTTTAGATAAGTTTATTTTAAGATTATTATTATCTAACCAGTTAATAACTGAATCCAAGCAATTGTTTATGTCGTCTTGATAGAGTTCCTTTGTCCTACATTGTTCAGATACAGTACTATCGTCTGCAAATAGGGACATTGGGTGGGTGGTAAATTTAGGCAGATCATTTATATAAATGATAAATAAAAGCGGGCCTAGTACGCTGCCTTGTGGTACTCCAAAAGTAATGTTACGCGACTCAGATAGGTAAGATTCTTGATGCTTAGTCATAATATTAATCTTAGATATAGTAGTCATCTGAGATCTGTCAGAGAGATATGACTTCAGTAGATCCAGAATATTGCCTCGTATACCATAAGACTCTAATTTATTTAAAAGTATTCGGTGGTCCACATAATCAAAGGCCTGGGTCATATCGCAGTATATTGCACATATTGGAGTCCTTTTATCAACGTTTGTAATTACTGTTTTGTAAAAATCGTATATCGCTAAATTAATACTTTTGTTTCTTCTGAAACCTTTTTGCTCGTGACATAATAGTTTATTAGATTCTAAATAGGCATATAGTTGGTTATAAATATATTTTTCAAAAATTTTAGAAAAAATTGATAACAGTGCAATGGGTCTATAAGCTTCTAATAATTCTTTATCACCCTTTTTGAACAGCGGCTTTACAATAGTTACCTTGAAATTATCAGGAAAGATACCGTTACTAATGCACAAGTTTAAAAGATGACTCAAATGTCCACAAATATGTCGATTACAAATTTTAATAATTTTAGTTGAAATGTCATCAAAACCTACGCTGTTCGTTTTTTTCAGTTCGGAAATAATTTTATGTATGTCGTTTGGTACGCATGGGGCCATAAACATAGAATTCATCGTGCCTACAATCCTCGATGTTACTTCTTTGCCACGACTTGGTATGGGCTTTATTTTATCAATAAAGTATAAGAATACATTTTAAAAACAATGAAAACTTGACGAATACATAATTATGAAAATTAATCATTTTCCATTTAATTATGTTCCTTTGTTTCGTACCTGTCAAACATTTGTTTTCCTCCTGTCATCCTGTCAAATACTGTGATTGACATTTATGCATGCGTTCAGAAATGTATTTTGTGTAAACTATTTAAAAAGGGTGAATAAACTTTTGTCTGTATTTTTTTTAATCAATTGAAGAGGTTGAAAAGTGTATTAAGCAGATTTGAATAGAAGTTCCTCAAATATTTATGCGTGCGTTCAGGGTAGGAGAAGGGTAGGAGTAGGGTAGGAGTGGGGTAGGAGTAGGGTAGGAGTAGGGTAGGAGTAGGGTAGGAGTAGGGTAGGAGTAGGGTAGGAGTAGGGTAGTAGTGGGGTAGGAGTAGGGTAGGAGGAGTAGGGTAGGAGAAGGGTAGGAGTAGGGTAGGATTAGGGTAGGAGTAGGGTAGGAGTAGGGTAGGAGTAGGGTAGGAGTAGGTTAGGAGTAGGTTAGGAGTAGAGTAGGAGTAGGGTAGGAGTAGTGTAGGAGTTGGGTAGGGTAGGGGGTAGGACACCACGCGAACGAAGTAGCGCCGGGCAGCTAGAAATAATTTATATGGCAAAACAACGTTTGCCGGGTCAGCTAGTATAAAATAATAAGCTAGATGGGGTCGGCGTTTCCTATCTGACTACTCTGAGAAGAAAGGCCAAAAGAAACTCAGAGGTCTGCACAGCCTCTTTTAAAGTCCAGACATAATCTTGGTCAGATCAGAAGGAAGTCTCCTACCACACTATGTCAACGTGATAAACATAAAACTCGTACATCTGAGGTCGTAGCAGAAAACGTGTCTTGCGGTGCCTTGTTAGGTGCCTATTGTTCAAGTGCTGTACCATTTGCGGCGTCCCTTTGTGGCCACTAGCTGCGGAACCATTATTGCGCTCCCTAATTAGAAGGGCAGGCCATGTTTCAGTTGTACAGGGAACAACGCCGAACTATCGCCTGGCCAATCGTAAATAAGTCGTTATAAGGCTAACTCAGTGATAGAACACAAAGCCTTTGTCTTTGTGAAAATTATGGCAGCGATAATTTGCAAGTGGTGAATTAGCACTTTAGTCGTAAACTCGGCAGTCACTCGGGGACAGTCGGGGGAGCTCGGCTCGCTTCGTTAGCTGAACGAGGTCCCATGTTTTTAGGGTCGCAAGAGATTTCGTCTAGACTTTGCGCTGCACATTTCACGAGAATTTTACTCACTTCAAGTTAAGTAGACTGAACGGAATTTTAAGCTTTTTCGGGTTCCATTTTGTGCTTTCTTATATAAGTGCTAGCGTAAGCAGTGTATTTACAGACTTAACGAACCTAACCAGTTAGGTATGATTTTTATTTCAGGAACCGAAATGGATCGACGAGTCTATAAAACCTTAAGAAAGATGTCACTTTTTACAGTTTTATCGATTATTGGAATCGATATCCCATTGCTGAAGTATCTTCATAACTTTACATAACTTTATTGAATTTAAAATAAATTCAATCGCTTGTTCAAAACCTCAGCAGTTGTCCCGAGGGGCTATGAACGTTCAATTTTGTCGATTCTAGAGCTAAAGTATTAAAAGCTTATCCGCTAAACGTTGGGAAAATTGAATAGAATTTAATTTCACCGATTTTTCTATTCAAAGTAAATACTGAAACGGAAAAATATGAATCCTTTTATTACAGGATCTTCATAAGAGTGTCACACAAAAGCCTTTAATAACTATCTACCTACTTATAATACCACACCTGCTTGATAAAATTCTCTTTGAAAATCTCATATGTACTCATCGTTATGAGCTTTGGGGATGAGTCTCGTATTAAACCCAGCCGTCATGTCAACATGAACAGGCGTCGGGATTTCTGAAGTAATTACATGAAAAACGTCTACCGCAGGCTCGAGACAAAGCATTTTATACACCAACCCTACACAGGTATGTTGATAAATACATTATGTGCACTCATTCATACTGATAAAAGTTGTACTTAACCGCGTAATAAGACCCAAGATAACAATATGGTGCACATTAATGCAGAACATTATGCGAGATTGGTCTGTATATTTTATGTATTAGGAAGTATAAGTGTACATACCGACATATGAAGATAACCTACACGGTGAAATATTATTTCAGGAACTGAGTTCAATAGCGAGGCTGTGAATTTTATCATTTATTTGCACGCGTCAAAGTGGAAAACACAATTAAGTTTAAAATATTGTAACAAAATTTTACTTTGAAGTACAATCATTACATTCGAATATGCTGCATATACGTTACACGCTTTCGATCACAATCCGAAGGATTTGGAAGGAAATTCTTAATCCATTGCTTCGTATATCTGTGTTTGAAAAAATCGTCAGCTTGACAGCTCAAATCACGCAATGAAAGTTGTTTAGTAATATTTAATTGGGAAAATGAAACACGTGTTACGCAGTTTGCTGTTACAGTGATTTAAACCAAAGCCAATTTGATTTACCTGTAACATGATCTAATCAAGTCAATTTATGCGAAAGTTCGCAACTATGGGGTCATTACACCGCCCCCAAATAGGGCACTGGCTCACCCCTATACGTTGGCAAATCTTGTCGGCGCCGATTCCGCCCCGCCGGCGCCACTCCACAACCGTTCCCTTATTTTGCAAGCCAGTTTACTTGCAACCTATTCTCCGTTGCCAAAAACTCGATATGTTGACCCATATGATATAATATTAATGTTACAGGCAGTGAACCTATGATGTGGAATATTGATGATTTTACAGTTGAAGGTCATCGCGCGTGTGTTCTATTGGACCGGTTTAATTTAGTGGCCACAAAGGACAAAAATACCCTTTAAAACGTAGGAGGGACTCTTTTAAACGAGGTAACAGGAAGGAAAACATCGTGAGGAAGCCGGCATGTCTTACGACCAATAATTCGAAGACATGTGACATCTACCAACCCACACTCGTGTGGTGGATTACGGCTCATTCCCTCTCACAGAGAGTAAGCCTGTGTCACAGCAGTGGGAATGTTAAAGGCTGATTATGTTATGTTAAAACGTAGGAAGGTATTACACTCGTATTTTCTTTGCGTTCCTTTGTAAAATCAATTAGTTTACTGTCAGGAAGGATTTGGAGTCTCTTTTTTAAGGAATCAATTTAAATAAGGAGCGCTTTCTCAAAGACCGTGATTAATCTTCTAGTCTCTTTGATGTGATTTCTTTGTGCAATTAAAAAAAAACGATGTATGCAATTTTCTTACACAGATAGGTATACAATGTGTAACCGAATTAATGTACATTATGAAAGTAGTTTGTTCAGAATCGTTTACTGAATCGATTTCTGTAATTTTTAATATAGGTAATATTTTATCCCAAAAATAATTAAAACTACGTAAATTACTGTCACACTTCCGCTGTACAGTCAAAACAAACCAAAATGGATGAAATTCCCGCTAAGCTAGACCCTTATACGAGTGCGACTGTGTGCATGCGTAGATTTGTAATTTATGACCATAATTTTCCACAATCACTATAACGAATTGGTTAAAAAAACAATGTTTTTTACATAATAATAAAAATTCAGTGTATGTATTATGATTATAACATAATATTCTAATTGGTCTGGTGGTGTGCGTTAATTCCAGGACATGTTGTATACAGACAGTAGAATAATACTTCCATAATCAGCATAGAATGTTCCCACTGCTGGAACACAGGCCTCCTCTTCGAGAGTGAGTGGGCTGTAATCTACCACGCGAGCTCAGTGAGGGTTGGTAGATGTCATATGTCTTAGAATTTTTCACCGTTTGAGAGCAGTGGTGATGAAATTATTTACACTAAGTAAGTTATTTAAAAATCGTAAGTCGGGGCACAAAGCACTGGGCCACCACTGCTCCAGGATAATACATACTTGTTAAAAGAAAAAAACCGGCCAAGTGCGAGTCGAAATCGCGCACCGAAGGTTCCGTACAATTTAAAATTATTCAAAATATTTTTATCATATTGATGTAACTAAAAATTTACGGTTTTCGCAACTTTTTCCTTATGTGTGCTATAAGACGTTGCTTCGTACCAAATTTCAAGATTCTGAGTTCACGGGAAGTACCCTGTAGGTTTTGATTCCCTTGCGAGTGTCGAAAATTTGGGGCATAAACGGCTGTATCATTTGATTGCGTTGGCTTAGAAGTTTGATTTTTTTCACAGCTCCAAGGGTCAGTATACTTGAGTATTTGATATAAATTCCAGCTTGATACCTTTACGCGTTCCTGAGAAAAAGGGGATGGACGGACGATTTTTTCCTTTCAAGGTACGGAACCCTAATTAAATTGGAATGGATTTGGGACTACTGCCAGATACTGAAAATTATGCATAACACGAGAATGGAACGTGGGAGTTGGAAAAGTTCGGAATATCAAACCAACCATATCTGTGTACGACGGATGTACACTGTATGTGGATATAAATAATACATGCCGTTGAAACATTACCGGCTGATAGGGATGAAAATATTCTGAACGGACCACGCCAGTTTGTTTCCAACACTCGTTTATGATCCCTCATTTTGTGACCTTTAAATTTTTAATCATAATTCGTCTGGCCATGTCAAAAAACTTGAATACGTTGGGTCGTAGGCGTTCTAATTTGAACTAACCCTGACATATTCCCTAGAGATGAAATGTTAAGGGAAAGGTCGCCTGACATAACAAATCTGGGGGATATCATTTAACACCATTCCTAGATTTTATAACCCGGGTTAAGGGTTGGTAATTATATCTTTATGTGTTTATGTTGTATTTTTTGTTGTATTTATATTGTATTTATTCGTTTGTATTTATTGATGTGTGATGTTCTGCATTTATTAATTTGTAATCATTTTGAATAATTTTAATTTAAAGAAGTTTTCTAATATGGGTTATGTGGTGCCTGATATAAACGTTTTTTTTTATATCTTTGAAATGTAACTTTGACTGTTTTTCGTAGATATGATTGGTGTAACAATGAAAGCGTACATGCTAAATATTTGTTCGTGTTTTCAGTGTAGGATTGTTTATTTAAGGATATTAAAAACAACTTCATTGTATGTATAGATAGATAACTAACTAGGTATTTACCTAGTGTAATAAACACTAGGTAATAAATTAATTGAATAACTAACTATACAAATAAATACAAAACAAAAAGGAGACAGGCGTCAAAGTACTTGTCCGCATTGCTGTCATCCGGAAACGTGTTCAAAAGACTGGCAGCATTGATTGTTTTGTACTTAAGAATTCATGTTGAGGTACAGTTGTATTATATTATTTCTTATATGATTTCTCTATTATATGTCAGGTTAATATTAATATGTTATACACATAAACCTTCCGGATTATTTTTTCTACATTATGATGAAAACGCATCGTAATCGGTCATACAGTTTGTAGCATAATGTACATACTCACAGTTACTTTCATTCATTCCTCCAGGTCAGAATAAGCATTCCTTTGCTGTTGGGTGCTGATCTGATTATAAGTTTATAAGAACAACGTGTACACTCTGACAGACACGAACAGTCTTTAAAACTTGAAGAAAAATAGGTTTATTGATCACAAAAACAAGTGCATACAAAAAAGATGAGTTAAATCGAATAAAAAACAACAAAACAGATAGATCTATAATCACGATCATAGACAAGAAATAGTTGGCAGCTGAACATCGTGACTGTGACAAGAAAGCTTTCACTCAGCATGATGCTGTGCTTTGGGGGATCCGAGAATGACGTACGGAAACCAAGTCAGGCTTACAGATTTGTACAGCTTACTAATAAAAACTTATTTACAAAAAAACAACCGACTTCCAAAAAATACACTACAAAGTGAATTTTATTTTTGCTTTGTAGTGTCTTTTTTGGAAGTCGGTTGTTGTTTTTTTTTTGTAAAAAAGTTTTTATTTTTACTTTTAAGTTGGACTTACCCCAAACAATTTCGTTTACTTGATTTTTTTATCAGTAATTTTGGTTTAAAAATCAAACTATTGAACCGATTTTGATAAATATTCTATCGGACCAATTTGAAAGTATATCCTTTCAAATTACAAAATAATTTTGCAAATCGGCTTATAAAGACGGAGTTTTGAGGTAACAAAGATAAAAAAGATCGCTTTTAGAACTTCCTCCTTTTTTGGAAGTCGGTTAATAAATCGATCAATATTAGAGGATTCGAGGACATTTATTCTAAAATGTAAAATGTTGTATTGTAAAGACACTTTTGAATATTTTATTAACATCCTTAATTGCCACTCTTTGGTAATAGAATATTTAAGTTACTACTTATCGTGAGTCCGCCTCTATTCTACTGTCGAAGAACATCAAATACTTGAAACTGTATTTGATACAATGTAATAGAAGCTAAACATTGAATAATTTTCTCTTCAAAGAGTAAATTATTCAATGTTTGTATTCTAGAAATCTTAATGTATAGAAGCCAAACATGGGCCATAACAAAAAACACAACCAATAGAATTGCTATTTGCCAACGAGCAATGGAGAGAAGCATGGTAGGAGTAAAGAGGGGGGGTAGAATAAGAAACATCAACATTAGGAAAAAGACCAAGATACAGGACGTAACCCTAAAAATAAAAAGGATAAAATGGAAGTGGTCGAGACACATGGTCCGAGGAAAAGACATGGAGCAAAATAATTACACATTGGTACTCAAGGGAACGTAAAAGGAAAAGAGGCAGACAACAAAAAAGTTGGGATGATGATATCAGGCAGGTTGCAGGCATAACATGGAGTAGAGTAGCCAGGGAGAGATCAGAATGGATTAGGTTGGAGGAAGGAGGCCTTTGCCAACGTGCAAACGGACTTACAGAAAGTAAAGAAGCACCAAATGCTCTACTAGTTTTAATTGTGTAAAATACACAATTAAAATTATTATTTTGCAGTAGTATAAGAAACATAATTGTATATCTGTTGTTTGATCAAAAAGGCTTTATTATTATTATTATAAATATAAACAAAGGCTTCGTTTCCGGATTTTTCCTTAAATAAATAATATATAAACCAAACCCTACAAGGTTCTCTGTGTTCTTTGTGTAACCAAGAAAATAAACGAACCATTTTTCCGGCATTCAAATTATTTCCATTCGCAGGAAAATGTACCGAACATAGTGACACCTTAAAATAAACAACCTTATCAAATTTCACTTCATCCAGAAAGACGAAGACCACAAAAATTAATTAGAAAACAGCAATGTGGCAACACTAAAGAATCATTTAAAATTTTGGCAACACTTCGTGTGGCCCAAACACTGGGCCCAAACTAGGGGTAGTGAAACGGATTCGTGTTTATTCGCCAGTGATTGGGGACGGATACGTCAGTTAAAATTGTGTGAGCATCCACTTTGACGAAACTGACGTGACTGCCCGTCGCTTTAGATACGGTCTTCTTTATGTTTTTGGTTTGAAATAGACTGGGGAACATGCCAGTTGAATGAAACCAGCGGAACATGCTGGTTCTTTCTCTTCTTGGTTGAACGAATGAATGTCACTAGGTGCACTTTTGTTGTTTTGCTGTTAAGTTTTTTTATTTATTATAAAAGATGGTAGGTAAGTAAGTAAAACTTAGCACGATGCTTTTATTTGAAGTTACACACGCACGAAAAGCAATGTGCCGCAAAACAACGCCAAAATTCAATACAAACGCAACCGTGAAACTACCTCAAAAGCGAAAACAATAATACAAAAATCATTTTGGGTCATTCAGAAACAATTTCGCACAACTGATGCAACCAAACGCTCTCCGCTAACGGCTAAGTACACATGTCGCGAATTTACTTCAAAAGTTTGCTTACTTCTAAACTTGCTACACTTAAAAACTACAGAAGTGCGCTAAGCGGCCGACTGTTGCAACTTCCAAGAGAAACAGCCAATTGCCACGGTCCTCCTTTGTCTACCAGAAAAAAAAAGAAACAGACGGAAATAACAGATGAAAAACCTGATGCTATCACAAGAGAGGGTTCTCATCTCTCAACGCTTATTTTCCGTACAATGCGAAACGAAATAAATCCAGCTGCGTTCATTTGTGAATGCAATCATGAGCACTGCAGAACAGCTAATCCTGATCATTATTAATGAGAGTTTTAATTGGTTCACCATGGAATGGTGTAGCATGAATTTTAAATTATAGTCTCCAGGGCATTACGGTTTAGAGGCCGGACGCTGGTAATGCAGTGCGTACACGGAGCACCTGTGCGTTAGTTTGTTTTGCATTGTTTGGGAAATGAACTCCGAAATGTTTAGTATTCATAGGCTCATTTGAACTGCCAATAGGGAGAACGATGTTGCAATAAATTGAATGTTTTGTGATAGTTTGTTCACCTGTTTTTCGAGTATTTGTGTAAAATTGTTTGCAAATGGATGCGTGTTATTAGATAATGTTATGACTTAAGATTTTTGCCGGTAGTTAATACAACGCCCACTCTTATATATCATAGAGTTAAAGCACCAATTTTAAACGTGTAGGTATATTGTTTACCTTTACTAGAGGACTCGAAAGAAATTAAGTGAATTGTTTATGATTTACTCTTTCACACGCTGTCTACATCTCTATTGTCCTATCGCAGGTATGCTGGAAGAGATTTCTTATAAAATAAGCATTACCTTTGTATCTATTTTTCTGTTCTGTTTTTGGTTTTTCTTGTCTGTTTATATATGTGTACCTACACTTGTACAGTCACCAAAGGAGATAAGTAACCAGGATCGTCGGATATGGTGGAAGTTTAGTAAGAAACCGATGGATGTTTTCGAATTAAATTTAGTTTGATAAATGAACTGTTTGTTTCCTAATAATCAAATAAAATTTTATCCGAAAACATCAATCCGTTTCTTACTAAACTTCAACTATATTCGACGACCAAGGTCACTTATCTCCTTTGGTGACCGTACATAAATGGTTTTTTTTTCCTTTTTCTTTTTCAATACCTAGAGCCAAAATTGGTAATTATATTATTCCGTGTGTTCTTAAAACTCTAAACACGGTTAGTTTGTTACGTTAACTTTGTCCAAAACTGTATAAAATAAATTTTAATGAAAAAAGTACATTACGTCAATCTGTCTACCACCAAGTAATTTAGCTTCAGCCGAAAATATTTTCATATTTCACATTTAATGGTAAAATGTTTTTTCCTGAATAAAATATAGTGAAATAAAGAAATGTAGTGGGTTGTGAGCGCGGTGAAATTATGATTATTTCCTGGTGGCATAAGTGTCAGGGCGAGCATATTGTGTGTATGGGACTGCACCATTACCTGCCATGTTGTGTGGACATTACTGCTATGTACGAGTATATTTATGTCACTCGCTTACACAGATACTCGCACATTTTATTTTTATGGTCCACTAGAACACATTCTTTATTTATTTAAGTAATATACCTAAATAAATAAACTTCGTTTTTTAGTTAAATGTTACGTTGTATGTAGGCTAAGTTTGGGGCTTTTGGCTAAGTAATAACAGGCGCACGGGTCGATCGAAGGTTAAGCTGCGCTTGTCGCGGTTGGTCGTGGATGGGTGACCATCTTTACATATCAAGACCCCTCCGTGCCTCGGAACGCACGTTAAGCCGTTAGTCCTAGCTGTCATTTGTAGATCTTTGGCATTCATAACGGGTCCTCAGAAGCCCGAAAGTGTGACAACCAGTCTTAACAAGGGCTATCGTATTACCCTAAAGTCACACTTTATTTATTATACCAACTAAACACATACACAGCATGTCTTTGTCATAATATAGACCTCGCATGTATCTAAATTATAGGAAAGCACGACGCTACCAATTTGGGTCGTCCTTTCTTATTTATAATTGCATTAAAAAAAAAAAAAATATAAATTAAATAATAACGTAAAAATTTATAAGAAGAAAAAAAATAACCTACATAAAATTAAGAATTTCATACAAGTGTAGCGATTATAGAGATACCCTTAAAATAATGGAATTTTACACACCTCTTATAGCATTATGATATAAAACTTAAGATAATATTTTAAAAAGAAAACATTAGCTGTGCCAAAAAAATCACGTTACACTAATTCAGCTTTTCTATAAATATTATAGAACCTCGACAGCTTTATAATCTTATTTAAAGATTTCTTTTAGCGACAGCTCAGAATAATTACTTACAAAAAAGCATTTTCGCCTCCACACTTCAAGAAAATAAAGTTGACAGAATCCATTTACATTTCTCTTGTGAAGTAATACCGAGCTTTGCATAACCACCACTTTTGTGTAACAGTCTCATATCTTAGTATACAAAATACTGTAACAACCTAGATCACGCGCCTTGTTTCTACGAAGGGTTAGGCAGAAGTGGACTATCGCCAAAACCTTTATCTGACCACTTTGAAAACAAAATCCCGTGCACACGATGACCACAGCTGCGTCCGTAAGAAAAACAAAAGAGGATCCATTTTAGGTCGACTATTAATATGCGGTGCAACCAGGAATAGCCCTTACGGTGCGATGGTCAGATATAGATTTTGGCGATAGTAGGTACCTATATCGCGCCCACATTTCGTCAGTTATGTTCAAGTCCCATAGAAAAACGAGTCTATTGCTATCAACCGGGCGTGTGTATTTATAATATTAGTGTGATAGTAGGATTTAATTGTCCCGATGAAAAAAAAACCTATATAATCTGTTCACAGTTATTTTACATCTGAGTTTGCATCACTGTCAAAATCACAGTGATTTTTATCACAGTTGCAATAAGGTTGCTTTTCGGTTCACAAGTTTGTCAAATTCACAGTGATCTTTATTTATAGTAGAATAAGGTTGCTATTGGGTTGTTGCACAAGTCCAGATCTCGGGCTGCTACGGAAAAATGCCAGATCAAAAAACCCAAAAGCACGACGCCCGACCAATCGAACCAAGGATCTCATGCTCAGCATTAGCGCTTCCGAACACGAGGCAGTCAAAATGTATTGTTCAGAATTTGGATACGACATACAAAATAATATCTATAAATACAAACCTTCTCGTTCAAAGTGTAGTGTATAACGTTATTCCCTTATATAAAGACTTTATACATAGGTCGAATCGATATATTTTATATAGTAGGTAGGTACATTATAGGCTATTGTGTCTCCTCCAATAAAAACTTGTTGGCTGAAATAAAAAGGCTAAAAGTTTTAACGAGATTCTGTTACTTAAAAAGAAAGTCGAAACGGATAGGCGTTGTATGTCAAAACATCGCCCTTGTCGACTATCTTCTATTTATATCTTGTGATAACAATGATTTTTCTTTCATTCATTGGCAATGAAACTTAGAAAAGGACAGAAGATAAAATATTAGTTTAGTCACGGTAATATTATCTAGGTATAAATATTACCGTGGTTTAGTCCTGTCAAATTAGTCAGCGCCTGAAGTAAATTGACGTATTGAAGTAAAAACATGGCTAATAAAAATTAGCCATGTTTTTAATCACGTCTAATTTGTCTATGGAGTATCTTAATTTGACAGGACTAAACTAATATTTATCTTCTGTCCTTTTCTTAATGAGATAGAAAGAAAAAGATGCACTGAACTTAAATTGAGTTTAGTTTGTGAACAAGGTAATCGGCGCCAGTATCAATGGCTTTTATTTTGACAGTTCAACAATATTTGCGTCATTTACGTTGTTGAGCAGATACACTTTTCGAACATATGAAGCAATGGATTAGCTATATCCTTCAAAATGATTCAGATTTTGAATGATAGTGGGTTACATAATTAGAGTATGGATGCAACTGAATACCAGTATTTTACATGGAGCGACTGCTTATCTGGCATACACAACCCAGATACTGCGTAGTACGATACCCCTTGGTAAGACTGGTTGTCAGACAACAATATCCATTCTTCGATATAAAAATAAATGTTCCTTTGTAATTTCATCTATTTCTGTTTTATTTTTTACAACAGTTTATAAAAGAAAAGTGCTAAAGTTAAAACTGTAAAGATGGTAAAAGGAACTAACGGTCAACTGAGCGCGACACAGACGTCTGTCCGGCCACATTGCGACACTCGTCCTACTTAGTGTCCAAATATAGACCTCTGACTCGACCTTACACTCCTGCTGCTTCTTATTATATAATAATGCCGTCTGTGTTTTGTTTGAGATCCTCCCAGACAGGAAACCGGTATACGTAAGGCTGGGTACACACGTTCGCACACGAACGCAGAACGAACGTTGATCAGTGAATGTTTGATGTTTGGTGGCGTATAGCGACAGCGTTGTGGTTGTAATGTGGCGTATTATATGTAGCAAGTTTGTTTCACACACCGTGTACGGCTTCTTTTGCAAGAATTTCGGAGTTTCTTGTAATCTATAAAGAGGTCATGTATTTTAGTATATATTAAAGCATGGAAGAGTGAAGGGCAGGTATTCGGAGAATTTTCAACGAATGGACGATCTAAAATAAGTAATAGTGGGTAAGTTATATAATCAACTAGCTTTTGCTCGCGACTTCGGCCGCGTGAAGCCACTTTCTTACATTTTTTTTCCATAGGAACCATCCTCGTACTTCAAGGAATATTCTAAAAAAAAAATTAGCGAAATCGGTTCAGCTGTTCTCGAGATTTGCGCTTAGCAACTCATTCAGCGATTCATTTTTATATTATAGAGGATAAGCAAATACTCGCTTCTAAAACTAATGCATGTTTTCGGATACCACCGATGCCTATTGCGGTGTAGTATATAGGTACGTTATAAAGTAAATGCTCGTCTATTTATCTCTCTTTAAAAACGACCACATAACAATGTATTATCCAATAATTTAGTGATAATAACATTCTGAAAACTACAGGCTCGCAGTACAGAACAGCAACAAAAGATTGGTTTAAAGACTGCAACTGTGAATTCGTAATGACAGGTTGCGAGCTCGACTACGAGCTGTTGTCTTCGAATAAATGTTTATTGCACTACAAATACTAAAGTACCTTTGAGTACTGAGGTACAAAATCCTTAGCATCTACGCCTAGTCCAGACGAGGTTATAACTTCGGCTATGTACAGCTGCATCGATGCCGCATCGGATTTTCGGCTTTGTCATTTCTCGTTCGATCGCATCGTGGTATCAAATGGCTTCGTAGTGGCTTTCAGAACTGTATTGGCTTTTGACATGTTTAGACACGCATCAAAAGAAAACCTTTTCAAAGCCAGGACTCGTGGACTTTGAACTACGCAATTGAGTTTTGTCGGTATCTTTGATTCTAATAAAGAGCGGAAAGGTATCACGTCTACACTGCACCTTATAGTCTAGCACACAATCGCGTATTTCACTTTTTATTTCATTCGTGGGTCACGTATAATACATGTTACAAAAATGCACAGGCCAGACATCAGTTGTATGTAGCGTATTAATTTTTGTCACACGTTTCAACTCCAACAATCGGCCGGCGGAATTTTCATTAAAAAGTACTCGAATAGTACCTATATATTAAATGTCGAACCTTTTTAGACCGGAATCCGTTTCATAATTCATCGAATACACAACAGCTTTTTTTTACAAATTATTTATAACGATGGTGGAATAAAAACTGGGAATTGATTACGATACCCAATTAAATTGCCGTAAACATATTTTATATAATATTCCGACGAACCTTTTTATGAGTAGGTAATCCGTTATTCTGTAACAAAAATAAAGTGGCATAATATCGAGTACATTTCGAGGGCCCAATAGAGATTATCCCTGTCGATATTCTGATCCGCTTATACAGTCTATATTCGTATTAAGTAAAAAACAATGGCTTCCTAGTTTCACCTTCTACGTGAACATTAAGGCCGGTACATACGTCTGCGAACAGTGGGCTCTCGAGGGAACCATTGTTGGAGGAACTACGCACGACGCTGCCGACGTGATTTCTATTACCGTTTCCGAGTTTTCTTTGTAGAAATTATATTGTTTGAAGTGTTTCACTTTCTTCACAATACTCGTGATCTGGTTGAGTAACTGTGTTGGCACCTTGTTGGCACTACCATCATGGTTATGTTGGGATTTGTATACTTTAGGTAAACAACACGAAGTCCGATACAGTGACCTCAAAAGGGGAATGCGGCTTTGTTTTTAGTAGACATAAAAAGTTTTAGTTTATTGATCAAAGACCTTTTCCTAGGTATGATATATGGGATAGTATAAGCTAATACTACGTAATAGGGACCGTATTGTGGGTTCTTAGTTATTGACACTAACTTTCGGGACGTCAAATCAAAATGCCGATCGCAACGCTCCGTTTATATGAACCTACTAGAAAGAAAGAAAATACGTGTATTTGCGGCAAACATGATGCAAAAAAAGAACACAAACACAAAAAATTATAACAAGTTGGGGAAAACATGCGTCACATCCACGCAAAACGGTCATCTCTCAGCATAATGCTAAGACACTATACGAGACTGAGCCCCAGCGCTGGTTTTAGCGACGAGATGACGTCAAACAGTGCAGCATACGATTAGATATAAATACTCGATTTTTAAAGCGTTCTCGTGAACCCTTGAATAACTAATACAATCTCCGGTCGGTCGACGAACTTATCTTTCATGCACGGTAATCCTAAAAGTTACTCTATACGAAACATCGTGAGAAAGAGGAACATCGTGATGCTTGAGCAAAATAAAAATATGCTGCAGCAATTTATCGTTTGCCATCCATGAAGTCAGGATATTGTGATCTTACTATGTCAATATTCCAGAATTTCCTGCTTAAAACAAATTGCAACGCATTTTTACTGAGATTTTCTTGTACAAAGGGGAAATAGACGACTTCTTTGCTGCATAGCGTACAGATTAAAAAGGAATTAAAGTAGCAACATTTTATTTTAGTTATAATGAATAGAGGAATGGAAAAGCTAGCCAGCCCGTTATCCGCTGGCGGGGTGGGGTTGTACTCATTAGTCAATATTTGTTTAAACAAGTCTTTACTTGTTCTCCATAAAAGAAAGTACAATACACATTTTCACTTTTGCAAAGGGCGCGGTCGGGCTGAAATGGCATTCTGAGGATGTTAACAAATAAACTTGACTCACCTTTTCTGCAACAGTTAATGCGAATAGTGAGGCAAGAATAATGTTAAGATTTTATTATTCTATTACATGTGTGTTTTACTAACATCTTAGTTTATAAGTGTTCTGTAAATAACCTATGATGTCTGTTAAATAAATGTATTTATTAATAAAAATACAGCGAGTCCGGAGCAAGGAGGTAGCTTTATAACTATGAATAATTAATATTTTTTCTGTCTTCTCTTAGGTCTTGTGTGGAACATACAAGACTTGAAAGGTAACCCTTTTAAAACTTTATTTACCTTTCCGAGTGACTCTTTGATAAAATTGTAGGCAAAAAGTACAGTCACGTGCAAAAGTATGTATACGCTCGGCTTTATTCAAAAGCGATTTAGGTACTCCTTATTTTTGAATGAAACGTTATTTTGTTCCGAACATAGCATTTTCGAACCCATAGGTTTATGTAATGTGTGGTATTTCAAGGTTGCATTCGTTATTTTTCACGAAAAAATCGCAATTGAAAGTTGCCTAGTATTGACAATTGACATATCACTGTGTCTGGTCTTAATAAACATGTATATATCCTTCAACTCATGCACACCTACCCGCAATGGCGGTACGCATACAACCTCGCGCACTTAGTTTCGTTTGAACTACTTTGCAACTACCCTTTTACTACTACTTTAACTATTAATAAATATAAGTGTTTGGAGGCATAAGGAACGGGGTGTAAAGTTCACTCATCCTCCATAGAAAAGGGAGGATCCTCCGACCAGACGGGTGTTGTGTCTGGCGGGCAATTGCCCAATGATTGATATTGGGAAATTGTATCTATGCTAATTGCACGGTAAACTCTGCTTGCGAGATGCAGGATTTGCGTGACGTCAGTATGACGCGTTGTTCGCATGTGGCGTTGTAGATACCGCTACAAATGTAATTTTGTCATAGTAGGTACTAACCCACTACGCCAATCGGCTATAAGTATTTTTAATTATAATATTGTATTTTCTCAGTAAGTGATTGTAAATCTTTTGAGAAAATAAATGTCTAAAACCGTATATTGGTTCTCGTGACTGTGACTGTGTCTGTACCGACTTGTAGTTCTTACTAATCAATCTGCCTAAACTTTTCCAAACTAAGTATGTTCCTACCTTTGGGCTTCTGACTACCCCTAACGACTGTCTAAGATCTACGAATGACTGCCCAGACCAACGGAGATACGAAGAGATCTCGATATGCAATGGATGGTCACCCATCCACGGACTGACCGCGGCAAGCGTAGCTTAACTTTCGGTCGACCTGTGCGGCTGTTATTATTAAGCCACGAGACCCATGAAAAAAAAACCATAGAAAAGTCTCGGTCTATTTCCTTATTCAAGTTTCAAGCTACCTGAACATGGAAACGACTTGTTTAGCTTACCCCTAAAAAATATACAAAACAATAACAGAACATCACGAAGGCAGAAGGTAACTTTTGCTTTCAATAGAAAAACGTATACAAAACTTTTTTCTTCACATACATACACTATTATGGTAACGTCAAACTTTTTATTCAACACGAAACTCATAAAGTGATCTACAATAGATAAGTACGACGAAGCCCTTAAAAACCTTCCTAGACTAGATTGAAAGCATAAAACATACATAGATATCAGCTGTTTTCATCCAGCAGGTTGGTAAGTATTTGTAGGTACTCGAAAGAGTCGAGTGAAAGGAATTGTTTATTGTGAAGCTCGCAGACAATAGCTACCGTTATTTTACCCACCGTTGAACTACTTCGATTTAATAGTTATACTAGCTGCGCCCCGCGGTTTCACCCGCATAAGTTTCGATCCCGTGGGAATATCGGGATAAAAAGTATCCTTTATGTTAATCATGGTTATAAACTATCTGTGTGCCAAATTTCATCGAAATCCGTTCAGTAGTTTTTGCGTGAAAGAGTAACAAACATCCATCAATCCATCCATCCATACAAACTTTCACGTTTATAGTATACTAGCTGCGCCCCGCGGTTTCACCCGCATAAGTTTCGATCCCGTGGGAATATCGGGATAAAAAGTATCCTATATGTTAATCCTGGTTATAAACCATCTGTGTGCCAAATTTCATCCAAATCCGTTCAGTAGTTTTTGCGTGAAAGAGTAACAAACATCCATACATCCATACAAACTTTCACGTTTATAATATTAGTAGGATTAGTAGGAAAGTAGGATACAGCTCACTTTACAATTGAAAGTTTAACTGAACCAGCTGATCCGAACAGAGCGAAAATTGAGTACAAAAATGATGAATATTTTATCATTTGTGTATTGTATTTTTCGCAAATGCAAATAGTTTTTTCTGTGTTATTCGACGGGTTGTTGAAGTTATATTTCATTATTAACCGTATAGGTGTACTTTCATATGCATTTCGTAAAAAGCTGTTATTTTGACATCATAAACAGATACTTTAGTCTTATTTATTTGTATATAATAGATTTACGTTTTCAATCAGTTACCCACACAAACCATATAAGACATACCTACGGATAAATTATGCAAGTACATACAATCAAATTAAAAAAAATATATAAATAATACCACACTATTATTGTACCACTGCTTGATCATCACTACCTATATCACAAAATGTATAACTTACCATAACCAAAAATAACACTAAATTGTTTCCTATATTTTTTGGGATGCCAATAAAATTGTGTTACTTATTTTGACGGTTTCCTTATTCCAACAAACACGTAACCATCACCTGCCTAGCCTTTTCCCAACTTTTATGGGGTCGGCTTTACATGGAGCGACTGCTTGTCTGACCTCCACAACCCAGTTACTGGGTAATATGATACGGTAGGTATCATAGTACCCAGTAACTGGGTTGTAAAACTGGTTGTAAGACTTTCGGGCTATTAACGACCCGTAACGACTGTCAAAGATCCACGAATGACAGCCGAGACTAACGACTTAACGTGCTTTTCAAGGCACGGAGGGGTATTTTGGTATGTGAAGATGGTCACCCATCCACGGACCTACCGCGGCAAGCGTAGCTTAACCTGACCGGTAGACCCGTCCGGCTGTTATTACTTAGCTACAAGCGACTCTCCCGAACAAACACGTAACCATTATAGAATAAAGAATGAAGACCGTCCGTCTTCCTGTCCTTCAAAACTTTTTCACACGCACGACTGAAGGTATCTTTTTAAAAACAGATCAAGGATGCCCCAGACATACCAACATCGACCCTAAGTTAAGTGTTACACTAATTTAAATTACGTTTTCTCTTGTCCCCAGTTTCTATCCCTGCTGGAACGCAATGTGGTCGCCAACACAACCCTTCACTACCGACAGATGACTCTGTTCGCGCCAACCAACGAGGCATTCCAGAGGTTCAACGGAGAATTGGACGATTCACTCGTCCTCTATCATATAGGTATGTGAGATGTTTGTTCCGTAAATGTTGTGCGTGTAAGGGTGTGTGTAGGGTCTGTGTGTGTGTACCTAAGGTCTTTCTATTGAAATCGTGTGGTTCGCAGATAGTACATTTATCTTTTGTATTTCTAGGGATGTTCCGTGTTGTCGGTAAATGGTTAGTGAGTGGCCTGAGATAAGTGAACAGCATTATAAGTGATAGTAACGGTAGAACATTATACGTATGTCTTATTTCTATCAATGGATAAGCGGTATAAAATACTTAACTCTTTGAAAGACATCTTACAAACCTACTTCGAAAGCTGCCGACAAAATATGAATTTCACTGCCAACCTCAATTTGTCCGAAAGTTATCAACAACAGCCCAAAATTTCAAATTGCGTCCAATTTACATTTAGAGCTGATTTTACCAAAGTCAGATAGGTATAGGAAAAACTAAAAAATCAAAATTTATTGTCAGGATATGACTTATCCTAGGTATAAAAGTTTGGTGAAATACGCTCTTAATAAATTAAATGTCTCTCTCCTTAGACTTAAAACCATGCGTGACAATACATTATGTTTGTATAACAAACAACCTCCAACTAAGCCTTGAAGAAATAGGGACTCGACAGATATTTGAGGTAATAATGCATCTGCATTAAACATTATCTGAGGTATTTCGGTACAAACATCAGAGTCCCCGTGTTTTAAACAAGCTCAAAGACTAAACTTGTGGAACTTATCCTATTAGTCAACCCTCCTTGTAGTTTAGTCTAAACTAAGCTAGTTCAGGTTCAGCAACTCCTAAATTAAAGCAATTCTGCTAGATTTTCACCTTGTGTCTACGTGAGCACCCAGGCATTCATTAATTTTAACTCCACATGTCTGCGAGTCACCGTTGCTTATTGTTTAGAATATTAACTTTGTTTTATGTCAACTACGGGTTAGGTTAGCCGAGATGGAAATTAAACTTCGAATTAAATTAATGCTGAGGATATGAAGTAGTTAGGTATCGCTCAGTTCAGTCAGAGCAGTGGTGACTCAGTGTTATCGACCCCAACTTAAGAGTGGTAGGTCCTGAGTTCGTAGCTAGTCAGGTACTTTACTTTGTGTATATAATTTCATCACTACTGCTCTTAAAATGGTGAAGGACAACATCGTAAGGAAATCGGCATGTCCTAGAACCAAAAATCCGGAGACATTTAACATCCACCAACCCGAACTGGGCCCGCGTGGTGGATTACGACCCACACCCGCTCACCAAGAGGAGGTGGAATCTGGGACCGCGGTCCCGGTCCCAAAAGCCCCCCGACCCGAGGAGGCCTGGGGATCTACTCCTAAGTAGTATCGGCCGAATGTTCGGCCGTTTCCTGCTACGAAGTTACTATTTGGTCCGGTCGGTTCCGATCCTACACTCCTACACTCTTTCGAATATTGACTACGGTCCCGACCCAACTGAGCCGATCCGAAATTTTTTCGCATTTTTCAATAATATTCGGTTCGGCCATGTGTCGGTCCGATCCGAACATTCGCACTTTGCACTTCGGAGTAGACCCCCTGTTTTCGGCGGTGGGAATGTTATAGGCTGATTATGTAAGGAAATTGTGGTAACATAAAAGTTAGTCGTTAGACACGTGCCAGCACAGGCAGGGCTAGATTCGATTTAGCCCACAAATTCTTATAATTCAAAGCCTATCCCCTTTCGTAGATTGATAAAGGAACCGCCTTAATCCAATATGGCTGACATAATCCGATTACAATAGTCATGGAACGAGCTGTCAAACGCGGTTCCAACCGCGCATTACTTGAATAAAATATTAATAATGGCGTCGCTGTGTCATTTATCAGGAAGATAAATAGATTTTGTAACCTGAGAAAGAGCACAATATTCTAGAGTGAAGTTTTGTGACAAAGAATGTTTGTGATCGTGACAGCTTTTTATTTGTGATGCGATGTGTATGGCTTTCACAGTTTAATGTATCATGACGATGGTGAGGTCATGCCTCGTTGGTCTACTAGTCGCAAGTGCTACTGCTGAGCATGAGGTCCTGGGATCGATTCCCGGGTCGGGCAAAGTGTTTCTGGGTTTTTCCAACTGGAGTTTCTCAGTAGCAGCATTAGGCTCGCTCCCTGTTACGTGGGAATTAAACATAACTGGGGATATGTGGGTGAACTATAGGTCTGGGAGCCTAAAAAGGCCACTTTGGCAGAATCATATAAAAAATCGTAAAATGGTCACAAACTGACAATTCATAATACCTATGATATGTGTGCAATTCATATCACGCAATTTACCTGTTTGACAGTTTTGTATACACCAATGTTTACACAAAATAAGATTGATATGAAATGAATTGTAGGTGATTAAACTATTATGTGTAACCATTTAACGAAAATTAGAGGAATTGCTAATGATTTGCTGGGAATTCAGGAAATGAATTTTTAGGCCTTTTTAGGCCCCATGATCATCAATTATATAAATAATCCATCATTCTTTCAGTTATTGTCTAGAAATTAAATAATCAATACCGTCACTTGTTGAATATCTATAATACATATAAGCTACCCATAGGTAAATACAATAACTAGCACGATCAGTTAGGCAGCTTTGGTCAGTTTGAATGAAGCTCCTCGACATTGTTATTAAACAATAAAGGACTACAGTATTACCTGGACAGTTCAAACAAAATGCTTGAGAAAGCATAGATTATCATGTGTATGATACAGCTGTTATAGAAAGTCAATCAAGAAAATACTTGTTACAATTTAATACAAATTACTTTTTTAAATGACTGAACTGGGTTTGTTTATACTGTAATCAGATACTTTTGGAACCAACTATAACTAGTTTCGATACCGGAAGAATATCGGGATAAAAAGTATCTTATGTATTAATCCTGGTTATAAAGTAGTTGCCTTGTTTGTTACCAACACAGAATTTACCATACCTTTTCTTCCAGCAAATCTGGCGACGACCCTCTCAAACATGGACTACGCGATATCGACTGATCTGGACGGGAACCCCCCACTGTGGGTGACGACGCGACGGGGAGCCATGCATGACGACATCTACGTGAACAACGCTAAGGTCTACGTCACCAGGTCCTACCAGGCCGTGAACAGGAATAATAAATTACAAGTAAGAGATTTTTTTACTTGCAGGGGTGTCAAACGTTGGGTCTTTGAAGTTGGCTTTAGAATATCGGAATTGTTGAGCCAATTTTTAGTTAATTCGAAGCAGGACCTGTACCCTAATTGCGTAACACTATCAATCAGGATCTGAATCATTTTGAAGAGTACCTATTGCTAATTATGTTAAAAAAGCACTTCCTCTCTCCTTAAATATCATCATTATTATATTGTTATTATTTATTATTACTCTTGTTTCATGTTTATTATTATATGTATATATTTAGTTAGATGAGTAAAATATAGGTACTTTATAAAAATATTCATTGTTTAGTGTAAATGGTACACCACAAACTACCTACCATATTTGTCTCTCCTTAATTTTAATCCATCCAAAGGTTGTCTTTAAAAGATCGCTTTTAGCGATAAGACCGCCCATTGTGTCACCCTTTGTAAAAAAAATAAATAATTATATTTATGTTCTGTAATTTGTATGGTGTACAATAAAGAGTATTCTATTCTATTCTATTCTATATATGTTTGAAAAAAAATCTGCTCAGCAACGAAAATAACGCAATGAATGAACTGTCAAAATATAACCCATTGCTACTGATGTGTGTTGCGCAATTACCCCGCTGCTTATAATTTGGATCAAAATCAAAATATTTTATTTCACATAAACCTACATGGGCACTTATGAAACTTCAGAAGCTAGGTGCACGGTTCCAATCGGTCATTTCCCATGGAGAAGAGCCGGCAAGAAACTCCACGGTTATGCTGGTTTTATCGTCACGCGTTTCGGCAGCGCCGTTGGAGCGCGCGCGTTCGAAGATGTATGGGGTAGTAGTTGCGTTTCAAAGTCACGCGCTTGAGCAGCGCCGTTCAATAAACGCGCGATATTCGCCGGCGCTGCCAAAGCGCGCGCCGCTCATTCGCTTCTACGGCCAGTATGCTTTTTAGTGTGACGCCGATGAGACGCGCCTAGGTAACCTGCATACCTATTGTACACGACTGGCCCACAGCAGCGGAACGCGCGGTACTAATCTCGTTTTACGGTGCACCACTGTTCAAGCTCGTGCTGTTAACAGCGCGCTGCTCAGCGGCGTGTCTAGCGGCGTGACGATAAAACCAGCCTTACTCTTTTAAAAATAATTGGCTTTTACAACGTCATCACGTCATACAAAAACACTACCCACTTCTCTCTAATCTATTTTTGGCCAAGAAGTAGAAAACAAAACTACAAAAATATATGTTTCTTCCAAACATTACCTACGTGTCTCAATAAAACAGACCAGTACTGAAAAAGTAACACCCCAAGATAACAAGAATTTCAAGAGTTTTTTCACAAGCTAAGCCCGGATTTACCTCACTGTATTATGGATGCCAAAAACATTCCCGCGGGATTCATAGTTGTCGTCAGGTGTTTTCGATAAAGACATAATATAATTATTATTTCGTGGAGATACTTCCATAACTCCTTTGACTTTGCTTAGTTTAATCCGGCGAGATTAGGGTTATGTCTGATAATTATAATCGAATTGGCTGGAGTTATGACTTAATCAAATAGAGGTAAGTTTAATTACAGAATGAAAAGGGCTAAAAGAGAGGCTTTTTGTTCAAGAGTTTCATGGTCAATAAACCTTCGTCAACATAAATTATGGTTAAATATGGTCGCCACCTTTGTAGGTATGGCGTCTGTCTATCTACTCGTATAACCATATTTTATGTTTTAAATCTAGTCGCAGTCTCATCTCAGCGACCAACAAATATCAAAAATTTTCAAAACGTAGGGAAATTAGAGGTATTTTTGACAGATTGAGACTGAGATCAGACTGTGAACGTGCTTGAAATTACGAGAAATTGCTCCTAGGGTATAACGGCCCCACTGCTGGGACACAGGCCTCCTCTCGGTGAGAGGGAATAGGTTGGAATCCACCACGCGGGCCCAGTGCGGGTTGGTAGATGTCACAGTCTTCGATTTTTTGGTTCTGGGACTCCTTTCTCATGATGTTTTCCTTCACCGTTTTGGTGATGAAATACATTCCACGAAGTAAAGCGCCTGCCTGGCTTCGAACCCACGATCTACAACTCGTAAGACGCTATTGTGTATTCTATTTCATTACCTAACCCATACATTTGCGTTCCATTTTAGTAGGTACGGAACACAAAAACTAAAATAAGAGGTCCCGAAAGTGGCACGCGGAAAAATCGATATTTATTACACCTCCAGAAATTATTATATTGCTGTTTGCCCAATTAATCACTGCTCCAATAACCAAGTTTCCCAAATCAGGCAAACATTTGGTTTATTCGGGTTATTTGGAAAAAACTAATCGCGTTATATTTAAGCCCGTTACAAGTATTGTGCCAGGTGCTTGTGGCTAAGTAAGACCAGCCGCACGGGTCGGTCTTCAGGGTTAAGCAACGCTTGCCGAGGTTGGTCCGTGGATGGGTGACCATACATAACAATGTACCTAGGGAAGCACGTTAATCAGTTGTCTCGGCTGTCATTTGTAAATCTTTGAAAGTCGTTACGGGTAGTCAGAAGCCCGAAAGTCGGACCACCAGACTTGCAAAGGGCTATCGTGTTACCCAGTAACTGGATAGTCGCTCCATTAAAATACTGGTATCCAGCTGCATCCGGTTAGACTGGAAGCCGACCCCAACATAGCTGGAAAAGGTTAGGCAGATATACTTATATGTATTTAACAAGTGTTGTGCCAAAAAGTCCGCAACGATCAATATCGCCACTGAGTTTTGGCACGTTTCTTATACGAATAATATACAGGGTACATTTGAACCCAGGCAAGCTTGAACGACGTGATTACTGGCCTGATTCGGGAAACCAAAACATTTGGCTGATTGCTGCTAAAAAATCATTTTTATTGGACTGTGCCATGCGAGAGAAATTCGCATAAAAAGGCGTTTTATATTACTTTACTACCCATCAATTTGCGTACAATGTACTCGTATATGTCAGCGTATGATTATGGACATCGTAATAATCATCGTTTATAATCTAGGTATCTCGCCAGGTTATAAACTATGGAAAAATTGTGAACTGCAACAAACCATTTACAATTTAACCCATTATTTTTCGATAGTTTATAATCTATCCATGGCAAACCGACAAATTGTGAACAGAAGGCCAATTCTCGTAATTTAAAACGTTCAAAGTCTAGTCGCAGTCTCATCTCGGCGACAAACTAATATCAAAAACTTGTCAAGATGTAGGGAAATTAGAATTATTTTTTGACAGATTGAGATTGAGATCAGACTGTGAACGTTCTTAAAATTACGAGAATTGCCCCTCTGGTATCAACCTTGCATGCGACGAAACACGCCTTGCGTTAATACTAAATAGGCAAGCAACTGCGACCAACTTGGAAGTAAGTAGCGGTCGCAGGCCGCCGCCGCATACACATATTTTTTTTGCCGTTTATGTCCCAATGCTGGACAAAGGTCTCCCTACTCTCTTTCCACCTCTCTCTGTCCAGAGCTGCCAAAGACCAATCTTTATAAAAGGAGTCCTGCTAATCTATTCTGTAAAAATCTCACCGTGAAAACTTAGGTGAAGTTTGCTTCAAGGGAATTGTCAAAAGTGTTAACCTCTAGCGTCAGCAGTGGTATTCTGTATACTTTTCACCGTGAAAACTTAGGTGAAGTGAGCTGTCAATATAGTGTCAATCCCTAGCATCACGAGGAATGACTGCTCACTCCAATCAAGCTCACTTCACCTTAGTTTTTACGGTGAGATTTTACCAGAAAAGACCGGCTAGTGGAATGACAGCTCACTTCACCTACGTTTTCACAGTGAGATTTTTACAGAATAGAAAGACAGATAAAATAAATAATAGTAGGATACGATAAAATCATTCAAAACACCAATAGAAAATATAAGAAAGGCCATGAAAACAAAAATACCGAGGGAAACCACAAATAAACACAAATGTCGAAGCAATAACTATCAAGTACCTAACCCAAATTCTGCTAGAATAATTAGACGAGAATATTGACGAAGGAACAGCAATCAGGGTCGAAGGTCAAAAGGACCCAGCACGGCACCGAAGGGGCTTCTGACACGCTATTTATTAACACTCCGAGTATTAAGGGCCCGTACACACGTACCACAACCATGCCAGATCGCAGGGGCAGAATGTTGGCAAGCAGTGGTTACGTGTGAATAGTGTCGCTGCAACTTCTTGCAGTCTTGTTGCCAAACTGAAGTGGCAGTAGGCAGGGCACATAGCTCGCAGAACAGATGGCCGATGGGGCCGAACGGATCTGGAGTGGTGTCTGCGTACCGGAACATGTAGAAATGGAAGGTCGCCCACAAGGTGGACTGACGACCTTGTGAAGGCCGTAGGAACCCGTTGGATGCGAGAAGTACAGAACCGGTCGAAATGGAGGTGCTTGGGGGAGTTCTATGTCCAATAGTGGACGTCTTTTGGCTGAAATGATGATGATGATGAACAGTTCTGGGTTACTCCGAAGTAGTATCGGCCGAATGTTCGGCCGTTTCCTGCTAAGAAGTTACTATTTGGTTCGGTCGGTCCCGATCCTACACTCCTACACTCTTTCGAATATTGACTATGGTCCCGACCCAACTGAGCCGAACCAACCTATTTTCGCACTTTTCAATAATATTCAGTTCGGCCATGTGTCGGTCCGATCCGAACATTTGCACTTTGCACTTCGGACTAGACCCCCAGGTCTTGCAGTTGCATTGTCGCCAGTAACTGCGATGTGGTTACGTTGTGGCTGTTTGTAGACAGACAGATTGTTGTGTTTGCGATGTGGCCGCCCGCTAGTGCGGTGTGCGGTCTCACTGGTTTTTGCGATGTGGCTTTGATGTGGCCAGTATCAGGCGATACTGTCCATACGGCCATTTTGACGGTCAAATTTCGTCCATGTGAATAAACAACTTTTTCATACAAATTAGCGCCGTCCACGTGTTTTCGTTCTGGTACGTGGGTTAGGGCCTTAATGATGTTGACGCCAGAACCACTTAGAAACTAGGAAACTTTTTCCTTAGAACAAAAACTACTACTTTTCTTCAACAATTTTATTCATACTTGACTGAACAAAAAAGGTTTTAACTAACGAGACAGAACTTTATCAGCAGAATTCTGTCTTTCTTCTTTCACATTAATCTATTTATCTTTGATTTCTTTTGACAAGAGCACAAAAATTATTGTATTTTGTTTGTGTTTCATTTGGAAAAGTATTTTTATTGTTTCCAAGATGATTGATGTAAAATTGTTTATTTTGAACCTTGCTTGGGACATGGACTATTGTGATTATTTACCGTAGTATCACATTCTAAACCTATCCGATTATGAGATTATAGATCGAAGAAAAGACAAATTATATTAGTGTTAATTACTAAATTTAATTGGGTATGGGGTCCCAAAAACTAAGTAGAGCTGGTAAATATTCACTAATTACATACGTATTGATTTATTTTATTTCTGGAATAATGTTACGTGATAAAGGTTGCGATACAGTAAGCATACAGACTCTCAAACATGCTTGCTGAAACTGATTGTACATACAGGGTTCCCAAGCTTAACTACAAATTTGGGAAGCCGGTAGACATTCGTCGCCACCTTAATACGGGTAGCATATTCCAGTTGTATGCTTTAGACAACAGTCGCTAATTTAGAATGATTAGGAACCATTCTGTAGAATTCCCGTTGAAAAGGGAGGATCTTCCGACCAGACGGGTGTTGTGGCTGGTGGCCTACTGCCTGACGGAGGTCGGGTTTCTATATACTCGGATATGTCAGTCGCGCGGATAAATGCTTTCGCAAAGTAGGATTTTGCGTGACGTCACTATAATGCGTAGTTCGCATGTAGCGTTATAGATGAACACACTAACTTCTTACTATACTTATTTCAAACAAGGAAGGTGAAATAATTTGGCATTATCTTAATTATATCCATTTGTTTTAGGTCCTGCACGTGATAGACCAGGTGTTGCTGCCGCTGCAGCCTCATGGACCTAGTTCTATCAGCTCGCCAGTCTATAACCCCAATGCCTATCATTTCCTGGAACATTCAGACCTGTTCAATATTGGACAGCATCGACTTAGGTAAATAATTTAAAGTTAAAGTAATACCTACTTTATTTAAATTAACTTAAAGCTTACTTTTAATGGACATACAATGATTGGAATGTTTGTTTTGCTATTGGTTCTTTTTGCTTTAGGATATCATGATACGGAAGGGTAAACAAAACACTATTTTTTAAACAATAGGTACCTACCTATATGTTCAGTAGGGAGGCAAAATATAAAACTTTGCAAGTTAAGTAAGTTGAAATTATGCAATTATTCGTTGAAAATAATGTGCAAATTGGCTCCTAATTCTAACATAAAATTTCCATTTAATGAACAATTACACAAGCCTGGTTTGCATCATAATTGTCAAGGTACACGTTGTACATGAAGTGCTAGTAAAAATTCTGAAATATAAGCCTGAAAATGAAACAATTTGAAACTTAATTACTTCGCGAGTGTTTCAATTACGACCAAACTCGCGGTGAACCGAATTATCGTTGCATTGAACTTTTGCACGTTGAGTTCGCGAAACAAACAACACAATTACTGGAGTACTATCTGTAGTGCAATCGCTACTAAGGCTGTGTGTACACGCAAGGAATCCCAATTGAATTCCGTAGTGGATTTAATGAATTTGGAATTCAGAGTTCGTGAATTATTGCGAGCGGGTCAAGGTTGTATTAAAGTGTATTACAGTACACATCTTTTATGTTTGTTAACATGCGAATAAAGTCCTTCTGTGAGCTAAAGTGATGTTGATATATCGGCTGAGTTTTTTACCGTCTGGACCAAAATAGGGTATAAAAGGTGAACAGAGTAGGAGCCTATGGCACAGAAATCTCTATTTTTTTTTCAAATACCTAAAATGACAGTAATTTTTCACAAGTTGTGCCTGGCAACTGTATGATCCAAGACCTTATATTACAGCCTAGAATACAGAATGTTGTGTCCCTACAGATACGTCCAGTTAAAAAAACAAAAGATACATTCCTATAAACTTTATACCAAGATGTATTTGTATTTCTCCACAGATCGTTCAGACAAAAAGTAAACCAGCTTAAAAAGAGCAAAGTATTCGACTCCGACGGCAGACATACGTTCTTTATCCCTGTCGACGAAGGATTTAAGGTAAAGGTATAATTCTTTCCGATAGTAGACTGCAAAAATCTTCATAAGGACGGAACTAACCGCGAGCATTCACATCAAAAATTAATGTTCGCCGCGTAACAAAACCTTACGCTACGAATGTTTTCAAAACAAATTCGAGACGCAAATGCTCACGGAAGTACCGTCCCGGGACACAGAAATAAATTTTGTTTTCTTTTTTAGCCGACAACGAGATCCGATTTGATAGACGAGAAAGTCATAGATGGACACGTGATTCCTCATCATGTGCTGTTCACCCATGCCACGGCAGATACCAAGGAGTTTGAGACCCTGGCCTTCGGGGACAACGTTAAGGTCATCATATCGTTCAGCACTGTCATGAATGGGAACGATGAGATAAGTGAGTACCTATTGATAAGGGCGAGTATATCTTCCTTTCTTCTCTCTTAAATGTTGATGGATGGAAGGAGATAGGCCAGACAAAAGATTGATTGATTGTGTGAGGGATGATATGGAAGAAAAAGGAGTGAATGATAGAGTAATGGCTGACAGCCAGAACGGAAAAATGAAAACATTTTATGCCGACCCCCAAGTAAGCATATGGGAAAAAGGCTGGAAGATGGTGAAAAATTTATGAACATCGATGATTTTCATACATTTTTGAATATTTACGATCTTTTGCATCATTTTGGAAAAAAAATGATAAAAACAATATTAGAAGATATCTTACTAAATATAGCCATCACAATGAATGGGCTTACTTTTTAACGTACTATCTGACCGGGCGGACATCGTACCGCCTCAGAATATGAATTATCTTCATTACATTTTTTTTTCGTGTTTTTTTCCTGTGTTTTAATTGGTTATTCAGCTCTTTGGGGCGGATCCAACAAATCAAAGATCATAAAAATCAGTCCAGCCGTTCTCGGGTTATAAATGGTGTAACTTACCCGACTTTCTTTTATTCATGTAGTACATTTAGGTAGCACTTAAAAGAATGCTTATAACCACCATTTTGTAATATATCCTATGTTTCGTCGTACGATACCGGCGGGAAATAAAAACGTTGCATATTCTTTATAGCGGTCGCGAACCACAGGGAACGAGAAATCCAGTCTTTAATAATATATTGAAAATCTGTGACCTTTTAGCTGAACCCAACTACAGCCATAGCTAGGCACAAATGCAGGCAAAGGGCAGGCTTCCAAGCGTTCCTCGCGATAACAGCTACTGACATTTGATCGAGTTGATAAATAGATTACTTTGCCTACATCGGTACACAACCAACGATATCAACTTACTTCTTGAAATAGCTTTCTTTATTACATTTTTTATCAAGATTTACCGACATTGTGGTAAAAAGTTAATAGTATTATCCCCACTAAAACGGGTTTCCAAGAAATATGGCTTTGAACTTTTTAAGGCAACCCAATTTCTCATTATAATGATACTAGCTGCGCCCGCGGTTTCACCCGCGTAAGATTCGATTCCGTGGGAATTTCGGGGTGAAAAGTATCCTATGTGTTAATCTTAGTTATAAACCATCTGTATGCCAAATTTCATCCAAATCCGTTCAGTAGTTTTTGCGTGAAACAGTAACAAACATCCATCCATCCATACAAACTTTCGCGTTTATAATATTAGTAGGATGTCATTAGGGAATTAATCATAGTTTAAAGGAAAATAGAAAATATTTTTAGGAACAGACACAACGTGGATACCAGTGACAAAAACAACCAGTTTTTGGAATTATCTTAATAATAGAATAGGCAACAGTACCTAACGGACAAAAATAACAACTTTATGGAAATACCTTATTAATAAGTTAGGCACTGAATTATATAGCCATGAAAGCCATATTATGAAATCAACTGAAGACATTGCCTTCAACACAGACCTATGGTTTTAGCCAAGCTTGCATCGGGTTCACTGCAGTGGATCAATTATTCAATGATTCAAACTCTGACAGGATAATTGCTTGTATAAGGGAACGCTGAAGGAATACGTTCGTACGCCTGTCAGGGTAATTTAAGTTCTCTATTGTGATGTATGACGCTAATTGGCATGACGAATTTAATGGGGGCAGCCAAGCGTCTGCCTTTCGCGTTTAAAGCTCGTATAGCGAGGCATATCTTGTATAAGACCTGCAGATATTTTTTTTCTAGGAATGAATTTTATATTCTTTGTGTTTTGGAAGCGAAGGTGGGTACAGCTACCAGCTTTAATTAAATTCTGGTACTTATGGAATGAGGGTTAAGAGAGAGGTAATAACTCAATTCCGGTATCTGAAAGCCTCATCAAGACTCTGATCTCTAAACAGTAATGATTACTGACGAAGAAGGCTATACAAAATTATTACAACGAATCAATTCATATCTAACAACTTGCTATCTAATTCGACAACATAACCGTAATAACCCTATTACGGTTATGTTATCGAATTATATATTTATATTTTTTTACCCGGGAAACTACCCAGTTTCCCGGGTAAAAAAATAACAATTATCCGTCAATTGTCCGTCAGTTAGATTATCGAAAAATAATGGCCCCTTTTTTTTTGTCTATCAAACAAAAAATTACAAAGATAAAGCGCGTCGAAATTTGGTCGTGACGTCACTTGCTTGCAAAAGTGTCGCAAGCAAGTGACATCACGCGGAACTTTAACGGGAGATATCTTCATCATTTTTTATATAATTGACAAAAGAAAAAATACGGGTTCAATATTTTTTGATAATCTAACTGACGGACTAATTAGATTTTTTTAGGAAAATAGCCTATTGGGACATTCAGTACCTACAGAAAACAAGTAATAAGTCTCTTTGTTAAAATTTCACTCGTTTTCCATAGCCTACGTGAAGTCAAACACCGTTGCTGGCGACGCGAAGCATGCCCGAGGCGTGGTTCTAGCAGATATCGTGAGAGCGAACATCCCAGTGAAGAACGGTGTGGTCCATCTCATTCAGAGACCACTCATGGTCGTAGATACAACCGTCATCGATTTCCTCAGGGTGAGTGGACTTTGAGAAAGCTATCGTAACTATTCTAACATTTCTATTGTTAGGATGGCTCTCAATTTTAATGAGAGCTATTTTGGTGGAGGGATTTCTGAAATTCTGAGTAAGATACTGCTATTAATATCACGGCTAAGGAAAGAGCTAACAAATATTCGCTTGACAAAATAATCTAGTTTTACTCTATACCTCTTCACTTTTTGTATTGTCCACATATTGATGTACTGCTACTTGACTCATACTCTACACATCACCTGACATTTCTCGAACTATACTTTTAGTATTGTAAGCTAATAGAAACACAATTTCAATCACATAATTGACTTTCCGCTCCATTTTAATGGGAACCAGGCCATGAAGGTAAAATGAAGCGTTTTATTTCTTTCTTTTTTTTATTATCCATCTTTGTGTGTCCTTTATTTTTATTACATACCTTTTCGTTTCATAGAATCTACGGTATAATCAATTTGAGCACGTTCTTAAAGTTTTTGTGTGTGCAATCGAGCGTAAGTTTGAAGTACTGTGATAGTCTGGTATGCTTCGTTTGATGCCATAGTAATATTGTTTGGTAGTCTCCAACCTAACGTTGACTTGTAAGTAATTTGTTCATTAGATACAACAGTCTAGGACCCAACTCATTAGTTACCGCAGTTTTAGTTAAGTAATGAAGAGTAAAATGTAAAAACGTTGAGAATAACATTTGTAGAATTTGATTTAGAAGTATTTATTGTTAATTCGTATTTTGTATGTAAACTTTAAACGTTGATATAATTACGTCTTTGCCATAACATATACCGATAGAACCCACTAGTGCAGGTAGGTATATAATGAATATTTGTTATTATCTCTTTTTGTTTTTGCATCCCCGCTCCGTTGGATCCTGCCGTTCCTGCATGATCTTGACAACTTTAGGGAATTGTAAGTACTGTCGCCTTATACGCATGACTTACCTACCTAACATACCTAACTTCTACACCTTCTTTATAATATATTTTCTCTGTTCTATCTTTCTTATTAATATATTTTGTAGACTTTTATTACCATTGTAATGGAACACCCGTTAAAAGGTAAAGTACGACCTGTATTTAAACGTAGACGTAAATATTTTAGTACACAACAATATTTAGTGACTTACAGCTGAAAGAGTGAAGTTAATTACGCATTTCATTACAAAGAACAGTACGTAAATTAATTACAACGGTCACTTGATAAACGTTGGCTTTAAAAAGGATCTCGGGAGCCCTTACAGCGTTATCCAGATAAAAGATTACCAAGATTGTTTTGGTGTACTATTTATTTTCTTTGAGAGTAAAATGAGAATTGTTTATACAGGAAAAAGAAGACGGACCTCTTTGTAAATTCTATGAAGTAATCATGGACCTGGGAGCAAACAACCAGTTTTACAACGAACTCACTTTGGCGAAAGACATCACTCTATTTGCGCCCTCAAATGAAGCTTGGGCCGACTTCAGCGTGCAAAACATCATTAGGTTATTTACTTCACTTTACTTTTTACGAGCTTTTTGTGTTGATGTGATTGCTGCCATAATGTTCGTCTCTGATGAGCTTTTACTGGGTTAAATATTGAATCTTTTAAAACGCTAAAGTGCAAAATTATTCGCAAGCTAGCTTGTGAACGAATTCAATTGTGTTTTTTTCGTAGGAATCATCAAAAGCTGAGAGAAATTCTGAACTTGCACTTGGTTCGTGAGAGGCTGCCAATGGACGCGATAATTCACAACAACATGAATCAGGTAAACATTGAAATGTTAATTCATAATTGCTGTGTTTCCATTCGAATATTTAATTTATGAACGAATACAAAACTGTAAGGCCCTTTGTACACACACGTTTTACCTGAAAAACTACGGTTTATTCTCTGTGTTTATGCACGATCGTGTGAGACACGTTTTTTCTACGGCGCGGTTTATTCGCCGCGTGTAGGCACGGTTCGTCGGTAAGCTTATTACCAGACACGTTTTTTTTACGGCGCGGTTTATACGCCGTACCGTGTAAAAACCGTGCCGTGTACAAAGGGCCTAAGTGGAAATCTGGAATTGCGACGAATTATAAAATTCGATTCGATTTAAAATGAATGTCGTATATTGGTTTTAATTCTTTGGTTTGGTTGCTGCTATTTGGAATCAGCTACCCGGAACTGTATGTTTAATCATTTTTAAATACAATTTATATCACAAATGTTTTAATCGGTTACAGCCCGGTGTTGTGTTTAAACGTACTTATTATTTTTAATTAATGTACCTACCTCCCAGTTCATTTTATTAAATCGTTACTGTGGTTGCATGGTTGTAAAATGAATTCATATTATGTGGTTTATTTTATTGATGTATGTTCTCTTTCGATAGATTTTCCAGGAATGTGAAATCTGTATTTTGAATGACCCTATAGATATTGTTGTAAATGCATCGTAGCATGGGTGTCGAATGCAACGACAAAATTTAATCATACATTTTTTCTATAACTATTTGTGTATTATTTTAGATCTACCAAGCTCCGACGGCCTTACCTCGGAAGTACCTGTACTTCAATATTCTGACGCATGGTCAGAATCAGACCCTGACGGTGGAAGGTGGCGGAGTGAACGCAACCGTGACACTTCCTAACATTGCGGCTACCAACGGCTTCGTTCATATCATCGACAGAGTACTGGGAGTCCCTTACACAACCGTCTTCGAGAAATTGAAAACGGATCCCATGCTGAAGTAAGCAAAAACACTATCGCTCGCTACAAGCGAGCTTCATGTTTATACATGGCATGTTTTACTTAGCCAGAAATACGAACCCAAAGTTTACTAAGAATAAAGGCGCTCCTTCGCCGGTAGCATTCACCTGTACTGTAGCAATTCAAGATTCTACTGTAACGGCTAGGGCTTTGCAGGTAGACTGCGCAGGCCATCAACTAGTAGGTAGTGTAGGTAGATAACTGAAACCATCAGGATAGGTAAATACATATAATTTTAAGTAGGTACTTAGAAGTAACACGGCTAGGTCACAGGTAAAGGTTACATTATAGGCGAACGCCCTCGTTGAGGAAGCGCCTTAAGGAAAGAAAAGAAAGAAAGAAAAATGCGTTTATTGGCATTACAGCAAAACAAATACACTTTAAAAAAAACAGAAAACAAAGATTATAATGCCAAAAAGGCCTCAGCTCAGCATAATGTCAGACGACAACACAAGGTATAGCATCTGACGCTGAATTTCAGCTGCAACCCACGAGTGACTTACGCTCGAATAACAAAACCCCTAGGGAAAATAAAAACTTCTAGGAAGTACTTAGGTAGGTACCTACTGATTACACCTTAAAACTAAAAAAACATTCAACATGTTTTTCTTTTGTTTTAGCATCACCTACAATCTAGGCAAGCGGCAGATGTTCAACCAGCAGCTCAATGACATGGAACATCGTTACACATACTTCGTCCCCCGCGATCACGCTTGGCTCAAATTCCAAATCAAGCATCCTTCCGCCTTCAAATCTCTCTTCAGGGAAGACTTTGGCTATTTCGTAAGTTCTAAAACTCCATAATTCTGAAGTTTATTTTACGTTTGGTGTTTAATCATTATTTTATCTCGCTTTTCATTTTGCAGACGAAACAAATTTTAGAGCGACACGTTATCCGGGCCGGGCGCGCCTACACAGTATCTGATTTAAAACTTCTCGCGAACGAAACACATCCCTTCGTTCTGCCGACTTCACGCGATCCACTCCGGCTGCGTGTCAAGGAATCTGATAAGAGTAAGCTTTTAGCGGTTCATTTACATTATTATCCGTTTTCCTTTATAATGTTGAGATTTTAAAGTCAAGATTGGAGATTAAACTAATTTGTTATTTTCACAGACTACTACGTCGAGTGGAACGGCCATTGGATCCATGTGTTCAGGCCTGATGTCGAGTGTACCAACGGCATCATCCACGTGATTGACGAGCCCTTCGTATTAGAGAGTGACATCCGCGCCACCGGTGGCGCTCAGAAAGTCAGTGTCACCTCCACGTACTTCGTGCTCTTCCTGTCCTTCTGTTTTGTAAGAATTTTGGAAAATTAAACGTCCATCGGTTTTTGTTGAGTCAAAAGCGTTCGTATTATTAGCCAAAGAGCTCTGAATTTCCGTTTCAAAATTCATATTTTACGGCGAAATAATATTATTTGGATAATGTTCGCTAATGATTGCATTGAATGTAAATTAATGAATTAGTTTCGGGTACCTTCATTTTACGTTACCGTAGTGTTTGATATAGTTTAAGGATAATATGCGGGATTTGCACTGATTCGTTGAAAATATAGAAGTCCGTTGTAAGATGTTAACCAAATGACTCGAGATATACACTGCCATCAAATATTAGAACTTTTTAAGTGAAGTAAAAAGAACATTTTTTAAATTTTATATATCGGTCTTTGCATTTTTAATCTAAACTGTTGTTGTATCAATCTAAATTGAAACTTCTGTAATCTGAAATATATATTATATTTAATAAAATAAATATTTAAGTAAGGCATTATAGTCGTATAGGTATTTATTTCTACAATAACCGTTGTTAAAGTTTTTTTAGATTAATTATAATGAATGAATGAATCTTACACTCCACTTTTAAATTTTGGGTCCCTTGTGCCTTTTTTAAAACCAAAGTACTAAAATTAATTCAAAATATACCTATCCAAATTATTATTTACAAAAAGTATAATATACTTTTTGTAATTAAATTACTTTTTGTAAGTAAATTTATGATATTTACTTTAAAACATATAACCTATTATACATTCCATGTTAATAAGTATCTTAAAGATCTATTTAATGTCTAAATATTTATCGTTGTTACCGCTGAAGTACCCAATTTAACTTTCAGTTGTAAAATATCTTCGACTGAAAAATTAAAATTTTAGAAAATTAAATTCGAAAGCATTAATTTACTTAGGTAGAGTTATTCATTCGTGTCAAATTAATTGGTCTATAAATATTAAAATGTCTGGAGTGAAAAGATTATCTGAAAGCGTATCGAGAAGCGCCTGCTGCGATCATTATTATATTAGGTTCATTGAATATTTCCAACTTACGATGATTTGAATTTATTAACGTATTATAAGATGGCCGCTTTAGCATGCACGCTGCGCCGGAGCTCAGCAGGTCTTTCTATCATTATTATAAGCAATGGAAAGTGAAGTATTTAATAGAAGTATTCTTAAATTGAGAGCGATCATATTATAATAAATGTATATAGGAATGAATGGGCTTATAATTATGATGGTGCATTTGTGATTCTCTTACGTTTACTAAGCAGATGTAAATAATTTATATAAGTTATCATAGTTCATTATAGTTATTGTATAATTTAGTAGCTATTACTTGAATACGACTGAAATTTTATCACGTTGTCATACATGAACTACTTATTGGAAAATTTGAAAAGTGTTAATTGAAACAGAAATGCTGCTTCCGCGTTTAAACTTAAACTTTAATAATAAAACGTTGAAGTTTTCTAAGAAAGTGATTTATAAAATACTGTTTATGTACTTACATTTACAAAGGGTCACTTTATACTGAATATACATGAACCATATTTGGAGTAGATATTTACAACCGTAAGCCAGCATTTATTAGAGAATTCTTACTAATTAATATACTCGAGTATCCTGTTGAAATCAGTGTAATAGATACATTGTCTGTCGCTTTATAGATATATTTACATTAATAACTTTATAAGCAAATATTCAAGTGATGTCTATATTGAGCCAAAGCTACTCGCTACTTCAACTGATATCATATTACCTTCCTATATGTACTGTAAGGTTTTAATATTACCTAACAATAGCTCTTAGATTGACATATAGCCGATACATTTAAGGTTTGAATGTTCATGAAGGCGATCATTATAAAATTGCATTTTTAATACTATACACTAGTGTTACGTGGGGCGTATTGACCCGAGACAATATAATTCTGACCAAATATTCAACCAAATATTTGGTTAAGTACGAAATTGGAATTCAATTAATTAGTGGATGTTTTGGTGTAATAAATAAAATCTATGTCAAATTAGTGAAGACGTTATGAGGAAGTGTTTAATGACAAAGAATTTATGTGTAAAATATACATATTGAACTTCTCGTGTTGGTTTAATTGTTGGCTTCAAATGTTCCCTTAAGGATGATTTCCACCAAACGGCTCGGTTCGCATCGGATCGGAAAGGATACGAACGGATGTGGCGATAGCCGATCGCGTCCGGCAGAATGTACGAATCATACGATCGGCTCCGTACCGTCGCTTGCGAACGTATCATCTTCTGCGCCTAGTCAAATAGTTACTACATTCCTACCGTGTTGACGTGTTCTAATGCCGAAAGGATTCGATCGGATACGATGACAGAAACAATTTTTCATTTAACTGTACTTCTGGTATATTGCGAATCTGGTATTTAGATAATCTGTTATATTGCGAATCTGGTATTTTGAGAATCTGGTATTTTGAGATTGAGCCGACAGGCGATCGGAGCCGATCGCGCATCGCGGAAGACGCCCGCGGTAAAGCTGCTGTGCGCTGCTTGGTAATATAGACTTTAAATACTGTGTACACGATTTAATATCGTTTAAACTTTGTAAAATCCGTTCCGATCCGATGCCATGCGAGCCGTTTGGTGGAAATCATCCTTTAATCTAGTCACGTGCAGGGTAGGTGTCAAATTAAATTTGGGTACGGCGATGTCGGCGAGCGGACCCTGTGCCACGCTGCCTTAACAGTCTGAAATAACAATGTTAGCAACAAAATCTAAAACAAAATTAACAACAATAACAATTAAATGTGTACTCTCATGGAATCGTTTCAGCAGCTGCTACAGTTTCATTAATTTTCAGCTGCACGAACGAATATCTACCTAATTAAGCGATGTACGGTTGCACTGGAAACGTTGTTATGAATTCAATTTCACCTATAATTGTTAATGCTGTATGTGTAATTAAGAATTTTATCAGCTTTGTTACATTTAAGGGGGGACAGGAAACGTGGGTATTTGAAAACAGTATGTTTGGTTGTGTTTTGGGATTGTTTGACCTAGTATCGCACTCTATCGGAGCTTGCATGTTACAAATCCATTTGCATTAAAAAACTGTAGGGTTTTCCCGAAAATTACTCGTTAATAAATCCGGAAACAATAATAGGTAAGTACCTAAGTTATTTTATCTCACGAAAGTAACGTACATTAACTGTTGATGTAGGTAAATAACACTCATATCGAATGAACACTAAATGTATTGATATCCACTTAATTATCAAGGTATGAGTGCCAGAATGGTAACTGGTTATTAATTATTTACTGTCTATGAAAATACCTATGAATATCGTGCTTAGGGAATGGATTTTATGAAGAAAAGCATAAAGACAACCTTTATTCCCAGTAATTCCATGTAGCTAGTTCCACATGGAACTACTGCAACTCACTAGTTCCGTGTATGGAACGAATGGGAGTATTCAGTAGTTCCATGTCCTTTATTCCCATGTAGCTAGTTCACATTTAACTGCTGGGAATAAAGGAAATACAAGACTAGCCGACTAGGCATTTATTTTAATAGGTTTATTAGTTAATTATAATTAATGTTGATTAGAAAGCTAGTTGTCCGTTCGCAAAACTAGGTCTTCATGGAGAAGAAGGAAGAATCTCCATGGCCGCTGTTTTGAAAGTATTTTATCAACACATTTTTAAATTATCTTAAATTAAAAGTTATCACATTAATCACTTGGGCCATTTCCCAAAGTTATAGCAACTTATGAATGGAAAGAAACATTAAAAAAAAACGTATTCGATGATTCCCGTACTTTTATACCATAAAATCGGTCATACTACTCTACTAACAAAATGTAACGAGACGTGAAATACAATTCAAACATTCAATAGCATTCAATAAGTTTATTTAACGCCTCGTCTCGGCGTTCGGTAAAAAAAAAAGAAATTCAAAAAGTATTTCCGCGCAGTTTTGCAGGGGCCCTCGGTTTTAACGGAATAATTGGACGCAACGTTGCAAAGGTCGTAGTCAGTCTCTTAATCCCATAAGGTTGGTGCGACGACACAGCTAGCCTGCCTTGCTAATCCCCTTGATGGATGGCAGGAGTAACTCCTTTCTATGAGGCCATCCCATTACTGAGGACACGGTTACTCGAGGCAGTAATGCGTGTTGTGGTTTGTAATTACCTCCCATTTAAACAGAAACACTGGGAATAAGCAATTGGATGTGTTAACAGCCGCGCTTATAAACAATAGGCGCAAAATGAATGCAATTAAAGTGTCATTCGACTGAAATTTCCACATGAAGTGAGTTACATTTAAGCCAGGAAATCGAGGGTTGGCCGAGGCCGACCCGAATAAACGAGAGGTCATTTGAATAAAGTTTGAATGTAGAGATCTGCAGTGTGATTCTATAATCATCTCACCGTGAAAACTTAGGTGAAGTGAGCTGTCGATCCAACTAATGCTAGGGATTGACAGTAATGACAGCTCACTCTAAGCTCATTTCACCTAACTTTTCACGGTGAGATTTTTACAGAATCGATGGGCTGTTTTTAAACTAGCCATGCCCGAGACTTCGTTCGCGTTGTGGTCGGGTATCAATAATGTGTCGCTTAGAAAAGGTATAGGTACCACTCTTGCGATGAAAAGGTCTTTTTTTTAAGTAGCCTAAGGGCCGATTTGTCGATCCGTAGTTAAACTCAACCAATTATTATTGAACCACCAATCCTGGTTGGATTGGTGGTTCAATCATAATTGGTTGAGTTTAACCAACCAACCAACCAAACATCCAACCAACCAACCACCACCAACCAACCAACCACCACCAACCAACCACCACCAACCAACCAACCACCACCAACCAACCACCACCAACCAACCAACCACCACCAACCAACCAACCACCACCAACCAACCACCACCAACCAACCAACCACCACCAACCAACCACCACCAACCAACCAACCACCACCAACCAACCACCACCAACCAACCAACCACCAACTAACCAACCACCAATTTGACCAGTATGACCAATTTTGATTATGATTATGATGTTATTATTATTTTACTAATGGTTAAATATTGGCAAAATGTGCTTTTGTACAATTGTTAGTTTATGTAATAGTTTAACTAATAGTTAATTATTTGACCATTAGCAATGATATTATAGCAGCCCTAAGTTACTCTTTATATCGTCTGCTATCTGCCAGTGAAAGTCCCGTCAAAATCGGTCCAGGCATTTCGGAGATAAGCCGAAACAAAAAGACAGACAGACAGACTTTTTTTTGTTATAAGTACCGTATTATTATATACTTTCATAAAAAAAGCATTCCGCATTTACTAAATAGCTGTTATTTTTACTTTACAAACAAACACTTCATTTTGTTTGAAAAACTGCTATAGGTAACTAACCAATAGTTAAAAGAAAGTTTATTTATTTCGGTCCAAAAAACAGTTACACAAATATCTTAGTAAACAGGTAGAGAGAGAAAAACAAAGAGATTTTATCCACATCTTAAATACAACATATTGTTAAGGAAGTATTTGCACACGAGTGAAACTTAAAAGGTAACCTCAATCTCAACTCAGCTTATCGCAGTCCACTGCTGGACATAGGCCTCTCCCAGGCAGCGCCACAACACCCTGTCCTCCACCTTCCGCATCCAGTCTGTCCCAGCCACCTTCTTTACGTCATCCGTCCAGTGGCAGTGGGCTGGCCATGTTTGTCGAAGGACCGATGGCCGGTAAAAGGTCACACAAACATCTAAAGAAAATTCTTAAACGAAGGAAAACTAAAAAAAAAACATAAAGAAAGAACAGAACAAAACTACGGTTTTTATTTAAAAAATCTGAGCCACTAATTAATTTTATCAACGGGCTTCTAACTTCTTAATTATGACCGTAAAACACGACAACGTCAGCTAAAAAAAAAAATCCCTGAAGTATTTTCTGTTCTCCTACACCGGTGCAGAAAAGCTTTATTACGTTAATTAAAGTTTAGAGAATTTCCTAGAAAAAGTTCCATTATATTTGTATTTTTCTTTTCACCTGAGTTAATTGTAGGTTCACTTTACTCCTGTTTCAGTCGTAAAAATATTTTACACAAAAGGAAATTCGCCCGGATTTTTCGGCTGTCGCATGAACAATGCCGCATTGTCAGAAAATAAATGTCTCCTCACTATTTTCACTAAGTAAACAGATTTATTTCTTGGACATCCCTTACGAAAAATATAAAAACAGGTGTGGCCAGTTACATTTTTACTCACGCTCGGTGACCCGAATAAAACATTTTGTGAAACGTCAACATTATGTTAAGGTATTCCTTAAAACTGTTCGTTTTGTATATCTAGTATCCATTTATACATTACTAGCTGCGCCCCGAGGTTTCACCCGCATAAATTTCGATCCCGTGGGAATATCGGGATAAAAATCCTGTGTTAATCCTGGTTATAAACTATCTGTGTGCCTAATTTCATCCAAATCCGTTCAGTAGTTTTGGCGTGAAAGAGTAACAAACATCCATCGATCCATCCGTACAAATTTTCGCGTTTATAATATACTAGCTGCTCCCCGCAGTTTCACCCGCATAAGTTTAGATCCCGTGGGAATATCGGGATAAAAAGTATTCTATATATTAATCCTGGTTACAAACCATATGTGTGCCAATTTTCATCCAAATCTGTTCAGTAGTTTTTCCGCTAAAGAGTAACAAACATCCGTCCATCCACACAAACTTTCACGTTTTTAATATTAGTAGGAAGTAGGATAAATTAAAATCGTTTTTTGGTGTGTTTGTGTGACCGTGTTGTTATTCGAAACCACGCAACGAATTTAGATACGGTTTGCAACATCGTTTACAGAATTAATTCCAGAAGACTTATGTATATGAATGCGTAGCAAGTGGTGCCGCCTGGTTTTGGTACGAAGCTACTGAAATCACCGAAAAGGTTGGATAAGAGTGACACTGCCTGATGACAGTCACTCTAGCAGAGCGTCGCATCGATGGTTGCGTGGTGGCTGTCTTTTGATGACTCGCCATAGGTGAGTATATGTTCCTTAGAGATGATGTTAGTGGAGCCGCGCTGTCATACCACGTCCACGAGGAACTGCTATATTCCAGCACAATCCTGATGATATGGAAGCTGTTAAATCATACCTTTGAGGGCTATCCTGCGCCATTTAACAAATAAATCTGGATGTTTTGTCAAGTCATGATAAAGCAGGGGCAGGTCGCTAGTTAAGTACCTATAAAGTATAAGTAAGTCTGAAAATACCTCAATACAAAATGTTATTTCGAAACAAACCTCAAATGAAAGATCACTTTTCACAGCTTGCGAATAACGTGCCGAATACAAACCATTAACTTGTGTAAACCAAACATATAGCTTTGAAAATACATAAATCTATTTCCACGAGAAATATGAACTGGTAGAACACATAATTATTTAGCATCGCTGTCTGTAGACCACATCCTCTTAAATCTCTCACAAAATAAATGCAAGCTAAATACGAAGACCACTTCTGGTAAGCTATCCTGCGCCATTTAACAAATAAATCATACCTTTGAGGGCTATCCTGCGCCATTTAACAAATAAATCTGGATGTTTTGTCAAGTCATGATAAAGCAGGGGCAGGTCGCTAGTTAAGTACCTATAAAGTATAAGTAAGTCTGAAAATACCTCAATACAAAATGTTATTTCGAAACAAACCTCAAATGAAAGATCACTTTTCACAGCTTGCGAATAACGTGCCGAATACAAACCATTAACTTGTGTAAACCAAACATATAGCTTTGAAAATACATAAATCTATTTCCACGAGAAATATGAACTGGTAGAACACATAATTATTTAGCGTCGCTGTCTGTAGACCACATCCTCTTAAATCTCTCACAAAATAAATGCAAGCTGTTACGACCACCTCCGAGCGGGAAGAGGAAAAAATAAAAGTTTTTATGAACCCGATTTATCTTAACGCTCCGAGCAGAAATACAGAAAGCGATCGGAATCAAACACAGTTCTTCTATGTTATCGAACTGCCTCGATCTGATTAATGTTTATTTTTTTTTTTGCTCAATCAAACTCTGCAACTGACCAGTCGTAATTTTTTTTTACTCCGGAGTAGTACTTTCTTTTTAGGTAAAACTACATAGTAGAGGTGCAATCGGTCTAGTGGAATAGTGTTGAAATGACCTGGCAGGAAGCGGAATGCGTGTTGACGGATGATAGAAAGTTATATGTTAGGAAAAGACATGCTGAGCTGACTCTTAATGAATTGGGATAAGCAGAGAAAATGACAAAGAATGAGGCGAGGGCACGAAACTTTTATTCGATTACCGGTTTGGGAACAAAAAATTCAGTTTCAGTTTGTAGTTGTAAATTCTATCCGATTACCAGAAGAAGCAACTGGTCGATATTACAAATGTAACTCAATGCTAGCCTTCAAATAAATATATTGTACATTCGACAGTGCACGTCTTCAAATCCTTTGGGAATATAGTATTGCGCCTGACGCTTGACGTGTGTGACGCATTTTTATTAAACTAGCCTCTAGACGAACCCTCAAAGGTATGACTTATTTGCATATCCTTGACAGAAACTTGATCTACCAGGATCAAAATCATCCTATGTTGTCATCTTCACGACATGCCTATATGTATGCAAAATTCATGGAGATCGGTCGATCAAACGAGCCGTGAAGCTGTCACAGATATGACACAGGTGTGTCTTGAACTTTCGGGGAATTTCATACAGGTGATTCAGCAAGTGATTCTGACCTTGTATCAACATGATTATATTAAAAACTAGCGACCGACCCCTGCTTCGCACGGATTTTACGACTTGACAAAACATGAAGATTTATTTATTATTTGTAATGTTAATTTAAGTGTAATATTAATTTATTACATATAGAACATTCGGAATAAATTCTCTAAATGATCAAAATCCGTTGCGTAGTTTATAAGAACAATGTGGTCAATGCTAGCCTAGGTGAACACACATAGAAACATATATGATAATATGTATAGACATATGTAGATGCATAGCTTGCTACGCCGCCGTGCTACGTGGCTACGTCGTAGTTCGTCGAATGTCCGCCTGTAGATTTTTGAGGTAATATATTTATTTAAAAAAAAAAGCAAGGTCATTATACCTCCATGTGGAAATAATCGTCGAAACAAGGGAGGAACTGTCGATCGATTCTGTAAAAATCTCACCGTGAAATTTAGGTGAAGTGAGTTTAGAGTGAGCTATCAATAGTGTCAATCCTTAGCATTCGTTGGAATGACAGCTCACTCCACGTAAGCTTTCACGGTGTGACGGTTACAGAGTCACACTGGTGTAATACCTCTGATATCGCTACTTAACAATGCCGATATATATATTACACCGATCGACCAAAGTGTGATTTTTTTCTAAACCAATCAACGAATATCACAGGGCGTACTAGACATTACTGAAAGGCTTTCTGTGATTAAAGGCGCAATGGTACATAATACACTTTCTTTTTAGTACCTACATTTTTCTACGCCTACGACAGTTCTCTTCACGCATGCTATTACGTTATTGCTATTTTTTCTGTACAGGCGCTTCTCGTGTTTGAGACAGTACTTGGAACTTCATAAATTCCACTAAGCTCTTTTCAAAAGGCAATATCAAAAGTGACAGGCTGCTTTTCAAGTTAAAAAAGATAATTCTTTATTCGGCCAATAAATTCTTAGAACGTACCGTCAAGCGGACGTCAAAACCGCGGAGTAGGTCAGTAGGTATGTACCACTGACCTCCATTATACAAGTACGCTGGACTTCATACTATCGATGACAAAACGAAGACATTTGATTTTCGCCATTTTGGCGCCGATAGCAAAATGGTGATAGTAGCCACAAAGTAAATTTATAATATCAAAGTATCAAAGGTTCTGTGGCGACGAATATAGGTAGGTAAATATGCCAGTCACTAAAAACAGGACATTTCTCAGACTCAATACAATGTTATCGCAACGGTAATCTGAATCGATTGAACTGATTCTGTTTCATTGAATTTAAGATTTAAATGTAACGAAAATAAAAAAAAGATTGCGACTTGAATGAATAGCAGCGAGTATTTGCAATTTAAACGAGACTTAGGCGATACTAAATGGGATTCCATTTCCTTGATTTCATTACTTGTATTGCTACGAGTACATTCTACTGTTTTATCTAAATCCACTGCATTTCCACATCTATATATATCTATACATAGAGTCGCATTTCGTGTCCGTCTGTGTGACCATGTTCACCGCGTTGTTATTCTAAACTACGCAAGGGATTTTGTGATACTGTTTTTACCATAATTTAGGGAATTTATTCCGAAAGGTTTATGGGGTGTAGTATATTAAACTAACATAAAATAAAAAATCCCGAATATTATGGCCAGTCATAAAAAAGCGTGCGAAGCAGGGCCGGGTCGCTAGTTTAAATATAAAATAGATATGTAACTAAAGCTTGTACGTAGAGTAATAAATAGTCCCATAACAAGATTCAATTTACTTAATTTCGAGATTACAAAAGAAAAAGAAATCTGTCTAATGTTTGTATCCATTTATCCTTGTCTGTTTGGTAATGTACCAATCTTTTCTTTTTAAAGACAACCACTTTGGTGGATAGAAAAGTAAATGTAAATAAAATATAGGCTATCTCTCGAAGTGCGTGTCGGGGACCACGTTGAGTTCCGTAGTCAATTAACAAATCTCAAGGTTATTCGTGCTGTCTCCTGTCACCGAGAAATAATTGAGTGTACAGAGAGAAAAAAAAATAGCGTGTTAGAATACACTAAGGGACTAACCACAATCATTCAGCTTTGTTTAGCTTTTGTTAAAAAAATCGTGGTTTTCTTTGGACAAAAGGTGAACTGAGCTGAATAAGTGAGGTTAGTTCCTAAGGCGTATGTAGAAGGTCTACATTTGCACTTTAAGACAACTAGCAGTTGTAGTAGAAAATAGCAGTTTGTTTGAGGGTTTTGGGAATTTGATATAACTGCATTAAAACAGAAGAGCAGTGGTGGCCCAGTGGTATCGGCCGCTTACGACCAGCCGCGGTCCTTTTCGTGGGGGTCATGACCCCCCCCCCCCGAAATCATTGAAGCTGTCGAGAGTCTGCATGATATACTTGCCTTACTAATTACTACTTGGTGACCCCCCCAAAAATCTTGGGCTGCGACCGTTCCTGCTTACGACTTGTGTGTCGTAGGTTCGAACCCAGACACGCTTTGTGGTAATAATTTCATCACCACTGCTGTCAAGACAGTGAAGGAAAACATCGAGAGGAAACCGGCATGTCAACCAAAATCGAAGTCATGTGACATCTACCAACCCGCACTGGGCCCGCGTGGTAGGTTACGGCCTACTCCCTCACTGAGAGCAGGCCAGTGTCCCAGCAGTGGGAACATTATAGGCTGATTATGCTATGCTCTGCATCAAAACTTTGGATGATTGTGCAATTTGCTTGCAGTCGGCGAGCAGTGTTAACTAAAGTGTCAAATTGCGTAAGTCATCATCTGCCTAGCCTTTTCCCAACTATGTTGGGGTCGGCTTCCAGTCTAACCGGATGCAGCTGAATACCAGTATTTTACATGGAGCGACTGCCTATCTGACCTCCACAACGCAGTTACTGGGTAATACGATACCCTTACGAGACCCTTTGGTACGATTGGTTGTCAGACTTTCGGGCTTCTGACGACCCGTAACGACCATCAAAGATCCGCGAATGACAGCCAGGACCACCGGCTTAACGTACTTTCCGAGGCACGGGTCCTGGTATGTGAAGAGGGTCACCCATCCACGGATCAACCGCGGCAAGCGTAGCTTAACCTGATGGATCGACCCACGCGGCTTATTACTTAGCCACAAGCCCTACCAAGAAGCAAAGCAAAATTGCGTAAGTAGTTGGACACAAATGTTTTGAGGAATCATATACATCGACGCTCCCAAGCAATAACCCGGTAATCGAAAAATCAAACTTTTACAGGAGAAAAGATTTACTGATTTTATCAAATATCTTTTCAACAAGTGGGACTATTGAAGTCATTGATGTAAAAAAATACCTTTCATTTAATACATCAATGACTTCAATAGTCCCACTTGTTGAAAAGATATTTGATAAAATCAGTAAAACTTTTCTCCTCTAAAATTTTGATTTTTCGATTACCGGGTTATTGCTTGGGAGCGTCGACATATAAAACCTAAAAGAGTCGCAAAATATTTTAAGTAAAGAATCTGGTAATAAATTAAACTTCCGAGTGGTTTATTCAAAGTGGAATAATTTTTAAGTGCGTCCTGAATTCTTTTTTAGTTAGTTGTAATGGTATATCTCGCGGGAGACGTACCTTCGATGTTTACCTACATTTTGTTAAAAGAAAATTTTGGTAGATACCGGAGGTACATACGAAGGTATAGAGCCTTTTTATGGGGCATAAGTTTTAAGTAGGTACTGCTGTAAACTTTTTACAAATAAAACAACAACATTCAATGGAAGAATGCCTGCCGTGGGAAAAATTGCGTAATATTATTCCTCAATATCAACGTGTATCAATTATCACTATCAAAGTGTCTAATTCTTTAGGCTTTTTCTATTATTCACTTCTACGATGCTTGCATAAAGAAGCCCGACTCCCGGTACAGTGCAGGGTGATTTTCGGCAAGAAACAGTTACATGTTTTAATTGTTTCTCTATGTGTGAGCCCTTAAGTTAACATGGGACTATTTCACCCCCATCGATCGGTAACGACTTCTCTTTACTGGCAACCCGCTTCTTTAAATAATCACCATTCGCTGCAAGCCATTGTAAGATCAAGCAAATAAAGATATGAATAACAATATGAGATGAAGATTAAATAATTGATCCCTTCATTTTCACCATTATATATATTGCTTGCTATTTGTTTTGTAAGCACGACTAACTAGCAAGATTGGAATATTATTATTGATAATACTTACTATCTCCAATCCTTTCTTCAAATTGCCACCATTTCTTGTGATCACGTCGATACGTCACAGTTTCCAAGGTATCCAGCCCTTTCTGTACTTCAGTACGTATACCTACAGATTCTCTTGAAGTTATTCCAAAGATATTCAGGGATGAAGGCCATAAAATTCGGTGTTCTGCGAAGAATCTTCACAAGTCGTTAGCAGTTTAATTAAATTGACGCCTTCAACTAAAGATCTCGAATTTTCGATATCCACCCTTTGTCAAGTCAGAGAGTTGTAGGTAATGGTGTGTTAATGATGCTTTTACCTTTAATCCATTGGATTATTTTGTCTTAAACTTAAAGCAGATTGTTTTATATATCCATAGATGCAAGATTATGTTGAATTTCCCCACGGGAACGTACTACCGGGGTTAAAAGTACCCGTGTGGTATCTGTGTTAATCCAGGTTACAGGATTAGTTGTGTGCCAAATTTCATCCAAATCCGTTCAACCGTTTTTGTGCCAATCCGGAACATACCTACATCCAGACAAACGGATAAATATTCTAACATGACTTTTTTTCGATAATATTCAATGTACAGTTTTGACTTCGTTACTATTTTATTTTATTTATAAATATAGACTGGTAAACCCATTGAGCTTTATCCGATGCCGACTTTTTCTTAGCGTTAATTGATATTTTGCAATCTCTCTCGAAAGACTCACCATCATTTTATCCGAAAGACGTCCACTGCTGGACATAGGCCTGACCAAGCACCTCCAGTTCGACCAGTTCTGTGCTTCTCGCATCCAACGGGTTCCAGCGGCCTTCACAAGGTCGTCGGTCCACCTTGTAGGAGGCCTTCCAACGCTACGTCTTCTGATACGCGGTCGCCACTCCAGAACCTTTCGGCCCCATCGGCCATCTGTTCTGCGAGCAATGTGCCCTGCCCCCTGCCACTTAAGTTTGGCAATTCTTTGGGCTATGTTGGTTACCTTGGTTCTCCTGCGGATCACTCCATTTTTGATTCGATCACACAGGGAAACTCCAAGCATAGCCCTCTCCATTGCCCTTTGCCCTTTGGGTGACTTGCAATGACTGCATTACTAAATCCATGTGCAGTTGTTACTTGTACCTAATTACACAACTGATTCAGATATTGTTGAATACAGCCGCATCTATTTAAACTTTAAACAGACCCCAACATTGCCGAGAAAATCCTAGGCAGGCAGAAAACGATAACTTGAAAACAAGCTACGCATCAGCGCCTAAAATCAAACGCACCAATCAGATCACAGTAAATATTAGATGGCTATATAAATGCGATTTTTTAGTTTTACGTAAGCTCGGCCTGGTAGCCCCGAATGGCCCCGAATGCAGTGTGCCCGATGAACAAATACAAGCACGGGTAACGAGCCTACAGACCCGCCGGGAATTCAACCACGGCCCCGTTGACATTTCAAAAGCTCAACAGATTTTTTCAAATATCTATCTCCCTTTCGAAGCTTCGTTAACAAGCTGTCCTATCAAATTGCTGATAAAATTTTACATCCTAAATACTTTCCTATTCCTACATTCCTGTCTACGAAGGAGCGATCGGCAGATGTCCATAAGAGAGAAAGAAAGTAAAACATTTATTTGGTGACAGGTCTTGAAATACATAATTAAAATGAAAAAAAATAAAATTCTACGAATCATGAATCATGTGCCGACTTCATGATTACAGTTTGCGCATCGATGTATCTGCCAGTCTGTATAATTAAGCATTGTACATGTTAACGTATATAGAAGATAGGTATGGACCTCCCTATAGTTCGATGATATTTAGAAGGCCTATCACAACTGACCTTAGATATTATACAAGTACGCTGGACATCATACTATCGATGACAAAACGAAGACATTTGATTTTCGCCTCTTTGGCGCTAATAACAATGTGAGCGTCTGTGGCACTAATATTTTTGATAGTGAGTTTAACAAAACGCGCATACTCTAATGATAAATATGTTCTAAATATCTCGTAGTATACACAAAAAAGTCTTAGGTGCCGTCCTATTGCCATCGCTCGCGCGATAATGCGTCCGTCCGACGAAAATGATCGTGCGACCGTGCGCTCAAACATACGGATATCTACTGAATGTCCTATTGAAGGTCGTGCGATCAGGCGATGCGACCAAATTGTTTAATTTTTGTCGCGCGATCATTTTCGATCCATGACGAACGATCGACGATCGTTTTCTCATCGTGCGATCGGTTTCATCGCACGATGAAATCGCATCGCATCATCGCAGAGCGATGGCGATAGGACGGCGCCTTATTCCACGATTTAGACCTAAATTATCAGAGACGTACAAAAACAACACGACGGCCATTTGCAACACTGTGTCAATTTTAGTTCCTGAGATGCTCCAGCGCTTTGAATCGGCACAAAAAACAACTGTCATTTCGTATAGTTTATTGTATATATTACATATTGCATATATTATTATTATTGTATATATTACGTATTGTATATATTGCATATTGTTTAAATTGCATATAGTCCAGCGTAGGTACTTGTTTATTAGACGTCATTGCCTATCGCTAATAAAAGTAACCGTTGTTCTTACAAAGGAGGTTGCTTATGTGATCTCCACTTAATACTTCTTACAGACCGGCCGCCGAGAGAATGCGTTCTTGACATTTGTCAGTTTCATTCAAACGAATACGTGTTTGGTTTGGAGAATTTGATCTCAAAGTCACTAGAATTGTCGCACTGACATATATCAGAGGGGCAATTCTCGTAATTTTAAGACCGATCACAGTCTCAATCTGTCAAAAAATACTTCTAATTTCCCTACATCTTGACAAGTTTTTGACATTTATTTGTCGCTGAGATGAGACTGCGACTAGATTATGAACGTTTTAATTTACGAGAATTGGCCTTCTGGAATGCATTCATTTGACAGCCAGACTGAAATCAAGCAACATCATTGGGATTTTCTGGGAAACGACTCAAGAGAGAGCAATGTTCAGGTTTGCAGTGAAAGTTCTCACTGACATGGCATAGCAACAGACTTCGTTTTTTTGTGCTGAATGTCCCGAATGATCCCAAATATGCTGGTATATAGGATTGCTGTCCTAAAACCTATTGTCCTATTGTTGTAGGTAATGACTAATTCCTCACGCAATAGGTCAATACCTATTGCGTGAGGAATTAGTCATTACCTACTAGTAATACCTACTTCGCGTTTCCAATAAAATATTTCCTAAAACTTAAAAACGTAAAACCTACACGATGTATTTATTTTCGGTGTCCTCGTAATTGAATCTCTGGAAAAACAGGTTAATTCTATTAGTAAAAAATTGGGTAGAAGGATATTGCTTTTACATACATTTTTATATTAAGCTGTCCCAATATCATATTTCTGGCTTCAGCGGTGTACGCTCGGCGTTAATGAAGTTCCAGTCAGTAAGCCTATAATCTATTTTAATTTAGATAGGAAGTTATTTTATAGATTATTTTGAACTGCTCATATTCAGGGACACCAGTATTTTAATTTTTGTTTTAATTATTGAAATGATGGTATTTCATATGGACCTTAAACCACTCATATGCACTTAATATAGATTTTGATGAAGTGTCGCCTAGTTTAAATTCAGAATTCGTACATGTGGCAAATATTGTTAGACGCCGGAAGCGCTTGCCACCGGAAACACGTCACCGGAGGCGCACGCCCTCTACATCCGGCCGACAGAGGCAGAGCTATCCGAGCGACTTACTTGCGCTCATTTCTCGCCGAATGGATTCCAGGGAATCGCTTTTCAATCCGTCCAAGATATTCTCAAAGAGCCTTTAGTTCATTATCGAACACAAAAGACAGTGTCTGTCCAATTATGTACGTACGTACCGTATTACGTGTGACTTACGATTGGGGGTTGCTGGAGCTTGCAAATGTGAAAATCGAATATTGGAAACAAAAGATAAGATTCAATGTCAGTTATATTGTGTTGTGTGGCCGGCCCCGACTCACAGGCTGTAGGCCGTGGGTTCCCCACCAGCCAGCCAGGCCAGCCAGGCGTTTTGCTTTGTGGAAATTATTTCATCTCCACTGCTCTCAAAACGGTGAAGGAAAACATCGCGAGGAAATGTCCTAGACCAAAAAAATTCGCAGACACATATGACATTGTGGATTACTGCCCACTCCCTCTCGAAAAGAGGAGGCCTGTTTCCGAACAGTGGGAACATTATAGACTAATTATGCTATATTGTGTTCTAGAGCTTGTAGTTGCCTGAGTTAAGGAACAAGAACAAAACGTGTTCAGTCGGTTGATCCCCCCTCAGGAACGAAGTTCCTTACGCGATACGCGCACCCACACACATACACTATGAGAACGTTGCATGACGCAAAAAGTATTATGCCTCTCGGGCATGGCGGTTTTTCTTTACGTGACGTTTTCTACCAGTCAAGTCCTACCGCACGCCACGTTAAGGACCTTTGATCGAAAAAGTAGCTTTACCTTAAAACTTTTCTCACTTATGTAAAAACTGGGATAGCAGCTTAGCTTAGCTTAGAACATTGCATCACTGTATACTAAAGTCCTACCAAAAATTTCAATCAAAATTAATAAATATAATTTAACCTGACATCCGAATAGCATATATTTTTTCCAAAGCTTTGAATCAATATGGTTTAGGCTGTATTTTTATTTAAAACTAACGTGACCCATTTTTAGAAAATCCCACAATATGTTATTCAGCACGTTTTCACATTGTTATGTGTGTTGTAAGGTTTCGTGGATGGATTTCAATTTATGCCAGGTGTACACCACCTACACAAAAAAAGTACACGTGTCGCTCGCTCTATCACAATATATTATACGAGTATGTTCAATCGTTATTAACTTTGCCCGCTTGGACCTAGCGGTAAATATTACATAGCTTTTTGTGGAGCGAAGTTATTAGATTTTTCTAATTAACTTAAGGTTTCTTAGGATATTGATACTTCCAGTATTTCCGATCAATAGTCACAAGTTTCTTAATTGCTTGGATAAAAACCCGCGGGGTAATTTCGTAGCACACTAACAATGGCTATCATTTTGTTTTATTTCATTTAAAATGAAATTAAAGAACAGTATAAAAATATTATTATTTAAATTAATAAAACGATATGTAAAGATTGCAACAGTAAAATGCAAACGCTAGATCTCAAACCGTGTATCGTCGATTTCACAAATCCTAGTAAGACAAGGATTTCAGAATGCAAAGTTGCAAACGCCTTGGGTGACATTCAGAGCAACTTGTCGCTTTTCATGCATCTTTGCGATCTTTCTCGGGACATGTTGCGAACTTGCGTTGGGTAGCGCAGCGTGCCATATTTGTTCTACAGCAAGTTTTATCCGACAGTTGTTTTTACAACTTTTTGGTTAGAAGTTTGAAATTCTTCCAGTCATTGTTTTGGTTTTGTTATCTTATTTTATTATTTATGTACATTCAACAAAGGAGATAAGTTACCAGGATCGTCTGATATAGTTGAAGTTTAAAAATAAACCGATGGATGTTTTCGAATGAAATTTAAAATGATACATTAACTGTTTGTTTTCTATTAGTTTAATCAAATTTTATTCGAAAATGTCCTTCGGTTTCTAACTAAATTCCAACTAAGTATACCCGACGACCCTGGTTACTTATCTCCTGTGGTGACCGTATACACAGTAAAATACAGTGAATAGATGTATGAACGTACATACCTGGGTCTATAAACTTGGAACTTTGCACAACTGTTCCTTATATAACGAAAATATATATTCTAAGGAAAATTTTTTGTAATTTCATCCCCCAATGGAGGATAAATAGGCAATGAAAATTTGTTTGGAAGTTCTTTATTTTAGCTGCTCAGAAAATCTCATCGGGCACAAGTCCTTTAGTTAAAGAAAATACTATCACATGCTATGACATGTGGCCTCTACATGACCACCAAAAACCTTTATTGAAACAGTAACTCACAGTTCACCAGGATTGCGGTATGCACGTTTCAACCTTACCCAATATTGTTTATACAGGTAAACTCTAAAGCCCACGGGTTTTGATACACCACAATACCGTGTATATTTTAGGAAGGTGCCACAAAATTTTCTGTTTTCGAAAACAAGGATCGAATAACAGCCGGACGTAAAAAATTGAGATATAAAAATGGACAGGAGCATCGTCCTGTGTATTGGATATACTTATTAATTTATTTTAGTTTAAAAAATAATGAAGGTCTTCCTTCTCTTAATGAATGGAACTTAAAGATTAGGTACTGATTGTGTGTATAGGTATTACAAACAGGTAGACCTGCTTATCATGCTTACGAAAAATATAGGTTTCATTTTATGTTATATTGAATATGTAGTTTTGGGAGTCACATGTTTAAGATACGTAATTATTTTAAATAAATAAATATTTATTTATAAAAGGAAACATTTACAATAAATACCTTAACAATTAAAATAGAGCGAAGTTGCTAATGTGCCTGAACTAGGTTGAACCTGTGCTTCGGGCTAGAAAAATCATAAATACTTAATGTAATATGTAAATTAACAATGAGTAAAAAGTAAAACGGTGAAGGAAAACATCGTGAGGAAACCGGCATGTCTTAGAACCAAAAAATTCGAAGACATGTGACATCTACCGGCCCGCGTGGTGGATTACAGCCCACTCCCTCTCGAAGAGAGGAGGCCTGTGTTCCAGTAGTGGGAAAATTTATAGGCTGATTATGATAAAGCAAAACTAAATTAAAACTTTGGTAGGTACATAAAAGTAAAATAGCATGTTAGCAGTTCTATTTACAGACAACAAGTCAGTACATCCTCTGTCTGTGCATCATCGAAAAAATAAAAAAAAATCGTAAGTATTCAAAAATAATATAATATATTATATTTAATAATATATTTATTATAGATTCGTAAATAATTAGGTTTTTTTTTTATTTTTTTATATATATATTTTTATTATAGTAATTTAATTTGTTGAGTTTTCGATTTAATTTCTTGTTCAGGAATGGGCCTAAAACTGTTAAAAATCTTTCTACAAAGACATGTTTTGAGGTTGCATTATACATCCATACTACATAGATCATTCCTTCTCTTGTTACTGTTGTTAGCATTGTTATAGGTGCATGGTGAGCTATTTTAATACTAAGTACATACCGTACAGTGTAGATTTGTTAGCTGTTAACTGATATTATTATGAAAACTTAAAAAAAAGAAACACTAAAACCATAAAAGGCTTTATTTATTTACTTACTTTTCCAACGAAATTAACATAACATTTACACAGCTACTATCTTAGATTATAGTATCTATAAATTGTATTATTTTATGAGGGTACAACATCTGTCTACTACGTCACAACTAAATAACCTCATGTTAAATAAAAATACAGACTAATAAAACCACAGAAACTCCACTGTGCCAAGACAGTACAATTAAATTGAACAACAATAACTGAACAACAAAGGGACGTAATCTTCGTAATCTTCGTAAATCTCTTTGGTTGCAATACGCATTTCAAAGAACTTTTGTAATGCAAAACCCATATTCCTTGCCTTAGGGAACCCCGCAGAGTAATTGCGTAACCCACATGAAATGGCAATCGATCGCAATGTCGAGCAGACTAATTTTTCATCATTCGTCGAACAAGGAGCAGTGGTGGCCAAGTGGTAACGGCTGCGACTTACGAGTTGTAGGTCGTAGGTTCGAACCCAGACAGGATCTTTACTTTGTGTCAATTATTTCATCACCATTGCTCTCAAAACGGTGAAGGAAAACATCGTGAAGAGACCAGCAGGTCCTACTACCAAAACTTCGAAGATATGTACCCTCTGCCAACCCGCACTGGTCCCGCGTCGTGGATTACGGCCCACTCCCTCTCACCAAGAGCAGGCCTCCCCTCCCCCCAGGTCCCAGCAGTGGGAACAATATAGGCTGATTATGTTCGTCGAATCGTTGAGCTCTTTAAGTTTTGAGTTGAGCTGCATGGTTACTGACAAATGCGTGCACTGACTGGACAGGTCCACTCAATCTGTGTGGTTCTTTCCTCAAAAGACTATTTCAGACATCAATTTACATGGTCTTCACATGATCTGACCAAGAAACGCCGACCTCATCTAGTTTTTCAAAATATTATTGACGTGTCAAATGGTTCATCATGAATTGCGTAATTAACGTTGTTGAGCAGACGAATTTGTCAAACTTTTGAAGCAATGGATTAGGAATTTCATTAAAAACCATCAGATTTTGATTGAAAATGTTTTACGTAGGTAATGAGGGTGACGATCCTGGCCAAGACTTCCTGATTCCATTTGAGGAAGATTATAAGCCGCCCCTTCCTGAAGTAGGGTCCAAATCGTTAAGTACCTTCTGACAGGAACTCGGAATTTACGAAGTCTTGACCTCGGGATACGAGTCTCTAATTGTAGTTTGAAGTAGATACATAATACTAAGTGCTGTCTGTCGAACTTCGAGTTTGTATTTGGCACGATCTGCACTTAGTAAATTCACTGAAGTTTAACAGCGAACTTGAGAGAAAAACATGAGTAGCTTTGGCAGAACAAAACACTGTCTTATCTATTTTTATTACAAGCATGTGTGGTCCCACTGCAGGTAAATACGGGAGGTATTTACCTGCAGTGGGACCACACACTCCCCTCTTTCCACTTTTCCCAGTCTACAGCTATTGTGGGCCAATCCTGTAAGAAGGAGTCCAGCTCATCCCGTCATCCCTTTCGGGGCCTGCCGCGTCGTTACCTGCCATTTGGGATCCACTGAGTGGTGGCTTTTGCGTATTGCTGCTCCGACATGCGACAGATATGGCCAGCCCAGTGTCTTATCTAAAATGTCTATTTTATGCAGGCATAGTTTTAACCTATGGAAATCTCATTGTTCTGTGAGAGTAAGGCCCTTTGTACACGAAACGGTTTCTTTACGGTACGCACGGCGTATAATCCGCGCCGTAGAAAAAACGTGTCTGTCTACAAGCTTCCTTAGTAATTCTAACAACGCTGACGATCGTGCGTACACACGGCGTATAAACCGCGCCGTAGAAAAACCGTGTTTGTCGACAAGCTTCGGTAGTGATCCATACAACACTGACGACCGTGCCTTCACACGGCGAAGAAACCGTAGTTTTTCATGTCTAGAAGAACGTGTGTGTACAAAGTTAACGGCCTTACTGCCTGGCGCGCTCTTTGTAATAGCGGAGTTAATATTTAATGCACATAAAGTCACCTCAAGGTTAAAAAAAATTTTGTAAAGCCATACGAGCTCCCAGCGAGAGCTACTTATTTTTACTAAATAAACAAATCTTTTATTACTCCGAATTAACTTTATTTTATAAGCTTTTGTAAACAGTACCTACCTTCAATTTGTTAAACACACGAAACAGTGTACACAAATGTTCTTTTTTTATTAAAGACAATAAACTTATCTCTGTTTTAATTTAATAACAATTAACTTATCAGCAGTTATCGACCCAAAACTGCTGTAAAAATAATAAAAAAATATTACAAATACAAAAATACAAATAAATAAAATTGAAGTATGTTTGTAATGTAAAAATAACAGGTTTTTAAATGCATATGAAATTATATATACGGGACTTGTAACAAAAAACTGTTTTAAACATTTTTGACAGACCGACGAAAAATTTTTGTAGAAAAATATTAGGGTTCCACGAAAAAAGAAACCCCATGAAGTTTTCCGACAGGCACGCAAACAAAGCACGCAAAGTCACGGACACAGCTAGTTAATTAAAATACCTAAATACAACAAATACAATAATATCTAGAAAACTACGAGAATGAAGAAAAGAGGTTATCTAATCAAAAATGAAGTAAACTAGTACACGTTAAGTCTTCAACTACAAAGTCGGTATCAACGTAATTAGTAATTATTTACATAGCTGCAGCATTAAAATGTTAAGTAGAAACTGCTTCAAAAGTCTACTTCAAATTAACAGAATATAATATCAAAGGCGAGCGATATTTCTCCCAAAACAACTTTAGTTGCGTACGTAAAATTCATGAGGACGCGAGTTTCGACCCGGGGTCGGTGGCACGAAAGAAAATGGTTGGGCTATCACATTGTTTGTCTGCCTCTATGGGCCAGCGGCGTTAGTATCTCATCTCATGCAATTTGCATTTGTTTAGCTTCACAAAGGGCAACAAACTATACATTCCGACCAACGACCTACCTATCTGTCCTTTAGATTGTAAGCTATTGATATGTGCCGTTTATTTTATCCTGTTTGCATATATTTGTTGGTTATTTTTGGCCTGTCACATCCGTCTGAAAAGTTCCGGTTAACTTTTTTTTTCTGATATTTTCAAACTAATTCTTTTTCATTTTTAAACAGTATCAGTTTTTTTTTTTCTTTTATAGACTAGCACAACTGGTGATACTTTATTTATATTACAATCTAGCTTATTAGCTAATAAATAATTTAAATGTAACTGCTAAGTAACTATGAATCTATGCTACGTAAGCTGGATGAAAACAGCTGATATCAATGTATGTTTTATGCTTTTAATCCAGTCCAGGATATTTTTTTAAGGGCTTCATCGTATCTATTGTAGAACATTTTATTAGTTTCATGTGGAATAAAAAGTTTGATGTTATCATAATAGTGTATTTTCTTTGTATTATTTTGACGGGGTGATTCGTAACACACACTAGGAATTTTTTTGACAGTTTTCATTTTGACAGTTCAACAACATTCATTGCGTTATTTACGTTGCTTAGTAGACATATTTTTCAAAAATATGAAGCAATGGATTGGCAATATCCTTCAAAATTATTCAGATTGAGATTGATTGTGTTTTGGCGGTCAACAATAGTATGTACATTTTTTTAGATTGCCTTCGAGTAACCTACTCCTATCTGGAAATACAGTTTTCGGCAAAGATTTCCATACCTTAGCAGAATGCACAATATCTGCATAAAGTATCAAGTTGTCAGGATACATAAATAGTTTTTTATTGCACCAAACATTTCGTAAAATCAATGAGTATTTTTATTCGAAAATCAATGAAACGAAATAAATATTACCACGAATACCAGCTAGCATACTTAACGACAACATCTATCATAACCACAGACATTTTTAAGCTCTCTACTTTCATCTAGTTATTCGCTGAAAAACTGTTTTTTCAGAACATTACTCATGCTAAGAGAAAGATGGATTGCTCTACGTTTTTAAATAATAACATTACGACATTTGTTTTTTTTAAGGAAAAATATTGTTGGTTTATCCTTTAAACTTATGTCTATCGAAAAATAAGCATATTTTCTTTCTTTTGTTTGTGTAGGTATGTTAATAATTGTATCACTAAACATGTCCATTTTGGCATAGAACTGAATAAAGTGTAACATGTGGTCAGTTTTTGCAAAATAAAGTTTCTAAAGTTATCATAAGTAGCATTTCCGTGTTTCTGCTGAATGAGATTCCTTTAAAAAACTCTTACCTAAAGGACATTGTCCGAAATCGCCCTGTGCACAAGAAATATCGAATATAAACGATAATTAATTGTCTATTTTATTATATTAGTTGCAAATACTTTTCTAACACGGACTAGCTGCATGCCAAAATGAACATTTTAAAGCCGCCATCTTCGCCAAACGTCAAGTCGTATCGAAAAAGATTAGGGATCCCCAATCGATTGCAATCGATCGATCGAATTTTTAATGAATCGTTGCATGTTTTTGAATCTGCATCATTACAACATTCACTCAAAAGCGCTCAGCCATTTATCAATGCACACTAACGCCATTTATCTACCGCGCTATATCACCACTATCATCTAAGGAGACAGCATTATTTTTACAATAATACACCAAACAGTTTATCTCATTCCAAAACCAATGCTAAGAATACAGGTACCTATGTTAATTAGATTCTATGCATTTAACCGTTGCTTTTATTTATATATACTTTATTGTGACGACATCACTTAGCCATCTCCCAACTAGGTTGGGATCGTCTTACAATCTATCCAGATGCAGCTAAGTACCAGTATTTTACATACAGCGACTGCCTATCTGACCTCCGCAACCCAGTTACTGGGTAATGCTGGTAAAACTTTCGGAGTTCTGACTACCTGTAACGACTGTCAAAGATCCACAAATGACAGCCGGGACTACGGCTTAACGTACTTTCCAAGGCACGAAGGGGTCTTGGTCTATAAAGATCCACGGACCCATCCACGGGCTGACCGCGGCAAGAGTAGCTTAACCTGATCGATCGACCCGTGCGGCTGTTATTACTTGGCCACATGCCCCTTTATACTATACTTAATATATTATATATACTTTATTGTACATCACAAAAAATAGATCGAACACTACAAAATATACAATGGGCGGCCTTATCGCCTATGGCTTTGGTTCTCTTGAATATTTGACATACGTACTTACATCGTGATTGAAGTAGATTGTCGCTTTATGCTTTTGGATCAAAATGGTCTAAGCTGCTATACCATCTGTTATGTAGGTAGGTAAGTAAGTAATTGTATTTACTACAACTTTCAGACAACTGCCGGTGTATTCTGTAAAATTCTTATCGTGAAAATTTGGATGAAGTGAGTATGAAGTGAGCTGTCAATACCTAAGGTATTCCTAGCGTCAGGTGGAATGACAGCTTACTTCACCTACATTTTCACGGTGAGATTTTTACAGAATTGCACTGCTGTACCTAAGGACATAAGCTTGGTGTCGTAATAACATGAAAAGAGGATTCACTTGGAACCCAAGTTGGGTAGCAGCCAGGAAAATTTGACCATTGTACAAGTTTCAACTTATATGTAATATACATAAATAAAATATTTTTTATTTTTATTTTTTTATTTTATTTATTAAGGGATAATAAACAACTACAACATAATATATAATACATAGTGATAACAAAAGCTTAAGAAGTAATGTTGCAGTCCACTGCATTATCCGCAGATAAGACATATTAAAAGATCAGTGGTTGCCACTAGACGAGCATTACCGAAATTAACAAATAATTTGAAATTAATAAACAAGTTACTATAAGGCTAGCTATAGTTACATAACCAAATCATCAGATACAGGTTCATTTACTTATATTATGCCATAAATAAAGAAATAATAAGATTACAATTAGGATAATTTTTTTATAATATTAGATTTAAATTTATTTTTTGTGCATACAAATATATCAATGTCAATGAAATTTGAATTATAGGATTCCAACATTCTATGAATGGGGCAGCGTAAGCCAGAGTTCGTACGACAAGAATTTATCGCGAACAGAGTGCGTGAACGAACCTGACGCACATGAACAGTTCGGGGTACAGAATAACACAGCTTACTCGTTAGATCAATGGCATCAAAATTGTTGTGAACAATATCATGAAGCACGTTGGCCTCCAAGTATTTGCGCCGGTTCTCCAGGCTGATAAGCTTGTACTTAACAAGAAGCTGAGAGTATGACAGATAAGTCTTAGTCCTGTAACATCTGTAATACATAGCACGGAGGTACTTGCGCTGGACCCTTTCTATTCCATCTACGTACTTTTGGTAGAAGGGGTTCCAAATAGGCACCGCATATTCTAACTGAGAGCGAATTAGTGTCTTATACAGATAGAGATAGGTTGAGGTGCGCTTAAATTCTGTTGAGGATCTCATCACAAATCCATACATTTTAAAAGCACTATTGACTATAGCTTCGATATGCTGGTTCAAGGACAGCTTGCTATCAAAGAGAACACCTAGATCCTTCACTATAGACATATTATTTAAGGGGATACAGTTAAGGGTATAATTGAAATTCCAGATGAAATTATTCTTAGTAAAATGTATATAGTTACACTTGGGGATACTAAGATGCAGCTTATTGTCAATACAGTAGGCGGTTAGTCTGTCTAGGTCCTCCTGAAATGACTGGCAGTCGTCCATAGTACGTATCGCTTGAAACGCCTTAAGGTCATCAGCGTACATCAAGAATTTGGACTTTTTAAAACATTTCTTAATGTCATTAATATAAATAACGAATAATAGAGGTCCCAGAATAGAGCCCTGTGGAACTCCGGAACTAATATTAACAGAGACAGACTGATGACCGTTAACCACAACCCTTTGCGACCGGTTTTCGATGTACGACACAAACCAACGCAACAAATTTCCGCGTATTCCATTGTACGCAATTTTATTCAGGAGAATTTCATGATCGACCTTGTCAAAAGCCTTTTTGAAATCAGTGTAGACCGCATCTATTTGCACTCGCCTGTCAACATTTTCAAAAAGGTAATTGGCAAATATTAACAGGTTAGATGTCGTGGATCGGCGCTTGACAAACCCATGTTGTTCAGGAATGATAATGTTATGCAGAAGAGGATAAATCTCATTGTGAACAAGTCTTTCAAAAAGCTTTGACAAGGTCGGCAGAATCGAGATGGGTCTATATTGTTCAACGTCATGCCTTGAGCCACCCTTATGCACTGGCGTAATGTTAGCCCGCTTCCATATCACCGGGAACACACCTTCATGCAGACATCTATTAAAAAGGATATAGATCGGCTCACAAATATTATTAGCCGTAGCCTTAAAAAAGGCCGCCGGAAGACCGTCAGGTCCTGCCCCCTTAGAGGGGTCCAATCGTTTCAACTCGCTGAGTACTTTGGATTTATCGATATGCAAATTACTAATTAAGCTACCATTCTCTGCGCACTGCTGCGGTGGACCCCACGTCGTGAGCGTTGGTGACACTGGCTCAAATACGGACAAGAAAAAGTCCGAAAACATATTGCAGACAACATCAGGATTACTTGATTTGGCATTCTGGTACTGCATCATGGACGGAATGCCTGACTTACTTTTACGGTTAGAAATATAGGACCAAAAATGTTTTATGTTACTAGAGAGACTATCTTCAACTGAGTTAATATAACTGGAATAAGAGGTTTTACACATATGTTTGAAGATAGATCTACATTCGGAAAAGTTATTATAGTCTTTGACGTTGCTGTATTTTTTCCACTTTACCCAAAGACGTTGCTTCTTTTTAAATAATTTAACTAATTGTGGCGTAAACCAGATTGGGAAGTCAAGCGATCTAGTCCTTGCAAGGGGGACTAGTGGGCTAATTATGTCACTCAACATACCATAAAAAGCCTCCACGGCATCTTCTGAAGATAGATTGTCAAACAGCGTAGACCAATTGACCTCGTCCATGTGTTTATTGATGAGATCGTAATTAGCTTTATGGAAATTATACTTATTAATTGGTTTTCTCTTCATCATTTGTGTGGGTAGGCTAACAGGTGCGGTTATAACAAAAGGGGGGTGATGGGGGTCGACTGGTAATAACGGATCTTTAAGGTGGCTAGTCGAACAGCAGGTGTTCGAGATAAACAAATCCAAGGTCTTACCTCCACTATTAGGCGTGCTGTTATATTGATGAGCATCTAGCGTAGACATGAGGTGTTTCAGTTCCGAGCATATAGGGTGTGTACAAACACATGCCACACAGGCCTCTTGCCCCGCCGTTAAGGTGCTCCACGCGACATTTGGAAGATTATAATCACCGGCGATGTAAACATTCATGACATTAGGTGCATTTAAGGTGTCCTGTAGAAGGTCAAAATGAGATGTATAGACGTCGGCGGTGGCCCCGGGTGGGATGTACACTGCGCTGATGACATGTAACTTATGTTTGTCGTTTTTGCTAGGCAATGCGACCATGAGGTGCTCAATACACGCCGAGGGCTTATAATGTGGGCCATTGAGAATATCGAGTGAGGCCGATTGAAGTTCACGCAGTATTGCAATGAGCACCCCACCCCCATCTCGCTTCCCAGTAGCGTCACGATCCCGATCACAGCGGAACACAACGTAACGAGGGTCAATAAACTCGCTATTCGCTATTTCTGGTACCAGCCAAGTCTCTGTCAATATTATGATGTCATATGAGGATGCCAAGATATTCACGAGCAACGAGTGTAGCTTAGTTCTAATTCCCCTACAGTTCTGGTAGTAAATTAATAAATTATCAGTGTTATCCATTATCAGAGTGTATTGCAACAAAATATAGATCTCGCGTTCTTTTGTAAAACTTCATACAATGTGGAATCCAACGAACTTTATCAGCACATTTATAGATGTTGAAATGAATTAATACGAGAATATTGAAACTTATATATAATTTTGACTTACATATTATTAGAATTAGTGTATAAGGTTGATTAAAATTTAAAATTGTATATAATTTTGATTTACATTTCATAATAATTTGATATGATTTTATAAAAATTGTATCTAAAATTGCTTTAAATTTTATAGTAAGTACATTTAGATTGATTAAAATAGTATTAAGTTTCATGGCATGCACATTTTTGTAAAAGTAGGTAACGTAACAGAGTAAAACATAAAAAATATAACAGTAAAAACTATATAGAATATTGATACCTATGCGAGTTAGACATTTACTTAGACAGTTAAACATTTACAAATACGTTGACAGAACATTTAATAAGGTTCTTGGCACACAAAGATCTCTTGCTCCCATATTCGGAACAACGGTCATGTAATCGATGTTACATACATAGGATTTGTGCCTACCTACAAAGGCCTGCAACATGGCTAGCAAATTATGGATGCTTCTTCTTCTTCTGCCTTTAATTCGGGGAATAAAGACGTGATAAAAAAAAAACTTTACATACCAAGAACCCTCCGTGCCTCGGAAACCACGTGAAGCCATTGGTCCCGGCTGTCATTCGTGGATCTTTTGACAGTCGTTAAGGGTCGTCAGAAGCACGAAAGTCTGACAACCAGTCTTACCAAGGGGTTTCGTATTGTCCAGTAACTGGGTTGTGGGGGTCAGATAGACAGTCGCTCCATGTAAAATACTGGTATTCAGCTGCATCCGGTAAGATTGAAAACCGACCCCAACACAGTGGGAAAATGCTAGGCAGATGACAAATATTATATAATGAAACATAAATGCGTACCAACTTCCTATTGAATTCCAGCATTGTTTGAAATCGACATAACATGTTAAGTCAACCTAAAAAATTATACCTATCTCATTCCAGCCCAGTTACTGGGTAATACGAAACCCCTTGGTTTTGTATTACCCAGTAACTGGGTTGTGGAGGTCAGATAGGCAGTAGCTCCATGTAAAATACTGGTACTCAGCTGCATCCGGTTCGACTGGAAGCCGACCTCAGGATAGTTGGGAAAAGGCTAGGCAGATGATGATGTACACATATTTACAGAGTGGCGGCGACATCGACAACCTCTCACCATGGATTCAGTACACGATTCTGGACGCCCCTGCGTTTAAATCTTTCGTCGGCTTTCAAAATAAAAATTTGCTGTTCTATACATTTTGACCGCGTACGCACTAATGGACTTTTCTATGAAAAGGCAAATTTTTAGCTTGATAACTGACTAAGATTTTCTAAGCTAGGGGAATCTAGAACCATCTGCTGTATTCATAGTTACAGTATGCGCTTCGATGTCTCTGCCACCCTGTATAAACAGACACGACGGAAAGAAAAATATATACCTACCTACAAAGGTCATGCTTATTTCTAAAGAATACTTTTCCAGCATACCTGCGATAGGAAGGTAGATAAATAGACCCGTATGGGAGCTAAGTATGTTGAATAGAAAATTACGTCACACAGTTACTTACGTCACAAGTCATGTCATTGTCATGGTAAAATATGAGAATACGATTTGAAGTCGTTTTGATTCGAAATCAGAATCGAGGCCTGATTGAAATTATCATAAACAATGTCATCATAGAAATTACAATACTCGGTTTTTTTTCGATACGCGCGTGTTCGAACAATAATTTATTAATCCTGAGAATTTCTTAGCTGTACGCGTAGCGAAGGATGAGTTTATATTGAGTTTAAATAGAATTTTAATTAAAAATGCAGAGATGCTCTTTTTTACCTTTAAAATAAACGGTGGGCCACGCACAATGAAGGGTTCCGTAGGTGGAATGAATGTATCCTAAAAACAAACTTAACTTTGTAGTTGAAAAATATAATGTTCTCCTATACATTGATATACCTACGTCAAGGCCAATTCTCCAACTGCAAATGTAAGTTTGTTATCACAAAACAAAAAAGAAAACTGACATAATAACTATAAATTAACGATTTTCAGACTTTTTCCTTTACTTGTGCCGTGAGATCTCGAACAATAATTCGAATTTTCTAGAAGGTTCTAGAAGCTTCGACTCGCTCTCATTGGCCGGGCTGGAAGGAGAGGCGTTTCCGCCAGAAGCGCGGGGCTTGTGGCGGGAGCAGTATAGTTTCCTTTTTTTTCCTTTTGAGGTACGGAACCCTAAAAAGTGATCAGCAATTAAGTACTATACTTTTCTCGTCATTTTATTCAAATGGAGAAATAATAATAAACGTACTGAGGAATATTGAATAAAGATATTGCCTTATGCTACCGATCTATAATCTAGATAGGTACTGTACTTGCTTCAGAATTAAGCACATCAAGTATATTTGTATTGGAACAACATTCTCTACTGTTATTGTTAATGATAAAAGTTTATTACGTGTGTTTAATAAACATAAGTTTTGAACACATAACAATCTACACGAACTATAAAACTTAGCAACATGACTTTTCGGTACTTTCTTGAATCCATAATACTTGTGTTGGCACAGTTGGCGCAGTGGCTAAAAGTGGTTGGCTTATGGACTATGGTCGCTACGGGTTGCGGGTTCAATAGCCGTATAACGCGCGACTCAAGGCTGCAATGGGGTCCTCATATAACATCTCTTGCAGGACGGCTAAGTTCAGCAGCATATGCTGTAAGAACAATCCGTCAATTTACTAATGTAGATACCGCGAGGCTAGTCTATTTCAGTTACTTTCATAGTATCATGTCTTACGGTATTTTACTATGGGGACGGGCTGCAGATATCGAGTCTATTTTCATTCTGCAGAAAAGAGCCATCAGAGCAATATATGGCCTCCGCAAGCGCGATTCTCTAAGGGAACTGTTTAAAGATATTAATATCGTGACGGTACCTTGTCAATATATATATGAAAACATTTACGTAAGGAAAAATTTAAATCTTTTCAGTAAAAGAGGTGACAAACACACATATAGTACTAGAAATAGGGACCAATTAGTGCAACCAGGCTTCAGACTGGCTCTAAAGTAGACTCTTCCTTCATTGGGTACTGTCTATAATGTTACAATAAAATACCTCCCCACATACTCCATGTCAATGAAACGAAATTCAAATCTTACATAAAACGCACACTATGCAGCCAAGCATATTATAAGTTGGGGGATTACATCGCTGACAAAAATGCTTGGTAAACGCTGGTCCTGCTCCACAGGACGCATAAATAAATTGATCAGCATTTGAAAATACTTCACACACGCCTACCCTACCTACATAGGTACTGTTGGAGCTGCTGAAGATTTTAAAATACAATTTTTGCATTATTAATTCTATCTCATAATATTGTATAATTGCATAGCACATATTATTATGTGAGTACTATGTACATACTATAAAGCTACAATTTACTGGGTACGTCTTTCATTGACTTGAATGTGCCTTGGCGGCTGAGAGTATGTCATGCTCACTCTAATGTCTCGCTGATGGTGGCGCATATGGATCATTTAGCTCCCTTCAAAATGGTTGAGCTGAATGGTGCTAATCTGTGCGTCATGTTCGTGAACGGGCACCGTCAGTAGGGACTGGTCAACTCTTTGCTGCCATGGCTTATTATGATTTAATTTAATATTTGAATTGTTTTTTTTTAATCTTTTCATTACGGACGCTTTTAACGTTCTGCATCGTTCTCACATGCATAATTTTTAACATGAATGATGTAACCAATACTTTGTAACCATATAATTGTGATTTAAAAGAGTTTCCATGGAGTTTCTTGCCCGTTCTTCTCCATAGGTACCTACTACGCTTTGGAATGGGCAACTAGCTTCATCTTTTTGTCTGACCGACCCTTGACAGTTCAAAAGTGCCTGTAATTGGTTTACTTGAAAATCTTGAAATAAATAGTTTGAGTATGCAACAAAAAGGGGATTGATGATTATTATATGAAGCCTGGCCATACCTACAGTTTGCCACTTTGTTTTTTTTTTTAATTGGCGGCCACGCGTGTTTCCTAAAACATAATAGGTTCTGATCAATTTATATTGCTTTAAAGCGTGGCCGCCATTTTGAACAAAAATCAAAATGGCGGACTGTGGGTATGCCACGGACCTTCATACCTGGTTTATATTTATGCTTAAACATTATTATGGTTAGAGGAATTATGCTTAAAAAAATTATGCGTAAGCTGTTATGTGTAAATAATGTTATGCGTAAATATAATATGTATAAACAAAGGAATGCCATGTTACGAGCATAATAAGTCTTAAAATTTTATGCAAATGGATAGGGAACCGGCAGCGAGGCCTTCGCTGGTTATTAACGTGAACCCAATTACCTTTTGTTATTCCACTGTACCTTTTCAAACCAACCGGTGATTTCAACTAAAACATGATATGTACATTTAAAGGATCAAAATCATTCTAAATGTCTCTCTTGTTTCCAACTAAATTGAGGGTTTCGAGGTTAGATTGCGGTTACCGGACTTACCCAAGTCTTACCCTCCCGAGTAGTTACCGTAATAGGTCCGCTAGCAACGTATCAAATCCAGGAAACGGTTAACCTGAATCTAAGGGCAATCTACTGAAGTGATTTGAAACAATATGCTAGTAATTAGTTTTGATACTTGGCTTTGATGGCGTGCTCCGTTCCCGAAAGGTACGGACTGATAGTGGTAAGTACAACGTCTTGTAAAGTACGTAAATAATTTTGATTGCCGACCAACGACACTTTCGAAAAGATACATGGTACGGTGAGCCCTTCACAAGCTCGCGGTACAAGGATGAATAAATTAGACGAATAACTTTCATAATAATTATTCTTAAGAGAGGTTCTAATAGTCTTAATACATTTTATGTTTTCCCATGATTTTTATGTTCGCTTGTCAGCTAATCTGACTCCTACTGTTTTTTCTGCTATCTTAACTAATCTATAATATAAAAATGAATAGCTGAATGTGTTGCTAAGCGCAAATCTCGAGTACAGCTGAACCAATTTCGCTAATTCTTTTTTTAGAATATTCCTTGAAGTACGAGGATGGTTCTTACGGAAAAAAAATACATAAGAAAGTTGCTTCACGCGGACGAAGTCGCGGGCAGAAGCTAGTATTGCACCTAAATGCGAAATTAAGTTTGTTTTTTACGCTTTCACGCTAAACGGGTGAACGGATTTGAATGAAATTTGGCAAACAGATAGACCATGACTTGGGTAAGGACATAGGCTACGTTTCATCCTCGATCGCAGACGAAGTCGCGGGCAATAACTAGTTTTTTTTATATAAATCAATGTTCTTTAACTTTTAACGAACTCCCGAAGGATGCATGTAAGTACGAAATAGGTACAACCTCTTCAGTATCAAAAAAATTGTTAGTTATTCTTTACCACGAAACTACCAAATCATGTGAAGTGTTTGCCAAAAAATCAAAGAAATCAATTTAACATTTGAAACGGAAAAGTTGAACACAAATAAAATCACGTTCGCATCAACAACCTCAAGATTAAAGGTACCTACTGAGTGAGTACTTACCGCCCGCTTTATTTATTTCTCGTGGCTTTTAGATATTTTCACAAATGATGCTGCGGTTCAACATTCTTTCCTAGCCGTTCGTGTGGAAAGAAATCAAAGGATCTCTGCGTTTTCGTAGCCAGCTAGGTAACTGAAATTTCACGGGTCGTTGAGCAACGTTTTTGGTCAAAAAGGGAGCTTATCTTGGGGATGAAAACCTTTTAAAATATTCTAGGAATATTATCTTTATGTTTCTTTTCTTTACTTTGAAGTACTGAAATATTTAATTATTTAGGGACTAAAAGGAAGATTTTCTTAATTCGATGACATTATTGAAAGAATGTTGACATACAGAGAAGTTGGACATTAGAATCCTCGCAAACTATGTCTGCGCGCTATCAAAATCGGAAATCATTTGCCGCCATCTCGACGTTTAAATCAAGTGTCTGTGTGGGCCTGTGTGAGTGGGCTGTGTTCCGTGTTTTCCAAAGTAAATATTCGCCATGATTATGCCGAATGTGATTACAAGTGCTGGCAGGGATATAGTCTTGAAGCTCAAACACGCGCGCAGACTTAGCTTGCGCGCACTCTACTGCCCTCGATGAAGGAAAACATTGTAAAGGAACGGACTTATACAACGTTCATATACGTCTAAAATCGCCAACCCGCTTTGAGCAACCATGGTGATCAATGCTGGTGTCTTCTCTGTTTGAGAAGAGGCCTTTAGACCCTGCTGTGGGACAATAATAGGCTGTTATTATTTATTGCAAAAATATAAAAGGCTTTCATGCAAATATTTCACGAAATCTTTAAGCTTATTAATCGTCTCGTGTAATAAATTCTAAGCTACATAGTCCTGTAACATATTAAGTAATACGGAGCTATTTCTGCCTACTGTGGCGAAATAAAAACAGGAACACATCTTCACTATGAAATACCACTTGCTAATGCTGCATTACATAATTATCATCATCTGCCTAGCCTTTTCCCAACTATGTGGGGTCGGCTTCCAGTCTAACCAGACGTAGCTGAATACCAGTATTTTACATGGAGCGACTGCCTATCTCACCTCCACAACCCAGTTACTGGGTAATACGACGTTACCCCTTGGTAAGACTGGTTGTCAGACTTTCGGGCTTCTGACTACCCGTAAAGACTGTCAAAGTTCCACGAATGACAGCCGGGACCAACGGCTTAACGTGCTTTCCGAGGCACAGAGGGGTCTTCGTATATGAAGATGGTCACCCATCCACGGACCAACCGCGGCAAGCGTAGCTTAACCTGGTCGATCGACGCGTGCGGCTGTTGATACTTAGCCACAAGCCCTTTCTACTTCTGCCTACATATATAGGTATGTTATAGTGTTACTGTTACTATTTTACGAAGAGCGAGATTAAATTTCAAGAATGCGAGGAAGTAAATTGGATTTTACCGCAACATATCGTATTCGGGTATATTTGCGCGTCACGCATTTGTATGCGGGTAGGTACCATGTGTTAGATTACGAATTTATTATGAATTAAAGTTAAGGGGGACGCGCTAAGGTAGCCAGTAAAATTCAATTTTACTTACTTTTTTGCAATTTGCAAGTCAGTGCCAGGTTGTATGTTGATTCAAATATGATTTGCGACCGTGACAAATAAGTATGGCTGTATGGAATGTGATAATCATTAAAATCAGCAACACAACTCCTTAAGTTAGAATGAGCCTCAAATATGATGATTCATGATCATGATATTTGAGGCTAAAAAAAAAGAAAGAAAAAAAAAGAAAGAATGAGGCTAAAAAAATCATCAATAAATCTCCCTAAGTTCATATAATGAACTTGGGAGATTTATTGATGATTTTTATGATTATAATTCTATAAATATTTCATTTTGTTACGGCCGCGAATCATATTTAAATGGACATACGACCAGCACCCTCGCAATCGGACAAAGATCTTGTTGTACAACTGTATCGTTCGTAGTATCTTAGAATACTGCAGTACAATTTGGAGACCTCATTACTCTACGCACATCCTTCGACTGGAGCGAATACAAAAGAGATTCCTCTGGCATCTAGCCTATGCCAGTGGAAACGCAAGTTCATATGAAGCCCGACTTTCTAACTTTATGATAGTCTCACTGGAGAAACGTAGAATAATCATCGATTCCAGCTTCGTATACAAGCTACTCCGATGCAAAATTGATTGTCCTATTACTATCCAAGTTCCAGTTTCGGGCTCCTGCTAGACTTCCTCGTGCTCCTATTACTCCTTTACACCCTCCACTCCGCAGAACAATACTTGGTGCAAACTCTGTTGTTCCTCGTCTTTGCAAATTGTTAAATAGCTGTAGCAATCTTGTTGGCGTGTATTTTGACTCATAAGCCAAGTTTCATAGAACAACTATTAGTCATGTTTAATTCCTTTTTTTTTTCTTTTTTTGTCTCTATTTGTTTTGCTTTAATGAATTTTACTTTTACTGCTTATTTTAGTTTTATATTCCATCACGAAATAACATTTGAAACTTGTTAATTTATTTATTTATAAGATAGCACTAAAATAACAAAAATATATCCTAAATTAACTAAAACTATTAATTACAAACTAAAATATAGCGTTGAAAAATTCAACCGCATCGCTGTCGACTGGTAATGTACCCAAGACACTGGCGGCATTGCCACGTTGTATGGCAATGCTTAGCCTCTGGCCAAGGTAAAAGCCAGCCCTTGGGTCATGGGAAGTGTCAACCAGTCTTTTCGAAATTTCCTTAAAAAGACCATGCGCACTCGGACCCCACGGCCCGAGGGTTTCAACCCCAAACGGCTCGAAAATATAATTATTAATTAGGTTATTATATTTACGCCGCTTGAGGTTTTCCGCAGCCGCAGCAGCAGCGCCAGCGCAGCATGCCGACCCTGGAAGATGGGATGGCGCAAGAGTATCGACACAAGTTGCATCCCACACTAAAAGCCTACCCACCTTCCATGGAAATAAAGACCTGCCGTCCGGTCTCTTGCCATCGTCGCGTGCCAAACCATTGGGTTCTAATACAGCTGGAACGCCGACGGCGACAAGAGCTCGTCGAAGATTTAATGTATGTTAATTTTAGTTAATAAGATATCAATTTTAATTTTATAGTATAGTGCTTATGTTACACCTAATTTTTATGGGGCATGCGGTGCTACCCTGTAAGAAACTGTAGATAATCATTTAAATATTTACAGTGTAAACAAATAGAAAATTTGAATTTTGCGGGTACCCTGACGCTTTCGCCTTAACAGATTTGGGGGAAAACTAAATTGGAGAGGTTTCATAAAGGGGTGCTACGATACTAGCTAGTTTTGAAATTAGCTCCTTATCTTTATTAGCTTAGTGTGATCTAATAATATGTTATTACTTACAGCCGGTGTCTTTGACAAGAAAATAAAAGGAATGGAGAGGATGTTAGTTCGCGACTTTCTGCAGTTTCTGCTTAAACTTCAAATTGTACCTACCTATACATGTGTACCAAGGTAAACTTAGAAGTATTGTAAATACATTTATTGATCCTACTATATGTAATACTACTTCATCATCAGCCTACATCAGTCCACTGCTTTACATAGACCTCTCCAATTGCACGCCATTCGGTTCGATTCTTGGGAACTCTCATCCAGCTGCTACCAGCCACCCTGCCAAGATCGTCGCTCCACCTAGACTGAGGTCGTCCTTACCTTACTTTTACCGATTCTCAGTCTCCACTCAAGAAAACTTCTCAAGAAGAACTTAATACAGGGTGGCAGGGACACCCCATAGCGTCGAAATTTTTTGTCGGTTATTAAAAAAAAATATTGCTGTTCCATACATTTTACCGCGTAGGTATTGCACTTTTCTATGAAACAGAAGATTTTTTTTTTATAACCGACGAAAAATTTCGAAGCTATGGGGTGTAAACTCACGTGTTGAATCCATGGTTACAGTTTGCGCGTCGATGTCCCTGCCACCCTGTATAATCTATATCTGAAGAGTTTGTTCAGTGTCCATTCTCTCTTTGGGTGATTAGGACGTGTATAGTAATAATTTGTACTCAGTTGTTTACTACAAAGAAACCGGTTATCGACGGCGCGCTCGCGCGCTGTCTATATCATTAGCGCGCCGGGAGCAGCTATCCAATATGAGTGCCAATTCAGTGCAAGACGTGGACTTGGAGTCAGATAGTATGGAAGAAGAAGACCGAACAGGAGAAAGTTTACAACAAGGTTACAATGATGAGAACTTACACAATACAGAAGAACGTGGGTTGAGTGAGAATGAAGGCTGGGCACTAGTAAGCAGAGATAAAAGAAGGAAAATAGAAAAAATAGATGTCAGTATAACTAGTACGGAAAAGTTACCAAGACACTTCGCTCTAGCCAAATTATTTGATTCACAAAGCATATCAGGAATTAATCGGGTAAAATTCGTCAACGCTTTTAAAGTGATTGTTAGCTTTGAGGATGAAAATAAAGCGGATAAGTTATTAAAATGTCAGCACCTTATAGAAAAAGAGTGGAGAATACAGAAAACATGGGAAGTTAATTCAACATATGGCATCATTAGGAATATAGACCTTGAATTATCCGAAGCGGACCTCTTAGAATGCATTAAAACATACAATGAAACTAACATCTTATCTACGAAAAGACTAAGTCGCCGAAATACTGAGTCAGGATGGGTACAAAGCGAAAGTGTGCGTATATGCTTTGAAGGAGGGTCCCTCCCTCAATATATTAAGATATTTAACTTAAGAGTTACTGTGGAGCCATATGTTTTTCCGGTAACACAATGCTCACGATGTTGGCGCTTTGGTCACGGAATAAAAATATGTCCGTCACATAAAGTTATTTGTCCGAAATGTGGCAAACACCACCCTAACTGCGAGACTACAATATTTAAGTGTGTAAATTGCGGAGGTAACCACATGGCTTTAGTGAAAACATGTCCAGTATATCTAAAAGAAAAAAAAATCAGAGAATTGATGGCCGAATTTAACTGTACCTACCGCCGAGCGTTGACCATGTACGTTCCGCCTTTTTCACCACGACCCGTCGATCAATTCCCTACTAGTAAGGTCAACATAAGCCCACAACAAACATTTGGACAAAATAAAACTTCATACCCCATATCATACTCAGCAGTAGTGGCAAATACAACTATACAAACAAATAGCATTCAAGATAAGTCAAACGAACATAAAAATAAACCTTCTAAACGTAAGAAACGTAGTTCATCGGGACAATCTACATGTGATGAATCATCATCGGAGTTATCGGCGGAGGCGCACACAGCGGATACGGAGATGTTTACGGTCGCCGAGGTGCACGCAGCTACTGAGGATTTACACCGCAATGGAGATAGCAACAGTAACGATACAAACAATAACATACATATAAATGAGTGCGCTAAGCAACCACACACTGAGCCGCGTACTGGAAGTAAGCCATCTGAATCGTTAATTAACAAAATCAAAGTAATTATATTTTCGAAGAGATTAACATTTACCGAAAAAGTTAAAAACAGCACTAAAGTAATTATAGAATGCTGTGTTTCTGCTATTATAGAATGTGTAGAACATTTCGCTGACATGTCCTTATTTAAAAAGTTATTCGATTCAATTTTTAGTTCAAAAAATGGCTAATATTAATGCTGGTACTGAGATTGTTAAGATTAATGTATTGCAGTGGAATGCGCAAAGCTTGACTCCAAAACGCTTATTGTTTGAGCAATTATTAAATCAAAATAAAATTCATATAGCTACAGTAAGTGAAACCTGGTTGTGTCCCGAAAGCCGACTGGTAATTAAAAATTATAATATATTTAGGAATGATCGAGAGGATAATTACGGTGGAGTTTGTATTTTTACACATAAATCTATTAGAGCTCAGTTATGTAGTATAGTTCACCCTAACGAGAATATTCAGATATTACACGTTAAAGTTTTTGATTGCAGGAGTATTGATAATGTTGTTGTTGTTTACTGCCCTCAATGGGTACACACACGTAGAACGGACTGGGACAGTTTATTTTCTAATTATCATAGCAAAACTTTAATTTTAGGCGATTTTAATGCGCATCACCCTACATGGTCATATAAAACGGACGTGAGAGGGTCTCAAATATATGACTCCATATCGGACAGCAATATTGTATGCCTTAACAATGGTACGTATACTCGAGTCAAATTAGTTGCGGGCAATTTACAGCAGAGTTCCCCCGATATTTCCTTCTCCACTTCCGATATAGCATGCTTTTTCAACTGGCAGGTGACAAACGAGTCCTTGGGAAGCGACCACCTAGTGATTAATGTGTCCTCTCCTATTCTATGTACACCTAATTATACAAAGAAACGCAACTTCAAATACGCGGACTGGAGCGCTTTTCAAACTGATCTAGAACAAAGATTTTTTAACTTCGATGTAAGTGGAGACCCACAACTGAGCTATGATAATTTTGTCAGTCATATCAATGAAGCTGCAGACGCACACATCCCATATATTAAAATTAATCATAACCCAGCTAGCAAATTCGTTCCAAAGCCGTATTGGACCCCTAGTCTATCTCATTTAGTCGCAAAAAGAAGATTAGCCCTCTCAACCTTCCGAAAAAATCCTTCTCCTTCGAATTTAAAAACACTCAAAGAGTGTATAAGTGAGTCCCAAAAGCATATACGTAAGGCATCGACAGATAATTGGCACAAATTTTGCGACTCCTTGGATGAGGTTACAACAACTACAGAAATGTGGAGGAAAATGAAATGGCTTAAAGAAAATAAAACTTATAATAATACCTTTTTAGATAAAACTAAATGTGAATCGCTATTGAATAATTTATGCCCCGCGTATGTCAGCCCTTGTAAACCTACGTTCAACTCCAGAAATGTTAAATTAGAATCCCTTATAACATCACATGAATTAGAGACATGTATCAAGGCCAGTGATACCGCACCAGGATGTGATAACATATCATTTTCAATGATGAAACAATTACCCAAAAATGGAAAAAGTATTTTACTCGAATTATTTAACAATTTTCTAACTTCTGGTTTCATCCCTAGTCAGTGGCGAGATATTTGTGTGGTACCTATCCTTAAACCTGGCCGTGACCCCATGCTAGCGTCATCTCTTCGTCCTATTAGCCTAATGTCCTGCGTTTGTAAAATATTTCATTCATTTATTAATAGAAGGTTGGAGTGGTATTTTGAGAATAATGGATTCTTCTCACCCGATATGGTAGGCTTCAGAAAACATAAATCTTGTTTGGACAGTTTGGTTAGACTGATAACAAGAATCCAGTCAGGTTTCTCTAAAGATTTAATTACTTTGGCGTGCTTCCTTGATATCGATAATGCATACAACAATATTAATATTTGTTCTTTACTTGAAATTTTGGATAAAAGTGGTGTTGGCTTTAAAATATGCAATTACTTATGGAATTTTCTAACTTTAAGAATTTTAAAAATTAGACAGGATAATAATTTTATAATACGTCATACTGGACAAGGACTAGCACAGGGCGACCCTCTGTCACCCTTATTATTTAATGTCGCAACATATAATATTTGTAAGGTCATGCAAAATGTCTTTATTTCCCAATATGCCGATGATTTTGTCATATATGTTTCGGGGAAAAATGTTGACAATGCCCGCGGCTTTCTTCAAGGTTCATTAGACATTTTAGTAAATATTTTGGAAAATTTAGGCTTAAGTGTATCTCCTACAAAAAGTAAAATGTGTATATTTCAAAAGGGCAATAACAAAAATAATAGTCACATTTATATAAATAATGCGCCATTACAAGAAGTAGCAAATGTGAAATATTTAGGTATGTGGCTGGATCGTTCGTTGAGGTGGAATAAACATATTAATGAGTTGTATGAAAAAACACAGAAATTTTTAAACATTTTTAAAGTATTGGCAGGTCCTGGGTGGGGAGTACACCCTAAACATTTGAGGAAACTATATATAACAACTATCAGAAGTCGATTTGATTTTGGTAGTTTTCTTTATGGTAACAGCTCTCATTCAAACTTAAATAAATTAGATAAACTGCAGAACCAAGCTATGCGGATAATTGGTGGTTTTGTTAAAAGTACCCCCATTCACACGATGGAGAGTGAACTTTGTTTACAACCATTACGAATTCGTCGAATATTCCTTGCCGGGAAATTTTGGTTTAGATCAGTATCAACAACTAACAACGGTACAATAAATATTATTCAGGAACTAATCTCGCTTACCTCTCGTAGGTATTGGAGACGTAAACAGATGCCATTGATAATTCAAATTTACTCAAAATTTAAAGATATTGGTATTTACTCAGCGGAGCAATTAGATTTATACAATTTAGAGTATTGGTTGAATCGGTATGACTTGACGAATGTAATTAATTATCAAATTGAAGGTATGAACCAGGCTAAACGAGACTACGAGATAACGGACCTTAAAAATCTATGTTCCTTATATTTAGAACAATATTCAACACATTATAAAATATTTACCGACGGGTCTAAAGTTACAGTAGACAACAGTCATCACGGTTATATGGGAGCTGCATTCTTTGACCCACAAACAGATACATTTTCAAAACTCCAAATTTCCACTAATGTGTCCATCATGTATCTGGAACTAATAGCTATATCTGAAGCTCTGTCTTACATAAAATCAATTAATTTTAATAAATTTGTTATTTTCACCGATTCTAAAAGCTCCCTACAACATGTGGCTCGGTGTACCTCTTGTTTAAGAGGCACCCCGATCGCCTACAGTATTATAAAAACAATATTTGAGCTCAGGGCAAACTCGAAAGAAATCATCCTCCAATGGATCCCTTCACATATTGGTTTGGCCGGGAATGAGAGAGTAGATGTACTTGCAAAAGAGGCTTCTTGTGATGGCGTAACTGTTAATGTCCTTCCTCATTTTACTGACTATATTCCCTTAGTTAAGGAACATTGTTATGAACTGTGGAAAGAACATTTTGACGAGAGATCGGTAATGAAAGGAATTTGGTACAGGACACTACAAAATGAACCTTGGAAGTCTCCGTGGTTTGGGCTTTCCACTGCAAACAGAAATACGTTGATCACAGCATTCAGACTGCGTTCTGGGCACATTCCACTTAATAAATTTGCTTTTCTAATGAAAAAGGTCCCATCGCCACTGTGCTCGGAATGTGGAATAATAGAAGATGTCCTACATATTATGATGGAGTGTGACCGGAACGCGGACGTTAGATTCGAAATGTTATTTAAAGGTTTATGTCTAAAAGATATTGGAAGTTGTAATAGTGTACTAGCATACCCTCTGTCCGAAAAAGCAATGTTACTGTATAAAATTGTTGAAGTGGGATTGCGACGACGTTCACAGTGATAGCAATATTATAAGATGCACATTGTATAGATGTTTAATGTACAAACATTATGTGAAATAATATGTAGACATAAGGTCCAATAGAGCGACATAGTCATGTCTGACAAAGCTCTTTAAATAAAGAATAAAAAAAAAAAAAAAAAAAAAAGAGTTTGTTTGTTTGTTTGAATGCGCTAATCTCTGGAACTACCAGTCGAATTTGAAAAATTATTTTCGCATTTGATAGCCCAATTCTTGAGGACGACTACTTAACATTATATTAGGGCCCGTAGCAGCCGAGCAAAAACGTCGGAAAGTAATAGCGCAGGCAGGCGATGCGATGCGACGGGGTGGGTCGGGTGAAAGTTTGTATGTTCGGATGTTTGTTACTCAATCACGAAAAAACAGCTGCACAGATTTGTATGAAATTCGGTAAACAGATAGTTTATAACCTGAATTGACACATAGGATACGTTTTATCTCGTTCCCGTGGGATAACTTCCGTCCTCCACGGGAAAATGTTGTAACTGATATTTATAAATCACCGAAATCAAACTTAAAGCGGACGTTTACACCAATCATTTTAAACAGCGATCTTCACAGACTAAACTTACTTGATTGGAAGTAATTTTTTTGGGATCTTTGATTACCAGGTAAAGCAACAAAGACTTAAAGTACACATACTAATATTATATGTGGCTAAATAATAACAGCCGCTCAGGTCGATCGATCAGGTTAAGCTACGCTTACTGCGGTTGGTCTGTGGATGGGTGACCATCTTTACATACCGAGACCCCTTCGTGCCTCGGAAAGCACGTTAACCGTTGGTCCCAGCTGTCATTCATGGATTTTTGACAGTCGTTATGGGTAGTCAGAAGCCTGATAGTCTGACCTGACCACCAGTCTTACTACTTTTTTTTTTGTTGACAATAAGTATTACTTACTAAGGGGTATCGTATTATCCAGTAACTGGGTTGTGGAGGTCGGATAGGCAGTTGCTCCATGTAAAATATTGGTATTCAGCTGCATCCGGTTAGACTGGAAGCCGACCCCAACATAGTTGGGAAAAAGCTAGGCAGATGACAAATATTAGGTATATAATGAATACATAAATACGTACCAACTTCCTGTTAAATTCCAGCATTGTTTGAATCATGGTAATATGATAAGTCAACCTAAAATTATACCTATCTCATTCCAAGAATTCGATCAAACAGAATTTCTACTAAATGAAAATAGTTTAACTCAGTTGATATGTTCGGGGAAATCCTATTAATTTTGGCGCTTGTCAGGGATAGGGAAAATTGACAATAATGTCCATTGTTAATACTTATCAAACTCAAAGCATTAATTTCAAATAAACCCTTTACAGGCACTTTTGAATTGTTAAAATTAAATAGTCGGTTAGTAATGTAATGCGCATGTTCACTATAATTATGGTAATACCACCCATGGACTCCACGAGACAGGCTCGACTTAGTGTGGAGTTCCTAAGCAACATCCTTCCTTTGCGTCTTAGTTTGTTATTTTTTTCTTTGTAAACCTAGCTAATAGAGCAGACTTTAAGGAAATGTAAACTGTTTTTGGCAAATAAACATTATTATTATGTCGTTTATTTATTTACTTTTCTTATTTTAATATATTTTTAAATATTAGAATAAAACGAAAAAAATAAAACATTTAAAAATATAAAAAAATAGTGATCCACCGGTGTCGGGAGCAGGGTCCAAGCTACCGGTGGGTAGGGCTCCAGAGACAGAAACCTCCTCACAATGCGAGCCGTATGCCTGTGTGCCTATGAGCCGCGGCACACTAATCGATCTATCACCACTATATCAGGTTTGTTGGCGTTATTATTATTATAGTTAGTCAGAAAGTTGAAGCTAGATCATTATAACTAGGTAGTAATTAATATGTTTAATATATTTTAGCACTACGTAGGTATTTATTTAAAAGTATACATATTATTAATGTAGTTATTTTTTGCATTATAATTAGTTTAGTTAATATTTAAGTGGACTTCACAAATGTTATTTTAGACTATATTTATGACTAGCTTCTGCCCGCGGCTTCGCCCGCGTGGATGTCGGAAGTTATCCCACGGGAACGTGCTACCAGGATAAAAAGTATGTGCTTCCCCAGAATGCCATCTATCTTTTTGCCAAATCAGAAGTTCAGTGGTTTAGGCGTGAAAATGTAACATACAGTTTCAAGTTAAAGTCCTCCCCTAAAAACCGAATTACCCCTTTTTGCCCCGTCAGGGGTCAATTTTCGACAACTTTACATTTATTTTCTGTCGAAAGTATCAATACTCAGTTTCGAGTTAATCGAACCGCGCATTCAATTTCTTCCACATAAACTTCAATACCCCTATATCCCCCTTTGAGGGGTAGTTTGAAAAACTTATAATGATAAACTTTATTACTTACTTAGGCAAGTATTGTTGCCAAGTTTCAAGTTTATTAACGAAATTAATAAGATTTTTTAACATAAACTGTATCCCCGCTTTTCAACCCCACAGGGATGGAATTTAAAAAAAACCATAAAAATTCATAACTTGACTCAAAGATTATTTACACCAATTTTATAATTAATCAAGCCACTTATTATAATCCTCCCCTGTAAAATTAACTACCCCTTTTCACCCCGTTAGGGGTAGATTTTCGAAATACCCTCATACGTGTTATTATTTATTTTCAGTCTTAAGTACACACACAGTACACTGAGTTTCGAGTTAATCGGACCGCGCGTTCAAATTCTTCCACACAAACTTTAACACCCCTATATCCCCTTTGAGGGGTAGTTTTGAAAAACTAATAATGATAAACTATTGCTTACTTAGGCGAGTATTCATGCCAATTTCCAAGATTATTAACCTAACGAATAAGATTTTTCATATAAACTGTATCCCCGCTTTTCACCCCCACAGGGGTGGAATTTTGAAAAATCATTTGGGATGTGTTCATAACTTGACTCAACGATTATTTATACCAATTTTCGAGTTAATCAAGCCACGCTGTAAAATCCTCCCCTGTAAAATTGACTACCCCTTTTCAGGCCGTCAGGGGTAGATTTTCGAAAAACTCTGATACACATTATTCTTTCCTTTCAATTTTAGGTATAAATACTGAGTTTCGATCAAATCGGACCGCGCGCTAAAATTCTTCCATACAAACTTTGAAACCCCCCAATCACCATTTAGGGGGTAGTTTATAAAAACAAAAAATGCCCAACTTCATAATTTACTTAGATAAGTATTCGTGCCAAGTTTCAAGTTTATTAACTCAAGGAATAAAATTTTTCATTCAAACAAAATCCCCCCATTTCACCCTCTTAGGGGTGTAATTTCGAAAAACCCTTTCTTAGTGGATACCTACTCTTCACGAAGAATACACCCTCCAAATTGCATGTCTCTAGGACCAGCGGTTTAGGCTGTGCGTTGATGTCTCAGTCAGTCAGTCAGTCAGGACTTTGAATTTTATATATATAGATAGATATGGACAAAATTGACAACTTTTTTATGCTTGAGTACGTTTTTGTCTACGTTGTTATATTTTATGTCTTTTTTTAATATGGGTTTTGTTTATGCAAAATAAACTTTTTTTTTTCTTTTATATTCTTTTAATCACACACTATTGACTACATTTCTTTTTTATTTCTCCTTTAGCAGGTCTGCTTGAAGAAATTTCTTAAGAAATAAGCATTATCTTCTTCTTCTCTCAATAATTATACAGGGTGACAGGGAAACTCGACGTATTCCTTGAAAGGCGTTATACTAGAGGTCATTATCAACAAATTTAGTCAAGTTAACTAGGGTTCAAAACTGGATGGTTACCGAGCTGTATCGGTCCTTCGATTTTTTTAGAAATTTTCTGACTTGTTACCACAAACAATTAATTATGAGAAAAAACTACTCCACTCCAAACATTCAATCGATACTTTTCTGAAAATTGAAAAAAAAGGGATCATTTAAAAAAAATGCTTGCAAAACTTACATAATCTCAGAAATAAAAGGTCTTGAATAGCAAAATTTTAATTTTTTACCCTAGTTGATTGGACTAATTTCGTTGCTAATGATCTCTAGTATAACCCCTTTCAAGGAATACGTCGAGTTTCTCTGTCACTCTGTATATGTCATATCTGAATCTGTTTTATTGTGTGTACATTAATAATAAAATAACTAAGAGCCACGAGCCTCGACCAACACACCTGAGGAGACTCTCGTTGGGCAGCTGGATAAAGCTTGATTCAGAAAGCGATACTTCTGGACACGGCTCGCATTGTCAGGAGGTTCCTCTCTCTGGAGCCCTGACCGCCGGTAGCTTGGACCCTGTTCCCGATACCGGTGGGCTACTAATTTTTATATTTGTAAAATGTATTTTTTTAAGTATTTAAAAATGTAATTTATAAGTATTTAAATGAAATAAAGGATAAATAACTAAATAGAATGACTACCGACTATAAATGTCAACTAATCGTTATTTTTGGGTGTCATAAAAAGATGGGTTTTTTTATACTTAGTCCTAATCAAATTAAATTGTTGAACAGGTATCGATTGAGGTTCCCCCCGAAATAAAAAAAAAAGGTTCACTTAACAGATATTATAATAATCCGATCAAATTTAACGTTTTAATTTGGCTAAAGCGATTTGCGTGTCCGGGAACAAGCTGACCGTTAACTCTGATACGATTTAACACCCACGGACGCAAACAAATCATGTGGACAATGATAACAAATAAATCAACAGATTTAGAAATCCCATAAATTTTATGTAAAATCAATATTTGGGTTTCCGGTAAAAAATAGCTTAAATCCTCCTCTGTACATTTTTGTGCGTAAAGTATTAAATAAATTATAGGTAACACGTGTTTTGAAAATTAGCGGGTATGAAAGATAAGTGTGTAAGTTTTGGAAAGTCTGAAAACTACATCCACATCCCCAGTACTGCAATAACGTGACCACAACCTTGATATCACGTTTTGGCTGGTGTGTAGGGCCTCAGTAACGACGCGTTGAATAGCACCATTTTCTAACATACCCACGGCTCATAACATTTCATCTCGACTCAAATGCCGACGTGACATGACTCTTAAAGCTCACACGGCACGTTAAATTTAAAAAAAAACAATGTAATCGCTTTTCATTAAATTAATATTTATAAACAATTTTAATTTTCCTTAACGTAACGAATTACTAACAATTTTCCCGCCGTATTTTGCTTTTTCTTATTTACATTTTGAAAATAGAATGAAAGAGGTTTCAATCTGTATATAAACTTTTTATGGAAACTAAAAAGATTTTAAACTTTTAAATTCTTAAATAATTTAGAAGTCAATTCTCGTCATTTAAAACGTTCAAAATCTAGTCGCTGTCTCATCTCGGCGACAAACAAATGTCAAAAACTTGTCAAAATGTAGGGAAATTAGAGGAATTTTTGACAGATTGAGACTGAGATCAGACTGTGAACGACGTGCTTAACATTACGAGAATTGCCCTTAAGTGGACGAAGTCGCTCGCTGGCAAAATTATTTTAGATAATTATTTTTAAATGTCGCAGCATCATGCTAAGATCACCCCCCTAAGTGCCCTTTTGGCCTCGTATAGGACTTTCTGTTTCATTTTTATTCTTGTTACTTTTTTTATACAACTTAATTTCTTATTGTGTTTAGATTAAGTTGTGATCTTCCTGTATGAGTCGCAATTAATAATTTTTCTTTTTTTTCTTTATGTAATTACATTTAAACCGGAAAAGATTCCTGTAATGATACCCCTATGATTGTACTTTGACATCAAACTAGGCTTACAGTACCTACTTGTATTTAAAAGCTCATTATATGCCACAAATGTTTCACGTTTCAAATGTCAGTGAATAATTACTTTATGCTACAAATGTCGGTCACGCACTCAACCAAGACTGGATATCAATCCCCGTTTTTAAAAAAAACAGGCATTATTTATTTTACTATACCACATTTATTCGATGGTTATCTTTTTTTTCTTGAACATATACTGTCCCACTGCTGGGCAAAGGCCAGCCCGAAGTCCATCAAGGAACTCTTCTTCTACTCGTCCAGGTCATCTCACCACCGCTGTCCGGACCGACATTGGCGGCGTCATCAATCTTCCGGCACCCATTGTGAGGAGACTTTTGCCCAACGGTCGTCATGCATGCGGCTGATATGACCGGCCCAATCCCATTTGAGCCTGGTTATCTTAGGGTAGAATATTTGTAGAACTATGAATCATTTAGCTAAGTCAGACAAGGCAAAGAACAGTACCTACTGAGTATACAAAAACATTTAGAGGCATGAGGAACAGGGTGTAAAGTTCACTCATCCTCCATTGAAAAGGGAGGATCCTCCGACCAGACGGGTGTTATGTCTGGCGGGCAATTGCCCAATGATTGATATTGGGAAATTGTATCTATGCTAATTGCACGGTAAACTCTGCTTGCGAGATGCAGGATTTGCGTGACGTCAGTATGACGCGTTGTTCGCTGGCGTTGTAGGTACCGCTACATCACTCCCCTCCGGAGACCGGAGGTCGATAGTTGGCTGAGTCTTGTATCTTGCGATGCTTGCCAGGCCAGCTGAGGTTCCAGTGAGTCGGAACCGGTTGCCGCATAGTTCACGGTGAGTCGGAACTGTCTGCGGAGATGCCCCAGTGAGTCGGGGTGGCGCATAGTTCGCGGTGAGTCGGAACTGTCTGCGAAGATGTCCCCAGTGAGTCGGGGTGGATGGCGCTGCGTTATACTCCAGTGCGTCGGATGTCGTACAGCGCCGGGTAGAGGCTGGCTGCTGCGTCGACCAGGAGAGGGTACTCTGCTTGTTGACCGGCCGAAAGTGCAGTGTGCTGTGCCGAGGTTGCTGATGAGGCTGAGGGTGATGACCAGGTATGCGCGGTCGCTGCATGCTGGTGGTCAGGATACCCGTTGAAGCCGTGGATGCTGGCTGGCTGGGTGACTCGCCGCTAAAGCTTGCGGGAGTGATGATGATGACGTCACGCTGAAGTACTTGCACGAAGGCTGCGCTGACGTTCATGCTCGGGGTCACCAGTTTAGAGGCATGAGGAACAGGGTGTAAAGTTCACTCATCCTCCATTGAAAAGGGAGGATCCTCCGACCAGACGGGTGTTATGTCTGGCGGGCAATTGCCCAATGATTGATATTGGGAAATTGTATCTATGCTAATTGCACGGTAAACTCTGCTTGCGAGATGCAGGATTTGCGTGACGTCAGTATGACGCGTTGTTCGCATGTGGCGTTGTAGATACCGCTACAAACAGGAGACAAGAGGGAAATTTTCCACCACCATTTTAAACATTCTAATAATAAAATTGCTGTTTTATTGTAATAGGTACTTCGAATTGACATAGAACCTTCATGGTTTGAGATTTTTGAGTGAAACTTTTTTCACATGGTACCTATGGAGTTCTTCTTTAAAAAAATGTGCAACATTCGATTATCGACTTTCAGTTGTTTTTTTTTATTCAGCACACAAGAAAGAAAAAGACAACACACACAAGAAAGATGAGAGATGAGATGATGATGAGAGATTCACAAGAAAGATGGATACTTCGAAATTTCGAGTTATTTTTGAATACGAGCTCCGACGCGGAACTAACGCGGCAGAAACAGCTCGCATTAACAATGTTGCATTTGGAGAGGGGACTGCTAATGAACGCACCGTGCGATTTTGGTTTAAACGCTTTCGTGATGGAAATTTTGATTTGAAGAACGAACCACGTGGAAGACCGCCCACACAGGTGAATAAGAATGAATTGAAAGAGATGGTGGAAGCTAATCCGAGCCAAACTACCCAGGAATTAGCGGCATGGTTTAACTTTACCTTACCAACAATATTGACTCATTTGCGTCAAATCAATAAAATAAAAAAATATGAGAAATGGGTGCCTCATGATTTGAGAAACCGTTTTAACTCTACAGGAACTGCAATTAGAAACCATTCGTCACCCTCCGTATTCGCCAGACCTTGCTCCAACGGACTACCATTTTTTTCGTGACCTGAACAATTTTCTACGTGATAAAAAAATTTCTTCTCAGGAGGCAGTACAAAATGCTTTCACACAGTTTGTCGAATCTAGATCACGAGAGTTCTATAAATGACCTTCCTATTAGATGGCAGCAATGTATAGATAAAATATTGGTAAGTAATTATTTTGATTAAGTAAATAAATATTATGTTAAATTAAAAATTGAGGCAACTGTTTAAAACGAAAGGCATATCATAGGTATTACAATAGAGAATATATAAGCAATTCACGCTATACTCACTGTATATAAAAAGTATTAAAAAAAAAAAAAAACATAACATAATATTATTATACACCAACATGTAAACTCACATACACATACACGCTTAACTATCCAGTCATTACATAACATAATATAATAACTGTGATAATCAAGTGATCCAGTACTACACAGGTATAAACTTTAAAAATCTTTCTATCTGCCGGTTTTTGAAATTAATAAAAATGTGGGTACTTACCAACTTACAGTAAACGCGCCGCACTATGTAGGTACCATTTTTGTTTGAAACCAGATGCGTTTTCTCGACATCCGTGTGTCACTAACGGGATACCGCAGAATACCAGCGTCAGGTATTGTACCTGGCATATGCTGAGCTGGACTCCCATTTGGTGCAACCATGAGACACACACCGCCCAGTAGTGATCGACCTTTGTGGACATAGACTATTTTGTACTAGAGGTTGTAGATTTGCGAGGTGTCTATGGGTCGATCTATTTTTTTAATCTTAGTTTTTTTTTTTTGTTTCACTTTTTTTTTTATTGTTCTATTTTTTATACTTGTATTGTGTGTCTTTTGTTGCACTAAATAAACGTTTTTATCTATCTATCTATCTATCAAAAAACAAACGAATGTAAATTTTTCAGTACAAATCGGCAATTTCATACTTTAACTCCTAATATACAGGGTGGAATTTTGTAATGCCACCTGAAGGGAAAGTACTCTTAATACTGTAGATAGACAATTTTACTCAAAGAAAACATTCCTTTATTTTTTTACAGAAAGAAAACTGCATTCAAAGATTTTCAAAAATTCGCTTGCCACAGCCGGGAATCGAACCGACTAAAATCTGTAAAAATTACACCCTGTACTTTTATTGCATTGATCGTTAGGATCAATTATTATAAGGATGAAATCTCTCTAACAAACTTGATAAATAAAATGATAGGAAAACTATACAATCTTAAATTATTTTAATTATTTACAAAAAATTGTAAATTATTTATGTCATGGTCATTTAAACACTGTCAAGTATCTTGAAATATTGGATCTCTTAAGAAATGACGTAAATGGTTTCCCCGAGCAAGAGCGAAACCAAATAATTCTACAGCAAGATGGTGCTCCAGCCCATAACAGCAGAATCACTACTGCCTACATTAATAACCATTTTAATACCTGGATTGGTACAAACGACACAATCAGATGGCCTGCGAGATCACCAGATGTCACCCCTTTAGATTTTTTTTTTTTTGGGGGATATGTGAAAAATCAAATTTACATTAAATCTTATGCGAATGTAAACGAGTTGAGAGTTGAAGTTCAGAATACGATTTATAACATTCACCACAACACGTTATTAAAGGTTACTAGAAATGAATTCGTTAGAAGAATACATTTGTGTATCCAAGAAAATGGAGCCCATTTCGTGCAAATAATTTAAGATTTTATAGTTTTCCTATCATTTTATTTATCAAGTTTGTTAGAGAGATTTCATCCTTATAATTGATCCTAACGATCAATGCAATAAAAGTACAGGGTGTATTTTTACAGACTTAGTCGGTTCGATTCCCGGGTGTGGCAAGCAAATTTTCGAAAATCTTTGAATGCAGTTTTCTTTCTGTTAAAAAATAAAGGAATGTTTTCTTTGAGTAAAATTTTCTATCTACAGTATTAAGAGTACTTTCCCTTCAGGTGGCATTACAAAATTCCACCCTGTATATGTTTACAGGTATACGTCCGAGTAGGCCACTGCAAACAAAATTGGTCGAAGTGAAGGATTTCTGACCGAACACTGCGCGGTGCTTCTGATCAGACAATGTCCCAGAAAGTGAAGGGTCTGGTGCAGGGAGTTTAAGTGCCCTCAATTTTCACCTGATCCCGCAATCAACGTGACCACCTCCTGGGCTAAAACAATACAAAAGCAAAGTACCATAGACACGAAAAACAGAAGAAAATAAGTAAGTCATAGGTGATTTTCATACATTTACTAAATCCATTGCAAATATAATTATTCAATTTGGTTTGAAAGGCGATCCCTTTTCAAGCCAAGGGTAAATATTACGTGACATGGAACTCATGACATGATAGGATCTAGACCTATTTGGCTCTCTGATCTAGCCGATCACATCTAGATGTTTCCTGCGATCGCTTCTACATATTTACACACATTTATATTTTACATTTAATTCTCAATTGATTTAAGTAAAATTGAATAATTAAGGTGGTTTTTGTGCTTTTATGGTTTGACATGTAGGTGACGGTTTGACATGTAGGTGACGGTTTTTGATTGATGACATTGCTATATGTTTGATTATTGCTTAGCTGTTATGATTTAATAAGTAATTATTTTGTAAAATTCGAACACAATGTAAATATTGTTTGATGAATAAATAAATGAAAAATATATATTTAAACCCACAAACTCAGCCGGAACATGATCGAACAAGTATGAAAAAACAATCGTTGATTGAAAATTAACGTATGCACATATTGCACATACCACAAACCATAGCTTCCATATTCATGATAAAATTATTAATTCCAAGAGGATTTATTTTAACTGAATGTTCCCTCTTTCCCTCTCCATCAAAGTTTTGTTTTTGTACCATTTGTGCTGCTGCTGCCACTGTTCTATTTGATAAATGATCTAAACCATAGGTTCTAAACCTTATTTTGCTCACCGCTCAGTTTGAGCAAATTTTTTTAGAGCCTCCAATTGTTTTTCCTTATAATCTGAAACGGCTTTTGCTACGATTATTTCAATGTGTAGGTATATGATATAGTCGTAGGATAAGAAGTATAATTTTCTCTGGCCCTTCTACTGCCCTCTGAAAGTCTCAAACGCCCCCCAGGGGTCGTTATCACCCACGTTGAGAACCTAATGATCTAAACTAATATTATAAAGAGAAAAGATTTGATTTTGTATGTTTGCTTGTTATGCTTTCACTCTAAAACGGCTGAACGGATTTGGACGAAATTTGGCAGATGGGTAGACCATGACCTGAATTGGGACATACAACTTTTATCCCAATCATCATCAACAGCTTATAGCAGTCCACTGCTGGACATTGGCCTCTGCTATTGCACGCCATTCAACTCGATTCGGCAACCCTCATCCAGCTGCTACCAGCCATCCTGCGAAGATCCTCGCTCCACCTAGCCTGAGGGCGTCCCACCTTACGTTTACCGATTAGCGGTCTCCACTCAAGATCACGTCTACCCCAACGGTCATAGGTTCTACGGCTAATATGGCCGGCCCATTGCCACCCGATATTCCCACGGAATATAGACGTATGCAGATGGAACCGCGGAGCGCTGCTAGTATAAAACATAACACATGTTCTTGGCTCTTGAGTACATCTAATCCGTCCTTTTCGTTCGAGAATTAGTAAAGTAAGAGCCTCTCACAGAGGCTTAGCTGCCGAATGTAGAAGCTTATCACTGCAATGTTGTTTTATTTAATACATTAGCCTTTTACGAACACGACATAAAGCTTTATATGAACAATTTTGGTTTAACTTAATGTAATTAAGAAGAAATGAGCAATTCAGACAGACAATTCAAAATGGTGAAGGAAGCCGTCATGTCGCAGAATCAATGCATCCAAGATATGTGATGTCTACTAACCCGAATTGGGCCCGTGTGGTAGAATACAGCCTAATCCCTTTCACAGGGTGCAACGCTTGGCGGTGGGATCGTCCGAAAGGGTTACCGCTGCCCTGGGACAGCAAGGGCTAAGGAAGGAACAGGGGTGAGTTTTAGTCACTAAGAGTCTGACACTCCCTTCCGCTCCACCCAGAGCGGGCTCATTTGATGATTTCCCATCCAGAAAAAAAAAGGGTGCAACGCTTGCGCATAATTGCTGCAAAGCTATCTACGTTAGCCTCAGCAAACACGCCGGAGGCGCTGCAAAACCGCGGTACCAGCATCCTGAAAGCATTGTTGTTCTGCACTCGTCGTTCACTGTATGCCCCCTGCAAGTAGCTAACCCACAGGTTGCACGTGAACAGTGTAATCTTTGACAGTGATCAGTGTCGTTTTGTACACCGTGCAAACCTGCGAGTCAACATGAAATGACAAGGCGAAAAAATGTCGAACCATTTTATTTCCCTAATGTAAAACATAATATTTACAGCTTAAAACGACTTTTTTTTCTTCGCTGAGCCACAATAGCAACCGTCAAAAACACGGAATGATAATATTGTTCTAGTTGTTTCAATAAAAATGCAACTTGTGGCTTGAACATAGGGTTTATATTGCAACGATTGAACGAGAAATTTTTTTTGGGTAACATTTCGTTTGGCGAACCAGACCTGAAAGGTAGACGTACATTCAAAGTTTGTTAACTTTTATCATAGAAGATATGAAGCTTGATAATCTAATGCGGAATCGTGTTAGCAAAATCGAAGAGGAATCAGTTCAAACAGATTTTTTGCCATCATCAACGTAATTATGCAGTCTGACCAGCATCCTAATTGCGTAACACACAATCAATAACAATCTGAATGATTTTGAAGCATATTGCTAATAATCCATATGTTCGAAAATTATCTCAAAAATTAAAAATTATTTCTTCAAATTAGGCTGAGAATCAGCACTTTTTGAACGTCAAAATTAGGCTGCGAAGAAGAAGTGGCGCAACAAACTGCCTAGCAGCACAGCTGTCTGTTCAATTAAAAAATACTTGATTATATACAATACTAGGTACCTATGTTCGGTAATTAACATTACAAGACCAGAACATAAAATTAAATTATTTGCCATATGTCAGCTGTCTGCTAAACAACGTAAATAACGCAATTAATGTTGTTGAACTGTCAGAATGGAAGGCATTGCTACTGTTATTGTGTTACGAAATTCCCTTAAAACAAGTTTTCAAGTATCGAAATTCACCACGTTTTGGTAACATATTGGTGATCGCAGCACATCAGTTGACGCGAGATCATTCTTTTCTATCATCCCTTAGTGGCCTTTTATGTAAATGATTCAAAAGAGCAACCTCAACCTACAGAAACAGCATCAAACTCAAAAGTAATTTATTCAAATTCGGCTGAGAATCAGCACTTTTCGAACGTCAAAAATACAAAAAACAGTCCAAAACGCCCTTCACGCATGCATGTTACTCGCAGATAAAATTTTAATATGGCATTTACTGAGATGCTAGAACATGAAAAAAATACTGTAGAAAATTTATATGCAAGCTTGTTGAAAATATTTGCGACACAAAATGTTTTTATCTGAGCATACTGTTGCAGACAAGTATTAATCTAAACAGCATTTTTTAACTACCCCCGTTCTCGTCACTAAAAAATTAATGCAGGACTTTTAATGAAATTTTCACCGTTGTGATGCTTAGCACCGCAATATGCTGGCCCTGCTTTACAAGCTCTATGCAATTATTTTATTTGAGTCTCTTTGAAGTTTCAGTGTTCTTGTTTTGGTATTATACTTAGCAGTGTTTTTGATATAGTCTTTTAAATTATGAAATGAAGTACCTGTGGTATGTGGTGCGACTGTTTCCATAAAATACAGGGTTATATATATTAATTACTTGGGACTTAATCTGACTAAATGTGGGTGTACAATAAAGTACGTACACCTCTACCTTACGCTTCGGGGATTACACGTGTGATTACATGTTAAAAGATGAAGTGATTTTGGTAAACTGTTTTCACCTTGTTATATATTTAAGTGAGAAATATGATATTGAAGTTTTTGGTTTTAGATTGTGGATATGAATTCTTGTGCGTTTTGGTCGTAATTTTTTTTAATGTTACGTGTTTCAGGGATCCCTAATTTTTATGAATATTTAAAATACTAATTTACTTAATGAAAACAACTATGACTTTAATATTGAAATACGATTCGTTTGGCAAAGGTTTTAGTTTTTATTTTTGATTGAATTTACGTTTACAGAGCATTTTTTTAATTTTTTTTTGCTGAATTTTATTGGCCGGCCGGCAAAACGATGGATGAGGTCTATGATGGAACGAGCGTGCCCAGAAGATACCTGATCTCTCTTGCTTTGAAGGCAGACGGGTTATATGTGGGGAACACAAGTTACTTATTTTTAATGACCAAGCAAGTCATGAGACCTGGCTTCAGCCTTCTAACAACAAACAACAAAATTCTAGCCGTGTTTTGCAAATAACCATTCAACAAAATTTATGAATAAACTTCACAATATGCTCCATTAGCATTCGTATTACCCCTTACGGATATGCCATCAAAAGTTGTTCTGTAGCCGTTCAAACTTATCGTCACATATGCCAATATGGCGACGCCTTGCGAAATCGAAGAAGGTACAGTCCAACACACTTCGACGGTAGCATTTTGACCTTGAACTGGCCTGGCGTAGTACGGAGTTTCAATAGAATGAGAGGCCAGCTTATACTGGTTTTGTTACCATTGAAATTCAGCTTATTGTATGTGTTGTTGTATATGTTTATGTTCCTAAGTTTGGTTATTAGTATGCATGCCTTCACTCTGATGTTGCCATATGTCACCAAACATTGTACTGAGGATGTATTAGATATAATTAATTCGATATAAATCTTCCGTATTGTTTTGTTTTAGGATTTGCTTAGCATGATAATGGTTAATTATTTATTTTCCTTTTGATTGTCAAAACGAACGCCTAGTTAGTCTAGTGGTCGCAAGAGCTACTGCTGCGCATGAGGTCTGGGGTTCGAAGACCAAGAAATTCCACAAAGAAAAACCTAACAGTCGGCAGGAGGTGAATACTCAGGGCGTCACTTATCGTGACATCCGTTATGACGTGTTGCGTCCGACACCACAGGAATTGAACCTGCATCAAATGGAGCCAGCCGGACATGCGCCCAAGAAAGAAGTGGCATGATGAACAGAGGCACTTGCAAGTGGGAGATCTCGTTCTCGTCGTGGACCCTAACTCTCCCAGAAACGTGTGGCCGAAAGGTGTAGTGCAGGCCGTAATACCTGGCAAAGATGGCCGCATTCGAGTGGTCGATGTCAAGACTAAATCTGGCCTCCTGCGGCGGAATGTGACACGCGTCGCGCCCATCTCTATCGGTGATGAGTGCTGTAGCAGCACTAGGGAGGGGAATGTAGGCGACGCGTGATCGTATCCCTATTTTATATTTTTGTATTTGTTTGCATTTGTAATAATATGTTTAATAAACGGGGCTGGTAACAGGAGCGGGAGACGCATGCGAGCGGGAAGGGGGCGCTTGCCTAGCGGCGGCGGCCGCGCCGTGATTTACAAAACAATTCTTTAGTGTTCGCTACGAAAGATCGCGCATGGACGTATCGCGTACGTCTCCCCACCCTTCACCCTTTCGCAAAATCTAGTGTTTCACTGTGCACACGCACGTACCCTACATTAGTTGGGGGGTGAAGAGGTGGTGGTCACCCCCCAGGCAAAGTGTTGTTAGGTTTTTCTTTGTGGAATTTCTTGGTACCAGCCCGGAGTCTGGATTGGTGTGTACTGTCTGGATTGCATGCATATAGGATTGGTACTATGTACTATCCACACGCGAAAAAACCCTGCACTCGCTTACGACTCTCTTAATTATGACATGACGATGTAGCGGCAAGTTTAATGTTTATATTCATTTTTAAAGTAGCAGAAAGAAAGAAACGAAAGAAAATACGTTTCTAAGTGGTAAACATGACGCATAAAAAGAACACACACACAAAAAAAAACAAGTTGGGGAAAACATGCGTCACATCCACGCAAAACGGCCTCCGCAAAGAAAGAAGAAGAAACAAAAAAAAAGGAAATACGTCCACAACAACATCCACCAAACAAAAACATTCAACATCCTCTGCTACTTTTTTTGTCTTAAACTTGTGATTTAATTGAAGTGGTGCCAACGTTTTCTATATTCATCATCTGCCTAGCCTTTTCCCAACTATGTTGGGGTCGGCTTCCAGTCTAACCGGATGCAGCTGAATACCAGTATTTTACATGAAGCGACTGCCTATCTGACCTCCACAACCCAGTTACTGGGTAATACGATACCCCTTGTTAAGACTGGTTGTCAGACTTTCGGGCTACTGACGACCCGTAACGACTGTCAAAGATCCACGAATGACAGCCGGGACCAACGGCTTAACGTGCTTTCCGAGGCACGGAGGGGACTTGGTATGTGAAAATGGTCACCCATCCACGGACCAACCGCGGCAAGCGTAGCTTAACCTGATCGATCGACCCGTGCGGCTGTTATTACTTAGCCACAAGCCAACGTTTTCTATATTATTGACAGAAAATAACCGTGATCATGGAAAAATGATGAACTGATCAAATTGATTTATCGATGGTCTTCCTAGTGGAAATGCTCAAAGTGCTCGTCCAATTTGAATAACAGGAAGCACACGGTCCGTCGCCGGAAGTGGTCGTGATGCGGGATAACTTCTGGTTCCGGTGGACGTGCCTGTCCAGTGACATATTAGTAGGTAGGTATGTCGGGAGCCGTATTGTGTGGACGTGATGTACGTGTCACATGTCTTCGAGTTATGTTAGGTATTACAATACTAGCGACCCGCCCCTGCTTCGCACGGTTTTTGTGACTTGACAAAATATGGGGATTTGTTTAATATTTGTAAGTTTTATTTTTATGTTTCATACATAACGGATGCAAAAAGACACTTAACGAAGCCGAAAGTCACTTGTGCTCCACGTGCTTGTGATATTTTTTTTTCGTACCGGACCATACCTGGAAACCTTCTCGTTACGGAGATATTGATGGTCAAAATTCCAACTTTTACTGACATGTTTTTAAGAAAACAAGTAGTGTTATACACAACTTTAAATACACCTACGTACCCCTGTACCGTTGTATGCACCCATAAGTACAATTTTTTGCGTGTGTTACATTGCACACTACCGACAACAGCAAATTTTTACACCAAAAATAAAAGTCGTTTCCCAACAAAATTATTTTTACTTATGCAGTTTTATGTACAGAATGCGTATTTGACGGCTATGTGACGTGTCTTTTTACACCCAGTATAAACCATCCGGAATAAATTTTCAAATTCATGAAATAAAAACCGCATCAAAATCCGTTCCGTAGTTTGAAGAACAACGCGGTCACACACCGACACGAAAAGCGACTTCATGTTTGAGGTAAGTTATCAAAGTATTACTTGTGATTCTGTGCATTTTACGACCAAGGAAATGTTGAAAAACAATAAATATTTTGTAGAGAACGAGCGGCAGGAAGTTATGAATGATGAGTTTAACACGGATGGCGCAGAGGCCAAGTCATAGTTAATCTGAATCATTGCCAATGAATTGGCCCCTTTTTTTTGGATGGGAAATCATCATAAGACTTCTCCCGCTCTGGGTGGAGCCGGAGGGCGTGTCAGACTTTTCCTGACTAAAACCCACCCGTCTTCCTTCAGTTGCCTGTGCCAGCGGTCACGGTATCTCTTTCGAACAACCCGCCGCGGCCCTGGCAGGCATCGGCCCTAGCAGACACCGTCAGTTCGTGCTGACATCTCTTAGAAGCGCGCGTGGAACACAACGCGTCGTCGACGTGGGCCTGGTCCTTACCGGGTGGCGGGCTGCCCATTGCTTGCCACCCGCATGGCTTGGCACCTGCGCCACCCTTTTCGCAGGTTCAATCGAACAAATACTCGCATGGCCTGCGAATAGTTGTTCCGTCGCAGTAACTGCTTAACACATTAACAGTAACAATGCCTTTTATTTTGACAGTAAGTTGTTGTTCAACAACATTCATTGCGTTATTTACGTTGTTGAGCACACCAATTTTTAGAACATACTAATATAAGCAATGGATTAGCAATATCCTTCAAAATAATTCAGATTGTGGTTGAAAGTGTGTTACGTAATCAGGGTTCTGTCGATCGATTCTGTAAAAATCTCACCGTGAAATTTAGTTGAAGTGAGTTTAGGGTGAGGTATCAATAGTGTCAATCCCTAGCATTAGTTGGAATGACAACTCACTCCATGCTCACTTCACCTAAGTTTTTTTTTCGGTGAGATGGTTACAGAATCGCACGCATTCTAGAATTTCCTTTGTTCGTGCCTGTTCACGAAACAAAAGAAATTCTAGAAACAGAATAAACAGTTAAATAAAAACAACCCTTACTTTAGTCACTGCTTTACACTCAACTGGAAAAGGAGGAACATCATTTTCTCCATCTAATGAATCAATTTCAGAAAAACTGATCAGAAAATATCGCAAAACAGCAGAAACGAACTAACGACGTAAAAAACTGAAGCAGGGTGGAACGTTACGTCACCGCACCGAACGGTGTCATGTCTAATGCATAGTAATGAACTTCGAAATCCGAAACCCGGACACACGTTGACCACTAAGAGCAAAAGATACGAAAATGCACGGCTATTTTCCGATTCCTATAGCTTACGAACCAATGTACACAGGGTCGAATTAAATTAGCTAGCGAAACTCCGCAGACGTGATGGATAGCGATATCTACAAAAAGGTAATTAATTTGATGATTTTTTTGTGGGGTCATGTAGTCACTTGAAATATAGTTAAAAAAAACATTTTCTTTTTCTAAGCTTCACATAGGTGATGGCTATCGATATTTTACAAGGCGGAGGTCATAATCATCATTAAGAAGCGACTGCTTCCTTACAATGGAAAAGTATTTTTATCAGCTCTCCAACTATTTTTGCACCAGTGAAACTACAAAGAATCTTACATATTGTTTTATTTTTTATTACAAGTCACATGTCTGTTGGTATTTCCCATCGGCTAAAATAAAAACTTGCACACAAACTTTCATCCCCTAGACCCCTATTAAAGTTCCTTCCCTTTAAGTGATGAATTTGCAAAAATCGATCCGTAGTACTCACCTTTCAAAAAATTCGTGCTTCTAGATCACTTTCTAGACCTAGCGTTGCCTTTCAGTGAATAAATGAACTTAAGATTTATTAAGTGGATCTAAGCAAAGTGTTACAATTTCCTTTATACCCTGTCCATTAGGTTAACCGTTTTTTGACAGCTGTCTTAGAACGTACAGTACATTTTCCAGATTACGTAAAAGTTAACTATAAAATGCATGATAAAATAAATATATAAACTGCCTTATTTTATTGAATAGAATAGAATACTCTTTATTGTACACCATACAAATTAAATGAAAAATTGAATTACTATTATTATTTAATTGAATTATTATTAATTGAATTATCTTATTTATGGCTTCTTACGTACATTATAATAGCATACGTGTATCAATCAATGTATTGTGTGTTGCTGCAACCATTAGTTCCATCTGTCAAAAAAGGGTTTACTTAATGGACAGGGTATAGAAAATCATCGTAAGGACTGTCTTCCAGTGCAATGTCAGGTAAATTAAACACTGCCCGGACGTTGAGACCTTACCCTTATATACTCGGGTTTTCTCTCCCAACAACAAGACCATTCCACCGTTCCACGTTCTAACAATATCACATTTCTGAACGGCTTCCTCACCTTGATGATCTAGAGTTGTGTTTAATAGAAAGGAATGGAAATTGTTTAAAGGAACACAACCCATTGTGTACCATGTAACAGTTCCATTATATTTTGTTGTTATGTGATAAAGAATATGAAAATAATATCTTCGATATGTAAACAACTAACAATACAGTCATGATGATCTGTTCCCATAGGAATGTAGAAGCCAGAGTCAGCACTATAGAGTGTCTTTATTTATGATATAATCAGCCTGCGGTGTCTCCAAAATTACTGGCTGATTATGCTAAAAACACTTCTGGGACACAGGCCTCCTCTCGGTGAGAGGGAGTGGACCGTAAAACACCACGCGAGCCCAGTGCGGGTTGGTAGATGTCACATGTATTCGAAATTTTGGTTCTAGAACATGCCAGTTTCCTCACAATGTTTTGCTTCACCGTTTTGAGAGCAGTGGTGGTGAAATACTTTAAACAAAGTAAAGTGCCTGCTGAGGTTCATACCTCGCGGCCGTTACCGCTGGCTCTGCTATCACTGCTCCATATTTTTTTATTTTGCTGCTCCAGATTGCTGTTTAATGGTGTCAATCTTGCATAACTATCGAGGCCTTTCAGTATATAGATTCCAGGTAAACTTTTGATAGTCTTTAGCTTTTTATTTCATTATGGACTTTTATAATCGCAATACGTATGACAGTCCTATCATACGTATTATATTTAGGATATAGGCCATGATATTAGTATCATACAGCACCCTAATTGCGTACCACACGATAAATCGGAATCGGTTTCATTTTGACAGTTCAACAACATTCATTGCGTTATTTACGTTGTTGAGCGGACACATGACACCTTTTTTGAACATATGGAGTAATGGATTAGCAATATCGGTGTCGGTTGTTCAGTGGATGGTGTTTTTATGAACAATATTAGCTACGCTGATGACATGGTGCTGCTGGGCCCCTCAATCAGTTCCGTGAGGTCACTATTGACCATATGTGAACGGTATGCAATGGCCCATGGGCTCAAGTACAATGTTCAAAAGAGCGAGCTACTAGTTTTTAAGGCTGGGACCAAAACCTACACACTAAATGGAACAGTCCTACAGCAAGTGTCCGAATTTAAGTACTTGGGTCACTGGGTCAATGAGACTCTAAATGATGATATGGATATGGATAGGGAGCGCAGGGCATTGTCAGTAAGGGGTAATATGCTTTCTCGCAGGTTTGCGTGATGCTCACGTGACGTAAAAGTCACACTTTTTAAAAGCTATTGCCAAACGTTATACACGTGCAACCTGTGGAGCAATTACACTAAAAAAGCCTGCAATGCTCTGCGCGTCCAGTACAACAACGCGTTCAGAGGTTTGTTGGGGCTCCCGTGGCGATGCAGTGCCTCCGGCATGTTCACCGACCTCAGCACGGACAGCTTTCAGGCGGTTCTTCGCAAAAGAACGGCCTCCCTATGGTCTCGGGTAAAGGGTAGCACGAACACGCTTCTGAGCGTGGTGTCGGACAGAGTGGACAGCCAAATCATGAGGCATTGGTCGCACATGCATGTCCAAAATAATAATTATTTTAAATTTTACTAACATAGCTATAAGTATTTACTTACTAACATAATATGGACTTGTATCAATTACTGTGTGCTTAGTCTGAAATAAATATTTTCAATTTCAATTTCAATATCCTTCAAAATGATTGAGATTGAGATTGATTGTGTGTTACGCAATTAGGGTGCTGAGTCTTCGCATCATCACCATTTGGTTGAGATAAAATTTTATGGAAGATGCCATAATCAAGTCTGTTCAACGTCAAGACCCTAAACAAATTATTTCTACAGACTTCTATCGAACATAGTCCATCAATAAGTGGTGTAAGTCTGCAACAACTCCACACTCCACACAGTTATGCTGTTGGACTACTACCAACTAAAACCACATGTTACTCCTCAAACTACTAAACCCAGGAGTCTCTCTAAATTGTCTTGTCGGGTGCTCAGCCTGTCTATTCTGTAAAAATCTCGCCATGAAAACTTAGGTGAAGTGAGCTTGAAGTGAAATGTTAAGCCCTAGCATCAGTTGGGATGCCAAATTACTCCAAGCTCACTTCACCAAGTTTTAACGGTGAGATCCTTACAGAATAGACCAGATGTCTTCGCCGTGGTGATAAATTGTTCCTTCCTCAACTTCACACATCACAAAACAGCACAACTCACGTGTACCTACTACCTACCGACTCATGGTACTGGATAAACCGCACTTAAGAAAAATAATACATTTTATTTCATCCTCTTCTGCTCAAGTCGACGTTTTATGTTTATATACGTTTATAAAGTAAAACAAATTGCTGATGCTTTAAAACGCGCGCACTAGTGAACGCCGGGTATTATCAGTAATTAAATTAGACTTGCAAAGCGTAGACGTATACTATATACAAGTACGTTTACTTCCAAGCATTTATTTCCTCTACGCACAGAAATTTAACGTATTTCACGGAATATTGTTTCCAGTTTGTGCAAGCTCGAATTCATCAAGTTTCGGGTTTTGGAAACATTTTTGCTTTGAGCGCAACCTGAATGGAATTGTTTTCATCTCCGAAAGAGATTGTTTTTAATTTAGAGGTCTTTGTCCCGTTTCATCAAACTGTCGAGGTTAATAAGATTTTAATAATGGATGCGAAGGTGTCAAGTTTGTTACGTGCGGGTCATTCAGTCTATTGTATCGAGTTTACGAGCAAGCGAGGTCGTAAAGTAAGTATTGCTGGAGGTTCAGCTATCAATAAACTTTGTATTATTAAAGTTCCAGCCGTTTTGTGGAAAATTAACCACAAACCTTAGATTGCAAGACATACGTTTGAAGGCACTCATAAATCAAAGTTTTCCCAACTACATTGAGGTTAACTTACAGTCTTACCAGATGTAGCTAAATACTAGTATTTTACATGGAACGACTGCGTCATCTGACTTCCACAACCCAGTGGTAGGATACCGCTTTTTTTTTTTTCTTGATGGGAAATCATCAAATGACCCCTCCCGCTCTGGGTGGAGCGGAAGGGAGTGTCAGACTCTTACTGACTAAAACCCACCCGTGTTCCTTCCTTAGCCCTTTCTGTTCCAGGGCAGCGGTAACCCTTTCGGACGATTCCGCCGCCCTGGCAGGCTTCGGCCCTATCGGGCCCCGTCCTCTGCTGACATCTCTTTGAGGCGCGCGTGGAACACAACGCGCCGTCCGGCACGGGAGTAGGATACCGCTTGGTAAGACTTTTTGGCCTCTGACTACCCTTGTCGACTTTCAAAGATCTACCTATGACAGCCAGGATCAAACGGCTTAACGGGCTTTCCGAGTCACGGAGGGTTCTCGATATGTAATAGATGGTCAGCCATCCACGAACCGACCGCGGCAAGCGTAGTTTAACCTTCGATAAACCCGTGCGGCTGTTATTATTAAGATAGGCGATAGACACTGCAGTATACTGAGAACTACATTGTTCTAAGACGCGAAGTCTCACAGAGACCACAGTGATAACTCTGCACATGGGATCGCACACAAAGTTGTAACTTTAACTATTCATGAAGCCATAATCAATCATTTCTCGGTGAGGAACTTTTGAGTCGGGAACTTGATCTTGTTACATATTGTCTACCATAGAGTTATCTATCACACTGTTCCGAGTTTAGTTTTGGCTTTCGTATTGACTAAGTTTTAGTTGCATCGAACTTTAAAGTATGGGCATTGTATTATTTCTTCTCATGATATTTTTTCCCTGTTGTGGTTTTGTTTGTTAATACTTCTGTCTTCCAATTTTTCCATAAAGATGAAGTAAGGGAAAAGAAAAGTAACAAAAGGATAATCTTTTGAGATATGGCCATACTGTCTATGATGTGTAGTTGTAAATATAGTATCAGTGATTTATTCACCTACTTTGGCTTCTACGTGGTCCTGCTTAGTACTTACGTAAGTAAAGTTATCACTTTACTCCATATTTGTTCGGTCTCCCTAAGACAACGTATTTGGAGTTTGGCCAAAAGTGTGTACTGGCCCCTCACCACGCTGTAACTTCATAAACACAACCATATTCGAGCCACACCACCCACCTACTGAGAATACTTGTAAAGTAGGTCTCGTAACATACACAAAGTATCATTTCGGAATACAATTTTCTTTTTAGAATTTTTGAATATTTATGGAATCTGAACTTCTTAAAAAGAAAATAAGTTTTTGAATAAAAATCCAAGCCTGGTAAGGCTCTAATCTATCTATAATATAAAAATGAATCGCTGAATGTGTTGCTAAGCGCAAATCTCGAGAACAAGTGAACCGAATTCGCTAATTATTTTTTTAGAATATTCCTTGAAATACGACGGTGGTTCTTACGGTAAAAAAATGTAATAAAGTTGCTTCACGCGGACGAAGTCGCGGGCAAAAGCTAGTAACTAATAAAAATTAGTAAGACCTACCTACTCCAACCTCCCAATTTAACCTGTTTCCTAACCTTTTGCTTGTGATGAATGTGTCCCAATAGGTCCCAATCTACGATAGATCGACAGTTTTTCTGGCTACACGGAGTATCAAGCTTTAAAAATCTGTAAAAGATTTTCGAAAATAGACAAAATAAGACATATGTCCTAACGCCCGTTGTAACGTGAAAAAGTACGGTTGATTCGTTGATTGTATCGGTCTTCAGTGTTGTATGGATCACTATGAAAGATTGTTGACAGACACGGCGACACTACAGCACATCGCCGTCGCCGTATGCTAATGTACAAGCTCACACGATTTTTCTACGACGCGGTCAACACCGTACCGTGCCGAATACAACGAGCTTGAAGCACAAAGTTCATCATAATTACTTCCATAAAGCAGCTCAAATGATTTCATAATCCCTCAAGGCTTTAATCAAAGGACAAGACTTAACTCCATCTGTCCAGAAACATTTAGGTAAACGTTAGTGGCAACAGACAATTTGAACCGCTCCGTAGTGGCGCTGTGCCAAACTTTGTGGTTACTTCCCCAGAGTTTTCGGAAGCCCCACTGTATTAACAGTCGCTATCGATTGACCGCTTAACTATTTTAACTACTACGAGATACTTACGGAAACTTTACAAGAATTTCTAATAACTTAGAATGTTTTAGCAGGAACAATTTGGAAGTGGCCATCTATATAATGCCTACGAAGTATAGATACTTATAATTATGTTACCTAACTTGTAAGTTTTTTTCCTTAATTCATTTCTTTTTTCTATATTATATTAGGCACGTACATTTAAACATGGGCTCATTACAATACATAACTTCAACACTTATTTGTAACTCAGGGGGATCGGCGTTTAGCTCGCCGTTCGATCAGGACCAGGCCCGTGCCGGACGGCGCGTTGTGTTCCACGCGCGCCTCAAAGAGATGTCAGCAGAGGACGGGGCCCGATAGGGCCGAAGCCTGCCGGAGCGGCGGGACCATCCGAAAGGTTTACCGCTGCTCTGGAACAGAAAGGGCTAAGGAAGGAACACGGGTGGGTTTTAGTCAGTAAGAGTCTGACACTCCCTTCCGCTCCACCCAGAGCGGGAGGGGTCATTTGATGATTTCCCATCCACAAAAAAAAAAAAGGGGGATCGGCGTTGAGGGCTGAAATACGGGCCATGCCTAGTTCGGCCCCAAATGCTAACACTTTTGTGTACAGTAACTGTAGACTAAGCACTTAATTTGTAAAATAATGTACATTTTTTTTCTGTGAATAAACTTTATTATTATTCTCTGTATCATAATCATAGCATAACCAGCGTACAATGTTCCCACTGTTGGAACACAAGCCTCGCTCCTCTCGGAGAGAAGGAACGGCCCGTAATAACTACGCGGGCCCAGTGCGGGTTGGTAGACGTCACATGTCTTCGAATTTTTGGTTCTAGGACATGCCGGTTTCCCCACGATGTTCCTTCACCGTTTTGAGAGTAGTGGTAATGAAATAATTTACACAAAGTGCCTGTCCGGGTTCAAACCTACGACCTACAACTCGTAAGTCGCAGTCGTTACCATTAGGCAACCACTGCTCTCATTCTCTGTAATGCTTTTGGGAATTGGCCTTTCATTTATATTCAGTCTTGTATTTTACTTTTTATTCGTGTTACAAAAAACTGGTCAGTCAAAAGAGAATTTGAATTGCGCACTGAAATATGCATGCCCTCAAAAACTAAAAATAGGACCAACGTACTTGGTATAAGTGAACGCCGCGCGGAACGGGTGAACACATGAGTAAACTTATATTACTTCGGTTTTTCTTTGCAGGTTGTGAAACCTCTAAAACTTATAATAAACTTATATGAATTCAGATATTCGTTTCCACCTGACACATCTATCGGGTCCATTGATCCCCTGAGGTTAAAACACCCGGAAAAAGGGTTTTGCACGACATATGTATATAGGTAGATAGGTACAAATATATTAACAATATCAATGGGGACTTCGAACTGTCAGGACTTAAAGACCGCAAGGGATTTTGACCCGCAAGTTTCAAATCTCGAAGTTCTACGATAAAAGAAAAAGCAAAGAACCTTATATCCCTAGCGGGTTGCTTGATAATCAGTCAGTGACGTCACGCCTTCGATTCTATCTGCTAAAGAAATGCGTTACTCAGCTTTTTTTTTCTTCAGTCGTGTTGGTAAGAGTATTACGTAGCTTGATAAGTAAATCTGCTGTATATACAGATAGTTATATGTATTAGTAGAATAGAAAAATATTAACGACAGTTTTGAGGGACATTGATTTTTTAGGAACACCTATGGGTCCATGGGGTAAACCACTTTTTGACAGATGGAACTAGTGATTGTAGCAACACACAATACATTGATTGATACACGTACGATGTTATAGTATCTGTAAGAAGCCATAAATAGGATAATTCAATAAGATAAGGCACGGATATATATATTTATTTTATTACGCATTTTAAAGTTCTAAGACAGAACTATCTATACACATACATACTCTTCGGAAAACTCCATTTCCATTAATATTTTAGACTCAAACACATTTCAGCCGAGATAATGAACCTAATTAGTTATCAAAATACCAGGACCTAGATAGACTGGATTAATATTATTATTTGATGGGACACAGGCACACGCTGCGACACTGGTGTTTGATTGTGTCAGACGGTTAATTGGTACGATCTTCTCTGGACGCCCGAAGGCACCCCAGGGTGTTCGTTTAATACGGAATCGGTTATCTTAGGGTCAAACCACGAGAGTCAGCGATTTCAGATAGTGTACGTCAATTACTGTAAGATTCATTATCTTCCTCAGCTTCTGTACTTGTATATGTCACTGAACTTCACCTAAACGGCTGGACCAATTTTTATGAAAAATTTTGTGTGTTGGGTGGGTGGTTAGATTCACAATTGGATCCAGTAGGTGGCGCTGTTCGGGCAGGAAAGCGTCATTCAGGTCCGCTAGTAGTTTATAAGTTTCCTTCTTCGAGAATGGAACAAGAAATCAAGAGATTATCCACTATATTAGAAGAAACTTGTTCTGAAACTTTATTTCTTCTAAAGTTATACAGATGAAGCCACTGATACTTTGCATACCTTTAGGTACTCCAAACTATTTTTATGACTTTTAATTTTATTTTGTAACTACTCTCCTGCGGTGTTACAAAATAATGTTACGGAAGAAAATAATAGTAAATGTTTATTTGTGTAGGATGTAGGTACATTCTATGCAGTTACACATTTTCATTCTTTGGCCAAAGAGTTAGAATTGCCATTCAACGTGGCAATGCTGCCAGTCTTCTGGGCACGTTTCCGGAAGACAGCGATGCGGACGAGTACTTGGACGCCTAAATATCCTTTTGTTTTTGTATATATTTATATAGTTAGTCTTTTCTATTGTATTCTATTCTAGTTTATGACTCTTTTTCAGCCTGCCTAAATCAAAACTCAGAACCACGCCATGCTCGATATTCATGCCAGTGATCACTAGATCAACGAGACCGAATTACAGAATGTTTATCCAGATATTAAATATAAACAAACCGCCGACAAAAAATAATGCTGTGTTTCAACAAAAAAATCCACTCCAGTTTTCAGAACCACTGAAATAAAAACTACGGGCAGTTGTCAAACTCAGATATTTCTGCCTGGTCGGTGCATAAATCAGTTTTTAATACCATAAATTTAATACACTTGGGCTCGGGACAAACAGGGCGCGGAATCAGGAGATATCTGTTCAGTTTCGTCCCAGGTTCTCCCCAAGGAACCGCGGGAAGGAAAACTGTAGATACATATGGCTTTTTTACGGCGAAATGCGTTGTGATTGATAATGATCGTAACTGCTTACCGATGGGAAGAATCATTTCTGCGATCGGATTGGTTTTTAAAACTTTTGATGGATGATTTTTGTACGATATGGTGGAGTGCCTTTTAGTGGTTAGGTAACTTTTAAAAGGATATTTGTCTAGCGTAGATGTCTATACCCTGTCCATTAGGTTAACCGTTTTTTTGACAACTGTCTTAGAACGAACTATTCCAGATTACGTAAAAGTTAACTTTAAAATGCGTAATAAAATAAATATATAAACTGCCTTATCTTATCTAAGGCTTCTTACAGACATTATAATACCGTACGTGTATCAATCAATGTATTGTGTGTGGCTGCAATCACTAGTTCCATCTGTCAAAAAACGGTTTACCTAATGGACAGGGTATAGTCGATGCAGTTTTTATTTTTCACAGAATCCTACTCATGAGATACTTAAATGATAAATGATTTTATTTGTGTAAGTAGGTTTGTACAAACACTTTTAAACGTGAATCATATTTTTTTAAACTAGATAAGGTCGGCGTTTCTTATCTGACTACTCTGAGAAGAAAGGGCGAAACAAACCCAGAGGTGGAACGTGAAGACATTTAAAATCGACAAAATAAATCGATATTCTGAAATAACATAAAACAGCTTTTTACACATTTTACGAGGAATATGTAAAACCGATTTGTCCAGTTAACTAGTATCTTATGTCTTTCAAAGCTATTTTTGTAACAAGTAAGGTTGTGGAACTTTGTTCTCATAAAGAACCCTAAAACCTAAGATGTCCTCTACCTACTTCACTACTTACATACAATATCACTGAGGTTACTTAGTCAAAAGTCTAATGGACCCGCTAAAGTAATCTGACCAAACAAAAGGAAGAAGGTCGTCCAACCTTTTGTACCAAAAAAAACGTACGGTAGGTACAGGATTAAATATCCCAGATGTTTACTCAAGATTTCCCCACGTGTAAACTTGCGGCTTTTAAGTGATTTTGGGGACAATGTGGACACACAATATGTATGAAATATGCTCTACTCACACAGTTCTTGTTTGAATATAATTTTCATATTGTTATAGGCAAAAATATGGATTTAATCTGCTAACAATATTCCGGGATATTTTTTTTATATTTTAGAACAATGTAGGTACCTACAGAGAACAGAATATTAAGGAAGCTCTTGTTATCGAAATAGAATACTTATAGCTAATATAGTAAAAAAGCTTTCGGTAGCCTTACACAAAAAAAAGATAGCGAGATACTTTTTTCCATCAAATTATTATAAGACTGCGTTTCCAAGTTTCGATTCCTCGGCGTTCTCATTACTTCCTTCATCAAGCTTCGAAGTTAAATTCTTAAAAGTAAGGTCTTAAAATCTCGTCGCCCGCAATTGCACACTTTTCATAATTTCTATTTAATTTGCTAAGCTGCGAGCAAATTAATTTCGCGCCGTAATTTGAATGCACCGTATTTCCCGAAAGCGGTGAAGGAAGTTGTCGTCGGAAGTAGTTAGGTCTAGCGGAAACAATGCGGCGGCGGGAAGATGCCGCGGTTCTATACCGAATTTGTAATTTATGTAATACACACGTGTATATATTACAAATTCGGTATAGAGCAGTGTTGGCCCAGCGGTAACCGCCTTAATGAAAATGAAATAACGTCAATTTGAAACATAAATAAAATTTGAATATAGGTGCTATAGATTTTTTTAAGAACGAAATTCAGGCAGTATTGTTTGCTAGTTTGCATCTTACAACTAGTAGTAAGAAGATATAAGACGAAACCAAGTCTAAATGTTGCTTTTCGTGGTTCAGTAGTGTGCCAGATTTTCATGACGACCTGTGGTCTGATAAGCCGCATTAAAAAAGCCCACGCGTCTGAGGAGTTAGAGTTATTATTGTTAGTCATAATCGATAACCACATTGTTTATTCATGTACATAAATTTATATCAACTAAATAAGTTACGAAGACTAATTAAGTTGCGACGACGATCTCATTTAGGCAACTACACGAAGTCAACCACTGTGCTGTTACTACAACTGTGTTGTTACTAGAACTGTGTGTTACTATAGCTGTGTTGTTAGACAACAACACAGCTGTAGTAACACACAGTACAGCACAGACGTGCTATAGAATAGAATTGTCTTTATTCGAGTAACAGAGACTCAACAAGATTGTTAGTAAAACTTACGACCATTTTAGTAAGCACAGACACTAAACAAAAACAAGGAAAATATGATAGGGTTGGTAGGTTTTCGGGATTAATCATTTGTCTTAATTGATAAATACATAAGCATAGTTATTAAACTTTGCTGAGCATGGAGTCCTGGGATCAATTTCCAGGTTGTGCAAAGTGTTTTTGGGTTTTTCCATTGGGAATTTCTCAGGCAGCTTGGAGCCTAGGTTTGTATGCGTTTGATAGCAGTAGGCTCTATCCCTATTACATGGGACTGGAACATAACTGGCAAAATGTGGGTGTACAATGGCACTCCTCTGTATAACCCTTCGTGGGTTACAGGCGTGATGTTATGTTATAGTTTTTAAATTAATGTTTGGACTAAACTAATTGTGTACTATAAGTAAATATCATGCACGGCTCAGTGTAATAACTCTTAAGTATTTCTTTAGTTGATTGAATCTCTCTTTCTATCAAGTATGGTTACATAAAATATGATTCTCAAAATTTTGAGAATTCTGCGACGAAAAATATTTTTTTGAGCTCTGTTTTATCTTGATACTATTTTAAGGTATATTTTTGAATACGTCTTTTCTTTAATCATTTGACAATTTACTAGGTACATTTTTTTCTGGCGTGTAATATGTACCAATATTCCTTACTGTGCGACGAAAAACTGAGCGTTTTACGGTGTCCTGCGTTTGGGCAGCATCTTAATCATGTTCACAGTTCGGTTGTTTCTCACGGCCTTTTTTCCCTAAGAGCAGTCGTATTTTTGACTGAGTCTTACTGCCCTTTCGTATTTCGGTCAGAGAACAAAAATATATCCCGTTTTTATTGTGAGTTTAGGTAGTTACACCTAAAATTGGAAAATGTCTCGAACTTTTTTCGGGTGCGCATGACAAATCACGGATCTTGAAAATCATGAATACACACGGAGGGCTTAAAGAGTGAATACAACAAGTTCACCCTGGAGGATTAGGGGCTCAACAGTTCACTGGTACTGAAAGTAATAATAGTCCTTTTTGGAAATTCTCAGTTTTTCTTAAAAATGGATAGTAACCCCCCATAGTACGTGGATACACCAAGGATTTAAAAAAAATGGCGATATGTGGGTGTACTATAGGTATGCCTCTGCCTAACCCTTCGGGGATTAAAGGCGTGATGTTATGTTACGTGTGTTAGGTATGCTGCACTTATACTTTGTTATGGAAGAAGCTTCAAAAGTTCAATTACCGGTCTAAACTGGTTAATGTATTTCCTGGAAAGGTCGAATTGATATTGTAATGAAAAAAAGAAATGAAGAAAAATGCGTTTGTTGGCATTACAGAAAAAACACCACCACAGCACCACAACCTTGATGACAGTAATAACTAGGACACGAAATGTACCTATCGCTGTACGTCAGACTGAGAACCATACTCAACAAACTTGGGAAAAGGAAGGCTCCTGATTTCAGATAAAACTTTGCCTGGACTTGGCGCGGCCAAGACAACTGATAGCCTGGAGTTAGTCAGCCAAGTTAGCACTGGATGGTTTCCTGAATCTATCAGTCGTAGACTAATGCATAGTCTGGTACTTGGGATAACGTACGTACACATGAGTGGCATGTCTAGGATTCGCACACAGTACCTCTACATTCTGCATTCCGGTGCGATTGCCACTGAGGCAACGGATCTGGCCACGAATTACGTTCCTCTACAAGCAAATAGCTAACTGTGAAGTGGAATTACGAGAGTGCAAACTGTGGTACAGTGAGGAATATTGTATTTAGTTTAGATTACTATGTAGGTGATTATTGACGTAGAGGCGCATGTGGCTGAGTAATAACAGACGCACGGGTTGATCCATCAGGTTAAACTATGCTTGCCGCGTTTGGTACGTGGGGTCTTAGTATGTAAAGATGGTCACCCATCCACAAATATTCGGGTTATTCGGAAAAATCTAATGGGGTTATATATTAGCCCGTTCCAAGTATTTGTGCCAACGCTTAACGAGGTCGGTCCGTGGATGGGTGACCATGACCATCCCTAACATACCAAGACCTCCTCCATGCCTCGGAAGACACATTAAGCAGTTGGTATTGGCGGTTATTCGTGTATCTTTGACAGTCGTTATGGGAAAGTCGGACAATCAGACATACAAATCGGTATCATGTTACCCAGTTAATGAGCTGTGGTGGTCAGATAGGCAGTCCCCATGTAAAGTATTCAGCTGCATCGAGTAGACTGGAAAGTGACCCCAACATAGTTGGGAAAAGGCTGGGCAGTTGATGATGTATTCAAATCTGGGCAAGTACCTATAAGGGTTGCGTTTTTTCCTTTCGAGGTACGGAACCCTAAAAAAGATGACGGCACCATGTAAATCATGATTTCAGCCGAAATACGTCCACTGCTGGACATAGGCCTCCACCATGTAAATATTCAGGCATAAATAAAGCATATTCTACTTATATTCACAAATAATTTTGAAAAAAATTTCTAAACAGAATACGTGAAAAGGGTTTGGGCTTTTATACTCACTTTCCTATCATTCTCCAAATTTCTAAAAAGGCATTGGTACTTTAGTGATTTGTCCATGTGTCACGACCACTGAAAAGAAAACAGTTTGTTATTTAACGGAATACTTCTAAGGTTTCAATATAAACAGGTAGGTAAACGATTGTGTACCGATACAAAGGTAAGGTTCAGTGTTTTGTTTATTTTTGTAAAGTTACGAAAACATAACCTAAAAAGAACTGTTACATTTCTAGAATTGTTTGTTTATTTTAATTAAAATTGAATGTAAATGTGGTGCTGTTCCACAGACGATGGGACACTTGATATCGTGTCCTGCGTGTCCGGTCAACTGCACGTTACAGGAACTGATGGACGCTAGTGATGGCGCCAAACAAGTGGCCGAATTTTTAGCAGAGTCCATTTAGATTGCTATCGACACGCTAAAAAAAAGAATTAAAATTCCGTGATTATGATGTAATCGAATTTACGTAGGTATGTTATTTGGAAGGTTATCACTCAACGCAAGAACAAATAACTATGTATAAATAACTATCATATCAAACAAACAATGACAAATAACGTAACAATATAAATACCTAACAAAATGAAACAAATAACATATAATTATGTTTCCTCCAGTATTAACTAGTACCTGCCTAACAATTTACTAACACCATATCGAAGGTAGATATTTATTTAGGGTGCTGCTGAACTATTCTCTAAAACTCTTACCATAAAAACTTAAGGCAAAGTGAGCTGACAAAAGTGTCAATCCCTACTACTCTATAATTGTCTACTTACTTACTTCACCTTAAGTCAGCTCATCTATGTTATATTGCTCATCTATGTTAAGACATCAGAGGGGCAATTCTCGTAATTTTAAGAACATTCACACTTTCACAGTCAGGGGGGAAATTAGTCAGCGCCTGACGTAAATTGACTTATTTTTAGTAGCCATGTTTTTAATCACGTCCAAACTGTCTATGGAGTATCTTAATTTGACAGGTCTACACTGCATTTTTTATCTTCTGTCCTGTTCTTAATGAAATAGAAAGAAAAGATGCAATGGATTTAGTTTAGTTTGTGAACAAGGGAATCGGTGCCAATGACGCAAAAACAAAGTTTAGTGACTCACTTCAAACTCACTTCACGCCCACGGTGATATTTGTAAAGCATAGATCGGCTGGTTAGTTTTTCAATATAATTGTCTCTGTTAGCGACGTTATTAGCTACAAACATTGTTTTGCGACGTAATTAGCTTCAAACATTGTTTTGCGACGTAATTAAGAAAAACAGCCATATTTTTCGCTAAACAGTTTCAACTTCCCAGATCTCCTCACCCAAGAACAGGAAATGGTTCGTAAAGGCACCATTATATTAACATAATGTCCTAGTAAAAGTACAAACTGTACTAACCGTGGGCACGCGGTCCAAACCAATGGAAATAATAAAGGTGTACGGTAAATGAAACTCCTTGAACAAAGCCCTTTTGTCTTTCGAGTACCTACACTGTTCAAATTAAGTGAAAAATAATTCCGGCCCTGAGAATTGGCTTTCCGGAAAACACAGGATTATGGATAGATATTAGACGGTGCAGAGTTGCCAACATAGCCATACTTTACTTTTATAGAACTGAAAACTTTTTCATTTTTTCTTTTACGCTGATGCTTTTACATTATGTTCAGCCTATAATTTTCCCACTGCTGGGACATGAGCCTCCTCTTTCTGAGAGGGAGTGGACTGTAATCTACCACACAGGTCCAGTGCGGGTTCATAGATGGCACATGTCTTTGAATTTTTGGTTCTAAGACATGCCGGTTTCCTCGCGACGTTTTCCTTCAGCGTTTTTTATTTTTTATTTTTTTTTTTTTATTTATTTAGGTTAGCCTACAATTGTTTACACGTTACATTTCTTTTAAAAGCACACATATATACATTTGTTATTGCAACAATTACTTACAGGCTAACACCACATGCACTATTTTATTTATATTACATTATACATTTTCATTATTGCAATTAATTGTGAATTATTAATGATAAAATTTGTGTAAAACAAAGCCTATATCTAGAAATTGAACAAACAAATCAAGATAATCGAATTAAATGTATTATATTGATTGGAAATAAAATAAACAGATAAATACTTAAATTAAATTAAACTTAGATTAAATTAAACTTGGATTAAATTAAAATTAGATTAAGTATTAGGTTTACATTAGATAATAATAAAAAATTAATTAACTTTAAATAGGTATAAAAATTAACAAATTGGCAATTCATATTAGGTCTTTTGCGAATAGTATTTTTTTTAGTTTTGAGAGCAGTGGTGATGAAATTAATTAAATACACAAATTGCCTATCTGGGTTCGAACTCACGACCTACAACTCGTAAGTTGGGGCCGATACGACTTGGCCACCACTGCTCTAGACATTCTTTACTTTTATAGAACGGAAAAGTTTTATCATTTTTCTTTTTCGCTGATGGAAATAGTTGCTAAATTCATTTTGTTCAGTAATTATTCATTAAGGCAAAAGCGTCAGGGTAGCCCGCGGAATAAAAAATTTCTTAAGTTTTTTTTGCAAATTCCTTTTTTTTTTAAACCGTTCAAATTCAAGTCGCAATCACATATCAGCGACAATCAATGTCAAAAACGTGTCAAAAATGTAGCGAAATGTATTGTATTTTTTGACAGATTGGGACTGAGTTTAGAATGCGAGCGTTCTTATTTATAGGGAATAAAGTGATATAATGATTTAAATATGATTCGCAACCGTAACAAATATATATTTATAGAATTATAATCATACAAATCATCAATACAACTACTCTTCACGTGACCAGAGGACTGGCTTATTTTTAGCCCAAAGAATCAGCATTGCCACCCAACGTGGTAATGCTGCCAGCCTTTTGGGCACTTATCCCATTGACAGCGATGCGGACGAATTTTTTGATGCCCAATGAGCTCCTGGCTTTTTCTTTATTCTTTAAAATTACATATATACTTGTATATAATATATAGGTATATATTTTATACAACTACTTAAGTTAGAATTGGCCTCAAATGGGGAAATATGAACTTAGAGAGCTGTATTACTGATTGTAATGAAAATGTAAAGCCATATTTGTTACGGTCGCGAATCACCTACCCTGACACTGACCTGCAAATTGCAAAAAACGTAAGTAAATTTGAATTTCACGGCTACCATAACGAATCCCCCTTAACATAGACAATTATGGGACCACTAAAGTAGAAGTTGCGAAAAATTGTGTTAAAGTCACGGCCTTCAGAATTGCTCCTGCCATTCTGTTGGTAATCTTATAACTGACCAGTTGATGATATCTTATAGAATATAATATATTTATCCTTTAAAACATAGTACATTTTTTTTAGCCTACATTGTTTCCCGTTGCTGGGCAAAGGCCTCCCCTTATTTCTTCCAAACCTCCCTGTCCCTGTGTTGTGAGATCTCTGGCCATGTTGGCCCTGCCACATGGTACATTAAGCTCTTATAAATGGAATTATGATCTTGCATGTTTCGCCAAGGACTGGCATATTAAAAGGAAAAGAAAAAAAAAGGATTAACAGGATTGTTTAATTTGTTAAAATTATTATTCTGTTATGTCTAATAACTGTAGTGAACTTTAGTTCTTAACAATAATAGGTACAGAGGCCAGCACATCAAGCTATCCGAAACTGTCAGTTTTTTCCAATCAACCTTGAACCTTAATGATTTAGCGATAAGGTTGAAAATCTATTAAAGAAATTAGACAGATTGTAGTAGCTTGATGTGCTGGCGTCTGTACTTACAAAAAGTAGGTAATATAATGAAAAAAAGTAACCATTTATCTGTTACTTTTTAGGGTTCCGTACCCAAAGGGTAAAAACGGGACCCTATTACTAAGACTTCACTATCTGTCCATCCTCCGTCTGTCGGTCACCAGGCTGTATCTCAAGAACAGCGATAGCTAGACAGTTGAAATTTTCACAAATTATGTATTTCTGTTGCCACTATAACAACAAAAGTATTTGTAAAAAACAAAATAAAATAAATATTTAAGGGGGCTCGTATACAAAAGATGTATTTTTTATATAATTATAATGGTACGGAACCCTTAATATTTATAATTTATATAACAAACGCGACTTTTTTGCCCTTTTTTGCTCGATATCAATAATGGCAACAGGTAGGCACTTGAAATATTCACAAAATACTCAGTTGTATTTTTACATTAATAATAAATAATACAATTAAAATAAAATAAATATCTAAGGGGGCTCGTATACAAAAGATGTGATTTTTATATATAATGGTACGGAACCCTTTGTGCGCGAGTCCAACTCGCACTTGGCCGGCTTTTATCAATAAATTCTATCACACTATAAAACAATCAGATACCAATAAGCCATCTATATAGTTTGGATTTAAAGTATTTAAGAGGGGAGTTCCCTTATTTGTTTTGCAATATTGATACATATTTAAATTGCTGTGAAAAAGCTATTTTTATGGCACAATGTGCTTTGATATGAAGGAATTCTTAACCTTGTTGGGTCTCAACGAGTATATTTTGAATAAGTAATAGTAATAGTAATCAGCGGTCTTCCTCTCTCTACTTATTTAAAAATTTGTAAAAAAAAATTGTTTCTAAATATTATTTTTTATTTTACCACCTGTGAGTGTACATTAAGGATTGAAATAAACGATTTGAGATCGATTTGAAGATTATAAGGTAATAAAACAACAATTGGAGACTAATTAATTACCAGATCATAATGTATTAATTACTGATTAATGTATTAGATTATTATATAAGATTGCACAGAGAGTTTTATTAATATGTAAAGTTAATAATAGGATTATAAAACCGATCTTAAGATAGGTACCACTTACCATAAAATAAAGTTTGAAACCCTTGGACTCCTGTTTATTTATTTATTTCAACTTTTCGCACACAAAAAAGGTACAAAGACGGACTTAGTAGCAACGCACTCTCTACCAGTCAACCAAGGGTGGTGAAGAGATTAGATGGCAGGTGTTTGTTAGAGATGAAAAAATAAAAGGTAGACAAATACATAAATGGGTCATAACCTTATAATACACATACATATTTACTATAACATGTAGGTAATTATAATATAATATATACAGATTCAAGGGAGAGAGGCGTTAAGATGACTCTACATACGCTATTTGTTTTGAAAATTCCTTCTGATATAATGAGGAAGCGCATTCCAAAGAAGAATAGAATGAATATGAAAGGAGAGCAAAGCCAGAAGTATGAGAAATTGAGAAGGTCAGAGGACGGGGCTCATTTGCAACATATTACAAACCAGTGCGATAAAAGCTCTTTTTCATGCGCTGTTTAGGCTTTCACACCCAGAAATGTCTACCTGTCATTAAGCCCTTAGCAGACTATCCCAGTATCAGAGGCACTAGCGCGAACGCGAGTCGTAAATGTAACGTTAATTCGAACAATGGCTTAATCGAAAATCCAACTATTTTAAGCATTTTGGTTTAAATTTTTGTGCCAAGAACAATTAGCATCACCATAAGTATTAATAGATATTAATTAGTAACGATCGCGATTTACGAGGCGCTTTATTTTGTCCCAGAACCGAAAATTCGAAGACATGTGACGTTTACTAATCCGCACTGGGCTCGTGTGGTGGATTACGACCTATTCCATCTACCCGAGAGGAGACCGATGTCCCAGCAGTGGAAACATTATAGGCTGATTATGCTATAGATATTAAAATAAAGTCTTAAACCTAAGTAAATATTATATATGGAAATGAGTTTTCTGAATTTTAAAATCGTTCTAATTTATGTTCCGTTTTCTCCGATCATTTGTGCAAGGCCCACGAATGTAGAGAAATTGGAGACATTTACATAGAAAGTGTGATGTTTCAATATAATTTTAAAAAGTTTATCCACAAGGCAAGTAGGTACCAATACGTATTAGGTACACACCTACTTCTTTCTGGCGTTGTTTACCTTGAAGACAGCAGAAAAATGATAACACAATTATTTTAAAGTTTTTGATAAGCGAAAACTAGGCCAGTGCGTTCTGGATTCACATGGAGTTCGTCAAGATACGCCACAAAACAGAACTGAAATATTTTTTTTTCCATTTTTCGATACGCTGTCCTTTGAACCATTCCAACTAAAGTATTAATAGAAATCTATCAAAATGTTATCTAAAGTTCTAATTAAATTAATAAATAACTATCCAAAATAAATGGGTTGGAAAATTAAGGGTTTTCCTAATATTGATTGACTTGGTTGTCAGGAGAACTTCTGACAAATGGACATTAAAATATCGTAGCCTCGTCGGGGTTTCTTCAATTTACAACGGAGCTCAACCTGCCTAACCTTTTCCCAACCAAGTTGGGGTCGGCTTCCAGCCTTACCGGATGCAGCGGAATACCAGTATTTTATATGGAGTGACTGCCTATCTAACCTCCAAAACCCAGTTACTGGGTAATACGATAACCTTTAGTCTGACTGGTTGTCAGACATTTGGGCTTCCGACTACCCACCTATCAAAGATTTACGAATGACAGCCGGGACCAACGGCTTAACGTGCTTTCCGAAGCACGGAGGGGTGTCGATATGTAAAGAATGGTCACCCACCCATCCACGAGCCGCGGCTAGCGTAGCTTAACCTTGCGACCCCGTGCGTCTGTTGTTATTTAGCCACGAGCCCCACAAATTTACAACGGAACTCTTTAGTTTACAACTGAACTCTAAGCAACAAATTAACAATTCTGCTCCACATTTCGACGTTTCTAGGACTTACTATCAGGACCACTAACAGCTAAACAATTTTCGTTCACATAGCACTATTCGGCGATACCGTAAATACTTGCAGAAACAAATAAAATTTATTTTAATCGTAGTCACAGTTAAACGACCAGATACCGGCGCTGCCGCTTTTTGTCGCCTCAATAAACTATCGGATTCACGTGAAAATGGCGCACAAAAATTTATTTGCAACCATTTTTGTATTTGCCTGTGTTTTGACCTGTAGGGGCGAGGACTGCGAGACCTACGATGGAATGGAATTGTGTAAGTTTTAACTGGATCTTAATATAATCATATTTATTATAGCTTATAAACCGGCGTACTGTCGTATAGCGTCAAGAAAACCTAGTTAGTTTTTTGATACTTTTTATCCTGGTAGCACGTTCCCGTGGGATAATTTCCGACATCCACGCGGGCGAAGCCGCGGGCAGAAGCTAGTTAAAGATATATTTACAAACAATTAAAAGATGGTGATGGACTGGAGTGGTGTGTAGTATGTGGAGGTGGGGTGTATGGATGACGATGCGTGATAGGTGGGTTGAGGAGGCTGAGGTGGAGATCCAGTTGGAGCTGAGGAGGTAGACGCGAGCCAGGTGCTGGCAACTGGTGCAGGTACAGATCCAGGTTCAGGTGCAGGTGCAGGTACAGGTGCAGGTGCGGGCGAGGCAGGTGCTGGTGCGTGTGCGGCACGGAGGGCACCCGTAGGAGGGCCCACGCAGCAGGACAGGACGCAGCTCGGCAGCAGGAGAGAGAGGCACGGCGGGGACGCTGTCAGCCCGCCAGGTGAGGCAGCCATCGGATGAGGCGCGGCCCAATACAGGAGGCCTGCACGGAGCACGGAGGCGTAGAGATGGCCCGTCTGGTACCGGAGTGGAGAGGTACACTGGGTGTTCCCGGGATAGGTGGCCCTGGAGTATCAGGCCTTTTCTAATGAGTTCGCTTTAGAGGCGAAACTGGAACTGATCCTTGCATTGCGTGGATCTATAATGTCAGCTCGTAGAATAATATCATGCAGAAAATATGATTTTGAGATATGATAATGACCAGGGTTAGTGTTTTGGCTAAGTATGCATATATAATCACTATAGTCAGCTAAAAAGATACAGGCCGCTAAGGATTTGAAAGAAAAGTTGCCATGGCGACGTATTAAACGTCGTTGTCAAAACTGTCATTGTAACATATATTATTAATAAAATACAATAAATTCTATAGTTATTTTGTATTAGAAGTATAGTGTTTATAGGAAAAAGATATCAATCAATGTGCGCGAAATTACCAACCCTTGTTTGTCACTAAATCGTTGTAGTCTTATGTTAAAGTTGGGACTGTGTCTATGTACTGATTGTGGATAAAACGTTTCGTGAGGAATAATCAGATCAGCGCCTAACAGTAAAGGAATGCTTATTCTGACCTGGATGAATGAATGAAGATAACTGTGAGTACATTATGTTACAGTGCGTGTATACCATATGAGAGTATTTACGGATCGTAGCAGCTGGCGTTTTGTAGTTTCTGCCTACCACCTTGGGACACGTCGTGAGTCGTGAGTTCATGTGTTTCATCATCATCTGCTTAGCCTTTTCCCAACTATTTTTGAGTTGGCTTCCAGTCTAACCGGATGCAGCTGAATACCAGTATTTTACATAGAGCGACTGCCTATCTGACCTCCACAACCCAATTACTGGGTAATACGATACTCCTCGGTAAGACTGGTTGTCAGATTTTCGGGCTTCTGACGACCTGTAACGACTATCAAAGATCCACGAATAACAGCCGGGACCAACAGCTTAACGTGCTTTCCGAGGCACGGAGGGGTCTTGGTAGGTAAAGATGGCACGGGTCCATCGATCAGGTTAAGCTACGCTTGCCGCGGTAGGTCCTTGGATGGGTGCATCCAAGGACCTACCGCGGCAAGCGTAGCTTAACCTGATCGATGGACCCGTGCGGCTATTATTACTTAGCCACAAGCCCCTCGTGAGGTGTTTATGTATGTATGATCATAATAATCATAATAATTTATTTGTCAGAATAATTATGTTACATTATAATTATGGTCTGACATATTATAAATAAGTATTAACTTTCACCTGAGTTATTTCGCGCTTATCTCTAAGGCCCTTTGTACAGACAAGTTTTTCTTGCCGTGAAAAACTACGGTTTATTTGCCGTGTGTCGGCACGGTCGTCAGTGTTGTATGGATCACTATGGAAGCTTGTTGACGGACACTTTTTTTCTACGGCAAGCCGCGCCGTACGATAATGAACCGTGCCGTGTACAAAGGGCCTAAGTCTATTATTTTAGCGGTCGATCCGGTTTGAGGAAGACTGGAATAACTTTTTTAGCAGTCAATTCTTTCCCCTTCTACTTACCATCTACCACCAAAGGAGCATCTCCCTGCAGGGTGTAACCTTCCGTGGTCCGCTTAGAAGTCTCTGAACTGTCTCCGGACGCAAGTGGAAGGATGTAAGTCCAACCTGGTAAAGTGGGGCTAGCTCGACGGAACGGCAGTAGGGTGTGATTGTGGAGCTATGTCACAAACCATGCTCCACCTCCTATCCTGCCCTCTGTGTCCCAAAACATGCAGTCAAAGTGACCTCTGTGCTGCCACCGACGTAACCGTGGAAGTGGCGAAGTTTTGGGAAAACAAGATATTTTATTTATTTTATCATTGCGTTTGCATTAACATATCATCGCTTGTTAATATTTTTAAAACACGTCCAGACTAATTAGTAAAATAATTCTTTACACAAAACAAAATTGTCATTGTTACTTGAAAATGTATACAGTTTATTCGACACACCACAATTTAAATACCTAGGACATTAATGTTTGGGTGTTTTCAATTACGAGTGTTATTATAAAATAATAATTGGTCTATCAGAACATACATTGTTTTAAATTCAACTAAATTGGATGAAGCTGAATAATTCAAATTTTAAGTTGATCGCGACGATAGGCGAAACATAAATACTTTTGATCCAGCAAATAAATGATAAAACTACACGAAATGTTTTACTCAAAATAATATTAACAAATTAAACAAAACGTGTTTGTTTAATTTGTTTATAATATTTTGAGTGCCTATAACTGAAATTACTAGCATAATATTCCAGGAATTATATACAATATCTGAACAAAATATGATGTTTGATGGACAAGGGAGCGGAACGTGTTTCTAGGTCTGATGCCCTGGTCTGCAGTTTTATTGTTTAAGTTTTTCCATTAGGCCCCCATATTACAATAACTGGCAAATGTGGGTGTACTATACAAAGCACGTCTCTGCATACCCTTTTACAGAAAACAGTTGTTACATTAACACACAGAACATCACGCTTATAATCCCAGATGGGTTAGGCAGAGGTGTACCCGTAGTACACCCACATTTTTTTTATTTTTTTTATTATGAAAAATGTTGCCCCACACTAGGAATTTCTCCTGTATCGTGGGTGCGTTTACAGACATATAAACTCACATACACAAACAGCCAGACCCGGAACAACTAATTGTAGGTCATACAAATATTTGTTCCGTGCGGGAATCGAACCCACGACACGCAGCGCAGCAGTCAATCGCTTAACTACCGCGCCAGCCGTGCCGTCAATTTCGCCAATCTATTGGCCTCAATCGGGCACAAATCCAGACTCCGGGCTACTACTGAGAAATTCCTGATGGAAAAACCCATTGACACATCGAACCCAAGACCTCATGCTCAGCAGTAGCGCATGCGACCACTAGGCCAACGAGGTAATTTTGGAGTAACGGGGAATACAAAAGTCATCATCATCTACCTTTTTTGTCGCTGAGAAATGCTTTATGCATGCCCGCCTCGCGGGGGACGAGACGGGGTATGTGGGACTCCCTGTCGGAATGACAGTATACCCACTAAAACTCAGCGGTGTTCCCTCATTCGCCGTGATGGGAGGGCCACGGGAATAGGCATAGCCTTTACCTCCATAGCCCTCCCGGCGCATGCCCGCCTAGATGGTATGGCGGGCCCCGCATGCCCCCCACATAGGGGGGCTACGAGAATGGCCGGGAGCACCTAGCCATTCCCGTCCAACACTGGTGGAGGCCTGTGCAATACAGGCAACGGTGCCCCCGCACCCGCTGCCTGCTGGCCCCCACGCCCGCCTAATTGGCAGGCCCCGCATGCCCCCCAGGATGGGGGGGCTACGGCCGCAGAGGATAGGGAGAGCGGCAACGACACACCGACACTCCTCTTCCCCTGCGGCCCCACCGCGTCCGCGGCCCGCCTCAGGTAGGCTGCGATGTCGCCCAAGCGGCACCGCAACCTACCCGCCGGCCGCTACGTCGTCGGCTTTTCCGCACAGCCTAGACGAGCGGCCGCTCCTCGGGTTCCTCTTAGCTTCACCGTGGTCCAATCCACCACGGCTACTGAGCCCCCCCGCCTCGACAATGCGGGAACCCACCGGGGGGGATCATCATCTACCTAGCCCAACTCCCGGAGTCGGCTTCCAGTCTAACCGGATGCAGCTGAATACCGAAAGTATTTCACACGGAACGACTGCATATCTGACCTCCACAACCCAGTTACTGGGTAATACGATACCCCTTGGTAAGACTGGTTGTCAGATTTTCGGGCTTCTGACAACCCGTAACGACTGTCAAAGATCCACAAATGAGAGTCGGGACCAACGGCTTAATGTGCTTTCCGAGACACGGAGGGGTCTTGATTTGTAAAGATGGTCACTTATCCACGGATCAACCGTGGCAAGCGTAGCTTAACCTGATCGATTGTCCCGCGCTGTTATTTCTTAGCCACAAGCCCCTCAAGCCAAGCCAAAGGTATATAACCAGGACCAGGCCCGTGCCGGACGGCGCGTAGTGTTCCACACGCGCCTCAAAGAGATGTCAGCAGAGGACGGGGCCCGATAGGGCCGATGCCTGGCAGGGTAGCGGGATCGTCCGAAAGGGTTACCACTGCCCTGGAACAGAAAGGGCTAAGGAAGGAACACGGGTGGGTTTTAGTCAGTAAGAGACACTCCCTTCCGCTCCACCCAGAGCGGGAGGGGTCATTTGATGAGTTCCCATCCTCAAAAAAAAAAAAGGGTATATAAAAGTAACGAGGTATAAAACATAGTTACAACTTTTCTATTTTATTTATTCAGGTATCCCACCGTGTTCTTCTGACATGGTATTTTATAGCGCCGGTTGCCTCGACCCAACATTGTCGGAGCGTACGTGCCGGCAACCTGAGCCCCGCTCCCTGGGTGTCCGCTGCGACTACTCGCGGTGTGAGTGTCCTGACCCGAAGGTGTGGGACGAAGCCGCGAAGCAGTGCGTGACCGTCGACAAGTGCTCGGATCAATCTAATGTTAATAGTACCAGAAGTGACTGATTAATGTGTCTTATGAATAAATGTTTGGGTATTCCATTTCTCTCTATACTACCCTATACCGACTTGTAAAGGATCCCTGTAACTTGTAAAAGTAGGCAGGCAGGACTCGACAGTGTGACGCGATTCTGGTAGAACAGTTTCCATTAAGTTTTCATAGAAATTGCTCTACACGAGTCGTGTCGCGCTTTGGGAGCCTTAACGCCCGTAGTCTACGACGCAACTTCATCATCTGCTTAGCCTTTTTCCAACTGTGTTGGGGTCGGCTTCCAGTCTAACCGCAGAAGTTCTTCCAGTCTAACATCAGAAGCCCAAAAGTCTGACAACCAGTCCTACCAAGGGGTTTCGTATTACCCAGTAACTGGGTTATGGAGGTCAGATAGGCAGTCGCTCCATGTAAAATACTGGTACTCAGCCGCATCCGGTTAGACTGGAAGCTGACCCTAACATAGTTGGGAAAAGGCTAGGCAGATGATATTAAATAATTAGTGATTGGCTGCGTCGTGTACGGAGCGCCATTAAAATACTGGTGCTGTGACAATTTGGCTACTCATTAGTGATTTGAGTTTGTAACTGATTAGTTTTGACTAGCGTCGTGGACAGTGGGCCTTACGTGTATCCCTTCCCAAAAAATCGTTCCATCACAGACCTCACCCGTCGCCCTCCATTAGGTATAATTGGTGCTTGTAATTGGTTTATTTCAAGAGCAGCCATTTTGTGTTTTAATTGCTTTGTTTCCATAACAACGATTATTTAGCACCACGCTTTCTCAGTGTAGTGTGCTTGCTTAGATCATTATAAACGATGCAGAAGCTATCTGAGGTTTCTTAATAAAGTTCCTTGTTGCTATTTTGATCCTTGGAACATACAATGTTACACAATTAGAACAATGGACAGACGTTTGTCAAGTGCTTGAACCATTCATGATAGTTCGGACGAAGGCAACGGGGTGTAAACGGAATGCGGACGAAACGCAGAACTGTCTGACGACTCGTGTCATGTCCGTGACGTTTCCACTCTGCCTTTGATACATGAAATATATAGTCAGTCAGTCGTAAAAGTTAATTTCACTTTCAGGCTCAAACTTAAATCATTTGTTTTAATAAAAACATCAAGTCAAGGACTCGGTGAGTTAGTCAGAAAGTTCAAGTAAATGCTGGTTCCAAAGCGTAGATTCCTATGGAGAAAAACAGGAAAGAAACCCCATGGTTGGGTTAGGTACCCTTGGTTGGTTAGCATAAGCATAGACTTTCCAGCTTATAATTTTCCCACTGCTGGGCCACAGGCCTGAGGGAGTGAGCTTTAATCTTCCACGCGGGCGGGTGCGGGTTGGTAGTCGTCACATGTCTTCGAAGTTTTGGTTCTAGGACATGCCAATTTCCTCACAATATTTTCCTTCACTGTTGATTGGTTAACTTTATTAAAATAGATAATCAAGTTATAATATCACTGGAAAACAACAATATCACTTACATTGTTAGCTCTCAGTAAATTGTAACAAAACTACATCCTGAGAGTTCCAGCGTTTTTTGATAAAAACTGGGTGTATTTATACTACTAAAAACTCCAAACCAGGTCAATTAATTATTCTCATTTGAGCAGATAGAATAGTTTATCTACCTGCCGAACCTCTGTTTACTTTTTCAACAGAAACCAGAGCTCTGCGCCGTACGATTGAAATAAACGAATAAAAAGATACCTATTAAATGCCGTGAATGAATATTCATACAATGATATTGCATTGTAGAACGAATAACATTATTTTTATAAACAGGAATTTTAAATACATGGAAATTGTATATGCGGAAAAAGAGAGAATAGTATGAGTTTATTTATTTTATTTATTAACTATGGATAACTTACAGCTACAACAAACAGAATAAAACATTGTATGTGAGACTGACAGCCAATTAAAAGTCATCACTTCTAAACACAGATTGGAAAGAAAGAGTGTGAACAACACAACACAGCTACCAAATAAGAAAGAGAAAAAAAAACAATATAACATTCAAGTTTAAACTCAATACAAGAATAAAAGAATAAAAACCTGAACATACAAAATCTTAGTTAAAAAAGCTAAGGCTCAGGCACTTCCTGGCCGAGGAGATACCCGTTAAGAAAGGATCAAAATCATGCTGTTTACACATTTGTCATTAAAGTAATTTAATGCACAATAGTTTGACACTGATGGATCATCATCAGCCTACAGCAGTGCACTGTTAGACATAGCCTCCAATTGTACGACATTTAACTGATAAGGCCCCATCAGATGGAGCCGTGGTGGCGGCCCCAACTTACGTGTCATGGGTCCAAACCCACGCAGGCACATAACTTTGTGTATTTTATTTCATCACCCAAAAATTCAAAGACATGTAACATCCACCAACCCGCACTGGGACCGCGTGGTGGATTATAGCCCACTCCTCCTCACAGAGAGGAAGCCTGCGTCTCAGCAGTGGGATCGTTATAGGCTGATCATGATGGCCCTTCAGATAGATATCTTCAACTACCTAGGTACTTAAGTTTTCTGATACATTGTTATGCCAAGATATACAATTTTGCAAGAATTTTGAGGAAAACTACTTTGTTTCCTTCTAGGGGGTCACCATTCCATTGCAATGAAGATCCCAGAGAGGATCCCAGAGATCCCCCTCTTCTTAATATGATTGGGACAGACATGGTTTTAGTCGGTAGGAACACGACATACCTACCAAACGAAAACTATCTTAAGTGTTCCCACAAAGAAAACAATCTATCAATCATGGTTTGTTCAATAACAGTCACGGCAAATAGGAGAAAAAGTAATATAAATGAGACGTACGTAACGTAGTTTCCGTCAGTGATCGAAGATATTTGATCGCACGTCAGTGGTTGCTGAGCGAATGTGCGTGGCATTCGATATATATTTCCAGTTTATTCCGGCCTGTTGTTATGTCACACGTGACAAATAGCTCTCTCATCCTTATAGCTCTTGTACTCAATGGGCCATCGTGGAAACTTATCACTGTAGAACGCTCGTGATACAGGTTAAAAACAAAAATAATGGCTGAAGCAAGAGATTCAGGGAGACTAACTATTTATCAAATTGTCACTCAACGTCAATTTGCTATGTTATAACCATTCCATACAACTGCCAAAGTATGACAGCTGTGATTTGATTACACGGACAATTTAAGTTGGTCAAGTTGCTAATCTATTAATTTCTATTTTTTATAAAGACCACACTGGAAGTTGGCCTTTAGTATCCTAGGCCTTGTTACAATGAAAACAAAAACAATAGTTTAGTCTCTACAGCCAATTTAGAAATCAAATCGTTTCCTATAGGACTAACATTCAGGATCACAGGTTTCTTATTAGCCCGATTTCAGTTAAGTTCTGTAACATGCGTTTTTCAAAACACGAAAGGCTTCGATTCGATATCAAAACACTAAGTGCCAATTATTACACCAATGACACTGAACGCGATCACCACAGCTAAACTGCGTTCAAAGAGCTATCAGTGTCAATATTCCACAACATTGATGACAGTGACTGCTCTTGAACGCGGTTCAGATGTGCTGATCGCGTTGTTTCATTAGTGATATCCGCCCTTAGTAGTCACTCAGCAACACTGGCTAACGTCATAGGTCGATTGATTAGCGCGGCCATCAAAGAAAATCAGCTGATCGGTCCAATTATCATGTATAACAACAGTTAGGAATCCCTAGTTTCCCAGGTCAGAGTTCTTGTGATAACCCCATATTATATTATTAGTCAGTCACGCTTCCCATATGTACCAAACACGTGATGAGTGCACATAAGCACGTTATCATTTTCCGATAAGCCACAATGTCATATACTACATCTGTTATTGTCCTACAACGGGAAATAATAATATTTTAGCTGTATTATTTTTTAACATCCAACTCAGCGTATCGCAGTCCACTGCTGAACATAGGCCTTTTCCAGGCTGCGCCACAACACCCTGTCCTTGGCCTTCCGCATCCAGTCTGTCCCAGCCAACTATTAAAGAACGTCGGTCGATCTAGCTGGGGGCGTCCCACACTACGCTTGCCGATACGCGGTCTGTGCTTCGGGACTCGTCTGCTCCACCTCCTTCGACAAACTTGGCCAACCCACTGACAATTCAGTTTGCTTACTCTACAAGCTATGTCGGTAACTCCAGTTCCTTTCCAGATAATTTCATTTCTAAATATTTTTGTTATTTTTGGAACATACTCGGGACTTCATAACAGCAATTCATTTATTGTTTCCGCGGTTCATTATCACTATCATCATTAACCTACACCTAAAAGTTCACGGTTGGACGTATGTCTCTTCAATTACCCGCGATACAGGTAACTTGATAAAGCCCAGCCGATCGATTCTGTAAAAATCTCTACATGAAAAGTTAGGTGAAGTGAGCTTAGAGTGAGCTGTCAATAGTGTCAAGCCCTAGAATTAGTTGGAATGACAGCTCACTCACGCTCCACGCTCATTCACCTAAGTTTTCGCGGTGAGATGGTTACAGAATCGCACTGATGCTGATGTGAAAATCTGAAGGCAGTCGATATATGAACAGTGCAACATAGTTTATTCAGTCTAATTTAATCAGTCTGAAAGCCGACATTAAAATGGAAACATTTGAGCAGGAACTTTACAACATGGTCTGTCTCTAGGAATGTCTTTAGTTCGTGTCTTGCCATGAAAAAAATGTAATTTTTTTGTAACGCTGCATATAATTCGACACATAAAAAACTACTTTCGGCAAAAGTTCAACAAACTAATAGGACATCCTTCCTGAAGATATAGCTGAACATAGACCTTCCCCAAGCACCTCCACTTTGACCGGTGCCGAAGCATGATAAAATATAAATATTATTCGTAAGTTCCTATATGATGACATTGTGAAGGCCGCAGGAATCCGCTGGAAGCGGGAAGCACAGAACCGGTCGAATGGCATATTTCCAGCAGTGGACGTATATCGGCTGAAATAATGATGAGGTACCTATAACATACAGGTATAAACAGTTAATTTAGTTGTGTACCTTACCCACACTCTTAAAGTACCCGGTTAGTTGAAGTAAAAGCCTTTTGCACGCGAAGTAGTATTTAATAAGTACTAACTTTCTTTTACAACCCATTTATAAAGTGGTAAATAACCTTACCTGCTATAAAACGCCTGATTGGGTATTGGAATGGTCTAACTTTCCTCAGTTTACGAGTAGTTTGAACTAAAGCATACGAAGGTTTACTAGCAATAAAATTAAAATATCACAGATATACGAGTACGAAAATATATACCGAAAAACAATATTATTTTTTGGAAAGTTGAAACCATTTAGGTCAAATGTTAAGCTTTCTTTTTCCTTTCCATTGTCAGATTAAAAGACATTCACGATCAACTTCTCCTTCTTACTGATAACAAATAGATTTCCCTCGTTTTTAAGTGTGATTCTTGCGCTTTTCTGTGCAAATTGCAACCAGGTATTCCTACTATTCTTTGTAAGTTATCTGCCTGTCATATATGTCTAATCTTATGTCCTACATATACATTGGTACCTGTATACCTATAGCTTTTTAATAAACATCCAACACCGAAAACCGTCTCTTATCTTTACCGTAGTTTAGGAAATGTTCAGATTTTCATGATGATAATTTGAAACACATTAACAAAGCGCTTATAGTATTTAGCTTACAATGCGTCGGAAAATTTCACGCGACCTTTTATCAGTATAGTTGATGACCTAATAGATTAGAGTGTATAATAGATACTTATCTATGTAACTGTTAACCTTTACAATATTTATAGGGGCAATTAACGCATTATATTAATAATAGTTGATGCATTATTGAAGTGCCATTGCATATTGATGTTTACGCCTGGTAAGTCGTTTTGTTCAACAGAACACATGGGTTCTGCCTTTAACAGTATAATGAGCAAACGTAAGGAATGTAACAAAGCATAGTTGTTAATGTTCTGTCTTTTGTTCCAGCTCCAGAAATTCAAGATGTTGTGTAAAATGAAAATAGCAGCTTTGCTAGTTCTGGCAGTTGTTACACCTAGTTTTGAAGACCCAGTTACTGACCCCAAACAAGAGGAATGTAAGAAAATATCTTCGTGTTCGTCGTGTATATTAAAAAGTTTCTGCACGTGGTGCGTCACCAAAAGTAAATGCACGAAGCAATCATGCGGCAACGATAACATAATTTATCCCGACGGGAACCCAGCCATAATGGCAGGGCCGCAGTTCTGCCCCAGGGTCGTGGAACCGGAAGAAATATTGACTCTGAAGAGTGGAGCGAAGCAAGTTATTGTTGTGAAAATTACGCAGATACATTTGTATATGGCATTCACTCCATGGAAATGTAAAATAGATTATAACGGTGTGCAAATGACAGTGGTGGCGATGTTGCTGGGTGACCAAGTATATTGTGAATCTGTGCTTCTCACTAACGAGAGCCATGAGCCTCGCACAAGTGGCAGTGTGTCGGTACTGTGGGACTACAGTAAATCCTTTGATGGATCTGTTCCGTTTAAAGTGTGCCGCTGTGACTTAGACCCTTATTGTCCCGCTTGTAATAAAATAACTGTAACGCAATAGATTAAGTACTATTTTAATTGCATATCTCATATTCACAAAGTGCATATTAAATTACTATAAGAGTTTTCTGCGGTGTCTTATTTAAGAACGTTGGGGTTTTTCTTGGTTCTGATTCTACAAACTAAAAGAGAAATTCACAGACCGAATTTTGATCACGGCTTCACGTTTCAATAGCGTTTTTTTTGTAAAGAAACAAAGGGAATACTGTAACAAAGGAGTGAGCACTGGGGTGAAAATACGTGTATGAAAGTGCACCCACCGGTTACCCGTACACTGTATGGTGAAAATATACTCGATAAAGTTTCCACAAGCTCTTGTATCTCTTACAACAATTTAATTGATCTGAAACTTGTTGAAATGTTCGTTGGAGCAATATCGTTAGGGCAGTTTCCGCTTCGAAGAACAAACAGATGGTGAAAGCCTTTGCTTTTTACTACACTGTAAGCAACTAACTTAATTGTTGGCTATGATAGGTTTTGCCTTTCTGTTTGTAAATATGTTTAGGTACTCGTATTTGTTCAAAACCTGTTTATTCTCTGTCGTTTGAAACGAATCCTCTCTAAACTCCATCAACTTAGCGTGGTCTTCATAGTTATCACACCATGAATCTAAGGACCCATTTCTGTAAACGGGTCTTAAGGGTGAAAGGTTCTCGACCCCTTTCATTCTTAGGAGTCCTAAGGACCCATTTACAGAAACTGCCCTTAGATTTAGAGAAGCAATTTAGTCTTATACAAAACAAACGACTTTTAAGTAGCTATAACTACGTGTTACGGATAGTGAAGGAGATGTACATTTTCAATAGTAGGTGGTCTGAAACCGCAAACCCGTAGTGGGTAACTAACGTGTTGATTAATGTTTCTTATCTCCATATGAGGAAAGATACCGAGCAGAGGAGGCCTATTTATTTATTACTTTAATTAAAACGGCTTAAAACCAATTATAGTAATTATAGATACAATTTTTATATACACGAACACAAGATAAAATATAAAATCATCAAGTAAAACAACACTTTCATAAATCCCTCTCACAGTACTTCTGACATGCCGACAAAATCATCGTCCATTCATCCGCCAACAGATCGTTTATTATGTACCTATGCCCAGCTGTGGGACAATTTCACTCACGTATACGTCAAGATTTCCAAACTTAGGTGGCAGAGAGCAGGGAACATTGCTCGCAGAGCAGATGGCCGATGGGGCCGAAAGGTCCTGGAGTGGCGACCGCGTACCGGAAAACGTAGCATTGGAAAGGCCTCCCACAAGGTGGAGCAATTACCAGCGATTGTGAAGGCCTCAGGAATCCGCTGGATACGGGAAGCACAGAACCGGTCGAAGTGGCGGTGCTTGTGAGAGGCTTATGTCCAGCAGTGGATGTGTTTCGGCGGAACTGATGATGATGATGATACGGTAAGATATATAAAAACATTTTGTATAACGATAAGTTCACCATTTTTTAACCCAAGAATTTTTGAAACACGATAAAAGTAAAAAGTATTACCTACTAAAACATACACTGTAGTAACTATCAACCGAGAATCGTATCAGAGAATATGATTTAAAACGGTTGAACTTTAATTTCCTGTGTTGGTGGTGAGACGACCGTAAAAGCGATACTGCGAATATGAAGCTCGCTTAGAATAATGTAAGTTTGCAAACTATTTTTGTGAAAGCTGAATTGATTTAGACATTGTTTGTTTGGGACTGCGATTGAATCGAGCGAATGGGATACATATTTTAAGTTAATGTAAATTTTAGGTAGTTCTTTCCGTACTAAAAAAATGCAGTTTATCAACATTTTATTTAATTTCACGTGTGTGGTTTGAAAGCTAACCGTTCGTCCACCCGCCACCGTCAAGGGGACGTCAACGAGAGATGAGATTATTCCAACCGAGCGTGACGTCCCGGTGACGGCGTCTGGTAGACTGTACAGTTGTACAGTCACGAGCAAAATTATGTATACACTCGGCTTTATTCAAAAGCGATTTACTCCTTTACTTTTTAATGAAATTTTATGTAACAGCGAACATAGCATTTTCGAACCCTTAAGTTTATGTAATGTGTCGTATTTCAACATTGCATTCGTTATTTCACAAAAAAATCGCAATTGAAAGTTAAAGTGACATATTGGTGCTCGTGACTGTACACGCGGCCATATTAAATGGCCTGGCTCATCGGCGCTTGCCTGTCGGTCTTCTGAAAACTGTATTTCGGCTCTACACTTTTACTACCGGACTAACAGACGTACTGTAGCGTACCATCCGCACTTCATTGATAGGGAGACCCAGCGCGGTACTCAGCGCTTGTCCTCCACATTTATTATGCGCACAGCCAAAGTGTGGAACTCTCTGCCAGCGACTGTGTTCCCTTCCACATTAAACCCGTCCAGCTTCAAAGCAAGAGTCAACAGGTATCTTCTGTTCCATCAGAGACCCTCCATCCATCGATTCCCATTCCCAGGCCTGACCGACATCAAGAGCAAGCCCATTCAGCAATTAAAAAAAAAAATATGTATCGTTACTACGGCGACGTCATCTCGTTCTCGTTGACGTCCCGACACGCACTTGGCCGGTTTTTTTTAAACACTCATGTCGCTAGCATTAATTTGGCTTTTGGAATGATAATTACCAACCAGTGCCAACAGAGTTTTCATATAAAATGCGTAACATCACACATTATCCGAGGACATTACACAAATGTCCTTCAATTATAAGTTGAATATCACCTCGTTTAGAAACAATGGCAGTTTGTGATAGTGCAGTATAAAATAGAATAGGCTTGCTATTTCCATTGTGTGGTGGTATTATGAATGTTGTGGGATTCCTTAATTAGCGTAGCTAGTGCAGAGCTTGGGTTTCCAGAGATTAATAAATTGATTGATTAATAAATAATTTTGTTATGAAATGGGAAGAATTTGAGTCTATTAATTTTTTTTTTATTTCAAACATCTTATAGCGGCCCAAGATTAGTAGTAAGTTAGTAAGGCAAGTAAATCATGCAAACTCTCGACAGCTTCAATAATTTTGGGGGGTTCATGACCCCCACGACCCCCCCCCCCCTCGGACCGCGCCTGGTGTGATGTTATGTGTTTGTTTAGCAACCAAGGAAGTAAGCATTTACCTAGATAGATTATCTATACGTGAGTTTTGCTATATTTTTTACAATTACGTAGTTAAGCAGTGATTATGATTATGTCCGTGATTGTCAGCGCTTGATGTTATTACCATTAAATTTACCTAACTACAACGAACTGATTACTTTTTTTACATACCTACTCATGTAATTGTATTTTAATAACATGTAGGTCATAAAAACATAAGTAGACGTTTCCTGTTATTTGCGGAAACAAACATAAGTTCCAGAAAAGGAACCGAAAAGGTATTTTTACCTCGAACTGAAAACAAACGTACAGACGCCAGCACATCAAGCTACTACAATCTGTCAAATTTCTGTAATAGATTTTCAACTTTATCGCTAAAGCATTAGGTTCAAGGTTGATTGGGAAAATTTGACAGTTTCTGGTAGCTTGATGTGCTGGCGTCTGTACATATTGAAATTAACAAACATTCACGACGCTTGTCAAAGGCCTGATTCTGTTAAAACGCAATAATTATTTACTCACCGGAATGTCGACGTTTCGTATTAAACCGGCTTTATTAACGATTCGATTCCGAAGGCAAAATAATATTTTTATGTCCGGTAGCCAGTGACAAGCTCATCCTAGGATTATTTATTAATCATTCGATCATTATGTGAGTCTTCATCCTATCATTTTACTACACAGGGTGATAATCGTGATAATCATCGACTTGCAAACTGTTACCATGGATTCTGTACATGATTCTGAACCTCACAGCGTTGAACTTTTTTGTTACCTGCTAAGATCTTTACAAACTCCTTTACACTTCGTTTGCGTTCATAATCTGGTCATACACGCACGCTGCTGAGTACTACGCACCTGACCTTTATGAAGAACATCATAAATAAGGTCACTATATCCTCCTAGGGCGTCCCCTCCCGGCGTTTCCACTCACACCTGCCTTGTAAATACCTTTTGTTAGTCTCCTTTCCCTCATCCTCTCAGCTTGACCTAACCATCTAAGCATACTCTTATACATTTTAGTCACTACATCTTCTTTGAGACCGCACGTCGCACCGTTGCTTTATCGTCTAATAAGGATATATTGTGTTAGAGAATTGGCTCATGAGCAGTTCACCAGATTCGCAATTTACCTGCATGGTTTTCGATTTACTAGATTCTGAATTGACCAGATTCTTAACACACTGGATTCTCAACTCACCATATTCTCAATTCTTCAAACTAAAATGTGAAACGAAATTCTAAAATGTAACACAAATCTATATTTTCTATCAATACCATTAACATACATTCATAGTCTAATAACTATATATTGCGTTAGAGAATTACCTACTTGGTAACGTCGTGTGTCAGGTCGTTGAGTTCCCTAAAATAGAGTTGAGCTACACGATGACTGATGCATACATAATCTGTTGGGACAGGTCAACTCAAAGCTACAATGGCTCTTTCTTCAAAAGGCCCTTCCAGACATAGCCCTGCATTGTTAGGTTCACATAAAATCACAATAATACAGTTTGGACTTTAAAAGAGACCATGACCTCTGCGTTTCTTTCGGCATTTCTTCTCAGGGATCAGTCAGCCAGGAAATGCAAGCGCCAACTAGCTGTTTAAATACTAACCAACAAAAAATATTGACATAAATTAACATTTCGACTTGTTCCTAACAGATTGGACGGAGAAGGCATAGGACAAAGAAAAGTGGAAAAATATAGGGGAGACCTTTGCCCAACAGTGAGACAATATAGATTGAGTAAAAAAAAATGCTTATGTTTAACTTACCACCAGATAAATGAAAAATAAAAAAAAAAAAAATGAAAAAATGAAATAAATGATCACCAAAATTAAGCCTGCAAAAAATAATCTGTTTTTTTCCATATTTTTTTTCTATACAATCTAGTCGTTTCTGGCACTCGCCGGCCGCTGCAGCGGCACCGCTCGCTTCGCTCGCTCGGCTCATGCGTAGGAGGTCACAGTTTTAACCTTTTTTTTTTTTTTTTTTTTTTTTTGTCGCTGAGAAATGCTTTATGCATGCCCGCCTCACGGGGGACGAGACGGGGTATGTGGGACTCCCTGTCGGAATGACAGTATACCCACTAAAACTCAGCGGTGTTCCCTCATTCGCCGTGATGGGAGGGCCACGGGAATAGGCATAGCCTTTACCTCCATAGCCCTCCCGGCGCATGCCCGCCTAGTTGGTATGGCGGGCCCCGCATGCCCCCCACATTGGGGGGCTACGGGAATGGCCGGGACCACCTAGCCATTCCCGTCCAACACTGGTGGAGGCCTGTGCAATGCAGGCAACGGTGCCCCCGCACCCGTTGCCCGCTGGCCCCCACGCCCGCCTGAATGGCGGGCCCCGCATGCCCCCCCGGATGGGGGGCTACGGCCGCAGAGGATAGGGAGAGCGGCAACGACACACCGACACTCCTCTTCCCCTGCGGCCCCACCGCGTCCGCCATCAAACGGTGGTGGCCCCGTCAAGGCCGCGGAAGGTAGGGAGAGCGGCAACGTAACACCGACACTCCTCTCCCGCCGCGGCCTCTAATCCTCAGCCGCAATGTCTCCCACACGGGGGACATCGCGGCCCGCTTCAGGTAGGCTGCGATGTCGCCCAAGCGGCACCGCAACCTACCCGCCGGCCGCTACGTCGTCGGCTTTTCCGCACAGCCTAGACGAGCGGCCGCTCCTCGGGTTCCTCTTAGCTTCACCGTGGCCCAATCCACCACGGCTACTGAGCCCCCCCGCCTCGACAATGCGGGAACCCACCGGGGGGGGGGTCACAGTTTTAACCTTTTTTTTTTTTTTTTTTGTCGCTGAGAAATGCTTTATGCATGCCCGCCTCGCGGGGGACGAGACGGGGTATGTGGGACTCCCTGTCGGAATGACAGTATACCCACTAAAACTCAGCGGTGTTCCCTCATTCGCCGTGATGGGAGGGCCACGGGAATAGGCATAGCCTTTACCTCCATAGCCCTCCCGGCGCATGCCCGCCTAGATGTTATGGCGGGGCCCGCATGCCCCCCACATAGGGGGGCTACGAGAATGGCCGGGAGCACCTAGCCATTCCCGTCCAACACTGGTGGAGGCCTGTGCAATGCAGGCAACGGTGCCCCCGCACCCGTTGCCCGCTGGCCCCCACGCCCACCTGAACGGCGGGCCCCGCGTGCCCCCCAGGATGGGGGGCTACGGCCGCAGAGGATAGGGAGAGCGGCAACGACACACCGACACTCCTCTTCCCCTGCGGCCCCACCGCGTCCGCCATCGAACGGTGGCGGCCCCGTCAAGGCCGCGGAAGGTAGGGAGAGCGGCAACGTAACACCGACACTCCTCTCCCGCCGCCGCCTCTAATCCTCAGCCGCAATGTCTCCCACACGGGGGACATCGCGGCCCGCCTCAGGTAGGCTGCGATGTCGCCCAAGCGGCACCGCAACCTACCCGCCGGCCGCTACGTCGTCGGCTTTTCCGCACAGCCTAGACGAGCGGCCGCTCCTCGGGTTCCTCTTAGCTTCACCGTGGCCCAATCCACCACGGCTACTGAGCCCCCCCGCCTCGACAATGCGGGAACCCACCGGGGGGGGGCCACAGTTTTAACCTAACCTAACCTAACCTAACCATTTTTTTTTTTTTATCTTCTTTGCGGCAAGCCGGAGTCATAACTTAATATGGCATCATAATACTTTTAGTAATAAACCTACATTTTATGGCAATCATAGTGGTTTATTTAGGCAGAAATATAGCGCACTAATTTGCTCGCTAAGATTTAGTGATCATTTACTACATTTGGTGTTCGAATACAATTTGAAGTGCAAGAACTAAGGGTATCAAAGCATTTTATGGTGGTCATTATATTTAACCCAAAAAAACAATAACTTTTCATTTAAACTTATAGGAGTTCACGTCTGCCAGACAAAATATTACCAATATAAATTCTATAAGCAGCTCAAAACGACGTGTAAAGGATCCTAGACAAATATATCAGTTCAGAGAACATACAGAAGGGATTAGACGGGAGCTTAAGTACTGTTACGTTGTCTGTAATTTATTTAAGAGATCGTACAGTTGTACCAACTAAAATAAACAGATTTGGGGTGTGAGTTCTTGGAGTACAGACCTTTCATTGTTATGTTATTTGACCTCTGATTTGGCATCACTGTCATAATCACATTGGTCGTTACTCTACTCGTACTAGGGTTCTGTCATTCTCAAAATAACCGCAATAGATGCCATTTTATGTGACAAGTATATGTTAATTTCAGTGAATGCTTAATATGAATTCTTACAAAGGAAATATTCATTAGTAAGGCTGACGGTGCGAATTCGAAACTGCCAATTAATCTTAAGATATCTCTCGACTTACGATGAAGGAACACTCATACTACCATGTTGATCAGTAATTTAAAGAAGTTGATGTTTTCGAGCAAAGTATCATTGTAATGATGTTCTGAGTTTATTTAGGTATACCTGGGTATATCTGAAAGATTTTCGACTGCTCCAAAACCTCACGCCGTTATTACTGACCAATACTAGAAATGCCGAATATAGTGAAACCCATAGATCTTAAGAACTTATGTTAGCTACTTATATTCTTGCAAATAAATATAATATATCATTCATTCATTAATTCATCATTCATTCAAATACTTATGCCTATAGTTTACTCCTACTCTCGAATAAATATAATCAGTCTGCCTAGGCTTATCCCAACTATGTATGTTGGGAATTTTCCAGTCTAAACGGATGCGGCTGAATACTAGTATTTTACATGGAGTGACTGCCTATCTGACCGCCACAACCCAGTTACTGGGTAACACAATACAAGGGGTATTGTGGTAAGACTGATTGTCAGACTTTTGGGTTTCCGACTACCCGTAACGATTGTCAAAGATGTACCTACTAATGACAGCCGGGACCAACGGCTTTCCAAGGCACGGAGGAGTCGCGATCGACCCGTGCGGCTGTTGTTATTTAGATAATAATAATAATAATATCCCTGGACGAGATACGAGCCCCTCTTGAATAAATTTTAATATAATATGAATAATATAATTTTGTCTATATTTTTCAGGTAGGTATTGGGCTAAACAAACATAGGAATTTAAATCTAAATTGATGACAGTCTACTTTATCTGTAATCCTGAATTCTCTGAAATCCAATTTGTCATAGAAATAAAATAATTTCAGCGAACACGGCATCTGTTTTGGTAACGATATATTTTTTTTAATTACTTTTGGAAAGTGATCGATTGCGAAAATAGAGAATTGTGTATCAACTGAAGAACCTAATACAAGAGCCTTCTTGGTAATACCTACCTACTTACATATTTTTAAATTTGATCTTTATGTAATTTATAAGTTAGCTCAGGTTCGCACGGGCACATTTTTCCATCGGCGATCTTTTTCGTGCATTGTATTTTAGTAGAGAAATTTAGAGTTAGAATTTTAGCGCCGAGAGTTGAAAATCCAACAATGTGTTGTTTAACGCACTGGGATGCGCTCTATTAGATTATCAACGCTGGGCTCAACACCGAGAGTTTAATATCCAGTGCACGATAAAGTCCCGCCGCGATTTTTACGACCGTGTGACATGGCCATAAAGTCTTAAAATAATAATAAAGGTATGTATAAAAAAGGGGGAAGGAATCAAAGGACATCAAACAATTCGTCCGCAACGCTGTCTACAGGAAAACTGCCCAAAGGCTCATTGCCACGTTGAATGGCATCTGGGTATCTTGAATTTGTACTGCTTTAAAAAAAGGTCTTCATCGTTTTATGTTAAGTCATGAATTGTCTACAAAATACGTGTATACTTTGAAAGTACTTTTAAAAATTCTACGCTCAACTTGAGAATTTCTTGCCAGACTTAAAAAGCGATGTAGTTTATTTATTATAACGTTCAGTCGCCTCTGAAAGCCACCCCTGTTCTATCTCCATCTAAGGCTATCCGCTAATCTAGAGGAGTAAGTTGCTCTTTTCAATTAACAGACGTCACGGGCAATTTTTCTTTCTCCTCAGAATACTTTCTGAGCGAATAAAGGAAGAAAGGGTGTGCTTTGTAGTTTTATTTTATTGCTCGGAGTATACATTTTAAAAGATAAATACTTAACTAGTTTGTTTACGAAGTCGAACAAAAGATATAATCAGACAATCTTTTATATTTTTGAAGGTATATAGTAAGGTATTATATATGACGGAAATACGTTAGAATTCGAGTGACTATTCGGGACGCCAGCGTCACCAGGTGGCGCTCGACAGAGTCTAACTTGACGTTCGTCGTCTCTTGACCATTGGACATCGTACGGACAACATGTGCTCAGGATCTGTCGCGCGTTCCGTATCATTGTGTCGTGTATCTACAGTGTGTGGCACATCTTTTTTAACTGCTCCAATAATAACCCAGCCCATGACTTGTATAGCCATCTCCCTAAACTAAAGATCCCTGTCCCAATTAACTTTCCACCCCTACTAACACATTCCTCCTTTGGGGCTTTGATGTATTTTATCCGTGTCAATGACATCAATTTATGATGATTTTTGTGTGATCGTTTATGTACATATTTCGATACTGGAAATATGAAATAACGTAAGGGACAAAACTAAGGTTTTCAGGAGAGCAAAAATAAGATATTTTTCTTACAAAACTGGCTATAATTTTTTAACTATATGTTTTATGTAAAAACTGTCTAGGACAAAGTTTCTTAGATTTCTTCATTCTTTGAAGCTAAAATAGTAAAAAATCAATAAAGCCTACAGTTTCAAAGATAGCATGTCCCTTACGTTAAATTATAATGAATACGAGTGATATACGTTAACAAAATTTTAGATGTAAATAAACGGCATTGATGTATGGGACACCTAAGGAAATAAACATTTAGAGTTTTTCAAAGTAAAGGTCTCTTAATGGTACACTCTATAATGTTAATGCTGTTAACAAATATGAAAAATAGAATTTTATACATTCGTGACCTACTATGCCTATGCCATACAGTTTGAAACTACTTGCTGACTCATAGGGATAAAAAATAAACGAATAAAAGAGATCAAAACTTTTATTTGTGCTCACTAATCCTCTTTTATAAACGCAATTTAGGTACTCTCATAAATTATGTTAAGTATAACATTATTAAATTCTGTTATAAATCACAATAAAAATAGCTATTTTGGCTTACTAAAATTAGACTCATTGTCCCAAAAGAAAAATAAAATTCACTTAAAAAATAAACAAATCAGTCTTCTTATGTAAATAGTAATCATTAAACATAAAAAAAAACAAATTAACTTCTTCCTTAATAGAAAGCCTACAGAAAAATTGAAAAAGTCTCAAAAATTAGTCATTATCTTTGTCAGTCTCATCATCGTCGGTGTCATTGAGCCTATCTTTAATTATACTCTTATTATGAAGATTCAAATATTAATTGTGAAACCTATTTGGAATTATACCATTGTCACATAATTTTTTGAGATCTTTAAACTTTGGAACTGAAATTGGCACATCGGCGTCGAGGCAACGATGAGATACCTGGGTCTCGTCCTCGACAGCCGGTGGAACTTCGTCGAGCATTTCTGACGTTTGGCCCCCAAACTGGAACGGGCCGGGGCCGCCTTAAAGCGGCTCCTGCCCAACCTGAGGGGGCCAAACGCCTCCTGCCGGAGGCTTTACGCGGGGGTCGTGCGGTTCATGGCCCTACATGGGGCCCCGGCGTGGGCGCGTTCACTGCGGCTTCGAGCCGCACACTATCTGAACGCGCCCCAGAAGGTGGTAGCCACAAGGCTGATCCGGGGCTACCGCACGATCTCGCGCGAGGCGGCAAGCCTCCTTGCCGGACTGCCGCCATGGGATCTGGAGGCGATGGCTCGCGCGCCTGCATGACTGGCGCGCGGAGGCACTACGCTGGGGGGAAACTCTGCACCCGTGGCAAATCGCTGCGGAGCGGATGGACCTCCGGCGCGATCTCATGGCGGAATGGAAGGCGCGACTATCGCAACCCAGCGCAGGGCACGCCACGATAGTGGCGATAAGACCCCTCTTTGAGGAGTGGCTAGAGAGGCTTCACGGCGTTCTCACGTACCGCCTGACGCAGGTCCTCTCCGGACACGGATGTTTCGGGAGGTTCCTGCACATAATCAGGCGGGAGGAGACGCCCGGGTGTCACCACTGCCAGGATCGCCCAGAGGACACGGTGGAGCATCCGGTGGAGGTCTGCCCTGCTTGAGCGGAGCCCCGCCGTGTCCTCGTAGAGGCGATCGGCAACGGCGGCGACCTCTCGCGTCCGGCCCTGGTGTAAGCCATGGTCCGGGGCGAGAGGGAGTGGGAGGCAGTCACCTCCTTCTGCGAAGCAGTCATGCTAGCGAAGGAGGTGGCGGGGAGGCTGAGGGAAAACACCTCACGCCTCAGCCGCCGCGGGAGACGCTCCGGGCGTCGGGAGCCGCGTGACGACTCCCGGCCACCGTAGGCGCGGGCCTGCGGGCGGTAAGTAATGGGTAACTCACCGTCCGATCAGGACCACCCGTGCCGGACGGCGCGTTGTGTTCCACGCGCGCCTCAAAGAGATGTCAGCAGAGGACGGGGCCCGATAGGGCCGAAGCCTGCCAGGGCTGCGGGATCTTCCGAAAGGGTTACCGCTGCCCTGGAACAGAAAGGGCTAAGGAAGGAACACGGGTGGGTTTTAGTCAGTAAGAGTCTGACACTCCCTTCCGCTCCACCCAGAGCGGGAGGGGTCATTTGATGATTTCCCATGCTCAAAAAAAAAAAAAAAGGGTCAATATAATTATGATAATTTGAGTCACAATTTAATGTAAGGGACATAGTATTTGTACCTTCTCAGGGAACACTAATGTATAAGACAATAATAAAACATCTCAAATTATGGAATAACTTATGTGACCTGTTGTAAAATGTACTCGATTTTGATTTAATGTAAATAACAAATACTGTGAGTAAAGAGACTTACATTAGTTTTTATAAAAATATTAATTTATAATGTCATATACAGCCAGTTTCTAGAAAAAAAATGGTCTAGGCCTACGGAAAATCTGTGATGTAAAGGACATTTTTTTTAAGATATCGAGATTTTAAATATACCAATCGATAGAGCAAAAAATTCAGAATCCAACGATATATATAACTCATTTTCGACCAAATGTCCCTTACGTTATTTCATATTTCCAGTATCGATTTGATAATATAATTAACCATATTTTTTATTTGTTTGTTTCAGTGTACTTACTAACACTCGTCAACAAGTTTCACATTATTTTTTATTTATTTTTTGTTTTCTCTGCACGTTTTCTCATATCACATCTGACATTGGCAGAATTGTCGACATCGGCACCATTGCCATAGATGAAAATAGAATAGAATACAGTGTGTGATTCACTAGTGTGATTAATTTGTTCGTAAAATTATAATCTGATTTGACCTGCAAACGGTTTTTCTATTGTGAAATAACCAACACTACCCGTCGTACGCCCACAGCAGTTAAAATATGGCTGATGATAACGAGAGAGACGAACGTTCTACGTCATATTTGTGTCGGTCGTCCAGCGGCAAGATGTCCATTGTTGCCATCGCGGGTGGAACTTGGATGAGGCTTGCACAGGAACGTGGAGACTGGCACGTGAAAAGACAGGCCTATGCTCAGCAGTAGGTGAAGTCGGGCTTTGGATGATGATGATGATATAATTGTGTGTTCATAAAAGTGTTACGGTAAAATTTCTTCATTTATAAGTGTGAAACTAGCTGCGCCCCGCGGTTTCACCCGCATACGTTTCGATCCCGTGGGAATATTGGGATAAAAAGTATTCTATATGTTAATCTTTGTTATAAACCATCTATATGCCAAATTTCATCTAAATCCGTTCAGTAGTTTGGGCGTGAAAGAGTAACAAACATCCATCCGTCCATCCACACAAACTTTTACGTTTATAATATTAGTAGGATGTGTAATGGTGTAGGTACATAATATAAAGAGTATTCTATTCTGAGGCGACTAATAATTATGTATACAAACTTTTGCTAAGCTTGTGCTCCTAAATACTCGTAATGTTTATGTAAACTTACCGATACTCATACCTACTAAAACCAAAGTTCATCGCCTCGTGCTACGAACTTACCACAAACTTGCTCATACAAATTATTGTTTTCACAATAACTTACTTACGTACGAAATCTTTTGATCCTGATATTGTATTTTAGTACCTGTCTTACACCTAATTGATTGATACAGTCTAACATAAAATAACATCTTTCCTCGAAGGATAGTGGCAGAGATATATTGGACATATTTTATATTATACAAAGTACACCCCCATTTAGCCATTAAGTGTTTATGTACCTACCACTGATTATCGGTCGAGACCGAGCGTTTAGTGCTGTAAGTGTTAGGGTTAACGGAGGAGCACCAAAGGAAACACTTGTTATAAGGATTTATATAATACGTTTATTATCCTTTTATATTTATATATTGGAAGGTGTGTTTACTAATATTACGTGAGACGTGTGATCCCACACAAGGCTAACAGAGTAGTACAGTCGCTATGCGAAAGTAAGGATTTCGGTCAAGTGGTAAAGGCGGGCTCGATAGTAAAAACTAATATTTATGAGTTAGACAGAGAAAGACGATAGTGTTGAAGTAGGATCGATTTGTTTTTGCTATACTCCAACACGCCCCCTCAAAAATAAATCCTTTTCTTTTTAATTACGATATAATGTTTCAAATATCTTTATACAATTAAAAATCACACACCTCCAATTTATTTCTCTCTCTGGGAATACAATCATCATGGTCCAACATTCGTTGCGCAGGATTAGGGAAAACCCAGAAAAACCTAATCAAACCATTATCAACAATTCATCCATTATAACTGGATACTATTAATGTTATTCATCTACTTATTACATAACCAAGCTTTTATAATTATCATATCCTTATCATTTTATTTATCCACGTTGAATATAATCACAACGTCACCCAGAGTTTCATTCTCATCTCGGTCAACGCACCGCGGGAAATGATTTTGTCAGGATATCAGCCAGCTGGTTATCTGTAGAAACATAAATCATTTTAATCACATTTTTCTCAACCTGTTCTCTATAAAAATCATACTTAATATGTTTAGATCTTTTGTGACTTGTAGGATTATTCGCGATGCTTATGCATCCATTGTTATCCTCGTAAATACAAATAGAATCTGGTCTCGCAATGCCAATACTTGCTACCTATGATTTTAACCACAGAGCTTCTTTTACTGCTTCATATAGAGCCATGTACTCTGCTTCAGTGGATGATGTTGCCACTGTCTGCTGCCTTGTGCATTGATCAAACAATTTAAACAAATAACCCGTAGTACTTTTTCTATCTATTGTATTACTACCCCAGTCAGAATCAACAAAGCCACTTAAAATATTTTTGTAATCATTTCGTGTAAATGTTAACTTGAGATTTATAGTGCCCTTTAAATAACGCAAGACCCTTTTTAAGTGTGACCATAATGAACGGTTGTTTTTGCTTGCATATCGACTCAAGATGTTAACAGAAAAACTTAGGTCAGGTCGAGTGCATAGCATAATACAAATCTGCAAATACCCGATAAGATTTCTACAAGGGGCACTTGTTATTTCACACGAATTCAATTCTTGGTAATCTATTTTACTTTCAAGAGGTTTCGTGACAGAATTACAGTCACTCATGTTAAATTTCTCAAGAACTGTTTTTATGTACATACATTTCCTGGTCCAAAGTAATTTTGTTTTCTGATTTGGTTATTTTGATTCCCAGAAAACATTTGATCTCTTTAAATCTACAATTTTAAAAGTGTTCATTATGTATGTTTTAAAACTATCCATAGTATTTATGTATAATATGAGGTTGAAATCACAAGATCGTCAACATAGTGTAAAACATAAGTATTCTTTAAAACATGACCTGCAATAAAAATGTAAATGCACCGGTCGGCTGATGAGTAGATATTGAAAACCCCCTTTTATCAAAGCTTGCTCAAACATTTGGAACCAACAGCGTGTAGACTGTTTCAATCCATTTAATTACTTATTTAATTTGCAAACCATATTACGTCCAGTCGGGATACCCTCGGGAATTTTCATATAGATTTCCTCGTTCAGTTTTTCATTCAAAAATGATGTTTTTACATCCATATGGTGAACCAGCAAATTAAATTGATTCGCTAAAGCTAATATTATTAGTCTAAAACTTGCATTCCTTTTTGACTAAAACCACGAGCCACTAATCTCGCTTTATACCTCAAGGGTTTTCCAAACTCATCATTTTTAACTGTAAATACCCATTCAAAATCGATAATATTTCTATTATCTGGCTTTGGTACTAATGACCACGTATCATTTTCACTAAGTGAATTAATTTCCTCTTTGATAGCATTTTCCCATAGATGCTTATCATCCCCTTTTAATTTTTGTATACGATTGAGGAATTTGAAATATCAAAGATCCTGCATACAACAAGTAGTTAGTAGGCATGTTTTGGACCCTTTTACTTCGTCTCAAATTATGTGATGTTTCCTTGTCTTAAGATAAAGTAAACTTATTTCCATTGTGATATGAAAACCGGTTCAAGCGCTCCCCTGTATCATATACAGATTTATTAGCATGTATTGCTTCCGTTTGTATACTCATACAATCTGATTGATCAGATTCACACCTCTTCTCTGTTTCAAAAAGGGTGTACAGAGTCCAGAGTTGTAAACAACAGAGTTATTGCTATTTCTAGCCATAATCCGTCCAGACTCAGGTTGCACCGGCCTATTTGATAAGAATTTAATCTCATCCATAACCACATCTCTGATAGAGTTGTAAACAACAGATTTATTACTATTTCTAGCCATAATCCGTCCAGGCTCAGATTGCACCGGCCTATTTGATAAGAATTTAATCTCATCCATAACCACATCTCTAATAGAGTTGTAAACAACAGATTTATTGCTATTTCTAGCCATAATCCGTCCAGGCTCAGGTTGCACCGGCCTATTTGATAAGAATTTAATCTCATCCATAACCACATCTCTGACAGAGCTGTAAACAACAGATTTATAGCTATTTCTAGCCATAATCCGTCCAGGCTCAGATTTCACTGGCCTATTTGATAAGAATTTAATCTCATCCATAACCACATCTCTGACTCCACAAACTATTTATCTACCACATCCCGCATCTTATAACCGTTTGGTTCATAAGGAGCACTATTTAGTGGTAACTACCTTTCCGCGCACAGAACTCTTTTATTTCATTGGATACAAATTCCCCTTCATTATCACAGCATAAGTAAACAATTCTCAGACAAAAACGAGCTTCACTTTTTGCCCGAAACGTAACAAAAACATCTGATTTACGAGCCAACAAGTAGGTCAAAAATCACAAAATAATTTGTACCATCAATACGCGAACGAGTAATAGGACCGTAAACATCTGTGTGCACTTTAAATAGAGGTCGTTTCAAAATCTTTTGTTTTCGATTTGTTAAATGGCAGGCACGCTTGTTTACCATAAACACAAGCTTCACACAATTTATCTTTTGGCATAATATTATCAATTCTACCAATATCAGAAAATAATTTCTTTTTTATTTCCATAAATTTTGATTTGCCTTTGATGCCACAATTCATAATTATTATTTACGACTCTATTTAATGAGCATTCGCTATTTAAAGCATGTTTAGAAAGCAGAAAGTTAAGGCCGTTTAGATTGTTCAAAGACTCACCCTTCATTACCGGCTTACCATTATTGTACACAACATTACTACCGTTTTTTAAGAACACGACAGTCATACCTGCTTGCTGCAGAACAGTACATCCTATAGTATACCTGGTACGCCCATCTTACCGGTAACGGGGAGATCACCTTTCTTTGTCGCTTGCATAAACTTGCCATTGTTTGCTACAGAAATGTTTATTGGCTTTTCTTGCTCAGTGAAGTTTAGTGCCAAATCTTCTCGATTTATCAAATGATCGGAGGCTCCAGAATCCAAAACGAAAGTAATATCGTTTTTCCCGTCATTACTGTCATTTGTATCACTGCCCGTCATAAAAGCAAATGCAGAAGTATTTGCTTCCGACCTCACCAACTGAACCGTTTTATTGTTGCTTCTATTGTTCTCAATAGACCTTTTGTAAGAAAAACAATGCTTTTTCAAATGTCCCTTTTTGCTGCAGTGTTGGCATTTCTTGGGTTTAAAATTACTCTTGAACGGTTTTATTGACTTTTGCTTCAAAGTATCAGCCTGAAGTACTTTTACACTTAGATCATGTCCTTCACTTAATAGTTTGATTTCATGATCTAATAATCTCGTTTTCACAAAAGCTAAAGTTATATTGTCTTCAGTCAATGTCTCGATTACGGTGACGATGCTGCTATAGCTGTTCGGTAGAGTCTTGAATAGGTGGGTCACTTTATCGAATTCCTCTAATTTTGCACCTGCAGCCATAAGTTCGGTGACAATCTCATCAAATATTTGGAAATGTTTGATTAATTTAGTGTCACTATCCAATTTCAAGTTCAGCAACCTTTTTCTAAGAGACAGCTGCGTCGCCACACTTTTTCTTTCAAAGATAGAATCAAGCTTCGCGAAAATTTGTTTTGCGGTGTCTTGTTCTGTAGTCAGGCCAAGTAACGAGTCTGACAAACATTCTATTATCGTATTGTTAGCTGATGCATTATTTTTAAGCCATTGAGCACTTCTTTCTGTCGGAGCTTCACCGTCGATAACGTTCAAAACTCCAAGTTCACATAATAGATTGCGAATTCGAAATTTCCACACACTATACTTTTCCCCATCAAATTGTTTGATGTTCCTTTTAGATCTTAAGTCCATTTTTAAGCATTTGCACTAAAATAACTTTTTGTGTATTATTTAGTGTCCAATCACTTTCACTTTATATTATTGAATCGCACTTTGGCTTAGCGCTCTGGGCCCATAACCTGTTAGGGTTAACGGAGGAGCACCAAAGGAAACACTTGTTATAAGGATTTATATAATACGTTTATTATCCTTTTATATTTATATATTGGAAGGTGTGTTTACTAATATTACGTGAGACGTGTGATCCCACACAAGGCTAACAGAGTAGTACAGTCGCTATGCGAAAGTAAGGATTTCGGTCAAGTGGTAAAGGCGGGCTCGATAGTAAAAACTAATATTTATGAGTTAGACAGAGAAAGACGATAGTGTTGAAGTAGGATCGATTTGTTTTTGCTATACTCCAACAGTAAGTACCGGAAACTAAGTACCCACAAGAGAGGTCACAAGAAATATTGCATACGTGCGTACGGTCGGTCGATTGGTCAGCGTCGCACTAAATGCCCGCATATATCGACATGGACATAGCGCGTCTGTCGACCGACATACGCCCGACCGACGAGGGCGACTGTCGGTCCTCGTCAGCGCGACGTACCCGTACGCGCGTAGCCATTCATCAGCGCTGCACTGTTAGTTGTTCATAAGTTTTCATTGATATAGCTACGTTCGACCGATGTCAGCGCTGACCATCGGTCGACAAACTTCACGCTTTGGCCTGACCTGTGAACAAGGACCCCAGGCACAGCACTAGACAAAATCGACTGATAATATCTACGCAGGAATAGTGGTTTTTGGCAAAATGTAGTACAACCTTGGATGATAAATATTATCAAATATTGATAGGTAAATATCTTTGTAATTACATGGTAGTAGCGATAAGTATCAAATTAGATCCCATCACTCAATATTTCTGTCACTTTTGCGTTGCATTTTTGATCTCTTCTTATACGTATTTTAGATTTAGCCAAGAATTTCGTACTTTGTCACGATCATCACCTAGCCTTTTCCCAACTATGTTTCCAGTCTAACTGGATGCAGCTGAATACCAGTATTTTATATTTTGGCCTGCACAACCCAGTTACTGGGTGATACGATACCCCTTAGTAAAACTGGTTGTCTGACTTTCGGGCTTCTGATAACCCGTAACGGCTATCAAAGATCCACGAATGACAGCCGGGACCAACGGCTTAACGTGCTTTCCGAGGCACGGAGGGGTCTTGGTTTGTAAAGATGGTCACCCATCCACGGACCAACCGCGTCAAGCGTAGCTTAACCTGATCGATCGACCTATGTGGCTGTTGTTACTTAGCCACAAGCCCCAAGCTTTTCTTAGTCACAAGCCACAAGCCCACGATCATGATCATCACAATAATGAAGGTGTAAGTATGGTGATCATGATACTCATGATGGTGACCATGTAGATTTTTTTTATATATGCCTTTTTTTTATTTGTCACAGTATAGACTACTGTCCCACTGCTGGGAAAATTCCAAGTCTCCAAAGTCTTTTCCCGCGCCACCTCGAACAATCCCTCGCGGTACCTACGCGTCCAGGGGGTCTAATCCGAACTAGTATCGGCCGAATGTTCGGCCGTTTCCTGCTACGAAGTTACTATTTGGTTCAGTCGCTTCCGATCCTACACTCCAACACTCTTTCGAATATTGACGATGGTCCCGACCCAAATGAGCCGATCCGAACTTTTTTCGCATTTTTCAATAATATTCGGTTCGGCCATGTGTAGGTCCGATCCCAACATTCGCACTTTGCACTTCGGAGTAGACCCCCTGGTCATCTCGCCACCTTTTTCTGAGCCGACCTCGGTGGCGCCGTAATTCTTGGCTTGTATGATATACATTTAATTTTTCGATACTATGCATTTTAATTATTTACAACTACTATACTTCAGTTCTGAGCTTCTATAAAAATCATTACAATATTTCTACTATCAATCATCTGATGCAATTAATGATGCATATCCGGTATGGCTCTAAAATCCTACCCTTTCCCACGGACACGTCGTCCCTACAAAAACCGCGCCCCTGGTCTACTTCTTGTTAAGCAATGGTCGCTGTAGCACCATGGACATGAGGCTACAGGAGTAAGTGCGAATCTTGGGGTTCATTCGATTAATCGAGTTTGGTCAAACCACGTTGGGATCGGTGCAATTCATTCATTCATATCAGTCATCTGATACAATTATAAATAATTACACTAGTTTTACTCGTATTCAATCAATCAAGTTATTAATGATAATAAAACTGGGTTATCAATTTATCTCCATTGATGGATAAATGATAACAATTATCAAAATTATACTAAAGTTTTGCTTAAAGTCGGTGTTTGCTAATGCCTTGAAACAATTCCATTATTGATCTGTAATCTTCACTTGAGATTCAGTGAGCGTGGAATAGCTGGCTATTGACAATGTCCTGAGCTTACTAAGCTCGCTTGCATCTGTGTCCAGTCGACAGCTCTGTAGAGTACATAATATGTCTGTATATACCTGGCACATCACACACATTAATGGCACATTAATCCATACTAGCCATATCATTTATTTTTATTTAGGGCTGATTTTTCCATCGCCGGATAACTGTTATTCTAGGAATAAAATTGAAGTTTGACAGTTTTGTATAAAAAAACCGGCCAAGTGCGAGTCGGACTCGCGCACGAAGTGTTCCGTACCACTGACTAAGTAAACAACAGTAGGTACAAAAAAACGGGTTTGTTGTGTGGGAGCCCCCCATAAATAATTATTTTATTTTGTTTTTAGTATTTGTTGTTATAGCGGCAACAGAAATACATAATTTGTGAACATTTCAACTGTCTAGCTATCGCGGTTCTTGAGATACTGCCTGGTGACAGACAGACGGACGGACGGATAGACGGACGGACAGACAGCGAAGTATTAGTAATAGTGTCCCGTTTTTACCCTTTGGGTACGGAACCCTAAAAATCAGCCCTTAATAATGAATTTAGGGCTGATAGTTCCAACGCCAGATAATTTTATCCGAGGAATAATTTTGAATTTTTGACAGTTCTTGCACACAAAATCTGACAGATGCCAATTTAATTTTTTATTTTTTTTATTGACAATGGGCTCACTCTTGACCTCAATCCAGCCCAGAGGCAGGGATGAGAACTACGGTGAAACGATTAACTGTCGATTGAAAAATCTGCCCTTAATCAAATGACAACGTTAATATTTAATGTATCATCTGTAGGTATACTTGACATAATGCTAGTTAACAAAACAGATAGGTGTTGCCACCCTTAGCAATACTAGCTACTGCCCGAGATTATCCTATGGTACTCGGCAATAGCGCAGCTTCCTATCAGTGAAAGAATTTTTGAGTAGTTTCGGAGATTACGTCTTAAATCGAAACTGACAAACTTTACCTCGTTATAATATTAGTTTAGACGTAAATATCTTTCATGCGTTTACAGCTGAACGGATATCGATTTTCGAAATTTGGCACACAAGTAGACAATGACCAGTCTGTCTATTCTGTAAAAATCTCACCGTGAAAACTTCGGTGAAGGGAGCTGTCGTTCCACGCGACGCTAGGGATTGTAGTTCACTTCACCTAAGTTTTCACGGTGAGATGTTTGCAGAATAGCACCGGGAACTGGTCCAGTCTGTTCTCGTAGGACAATTTCCGAACTATACGCCTTTGCGCGGGCAAAGGGATGGTTGTATGGTGATTCATCGGAATACGTATTGCAACCTCAACCTGAGAATTGGTCCTGAACACGTTGTGGTTAGTAACGAAAACTGAACATCCTTCTACATCACGGGCGTACATTTTGTATGAACCATCGTAGTCTAGAGGCAGACCGCACCGCGCAATTTTGTGTTACTTAGCTTTATAATCTCCCATAAAACAATTCCCAATCCAATTTTTGAACTGTCTTCAATCGAAGACAGATAGGAATATTCCTATCTGTCTTCAATTGAGTCCTTTGAAGAAAAGAAAGTCCCAGAACTGTCTCCGGACACAAGCAGGAAGATGTAACTCCTACCTGGTAAAGTGACTTCGACGGCTCTACTTTACCAGGTTGGAGTTACATCTTCCTGCTTGTACTTACTTGTAATTCGACGGAACGGCAGTAGGGTGTGAATGTCGAGCTATGTGGCAACTATACTCCACCTCCGGTCCTGTCCTCTATGTCCCAAAATTTGCAGTCAAACTACAAAGTGACGTCTGCGCTACCACAGACGACGCCGTAGAAGTGGCGAAGTATTGTGCTAGCTAAATTTGAAATACATTCGTGCCGGCGACACAAAGAAAAATAAGCTAAATTATCTCGAAACTGTTGATTTGTCTTTATCTTCTTTAAAGACCGTAATCTTTTCGGAAGAAGGAGACTCCTTCCGAAAAGAAGGTTGGAAGGAAAAGTAAAAGATTACAATTTAAGATTAGATATATGGAGATATCTACAAGTTTTTCTCCATCCTCATACATGGTCATAAGTTTTTAAAGTTTAAGCCGACTACAATGAAGTGAGCAACACTCACATACTCTTCTATCGTATCTTTTGTAACAAACTTACAAATTGTTGTAGGTATCAGATGTTTTACTTACTTTGTAAAGTTTCAAGCGAGTGTTCTATATCAGATTGGAGTATTACAAAAGTTCTCATGTAAGTTGGAGGCACTAGCGTTAGTCTGTACGCTTTGTTATTCCGTAGTACCTCATTTTCTTATTTTTTATAATAATTTCGATCTGAGGTTCGCCTACAGGCAGCAGCGAATATCGATTGAGGTCAGTATTTTATTTTCTCTGATATGGTTTGGATATTTGGAATATGAACGTAGACTCCAGAACTGCAGTGGGTTTTTATTTATGTATATACCTATATTATTTAAAACACTTTTACAAGTCAAGTACGTAAAAATTTGGATATCTTTTTGGACTACATACTTAATCATTCTGTTTGTACTATTATTAGTTACAAGCCGTTTGTCCCATGACATTTCTCATCGGAAAAATGATAAAGTTCCATACAAATTTTAGTCCCCGATAATTGGTCTCGATATGTCAAGAGGGACACCCATCCACGGACCAACCGCGGCATGCGTAACTTAACCTGATCGAACGACCCATGCGGCCGTTATTTCTTAGCCACAAAGCAATTAGATAAATAAGTATAAATACTAATAGCAAATACTTGTTAAACGTTCTGGTTAGGGAAAAAGACAATACATATTTTGATATAAATTTACTTTGTATATATGTAAATAATTAAACAGTTGTTAATTATCAGACACCTAAGTATTTACTTTACGATAGTGTCAATTATAAAATGCATGTACAATGCATTAATTGTGTGGACTATTTAATTTAGAAAGCAAACAACAAACTATTTGTCAATAATTAATTAACTTGTAGGTAGCATACAAATTGGTACGCAGTTTAGATTTGGACAGTACATCAGACGCCAGCACATCAAGCTACCCGAAACTGTAAAATTTTGCCAATCAATCTTGAACCTAAACACTTCAGCGATAAAGTTGAAAATCTATTAAATAAATTTGATAGATTGTAGTAGCTTCATGTGCTGGCGTCTGTACATAATGTCCACGTATTCGGTTGACCATGAATATAGTTTAAATAACTATTATAATATATTACTAGCTTCTGCGCGCGACTTCGTCCGCGTTAAATCTCTTGTTTTAATATAAAAATATCAACAATCAACCTATCTAATCAACAGTCGCCACTTCTGAGACACAGGCCTCCTCTTTTCGAGAGGGAGTGGGCTGTAATCTACCACGCCTAGTGGGAAAACCCAATGACACTGGGCAATACTCTATATTCAAATTTTATTTATGTTACAAATTGACGTTATTTCAAGTTAAACAAATATCAACTTTATTTTAATGGTAATGGACTAAACTATTATCTATCTTCTGTCCTTTTCGTAATGACATAGTAAGAAAAAGATGCACTGAACTTCAATTTAGTTTAGTTTGTGGACAGGAAATCGGCACCAGTTAGTCAAGCAGTTAAATAAAATATACAAGATTTGATTGAAGTAACTGAAACTCATAATTATGTACAACTTGTACTATACTTCCAAACATAAAATGGAAAAAAAAACACTGCTCACTACATTTTATCGACATAGTTATGCGAACATTTATCAGCAATATTTTTTTTTGCTATTTCTCATTTTGTACCATAGAAAAAGGTTCTCATAATGATGATTACTGGTTTTCAGCAATTTCAATAACCTACATCTTGAAGTTTATCAAAAAATCACATACAGACAGACAACCCTCAATCATTTAAACCTGTCACAAACTGAATGATTGTGACGTAGGTTTCATTGGTTCTAAAAGGACAGTGCGATTCTGTAACCAAATCACCGTGAAAACTTAGGTGAAGTGAGCGTGGAGTGAGCTGTCATTCCCAATTAATGTTAGGGATTGACACTATTGACAGCTCACTCTAAGCTCACTTCACCTAACTTTTCACGGTGAAATTTTTACAGAATCGATCGGCAGCAGTGCAATTCTATAACCATCTCACGGTGACAACTTAGGTGAAGTGAGCGAGGAGTGAGCTGTCATTCCAACTAATGCTAGGGATTGACACTATTGACAGCTAACTCTAAGCTCACTTCACCTTACTTTTCACGGTGAGATTTTTACAGAATCGATCGGCTGTCATTCCAACTAATGCTAGGGATTGACACTATTGACAGCACACTCTAAGCTCACTTCTCCTAACTTTTCACGGTGAGATTTTTACAGAATCGATCGGCAGATTCCATTCACAGCACCGAAATAGGTAACTATAGCACTGATAATAATCTCACATAATTTACATTCCATCGCCACTTAATCAGTTATCTACTCTAGTAAAATGTATTCTAAGTTGATTTTAGAGTGCCCAATAGTAACAAAAAGGTCCTACTAAGTTATTGGATGCAATGGAATTTGAACTTTGTTAAGTATGACATTCAGTTTGTTGTATTACTTGAAAATTATACTCTATTAGCAGTGTTCCAGGAAACTATGTTGGCTTTCTTTGTTATAATTTGCGAATATTTGCGCGAATTGTAATAACACAATTCGCGCAAATATTCGCAAATTTGGCGATTCGGATTCATTATACCTAGCCTTTTCCAAACTATGTTGGGGTCGGCTTCCAGTCTAACCGGATGCAGCTGAATACCAGTATTTTACATGGAGCGACTGTCTACCCTACCTAACTGACTTTCCACAATCCGGTTAATGTGTAATACGATACCAAGATACGATAAGACTGGGTGTTAGACTGTGTGTTACAGCACATTGAAGAGCACTAATTGTAGAGTTTCTAATTAGAAATATTATTGATACAGTTTTAGGAATCGGCTAACTATGAGGTTTCTTGGAAACAGAAATTACTATTGATATATCGTATAGTTTCTATACTTGCAATAGTATTGAAATGAAACAATAATAGGTAGCTGAGTTTTGTTGCGCCACTTCTTCTGCCCAGCGAAAGCACTAGGAAGTGGTGAAGGGCGGGCGTTTTGGGGGACTGTCTTATGTAATTTTGACGTTCGAAAAGTGCTGATTCTCAGTCTAATTTGAATAAATGACTTTTGATTTCATTGATTTGGTAGGTATCAGCTTCACTTGTTATCACGTTATGATGCTACATGCAAGGCCTGCGTATTGTTTTTTTTATTTAAACAATCGGAAGAATGAGGATAGCATATTCTATACCTGTATCTCCTACTAGCTTGAGCGCGCGGCTTCGCCCGTATGAATTATATTTTTTTCCCTCACCCACCCCGCCGCATCGCATCGTATCGCCTGTTTTCGCTTAGCGTTCCTTCTGACTTTTTTTTTTTTTATTCCGACTGGCAGTTCCAAAGATTGGCCAGTTTAAACAAACAAGCAATAAAAAAACAAACTCTTCAGATTTATTATTAGTCTATACCACATCTGCGTCGCCTTTTCCCAACTATGTTGGGGTCGGCTTCCAGTCTAACCGGATGCAGCTGAATACCAGTATTTTACATGGAGCGACTGCCTATCTGACCTCCACAACCCAGTTACTGGGTAATACGATACTCCTTGGTAAGACTGGTTGTCAGACTTTCGGGCTACTGACGACCCGTAACGACTGTCAAAGATCCACGAAGGACCACGGGGACCAACGGCTTAACTTGCTTTCCGAGGCACGGAGGAGTCTTGGTATGTGAAAATGGTCACCCATCCACGGACCAACCGCGGCAAGCGTAGCTTAACCTACGGGGCAATTCTCGTCATTTTAAGACCGTTCACAGTCTGATCTGTCTCAATCTGTCAAAAAATACTTCTAATTTCTCAACATTTTGACAAGTTTTTGACATTCGTTTATTGTCGCTGAGATGAGACTGCGACTAGATTTTGAACGTTTTAAATTACGAGAATTGGCCTTCTGATCAATCGACCCGTGTGGCTGTTATTACTTAGCCACAAGCCCCCCTATTAGTCTATCTATAACTACTAATCATAAAACAGAAGTTTGTTTGTTTACTTACTTATAGCCTTCCTCAAAAATTGGGCTATCAAATACAAAAAAAAATCAAATACAGTAAATAGTGCTAAGTATTAGCGAGAGCATACAAACAAACTCTTCAGCTTTATTTTATTTCGGGATAAAAAACAGGAGTACAATTAAATGTTGTACATACTATCTTACTAATTAAACTAAATAATTATTATACTACTAGCAACATTGTCCACTAATTACTAATTTGTTGATTGTTAATGTGTAGGTACGTGAGATAAAAATAAAATACAGGAGTGAATGGAGTGGAAGATTAAATGATTGATTGAATGAATGAATGCTTTCTAATAACGAAGTAATAATGGGATAGAAAAAGGAAAAAATCTAAATTAACAACTCCTACTAATATTATTATAAACGTGAAAGTTTTTATGGTGGATGGATGTTTGTTACTCTTTCACCCAAATACTACTGAACGGATTTGGATGAAATTTGGCACACAGTTATAATATAATAATAAAATAAAATATAATAGAAACTTATGCGGGTGAAACCGCGGGGCGCAGCTAGTCATTTATAAACCTAAGATAGAATAGACTACAGATTTCCTAAATTGATGATTTATTATTAGTATATGACCATACACTGTCCTTTTATATATGGCCTAAGTATATTGTCCAATGTGTGATGGTCATCGTGACAAATACGTTTTTCACCCATACTCACGATTCAGGCTTATAAATAGCTCCCTCTCAAGCGAGGTCACTGTATTTTCGCCGCTCCAGTCTCCGCCACAGTAATCTAATTTCAGAATAACGAGGTTTCGCAAAATATTGTTAGCCTGTTCGTTTCGCATAAAACTTGGCCTTCTTGTCGCTGAATTTTTACATAGTCGTCTCTAGGCGAAGCTGTTCTTAGTTCTTGTTTAGTGTATCTAAAAGAAGTTCATGGGTGTATCTTGTGAGCTAACGTGTCTGGTCGCGTGGTCGTAAGTTGTGGGGCAGGGGAAATTATACGAGGGTTTTCTGAAAGAGAAAATCTTCCAACTTCTACTACAAAGTGCATTGTGATTCATTTTAATTGGTGTAATAAAAATGACGAAGATTTTAACTGATAATTTTTTTTTACTGATCTTGAAAAATGTGCCATCTGTTTTTATCTTTTTATTTAATATATAGTACACGAGTATATGTTATAACTTCCTGGGGTTACTTCTAACTCTGTTATACAGGGTAATGTTAAATAATTTTAAAAAATATTGTTAATATATGGCGCGCCTCGAAGTTACATTATCATGACTCGTCGATGTTGCATCACATTCTATTTTTCTAAAAGCTTGACATTCAACTAATGCTCATGTGTCAAGGGCATCGTTATGTAAGCACTACCAAAAAAGCGAAAGTGTATAAAAAATTGCGTCTTGAAACTGAATAAAATAACCATAGTAGTTAAGGATGAACAAACAAAGGATAAGCTTCTAAGGCCATGATAAGGTTTGAGTTCGGCTCAGCTGAGCGGAATATACCCGCTTAAGGCCGTCTAGTCGCGGATTTCATCGTATGTCGCGAACGTGGGAGGAATTCCTTGCAGTTTCGGCGCGGGCCTTTGTTTTGTCCCTATTATGTCGGTATTAAGCCTCAACCTCCGCTCAAATATGAGCTGTGAGATTTTTCGCGTGTTTCTGAGTATATGGTGACACGCTATACGTACATGGGAATTTAATTGCTCCTCACCACATGTTCCTAAGTCTACCCTAAACTTTAGGTTATGAAGATTTCTAATTTGATGCGGCGTTATGAGTATACAAGAATCCGGAAAAAACGATGAGCTTATCAAAATTATTTACGCCTAAATACTGTAGAAAACTCCCCAAACTAAAATTACTCCCACAAAAATCCCCATTTTTTTTTGCGATTTCATCTCCGAAATTAGCGGTTCAATTTGTAGGAGTGCTTAATAGACGTGTTGTAAGCCTGGCATGGTGGCATGGCGGCTGGTGGCTGGCTGGCTGCAATTAATCAGCCCGCCACTTTCCCCAGCCAGGATTATAGTTAATGGCACGGATTAGAGTCGCTCGCGTTTTTACTCCTAGATTTTTAACACACGATTTATCGCAGACCTCTCAGGGATACAAGCTGACAAGTTAATCTCCACGCAATCAGCTACTTAATGTACCTACAGATAGCAGTCGAGATATTTATGTAGGAGATGCGAGCGTTACGATGTTTGTAACTTTGCGAGTCGATCTGCGTAACGACTGGATAGATTTACTTGAAATATGGTAAGAATAATGGTAGAATGTGTTTATGCAAAAGTTCTATATAGCAGACGTGATTGCAGACTAGTTATCCTGGTAAAAATTCTGACTTGACATAATAATCTGCCTATAACGTTCCCACTGCTGGGACACAAATCCTCTCTGTGAGTGGAACTCTGACTTGAACTAAAAACCAAAATTTTGGTCATCTAACCAATCTGTGCTGGCCCAAAAACAAAGAGATTAGCACAAACAAAGAGAAGCATTATGCCCGTCAGTGAGTGAAGTCGGGCTGCGTATGATGACGACGAACCGTTCCGGTAGACGGCTACTAGGTATACCTACTCACTGAAATGCGTAATTGTATCAAAGAAAGAAAATACATTTATTTAGCACAGACTAAAAGGCACACAATATGATATACATCAGATAAAAAAGTGGAAAGTCAATGTAAGGACAACAGACACAGTCATGAACGCCCTTGAACTGCTAAAATCATAATTATACTGCGATTACTTTATTTATCTACCAAGGGAGTCAATTAAAGCATTTCTCCCTTTGACCGTGAATTTGGCACATGTTTGATATCTACTACTATCTGTTTAACAACTAGGTACTCAAGGCGATAATGTAACGAACAGAACACCCATAAATAAATAAACAACTTTGCCCCTACGTGATTGGGAGGTCGTGTGTATTACTATTTATATTTTTATGGTTTCCACAAGCTTTCCTCCTTCTAATAAATATGTATTGCGGTCGTGTTTGTAGAAGACGCTACACAAGGGAGACTGCCCTTTACGGGAATTATTTGACCGAACTCAGAAGTTGGTTGTAATATTTTTAAGTATGCTGATTAATTAATGGATACAGGGTCCATGTTACTTCTCTATTTATCATTTTGAATACAAACAGGTAATGAGCAGATTCCTATCTGTTCATTACCTGTTTGTGTTCAATATGCTAATAAGTGATGAGCATAAAATTTGTTTACATCACTTTCACTGAACTGCGATAAGGTACATAATGCAATACTTCACACAGAAAACGTTTTTTATCTGGCGTAACTCAGAAAGCTATTAAACTTGAACGGGACTGGGCCGGACATCAGTCACATGTCGGATAAAGTGTGAGTTAAAATAACCACTGGGTTCAGTTAAAATAACCATTGGGTTCACAGTGATCGGAGACAGCAGGACGTGGTTGGCTTCTATCGAAAGGCAATCTTTAACCCTATAATGGTCTCACTGCTGGCACACAGGCCTCCTCTTGGTGAGAAGGAGTGGGCCGTAAATCGTAATCTACCACGCGGGCCCCCGGGTAGATGTCACAAGTCTTCGAATTTTTTGGTTCTAGGACATGTCGGTTTCCTCACGATGTTTTTCTTCGCCGTTTTGAATGCAGTTCGAACCTACGGCCTACAACTCGTAAATCGCGGCCATTAGGTACCACATAGCCACCTCTGCTCTAACCTTTAAAAAATAAATATTACTTAAATTTTAGGTATCATTACTTTTTCCTTCATTAGGAAAAATATGTCCACTTTTTTTTTGCTAACGTAATTAAAAACCTTCCTTCTTTATTACTTTTAGCTAATAGCACAACAGCTTAAATATTCAAAAATGAATATAAATAGTGGACTTTATCCACTATATTATAGTCATTTTATACTAGTTATTAATCTTGTCTTTCTCATTATACGTTTGTTGGAGTAAAAAGCAATCATATTATGACAAACTAGGTTTAAGAATAAGAAAGCGGAATAACAACTTTGGAGACATAAACGATTACTATTTGAACCCCGCGGTTTCACCCGCATAAGTTTCAATCCCGTGAGAATATCGGGATTAAAAGTATCCTATGTGTTGATCCTGGTTATAAACTATTTGTGTGCCAAATTTCATCAAAATCCGTTCAGTAGTTTTTGCGTGAAAGAGTAACCAACATCCATCCATCTATCCATCCATACAAACTTTCGCGTTTATAATGTTAGTAGGATTTTACGGTAATCAACTACTTTCAGACAGATAGATAATATGAATCACTAGTTTCTGCCCATGCGTTCGTCCGCTTGAAACTTCATTCTCGCTTAGCATCGCATCGCCTGACTGCGCTATTACTTCATTTTCGTTTAGCATCGCATGGCCTGTCTGCGCTAATACTTCATTTTCGCTTAGCATTCTTTCAGAATTTTATGTTTTTGCTCGGCTCCTGAGCGTCCTAGCGTGATGTTAAATAGCCTAATAGCCTTCTTCATGAATTGACTACCATCGTCAAAAAAAAACAAATCCAAAGATTAGCGCGTTCAAATAAACAAACAAATATTAGATTAGATGAGAAAAAAGATGAAACTCAGCCATGATTTAACCAAAAAGGTTGTATCCTGGCAGTTCCTTAAATATAATAAATACTACTCAAACTCTTGGGTCCTATAAAAAAAAACATTTTGACTGTCAATAAGACAGCTATCACTAAAATATAAATAAACGTGAATTAGACAAGGTGGTCGTGACCAGTCACCAATATATTGAAATCCTCGACCAACAATCGAAGGGAAATTATATTGAGAATTTCATCAACAGAATTATTCTACCAGAAAAATTGATCAGTGACCTTACCTTTATTTCAAGAGGATAATCGAATTTCTAATAATCGATAAGTTTGTGGCCCCTGTTGAAGCCCAAAGAAGATCGAATTAATACAATCATTGTGGACTGCCAACAGGTTACCATGGCAAACCACTTCTAATCTAATAGGTATCTCCTATAAGCAGTGTTCCCTTTTCTTACGATATTACCACGATATTACTTTTGTTTTTAGTTTGTGCTTTTTATTACATCTGAACTAACATTATAAAGAGAAAAGATTTGATTTTTTGTTTGTTTGTTTGTTACGCTTTCACGCTACAATGGCTGAACGGACCTGGAGAAGAACATATTATGCTTCTTTTCATTCTGGAACGCTGATGAAGTTGCTGGCAACAGCTCGCTTGTTATTTAGTTATCACCAGAAGGTTCTAGGAATAGCTAGAGGAACATTCCTTTCTAGAACATTTTGACACTTTTATAATCGACAGATCGAGTCAAATTCGTCTGAAAATCACCATATTTCATTTTAGGATAGAATAGAATAATCATTATTATGTACACCATGTAAATTACAGATATAAATGTATAAATTTTACAAAGGGTGACTGACATAATAGGCGGTCTTATCATTAAAAGCGGTCTTTTAAAGACAATCTTTGGGTAGATTAAAAAGGCGAAGGGGACAGTACTGTAGGTAGTCTGTGGTGTACCACTTACAGAATACAATAAATACACACATAAAGCGTATTATACTAATCTATATAGATACCTACTAGTGGACCCGGCAGAAGTCATCCTGCCCGACCGGCTCCAACTGTGTTTTCAAATCATCCAGGAACCCACTGACATATACACACAAAACTTCATCCAAATCAGTGTAGCCGTTTAGAAGGAGTTAGATGAGAAACACACGTACAGAAGAATTATATATCGGTCCTACTAATATTGTAAACGTGAAAGTGTGTATGGATGGATGGATGGAAGGATGTTTGTTACTCTTTCACGCAAAAACTACTAAACGGATTTGGATGAAATTTGGCACACATATGGGTTATAACTAGGATTAACATATAGGATACTTTTATCCCGATATTCCCATGGGATCAAAACTTATGCGGGTGAAACCGCGGGGTGCAGCTAGTATTAAGATATATTTAACAATAATCATGAAACAGGAGCAAATCAAATATACAGAAGAAGACAGAAGTGCTATATAAGCAAGATTAGACTATTTTAAACCTAAGGATCATTTTTCCCTGCTGATAGAACCACAACATAATCCCTTATTTGTATAACTTCGAATAACACTCGGGGACAAAGCTGTACACATAAATATAATCCAAATGCCATAACAACAAATAACGAATGTTAAACAAAAGTATAAGTAAGTATTCTGTTTTTCTTCCTTATCTGTTTTTCTTCCTTATTCGTATGTGCATCTCTTAAGATGAAATGTAAAGTGAGTCTTACGCTGTTGCATCGCTTTATCTTCATCTTGTCTCGTCTTTTTGTTAAAATATAGGTTTTTTTTTGGTTTTTTCACAGGGATTTTTGGCTTACGTACTTATGTACAGACGCCAGCAGGTCAAGCTACCCGAAACTGTCAAATTTTCCCAATCAACCTTGAACCTTAAAGCTTTAGCGATAAAGTTGAAAATCGATTAAAGAAATTTGCCAGATTGTAGTAGCTTGATGTGCTGGCGTCTGTACATACTGGTTCTTTTGCCTATTGGCTGAAAGTTTGGCTTCTGTTTAGGCAAATACAGGATTATCTTGACGTACTTATGACTAACTAGCTGCGCACCGCGGTTTCATCTGCATAGGTCTCGATCCCCTGGGAATATCGGGATAAGAATCTCTCTATCTATCCTTTGTCTTAACCCAGGTTTTTGGGTGAAAGCGTAACAAACAAACATTAAAAAATCAAATATTTTCTCATGAGAAAATACATCGATTTTTAAGTTTTAATTCATTTTATTTGTTTCCTCCAGGTGACGGAGAAAGTTCTCAGACGAGGCAGTGAATCCTCTTTGTTAGGAAAAAACATATAATATTAAGAACAAGGATAAAGAAGAAGCGAAATAAATAGCTCTGCTTGTATATGCGATCTTACGCATAAGGAAATTGTTTATAATTATTTGTAATGACGTATGAATCGAGTGGATTATTTTATTTGGTGAAGAGAGACTATAGTGGTCAATGCTGATATGCCAGTGTCACCGAACAATCAATTTCTCACAAAAATTATTATAGAAGTCAAGATCATGCAAGCTCATCCGAAAACCTTCCGTTCCAATCTCTCCATTTGGTGCAAAGCCAACTGGCGTGGGATCCTGTCAGAGTTCCTTTCCACACTGATGCTTGTGTTACTCGGCTGCATGTCATGTGTACCCGTTCAAGGAGTTGACACAAGTATTTACGCACCTTTTGCTTTTGGCTGTGTAGTCATGTTCAATGTTCAGATATTTGGTCACATATCTGGAGCATTTATGAACCCGGCGGTGACATTGGCATCTGTCATCTGGGGCAATACGTCCTTTGGCTTGGGAGTAGTTTACGTAATTGTTGAATGTATTGGAGCAATTCTCGGTTATGGGATCTTAGATGCATTATCTCCGATTGACATAATGACGTCAGGTGTATGTGTGACCAGGCCGTATCCAGGAGTGACTGTGTTACAAACTTTGGGGATTGAAATATCTATTACTGCAGCACTTTCCTTCGTGTGTGTGAGTGTGTGGGATCCAGTGAACGAGCATAAACAGGACAGCACCTCATTAAAGTTTGGGGTGACAATTCTTGGACTATGTCTCGTTGCTGGGGCGCTAACTGGAGCGAGCATGAACCCTGCAAGGAGCCTGGGTCCTGCGGTTTGGACTGGCCATTGGACCCAACATTGGGCTTACTGGGTTGGACCTTTGGTTGGCAGTGGTCTGGCAGCTGGGTTCTACAAGTACGTATTTTTGAAGAGACATGAAATTGACCGGAAATTGGATTTGACCAACAAGACGAATGGACAATAAGTTCAGCAAAACTGTACATATTTTAATGAATCCCTATGTTATGGGTGTCATTTCTTTTAATATTAAAACTTTATAGAATATGTAAATAGTCTTTAACAATGTAATAATTTTAACCAATTTTATTTTGCAAATTTTTTTTATTAATAAGAATTAGATAAATACATAAGTAGGTAGGCACGTAAAAATATACAGTATAGTAGATGCAAAAAAGATAATTAAAAGATGTTTAACTTTTAAAAGTATTTTCTCTCGACATAACGTCCTGTCAGACGTTCAAAATGAATTATAATCGCCTTTAAAAACACCAAACACGCTGACGCTGAATCGAAAACCCCTCCCAGTTTTTCGACAGTCGGTCAAATATAAGTAGTGGCTTAGTGGCTATGTCAAGAGAAGATTACTCAGCTCTCGATACATGGGGATCTTTTGAAGTGGCTTTACGACAGTAGCTTAACGTCGTCGTAAAAGATTAGCCAATCAACGGAACTGACTTTTCAGAGTACGTCGGTATACACACTGAGGGATATTAACTTAAACTCAAACTCTCATTTCAAATAAACCAATTACAGGCACTTTTGAATTGTCAAGGGGTCGGTCGGTCAGTCAGAATGATGAAGCTAGTTGCCCATTCCGAAGCGTAGTAGGTACCTATGGAGAAGAACGGGCACAGGAACAGGAACTCCACAGACACTTTTAAATCATAAAATTGGTACATAATATTGGTTACATCATTCATGTTGAAATTATACACGTGAGAACGATGTAGGAAGACGTGCACGTTAAAAGCGTCCGTACTTAAACAGATAAAAACAAAAAAAAAAAACAATTTAGAAATTACAATAAGCCCTAATAACTGTTTATTAAATTGACAAACTACGCCAATTTGCCGTGTTATAGCTATTTCATACATCTGCCAACAAATGACAGTTGTGGTTTAAATATAATATAAGTAATTTAAGTTGGTAGTCAATTTTCTTAACAATTAATTTAATTTACTGCACATAATTATGGGCTGTTCTAAAAGTATCTGATGAAGATGTAAACAAATGGATCAGAAAACGTACCTGCCAATTTTTAGTTCCATTTTTTTTATTACTAAATAGGCCTACTTTTAACCTCGATCACACTTGATGGAAAGCGATGGATGAGGTCTATGATGGAACGAGCGTGCCCTGAAGATGAATGACTTACAAACTGAGTGCTTTGATTCGATTATTTGAACACTAACATTCTAATTTAAATTACAATAATAATAACATTAACCCTGAACTGACAAATGAAAAACAACTATGTTTTTCAGTTGACAGTTCAGGGTTAATTTTATAACCATTAAATTCGTTGATGATTTTTCAATTAAATTTTAATTCAAAGAATAATTGTTAATATATAATTTTGAAACCTCAATACAGACGAATGTGTTAATATGTAATTCCCGTCAGTGAGTGATTGCGTAAGACTTTAACCAAACAGGGTTTGTTTACACTATAATTAGATACTCTTGTAAGAGACTATAGGTACATACGTGGAAGCTCTGGTATAATTTCCAAAATAATATTATTGTAAAATATTAAGATAAGATAAGATATATTTATGTGTCAAAAACACGTGTAGGTTTACAATCAGCTGGATCGATTACAAAAAAAAGTTTCAGCATGTTTTGCCTAGAAAGGCGTACAAATATAAAAATAATATAATTCAAAGAACAAAAATATTCTGGACAAATATTATGATGCTACCTATGCGTGAATTCGTAGTTTGTTTAACTGGTGTTAAGTAAGCCTTAACTTTACTATTTAAATGTATAAACTAATTGTTATTGTCTATACATACATATATGAAGATGATGCACCTAGAATAAAATTTGTATACCATTGTTAAGCAAATAAAAACCGAATACTTGCGGATGCTCACGTTTAGGTAAACACCTATTGTTTTGGGTTAATTATTTGAATTACATAAAACAATGGGTAAAAAGAAAAACTGTTGCAGTTGTTAGTAATAACGTTTGACAAAATGAGAAAATACTAGATTTTATTATTCTACAAATAATTTCTTAAAAATAAGTTTATACAGGGTGGCAAGGACATCGACGAGCAACCTTTTACCGTGGATGATTCGGGACACCCCAGCCCAGCGTTGATTGAATTTTTCGTCGGTTATTAAAAAAAAAAGAATCATGTGCATGTAAATTCATAGTTACAATTTGCTCGTCGATTCCCTGCCATCCTGTATTTTTGCAGTTTTTGTATTTATACAATTAAGGAGGTACTTATCTAATAAATAATAATAATTATATGAAATATATTTTTTTATTGCCGGCTTTTGAAACGGCATAAAATGCAATTAGTCAAACCTTAGTAGCGTTAATAACGTTTACATACCGTTAAATTTTAACTACTATATTTCAATATAATAAATAAACAAAAAGCAGTACATTTCGAAAGCGATATCCACTTATATTAATCCGAATTCGAGAATCCATAGCTGCATAGCCACTTTTCACAAAACACGATAATAAACAATAATCGGTAGTTTTATTGTACGGCTGAAAACAATAGATAACGTCGCTCTATCTGCATTAATATCATTTTATCCGTGTGACTGTGTGCCGGAGACATGTATATATTTTTGCCTCGAACCTGACGCAATACAGTCGCGTCCATCGGCGGATCAACACCACCAAGTCACAGTGAATTATTGAACTGCGTGCAATAAAACAATGAGTGATCACAGTTGAGAAAGTTGAACGAAGTGACGTGCAGTTAAAAGTTACTAATTTATTTTGTGAAAACGTAACGTATAATAGTATATAGCTAATAAAATGACGGTGCCATCTCTTCCTCAAATAGTGACAGAACTCAAGATCACGCAAGATGCTGAAGCTGCGAAATCCACCCTAAGTTCATGGTGGAGAAATTCCTGGCGCGGTATCGTGGCTGAGTTCATTTCAACCCTGATGCTAGTCCTACTCGGCTGCATGACATGCATACCTGTGGAAGGAATCAACATGAGCATCTATTCCCCGTTCGGATTCGGCTTCGTAGTTCTGTTCAATATCCAAATCTTTGGACATATCTCTGGAGCATACATGAACCCGGCGGTGACATTGGCAGCTGTCATCTGGGGCAGTATCTCCGTCTCTGTGGGGATCATCTACATGATCGTGGAATGCGCTGGAGCTTTAGTGGGTTATGGAATACTGCTAACATTATCTCCGGTGGACGTGGTGACAGAGAACGTTTGTGTGACGGCCGTGCATGTGGGATTGAACGGCCTTCAAGCGTTCGGTATTGAGGTGGCGCTAACAGCAGCACTCACTTTTATTAACTGTGGCGTGTGGGATCCGGTGAACGCGAGTAAACAAGACAGCGCGCCAATAAAGTTTGGCTTGACAATCGTTGGGCTGTCCCTCGTGGGGGGCCCTCTGACCGGCGGGAGCATGAACCCCGCGAGGTCTTTCGCTCCCGCGGCCTGGACTGGCTACTGGGCCTACCAATGGGTATACTGGGCTGGCCCATTTGTAGGCAGTCTTATAGCAGTTGTGTTTTACAAGTGCGTTTTCTTAAAGAAACGTGAAATTGATTAATAAACCAAGTCTAGTGAGGTGTATTTAATTTAAGATTGAAATGTATGGGTATGAAAATGTAATCTTAATATTATTTTCTCGACGATCATCTTAATTTATACCAAAATTATGTTTTAAAATATTAAAATAAAATATTGAAGAATGCTTTTAAAACACTTAGGGTAAAGTATTTTTTCATATTTTCTTTACAATTAAATAGATTAGATAGTGATTATAGTCATTTATTTAAATAATACTCCTTTAGCTGATTACTATGTCTATATCTCGTAACTACAGGGTACAGCTAAAAATAACCCATGGTGATTGTGTAATATATTGTCACAAGTGTTTTTTTTTTTGCTAATTTTAAACATACATACTTAGAGTCTGACATTTAATTTGCTAAACCAAAATGACAGCTGCTATCATTACATTAATGTCATGTTGACAAAAAAGGTCGATCGCTGCTGTCATTTTAGTCTAGCAAATAAAAAATCTGAGCATAATCGTTATGTAATGCATATAAAAACAGTATTTCTTATACAAACTAGTTATTAGCCATAAATAGTTCTTGGAAAACAGGTTACTAATTGGATTTCCCATAGTGATTGGAATTCCAATACTTAGTAATTAAACTGAGAAACTATTGACTGAACTCTCACACAATATCGTGTAATATTAATAATTTAAACAAAATATCTAATTTAAAAAAAAGAAAAAGAAAAAAAATGTAATGTATAAAGTTTTTTTTTAAATATAGTTCCATTTTGTTAAGGGTATGACAGGAATATAATATAAGTTTTAATAAAAGTTTTCAATGTATATTTCATTGATTTGTGGGTGCACTATGGGTACACTTCTGCCTATTCCTTCGGAAAAAAAAGGCGTGATATAATGTACTGTGTTGTGTATTTTACTCTAACTTAAAAAGAAGTAAATGTATTGTTGCGCCAATGACCTCTAAAATAAGGAAAAAGCAATGTACCAAACTCATAAGTATTACCAGCCAGTCTTGCAACAGTTTAAGACCTGTTATATGAGCCCAGCCTTAATAACTAAGTAGGTACCGACGAGTGTATTTATGTGAAGTCAATGATACTACATACAATAATATTTACTATACTATAAAGCCACGCATGCTTACAATATATACAAATAAATTAAATTGAAGTGTTTGTTTGTAATGTCAAAAAAACTTTTTACTAAATACATATGAAAGTAAGTATATAATTATAGTACTTCAATCAATCTGCAGGGTAATTGCGTAACACACGATCAATAGCAATTGGTTTCACTTTGACAGTTCAACAACATTCATTGCGTTATTTACGTTGTTGAGCAGACACATTTTTGGAACATATGAAGCAATGGATTAGCAATATCCTTCAAAATGTTTCAGATTGAGATTGATTGTGTGTTACGCAATTAGGGTGCTGATTGATTGAAGTATATATAGGACTTATAAGAAAAAAACATTTTTAAAATTTTTGTCTGTCTGTCTATTTGTTTGTTCCGGCTAATCTCAAAACCGGCTGGACCGATTTTGACGGGACTTCCACTGGCATACTGCTGGCTGCCGCTACTGCTGTCTGCTGGCTTATACTGGATAGCTAATGACATCAGCTATCTGCCAGTGAACGTCCCATCAAAATCTATATGCACGCGAACGAAGTCGCGGGCACAGCTTGTTTAGTAAATAATTGTTGTGCTGTCAAGCAATTTTTTTAAATTTGTTTATTGAACGCACCTTTGCCTTTCATTGCAGATGTGCAATGAAAGGATACATGACTAATACAGGTACAAATAAACCTTCGCGGAACGAAAAGGTTAAACACCTTCATTTCGGCACAGTTGGCGCAGTGGTTAAGCGATTGACTGCTGCGCTGCGTGTCGCGGGTTCGATTCCCGCACGGAACAAATATTTGTATGACCTACATGTATTTGTTCCGAGTCTGGCTGTTTTTCTATCTATAATATGTATGTATTTACAACAAAAAAATTGTATATAAGTAGTTTATCAGCCATCTTGTTACCATAACACAAGCATTAGGTTGCTTAGCTTGGGACAAATGGTGCTGTGTGAAATGTCCAGGGATTTATTATTATTATTATTATTTGTTAATTTTTTCTCATGAACTGTGCAAGAAACTTCAAGGGGATTTATATGAATTGTAAAAGTATTAATGATATCTACGAAGAAATTGGTTCTTCGAGATTTTTTTTTTGTTTTTTCCCATAATATCAAATCAGTGTTTTGATTCTCGAGGCCGATTTCAATTACCAATTGTTTGATTGGAACCCCTCTTTCATCGCAAACTACGATAATTTAATAGAAACCTACTAGTTCACATCGCGAAGCCTTAACAGAATTGATTAATGGTTTTAATCTACTTTACTGAAGTAGTAATTAACAATTGTACCAGTGCCTTTTAATTAAAGCTCTGTCTATGTAAACTATAATTTCTAAGTAAACCACATTAGGAGCAAATACTGTTCGACATTTGCATTTGTAGTACTAGTCCTGTCAGACATAACGCGGTTTAATAACCTTAAGGCGTTAAGCAGACGATGGACAATTTGTCCGTGGACAATTTGTCCGCGACAGACGATAAAAAATATATGGAAATCCCAGCAGTGTAATGGTGCTTCGTGTGCATTTTTGCATAGATTTCCATGCGTTGTATCGTCGCGGACAATTTTTGCGTGTACAAAAAATAACGTTTGGAAATCTATGCAAATACGCACACAGAAGACCATTATATTGCTGCGATTCCCATACGTTCTATCGTCGCGGACAAGTTGTCCATCGTCTGCTTAGCGCCTTATTGATCGGCATAATTAGTTATAAGCTATATTTGTAAGCAGCTGTTGCCCTTAAACTTAGCAAGTGAACTAAGTATTTATGTTAATTTATGTTAACACCTATGGATATACTCGCAAATATAATACGGGTCAAGGTATAATGTTTTTTATTATTATTTAACTCTTCTTATAAATCAACATTAGGTATCTACATTGGCAAATTGGCAAAGGAAAAAGTAGGTATGCATTTAAAAAAGACCAATATGCTTACTACAGTGCTGCAAGCTGCAAAAAATTAAATTAATTCTCTCAATTTATTATAAAGGACGCACACTTCCCTATGTTATTTCAGCGTATGGCACTCGTGGGTGGCAGCTGAAAATCAGCGTCAGGTGGTACACTTGTGTTGTCATCTGGCATTATGCTGAGCTGAGGCCCTTTTGGCATTATAATCTTTGTTTTCTGTTTTTATAGTTTTAACGTGTATTAATTTTGTGTGCTGCTAATAAACGCATTTCTCTTTCTTTCTTTCAAAATTAAAATTAAAACAATGGAATTTCGCGATGTACCCTGACGTATCTCCGTTAATTAAAAATGTGTTTGGATCCTAAGTATGTACCTATAACGCCCAAAACAGTCGCCAAACAAAAAGTCTTTATCGCAAGTAGGTACTTAGTAGTAGTATAAACAAAATACGCCTCACAAATATTGTAATGTCGTCTGTTATCAGCAACAGCTGATATTGATAAATCATCAATAGATGATGTCAACATGCATCATGTTTTGTATGTACACATAATAGCAGGGCTATTCCATAACCCTCACATTTATTAAAAAAAAACTCACATTCACATCTAATTCGCGGAAGATCCAGGCGTAGATGGCGGGACGAACTTGACGCCTATAATTATGAGGGATTGGTCTATATTGGCTCAGGATCGAGTTGAAGTGGGAAAGGGGAAGGGCGGCCTTTGGTCAGCAGTGGGACAACACACCGACACAGGCAAATTATCACAAACATGTATAATACTACAACATCACTTTTGACACCACAAAAATTAAAGAAAAGTTTTGTGTCATTCTAGCAGCTAACACTGGACGCAAAAGTGAATTGAATACGTATAAGTACTGGGGGTCTACTCCGAAGTAGTATCCTGTTTCCTGCTACGAAGTTACTATTTGGTCCGGTCGGTCCCGATCCTACATTCCTACACTCTTTCGAATATTGACTATGGTCCCGACCCAACTGAGCCGATCCGAACTTTTACCGCATTTTTCAATAATATTCGGTTCGGCCATGTGTCAGTCCGACCCGAACATTCGCACTTTGCACTTCGGAGTAGACTCCCAGAGTTCTGAAAAATAGCCCCTCTGCCGACCCATGTTCAGGAGGATACTCTGTTCCCTTAAACTTGAATTTCAGCAGGATTTTTTTTTGGAATAGGCCTCTATTCCATAAAAATATAACTGGGAAAACTTAGTCCTTTCACATTTATTTTACCTCCAATTTTGTATCCCTGCCCAAATCACAGTGATCTTTAAACTCATTCTGCTAAGGTTGCTTTTGGGTTTCTGACACTAACAAGCCTGTCAAAATCATTGTGTTCTCGTTAAAATAAGTTTGTTCCTAGGTTGCTGCAGAGGTAAAATAACTGTGAAGTGAGCTGCCATTTCACCCGATGCTATGGACTGACACAAGTGACTTCAAGCTCACTTCAACTAAATTTTCATGGCCAGCCGATCGATTCTGTAAAAAACTCACCGTGAAAAGTTAGGTGAAGTGAGCTTAGAGTGAACTCTGTCAGTAGTGTCAATCCCTAGCTTTAGACACACAGAATCGATCGGCTGACCATGAAAATATAGGTGAAATGAGCTTCAAACGCTCACAAAACTGCGAAGGAAAACATTGTGAAAAAATCGGAATGTCCTAGAACCAAACGTTAGAAGACATGTGACATCTACCAACCCGCGCTGGGCCCGCGTAGTAGATACGGCCCACTCCCTCTCACAGAGACGAGGCCTGTGTCCCAGCAGTGGGAACATTATAGGCTGATTATGCACTGCAGGTAAGCCTCTCCAATCACACGCTATCTATCGGCCACAGGTGTTAATCCATTGCATGTCAACAAAATCATAAAAGTGACATGAAAATATTGCTGTTATTCGATAGTTGATCGTGCAAAGGTGTAGAGGTGTAGGTACCTATGGAGAAGAACGGGCAAGAAACTCCATGGACACTCTTTTAAATCATAAAATTGTTACAAAATATTTGATACATCATTCGTGTTGAAATTAACCATGTGAGAACGATGTAGAAAGACGTGCACGTTTGAAGCGTCCGTTATAGAAAACATAAAAACAATTCAGAAATTAAAAATTACAATAAGCCGTGGCGGCTAAGAGATGACCAGTCCCTACTGACGGCGCCCGTTCACGAACATGACGTATGGATCAGCACCATTCAGCTCAACCATTTTGAAGAGAACTTAATGATCCAACACACACGCCACCACCAGCGAGACATTAGAGTGAGCATGACATACTCTCAGCCGCCAGGGCACATTCAAGTCAATGAAAGACGTACCCAGTAAATGGTAGCTTTATAGAAAGTACATAGTGCTCACACGTGTGCTATGCAATTATACAATTATACAAGTGCCGCCATGCAATGGAACTTCAATATACCTACTTACTAATTGGTGTTGCCTACGCAAAAAAAATTAAAAAGAGGAAGTATGTTGAACTCCTTGTTATATTTTTACATCAGTTACTTTTCATTGGGTTTGTTGATCTTAAATTGAACAGACACCTATTTATTTTCCAGAAGGCGATGCTTTTCATTCTCCATAAGAAGTTAATCCGGATTATAGTCAACATACCGACAGCTGTAAGCCCTTTTTTTATAAAACATAAAATACTCGCCTTACCATATCCTAGAAAGATGCAAATTCGTCAAAAAATGCATGAACTTTTTCACAACCCGCGGCGATAAACATACTGACCGATCTGTCAGATATAAAAATATGTTAATGTTACCCTCCTCGCGCATGAAACTACATTCCAATAGCCCATACGTAATGTCCATAAAAGTATTTAATAAACTACCAGGTGCAATAAAGGATGAAACCAACGAAACGACATTTATAAATAAGCTCAAGCAAATATTAATTTAAAAGCATACTACACGATAAACATAACAAGTTACAAGACAAAAAAATCTATTGAACACAAACAGACACCACACATAGTTAGTCCTATAGATACATTCATACATACATAGATAAATATTATAATATGATAGATAAGTATATTATTATGTTTAATTTACCTTACCAAATAATTATTATGTACCACCTTTATCAGACTGATCTCAATAAAATAAAATGCTATATTTACTTATAAAAATTAATGTTAATAACATATTTATAAATATTAATTTTATTTTAATAATTAATTTTATACTGTTTGCTGTGCCCTGCAGGGTCCATAATTGTACCACAAGCAGCTGCAGCTGCTGCTTGTAGCTTTAAGCCAGTGTAACACATTATGTAATGCAAATAAATATATGAATTAGAATATTTTATTTTTACAAGTGGTGAGAATATTTTATTCGCTTCTGACGTCCATCCAAACATGGGAAGGTTAGAAGAAAATACGTTCGACCTATTTAGGTACGTACCTACGTGTTTATCGAATCAAGTTAGTTACTCAGAAGTTAAAAAGAAATCGAATGAAAGAGGACGTAATCTTGGAGAAAGAGTACCATGACAAGACCATGACACACATATAGCATCGGAGTGTCATTCTCAACAAAAGAGTTCCATTTTAACCGTGAACAAAGCTAAGGAGCCTTTGTATTTGTTAAAATAATCAGCCTATAATGCTCACATTGCTGGGACACAGGCTTCCTCTCGCTGAGAAGGAGTGGGCCGTTATCTACCCCACAGGCCCAGTCCAGGTTGGTAGATGTCACATGTCTTCAAACGTTTGGTTCTGGACATGCCGATTTTTTCACAATGTTTTCCTTCGTCGTTTTGAGAGCAGTATGCATGTATATGCTAATCTCAGGTAAACATGACCCACACTATTGCTTTTAAGTATTTACAGCGTGGAATCAAACAGGTATTTCTTCGCTCATTAAGAAACAAGTAGGTATCGATGACGAGATTTGATAACGCTTTGTGTAACATTTTATAAAAACTAGTCTGTTGGGTTCGAAAATAACTTGGTATTTTGATACGAAGTACGAGAACCTGTCTCTTTTAAGCTTCTTCGAAAGCAAACAATAAGATGTGAATGGTTTTATCAATGTTTTGGAACCTTGAATATTTCGTAGCGGTTAATTACCTACTATCAAAACCTCATTCTTTGTGTTATGACGACGAAATGTCATGTCATGTTTAGGTAGTTGAAATTTTATTAAAACAATCTAGAATTAAACGTTATGTGCAAGTCACATCTCGAAAGTGAGGGGTTATTCTCGTAATTTTAAGAAAGTTCATAGTCTGATCTCAGTCTGTCTCTGAAAAATAGCTCTAATTTCCCTACATTTTTAATTCGGTATTTATTCACAAAGACACAACAATTAGGTATAATTTACAAGTTAACACTAATAGGTATACATATATTATATACAAGTACATAATAAATAAATAAAGAAAAAGATAGCAGCTCATTGGGCATCAAAAAATTCGTCCGCATCGCTGTCAATGGGATAAGTGCCCAAAAGGCTGGCAGCATTACCACGTTGGGTGGCAATGCTGATTCTTTGGGCTAAAAATGGGCCAGCCCTCTGGTCACGTCAAGTTGTCTTATTTTTTCTATTATAATATATCTCGTGCCGAAGGCTGGTATTCGCTGAGATTGGTCGCCATGGCCGAAATTCAGTCTGGAAGACTTTATTTATTTTATAATATCTTTAAAACTTATAACATACGGATAGATGACCTTTTTTAACATGACGAGGCAACGAGCACTGATGGTACTTAAGCTGCAGTCGAACTTTAAAACACTCTGCAACAGCATCCAAGAGTGCCCCTTCAAGTGCGACTCTTGTAAGTAGGATGCTTACATGAAGAGACGGATATAACAGTCTGGATTTAGCGTTCTTTTAGAGTAGTCTAAAAGAACGCTAAATCCAGACTGTGCGAAGCTGTGTGTGGAAGCGTTGCCGTAGGGCAACGCTTCCAATGATTATTCTTATTCTTATTCAATGATTATTTTCATCGTAGGTAGGTACTATCGCCAAAACCTATATCTGACCACCGTCAGGACTATTCCTGCTTGCAGCGCATATTATTAGTCGACCTAAAAACGAACCTCTTTAGTCTTATTTACGGTCGCAGCTGTGGTCATCATGTGCACGGGATTTTGTTTTCATATTGGTCAGTTAGTTTTTGGCGATAGTACCTGCTGAGAGGCAAACTTGCAGGCAACCTGCTAGATAATAAGTAAGGTAGCCAGCCGGTGATTATGTAACACACTAACAGTAGAAATGAATTTCATTTTGACAGTTCAACAACATTCATTGCGTTGTTTACGTTGTTGAGCAGACATCGATTACCAATATCCTTCAAAATAATTCAGATTGTGATTGATAATGCGTTATGGAATTAGGGTGCAGGTACCACTGCCTAACATCATCAGATATGAAGTACCAAAGACATCGCAGGTGTGTTTACATCCTAGTAAACAAGCTAAAGCATGATGTGTCTGTATAATTACGACAGGTAGCACCCATGCTCTTTAAACCGGAACGGAGCTGCTTGTTGCTGTATATAGATGGTAATCAATGGCAATCACAGGTTTTCCCACACAAAAACCCCTATTAAATAAAGGATGTTATTCAATTTCGACATACCTACTGAGAGCAACGGTCAGCGGCAAATGACTGCTATTGCGTACGCGTTCTTTCGAAATCGCGGAGGTCTAGGCGCAGCACGTACCTAACTATATCAGGATACCATTCATCAGCAAAATTGCGACAGACATGTCTATGGGTGTGTCTTACATAAGATTAAGTTTATGCTATCAAAATCTTGATCAGCCTATATTGTTCCCAATGCTGGGGCACAGGCCTCCTCTCTGTGAGAGGGACTGAGTCATAAACCAACCAACCAACAACTAGGTACCAACCAACCAACAACCACCAACCAACCAAGCAACTGGACTTTTAGGGTCGAGAAGTTGAAGTCGCTTCACAACACAAACTTCAAGTCGTTCGTGGTGCGTGTTCCGACACATCATCTCGAGAAGTTCCTCAAGGAAGAGTTCTGGCCGAAGGGTGTTGTGTCCCGTCGGTTTCGAGGCCGGCTACATGACACCAGTCAGCGAAACACGACGCGGACACTTCGTGTGCGTTATTTAGTTTTTAGTGTGATTATAATGTTGTGTGTATTTATAGTACTTTTAAGTTAGGTATATTAATATTGTATTGTATGTGTTTTATATGGGCCTTGATGCCTGAAATAAATGTTTAATGTTTTGTTGTTTAATAATTTTTTAAACCGAACTGGCAACCTGCCCCAGAGGCCACAGGCCAGGCCAGGGCCAGGGGCTTGAGGGTCTATTCTCTAATGCCCGATTCCTATAATTTACGGACTGATTAAACGGACGGATTGGTTAAAATTAAAACTCTTGTATCTTTACCAAAAATGAAGAAAATACCTCATAGCTTTGCATATGAGACCCTCCCATAATAGTATAGAATAAGCTATCACAGGTGAAATTAGTTTAAGAATATATTTATATATCCAGTTTGACAATAAAAATGCTGCCAATGGTAAGCAAAACGAATCGGTTTTGTTTATAGAAACCGAGTATAAGTAACGAAAGTACGGGCCCGTCCGAAGGTATAGTTAATCTGTCAAAACAAGTGACAAACTACGGATTCCGTGCTTAGGGAGTAGACGAGTGGAGTGCTTTGCTAGGTTTACGACTAGACTAAACATGGATATTTCTTTATTTCTTTCTTTTTCTTTTCTTTATGTAAGTTTACCGGAATTCTGGAACAATTCTCTAAATGTTGATGAAAACCGCATCAAATTCCGTTGCGTAGTTTAGAAGAACAACATGGTCATACAGACAGACAGGAAAACGAATTTAATTTATAATAAGTAATATGTCGGTATATACATATATAGGAAGTGAAAACACAGAAATATTATGTGTGTGTATCTGAACTCTACCTATATAGATAGATAAGATAAAGATCTTCTCGAGGGTTGTCTTTTCGACACGATTTGACATTATTCGACTTATCCACGTGTTTCATCTATTGATCAGATCGTTAACCAGTTGGACGGCTGCCATTCGCGGATCTTTGACAGTCGTTACGAGTCATCAGAAGCCCGAAATCTAACAGTCAGTCTTACCAAGGGTTAGTATACCCAATAGTATTACCCAGTAACTGGGGTGTGGAGGTCAGATAGGCAGTCGCTCCATGTATAGCAAATAAATTATTTCATTTCATTTCATTTCATTTCATTTCATTAAAATACTAGTACTCAGCTGCATCCAGGTACACTGGAAGCCGACCCCAACATAGTTGGGAAAAGGCTAGGCAGACGTTTGTCCTGGTCAGTTCTTATCATTTTTTATTAGATTATACCTACACCTGAAGTCATTCGATGATCGATTTATTTTGCCATATATGCAATCATGCACTGCTTTCTCAGTTAATGCATTTCTTGAATTAACATACTATCAGCATTTAGTTAGCTACATAAACAATGCTAATACCTAGTAGTGATAAGAGATTTCTAATTAGCATCCCTATAATTACATCTGTTAATGTTATCATGGCATTGATACGTCTAGGAATAAACCGAATAGCAATCTCAGTTTATTATTCAATTCGCACGAATTTATTCGCCTGAAACGTGCGAATCATCACTTTTAAATAATATTATTTTTTCTCTAAGCGACTCGCACGATATTAATGTGTTTGTGGGCAAGTCGCCGAAAGAGTCGCTGAATGAGAGTTGCCGAAAATCAAGTTTAATGGCGTGCAATAGGAGAGGCCTATCGGCACATTTCACAATTTCGTGCGAGTCGTCTATAGAAAAAATAATACCTATTATATAAAAGTGGCGATTCACACGTTTCGTGCGAGTCAATTCGTGAGAATCGACAAATACGCCGCAATCTCCAGCAGATTGATAGATAAAACGTTTATTCAGTACAAAAAAAAACATCAAAAAAGGTGAAACAAAGATTAAAAAGATAAATTGACCCATAGACATCTCGTATAAGTAAATCTATAACGGTCGATCACTACTGGGCGGTGTGTGTTTCATCGTTGCACCAAATGGGAGACCAGCTCAGCATATGCCAGGTACAATACCTGACGCTGGTATTCTGCTGCAACCCGTTAGTGATACACGGATGATAGGAAATGATTGATAACCGTGACTTTACCGGTTTTATCTGAGATTAGGCTGAGATGATTATTTTATCTTGAGACTGATTGTTGATCTCAATGGTTTTTATCAATATATAGTATTATTGTTTACTATTATGTAATATTGAGAGCAGTCGGCCATAATGTTGTGTGTCACAGCTGAAGTGTAAGAAATATCAACTAACTTTTGGAGGCCGCTGTATGTTACATAATATTGACTCAGATCAATGAAAAGTTACATTCACTATCTTCTAATGCAATTTTGTTCTCGATTCCTTATGTTCAGTGATTTATTAGAAACGAAAAAGTTTCAAAGTGAGGATTTTATTGGACGTACAATATAAATCGCCTCCCTTCGTGGCATTATAAACATTACCCGACAAAATAGTCGAGTTGTGTGGGGGGCCGTCGAGCCCTTCCGTTCAATTTCGCAAATCGTGTTGTGTTGACGGTCGGCCGGTCTGACGTATCGCATTCCCGCCTTCAAATTTACTTCTGCTTGATGGCAAATTGGATTCTTTTATAAAGGTTTTTTGCTGGTTTGCGTTTTGGTGACAGTCCAGTCTAACCTGGAATCGATATTGTAGCGGTTCTATAAACGCCACATGCGAACTACACGTCATACTGACGTCACACCAAATCCTGCATCTCGCATGCAGAGTTTACCGCGCAACTAGCATATATACAACGGCCCGACATGAATCATCGGGCAGTTGCCCGCCAGACGCAACACCTGTCCGGTCGGAGGATCCTCCCTTTTCTATGGACGATGAGTGAACTTTACACCCTGTTCCTCATACCTTTATAATATCAATCAAATGGAGACACATAAACTCACAACCATAAAAATGTCTATCATGATTGACAGCCTTATTCTTTCTACTGCCTATGTCTATACATAGACCGTATGTCTATATGTATATATGTCTAAGTGTAGACCGTTTCTCTTTAGTCTCAAACTTCTCTGGTTTTATCCAGTATGGAAATTGCGTAACACACTAACGGTAGTAATAGCTGTCATTTTTACAGTTCCACAACTTTCATTGCGTTATTCACGTGGTAGAGCAGACAAATTTTACGAACATATGAAGCAATGGTTTAGCAATATCACTCAACATTATTCAGATTTTTATTGAAAGTGTGCTACACAATTAGGGTGCAGGTCTTACCCGCGGTCAGACAACCCAACAGCTGTTGATCTACAAATATTTCTACAACGACAAAAATACCTGCAACTACACGGCCCTAATGTTTAGGCTTGGTTAAATTATCAGTCTTCGCTTTTCTTCGAGTGTTTCCCCATTTAAAGCTAAGAAAATCCGTAAACAAACTTCATGATTACAAACAAAGTACCTAAATGAATATTTATATTTTCAAAACTTTGTGCACAAGTACAAAAATACTGTACAAAGGCGGACTTAATGCCTTAAGGCAGTAATATTGAACATAATCATAATAATTTGTTTGCTAAGAATGTAGGTACATAAATAAAGGTGTTTACAAAACTGTGATCCCTGTAGAATCGACCTTAAATTGAGGCATGCAAACATTGATAAAAAAAAACAGAGAAATTATTAACGTAAAAAAAAATAGAAATAATATCAAGCATTACAACAATGGTACAGAGCAGTGGTGGCCAAGTCGTAACGGCCGCGACTTACGAGTTGTAGGTCGTAGGTTCGAACCCAGACAGGCGTTTTACTTTGTGTAAATTATTTCTTCACCACTGCTCTCAAAACTGTGAAGGAAAACATCGTGAGGAAACCGGCATGTCCTAGAACCAAAAATTCGAAGACATGTGACATCTGCCAACCCGCACTGGGCCCGCGTGGTGGATTAAGGTTTACGGCCCATTCCCTCTCACCGAGAGGAGGCCTGTGTCCCAGCAGTGGGAACATTATAGGCTGATTATTATAACAATAAGGAAACACACAATGTGCACAAAAGTGTAACGTGCGCGCAAGCTAAATCTGCGCGCGTGTTTGAAATTCAAGACTATATCTCTGCCATCACTTGTAATCACATTCGGCATAGTGATGGCGAATATTCACTTTGGAAAACACGGAACAGCACACTCTCTTGACACTTGATATACGTCGAGATGGCGGCAAACGATTATTTTCGATTTTGACAGCGCGCAGACTTGGTTTGCGCGGACTCCAGTGTCATTCAAGTAATCGTTAATTGAATAATAACACTTGTCAAGTTATAGGGCTGTCAGTTCTAGTGTTTATACTCATACCAGAATTTCCACGAAAAAAAAAAATTATCTAAATCCTTTAAGTTTATGATAAAAACTACTTGTACGTGTCAATGACACAGACAGTAATATCATCACTACATAAATATGTCAATATTTTTAAGTCCAGTAATAATTAATTAGGGATTAAAATAAGATTCATTAACGCTTAACCGATAGCATTACGTTAACCTTATATGCCGTGTTGTGTAACTGAATTACTGTACATGATGAAATAGATCGTTCAGAATTGTTTACTGAATCGATTTCTGTAAATTTTATTAAAGGACATTTTTATCCCAAATTATTGAAGTTTCAAATGATTGAAACTACTTAAATAACAGTAAAAGGTGAACGGAGTAGAAGCCTATGACACAGAAATGTCTTTTTTTTTTCACAAATAATAAAATAAAATCCTCAGCGTATTAACATTCCATCCTTTGATTGAAGCCAACGATAGCTTCATTAAAAGAATTGAATGTCGCTACGAATTCATTGATTATTTCCGAGCGTAGAGTAGGATGTACCTACTTATAAGTTGAATTTTTATGTTAGGTATTTGTCGATTTATGTTTTTTTTTTTTTAGTATGACAGTTTATTTCAAATAAGTAATAGTACATATAAGTACGAATAAGTTAATTTCATTCAAGGCTTTTTTTTAATAAAAAGACTGTATGTGCCATAGGCTTCTTCCGTTCACCTTTTATACCCTGTTTTTGTCCAGACGGTAAAAAAGTCAGCCGGTAAGTATATTATGACTATAACATAATATTCTAATTACGATGTTTGGTGGTGACGTGTGTGTTAATTTCGGGACATGCTGTATACGTCAGGGGCTTGTGGCTAAGTAATAACAGCCGCACGGGTCGATCGATCAGGTTAAGCTACGCTTGCCGCGGTTGGTCCGTGGATGGGTGACCATTTTCACATACCAAGACCTCTCCGTGCCTCGGAAAGCACGTTAAGCCGTTGGTCCCGGCTGTCATTCGTGGATCTTTGACAGTCGTTACGGGTCGTCAGTAGCCCGAAAGTCTGACAACCAGTCTTACCAAGGGGTATCGTATTACCCAGTAACTGGGTTGTGGAGGTCAGATAGGCAGTCGCTTCATGTAAAATACTGGTATTCAGCTGCATCCAGTTAGACTGGAAGCCGACCCCAACATAGTTGGGAAAAGGCTAGGCAGATGATGCTGTATACGTCATAAAACATAACGCCTCTTTGTCTGTGCCTGTGCGTTCATTTCATAGGAAACACTTCCGATTTATTTGTTTACACACACACACAGCTATAGTCCTTTCACAGTTTCTTTTCAGACAGCAAGCCTAGCGGCAACCCACCAGGAACCTTATTGCAACGAGTTAAGAAAGAATATCACTTTTTACATACACAAAATTAGATGTACATTACTGTGACTGAACTGTTTGTGTAAACGTTTGTCTTGTAATTCGATTTTTTTTATTGCAGAATGGTCCTGCTCTTGACCTCGATTCATTCATTCATTCATGCTGAATGGTCCTGCTCTTGACGTCGATCACGCCTGATGGAAACCGACGGATGAGGTCTATGATGGAATGAGCGTGCCTAGAACTGTTCACTCTGGCTTTGTAGGCAGACGGGTTAAAGGTGGAAGGGAACACAGACGCTGGCGGAGAGTTTTTGTGTGCGCATAATAAATGTGGAGGAGAAGCGCTGAGCACGACTGGTCAGGATATCAACCGAATATGGATAGTACCCTGTAGTACGTCTGGTAGCCCTTTTTAGCTAGCCACTAAATCCTACATATCGATAACAAGTAAAAACATGAAAAGACACTCGAAACTGTAAATGAAACCGACAACCGAAGTTATTAATAAACCAATTTAATAATACGCCTGTGGCGTTCGGAATTCAATTATGTATTCCATCATGATAGTAATTGGCGTGTCTCATTTGATATACTCGCATTTGTAAGTCAACCAATTAATGTTACTATGTAATTACTTTTACACAAAGAAACGTTAATTATAACGGTCTTTAAACACGCATAACGAAGCGGGGTGTCACTTGTACTTCCCTAATTGCGTAACACACAATCACAATCTGGATCATTTTGAAGGATATTGCTAATTCATTGCTTCATATGTTCGAAAAAAAATTCTGCTCAACAACGTGAAAACGCAATGAATGTTGTTGAACCTAATTACCCTGCTAGTTATTCTGAACACTCTTTTGTGCCTACTGGACCACAGCGGGGAACCCTCTGGTTACGGAGATATTTAAGGTCAAAGTTCCATTTTTTGTCACGAAAACCACTTATTAATGTTCTAACTTAACTTTAAATACCCCTACAACTCCTATACTATTGCATGCCCAGCACAGTGTTTTCCGTACCTTATATTGCGCGCTGCAGTAAAAAGCGTTTTTTCACACCAAAAATAACAGTCGTTCCCAACAATAATTTTTGCTCATTGTTATGGGTGTTTGTTGTACGAGAGCGTAGATAACGGCTAGGTGAAGGAGGTTTTTACAGTCTGTATAGTGCAGACAAGTAGACAGACTCATTGCAGCGTTCTGACTTGAGAACGCAGGACGCCTGACCGCAGTGTTTGTGTGGATCCTTCAACTCCATCAGCCTTCCCACTCCGGGGACTGAGGCCTCTCTATGAGGGGGGACCCTCTGTGTGGGCCTTTATACTTTGGGTAAACATAACATAACCTCACGCCTGTAATCCCCGAAGGGATAGGCAGAAGTAGCTATAGTACAGCCACATTTGGCCAGTCTTGTTTAAGTCCTATGTAACAGAGGCCGAGCTTATCGCCATCAGCCCGGCACAAATCCAGGCTCTGGGCTGCTACTGAGAAATTCCAGATGCAAAAACCCAAGAACATTTTACCCAACCCGGGAATCAAACTCGAGCCAGACAACAAACGTCGCATTCATTACAAGTGTACAGTATAATGTTATTGGTTTCGATACCGGTACCGATACTTAGATACTTTTAATTTAGACATCAATACAAAGACGTTAACGTGATCAAAATACGATACTGTTCATTGAAAATGTTTTCCTTCCTGGTACAACAAACGCTTCTCAACGGTTATTAAGGTATCTTATACCTAAAAAAGTTTGAGGAAAACTCATAATTTGCTATTATAGGCTGTGTTGAAGAATTGGAAAAATATATAATACCTACTAGCTTCCGCCTGCGACTTTTTTTGAAATTTCTTGATTTAACATAAAATATATTCTACTAGCTTCTGCCCGCGGCTTCGGCCGCGTGGAGTCGGAAATTATCCCACGGGAAAATGCTACCAGGATAAAAATAATGTCCTTCCCCAGGATGCCATCTATCTCTTTGCCAAATCAGAAGTTTTGTGGTTTAGGTGTGAAAATGTAACATACAGTTTCAAATTCAAGTCCTTAATCGAATTACCCCTTTTTGCCTCGTCAGGGGTCAATTTTCGACAACTTTAGATACTTATTATTAATTAACATCTGTCAAAATTATTAATACTAAGTTTCGAGTTAATTGGATCACGCATTCAATTACTTCCACACAAACTTCAACACCCCTACATCCCCCTTTGAGGGGTAGTTTTGAAAAACTTATAATAATAAACTTTATTACTTACTTAGGCGAGCATTCTTGCCAAGTTTCAAGTTTATCAACTAAATGAATAAGATTTTTCATATGAACTGTATCCCCCCCCCGCTTTTCATCCCCACAGGGGTGGAGTTTAAAAAATCGTTTGGGATGTATTCATAACTTGACTCAAAGATTATTTATACAAATTTTCGAGTTAATCAAGCCATGCAGTAAAATCCTCCCTTGTAAAATTGACTACCCCTTTTCAACCCATTAGGGGTAGATTTTCGAAAAACCCTGATACAAATTATTCTTTACTTTCAATTTTAGGTATAAATACTGACTTTCGAGTAAATCGTACAGCGCGTTAAAATTCTTCCATACAAACTTTGAAACCCCCCAATCCCCTTCTAGGTACTTTATGAAAACAAAAAATGCCCAACTTCATAATTTACTTAGATAAGTATTCGTGCCAAGTTTCAAGTTTATTAACTCAAGGAATAAGATTTTTCATACAAACGAAATACCCCCATTTCACCTTTCTTAGGGGTAGAATTTAGAAAAATCCTTTCTTAGTGGATGCCTTCTCTTCGCGAAGAACACACCCTCCAAATTTCATGTCTCTAGGACCAGCGGTTTAGGCTATGCGTTTATGTATCAGTCAGTCAGTCAGGTCTTTGAATTTTATATATATAGATAGATGACACTCAGCAATACTGTAGCTTCACACTAGTGTAAGAATTTTTGGAATCAGATCAGTAGTTCAGTTCCCAAGATTACCCACTAGATACTAAGTCACAAATTTACTTGATGATATTAGTATACATGGATGTGAATGTAGATACCTTTAATCTAAATCCTCTTCCGATGGGTAGATTTATTCTCGATTCAATATGGAATATTTTACAGTAAAACTAGAACGCAGTCGCAAGCAATTATTTTAAGTAAAGAAAATATACAAAAAAATACCTCAAAATATACAAGGACACGAAACTCTTGAACATTAAACAACTTCATGCATACTGCACCTGCATACTCATTCAAAAAATACTTAATAAAACCATACATACACAAATTTCGTTCACCAAAACACATCAATTGCATAACCGTAACAGTCGTAGAAAAGATCACATAGTATTTCAACGAGTGCGAACCACTCAAGGTAAAAGATCACTTAGTTACGAGGGAGTGCAACTTTACAATAAATTACCTGATGAGGTAAAGGGTGCGATTTCGATCAATATTTTTTAAACCAAACTAAAAAAATATGTTCTTCAAAATATCAGTATTAATTAACCATTAACTATTAATGCAACCAACTTAACATAAAACCAGTTTGAAAAATAATATAACAAATAAAAAAAAATTAAAAATAGCCGCTGTAAACAAAAGTTGTATTACTTTCTGATGTATCTACATGGTGACAGCGGGACCGCACTCTTTATCTCAAGGCAGGAGGTAGTTACGCATAGTGGCACAGTGTTGGACTTTTGGGAGTACCCACGAACCTAAATAATTTATAATACTCTTACATACTAATGTAACTTTAATTTTGTTTTGTTGTTATTATTATAGTCAAATACGTCAGTTTAATCTATTGTGAGTCCGAGTGCCGAAGGACAATGATTCGTTTTTATATTTTATGTTTAAATTTATTTTCATGTAATTGAAATGTTCTTTATGAGAATTAAATGTCTTTAACCAGAAGTATCAAAGGTAAGCGTAGCTTAACCTGATCGATCGACCTGTGCGGCTGCCATTATTAAGCCACGGGCCTCTCCATGGAGACGAAATGTAGATAACAATTTTTATATGGGTAAATCAGTCGTGAATGCACTGGAACATACAATTCTAAAAGGTTCGTGAAACTTCGTTATCTTTTGACGTTATTTTTCACGGTAAAAACTTTCCACTTCATTAATTGCATTATTTCGGTTTGCGCGTCTAAAATTGCATTAAGTGCAGACGTAGTACTTAGTTGCATCTGTGTTGACATTTTAACGTGGGCGCTCCAGCTCCTTGCAAATTATAAAATGAAAATGTTACAAGCGCCCTCTGTTTGCTAAATCGATACTAGTAATAAGTAAAGTCCAACTGTAAACAAATTAGGGTTTCAGTTTATTTGAGAGGGCTAATGTTTAGTCTAGACTCAGATAAACTAGTTACCTAGGTTCTGTTTTAGTTAGTCAAAGGCTTAATTTTAGTTTTACAAATGGGTGACACTTTTCTGTCGAGTTTGGATGAATATTTTAATTCAGTAACTGGGTTGTGGAGGTCAGATAGGCAGTCGCTCCGTGTAAAATACGTACTGGTATTCAGCTACATCCGGTTAGACTGGAAGCCGACCCCAACTTAGTTGGGAAAAAGCTAGGCAGATGTTGAGGCGCGCCCCCTATTGCATGGAATTTAAACATAACTGGTAAAATGTGGGTGTACATACTATAGGTACACCTCTGCGTAACCCTTGTTCTTTTTCTTTCTCTGCGTCATGTTTACCGCAAAAAAAAACATATTTTCATTCACCTTTCTTTTCGGGGATTAAAAGCGTGATAGTACGTTGTGTTATAGGAGGGTCATCGTGATCCAGTGAGTTGGTGGTCTAGCGCGGCTTTCACCTCAATCAATCAACTCAGCCTTTTGCAGTCCACTGCTGGACATAAGCCTCTCCAAGGCTGCGCCCCAACACCCTGTCCTCCACCTTCCGCATCCAGTATGTCCCAGCCACCTTCTTTAGGTCGTCCGTCTATCTAGCTGGGGGACGTCCCACAGCGGCTTCCAACAACAGTCTAATAAAATTGTTGCGCTGACTTTAGTAGGCATCGACTTCCTAATCGCACAAGCAGTAACTTCATAATAAAATAATAAGCATTATCGCTCGATAGCGTGTTAAACGCTATAAATTTTAACTGCAAGTACGTGAATAAATAATCTATTAATAACAATGGAACTAATCAGTTTCGAATTGACGGATAGCATGAATAATTTACCTAGTGAACAAGCAATGGGCTGTTCAGTGAAAAAGTATAAAAAGGAGGGTGTGTGCTTATGACCATACTATAGAAATGAAAGTGTATATGATTGGGTCGGTAAAGGCGTTATAGCGGCTTCTATACCGCCACATGCAAACTACGCATCATACTGACGTCACGCAAATTTCTGCATCGCGCAAGCAGAGTTTACCGCGCAACTACCACCAGACACGATACCCGTCTACTTGGAGGATTCTCCCTTTTTTATGGAGGATGAGTAAACTTTATATCCTGTTCCTCATACACAAATTACACACACACACACCCCGACATACCCTCACATACACACTTGCTCACACCCCCACACACTCTCCCATACACACACGCAAACAAAGAGTTGTTCTATTATAATCAGGAACCGTCAAATTCAAAGCCTAATTGCGTAATACACTCACAATGACAATTTCCCATTTAGACAATTCAACAATATTAATAGCGTTATAACGCTGTCGTGCATACGTAGTTTTCAAACAAATGAGGCAATGGATACGTCGCACTTTGTTGCCGAGTTCTACTCACATATTAAAGTGGACACTGTAACAATAACTACTTACCAAAAACATTTCATGTAAAGTATGTTGCCAAGACTTACATTAACGCTTTTACTGTTAAAAAGTTAGATCTAATGTAGAGACAAGCCCCTAACTCTAGAATGCTTATCTCTACAAACCTCACATCTTGGTCAAAATGTACGGCTTGGCCGTTTCTCGACCGTCACACAGACTCTCCGATCGGCTCATGGGTCATGGTGGTAGTGATGGTTTGTGTAAAACAATAGTTCAATGGAACCGACGTGAAGGAAGTGACGAAATCGACCCAATTTAGGTATTAATAAAGTCCAAAGTATAAAAGCTAGACAAATTAAACTTGTGTTTATAAGTCTGCTAACTAAGTACAACTTATCTTTATTGAGCTCTCTAGAATTATCCAGGTCAAAGCTATGAAAGTTACGATAAAAAGCTTCGAGCAAATGTGGGCAGTGCCCCTGCTTTTTGTTTTTGGCTCGTCGCACTGCTGTGCGCCCAGATTTTATCGCATTTTCACGTCTACCTTTGAACTTGGGACTTAATGTAATCAATAATAATTAGCTGTTAACATATTTTACTTTTAGGAGACATATTTTAAATTTATTACCCCAAAAATTAAAGCAATGACCATTAAGTTCCATTTCTTAAACATTGAACAAACTTAAACGACAATAAAAACAATTTACCGCCTCCAGGGCTATATTTGTGTAGCACTTACATACAATATAGTACATTCTCTGCCATTTACGTGAACGACACGTATTATGTTGCATTCTGGTCCTTATGAAAGTTTAGAGGGTGATATCGTGAACATCTCAACCCTCGTCACGCGCCAGACGCAACTGAAATGTACCGAGTGTGTGTGTGGAAACGTGTCGTCCACCATCTTGAGTTACAACCGCGCACATTCATGTTACGAACACCGCTGTTTGTGATTGTACCTGAATACTTTAATGTGCTTTGACGTAGTCGTTGAAGTTAGTTTTCAGTGCCTTCATGCGTAATAATTAACAATAATTTCAAGTTTAGTGCTGTAATTATTTGTACTGAAATGGTTTCTAGGAAAGTTATTGTAGTTATATTTCAATTTACTGACAATTTGGACTTGCTTTTGGGCCTTTTTTATTACTTAATAGAAATGTGATGGCCCTGTGGCTAAGGCGCCTCGCATATATGAGGTTGTGGGTTCAAATTCAAATTCAAAAAACCTTTATTCGATTTATATCGAGAAAGCTGACTCATAGAGGGCTAGTAACTTAGTCCTTAAAAACTAAGTGTTAGTAAACAACACGATACGGTGACACATGTAAAGGCAAAAAAAAAAAAACCGTGCGTGTACCAATATATGACTTTTTCAATACATATTATAATAAAAATAGCGAACATATTATGTATTTCAATAAACCCTGTGCGTATGTTTTGTTGCTGACTATCCCAAAAATCTGTTAATAGATAACTAGGGGATCCGACCGGAATAAAACAAGAGAAGAAGCGGATCAGAACGGAATGACAAGTTTATAGTGGATCAGAATTAAAACGTAGGGGAAAGTCCTACAGTACCGGCCGGCATCCAATACTGGCCAGTTACAGTTGCCAAGACTCTATAAGGGATGGCGCTAGTATGGTATTTGCCATTAAAGTAATACGTTCTTCTATTTATATGCCCTGCGCGGCGTCGACCCGTCGCGACGAGCTTACTGCCAGTACATCGATTTGTGTTGCGGATGGTAAACGCGCGATACACAATCAAAGTTTTGTGGGTGATTACAGAAGTTTATAGTACGAGTTCAAAAACAGTTAAACCTGGTATGTATTGTTCATTTAAATAGCTATTATTAAACATTTTTAATTTCAATATTTATTTGTAAATCATTGTCTAGGGTCGCAGATTATATATTTTCTGTTCCCTACAGTACCGGCCATAAAATGGTCCTCCTGTACCGGCCACTATTTAAGTTTATTTTTGAGTGATTTTATTTTATTATAGGTACACAAAGATGCCAGGCGATAATAATGATGGTGAGAAGACGAAAAAGAAGGGTGATTGGGATCCCGCCAATATGCATAAAGCCATGCAAAATTAAATGAGTGCACGTCAGGCTGCAGAAATATATCAGGTACCGAGAACAACATTAAATGACAGAAAATAGTTGCAGAATTGTCACCGGTTCCTGATGCTTCAAACAGGCGAGCAACTGCACGACGTCGCAAAGCTGAAATGAGTGAAATTTTCAGAAGTTCTCCATAGAAAAATATGCTGGAACAGAAAAGAGCAGATAATAGTGTCAAGTCAGCTAAGGGAGTTTGCTTTCAGAACAAGTTACCAGCAAGAAAGGCAAGCAATTGGTTTCAGGTAAAGATGTCAGCAAGAAAGGAAAAAATAAGAAAAAAGAAAACCAGAGTCCTCCCCACAGACCGAACCAGGAAGAAACAATTGGTCCTTTGTGTCTTGAATCTCAGAAAGAGATTCAATGTAGAAATTGCAAGGTTTGGGTCCATGAGGCTTGTGCAAATATATCAGAGCTAACAAATCAATGATGATCAATGGTGATTTTTGCCTTATATAAATGATCATTTTTATACTGGCCGGTACTGGAGGCCAAATTTTTTAAAGTTGATAAGACAAGATATTGTATTTGCATAAAACATTGTATACAAGGTGTTATTAAAATGAATGTGCCTTAACACACTTTAGCTGATATTTAATATATAACCTGGGGGATTTTTATTTTATCCTAAATAAGCCTTAAGGTGACGGTAATGCCGGACTCTCCAATACCAACCAGCAAGGGATCAGTTCAAGGGATCCGACCGGAATAACTCGTATTTTCTGTGTTTATCTTGGACATATCATATTAATATCGGTGAAGGAAAACATCATGAGGAAACCCGGACTTATGTAGGCAATAAAAGTTTCAAATCGCCAGCCCGTCTTGTACAAGCGTGGTGATCAATGCTCGTCCTTCTTGGTTTGAGAAGGGTTTAGCCATGTAGTGCGACCATATGGGCTGGTACCTATTATCTATACACATATATATACATACTACTTATATAAAATTGAAGTGTCTCTTTGTAATGTCAAAATAACAGCTTTTTACTAAATAAATGAAAGTACCTATATAAAAAAAATATATATACGGTATCATTAAAAAAAACTTTATTTTTGTCGGTCTGTTTGTTCCAGCTAATCTCCCAAACGGAGAAAAATTCCTAAGTCAACTAAGTACATGACATATTAATGACATCATCCATCGTGCTCTTGTCGCCGGGGTGCTAGCGGTTTTAGAACCCAACGGCCTGGCAATGCGACGATGGAAAGAGAACAGACGGCGTGGCAAGATGCCTTCTTTTTTTTTAAACGTAGGGAACTCCTCATGGATAACCTCCGTCTGGGAAGAACGAAGGGTTATATCGGGCTCCTACCGACTAAAACCCCACTGTTCCTTCTAGTACCATGAGTCGGGGGCCCGCAGATACTTGTACATTCGCTACACCCCCTATAATGCCCTGGAAGTTAGGCAGACCTTTGGTGTGGGATGCAACATTTGTCGACACCTTTGCGCCATCCCATCTTCCTAGCGTGGTGGGCTGTGCTGGGGCGGCTGCTGCAGGTGCAGAAAACCTCAAACGGCGAAATATTCCAACCTGATCAGGAGTTATATGTTCGAGCCGTTTGGGGTTGAAACATCCATGGCCATGGCAACGGCCATGGGGTCCGAGATATCGCCAAGCGGTTAGTCGACTCTTCACGTGACCAGAGAGCTGGTCTATTTCTTGGGCAAAGAATTAGCATCGCCATACAAGGTGGTAATGCTGCCAGCCATTTGGGCACTGTTCCTGTTGACAGCGATGCGGACGTTTTTTTTTTTATTCTTTTGCTTATTTTTCATGTAATATTATTATTTTAAATGTTATCTTATATTATCTAAATATTATCTTGATTAAGTAAATAAATCTCGTTGAGATACATTAATGCCAATTATCTACAGTAGAACTGTGGGTAATTGACATTAATGTATCTGGCCTATGATTACTCCTACTTATCTATAACGTGTCAAATAATTCAGAGATTTATGCGATTTCCGTGTTTCGATAATTACGCACGGTAACTACATAATGTGACCGTGACAGAATCTAGCGTGACATAGACAATGATGATTCCGACAATGATGTTTACTTTATTAAAATAAATCGGAAACTTATTGCAGTACTTACCTGATGATGACGGATGGATGACGTCAAACACAGTCTACGTCAAACTCAGTTGAAATTTTTCGTCCGTTTTGATCACAAAAATGACCATACATTTTGACAGCGAAGATATTGCACTCTGCTATGAAAAGAAAAGAAAGAAAGAAAACACGTTTATTTGCGGCAAACATGACGCATAAAAAGAACACAAACACAAAAATATATTAACAAGTTGGGGAAACCATGCGTCACATCCACGCAAAACGGCTATCGCTTTTTTATTTTTTTTCATAACCGACTAAAAATTTCTGCGCTAGGGGGCTCTATAATCATGTGCTGAATTCATGGTTTCCATTTGCGCGTCGATGTTCCTGCCACCCTATATAAGGTAGCTTCACAGCTGACAGTAAGTATAACATTATTATTATTCTAAACATTACGCCAATAACGAAGTACACATAAAAATAAGAATGGCAGAGAGCGCTTTACCATCACCACGAAGCACCATCACCTCTTGCTGTTCACTTTTCTGATATCACTAAGGTAAAAGATAGATTCTACTTTAGATACTGGGTACGAATAATGTTGCTTTAGCAGTTCCAAACAATCCTAAATACCTCAACAAAATATCTCGAATGAAAGTACCCTACGTGCTTCTTCAGGTCTCAGGCTACCTATTTGTTACATGTGATAACAATCGGTTCAGTGATTTAGGCGTGAAAAGATAAACGGATTGACAGAGTTACTTACGCATTTATAATCTATATGCTGAAGTTGTTCATTTAATTAAATCTAATTGCGATTTCTGTACCAATAACTAAGCCTATTCAAACTTAGCTATTATTATCTTCTATAAAGTTGAAGAGTTTGTTTGTTTTTGTTTGTTTGATCCCCTTAATCTCTGCAACTACCAATAGGATTTGAAAAATACGTTTTTCATTTCATATCCCAATTCATGAGGAAGGCTATAAGCTATTTAACATCACGCTAGTACCCTTAGAGGCCGAGCAAAAACAGTCAAAAAGAACGATAAGCAAAACGAAGTAATAACTCAAGCAGGCGATGCGATGCGACGCGACGGGGTGCGTCGACTGAACAAGAAATTATACGCACACAAAGTCACGGGTAGAAGCTAGTATTAATTATACCTAAGTATGGATTACGAGTAATATGAGAGTATCTTCTCAAATCATATGCAAAAACATTCAGACTTAAAAGGATCTGTAAATCATAAACGTTACACCCACACCAAATGCAAGAATTGAACGCAAACATTGAATCCTACAAGACATTTTCAACCCTTCACATTTATAACGGTACTCACAGCCATTTCCCGAGAATCGAAAGAACGGAACGAAAGCTCTACTAGAGCGATCATGGCTAGAATTCCATTAGATATCTGGGGGGCGGACTTGCCAGCACAGCTGGCATTAGGGGCTTTGTTTCTAAATCGATCGGCGACTCGCTTGCATTCATCCTAATGGCACATACAGCAAAACCTCATTTCGGCCTGGTACAAATGATCTGGATGGCGATATAATACCATAATACGGGCTCTATTCACAATTATGCGGCTTTGTTGTTGCTTTCGGTAATCCGAGCAGTGTTTTGTTTGTAATTAGTTACTGTAGGCATGTAATGAACACAGCACTTTTAGATCTTTTAGGGACGTATTTGTAAGCGTTATCGCGTCTGTATCAATAACTTTATCAGTATTTGGGAGCTCAGTGTCCAGTAGTAGATGAATTAGATATACATAAGCTTGTAATCGTTATCATTATAATCGTCTTGTCACAAAATTATTATCAACTTTATTGGAAACGAGTTCCTTATCGCATATACTATGCAGTCTTGGCGAATGACAGCTAGACCGAAAACAGTGCAAAAGTGTCGTGACGGTCAATAGCATATTGACCGTCGATGACACTTTTGTTTTTTCATATCATCAAAATCAAAAGTCATTTGTTCAAATTAGCCTGAGAACCAGCACTTTTTGAACGTCAAAATAACAAAAGACAGTCCCCCAAAACGCCCGCCCTTCACCACTTCCTAGTGCTTTTGCTGGGAAGAAGAAGTGCCTATAAATAAAGCCTATAGCAGTCCACTACTGGACATAGGCCTCTTCTATTGCAGGCCATTCAACTCGATTTTCGGCCAGTCTCATCCTGCTGCTTTTTCACATAGTTACCCTCAAACGATGCTAATTGTAAAGTTCAATCATCCTCCATAGAAAAGGGAAGATCCTTCGACCAGACGGGTGTTGTGTCTGGCGGGCAATTACCCCATGAATCATTTCTGGGCGTTTGTATATATTATGCTAGTTGCGCGGTAAACTCTGCTTGCGAGATGCAGGATTTGCGTGACGTCAGTATGACGCGTTGTTCGCATGTGGCGTTGTAGATACCGATACACGAATTTATTATTATTGCGCCTGTTATTTACTCCATCATATACAGCGAAAGGAACTTCGTTCCAACCCGGGGCGATTGCGAAACACACTAACAATATCAATGGCTTTCATTTTGACGGTTCAACGACATTCATTGCGTTGTTTACGTTGTCGAGCAGACACATTTTTCGAACATATAAAGCAATGGAATTATTGATAGAGTGTTACGCAATTAGTGTGCGGGTGTCTCACGATAACTCTCGACTTTATTTTCTAACAAATCACCATTCTATTTGCGCCGATTCACACGTGTGACTCGTAAATCAGAGTTGCATAGAATAGCTCGCTTTTGAGAATAATTTATCTTTGTGTTGTTCATTTAATTAAATCCATTTGTGATTTCCACAGCAATAACAAAGCCTGTTCAAATTTAATTATATTATGTATTGAGGATAATACATCGCACATAACTAAGCCTATTATATTACACCGCACATAAGTACCTAAATCAAAATCTAAATATTTTATTTCACATAAACCTATATGGGCACTTATGAAATACCAGAACCTAGGTGCACGGTTCCCATTGGTTGTTTCCTACGGAGAAGAGCTGGTAAGAAACTCCACCTTTGAAAATAATCAGCTTTTACTATGTTTTCAAATGACAGTGACATAGGCATGGGAGGACAGTGTAGGCCTGTCAACAAGTACATACCAGATACTTAAAAAAAGTACAAAATGGTCTACGAGTCTACAGTCTGCAAGGCCTACAACATTCTCACATTCACAAAAACATAATATGAAACTTTAGTTAAGGGGCCCGTGGCTTAATAATAACAGCCGCGCAGGTAGATCGATCAGGTTAAGCCACGCTTGCCGCGGTTGATCTGTGTGTCGGTGACCCTTCCGTGCCTCGGAAAGCACGCTAAGCCGTTGGTCCCGGCTGTCATTCGTGGATCTTTGACAATCGTTACTGGTAGTCAGGAGCCCGAAAGCCTGACAACCAGTCTTACCAAGGGGTATCGTATTACCCAGTAACTGGGTTGTGGAGGTCAGATAGACAGTCGTAAAATATACAACTGCATCCGGTTAGACTGGAAGCCGACCCCAACGTAGTTGGGGAAAGGTTAGGCAGATGATGATAATAATATGAAACTTTAGTTGAAGCGAACCAAAATTATTAATTCCATTTCATAATTGAACTAGAGTAAGTCCCGTAAGTTCTCTAATGCATTTTGAATGATCGCAATCTACTGTGGCACATTTTCATAAATAATTATCTATTTGTTATTCAGCACATAGCACAAAGTTACTTTTCGTGTTTAAATTATTATCATCAAAGGAAAACTGTCCTAATAATTTTGTTGGTAACACAGTCGACATCAAAATTAATTATTGATCAATTTTCGAAAGGAATTGACGTTAATGGGAACTTTTATAATTTAAAAATATTTTATGTCTAACTAAGTAGCTTTTGTCCGCAGCTTCACCCAAAGTACCTATCCCATGGGAACGCTCCCATCATCATCACCTTTTTTTTATCGTTTTACCTTTTTTTTATTCCTGAAGGCAATTAATAAACAATTAATTATTCAAACTTTTAAAACTTTTTTAAGTAGGTATCTAAAACTGAACCTTTTCCTCCTTATTACAAAACAAGGTTTTTCTTTAGATCAGAGGGGCAATTCTCGTAATTTTAAGAACGTTTACAGTCTGATCTCAGTCTCAATCTGTCAAAAATAACATCTAATTTCCCTACATTTAGACAAGTTTTGACATTTGTTTGTCGCCGAGATGAGACTGCGACTAGATTTTGAACGTTTTAAATTACGAGAATTGGCCTTCAGGTTTAAGCCACCGAGCCAGCTATTGAATAAAAAGAACCAAATTATTATAGAAATGCATTTCTTTATACCAAAATGACAGCTTAGTTCGGCGCTAAGATGTCATTTTAGTATTTAGAACTTTGCCTAAATTGAAATAAAGTTCTTAACACAAATACTGGCTCAAAGATTTAAGCTAGAATCAAAGTTAGATTTCGTTTTGTAATAAGACTAATAATAATTTTTGTAGTCCGTTCGCATGTTTTATACATATCCTAGTTATACAGGGAAACCTATTATTAGCTATACAATACTGTAATACACATATTACTCTGTAACATACTATATGTATCGCTGTTGGTTGCCTAAATAAAGAAACCTAGTTACTGGGTAATACGATACCCGTTGAACCACCTTGTTCCTATGGAAACGTACTCCTGGGATGTGTTAATTCAGGCTATAAACTATCTATGTGCCAAATTACGCGCGCCAATCCGGAAGAAACAGACAAACCGACAAAAATTCTAAAAACTATATTTTCGGCATTAGTTAGTTACTTTTTCCAAAAAATATTCAATGGACGATTTTGACTTCATTAGAATTTTATTAAATATTATCATCATCCTAATCTGCCTAGCTCAATAATTCCAAACTATGTTGGGGTCGGCTTCCAGTCTATCGCAGACCAACCGCGGCAAGCGTAGCTTAACCTGAAGGCGTATTCTCGTAATTTAAAACGTTCAAAATCTAGTCGCAGTCTCATCTCGGCGACAAACAAATGTCAAAAAATTGTCAAAATTTAGGGAAATTAGGAATTTTTGACAGATTGAGACTGAGATCAGACTGTGAAAGTTCTTTAAATTACGAGAATTGCCCCTCTGATCGATCGACCTGTGCAGCTGTTATTATTTAGCCACGAGCCCCTCCTTTCTTCTATTATATGTATAGATAGATATCTATCTATACATATACAAAAATAAAAAAAACAAACACAAAAAAAAAAAACCACGATCCAGTAGGTAATTTCAGTAATGAGACTTATGCATGAGCAACAAAATAATCACATAAGGGATTTGTAGGTACTTCATAATTATTAATGAAAATAATGATTCAAAGGGTAACATAATCAACCTTTAATGTTCCCCTTGCTGGGACGCAGGCCTGCTCTCTTCGAGGGGGAGTGGGCTGTAATCCACCACGCGGGCCCAGTGCGCGTTGGTAGATGTCACACGTCTTCGAATTTTTGGTTCTAGGACATGCCGGTTTTCCTCACGTTGTTTTCCTTCACCGTTTTGAGAGCAGTAGTGATGATATAATTTACACAAAGGCTAACTGGGTTCGAACCTACGACCTACAACACGTTAGTCGCGGCCGTTACCACTGGGCCACCACTGCTCTCATTGAAAGGGTAAATCGATTAATAAGAGTGCAAAGATATAGATCAAAGATACGATGATGAATGGATTTTGCGTAAGATAACAAATGGTTCGAAAAGGGGCATAAAAGGGGTGACAACTGAGATGACAGTTTGAAGGCTAATAGAAATTCTGATAAATATATTATGGAAGAAGTAGACCCTTGAATATGTTGGAAAAAGGCACAGGGATAACGTTAACGTATAAAAAGTACAATATTGAGCAGTGGTGGCCCAGTGGTCACGGCCGCGACGTACAAGCTGAAGGTCGTAGGTTCGAACCCAGTTAGACTTTGTGTAAATTATTTCATAACCACTGCTCTCAAAGCGGTGAAGAAAAACATCGTGAGGAAACCGGCATAATCCTAGAACCAAAAATTCGAAGACATGTGACATCTACCAACCCGCAGTGGGGGCACTCCCTACCACAGAGAGGAGGCCTGTGTCCCAGCAGTGGGAACATTACAGGCTGAGCATTTAAGTACAATATTGTGTATTTTGTCAACTCTAATCACAATACACCCCATGACTCTGTTGTTTCTCCGAACACACACATCCGCAAATAAGCCGGAGGAGCTTATTCCCAAACAAAAGGCACTCGTGAAGTACGGAACTAACTCATGTGGAGTGCCGCTTATTGAATCGTACGAAAGTGTAAGACCAGTGTTTGGCAAACATTGAGCTCAACTCTGAACTGCCGGGCAATTAGAAACTCCGAGTTTGCCCGACTTCAGTTCGGACTGAGGTCAAAACAATTATCTACAGGTGAGTTTGCTTTGCTAACTAACCGTGAATTGTTCTTACCAACAAATACACAGACAGCTGTATAACTCATTGCTATCTTCTTGTTAATGGCTCCAGGGTTTGTGGTTAGTAAATAAATCTTGACTGGATGCGGTAGGCGGAGGACAGGGTGTTGTGGCGCAGCCTGGGACTTTCCTTTCCTTTTAGTTGAATTATTTCAATAAATCTTATTTAAGGTGATATGATATGAGAAATTACACTATCTTCTGTATTTAATTATATTGCTGTATCAAATGATACCCAACTGTGGCCATAACATTCAATTTAATCCTTATGTAATGTATATTTATTTAGATTCACATTTTAGGATTTTATTGAAGTTTTATCTTAATTATGCTTACATAATAAAAACAGAAGCCCGTTATCAGACGTAAATAAAAAGACTTGGCGCTTAAAGTCTTTTTACGACTGATAACAAGCTACGATCCTTGAGTAAATAAGTATTTACGGTTGCGAGAAATCATCACACTTTTCAGTTACATTAAACACTTACACATGTAACATTTGTACGTCAAATGTAATTTTTTTATTAATCAGCTGATCTAGAGTCAGCCATTTTTTCTTTAGAGTGCTGAAATAGTAGGGTTCTGGCTTCTATAACTTTATAGAAGGTGGATCCCAATTTGTAGTGCCACTCACAAATTGAGTGCTTTCATTTGATTATTTAAATACTTTTAAACCTGAAATTCTAATTTTAAATCACCTAAGGGCTGATTTTTATTCGTGGAATAAAATTGACGTCTGACAGTTTTTATGTGGAAGAACTGTCAAAATTATTCCTTGGATAAAATTATCTGTCGTTGGAAAAATCAGCTCATAAAGTGGTTTTTCATTTGACATTAGAGGTTAATTTTATAACCGAAGTTCGAATTTTCGACAATGATTTTTCTTTTAGAATTTAATAATGTTATTTAAGCAATAATTGTTGAAGAAAGTGGTAAGATATAAAGTTAAATCCTTCATAAGACAGATGAATATGAAACTGAACAGGGTGTGTTTACACTTTCATCACATAATTTTGGAACACACATTACACTACAGTGTGGGCGACGAGTGAATGCTCTTGACACCTGACAGTTTCATACAAACGAATACGTGCTTTGCGAATTTGATATTTATTAGCTACTAGAATTGTGGAACTGACAGGTGTCTGGAATGCATTCTCTCCACGGCCAAACTGTAATACATCATAGCCTCACATGTAGGTAAATATAGTTTCCTCTTAAAGGAAAAGGCTGGTCGACCGACGGCCATCGCTGACCTTTTTCTTGGGAATAGCATCTCGCAATTCAACAGGGCTTAAAAAGTTAAAAACTAAGCGACTACGCTAAGGGTACCCCCTGTGGGGTAGGGGTTAGGGCGTCGTCGCTTGGAGAGGGCAGCAAGGGACAGGCTGGATCGAATTAATGATTGCTGACCGTCAGTGCTTCATTAATGTCCACGGTCATTGATCGTCAATGTCTTGGCCCGCGTGACCGACGGTACGCGACAGACGCAGACGTCAGCGTAACACTAAATCCAGCCACATCGTATCTTAATTGATTGTATATAAGAGATTACCTATGTCTATTGTACATAATCTCTTGTAATCGATTACGATTAATTATAATACGACATGATTAGGAAAAGATCGCTCTTAGAGATAAGACCGCCGAATGTAAAATTTCTAAAATCTATATCATCATTTTCCTGCCCTTATCCCATGTTACTTGGGGTCGGCGCAACACGTTTTCTTCTTCCATTCTACCCTGTCAACCGTCACGCTATCATTCACTCCCTTCTCTTTCATATCATTCCTCACACAATCCATCCATCTTTTCTTCGGCCTTCCTCTCCCTCTCCATCCATCAACATGTATATTCATCACTCTTTTAGTCACGTGCGTTTCGTCCCTTCTCATCACGTGCCCATACCAAGCTAAACGATTTCCTTTCAACTTTTCTGTCACTGGCGCCACTTTTAAACTTCCTCTAAAATCTATATCTGTTATTTATAAGGTGTACATGTAAAGAAAAATATGTATTTCTTATTTAATAGCACTTTTTGCTTATTAACACTAAAGAGTTTCTTTGTGATAGTTAATCCGGATGTCAGATAGAAAAAGGTAGAGATGTCAAGATGAGATGGAAAAAATGCAATATTAAAATAATTATTAGTTCTTAAAGATTTTATTAGATGAAGAATCGACATATTTATGACTCGTAGGTGATAAATAATAATAAATTACTTTAAATGTCGCTTCTTTAATTTCAGGTAAGTATATTTTTGTATACAATAAATACCTAGTACATAATTTTAGTTAACGTTTAATTTAGTCAAACTTAGATTATGGCGCCGAAGCTTATGCCGCCGAACTGAACTTTTTAGTTTAGTTTGTGAACAAGGGAATTTGTTCACAAACTAAACTAAAAAGTTCAGTGCATCTTTTTCTTTCTATTTCATTAAGAAAAGGACAGAAGAGAGATATTAGTTTAGTCCTGTCCTGTTCTTAAAATACTTAGACATATAAATAAATAAAAATCATAAGTACCCACAAACATTATACCTTTACAGAGTACACAAGGAGTAGGTAGATACCTATTATTCTTTTATGTTCGCGAGCAGAGAGTAGAGGCCCCGCGGTGTCGTAGGATTCAATTACCGAAGAAAATAAAATGCTAACAGAGCCGCTTCTGTTTACTCGATGGTTCGCAAATTCATCTTCAACGAGGTTGACTTTAGCGCCGTGTTTTAGACGTTTTGCAATGGAAAAACAATCAGTTTTTACTTGTAGGTTGAATGAAGTTTTGGTTTTGTGAGATCAAAACACATCAGGCCCAGTTGAAAACCAGCGTCAGGCGTTAGTTGTCTGGCATTTTTGCTGAACTGGGCAGTTCTGTTATAGCTGTGAGGCACACTTTCCTGCTATTTTCTTACATCGGTCTTTCCATTTTCTATTTTTATTTGTTGCTATCTGAAGGCCAATTCTCGTAATTTAAAACGTTCAAAATCTAGTCGCAGTCTCATCTCGGCGACAAACAAATGTCAAAAACTTGTCAAAATGTAGGGAAGTTAGACGTATTTTTGACAGATTGAGACTGAGATAAGACTGTGAACGTTCTTAAAATTACGAGAATTGCCCCTCAGATGTATGTATCTGGTGTATTGTGTGTCTTTTAGTCTGTACTTCCTTCTTTCAAAACCAAAACTTAGAACTAGTTCATTCAGAACCCGCACTATAATTGCGTAACACACTATCAATCTCCATCTGAATAATTTTGAAGTATATTTCTAATCCGTTGCTTCATAATTGTTAGTTGGGTGGAGTCGCGGCCGCTGGCAATACTGAACCCATCACCTCACCTCCTGATGATGATGATCAGGATATACCTCAGGAGGTAAGACGTGTTTTGCAAAAAAAACCGGCCAAGTGCGAGTCGGACTCGCGCACCGAGACCGTACAATTACAATTTACGATTTATAACGTATTAAAAAAAACTACCTACTAGATCTCGTTCAAACCAATTTTCGGTGGAAGTTTACATGGTAATGTACATCATATATTTTTTTAGTTTTATCATTCCCTTATTTTATAATTTTAGTTACAAGGGGGGGACACATTTTACCACATTGGAAGTGTCTCTCGCGCAAACTATTCAGTTTAGAAAAAAATGACATTTTAAACCTCAATATCATTTTTGAAGACCTATCCATAGATACAAAAAAAAAATTTTCATCAAACCCATACGTGTTACCGTGTTATCAACCCAAAAAATTTTTTTTAGTTTCACTTCTAACTATGGGGAACCGCCAAAATTTATTGTTTTTTTTTCTATTTTTGTGTGAAAATCTTAATGCGGTTTACAGAATACTTACCAAGTTTCAACAGTATAGTTCTTATAGTTTCGGAAAAAAGTGGCTGTGACATACGGACGGACAGACAGACATGACAAATCCATAAGGGTTCCATTTTAGCCATTTGGCTACGGAACCCTAAAAATGGTCTGTTCAACAACTAAAATGAAACGCAATGAATATTGTTGAACTGTCAAAATGAAAACCATTGCTATTGTTAGTGTGCTACAATAGGTCGTCCGTCCTCCGACCAGGGGGCCTAAAAAGGCCACTTTAAGCAATACCTCTAAAAGCTATTCATTTTCTGAATTCCCAGCAGATCATTAGCAATTTTATTCCTCTAATTTTCGTTTAATGGTTACACATAATAGTTTAATCACTTACAATTCATTTCATATCAATCATATTTGGTGTAAACATTGGTGGACATTTGACGAATTTCCATACAAAACTGTCAAACAGGTAAATTGCGTGATATGAATTGCACACAGATCATATTATGAATTGTCAGTTTGTGACAATTTTACGATTTTTAATATGATTTATATTGTTATCCTATTATGATTCTGTCAAAGTGGCCTTTTTAGGCCCCAAGACAGGCCCGAGTTGGCGCCGCAGTGTTCCACGCGCGCCACTCGAGAGTGGGTGCGAACATTGTGTTGGTGGCGAGTAGGTGGGACCCGCTGAGGAACAGCGGGTCGAGGTCTGTCGGGGAAGCTGTGATGCTTATGCGATTCCCGCACCACCGGCCATAGGCAGAGGTGGAACACTGCGGTGGTTTTAGCCGGTAAGAATGTACTATATCCCTGGACATTTCACACCGCACCATTTGTCCCAAGCTAAGCAACCTAATGCTTGTGTTATGGTAACAAGATGGCTGATAAACTACTTATATACATATTTTTTTTTGTAAATACATACATATTATAGATAGAAAAACACCCAGACTCGGAACAAATACATGTAGGTCATACAAATATTTGTTCCGTGCGGGAATCGAACCCGCGACACGCAGCGCAGCAGTCAATCGCTTAACCACTGCGCCAACCGTGCCGTCTACTCTACTCTTAGAGTCTCGGAGGGGTGTACCCCTCCGTCACCCCCACGATGGAGGAAGTCCATGAGGATTTACACAGCGAAACCAAAAAAAGAAATTGTACTATAGGTACACATCTGCCTAATCCTTCGAGGATTACAGGCGTGATGTTATATTATGTAATAATAAGATATTCATTTACTTTATTAATATACCATCCAATTGACCTGTTTAGATTAGTTAACCCGGTTAGTGCACTAGAGGATAACTAATTACACTAATTCAATAATGATGAGCAAATTGGTTTAATCTAAATAATTAACAATATAATAACAGTGGTCAATAATTCAATCATTTTATTGTGTGACTTTCCGGAAAATGACAAAATAAAATTACTGTCTGAACTAGCTTTTGACCGCTGCTTCGCCCGCGTGGATGTCGTGTTTTTGAAGTGGGAGTGGGGGTGGGAGTAGGCCGGACACGTCACGGGAATGTACCCGGAGAGATGGGCAAAGATCGTCACTCACTGGCGCCTGAAAGAGGACATCGCCGTCGAGGTAGACCACGACGAAGGTGGTTTGACAATCTAACGAGGTTTGCAGAGCCAGCATGGCAAGAGATAGCTTAAGACTTGTTGGTTTGGAAGGAAAAAGGGGAGGCCTTTGCCCAGCACTAAAACACAATATAGGCTAAAGAAAAAAAAAAATACTGTACCAGCTTTTGCCTTCTGCTTCGTCCGCGTGGATGTCGGTAAATATCCCACGGGAACGTACTACCGGGATCAAAAGTACCCTATGTGTTAATCCAAGTTATAAACTATTTTTGTGCAAAATTTCATCCAAATCCGTTCTGCTGTTTTTACGCCAATCCGGAACATACATCCATAAAAACACAAGCGGACCAAAATTCTTCATTACCTACTATTTTGTTTTAAGATTAATGAATTTATTTTTAGACATAGAGAATGGACTGATCGTTAGCCTCGAAAAAGTGGCCACTCTCTAGAAAGAGACAAAGCGAATGTGCGGCAATTCCTGTCCCTTTTTTGCAAGACTGTAAAAAACACAGCTGCAGTGTTACAGTTTTAATTAATAGGAAAAACATTGAAAATTACAATGAGTAATAGTATAAAAAGTAAAATTATTTCTTTACAGAGTGGCAGGGACATCGACGCGCAAACTGAAACTATGAATTTAGCAGATGATTCATGATGATATACCCCTTTATTCATAAACGTTGCTTAAAGTTAAGCAGTGATTAGCGACTGTTTAACCATACATTTGGGACGTTTAAGCGTTACTTAACTTTAGTCATCGTTTATGAATAAACCCCTAGACCGTAGCGTAGAAATTTTTGGCCAATTATAAAAAAAAATCTGCTGGTTCATAGAAAACTTACCCCAACCCGAACATACGCGGTCAACTGCATAGAGAACGACTGTTTTTATTTTTTATAATAATCATAATAATAATAATCATAATCAGCCTATAATGTTCCCACTGCTGGGACATAAGCCTCCTCTCGATGAGAGGGAGTAGGCCATAATCCACCACGCGGGCCCAGTGCGGGTAGGTAGATTTCACATGTCTTCGAATTTTTGGTTCTAGCACATGCCGGTTTCCTTACGATGTTTTCCTTCACCGAGAGACCTTCTACTTTGAGAGCAGTGGTGATGAAATAATTTACACACAGTAAAGCGCCTGTCTGGGTTCGAACCTACGACCTACAACTCGTAAGTCGCGGCCGTAACCACTGCTCTCTTATACCTTATAGCCGCAAAAAAAAAATCCTACGCCTAAGGATAGCAGAGCGTCTTGCAATTTGCCGTCACGCCACACGACTCGGTGTTACCCCCAAGGCACGCCAATAGATGTTTCATATCAAAACAAATCTATGGTTTGTTTTTACCTATTTTCTACTTACTGTGTCTTCCGCGTTGTTGTTTTTCGGTGTAGGCAATAGGAAAATATTTGTATGTCTTTAAGTAGGTACAGAATGGTGTACCTAAGGTCTATTTAAATTTACCTTTCCAATTGATGTTATTTCAAGTTAAATAACTATCAACTTTATTTTAGTGGTAATTAAGTTGATTTCAGAATAAGTAGCATTATTTTAAAGTCTTTAAAATGTTTAAAGTTGTAGCCTAAACTGAACTTTATAGTGTAGGAATCAAAATTTATTTTTAGAAAATCTCATTTTTGTTGATTACCTATAGTTGGCAATAGAGTGTGAGTGAGAAGCAAATAGAATTACCGCCATTTATAATCCCTCTCTTTAGTTAACTTGCATACTATTTTTAATAACCAAAACAATCTAATTATCCTGGGAGAGGCTCGTCGCTAAATAATAACAGCCGCACAGACCGATCTTCAAGGATAAGCAACGATTGCCGGAGTCGGTCCGCGGATGGGTGACCATCCATTACATACTGAGACCCCTTCGTGGCTATGTTAAGACGTTGATCCCGGTTATCATTCGTAGATCGGGTCGTCAGAAGCCCGAAAGTTCTACCAACCAGTCTTACCAAGTAGTAACGTGTTACCCAGTAACTGGATTGTTGAGGTCAGATAGGCAGTCGCTCCATGTAAAATACTGGATATTCAGCTGCATCCTGTTAGACTGGAGGCCAACCCGACATAGTTAGGAAAAGGCTGGGGAGATGATGATGTGTCCTTCTGACGTTTGGAAGTAATCTACGAATTCATGCGCACCTACATCAAAAGCGGAAGAAATGGCATTACCCCCTTGACGTCGCAGGTTGTTCAATTGTACAGGATTAGCTGCCTACGAGAAAATTATAGATTCTCTGTCTTATAAAATTATACAAAATACCTACAAGTTGATAAATCAGTCTTTTCCGCATACTCTCTCTTTAAATGCGTCTAGTAAAAATCTTTTTTTTAACTTTTTCCAAAAGCATTTTTTGCTACACGTCGAGCTCGGCAAAGGCGATAATTAAATTGTCGTTACATAGGATTAGTAATTGATTGCTGTGATGCCTGTGATGGATAAGATCTTAACAGATTATTTTTTAAAGGAAAGTCGGACACATGGCATCTTTACCGTCGACGCAGGAAGATTTTTGGAACGAAGTTCTTTAACGGAGCTTATCCTTAAGCTTGGAGAAAACGCCACGTAACGAAAAAGTGATAGGCCCCATGCTTTTACTTTTTATAATATATAATAGAGAGAGTCAGAAAGAGAGAGAAAAATAATTGAAGCCGATAGTGAGGTCAAAATGAAAATCCAAGATGGCGGCTGCAAAAACATATTTTTTTTAAATCCGCCGCCATTTTGCTAGATGTCATATGTCTTCGAATTTTTGGTTCTAGGACCTTCCTCACGATGTTTTCCTTCACCGTTTTGAGAGCAGTGGTGATGAAATAATTTACACATCTGGAAACCGACCCCAACGCGACTTGCGACTTAGGAGATATGTAACAAAAAACAAATTAACTCCCGCTCAGAGTTCAGCGAACAAAGAGAATGTGTATCTACTTTGTCACATCACTTGCGAAAAAGCAAACTTCTGGAATTTTTATCTAACAATAAGACACTACCTACTTTAAAAAACCTTTTTTCTTTAACAAATTGTTCTTTAGAGAAAAAAAAGGTTTGTATTGTGTTTCCAGACGTAACTTAGGACTCAACGCTAGACATATTTATTTGTTTTCGCTTGAAGAAAGTATTCAAATCTGCCCTGTTTGACATTGCCTTCATAGAAATGCTATTGTATTCTATCTACAGCTACACGAGCATTCATAATTTCTTGTTCGTAATTTTTCACGGAGTCTTCGTGTTTCATAATACCTGCTCGTTTAAGGGGCCCGTGGCTAAGTAATGACAGCCGCACGGGTCGATCGATCAGGTTAAGCTACGCTTGTCGCGGTCGGTACGCGGTTGTCTGACCATCTTTACATACCTTCGAGCCTCGGAATTTCAGCCGGATTTTCATGGAAGTTTTTTGTTATGTTCCTAGAGGTGAGAAGTGAAGTTCTTCTGCCTGTAACGCTGGCCTAAGACAGAACATGACCACTACGTCCCCCCAAGTCTACGACCACGACGTAGACTCACAAATTGCACTTTGACTTTACTATGCCCAGTAAAGTAAACGTCTCATACGATTGTGAACTTTATTGATATAAGTTAAATGTTAATATTCTTACGAAACGATTGCTCGCATTCGCTTACACGTTTATGTACATTAAACTTCTAAGAAAATTAAAGAAACGTTTCGTACTCATATGAAACGCTTCCTTAGCAAAGTGAAGTTAATGTGCGATCTGTGAACCATGACCTAAGTTTTCCAATACGTTAGGTCCTCAATCATTTATTTTCACAGTGCAATATCAATTAATTAATTGGAATGACGTTTAGTACGGGTGCGGCAAAACGTACACCATTCGAACGCCTAACCATATGGGTAAAGAAATTACTCATGTGGTCTAGCACTAAACATACAATATAAACACTTTCAATGACGTCACGGCCAGAGGCGTATTTTTTTCGTGTTTGATGTGAAGCTATGCGGCGGTTAAGTTTACCAAGTCAAAACCACTGACCTATATCATACAAGTATCTACGCTGGACTAAATATGCTATACCAAATTATAGTTATTTTTCCGATTCAAAGCGACCCGTTCGAACGTCTCAGGAACTAAAATTGACACATTGCCGCAAACGGCCGTCTATGAAAAATATTAGTTCCACGGACGCTCACGTTGCTGTCAGCGCCAAAATGGCGAAAATCAAATGTCTTAATTTTGTCATCGAAAGTATGAAGTCCAGCGTACTTATTTATTATAAAAAAAAATTAAAAAAATAATTGACCTCATTCCGCACATGTATTGTGGGTGCGACGACGCGCCTCTGGACGTTTGTTCTCTGTACCGCCAGTCATGTATTGGGTTGGTATTATTCTGTAAAAAAAATGTTTAGTGTCATTTTCTGTATGTTAACTTCATCTCACTGTCCGTGAAAGTGTTAATCAACCTTTAGCATTAAGCTTGGGCAAAAACTAAAGACAACCTTCATTTTATTTTTGGTAGAACAATGCAGTTAGGTGAAACTTTGTTTGAAAGTAACTTTTAGTTAAATCTTTTTGTAGCGAAGCTTTTCAGCTGCAATTAAATTAAGAGTCTGCTTAGCGTAATCTTGTGACTTAAGTAATCTTTTAAATGCATTAGCCAAATCTGCCCCTTGTTTTCTTTTCTCTGATACCCCATCTGTAACAAAACTGTATTAAGTACGAACATTTTAAACTTTAACGCAGTCCTTGGTTTTTGCTGGAAAAGCTCGGGTGGTGATGATTTTAAGTAATTAATTGATTGCATCAAGTGTATATATTAAAATAATAACAAACTTATAGTCTGTCACGATTTCGATTATACAATTATTTATATAATTTCGCTTGAAACCCCAATTGGTACTTGAAATACCAATGAATGAGTAAATAATAATGAAATGTTCTGATTTAATGACGAATCAGTAGTAAAATAAATCCCGATAAGTATTTAAATGCTCCATCCGAAAATATTCTGCTCCGTTGTGCGGTCGCCCAAAGCTATCTTATTTTTTCAGGTATTTTCACGGAATTTAATTTTATTGTTCGAACATCACACCGCACAGTGTTGAAACGAGAGTTCATTTGCATATTCAAATACCTCGTTTAAAAACACTTTTTCATCAGAATATACGTCCATAGGAAAACGAAGCGCGCTCATGCGTTTGTGTCCGACTGTACGTACAGTCGCGTTGAAGACCAGCTGTCGTTTGTCGTTTATTGGACAACCTTTATCCTTCAGCCGACGCGACGTGTCTAAACCGACATATTCGATACACGATAAGCTCGGTTTTGTTCGTCGATGACACGATCATTTTCCGACGGGTGTTGAACTGAACTCTTTAAGACCAAATGGATGTAAAATTGGAAGGAACTGTTGCTTATTTCGCATGAATAGATCTTGCAACTATCCGTCGATGCGAGGTTGAAATACCTGTCTCTGATTGTAGGTTTTATCACGGATTTAAACACGATGTAACTAAATTGAGTGCTTGTATGTTTTAGATGTTGTTAAATTGATTGTTTGTAGCATACTTTGATTACCGTAGGAACCAATTAGAACAGAAATATTTTTAAATGAACGTCCAAAAAACCGTCTATCCTAAGTGCTGAAGGCCAATTCCCTTAATTAAAAACGTTCAAAATCTAGTCGCAATCTCATCTCAGCGACAATCAATGTCAAAAACTTGACGAAAATGTAGGGAAATTAGAGGTAAGTATTTTTGTCAGATTGAGACTGAGATAAGACTGTGAACGTTCTTAAAATTACGAGAATTGCCCCGCTGGTCTACCGTTTCCAAACTGAAGTTACTTTGATCGTTGACCAACTTGCTTGGGTTTGTTTATAAAAGACTTATTTTTATTTCCTCGCAATTTGTTGCCCATTGAAAAGCAGTGTTTATTTTGAGTTTAACGGCCCTCGTTTCATGCAATTCATATATTAACTATGTTTGCTTGGAGTTAAGTCCGGTGAAAAATGGAAGCGAATTTATAAATGCAATTCGCTTGGGAATATTTTAAGATTTTTTAAACGGTATTTTAGGAAAGTTTTTTATTTCACCGTGGACCAGACAGAACTTGCAGGTTTTGTGGTTACAAACAGATTGTAAAGCCAAAATGTGTGTTTATCGTCAAGGGACTCACAGCAATGATGAGGCTGGGTTATCTATGAAAGTATTGCTGAAAAAAAAATTGGTAAAATGTAATTATTATTACAGCTGATACATTTTACCAATTTTTTTTTTCAGCAGTTATTCCATGATCAGAAACGCAAACAGGCAACATTACATGGCAGATGTATGACGTCAAAGTAAAAAAAAAGAGAAAGTAATTTAAGGGCTGATTTTTCAATCGACAGATAATTTTTATTCGTGGAATAAATTGACGTCTGACAGATTTTGTATGGAAGAACTGTCAAAAATTCAAAATTATTCCTCCGATAAAACTATCTGGCGTTGCAAAAATTTGCCTATATTAAAGATAATAGAACCAAAAATCTAGCAGTTGCGAGTAAAGTACTACAAGGATTTTTTGGCGCTCGAACGATGTTGACAGGGGTGCGCGAAAGGAACTGAAAAACAAGATGGCGGCATCACGCATACGCACTACATCAATTTATTTTACAGTAATTTCAATCATTTCATCGTGAGGAAACCGGCATGTACTAGAAACAAAAAAATCGAAGACATGTGACATCTACCAACCTGCACTGGGCCCGCGCCCTCTCACAGAGAGGAGGCCTGTGTCCCAACAGAGGGAACATTAGAGGCTGATTATGCAGTCGTTCCTTTTAAATCAAATCAATCAAATCAAAAATATTTATTTGCTAGAATATGGTACATAAGGTACTACAGTAAATTTGTTTCAACATGTCCTGCCACGTGGCGTGCAAATGTATGTATTCACAATCAGCGATGTCAATTAATCTAACTTACAAATTACAGTTTCTATTGATTTGTCTTCTAAATAATGTTGTAGCGGTATCTACAACGCCACATGCGAACAACGCGTCATCCATCTCGCGAGCAGAGTTTACCGTGCAATTAGCATAGATACAATTTCCCAATATCAATCGTTGGGCAATTGCCCGCCAGACACAACATCCGTCTGGTCGGAGGATCCTCCCTTTTCAATGGAGGATGAGTGAACTTTACACCCTGTTCCTCATACCTCCATAATGTTATAATATCTTTTAAAGTGGAAAAGTATTTTTATAAACACTGTCAGCGGTAAGTCTTGAATACTATTTGGTAAAGCTTTGCTGTATAAAGACCGCTATTTATATGAAAAGCCACGTCTGGACTGATTCGTAAAGCAAATCCGCGTTCAGTCATCGAGTCGTGAACATTCAGTCTATTAAGTCTAAAGCTGCAGTCAACCACATATCTATTGAGAGAGAATCTGCTTTTATTAGCGGTTACAAGAAGTAAATTACAGTTTAAGCGAAAACTCTTTGACTTCGAATCTCTTGATGTGTGTTGGTACGTATTTATGAATACAACTAGCTTCTGCCCGCGGCTTTGCCCGCGTGGATGTCGGAAATATTTTCATTAAAAATTCCACGGGAACGTGCTACCAGGATAAAAAGTATGTCCTTCCCCAGGATGCTATCTATCGCTTTACCAAATTTTATCGAAATCCGTTCAGTGGTTTAGGTGTGAAAATGCAACATACAGACAGAATTTATAATAATATATAGATAGCACTGTGCCCGCGACTTCGTCCGCGAGTACTTTAATAATATCGAAGATGTATGTTTACGATCTTTATCATTTATTTATTGAATTCGGGTTAATTTTAAAGTTTATAGATCAAATGAATAAGATTTTTTAAATAAACCTTGTCGTCCCGTTTTACCACGACGGGCTTTGTTTTAAAAAAAAACTTTTGGTACGTTCCCATTGTATGGCAAGCAGTAAAATCCACCCCTTAAACTTTATTAACCTTTTCTACTCCGGTTAGAGACGGTTTTTGAAAAACCCTTAAAATATATACTTTTCATTTTTTGTTTTAAGTATTAGTACCGAGTTTCGAGTTAATCCGTCCGAGGGGTTTAAATTTTTTTCACCCCCTAAATCCTCAGTGAGGAGTTTTTTTTAACTAAAAAGTGACCATCTGTATTTATTAGTAAGGCAAATATTGCCAAGTATCAAGTTTACTATCCAAAGGAAAAAGGTTTTTCATATTAATTGTATCCCGTCTTTTCACCACACAGGGGTAGAATTCAAAAAACAAATATTGGGATGTTTCCATAATTTGACTCAAAGATTATTTATACTCATTTTCGAGCTAATCAAGCCACGCATTATAATCCGCTTCTGTAAAATTAACTACCCCTTTTCAACTCGTTAGGGGTAGATTTTCGGCAAACCCTCATACCTGTGTTATTATTTATTTTTAGTCTAAGTTTAAGTTTAAACTTAACTCGAAACTCAGGTTTCGAGTTAACCGGACCGCGCGTTCAAATTCTTACACATAGGCGTAGTGTAGGAGTAGGGTAGGAGTAGTGTAGGAGTAGGGTAGGAGTAGGGTAGGGTAAGAGTAGTGTAGAAGTAGGGTAGGAGTAGTGTAGGAGTAGGGTAGGAGTAGTGTAGGAGTAGGGTAGGAGTAGGGTAGGGGGAAGGACACCACGCGAACGAAGTAGCGCCGGGCAGCTAGATATAATTTATATGGCAAAACAACGTTTGCCGGGTCAGCTAGTTTAATTTAAAAGAGTGTTGTGGAGTTTCTTGCCCATTGTTCTCAATAGGAACCTACTACTCTTTAGAATTTTTGCCCGTTGTTCTCAATAGGAACCTACTACGTTTTAGAATGGGCTACTAGCTTTATTTTTGTGACTGACCGACGCTTTGACAATTCAAAAGTGCCTTTAATTGTTTTAATTTAAATAAATGCTTTGAGTTTGAGTTATAGTAAGTTAATTCCACATAGTTATGAACGTCAAAGACGCTTCGACGCTCTTCAAACCTTTTTTTCCCTGAAACAGCAGCATACATACCTTTTATCAGATGTTAAGGCAAAACACCTTTTAAACACGACTTATTTATATGGACTTAGACATAACACTGACATTAGACACACATTGAACATGTGTTTAAGTTTTTATTGTAAGACCCTTACTGTTCCAATACTTACACCTTTTTGGGAAAACAAATCTTAAAAAAGCGAGTCGTTTTTTTTCTTAAACAAGTCACTTTTGCACAAAACATTAGCTTCATTTGCCGTTAATGTTTTCTGTTCGCTCTCTAAATATATTTCTTCGGGAGCCAAGTTAAATTGCTTGTAAGTTTTTTATTGGATAAAGTTTTAATAAGACGAAACAATACTTCATCCGGACCAATAAACAGATACCTATCTACCTACTGTTCGAAAAACGTGACATTAAGTTATTTCCGTGTTATTGCTTCTAAAACAGAGAGGAGTGGTGGCCCAGTGGTAACGGCCCCGTCTTACGAGTTGTAGGTCGTGGGTTCGAACCCAGCTATGCAAGCGCTTTACTTTGTGTTAATAATCACATCACCACTGTTCTCAAAAACGGTGAAGGGCTACATCGTGAGGAAACCGGCACGTCCTGGAACAAAAAAATCGAAGACATGTGACATCTACCAACCCACACTGGGCCCGCGTGGATTAAGGCTCCCTCTCGAAGAGAGGAGGCCTGTCCCCCAGCAGTGGGAACGTTATAGGCTGATTATGCTTCTGAAACGTAGCAGTGTATTTTATCATTTTTTGAATACAAATAACCAACCAATCAATTCTGTAAATATCTCATCGTGAAAGCTTAGATGAAGTGAGCTTGAAGTAAGCTGTCCATAGTGACTAGCTTCTGGTCGCGACTTCGTCAACGTAGTAGTCAACTATCTATATACTTTAAAATATACCCTATGGCACTCGGCAATAGTGTAGGTCAGAAAACGGAACAGTATGTGTCGGCATCAACAGCGCCGCCCGCCACATCCGCCTCATCATACTGACGTCATGCAAAATCCTGCATCGCGCAAGCAAAGTTTACCGCGCGACTAGCATATATGTGTCAAACATCCCCACATCAAACGTCAACCAATTGCCCACCAGACACGACACCCGTCTGGTCGAAGGATTCCAGCTTTTCTAGGGAAGATAAGTGAACTTTACACCCTGTTCCTCATCCTCATACCATTATAAGTATTTAACCTCTCACATCCAAACTTACAAACTTTACCTCTTCATAATATTAGTGTAGATGAAAATTAGATTACAGATCACAGACACAAACATCTTTCGGAAACTCCTGTAAGTACCTAAGGTTTATACTTCTATTCAATGAAACACGATATTCCATATATATTTTATACTAGCTGCGCCCCGCGGTTTCACCCGCATAAGTTTCGATCCCGTGGGAATGTCGGGATAAAAAGTATCCTATATGTTAATCCTGGTTATAAACTATCTGTGTGCTAAATTTCGTCAAAATCTGTTCAGTAGTTTTTGCGTGAAAGAGTAACAAACATCCATACATCCATACTTTCGCATTTATAATATTAGTAGGATTTGAATTCAGCCAATTAGCTACCTAAGTTGGTTTTGTTTCAACAAATATTGATAACGGAAAGCTGAAATCCGTTAATAAAGCCAATTAGGTTTCCGTGCCGTTAATTCTTACCCACGTAATTTACAGAATACCTTTGTGAACATTATCATACATTTTATATTACAGGTTTGTGGTTTAGCGTTTGCTACTCGGATCTACATAGTACATATTTGGGGCTAGCACCCTTTTTTTTGGGTGGTAAATCATAATATGCCTTCTCCCGCTCTGGGCGGATTGGGAGGGCGTGTCAGCCTTTTACTGACTAAAACCCACCCGTGTTCCTTCAATCGCCTGTGCCAGAGGTCACGGTATATTTTCGAACAACCCGCGGCCCAGGCAGGCATCGGCCCTAGCGGACCCCTCAGTTCGTGCTGACATCTCTTTGAGGCGCGCGTGGAACACAACGCGCCATCGACCCGGGCCTGGTCCTTACCGCAGAGATTGCCTCTCCCTCACGCGCTCCGCCTCCTCCTTTGCGAGCATTACTGCTTCGCAGAAAAGGTGACGGTTTCCCATGCACTCTCGCTCCGTACCATGGCCTGGACCAAGGCCGGACGCGAGAGATCGCCGCCGCATATCGCCGCCACGAGGACGCGGCGGTGCTCCGCCCAAGCCGGGCAGACCTCCACCGTATGCTCCACCGTGTCCTCCGGGCGATGCACACAGTGGTGACACCCTGGCGTTTCCTCCCGCCTTACCCTGAACGGGGCCAGCACCCTAATTGCGTAAACCCTATATCAATAAGAATCTGAATCATTTTGAAGGATATTGCTAATCATTCCTTCATATGTTCGAAAAATTAGTCTACTCAACAACGTAAATAACGCAATGAATATTGTTGAATTGTCAAAATGAAAACCATTCCTGCCATTGCTGTGTTACACAATGAGCCCGCTGTTTTAGAAGCCTGACGTTTTTTAAGTTCTTTAATGTGGCTTACGGTAGGAGAAAACTGGTAGAAAAAATAGTGAGTACAATGAAAATGAAAATCCAAGATGGCGAAAACTTCCTATGAGCATATTACGTATTAAAAACGCGTAGAGAGAAAGTGTGAATTATTCACATTTTCTCTCTCTTTCGTTCTATTATATACAAGTGGGTGTGCGTGCGAATATCGTGTAAGGGACTTTGCTCTTGAAGGTGTCCCCCAACAGCATGAGTTCTATTTTAGTTTACTGTCCATAGGGGCAAGACGTTGATAACATTTAGGACTCAGTGTTATATTACCTCTCACTAGTTGCGATGTTAGGCCACTTACGGATATTCAGAAACTTTCTGACTAGTGCAAAAATCAAAAAGGCTAGTTCGCAATAAAAATTCTCCTGCAAATAAAAAGCCAACCAATCACAATAGCCGTACGATATAAATGTTACAGCGAAACACCCCGTGATTACTCTACAGGATGTTTTCAAATATTGATGGTTGATATGTATCATGTAGATAGCGCGCCCTTGCGCCCGGTCGCACGAAACAAAATGGTAAAAAACTAATTCAAGAGGTCCGAAGTAGACTTCTACTGTATGTACTAAGTCGAAAGCGACGACATTTTGCTCCGATTGCTACAATCCCTCACACAGAGAGGAGGTCTGCGCCCCAGCAGTTGGAACATTATACGTACTGATACTGGCTGATAATACGTATTACTAGTTACGATGTTAGGCCATTTATGGATGATCAGAAAGGCTACGCGAGCAAAAATCGGAAAGGCTACATCACAATAAAAATCTTTCTGCAACAAAAACGCCAGCCAATCACAACAGCTGTACGATGAAAATGTTACAACGAAACACCCCGTGATTGATCTACAGGATGTTTTAAAATATTGATGGTTGATATGCATCATGTAGATAGCGCGCCCTGTCGCCCGGTCGCAGGAAATAAAACGCGTCATCGCCAGACAACACATTGCTGATACAGCAAGTCCGGTCATGTGCAAACCTTACCGGATAACAAAACGGGAATGTTTTAAAGCTTGCTGAGCTGTTTCAAAAATATTATATGGATGCCGGTTATTGTTATTTTCTGCTGTAATGTAACGAGATACAATGAGATGAGATGCCTGTGATAAATAAAATGTTTGTTAATCACGCATTTACGTTCGGACGACTATTTTTATATTGGCTTTGTAAGGCTTGTGTGTGAGAGGTAAGTACCCAATTTATGCAGGCGACTACACTTCTACTCAAACTCAAAACTCAAATCATTTATTTCAATTAAACCATTTACAGGCACTTTTGAATAGTCAAAATTAAATAGTCGGTCAGTTAGTCAGAAAGTTGAAGCTAGTCGCCCATTCCAAAAACGTAGATCTCTATGGAGAAGAACGGGCAAGAAACTCCACGGACACTCTTTTAAATCAAGATATTATTACAAAATCCAATAAATAGAAGCAATAAGAATAATGTACCCTAATAAATAAGAATAATGTAGAATAAATACATTATTCTTATTGCTTCTTTATGTGAGAACAATGTAAAAAAGAAACAATTTAAAATATAACATTAAAAATAAGCCCTGGCAGTTAACAGTTTTGTAGGGAACCGAATGATCCAACACGCGCGCCACCATCAGTGAGAAATTTAAGTGAGCATGACATATTCTCAACTGCCATGCTCATTACACGAACTTTGATCATATCTGATTGTGATCTTATCGTAGTTACTGAGTCAATAAAATACGATGTTGATACGACTATACGACAATATTTTAAACTTTGTATATAGGTAGATTTAGTGAAGATTTAGTTCCTAGTCTACATACAAATATTTAATGAAATATATAATATCCAGTATATGTAGTTCAGTCACTATAGCCAGTTGGTTGATAGCCAAACCGATATACGTATTCAGCCCATCACTACTATTTAGTTTGTTTGTAAAACAATATATTTCAAATTCAAAGTTAGGATTTATTTGATAGTTTCAAAATATATTACTATTGCCATTTTTTTATTTTTATTATCATATTGTTGTCTCCACATTATATAATATCAATAGGGTAGTATCCTGGGGAAAAAAAATAATTATTATATTTAGTCCGTCAATTAGATTATCGAAAAATAATGGACAAGTATTTTTTCTTTTGTCAATTAACCAAAAAATTACAAAGATAAAGCCACAGAGCCGTCAGTCTATGGACTGTAATGTCTGAATTAAAACATTTTTTTTTAAGCGCGTCAAAATTTGGGAGTTGGGTGTCATGACGTCACGCCATGCTAAAAAGTGTCGCAAGCAATTGACGTCACGCGGAACTTTAACGGGCGATATCTTCATAATTTTTTATATAATTGACAAAAGAAAAAATACGGGTTCAATATTTTTTGATAATCTAACTGATGGACTAGTTGGATTTTTTTAGGAAACTAGCCTATTCTGTTCAACACTTGCCTTTGCGTGTTTAACAACACTTTCAAGATTTAAAAGAGACCGGCAACCATGCTAAAACTAAATAAGTAATAATAAATAAAATAATAAAAATACCTTATTGATTCAAGTCCTTACAATAATTATGCTTAATATCTAGCAAAAGTTCACAATAATTAAAGGTGCACAAAAGTTGAAACCCTGACTCCCAAACTAGGAATACCTGTGACTTAGGAGTCAGTGTTCTACTGCCACTTGGACACTAAAAACCCTACGGAAACTGAGCTAGTAAGCTGATATTACACAAGAGAAAAAAATAAAAATATGTTATTATGCTATGATTTAGGGGTAAAACATTTGAAAAACAAAATAAAAGTAAAAATTTGTTTAAAAAGTAAAATGACTGTGTGGTTGATTCTGTGTGTGTGACTGGGAATCGTGTGTATTGTTTGCGTTGTATGAGTGTGTGTGTGTGACTGGGAATCGTGTGTATTGTTTGCGTTGTATGAGTGTGTGTGTGTGGCTGGGAAACGTGTGTATTTTGTATTGTGTGAGTGTGAAATGAGAACCCTAAGTATATAAGTATGTGAATGTGGTGGTGTCGAGTTTAGTTCGTACGAGCTTAGTGTTTTTTGTTGTATTAAAGATATCGGTGATTGTATTACGTGTTTCCTATGGAATATTGCGAGTTATGTCAGAGTGGTCAGTAGTTCCTCAGTTTGAGCGTAGTCTAGGGTGTACAGCAGATTCATCAGCTTAGTCTTTGCTTCGCGTTTGCTTAACCTTGCAATTAATGCGGACTTACTAATATTTTTGTAAACAAGAGAGCTCAACACATACAGCTGTCTTCTGTCTATAAGTATCATAATCCTCAGCCCTCAGCAGTCCACTACTGGACATAGGCCTCTCCAATGAGCGCTTTTATAACTTCTCACGTGACATGATAATGGTAATGTCTAATGGAATAATGGTAATGGTAAATGATAATGGCGCCGATTCTCTTGTTCACAAACTAAACTAAATTTAAGTTCAGTGCATCTTTTTCTTTCTATTTCATTAAGAAAAGGACAGAAGATAAATACTAGTTTAGTCCTGTCCAATTAAGATACTCCGTAGACAAGTTTAGACGTGATTAAAAAATTGTCTAATAGAAATACGTCCATTTACGTCAGGCGCTGCCTAATTTTGAGAACAAAGGAATCGCCCTCAATATAATAATGATAATATCCCTGGACATTTCACACAGCACCATTAGTCCCAAGCTAAGCAACCTAATGCTTGTGTTATGGTAACAAGATGGCTGATAAACTACTTACCTATATACAATTATTTTTTTGTAAATACATACATACGAGTATTATAGATAGAAAAACACCCAGACTCGGAACAAATACATGTAGGTCATACAAATATTTGTTACGTGCGGGAATCGAACCCGCGACACGCAGCGCAGCAGTCAATCGCTTAACTACTGCGCCAACCGTGCCGTCAAATATATATCGAATCGAATATCGTGAACATCCATTAAATATTTTGGAAATATGTGCACGTTTGAATGTTATCGTGGACGAAAATTCAAAAGCATAGCAAAGCATTCATATATTTTTATACATTTTACGTCCCTGTGCTATCGTGATGGGTCGACATGGAAGTCCACGATAATATCGTCACGTTAGAAATTATGAAAGCGAACAACTGCACGCCATTCAGCTCGACTCTTAGCAACTCACATCCAGCTTCTACCAGACATCTCGCGAAGATCGTCGCTCCACTTAACCTGAGGGCATCCTATAAGTAACCTTTAATTTGCCGCGGTCTCCACTCAGAACACGTCTACCCCAACAGACATCGGTTCTACTCCTGATATGGCCGACCAATTGCGGCTTCTACTGGCTTATTCTGCGAGCTAAATATGTCGACAACTTTAGATCTCTGCCGGATCACCTCGTTGCGGAATCGATCCCTCAGAGAGTCATCCAATATAAGTCACTACGTACACAACAGTTCTATTATCCTCTAACAAACAACTCCAAACTCTGGTTCCGGACACTTTTCAGGAAACGTTTGACTGAAGTATAAGTTTTCCAAGTCAATATTATAATAGCATGTCTCGCTGAAGCAATCACCTCGACGGCAAGAACAATTTCCTTTTGTGAAGCTTCGCAGTCAACAGGGATGTGATTTCACGCTCCGTTTACTAGACATATCAGCACAAGTGCGGTGGCGTTTAAATGTAACTAGTCATTTTGTAAAACGTCTCATCATTGTATTTACTGTAGCATGGCGATTAGCTCTAATGTTTCGTTTTGAATGTTGGATTTATTTTGGATGTTATGAACGTTTCAATAAAAGGTCAATTTCCATAATATAGGATCTCCATAATTGAGGTCGCTAGTTCGCATCGCGTCCTGCGTCTACCGCGATCCCAACGAAATTAACTGAACGCATAATTATCTTTGCACGTCACGCGCTGTCACGGACGCATTGGTATTGAACGCTCTGGTTTGGCCGTCCCTTGAATTCGAAACAAAACAATCACGATATAGATGGTAGCAATTAACACGGCACCACTGCGGTATAATTTCTATGAAATTGTGGTTGTGGTGACGGTGTGACGTATCATTACAGGGTTCACAATAAATAATTAAAAAGTGTTCGCTAAGTGGTCGCTGGTGACCGCTTGTTATGTTAGTCAACATTTGGTTGCGTTATTTTATGTTACATGTCATCACGCCTGTGTAAGGATAAGCATTTACACCTCATAAGGAAGTACACAAAAATGTCTCCAATTGGTCTCTATATCTTTACAAATAATACAATGGTAAAGAAGGCAAACTGTACATTGAATATTTTTTCAAAGAAGTAGTTGTTACGAACCTTTCTGATGCCGAATTTAGTATGCTTGTCCGTAGCATGATGTATGTTTCGGATTGGCGCAACGGCAAACGAATTAATGGATTTGCTACTAAAAATTTCCTAATGATAAACCCAATAACACTTTGCCAGACGATCGAAGCCTCACGCTCAGCAGACGCGCTTTCGACCGGTGGGCTGACAAAGTATGATTTACGTATTTTCAAATGCGATTCATAGTTTTTCTAAGAATAAATATTTCATGTAAGTGTCACAAGTACTGCAAGTGAACGATGAATGTTTTCAAACGAAATTTAATTTGATAAATAAACTGTTTGTTTTCTATTAATTAAATACCATTTTATTCGAAAACATCCATGAGTTTCTTACTAAACTTCAACTATATCCGCCGACCCTGGTTACTTATCTCCTTTGGTGACTGTACACAAAACAGTCGAGAGGTGTCTTAGGACACCTAAACCGAAAAATGTGTAGCATTTTGACCTTCCCGACACTTTTTTCGATCTAGCATTCGCCAAGTGTGCAGGTTCTAACAAGCGATAAGAAACTTCGTTTAAATAATGTTACGAAGTTTGAAAGTAGGTACTGTGCAAACCGGTGCAAAAGAAATAGCAGCATACAGCTTCAAAGGTTACTAGATATCTACTGCACAGTGACATCACTTGCCAGATCGGTACTGAAGATTAGGAGCACGCCTCGCCAGTCGCCAGTCAAATACGATATTCCTCAGTAAACTGTAGTCTAGGGGATTAATTTCAAGTCGTTTCGAGGTAGAACTAAGTTTCCTTTGCTAAAGCGTATTTTGATCCCTGAAATAGAATTGACTGAAGTCTGATCATTATGACAAGATTAAGGTGCAGTTCGTAGCGCGCTACGAGTTTTCGTAGCAAGTTTCGTAGCAAGAAGACTTGCGCACATTTGCTACACTTACCATTATTTCCTATCCAAAAACGTGTAGTGAAATTTGAAGGCTACGAGTTTCCGTAGCATGAAGACAGATAAATAACTTGATTTACTTATCCTTTATCCTGAATGAAAGCAAATTCTTACTTACACATCATAATGGCTCTGGATCTAATAAGTAAACAAATAAAGAAAATAAAGAGGAACTTGCTTTAAAACTTTCGTTCTTAATTAATAAATGTCTAGTTCTAGTTTTATTATTATTAAATGTTTGTCTAGTATCCTACTAATATATATATATATATATTTTTTTTTTAAATAAAACGTTGCCCCACACTAGGAATTTCTCCTGTATCGTGGGTGCGTTCACAAACATTTAAAACTCACATACACAAACAGCCAGACCCGGAACAACTACTTGTAGGTCATACAAATATTTGTTCCGTGCGGGAATCGAACCCGCGACACGCAGCTCAGCAGTCAATCGCTTAACCACTGCGCCAACTGTGCCGTCCAAATTATATAATATATTATATACGCGAAAGTTTGGATGGATGGATGTTTGATACTCATTCACGCAAAAACTACTGAACGGATTTGGATGAAATTTGTTACATAGATAGTTTATTTATTTATAATAAATAAATAAATAAACTATCTATGTAACAAATTTCATCCAAAATGATCAACATTCATAACAAATTTCATAGATAGTTTATAACCAGGATTAACACATAAAATACTTTTTATTTCGATATTCTCACGGGATCGAAAGTTATGCGAGTGAAACCGCGGGGCGCAGCTAGTATACCAATAAGTATAACCAAAACTGTTGTTATAGAACTCAGTTGTATTTCGCTCCTGGGGTGGGCGCTAATAACTGGACACAGTTACTGAACTAACGCAGTATTAACGTACACAAAAATTGTAATATGTTTTTGTTCCAATTAAATATTTGTATCCGTAAAGCACATTTTACACATAGGTAACTTCTTTTTACCAAGAAAGATGTATTGTTAAGGTGCTCCCACACAGCAGTTGTATAAAGTTAGAGAATGTTGCATAACATTTGTTGTCTAACATTTTTTTAACAAATTGTAACAAAAGTTATAATTTGTTAGTGACGACAACTTCATATAACAAAATGTTCTCTGTTCTCTCGCTTTCAGAGTTCGACGCATGCAGTAAGAGCGCCTTTTCAAAAAATAAAAGACAAACCAATAAGCACTTCTTCTAGACCCACTACCAGCTTCCTCGAAAGGCAGACCTAATCTGATGGTTACAGGATGCGATACGATGTTATACAACGAGTTGAACCAGTGATGTTGTAGCAAAATGTTACCCACTGTTACAAAATGTTATCGTACTACACAATGTTTTATAACGTTACTAGCTGCGCCCCGCGGTTTCACCCGCATAAGTTTCGATCCCGTGGGAATGTCGGGATAAAAAGTATCCTATATGTTAATCCTGGTTATAAACTATCTGTGTGCTAAATTTCGTCAAAATCTGTTCAGTAGTTTTTGCGTGAAAGAGTAACAAACATCCATACATCCATACATACAAACTTTCGCATTTATAATATTAGTAGGATGCTGTGTTGGAGCACCTTTACTTTCTAGGAAGTAAATACGTGCATCTGTTCAACATATTTAGGGTACTGTTACACGGTTTAGTGTCGACACTCGTCCATGACTGTAGTTGTCCCTACCGCCGACGCGTGCCGCTCGTGTGTATGAGCACTTAAGTGGCTTAAAAAAGGAAAGTTATGTGCTTATCATATTAGTACGAAAGCTACACGCGCGTTTACACGTGGGATGCGTAAGTCACAGGTGGCTGGACAATTACAAAGGAGCGAATTTACACATTTCAAACAACCTAGTTTCATGGATTTAATTCTCGATGAAAGCCGTCGTCTGGCGAAAACGGAGGGGTATATGTATGTCTACGAATGACAGCCGAGACCAACGGCTTTACGTGCTTTCCGAGGCACGGAGGGGTCTTGGTAAATAAAGACCCATCCACGGACTAGTATGTAAAGATGGGCACCCATCCACGGACCAACCGCGGCTAGCGTAGTTTAACCATCAGGATTGAACCGTGAGGCTGTTATTACTTAGCCACAAACAAGCCCTCAACAAACATTCAAACAATTCAAATCAACCAACAGAAAATTATTTGTCCTCAATAACAATGGTTACCAATAATTTCGCGTGTCATTTGTGTGAACACCAGCTTATTTTATTAATAACCGACAGAGCTTTGCAAAATCCTAGCTAAACAGGTGAAATTCAATTGTCTATCGTTTTGATTAATTAACGGTATTTATTTGCTTTCAATTTGTACAGCAATTTACGTTCTGCGCCATTATTTAAATGGCAAACGAATTTGCTTATTACCGTGTTTGTTTTGGCATGCATTTAATCGAACTTCAAATACCTAGTTTCCATTTTGCTTTCCTAAAAATATTATGAAACACTCTAATATTTTGTGAACAGTCACGAGCAAAAGTATGTATACACTCGGCTTTATTCAAAAGTGATTTACTCCTTTATTTTTTAATGAAATTTTGTGTTATTACAAACATAGCCTTTTCGAACGCATAGGTTTATGTAATGTGTCGTATTTCAACGTTGGATTCGTTATTTAACGAAATAATCGCATCGTACTCTCAATCAATAAAGTATTTCTCTTTTGTTTTATAAGTTGAGCCTAGCACTAGAAACGCAAATACCAAAAAAGTAGAGTACGTACTAATTCAACGTTACAAAATAGAATGTTGTGAAGCTTTTCATAATGAAATTGTTAGAATGTAGGCCCCTTGTGATCTGAAATGCCTCTTCTCCGTTGCCTGAGCGCTGTTTAATTTTATTACCTAGGGCAAAATCCTTGAAACACTTATCTTTTTCTAAACTATCCAAGCTAATATTATAAAACGGTAATCTTTTTTGTACGAGATAAAGTAATCTCGTGAAGTACTTCTTCTTAGCGTGTCGATAGCAATCTAAATGGTCTCTGCCCAGTATTCGGCTACTTGTTTAGCACCATCACCAGCGTCCATCAGTTCCTGTAACGTGCAGCTGCCAGACCACGCAGGACACGATATTAAGTGTCCCATCGTTTGTGGAACAGCACCACATTTACACTCCAAGGCGGAGTCGTCATGAATCTCCACCTGAACAGGTTTTCCTTGCGTCGGCCAACCTGGATCCGGAGTCTGTTTAAAGAGTGTTTGAGTCGTGAAGTATTGATCAGATTACAAAATTCATTCACTGAGAGAAAGCAACCTACACTAATTGCCGAGTGCCATAGGATATGTCCGAACCCAAGTGGGTAGATGTAATTTGAACTCCGTAAAGTCCCTACATCGACGGAACTGCAGCAGGGTGTGGATGTGTAGCTGTGTCACAAACTATGCTCCACCTACTATCCTACCCTTTGCGCCAATACGTGCAGCCAAAGTGACCTCTGCTTTGCCACTGATAACGTGGTAAAAGTAGTGAAGTTTTGGGCCAATAAAGGACATCATTTAATTGTCGAACAATTTATACAGTAAAAAATAGTACCTACTATTTTCTTATGGGAAATAACCTTTTGAGCATTTTTTAGTATTACGTACATAAGACAGCAGTTCTTTTTTTTTTTTCTTGGTGACACATTTTTTTTCTTGTTGGCACTTTATTTTTGGTTACGAAATGAATGATGTCCTTTAAATAACAGACGTGCCAGCGACACAAGAAGAAGAAAATATAAAGGTTTTATAGTTGACTCACGCGAACGGAAGTCGCAGGCAGAAAATAGTTCGCTTCAAAATATTTTATTTCATCTCGATCGTTCGCAGCAAGATACTTGCACTATAAAAGTATGAGAGCTATAAATTTGAAACCTCTGCTACAGTCGTGAACCGCGTTCTTGGAGTTCACTCTCGACTGCGCGCTCTCGACATCTCGAGACCTCTCGGTGTGAGAGCAATCCAAACAGATGATAAATAGTAGCAGAATTATTCTCGTGATTTGAGGAACTCGATCAAATCAAACGTTTGTGTGTATCTGCGGTCTAATGATCGGTAAGTACTTGTATACTATAATTATACAGAGTGACAGGGAAATTTGACGTATTCCTTGAAAGGCGTTATACTACAGGTCATTAGCAACAAATTTTGTCCAGTTAACTAGGAGTCAAAACTACTACTACGAGTACCTCTAGTATAACTCCTTTCAAGGAATACGTCGAGTTTCCATGTCACCCTGTATATTCTCAATTTTTAATTGCGTACCATAAAGTATATAGTTGGTAGGGAAATGGTGAAAAAAACTCCATTCTATTACTTTTTATATTATTTTGTTCGTATCAGCTTTGCTGTCTTCCTAGACTTCTTGTAAAGGAAAATAATAATAAAAAAAAAAACAAAAAAACGCTCAGACTGAATAATTAGTAGGCGTGCTACACACTTGTTCGGGTGGGCACATTCGGTTCTGCAGTATTTGTTGAACAATAAAGCTGAAAAAAGCCGACCCGAAACAATTACCGACCCGCACCCTAATTGCATAACACACAATCAATCTCAATCTGAATCATTTTGAAGGATATTGCTAATCCATTGCTTCATATGTTCAAAAAATGTGTCATGTGTCTGCTCAACAACGCAAATAACGCAATGAATGTTGTTGAACTGTTAAAATGAAACCGGTTCCGATTGATCGTGTGTTACGTAATTAGGGTGCCGGCTGTACCTACCGATTAATCCCGAGCCGACCAAGTGATTAAACCAAAAAAATCCCTATTTTTTTTTATCAGTAAATATGCAGGTATACCATATTAATAACAAAGTCATATTTAACTATAGATACACTTTGTTATTATTAATAGGTTCCAACATCATTTCTCTATTTGATTTAATACTGTAGCGGTATCTACAACGCCACATGCGAACAACGCGTCATACTGACGTCACGCAAATCCTGCATCTCGCAAGCAGAGTTTACCGTGCAATTAGCATAGATACAATTTCCCAATATCAATCGTTGGACAATTGCCCGCCAGACACAACACCAGTCTGGTCGGAGGATCCTCCCTTTTCAATGGAGGATAAGTGAACTTTACACCCTGTTCCTCATGCCTCTATATTATACCTAATATTTATAAACGTTGACCAATTACTCGAACATGCAGTACGAGATCCGTGGATGGCCTATTTGCGGTCATCCAGTACATTGAACAATTTACCGGCAAGCGAGTCCTGGAGTGGAGTGTAGTGTAGGACGCCCTCCAGTTAGATGCGGATGGCGGAGGACAGGGTGTTGTGGCGCAGCCTGGGAGAGACTTATGTCCAGCAGTGAACTGCGATAGGCTGAGTTGATTGACATTGAACAGTAGTAAACCGACAGTCAGCACTGTTTTCCAGTGCTCTTATGGCAGCTCCTGCTACAAACGAATCAACCCATCTACTGCCGACAAACTGTTTTGCAGTTTGGCAGATTTTTTATATGTTATTGTTATACGAATTTTGAATAAATAAATACAACAAAAAACTCTCTAATTGGTGACTACGGAAAATATTATTATTATTAAGCTAGACGCATCTAATTAGCTAATGCATGTGTATCAAATAGCTTGGAGATATTTAATCGGTCCAGCCGATTCTTGAAGCAGTTCAGTGTGGAAGCCTTCACAACATTTTCCGGGGCCTGGTCCATGCTGTTTCAACTCAGTTGGATAAGAATTTCTTCAAAGGCTTTTTTTTCTTTGATGATTGTTTCCATAGCTTTAGGGCAACGTTTCCCATGCGTAACTTTTAAATATCCCATCAGTATACCTACTAACAGTATTTTTCAGTATAATAGGAATTCTAAATCTAAATCCTCTGCGAGAAACATGGAGCACTTATTTCCAACAAAGACCAAGTATACCCGCACATTCAGAGTCGTTCCATTTCACGGAAACGCGCTGCAGAAATCAATGAGTGGTTTTTGATGTCAAATTGATTCCGCCGACTAGGCTAACAATGTGGACATAGTTTATATGAAATGCTTACTGTGTTCTGCTCCAAGACCTCGGTTCAATGAAACTGGGTTTGTGAAAGGAATTTCAAATGGACTTATTGAAAGATTTATGACGTTAATTTCCTTGTTTAAAAGGCTGAAAATAGCTTAGTTTGCAGATTGTTGTTTTGGACAGTTAAACCATGATGTAACTGTATTCTCCGAAACGTTTAACTGTAATATAGAAACTACAAAAACAATTTTTTTCACAATCAACATGATGGGTAAATTATTAAAACTTCACTATTTATTTACATTGCCATAGATGTGACATGCTCTTGTGTCTATGGGGGTGACGGTTAGACTGTGATATTGTAACTAGCTTCTGCCTAGCTAACTCGCTACCGGGAGAAAAAGTAGCCTGTACTTCCCCAGGATGGTAAGGAGACAGCTTGTCCTTTTATCGAAATTCGTTCAGCAGTTTAGGCGTGAAAAGGTAACATGCAGACAGAGTTACTTTCGAATTTATAATATGAGTATGGATTTTTAATTGAGGCTAGATTTCTTTTTGCGGTATCGTATACACTTACAATGAGTCCCAGTATTGTACATTGAGCTTATCCGACCTTCAATCGCTCCATGTAAAATACTATAGTGGGTCTATCCTACTAAAGTAGGCACCCATTATTTCTAAAAATAATTTCACAACATTTTTTTAATAATTTCACACAATATCTCAGCTTTTCCAATATATCCTGTCGGAAAACCGTTTTTTTTTTACTTAAGGTAATTGAAAAAAAAAAATCCACCCAACTCAACTGCCTACCGATTCAAGAAGTCTCGAAATTCTATGAAAGAAAATGTGCTTAAACTCATTCAGAAGTAATTTAAAGTCAGTCGGTTGGAGCAACGATTAGACACGGCCACTTGATAGCTATTAGGAGTACTTCGAATGCTCCTCGAAACTTGCGAATTTGCGATAATTATAGGAAGCCTCCCTTATCTGTACGAAATAGGCGTATTTACGTAAGATAAGTTGGCGTGATAGGTTACTTACCTAATTATGAAGTCTTGCTTAGGGTAACTTTAATTAATTAGACCTCGTTTGAAAATATGGTAGGTATCTATTTTGTAAATGCTTGTTTAAATTATGGGTTCTTCGAAAAGTGTAGGTGAATATAGTAAATTATTATATTTACAATAGGTATTATTAAAAAAGTTAAACTGTTATGTTCATGTTTGATAAAAATGTCAAAGTTATTTATTATTTAGTAATAATGTGTACTAACAATGTTTATTTATTTATTGTAATACACTATGTACATGTAAACAAACAAGAAGAAAAGAACAGAAAAATACGTGAAAACACCTTTTTACGTATTTATAAGTATTTATAATAAGCAAGCATCACCATGATTGCTTATTATAACTACTTATACACTCCAAGGCGGAGTCGTCTATGAATCTCCACCTGAACAGGTTTTCCTTGCTTCGGCAAACCTAGGTCCGGAGTTTCGTTTTATGAACATATTTTAATTTCATTAAACGTTATGATTTATTTTCAATTTTCTAAAATAGTAATCGTAAAAGCAACCTTTACTTTAAGAACTGTAGCGCAGGGGTAATTTGCCGGAGTCACGGATCACAACATCACATCAATGAAATTAAAACGAAAAACGTGCGAAGAGTAGGCAAATTGAAAAAAAGAGAGAGCCTAAGCCAGCGAACGGCACAGGCGGTTGTTTTCAAATTAAGAATTATTTTATGTTGTTGTTTTTTTTGTTATCCAAAGAATTGGCATTGCCATTCAACGTGGCAAAACTGCCAGTCTTCTGGGCCCGTTTCAGGATGACAGCGACGCGAAAGAGTACTTCGAAGCCTAAATATCCTTTTGTTTTTGAATTTATTTATATAGTGAGTCTTTCATGTTGTTAGTTTTTTTTTATGATTGCTGGCCACTGGCCCTACCCGTGTGTTAAATTAATATCGCCATTTTAGCGGCATGTCGTATACTTAGTTGTATAATCATTTACTATTGTATACTCAAATAAGACAATGGGTAATCTGCATTCGCGATTTATTTGCCAAAAATTTTAACAAATAAGAGTTTATGGAAAAATAACTTTAATTCCTACACAATAAAGTTCAGTTTACGCTACAACTTCAAACATTTTTATAACTTTTTCAATACTGCTAGTCACTCCGAAATTAACTTAATAACCATTAAAATAAAGTTGACATTTGTTTAACTTGAAATAACATCGATCTAAAACATTAGTTTAAATAGACTTTAGGTACAATCTGTGAAAAGCGTTTGGTTTAACACTGCTATTTTCTGAATATTATACTAATTACCTATTAAGATACGAAATTCCAGATTAACATGAGAAATAGCTGTATTGGTTGCAATAACTATTAGTTACTGTGAACTTTATTCTAATTGGATACGGGAAATTATATTCTTAACTTGTAATATAACTATAAATAGTTACCGGTAAAGTGCGAGGTTGTTTTACTACGAACCAAATTCGGGGCAAAACTTTATTATACAAATCTGAAATAAACCATGCATTCATTTTCCATTTTTCACTTCATGAATGTAGGTTTTTCAACTCTCCTTTATATTTTTCTACATAACATAACATCACGCCTGTAAACCCCGAAGGGTTAGACAAAGTCGCATTAGTACCTACAGCCATATTTCACCAGTTATGTTTTAAGTCTCATGTAATAGGGTGATTATGTAATCACCCTATTACATAAGTTTTAAGTAAACACACCATAAGTCAGTGTGTGTAAGTACACACACTGACTTATTGTTCATCTACTTTTGTAATATTTGTAAACTAACTACGCCCCGCAGTTCCACTCGCATAAGTCTCGATCTCGTGAGAATATCGGGATAAAAAGTATATTTTGTCCTAACCCAGGTCATGGACTAGCCATGTGCCAAATTTCATGCAAATCTGTTCAGCCGTTTTAGCGTGAAAGCGTAACAAACAAACATACAAAAAATCATTTTTTTCTCTTTTTATTATTAGTTCAGATTAGTGAGCACCATGTATGTACATACACATACATATCTATCACATAATTAATTTATCTACAAATGCTTCATTTTTAATTATTTTTACCCATTGTGAAAATTAATTTTATTCTTAGTCTTCACATATCTACGAGTATATCTATATGACGGCGCGAGCGTGGGCGTAGCGATAACAGGGCCATCATCATCATTTCTTGGTACGGGTTCCATGAGGAAGGTGGGTACTCGGGCAAACCAGTAAAACGTAGGTTGAAGCACAAATCACAATAACGTTTTATTTGATAATTTACAATGAGACTTTATGAATAATGTGAAACAAAGGCTTGTACGGTGAACGTGACAGTTTCGATCGTAATCGTATGCTCTCAACTATAAAGGCGTCAGCTACCGCAAATCGAATGCCGCCCTTTTTCAAATCGACTCTGTCCACGTATAGAAAATGGCGCGAAATTATAGCGCCCCCTAACGGCGTTCACTGTACTAACCGATCAACCAATGAGAATTAAGTTACAGTTTAACCAATATTACGAAATCAACGGGTAGTAGTATTTTGAATATTTTGATAATGTTGTCGTCTTGAAATTGCTTGCGACGACACGGCCAAACTGACGATTCACACGTCCTCGTGTGTATCTGTAACAACATTCTTATTTGTAGCAAAACTCTTGCTCGGCTTAACCTGACTACAATGGTTAACATAAAAAAAAGAAAGTTTGAAAGATACCTCACAAGTAAAATTAATCAGAATAATCTTCAATTATTGTAAAGTGAACAATACACAAAAACACAACACTAATACGACCCGGCTGCTCGGCAGCGTAGTCTCATCGAGACCCAAACAGTAATAGTCTTATTCAGACCCAATCAATAGTCTTATAGACCCGATCAGTAGTCTCACAGAGACTCATTAGTAGTCTCATTGAGACCCAAACAGTAGTCTTATTCAGACCCAATCAATAGTCTTATAGACCCGAACAGTAGTCTCACAGAGACCCAAACAGTAGTCATAATATAGACCCAGCCACCATACATCTAGCCGCACATTGCGCCCTGAACGACTCATACGAATCGCAGTTACAACTACGACCAGACTGTACAGTTTGATTAAGAAAGGGTAGGTGGGTTAGTCATTTTAGTGTGCGTCATATTCAAACCATAGCGGAAGTGCTTTAACTATTATTATCTGCATTGGATTCTATGTTAACAATCAGTTCAGATGGAACTTCACATTGAGGTATCTTTGTTTTAGACGATCGTGGGCATACTTATAGGTTCTGTTACTGGTAAATGATTTCAAAGCGTTACGATCGCCGCCAAGTAGGTACATCAGTTATTTGAAATGGACCTTTATGTTTCGGATCTAATTCCGTTTAGTTTCGCTCTTAGTTTTACATAAAAAAAACCACTTGACTAATTAACAATTTAGCATTATTACTGTCAAAACGAGACTTTTCGTAATTATAACTTCGTTTAATTTTGTGGGCTGCGTGCTCTTTATTGTACTCATCACGCGTTCTACCTGGCCGTTTGCTCGGCTGGAATCTGTCGCGATTAGGTGTAGATGAATGTTATGCGAACTAATCTGCATTCGCGATTTATTTGCCAAAAATGTCAAATATGAGTTTATGGAAAAGTAACTTTAAACCCTACATAATAAAGTTCAGTTTACGCTACAACTTAAAACATTTATTTTTATAACTTTTAATAGTTACTCTGAAATGAATTTAATTACCACTAAAATAAAGTTGATATTTGTTTAACTTGAAATAATATTAATTTGAAATATAAATTTGAATAGACTTTACAGTATTCTTTAAATTTTTTTTTATTTTTTTTTTATTACGAGCAAAGCAACGACCTTGATCTGCTATAACGTGAGAGTGAAAATCTATCTGACATCGTATTCGAATTTAGCTCTCGATAAGTCAAATCATAATTTAAAATATAAGAGCCTATCAGAATTTTATGCGGTACAATTAATTAAATTCATCTGGTAGGTACATTATGAGATGACAAATGTAAACAATGTCCGTCAATAGAATAGAATTCCTCGCATAGAATTGGTTCGGCGCAGTAAGCATGAGCGTTGCTGGCCTGTTAATCTTATGTTAGCAACGGAACGCTCTTCTAAGAATTTATCTGCAATACTTTGCTTAACGAGAGAACACTCAGCACCACTATCGAAATAAACAATGTACGACTCACCGGATTATGTTAGCTCTCCGCGTACACCTTGGACTTGGCAGTAGTTGATTCTTCGGTCCAGGGCCGCGCCGCTGTCACTGCTGGTGTTGCTAATGGCTGCTGCGTTGCTCGTCTTCGGGCAGTGAGGTGCGATGTGGCCTCGTTCTCCACAGCGGAAGCAGGTGACATTCTTCTTAGGATCCGATGACGTAGGCGTAGTGGTAGAATTTGTTCTTTGTGTAGCAGGCGCCTGACTGCTTTTACGTAAACGACAGTCGATTGCTTTGTGCCCCATCTTATGACAATAATTGCATTGGAACGGCGTGTTGCTTGCTTGCTTTGTTTGTTTAGCGTCCAAAGTGGCGTTGTCTACGTGTCGATCATGTTTTCTCTTCAACGAAAATGCGTTTAATTCTTGAATCAACTTTGTTCTCGTCTTGATTTCCGTTGTAAAAGCTAGTCGGTTGATTCGACTATCCATTTTCGATAAGTGAGCAAGTACATACGATATAGCTATTTCCTCGCAGCTCATGTCCTTCCATTTAGCTAGGAGTGACGTCATCAAACGGCTCGCGTATGCAGCTAAATTTTCACCGTCGTTTTGTTGGCTGTTGTTGACGTTAATTATAGTCGCTGCACAGGTCTCCGCACAGTCATATCGTGCTAGGAACAGGTTCTTGAACTGGCTCCATGTCATACCAGTATGCGATACTTGAGAAAGCCATGTCGATGCACTTCCTTTCAGAGATTTGCTAAGGGCAATAATCAGCGCGCCTCCTTCCATGGGATGTTCTGTGAGGCAAATGTCCACCGTCGAGCTCCAAGAACGTGGATCGACATCAAGTAGGTCCGGGTTGAACTCTGGTAACTTGATTGAAGTTTGCTTCGGCTTTGATCCTCGGATAGCTTCAATCATGCTCATGGTAATTTGGTTTTGCTGCTCGAGGAGCTGGCGCCAATAGATATCGTTGGTAGGCGCCCGAGCTGATCCCACTTCTGATGACGGCGCGAGCGTGGGCGTAGCGATAACAGGGCCATCATCATCATTTCTTGGTACGGGTTCCATGAGGAAGGTGGGTACTCGGGCAAACCAGTAAAACGTAGGTTGAAGCACAAATCACAATAACGTTTTATTTGATAATTTACAATGAGACTTTATGAATAATGTGAAACAAAGGCTTGTACGGTGAACGTGACAGTTTCGATCGTAATCGTATGCTCTCAACTATAAAGGCGTCAGCTACCGCAAATCGAATGCCGCCCTTTTTCAAATCGACTCTGTCCACGTATAGAAAATGGCGCGAAATTATAGCGCCCCCTAACGGCGTTCACTGTACTAACCGATCAACCAATGAGAATTAAGTTACAGTTTAACCAATTTACGAAATCAACGGGTAGTAGTATTTTGAATATTTTGATAATGTTGTCGTCTTGAAATTGCTTGCGACGACATATATATATAAAAGAAAGTCGGGTTTGTTACACCACTTATAACTCGAGATCGGCTGGATCAATTTTCATGGTTTTTGTTTCGTTGGATTTGTCTCCGCCCTGAATAGCAGAATACATTTTAAAAACAATCAAAACTTGACGAATACATAATTATGAAAATGAATCATTTTATATTTAATTATGTTCCTTTGTGTCGTACCTGTCAAACATTTGTTTTCCTCCTGTCATCCTGTCAAATACTGTGATTGACATTTATGCATGCGTTCAGAAATGTATTTTGTGTAAACTATTTAAAAAGGGTGAATAAACTTTTGTCTGTATTTTTTAAAATCAATTATAAAGGTTGAAAAGTGTATTAAGCAGATTTGAATAGAAGTTCCTCAAATATTTATGCGTGCGTTCAGAAATAATGACAAATGGTTAACATCGGTAGGAGTAGGGTAGGAGTAGGGTGGTAGTAGGGTGGTAGTAGTAGGGTGGTAGTAGTAGGGTAGGAGTAGGGTAGGAGAAGGGTAGGAGTAGGGTAGGAGTGGGATAGGAGTAGGGTAGGAGTAGGGTAGGAGTAGGGTAGTAGTAGGGTAGGAGTAGGGTAGAAGTAGGGTAGGAGTAGGGTAGGAGTAGGGTAGGAATAGGGTAGGAGTAGGGTAGGAGTAGGGTAGGAGTAGGGTAGGATTAGGGTAGGAGTAGGGTAGGAGTAGGGTAGGAGTAGTGTAGGAGTTGGGTAGGGTAGGACACCACGCGAACGAAGTAGCGCCGGGAGCTAGAAATAATTTATATGGCAAAACAACGTTTGCCGGGTCAGCTAGTATATATATATAAGAAAGTCGTGTTAGTTACACTATTTATAACTCAAGAACGGCTGAACCGATTTGGCTAAAAATTGGTGGGGAGGCAGCTTAGAACCAGGAGACGGACATAGGATACTTTTTATTTTATTTATTACTTTTATTTAAGTACTTATAGGAGTAGGGTCGGAGTAGTTTAGGAGTAGGTTTTGAGTAGGGTAGGAGTAGGGTAGAAGTAGGGTAGGAGTACGGTAAGAGTAGGGGTAGGCTAGGGGGTTGGACACCACGCGAACAAAGTAGCGCCGGGCAGCTAGAAATAATTTATATGGCAAAACAACGTTGCCGGGTCAGCTAGTAATTATATAATTCATGTATGAGTATTATGTATATTGTAAAACATTTTTTTAAACAGTACCTATGGAGTTTCTCCCATTCTTCTCCATACGAAACTATCTTTTGGACTGGAATCAATTCTATGTTCTTGTAAAGTGCCTTTTATGTGCCTATTTGGAATAAATGATTTGACTTTGACTTCAAAAACGTTCCTTAAGATATTTTACTGAGAAACAAAGAGCACCTATGCAGCAATATCTTTTATATTGGTTGTAGTTACTTATCCAGCTTCGCATGGTCTTTGAGGCGAACCATCATGCTCAGCAGATTCACTTTGACCGTTGAAGGATTATGGAGGCAATCGAGCCAATGCATTCAACACATATTGTGAATATCTTTCCATATGTGGTCATAGCATGACTATGGCCATGCAAAAACAGAGGCCATGCCACGGATGGCTACGAAATAATTCGAACAATTTTTGAATCGAACTATCCGATTGAACACAACTATGAAATCCCTGTTCTGCACTCCATTCCCTGCGAAACGAACGAACGAAAATTATTGCAAAATCTTTGTAGTTCAATGATTTATCAATAGGTAATCACAGCAGTGCTTGACAATTTCTTCCATTATTTTGCGACAATTTTCGTTCGACCAACTGGGCTGGCACTTGAGGGGCTTGTGGCTAAGTAATAACAGCCGCACGGGTCGGTCGATCAGGTAGCAGAAGCTACGCTTGCCGCGGTTGGTCCGTGGATGGGTGACCATTTTCACATACCAAGACCCCTCCGTGACTCGAAAAGTACGTTAAGCCGTTGGCCCCGGATGTCATTCGTGGATCTTTGACAGTCGTTACGGGTCGTCAGTAGCCCGAAAGTCTGACACCAGTCTTACCAACGGGTATCGTACTACCCAGTAACTGGGTTGTGGAGGTCAGATAGGCAGTCGCTTCATGTAAAATACTGGTATTCAGCTGCATCCGGTTATATATATACTGGTATTCAGCTATATCCGGCATGTGACATCTACCAACCCGCACTGGGCCCGCGTGGTAATCCCACTCCCTCTCGAAGAGAGGAGGCTTGTGTCCTACCAGTGCAGTGGAACCATTATTGGTCGTGTATGCTATACCTTTTTACATTATGGTGTAGCGTTGTGAGGGTCTCAACGGCAAATAGTCGACTTATAGTTAAGTAAGTTGTAAGTGACATCACTAGAATCATGGCACAACACTAATTTACTAAGAACAATCTGTCATTTTAACATCCGCATGCTGAGCTAGCAGGAGTGATTCCCTGATCCTCAAGATACTGGTACCCCAAACGCCGGCGCCGTCACATTGTTTTTGTTTTTCAACAAGCACAACTAGTATCACCCATAGATATGAATAAAGTCATAAAATTAAAGTAAATATTATGTGCGAAACGAGTATTTTTAATTTTAAAATCGTTCGAATTTACGTTAAGTACAGCGTGCGTTTCAGCTCTGGACATTTTCATTGTTACAAAATGGGATATTTGTTGTGTTAATAACTAATTCATATACTCCGTACCTGTTTTGTTCTCAAACGCCCCATGTGTCAGTCAAATGTCTAATTATCAATAGAGACAAAGCTCCGCATTATAATGAGGCAGGGAACAATATTTGGACTGGTTATGATGGTGATCCTATTTAAATAGAAACAAATAGGCACTTTTTCTGCTGTCTAAAATTCTAAATACATAATTATATATAATAATAATAATAATAATAATATCCCTGGACATTTCACACAGCACCATTTGTCCCAATCTAAGCAACCTAATGCTTGTGTTATGGTAACAAGATGGCTGATAAACTACTTAAATACATTTTTTTTTTGTAAATACATACATATTATAGATAGAAAAACACCCAGACTCGGAACAAATAGATGTAGGTCATACAAAAATTTGTTCCGTGCGGGAATCGAACCCGCGACATGCAGCGCAGCAGTCAATCGCTTAACCACTGCGCCAACCGTGCCGTCAAGTCCAATTACAATAGGTTTTGTTCCTAAAAGAAAAAATATACTTGTTTCTTCTCCTGTAACTTTTTTTACATCATAATTACATAATATGAATCTGACGAGCCCTTTCCCAACTATGTTGGGGTGGCCTTCCAGTCGAACCGGATGCAGCTAAATAACCAGTATTTTACATGGACCGACTGCCTAACTGACCTCCAAAACCCAGTTACTGGGTGACATGGTAACGAGGAATTATTAGTCGACCTATAAAGGATCCTCTTTTGTTTTACTTACGGACGCAGCTGTGGTCATCATGTGCACGGAATTTTGTTATGTTATCATTTTGATATAGGTTTTGGCAATAGTACATTCCCGTGATAATTTACGACGGCACGGTTGGCGCAGTGGTTAAGCGATTGACTGCTGCGCTGCGTGTCGCGGGTTCGATTCCCGCACGGAACAAATATTTGTATGACCTACATGTATTTGTTCCGAGTCTGGGTGTTTTTCTATCTATAATATGTATGTATTTACAAAAAAAAAAAGAATGTATATAAGTAGTTTATCAGCCATCTTGTTACCATAACACAAGCATTAGGTTGCTTAGCTTGGGACAAATGGTGCTGTGTGAAATGTCCAGGGATTTATTTATTTTATTTATTTATAATTTCCGACCTCCACTCGGACGAAGCCGTGGGCAAATGCTAGTGTAGGAATTAAAACTTAGTCCATATTTTTTTAAATCTACACAATTTAGAGACCATATCCATAATCCGCTTTAAGCGGAAATATGATCAAGTAATCTTGCTTTTCCACTTTGAAGTGCAGACATGGAGGCCCAGGGGAGTTACTGGAGAGATTTTAATACAGGAAGCAGTGAGCGTACCTTGTCTAACGAGGCATTACCTGGAGTTCTCTAGATAGTTGAGATTCGATACTTTCGAACATCTACTTACTGATATTTCGTCTCTATCTGTTGTATTTTATTTGAGAAAATATGTCCTATTTTAGTCTAAGAATACTTTAGTTATTTCAACTTTAGACAATCCCTGTTTACTGCTGATTAGTGAAACCCGCGACATCGACTTCTTATTTAACTGATTGACATGCGTCACCTCAGGTCCAGTTGAAAACCAGCGTCCCCTTTTATAGGCACCTAACTTCCTACATTCTCTTTGAATCGGCAAACAAATCTCGGGCACCGCAGTGCGCACACTATGGTAGCATCCAATGCAAATAGGGTAGCGTAGGGTGTATTCATGTAGTACACTGGTCAGAAGTGCTGGTATGTCGGTGCCGACAAGCGCTGGTGGTGAACGCCGGTTGGTGCAAGCAGCTTTCATACTTTTTGTACATATCGTTGCCGATAAGTCCAACAAATTCCAATCAGAATTAGTCGGCATCGGTACACACTGTTACGCGCTGATTTGGCAAAAACTGCCGGCGCTGACCAGCCCAGACAATCAATGCAGACAAAACGCTGTCATATCGGCGCCGGTTACCATACCAGCGTTCTACATGAATAAACCCTAAGATCTACGATCTGTATACCATGTTACCAAAGTGTGCTGTGCCCGAGATTTGTTCGCCGGTTCAAAGACAAAGTAGGTAAGTTAGGTGACTATAAAAGGGCATAACGGCACAGGTTTCCGCGTGAATACCCCCTTATCAGTTCCCTAATCACTTCCAAATTACGTCTTGGCCATTCAATTGGTGAATGTGCTTTATGATGGTGTTAGATGTGAAATCGATACCACTTACGTCAGATCGCACACACCTGGGCTAAATTGACGCTTGAAAAGTGAGGTGGGTGATGATTGCAAGCGTTACTAGAGGTACACATCAACCTTCCAACAACTAAGCATTTTAAATCAGGATGTGTTGTAAGGAATTCGTTATAGCCAACGGTATCGGAAATGGTATGATACAATTGCATTATTATAAAAAATACCACGCACAGCGAAGGGATCCGTATAGTTTGGATGAATATTTACGCAAGCACCATGAGGATTGCCCTGCCTGTTTTTCATAATTTTACTACACCATTTTTATGCGGTGCTCAGAAAAAGCCCATTTACAAGGGTTCCGTTTTTTGTAATTTCGCTGCGGAACCCTAAAAAGTGTCTTATTTCAAAAGGCGTCGAAATCACTCATCTCGAAAGTTAGATGAGTTTTCCGGAAGATAATAAACCACTGCCTGTAGAGAAAGTTCAGCCTAACAAAGTAAACGCCTTCATTGATTATTTCTCAGCTACAAAGGTATAAATATTCAAATACTTCCGTAATAATGTAACATTTATTATTGCTATCGACGTTAATGCGTTATAACCGCAGACAACGTTTCACTGGCAGCTCGCGGTTGCTCTCATTACGTACTCACGTAATATTCGCCCTAATAACATGAAATAACAATCATTATGACGTCTAATTGCCAGATTTTTCTGTGCGATCGTGTAGCCTGGGGCATATTCTGGAGACAAATCCAAGGGTGAAATCCAGCCAGGCGCTTTACTTCGTGTATATAATTTCATCATCACGACTTTCAAAACGGTGAAGGAAAACATCGTGAGGAAACCGACATGATGTGATAATTACCACTCGAAGAGGAGGCCTGTGTCTTAGCAGTGGGAACATTATAGGCTGATTATGGTATGGTTTTATGGTTTCGGTGCGAGCCTGAGGCATGCGTCACATGCGTAACTGCGTTCGAAGAAAATGCCTCGCACTGTCTGAACGCGCCTTTATATCTGACTAAACACATCGTTATTTGAAGAAACTCTTTTATTTGAGTAAAAAATCACATAATATTTGTATTTATGAAATACTAAAAACGTATTAATGATTCAGAAAGCATCACAGGAATCTGAATTTTAATCTCTACTTGCGAGCAAGTTAAGCTTTGTGCTGTCGCGTGAATATCAATGACAGCAGTTCGCGTCCAGCGCGGACTGTGTGTTGGGGCTAATCTCACGTTGTTATAAATTATTGCTGACATAGTTAATTAAATTCTAGTGACGAATTTTTACTCATCTCAGCGACGATCAACGTCAAAAACTTGTCAAAAATGTAGGGAAATTAAAGGAAAATACCTTTAATTTCCCTACATTTTTGACAAGTTGAGATCAGTCTGGAAACTTTCTTTAAATTACGAGAATTGGCCTTCTGTTAGCTTCTTACTTACAGATATACGACGAAAAATACGATGACGATCGTCTGACGTACATTTAGATAACTACTCAATTTTGGAATCTAGGATATCTGCATTGTGGCTAGACGGACGATCTTCTACGTAGGTACCTAACCAACTAACATCTGTGACATCTGCGTTTGTTTCGGCCTTTCTTCTCAGAGTAGTCAGATAAGAAAGCCGGCCTCATCTAGCTTATTTATTATATGACGTGTAAAAGTGATTCCGATATTCTATTTACAGAATAAAGACACAACAATTTACAAGCTTACAGAATAAATAATTTCATTTCATTTCTAAAGATTCGTCTGCCAAATGATTTTAATGGTTCCAGGCACAAATTCGGCGACGACGACGTTGTTATAAGAACAACTAAAAATAGGTATTCTTAAAACTACTAAAACCTAAAGAGTAACAAATACTGTGGACGTGCATATGGAGCTGTGAGCATATAATTCAGCTGAGAGAAAGTTTGTAGAACAAACGAACTAACTTGAGGCTTGTTGTTGGCACTCTGTCTACGGAAATTTTACTCGTCTCATTACTCGCAGTCAACTGAATGATTTGCTAATTAAAAGACACTTGCAAGTAAAATTAGGGAAATCAATTAATTTATCAAAGTGATTAGCAACCAACTTAAATTGTCCGTATCAAAACTGTTTTCTTTAACAGTCTCATTCTTTGACAGTTTTATTAAATTGCTATAAACACAGCAAATTGACAATTTTTCACAAACTCAACTAAATGTAAGTTCAGTGCATCTTTTTAGTTTAGTCCTGTCAAATTAATCAGCGCCTAACGTAAATTGACGTATTTTTAGTAGCCATGTTTTTAATCACGTCTAATTTATCTATGGAGTATCTTAATTTGACAGGACTAAACTAATATTTATCTTCTGTCCTTTTCTTAATGAAATAGAAAGAGAAAGATGTACTGAACTTAAATTTAGTTTAGTTTGTGAACAAGGGAATCGGCGCCATTGTGTCAATTCGATAAACGTTTAATTTCCTTCACTGTACATTGTTGTATTATTTTTCCATGTTCAACTCACTTCTTCTTCTTCGTTCGCACAGCAATCCCAATCATTATTAGAGGGTCTGTCCGTAAACAATAGTACATTCCAGTCGGATACTTTCGAACCCCACGTGAGCGAAACCGCGAGATAAAGCTAGTGTTAAATGAATCAAACAGAAGAGAAAAGGTAACTTTGCGAGTACTGTGCTTCGATATTAGAATTCATCTTAGTCTGTCTACAATTCTACGTGAGATTCGCGAAGACCGGCGAATCCTAGAACAAAGCGTTTCTAAGAGTTTGTTCTGCACCCCCCGCCCCTGCACCCCCCACTTGTAAGTTTAACAAAGAAGTTTCGGCGCGAAGTTTTGGGAACTCCCCCCGGTTATTATGAACGATATTCACGACGTTTCTCAAATTTAGCATAATACTAACAATACCTTGATGAAAACGGTGTTGCCGCACTAAAAATAAACGCGAGAGCGAGATCTTTTAATTACGCTGTGTTTTTATTAAGTTGTCAGTTTTGAACGATAAGAAAATTGTGTGGTTTTTTGACCTAACAGTTAAAGTTAAAAATGTGGTAACATTTTTAACTTTAACTGTTAGGTCAATCTGACCTCTGACTGAGCGTCAATCGGTATATAAATTACGACGTTGTTCTATAATGACGTAGGCAATTATTTTGCTATAGCTACAGACAATGGTCCACCTTCCATCCTGCGGCCCCTCACCTGCGCACTTGATAATCTTAGGACTGCGTCAGCGAGCGGAGTTCACGCAACTGGATTTTGGGCCAAAGGTGATTGAAGAAGGTGATTTTGCTATTTTATAATTTTCAGTGTGTTTTTATACTAGGGTATGCACAGTCACAAGCACTAATATACATAAACTTAGCAAAATTCAAAAGCGATTTACTCGTGGAATACCGACTGCGAGTTTTAGTGTATACAGCAGGAGAAAATCACTTTTCAAAGTTGCTACGTGCATGCATGTTAGTGCTCGTGACTCCTGTTTATTAAGAATCTTAAATACAATAAACAATCTAACACAAAAAAATATATTATTTTGTTCAAATGTATAAAGGAAAAAAAAGGGAATAGCTCGTTGGGCATCAAAAAGTTCGTCCGCATCACTGTTAGTGGGAAAAGTGAAAAATTACATACGTAATGTCAAAATAACAGCTTTTTACTAAATGCATATGAAAGTATATACGGTTCTTATAACAAAAACAGTTTTAATTTTTTTGTCTCTTTGTCTGTCTGTTTGTTCCGGATAGTCTCCGAAACTGCTCGACCGATTTTGACGGGACTTTCACTCGCAGATAGCTGATGTTATAAGGAGTCACTTAGGCTATACTATAAATATTGTAAAACATTTTAAAAGAGTAACGATGGGCAAGGCGACTAGAATCAATTTTATTTTAATATAATTTTTGACGTTTAAAAGTGCCTTTTATGTGCCTATTTGAAATACATAAATGATTTGACTTTGACTTTAGACATTTTGTTTTAGAAAAAGAAATAGGGTACCACGCAAAAAAAACTCACATCCACGCGGGCGAAGCCACAGGCAGAAGCTAGTACCATATAAAAACATGTTGCGCATAAAAAAAGACAAAACTTATACACGAGTTATTTTTGACAAGTCTTTTACAAGGCTTGTTAAAATCTCACGGGGTTAGGTTAGGTTGTTCTATGTTGTTCATGTCGTTAAAAATATTCGTATAAGATATAACCATAGCCATAATCAAAAAAATAATATTCCCACTGCTGGGACACAGGCCTCCTCTCTGTGAGAGGGAGTGGTAAGATATAACGCATCAGTAATATTATTAATTTTCACGTGGTTTATTAACCCGTTGAATGCCGTAATTACAGACACTATTAAAAAGCCATTGTGTCTCCGTGGATCTACGTTCGGCATACGAAGGGTTAAAGCTGTACCTAAATGTATGCACTTATTTCTTTAAAATAATCTTGTATTGACTTGCGTAATGCCATTATCACACCTGGGGGTCTACTCTCAAAGTCCGTCAACGAAGATATGGGCCCGCCCGAAAGTAGTTGTCAAAACAAGCGTCAAATTCTGTTTTTCGGATGGGCAAAATCTTATCGTGCGTTGGGACAACTGTCAAATCGTGTTTTCATTCATTCTTAGTTCGGAAACTAAGCTAATCTTATGTCCGTAACTGACGCGGAGTAGGACTGGCCCGTAACTTTGGACGAAATTACGGACTTAGTGCTTCAGGAGTAGAACCCCTGATAATAATTAATTGACGATAAGTACACGAAGGCCTAAAATACCTTTCTCGTAACCGACACGAATAATGATCATAATAAGTATTGGAAAACACAGACACAAGTGCTATATACTGGTCCAAAATAAGCTCTAAAGATACAAGTAATAAATTGAAATGCATATTGATAAAAAAAACCAATCACTGTCAACAACAACAAAATGCATAAAATTTTCCGTTCAGGATTATCGTAGATTTTGCTACGGCGGCAATTGAGTTACGGGTCTACGGCGTAGGCCGTAGCCGTAGCGCCGCGCCGTAGCTCCTCATCACTTTGTAGTAATTAGCGTAGAACACGGCGATGCAGCGATGCCGTAGCAATGTGCGGCGATATTAAATTCATGTCCTGCCTGGAACAATAAGTTGTCGGCGTTTGTATGGCTGCGCCAATTTCATGGAAAGACTTTGTTCTGAAGATTAATTGCAAAAACAAGAAAGGAAACGTAGTCTTTCTAATTTAGGTTGTTATATTTAATTTTTATGTTACTTCTTATATTTTTATGAAAAATGAGTAACAAAGAATTGAAAGAAATATTTCACAACATGGTGGTATTTTGCAGCAGTGTAGTGTTTTAGCAGAGTAACTAAAATCATTTTATTATATACGAATAAATCTTAACCAATGCGCAAATTTTGACAACATAAACTTAAACGAGTGTTAACAAAAACAATTTTTTTATTTTGATATGTTTAGTCTTAAAAACCAATAATAATAATAGGAATAAAGGCTTTTGTCCAGCAGTGGACTGCTATAAGCTGATGATGATGAAATCATCATCATCATCAGCTTATAGCAGTCAACTGATGACTTTAAAAAAATAAAGTTATCGTTTACGAATGATGTTTACTCTGAAACTAATCTTATGGTCATTTGTCGGCGAGGTGTTACGTGGCTGGGTGGCTACCTAAGCTGTCAGCTAGCTCAATGCGCCGACGCAATGTAGAGGTGCCAGAAATTACGAGGCGTGGGCGTCGAATGGTAAGCCACGCATACAATGGCTGCCTCAAGTTGAGGCATCTAACATATAAAAAAAATCATTTGCAGCGCATGCCTCGCTCTATCTGGATGCACCTCAAGAAGCCGTATTAACGTATGTAGATCTGCACTGAACAGTACTGTACGAGGGACCAGACAACACCAGCGGGGCAATTCTCGTAATTTTAAGAACGTTCACAGTCTGATCTCACATCTGTCAAAAATACTTCAAATTTCCCTAGATTTTGACAAGTTTTTGACATTTTTTTGTCGCCGAGATGACACTGCGACTAGATTTTGAACGTTTTAAATTACGAGAATTGGCCTTCTGATGCCTAGTTAACTCGCACGGGTTTTACGCGGGTTACTGGCCGCTAATTTGATCGGGTTCAAACTAGATTTTTTAAATTTTGGCCGTGACCCGAAGTTATTTGTAAAGTTATTCCAATTTTTTCTTCATAGTTGCCTTTGATTTGCTGCTAAAATGCTCCTTTCATTCGCGAACGCGGGGTTACGGATCCCATCAGCTCGCATACGAGGTATGCTCTCCCTCGCACCCATTCTTCGAGCTGCCCCAAAGACTTCACCACTTAAGAAATACACTCACACCATCTTGTAAAACTCGCGGTTAGTTCTTCTTTTTTTCGTGTCGAGGGCACTCTTCTTCGATGTATTGTATTGTAAGATCCCAGTAGGTGGCCGGTTAGTGAAATCCTGTCATCGTGTTCAGTAGGTACTATGGCGAAAATCTATATCTGACCACTGTAAGGACTTTTCCTGCTTGCAGCGCATATTATTAGTCGACCTAAAAAAAGATCCTCTTTAGTTTTACTTACGGATGCTGCTGTGGTCATAGTGTGCACGGGATTTTATTTTTAAAATGATCAGATATAGGTTTAGGCGATAGTACAATAGCACACGCGTGGCGCGGAGCTTGCGCGGGAGAATGACGCGACGCGATGTCACGACAGCAGGCGCATGAGCAGACTGTCGGCCACAGAACACTATTATCCTACGGACTGTCGGACAAATAAATAAAAAGAAGGATTAAACAGTTAATGGAAATGTGTTCTATTACTGATACAGAAACACCAAAAATAAATTCGGCAATGGCTAAAAACTTATCCTGTATAGGTATGAATAGTGACGCAGCATTGATCTGACTTGATAGAATCATAACACAGCTATCTCTTATTTTAATAACTAATAATAATCAGGTTAGACGTTGACATGTAAATCCTAATACATGACAATCATTTTTGAAGTGATGCAATATGAAGTGAGTCCACTCCACTTTATAGGGACAAGCTCGCCCTACACATGAGAGTTACTTTAATTTATTTATTTAAGTCAGACACAGGTCGCCGGAGTCACGTGGAACAGAGTGGCACAGGAAAGGAAAGAGTGGAAAAGGTTGGAGGAGGCCTTTGCCGATTGGCAAACGAATCTGGGAAAGATAACCAAGCAACAGATACTAGGTTAAATAGTTTAAGAGTTCAGTGCAACTAAAATAATATTATAAGTTTTAAAATGCATTGTAATCACCTAGGAGATCTGAATAAAAAGGCTATATTATTATTATTATTATTATTAAGTCAGACACAGTGATATATGAAATAACGGTGAAGGAAAACATCGTGAGGAAACCGGCATCTCCTAGAACCAAAACTTCGAAGACATGAACACATCTATGAACCTGCACTAGGCCCGCGTGGTGGATTACCCCTCGAAGATGCTGATTAGTATACTCAAAAATTATGTTAGTAACTAAAGATAGATAATAGTACCTAAGTACATGTATAATAGTAACTAAAGATAGATAAAATACATGCCACTATAATTATTAAGTATACTAGTAGGTATATATAAATTAAATAACTGAAGTACTTACATAAAAGCAAATTGTAAAATAAATTCATAAGTTAAATCAATTAAAATCATGAAATTCATTAAGAACAAAAAACAAAAAAATTTAAAAAGACAGTTAAAACGTAACTAGTCATGTTATATTTTTTTTTCTATCATTTTTTCTATTAAGTCTAAACAGATTTTTTTTTCTCAGTCGGAAAAAAAAATATTTAAAAATAAATACAAAAATAAATTGAATACTGTGGTATTCAATTTAATTATTTTTTTAAGTCCAAAGTCCTCCCTCTACGTGTTACGTAGAAAATTCCCACACTGGAACATTGAAATAGTTCAGTGATTTAACTAAAACTTTTCACGTTCAGCTGTGGCTGAAAATTTCAAACATTTTTGTAGTATAGTTTCTATAACTACAGTAACAGTTGGGCAAAGGAATTACGAGCTGTTTATGTTGGCTAGTTGTGTCCTTGTTTTGGGTTGAACGTGTAAATAGCTCCGCGCTAACATTGTTTGCATCGTTAGCTGGAAGCACTCGGAGTAAATCGGTGCTTTTTAAAAGCATTTCTTAAATAAACATGATTTAAGTTTATTTATAAACATTGCATAAAGTTAAGTAACGATTAAGATCTGACCAAAATGATGTCTGGACTTTGTTTGAAACTTACTACTTTGATTGTAGTTAAGATTTCATTTGTGATAGAGGATAGTGTGATAGCAATATTGTTACCACGACGAGTTAAAAGAGACTGTGACCTCTGAGTTTGTTTCGGCCTTTCTCCTCATCTAGTTTTTTAAAATATTATTGACGTGTAAAAGTGTTTGTACAAACCTACTTACAGAAATAGTGACTGTTTTAAACGTTTAAACGTCTCTTAACTTTAAGCAACTATAAATAAACCCACACAGTGTGTATCAGAAAGTTAAGGTCATATTTGAGCGTGTGATAGAGATCATCAAACTGAACGACTTTCTCCAGGGGACCAATATCGTAATCGCGAAAAAAGTATCACCCGTCCCATACATTTCGGTCGAGTAGGTATTGAAGTTTTGTAAGGGCAGTTGATATTTTTTTCGCAATTACTACGCGTTTATGCATCGAATATGTGATGATACTTGTTTAAAAAAAGCATGATGACTGAATTGAACACAATGAACGACTGCCTACATGGAAACCTACGAACATCTTTATAATTACCTATACAAAAGGTCTTCAAAGGCATAAAAAAATCATTTTCGCCAGAATTAAATTATGTACCTTGGTATCTATAAAATGAAATATACCAAAGATTAAATAAACAATTTATTTTTCCAGAGCGAATATAAAGTGATTTAAAAAGAGACTTGATTCCATCAAGATAATTTTATACGAGTTCTTTCAAATGTAGTTTTCATAAAATGTATTGCTAGAAATGAAAAATTAAGTTTTTTGGATTTTTTTTGTTGAGAATTTCATTTTATATGTTGTCGTCTATAAGGCTGTATGTCGTATTTTCTTTAGCGGTCAAAGGGTTTAAAGAGCACGTTGCTCTCCTAATAAAACTCAGCTGAAATTCAGAAGAGCTACTTTGAAATTCCTTCTCCATGTTCTTTCCTATAATACTAGGTTCTGTTTTATACATAACCTAAGATTTAATCGTTCTTTGGCCAAAGAATTTGCATTGCCATTCAACGTGGCAATTCTGCCAGTCGTCTTGCCACGTTTCCGGATGAGAGCGATGCGGACAAGTACGGTCACCAAAGGAGATAAGTAACCAGGGTCGTCAGATATAGTTGAAATTTAATAAGAAACCGATGGATGTTTTCGAATAAAATTTAATTTAGTCAATATGTAGAACACAAACAGTTAATGTATTAAATTAAATTTCATTCTAATACACCCATTAGTTTCTTACTAAACTTCAACTATATCCGGCGACCCTGGCTACCTGACTGTTTTTTTGTTTTTGTACGTATTTAATGACTTAGTAATGTACTTAGTAATTTAATTAGTGCATAGATAGTTATGTTCAATATTGAAGAAGTTGTGTTAGTAAGCCAATAAAAAAAATACCCAAGGTTATACCTACAAACAATTAGGTACATATTTCTAAACCATCTGCTACTTACCTGCTTACTTTGTTTTACCTGTTAAGTATAGCGAGTATACGAAACAACACTTCAACTTTGAGCAAGATCTAGTCGAGTGAAAACAGCAACAGTTCCTTCCAATTTTCCATCCGTTGGAATTAAAAGTGTTAAGCAATACCCGTCGGAAAATGATCGTGTCATCGACGAACAAAACCGAGCTTATCGTGTATCGAATATGTCGGTTTAGACACGTTGGCTGAAAGGTAAAGGTTGTCCAATAAACGACAAACGACAGCTGGTCAACGCGACTGTACGTACAGTCGGACACGAACGCATGAGCGCGCTACGTTTTCCTATGGACGTATATTCTGATGAAAAGGTGTTTTTAAACGAGGTATTTGAATATGCAAATGGACTCTCGTTTCAACTCTGTGCGGTGTGATGTTCGAACAATAAAATTAAATTCCGTGAAAATACCTGAAAAAATAAGATAGCATTGTGTGGCCCTACGGTGGGGCGAACAAAATGAAATTTCCGATGACTGTCTGCCTGTGCAATATTATTAAATCTGAATTTCATTCAGTCACTGTTAGTACAAAATGCATTAAAAACCTCATGAATAATAATTGATAATGTACGAGCAGTAGTAATAGAGTTACTAGGTAGGTACTTAATACAATGTATATATTTATAATGTAGACCTAAATTTTATACAGGGAAAAATTTGCTAGCGAAACTCTGCAGACGTGATGGGTATCGATAACTAAACACGATAAAATAAAAAAATACAATTTTATGCCTTTTTTCTTAGGGGCCAACGACCGCTGGTAGTGTTGTTACTTGACGTATGAGTTAATAAAATGTATTTTATAGTTTTTAGATATCGATATCAATCCCGTATGTGAAGTTTAAACAAAAAAAAAACTGATTTGTTTAACTGATATTTCAAGTAAATACAATAAGAGCTCTCAAATTATTATTTTTTATTTGATCATGTTTAAATACGGATACCCATTACGTGTGCGGAGTTTCTCTAGCTAATTTAATTTGACATAACTAACTAATCAGCATGATACGTGTTTTTCCAAGAATTAACAACTCGCTTGACAATGCAAACGTCGGATGCGAACATATAAGTGGTCACATGACAATTAGAAACTCTGGTGTGAACCTAAAGATGAGTTTACACTTGAGCATTTTCTCGAGCATTTCTATGTAATGTAACGTTCTTACCAATGGTACAATATAGGGAAAAGCTCAGTTTCCAAAAGCAATCCCCTTGTAATGTAACGTTCCTGCGAATGCTCGACGCTGCGTTCGACGTAATGCTCAGGCGTGTGAGCATTACGTATTACCTGTAACATTTCTTTCTACCTTGCGTTCATTGTTTATGATTGTGCGTTCTTGCACTCGTGCCTTTGCTTGATAAAATGTTACACCAATACGCTCGTTTGGTCTTAAAATCAGGTTGGTTGTAACAAAACATCGAGTGTCCTGTTCGAAGTGCGGTTCGATAAAATTTAAAAACTGCGAATGTTCATGTTCTGCTACAAATAAATGCTGTAGTCTATACTCACCTTAATACATATATCACATCATTACCTTATTATTACAGAGACGAATTACGACTAAAGCCATAAAGAATTAATGACAAAGACATGTTGTTATGAGAGAATAAGCACATCATTAAAGAAAATTATAACGACTATAATCATAATATATCCCAAACTCAGTGTAGCAGCTTTGTTACAAACATAACATAACATCACGCCTGTAATCCCCGAGGGGTTAGGCAGATGTGTACCTTTGTTATAGAATAATTAATTGTGCTTTTATAATTTCTAACGTGGCGATATTATCATAGACGTCCACGTCCACGTCATGGCATCCCGATACGAGTACCACAGGGAAATGTATGTAAATATACAGAATTTTTGAAACCAAACTGTAACCATGCATTCAGCATATGAATTTCTACGCTTAGGGCGTAGAAATTTTTCGACGATAATCAAAAATAAAAATAGTTGTTCCATACATTTTGACCGCGTAGGTATTGCACTTTTCTGTGAAACAGCAGATTCTTTTTTTATAACCGACCAAGACTTACTACACTAGGGATCTAGAATCATATGCTGAATTCCTGGGTACAGTTTGCGCACTGGTTTAAATTTTATCCTGTATGAATATGCTTTTAAATTTTCGCTCACGATAACGTTATCACGCTCATGCGGTCATCATCATTTCGGCAACTCTCCATCCAGCTGCTACCAGCCATGCTGCGAAGATCGTCGCTCCACCTAGCCTGAGGGCTGCTCACGCGGTATTTCCACACATTTTATGGACGTGGACGTGGTCGTCCACGATAATATCGCCACGTTAGAAATTATAAAAGCGCCCAATAAATCATAAATTGGTTAATTAACTATTGCTTTAAATTAGGTACATATTAATTAAAAAGTTAGACAAAAAAAATCAAAGCTTCGTCGATTGATATACATTTATATAAAACATACTTAACTGTTAGCAGACGTACTACTTCAAGTCAATTCGGATAAGGAATTATCAAAAGGAAGACAGTACAATTAGCCTATAAAGTTCCCACTGCTGGGACACAGGTCTTCTCTCGGTGAGAGGGAGTGGGCCGTAATCGACCACGTGGGCCCAGTGCGGGTTGGTAGATGTCACATGTCTTCGAATTTTTGACATGCCGGTTTCCTCACGATGTTTTCTTTCACCATTTTGTTAACAGTGGTGATGATTATTTTATTTTTATTTGTTGCTATCTGATGTATGTATCTGGTGTATGGTGTGTCTTTTAGTCTGTGCTAAATAAATGTATGTACTTATTTGTATGTACCTACTTTATTTTAGGAATCTGTAACATAATGTACGTACTCACAGTTATTTTCATTCATTTCTCCAGGTCAGAACAAGCATTCTGTTACCGTTAGGCGCTAATCTGATTATTCCTCTCGATACGTTTTATCCACAATCAGTACACAGACACAGCTTCAACTTAACATAAGACTACGACGATTTAGTGGCATCCAAGGGTTGGGAATTTCGCCCACATTGATTGATATCACCACCTCCTATAAACAATATACTTATAACACAGTTAACCTATAGAATTTATTGTATTTTATAAATAATATATTTTATTATGACAGCTTTGACCACGACGTTTAATACGTCGCCATGGCAACTTTTCTTTCAAATCCTTACCGGCCTGTATCTTTTTAGCTGATTATATATGCATACTTAGCCAAAAACTAACACTAGCCTTTTTCTACATGATATAACTCTACGAGCTGACATTATAAATCCACGCAATGCAAGGATCAGTTCGAGTTTCGCCTCTAAAGCGAACACATTAGATAAGGCCTGATACTCCAGGGCCACCCCGGGAAGACCCAGTCTACCTCTCTGCTCCGGTACCTGACGGACCCTCTCTACGCCTCCGTCCTCCGTCCTCCGTGAAGGCCTCTTGTACCATTAGGATCGCCAGCGCACGCCGGAGGACTCTGAAGACCCTCCTGAATCCATCGGGCCGCACCTCATCCGAGGGCCGCCTCACCTAACGGGCTGACAGCGTCCCCGCCGTGCCTCGGTCTCCTGCTGTGGTGCTGCGTCCTGTCCTACTGCGTGGGCCTTCAATGCCACACACGCACCAGCACCTGCTCTCACCTGCACCTGTACCTGTACCTGCACCTGGACCTGCATCTGTACCTGCACCCGTTGCCGGCACCTACCTCGCATCTATTTCCTCAGCTCCAACTGGATCTCCACATCAGCCTCCTCAACTCACGTATCACGCATCGTCATCCATACACCCCCCTCTACATACTACACACCACTCTTCAGTCCATCTCCATCTTTTAATTGTTTGTTAATATATCTTTAATTGTTTCCTACCTTCCCTTTCTTTAATTAAATCACCTTTGATTATAAAGTTAAGGTTTTCTTGTCGCTATACGACAAATCAACGTAATCAAGTAGGTTCGGCTTTAGGCTATCTACGACACAAAATCAAAATATAATACAAAGATAAGTAGTACCTACCTACATACTTAATCTAATGCATCATTCTTTAATCACAAATGGTTATGCTAAGTATGCTCTTAATTAAATGCAGCCGTAAAAGCTTTTTCTGTACACAAAGATAAAATAAAAGTTTGGCTTGCAAACAGTTTCCATGCATTTGCATTTTATATAGTCAAAATAGAATTTATGCCTCAATTTTAGCTTTATTTGGGTGTCAAAATATTTGCTTTACGGAACGTTGTGTTAGTTGATCAAATTCCAGTATTACACAAATTTTCAGAATGTTAGACATGTGTTCGGTATATATTTAATATACCTATATTAAATGCTTATATTCTGTATATAACACAGCTAACTATTTACACTATGCACTAAATTAAATGAATAACCAACTACACAAATATGTCCAAAAACAAAAGGAAACGAAAAGTGCGTATAAACCGCGCCGTAGAAACACCGTGGCCGTGTCGAAGCTACCATAGTGATCCATACAACACTGACGACCGTGCCTACACATGGCATATAAACCGTTGTTTTTCATGACAAGAATAACGTGTGAGTACAAAGGGCTTTAGGCGTCGAACTATTCATGCGCATCGCCGTCATGATCTGACCAAGATTATGTCTGGACCCTAAAAGAGACTTTGATCCCTGAGTTTGTTTCGCTATTTCTTCTCAGGGGTAGTCAGATGGGAAATGTCGACTCTATCTATGTGTGATTCCACTATCCTATTCAAAGAATAATCCATTCCATTTCATTTCAGTGGGACAATAATGGGAATCGATAATAATCATTCTCTTATTCTTTTTACCTTTTATCTATTTATTTGGAGTCAGCGCAGCATGTCTTTTTCTTCTATATACCTCTATACAGTCGTCATCTCAATAGTAACCCTCCTAGCCATATCATCTGTTACTTCACCATCCATCGTTTCTTTGGTCTTCTCCTACTCTCACAGCCATCATACTAAAAACTTTCTTAGCAACATATTCCTTACTCCTCCGCATACCATAATAACTGATTTACACACAATATTAGGGGTCGATAATATTGATCCTAAAACGCTTTGTTTTAGTTTCGGCACTTGTCCTCAATCCCACGTAGAAACTGTAGACCGTCTATTCTAAATTATAATATCGGCACATACCTACTAAGACACCTCTCCCACCGCCGGCGATTAGCGAGAAGCGAGTAGGGGTAGCAACTAAAAACGAATTGTTTGTTTGACAAAGTTCTTGCTAGTGGTGTGAACAGTCGGCTATTAACTATTAATCATTATCATGTAATAATAGTTGATCACTGACTATTCACACCGCCGCCCGGCGAGTACTAGAGTAGGTACTAGTTTGTCGCAGCGGCAAGAGCTATCAAAAAAATAAAGAAAAATATTTTATTTGGGACACACAGGAAATACAAATAGTAAAAAAGGAGATTTTAAAACTAACAAAGTTACAGTTACTTAAAGAGAAGAAAAAAAGAAAAGAGAGAGACCAAGAGAGTACTCGCTCAGCGACGCTCGCTTGGAGGGCAGATCGCTCGCTGAAAGACTCACGCTTGATACATACACATACAAGCAAGTAATCGCTCGACATTCTCGCGCACTCGCTGCGCGTCACTCGCCAACTCGTTTTTAATCAATTGATTTTATTTCATTTTGGTCACTTCTTCTTTTTATTTCTTTCATTTTATTTCATTCTTCATCAATTTATTTTATTTGGTTTGTCATAGTGAATTAGGGCCCCGTTCGGAAAACTTACAGCTATTATAAACAATGTTCTTAAACAATATCCAATTGAAGGCCATTTACAAGTTTCCACGGATAAACACTTAAAAAAAGGTCTGTACAAAATACCTATAACATAAATTAAGAAATAAAATTACACGCTATTAATTGCTAGCTCTATTCACTTCTCGGTAATCGCCAACGGTGGGAAGGAGCCTATTGAACCCCCGCGACGTTACACGTTTGACTCATTGATTTGATAATCAGTGAATAATATTTTATGCTGATTTAGTTTACATTCGGTCACTAATAAAATAGTAGTCCGTATTTTGATAATGTCGTAGGTAACCTTTTGTTTATTTAAAATGTTTGTAGGGTTGCAAAATCTAGTTTTGAAGCGGGAAGATAAGTTTGATTTAATTGTAGATAATCGGGTATGTCAAACTGCGCTTTTAAATGTAGCGTTTACTATTATTTATCTGAGGGCTGATTTTTCAATCGACAGATAATTTTTACTCGTGGTATAAAATGGTCGACTGACAGATTTTGCATGGAAAAACTGTCAAAAATTGAAAATTATTCCTCGGATAAAATTATCTGGCGTTGGAAAAATCGGCCCTAAATAAAATAAAATGAAATGCTGAAAGAAAGAAAGAAAAAGTTTGTATTGTGACTCGTATAGGAATATCATAAACTAAACTAAACACACTCTTAGGGCTGATTTTTCAATCAACTGATAACTTTATTCGTGGAATAATTTTGAAATGTTGACAGTTATTTCATACAAAAACTGTCAAACGTCAATTTTATTCTTCGAATAAAAGTTATCTGCAATCATACATTTTACATAATACATTTTAATATCTAGTACAATGTGTAAGCGATGGCCAATTACAAGCTTCCACTAATGATACATGACACAGATGGCAATATGTGCCGGTTCGAGCAGATAGTGCTACCAGTTGCAGCTCGAGCTCAACGACCGTGAGCAGGATTTGCTTGACTCCGACTACTGACCACACCACTACCACTCACTACTGTTCACCACTGCTCTCCAACTGGTGAAGGAAAACATCTTGAGGAAACACCCTAGAACAAAAAATTCGAATACATGTAACATCTACCAACCCGCAGTGGGCCTCACTGAGAGGAGGCCTGTGTAACCTGTGTCCCAGCAGTGGGAACAACATAGCACAAATACCTCAAGTTTGTTTGTTTGATCTACAAACTTTCACTAAACTGCCAAAATTATATTTGTATTTGTTTTTTTTTTATCTTTTTCCCACGGCTTCGCATGCGTGGGTCGAGAAAAAATACACATATGTCGTAACTTTCATGGTGATCGATCAAACGGTGTTGTAGTTTGAAAATCTCATAATTTATCTACTGCTAGTCTGTCTATCATAAAAAAGTTAGTTGGAAACAAACTGTATGGAAAAGTTTTTTTGCGATTTCTAGTACTCAAACCTCAGTTGGTTCATTGATAGATTTTTTTGATTCTTATACGAAATAGGAACGAATGGCATCGCAAAATATTTCAATGCAGATCAAATTGTCTCAAAAAGTTAGTAGCTACATTGGCTAAGATTTTACTGCCCTGTCACAAAAATCCACTATGTAGGTATACCAACATCCATTTTTTTATGTATAGATTAAAAGGGTTTGTCCAGTATTGTAAAGGCTTTGAAAAGCAATATATTTCAAATGTGTAACTTACCCCTGGTCCCGGAACGTCACTATTTTAAACCAAGCCCATTGATTAAGGGCTGATTGTTCCATCGTCAGATAACTTTTATTCGAGGAATAAAATTGACGTTTGACAGTTTTTGTATGAAATAACTGTCAAAATTTCAAAATGATTCCTCGAATAAAGTTATCAGATGATTGAAAAATTAGCCCTAAATCTATCTTTTACTAGCTTCTGTCCGTGACTAGTAGTCAACTATGCTGTAACACATATGGCACTCGGTAATAGTGCAGCTTTCTGTAAGGGAAAGAATTTTCGAAATCGGATCAGTAATTCCAGAAATTACCGCCTACATCCAAACTTACAAATTTTACCTCTTTATAATACCAATTAGAGCGGGTAGTTTCGAGTGGGAGTGATATGAAGATTCGAATGACGTTATTGCGACGCACGCTATTTCGAAAAAAAATTAGAGTGGTACGCCAGTTCGAAAACACATTAAGTCGAAAACCGCTATATCGAATGACGTTGTCGCGAACACGCTGATTCGAAAAACTGTTTGAATGGTACGCTAGTACGAAACTCTTGGTATCTATCGAATTCCACTGTTGCGAATAGCATAGGTATTCCAATCTGAATTTGTCTGGGGATCGAACTCGCGATCCCGATGATAAAGCCCTAACTTTGTATTGGGTTTGGGAAACAAGAGCAATGAGAAGTATTATGTTAAGTTAACTTTTTAATTTCCAGTTTCCAGTAAGTTAGTAATCAACAAAGAAGTTAACAAATCAAAATTATAGGTGGTTTACTCATTACCAAAAGTAACAACACTGTCATATTGATGACAAATTGGATTCAATCAACTCAATATAGACTAGTATTCAAAGCTACAGCTCTTATAAATTAAATAGTGCACATTGTATTTTTCTTTTGTAAAATCGCTGCGATAGCATTTTCTTTCATTTTTTTTTTTTTGCTGGCGGCGTCTGTGGGATATTAGCCAAAATTCTCTTAATTTTGTGGGTGGTTGTATTCTGTTCGTCAATGAGCTTTTGAATACAGCCGTACAACCCAAGTTTTCGATTGCCCATTAAACAATTCCATCGCCGGTGCCATGCTTCCACGCTGTTTTGAGTTCGCGGAAGACTTAAATTATTATTTCTTTCAGCGGACCAGAAATAGTAAAAGAAGTATAGACAACCAGCAAGTAACAGTACCTGTGTCAGTTTTATCATCGTAGCGTAGGTAGTTCTTGGTAATCACTGGGTCGCGAGTTCGATCCCCAGACAAATTCAGATTGGAATACCTATGCTATTCGCAACAGTGGAATTCGATAGATACCAAGACTTTCGTACTAGCGTACCATTCAAACAGTTTTTCGAATCAGCGTGTTCGCGACAACGTCATTCGATATAGCGGTTTTCGACTTAATGTGTTTTCGAACTGGCGTACCACTCTTAATTTTTTTCGAAATAGCGTGCGTCGCAATAACGTCATTCGAATCTTCATATCACTCCCGTTTCGAGTCCAGTTTACACACGCGTATATGTCAAAACTGGCGCTAACTATCGTCAAACCAAAAAAAACCGTTGTTTCAAATTGCAATTACAAAATTATGGCCTTGACTTACGTCAAATATTTACGATTACGTAATCGTTATTATTTGACGTGCTTATGTTACGTTAACCAACCGTTTGAAACGACCGGCCTTAAATTTAATTTAATTAGTCGCTAATTACTAACCTATTAAGTATATTTTTTTTTTTATAAATGTTATATTATTTGCTCATAAAGTCATTCTTCTAAATTATTTAAATTGTGGGCTTTATCCTGTACCTACAATAAGTTAACATGACATCTGACTGACGCATTGAGAGTTTAAAAATAAAACCCTCTGGCCAGCTAAAAGATATTGCGGAAAAGAGGTGCTCATAATTGCCCCATAAATATTTCAGGCATCGAACAGTGGCTCGCATTTGTAGCTGAAAAACAAGTTTAGCTGACCTATTACATAAAAAAACTCCCGAAAACTTATGTGAAGTGTCATTCCACCTGATGCAAAGGATTGACACAATTGACAGTTCACTTCACCTATCTTTTCACGGCGAGATTTTTACAGAAAAGATCGGCTGATACTAGGGATTGACACTACTGACAGCTCACTAGAATTCGCCTATTCCAGCACCTTTGTGCAACCTTTTTTTTAATATTAATTACCTACTAGATTTTAGCTATAACTATAGATCCAAAGATGTGGAATGACAGCCGGGACCAACGGCTTAACGTGCTTTCCGAGTTAAGAAGGGGGTCTTGGTATTTAAAGATGGTCACCCTTCCACAGTTATTACTTAGTTACAAACCTCTAATTAATATTAATTAATAGGTAATATTATTTATAATTAAATAGGTAGGTAAGTATGTAAGTGCCTATTGGTTTTTGCATTGTAAGTACCTACTTATTAAGCTACTACAGATTTTCCTGTTTTCAACGTACCCACTTGTAATACCTAAAATAAAAGCACGCTATTGGCATTTTGTTTCAAGTAATTTTTATTTTATAGTAGCTGCGCCCGCGGTTTCACCCGCATAAGTTTCGATCCCGTGGGAATATCGGCATAAAAAGTATCCTTTATGTTAATCCTGGTTATAAACCATCTGTGTGCCTTTCATCCAAATCCGTTCAGTAGTTTTGGCGTGAAAGAGTAAGTATAGGAGGAATAGGAGTGTAGTAGGAATAGGAATTTATTTGTGGATTTTAGGGATTTTGAACGTAGGTTATTTTACGTTAGTTCTTTTAATTCTAGATACGTACCCATTATTATGCACAGCCTATTTGTTTGTTCCATTGTTATCCACATTGAGCCACCTGATTTTCCCGTTTTTTTTTAATTTAGGCTTAATTAGATTCCAGGACCTATGTAAGTTATACCAATTAAAATGTTTGTATTTTTTTATTTAAAGCAATATTTATTTGCTTAATTCGAATCGTCGTTCAGTTTTCTGTTTTAATTTGCTTTAAGTTATTTAATTATGGTTTGTATGTATAACTTTTGCCAGCTGTTCTCAGAAACGATCACGGATAAACTTGAAAAATTACCACATTCTTATTTTGTACTCCATTTGTAGTTTAAGCGTGTGGTTTTCCTAATGGCTACCAAATAAGGGAGGTTCATTATTCTTGTTATCGTGTTAGTTTATGGAAATATTCCTAACACGATAATGGTGAAGTACCTACCATAGAGATTGACACTATCCATAGAGATTCTCTTTCCACCTAAGTTTTTACGGTATTTTTTTTACAGAATAGATCGGCAGACGCTTCACTCGAGTGAAGGTTCATTTTCGTTTGATTCCTCGTTCACACGATACTGACAAAATTATATAAGAATGAACGTTCATCCACTCCTTTCATTGTATTTTTCGATCATGCGGTAGGCGAAGAAAAGATGGGCAGTGCCGAAATCCAACATCGTTGGATGGATCGGTTCACTTATGAATTACTTTTTCATTTCGAGTGAAATATGGCGAAAGAAACGCAGCAAAGAAACAAAAGTAAACCGTCTAATATCGCCTATACAGGGTGGCATCGACGCACAACGTGTTACCATAGATTCAGTACATGCCCTGCGTTGGAATTTTTCGTCGGTTATAAATAAAAAAAAATTAAATGTCCGGCGGCCGTGAATGCTCGCAAAGTCAAATCTGTAATGTTACATTACACACGAACGCTCGTCAGTCAGGAAGGTAGTATTGTAAATGTAATGCTCAAAGTCGAATCTGTAATGTTACATTACACGCGAATGCTCGTCAGTTAGGGAGGTAGTATTGTAATGTAATGTTCAAAGTCGTATCTGTAATGTTACATTACACGCGAATGCTCGACAGTTAGGGAGGTAGTATTGTAATGTAATGTTCAAAGTCGTATCTGTAATGTTACATTACACGCGAATGCTCATCAGTCAGGGAGGTAGTATTGTAATGTAATGTTCAAAGTCGTATCTGTAATGTTACATTATACGCGAATGCTCATCAGTCAGGGAGGTAGTATTGTAATGTAATGTTCAAAGTCGTATCTGTAATGTTACATTACACGCGAATGCTCATCAGTCAGGGAGGTAGTATTGTAATGTAATGTTCAAAGTCGTATCTGTAATGTTACATTACACGCGAATGCTCATCAGTCAGGGAGGTAGTATTTTAATGTAATGTTCAAAGTCGTATCTGTACCTATGTAATTGCATTGTAATCCAAATTTAAATTATGAAATTATTATTAGTATTTTTATGTTATTGATAATTACTAATTGTGTACTGCATGCGATAAGTATAACCAAGATGTAAAATCTAAATATTTGCAAGGCAGAAATGCCGAATATAGTGAAACCCAGAGATCTTAAGAACCATATGTTAGCTACCTACATTCTTGCAAATAAATATATCATTCATTCATTCATTCATACGTCGACGGTTGCAGGTGCCTCTGTCGTCGACGCATGTCACTGGTGTGTATGCACTAAGTGTACATAGGTACACACCAGTGACATGCCTCGTTAGCAACCAGATCTGGCAGTGATCAGAAATCTATGAGGAAACTGTTTTCAATGTCTAGGTCCTCAACGTCCTACTGTGCTTCATCATTATGTCACTTAATGTTTTTTTTATATATCATATTGTTAACAGTAATAAAGGCAATTTAAAGGTTTTAAGAAATTTTTCTTTTTCATTATATTTTACCACACTCGTTGGTTTTGGCCGTTTGTTGCTGCATCTTGGTGAAGGAGTCCATTGTATATGCATCGCTTCATCCCTGGCGTGGCGTGTTCTACATCACCCATCTTTGAGGGCCGCGGTTTTGGCCCACTAGCCGTCTCGTCTGTGATAGAAATGATATTTTCCGTTTTGAAATTGTGTTCCAAACCGTATCTATACTTTCTGGAAAACCATAATTAGAATTAGTTATGTTACCATGATTTAAATGAATCGAACGCCTCGTTAACATTCCATCTGTTGTTCAACTAGATGAGAGTTCATTTCTTTATGGTTTTGAGTATAAAAAAAAATCGCAGTAGCGGCATTGTTAAAATATAAGTAGGTACTACCCATTTCACTTAAGAGTAGGTTAGACTATACAAGATAATATTCTTATCTTATAGTATAGTTTACCTAGGTATTTTAACTCAGGCATATTTTATTAGGGCTCTATATTTTGTTAATAAAAAAACAGGCAAAGCGAAATCTGGCATTTATTATTATTTAATTACAGATTTTTCCTTAACTTACAGCGATATTTTCAGAAAAGTTTAATATTAAAACAGAAATTAAAATTTGTATCAAACGTATAAGTACTTAAATAAATTACATCCTTTAAATAAATATTATGTTCTAAACGGTTATTTCCTACGTTTCCGTTCTAAGTACCTACCTACTACTTTCACAACAGGCCTTAGTACTGTTTTATTACATTTTTATTTGATTGTATACAACAAACATAAATAGTCTGTACACATACAATAAAAATAAATGTAATATAAATAACTAATTAAACATAACTGGCGAAATGTGAGTGTAATACATATAGGTAAACCTCTGCCTTCAGTGATTGCAGGTGTGATGTTATGTATGTACCTATATAGTATTTCCAATTCGAAACTTACTTACGTTAGCGATACGGTTATGTTATCATTTCTCGAAAAAATCGTACTAGGTGTATTGATAAGATTCCTAACACGTACGAGAAATATAAAAGTTATTGCTGTCGGTTGAAGTGAATCAAAAATATAAAATGTCTCATAGATTGCAGGGTGCATCCCACCAACGGCAACGTGCGCATACGCTATCACTAACTGAACAAAAGTACCGGAACACGTTATGCATAACAAAATAAATGAGATAACACTTGATAATAACAAACTAACGAAACAACAGTTATCTTTTATGTGTTTTATTACGTAGAATATTTTACAGAACATCCACATGTTTACTAACAAAACCATTATTTTTAACCACGTGTATATGATGTATTCCAAAAAATATTCAATCGCAAAAAGGCCTATCAATCCACCTATTAACACCATCAGGAACCAAACCAGCGCAGACAGCAGTAATAAGTTCCAGCTTTTAAATGTAAATACCAACTCCACTCTATTATATAATATTTTCGTGTAGACAGATGCCCAGCATAGAGACACTGCGTCTGAATGCCCGAAGACTACCAATAATACATTATGTGCGGTCTTGGTAAAACACTTGTAATACAATAAGAATCCAAGCATTGTATTCAATGACCTTGCCACTGTCAGCTGTGTGAGGATGTTTAGGTCCACTCTCCTTATCTTTGGCAGAAATTTTAAGAGCAGCAGTTGCAGTATCAAGCACGTTGCAGATAAAACAATCCCTAAGATCCATATGTATTTTGTCACCTCCACAAACTTCGTATCCGGTTTGATATCCATATTCGTTGGTGACATTGATTAAATCCTCTTCGGTTTCGTTCAACATTGTTTAAATATGGTGTTTTGGCGGTGGTGGTCGTACATCTTTGATCATTCATATTGAATTCCTTTAAACTGACTTTCTTCCTACGAGGTCATTCGTCTGATTTCCACTGTGGTGTGTCATGGTACCGGTGACGGACGTTGGTGGCCGCTGCCAGTTCCAGGACCAGGTCAATTTAACGTTAGTAGTTAACAGTTTTCCCGGGTCCTCTATATCTCAATTCTACCTACCACTTTCTTCAAAAACATTTATAATAAAAAAACCGTTTCCTCAATTATTCAATTTCATTCTGGTGCATGAATAAAAATTTTGCAACTATCAGGAAAACCATACAGAAGTAGAAAGTTGTCTGGTTCGGCACAAGTTTTTAAGGAGCACATTTCACTTGGAACTATGGAGCTATTTTTTTATTCAAATGCAGAAGTATTATTTACATAGATTTACATGAACTAAAACTATGTATTTAAATTGCTGCACTGATTCTTGAGCTCTCGTTGATACTGATTCTCTGAATCACCAAACTGAACTAAAAATATTTCCATTTTACCGGAATGATTTATTTTCCTTGAGCTAATTTAGTTACTTATTAACAGGAAAAAAAATTGCCATTATCATAATGTATAAATTAGGAGCATGTTAATTCATGTCCTATGTAGCCATGAATAACAGTAATGGTGATAAGACACGCAACGACACATCAAGCTATACATTTCCAGTTTAAGCTGACCCCGCATTGTATAGGCTTTTCGTCCAATGAGAAGTCAGCTTATACTGGAAATTTATAGCTTTGTATGTCGTCGTGTGTGGCGATGGCTTTGCCAATCTAACCTTCAGGAATGTTTACTAAGTTAATGTCATGTTGCACAAATACTATTTTAAATTTAGAACAACGCCCTAATAAGACACAATCAATCTCAATCTGAATCGTTTTAAAAGACATTGCTAATCCATTGCTTCATATGTTCGAAAAATTCGTCTACTCAACAACTTAAATAACGCAATGAATGTTGTTGAGTTGTCGAAATGAAAACCATTGCTACTGAATACTGATAGTGTGTTACGTAATTACCCCGCAGAAAAGATTTGAGTGATGGCGAATGGTGTACCTTCCAAAACTTCTGACTCACTTTAGGTGGTTTGTCTTGGGTGGCCTGTAGATACAGAAGAAAACTGTTTCGACTCAGTGTACCCAGGGCTGTTGTACAGTCGTAGACATTAAGCCGGGAATGTAAACCAGCTAGTCGTACATAGCGCGTCTCCTCCATATTTATTATGCACACGGCCAAGTGTAGAATTTTCTGCCAGCGTCTGTGTTCCCTTCCATGTATAACCCGTCAGCCTTAAAAGGCGTTCGAGCGACGCTGGGGCAGGTCGCTATCAATGTGTGAGCTCAACAGTTACTTTTTCTATTGTTAAAATAGAAGTCCTAACTTACTTACCTACTCACTGACTGCCTCATCAACGCCCAGCGCGAACCCTTGAATCCAGACGGATTTTTCGAAATTCTCACGGAGTACGCAATATAAGGCGAACGAAGTCGCTGACAAGTGCTAGTGTTAAATATAATATGTAACAGTTTATATATGAATGTATAGGCATAGATATTGACTTCCCTAAGATAATGTTTGTAACAATGAACTAATTATTTATTCTTATTCAAGTTTAGGTTGACCACATTTTTCATTTCAGCGAGCAACTTCTGTACGGAAATAGACTGAATACACAGGATAAATTTTTAACCAGTGCGCAAACTCAAACCAGGCGTTGCCAACATACATGCGTTGAAATTTTTCGTCAGTAACTAAGTCAGCGTCAGTGTTGGACTTTTCTATGAAACAGTTGTTTTTTTTTTTTTTGATAACGGCGTATTATATCTATGCTAGAGGGTCTAGAATCATATGCTGATACATGGCTACAGTTTGCGCACTGGTTAAAAATGTATCATGTATAGAGGTCACAAAATTCAGTCTCATACATAAATTAAAAGGTTACAGGCAAGTCTAAAGCCTGGAGTATACATACAGTAGTATGCTCATTCTCAACATGATCTCAGAGTGTTTACATTTGCTATTGATAACACAGGCCTCTGAAGCACTACTTCTTACTTGCACGCCTGAGATGCACGTGCTCATGTTCATTCAAGATTCAAAATGAACGCATATTTATAGAATTGAGGAAGCGACGAAGCGAGGTAACGAGGAAAGTAAAATCCTTATTAAAACTCTGTAACTATTCATCATTCTCCTGCAATTATGCCAATTTATTTGGGGTCGGCACAACTCTTCCATAACTCTCTATTAATCGTCATCTCGATAGTCAGCCATATCATCTTTCACATAGTCCGCCCATCGTTTCTTTGTTCTTTCCCTACTCTTATAGCCAGCCACATTCATACTCAACACTTTCCTCACGACATTTTCCTCATTCCTGCGCATCACATGCCCATGACACTTTTTTACTTTTTTACTCACGCTGTAATTATTTTTGTTTTAAGTGATTTTTGACACACGATCCGCCCGTGGTCGACGCGTCGGCGGCTGCCGTCGATAACGTGACACGTGCCGCTCGTGTATTTGAGTGCGATGCTCAAATATACGAGTGGCACGTCGTCGACGGCTGCACTTGCCTCTGACGATGACGCGTGCCGCTCGTATTGTAGTACGGTGCTCAAATACGCGAGTGGCACCTTGTCGACGGCTGCACTTGCCTCCGACATTGCCGTGCCGCTCGTGTGTATAACATATATGCAGTCACTCACACACAACTTGTAAATAACGCGTTCAGATCAACCGCACCTTAAACTGGTTACCACCAAAAAAAGTCCCGGTTGCAATTCGGTAACCTGCATGTCCACTAGAATACACTTTTTGTATATACGTGCTTATTCTACTCGAAAGTACATAGCAAGTGTATTCTAGCCTTAAATCTCAAATTGATAGTGCTTCCTTACCTAACCGGTTCGTTATAAAAACTGTCCTAGAAGTCTTTAACCAGACTTGAGTTTCAGGTTTGCAGCAGCAAGGAATACCTGCCAAAACCAGGTGGACCCTACCTGCAGTGAGAATGTGATGTTGTTGTTACATAATGCATGTACCTACTGCGTGCCCTTATCTCACCATGGCACGGCAAATTATGGACACTAGTACGTATACGTAGCAGTTCTAGGCTGACATAATTTCAATTGTAATCGACATGCTAAAAAAAGTTATACTAAACCTGAATGAAGCAAATCATAAATTGAATTTGATCTATACAACAAGTGGACATGTTACGTACTACTATGTATGTCACTGTAGGTATAATCTACTTTATCAGTTATACAACTGAAGTAGACAAGACATCCGTTAAAACAACAAATATATATAATAATATTATCATTTATTTTATTAAGACTAAACAACTGACGTCACGATTTGGTCTTAAAACAAAGAAGAAACCCAAATAAACAATAGTCTTCGATTTAAATATTAAATCGTTTCTTATTCCTGAAAACTAATTTATACTACCAACATTTTGAGGAATATATACTTTAATTTGCTTTGCATACAATCAAAGGTCTATTTAATATTTCTAGGAATAAGCTGAATATCAACATTTGCCAGTTTAACATTAAGTGGGTCATGAGAGAACTTTATATCTACATTTGCTTGTTTGGATGTAACAGTAAAGTTTCGTAGAACGTGGACCATACCAGCAAGTACCTGCAACTTGGCATACCTGGCACCAATACACGTCCTGTTGCCCATCCCGAATGGCAGGTAAACGTCATCGTTGGGTCTCCTCTCCTTAGAAAACCGCTCCGGATCAAAAACTTCTGGATTCGGGTAAATTTTTGGATCATTATGTATTTCATAAATCGAGGTAAATATTTTTGTTCCATTCGCCACTTTGATATTGCCAGCAGGTAGCGTAGTATCTTGACAACATTGTCTAGTCAAAAGCCCAATAGGAGGGAATCGTCTTATCCCTTCACTTAGCACCTTGTCTACATACTCCATTTCAGAAATGACGTGGTATGTTATATTGTTCTTGTGCTTCATAAAATGTTCGTCTATTTCTTGATGAACTTTCTCTAATATTTCTGGGTGGCGAGAGAGTAGAATTAAAGTTGAAAAGATAGCATTGGCGCAAGGCTCAACACCAGCAGTGAAGAAGAACATAGCCTGTGCGGATAATAAGCCGGTGGTGGGTTCCATCTCGTAGCCTGTTTGTTGGTCCTTCATGGTGCCGTTTTCCTGTAGACTCATACATATATCTGCGAAGTCGTGCCTCTTGACATTCTCCTGTTCTCGCTTTTTAATTAATTCGTTTATTGAACCAATGAAGAAGTCCTCGTACTCTTTGAGTATCTTTATGCCCAACGCCGCCGTCAACTTGGGGCTGAGACTGAATATTAAGAATTTCAGCTGGTTCTTCCAATTCGATTGGGAAAGATTTTTGGCCATTTTGAGGAATGGTGAGTCAAAGATTGATTCTGATCCAATTCCAAAGATTGCACCACAAACAGTGGCGTTGTTGAACATCATAAGTGTGGCGTGGAAATCACCTTCCCATGTCTTGGGGTTGTTTTTCAAATAGGTCACGAAGTCTTGTGCGCTTTTATCCATGATGTAATACATATTCTTTAATTTGTTTGCTGTGAACAATGGGGTCATATTTTTCCGCATCAGCTTCCATCTAGGACCATTCATGAAGGTAATGTTATCAGTCAATTGGTCACCGTCAAGAGGTTCTATTCCTCTGTGGTGGAAAGCTTGGAAATCGCCAGACAAAACATGTTGGACATTTTTCGGGTCAATGACGAACAATGTAGGTGTTACAAGTTGACCGACGCCAATAGCTGGCAGATCCCTATGTTTCTTGTACAGATCACCGAAGACTTCAAACAGTGCACGTTTCGATACGAGGAAATCCCAAAACGGTCCCAACACTTTGTTATTACTGTAAAATGTCACTCCGCGTGTCTTCCAATAGTTTTCATTGTACTTTCCTAAAAAGTACCACCCTAATGTTACAGCTATTAATAATAAAGTTAATGGTAAAAACAACATTTTGACTATTCGGGCACCAGTCACTTTGGAATAAAAACCACCACTTTGTATTTAGCTTTTAACCAAATGAATGACGATAAATAATTGACTCTCGATATATAGTCGGTTGTTATCAGTCATAAGTTGTTGCAATTATAATGATCATCATTACTCGGCACATATCTTATTTATAAATACCTAACCTACCCGTTTTAATAAATACATACTATCTGTGTCTGCGGGTCTGTTCGTGTGATATTTAATAACTAATTTAAGAACTAACAAGCTACCTCTGGTGGTAGTTTTCCCGTTAAATTATTAACTTTAGCATTAGTAATCGTAATTATAATTATATTGCGCCCGCGTCATACATCGTGCCGCTATCACGGTTTCGCGATTTCGTTTTATGAAGATATTTCAAATTTATTTATTAATATTTAACCGACGAAAAAAAACGGAGGAGGTTCTCAAGTCGACGCGTATATTTCTTTTATGTATGACCACGTTTAACTTTTTACAGAGTAGTCCGATTTTGATAATTCTTTTTTTTATTCGAAAGGGTAAACCCCAAAGTTGGTACCATATAATTTTGACTCAAAATTACTTAGGTAAGCATACTTAATTATTTTTTTCTTTTCAGTTTTTTCGGCGGCTTAATATTTTGTTAAAAAAGTTTTTCTAAAATAGCATCTTGAAGCATCCTGTACTTACCTGAGCTTACCATTGGAAATTTCTGTGATCTCTCCAAAGCCTTTGATAGCGGGGACCGTGACACGATTTTACGTAAACTACGTCATTACGGTTTCCAAAACGAAGTTAGCAACGTAATGAATTCTTATTTACTCTTATTTACTAAGTCATTTATTCAAATTAAGCTGAGAACCAGCACTTTTCGTACAGTCCCCCAAAACGCCCGCCCTTCACCACTTCTAGTGCTTCCGCTGGGAAGAAGTGGCGCAACAACCTTCTCAGAAGCACAGCTGTCTGTTTAGTTAGAAAAACTCGATTCTGTACAATAGTATCTAGGTTGCAAAGTAATTAACATAACGAGACACAAATCATTAAATTAAATTGTTTGCCATATGTCAGCTAGCCAAACCATTATAGGTACCATATACTCCCGAAATGAAAGTAATGCGATATCTGAGAGGAACAGCGCGTACGCAGTCCCTTAGGTGCTACCAAAAATAATGCGTCCGTGTTATCCACATTAGGGAAAATCACAAGGGTCAACCGTGGGTCAACCCATCCGCAACGGATCGTGTGAAAAATCGCTATTTACGCACAAGCACAATAAAGTAGGAACTTTACAGCATCTACACCCCCTTTTCTTTATTTGACGAAAAGAAAGAAAGAAAAAAAATACATTTATTTGCGACAAACATGACGCAGAAAAAAACAAAAAAAAATAACAAGTTGGGGGTAAACATGCGTCACATTCACGCAAAACGGCCATCGCTCAGCATAATGCTAAGACCTTATACGAGACAGAGCCCCAGCGCTGGTTTTCAGCGGCAGCCGGCGTCAGCGAAGACTCACAGGATCAGAAGCATAGTAGGTACTATGTACCTACCTACCTATAACTGCCTACTACCTTGTTGGTCTAGACTACAGATGTAAAACAACCGATTTAAAACGTTTTAAATAAAATATTGCCGTTTTAAATCCCAAATAAATCGTTTTAAACGGTTGAAAACTCGCCTACAAAAATAAAAGAACTGTGTTTTACACTTCATTGTGGGCAATCCTTGGTCATGATTAGTTTTAATTAGTTTGTAGGAAATCAATAGAAAGTAGGTACCTACATTACCTACTAAAACTTAAGTATGTAGGTATACCTACCTATACTTATCTATTATATTATATTATACTAGCCTTTGCCCGCGTACGTCCGCGTGAAGCAACTATCTTACATTTTTTTTTCATAAGAACCATCCTCGTACTTCAAGGAATATTCTAAAAAAAGAATTGGCGAAATCGGTTCAGCTGTTCTCGAGATTTGCGCTTAGCAACACATTCAGCGATTCATTTTTATATTATAGAAGATATATTACACACACTAGATTTATGTATGTGTATGGGGTAGGCGAGCTGGCAACGTTGCGTCGAGAAACGAGTGACGACGTCAACGAAAGTGCGAGAGAGTTTGATTTTAAACCGAAACAAATTGATTATTTAGAAAATGTAATTATAATTATGAAAAACATAGTCATCAACACCACCCGTTTTAAATCAAAAAAATGGTTTATTTCGGTTTTAAACGTTTTTTCTTTTCGTTTTAAACGGATTGGTTTAATTAGTTTTAGTGGTCGCTAGCGCTACTGCTGAGCATGAGGATTTTAATTCCCAGGTCGGGCAGTGTTGTTGGTTTTTCTATCAGGAATTTCTCAGTAGCAGCACGGAGTCCGGATTTATGCCCGGTTGATGGCACTAGGCTCGCCCTCTATTACAATGCAACTTTAACATAACTGGCGGAATATGGGTGTACTACAGGTACACCTCCGCCTAACCCTTCGGGGATTACAGGCGTGATGTTATGTGTACCTATAACTAACCTACGGTCTGAACCACTGAACCGAACGTTATTGTTGGCACCGGGAAAAGGACATGGGCATTTTATCCTGGATATTTGTATTAAAAAAAGCCGCGGCAGACCCCAATACAAAATCAAACCCGGTTTGTCTTGCTCTAAAGACAAATGCAATGGTATAGCGCTAGGATCTTTTAGCACGTGGCCAAAAAGGGAACTAAAGCCGCCATCTTATTTTTTCACAAAGTTAACCAACAACTCCCCCCTGTCAACGTCATTCGAGCGCCAATAGATCCTTGTAGCACTCTCAATACAAAATATGTTAATTCCAGAACTTCCTTTTGTTTTGACAGCCAGTCAGTGCTATTGACATTGATGGGTTTGTAGCTATACCAAATAGATCTGTTTGAAGAACAATAGTTCCGAGTTCTAACGGCCTATAATTAATTTTAGGTTAATTTCTATGAAACGGTCAAATACGTGTGCGTCACTCTAGCCAGAATATGTCGAATATCGTCATTTGTTGTTTAATAGTAATTAGGACATCAGCTTCTGTACCTGTTGCGTAGATTTTTTCATTTGATGTGCTAATAGTTTTCTGATGAACTTTCTCTAATATATCTGGGTGGCAACAGAGATAAGTTAAAATGAGAAGATGGCATTGGCGCAAGGTTCAACACCACCAGTGAAGAACATAGCCTGTGCGGATTATAAGCCGGTGGTGGCTTCCATCACGTAGCTGTTTGTTGGTCCTTCATGGTGCCGTTTTCCTGTAGACTCATACATATATCTGCGAAGTCGTGCCTCTTGACTTTCTCCTGCTCTCCTTCCTCCTCTCTGTCTTTGTTTAACAATTTTACTTACTCGTATAGAACCAATGAAGAAGTCTTCGTGCTCTTTGAACAATTTTATTCCTAACATCGCTGATATCTTCGGGCTGAGACCGAGTATTATGAATTTCATCCGGTTCTTCCAATTCGTTTGCGATAGGTTTTTAGCCATCTGGAGGAAAGGTGAATCAATGATCGATTTTGATCCAATTCCGAAGATTACACCACAAACAGCGGCGGTACCCCAGCACACTTAAGATGTACAATAGTGTACATCTTAAGTGTGCTGGGGTACCTTCCCATGTCTTGGGGTTGCTTTTCAAAGTTCACGAAGTCTTGGGCGCTTTCATCCATGATGTAATACATGTTCTTTAGTCTGTTTCCTGTGAACAACGGAGTCATGTTTTTCCGCACCAGCTTCAAAAAAAAATGAACAATTTTACCTATTTTTTTTAGCATTTTTCGTACACTATGCTGTGAGAACAGTTAAATTAAACCATTATTTGCTATTAAACACATTTTTTTCTTTACAACTCTAACAAGCAATGTATTCGTAAATAAATATCATCTGACGCTTGCGCCTGACCTCGAGTTCAAAGTGCGCGCGCGCTCGCCGACAGCTGCGCGGCTGACGACCCCAAGTCCACGTGACGCGCGATGCGACGCGCCGCCAAAATAAATAGGAAGAAACATTACAGAGGCGTCAACAGTTTTAAATTGATGCATCATGCAATGTGTCGTGTATTTAATAAGTTTTGTATGTAAGTCGATAATCGATAGTGAATGAAATAAAGTAAAAGATCGCGTGTACAGTTTGAACTTTGAAGCAACTAGCGCGCGTGATTCAATTGAATTTGAACTTTATGTCAATGCAATTAGAGTGACACGACGCGCGCTCATTTATTACAATAACTGTATCCTTCATTTAGTAAGTTAACCCAATCAATTTAAAGTGGATAATCAAATTAATTTAATCTAAGAAACCCGTTAAATCTTACTTTAAAGTTAGAAAATGAAAACAGTTTGTACCTAATAAAGCATAAGTATCTACAATTTCCTAACAATTAAAATTAATTGTTTTCTGATTTCATAATTATTCTTTTAACATTTTCTCCTCTGTAATTTGTTGATCTTTGCACATCAAAAGACACCGCTATCTGACTGAAATATGAAGTCTTGAAAATAATCAATTTCAGGCGAAAGGTTAGTGGTATCCGTTTGCATAAAGGTTGTATATAATCTACGTTCTGGCTTTGGAAGCGTTCTCCTTACACCCTGTATATTATCATTCGTATTATCTCTGTTATTGTGTATTTATTTGTGATTATATTAATATCACCATTGCGTGCCAGATTCTTCTTAGATATGCTGAGTAATGATTTCGCTGTTTGTAAACAAAATTCTTAAGAGTCATCGTATTCTTTTTTTAAAGACATCTTATTGTTTATCTTTATATGTTTATATAATTCTTCTTCTTTAAACGGCTGTAAAGATTTTGATGAAATTTTGATGAGGTACGGGTCACCTACAAAAGAGACCCCCTTATACAAATACTTTTCCTTTCTTTCTTTCTTTTTATATCGTCACAAAGGCACTATCGCCAAAGCCAATTTCTGAGCATTTTGAAAACAAAATCCCGTGCACATGATGACCACAGTGCGTCCGTAAGTAAAACAAGAGAGGATCCTTTGTCCTTACGGTCATTACGATCCAGATGTAGATTTTAGCGATAGTACTTGAGCATACCGCCAAATGCCGCGGAAGGCTTCGGCATGCTGCCGAACCATTCAAATGTTAACGCTTTGCCCTGCCTTTTACGCAACGTGCCGCCTTAAGATATGTTTCAATTTACCGATCTGATCCACCTAGTTTTTCAAGCGGGTCAAAAATGTATTTGAATGCTCGTTACGGGAACTTTTGTATCGCAACATGTTTTACTTCCTCTATAATTTTATAAGTGTGCAATAAAGGTTGGTTCAAGTTTAATAAATCAACATTATTGAGTGTGAATCGACTTTAGTCGCCGATCGTATATTTTTTTAGCAGCGTGAAAACCCCGTTATCGTCCGGCGATGCCACTAAATCCTATGTTCATTACCGATGTTTATTATAGTTTTTTTTTTTTTTTAATAATACGTAACTTGAGAAAAACAATTAGCATGGTGACGCAGACATACGCTGATAGTAACAAGAATATAATAATAATAATAATAATATAATAATATCCCTGGACATTTCACACAGCACCAGTTGTCCCAAGCTAAGCAACCTAATGCTTGTGTTATGGTAACAAGATGGCTGATAAACTACTTATATACAATTTTTTTTTTGTAAATACGTACATATTATAGATAGAAAAACACCCAGACTCGGAACAAATACATGTAGGTCATACAAATATTTGTTCCGTGCGGGAATCGAACCCGCGACACGCAGCGCAGCAGTCAATCGCTTAACCACTGCGCCAACCGTGCCGTCGACCGTGCCGTATATGTTTAGTCATTGTTCGGAACTTCGGATAGCTGTTATAATATTCCGATAAATAGATTTTCTACTCGGTTTAACGTCGCAATGTTAAATAGATAATATTCTCTCGCGTGAGAAAAAGAGAATAAACTTTTTACAAAAAAAAAACACTTCCAGAAAACACTACAAGGTGAAAACTAACTTTAATTTCGGAAGTCGGTGTCTTTGGTTTTTGTATTTTCGTTTTAGCCTCTCCCTCACGCGCTCCGCCTCCTCCTTTGCGAGCATTACTTCTTACTTGCTTCGCAGAAGGAGGTGACGGCTTCCCATGCACTCTCGCTCCGTACCATGGCCTGGACCAGGGCCGGACGCGAGATATCGCCGCCGCCGATCGCCGCCACGAGGACACGGCGGTGCTCCGCCCAAGCCGGGCAAACCTCCACCATATGCTCCACCGTGTCCTCCGGGCGATCCACACAGTGGTGACACCCTGGCGTTTCCTCCCGCCTTATCCTGAACAGGAACCTCCCGAAACAACAGTGTCCGGTGAGGACCTGCGTCAGGCAGAAGGTGAGGGCACCGTGGCGCCTCTCCAGCCACAAGTATGTGGACCCCAACTTACGCGTCAATAATTTTGTTAAAAAGAAAAGAAAAAAATTGATGATAACAATGCGAATAACTGGTAACACATACGAACGAAGCAAACGAATAAAAAGCTTGTATGTAATAAATTTATTTGCCCTAGGTTAAGGCATGGCTAGGTGCTCCCGGCCATTCCCGTAGCCCCCCTATGTGGGGGGCATGCGGGGCCCGCCATACCATCTAGGCGGGCATGCGCCGGGAGGGCTATGGAGGTAAAGGCTATGCCTATTCCCGTGGCCCTCCCATCACGGCGAATGAGGGAACACCGCTGAGTTTTAGTGGGTATACTGTCATTCCGACAGGGAGTCCCACATACCCCGTCTCGTCCCCCGCGAGGCGGGCATGCATAAAGCATTTCTCAGCGACAAAAAAAAAAAAAGGTTAAAATAAACCAAAATATAATTTCAAATGGTCAAAAATGTTGGCCTCGCCTTTATATCGTTACCAAATAATTAATTATAATATGGCCGTTAATGATATTATGGACCTTTTTTAACGAAAATATAGATACATCAAATGTGACCCAAGACTAAGAGCGGTTCTGCACGGTATCCGATCCGAATCCGAGAAATGACGGTCCGAAGTAGCCATGGTACTATTTGTATGAGGGGTTGCGCACTGCATCCGAACTCAGTCCGTCCGAATTTAGAACATTCCCAATTCGGATTGAACTCGATTCTTTGAATTCGGATTCGGATCGGACGTAGTGCGAAACCGCTCTAAGAGAATGAAATGTTTCTCGGATCGGCACGAACCATATGATTTGAAATGAATATAGTGTTCATATGGTGGGAAATAATGAAATCAAACAATTTGTCTGTCCTCTTCTATCTATATTTCTATATAATTAACTCTTATCTACTTGCGTAGTACATCTTTACTGTAAAAAGCAGTATCCTCAGCATGTATTTCTAATACAACACATATTGTAAAATAAATCAATACATATACAAAAATAAAAATTAATATCCAACTTAGATTTAAGTATGCACATTTAACGTAGACAGAAACTAAGTAATACCATTTTGAGATTATTCCATGTGGACAATACTTATGCAGATTCAATTGTTCTCTTCGACATCCTGTAGAAGAAGAAAAAATGTATGTCAATAATGGTGTCTAGAGTTTTTATATTAAAGCGTGGGCCATGCGAAAATACACTGATATACAATATATAATACAAAGAAAATACAAGATACACCTGAATCGAGCCACCGTGCATATTTACATAACAGCTCAACTGTCACTAATGAGACACAATAACCTTTTCTATGGTTACCGAACTTAATAAGTCTGTGTAGCCGAACAGACGAGGAGGTAAAGGTCTGAAACATTAAAATAATTATGGACCAAATAAAGTTTTTATGCCGTTTTGAAGCCATCGTGTTGGTGTCATCATTGTTCCAAATTTGAATTCACGAACATCTAAAAAGTTGCAGGCGTTTATACAAAAATGCAGGGTGGCTCGATTCAGGTGTCCGGAAGTATATAATATAGGCTCCTGTGTATTTTCTAAGATAAATAAAAACCTAACAACGTGCTTAATATACAGCATACATTTTTAACCAGTGCGCAAACGTAACCATGAATTCAGCACATGATTCTGATTCCGTAGCGTAGAAAAATTTAAACGCAAGGGGTGTTTAAATTTTTATTCGGTAATTTAAAAAAAAAGGCCGTAGGTATTGCACTTTTCTACGCTACGGGTTCAGAATCATGTGCTGAATTCATTAAAAATTTATCCTGCAGGCAATCTAACTAATCTAAGTGTAAATCCAAAACAAAGCGACCGATAATGTATCATCGGCTCACATAATTTCACAGAGACTACAGCAGCACGGCAAATCGATGGATTTATAGAGGTATGAGGAAGAGGGTGTAAAGTTCACTCATCCTCCATAGAATAGGGCAGAAACTCCGACCAGACGGGTGTTGTGTCTTACCCAACGATTGATATTGGGAAATTGTATCTATGCTAATGGCACGGTAAACTCTGTTGGCGAGATGCAGTATTTGCGTGACGTCAGTATAACGCGTTGTTCGCATGTGGCGTTGTAGATACCGCTACAGATTAATCTGGCTTAATTAATTCGCTACGTCATCATCATAATGCAGCCAAATTTAATCAACGATGTAAGTACCTAGACTATTAGAACAATGAAATTAACGTATTGTTTTCCTTGCTACGTCAAAAAATATATTTACTAATTAACTGGCGAAACCTCATGACGCGATGGCGTGATGGCTAAGAAAAATTAAAATCTTATTTTTAAGTAAACAGCTGAAGGCCAGTTCCTGTAATTAAAAACGTTCAAAATCTAGTCGCAATCACATCTCAGCGACAATCAATGTCAAAAACGTAGGGAAATTAGAGGTATTTTTGACAGATTGAGACTGAAATCAGACTGTGAACGTTCTTAAAATTACGAGAATTGCTCCTCTGATCACGTATCCTGCTGTCTTGTCAAATTCTGGGCTATTTAAACTGGAGACTGTGCCATGGACACGCTAAGAGGAAACAGGGTCGTCGCCCTCATGTCGGGTCTCAAGTTAGGTACATTAAATTGTGATTTCATAAATGATTTGATTTGTGATTTGTTTTTTCTGTTTTGGAGTCAGAGAATTTTGCCAGTTAATTTAAAAATAAAAGGTCCCGGATAATAATAACTATTGTCCTGCGACTCATCTACCTAGCCTTTTCCCAACTATGTTAAGGTCAGCTTCTAGTCTAACCGGATGCAGCTGAATATCAGTATTTTACAACCAAAACTATTGTCCTGCTACTACCAACCAATATTAAATTGCTTGGTAAAAACATGCACGAAAGCCATTACAACATCAGAAAAAACATTATGCAAACTACAATTACTTCTAAAACTACTTAACATAACATAACATCACGCCTGCATCCCCGAAAGATTAAGCAGAGGTGTACGGTCACAAAAGGAGATAAGTAACCAGGGTCGTCGGATATAGTCGAAGTTTAGTAAGAAACCGATGGATGTTTTCGAATAAAAAGTAATTGAATTAATAGAAAACAAACAGTACGTTTGACAAATTAAATTTCATTCGAAAACATCCATCGGTTTCTTACTAAACTTCAACTATATCCGACGACCCTGGTTACTTAACTTCTTTGGTGACTATACCTGTACCCGCATTTCGCCAGTTATGTTTGTTCGTTTGTTTTAAAACTACTTAATACCAAACAAGTGTAATGTCTAACTTACAGTAGGATCGCAGTCGGCGCAATGCCACGAGTAGCCGCGCTTCTTTGGATTCTTGTTCAGCGGCGGCTCTAAACACGTGAAGTGGTACCTTTTCGAGCATTCATCGCACCTACACAAACAGTTTTAAGTATCAACTAATGCTTATATGAATAAAGTGCGGATTTCACCAATGAAACTGAACGAGATCAGCAATTCTGAACCGCGTTCAAGAGATTCCACAACAATGGGGATTGAAGATTATTTTATGGAGCCTGGCATACCAACTGTCACACCATTTTGTTTTTCGTTAAAAATGGCGGCCACGCAGAAAACCTATACAAATCGATAGCTGACATCAATGCAAACGGAAAATATAATATATCAACTTTGAACTTTCATTTCGAAAACGTGACACTTTACGGGATTTGGTCTTATTTTGTTTTCTGTATGCATTAATGTCAGCTATTGGTTTATATAGGTTTCATGCGTGGCCGCCATTAGAAAAAAAAACAAAATGGCGGTCAAGTAGGTATGCCACGGACCTTCAAAGCCCTTTGACACTGACAGCTCTTGAAAGCGGTTTAGAAGTGTTGATTGCGTTCAATTTCATTGATGAAATCCGCCCTAAGGTGTACATTCATTGCTGTGCCTGGATGGATAGACTAAAGCTTACATCGTTAATCAGTCACATTTTATTTTAACTTTCCTCAAATGGTATAATCTTTTGATTTACACTCTCACATCTAGGCCACAGTATCAATTTTATAGAGCAAAATAATCATACATTCTCCTATAGATAGTAAACTAAATTAAAAAAATAGCATTCATAATCACGTAGTCATTAATTGTAAAAATGATAGCTAAGTCTATCACCTCTATGTAGATCACACAAATATTTATTGCGTGCAGGAATCGAACCCGAATCCCATAGAGCAGACGCCAAACATTCATTTGTTGATCCAGAAAAGATTGTTACACACTATTAGTTAGGGTTGATTACCACCCTCCACAGAAATGATAATGCAAAATAATGTTTATTTTAGTTTTTTGGCAAGTCATGCGACATCATATCAGGAAGATTTTATTTCTTAAGTTTTTTTTTTTTTTTGAGAATGTGGTAAACACAAAATATTATATTTGTTTCGAACTACATAAAAAAAAAATAAGATGCCTGTCACACATGACAGGCTATGTCATGTGTGACAGGCATCTTATTTTATTTTTTATGTAGTTCGTTTTGTGCATAATAATTACGCGCAAAAACTGTTGCCGAGTGGATTTAAAAGACATCACAAGAAGCAAGGTCTTTTCCGAATCGAACCACTGCACACACAAAAGCAGTTTTACATGCATTTTTTGAATCGGTTTCATAAATTCATTTCACGTTTTCATTCATCGTCATAGGGACATCCATTTCCTGTTATGCATACATTGGCTGCCACGAACAATTACTGCCGTTTCTTACAGATGCTAAAAGTTACGGCTGGGCATCAGAGGCCCTCGGAGTATAATCAGCGGGCCTAGCACTAGCCTAGCAAATTCCAAGGATTTTTTAAATCGAAAATACAACAATTTTTTTTTTTTGCTACCACATTAGGTATCACCCATTGATATGAATACAGTTTTAAAATTAAGTAAATATTAGAGATGCGCCGAGTACAGGTTTTACAAGTTTTTGAAGATCCGAAAAGTGCCATCGCTATAGAATTAGACCAATATCTAAAACTACTGATTACCACGAAAGACTGATTATTTAATTAAATATGTCCGTATTTTTTCACGTGATTTTCTGACAATGCCTAATCTACATTAATACTGAAAAAGGTCAGATTATAATCATAATAGTTTACCGAGTTCTTTTCGAATAACTCGGCAGTCAAACCGAGTTATTCGTCCGATAACGTCCGAGTAATAAACGAGTACTCGACACATCTCTAGAAAATATTGTGTGGGGAAACGAGTATTTTCAATTTTAAAATCCGTCGAATTTACGTTACGTTTACCTACTTCGTGCGTTAGTGCTGGGCCCACTGAATATACTTCAATACCAAGCGCCGCTAACACACGGGACTGGGCGCAATGCCTGCCATACGTTCTGCTACTCTCTCTCAGTGCTATGGATCGCAACCACACCTGTCGGGTCTCAATTTAACGCTTGAGGGTTGTACCTCAAGCGTTAAATTAAAACCCGACAGGTTCCGACCCCCGCGCTGTTACCGCTCTCGCCATCGACGCCTCAGTAGCACGCGCTTACGTCATCCGAGCGAAGTCTCAAGTTAACTCTTGCTGGTTGTACGACACGTTTTCAACTTAGTGCGGCTCAAAACATGTATTATATAATTCTCGCTTAGGCCCAGTTGCACCGCAAATCACTGACTGCGTTTAAAATATCATTGCAACGTGTTTAAAATATCATTCCGTCTTTGTCATCGTTTGACAGAAATAGAACGATGTTTTGAATTCGTTTAGCACTCACTATATGCATGTTGTGGTGCAAGTGGGCCTTAGTGTTTAATATTATTTTAAAGAATGATTTTAAGGCTCACCGTACGAGGTTGGTGTAATCTCCAGGCTGCACACACACGTCACAGTGCGTCAAGGGCGAGGGCGCGGCCGCGGCGCCGCTACTGTTGGCCCCCGAGCCGCCGCGACGAGACCGCTCGGTACGACTTCGCTGTATACAGACACGAACATCTCTTTACATAAATCTTCGATCAATAATGCACTAGATACAGTTTCACGACCAAAACGAGCGCCAAACGAGCCTTGTAGCAATTATTATTATTATTATTAGAAACACATTGCCCAACTGGCTGCGATACTGTACATTTACACAGGGTCAAATTAAATTAGCTAGCGAAACTCTGCAGACGTCATGGGTATCCAAGTAGGCAATCATATTTTTTTTTTTAATATAATGGTAGGTAGGTATTTAAATATAAACTTCAGATTATTATCAACGTTAATAGTCGAACGCTCGCTTGAAGCTTGAAAATACACGAAAAAAATAATAAAGACAAGAAAAATAATAATAATTGCTACAAGGATCATTTGGCGCTCGTATGACGTTGACAGGGTAGCGCTTTTGGTAAACATTTGTGCAATGTTTTTTAGTTTTTACCAGTCTAATGTAACAAACTCAAAAGTGTCAAGGGTTTTTTCGTCATTACGCCAGTTATGTTATAAAAAGTCACAACACCGAGCACGAGCCTTTTGCCACTACAGTGCACAAACACTGACACCGGGTTGCAAATGAGAATTTACCGACGGAAAAACTCAATAACACTTTGCTCGACCAAGGTATCGACTCTGGGACCCCAAACTTAAACAATAGGACCAAACTCCGTACTACCTGTCAAGTTAAAAAAAATATGGATGTCACGTGTTCAACTTTGAGCGTTAATATCTCGGAAACGTGACACAGGGTATGGTCTATTATATTTTCTGTTTGCATTCATGTCAACTATCGATATATATAGGATTCATGCGTGGCCGCCATTTGGAAAAAAGAAGCAAAATCGCGGTCAGGTAGGTATGCCACGGACCTTCAAAGCTCCTTATTTTCAGTGGTTAGGTAACAGTAGAAAGTTTACCTTAGGTTTGGGTTCAATCAGTTCAGCCAGTTTATCCTCCACAGGTTTAAGCTTGCGTGAAAGTTACATACACAAAATTATGGCAAAAGTATTTACATACGCTAGGTAGTTATTTATCATACAAATAAGCTGCTGTTTCTTACTGTCGAAACTACAATGTAACTTCATGGCATTGTAGAATTCGATGCGCAAGCGCTCAATTTTTTCAAGTGCTTTTCTAAATAATAAGTGTAATAGTGTTTTTTTAATAATAAGTGACCAAAGATCGCGCACAAAACTTTTCTTTTCGTGTAGGTGCAAGAGCCCTTACGGCCTAGATGGATGAAGAAAAATCATGTTTCTGGCAAATAAATATTCTGTTCTATTCTATGAAGTTTTCAGTACAAATATGTTCGTAATTTAACGCAATTTGCACTGCGATGTTGTAACTTAGGTTAGGTGTTCGCGGTTCGCTGTATGGAAGAATAGAGCCCTATAGGGCTTACTATGGTTTGCGTAATCCTATAATCATGGTGTGCGGGGAGAATGAACTTTGCAATATCAGCATGAATGTTACATTACGTATAGTAACCGGCACGAGTCGTGAGCACAAACTGACACCTGCGCAGTAGTTAATTTTTCGGTCTCTTTGGCGGAATGAAGGAGGCGGGGGGCACCGAGGCTGCACGCGATTGGTTCGTCTGTCGATGCTCGTCGTCTATTGGACTCTCACGTGTCATTCGGCTACTGTACACTTTCGTGCAATTTTAGTGACTCACGTTTTTAATTTTGAAATAGTTTATTTTTGTTAATTCGTATTTGTTAAGTCAAAGTAACGGTTAAATTTGTTTCTTCACTATTTTAGCAGTTACTTGAACGAAGAAAACATTTGCCGTAGTATCAGTAAAGGTCAAGTATAAGTTAATACTTTGACTGATTGTGTTGATGAAGAAACTGGCCGTAAGTCACAAAGGCCTACAACATTACTGTATCAAAATAAAATTTCAAGTACCACTAATATTTTAATTATAGTTTGCGTAAGTAGCTATCAATAATTTGAGCAAAAGCGGTATTAAATAAATTTGGCCGAAAGTGTACCTGCGCGAGCTTGCCCCCACTACTGCCCATCTGTGCTCACGACTCGTGCCGGTCATTATACATGTATGTAATTTTTAAGAAGTCATAGTAAAATGAGATAATCGAAAAAAAAACTGTAAAATCGATGGAAATATGGAGAAGCTGGATTATTCATGTCCTTGTCGCGCGGTACGGATAATGTATGGCGCTTGTATGAATTTACATAGTCGTGACGTCACTTCTGCGATAGAATCTTTTACACTTTTTATAATATTGTTTGCACTATTTGCAAACAAATATTTAAAAATAGTTTGAAATATTTGTCATCATACACTCACATTCGCTGCGTCAGGTGTTTCTGTCATAGGAGTGACTTCTGCTTCTACCGGTGGTGGAGGAGGCTGCTTAGCTGCTTCATGGTCCATGTGCTAGCCATACACAAATACCATGTATTAAATGTATTATAATTTGTAAACAATTCGGTTTATTACTTATACAAATTATGTATAAGTAATAAACCGAATTGTTTACAAATGTATGTCAATGGATTGTGGTAGGATTCAACAAACATCACTTGTCAGAATTGATACCACTATACCTTGTCCATTAGGTTAACTGTTTTTTGACAGCTGTCAAATAAAATATTTTTCTTTCTTTCAAAGAGCAAGTGTAAGAAAATAACAGATACAAGTTTTGATATAATCACATGAAGCCGTATTACAAATTCGTGTTATAAAAGACTAAGGGAAACTGGGAAAAAATTAATAGTTAGTAAAGAATACCTTGGATAATTTCTTCATAACTGCAGGTGGCGGACCATCATTGCTGTCCGTGGGTACGTAGAACATTTGGGTGTCCAGCGACCCATCTGGCTTTGGAATAGGCTTGATCTAGAACAAGGGAGAAAAATATCATAATTATATGTATAGCGCTACAAGGTTCTTATGGCGCGTGTCCAGACATATTGTTTTTTCAATACATTTCACAAAACAATTGCACAAATGTCCTATCACAGTTATTCTACCTCTGACAGCAGAAACCCAACAGTAACCTTATTGTAATGAGAATAAAGATCGCTGTGATTTTAACAGTGATGCTAAATCAGAGGTTAAAAAACTGTGAACAGCCTGTACGGACAGCACCCCGCTGTCAACGTCATTCGAGCGCTACTATACAAGTTGCAACAGGATAAACGCAAGCCCTGAAAGTAGTTTGTTCATAATTGACTACTGAATAGATTTCAGAACTTTTAATATAGGTATTCTGTCAAAAATTATGTATTTTGCCTGTCGATTGAGCCAAAGAAAATTAAATCTTATTGAAAGGCAATAAGACTCAATTTTAAATGCATAAAGTAATGCTATAGTCAACACGTTTTACTTAATAATAATAGTTAGCTTTAAAAAAGTTAAGTTTTGGTGATTGTATTAAGCTTTTAACTCAATTCTCTAATTGGGCTGTTTGAGGTCTTGCGTTAATTATGTTAACATAATATTGTATATAATCGGTATGTGTAGCAGTGTACCAATATCACACACATTATCAGATTTTCTTATGAAATGTTACAGAAAAATGATTGTATTACCTTGATAGTAATTCTAGGATGTGGAAGTTCAGGATTTTCCATATCTTGCGTCTTCTTCTTCCTTTTATGTTTGTGGGACTTCGACGGCGATCGCAAAAGGTCCGGAGAATATCTCGACCTGTGCTTTTCTTTCCTCCGCTTCCTGTTAGCTTTGTACGTCGCTATATCCGACGACAAATTCGCTAATGTACTTTCTATAGAACTCTCGATGGCTTTGCTGTCTCTTTCTTTCCCTTCTACAAGAAGAGATGAGAACGATAAATTCTGTGGAACAAAGCTGTCTTCTCGTTTACTGGAAGCTACATTGGTGGAAGCGTTCGAGTTTTCATTGTGAGAGTCATTTGGACTGTCAGCGACGATCGGCGTTATTGACATCAATGGAGTGTTCGTCAAAGTAGGTGACGTGAAACTGCGCTTGTGTATCTTCTTACACGGAGAATCGCCCTCCCCTGCAGAGACCGACGCATGATCTCTTTGTTTCGACTTCTTTATTTTCTTCTCCTTTCTCAGTTTAAGTTCTGAGCTCTCATTCTCGCTACTGAATTCAAATGGCTTGATGGTTACTTTGATTGGCGATATACTTTCTGGAGTTGTCAACTTAGATGACTTTTCCACTTTGTGATATTTTTCAGAGCCTGGTTTAGGTGGCGACGATGGGCTGTGAGGTTCGGTGATTATGGCACCGTCTTTACTGTAGCGGATGCGAGATCGTCGCGGTACTTTTTTCTCCAGCAACTCGGGTTCAGAATCGGAGGTCTTGTCGCATTCCGAGCATTGCCTGCGAAACATTTGTGTCAATTCATGGCGATAAGTAAATATGTGAGTGTTAAAAGATACATTCGATCATAAAATGCTTACGATAGTAATTTATTAAAAACAGGCTTATAATAGGAAAAGAAATGGAATGCTCATGATGAGTAAAAGTAACTATTTGTTTGTCCTTATGCTATCGTCAATCGGAATAATTACGAGTACGGAAACTTTTTGAAAAGGCAGTACTTGGAATTTCCCAGCCTTTGTTCAAAAATATGCACAATCATGCATTATGTATACAAAACGTATGAATTATAATATTCAATTGTTTACTAATCCGATGAAACTGCCACTCATGACACATTGCGAAATAATAAGAAAATACTATAGATAGTATTATTTACTTAACAGTTTAAACAAAACACGATAAAATAAACAAATATGCATCATTCAAATGGGGGATTTTATCGCTAAAAGGTATTTTCTCCAGGTAAATTGATCTAGAAAAAAGTTAGGGATGGGATACAATGTGCATGGTTTCGGAAGACGGATTTCGTCGCCGAAGGTGTAGAAAACGCTGGCGTGACGACACGGAAGCTTTTATGAAAAATTGGAGAGACAAGGGAACACCTACAAAGAAAAGTGTGAAAGTCTAAGGAAGAGAAATGTTCCTTTGCTGTCAGGGCAGTCAGTCCCATTACCCTCCTAGCTGACTGGGCAAATCTTTCCAGTAAGATATATCGACGGCACGGTTGGCGCAGTAGTTAAGCGATTGACTGCTACGCTGCGTGTAGCGGGTTCGATTCCCGCACGGAACAAATATTTGTATGAGTTATGACCTACAATTAGTTGTTCCGGGTCTGGCTGTTTGTTTATGTGAGTTTATATGTCTGTAAACGCACCCACGACACAGGAGAAATTCCTAGTGTGGGGCAACATCTTTCATTTCGGCATAAGCGTTTCTTAGCAGCGTGGGTAGGCCCTTAACAAAGAGGACCGCTGACTTGGTGAGGGTCACAGGAATCCACTAGATGCAAGAAGCACGGGAACGGTCGTTGTGACAATACTTAAGGGCCTATCTCCGGCAGTGGAAGTTCTTTGGCTGAATGATTATGATGAGCTTTTCTCAAATAGCTCGTGCCAAAAGAGATATACGAGGATAGGCATCTAGTTAGACGAGGACATGGCCGATGGAGTAAAGCTGTGACCGAATGGTAGCCAAGGTTAGGCCAAAGAAACGAGAGCCGTTCAAAAGCGCGTTGGGTGCACGATATCGTCAAAGTCGCGGGAAACATCTGGATGAGGGACGCACGGAACCCCTAAGTATGGCAGAAGAAAGGGGAGACCTGTACCAAGCAGTGAGTGATCCCGGGCTAAAATGATGATGATGATGAGGAGGATATGATTTTTATTTTTACAAAATGCATGATCATACCATCCATAGAGTTTGCTCTTCTTCGGCGGTCGCTGCAGCGGCGGCTTGAGGCAATGCAGGTGGTAGTGCTGTCTGCACGTGTCGCACGCAGCCATCAGATGACGCTCGGAGCTGCGCCCGCAAGCCGCGCACTCGCGTCCCGCCAGCGAGCCTGATGTGGCTGACGCAACCACACACTTAGCCCAGGTTCGCACGGGCGATTTTTTATCGTGTACTGGATTATAAACTCTTAGCGTTGATCCGAGTGTCGAATCCAACAGAATACATGCCAGTGCGTCAAAAAAACACACTGTTGGATTTTCAACTGTCGGCGCTAAGCAGTGAGTTGAAAAATCAGTGCACGATAATAAAATCGCCCGTGGGTATGAGGGCTTAACGCAACTATACAACAACCTAGTCCTTAGCCGTCTATTACGTTACAGTTACAGTTGGTCAATGAGTGCTTTTTTAGAGCAATCGTTGCTTGGGTTTCCAAGGAAAGCTTTGACACCACACAACGGCCGCAACATGCGCGAACGTTAAAACACTGCCATCATATAGCGGTGCTGCCATGCGATGACAGCAGTCTCCACTTTCTTAAGATGCCCAAGCTTAAGGGTAGAAGGAAGCTTACGCCCAAAAACATTCTTAAACTAAGCTACGGTAATTTTAGATAACTTGAATTATATAGATCAGTTACACATTTGGAATTTTGACATTTATGAAGTCCTGTCAAATGAAAGGGGTAGGGGCTACTTCTTTATCCGATGGTTAGTCCCCCTCCCTCTGAGTTAATAGATACGTAGATACATCTAAGAATGCAATTAATCGAAGTATTACGACTTAATGGCTATCAGTTTAAGAAGGTTTGGCGTCATTGTTATCTGGGACGTGTTACGCGTTATTTTGTAAGCCTAATTTGCTTTCTATTATTGAAGGGGAACAAAGCACTAAAGGAAATTAGTTTTAACTTAGATAATAACATATTAGCTAACACGTTACAGGTAAATTATTTAGCAATGGCACTCATGACTTAGAATTTTGTCTCTTTTTAGAGCATAGCCTTGTCTTACTCTGCCATCTGAAATACGCTGTAAACTTACGGGTTCTGAAAGCCTTATCAAGTGTCTAATTAGTAAGTCTGTTGCCCAAATTTCATGTTAGTTGATCATAAGCATCGCATGACATTTGGTAACAGATTAAATTAAGTAGACTTTCAGAAACCATAGATCGGGATGCCATAGTTAAATAACACACCTGCATCAAACACAATGACGTAGAGTGATACTTACCTTCCAAAGAGGTTGACAAAACTTTTCCTTGGCGAGCGTCCGGGTTGTCGCTAAGAGGAAAACCAACGCCCATCTTAAGTGCAGCCGCAGTTGGCACAGACATTGACCTGCTGGTCGACCCTCGATACAGTACATCACGTTTAACATATGATTGGGGTTATGATGGGTACCCCTAGCACGAACATCGAGCAAAGTATAGTCACTGTAACAGCGTCGCCATTGACAAAAAAGTAGACTGAGCAAAATGGTCTATGAATCAATAAAGATTCTGCTATATTTTAGGAAGAAGACGATCATTTGGAGAAAAAATATCGATAGGTAATGAATGCTTTAACAAAAATATAACCATCACCTCATTGGTTAGAATTCGCAACCGGTGTGTTTGTATGACCAGAAGGCCAATTCTTGGAATTAAAAACGTTCAAAATCTAGTAGCAATTTCATCTCAGCGACAATTAATGTCAAAAATGTAGGGAAATAGAGGTATTTTTGACAGATTGAGGCTGAGTTCAGACTGTGAACATTCTTAAAATTACGAGAATTGCTCCTCTGATGTAAGAACGTAAACGAAACAAAAGGAGTATACACCGTCTTTTGATCGTTTTAATCCTTAAAAGGGGTTATTGTACTCATCATTATGAACAACTTTTACTACCGGAACTACCCTGAAATCGTGAAAAAAAAATTAGTTGATCCATACATTATGTCGAGTTATGCGAACATATATCTATGGATCAACTGATTTTTTTTAATGGTGTAAGGATCATAGCACGTGGAGTTGTGCAGTTTGTGCCTTCCCCCGTGGGAAGAAGGGGTGAGCTTAATGTACGTGTCTTCATTGGTTCATAGACCCAAATAACTTTACCCAGTTGTCCTTTACAGAATTTGTAAGTGTCACGGTTAATATTTCGTATTTATTCGTATCACGGGTCACACCCGTGAGCGTATTTGGAACTAAATAAGGATAAAATTAGCGAGAAACACGTGACTATAACTTTACGCAAAGCGGTATGTTCGTGCTAAGGGTATGGGTGTCTTTAAATGCTTGTTAATGAAACTGGCCCCATTTAATTTTAAATTGACTTTCGTACTTAAAAACGAACATAATTAACACCATCAAAAAAAGATTAGCACCATCTTAGTACTTACAGACGCACATCAAGCTACTACAATCCTGTCAAATTTCTTTAATAGCCTTTCAACTTTATCGCTAAAGCATTAAGGTTCAAGGTTGATTGGGAAAATTCGACCGTTTCGGATAGCTTGACCTTAAATTGACTAAGGATAAATTTATTTTTTTACTTAGTAACTCAGTAAATAATGTAGGAGCTCCTCAAGATAAAAGTTTCGACTCCCATTTAGATATTTTGTACGCTAATGAAACTTACATCCTGTCAGTACAAGCGGTGCAATACTTTTTTTTTATATAATACGTTTACGGACAGTATTAATTTTATATTTTTTCATGAAATTATTAAAATCAATCCTCTCCGTTTTATACGGGGTTTAAACAATTTGTAAGGTTTCGAATTCAACCTTAACCCATTGACCGCCACAGACGTCTATGGACGTACGTATTTTGAACTGTAAAAAAGTGGTATTTTCGACGTGCCATGCCGTCGGAAGCATCGTGAACACGTTTTAATTTGACGTCCATAGACGTCTGTGGCGGTCAATGGGTTAAACCAAATGACCAAATTACAACCTTCAAAAGCTAACAAACAAGAGAGCATTTGCAAGCATTCGTTCGCGAGCAGAATATTTACTTGGAAGGGACGTTCCAACGAGCAACGCCCTTTCAAATTTATTGTATAACGAATGATTGGCGCGTACACGCTAACCGAATGCTCGCGGAAGTCGTAACTATTCCGTCCATATATCACCCCAAAAGTTCGTGTAATAAGAGTGACACATGGGCGAATAGATCTTCGAACCAAAAGTGTGCGTACTTGCTAGTGCGTCTATCCGCCATTTTAAAGTGATATTAGGGCTGAGCCAGCCATTCCGCCCAGATTCTCATTTTTACTTAACTCTTTCCTTCCTTTTTGTTGATCAGAAATATCCTTTGGAAGATTGAAATGGATAGTTACGCGATAGCCTATATTTCAATCTGGGCGGATATGTCTGGCCCGGCTTTTATACTCCCAATCATTAATAATGAGCTCCTTCCAAGGAGTTCCTCCCAGTCACCGAAAACGTGCACTAACCGTTTCTGCAGCTGTAGTGGCGTCACTTTGGGCGTCGACCGCGGCAACTCAGGCGCGACCAACGGTTTATCCTCCAGTATTGGAGGCGCGGTCCTCTTCGGACACAACGCTATTATAGCATCGTAGATCTTCAGTAACGCTTGTCGCGTTGATGTTAAAGCTGCTAGGGCATCTGTGTTTTCTTTTGAAGCCTAAATGTTTAAGAGACATTAACAGCTGTCAAAAGTTTGATATTGATTTACAACAACAACCTAATTATCCAATGTCTGCTGAGACTCACGCCTTCTCTGTGTGAGAGGCTAGACGTAATCTACTAAACGGGCCCAATGCTGGTTGGTGGACGGAACATGACTTCGAATCTATGGTTATAAGATATGCCGCCGGTTTTCTCATAGTGGTGATGAAACAAATTTCATAGAGAAATGTGCACGGTTGTCTGGGTTCAAACCCACGACTTATTACTCGAAGTTGGGGCCGTAACCACTGCTATATACATATTATTGATATTGAAGACTGTCAAGTACAAACAATAATTGATCACTTCCCTTAGATATCATCAAGGCTCTTAGTAATTAAGTATATCGAGATAACAACATACTGCGATAAAATCAATTCATTTGCCAAGATAGGTGACTCGTAACTTTTAAAGCCGGTACAATTGTTTAATGAAAATTCAAGTGTTAAATACGTGACTGCCAGCGCCATCTCTGGGCCGCGTCGGGCTGGTTTGCGACGAGTAGTACAGTCTACCTAGCACGCGGCAGCACGTAATTCATTAAATAAACGTATTTTGAACCACATAATAGTAACTAAAAAGCCATTGAATACGATCCCTGGTTGCGTCCTAACACATACCTGCAAACACAATATCAAGTATGACTCTAATTCGTGTTTATTTGACAGTTATTTTACGAGCAACTGAATTAAAAAAAAACTTCTAATTAAACCAGTCGGCGGCGACATATACACAACACTAGCGTTTAAGTTGTTTAGGTAATAACGAACATATTGGATTGTATGATCTGGGAAACAAATGATTATTACAATGAAAAGTTCACCTTACCTCATCATAATCCAACCTCAATTTATCATCGTCTCCCAACAATTTCTCGTTCTCTCTCGTCAGACGTTCGAGAGACTGTCGTAGTGATGACACTCGAGTGTTCCTCTCGAGGTAGTAGCCGACAAACTCGACGGAGAACGCGGGCGGGACGTGCCAACGACGGGACACGTCCTTTAGAGCTGCCATCTAAGATTAAAAGCATCGCGAAAATATTATTTATGGCCTCCTTCATTCATTCAATTCACATATAAATTACATTCTTTAAATATTACAACAAACAATAAAAAATAGGCCAACGGTATCAGGAACAGGGTCCAAGCTAAAATATTTATTATTGAATTAGATAATTCCCGGAGCGGCTTCTGCTAAAAAAGGACATCCTTTGTTGTCGTAATACCGTAAAAACAAAGCATGAATCTACTCTTGTGTCAGTAAGTTACTTAATAGGTACTGTATTTCTTTGTAAACGGAGCATAGATCTGCATTTCTATGTAAAGACGTTGGAGTTCAGTAAAAATCAAATCGCGATATCGTGTACAAACATCGAAAGGTATGCCTTCCTCAGGGTTCAGGTAATATCAGGCAGTATCAAACAACGCACATTATATGCGGTACACTATAAGATTTAAATGAATTCCATGATTCGTCGAATCGTTGAGCTCCTTAGTTCTGAGTTGAGCTGCATGATTACTGACAAATACGTGCACTGACTGGACAGGTCCACTCAATCTGCGTGGTTCTTTCTTCAAAAGACCATTTCAGACACCAATCTACATGGTCTTCACATGATCTGACCAAGATTATGTCTGGACTTTAAAAGAGACTGTGACCTCTGAGTTTGTTTCGGATTTTCTTCTCAGAGTAGTCAGAAAGGAAACGTCGTGATGAGTACGACGTTTTCAAAATATGATTGATGTGTAAAAGTGTTTGTACAAACCTACTTCCAGAAATAAAATCAACATGTTAAAACAATGACGTATTGTGTAAAACATAACGTAAATACATAATTAATTCTTGATTCATAGATAATCAAAGGTTTTGAAACCCTTTGCGTGTGTTATTACAACTAGAAGAATAATTTAAAACAAACCGAGTAGCAGATATAAAAAACCGGCCAAGTGCGAGTCGGACTCACGCACGAAGGGTTCCATACCATTATCTATATAAATCACGTCTGTTGTGTGTGTGTTTTATTTTGTTTTTAGTATTTGCTGTTATAGCGGCAACAGAAATACATAATTTGTGAAAATTTCAACTGTCTAGCGATCGCGGTTCTTGAGATACAGCCTGGTGACGGACAGACGGATGGACAGACAGCGAAGTCTTAGTAATAGGGACCCGTTTTTACCCTTTGGGTACGGAACCCTAAAAACGGACAATTTGCGGCTATTACCTGAGCATCTTGAAACTCCAACGCGTGTGTATTGATACCCATACATTCGGCTTTCCGCTGGAACTTCCTCATAGCTGACGCGCTGCTGTACAGCAGGCGAGCCATCTTCTGTGTTGGCACTGCATAAACAAATAAAAACAACGTAATATCCTACTAATATTATAAATGCGAAAGTTTGTATGGATGTATGGATGTTTGTTACTCTTTCACGCAAAAACTACTGAACAGATTTTGACGAAATTTAGCACACAGATAGTTTATAACCAGGATTAACATATAGGATACTTTTTATCCCGACATTCCCACGGGATCGAAACTTATGCGGGTGAAACCGCGGGGCGCAGCTAGTTTGTTATAAACCAGTGGCTAAGCAATAACAGCCGCGCGAGTCAATCGATCAGGTTAAGCTACGCTCGCCGCGGTCGTTCCGTGGATAGGTGACCATCTTCACATACCAAGAGCCCTGCCCCTATTGGTTCCGGTTGTCATTCTTGGATCTTTGACAATCGTTATAGGTCGTCAACAATGTTTATTAAGTTTAAAAAATTGTCTGTCTGTTTGTTCCGGCTAATATCCGATACGGCTGGACCGATTTTGATGAAATTTTGTATGGGGATACTTTCAACCCACTTTTACATAGGCTACATGCTTTTTATCGAAATACCACGCGGGCGGAAGCTAGTACAATATATAACGCAACTAACTACTTACACTTGGTAGATAAAAATTGTGATAAAAATAAAATGTTTCGTTAATCTTACCCCATGGAGGATTCCTATTTTCCTTCTGTATCAAATACTTCTTTCGGTACTTCACTAGTTTGCGCTGAATTCTTAATTTCTCTTCTGTACTTAAATTGTTTTTTAACTCCAGTTTCCTAAAACAATGGGAAATACCATTATAGTTTTACCTTGTAGTCTAAGGTAAGGCGCTATCTACACGGGCGAGTGTATCGCGGCGATAGTCATGTCGTGACATCAAATTCTATAGAAACTGTATGGAGCAATCTTCACACGGCGAAGTCATCGCGGCGAGAATTTGATGGCACGGCGAGGCTGTCGCCGCGATTCCAAAAAACCAACCAGCCACACCAGCAACCCGCACCGAGGCTCTGTCTCGCATAGGGTCGTAGCATTATGCTGAGCGATGGCCGTTTTGCGTGGATGTGACGCCTATTTTCCTTCAACTTGTTCTTTTTTGTGTTTGTGTTCTTTTTCTGTGTCATGTTTACCACAAATAAACGTATTTTCTTTCTTTCTTTAGGTTATTAGCAGATAATTGATTTTATATTATTTTTTCATGATTTACCTTTTTTCATTTCTCAGCTGCAAAGCAAGCCAGTTCCTCTTGCGTTTCTTGACTAGAGTTTTATCAGAATGTAGCTTGCAATGAGCGTAGAATGGGTCTGCTTGTTCCGCCTCTTCAGAATGAGCCTCTGCTAATAGTCCCGAGCGTTGACCACTGTAACAAACGTTATTTGAATGAACCCTTCGTAATAACATGGATCCACGCGAAAAAGAATGCCTTTTTAATTGTTTCTGGTGAAATTACGGCATTCAACCAGTTAAACCATGTTTTTCAGAGTTAGCTAAATGTATCTCAAATTAACTAAGTATTTTAAATGTAAATAAATCATTCAACAGATCATCGTCCTGGAAATGCATTTAAAATGTACGTGCGTACATTCAAAACCTTAACCATTGGGCCAAGGCCTCGCCTCTCGTGCACTATGTTGTATTCAAATGCAGGACAGTACCAATTTCACTTTTCAATTCATATGTACATTTATTTATTTAATCTTTTCGCACACAAATACGTACAAAGGCGGACTTAATCCCTTAGGCATTATCTACCAGTCAACCAAGGTCAACATTCTGAATTTATCTTGGATAGATGCATTTTCCTCGCATTGCCCTCTACTTAAGGTTGTCCATCTGAATCTCCAAGTAAAACGACTTATTTCTTTGTTCCATGTGAGAGACAGAATCATGAAATAAAAAGGGATCCTTACCAAGTGACATGAAAGAAGGTCTTGCACAATCCAGCGTCGCACCCAACACAGACGCCCGTCCGAGCCAGCGTGCCATCTTCACATAACGCACACGACCGCGCCCCCCATCGGGAGTATGCCATCTCGAACAGCGTTACACCCGACAGACGCTCCACCTGATATACAATGTTATGTTAATGTAAATATATGCCTAAAAAAAAATAAGTCTATACGCTGCACAAATCAAAACATTTTCTTACAGATTTTTTTTCCCAATAATGTTACCTATTATTATGTAATAAAAACGTATTGTATTTCAATAATCATTATTGTTACATCGTAGTTACACATACTGGCGAAATATGGGTACACCTCTGCCTAACCTGGGTTTACAGACGTGATGTTGTTATATTGTTATAGGATTTAAATGAACCGCTTGACATCACACAGATAAACCCTGAGAGGTTTTCGTTTCGTTCTAATTTTAATTGTAAAATAAGTGCTGTGTTTTGGAAATAAATAAATAATAATAGTGTATGTTGAAACCATGCACCTCTATATTATAACCTTTGGTCCATTCAATACATTTATTTAACCTTAAACGCAGTATCATTGACTATCTTCCAACCAAAAATAGATAGAAAGCCTGATCTAGTTTCAGTAAAGTAGGTAAAATACAAAGTCAAAGTCAGTTTTACAATAAAACATAGGAAGTGCTAAATCTATACAAATAAAAATGAATCACCGGAATGTATGTACGCGCATAACTTCCGATCGACGGCACCAAATTGGATAATCCTTTTTTTTGTGTTTGTTCTTGTCAGGACAAGGTCTGTAAATTAGCTGTTGTCAAATCTCACCTGATTGGTTGACCTCCCATAAACAACAAACAATATAATTAGTCAAGAGATTTAATATTGCAGGTCAAAAGACAAAGGTCATATTGCCTACTGAAATTAAGAAAATGTCAACGCCCCATATCTGCATCGATTGTGTTTACATACTGCGCGCGCAACGTTTACGCAACGTGTTCAATAATGCAGCATAGCTAACAAGCCATATTCTTAATTACTCCAACTTGTTTGATTTGTCTTGTGAATATTATTCCTTACCTCTGAAAATGCCACTCCAGGTACATAAAGCGCACATACTAAATGCACCCAAGCACCAACTTCAGTCTCCTTGAAAATGCCACCTGTAACGTGAAAATGAAATGAATACTGTAATACAAATCAAACTAATTAAATTGTGGCTTTAACTATCTTATTAGTTAGCAGAAATATGATTCACAATGTAACAGTAACATCACAAGCACTGTGTAACTTTATTAAGCTTTAGAGGGAAAAGGACTGGACTTTTCCTTAACACACATTTTCATAATCTAACCAGGAGAGCAGTACACAAATAATTATAGAGATATTTAATTTTTTAAACTGTATATTTAACATGAATTACACTCCTTAGTTTGAGTAAATAAATGTATTATTATTAAAATAGTAATGAATCTAATTGCTGATGTTCTTCAGAAAGGTAAGGTGTATAGTACTCACAACCGACATGCATGTATGACCAGAAAAAGGGAAAAGGAGTATGGTAGGATTGTAGCAGGTGGTGTTCTGTACTTTCTGCCAATCCAATGGGAAGAATATGTGGGTTTATTTATCTATAGATATATGAATCTCACCTTTATTTGGACAAAGCTCACAGCTAGGGTCAGTAACACCTGCCTTGCACGCTTCACAAAACCAGGGTTCTGTAGAAGCTGAGCTGACTGTGCTTGACTCACTAGTTGTGTCTGACACACCATAACAACCTGAAATTAAAAAAGTATTCAAATATAGTTTACAAAATAAGTGAACATTTAAGATTCAAAATGCACAATTTATGAATAAATTTTTAGTGTCAGTGTTTCCCATTTTAGGATTATTATAATGACAATCACTGGGTATTTTCAAGATATATTATGCCAGTGGAGATAAATCCTGTAATTTACAGACCATTATTGGTTTAAATTAAGACTCTTGTATCTTTACCAATAATGAAGCAAAGACCTCATAGCCTTGTATAGTAGACCCTATAAGTAGTATAGTAGTAGGAAGGAAGGAGGAGGTAGGAGTAGGAAGTAGCTATAGTTTACAAATCTATATCTATGTCTAGTTTGGCAATAAAAAATATATGTACCATTGGTAAGCAAAACAATTCGTTTTTGTCTATAGGATAGGTCTTCTTAGCATTAGAAAAGATTGATCTGATTTCATAATAGGCCAAATATGGCCCATACAAATATTTGATGAGCTTACACAAACAGAGGCAGGAGATACCTTACCTTGGGAAGTGTGAAACAATATGTAACTATGATATTGATAAGTAAATAGTTCACCAAATACCTTCATGTACAGTAACACCACAACCGTCACACTCAACAATTTCATTGAAGTCATCACTCCTGGAACCGAGGCACCCTGCACAAATCAGCAAATTCGCCAGTTCAACTGGAAACTGAAGAAACAAAATAATTTTAAATAGATTATTCATACAAAGATAACAAAATACCAATTTGATTTTTTTTTTAATTTGAACAGGAAATGAATGACTGTAATTTGTTACATTGATTTCCTTTTATATGAAATAACTTTATGTTGACAGTCTGATATAAGCAAGTTCCAAAGCATACATACCTTAAATTCTTTATGTTTAGCTTTCTCCAGGACATCATTAACAGGTTTATCTTCTCCGATCTTATTGGAGTTCTTGAAATCGTCATCATCAGACCCTGATTCTTCTGAAGATTCACTTCGTAATGCTGCTCCTGAAAGGGAAAATAATAATATATAAGATTGATGTTGGTTAAGATAAGAATTGGTAATAGGATGTGGTATGTAAGTTTACGCTCAGATTCAATTTATTACGGACTACAATAACAATAGCCATGCCGCTTGTTGCTTTTATAATTTTTCACACCTGTGGTTTCTATGAACTCCTAAATATCCCAAGCATTTCTACATACAATTCATTGAAGATACTATGTTTATTATGACTTTTAAAGCTAGAGCTCATACACAAAATAGCTAGCAGCTTGACAGTTGTAACAGCATAGGGACAAAGACACATAATTTCAGCTAATAACTGAACATATGGAATAACTGTGTTGGGTATACACATGTTAGGAATACAGTGAGATATTAGCTTACTGAGTAATACTCATAAAAGGGATGGATAGGACCAGAAATACGTACTTTTTTCTTCATCTTCGGTGTTTATCGAACAATCGTCGCTTTCATCGGGGTGGTCCTCTATCCGAAAGTCCGAGTCATCCGAGCTCTCGCCTTCAAGATCAAAATCTAGTAGCGACTGGGGCCCTACCGGCCTCACTTGGCGCTTAGCCGGGCCTCGGGTCTCTAAAAAAGTAACATTTTCGTTGCATTATATTGGAAATGCAAGGTGAACAATGTTGGTCCAGTTAGAGTGTATAACAATAATAAACTGAAAATACTTACGATTGCTCATTTTTTAATAGAGTTATCCGAATTGACACACATTTAGTTCAACAAAATCATTATTTCGCGATCTAAAGACACAAAACAGTTTCTGATACTCCATGAAAGAAATATGTAAAGTTGCCAACCTCGTTCACTTCAAAGCAAAGCCCACAGATAACTATATATAAAGCCGGGCCGAGCTATTTTTTCCCATAGATTAAACAGAATTGTATGGTTATTCCCGATACTGGCACAGACCAAGTGTCAAGTGATGACATTTTACACGCGATCGCGATCGGTGAGTAGACAAGAATAAGGCCTCTAGACACGCACGGTCCATCCCAGGTACGTCCGCTCAAGGCTGAAGTACTTCACGTAGCATACATACTATCGTGCGCGTATACAGCCTGCTAAATGTAATCGAACGAATTAAATAAGGTCAGATAAAACTGGAAATGCATAGCCTGATGTGTCGCCGTGTGTACAGCCAGATGGACGATATTATAAACATTTTCATCTGATTTTTTTTCATTTTGCATTTTTGCCTGTGCACTGAGTGAGCTCACAAGGATAACATTACAACATGTAATAAGTTTTAGAAAGTAAGTTGTTATTTATTAGGTTTGCTTCACTATTGCATTGTATGTAGGTACACATACATACATACCTGTAATAATAGTTGTAAGTGTTTCTCCGATAAAAGTCTTCAGGGTTTAAAAAGGATAGCTCATAGTCTCGACGAAAGATCTGGTTTTTGAGAGCTTTTTCCCACAGTTTTCATCTTTTAACATCTTTGGGAAATACATGGATATAGTAACAGTCCTTAGCAGCGCAAAATAAGAAATATGCGTGAAAGAAGTAGGGTGTTTCCAAAAAATGTATGGATAGTGGCAGCTAGCTGTCAAATTCTTGGACACGGGATAGTAGCGACATCTGAAATGAGCAAGTAGCAGTTTTTACCCCCATCATTCAACTGCACGGTAAATGTCTGAGATGGACACTAGTTATGCGCCAAAAACGTAGTCGAGTCTATCCTTCTAATTACATTGCTATCGACTCGTTATGAAGCCAAGAATTCAACTCAACTAAGGTAATATGACATTTATTTTGATGTGTCAAGTGTCAATGTCATTTCAAACAAAAGCAAAAGCATAGCAAAATATTGTTTTTGTAGTTTAGTGCGGTCTGCGTGAGTAATCGTGAAATTTGTTTCATATCTCATCAAAAAAGTAATAATTATCAACGTTAACTTCGTCAAAGTTCCTTTGAATATCATTTAAAACGAAAGTCTTTGATTTTAGCACAACAGGGTACTTTGAAAATGGTTGGGCTCGATACCGATATGAACCGGGACGATGAATGCGACAATATTGGCCTGGGATGCGCTTTGGAGCACTTTTCAGAAATAGAAGATGTGTTGAAAATGATCGACAACGTTAAAAATATCTATAACACGCCAGCTTTTGAAGTAGAATACGATAAACTGTATGCTATCTTGAAGCAATACTATGAGCAACCACACTTGCTTGATCCTCACCTGGAAAAAATGCTATCAAAGTTTCTGAGCTTAATCAAAGATAAGGAGTCGCCGTTTGAGTTAAAGCATGCTACATTTGATTACATGTATCAAATTATCAGAGTAAGAGGATACAAAATTGTTATAAGGCATCTTCCACATGAGGTAAGTTTTATTTCATTAAGTTCTAAACTACTCTATAGCCATATGGTTTTTTGTCTATTAGGTTGTTACCTGATATATTCACCAAGCTGTGCCAAGGAGTTTCCATATTATGAAAAATAAAGATTTGCCATAATATAAAGTCGGTATACCATTCCATTCTACAGCAATGATGAATTTACAGAAAACCTTTTATATCTCTCGTCACATTTCAGGTTTCAGATCTTCTAACAGTATTAACATTCCTTGAGGCTCAGGATCCAAATGACAAGGAGACATGGAGGAGCAGATTTGTTCTGCTGCTATGGCTCTCTATAGTGGTCATCATTCCTTTCCACATGAGCCGGCTTGATGGCTTTGCACCTGGCCAACCAGGTAATTGGTTTCAGGTTTTTTTATATAGAGAAATTAGAACAGAAAATTGGTCAATGGCCTGTCTCTGTTGATGTTAAACCATTGATTGATGTCTCACCCCCGAGATACAGGCAGATGAGCCTTGTTTAGGGGTCACCATCCAACCTGATCTTGTATAATATGTACAGATGCCAACACAGCAAGCTACTACAATCTGTCAAATTTACCTAAATGCTTTAGCAATATTATAGCATTAAGGTTGAATGTTGATCGGGAAAATTTGACAGTTTCAGGTAGCTTGATCTGCTGGCATCTGTATGATTTGATTAATTTGTAAATAATTAAAACAAAATGAATTGGGCTAATAACATTTTATTGCGACAAGTCAGTTGCATGTGTTCATGTATTTATTAAAACTATATGCAGAAGTAAAAAAAAATTTACAAAAGCAGACTCTAAGCATGAGGCATTTTCTACCAGTCAACCTTAGGGTGATGCAGAGAGAAAACATGGCAGGTGCAACATAAGGGATAGATAACACGAAAATAATTATAAATTACAAGAATAAATACATAAACACATGCGAGTCAGTTGCTGATTGTAGAGTAACTAATGATTACATTCATGGAATTACTTCTTCTAGATGTTGCTGAGGGGGCAAAGAAAATGACAGTGATGGAGAGAATTTTCAATATCTGCAAGACTTATGCAATGAGCAAAGACTCCTGTGCTGAAGCTAGTGCTTATTTAGCTTCCAAATTCCTTATAAGGTAATGTATTTATAACCCCGCTATTACACATTTTAAGGACAATAATATCTGTGATATCATCATCATTTTCCTGCCCTTATCCCATGTTACTTGGGGTCGGCGCAACACGTTTTCTTCTTCCATTCTCCCCTGTCGACCGTCACGCTATCATTCACTCCCTCACACAATCCATCCAATATCTGTGATATCATATATGTATAATGGATTTAGGTCTGATTTTTCCGTCGCCAGATAACTTATATTTGAGGAATAAAATTGACGTTTGACGTTTATGTATGAAATAACCATCAAAATTTCAAAATTATACCTCAAATAAAGTTATCAGATTGTTGAAAAATCAGCACTAAGTCCTATGTTTATTTCTATCTTCTTTTAGATCTGATGTAAAAGAGCTTTACATGGGTGCATTCTTTGACTGGGCCTGTGATTTACATTCCAATCTTCAAGAAGAGGAGAGCATCCACTATGGAGTATTGGCGGCAGTCGCTGCAGTATTAAAACATGGAAAGAGAGATGATCTTTTACCACTAGCCCCTAAGTTACTGGCTTGGGTCACCAACCAGAACTATCAGCAACATAAGGCTATGTTGGTTAGGAAGTATGGTGTGAAGATTGTGCAAAGAATAGGTGAGAAATGGTGGAATTTTGTTTATTTTGTAACTATGTGGCAATGCTGCCAGCCTTTTGGGCACTGTTCCTGTTGACAGCGATGCGGACGAATTTTTTGATGCCCTTTGATTCTTTTGCTTATTTTTTCACATGTACATTATTTTTTTTAAGTTTTAGCTTATAAAATGTAATTATTGTCTTGATTATATGAAACAATTATTGTAAACCTTTTGTAACTTGGTTGTGGCATTTTAACTACAATAATTTATTGCGATTTAGGCACGTATTTAAGTGACTGAATTTCTGACTGTAAGTAGAATGAAATGCTAATACAATTTATTATCGCGGTCAGACTGCGTGCGCAAGTGCAGTCAAGATTTACTATGATTGTCTTTATTTGTATCATAAGCTTTACATATTTGCTATTTATCTTGATTCCTCTTAATCTATTGGTCTATTTATTTCTTCTTCTAATAAATTAATTCCTTATTATTTTCCCAGGCTTAACATTCCTGCGTCCGCGCGTGGTGTCATGGCGCTACACGCGTGGTTCCCGCTCTCTAGCCGTAACTTTGGGTGGAGTCGCGGCCGCTGGCGATACTGAACCCATCACCTCGCCTCCTGATGATGATGATCAGGATATACCTCAGGAGGTAAGACGTGTTTTGTAAAAAAAACCGGCCAAGTGCGAGTCGGACTCGCGCACCGAGGGTTCCGTACAATTACAATTTACGATTTAAGACGTATTAAAAAAAAAACAACTTACTAGATCTCGTTCAAACCAATTTTCGGTGGAAGTTTACATGGTAATGTACATCATATATTTTTTTTAGTTTTATCATTCTCTTATTTTAGAAATTACAGGGGGGACACATTACCATTTTGGATGTCTCTCGCGCAAACTATTCAGTTTAGAAAAAAATTATATTAGAATAGAATAGAATAGAATAGAATAGAATAGAATACTCTTTATTGTACACCATAAAAGTTACAGAACATAAATAAAATATATAAAATTTTACAAAGGGTGACACAATGGGCGGTCTTATCGCTAAGAGCGATCTTTTAAAGACAACCTTTATATTAGATTATTTTATATTAGAAACCTTTTGGGGGTATGAGGAACATGGTGTAAAGTTCACTCATCCTCCATAGAAAAGGGAGGATCCTCCGACCAGATGGGTGTTGTGTCTGGCGGGCAATTGCCCAACGATTGATATTGGGAAATTGTATCTATGGTAATGGCACGGTAAACTCTGCTGGCGAGATGCAGGATTTGCGTGACGTCAGTATGGCGCGTTGTTCGCAAGTGGCGTTGTAGATACCGCTACAACCTCAATATAATTTTTGAAGACCTATCCATAAATACCCCACACGTATGGGCTTGATGAAAAAATTTTTTTGAGTTTCAGTTCTAAGTATGGGGAACCCCCAAAATTTATTGTTTTTTTTTTTCTATTTTTGTGTGAAAATCTTAATGCGGTTCACAGAATACATTTACTTACCAAGTTTCAACAGTATAGTTCTTATAGTTTCGGAAAAAAGTGGCTGTGACATACGGACGGACAGACAGACAGACATGACGAATCCATAAGGGTTCCGTTTTTGCCATTTGGCTACGGAACCCTAAAAAGGATATTTTGTGTACCTGGACCTGGGAGTCCGGATTTGTGCCCAGTTCATGGTAATAGGCACGCCCCCTAGGTAATACGGGCTGGTGACTGGTGTCCGCAACGCCACGTCAATGCGCGTATTTTGCGTACGGGCTCGCCCCATATTACATTTGCACATTGCAACTTATGGATACGACTGCCACAGGAACAAGGTATATGACATGCAACATAGGAATCGGAATTTTTATAGTGGGATCGTAACGGAGTTGTGTATGATGATGGTGATGCAAAAAGAAACAGAAAATGTCCATATTTCAGATTATGCTATGTAAAAAACTAAACATTAGAAAGCATGTCTATCTGTTTGTCCTAACAGTTTTTCATTCAACTGTATTTTTCAGGTAGAAGACGTAGTGGAACTCCTACTATGTTCCCTCCGCGATGACGACACCGTGGTGCGATGGTCGGCAGCTAAAGGCGTGGGTCGCATCGGCGCGAGGTTGCCAGCTCTCGCGGCGGCCGATGTGTGTGACAGCGTGTTGTCGTTGTTCGCCGAGAACGAACGGGAGACCGCCTGGCATGGAGGGTGTATGGCGTTGGCTGAACTAGGTAATCTTATAGATACTTTGTAAAGGGACAGGACTCTTTTCTTCTTGAAATTAATTAACGATTAAGGCTCGCTTGCACTACAACACTGAAATTTACCGCGATTTTAAAAAAGCGTTCTGTTTCTGTCAATTGTTTGAAGATGATAGAGACAACATGATCTTTTAAATTTATGTTTAGCATTAAATGTATTTAGTGATTAGTGAAGCAAGCGGACCTTAAATCATTATTTTGTTTAGAATGTTTTGTACATTATTTATAATTTTGTTGCATTTTGTCCAAAAGTCGGTATACTAATTAGTGTAAAGTCAGTTTTAGTTCTGAAATTATCATCTTACAGGTGGAAATTATTTTGACTGGCGAATAAATTATTAGTAGTTAAAACCTTCGATATCAGCTCTATTCCGCTATATCCTAAATAATGTTTGTTTACCAATGAGCAGTACAGTTCTACAGACGTAAAACATGACGGTCCGATGCAATCAGGTCAAAAGCGTGTTAGGCATCCTATCCATAGCAATTTCTAACACAAAATTCTACGTCACATTTCTTTTTGACTCCCCCAGCTCGTCGCGGCCTCCTGTCGCCCATCCAAGTAGGTCTCGGCGTGTCGAGCGTGGTGAGCGCGCTGCGACGCGACGAGGCGCGCGCGGCGGCGGGCGGCGGGGGCGGCGGGCGCGCGGCGCGGGACTCGGCGTGCCACGCCGCGTGGGCCTTCGCGCGCGCGTACGACGCCGCCGCGCTGCAGCCCTACGCCGTGGCGCTGGCCAACGCGCTCATCGGTACTGCGTGCTTTGATAGAGAGGTAACATTTATGTTATTGTTACGTAATATTCAGCCTTTAATGTTCCCACTGGATATGACTGCGCTGAGGGAGGAGGCTATAGTTGCATGATTATTATTAAAACAAAAATGAATATGTCTCTGCCAGTGCACTTTTAGTAATAATTATTTTTTATTATTTTTGGCATAAAAAAAATGGATTTCATTTTCGACGGAACCATTTCTTTGATAAAAATTTAAAAGTGCATTTGTATTCTCACCATATTTGAGCTTATGTCTTGTTTGACATCATCCTTCCTTTCTCAAAAACTCACTATGCATCGTTTGACATTACTCTCCTAGCAAGTATTTTTGTAAAACTTTCTTTCGCAGATCAATTGCCGCCGTGCAGCATCAGCTGCCTACCAAGAGAACGTGGGCAGACACGGCATGTTCCCTCACGGTATCGACATACTAACAACAGCTGACTTCCAGTCAGTAGGTCCTAGGAACAACGCGTACTTAGTAATAGCCCCGCAAGTGGCTTCCTACAAAGAATATACCCAGCCGCTCATAGACCATCTCGTTGACTTGAAAGTGGAACATTGGGACTGTGCCATAAGGGAAATAGCTGCTAAAGCGCTTTATAAGCTGACTGATAAGGTTTGTATATTAGTATGTTACTAAAAAATAGTGCAAGCGATCAAATAACTTGGTCTCTGAGATTGCGAGACATAGGATCAACAGTTAATGTTCTGACACCAGTGTCCAGCTGAACCCTCATTCATATTACCGGTTATTTTTTTTGCCAAATTCGACGACATAATTACATATATTACTAGCTGACCCGGCAAACGTTGTTTTGCCATATACATTATTTCTAGGAAATATATATATTTTTTTTTGTATGAAAAATAGATGTTCATTCTCAGACCTACCCGATATGCACACAAAATTTCATACAAATCGGTCCAGCCGTTTCGAAGGAGTTTGGTAACAAACATTGCCTGATCCTACCCTACTCCTACCCTACTCCTACCGTACTTCTACCCTACCCCCTACCCTACTCCTACCCTACTCCTACCCTACTCCTACACTACTCCTACCCTAGTCCTACCCTACTCCTACACTACTCCTACCCTTCTCCTACACTACTCCTACCCTACTCCTACCCTGCTCCTACCCTACTCCTACACTACTCCTACCCTACTCCTACACTACTCCTACCCTACTCCTACACTACTCCTACACTACGCCTACCGTACTCCTACCCTACCCCCTACCCTACTCCTACCCTACTCCTACACTACTCCTACCCTAGTCCTACCCTACTCCTACACTACTCCTACCCTTCTCCTACACTACTCCTACCCTACTCCTACCCTGCTCCTACCCTACTCCTACACTACTCCTACCCTACTCCTACACTACTCCTACCCTACTCCTACACTACTCCTACCCTACTCCTACACTACTCCTACACTACTTCTACACTACTCCTACCCTACTCCTTTTTCCATATTTTCTGACCGTTTAAACCTACGACAAACATTTCAAAACCAAAATCAGCCCAGCCGTTCTTGACTTATAAAATTACAACGAAAAGTGGCATTGATTTTTATATTTAATACTAGCTGACCCGGCAAACGTTGTTTTGCCATATATAAATTATTTCTAGCTGCCCGGCACTACTTTGTTCGCGTGGTGTCCTACCCCCTACCCTACTCCTACACTACTCCTACCCTACTCCTACATTACTCCTACCCTACTCCTACTCTACTCCTACCCTACTCCTACCCTACTCCTACCCTACTCCTACACTACTCCTACACTACTCCTACCCTACTCCTGCACTACTCCTACCCTACTCCCACCCTACTCCTACCCTACTCCTACACTACTCCTACCCCAGGGTGGACATCCCTTATCACTTAAGGGTTTGAAAAAAAAAAAAAAAAAAAGTAGATAGTAGCCGATTCTCAGACTTACTGTATATGCACAAAAAAATTCATCAAAATCGGTCAATCCGTTTCGGAGGAGTATGGCAACGAAAACTGTGACACGAGAATTTTATATATTAGATAGATTGGGAACTTCATTAGCCTCGCTGTAAAAAGAGTTTATATGAATTTTTAGACTATTGTTGGCCATCTACAAATTGCGGCAAGAATAATCTTCAAATTGAGAATTGTCAAAATGATAGCTTGACAGTTTTTGTCTTAATTTCATTTTTTGTGTTGCTTAGGTTATGTAGGATTAGTTTTTATTTTATTTAACTTATTTTAGTACATTTGATGTCGTTTTTCCGTGCCATAGTTTATTATAAGCCATTCACTATTTTTTGAAAATCTGCAAATCCAAAGATGCGTGATGTAAGATTATTTGTTTGTTTATTTATTCATATTCCTCCATTATCCATATTTTCATTCTAATATTATAAATGCGAAAGGAATTCTGTCTGTCTGTTACCTTTTTATACTTAAACCACTGAAACGATCGTTATGAAATTTTACAGACCCAGGCTACCTGCCTGGGTCCTGGGGGACTTTTCAAAAAAAAAATACACGCCGATGAAGTCCCGGAAACAGCCAGTTCACCCACAATGAAAACTCGTCTTTAAAGTTTATAATAATACATCCCATACGGATTTCGGCTACGGTGACCATAGGCACTTCTGTTTCGTTTTTGACGACTGTAGCTACGACGCATTATGAGTGTGTGCTCTGATGTGTCTAATGTAACCTACACACACAAACACCCTCATACATACCCTCTCACGCACGTACTCAGTGCGGACACGTTAGAATACCATAGAATAGAATACTCTTTATTATGTACACCATAAATATCACATACTAGCTTCTGCCCGCGGCTTCGTCCGCGTAAAGCAACTTTTTTTTTTCCGTAAGAACCTTCTACAAAGTATTAGAAAACTTAAAAAAAAATGGATGAAATCGGTAAAGTCGTTCTCAAGTTATGGCGTGACCAAGGGAAATAGTGATTCATTTTTATATAATACATATAAATGTAGAAATTTTTCAAGGTGTGATACAACGGGCGGTTTTATCTTACTTTTAAGATAATGATATTGTTATGTTATTATTAACACGCTTTTATTAGGTCGACCTGTATGTAACTAACTATGTAATGGAATCTAAGGTAACTAATTTAACCATCTTCCAAGGGTCGTAGCGTAGTGAAAATTGGCAGCTGTATATGGTACTGTCGAACTGATCTGATGATGGAGCCGGAAGAATATATGAACTGGAACTTCATGATGGAAAATCGTATCATAGCTGTTTTGGATTTCTTAGAAAAGTCTTGTAATGAACTTTGACCACGATTAGGTTTCAAGGTCTGATGATGAAGCCGGAAGATAGGCACTGGCATTCCAAGATGGAATATCGTATCATAGTCGTGTTTGCACTTGTGAGAAAGGCCACATAATGCACTTTGAACACGATCAGGTTTTTTTTTGTTTTTACGTGCATTTAGAAAACGTGTGTTTTTCTAGTATTTTTTAAACTATTAATTTATGTTCCCTCCAATGTTATTATGTTTTAGATTCCTGATTATGTGGCGACGGAAGTACTTCCTAAGTTGGTGAAAAAGACAGAGTCTATTGACTTGAACGTACGACATGGAGCTATTCTTGCTATCGGTGAAGCTATCTATGCACTCTCCCAGGCAAAACTGCCAAATGGTATGTTTTCTTTTTGCTGTTTCATTTTATGATTTTTATGTTAAACCATTGAAAGGTATCGAACTCTCTAAAGCTTTGGTTTCCTAAGAAAACGATAAACGGTCACACAATAAAGGCTGTTATAATACAGAGCATTTTTTGACACCTTTGTCAGAAACTAGTAAAAATTATAAATTTTTATGACGGCCGTTATAATTATGACGAAACCACTTTCCTAGTAAACCAAAGCTTTAACAAATTAGGTGTAAGTATTTGTTAGTTTTTTTTTTCTCGGTATCAAATAAAAACATTTGCGTTGCACAACTTATACACAATTCACTAGAGAGTGCAACGACTAACTTGTGCATGCACGAGGTAAGTTCCAGTCAGTCATCCTAGCTAATGCTCTAGCAATTTGTGCACACACGTTTTTCTTGCACACACACACATCAATATGGAAGCTTGTACACGGATACGTTTTTTCCACGGCGCTGTTTATACGCCGTGTTTAGGCACGGTTCTTCGAGTGTTACAATGAATTACTAAGGAAGCTTGTTGGCAGACACGGTTTTTCTGCGGCACGGTTTATACGCCGTACCGTAATGAAAAAATGTGTACTGTAAAAAGGACATAAGTCTTCGAAGACAAGAAAGAGAAAAGTCTTTTCTAAAGTGTCTTTTCTAAAGACACTTTAGAAAAGACGAACTCGTTCAAAATAGATCATTTCACATTTTCCATCGTTACAGGGAAGACAGCAGATACCCTAATATCGGAAGAGGTGTCTGTATCGGTGCGCGGCCTGGTCGCGTCGCTGCGCTCTCGCCAACAGTTCCGCGGCCTGGGAGGAGAGCTCATGCGCCAAGCGTGCTGCCACTGCATCGCGTCACTGTCGCTCGCCAACGCGCCTTACCATGGACATGAGATTATTGGTAAGATATTTTCAAGTGATCCTGTATAGTTAAACCTTATCTCAATGGCTTAAAGGTACCGAGTTCTCTTGATTGGTCTGCTGGTTTGTCCTTCTTTCACCCAGTAACAGATCGAAAATGATTTATGCATGAAGATAATTTATAAGCCCGAGACGGATCAAAAATATCAAATTACTAATATAATTATGGTTACAAATCAATAAAAAAAAGTTACAACGTTTATGAATGGCTTGAAAGATTTTTACCCGAATTAGATGCCCTAAAAGTTATCGTACTAACCAAAATTAATTAAAGTAATAAGTCTGACGTTTCAATCAATCATGTATTTTGTTGAACATGGGTATGGTTACAGATATTATATAGATTACTTCTGTTGCGCGTGTGCGTTTACTTCTGTAGAGAAAATTAATTAATAGTTTAAAAAACACTAGAAAAACACGCTTTTATAGATGCACGATGCCAGTGCCTATCTTCCGGCTTCATCATCAGACCTTGAAACCTAATCGTGGTCAAAGTTCATTACAAGACTTTTCTAAGAAATCCAAAACAGCTATGATACGATTTTCCACCATGAAGTTCCAGTTCATATCTTCCGGCTTCATCATCAGATAAGTTCGACAGTACCATATTATTGTATTGTCATCAGAACTACATGCAGCTGCCAATTTTCATTACACTACGACCCTTGGAAGATGGTTAAATTAGTTACCTTAGATTCCATTACATAGTTACACCCAGGTCGTCCTAATAAAAGCGTGTTAATTAAAAATGCACTGCTCTCCGTGCTTTTAATAAACAAACCATCGGCATCATCATTTCAGACGAAAGACGTCCACTGTCGGTCGTAGGCTTCCCCAATACACCATACTATAAATTAATTTATTTCTGCGACATACGAGTACCATAAATTCCTATTAAAAATATTTATCTAATCAATTTTTTTTGCAGACGAATGGCTCAGTCTAATCGAAGAATGTCTATCCCACGAAGTCCAAGCCATACGCGAAAAGGCGATCTACGCTCTCCCTCTAGTCTTCGACCATTACTTATGTGACGACAACTTGAAGTACGGAGACCTGACAGCTAAGGAAAAGCGCAAACAGCTGATGGATAAGTACTGTGAACAGCTGAGCAATACTGGGGTAAATGGGCTGGTGTTAAGGATGGGATATGCCAGGGCTGTTGGTGAGTATGTTTGTGGTAATTTTACGGTTATTTGTGATGTTTGCAGAGGTGAATCTCGCCATTATTTTAATCGAGGATATCAAACATAAAATGTAGCTTATTAAACATCAACTACACAATCCATTCGAAATAAGATTAGACACTTAAACAAACCTTTTTTACAGTCCGTTCAACCGATTTTGACTTCTATTGCGTTGTAGGTATGACAAATGGCAGCTGCAGTAAACAGTAGGTATTGTAACCACTTTTTTTCTTTTAATGCCATCCTTATGCCTACGGAATAGAACGAACTGTAAAAAAGGTTGGTCTAAGTGTCTAATTTCGAATGGAGTGTAGAAACATAAATCTCGGTTTTCGCTGTTCAATAAAGTGAAAGTCAAATGGAGTATATCAAAAAGGCCATTAAAAACGTTTTATCGTCAAAATTTACAATATAAAGAATTGATTCTAGGTGGCCCTTCCAACAAGTAACTCCATTTTTAGCCTGCTGAGAGTTCTTCATTCCAATAAAATGTTGTGGCGGAGTTACACTTCTTCTAAAAATGTAATGAATCTTGGTATCCAAACTAGAATATCCACACGTCTCAACTAACTTTCCTTAAAAATTCCTTCTTTTCAGGCTCGCTCCCAAAATTCGTTCTAACAGAACACCTACCTACAGTGATCCATTCACTAATAAAATGCACGAAGCTGATGGAAGGCACTCAGAAATGGGCCGAAGGACGTCGCGACGCCGTCGTCGGTCTCACCGAAGTGTGTCAAACTCAAGGAATAGTTGGGGGTGTGGAGAATTACGTTGAAGAAATTGTAGCGGCTCTGTTAGACTCTCTGTCTGAGTATACCATTGATATGAGGGGCGATATCGGCGCGTGGGTCAGAGAGGCCAGCATGACGGGTTAGTGCGATGGTTATCAATATTTTATAGGCAGCTGGTATATAGCAGCAGTAGTAACCCTTAGATTTCGAAAACATTCTACGAAATAACTGATGTTGACAAACTCGACGTGCTGCTGTAATTTTATAATCAAGTGGCTGAGCTAACTACCGATATTGTAAAAGACAATTCTCTGATGTATGGGCTGTGGCCAGTCCGTGTGTCGTTGACTGACCGGGACAGACTGCATGTGGAAGGCGAAAACCCAGGTTTTGTGTATCGCAACTTGGGAGAAACCTATGTCCAGCAGACTGATACGTAATATAAGCTTAACAGGTGCCTTAACTGTTAAAGGCCTCCCACAAGGTGGACCTATAACCTGGTGAAGTCCCCAGGAATCTGCTGGATGCAAGAAGTATAGAATCGGTCGTAGGGGCGGTGCTTGGGCAGGCCTATGTCTTATGTTTGTCGACTGAAATGATGATGATAATGAAGTGGCTTAACTTATTTTCTTTCTACTTGGTGACCCGCCCATAAGATGACCGCGGTTTATCATCATCCAGATCCCAACCTCCTTGTACCAATCTTCTTGCACGTGTGTCTGTCTCCTCCCGGTTCTATTTGCGATGGCAACTTATTCGCATGTCACGAACCGATCAAATATATGCGGCTGATTTGTATCTACGAACCCTTCAACTACTACTATACTAAATATAATTTTCCTCGTATGCAAACCCATAGGACTCCTGTCAATCTGCCGTCAATGCGCCGTGGAAGCTCCTCAACTAAACTCTCCGCGAGTGATCAAAGAGATCATGTGCGGCGTCGCACAGCAAGCCGTCGAGAAGATAGACCGCACACGCGCGCATGCCGGCAGGATATTCACGTCTTTGATTTACAAGTAAGAAATACATCCTTTGTTTATCTTCTTTTGCTGCTTGACCGGGCGATTCTGTTGATGCCTTAATGGATTAATGGTTCCAGCCACTGCAGACTTATAAACCAAGCGACTACCCTGTGGGGTGCGAACCTTTGTATAAGGCGTCACAAGGCAGGGTAGGCGTGCCTACGAGGGCAGCAAGGGACAGGGTGGATCGAATCTTTTATGATTTTATCTGCGCTGCAACGTGATTTGGTGGCTGTCGGTCACGATAGCAAACTACCCCGTTTCAACGATTGTTTCGATGAAAAATCGTGTTTGGGCGACTAGAATTTTAAAAGCAATCGCTTTTGAGCGCCGTATTAAAATTCTGAAAAGCGCCTACATCGCTGATTGCTGATGCCTAAAAGTAGCATGACTGGTACGGCCCATAAAAAAAGTTCTGATCCTAAACTATGTAAAAATAATCACCCAAAGCTTATCAAAATAATGCTCTTCTCCACAGCGATCCACCTATATCAAACATTCCGCACCACGACGCACTTAAACGCATCTTTCCCTGCGAAGAGGTCGAATTGAAGCCAGGAACAAAAGAGGTCGAGGATGTTGATCAACCAATCACGAGTGAGAACTCCAACGTGGTACTGTGGCTGTTCCCAGGACATACTATGCCGAGATTCGTGCAGTTGCTGAACTATCCGGACTATAGATACAACGTTATCAAGGGATTGATCGTCAGTGGCGGCGAGTTGACTGAAAGTTTGGTATGTAATTTTTTTTCTGATAACTTGAAAATTATGAGTTTATTTTCTAATTATAAGACCAGTATGTATTACACCCGTTTTAACTTTTAACAGTTTTGTACGATGGTTTGCCCTTCACTACATATTTTATAAAAACAAAGTCGATCTGTGGCGTCTGTTTGTCTGAACGCGATAAACTCAAAATCTACCGAACGTATTTTCATACGGTTTTCACGTATGGACGGAGTGATACCTAGAATCTAAATACATTAATGTATAATTCATTAAGTTTTTGTGTAAATTGGCTGAAATGCGTGCACTGACTGCACAGGTCTGCTGTTAGGTCGTCCTCACATGATCTGACCCAAGATATCTGGACTTTAAAAGAAGATTGATTCTGAGTTCGTTCCGGTGCTTCCTATCAGAGTAGTCGCATAAGAAACACCGACCTCACCTTTGTTTAAACATTATTATTTCCATTTGAAGTGCAAAAGTGTTTTTTATAACCAAATTGCTGAAATGAAATATCATTAATACCTCCATGGACGAAGCATTTCTTCTTGCAACTTTTTAAATAGTATTATTATTTTTACCCAGTTAATTGGGTTGTGGAAGTCAGATAGGCAGTCGCTCCGTGTACTCAGCTGCATACGGTTAGGCTGGAAGCTTACTCCAACATAGTTGGGAAAAGGCTAGGCTGATAATAATGACGACCTCCATGGACGAAGCATTTGTTTTTGCAACTTTTTAAATAGTATAATTATTTTATTCACAGGTAAAACACACAACACAGTCCCTCTACGCATATCTCAACACGCTGCACAGCGACAAAGTAATGCTAACAGCTATCTGTGACACTATTATCAAAGTGTTCGCAGACAACTTTCATGTCAAGAGGATTACTGGACCTATCTTTAATTTCTTGGATCGGCTGTTGAGTTCAGGTAAGGTTTAATACTTCTATACATATTATAAACCGTGACCGCGTTTAGTTCGTAACTACGAAACAAATTTTAATGCAGTTTTCACCATCATTTATACTTTTAATGATAGTGAAACCCGCATCAAAACTTGTTTAATTTTTTTTCTTTCAATTTTTAAGAATTATTTCCGTTACCAAACCGAAACATTGGACCTTATAAACGTGTTAACATACTTGAAGGCCAATTCCCGTAATTAAAAACGTTCAAAATCTAGTCGCAATCTCATCTCCGCGACAATCAATGTCCAAAACCTTGTCAAAAAAATATGTAGGGAAATTAGAAGTATTTTTACAGATTGAGACCGAGATCAGACTGTGAAAGTTCTTAAAATTACGAGATTTCCCCTTGTGGTAAAATGACCTAGATGAATTCAAGTTTGCTCTTATTTTTTATTTAGGTTCCATTTCACCGATACTGGACGATCCTGAGTCCACGTTTGCCATGGATATATTGAAGCATGTCCAGCTGGAACTGCGTGGAGGGAAGAACATTTACAAGCTCTTGGATTCTATCAACGTTTTGTGTCAATTGATTCAGGTAATGCCCCCCCCCCCCCCTTCTTCTGCCATACTTCCCGGTTCCGTGCGTCCCCCATCCAGGTGTTTCGCGCAACTTTGACGATATCGTCAACCCATTTTTTTCTACCAAGTGCTAAATCAGAATACGCCAACTCAAATATGTCGGATACTGGGGACCTAAGGCTGGTCTATTTATCAGCTTCGGGAAAAATTGGCTCGGTAAAAAATCTCGTGTTGATAGACGGTTGACACTGACCACCATCAATCTGTCACCAGATCTTTTCTACTATTGTACAGTCAAGGCTTTTGTTATGTTTGACAGTTTTCAAATTATTTCCTTTATCAAGTCAGGACGCATAGGTACGTTGAAGGTACGGCGCTGAGCAGACTGCTGCATAGAAAAGTATATTTAATTACTTGGTAACAAAGATCAAAATAGCATACACCTTCGACCAATGTCGAGTTGAAATCAACCTAACCTTTTTAATGGCCTAGCCATTTTATGAAATACAAATCATTTAAAAATAAAAAGTCAAGTCTGTCAGGGTCACATTTTTATCCGGTATCTCGTGTAAAGAATATGGCTGAATGTCATTCTGTGGTATTGATACTTCATGCAATGCTTTACGGACTCAAACTACGCTGATTCCGTAAAACTGATTCTTTCGTGCATTGAGCAGGCAAAACGAGCCACTGTACAAACGTTGCAATGGTCTCTCCACTGTGGCTTAGCAATCAAAATCAATCAACTCAGCCTATCGCAGTCCCCTGCTGGACATAGGCCTCTCCCAGACTGCGCCACAACACCCCGTCCTCCGCCTTCCGCATCCAGTCCGTCCCAGCCACCTTCTTTAGGTCGTCCGTCGTTGTGGCTTAGCCCAAGATAATAAATAACCTTCTGATATAATCTGACTAACGGCCGAACCCTGGCATATTGGAGGTAGAAAACCTATCTAATGCTGGTATTAACGTCCCAATAATCTTTATTGCAGTTAATCTATACTGGCTACCATCAGTACCAAAATCTGACATGAACTGAAAATTGGGTTCGGCCCTATTATGGTTCCCTATACTTTTTCAAAACACCTGTGAACCCGTGACAAGGGCTAGTTGGGCTAGTTCAAGCTAACAACAAACACTTTTCTAGGTGGGAGGGGTAGTCTGCAGCAAGTCTTTAGGCCAGCTGGTGATCTACCTGTGCTACGCAGACCGCTACGTACGGCGATGTGCGGCCGCGCGTCTGTATGAAGCGCTCACTTTGTATGGCGACGTGTGCTCGGTGCCGCAAGATAACATCGACCAGGTAACACTATTTCTAGTTTTTTTTTTATTGTCATCTTGCCGGTCAACCTAGGAAGCGGTCGGGCTGTTTAACCGGGCTTTCCTGTGGATTACACGGGGCATAAAACTTATAAACAAAGCGACTTTGAGGGTACAGACCTCGGCTTAGGGCGTTGCCGGGAAGGCAGCAAAAGACAGGCTGGATCGGAGCAACCGGGTAACATATGTAAGTTTCTTCTTATACCCGGCTTCTGGATTGAGAATTTGAACATGTAGCCCGCGAAAATCAAATTCCTTTGAAAAACTTTAGTATCATAACTTAAGTAATGCTAAAGTAGAGTTTGACAAATTCTCAAATCGGAAACCAGGTGTTAGACCAGCTTGCACCACAAATCACTAAATACGCTTAAGGGGAATATGCGCTAATGTAGCCGCGAAATTCAATTTTTCTTATGTTTTTTGCAATTTGCAGGTCAGTGCAGGTTGTATGTTGATTAAAACCGCCCGCGTGGTGGATTATGGCCCACTCCCTCTCCGATAGAGAGGATGCCTATGTCCCAGCAGTGGGAACAGTATAGGCTGATTATGCTAGTGTTTTTTTTTTAAATCGGTTGGTTTTTTTGTAAAAAACGTTTTTTTTTTATATAAAAACCTTTTTTTTATAATAATAAATCTAACGTTTTGGCTGCCGAACCCCGCGTGACTGCTATTTTTGACGCGTTGGTGTTGTATCTTGTGTTTTCTTAGGTAAGGCGTAAACGAAGTATGTAAGCCTTTGTAAATTCGAGTAAAAATATCGCGGCGAGATTTTATCGCCCACTGGATTTTCAACTCTCGGTATTGAGCCCAGCGTTGACAATCCAACAGAGCGCATCCCAGCGCGTCATAAAAACACTGTGGATGTCCAACTCTCGGCGCTAAGCAGTGCGTTGAAAATCCAGAGCGTGAAAAAAAATCGCCGCAGGTCAAACGGGCGGACTTAATGCGTTTACGCTGCGCTAGCGTCGCGTAGAAGTGATTGTTATCATCATCTGCCTAGCCTTCTCCCAACTATGTTGGGGTCGGCTTCCAGTCTAACCGGATGCAGCTACCAGTATTTTACATGGAGCGGCTGCCTATCTGACCTCCATAACCCAGTTACTGGGTAATACGATACCCCTTGGTAAGACTGGTTGTCAGCCTTTCTGGCTTCTGACTACCCGTAACGGCTTTTTGACGATCAAAAGTGCCTTTTATGTGCCTATTTGATATAATTGATTTGACTTTGACTGTCAAAGATCCACGAATGACAGCCGGAAACAACGGCTTAACGTACTTTCCGAGACACGGAGGGGTCTTGGTATATGAAGATGGTCACCCATCCACGGACCTACCGCGGCAAGCGTAGCTTAACCTGATCGACCGACCCGTGCGGCTGTTATTACTTAACCACCAGCCCCTCTATTACTTAGCCATTGTTAATGAGAAAGATATAATTCTATGCATTGACCTGAACACTGACGGTGCGAGAGGGCTCAGTTTCATAACTGTTAGGACATTATTTCATATTCAACCGCACGTGCCAGTCTGCTGTCGGTTCCAGAACTTATTAGAAAGAACGTGTTGTATATAGTTGAGATTATAACAAAATCAACAATAATATTAAGACTCCTCAAAATATAGTCATAGGTCAAAAGGTTACACGCAAAAAAATGGCGCATTGTTGGTGTATTCATTTTTGTTTACGTAATCAAAATATAAATTGCGTATAAAACGTACATTTGTTATGTAATGTGTCAATGACTGGTGATAAAATTATCGTTAATGCATCAGTATTCATTTTTTACTGAGTTAAGGAGAAACTCTACCGTTTTGAATAGTTTAAATGACTGTAACGATTACAATTGCAAATTCATCAGGGCATCATGTAATATTGGCGGCACGGTTGGCGCAGTGGTTAAGCGATTGACTGCTGCGCTGCGTGTCGCGGGTTCGATTCCCGCACGGAACAAATATTTGTATGACCTACATGTATTTGTTTCGAGTCTGGGTGTTTTTCTATCTATAATATGTATGTATTTACAAAAAAAAAAAAAATTGTATATAAGTAGTTTATCAGCCATCTTGTTACCATAACACAAGCATTAGGTTGCTTAGCTTGGGACAAATGGTGCTGTGTGAAATGTCCAGGGATATTATTATTAATATTATACTAATGTGAAAGGTTTCTCTCTTGTATACAAGGTGGTGACGACAATAAATTAAACGGCGTATATCGCATGCCGTATCCTTTCTGTATACGAAAATTCAATTAAAGACATTCAATAGTTTAGTCATTAAAGCTAGTCAAAAAGCTTGGCAAAGCTCGTAGTTGGTTTGTTTGAAAAACTTACATTTTTAATTTTGATGCCGGGATTTATCCGATAGTTCCAAAATACTCTGATGCAATAGTATTGCCAGTGTTTTCATTTGTTGTCTCCACACTGTATATTACGGGTTTTCCTGTCCGGTTTTGAACTCGAACAGTGTATTTCACCAATGAAATGAACGCGATCAGCACATCTAAACCGCGTTCAAGAGCTAACATTGTCAATATTTCACAACAATGATGACACTGACAGCTTTTGAACGCTGTTTAGAAGTGATTATTGAATTCTGTTTCATTGAAAATCTTCCTTAGTGTACATACACTCGAGCGGCACGCGTCATCGTCACCCACCGACACTCGTCGACGCGTCGCCAACGTGTCCCTCGTGTATTTAAGCACCGTGCTCAAATACACGAGTGGCACATTGTCGACGGCTGCAGCCGCCGCGTTGACAACTGCAATTGCCTCTGCCGTTAACGCGTGTCGCTCGTGTGAATTCACTCTTAGCCATTTGTGCTTGTAGCGGTATCTATAACGCCACATGCGAATTACGCGTCATAATGACGTCACGCAAAATCCTGCATCTCGCAAGCAGAGTTTACCGCGCAACTAGCATACATATATATACAACGGCCCGACATGAATCATTGGGCAGTTGCCCACCAGACACATAACCCGTTTGGTCGGAGGATCCTCCCTTTTCTATAGAGGATGAGTGAACTTTACATACTGTTCCTCATGCCTCTATATGCTCATCCCGCGGCAAAGACGCTAGTCAAAAAGATGAAACGCGCAAACCACAAACCAACAGCAACAAACGCGTAAGCAGCACTGGTGAAACAAATAGAATCTCCATCATTTGGTTGCTATGGACATCAAAAGAGACCTTGTCTCTGAAAAGGCTTTGTTTTTTTCTCAAATAAAAAAACCGCCATCGTTTACAAAAAAGTTTATTAAATACACGTTTACGTTCATTGATTCCTAAAAGATGTATTTTTTTTTGTCATCACGACTTTTATAATAGCAATAACATAACGTTTCCCCCGAAAGGTTAGGCAGAGGTGTAACTATGACCTATGTGCACATACGCCTCTGCCAGTTTTACCAATTATGTTTAAGTCCCATGTAATAGGGGGTGATAGATAGAATTGTAATATTTTCAAGTTTCTTACATAAAATTCTTTTTTCACAGATAATGTCAGTCCTAGCTGAAACAGACTGGGAAAAGGAGGTATCCGAACTGAGGCCCATAAGAAACAACTTATGTGACCTTATGGACATCAAGCAGCCTGTCATGAAACAAAAGGCGGGCGCTTAAACTTATAGCACACTAGTTCTACGGTACCAACATTACTAACGCTTGATAGTAGCTTTATTGTAGGCATCGTGGTTAGAGACCGGATCATTATACACAATGGGGCATTTGGCCCTGCTTTAATTTAGGTTGTTTGAAATCAGTATTTAATAAGTCTAGTTTTTTTTTTTTACGAAATTCCTCTCTATGCTCTTTTGAGTTTGAATGATCTTTGCTTAAATCAATTTAGGTAAAAGTCTAGGTCATGTTTGTAGATTTGCTAAGTCCGAAAGTACGAAATAGTGGTGTAATATTTAAAATATTATTTTATAAAAATGTGCGATGAGTCTTGCTATTTTGCTCTTTACATTTGTAAATCTCAATGGCGCAAATGTTACATAATTTCCATGAATATTTCAGCAGCTTTTTATTACAAATAATCCGGTCTCTAATGATGAATGATGATTGCAAGCAGTTACTTCAGTGGCTGTATATTATTCACTTTTTTATTGCTAAAGAATTATTAACTTGCTAATGTGATAATACAACTACTTTGTTAAGGTACGTTTTTACTGACTGAGATCTGGAGCGAGCTAAGATTTGTTTACGATAGAGCGAATGCGCGTTCCGAATGTCTTTCTTCTTTCTAAATAAATAATAACTAAAGGGAGAAACTGAATTACATATGAGCCTATAATGTTCCCACTGCTGGGACCCAGGCCTCCTCTCTGTGTGAGGGTGTGGGCCGCAATCAACCACGGTGGGCCCCGCGCGGGTTTGCGGCAAAGCCCAAACTACTGAGAACGGGAAATTTTGTACGCGGGACCCATCGTACAAATTTTTTATAATAGCGAGCACTAAAAGGGGTTTTTGAAAATTCAACTCTTAAGGGGGGTGGAAACGGGGATTTGGTTTGTGCGAAAAATCTTAGACTTGGTTAATAAACTTAAAACTTGGAACTAATACTTAGCCAAGTAAATAATAAAGTTTGTCTTTAAAACTACCGCTCGAAGGGGTTAAGTATACGTAATCCACACGAACGAAGTGGCGGTTGAAGTGCTACGTTAAATATAAATGTGCGCTTTCCCGTTTCGTCGATAGCCTGGTGCTCTTCTTATATCCTATCAAGAAACGTGGTCAGGATCAAATCCATTCGAAAAGAAAGCTGTTTTTGAACTATAATGGAATTTACCAACATTTCTTTAAAACAAAATATTCCTTGTTCTAGCCAGTGAAAACATACCTTTACAGAAATATGAGATTCATATTTTTATAAAGCTTATCAGTAACGACATTTGACACTATAATGATATTTTAACACGTTGTCAGATAATGATTTGAACACGTTTTGCTAATTTGTGATAACTACGAGATTCTCACTCAAATGTATTGGTTAATCTTGATATGAAATGATGCATTTATGTAACTCAATGTAATATTCTAATAAACTTATCTATTTTTTATATTTAGTTTTATTTACAATTATTATTATCCTACGATAGAGTATTACACTTGTGGGTTTAAAGCAACAACTTTCGAAGCAATATGAATTGATTTCAAAAGTAAAACAGGGGAGTTCCAACTGCTAGTTTCCTTTTCAACCAAGAACTTGGAGTTGTGATGGGTCACGTGGCGCGTCTGCGATGAGGTTCGACCAAAAAGTGCCGTAGTTCTTCAGAACGGTGCCCCTGTAAACAAAACATGTTATTGTTAATCTTACTCATGCAAATCATACAAGGAAAATGGTATAATAGTGAATGTTTACAGAACCGTGGAGATTACATGAGACGGCAAGACAATTTGTTGTTTAGGCCGAGATAACTACTGAAGCCTCGCTGTGTTTACTTGTCCACGCGTGCATATCGTGCGTCAGATGACTTGAATTAAATTAGTCTATTGCATTATCCGCCTTAAAACTATCGATTACAGGAGATTTTAAGTATGGCTTCATCTGCTAACGTCATACACAAGATTCTATGATATTGGTTACACTACATATTTTTAGTTACTTTTTACTTCATTAGTTACTAGATATACATTGCATCTGTATAGAAAATCTATGCAATCGTAAGCAATACGAAATATAATTTCCCATAGTCCACCTATTTTCGGTGAACTAGGCGGGTGGACCATGGGCAACACGATATAAACACGTTACGTCTGGACCTATTATTTGAAGGCAGCGGTGTCCCATCAAATACTAAACTATGTATTTCAATATGGCGAGCAGGTTGTCATATAACAGGAATTTTAACACACAATCGAGCAATTTATTTTTTCTCACTGCTAGGCATAGAAATGTAAAAAACAGGAGAAGTGGCAAGGTGGCGTGTCTGTGTCGTCGCGGTATGTTCATACTGACCATGTCTAAGCATATGGCCGTTTCGGCGAACTAGTACGCTTCCCGTGGAAAATATAAGAATGCCGTGTTGTTCAGTGGTTTCTTGTTAAAACCGAAGCCAAAATCTAAACTTTGTAAATCATGGAATCACTTACTATATTATATATCTATATATAAATATATAAGTATTTTACTATATTTGTCTTTAAAATCATGAAAAATATTCCTTGCTTTTACTACGTTAATTTTGTTTTCAAATATCGCAGCGACTGTACAGTAAATACATTGCTCCTTAACCTACCCTTACCTAAGTATGTCGCTAAGTGACTAGACAGGCAATGTAAAAATCACAAAACGATACTTTATTTCTTGCGGCTAGTTGTGATGTGGCTGTGAAGATCCACTAACGTAGGCTATCGATAACAATGTCGATTACCCGACGATATTTTCTGGACATATCGTTTTTTATTTATTTTATTTTCAGAACCCCAAATTTTTTTTGTACCTTTTTTTTTTTTTTTGAGAATGGGATATCATCAAATGACCCCTCCCGCTCTGGGTGGAGCGGAAGGGAGTGTCAGACTCTTACTGACTAAAACCCACCCGTGTTCCTTCCTTAACCCTTTCTGTTCCAGGGCAGCGGTAACCCTTTCGGAAGATCCCGCCGCCCTGGAAGGCTTCGGCCCTACTACAATAATAAATGGAAGAATCGATAACTTACCGATTAAGTCATTTACTAGCGTATATATGTAAAATAAATGGCTTTTGCACCGCACAACGATACCGACAGATGTTTTTGTGTGAGTAAGTTGTGCGGTGCATGGTAAATGCACGCTGTGTTTGATGAGTTAAGGTTTATAATTGATTGTGTAGTACGTTCTGATTCATGAATTGCAAGTTTGTGCGCGACTTTGTATCTATTGCTTTTACTGAACTACATGTATACCTAGTAGTGGCGCGATAGTGGGATCGTCTTAGCGACATTGAGTTCTGATACATTTTCAACTACAGGGCATATGTCCTATCCTATATCCATGCTGCTAGGCGAAGCCCTTTCCCCAAGTCCTTCCAGGAACTCGTTTCCCGCGCCAACTCAAACCAGCCCTCACGGGTCCAGGTCATCTTGTCACCTCTTTCTAAGCCGGCCTCGGCGAACAAAGATTTATACCTATTTTATTCAAACGTATACACAGCTTTTGACCTATAACAACATTAATCAAGTCATTAACACACTTGTTTAATCTAGTTTTTACAACAGTCATGCTCGGGTTATCACTTGTGCGAAAAGCTTGTGAAACACCCAAGGTACGTTTCAATATCATACAACTTGCTGATTAACGTCCAATCATCGAAACATTACAAAACTATGTATCATATAAACATGATCATTATTCAAAACGTGCAAGTCCGGTGACTTCGCAATTACTTCAGAATAATAAATTCAAGGCTAATTATTTCTACGCCTTAAAATGATCCAGCGTAGTAGGTATGATCATTTTTAATCGATACACACATTCTCTAGAACCAGGGTTTATCTTTAAGGTCAGTTTACGTTAACTAATGATCATGACAGCTCATTGATGTTACGCAAGTGCACATATGTATCTGCAGTGAAAGGAGTAGTGCTATTAGGGCACGGGTCGACAACCTCATTATCACGCTGTGTGCCTCAAAATCCAAGTACGGCCAAGTACTTCAATTAACTTGTTTGTATTAGATTGACGGCTATAATTAAATCTAACGATTTCAAAACATCCTCTGATTATCGTGGGCTTTGAAGTTTAGATGCGTCCTGCGAAAGAAACCCAGGAACGAAGAAGAAGACAAGGAAAAGGAGCCATTTAGGAATTTTATGGTTCGTTTTTAGGGTTCCGTAGTCAACAAGGAACCCAGTTTCGCCATGTCCGTCTGTCTGTCTATCTGTCCGCGGTTTAGCTCAAAAACTATTGGTACTAGAAAGTTGTAATTTGACATGAGTATACACGTTAATGACGCCAAAAAAGTGCTTAAATAAAATTTTGAAAAAAACAATTGTGTAGGGTGCCTCCCCTACATGTAAAGTGGGGATGATATTTTTTTTTTTCGTCCTTTCCATAGTGTGGCAAATCGTTGGATAGGCCTTTTAAAAATATTAGGGGTTTGGCAGACCGTTTTTTGATTAAGTAAACCGTTCGTGACTTATCAAGAGTACCAATTTTCGTTAGAGTCAAGTGTCCCCCCCCCCCCCTCTACCAACTAAACGGTTGTAGTTGGGAATTCAAATGTCACGGCAGTAATAGTACCTATATATAACCAAGTTTAATGGAAAACTATCACACTTAAGTGGGCTTTACAAGTTTACGAGTAATAGTCGACCAATTGTATTTGACTCGAAAATTTCGAACAACTCCATAGAATTCCTCAATTTTATTTTTTTGTGACGAGTGAGTAGTGTAGCTCTGTTTCCTGTTTTTAAATTCAAAACACCGGCTAGGGCAAGTCTTATCCAAATCTCAAAAAAAATAATTAAAACTTTCCGTGCAAAATTGTCGGATCAGATGAGGATTTGTACAGGAAGTCAAATTAGGTAGGTAGTCATGTTTAGCTTTTAGTTAGAGCCTGGTACGAAACTATCAGTCAGCGAATACGACCCGCACTTGGCTGTTACACAAACTACGGAACCCTACACTGCGCGTGGCCCGACACGCACTTGACCGGTTTTTTTTTCTTTCTGCTGCGCTTATCCCAATTTATTTGGGATCGGCGCAACATGTCTTTTTCATCCAGGTTTCTCCATACTGGTATTCAGCTGCACCCGGTCAGACTGGAAGCCAACTCCAACATAGTTGGGAAATCTAGGCAGATGATGATGATGACTTCTCTATTAGTCTTCATCTCGGTAGTCACTCCCTTTCTAGCAATAATAATATCATCTTACACACAGTCCATCCATCTACCTATAAAACGATGCTTCACAAAGTTTTTCTAAGAATAGATAAAGAATATTTAAACATCTTAAAAATCTTACTAATTTTAGCAGCTTGGCTGAATTTTAATAGTTTTGATACTTTTATCCTGTTGCTTGGCCTTATCAGGGTCCATAATTTGTACCTAGCTATGGAACGCAATAAATACCTACCTAACCAATCTTACCCAACCTACCTACCTAATAAGTACATAGATTATAAGTAAATGGTGTGGTCTCCTATAATTAAATGATACTTAAATGATTTTATTTTGTAAGTAGGTTTGTTACAAACACTTTTACACGTCAATCATATTTTAAAAACTAGATGAGGTCGGCGCACAATTAAAAGCGCACACTTGTGTTTCTATGTATACTTGCATGTAATTGTGTAACCTCTGTTGGAGATCCAATAGATAAATAAATAGTAGGAATATAGATTCCGTACTATAAAACTTACGTAAAATAAACCCTTCCTTGGCCGTCAGGCGGCGCTCGCCACAGTAGAGTGGCCCTTGTCTTGAACTCAGGGTCGCCGTGTGTGATGGACGAACATTCTGGATGCAAAGTCGTGTTGGGGGCCGGTTCCCATGCCCCGATCCAGTTGTCGTGCTCGACTGATCGCGCTTGAATGAAGAACCCTTTGAAGGGCTCGGATCCTTCTATTGTAACTGAAATTGGAGAGTTTTACACATTAGGTTTATTTATTTAGTGTACCTACCTACAGAGGCGAATTTAATGTAATTTATCTACCGGTTCAGTCAACCTTTGGGTGATACAAAGACAAACAGTGGGTGGTGGTAGCCGGTAGGTGCAATTACGAGAATTGAGGAATAAATGTTTATAATTATTAATTTCAATGTTCAATGAAGATTTGTGAAGTTTTCTGTAAGTAGTTCTATTCTGTAAAAATCTCACTGTGAAAACTTAGGTGAAGTGAGCGTGGAGTGAGCTGTCATTGCAACTAATGCTAGGGATTGACACTATTGATGGCTCACTCTAAGCTCACTTCACCTAACTTTTCACGGTAAGATTTTTACAGAATCGCACTGCAGAACATGCTAACCTACTTCATTTCGGTTTCTTGATCTGGCTGAAAGTTCACTTGAGTTTTTTGTGAATGTATAAATGCTCCACATTTATGATAAGCTTTGTTGGCGTGTAGGTAACAGTGAGTCACACCCTTTGACCTAAAGCCGTTAGTGCAAATATGTACTTTAACGCGACATTTGAAGATTTTTTTTTCGTTTTTATAAATTCCCATCCCAAAGTAAGGGGTACTTTGGGGCGGGTGTGTTTCTCGACGATACAATTTAAAACCAAATAAGTAAAAAACTTCTTTAAGTAACGTAAGTACAAATTAGGGTCCGTTCACCCTTTGATACTTACCCAACCCTTTAAATCCGCAGCTGTCCATCTACAGACAGTTTTCAAGGTCTACTTTGTTACCCTGTACCTTGTTACCCCAATTCGTTTGGGGACAAACCGGTCGAGCCACCATAAGCCGTCTGACCTACAATACCATACACGTATACGGTTTGCGTAATCGAAGTTGTGAGTAAGTATTACGCACTCGTGCAGCCCACCGGTAGATTTTATCAATGAACGCTACTTTATAGTAACTTTATCGTCTGATCTTGTTATATCCGTTTTTTTATTATTTTGTAACACATTAGAATTGGTTGCTTGCAAGAATAATTAAGTAGGAGATACGAAATATCGAATGAAAGTTTACATGTTGCGATTGTGCAACGCCGTCTGGTCATTTTAAGTTCGTATTAGGTAATGAAATGATGAATGAAATATCGAAACAATGAGCGTGTATTACATTATATTATCGGCTATTACATATTGATATAAAAAATACTGGTATTCAGGTGCATCCGGTTAGACTGGAAGCCGACCCTAACATAGTTGGGAAAAGGCTCGGCAGATGATGGATGACATATTAATATATTTAATAGACATATTTTGCTGTAGTATAAGGTATATCATAACGAGTCTGAAACCGCAATAATGCTCTCTGGGCGAAAACTTAGCTTTTCATAAAAAAAAAAAATCAGGCAAAACAAACGGCTGTAAAAAATGGGTCAAATTAAATTGACTGGCAAAACTTCATAGACATGACGGGTGTCGATACAATCATAATCATCATATCATGAAAGTATTAAATTCTTCCTCTACCTATGCGCGTTCGACAAAAAGCTTTGAGACAAACTTTGATCATGACTTGGTTTAAGAAACTATTCAGGAGAGCGCACGGGTGGGTAGTTTTGATTTATATCGATTGAAATATAACTAATTTATTTAGGTTGACCTACATGTATTTACTTGATCAACATAAGTCGGCAAAAGAGATAAGTAACCAGGGCATCGGATATAGTTGAAGTTTAGTAAGAAACCGTTGGATATTTTTGAATGAAATTTAATTTGATAAATAAACTGTTTGTTTTCTATTAATGAAATTAAATTTCATTCGAAAACATCCATCGGTTTCTTGCCAAACTTCAACTATATCCGACGGCCCTGGTTACTTATCTCCTTTGGTGACCGGGGAAACTTGAAGGTACGGTTAGCATAGGAAGTCGATTAAAACTGTTACTTTTAGAATATTATGTACCTAAATAAAACGAAACCATAATAAACAAAAACAATTTATTTGTTTTCCGTAGTGTTTAAATTATGAGGAAATTAATCATCCTTCGTTGCTAACCATGTCTGAAATTGACTTAGGTACCTACTTATAAACAAAAACAGCATTTGTCATTAATTACCCTTAATTTCAAAATTATACCTATCTTAATCACAACTATTCATTCAAATAATCTACCTGACTTATCTTTACAAAAACAACAACAACATAATATCAGACAATAATGAGACAAGGGTATTCACCTGTGACGGGAGTATTTGGGCCATAAACCAGCGCCGATGCGGCGACCCGGTACGGCAGAGTGGACAAGGGTTGCGTCCTATGTTGCCCATGATTAGGCTGATTAGCACGGCTCTTCACACACGTGTCTATCGGCGCCCCGTCCGGGAAACATTCCACACCCCAGCACAAAATTAACCCTAACATTAGTTTCTTCAACATTTTGACTCTATGTTCGTTTAGACGTTTAATTTGAAAGGTAACACTGCACACCTCGCGGTCGACTGTGCGTGAATATGTTGCCGCACTCAGTTTTGTAAGCCGAGTTCGAAAGGATCTAGATCTTTATACAAGTTGATAGATCAATTAATGTTGTAGGATGTTGAGGTGTGCGAAATAGGTATATCGTGTCTGTGATTGCACACATGGCGCATGCTCTCAATGACCTGCTGTGTTTGTAAATTGAAATAAAATTATCTTTTTATCATTTAATGTTTATTTATACAAATGTAACTAACTTGCTATACGTTAGCTGTTATTGACTAAATTTTACATGAAGTTTCGATTACAGTTTTAGGGTAGGTACCTACTGAAATGTTTAATGGCTTAGTAGCATTGAATAAAATTAGCATCAATTAGCTGTTGCACAAAAATTAGCGTCTTGTTTTGCTTAAGTTATTTGTTAGCCTATTTATTACTTACCTACCTACATTATATTTACGTCGTAAGATTATAATATCGAAACAGAAATGTTGACGTGTTTAGTAATTTTAGGCGATGTAATTACAAAAAGGATTGTGTACTTGTGCTGATTTCGATTAAGAAATGATGATAAAAATATTATCAGATATAATATTCAGACAACTAACTCTAGTACAAAAACAAGGGTGATTTTATGATAATGTTAACAAGGTGTAAGTAATTAATTATTTAAAAATATAATCCTATCTCCATCGGGCCTATTTGGCGCAAGAACGTTTGGGTCTAATGGGATTTTGCCTGCAGTGTCTGTGGTGTCGATGTATTGCATTATCTCCTCGAACATATTTTCACTGTCATCGTATTCAACCTCATCTTTCGTCTTCATAGTGACTGGCTCTTTTTCAGGGCCATTCTCTTTCCTAACAACTACGATAGGTGAATCATTCCTATATTCCAAACAATTCCAATCTGCTATTATCTGATCAGAATTCTTTTCGCGAACTTCAGAAATGTCGCGCAGTTTGGAATGGTTCGGATATTTCTTCTCTAAATATTTTGGTTCGTAATCACTCAAGGAATTGTTGTAGACGCTACTGGATGGTGATGAAACGCACTGGATCCAGTCTCGGCAGTTGATCGAAACGCTTGAAGCGTTCGTGAAACCGTAGTAATCTTCTACTTTGCAATCTCTGTTAGCTATAAATCCGGAATCGGTGTCCAAGTCGGACCTATCTAGCGAGTCATATCCTTCGTTAGTCACACCATTTTGTATAGTTTCATAGACTGGTTCTAAGATCTCGGCCAGTCGTTCGCTGGCTTGTATCGATATGATTTCAGCGACATGTAACTTCGGTCTGATGGTTGCATATTGGTCCTTGGCGTCGTCTGACGGGCTAGGTAGAGCGGTACTGCAGGTAATTCTTCTTTCGGAGATTGTGCCCATACCAGGGTAATTTGAATCTCTTCTAATACGGGACACTACTGCATTTTCTGTTTTTCTGTATGTTGCTTTGATTAACCCGTGGACCTGGAAGAAATAGAATTTGAACCATTAAATGCCTTTACGAATCTCAATATTATTTTTAATCATAAAGACATTGAAATCTACCTCTTTGTTAACATAGCAGAAAAGCATAGCCACGATGAGTCCCTGCAGCCCCTCGACGGTGTATGACGCGTAGTAGTAGATCTGTTCTTCAGTGCAGTTAGAGGTGGATGGCCTGAACGCTGTCAGCAAGAATTGTGTTCCAAATAGTGGCATCAAGAACAATGTGGCCTTAACTGTGTTCCTGCAAAATAAATAGCATTCGGAAAATGACATTTTCTCTATATCTAGATTCTAGATGTCCTTTAGGCGCTGAGGGATTGTGTTTTAGGAAACAGTAATTCTTATCCATGATGATCTTTTATTGGATAGCTTGTTGCGCTATCATCTCTTCCCAAGCTCAAACACAGGAAGGAAATGGTTATTCGAGAGCTGTCTTTTGAAATACAGAACTTCGTAAAGTCCTGTCTGTATAATTTTTAAAGTTCTTCACTTCCCACTTCTTTTTACAAGTAGGCACAGACGCTAGCACATCAAGCTACCCGAAACTGTCAAATTTTCTCAATCAACTTTGAACCTATAAAGCTTTAGGGATAAAGTTCAAAATCTTGTAGTAGCTTGATATGCTGGCGTTTGTACCTACTTAGTATAATTAAAAAAATCATTGCATAATTTATTTTTAAGAGTAATTTTCAGCAACGAGATACAGTTCCGCTCTAATTCGCTCAGCCGACTATTATTCATTTATTACTTAAACTGTTATAAAGACTGCCAAAAATGTAGATGTGTAAATTAGAACACCTAATGCATATTTTGATATCTAGCAAAGACTATGATATCTAGACACAGAAACCTTAAATGTTATCTTAATCTGATTTTGGATAATCTCTGCATTACTTAAAATTTAAATTTCCATCGCAATATACATCATATACAAATACCCACTTGTTATTTGATGTCAAAATAGTTCTAGAACATTACTTTAATCACTGTGATTGTGCAATGTTTTTAGCCAACGGGAGACGCAGATTATTGCATTTCAAGAGCGTCAACAATTGCACTTCAAACCTTACCTAAATGTCAATGACATGACATGAAAGTCTCATGACGCGCTCGGACCTCGTGATGTGCAACGACTATAGGCACTATCTTAATAAAAAAAAAACAAATGAGGCAAAGATCCTTCCACGAACACTTTTAAAAATAGAAGCTTAGAGTACTCACAGCTGATTTGCATTCTCCGAGTTCCGAATCTTCGTTAGCAAGACCCTCAGCACATCAATGAAAAGGCCAGTGTTGACCAGCAAGATGGCGATGCGTGGCACGTCCAGTATCCACTGCACGTGCTGCACCGTGTATATCAGCCAACAAGAGTGGTCGTTGTGCACTGCCATTACGGTGGCCCAGGCTATGGCAGGCGCTACAGCTATTACTGGGAATTTAAAGAGGTTTGTAGGTATTATTTTGGTGTCTACTTCATCTTTATCCTCTAAACTGGCTTCTCTTATATACACGTTCGCCTAGATCACAAAATATTAATTGTGCGTTAGAAATAACGTGATATTTACTTTACAGTTTTTTACGATACGCCTAAACTACAAGTTAAAGCAATTTTTAGACCACCTGTTCTGTGTTTCTGTGAATCACAGCTACATTTAGTTTAGATGAATGCTGTAAGAATAACCACGTCGCCGACTTCCAAGCAAATCAAATTCATTTATAGCACTGAGTGACCTAAAAGTCTCAGTCGTCAGTTATCTGTGACTTAAGCATAATCTATTAATATTTTTACACAAAAAAGTGTGACTTAAGTGCGGGTTTAGGTCACACGAGCTATAAAATAGTATACGATACGTGTGATCTAAATCATAATCATGTCATCAATCATAATGTACCATTTTGTACGACTGCAAAGCAAAACTAGGTAGGTAGGTATTTCTGTTCTCTATTTGGCTGTTTTATTAGGAAGGGTCTCTTAATGAGGCTTAAATGAATTTGCCGCTAAAAAGCTCCCTTAAAAAATATATTAGTGACTAGCTGCGCCCCGCGGTTTCACCCACATAAGTTTCGATCCCGTGGGAATATGGGGATAAAAAGTATCCTATGTGTTAATCCTGGTTATAAACTATCTGTGTGCCAAATTTCATCCAAATCCGTTCAGTAGTTTTGGCGTGAAAGAGTAACAAACATCCATCCATACAAACTTTCACGTTTTGTAATATTAGTAGGATAGCAGATACATACCAGTAGCAATACAATACAGCCATTTCATGTTCAGCTTTTGCTTGAACACAGCAACTATGGAGCGATGCAAGTGCAAGCCTTCGACCAGCATGCACACAAACACGGCATTGCCTGCAACGCGCTCAGCAATCGCCAGAATACGACATGCAACACCATGTGATGACATCACCGTCTCGCCGGTACTCGTTAGCTCGTCCATGTAGATCTACAGGTAAGTAGGTATTTGAGGAATTTAGTTTACACTAAATATTTTGTATAAATGTAGATTAGGAGCTTTGCAAAATATAATAAAACGCACAGGCTATTCAAATGGAGCAACGAAAAAAGCATGAGGTTTAGTAATTGCAACCATAGGAGAGTCGTTTTCTGAAAATACAAACACGTTTATATGAGGACTAAAAGATGGGTCAATCCTACGGTACAGTCACGAGCACCCAATATGTCAACACTTGGCAACTTTCAATTGCGATTTTTTCGTGAAATAACGAATGCAACGTTGAAATACGACACATTACATAAACCTAAGGGTTCGAAAATGCTATGTTCGTATCAACATACAATATCATTCAAAAATAAAGGAGTAAATCGCTTTTGTATAAAGCCGAGTGTATACATACTTTTGCTCGCGACTGTACTCTTCTATTTTCAGCGGAAACGGTAGAGTACGCGTGTAACTGGACTTCGATCGATACCTACTCGTAATTCTAGAGTAAACAAAAGCAATTCAGTCAATATTTTCGCTTCACAAATAGTAAACACCAAATTATTTTGATCGAACCTTCAATACAATTACACCGTACAATCGTACATGATGTCAGTCTATTGTCTCTGGCTTACCTCACTTCTGCTGACGATCACAAGAGCATTCCTGATTACGATGGCAATGAGAAGATTCCTATGTAGCGTCACACGGGTGACTCTGAGTCTTTTATAGAAGCAAAAGATGAAAACTGCGGGCAGACAGGCGATGATAGAGATGGATAATACGGCGATGTAGAACTGGTAGCGACGAAGGAGGCGCGGGGTGATGCTGCAAGTGCTGTAGTCTGTTTGGAGCTCCCATGTCGCGTTTGTGTGGCATTGTTTGCTACTATAGTCTGTAAAATAAGTTTGGCCACTTAATGACATGATAGTATTTGTTATGAAACAAATTGCAAGTAGTAGATAGGTAGTGCAGATACCTAACAACAGCTGTGCCCACGCAAGCAAGAACTCTGAAGTTACATAGTTTACTTTTTCGGTTATTGAACCATAGATAACATTACCTTTGATACTTAGCTAGACAAAACAAAGGGACTTTTAGCAGGTGAGTATCGTAAAGGTATAATACCAGCCAAAGTCAATAGAGTGAATACCAACGATAACAAGTCGGCCTGCGTAAAAAGAATAATGAGTAGGTATCTACGTAACAAAATCATGACGATAGCTAGAATTCTAACGCCAGTAGGTATCTGCTGGTTAATTTATATTAAAAAAAAAACATACGGTTGCACGAAGGTCCGGCGCTGGAATAAGCAAATTCTGAACAAACTTCGGAGGCCACAGCTCCTGTAAACGCTTCTTGCCAGCAAGTCCAGCCGTCGAACGTGACTTCACACTGGTTGACTGCAATGAAAAGTTAATAATGTGTGATGTGTCCTATTGTAAATTTTACCTCTGACAGCAGCAACGTTATTGTAAATAGAATAAAGATCACAATGATTTGGAAAATGATACAAAATCAGAGGCAAAATCGTGAACGGACTGTAGTCTAGCAGTCCGTCTCTTTTCAATCGTCTTTTGTCTCATTTTAATTGACCTTAGCTGCCTTTTTTTCTCCCGTGGCGGAATCCTCATGGATGCCCTCTGTCTGGGAGGGTTATGTCGGTCTTCTAACGACTAAATCCCTCCAGCCTAAACTGTCTCTTGATACCATGAATCGGCTCGGGAGTGCACGATTCGTTCGCGCTTGTTTCGCACCCCCGACCGCGACCCCGACCCGACCCCGGGTTATAACTACATAGAAAACCATATTTTGCTGGATCACTACTTCACCCCTTTTTTGGGTGGGGAATCATCAAATGACTTCTCCCGCTCTGGGCGGAGCGGGAGGGCGTGTCAGACTTTTACTGACTAAAACCCACCCACAAATCACCCCTGAAGCTCAGGTATTATTAATAAACATAAATAATAATAAAAAAATATGTACCAGAAGTATTATGGTCTTCTGGCATGTAATGGCTGCAGCAGTCGCTTGCGGCGTAGAAGCATCGCTCCCACCTCCCCTGTGCCGCCGGTATCAGTGCTTCGTGTACTGCTGCGGCCACCTCTTCTAGACCAGGGTCGAAAGGATAGCAGCCACATGAACCGTCCTCTTTAGCCTGTAAGGAAAAAATATCTGATGGATGGCCGCACGCAGACCGCGAGTCTTTGCGTAGGCTACACTAAAAGCTATACGAGCTAAGGCGCTTTGCAGGAGATTTAAAAGTTCATATTTCATCAAAAAGAAAATGAGCATCGAGGGATTTGATAATTATACCCAAGTCTAAAACTAAATCAGATCTGATCTAATCAGATACATTTTTAGATATTTTTTTTCACTTTGGATCTTATGGAATCGGAGACATTTCGACGGAGTGGCCCACATAACCAAGGTTGCATGTTCTATTAATAAGCCTTCGGCATCGTACACTTACCTATACCGTAGAATCTACTTAACTTCAGCAAACGCTGATTTGTTTTGGGTACAAGGTCACATCAAGATATCATAGGTACCTAATATCACAAGTTCATATCGTTGGCAGTGATCCACTATCGCTAAGATATTCATCGCTACAATCGCTTCTAAGCTGATGGCTCAACGTAAAGAGGTGAAGACTAATAATAGGTAATCGAATACATTACTTAGGGTAGATAAGTATCAATCATTTTGGAAAATTACAGGGACAGATTAACAGAATAGGTATTTAAACTGGTCATTTATGTGTAAGTAGGGCGCTGCAGACACAACTGGTCGAAGTGGGGGATTACTGATCCATCCAATACCAAGTGCGAGTGCGGTGCCTCTAATCAGACCATGCCCCATTTGCTGGGGTGCCCTAAGTGCCCGTTCACCTGCACCTAGCATGACTTAATGAATGCCACTGATGCCGCAATCAACGTGGCCACCTACTGGGCTCAAACAATATAAAATGTCGAAGAAGAGTCCATCAACACGACCATCGACCATCGACACGAAAAGAAGCAGAAGAACTTCTCACGGATTGCTAGAGAGCACTTTAATTCGATACCAATACAATCTTGCGTCCATATTTTCATAAAGTGGTCATATGGTCTCTAAGGTTTACAATTTGTCCGCGATCTAAACTTACGGAAATCCCAGCAGTCTATTTGCCCTTCGTGTGCGTTATTGGTAGATTTCCATATGTTCTATCGTCTGCTTAGCACCTAAAAGGCACAGTAAACCTCATGTTTTACGTAGGTAACACATAGTTTGAACAGTAAGAAAGCTGAAATAGCAGTAGGCACAGAGTACATTATTATTATGGCTCACCAATCGACCATATGCCATATGAGTAATGTACTATGTCGCATGCCCTGTCACCTGTGCACTTGATGATCTTATGACTGCATCAGTGAGCGGAGTTCGCGCAGCTGAATTTTGGGCTAAAGATGTTTGAACTTTTTGCGATCGATACGCTAAGAAGAAAATATAGCTACTCTACCTACGAGCCTGTAGCAGGCACGTCGCGTTTTACGAAAGATCCGGTTTTATAGCCCGTTGTTGTTGTCTTTTTCTAAAAGGCGAAGAGCCATATTAAGAGACAGGGGTATGCTGTTGGTAAACAATTGTACATGTTGTTAATGAAATGTTTGATAAAACAAGATGGCGGCGTTAGTTCCGATTTTCTCCACGCGTAGAAATAACCTTGTGGCGCTATAGGTACAAAACATAACTCACGATCTCCAGACATGGCGCGAACCAGTTCCCGTAGAAGCATCCAGCGTTCAGGTTGATGGAGTTAGAGCCGGCAGCGTAGAGGAAGTCCGGGGTATACAGCAGGCATCCTCGACCTGCCACCCAACGGAAGACCTGCTCGTGGTAACGCACATTGCGGTAGTTGCAGGTCTTTCTCGCGTCAGGCGGTACGGTGTTTGGTGGCTCCTTTAAAGAAATATGTTATGAATTAAGAAAACCTTTTTCTGTTTACTATGTTAAGATGCTTTGGCAGACAAACTAAAAGCATACAGAAGGTACAGCACCGAAATAAAATGACCCTCTCTCTATGCTGTTAAAATCCGTATTGTTCATGAAAACTATATGTTCGTAATATCCATTCTAGGCTACATAGACGTCGTGCAGTAGAATGCTAGCCTATTCTATCGGCAGATCGGATATCTACCAATCAATCTACGAGTATCTGTCGAACGGGAGTACCTTTCCACTAGCAAAGCTCTCAGCTCATTATAGTGGAACGTTGCTAGTCGCAGCTTGTGTAATACTCACGATATGGTATGTGTACCTATCACCCATTTTATTGTAGGTACTTACAAATGGTGCAATACTAGAAGATGTAGGAGAACCCTATATCTCTAAGTATAGGTGAATATTGAAGGTTAGTTTCTAACTTTCTGCAGGCTCGAAGGGCGGTGCTTCGGTGTCTAAGACCATTGAAGTCTTCATGTATTCAATTTACTCATCGATTCCGCTTTCACCAAATTGCTGTCTATCTATGTTCTATATGTCTTTCCTGACTTACCTCACAAATGTAGATGTTGGGCCTTTCACAAGCGAGGCGGTCATTATTGGCCCGGATGGCGACCCGCGTTTCACGCTGGTGCCACACGTCGATGTCCACGTTTACAGGATTCAGGACATCATTGAGGTGAGCGTCCACCTATAAGCAAACGGTAGGTAGGTACATCTAGGTTGAAGAGATGGTTAGCAAAAAACTAATTGGTACGCAACCAAGTACCTACTGATTAGAAATTCAGCCTTTTAGGCCCACTTGCACCACAAATCATTAAATGCATTTAGGTCTACACGAATTTAAAATATCGTTCTATTTCTGTAAATCATTTAAAGATGACAGAGACAGAATGATGTTTTATGAACTGTGGGCCTTATAGTGCTTTACCCTTGCCCCCCCCCCATCCCCTTTTTTACCCTAATTGCGTACCTGCACCCTAATTGCGTAACACACTATCAATCACATAATCTGAATAATTTTGAACGATATAGCTAATCCATTGCTTCATATGTTCGAAAAAATTGTCTGCTCAACAACGTAAATAACGCAATGAATGTTGTTGGTCTGTTAAAATGAAACCCATTGCTACTGATAGTTTGTTACGCAATTACCCCGCTGCTTCTTGTACGTATTCCAATATCATACGACTTGCAATGGCTTCAACAAACAATTCTACTTTAGTCCAATTAGTCATTTCTAATACCATAGAGTTGATTGAGTGGCAAACACTTTTTTTTTTTTTTTTGTCGGGGGGAAAATCCTCATGGACATCCTCCGCCCTGGGGAACGCAGAGGGGCACGCCGGACTCTTACCGGCTAAAAACCACCACGGTGTTCCCTTCCTGTACCTATGGCCGGGGGTATACGCTCCGACTGGGAAGAACGGAGAGTTACCTCTGTCAGACTCCTGCCGACTAAGTGCTCATATAGGTACATGAGTGGCAGGCATGCGTCAGTGGTAGAAGCAGGTGGGGTTTGAGGCAACGGCAGCTGTCGTCGAAGAGGGTCGACGCCTCAAACCCCACGGATCCTACCACTTCTATGAGTCGGAGGCCAGAAAGATACTCGTACATTCGTAGCCCTAAAAGTGTGTCAATAATTTAATTATCACTTGCTAATCTAGACTTCTAGATGCGACTACTTAAGCACGTAACTGATGGTATCCCAGTTGTTTGTCGTTATGTCGCAGCCGTACCTGAACATTCGTCCCTTTGTGAAATAAATAGCTTTTGCTCGCGGTTTCACCCACGTCGGGAATTATCCCACGAGCACTACTGGGAAATAAAGATCACAAAGGGATAACAAAGTACTCTATATCCTAACCCAGGTAATGGTCTACCTGTGTGCCAAATTTAATTGAAAACTGACAGACAGGGTGCCTAGAAAGAGAGGTAGGTAGAGCCTAGAGGGACCTGATTTCTGAAATGTTTTAAATCTTTTTTACTACGGACGCTTTTAACGTGCACGTGTTTTTACATCGTTGTCACATGTACCTACAACTTCAATATGAATGACTATAGCTGCGCCCCGCGGTTTCACCCGCATAAGTTTCGATCCCGTGGGAATATCGGGAAAAGAAGTGTTAATGTTAATCCTTGTTATAAACCACCCGTATGCCAAATTTCATCCAAATCCGTTCAGCAGTTTTTGCGTGAAAGAGTAACAAAGATCCATCCATCCATCCATCCATACAAACTTTCACGTTTATAATATTAGTAGGATGTTACCAATATTTTGTAACAATTATTATGATTTCAAAGAGTGTCCGTGGAGTTTCTTGCTCGTTCTTCTCCATAGGGTACCTACTATATACGCTTTGGAATGGGCAACTAACTTCATCTTTCTGACTGACCGACCGACCCTTTGACAATATTCAAAAGTGCCTGTAATTGATTCATTTGAAATAATTCGAAATAAATTCTTTGAGTTCGAGTTTGACTTACTTTCGCATTTACAACATTAATTAAGGAAGAATGAATTTCAGTAGGGTATTGTAACTAAGTGCTTAGGCAATTATAAAATTACTACAATACACGGAGAACTTTGCATTTTGGTACCGCAGCCCATTTTTCAGTGTTCATTTCAGGCAATTAAAAACAATAAACCGATAACAATGTACGCAATTTACTTTGTAATCCAATTTATCTGTTTTTATAAGAATTAAAAAAAATATAATTGTACCAATGTATCAGCAACTCATTTTATCCATAGGATAGCAATCAATGCAACTATTTCTTGATAACAATTACCTTGTTGTCCTTTGAGGGAGACGTTTATGCTTATAATACCTAAATGAATTCGTCTTCCTAACTTCAAGATAAAAATGGATATAACTCTAAAACTGGCCATTATTTATAATTATAAAAGAAATCTTTTTGCACCCATATTGACTTTCAATCAGCATGTTGACCGAACGGCTATATCCTAAAAACAGCTTTCCGGTACACGAGTCCGACTCGCACTTGACCGGTTTATTATAACGTCACGCCTGTAATCCCGGAAGGGTTTAGGCAGTGGTGTACCTATAAAGCTATACATTTTTTATACGAGTATGAAGTGTCAAAATGAAACCTCTGAATAAACAATTTCAGTCAAGTCTTTAACGCAAACAGGAAAACATAGAAAAAAATTTTCAGTGAAAAGATTAATATTCGATTTCCTGTCGTACGGGTAATTAATCACACCTCTTATCACACACTTCCAGACGTTCCTAATTAGGGTGAATGCTACTAATAAGCCTTATCTATAAAAAATACAATGACCTCTCAGAATGATTGCACCCAAAAGATTAAAAATCAATCAATTATTTTTAATAAATAAACAAATTCAAAATAACTTGTAGTGTACACAGGTGTTTTCTCAGTTTTAAATTACCTACTGTGTACTTTTGTGTCCTGCTCTACAAAGCCACGATAGATATGTCGCAGATGGATTGTAGAATCCGCTGTTTTACAAAACCGCTAGTGGTTTTACAAAACCACTCCGTTATGTACAACAACTGAATAACGTTCAGCGGTTTTCCATGCTTACTGAACTTGAACACGCAGAATTACATAAACGTTTAGCATTCATCAATGCAACGGGTCAACGATTAGCAGCTATGGATTCTACAATCCATCTGCGACAGATACAATACTAAACTACTTTTTTTTCAAACAGCCGTTTGCTAGTTAAGTACCTTTTCTTGTACGTTTTACCTACTCTCGCAATTTTCTCTTCAACAAAAATGTTTTAAAATTCTAATAAGTCACCCTAAAAAAATTGAACGCAATGCAAGTTATCCAAACTTCATCTTCCTGCCCTCGTCCCATGCGTTACTTGGGGTCGGCGCAACACGTTTTCTTCTCCCATTCTCCCCTGTCAACCGTCATACGCTTTCATTCACTCCCTTTTCTTTCATATCATTCACACAACACAATCCATCCATCATTTCTTTGTCCTTCCTCCCCATCCATCAAAAATCAAAATCAAAATATTTTATTTCACATAAACCTACATGGGCACTTATGAAACGTCAGAAGCTAGGTGCACGGTTCCTATCGGTCGTTTCCTATGGAGAAGAGCCGGCAAGAAACTCCACGGTTATTCTTTTAAAAATAATGGGCTTTTACAATGTTTTCAAATTAAAACTACACCAACATTTATATTCATCACTCTTTTAGTCACATGCGTTTCCAAATTATCCAAACTTGGTATCCAAAAATCAACGCCTAAGCCAGTCATTACGTGGCAGGGCGGCGGGATCGTCCGAAAGGGTTACCGCTGCCCTGGAAAAGAAAGGGCTAAGGAAGGAACACGGGTGGGTTTTAGTCAGTAAGAGTCTGACACTCCCTTCCGCTCCACCCACCGCGGGAGGGGTCATTTGATGATTTCCCATCCACAAAAAAAAAAAGCCAGTCATTACGTAGGCACCTTGGCACTTGGTAGTTAACTTTCTATGTGTATAATTTCCAGTAGGTACTTGTGAGTATAGAACCTCCAGAAACATTATAAGCATTTAAGGTAGATATTCTATAAAATAAGTTATATTGCGACGACTCCAAAAAATTGGGATAAGGGCAGGAGACTGACGATTCTATAAAATAAGTTAAAAAAAATACCTGCGTCCCATGTAAAATTAAAATCCATATGATAAAAATATAATGTTCAATATAGTTCAATATTAAATCTTGCATAATTTCCAAAAAGCACTCTTTATGCACTCGTTGAACATAATTGAAAATATTTTAATTGTTTTAAAAGCACAATCACTTTAAAAATTCAAATCACCGAACTAAGTCACTAGTGAATTAAGAACGTCCATTCGACGACACGAGACACTGCACAAAAGTGTTTGGAAATCGAATACCATCAAACATTCTGGCACGAGGAATATCCATAACAGCTTTGTTGATTGTCTTTTCTGAATGTATTTTCATTCGCCGCGACAGGTACACTAATTATTGTGCTAAACAACCTACTGTTTACAAATTATCTGCAGCCAATTGCTACAATCAATTGATAATTCTATTAATCACGTTATGAACATAATATATCTCAGCTATATTCGGCTGTGATTGAATTTGGTGAAAACATGTGTTATTGTGAAACAATAGGTATGAGATCATTCGATTCTACGTCGGATTAGACGACGTTATTGATTGAATTAGTTCATTTAGGGCTGATTTATCAATCGACAGATAATTTTTATTCGTAGAATAAAATTGTCGTCTGACAGATTTTGCATGGAAGAACTGTCAAAAATTCAAAATTATTCCTCTCATAAAAGTATCTGGCGTTGGAAAAGGGTAATTAATTAGTAGTACTCGTAGGAATGTGTATAAGTAGAGAGCACGGAGTACAAAACAAGGTAGAGAGTGTGATGATGGGAATGTCGTAGATTTACCTACAAAATGCTGATATGGGGATATTTAGTAGCGTTTTAATTGTTATATGTATTGTATGGAGCCCAGCCGCGTGCCATGATTTGCGTCAATATCTTATCGTGGAATTTGTAATGTTATTCATTATCAAGATAACTTTTTCAACTGACGATGACGGGATATTAAATACGTACGATAGGTAAAACCTCGTACCTACTTTGTCACGAGTTATGACTGCTGAAAATAAAATAAAGAAACAACCCACCAGTTGAATACTAAGCACCAAGTTAGTTAACTTAAGTTTTAATTTTTCTGTTTTAAGTTTTTGCTTTGTTTAAATCGAACATTTTCCTAACTATTGTGTCTGCTTCACAACAATTAATTAAAAGTTTTTCTAGTGACGACAGTAGGTACCTAATAGTAGAAGAGCATAGGAAGGTATCTAAGTTAGTTAAAAAAGTAACTTGATGTTAATAATTTAACTTTATTCCCATAATTTCCAGAGCACATAACGCCTACATCAGGGGAAACGGTTCATAATTTATGCGTGAGTGTCGCAAAAAACCTAAGATTTTCCTAGTTTGAGTTTTTGCTTATTACCCACGTCTAGGATCCCCGTTTTGGAGCGCAGTGGATGTTTCGTATTCTGTCATTTAACGCCTAAAATCCTGCGCTCCATTGCTCTTTGGCAAACCCCAAGACGGAACTTTAGCGACTCGGTGAGCGAGGGGTCTGAGCACCGTAGGTTAGGACGGGATATGTGTAATATCGATGAGTTTTCAAGATGAGATGAGTTCGAGGTGCTCAGCAATGGAACAGTAAAGGCAAACAAAAAAAAAAATGTTTGCTTTGTTTAATTCGAATATTTCTCTAACTATTGTGACTGCTTCACAACAATATCTAAGTTAGTTAAAAATGTAACTTGATGTTGATAATTTAACTTTGTGCCAATAATTTCCACAGCATATAACTCCTAAGTACATCAGGGGAAACGGTTCATAATTTATTCGTGAATGTCCCAAAAAAGGAGGGTTATGTGTTCATGGTTTATGTACCTAGTACATATCTTTACAGGATGGCAGGGACATCGACTCGCAAACTGTAACTATGAATTGACACATGACTCTAGACTTAGCGTAGAAATTTTTCGTCGGCTACCAGAAAACAATAATTAGCGGTTTCATAAAATTTTCAGCGCTGAGACAGGGCTGGTTTTAGTGGAGGCATGTTACAGGCTTCCGTAGACAGGCGCGACGCGACGGTGCGACGCGATTCTGATAGAACAATTTCCATAAAATTTTTCCACTAGAGTCGCGTCACGCCTGTTTGCAGGATCCCTCCTGCAAACAGGAGCCTTTAACGCGTACACTAAAAGCAAATAGGCATGATATGATGAACACATTCTTCATAAGGAACAGAATTATCACTATTATCAGTGGGTATATTATTCAAAAGCAAGGGTCAATGTCTTGACTCTCCGTTTTCCTTAATCGAAAATCACGTACGGGCCATTACTTATTCGTCATTTGAGATAACAAGTTGATGTCACTAACACTACTTACTATGATTTTTTTTTTTATGCTCTAGAAGGCATTTAACATAACTCTGATATGGAACCAATAAAGCAAAGAGAAGCAAGCTGTTAGTTTTTATGGCACAAAACAGGACATATGAAGTGGTATCAACTGTCTCGCTATGTGGTGCAACTCTCAACAGAGTAAAGCAGTTTAAATACCTTGGTATACAGAGGATCTGGGTTACAAAGGATGGCACTTACAACTGTGATATGAAGAGAAAACTCAGGGCATTGGCCGTACGCTGCAACATGCTGGCCCGCAGATTTGCTAAGTGCGACAATAATGTCAAAATAACTCTGTTTGGGGAATATTGCCAGGCTTTCCACGCCTGCAGTCTGTGGACCAGATACACGCAAAAGACGTTTAATGCCCTGCGTGTGCAATACAACAATGCTATTAGGATAATGCTATCGCTGCCACGATTCTGTAGCGCGTCAGGGATGTTTGCAGCACCGCATACTGATGACTTTTTTGCGATCATGCGTAAAAAATCCGTATCATTACTGCGTCGGATGCGAGACAACGACAGCCAGTGGCGTAGTGCATTGCATATAGGCATATAAGCAGTGCCTACCTCGATAAATCGATAAACCATAAGCCTGTCAATTACATTTTACTGTGTTTGCCCCACAATTAAGAAACTCGCTAAATTATCATACCTAACAAAAAATAAAATCTTCATACAAATACGCGCGGCAGTAGGCAGTCCGTCAAATGGCCTACTCGGCTCCCGTACTATTCGCACATTGTCATTTGTCTTTACTCGTTCAAGTTAATACGACGAAATTAAATTCCTGCCTACCTATTCTGAAAACAATGCACGCCACTGACGACAGTAGTCTCCTGAGCATGGTTGTGAGTAAGTCTGTAGGTCACCTGATGAGGCACCTGTGCGCAGTGCATGTACTGTTGCCGGGTGTCTCCAGAAGAGTTATATCGGTTGTTATTATTGTTCCTTGTTTGTTTGTGTATGTCTTTGATAATTATACTAACATAGTTTTAAGTAATACTAACAAAATTATGGGTAATGTGCCTGACACAAAGATAAATATATAAATAAATAAACAATTTATGATATTATGTGTATATTGTATATACAAGTTGGCATAAGTAGGCTTCTACAATAATTTCCTTAGCGATAAATACTTACGAATCTAATGTCAGGTCAACTTAGTTTGAATTACTTTTTAAGTATTTATACATCTTTTTTTTTTCAAAATGAAAGACTGACACCCTACTAGGCGGCATACAACCTGAATCAGAGAGATGAGGTCATAAATTAAGGGTCCATCAAACTGAACAACTTTCTCTTTGGGACCAAAACGTAGTAATCGCGAAAAAAAAATACAAGACTTCAATACCTGCTCGACCCTGTATGGAACAGCTGATAATGTTTTTCCCGTGGAAAACGTTGTTCAATTTGATGTTCTGTACCACACCCTTAAATATGACCACACCTTTCTTATATAAGTGTATTGTTGGTGATCTGTAAGCTGTAACACAGGTTTTTCCCAAAACCAACCCTATATCAGGCACCAGTCTCTCACAAAGGTGGCATACAGCTGAGACGTTTTTTGTACACATTAACTTTAAGTCAGCTTTGTGAAGAGAGAATAAATGATAAAATATATTATATTATAAGTATATGCGGTGTACCTACGACGATAAATTGCAGACATGACACAAGGGCCGCCCTCTATATTGAAGTAGATAATTATCATGAATGGGAACTGCCATTTTGAGGAAAGATTCCGTATGAAGATAAGTTTCTGTACTCTTTCATTATTCACTACAGGAAATGCAAGTGATGATGAAAATAAAGAAAAAGTGCTAGGAGGTTACAAAGGTTAGTTTACTTATGCAAAATTTTACGTTAATTTGTTATCGACAACAACGTGTTGTAGTATAATGCAAATGCAAGAAGGCGTGCATAAGTAGTTTATTTTCCCCATTCAGCTACACGTGAATAACCTGCTTCTGCTACTCCAAATATCTACATACGCCTATTTTTGTTCGATCTAGATCTGAAACTCAACAATGTATGTACTGTACCTACATTGTTATTTTCGTTATAAAGACTGGCTCTAAAAACAGATGCCTCAAGGAACCATTGTCCACTGATACCCATCTTTGGGTGAACAACTATAGCATTGTAGATGTAGGCAAAATAAAAACTACGTTTCAAGATCAGCAAGATAGGAAATAGACAAACTAAAATGGAAATATTTCTATCTGAAAGATGAAATGCAAAATGGAGACACGTGTTAGCCTTTGGCCCGACTTACTATTATGAGAGAAAATTATCTAAGTTTTCTTCAGTAATTATATCTATTGCGTAAAAGTTAGTATAGGCCACTACAGACACAATTTGACGAAGTGGGGGATTACTGACCCATCCAATCCAACACCCAGTGCGAGTGCTATGCTTCTGGCCATTCTCGTAAATTTTAAGAACGTTCACTCTGTCAAAACTACCTCTAATTTTCCTACATTTTTGACATTTGTTTGTCGCCGAGATGTTACTGCGTCTAGATTTTGAACGTTTTAAATTAGGAGAATTGGCCTTCAGATCATGCCCACTTGCTGGGGTGTCCTAAGTGCCCGTTCACCTGCACCTAGGATGACCTAAAGAATGCCACTGATGCTGCAATCAACGTGGCCACCTACTGGGCTCTACAACAATCAACGTGGCCACCTACTGGGTTCTACAACAATCAACGTGGCCACCTACTGGGCTCTACAACAATCAACGTGGCCACCTACTGGGCTCTACAACAATCAACGTGGCCACCTACTGGGCTCTACAACAATCAACGTGGCCACCTACTGGGTTCTACAACAATCAACGTGGCCAACTGCTGGGTTCTACAAAAATCAACGTGGCCACCTACTGGGTTCTACAACAATCAACGTGGCCACCTACTGGGCTCTACAACAATCAACGTGGCCACCTACTGGGCTCTACAACAATCAACGTGGCCACCTACTGGGTTCTACAACAATCAACGTGGCCACCTGCTGGGTTCTACAAAAATCAACGTGGCCACCTACTGGGTTCTACAACAATCAACGTGGCCACCTACTGGGTTCTACAACAATCAACGTGGCCACCTACTGGGTTCTACAACAATCAACGTGGGCACCTACTGGGCTCTACAACAATCAACGTGGCCACCTACTGGGTTCTACAACAATCAACGTGGCCACCTGCTGGGTTCTACAAAAATCAACGTGGCCACCTACTGGGTTCTACAACAATCAACGTGGCCACCTACTGGGTTCTACAACAATCAACGTGGCCACCTACTGGGTTCTACAACAATCAACGTGGCCACCTACTGGGTTCTACAACAATCAACGTGGCCACCTACTGGGTTCTACAACAATCAACGTGGGCACCTACTGGGCTCTACAACAATCAACGTGGCCACCTACTGGGTTCTACAACAATCAACGTGGCCACCTACTGGGTTCTACAACAATCAACGTGGCCACCTACTGGGTTCTACAACAATCAACGTGGCCACCTACTGGGCTCTACAACAATCAACGTGGGCACCTACTGGGCTCTACAACAATCAACGTGGCCACCTACTGGGTTCTACAACAATCAACGTGGCCACCTACTGGGCTCTACAACAATCAACGTGGCCACCTACTGGGTTCTACAACAATCAACGTGGCCACCTGGGTTCTACAACAATCAACGTGGCCACCTACTGGGCTCTACAACAATCAACGTGGCCACCTACTGCAGGGCTCTACAACAAAGACTACCTATAAATTAAAAAAAAAACAACGAGAAAGAGTATGACAAGAAAAGAAGAAGAATTGTCAATCATGGTTTCCTTAGTATCTTAGGATTGTTTTTTAAAGTGATTTTAATGTAACGAGAGCTCGATTTTTCAGGAACCGGCGACCAGCCGATCTATTCTGTAAAAATGTTACCTTGAATACGCTCGTGTCAATAGTGTCAAGCGTCAGGTGAAATTACAGCCGATCGATTCTGTAAAAATTTCACCGTGAAAAGTTGGCTGAAGTAAGCTTAGAGTAGCTCACTCTAAGCTTACTTCACCCAAATTTTCACGGTGAAATTTTAACGAACGATTAAAATCACACGGTGACAAAGATACTTGCAATATTAAAACGTAATTTTAGTTTGCAAGTATCAACCAATTAAATATGTAAATAAATATGTTTTAACACCCACTATCTTTAACTGTTTTATAAATAATGATAATTACCTGTTTAGTGAAATTTTATCGAGTATTGCAATATAAATAATAATATTGATTATAAAATTGCAAGCCAATTGCAAGGTCGTGACTTTATTATTGTGCAAAATTTTCGGTTTTTGCCTCAAGTGGAAGATTAATAAGTAAACATTGAATAAAATACAACAACATGATTTGATAGAGTGTGGCAGGAAATACTACAACATGATTATTTTGATAGAGTGTGGCAGGGACATCAACACGTGGCCTGTTAACATGGATGCAGTACATGATTCTGAACCCCCTTTCGTTTAAAATTTTCGTAAGTGATTAAAAAAAAAACTGCTGAAAAATTCCATACATTTTGACTGCGTATGTATTGCACTTTTGTATGAAACAGCATTTTTACAAGGTGGGAAAATAATTCATAGTTACAGTTTGCGCGTCGGTGTCACCCTGTCCAATCTAGTCGTAAAGAGCGATCGTCACCTTCTAACTTTTCAACATATTTAAATACGTAATTCAACGAATCGTCTTGTTGTTAAACACTAGTCACATAATAATATTCTGCGACGTTTATCATGAATTGATCAAAACATATTATTCATTTATTTATACCAAGTGATGACATTCATTAGTTACATAATAATAATCCCCGCAGCGTCACATAGGTACTTAGAATGATGTCTATTCATTCAGTGCTTAGGAAAATATCTATAAGTATCAAACTAATATGTTAAAATATTTAGGTAGGTACTGTTGCCGATTCCCTTGTTCACAAACTAAACTAAATTTAAATTCAGTGCATCTTTTTCGCACTAATATTTATCTTCTGTCCTTTTCTTAATGAAATAGAAAGAAAAAGATGCACTGAACTTAAATTTAGTTTAGTTTGTGGACAAGGGAATCGGCGCCACTGTCTAACCGAAGCGCGTAGCTCAGACTCGTAGCGCGCGTACCGCGTAGTCGTGACCATCACGTAGCCCGTAGGACGTAGTGTCCTAAGTGCCCGTTCACCTGCAGCACCTTGGATGACCTGAATAATGCCACAGATCAATCAACATACCTACCTACTGGGCACATACTATAGAAACATATGAAAGAAGAAGTAGAAGCCCGTAGGCCACAATTTTCAGGAACCACGTTACTACATTTTTTTTCAGAATTGTATCTGTAACTGCGGAAGTGCGGAATCAAACTTTTCCAGGATTTCGCACTAAGTAGTTTGTGTTCATTTCTTTGCTGACAATAATTTATGACGCACGATATTATCGAGTGATCAATCGTTTATAGGCCAAAAAGTTATCAGATCAAATGTAGCCAAGCCCCTAATTCTGCACACCTTATATCTTGGTCACTGGGGCGACTTAGCCATTTCGCGGCCGTCAGACAGACACTATTATGCTTATGGTAAGAAATTAGTTCACTGGTCTTTAATGTTGTCTCATTCAATAGTTCAATGGAACGGCCAAGCCATACATTTGGACCAAGATGTCTTAGTTTGTAGAGTTAGGCCATGTAGAGTTAGGGGCTCTACATTAGACCTCATAACTTTTTAACAGTGAAAGCGTTATGTAAGTCTCTGCAACGTACTTTACATGAGATGTTTTTTGTGGAATTTCACTTCTTTTTTGTAGGATGCTCTATTTCTTTTTATTTTAGCGGGCAATACTGACCTATTATGACTAAGAAATACAGACTTGCCTTGCCTTGCCCAGACCTTTTTAAGGGCGTTGGAGGATGAATGTAAAAAAAAATGTGGTTTGTGCCCAAATCCTAGCCTGCATACCAATCTCTAGGGCTTTGAGAACTGGCCTAGAAGTTTTGATGAGTGAGTGAATGAGTCAATCAGTCAGTGACGAAATCGTCGTCTTTTAGGTATTCATAAAAGCCAGAGTGTGTTTTATAAGCTGTTAATATGTCTTATTCTGAGAATTTGAACTTTCTAGCATTATCCAGGTCGAAGCTTGTGGGGTTTGAAAATACGACGAAACGCTACAAGAAAAGTAAGGTAGCTATAGTACCCCTCCTTTTTGTTTTTGGCCCGTCTTCGCGGCGACACTGCCGTGCCCCCAGATTTGATATACAATAAGCTAGGTAGAATTAACTAGTTTTTTATTTTTATTTGAGAAGATAGGTATCTGGGACTCTTAAACAAACGTGATCAACAAAATGTAAATCAATTGAACAACAACCCATACCGCATTTGACAATGAAGAAAACACACAGTTCAAATAAAAGGTATGTATGTCTACGACACGACACGAAGAACTGGCCCGACGTCATATTAAAATACATAATGCTTACGCACTAATAAATCTTGATAGCAATGTGTGAACCATAACAAAAACTTCATATTACGATTACAGGAGCCAGCTACGAGAAATAAGCAGTTGACAACGCTGACGTAATATAATATTATGATTTTAGTAACCGAACCCTTGCAATAACAGCTCCAAGCGATAACTTACCAAAACTATAATGCGTTTATAACAAAAATAACTACATAGGTCATATGCATATAAATACTTCTTTTCAACCTGTACGTTTGTCTATTAATCGGCCGATTAATAAAAAAAAAGCAAATGTTCCAAAGTTGCAATGTTTGTTTTTGTGACATTAGTCATATATTCGAAAAAGTGGAAAAACTGCGTTGATATCAAGTTTCAGTACAACCGGATGCGGCTGAAAACCAGTGTATTAAACAAACTGATTGCCTTCAGACTGCCGCCGCCGTGGGGATACCGGCATCCTGAATTTAGATCATTAATCAGGTTAGAGTTCAGATGGCCTGTGCATAGCATGTCAAGCTTGAACGATAGCTTCCCATGCTCATCAAACGAGATACCGATTATAGTGGATACAATTCTGTCGGCCGACCGAGTAACGAACTTCGCAAGGGAAACAGTCAAAATTTAGCTTCCCCAAAAGTCAACCTCGGTTTGCTATTGATAGCACCTTAGTTGAGTAACCCACTATCAATCTCAATCTGAATCATTTTGAAGGATAATTATTGCTAATCCATTGATTCACATGTTCGAAAAATTTGTCTGCTCAACAACGTAAATAACGCAATGAATGTTGTTGAACTGTCAAAATGAAAGCCATTACTTACTACTAGTGTGTTACGCACTTACCCCGTAGGAAGACCATAAAGCCTAGGTATTTTAGCGATCTGATACATTCACTTTCTATATCAATCAGACATTACAAACGATGGTCTGATTAGGCAGACTCTTTCTTATGATGACCCTACCGCCTAAAGATATTATCTTGATACCTTTTGGAACTTTCCTGATGAAATTCAGCTAGTTTAACAGCTAGTTTAATAGGTGGTAAATCTCGACAAAGAAGCAAATATTCAATGATGTCTCTGTGATCAACGTGGTGAAAACCGGAAGTGATCGCCGCATGGTAAGAGGCACATTGAATCTCAATATCAAGCTGGAATGAACTTTTCGCTACATCTACATTTCGCCAACACCGGTCTAAATCCAAAACTCCGAGAGCTTTCAGTTTCAGTTAGAAACCAGGAGTTATGCTACTCAACATATAATTATTTATCTATTGTCAACTTTTGATTATTTATTAGAGACTATTTTAGCTCTTCTCGCCTGAAACACAGGATTACCTAGTTCAGACACGTAAGTCTTAGGAATATAATTTACATTTAAGCAAAACTGTACTAATTCTCTTGCCTTATAATTTTTTGAATAAATGTATTATTATTAATATTATAGTTCAAACTGTAGAAACGTTTCGAGTGCCCAGAGAACTCCGTGAACTATTGTAACGATGAGTTCGTAAATACTGTCCGTACAGTACGTAGTCCGTTACAGAAACAAGAAGTTCTCTTAGGGGAGATCCTGCAGTCTTCAGACGATGCGTTCAACTACCGGCAGCTCAATAGACGTATCTCTAGTCCATGAAAAGCGACCTTCGCTGCTTGGATTGTATTTAGGACGCGGTAGAGCTGAACAAGGGCTTCAAGGTCTTGATCTGTCTATTGGGCAGAGTCAGCTTGCGGAACCGAAGACTGATATGCAGGATCATATTCGCGAAACCAGGGGGTCTACTCCGAAGTGCAAAGT